>CM039677.1:58605904-63405904 GCA_022496015.1 Hordeum marinum
AAAAAATCCAAAGGTGGAGAGGTGGAAAGAGTTTCCAAGTGAAAAGGAGGAATCCTACTCCTAATAGGATTGGAGTAGGACTCCTCCACCTCCAATTTCGACCAAACCTTGAGGGTTTGAGGCTGCCTCCTCCCCTCCCTTCCTCCTATATATACTAGAGTATTTAGAGGAAAAAGCTAACCCTAATAGCCACGTGCTACCTCTCCTCTAGATCGCAGTTTCTCCTCTAGATCGGTTTTCAGCGGTGCTTAGGCAAAGCCCTGCTGGAATAGCTCCACCATCATCGCCGCAACGCCATTGCGCTGCCGGAGAACTCATATACCTCTCCGCTCCCTCTTGCTAGATCAAGAAGGCGGAGAACGTCATCGAGCTGTACGTGTGCTGAATGCAGAGGTGCCGTCCGTTCGGCGCTAGATCGGAAGGACCGTGATCAAGATCGTGAGACGGATTGTGATGAGATCGCGGGATGGATCGTGATGAGTTCACGGGATGGATCGTGATTGGATCGCGGGATGGATCGTGATGAGATCGCGGGATGCTCGGCGATTTGGATCGCGAAGACGTTCGACTACACCAACCGTGTTTCTTAACGCTTCCCGCTTATCGATCTACAAGGGTATGTAGATCCACTCTCCCTCTCGTAGATGCTCATCACCATGGATAGATCTTGCGTGTGCCTAGGAATTTTTTTGTTTCCCATGCAACGTTCCCCATCAGTGGCATCATGAGCTAGGTCTATGTGTAGATGAGGTCTCGAGTAGAACACAAAGAGTTTGTGGGCGTTGATGCTTAGATTGCTTCCTCCCTTGGTCGTGTTTTGGTTCAACGGTATTGTGGGATGAAGCGGCCCGGATCAACCTTACTCGTACGCTTATGGGAGACCGGTTCCATCGATTAACGTGTAACTTCGTTGCACAAAGATGGCTGACGGGTGTCTGTTTCTCCTACTTTAGTTGCATCAGATTCGACAAAGGTGGTCCTTGAGAAGGTTGAAAAGCAACTTATGTATCACCGTTGTGGTTTATGCGTAGGTGAGAATTGTTCTTGCTAGATACCTGTAGCAGCCACGTAAAACATGCAACAACAATTAGAGGACGTCTAACTTGTTTTTGCAGGGCATGTGGTGATGTGATATGGCCAATTACATGATGTGATATATGTGATGTATGAGATGATCATGTGTTGTATAGAACATCACGACTTGCATGTCGATGAGTACGGAAACCGGCAGGAGCCATAGGGCTGTCTTTAATTATTGTATGACCTGCATGTCAATCATTAAGCGCTATGTAATGCTTTAATTTATCGCTAAATTGTAGCAATAGTAGTACAAGCATGATGGGCGCGACAACCCCGATGGCGACACATTGATGAAGATCAAGATGATGGAGATCATGGTGTCGTGCCGGTGACGATGGAGATCATGCCGGTGCTTTCAAGATGGAGATCAAAAGCACAAGTTCATGGCCATATCATGTCACTTATGATTTGCATGTGATGTTAATCCTTTTATGCACCCTGTTTTTCTTAGGACGAGGTAGCATTATAAGGTGATCCCTCACTTAATTTAAAGATAAATTGTGTTCTCCCTGAGTGTGCACCGTTGCGAAAGTTCGTCGTGTCAAGACACCACGTGATGATCGGGTGTGATAGACTCTACGTTCACATACAACGGGTGCAAGCCAGTGTTGCACATGCGGAACACTCGGGTTAAACTTGACGAGCCTAGCATTTACAGACATGGCCTGGGAATACAAGAGACCGAAAGGTCGAACATGAGTCATATAGTAGATATGATCAACATGATGATGTTCACCATTGAAACCACCTCAACTCACGTGATGATCGTACTTGAGTTGGTGAATTTGGATCATGTATCACTCGAATGACCGGAGGGTTGTCAATTTGAGTGGGAGATCTTCAGTAATATGATTAATTGAACTCATTATCATGAACATAGTCAATAGTGTCTTTGCAAATTATGTTGTAGGTTACTTGCTCGCGCTATAGCTCCCTTGAATTTTTATATGTTCCTAGAGAAATAGAGTTGAAAGATGATGGTAGCAATATTGCAGACTCGGTCCGTGATCTGAGGATTGTCCTCATTGCTGCACAGAAGGCTTATGTCCTTAATGCACCGCTCGGTGCGCCACCCCCTCTAGCGTCGTCTGTAGATTTTGTGAACATCTGACAGGCGCGTTTCGATGACTACTTGATAGTTTAGTGCGTCATGCATTACGACTTAGAATGAGGCTCTAAAACGTTTTGAACGTCACGGAACATATAAGATGTTCTAAGAGCTGAAATTAGGATGTCGGGCTGGTGCCCGTGTTGTGAGATATGAGATCTCCAACAAGATTCTTTGCCTGCAAGAGAAAAGAGAATAGCTCAATCGTTGAGCATGTGCTTAGATTGTCTGGGTGCTACAATCGCTTGAATCGAGTGGGAGTTGATCTTCCAGATAAGATAGTGATTGATATAGTTCTCCAAGTCACTGTCACTAAGCTACTAGAACTTGGTGATGAACTTTAAAATACCAGGGATAGAAATAATGATCCCTGAGTTGTTCGTGATGTTTCACACCACGAAGGTAGAAATCAAGAAGGAGCGTCAAGTGTTGATGGTTTGTAAAACCACTAGTTTCGAGAAGGGCAAGGGTAAGGAGGGAAACTTCATGGATGGCAAGTCGGTTGCTGCTCCAATGAAGCAACCCAAAGTTGAACCCAAACCCGAGACTAAGTGCTTCGATTATGAGGAGAGCGGTCGCTGAAGCGGAACAACCCTAGATACTTGGTAGATAAGAAGGCTGGCAACATCGACAGAAGTATATTTGATATACGTGTTATTGATGTGTACCTTGTGAGTACTCCTAGTAGCACCTGGGTATTGGATACCTGTTCGGTTGCTAAATGTTAGTAACTCGAAGTAAAAGGTACGGAATAAACGGATACTAGCTAAGGGTGAGGTGATGATTGTTGGGAGACGTAGTAGTAAATCAAAATTTTCCTACGTGTCACCAAGATCTATCTATGGAGAAACCAACAACGAGTGGGAGAGATTGCATCTTCATACCTTTGAAGACCGCTAAGCGGAAGCGTTACAAGAACGCGGTTGATGGAGTCGTACTCGCTGCGATTCAGATCGCGATGGATTCCGATCTAAGCGCCTAACAACGGCGCCTCCGCGTTCAACACACGTGCAGCCTGGTGACGTCTCCTACGCCCTGATCCAGCAAGGAGGAAGGAGAGGTTGGGGAAGGTCTCCAACAGTAGCACGACGGCATGGTGGTGGTGGAGTAGTAAGGTATTCCGACAGGGCTTCGCCTAAGCGCTGCGGAGGAGGAAGAAGAGAGGTAGGGCTTTGCCGTGAGAGAGAGAGAGAGTTCAGAACTGTTCTCAAAAGGCCAAAACCTCAAGTATATATAGGAGAAGGTAGAGGGAGGGCTGGCTTGGACTCTCCTCCAAGGAGGAGAGCTTCGGCTGAATCAAAGGGAGAGTCCACCTCCCACAAGGGAGGTGGATCTCCTCCTTTTCAAACTCCTTTGCCCTTATCTCTACATCTCCAGCCGCATGGGACTTTCTGGAAGGCCTTGGCCAGCCCAATAAGGGATGACACACCTCCTCTAAGGGCCCACAAAGTCCTATGGTCGTCACCCCCTTCCGGGGGTCCTCCGGCACCCTCTCGGCACTCCCGGTACAATACCGATGAGCCCGAAAACTTTCCGGTGATCAAAACTGGACTTCCTATATATCAATCTTTACCTCCAGACCATTCCGGAGCTCCCCGTGATGTCCGGGATCTCATACGGGACTTCGAACAACTTTCGGTAATCACGTATACCATTTCCCTATAACCCTAGCGTCATCGAACCTTAAGTGTGTAGACCCTACGGGTTCGGGAGACATGTAGACATGACCGAGACACCTCTCCGATCAATAACCAACAGAGGGATCTGGATACCCATGTTGTCTCCCACATGCTCCACGATGATCTCATCGGATGAACCACGATGTCGGGGATTCAATCAATCCCGTATACAATTCCCTTTGTCTATTGGTATGATACTTGCCCGAGATTCGATCGTCGGTATCTCTATACCTTGTTCAATCTCGTTACCGGCAAGTCTCTTTATTCATTCCGTAATACATCATCCCGTGACTAACTCCTTAGTCACATTGAGCTCATTATGATGATGTCTTACCGAGTGGGCCCAGAGATACCTCTCCGTCACACGGAGTGACAAATCCCAGTCTCGATTCGTGCCAACCCAATAGACACTTTCGGAGATACCCGTAGTGCACCTTTATAGCCACCCAGTTACGTTGTGACGTTTGGCACACCCAAAGCATTCGTATGGTATCCGGGAGTTGCACAATCTCATGGTCTAAGGAAACGATACTTGACATTGAAAAGCTTTAGCAAGCGAACTACACGATCTTGTGCTATGCTTAGGATTGGGTCTTGTCCATCACATCATTCTCCTAATGATGTGATCCCGTTATCAATGACATCCAATGTCCATGGTCATGAAACCATAACCATCTATTGATCAACGAGCTAGTCAACTAGAGGCTCACTAGGGACATGTATTATTCACACATCCAATTATAGCATGAACAATAGACAATTATCATGAACAAGGAAATACAATAATAACCATTTTATTATTGCCTCTAGGGCATATTTCCAACAGTCTCCCACTTGCACTAGAGTCAATAATCTAGTTGCATTGTGATGAATCGTACACCCATTGCATTCTGGTGTTGATCATGTTTTGCTCGTGAGAGAGGTTTAGTCAACAGATCTGCGACATTCAGATCCGTATGCACTTTGCAAATATCTATATCTCCTTCCTGAATGTAATCACGGATGGAGTTGAAGCGGCGCTTGATGTGTCTTGTCTTCTTGTGAAACCTGGGCTCCTTCGCAAGGGCAATAGCTCCAGTGTTGTCATAGAATAGAGTCATCGGGCCCGACGCACTTGGAATTACTCCTAGGTCGGTGATGAACTCCTTCATCTAGACTCCTTCCTTTGCTACTTCTGAAGCAGCTATGTACTCCGCTTCACATGTAGATGCCGCCACGACGCTTTGCTTGCTGCTGCACCAGCTGACTGCCCCTCCATTCAAAATATACACGTATCCGGTTTGCGACTTGGAGTCGTCTGGATCTGTGTCGAAGCTAGCATCGACGTAACCCTTTACGACGAGCTCTTCGGCACCTCTATATACGAGAAACATGTCCTTTGTCCTTTTCAGGTACTTCAGGATATTCTTGACCGCTGTCCAGTGTTCCGCTCCGGGATCACTTTGGTACCTCCGTACCAAACTTATGGCAAGGTTCACATCAGGTCTGGTACACAGCATGGCATACATAATAGAGCCTGTGGCTGAAGCATAGGGGATGACACTCATCTCTTCTCTATCCTTTGCCGTGGTCGGGCATTGAGTCGTACTCAATCTCACACCTTGTAACACAGGCAAGAACCCCTTCTTGGACTGATCCATATTGAACTTCTTCAATATCTTTTCAAGGCATGTGCTTTGTGAAAGACCTATGAGGCGTCTCGATCTATCTCTATAGATCTTAATACCTAATATGTAAGCAGCTTCTCCAAGGTCCTTCATTGAAAAACACTTATTCAAGTAGGCCTTTACACTTTCCAAGAGTTTTATATCATTTCCCATTATTAGTATGTCATCCACATATAATACGAGAAATGCTATAGAGCTCCCACTCACTTTCTTGTAAATACAGGGTTCTCCATAAACCTGTACAAACCCAAATGCTTTAATCACTTCATTAAACCGAATGTTCCAACTCCGAGATGCTTGCACCAGCCCATAGATGGAGCGCTGGAGCTTGCATACCTTGTTAGTATCTTTAGGATTGACAAAACCTTCCGGCTGCATCATATACAGTTCTTCCTTGAGGAAGCCATTAAGGAATGCTGTTTTGACGTCCATTTGCCAGATCTCATAATCATAAAATGCGGCAATTGCTAACATGATTCAGACAGACTTCAACATCGCTACGGGTGAGAAAGTCTCATCGTAGTCAACTCCTTGAACTTGTCGATAACCCTTAGCGACAAGCCGAGCCTTATAGACGGTCACATTACCATTCGCGTCAGTCTTCTTCTTAAACATCCATTTATTTTCAATGGCTTGCTTATCATTAGGCAAGTCCACCAAAGTCCATATTTGTTCTCATACATGGATCCTATCTCGGATTTCATGGCTTCAAGCCATTTGTTGGAATCCGGGCCTACCATCGCTTCTTCATAGTTTGAAGGTTCGCCGTTGTCTAACAACATGATCTCTAGGACAGGGTTGCCGTACCACTCTGGTGCGGAACGTGCCCTAGTGGACCTTCGACGTTCAATAGTAACTTGATCTGAAGTTTCATGATCATCATCATTAACTTCCTCTCCAGTTGGTGTAGGCTCCACAGAAACAACTTCCTGTGTTGTGCTACTCTCCGGTTCGAGTGGAGGTACAATTACCTTATCAAGTTCTATTTTCCTCCCACTTACTTCTTTCGAGAGAAACTCTTTCTCTAAAAAGGAACCATTCTTGGCAACAAAGACTTTGCCCTCAGATCGTAGGTAGAAGGTATACCCAATAGTCTCTTTGGGATATCCTATGAAGACGCACTTTTCCGCTTTGGGTTCGACCTTCTCAGGTTGAAGTCTCTTCACATAAGCATCGCATCCCCAAACTTTTAGAAACGACAGCTTAGGTTTTTTTCCAAACCATAATTCATACGGTGTCGTCTCAACGGATTTTGACGGTGCCCTATTTAAAGTGAATGCGGCAGTCTCTAATGCATATCCCCAAAATGATAGCGGTAAGTCGGTAAGAGACATCATAGATCGTACCATATCTAATAGAGTGCGATTACGATGTTCAGACACACCATTTCGCTGAGGTGTGCCAGGCGGCGTGAGTTGTGAAACAATTCCACATTTCCTTAGGTGCGTGCCAAACTCGTGACTTAAATATTCTCCGCCACGATCAGATCGTAGGCACTTTATTTTCCTGTCATGTTGATTCTCTACCTCACTTTGAAATTCCTTGAACCTTTCAAAAGTTTCAGACTTATGTTTCATTAAGCCGACATACCCATATCTACTCAAGTCATCAGTGAGGGTGAGAACATAACGGTAGCCACCACGAGCCTCGACACTCATTGGACCGCATACATCGGTATGTATTATTTCCAACAAGTCAGTTGCTCGCTCCATTGTTCCGGAGAATGAAGTCTTGGTCATCTTTCCCATGAGGCATGGTTCGCACGTCTCAAATGATTTGAAATCAAGAGACTCCAAAAGTCCATCAGTATGGAGCTTCTTCATGCGTTTGACACCAATATGACCAAGGCGGCAGTGCCACATGTAAGTGGGACTATCGTTATCAACCTTACACTTTTTGGTACTCACACTATGGACATGTGTAACATCACGTTCTAGATTCATCAAAAATAAACCATTGACCAGCGGGGCATGACCATAAAACATTTCTCTCATATAAATAGAACAACCATTATTCTCAGATTGAAATGAGTAGCCATCTCGCATCAAGCGAGATCCAGATACAATGTTCATGCTCAAAGCTGGTACTAAATAAAAATAATTATGGTTTAACACTAATCCCGAAGGTAGATGTAGAGGTAGTGTGCCGACGGCGATCACATCGACCTTGGAACCATTCCCGACGCGCATCGTCACCTCGTCCTTTCCTAGCCTCCGCTTATTTCGCAACTCCTGTTTGGAGTTACAAATGTGAGCAACTACACCGATATCAAATACCCATGAGCTACTACGAGCGCTGGTTAGGTACACATCAATAACAAGTATATCACATATACCTTTAATGTTGCCGTCCTTCTTATCCGCTAAGTACTTGGGGCAGTTCCGCTTCCAGTGACCGGTACCCTTGCAATAAAAACACTCAGTCTTAGGCTTGGGTCCATTCTTGTTCTTCTTCTTC
This sequence comes from Hordeum marinum, assembly GCA_022496015.1. Lineage (NCBI taxonomy): Eukaryota > Viridiplantae > Streptophyta > Magnoliopsida > Poales > Poaceae > Hordeum > Hordeum marinum. The sequence continues at coordinate 58,613,896 of CM039677.1, forward strand.
TCGGCAACTTGCTTACCGGGCGCGGCAACAACTTTGCCGTCCTTCTTGAAGTTCTTCTTACCCTTGCCTTTCTTGAAACTAGTGGTCTTATTCACCATCAACACTTGATGCTCCTTTTTGATCTCGACCTCTGCTGATTTCAGCATCGAGTACAACTCAGGAATGGACTTCCCCATCCCTTGCATGTTGTAGTTCATCACAAAGCTCTTGTATCTAGGTGGAAGCGACTGGAGGATTCTGTCAATGATCGAGTCATCCGGGAGATTAACTCCCAGCTGAGTCAAGCGGTTATGTAGCCCAGACATCTTGAGGATGTGCTCACTGACAGAACTATTCTCCTCCATCTTACAGCTGAAGAACTTGTCGGAGACGTCATATCTCTCGAACCGGGCATGAGCTTGGAAAACTAGTTTCAGCTCTTGGAACATCTCATTTGCTCCATGTTGCTCAAAACGCTTTTGGAGCCCCGGTTCTAAACTGTAAAGCATGCCGCACTGAACAAGGGAGTAATCATCGAAGCGAGAATGCCAAGCGTTTGCAACTTCTTGGTCTGCCGGGAGAAGGGGTGGGTCACCAAGTGGTGCATCAAGTACATACAATTTCTTCGAAGCTATGAGGATGATCCTCAAGCCACGGACCCAGTCCGCATAGTTGCTTACATCATCTTTCAGCTTGGTTTTCTCTAGGAACGCGTTGAAATTGAGGGTGACATTCGCGTTGGCAATTGGATCTACAATATAGATTGTAAAGATACTTTTAGACTAAGTTCATGATAATTAAGTTCACATAATCAAATTATTTAATGAACTCCCACTTAGATAGACATCTCTCTAGTCATCCAAGTGACACATGATCCATGTCAACTAGCCCGTGTCCGATCATCACGTGGGACGGACTAGTCATCCATGGTGAACATCTCCATGTTGATCGTATCTTCCATACGATTCATGTTCGACCTTTCGGTCTTCCGTGTTCCGAGGCCATGTATGTACATGCTAGGCTCGTCAAGTCAACCTAAGTGTTTCGCGTGTGTAAATCTGGCTTACACTTGTTGTATGCGAACGTTAGAACCTATCACACCCGATCATCACGTGGTGCTTCAGAACAACGATCCTTAGCAACGGTGCACAGTTAGGGTGAACACTTTTCTTGAAATTTTAGTGAGAGATCATCTTATTTACTACCGTCGTTCTAGGCAAATAAGATGTAAACATGATAAACATCACATGCAATCAATATAGTGACATGATATGGCCATTATCATCTTGCTCCTTTGATCTCCATCTTCGGGGCACAATGATCATCACTATCACCGGCACGACACCATGATCTCCATCATCATGATCTCCATCATTGTGTCTTCATGAAGTTGTCTCGCCAACTATTACTTCTACTACTATGGCTAATGTTTAGCAATAAAGTAAAGTAATTACATGGCGTTTATGATTGACACACATGTTATACAATAAAATAAGACAACTCCTATGGCTCCTGCCGGTTGTCATACTCATCGACATGCAAGTCGTGCATCCTATTACAAGAACATGATCAATCTCATACATCACAATGCACCACATCACATCCTTTGGCCATATCACATCACAAGGCATATGCTGCAAAAACAAGTTAGACGTCCTCTAATTTGTAGTTGCAAGTTTTTACGTGGTTGCTATAGGTTACTAGCAAGAACGTTTCTTACCTACGCCAAAACCACAACGTGATATGCCAATTGATATTTACCCTTCATAAGTACCCTTTTCATCGAATCCAATCCGACTAAGGTGGGAGAGACAGACACCCGCTAGCCACCTTATGCAACAAGTGCATGTCAGGCGGTGGAACCAGTCTCACGTAAGCGTACGTGTAAAGTTGGTCCGGGCCACTTCATCCCACAATACCGCCGAATCAAGATAAGACTAGTAGTGGTAAGCAAATCAACAAAATCGACGCCCACAACTGCTTTGTGTTCTACTCGTGCATAGATTCTACGCATAGACCTAGCTCATGATGCCACTGTTGGGAGACGTAGTAGTAAATCAAAATTTTCCTACGTGTCACCAAGATCTATCTATGGAGAAACCAGCAACAAGTGGGAGAGATTGCATCTTCATACCTTTGAAGATCGCTAAGCGGAAGCGTTACAAGAACGCGGTTGATGGAGTCGTACTCGTTGCGATTCAGATCGCGGTGGATTCCGATCTAAGCGCCAAACAATGGCGCCTCCGCGTTCAACACACGTGCAGCCCGGTGACGTCTCCTATGCCTTGATCTAGCAAGGAGGAAGGAGAGTTTGGGGAAGGGCTCCAACAGCATCACGACGGCGTGGTGGTGGTGGAGTAGTAAGGTATTCCGACAGGGCTTCGCCTAAGCGCCGCGGAGGAGGAATAAGAGAGGTAGGGCTTTGCCGTGAGAGAGAGAGTTCAGAACTGTTCTCAAAAGACCAAAACCTCAAGTGTATATAGGAGGAGGGAGAGGGAGGGCTGGCTTGGACTCTCCTCCAAGAAGGAGAGCTTCGGCGGAATCAAAGGGAGAGTCCACCTCCCACAAGGGAGGTGGATCTCCTCCTTTTCAAACTCCTTTGCCCTTATCTCTACTACTCCAGCCGCATGGGCCTTTCTAGAAGGTCTTGGCCCGCCCAATAAGGGCTGGAACACCTCCTCTAAGGGACCACAAAGTCCTATGGTCATCACACCCCTCCCAGGGGTCCTCCGGCATCCTCCCGGCACTCCCGGTATAATACCGATGAGCCCGAAAACTTTCCGGTGACCAAAACTGGACTTCCTATATATCAATCTTTACCTCTGGACCATTCCGGAGCTCCCCGTGATGTCTGGGATCTCATACGGGACTCCAAACAACTTTTGGTAATCACGTATACCATTTCCCTATAATCCTAGCGTCATCGAACCTTAAGTGTGTAGACCCTACGGGTTCGGGAGACATGTAGACATGACCGAGACACCTCTCCGGTCAATAACCAACAGCGGGATCTAGATACCCATGTTGTCTCCCACATGCTCCACGATGATCTCATCGGATGAACCACGATGTCAGGGATTCAATCAATCCCATATACAATTCCCTTTGTCTATCGATATGATACTTGCCCGAGATTCAATCGTCGGTATCTCTATACCTTGTTCAATCTCGTTATCGAAAGTCTCTTTACTCATTCCGTAATACATCATCCCATGACTAACTCCTCAGTCACATTGAGCTCATTATGATGATGTCGTACCGAGTGGGCCCAGAGATACCTCTCCGTCACACGGAGTGACAAATCCCAGTCTCGATTCGTGCCAACCCAACAGACACTTTCGGAGATACCCGTAGTGCACCTTTATAGCCACCCAGTTATGTTGTGACGTTTGGCACACCCAAAGCATTCCTACGGTATCCGGGAGTTGCACAATCTCATGGTCTAAGGAAACGATACTTGACATTGAAAAGCTTTAGCAAACGAACTACACGATCTTGTGCTATGCTTAGGATTGGGTCTTGTCCATCACATCATTCTCCTAATGATGTGATCCTGTTATCAATGACATCCAATGTCCATGGTCATGGAACCATGACCATCTATTGATCAACGAGCTAGTCAACTAGAGGCTCACTAGGGACATGTTGTGGTCTATGTATTCACACATGTATTACGGTTTCCGGTTAACACAATTATAGCATGAACAATAGACAATTATCATGAACAAGGAAATACAATAATAACCATTTTATTATTGCCTCTAGGGCATATTTCCAACAATGATGTGTGCTGGAAATGTTTCCAAGGTTGATGTGATCGACATCGCACACTCTCTCTACCTTTGGGATTAGTGACGAACCTAAATAAATGTTATTTGGTGTTTTGTGTTGAGCATGAACGTGATTAGATCGTGTTTATTGCAACACGGTTATTCATTTAAGTTAGAGAATAATTTTTATTCTGTTTACATGAATAATACCTTCAATGATCATGCACCCAGTGAGAATGGTTTGTTGAATCTTGATCGTAGTAATACACATGTTCATGACATTGATGCCAAAAGATACAAAGTTAATAATTATAGTACCACATACTTGTGGCACTGCCGCTAAATGTCATATTGGTATAAAGCGCATGAAGAAAGTCCATGTTGATGGATCTTTGGACTCATTCAATTTTGAATTGGTTGAGACATGCGAACCATGCCTCTTGGGCAAGATGACTAAGGACCCCGTTTTTCGGATTGATGGAGCGGGCAAGTGATTTATTGGAAATGATACATGTTGATGTATGCAATCCAATGAGTCTTGTAGCGTGTGGTGGATATCATTATTTTGTTACCTTCATCGATGATTTGAGTAGATATAGTGTATGTTTACTTAATGAAACATAAGTATGAATCGTTTGAAAAGTTTAAGCAAATTTAGGGTGAAGTTTAAGATCATCGTGACAAGAAGATAAAAATGTCTGCGATATGATCGTGGAGGTGAATATCTGAGTTACGAGTTTGGCAGACAACGTTAGACAATGTGAAAGTCGTTTCACAACTCACGCCACCTGGAACACCATAGTGTGATGGTCTGTCTAAACATCATAGTCGTGCTCTATTGGATATGGTGTGGGCTATGATGTCTCTTATCGTTTTGCTACTATAGTTTTGGGGTTATGCATTATAGACAACTACATTCACTTTAAATAGGGCACCATCTAAATCCATTGAGATGACACCGTGTGAATTATGGTTTGATAGAAATCTAAGCTGTCATTTCTTAATGTTTGGGGCTGCGATGCTTGTGTGGATTTTTTTGACCTAATGAGCTCGAACCCAAAGCGGACAAATATATGTTCATAGATTACCCTAAGAACAGTTGGGTGAACCTTCTATCTCAGATCCAAGCATAAAGTGTTTGTTGCTAAAACGGGTCCTTTCCCGAGAAAAAGTTTCTCTCGAAAGAATTGAGTGGGAGGAATATGGAACTTAATGAGGTTGTTGAACCTTTGCTTCAACCAGAGAGTAGGGCAGCGCAAAAAGAGTTTTCTGTGGAACCTATGTCAGTTGAAGAGGAAGTAAATGATGATGATCATGAAGCTTCGGATCAAGTTACTATCGAACCTCATAGGTCGACAAGGATGTGTACTGCTCCTGAGTGGTACGACAACCCTGTCTTGGAGGTCATGTTGTTGGACAACGATGAACCTACGAGCTATGGAGAAGCGATGATGGGCCTGTATTCCGACAAATGGCTAGGAGCCATGAAATCCGAGAAAGGATCCTTGTATGAAAACCAAGTATGGACTTTGGTAGACTTGCCCATTGAACGACAGGTCCATGAATACAAATGGACCTTTAAAATGAAGACAAATGCTAATGGTAAATGTCACCATTTATAAAGCTTGACTTGTCGCAAGGAAGTTTCTGCCAAGTTCAAGGAGTTGACTGCGATGAGACTTTCTCACTCGTAGCAATGCTAAAGTCTGTTGGAATTATGTTAGCAGTTGCTGCATTTTTCAATTATAAAATTTGGCAGATGGATGCCAAAACATCGTTTCCTTCCTTAAGGAAAGGTTGTATGAGATACAACCAGAAGGTTTTGTCAGTCCTAAGGATGCTAAAAGGTGTGCAAGCTTTAGTGATCCTTCTATGAACTGAAGCAAGCATCTCGGAGTTGGAATATACACTTTGATGAGGTGATCAAAGTTTTTGAGTCTATACAAAGTTTATGAGAAACTTGTATTTGCAATAAAGTGAGTGGGAGCACTACAGAGTTTCTGATAAGTATATGTGGATGACATATTGCTATTCGGAAATAATGTGGAATTTCTAGAAAGCATAAACGGTTGTTTGAAAAGTGATTTTCAAAGGAAGACCTGGATAAAGCTACCTAATGGTTGAGCATCAAGATCTATAGATATAGATCAAGATGTTTGATAAGACTTTCAATAAGTACATACCTTGACAAGATTTGAAAGAGTTCAAAATGGATCAGTCAGAGAAAGAGTTCTCGCCTGATTTGTACGGTGTGAAGTTGAGTGAGACTCAAAGCTCGACAACGGCAGAAGAAAGAGAAAGGTCGAACGTCGTCCCCTATGCCTTAGCCATAGGCTCTATATTATGCCATGCTGTGTACCGCACCTGGTGTGTGCCTTGCCATGAGTCTGTCAAGGGGTACAAAAGTGATCCAGGAGTGGGTCACTAGACAACGGTCAAGATTATCCTTAGTAACTAAAAGACTAAGGAAATATTTCTCGATTATGGAGGTGATAAAGAGTTCGTCGTAAAGATTTACATCGATGCAAGCTTTAACACCAATCCGGATGACTTGTAGTAGCAATCTGGATATGTATAGTGGATCAGCCATTTGGAATAGTACCAATTGGAGTGTGGTAGCAGTGTTTACGGTTTGACATTGAGATTTGCAAAGTACACATGGATCTGAATGTCGCAGACCCGTTGACTATAAGACCTCTCTCACATGCAAAGCATGATCGAGCCCTAGAACTCATTGAGTGTTAGATTCATAACAATGCGAATCACAGGGTGCTATGAACTAGATTATTGACTCTAGTGCAAGTGGGAGACTGTTGGAAATATGCCCTAGAGGCAATAATAAATTAGTTATTATCATATTTCCTTGTTCATGATAATCGTTTATTATCCATGCTATAAATGTATTGATCGAAGACTTAGATGCATGCGTGGATACATAGACAAAACCATGTCCCTAGTATGCCTCTAATAGACTAGCTCGTTGATCAAAGATGGTTAAGGTTTCCTAGCCATGGACATGAGATGTCATTTGATAACGGGATCACATCATTGGGAGAATGGTGTGATGGACAAGACCCAAACAACAAACGTAGCATATGATCGTGTCAGTTTAATTCTACTGTTTTCTGCATGTCAAGTATCTGTTCCTATGACCATGAGATCATGCAACTCACTGACACCAGAGGAGTGACTTGTGTGTATCAAACGTCGCAACGTAACTAGGTGACTATAAAGGTACTCTACAGGTTTCTCCAAGGGTGTCTGTTGGGTTGGTATGGATCAAGACTGGGATTTGTTACTCCGTGTGATGGAGAGGTATCTCAGGGCCCACTCGGTAATACAACATCACCACAAGCCTTGAAATCAATGTGACTAAGTGTTAGTCATGAGATCTTGTATTACGGAACGAGTAAAGAGACTTGCCAGTAACGAGGTTGAACTAGGTACGGAGATACTGACGATCGAATCTCGGGCAAGTAACATACCGAAGAACAAAGGGAACATCATACGAGATTAACTGAATCCTTGACATAGAGGTTCGACCGATAAAGATATTCGTGGAATATGTAGGAACCAATATGGGCATCCAGATCCTGCTATTGGTTATTGACCGTAGAGGTGTCTCGATCATGTCTACATAGTTCTCGAACCCGCAGGGTCTGCACACTTAAGGTTCGGTGACGTTTCGGTAGTACAGAGTTATGTATGGTGGTGATCGAAGGTTGTTCGGAGTCCTGGATGAGATCCCGGACATCACGAGGAGCTCCGGAATGGTCCAGAGGTAAAGATTGATATATAGGAAGTCCTATTTTGGTCACCGGAAAAGTTTCGGGCTCATCGATAGTGTACCGGGAGTGCCGGTAGTGTACCGAGGGACCATCAGGAGAGGTATTTCGACCCAAGAGGCTACATGGGCTGTGGGAGGAGGTAAACGAGCCCCTGGTGGGCTGGCCGAAGCCTCCTCTAAGGGCCCATGCGGCTGGAGTGGTTTGAGAAGGAAAAAAAATCCAAAGGTGGAGAAGTGGAAAGAGTTTCCAAGTGGAAAGGAGGAATCCTACTCCTAATAGGATTGGAGTAGGACTCCTCCACCTCCAATTTCGACCAAACCTTGAGGGTTTGAGGCTGCCTCCTCCCCCTTCCTCCTATATATACTAGAGGATTTGGAGGAAAAAGCTAACCCTAATAGCCACGTGCTACCTCTCCTCTAGATCACAGTTTCTCCTCTAGATCGGTTTTCAGTGGTGCTTAGGCGAAGCCCTGCTGGAATAGCTCCACCACCATCACCGCAACGCCATCGTGCTGCCGGAGAACTCATCTACCTCTCCGCCTCCTCTTGCTGGATCAAGAAGGCGGGGATCGTCATCGAGCTGTACGTGTGCTGAACGCGGAGGTGCCGTCCGTTTGGCGCTAGATCGGCAGGACCGTGATCAAGATCGCGAGACGGATCGTGATGAGATCGCGGGACAGATCATGATGAGTTCACGGGATGGATCGTGATTGGATCGCGGGACGGATCGTGATGAGATCGCGGGATGCTCGGCGATTTGGATCGCGAAGTCGTTCGACTACACCAACCGCATTTCTTAACGCTTCCCGCTTATCGATCTACAAGGGTATGTAGATCCACTCTCCCTCTCGTAGATGCTCATCACCATGGATAGATCTTGAGTGTGCGTAGGAAATTTTTTGTTTCCCATGCAACGTTTCCCAACAATCTTTATATCGCAAAACTATTGCAAGGAATCAAGCACATCATATTTAGTGATCTACAAGTTTTATGTAGGATTTTGTCACTAACCATGTGAATGACCAACTCCTGTTAACTCTCTAAATAGATATAAGTGAATCATGAGAGTTTAATTCTTTATCCAAAAGATATGACCATTCTCTAACAAATATAAGTGAAGAAAAAGAGCATTCTACAAATGTTAGTTTTCTATGTGTGAGAAACAGGCAATCCAAACTTCAAATGATATAAGTGAAGCACATGAAGGATTCTATAAAGCCATACTCAAAAGATATAAGTGAGGTGCAAAGAGGCTTCTATAAATCAACCAATGACTTTATCATACCATCATGGTGCATTATTAAAATAAAAATAAACAGCACACGACGCTCCAAGATTTACGCATATCATGTGATGAATAAAAATATAGCTCCAAGTAAAATTACCGATGGTTGTTAGAAGAAAGAGGGGATGCCTTCCGGGGCATCCCCAAGCTTAGTTTCTTGGGAGTCCTTGAATATTACCTTGGGATGCCTCAGGCATCCCCAAGCTTAGTCTCTTTCCACTCCTTATTCCTTCATCCATCATGATCTCACCCAAAACTTGAAAACTTTAACCACACAAAACTTAACAAAACTCTCGTGAGATCCGTTAGTATAATAAAGCAAATTACCACTTTAAGTACTGTTGCCAACCAATTCATATTTGTTTGAATTGTAGCTACTGTAATACAACTTTTCCATGGCTTATACCACCGATACAATCGATAGTTTCATCAAAACGAGCAAAACAATGCATCAAAAACAGAATCTGTCCAAAACAGGACAGCCTATAGTAATCTGAACATTCACCATACTTATGTAACTCCAAACATTCTGAAAAATTAGGAAGTGGTAAAGATTTTTCATATAAGCACTATGTAAAATTTTCAGAAACTTTTGACATTCTAGTAAAAAACGTAAATTCACGCACTATAGCCGAAGTTTTTGTTTTTGCACTGCACACACCAAACAAGCAATCTAATCATCCAAAAGGCAAATCTTGGCACATTATTTTTATAATACAATGGATTTATAAAGGGGATAATTATTTTTGTTGAAAAGTTTCTGTAATCAAGATTCACAAAGTTTCCATGGGCATGAACAAAGTTCAAGGCTAGCTCCCACTTCAACGATGCTCGTCTTTCTCACTTTCACTCCTCTTTTTGAAAAAGTTTTAGGTTCCCCTCTTTATATTGTTTTTGTTTTTAAAATATATAAAAGCACACAACAGAATAAAATGACTCTCTAAAACTTCCGGATTGTCTCCCTGGCAGCGCTTTATTTGAAGCCATTAAGCTAGGCATAAAGTGCTCGAGTAATGGATCCACCCAGATCCCAAGGTATATCAAAGCCAATTTTGATTAACAATGATTTGTAATTTAGTAGTGAGCACAAAGTAACAATATCATGCAACAACGAAGTCTAACTCTGTTCCTATGCATCGGCATGTCATAAAAGAATAATTCATGCACACAAAGTAAAGGCCAATGCATAGTATAAACAGTCTCTTGCAATTTTACCGTATTGGAAACATATAGAGGCATAGATGTAGTTCCTCTCTCATAATAATTGCAAGTAGGAGCAACAAGCACATGCATATTATATCTATCAAAATCATCATGTGTGATAGTAAAAGGAAAACCCATCTATATAATCCTTAATAAGTGAAAACTTATCTGATATAATGTAGTTGGGAGAATTCAAAAATATAATAGGACTATCATGTGTGGGTGCAATAGCAAAAATTTCATGCTTAACATCAGGAACTATAGCAAGTTCATCTTCACAAGCATAATTCATATTGGCATCATGGCCACAATAATAACAAGCATCAAGTTCATCAAAAAGGGATATTCAAAAGAATCCAAGGGATCATATCAATCACCATAGCATTCATACTTTGGTATGCGCGAAGGGGGATTAAACAATGTATGAGTTGAAGAGTTTCTCTCATTAGAAGATGGGCACAGGTAGCTAATCCGCTCTTCCTCCTTTTGTTCTTCTCTCTCCTCCTCATCTTTTTCATCTAATGAGCTCACAGTTTCAGCAATTTCTTCTTCCATAGATTCCTGCAAAATATTAGTCTCTTCCAAGGCAGCGGTCATTCTTTCAATAAACTCTCTAACATAAGAATTAGAAGCATACTTTTCATAGCAATATTTAAGTATGGCAAAATTTTCAGAATTGTAAAGAGTAGCATCATACTTTTCAACGAAAGAAGCAATTTCATATGCACCCTTAAAAGCAACAAATTCTTCAATTTGTTCAAAATCATTATAGCAATAGGCCTCCTTGTCATAAGAGGATAATATTTCATTATCATTAAACACACATTGGTAGGGAAGGTGTTTTTTAGCTTCTTTAGAACAACAAGTAAAATCATAAATTTCACATAGATTCCAAGCATAGCAACACAAAGTATTAATTTGATGCCACAAGAGTTTCCCTTTTTGAGATATGCGGTGTCGCACATAATGAGCATGCTCATTTAATTATTTTCCCTCAACTAAGCTAGTTGGGTTTTCAACATGAGAAAAAGTGGATCGAAGATGACCCAAGTAATATTCTTCGGTGGTACGGAATACTAGTGGTTCCTCAACTTTTGGAGCAACAAGTACATCTATTTTTTGGCATTTTGCCTTTCCTACCCATATCTAAAGATAGAAAACAAGTTAATAACAGAAAAATAAAAATTACTTAGTGATAAAGCAAACAAGCACACATGAGAATATTCACCCCATGCTATTGCTCCCCAGCAACGGCACCAGAAAAAGGTCTTGATAACCCACAAGTATAGGGGATTAGTTGTAGCCTCTTTCGATAATTGAGTGTCGAACCCAACAAGGAGCTAAAGGTAGAACAAATATTCCCTCAAGTTCTATCGACCATGATACAAATCTACGCACGCTTAACGTTATCTTTACCTAGAACAAGTATGAAACTAGAAGTACTTTGTAGGTGTAACGGGATAGGTTTGCAAGATAACAAGGAGTACGAAAAACTGGTGGTAGGAGTTGCGGAATTGTCCCTAGGCAATCGATAACTAGACCGGTCATCATTATTGCAATTTTATATGAGGGAGAGGCATAAGCTAACATACTTTCTCTACTTGGATCATATGCACTTATGATTGGAACTCTAGAAAGCATCCGCAACTACTAACGATCATTAAGGTAAAACCCAACCATAGCATTATAAGGTATCAAGTCCTCTTTACTCCCATATGCAACAACCCACCTACTCGAGTTTATGCTTTTGTCACTCAAGCAACCCACCATAGGCGAATCATGAACACATTGCAACACCCTATAACAAGGATTCCTCACGCTTGCGTGACACGGAGAGCACCATAGGACACCACCAATAATAAAACATACAACTCAAACCAATCATGATCATCAATCAACCCATAGGACAACAAAAATCTACTCAGACATCATAGGATGGCAACACATCATTGGATAGTAATATGAAGCATAAAGCACCATGTTCAAATAGAGGGTACACCGGGTTGCGGGAGAGTGGACCGCTGTAGATAGATGGGGGAAGGTGATGGAGGTGTTGGTGAAGATGACGAAGTTGTTGGAGTAGATCGCCATCACGATGATGGCCCTGACAGCGTTCCGGTGCCACCGGGGGAGAGGGGGAGAGAGCCCCCCTCCTTCTTCTTCTTCCTTGACCTCCCCCTAGATGGGAGGAGGGTTTCCCCTCTGGTCCTTGGCCTCCATGTCGGCGGAGGGGCGAGTTCCCCTCCGAGATTGGATCTCTTTCTCCGTTTCCTTCTGTTTCTGTGCTCCCCGATTCTGGCCTTTCACCGTTTCTTAAATATCCAGAGATCCCTAACTCCGAGGGGCGTTTTGACTTTGTTTGGTATGGATATTCTGCGAAACAGAAAACATGCAACAAAAATGAACTGACACTGGGCATTGGATCGATATGTTAGTCCCAAAAATAGTATAAAAAGTTGCCAAAAGTATATGAAAGTTGTAGAATATTGGAATAAAACAATAAAAAATTATAGATACGACGGAGACGTATCACACCGCCGCTGCATGGGCTTCGGCACGATGCTCCACTTCCTCTACCTCAGCCTCCTTCTCCCACTCCTCGTGCTGCTTACTCTCTTCACACTCTGTCCGCAGGTGGTGCTGTCGCTAGTGCTCCAGGTAGGCCCGCTCCGGCTTCGGCATCGCCCTCATCTCTATGGGTGGCGTGATCACCCACTCGCGCACCACCCCCTCCCAGATGTACTCGTGGGGCTTGAGGACAGTTGGTGCCTACTCAAGCCTCGCGGGCGACGGCGGGGCCAGTAGTGGCACATTAGCCGACAGCGGAGAGCGCAATGGCCTCCGCCATCTGCGCCTGGTAAGCCTCCTCCTCCTCCTCCTTGCACCGCTCGTCCTCCTTGCTTTCACGAAGGGCGGTTGCCAACGCCTAATACGTCCATTTTGCATCATGATTTCCTACTGTTATTTACAATGTTTTTATGAACAATACTGTTTCATGGAGTAATTATAATGCCTTTTCTCTCATAATTTAAAAGGTTTGCACAAAGAGGGAGAATACTAGCAGCTGGAAATCTGGACCTAAAAAAGCATACCAGAGATACCTATTCTGCACATCTATAAATGAGTTGAAAATTCATAGGGATTTTTTATGGAATATATAAGACATATTGGAGCAAATAACTACCGAGGGGCCACCCTGGTGAGCACAAGACACCAGGGCGCGCTAGGCCCCCCAGGTGCGCCCTGGTGGGTTGTGCTCAGCACGGCCCACCTCCAGAGCCCATCTTTTGGTATATAATGTGTTTTGACCTAGAAAAATTAAGGAGCGGACTTTCGGGACGGAACGCCGCCGTCTCAAGGCGGAACTTTGGGAGGAGCACTTTTGCCCTCCGATGGAGCGATTCCGCCGGGGGAACTTCCCTCCCGGAGGGGGAAATCAAATCCATCATCATCACCAACAATCCTCTCATCTTTGGGGGGCCATTCTTAACGAACATCTTCAACAACACCATCTCCTCTCAAACCCTAGTTCATCTCTTGTGTTCAATCTTTGTACCGAAACCTCAGATTGGTACCTATGGGTGACTAGTAGCGTTGAATACCTTATGTAGTTGATTACTATATGGTTTATTTGGTGGAAGATTATATGTTAAGATCCATTATGCTATTAAATACTCCTCTAACCTTGAGCATGCATATTATTTGTGAGTAGTTACGTTTGTTCTTGAGGTCACGGGAGAAGTCATGTTGCAGGTAATCATATGTGTTCGATATTTTGATGATATGTATGTTGTGATTCCCTTAGTGGTGTCATGTGAACGTAGACTACATGACACTTGCACCATCCTTGGGCCTAAGGGAATGCATTGTGGAGTAGTTATTAGATGATGGGTTGCTAGAGTGACATAAGGTTAAACCCTAGTTTATGCGCTACTTCATAAGGGGCTGATTTGGATCCACATGTTTAATGTTATGGTTAGATGTTATCTTAATACTTTTCTCATAGTTGCGGATGCTTGAGAGGGGGTAATCATAAGTGGGAGGTTGATCAAGTAAGAACAATACCCAAGCACCGGTCCACCCACATATCAAATTATCAAAGTAGAGAACACGAATCAAACCAACATGATCAAAGTGACTAGATGAAATTCCTGTGTACCCTCAAGAACACTTTGCTTAGTATAAGAGATAGTTTTGGCTTGTCCTTTGCCACAAAACGATTGGGCTACCTTGGTGCACTTTATCTACCGTTACCGTTACTTTCTCGTTACCAATTATCTTGCTATCAAACTACCTATTTCCTAGAATTTCAGTGCTTGCAAAAATTACCTTGCTGAAAACCGCTTGTCATTTCCATCTGATCCTCGTTGGGTTCGACACTCTTACTTATCGAAAGGACTACGATTGACCCCCTACACTTATGGGTCATCAGCGCCTCCTAGTATGCGACCTCTGTTGCCCGGTCCTCATCGCGCATGACAAGGGGCAACGCAGTACCATCCCACACATCGCGGACGCCACGCCGGCACTGCTCCTCGTGCTCAAACGCGAACCATACCTCCCAATTGGGAGAGTCTGCAGCGTAGGCTGGGTTGAGAAGCTACTCAGGCATGAGTTTCTGCCGCCGGTGCCTCACCTCCTCTGCATGCGCCCACGCCGAGCATGTCACCACCGACACTGGGATCCTCTCCGGATCCAAGTGCCAGTCATGTGGTAGGATCACGTCGGGCTAGGGGAGAGGGATGCAGTGCTCCCTGTGCCACTGACGTGGCTTGAGACTGCGTCGGTATTTCCCCAAAGAGGAATAGATGATGCAGCACAATGACGGTAAGTATTTCCCTCAGTTATGAGACCAAGGTATCAATCCGTAGAGGAAGATCACGCACCCATGTAGAGAACACCTACACACAAATAACAAATACATGCAACCCAACGCGTAAGAGAGGTTGTCAAGCTCTCAACGGTAAAAAGATAGATTAGGTAATGATAGTTTGTGGAAATAGATCTTGTAAGAACACAAAATAAAATAAGTAAACAAAAAGTGCAACAAGGTATTTTTGGGTTTTTCCGATTAATAGATCTAAAAACAAAAAGGAAAAATAGTAGACCAGAAAGCAATATGTTGGAAAAGTAGACCCCGGGGCCAAAGGTTTCACTAGTGGCTTCTCTCATGAGTATAGCGCACGGTGGGTGAACAAATTACTGTTGGCCAATTGATAGAAGATCAAATAATCATGACAATATCCAGAGAATGATCATTATATAGGCATCACGTCCAAGATAAGTAGACCGAAACGATTCTGCATCTACTTTTATTACTCCACACATCGACCGCTATCCAGCATGCATCTAGTGTACTAAGTTCACGGAGAAACAGAGTAATGCAATAAGAACGGTGACATGATGTAGACAAGATCTATTCATGTAGGAATAGACTCCATCTTGTTATCATTAATGGCAACGATACGTGCGTGTCTTGCTTCCCATTCTGTCACTTGGAAAGAACACCGCAAGATCGAACCCATCACAAATCACCTCTTCCCATGGCAAGAAAAATCGATCTAGTTGGCCTAACTAAACCAAAGATTCAAAGAAGAAATACGAGGCTATAAGTAATCATGCAAATAAGAGATCAAAGAAGACTCAAATCATATTCATGGATAGACACTGATCATGAACTCGAAATTCATCGGACCCCAACAAACACACTGCAAAAAGTCATTACATCAAATATATCTCCGAGAGAACATTGTATTGAGAATCATAAGAGAGAGGAAGCCATCTAGTTATTGCCTACGGACCCGTAGGTCTACGGTGGACTACTCAGGCATCATCGGTGGGGCACCCATGATGAAGATGAACCCCTTCATGATGGTGTTAGATTAGATCTCAAGGTTCTGGAACTTGCCGCGGCTGGAATTGTGTTTCGTCGACTCCCATAGGGTTTTTGGATTTTCTAGGAATTTATAGGCTCGATAGTCGGTTGAGGAGGTGCCCGAGGTGCCCACCCTCTACCAGGCCGCACCAGGGGCCTCTGACGACCTGGTGGAGGGTATCCACCCTGGGTGCCCTCTTCTGGTGTTGTTTGGCGCATCTACTTCCTTCTGTTCCACAAAAAACCCATAAAAATCCCAGCAGCATTTGGGCTCCGTTTGGTACTGATTTTCCGCGAAGTAAAAAACAAGCAAAAATAGAAATTGGCACTTTGGCACTATGTCAATAGGTTAGTCCCCCAAAATGATGTAAAGTTGCTATGAAATGGTTGTAAAACATCCAAGATTGATAATATAACAACATGGAACAAGCTAAAATTATAGATATGTTGGAGACGTATCACCGGCCCTTGTGGCGTGGAGCCCCTAGTTGGTGGGCCAGTCGTGGGGATAGTCGGCCACTGCGTCGGAGATGGCCGACGTGCTGGCTGTCCAGCCATGGGCACCCACGCCGCCGCGGTCACCCGAATAGGAGCAGGAGCCACGGGAGGAGGTGTTGCAGGCAGCGCAAGCGCCTTCGGCCTGGCAGGGGCCGCCAGCCCACCTCTGGCAGCCGCCTCCCTATGTCAACCTCACCAGTGATGACGACGAGTAGGACAACACTCCTAAAGATGGCGGATGCTTCACCAGCGGGCGACATTGTCTATATTTTATGTGTTATATTTTTATCCGTCTTTTTATATTAGTTACTACTGTCATTGTGTATAATGCACTAGAACTATTGCCGTCCTCTGTGGTCGGCATTAATGTTTAATTAAAGCTAATGCATGGTGATGTGATGTGATGTGACCAGTATCACACCCGTGCCAAACTGAAAAGCAGAGCTAGAACCCAACCAAATACGATTCTTGTATTATCTTACCAAAATTTGGATCCATTTGGCTCCAAAGGAGCAAGCGCGGGAGTTCTAATAGGACTTCGAGACTAGAAAAATCATGCGGGCTGCTGAGAACAGAGAGAAGTAGCTGCAGAGAGGTTTGATAGGGTTAGGCAGATGCCCCATTATTTGTAAACAAGAAGAAATACAGTGAATAAATACCTGCAACTGCAATAAGATAGATGGCCATCATTTAACAACTTATATGCCGCCAATCCTACGTGATGTTTGAATATGATGCGATTTGATGATTAATTAAGGTAAATTTGACTTTTTGAACTAACATTTGAATTATAAGCAACATGTTGAATGAGGCCTAAGTTGTAATGATCATGTTACCCTATGTTGAAATGATCTAACCGCAAACAAAAAAAATAGACTCCTAAACCCTAACCCTTTATTGCAAAACACATTATTATAAAGACAGTTTAAAATTTCAAAAATGAAAAATACATTCAGATCCTTCTTACTCACACTAAAATGGCGCTGTGGTGATTTTTTCATTTCTTTTTCATAATGATAAACCCACGGTCGCTCTCTTCTCGAAATCTATACAACCCCGTACGTGATAGCTCGTATGTGTGAAGGAGTTTTCATGGAAATGTCCATAAACCAAGATTTTTATTTTTTTCCATAACCATATCACATAGAAAGGCATTGTGAGCAGGTTTTACATTTTTTTGAATTTAGTTCTGCTCATTTAAACTTGGAAACGGTAGCTCATCTCAAAAGAAGTTTTTTCTTATAAAAGTCCCTAAACCAGGTTTATATTTTTTAGGGTAACTATGTCTTATAAAATGACGAACAGGGAAGGTTTCATATTATTTTTTTATTTTTTTGTGAATTAGTTAAGGTTATTTGAAAGTTGGTCAAACCTAAGATAACCCCGCTGACCGGCTCAAAACCCCACAACATCTCTACAAACCCTAAAGTCAAACTGCAGCCGTCCGATCATACCCTAGCGCCAAGCGAAAAACTGCGGATATGGTCTTCTGGAAGGATATGGGCAGGCTGCGTGCAGGCTCCATGCCATTGGATCACATGGAAGACTCTACATCGTTGGATCGTTGGGCGATCCGCGAGACGTTGGTTCTGCTCACCCACAAGCCCGTGCAAAAAAATAGTCCTAGTTGGTCATCTCTACACATTGACTGTCGAGGGAGGTGGCACCGACCCGATTCCCCTCATTATCCATAGATGGCTATTTAAGCCGGACGGCGTCCCCCGACGCTAGCTCATTTGCCTGCTCCCTCTCCCTGCCAACACGGAGCACTCCCCTCTCCGAGCCCACCAGTCATGCCACCATGCTGCCAGTACTACACAGTCGAACATCGTCTCTTCCTCCTTCGGCAGGTCCAAATCCGGGGCAAGTGATGACCCACAAGTATAGGGGATCTATCGTAGTCCTTTCGATAAGTAAGAGTGTCGAACCCAACGAGGAGTAGAAGGAAATGACAAGCAGTTTGCAGTAAGGTATTCTCCGCAAGCACTGAATTATTTGGTAATAGATAGTTTTGTGATAAGGTAATTCATAACGGACAGCAAGTAATAAATGTAGCAAAGGTGCAACAATGTGGCCCAATCATTTTTATAGCAAAGGACAATCCTGGACAAACTCTTTGTTGGAAATATGCCCTAGAGGCAATAATAAAT
Source organism: Hordeum marinum (assembly GCA_022496015.1). Lineage (NCBI taxonomy): Eukaryota > Viridiplantae > Streptophyta > Magnoliopsida > Poales > Poaceae > Hordeum > Hordeum marinum. The sequence continues at coordinate 58,632,443 of CM039677.1, forward strand.
TATTTATTATCATATTTCCTTGTTCATGATAATTGTTTATTATCCATGCTATAATTGTATTGAGCGGAGACTTAGATGCATGTGTGGATACATAGACAAAACCATGTCCCTAGTATGCCTCTAATAGACTAGCTCGTTGGTCAAAGATGGTTAAGGTTTCCTAGCCATTGACATGAGATGTCATTTGATAACGGGATCACATCATTAGGGGAATGATGGGATGGACAAGACCCAAACTACAAACGTAGCATATGATCATGTCAGTTTAATGCTACTATTTTCTGCATGTCAAGTATCTGTTCCTATGACCATGAGATCATGCAACTCACTGACACCGGAGGAGTGCCTTGTGTGTATCAAATGTTGCAACATAACTGGGTGACTATAAAGGTACTCTAGAGGTATCTCCGAGGGTGTCTGTTGGGTTGGCATGGATCAAGACTGGGATTTGTTACTCCGTGTGACGGAGAGGTATCTCAGGGCCCACTCGGTAATACAACATCACAACAAGCCTTGCAATCAATGTGACTAAGTGTTAGTCACGGGATCTTGTATTACGAGACGAGTAAAGAGACTTGCCAGTAACGAGGTTGAACTAGGTATGGAGATACCGACGATCGAATCTCGGGCAAGTAACATACCGAAGAACAAAGGGAACATCATACGGGATTAACTGAATCCTTGACATAGAGGTTCGACCGATAAAGATCTTCGTAGAATATGTAGGAACCAATATGGGCATCCAGGTCCCTCTATTGGTTATTGACCGTAGAGGTGTCTCGGTCATGTCTACATAGTTCTCGAACCCGCAGGGTCTGCACACTTAAGGTTCGGTGATGTTTCAGTAGTATAGAGTTATGTATGATGGTGACCGAAGGTTGCTCGGAGTCCCGGATGAGATCTCGGACGTCACGAGGAGCTCCGGAATGGTCCTGAGGTAAATATTGATACACAGGAAGTCCCATTTTGGTTGCCGGAAAAGTTTCGGGCTAATCGGTAATGTACCGGGAGTGCCGGTAGTGTACCGGGAGACCACCGGGAGGGGTATTTCGACCCAAGGGGCTTCATGGGCTGTGGGAGAGTAAATACCAGCCTTTTGTGGGCTGGTGGAAGTCCCACAAAAGGCTCATGTGGCTGGGAGAAAAAGCCCAAAGGGAAAACGGTGGAAAAAGGCCAAAAAAGGAGGAATCCTAGTCCTACTAGGATTGGAGGAGGAGTCCTCCTATACTCCCCACTTTGGCCGACCCAAGGGCTGTATTTTTGGCATCCAAGCCTCCTCATCCCCTCATCCTATATATACTAGAGGATTTTAGGGTTTTGGCACAGAATTTTCAGCCTCGTGCTACCCGTTCCTCTAGTGCATAGTGTCTCCTCTAGATCGGTTTTCTGCAGTGCTTAGGCGAAGCCCTGCTGGAATAGCTCCACCACCATTGCCGCAGCACCGTCACGCTGCCGGAGAACTATTCTACCTCTCCACTCCCTCTTGCCAGATCAAGAAGGCGGCGATCGTCATCAAGTTGTACGTGTGCTGAACGCGGAGGTGCCGTCCGTTCGGCGCTAGATCGGAAGGATCGTGATCAAGATTGCGAGACGGATCGTGATGAGATCGCGGGACGGATCATGATGAGTTCGCGGGATGGATCGTGATGAGATCGCGGGATGGATCATGATGAGTTCATGGGACGGATCGTGATTGGATCGCGGGACGGATCGTGATGAGATCGTGGGACGCTCGGCGATTTGGATCGCGAAGACGTTCGACTACACCAACCGCGTTTCTTAACGCTTCCCGCTTAGAGATCTACAAGGGTATGTAGATCCACTCTCCCTCTCGTAGATTCTCATCACCATGGATAGATCTTGCGTGTGCGTAGGAATTTTTTTGTTTCCCATGCAACGTTCCCCAACAGTGGCATCATGAGCTAGGTCTATGTGTAGATGAGATCTCGAGTAGAACACAAAGAGTTTGTGGGCGTTGATGCTTAGATTGCTTCCTCCCTTGGTCGGATTTTGGTTCAGCGGTATTGTGAGATGAAGTGGCCTGGATCAACATTACTCGTACGCTTACGAGAGACCGGTTCCCTCGACCGCAACTTGTTGCATAGATGGCTTGCGGGTGCCAGTTTTTCTCACTTTAGTTGGATTGGATTTGACAAAGGCGGTCCTTGAGAAGGTTGAAAAGCAACTAGTGTATCACCGTTGTGGTTTTTGCGTAGATGAGAATTGTTCTTGCTAGATACCCGAAGCAGCCACGTAAAACATGCAACAACAATTAGAGGACGTCTAACTTGTTTTTGCAGGGTATGTTGTGATATGATATGGCCAATTACATGATGTGATATATGTGATGTATGAGATGATCATGTGATGTATAGATTATCACGACTTGCATGTCGATGAGTACGGCAACCGGCAGGAGCCATAGGGTTGTCTTTAATTATTGTATGACCTACGTGTCAATCATTAAGCGCTATGTAATGCTTTACTTTATCGCTAAACGGTAGCAATAGTAGTAGAAGCATGTGGGCGCGACAACCCCGATGGCGACACGTTGATGGAGATCAAGATGATGGAGATCATGGTGTCATGCCGGTGACAATGGAGATCATGCTGGTGCTTTCATGATGGAGATCAAAAGCACAAGTTCATGGCCATATCATGTCACTTATGATTTACATGTGATGTTAATCCTTTTATGCACCTTGTTTTGCTTAGGACGACGGTAGCATTATAAGGTGATCCCTCACTTAATTTCAAGATAAATTGTGTTCTCCCCGAGTGTGCACCGTTGCGAAAGTTCTTCGTGTCGAGACACCACGTGATGATCGGGTGTGATAGACTCTACGTTCACATACAACGGGTGCAAGCAAGTGTTGCACATGCAAAACTCTCGGGTTAAACTTGACGAGCCTAGCATGTACAGACATGGCCTCGGAACACAAGAGACCGAAAGGTCGAAATTGAGTCGTATAGTAGATATGATCAACATGATGATGTTCACCATTGAAACCACCTCAACTCACGTGATGATCGGACTTGAGTTGATGAATTTGGATCATGTATCACTCAAATGATTGGAGGGATGTCAATTTGAGTGGGAGTTCTTAAGTTATATGATTAATTGAACTCATTATCATGAACATAGTCAATAGTGTCTGTGCAAATTATGTTGTAGATTACTTGCTCGCGCTGTAGCTCCCTTGAATTTTTATATGTTCCTAGAGAAATAGAGTTGAAAGATGATGGTAGCAATATTGCGGACTGGGTCCATGATCTGAGGATTGTCCTCATTGCTGCACAGAAGGCTTATGTCCTTAATGCACCGCTCGATGCGCCAACCCCTGTAGCGTCGTTTGTTGATGTTATGAACATCTGACATACACGTTCTGATGACTACTTGATAGTTTAGTGCGTCATGCATTACGACTTAGAATTGAGGCTCCGAAACGTTTTGAACGTCACAGAGCATATGAGATGTTCTAAGAGCTGAAATTAGGATCTCAGGCTCGTGCCCATGTTGCGAGATATGAGATCTCCAACAAGATTCTTTGCCTGCAAGATGAAGGAGAATAGCTCAATCGTTGAGCATGTGCTCAGATTGTCTGGGTGCTACAATCACTTGAATCGAGTGGGAGTTGATATTCCAGATAAGATAATGATTGATATAGTTCTCCAAGTCACTGTCACTAAGCTACTAGAACTTGGTGATGAACTATAAAACGCCAAGGATAGAAATAATGATCCCTGAGCTGTTCGCGATGTTTGACACCGCGAAGGTAGAAATCAAGAAGGAGTGTCACGTGTTGATGGTTAGTAAAACCACTAGTTTCGAGAAGCGAAAGGAGGGAAACTTCATGGATGGCAAGTCAGTTGCTGCTCTAGTGAAGCAACCCAAAGTTGAACTCAAACCCGAGACTAAGTGCTTCGATTATGAGGAGAGCGGTCGCTGAAGCGGAACAACCCTAGATACTTGGTAGATAAGAAGGCTGGCAATGTCAACAGAAGTATATTTGATATACGTGTTATTGATGTGTACCTTGCTAGTACTCCTAGTAGCACCTGAGTATTGGATACCGGTTCAGTTGCTAAATGTTAGTAACTCGAAATAAAAGCTACGAAATAAACAGAGAACTAGCTAAGGGTGAGGTGACGATGTGTGTTGGAAGTGTTTCCAAGGTTGATGTGATCGACATCGCACGCTCTCTCTACCTTCGGAATTAGTACCAAACCTAAATAAGTGTTATTTGGTGTTTTGCGTTGAGCATGAACGTGATTAGATCATGTTTATTGCAACACGGTTATTCATTTAAGTTAGAGAATAATGGTTATTCTGTTTACATGAATAATACCTTCAATGGTCATGCACCCAGTGAGAATGGTTTGTTGAATGTTGATCGTAGTAATAAACATGTTCATAACATTTATGCCAAAAGATGCAAAGTTAATAATGATAGTACCACATACTTGTGGCACTGCCGCTAAATGTCATATTGGTATAAAACGCATGAAGAAAGTCCATGCTGATGGATCTTTGGACTCTTTCGATTTCGAATCGGTTGAGACATGCAAACCATGCCTCTTGGTCAAAGATGACTAAGGACCCCGTTTTCTGGTTTGACGGAGCGGGCAAGTGATTTATTGGAAATGATACATGTTGATGTATGCAATCCAATGAGTCTTGTAGCGTGCGGTGGATATCGTTATTTTCTTACCTTCACTGATGATTTGGGTAGATATAGTGTATGTTTACTTAATGAAACACAAGTCTGAATCGTTTGAAAAGTTCAAGCAAATTTAGAGTGAAGTTTAAGATCATCGTGACAAGAAGATAAAAATATCTGCGATATGATCGTGGAGGTGAATATCTGAGTTACGAGTTTGGCATACAACTTTAGACAATGTGAAAGTTGTTTCACAACACACGCCACCTGGAACACCATAGTGTGATGGTATGTCCGAACGTCATAGTCGTGCTCTATTGGATATGGTGCATGTTATGATGTCTCTTATCGTTTTGCTACTATAATTTTGGGTTTGTGCATTAGAGACAACTACATTCACTTTAAATAGGGCACCATCTAAATCCGTTGAGATGGCACCGTGTGAATTATGGTTTGATAGAAACCTAAGCTGTCATTTCTTGATGTTTGGGGCTGCGACGCTTGTGTGGAAAATGTTTTCACCTAATGAGCTCGAACCCAAAGCGGACAAATGCATCTTCGTAGAATACCCTAAGAACAGTTGGGTGAACCTTCTATCTCAGATCCAAGCATAAAGTGTTTGTTGGTAAAACGGGTCCTTTCCCGAGAAAAAGTTTCTCTCGAAAGAATTGAGTGGGAGGAAGATAGAACTTGATGAGGTTGTTGAACCTTTGTTTCAACTAGAGAGTAGCGCGGCGCAGAAAGATGTTTCTGTAGAACCTACGTCAGTTGAAGAGGAAGTAAATGATGATGATCATGAAGCTTCGGATCAAGTTACTATCGAACCTCATAGGTCGACAAGGATGTGTACTGCTCCTCAGCGGTACGACAACCCTGTCTTGGAGGTCATGTTGTTGGACAACAATGAACCTACGAGCTGTGGAGAAGCGATGATGGGCCCGGATTCCGACAAATGGTTAGAGGCCATGAAATCCGAGAAAGGATCCATATATGAAAACCAAGTATAGACTTTGTAGACTTGCTCGTTGGACGGCAGGTCGTTGAGTACAAATGGATCTTTAAAATGAAGACAGACGCTGATGGTGAATGTCACCATTTATAAAGCTCGACTTGTCGCAAAGAAGTTTCTGTCAAGTTCAAGGAGTTGACTGCGATGAGACTTTCTCTCGTAATGATGCTAAAGTCTGTTAGAATTATGTTAGCAGTTGCTGCATTTTTCAATTATGAAATCTGGCAGATGGATGCCAAAACATCGTTTCCTTTCTTGAGGAAAGGTTGTATGTGATACAACCAGAAGGTCTTGTCAGTCCTAAGGATGCTAAAAGGTGTGCAACCTTCAGTGATCCTTCTATGAACTGAAGCAAGCATCTCGGAGTTGGAATATACACTTTGATGAGGTGATTAAGTTTTTGAGTCTATACAAATTTTACGAGAAACTTGTATTTACAATAAAGTGAGTGGGAGCACTGTAGAGTTTCTGATAAGCATATGTGGTTGACATATTGTTGATCGGAAATGATATAGAATTTCTGGAAAGCATAAAGGGTTGTTTGAAAAGATTTTTTCAAAGGAAGACCTGGATAAAGCTACCTAATTGTTGAGCATCAAGATCTATAGAGATAGATCAAGATACTTGATGAGACTTTCAATGAGTACATACCTTGACAAGATTTTGAAAGAGTTCAAAATGGATCAGTCAGAGAAAGAGTTCTTGCCTGATTTGTAAGGTATAAAGTTGAGTAAGACTCAATGCCCAGTAACTTTAGAAGATAGAGAAAAGATGAGTGTCATCCCCTATGCTTCAGCCGTAGGCTCTATCATGTATGCAATGCTGTGCACAAGACCCGATGTCAGCCTTGCCATAAGTATGGCCGAAAGGTTTCAAAGTGATCTTGGAATGGAGCACTGGACAGTGGTCAAGATTATCCTTAGTAACTAAAAGACTAAGGAGATGTTTCTCGATTATGGAGGTGATAAAGAGTTCATCGTAAAGAGTTACGTCGATGCAAGCTTTAACACCAATCCGGATGACTCGTAGTAGCAATCTGGATACGTATAGTGGAGCATCCATTTGGAATAGTACCAAGTGGAGTGTGGTAGCAGTGTTTACGGTTTGACATAGAAATTTGCAAAGTACACACGGATCTGAATGTCGCAGACCCGTTGACTATCAGACCTCTCTCACATGCAAAGCATGATCGAGCCCCAGAACTCATTGGGTGTTAGATTCATAACAATGCAAATCACATGGTGATGTGAACTAGATTATTGACTCTAGTGCAAGTGGGAGACTGTTGGAAATATGCCCTAGAGGTAATAATAAATTAGTTATTATCATATTTCCTTGTTCATGATAATCGTATATTATCCATGCTATAATTGTATTGATCGGAGACTTAGATGCATGTGTGGATACATAGACAAAACCATGTCCCTAGTATGCCTCTAATAGACTAGCTCGTTGGTCAAAGATGGTTAAGGTTTCCTAGCCATTGACATGAGATGTCATTTGATAACGGGATCACATCATTAGGAGAATGATGGGATGGATAAGACCCAAACTACAAACGTAGCATATGATCGTGTCAGTTTAATGCTACTGTTTTCTGCATGTCAAGTATCTGTTCCTATGACCATGAGATCATGCAACTCACTGACACCGGAGGAGTGCCTTGTGTGTATCAAACTTCGCAACGTAACTGGGTGACTATAAAGGTACTCTAGAGGTATCTCCGAGGGTGTCTGTTGGGTTGGCATGGATCAAGACTGGGATTTGTTACTCCGTGTGACGGAGAGGTATCTCAGGGCCCACTCCGTAATACAACATCACAACAAGCCTTGCAAGCAATGTGACTAAGTGTTAGTCACAGGATCTTGTATTACGGAACGAGTAAAGAGACTTGCCGGTAACGAGGTTGAACTAGGTATGGAGATACCGATGATCGAATCTCGGGCAAGTAACATACCGAAGAACAAAGGGAACATCATACGGGATTAACTGAATCCTTGACATAGAGGTTCGTCCGATAAAGATCTTCGTAGAATATGTAGGAACCAATATGGGCATCCAGGTCCCTCTATTGGTTATTGACCGTAGAGGTGTGTCGGTCATGTCTACATAGTTCTCAAACCCGCAGGGTCTGCACACTTAAGGTTCAGTGACATTTTGGTAGTATAGAGTTATGTATGGTGGTGACCAAAGGTTGCTCAGAGTTCCGGATGAGATCTCGGATGTCACGAGGAGCTCCGGAATGGTCCGGAGGTAAATATTTATATATAGGAAGCCCCATTTTGGTTGCCGGAAAAGTTTCGGGCTAATCGGTAATGTACCGGGAGTGCCGGTAGTGTACCGGGAGACCACCGAGAGGGGTATTTCGACCCAAGGGGCTTCATGGGCTGTGGGAGAGTAAATATCAGCCTTTTGTGGGCTGGTGGAAGTCCCACAAAAGGCCCATGTGGCTGGGATAATAAGCCCAAAGGGAAAACGGTGGAAAATGGCCAAAAAAAGGAGGAATCCTAGTCCTACTAGGATTGGAGGAGGAGTCCTCCTATACTCCCCACTTTGGCCGACCCAAGGGCTGTCTTTTTGGCATCCAAGCCTCCTCCTCCCCTCCTCCTATATATACTAGAGGATTTTAGGGTTTTAGCATAGATTTTTCAGCCACGTGCTACTCGTTCCTCTAGTGCATAGTTTCTGCTCTAGATCGGTTTTCTGTAGTGCTTAGGCGAAGCCCTGCTGGAATAGCTCCACCACCATCGCCGCAGCACCGTCACGCTGCCGGAGAAATATTCTACCTCTCCACTCCCTCTTGCTGGATCAAGAAGGAGGAGATCGTCATCAAGTTGTACGTGTGCTGAATGCGGAGGTGCCGTCCGTTCGGCGCTAGATCGGAAGGATCGTGATCAAGATTGCGAGACGGATCGTGATGGGATCGCGGGACGGATCGTGATGAGTTTGCGGGACGGATCGTGATGAGATCGCGGGACAGATCATGATGAGTTCGCGGGACGGATCGTGATTGGATTACGGGACGGATCGTGATCAGTTCGCGGGACACTCGGCGATTTGGATCGCGAAGACGTTCGACTACACCAACCACGTTTCTTAACGCTTCCCGCTTAGCGATCTAGAAGGGTATGTAGATCCACTCTCCCCCTCGTAGATGCTCATCACCATGGATAGATCTTGCGTGTGCGTAGGATTTTTTTCCCCATGCAACGTTCCCCAACACTCTTATATAAAGCAAAGCGCTCCCGATGACACGTGGGAATTTCTGTCAAGCTAGTTTTCATCATGCTCATTTGATTCACGTTCGTTACTTTGATAATTTGATATGTAGGTGGGCCAGTGCTTGGGTGCTGCCCTTACTTGGACAAACCTCCCACTCATGATTAACCTCTCTCGCAAGCATTCGCAACTACGGAAGAAGAATTAAGATAAATCTGATCATAGCATGAAACATATGGATCGAAATCAGCCACTTACGAAGCAACGCGTAAATTGGGGTTTAAGCTTCTGTCACTCTAGCAATATATAATATACTTATTACTTCCTAATGCCTTCCTATAGGCCCAAACAATGGTGAAGTGTTATGTAGTCAACATTCACATAACACCACTAGAGGAGAGACATCATACATCTCATCAAAATGTCGAATGAATACCAAATTCACATGATTACTTATAACAAGACTTATCCCATGTCCTCAGGAACAAACGTAACTACTCACAAAGCATATTCATGTTCATAACAAAAGGAGTATTAATTATCATTGAGGATCTGAACATATGATCTTCCACCTATTTTCCTCAAGGGTAATGTTAACAAAAATAACTCATGATCACCCACATCTGAATGGATATATGTTGAAAGCACATTTGCTCCCTTGGTGGTTTTGGTAATTCATAACAACATATAAGTCATTAAAGCAATGTTTCCATCAAGTATGTTTCAAGAAAAGTTCAATGATGGGTTGGCAAAAGGATTGTGGAGATACCCCAACATACAAGGAAATGGATTGGCTAAGCTTCAAGGAAGAGGACTCTACATCTTATGTTTGTGAGAAATCACTTTGAGTCCATAGGAAAACCAATACTATTAAAAGGGGGTAAGGTTATGTTGGTTAACAAAATGCTCATACGTGCACAAGTGATAGTCACCAAAAACACCCACAAACTCTCCCACCAAAGTCTGTCCAAAGCCAAACACTCAAAATCGGTGCAACCAACATTCTACATTCGGTGCCACTGATTCCAAACCCTAGACAGACTCAGCCAAACCCTAGCCACTTAGGTGCAGCCAATATTGCATTCAGTGCCACCGAGTTAGGTTGCCAACTTTATGTTACGCAAGTTCACAGTTTTGGTCCCTCCGAGATTGTTGGATGGGCGTCACCGAGAATGGCATTTTGAACGTTGGTCACCTTATCGGTCCAACCGAGATTCCTATATCGGTCTCATAGAGATTCAAAAGTTGCCACCTTTTGATCACTTCGGTACCACCGAGATTAACACATCGGTGTCACCGAGTTGGTTATTTTGTGTGTAACAGTTGGATTTTTGGAGATGCCTATATATACCCCTTCACCACCACCTACTCGAAAGAGAAGCACTCAGAACCATTCCATACTCATCCTATCAGATTTTCTGAGAGAGAACCACTTACCCTTGTGTTGAGGTCAAGATCTTCCACTCCAACCATATGGATCTTGATTTCTACCCTCCCCAAGTTTCTTTCCACCAATCCCATCTCTTCTACCAAGCCATATCGGTGAGAGAGTGATTGTGTGTTGATGAGTCTATCATCTTGAAGCACAAGAGCAAGGAGTTCATCGACATAACCGAGCCTATTACCTTTTGGAGGGTGGTGCCTCCTAGATTGGTTAAGTGTCACTTTGGGAGCCTCCTACTTCGTGTTGTGGAGTTGAACCAAGAAGTTTATAAGGGCAAGGAGATCGCCTACTTCGTGAAGATCTATCCCGAGTAAGGCTAGTCCTCTGTAGACATAGGTCGTCATGCTATAGTCAAGGTTGCTTCTTTGTGGAACCCTCCGTGGGTAGAGCCCTCCATGGACTCTCGCGACCATTACCCTTTGTGGGTTGAAGACTCCATGAACGTGGATGTACGATAGCGCCACCTATCGAAACCAAGGAAAAAATCATCGTGTTACCAATTGTGTTTGCTCTTCCTACCCTCTCTTTACTTACATGTGCAATGTCTTTACTTTCCGCTGTTATACTCTTATACATGCATGTGTAGGGTGTACTTGACATACTAGAAACTAGCGGAGTGGCCCGCGCATTTGCGCGGCTAGCTTTCTTAAATGTTTCTTCTGTCACGTTTTCTTGAATTTGAATAGGTAAAATTGCAATTATATACGCTTCAAAATTATTATATTTAATCTAACATGCATTAGATTTGATCATAGATGTTTTTGTTGCATTTGTTTTTTATTGCACTGCGATTACATATGTATATTAAAAAAATACTTTAAAGAACAACCGCTTTTACTTCTTTAACATTAAGAGCGTATGAATTATCTTTTCTTTTAGAATGAACAGTTATATTAAGTAATTAAAAGAATTTTTGAGATCGTATTTTAAAGCCCATAAGGTACTTGGTGTTTCATTCTCTTGATTTAATCCGATGTCACACAGTTCTTCTTCTCACCAACTTCAGTTACCCTTTTTAGTTTAGTTCATCTCATTGTTTGACTTATTATTGGCACGATGATATGACGCGGAAGATTTCTCTAATGAGTTTTGACGGTAAGAAGACGACCCACTCCCCTCACCCCATCATCCACTTCATCCTCATATTCTCTCTATTATGCTGTCCACTTCATCCGCATATTCTCTCTATCATTCTGAAACAAAAAAACGTGGCTTATGGGCCCTGATTTGTATGTAAATAGTATGTGTACATACATATGATTTTATTTTTAATTGCTCCATAGAAATATTTCAGAAGTTTATAAGTAAATGCATGATTCAACTTTACCTCAGAATTCATGTGTATATAGCTATGTAAAATGATATACATCTCCTATATTTACACGTGGTACTGAATAAAGATGTTAACCATTGAGAGGTCTACATGGAGTGAATACTTTGACTCTATGCAATCGAGCATTTGTAGTCTACGCTTAAGAAATTACATCTTGTGCACTGTTTTTTTAAGGTTAGTCTTGCGTTAGATGTTTTTCCATAGGCTTTTCATTCTACAGGCTTACAATTTTGTGACTGCTTCAATAGTTGTGTAGAAAACCTTTTAAAATAATAGACAGAAGTTATTTGCATTATCCGCATCTTCAGTTCAGCACGCCCTAGAAGTCAAAACAATTTCTTATTAACATAATCTTTGTGTATCTAACACATTGATATACATGATCTAACTCATGAATTGCTGCTCCCAGTAGTAGCCCCCAGTTTATATTGTGGAAGTGCAGTTTGTTAGCAGTTTTGTGCTATCCTCCCGGTGGTCTGGCCTCTCATTTTCACCAGTAGTCTTAATTCGTGGATAATGAGAAAATCAATATCTTACTGTTCGAAAATAGTATTTATTGTTTCTCTATGCTATTATAAAAAATCTTGAACATATGTGAAACTTGTGGGTTAGTACAGTTTTCACATGTTGTCCTTGATTTAACTGGTTAAATCATGGTGAGTAATCCATTCAACAAATTTTGGAAAGATGGATCACATGAAAGAAAAAACTTATTAACATATAAATTGCTGAACATTATTGCTCTTTTCTGAGACTTCTTGTGTGAAGAAACACACGGAGGAGTTCTCTTGCAAGAGGATATTACCCAACCTTGATGGCTGTCGTGTTTCCTTCAATTTTTCTGAATGCTTTGTAATGGCTTTGTCCATCCGGGAGCTGTTCGCTTGTACTGGATGTAATTGATGACATTGTTTTCCATGCTTCACAACCGAGCATCTGAGGGTGCCTTCGTTCATCCAAAGTCTCGACATCATGTGGATGTGCCTGGTGTGTATTGTGACCTCAATTTGCTGAGTGCTTGGTTGTGCTTGTCCCTTGGATGAGCAGGAGATCATCTTCGTCCCGCATGGTGGCTCTTAATTGGTCATCTCGTGTTTTATAGCTAAGCATCTGACAATGCCTTCGCTCATGCATACAGTGTCTCGGCAACATCCGTATGTGGCTTTCCAAGTGTCTCGATAATATCCATGGGTGGCTGGGTCATGTAATGTGCCCTTGATTTGCGGAGCGTTTGGCTGAGCGTATGCAGCTCGGGAGATCGCCATCATCCTATATGGCGCCTCATGCTTGGGCGTGCTGTGGCGCTTGGCCGTTCCTCGAGCAGGAGACCGCCAGCATCCTGCATGGCGGCTCATGCTTCGGCGTATTCTGGCGTTTGGTCGTTCCTCGTATGATCAGGAGATCTCCATCGTCATGGGTGATGGCTTGTGCTTGGGCGTGTTCTGCTTTACCAAATCCATTTTAAATTTATATATCGGAGTTCATGTGGTTCTTCTTTTGCAAGCCAAACCTACTGCCCCGATGCCTAACTGGAATTGGTCTTGGGCACCATGATAGCCACGTCAATCTGATTATTTTTGTACCAACCTCCGATTAGAAATTAGAAAATCCACCATATAAGCATATTCTACATGCATCTAGTATTAATCATTAGTCCATGTACGAGTTACGTTTTTTGGAGGGACGATGCATGTGTGACTTTTGGTGATTCATGGTACACGTGCTTATAAATCGATACCTTATTTTTCTAATATCGGCGCTTATGATGAGTTCATGTAGAAAAGCACTTATCATGAGGAATAAGCAAAGACATGTATACGCGTATTGAGTCCTCCCAACTCCAGTTTTTCTTTTTTCCAGTTTCCTCTTTGCATACGAATCGAGCCTGGCCTTTTTTTCTTTACTACTATACTATGGTTGGACTTATATGGGATAAGGAAAAGGCATACACTCCTTTATTGCAAATCTCAGCCGTCCTTTCTAACTCTTAATCTATTTTTAGATCTGAGTCGTCCGTTTTCTATCGTTTTAATAATATAATAGATAGATGCTAAAAATGTCAAGAATTAAAATTGAAAAAAATAGTTTTTTTATTTGGTCAAGTAGTCTAATCATCCTCTCTCCACACATACTTTCGATCCTACAAGTGGTATCAGAGCTTTGGTCTTAATTGCATTGGTTTCACAACCTAGGAGAAGTATGACGCTTAGTGAGGGAAATTATCACCGTAGAGGTCCATACTTTGATGACACTAATTTTGCTAGTTGGAAGCACAAAATGAAAATGCATTTGCTTGGTCATAACCCTTCCGTTTGGGCTGTTATTCGTGTTGGCATGCGAGGTGAATTCTTTGCGGAAGGAAAGGAACCCGATCATGAAGCGACCGTGGATGAGTTGAAGATGTTGCAACTCAATGCTCAAGTATGTGACATTCTCTTCAATTGCCTATTCCCCGAAGAATTCAACAAGATCAGCCGTCTTGAGAATGCAAAAGAGATTTGGGATACTCTGATTGATATGCATGAAGGTATATAATCTGTGAGAGAATCCAAGTTGGATGTTCTTCAAAGTCAACTTGACAAGTTCAAGATGAAGGATGGTGAAGGAGTTGCTGAGATGTACTCTAGGCTAGCTCTCATCACAAATAAGATTGCCGGCTTAGGAAGCGAAGAAATGACTGACAAATTCATCATCAAGAAGATATTTTGAGCTTTGGATGATGATATGACACCATTTGCACATTGATTCAAATGATGCCCAACTATAAGGATCTCAAGACAACGGAAGTGATTGGTAAAATTGTTGCTCATGAGATGACACTCAAAGACAAGGAAGAGCTTCACCACAAGTCTAGCGGTGCTTACAAAGCCACAATTGATGCTCCCACTACCTCAAGCGACAACCTTGTCACAAATGAAGAGATAAGCCTCATGGTCAAGAAATTCAACAAGTTCTACAAGAATAGAAGCAAAGATCGAAGCTCCAACTCAAGATATGAAGAGAAGCGTTCGTCAAGTCGTGACCGAAACTGCTACAATTGTGGGAAGCCCGGACACTACTCCAATGAGTGCACAACTCCACAAACGAAGAGAAGAGTCACCAAGAAGACGAAGCTCAAGAGACTAGTCACCTTGAAGAGAGAGAAGGAGTAGAGATGATCGTTATGAACGAAGACCCCCAAGGAGAAGTAGGGACTCAAAGAAGAAGGACAAGTACACCAAGAGATACTCAATAAGGAAACATAAAGCTCATGTTGGTGAATGGGTTTCCGGCTCCGACTCCGACAACCACTCCGAGAGAAGCTATCACTCCAACTCCGACTATAGTCAAGATAAAGGTGTTGCCAGAATTGCACTAGTGACTACCAACTCCTGATCTATTTGATTCACCAAACGAAGGGAGTGGAAGTTGATTCTTGGCTAAATCCCCCAAGGTATCACACCCCGAGTATCTTGATTTCAATAGTGATGAAGATGACTTGTTAATTGAACATAGCTTGCTATTTGACAAATCTAGTAATGATAGTCAAAATAAACTTGCTAGTACTCACTCTAGTGTAGATAAGTCGTATGATGATGATAAGTTGGAAATAGAACGACAAACTCAAGAACTAAAAACTCTTAAGTTATCTCACGAGTCAACTCTAAAAGATCATAGAGAGCTTGTAAGGACACATGAGAAGCTACGCTTCGAGAAGCTCAATTT
Source organism: Hordeum marinum (assembly GCA_022496015.1). Classification (NCBI taxonomy): domain Eukaryota; kingdom Viridiplantae; phylum Streptophyta; class Magnoliopsida; order Poales; family Poaceae; genus Hordeum; species Hordeum marinum. Next base: position 58,647,814 of record CM039677.1, read on the forward strand.
AGAGCAAGAGCATGAGTTACTTGAAGCTATCAATGACGATCTTCGAAAGAAGACTTCCTCTTATCTAGCTAAACGACTTCTTTTATCTACATTAATGCCTCAATTTAAGTCTAAGCAAGCTAGTAACAAAGGAAAGAAAGGTTCTTCAACTATTAGCAATAAAAATGATAAATCCAATGATATTGCTTCTAGTAGTTCTCTTGATCCCACTAACTCTTCTCTTAGCCAAGTTACACTTGAGCAAGAAAATAAAATCTTGAAAGGGATTATAGAGAAAGGTATCTACAAGAGTCTTGAAGGGTGCACACAATTTGAGGAGATTGTACGCAAGCATGGAGGATACCAGAAGAATCGTTGTGTTGGCTACTTCAACGCAAATGGAGTTGAATGGGAAGAAGGTCAATATCCCAATCCTAAGTTTGTTCCTCAAAAGGAGAAGTATGAAAATACTCTTCCCAAGGGAACAAAAGCTCAAGATGACCTTCCAGCATAAGACACCAAGCTCAAGGACAAGAACCAGCTTCAAGAGGACATTGACTCATATGAAGATGAATCCCAAGCTTTGGTGAAGTGGGTTCCCAAGGCTACTACAAGCTCAACTTCAACAAGTGATACTTCAACACCAAGGATCCCCATCAACTTGATGAGGGTCCCCAAGAAGAAGAACTAGAGAGTTCTTGAGGGGTGAATCCGCCAATGAAATTCACTCATATTCATTATTGGCAAGAACTAGTTGCAAACAACATCAACATTATGCAATAGTTCAAGGAGTCACACATTCCCTCAAAGGTAAGCAAGGGACAAGGTAATCATAAAATCAATGGACATCATCAACATATGCTTTGCACTCAGTGTCCATAGATATCCTTGTATTTGTCTCTTGTATCTTGGGACTAACCCATGTAGGTCAGAAGAGTAATGAAACAACAAGGATGCTCCCAACTCATGATGATCTTCATCAACTTTGAGCATCCACCACTACCTCACCGACATGAAGTCTTGTTCGACAAAACCCAAGGTTAGTTTATCCCTCTTATGAGGGGCTGTCACATCAAGGGGGAGCTTTACTCTAAGACTTGAGTTAAAGCATCTCTTAGTATGTGACAACACTAAATGCTTTATGTAAAAGTGGTAACCCCACTTGTGCTTAAACGATGAGTATGACCTATGATCAAGTATTCTTACTTGGCTCCTAAGTCAATATACTCATATATAGATGACTCCGTCATCGCCAAAGTGCTTGTTAGATGATATTGTGTTTGTGCATGTTTGCCATGATTTCATTTGACATCTTATTGTGTGAGCATGTTGGTCTGCATTTATTTTCTCATTCGAGGATATCCAATTGTTAATATTTTGATTTTCATATTTATTTGCCAATTGGATATACAAGAATGCCTAGGACCACTTCTTTAGCTATCTGTGCTTTCTCACCTCATACTCTATTCATGCTGCATCACATAATTTGAACAAGTACTTTTCGATCTCTCTGTGTGAGGAGCACTCGGAGTTCCGTATCGACAAAGACTGACCATTAAAACCTCCCAAGTGCATCTCGGTGGAACCAACCCCAAAATCTCGGTCTCATCGAATGCCTACTGTTGATCTGGTTTTCTACCTCGGTACTACCGATTCCATATTCTCGGTTACACCGAGTTTCCGTGTCAGCTAACAGTTGAGAAACTCGGTGACACCGAAAATTTAGAATCGGCGTCACCAACAGTGAAGGGTATATAATCTGTGGTCCCGACGGTTTCAAAATTCAATCTTCAAATCGTCGCGCCCCAAGCCCTAAGCTGCCGCAGATGGACCCCCTGGTCATCGCCCTTGTCTTCCTGCGCTCCTCAGCCGCTGGGAATTGCCATCGTCGACGAAATCTTCGCCCCCGTCGTCGCCGTAGCAGATCCGTCACTGAGCTAGGGTACGCATTCGGCCCCCTCTTGCACTCCAACCTCCGATTCTTCGCATTAGGGGTTCTCCATTATCAAGCCACTGTTTGAGATCGTTCAAGCCATAAGATAAACTCAATAGTCCAGTGAATCGAAAAATTCTAGGTTTAGTTGCTAGTGAAGTTGCATCTCGGTAATACCGAGTCAGAAATATCGGTTCCACCGATTGCCTTTTTGTGCTACTGAGGACAGAACTCGGTGAGACCGAGTGTCAGTTTTCGGTCTGACTGAAATTGTTGCCAAGTTTCGGTTAAGAGTTTTGTGAGTCTCGGCAGGACCGAAATGGTTGACTCGGTGACACCAAAATCCAACTTTGCAGTGAATTACATCTATAATTTTTTTATTCAAAACTTTCAAAAACAGCTGCATTTTGTGATGACTTATCCTATTACACTCTTCTATACTCTATTCAGAGGGTCAGCATGTCAAGGTCAGACAATCAGAGTTTGCCAGAGCAGAGTGTTGACATGAGTTCAGGCACTAGTCTTGAGCCTAGTTCATTTTCAGATCTAGGCACCCCCAGTTCTCATGGGTTGCCCAAGGCTGCTACTAGGGCCAGAAAGAAGCTAAATTCAGATGAAGAAAATTCAGACTTTGTGCCAGAGGAGGTTCTTGCTAAAAAGCAAGAGAAGGCTGCCAAGAAGTCAGCCAATGAGGCCACCTCTTCCAGGAGGGTGGTTAGCAAAACTTATGCACCTCCTGAAGCTATGAGAGCACCTAAGAGTGCCAGAGCTACAATGACCATTGAGCCCCCAAAGAAGTCCATGCCTAAGAAGGCAGGGGAGAAGAAGAAGGCCAGAAAAAGGATAATTCATGTTACTAGCAGGTCTACACCTATGTTTGAAGATCCAGAGGAGGCAGCTGCTGCCGAAGAGGAGGTAGAGCCAGCTGCAGAGGCCCTTCCCAAGAAGAAGGCCAAGAAACTTCTGGCTGATGCTATGCCTAAGTCTGGCACATCCAAGAGCACGTCTGCATCCAAGAAGGCTACTACTAAAAAGCCTAAGAGGACATCCAGACAAATTCCATCTTTTGAAAAGAACAAGGGAATTACCTCCAGAGTTGAGGATGATAATGACTTGACCACCTTGATGAAGCTTGGGCCACACCTTCCAGTACATAATGCCAGCTATCCACTTGCTGAAGGTATGAAGAAGAGGAAGGAATCAGGCTTGAGGGCATGGAGAGCTGCCGATCCATATGCCCAAAGGAAGAAGGTAGCTGTGAACTACAGATTCTATACCAAAGAGCAACATGACTTCTATGAGACTGTGCTTTTTGACAAGAGTCCAGCTATGAGTGATATGAGGTATGTAGACTGGAAAATTGTCAAGGAGAATGAGGACTACTTTCCAAGTGTCCAATACAATTTTCACTGCATTGGTTCAGATGAGTTTGTTGGCAGAGAGTTTACTGCCTGGAATGATGAGATGATCATGCAATTCTACTCAACTGCACATTTCTATGGAGATGGTACGATTGTATGGATGATAGAAGGAGCAAGATATGAATCCATTGTTGATGAATGGGCTGCAATTCTAGGAGTCCCAGAAGCTCAAGATGGAGATTTGGATGTCTACTCAGAATCCAAGGCGAGCCACAATGCTATGGCTAACATGTACAAGGAGATCCCTGTTGCTAACGTAAAGTCTCAGAAGCTAGGATCCACTTACTTTCTTCAGGCTGGCCTCCGCACCATGAACACCATTCCGAGGCATAGTTTGATGCCCAAGTCAGGAGATGACAAGATTATCCAAGGCTACTCCATCAACATGTTGATCCACCTTGACAGACACACCAGGATCAGAGTCATGGACTTGATTGTCGAGACAGTAAAAAAGGTTGATGCTGATCATAAGCGCTCTTGCTGCTATGCACCTTATATCTAGATGCTCATCAATTCTTAGTTGGAGAAGAACATATTTTCTCTATATCGTCCCCATTTGCCCCTACAGCCAGATCTTGAGGACAGTGTTGTGGTGATGGACCAAGATCATGCCACATCAGCTACAGCTTAGGCAGAGGTAGAAGCAGTTAGAGCTACTAGTGCTCAAGTCCCTAGATCCAGGAATGAGCAAATGGATCTGTTGATATCATCAGTTCAGGGCATGCAAAAGGACATTAAGGGGATTCTAGACAACCAGAACAGTCGTGAGGATTTTTGAAAACAATATCAAGACCCTTAATGATAAGGTGGATGGGCTGACTAAGACAGTCAATGAGCTCAAGAAGGAAGTTGACTCAATGCCTCTTCCTCAGACTAGTTCAGATGATGATGATGTTGAGGAGGAGGAGGAGGAGGATTTTTCACCTTAGGACAGGCACACAGTTTCCTACTAAGGCTAGATCAGCCAATGTGCCAGCTCCAGACTTGAGGCCCTCTTCATCAGCTCCTGCTGCTGTAACCTCAGCTCGTGGTCCATCAGCTCCCGTTCCTCCAGCTGCCACTCTAACTCCATCCACGACATCTGTAGAGATCTTCGCCGACGCTGTTCTCTTGACTCCTTCATTAACAACCAGAGGAGATCAGCCCAAGAACGCTTAGATATATGCGTTTGAACTTTTTGGTAACTTGTTGCCAAAGGGGGAGAAGTGTATATAGATCTTTAGGCTTCGAGTGAGAGAGAGAGTTTTGGTGTTTATTGCTTTTTCAAAAACAATTGTTTTGACAAGTCCTTTGGTTGCTTGTGATACACTTTCTGTGTTATGCTGCTACTTCCTATCATCTTAATGCTTGATGAGATGATCCTTCTACATTGCATGATTGTGTCATGCTATGATGTTCACTCAAATTATTCTCGCACACCACCAAGATGTATGTGACATGGAAGAAGTGCCCCATGTACCTAATCGATTGTGAATTTACATTCAAATGCAAATTCAAAATGATGCACAAATTTAGGGGGAGCTCTTGCCTTTCACATACTTCTCAAAGTGACGATTATATTCATTGATTATATCATATGTCGAAGCTTTGATCTATATGTTGTCATCAATTACGAAAAAGGGGGAGACTGAAAGCACATTTGCTCCCTTGGTGGTTTTGGTAATTCATAACAACATATAAGTCATTGAACTAATGTTTCCATCAAGTATGTTTCAGGAAAAGTTCAATGATGGGTTGGTAAAAGGATTGTGGAGATACCCCAAGATGCAAGGAAATGGATTGGCTAAGCTTCAAGCAAGAGGACTCTACATCTTATATTTGTGAGAAATCACTTTGAGTCCATAGGGAAGCCAATACTATTAAAAGGGGGGTAAGGTTATGTTGGTTAACAAAATGCTCATACGTGCACAAGTGATAGTCACCAAAACAACCACAAACTCTCCCACCAAAGTCTGTCCAAAGCCAAACACTCAAAATCGGTGCAACCAACATTCTACATTCGGTTCCACCGATTCCAAACCCTAGATAGACTCAGCCAAACCCTAGCCACTTTGGTGCAGCCGATACTGCATTCGGTGCCACCAAGTTAGGTTGCCAACTTTCTGTTACGCAAGTTCACAGTTTCGGTCCCTCCGAGATGTTGGATGGGCATCGCCAAGAATGGTATTCTAAGCGTTGGTCACCTTATCGGTGCAACGAGATTCCTATATCGGTCTCATCGAGATTCAAAAGTTGCCACCTTTTGATCACTTTGGTACCACCGAGATTAACACATCGGTGTCACCGAGTTGGTCATTTTGTGTGTAACGGTTGGATATTTGGAGATGCCTATATATACCCCTCCACCACCACCTACTCGAAATAGAAGCACTCAGAACCATTCCATACCCATGCTATCAGATTTTGTGAGAGAGAACCACTTACCCTTGTGTTGAGGTCAAGATATTCCACTCCAACCATATGGATCTTGATTTCTAGCCTCCCCAAGTTGCTTTCCACCAATCCTATCTCTTCTACCAAGCCATATCTGTGAGAGAGTGATTGCGTGTTGAGGAGTCTATCATCTTGAAGCACAAGAGCAAGGAGTTCATCGACATTACCGAGCCTATTACCTTTTGTGGGTGGTGCCTCCTAGATTGGTTAGGTGTCTCTTGGGAGCCTCCTAATTCGTGTTGTGGAGTTGAACCAAGAAGTTTGTAAGGGCAAGGAGATCACCTACTTAGTGAAGATCTACCCCGAGTAAGGCTAGTCCTCCGTGGACGTAGGCCGTCATGGTATAGTCAAGGTTGCTTCTTCATGGAACCCTTCATGGTTAGAGCCCTCCGTGGACTCTCACGACCGTTACCCTTTGTGGGCTAAAGACTCCATGAACGTGGATGTACGATAGCGCCACCTATCAGAACCACGGGAAAAATCATCGTGTCACCAATTGCGTTTGCTCTTCCTACCCTCTATTTACTTACATGTGCAATGTCTTTAGTTTCCGCTGCTATACTCTTAGACATGCATGTGTAGGGTGTACTTGACATACTAGGAATGCTGAAACTGCCAAGAATTAAAATTGAGAAAAATTAGATTTTTATTTGGTCAAGTAGTCTAATCATTTCCCCTCTAGACATACTTTCGATCCTACATATGTGTCTATATCATTCCCCAACACATGACGCTTGCCAAGAGAGAAAGGCGAAATATAGAAAGTGGTGAAGATCACCATGACTCTTTCATAAAGGTAAGCACTAGAAAGTAAAAGTAACAGATAAGCCCTTTGCAGAGGGAAGCAGAGGTTGTCTTGTCCTTTTTTTGGATGTGCAAACCCTTAATGCAAAGGAACGTCGCGTTGTATTGCCCTTTGTGATAGCAACCTTTATTCTGCAGCCTGTTGCTTTTATTTCTTTACCATCACAAGTTCGTACATCACTTATTTTCCCTTACAATAAAATATCATACATATTTAGGAGCAATTTTTATTGCTTTTTTTCACCGATGACAACTTACTTGAAGGATCTTACTCAATCCATAGGTAGGTATGGTGGACTCTCATGGCAAAACTGGGCTGAGGGTGTTTGGATGCACAAGTAGTATCTCTACTTGGTGCGGAAGTTTTGGCTGATATGGGGTGGAAGCAAGTGTTACATGTTAAAGGATCTATAACCATATAACTTCTATTCGGAAATAAGCAAACATAACATCAACTGCTTAGCATATAATATTTTAATGAGTGCTCACAATCATAAAGATGTCCAAGATAATATATTTATATGTGAACCTCTCCTTCTTTATTACTTCCTTTTAATTGCAACAATGACCAATCGCTATGTTTGTCAACTCTCAACAAATTTCAATCGACATACTTCTTATATGTGAAGTCATGACTCCCCATTAGATCATCATATATACTCTTTGCTTTCATTCTATACTTCTTTTATTTCTTTTTCTCAAGATAATAACAGCAAACACAGCCCTCAACTCAAAACTACTTTTTATTATATAACTCTCGGACTCGCCTAATAATGGGGAACATAAAGCAAAACTCAAAGCTAGATCATACTAAAAACTTTATTCTACTAGATCAAGATATAACCAAAAGGATCAAACTAGGAAAAACGATAAAAGTAAAAGATGTGATGGTGATACGATATCGGGGCACCTCCCCCAACCTTGGCACAAGCCAAGGGGAGTGCCCATACCCATGTGTTTAGTTGTCTTTCTTCTGAGGTGGTGATGTTGGAGTTGTTGATGAGGTTGGAGGCTTGTCCTTCGTCTTCCAAGGCATAGGATCACCATCGTAAAAAGATGAATGAGTGTCCGGGATCCTCAAATCTGCAGCCAAACTCATTCTCTTAAATATGTATTCATACTCATAGTTTTGGTTTTGCCGATCATACATCTGGGCTTGGAGATTCTCGTTTTTCTCGTAAATCTCAAAGATGTCCTCCCCGATGTCCTTGGCGTCCAGCTTGTGCTTATGAGTAAACTCCATGATCATCATATGATTGGAATTGAGTCCATGTTCCACCATCCCTTGGCACTTGAAGACTTGCTGCTCCATTGCTTCGAGCCTTGTCTCCACGCTTTCGGTCTTCTTTGGCCCTCAACATCACGGATGTGCAACACCCCCTCATTCATCTCAATGGTTTGAGGGTGTCACAGCACCTCCGCAAGATAGGGGTTGATGACCTTCTCGAAGAACTAGTCCTTCTAAGCACTTGGGGACGTCATGGCGATCTAAATCTATCCGGAAAACAACTCGAAACAAAAACAAGAGATATTGTTGTGATACGAAGGTCAAAACCTTCGAGAGATTATGTAATGAATTTTTACCAACCAACAGGAGTATTCTACAAGAAAACGTACTCCGGAGGGTGCACAGGGTGGCCACAAGCCACAAGGGCGTGGCCAGGGGGTAGGGTGCGCCCCTGGCTTGACACCTCCTCGTGCACTTCTCGAACTACTTTTGATTTTCCTAATTTATTAAATATTCCAAAATAGAGAAAAAAATGATATTGGAAGAGTTTGGGAGTCAGTTTGCTTACTGTACCACATACCTATTCCTTTTCGTAGTCTGAAACGTTCTGGTGGGTCTCCCTAATGTACTCCTCCGGAGTTATTGTATTGATAATATTGGTTTCAACATTTATGGGAGTACCTGAGATATAATGTTTGATTCTTTGTTTGTTTACCACCTTCGGGTTAGTGCCCTCGGCGTTGTTGATCTTGATGGCACCGGAACGATATACTTCATCTACAATGTAAGGCCCTTCCCGTTTAGAGAGAAGTTTTCCTGCAAAAATTCTTAAACGAGAATTTTATAGCAAGAAATGATCACCTACATTGAATTCACGCTTTTGTATCTTTTTATCATGCCATCTCTTAACCTTTACTTTAAAGAACTTGCCATTCTCATACACCTGGGTTATCCATTCATCAAGTGAGCTAATGTCAAATAACCTCTTCTCACCAGCAAGTTTAAAATCATAGTTGAGCTCTTTAACTGCCCAATAAGCCTTATGTTCTAGTTCAAGAGGTAAGTGACATGCTTTACCATAAACCATTTTATACGGAGACCCCATAGGGTTTTTGTAAGTAGTTCTATAAGCCCATAATGTTGGAAATAATAAATTATTTATTATCATATTTCCTTGTTCATGATAATCGTTTATTATCCATGCTAGAATTTTATTGACCGGAAACTCAGATACATATGTGGATACATAGACAACACCATGTCCCTAGTATGCCTCTGATGGACTAGCTCGTTGATCAAAGATGGTTAAGGTTTCCTAGCCATGGACATGATATGTCATTTGATAAACGGGATCACATCATTAGGAGAATGATGTGATGGATAAAGACCCAAACTATAAACGTAGCATATGATCGTGTCAGTTTATTGCTACAATTTTCTGCATGTCAAGTATCTGTTCCGATAACCATGAGATCATGCAACTCACTGACACCAGAGGAGTACCTTGTGTGTATCAAACGTCGCAACATAACTGGGTGACTATAAAGGTGCTCTACAGGTGTCTCTGAGGGTGTCTGTTGGGTTGGCATGGATCAAGACTGGGATTTGTTACTCTGTGTGACGGAGAGGTATCTCAGGGCCCACTCGGTAATACAACATCACAACAAGCCTTGCAAGCAAAGTGACTAAGTGTTAGCCACGGGATCTTGTATTACGGAACGAGTAAAGAGACTTGCGAGTTACGAGATTCAACTAGGTATAGATATACCGACGATCGAATCTCGGGCAAGTAATATACCGAAGAACAAACGGAACAACATACGGGATTAACTGAATCCTTGACATAGAGGTTCAACCGATAAAGATCTTCGTAGAATATGTAGGAACCAATACAGGCATCCAGGTCCCGCTAGTGGTTATTGACCGTAGAGGTGTCTTGGTCATGTCTACATAGTTCTCGAACACGCAGGGTCTGCACACTTAAGGTTCAGTGACGTTTCAGTAGTATTGAGTTATGTATGTTGGTGACCGAAGGTTGTTTGGATTCCCGGATGATATCTCGGACGTCACGAGGAGCTCCGAAATGGTCCGGAGGTAAAGATTGATATATAGGAAAGTGGTGTTTGAACTCCAGAAAAGTTTCGGGCATTTCCGACAGTGTACCGGGAGTGACGAATGGGTTCTGGAGGACCACCAAGTGGGGACATCACACCCCAAGGGGCCACACGGGCCTTAGTGGTGGCGCACCATCCCCTGGTGGGCTGGAAGGCCAGCCCAAGAAGGCCTATGCGCAGGAGGAAGGAGTAGGGGCCAAGTAGGAGAGAGTCCTACTAGGAGTCCACCTCCCTTGTGGGAGGTGGACTCCTCCCCTCTGTTTCGGCCGAAGCCCTCCTTGTAGGAGGGGCTAGACTGACTCCTCTCCTCTCCCTCCTATATATAATGAAGGTTATTGAGGGCAGCCCCAATCCTAATTGCCACGTGCTGCCCTCTTCTTCCTCTAGATCTGTTTCTCCTCTAGATTAGTTCTGCGGTGCTTAGGTGAAGCCCTGCAGGATTAGTTCACCACCACCGCCACCACGCCGTTGTGCTACCGGAGAGCTCATCTACCTCTTCGCTCCCTCTTGCTGGATCAAGAAGGCGGAGATCTCCATCGAGCAGTACGTGTGTTGAACATGGAGATGACGTCCGTTCGGCGCTAGATCGGAAGGACCGTGATCAAGATCGCGAGACGATTCGTGATTTGATCATGGGACGGACCGTGATGGGATCGCGGGACGGATTGTGATGGGATCGCGGGACGAATCATGATGGGATCACGGAACGCTCGGCGATTTGGATCATGAAGACGTTCGACTACATCAACCGTGTTTAACGCTTCCTGCTTAGAGATCTACAAGGGTATGTAGATCAACTCTCCCTCTCGTAGATGCTCATCACCATGGATAGATCTTGAGTGTGTGTAGGATATTTTTTCCCATGCAACATTCCCCAACAGTGGTATCAGAGCTAGGTCTATGTGTAGATGAGATCTCGAGTAAAACACAAAGGAGTTTGTGGGCGTTGATGCTTAGATTGCTTCCTCCCTTGGTCATGTTTTGGTTCAACGGTATTGTGGGATGAAGCGGTCCAGACCAACCTTACTCATATGCTTACGAGAGACCGGTTTCATCGACTAACATATGTGCACGTGTAGAACACTCGGGTTAAACTTGACGACCCTAGCATGTACAGACATGGCCACGGAACACAAGAGACCAAAAGGTCAAACATGAGTCATATAGTAGATATGATCAACATGATGATGTTCACCGTTGAAACCACCTCAACTCACGTGATGATCAGACTTGAGTTGGTGAATTTGGATCATGTATCACTCGAATGACCGAAGGGATGTCAATTTGAGTGGGAGTTCTTAAGTAATATCTCTACCTAATAATAAATCACCAATAGCTTCTGGTCGTACGTCGTGGAAGTTTTGCAAAAAATACCATGTATTTAACCAAATTCAACCGGTCGTCCTTTAATAAGTGGGAAAAAACGTTTCGTTTTTTACATAAAAGCCCCTGGCCGCTCCACACACCACGACGACTTATCCGTTCCCTTCTTCCACCTCCGGTCACGCGCCACCATACCCCGCCACTTGCCGTCGGCGTCCACGCCGCAGGAGGCAGCAACCAAGGAGGCGGGCGTACGCGCCACCCGAGCCTAGCCAAGGAATGGGGTGAGGCATCGCGGTTGGTGTTGGCTAATCCATTCCAGGCGGCGGCGGCTTCTGGCAAGGAGGCGAGGGAGCTCAGGAAGCTCCGGTGGCGGCTTTCGGCAAGGAGGCGAGGGAGCTCAGGGAGTTCCGGTGGGGGATTTTTGCCAGCGAGGCGAGGTCGAGGGGTTGCGCGCGGGCATGATGAGGCTGGGTTGAGGAGGACACCGGCCGGTGGACATATGAGAATCAGATGCAAAAAATAATTACTCTCAGCACCCATGAGAATCAAAGGCAAAAAAAGAATTACTATGATGGGAAGGCAATGAAGTGGTCAAAGGCGAGGCTAGGATCCAAAGCACGGGGACATGGCGCAGGGTTGTCCGAATCAGTCGGATGTGAGCCTACTGCCCGGATCTAGAGCACGGGGCGGCAATTTCATGGTCGTCTTCTGGTCTAGCCAGCTACGGGCCGAGGCAGCAGTCGGAGGTGAGTCTTCTGACCGGATCCGGCGACTTTGCGCCCTGATCAGGCGACGGCATGGGAGCTCCAAGGCGCCCATGGCGTTCTCTGGTCTGGTTGTCGTGCGCACTCTAGTGAGTGGAGTCATTGGCGGTGTGCTGGATAGATAGGAAGAGGAGGATGTGAGTGAATGGAGAATAGAGGAGGAGGACCGGCGGACGGGGTGATGGTTGGGAATTAGAAAAAGGGGAAAGATAAAAAACGGATAGGTCAGGGGCAGTGGTTGGGTCCCATGAAACACGTGACAACATCGAGTGGATGGGGCAGCATCGCTCGTGACATTTCAGGGGATGCTCTCTTTGCTAATCTACTAGAAGCCTCACACACCTGTCAGGTGTTCTTCATGCAGAGTCACTAGCACTTGTGAATGAAATAAAATTGCCGAGAGCTTTGATATGGGACGCGTCATGTTCATGACAACAATCTGTCAACACTAATAGCTTTAAATAGACAACATTCTTTCTCCAGACTGAATTCAATGATGGCAGGTAAGGGCAACTCCTACTCTAGACCCTAAACGGATGTTCATTTCGTCCGGGTTTTGTCCGTTCGGGACAAAAAAATGACGTCCGTATTTTCTTTTTGTCATTGGCCCGTGTATGCATCCAACGTAGCAAGCCCATCCCCCGACTCATCCGTTCCTACGCCAACAGAAACGTTCGACAGATCCCGCCCGCCACGCTCGCAGCTGTGCTCGCTGGTCAGTGCTCCGGTCGAGCCCACATGCCCACATCAGCGTTTACCTATCGCGCCCGCCCACCCACAGGCACGCTCATTAGTAGCGGCTCGTACATGGCATCGTTTGGCTAGCTAGCATGCTCGCCACGCCCTGGCAGTGTCGTGTGCTCGTGCTCGCCCTATCGCCGCGCGCAGCGCCTGCAGCAGCAGAGCTGACCGCATCCGCTCGACAGCTACATCACCGTGTACCTCAACATCGCATCGCCGACCACCCGATGGAGAGATGAAGAAGACGATGACGCCCGCTTGGTTGCCCTCGCGCCGCCCAAGACCATCATAGCCAGCTCGTCGTTGCTCCTATGAGGTGAGCGAGTGGGGAGAAGCCGATATCGCCATCGACTGCAGCAATGTGGGTGGGTTGGTGGAAGAGAGAGAAAATGAAGAGAGAGAGAGAGAGAGAGATAAAGGGAGGGAGGGGGGAGCGAGAGTGGTGGGAGGTGGGTGGTGGGTAGGTGACAGTTTGGTTAGTTCCAAACCAGCATGGACAAAGAGGGCGCATAAAACGCCTGCTTGCGTCCATTTTTGATGCAAAGTCAAACCGATTTTATGCCCAGGTTGGGATAAGCTGGACCAGAAATGGACGGATTTTACAGATGGGATCACGTGTTGGGTCGTCTCGTTTGTCCGTTTACCCTCAAACGAACTGGCTTGGACGATTTGGGATCCCGCGTTGGAGTTACCCTCACGAAGCCATAGTGCCAAATGGGAGCCACATTGTGTGGCTCTCGGATTTTTCCTCCGATGTAACTGCTGATGATGGAATGCATTGTGTTCTGTGTAGAAATAAAAAACAAATTGCACCAAGTGGAAGTTGTTGGATGGCTATGCGTGCTAGCACTGATTAAAAAAATCCGGATGAACACCGATTATAATTACTTGCTGTTGTTTGTCATTACTATCGTAGTATTGTTGTTTGTTTGTTGTTACTTGGTGCTGTTTTTACATTATCAGATGTTATAATTAAGAGTGCATGAAATGTTTGAAAGAAATAGTTCTTAAGGAAGATGATATTTGAAGCACACCGGTACTTACTGACCATCAAGATATCCTCAACTTTGAATGTCATTGATGTCTTTGGTGATATAGAAAGGGATGAAGAGCAAAGAGAATGCGACAAGGATGCATCTTGCTCGCGTTCTGTTTTGCCCCTCACAACAGCTAGTATTGCAAGATATAGGAATTAATATATGACCTATTTAAATGAGCCACAGATATATGGATGATGTACAATTAATTTCACACTAAAGGAGTAGCCGTTGATCGATAAATGTTTAGATTTATGTAATATTTTTTACATAATATTATTGAATATCAACATCTTAGTACACATAATTTAAGTCTTTAGAGTGAGTTGAAGTAGTAAGTTTTATTAGTAGAGAAGAAATTATGAGCTTTTGGAATACAATGGGATCTTCATAAAGTGGATCCTTATGCGAATACAACACCAACTCTCAAATTTATTTTATACCCGTTGCAACGCACGGGCACTTTTGCTAGTGATTAATTGAACTCATTATCATGAACATAGTCAGTAGTGTCTTTGCAAATTATGTTGTAGATTACTAGCTCACATTGTAGCTCCCTTGAATTTTTATATGTTCATAGAGAAATACAGTTGAAAGATGTTGGTAGCAATATTGCGGACTCGGTCCGTGATCTGAGGATTGTCCTCATTGCTGCACAGAAGGCTTATGTCCTTAATTCACCACTCGGTGCACCAACCCCTGTAGCATCGTCTGTAGATGTTGTGAAAATCTGATAGGCACATTCAAATGACTACTTGATAGTTCAGTGTGTCATGCATTACGTCTTATAATTGAGGCTCCAAAATGTTTTGAACGTCACAAAACATATGAGATGTTCTAAAGAGTTGAAATTGGGATCTTAGGCTCGTGCCCGTGTTGTGAGATATGAGATCTCCAACGAGATTCTTTGCCTGCAAGATGACGGAGAATAGCTCAATTGTTGAGCATGTGCTCATATTGTCTAGGTGCTACAATCACTTGAATCGAGTGGGAGTTTATCTTCCAAATAAGAAAGTGATTGATATAGTTTTCCAAGTCACTGGCACTAAGCTACTAGAGCTTCGTGATGAACTATAAAATGCCAGGGATGGAAATAATGATCCCTAAGCTGTTCGCGATGTTTGACACCACGAAATCAAGAAGGAGCATCAAGTGTTAATGGTTAGTAAAACCACTAGTTTCGAGAAGGGCAAGGGCAAGGAGGGAAACTTCATGGATGGCAAGACAGTTGCTGCTCCAGTGAAGCAACCCAAAGTTGAACCCAAACCCGAGACTAAGTGCTTGTATTATGAGGAGAGCGTTCGCTGAAGCGGAACAACCCTAGATACTTGGTAGATAAGAAGGCTGGCAACGTCGAAAGAAGTATATTTGATATACGTATTATTGATGTGTACCTTGCTAGTATTCCTAGTAGCACATGGGTATTGGATACCGTTTCGGTTGCTAAATGTTAGTGACTTGAAATAAAAGCTACGACATGAACGGAGACTAGCTAAGGGTGAGGTGACGATGTGTATTGGAAATGTCTCCAAGGTTGATGTGATCAACATCGCACGCTCTCTCTACCTTCGGGATTAGTGACAAACCTAAATAAATGTTATTTGGTGTTTGCGTTGAGCATGAACATGATTAGATCGTGTTTATTGCAACATGGTTATTCTTTTAAGTGAGAGAACAATGATTATTCTGTTTACATGAATAGTACCTTCAATGGTCATGCACCCAATGAGAATGGTTTGTTGAATCTTGATCGTAGTAATACACATGTTCATAACATTGATGCCAAAAGATGCAAAGTTAATAATGATAGTACCACATACATGTGGCACTGCAGCTAAATGTCATATTGGTATAACTCGCATGAAGAAACTCCATGGTGATGGGTCTTTGGACTCATTCGGTTTCGAATCGGTTGAGACATGCGGACTATGCCTCTTGGTCAAGATGACTAAAGACCCCGTTTTTAGTATGATGGAGCGGGCTAGTAACTTATTGGAAATAATACATGTTGATGTATGTGGTCCAATGAGTGTTGTAGCGTGCAGTGGATATCATTATTTTCTTACCTTCACTAATGATTTAAGTATATATGAGTATATTTACTTAATAAAACACAAGTCTGAAATGTTTGAAAAGTTCAAACAAATTCAGAGTGAAGTTTAAGATCATCATGACAAGAAGATAAAAATGTCTATGATATGATCGTGGAGGTGAATATCCTAGTGATGAGTTTGGCATACGACTTTAGACAATGTGAAAGTTGTTTCACAACTCACACCACCTGGAGCACCATAGTATGATGATGTGTCCGAACGTCATAGTCATGCTCTATTGGATATGGTGCGAACTGTGATGTCTCTTATCGTTTTGCCACTATTGTTTTGGGGTTATGCATTAGAGACAACTACATTCACTTTAAATAGGGCACCATCTAAATCTGTTGAGATGACACCGTATGAATTTTGGTTTGGCGGAAACCTAAGCTGCCATTTCTTAATGTGTCTGGCTGCAACGCTTATGTGAAAAAGGTTTTCACCTAATGAGCTCAAACCCAAAGCGGACAAATTCATCTTCATGGAATACCCTAAGAACACTTGGGTATACCTTTTGTCCCAGATCCGAGCACAAAGTGTTTGTTGCTAAAATGGGTCCTTTCTCGAGAATGAGTTTCTCTCGAAAGAATTGTGTGGGAGGAAGATAGAACTTGATGAGGTTGTTGAACCTTTGTTTCAACCAGAGAGTAGCGCATCGCAGAAAGATGTTTCTATGGGGCCTACGTTATTTGAAGAGCAAGTTAATTATGATGATCGTGAAGCTTCGGATCAAGTTACAATCGAACCTCGTAGGTTGACAAGGTCGTGTACTGCTCCTGAGTGGTACGACAACCCTATCTTAGAGGTCATGTTGTTGGACAACGATGAGCCCACGAGCTATGGAGAAGCGATGATGGGCCCGGATTCCGACAAATGTCTAGGAGCCATGAAATCCGAGAAAGGATCCATGTATGAAAACCAAGTATAGACTTTGGTAGACTTGCCTGTTGGACGGTAGGTCGTTGAGTACAAATGGACCTTTAAGATGAAGACACACGCTGATGGTGAAAGTTACCATTTATAAAGCTCGACTTGTCACAAAGAAGTTTCCGCCAAGTTCAAGGAGTTGACTATGATGAGACTTTCTCATTCGTGGCGATGCTAAAGTCTGTTGGAATTATGTTAGCAGTTGTTGCGTTTTTCAATTATGAAATCTAGCAGATGGATGTCAAAACATCGTTTCCTTCCTTGAGGAAAGGTTGTATGAGATACAACCAGAAGGTTTTGTTAGTCCTAAGGATGCTAAAAGGTGTGCAAGCTACAATGATCCTTCTATGGACTGAAGCAAGCATCTCGGAGTTGGAATATACGCTTTGATGAGGTGATCAAATTTTTTGGGTTTATACAAAGTTTATGAGGAACTTGCATGTACAAGAAAGTGAGTGGGAGCATTATAGAATTTCTGATAATTGTATGTGGTTGACATATTATTGATCGAAAATGATATAGAATGTCTGGAAAGGATAAAGGGTTGTTTAAAAAGAGTTTTTCAAAGGAAGACCTGGATAAAGCTACTTAATTGTTGGGCATCGAGATCTATAGAGATAGATCAAGATGTCTAATAAGACTTTCAATGTGTACATACCTAGACAAGATTTTGAAAGAGATCAAAAGGGATCAGTCAAAGAAAGAGTTCTTGCCTGATTTGTAAGGTGTGAAGTTGAGTGAGACTCAAAGCTCGACTACGGCAAAAGAAAGACAAAGGACGAATGTCGTCCCCTATGCCTTAGCCATATGCTCTATATAGTATGCCATGCTGTGTACCGCACCTGTGTGTGCCTTGCCATGAGTCTTTCAAGGGGTACAAGAGTGATCCAGGAGTGGATCACTGGACAACAGTCAGGATTATCCTTAATAACTAGAGGACTAAGAAAATATTTCTCGATTATGGAGGTGATAAAGAGTTCGTCGTAAAGGGTTACGTCGATGCAAGCTTTAACACCAATCCGGATTACACTAAGCAGCAATCCGGATACATATAGTGGAGAAGCCATTTGGACTAGCTCCAAGTGGAGTGTGGTAGAAGTTTCTGTAGTGTGACATGGAGATTTGCAAAGTACACACGGATCTACATGTCATAGACCCGTTGACTAAAAGACCTCTCTCACATGCAAAGCATGATCGAGCCCCAGAACTCATTGGGTGTTAGATTCATAACAATGCAAATCACATGGTGATGTGGACTAGATTATTGACTCTAGTGCAAGTGGCAAACTGTTGGAAATATGCCCTAGAGGCAATAATAAATTAGTTATTATCATATTTCCTTGTTCATGATAATCGTTTATTATCCATGCTAGAATTGTATTGATTGGAAACTCAGATACATATGTGGATACATAGACAACACCATGTCCCTAGTATGCCTCTGATGGACTAGCTCGTTGATCAAAGATGGTTAAGGTTTCCTATCCATGGACATGAGATGTCATTTGATAAACGGGATCACATTATTAGGAGAATGATGTGATGGACAAAGACCCAAACTATAAACGTAGCATCTGATCGTGTCAGTTTATTGCTACAGTTTTCTACATGTCAAGTATCTGTTCCTATGACCATGAGATCATGCAACTCACTGACACCGAAGGAGTACCTTGTGTGTATCAAACATCGCAACGTAACTGGGTGACTATAAAGGTGCTCTACAGGTATCTTCCAGGGTGTCTGTTGGGTTGGCATGGATCAAGACTAGGATTTGTTACTTCGTGTGACGGAGAGGTATCTAAGGGCCCACTTGGTAATACACCATCACAACAAGCCTTGCAAGCAAAGTGAGTAAGTGTTAGCCACGAGATCTTGTATTATAGAACGAGTAAAGAGACTTGCCGGGAACGAGATTGAACTAGGTAAAGAGATACCGATGATCGAATCTCGGGCAAGTAATATGCCGAAGAAAAAAGGGAACAACATACGGGCTTAACTGAATCCTTGACATAGAGGTTCAACCAATAAAGATCTTCGTAGAATATGTAGGAACCAATATAGGCATCCAGGTACCAATATTGAATGTAGAGGTGTCTTGGTCATGTCTACATAGTTCTCGAACCCGCAGGGTCTGCACACTTAAAGTTCGGTGACGTTTCGGTAGTATTGAGTTATGTATGTTGGTGACCGACGGTTGTTCGGAGTCCTGAATGATATCCTGGATGTCACGAGGAGCTCCGAAATGGTCCAGAGGTAAATATTGATATATAAGAAAATGGTGTTTTAACTCCGGAAAAGTTTCAGGCATTTCCGACGGTGTACCGGGAGTGACGAATGGGTTCCGGAGGACCACAAAGTGGGGCCATCACACCCGAAGGGGCCACATGGGCCTTAGTGGTGGCACACCAGCCCCTGGTGAGCTGGTAGTCCAGCCCAAGAAGGCCTATGCGTAGGAGGAAGGAGTAGGGGCCAAGTAGGAGAGAGTCCTACTAGGAGTCCACCTCCCACAAGGGAGGTGGACTCCTCCCCTCTGGTTCGGCCAAAGCCCTCCTTGTAGGAGGGGCTAGACTGCCTCCTCTCCTCTCCCTCCTATATATACTGGAGGTTTTTGAGGGCATCCCAACCCTAATTTCCACTTGCTGCCCTCTTCTTCCTCTAGATCTATTTCTCCTCTAGATTAGTTCTGCGGTGTTTAGGCGAAGCCCTGTAGGATTAGTTCACCACCACCGCCACCAAGACGTTGTGCTGCCGAAGAACTAATCTACCTCTTCGCTCCCTCTTGCTGGATCAAGAAGGCAGAGATCGCCATCGAGCTGTACATGTGCTGAACGTGGAGGTGCCGTCCGTTCGGCGCTAGATCGGAAGGACCGTGATCAAGATCGTGAGACCATTCGTGATTTGATCACGAGACGGATCGTGATGGGGTCGCGGGACGGATCGTGATCGGATTGTGGGTATCGGATTGTGGGACGAATCGTGATGGGATAGTGGGATGCTCGGCGATTTGGATCGCGAAGACGTTCGACTACATCAACCACATTTCTTAACGCTTCCCGCTTAGTGATATACAAGGGTATGTAGATCCACTCTCCCTCTCGTAGATGCTCATCACCATGGATAGATCTTGCGTGTGCGTAGGAATTTTTTTGTTTCCCATGCAATATTCCCCCACACATAATGCATCATTAGGTTTCTTAGACCAATTCTTTCTAGATTTATTAACAGTCTTTTGCAATATCAATTTAATTTCTGTATTGCTTAATTATACTTGACCACTAGATTGAGGATGATAAGGAGATGCAATTCTACGATTAACATCATACTTAGCAAGCAATTTACAGAAAGCACCATGAATAAAGTGTGAACCACCATCCGTCATTAAATATCCAGGGACTCCAAATCTAGGGAAAATAACTTTTTTAAGCATTTTAATAGAAGTGTTATGATCAAGACTACTAGTTGGAATAGCTTCTATGTTGGAAATATGCCCTAGAGGCAATAATAAAATGGTTATTATTGTATTTCCTTGTTCATGATAATTGTCTATTGTTCATGCTATAATTGTGTTAACCGGAAACCATAATACATGTGTGAATACATAGACCACAACATGTCCCTAGTGAGCCTCTAGTTGGCTAGCTCGTTGATCAATAGATGGTCACGGTTTCATGACCATGGACATTGGATGTCATTGATAACATGATCACATCATTAGAAGAATGATGTGATGGACAAGACCCAATCCTATGCATAGCACAAGATCGTGTAGTTCGTCTGCTAAAGCTTTTCAATGTCAAGAATCATTTCCTTAGACCATGAGATTGTGCAACTCCCGGATACCGTAGGAATGCTTTGGGTGTGCCAAACGTCACAACGTAACTGTGTGGCTATAAAGGTGCACTACGGGTATCTCCAAAATTGTCTGTTGGGTTGGCACGAATCGAGACTAGGATTTGTCACTCCGTGTGACGGAGAGGTATCTCTGGGCCGACTCGGTAAGACATCATCATAATGAGCTCAATGTGACTGAGGAGTTAGTCACGGGATGATGTATTACGGAATGAGTAAAGAGACTTGCCGATAACGAGATTGAACAAGGTATAGAGATACCGACGATCGAATCTCGGGCAAGTATCATACCGATACACAAAGGGAATTGTATACGTGATTGACTGAATTCCCGACATCGTGGTTCATCCGATGAGATCATCGTGGAGCATGTGGGAGACAACAAGGGTGTCCAAATCCCGTTGTTGGTTATTGACCGGAGAGGTGTCTCGGTCATGTCTACGTGTCTCCTGAACCCATAGGGTCTACACACTTAAGGTTCGAGGACGCTAGGGTTATAGGGAAATGGTATACGTGATTACCGAAGGTTGTTCGGGGTCTCGGATGACATCCCGGACGTCAAGAGGAGCTCCGGAATGGTCCGGAGGTAAAGATTGATATATAGGAAGTCCAGTTTTGGTCATCGGAAAGTTTTCGGGCTCATCGGTAGTGTACCGGGAGTGCCGAGAGGGTGCCTGAGGACCCCCGGGAGGGGTGTGACGACCAAAGGACTTCGTGGGCTGTTAGAGGAGGTGTACCAGCCCTTATTCGGCTGGCCAAGTCCTTCCGGAAAGGCCCATGCGGCTAGGGATAAGGAGATAAGGCTGATGGAGATCCAAAAGGAAGAGATCCACCTCCCTTGTGGGAGGTGGACTCCTCCCTAGCTTCGGCCGAAGCTCTCCTCCTTGGAGGAGGGGCCAAGGCAGTCGTCCCTCTCCCTCCTCCTATATATACTTGAGGTTTTGGCTGTTTTGAGACAAGATTTGATCTCTCTCTCCCACGGCGCAGCCCTACCTCTCTTCTTCCTCCTCTGTAGTGCTTAGGCGAAGCCCTGCCGGAATACCTTGCTGCTCCACCACCACCACGCCGTCGTGCTGCTTGTGGAGCTATTCCCCAACCTCTCCTTCCTCCTTGCTGGATTAGGAGACGTCACTGGGCTGCACGTGTGTTGAACGCGGAGGCGCCGTTGTTCGGCGCTAAGATCGGAGTCCACCGCGATCTGAATCGCTACGAGTACGACTCCACCAACCGCGTTCTTGTAACGTTTCTGCTTAGCGATCTTCAAAGGTATGAAGGTGCAATTTCTCCCCACTCGTTCCTGATTTCTCCATAGATAGATCTTGGTTGGACGTAGGAAATTTTTTGATTTACTACTACGTCTCCCAACAGTGGTATCAGAACTAGGTCTATGCGTAGAATCTATGCACGAGTAGAACACAAACTTGTTGTGGGCGTCGATCTTATTAATTTTCTTACCACAACTAGTCTTATCTTGATTCGGCAGTATTGTGGGACGAAGCGGCTCGGGCCAACTTTACACGTACGCTTACGTGAGACCGGTTCCACCGCCTGACATGCACTTGTTGCATAAGGTCGCTAGCACGTGTCTGTCTCTTCCACCTTAGTCGGATTGGATTTGATGAAAAGGGTCCTTATGAAGGGTAAATAGCAATTGGCATATCACATTGTGGTTTTGGCGTAGGTAAGAAACATTCTTGCTAGAAACCTATAGCAGCCACGTAAAAACTTGCAACTACAAATTAGAGGACGTCTAGCTTGTTTTTGCCGCATGTGCCTTGTGATGTGATATGGCCAAAAGGATGTGATGTGATGCATTGTGATGTATGAGATTGATCATGTTCTTGTAATAGGATTCACGACTTGCATGTCGATGCGTATGAGAACCGGAAGGAGCCATAGGAGTTGCCTTATTTTATTGTATGACCTGCGTGTCAATTATAAACGCCATGTAATTACTTTACTTTATTGCTAAATGTTAGCCATAGTAGTAGAAGTAATAGTTGGTGAGACAACTTCATGAAGACACAATGATGGAGATCATGAAGATGGAGATCATGGTGTCGTGCCGGTGACAGTGATGATCATGGTGCCCCGAAGATGGAGATCGAAGGAGCAAGATGATATTGGCCATATCATGTCACTATATTGATTGCATGTGATGTTTATCATGTTTACATCTTATTTGCTTAGAACGACGGTAGTAAATAAGATGATCTCTCAATAAAGTTTCAAGAAAGGTGTTCACCCTAACTGTGCACCGTTGCTAAGGATCGTTGTTCCGAAGCACCACCTGATGATCGGGTGTGATAGGTTCTAACGTTTGCATACAACGGGTGTAAGCCAGATTTACACACACAGAACACTTAGGTTGACTTGACGAGCCTAGCATGTACAAACATGGCCTTGGAACACAGAAGACCGAAAGGTCGAACATGAGTCGTATAGAAGATACGATCAACATGGAGATGTTCAACCTGGATGACTAGTCCGTCTCACGTGATGATCGGACACGGGCTAGTTGACATGGATCATGTGTCACTTGGATGACTAGAGAGATGTCTATCTAAGTGGGAGTTCATTAAATAATTTGATTATGTGAACTTAATTATCATGAACTTAGTCTAAAATTGTCTTTACAATCTATATTGTAGATCCAATGGCCAACGCTAATGCCAACCTCAACTTCAACGCATTCCTAGAGAAAACCAAGCTGAAAGATGATGGAAGCAACTACGCGGACTGGGCCCGTAGCTTGAGGATCATCCTCATAGCTTCCAAAAGATTGTATGTCCTTGATGCACCACTAGGTGATGCACCCGTTCTCCTAGCAGAGCAAGACGTTGCGAACGCTTGGCATTCACGCTGCGATGATTACTCCCTTGTTTAGTGCGGCATGCTTTACAGTTTAGAACCGGGGCTCCAAAAGTGTTTTGAGCAACACGGAGCATATGAGATGTTCCAAGAGCTGAAACTGGTTTTCCAAGCTAATGCCCGGGTCGAGAGATATGACGTCTCCGACAAGTTCTTCAGCTGTAAGATGGAGGAGAACCGTTCTGTCAATGAGCACATCCTCAAGATGTCTGGGCTACACAACCGCTTGACTCAGCTGGGAGTTAATCTCCCGGATGACTCGGTGATTGACATAATCCTCCAGTCGCTTCCACCTAGCTACAAGAGCTTTGTGATGAACTACAACATGCAAGGGATGGAGAAGTCCATTCCTGAGTTGTACTCGATGCTGAAATCAGCGGAGGTCAAGATCAAAAAGGAGCATCAAGTGTTGATGGTAAATAAGACCACTAGTTTCAAGAAAGGCAAGGGTAAGAAGAACTTCAAGAAGGACGACAAAGATATTGCCGCGCCCGGTAAGCAAGTTGCAGGGAAGAAGAACAAGAATGGACCCAAGCCTGAGACTGAGTGCTTTTATTGCAAGGGTACCGGTCACTGGAAGCGGAACTGCCCCAAGTACTTAGCGGATAAGAAGGCCGGCAACGTTAAAGGTATATGTGATATACTTGTTATTGATGTGTACCTAACCAGCGCTCGTAGTAGCTCCTGGGTATTTGATACCGGTGCAGTTGCTCACATTTGTAACTCCAAGCAGGAGCTGCGGAATAAGCGGAGACTGGCGAAGGACGAGGTGACGATGCGCGTCGGGAATGGTTCCAAGGTCGATGTGATCGCCGTCGGCACGCTACCTCTGCATCTACCTTCGGGATTAGTTTTAAACCTTAATAACTGTTATTTAGTACCATCTTTGAGCATGAACATTGTATCTGGATCTCGCTTGATACGAGATGGCTACTCATTTATATGAGAGAAATGTTTTATGGTCATGCCCCGCTGGTCAATGGTTTATTTTTGATGAATCTCGAACGTGATGTTACACATGTCCATAAGTGAGTACCAAAAAGTGTAAGGTTGGTAACGATAGTCCCACTTACATGTGGCACTGCTGCCTTGGTCATATTGGTGTCGAACACATGAAGAAGCTCCATGCTGATGGACTTTTGGAGTCTCTTGATTTTGAATCATTTGATGTCTCTTACCGACTTACCGCTATCATTTTGGGGATATGCATTAGAGACTGCCGCGTTCACTTTAAATAGGGCACCGTCTAAATCCGTTGAGACGACACCGTATGAATTATGGTTTGGAAAGAATCCTAAGCTGTCGTTTCTAAAAGTTTGGGGATGCGATGCTTATGTGAAGAAACTTCAACCTGAGAAGCTCGAACCCAAAGCGGAAAAGTGCGTCTTCATAGGATATCCCAAAGAGACTATTGGGTATACCTTCTACCTCAGATCCGAGGGTAAAGTCTTTGTTGCCAAGAATGGATCCTTTCTCGAGAAAGAGTGTCTCTCGAAAGAAGTAAGTGGGAGGAAAATAGAACTTGATGAGGTAATTGTACCTCCGCTCGAACCGGAGAGTAGCGCAGCACAGGAAGTTGTTTCTGTGGAGCCTACACCGGCTAGAGAGGAAGTTAATGATGATGATCATGAAACTTCAGATCAAGTTACTATTGAACGTCGAAGGTCCACTAGGACACGTTCCGCGCTAGAGTGGTACGGCAACCCTGTCCTAGAGATCATGTTGTTAGACAACGGTGAACCTTCGAACTATGAAGGAGCGATGGCGGGCCTGGATTCCAACAAATGGCTTGAAACCATTAAATCCGAGATAGGATCCATGTATGAGAAAAAAGTGTGGACTTTGGTGGACTTGCCTGACGGTAAGAGAACCATTGAAAATAAACGGATCTTTAAGAAGAAGACTGGCGCGGATGGTAATGTGACCTTCTATAAGGCTTGGCTTGTCACTAAGGGTTATCGACAAGTTCAAGGAGTTGACTACGATGAGACTTTCTCACCCGTAGCGATGCTAAAGTCTTTCCGAATCATGTTAGCAATTGCTGCATTTTATGATTATGAGATCTGGCAAATGGACGTCAAAACGGCATTCCTTAATGGCCTCCTTAAGGAAGAACTGTATATGATGCAGCCGGAAGGTTTTGTCGATCCTAAAGATGCTAACAAAGTATGCAAGCTCTGGCGCTCCATCTATGGGCTGGTGCAAGCATCCCGGAGTTGGAACATTCGCTTTAATTAGGTGATTAAAGCGTTTGGGTTTGTACAGGTTTATGGAGAACCCCGTATTTACAAGAAAGTGAGTGGGAGCTCTATAGCATTTCTCATATTATATGTGGATGACATACTGGTAATGGGAACCTTGGAGAAGCTGCTTACATATTAGGTATTAAGATCTATAGAGATAGATCGAGACGCCTCATAGGTCTTTCACAAAGCACATACCTTGAAAAGATATTGAAGACGTTCAATATGGATCAGTCCAAGAAGGGGTTCTTGCCTGTGTTGCAGGGTGTGAGATTGAGTACGACTCAATGCCCGACCACGACAAAGGATAGAGAAGAGATGAGTGTCATCCCCTATGCTTGAGCCATAGGCTCTATTATGTATGCCATGCTATGTACCAGACCCGTTGTGAACCTTGCCATAAGTTTGGTAGGGAGGTACCAAAGTGATCCCGGAGCGGAACATTGGACAGCGGTCAAGAATATCCTGAAGTACCTAAAAAGGACAAAGTACATGTTTCTCGTATATGGAGGTGCCGAAGAGCTCGTCGTAAAGGGTTACGTCGATCCTAGCTTCGACATAGATCCAGATGACTCCAAGTCGCAAACCGAATACGTGTATATTTTGAACGGAGGGGCAGTCAGCTAGTGCATCAGCAAGCAAAGCATCATGGCGGCATCTACATGTGAAGAGGAGTACATAGCTGCTTCGGAAGCAGCAAAGGAAGGAGTCTAGATGAAGGAGTTCATCACCGACCTAGGAGTAATTCCAAGTGCGTCGGGCCCGATGACTCTATTCTATGACAACACTGGAGCTATTGCCCTTGCGAAGGAGCCCAGGTTTCACAAGAAACAAGACACATCAAGCGCCGCTTCAACTCCATCTGTGATTACATTCAGGAGGGAGATATAAATATTTGTAAAGTGCATACGGATCTAAATGTCATAGATCCGTTGACTAAACCTCTCTCACGAGCAAAACATGATCAACACCAGAATGCTATGGGTGTTAGGTTCATCACAATGTAACTAGATTATTGACTCTAGTGCAAGTGGGAGACTGTTGGAAATATGCCCTAGAGGCAATAATAAAATGGTTATTATTGTATTTCCTTGTTCATGATAATTGTCTATTGTTCATGCTATAATTGTGTTAACCGGAAACCATAATACATGTGTGAATACATAGACCACAACATGTCCCTAGTGAGCCTCTAGTTGGCTAGCTCGTTGATCAATAGATGGTCACGGTTTCATGACCATGGACATTGGATGTCATTGATAACGAGATCACATCATTAGGAGAATGATGTGATGGACAAGACCCAATCCTAAGCATAGCACAAGATCGTGTAGTTTGTCTGCTAAAGCTTTTCAATGTCAAGTATCGTTTCCTTAGACCATGAGATTGTGCAACTCCCGGATACCGTAGGAATGCTTTGGGTGTGCCAAACGTCACAACGTAACTGGGTGGCTATAAAGGTGCACTACGGGTATCTCCGAAAGTGTCTGTTGGATTGGCATGAATCGAGACTGGGATTTGGCACTCCGTGTGACGGAGAGGTATCTCTGGGCCCACTCAGCAAGACGTCATCATAATGAGCTCAATGTGACTAAGGAGTTAGCCACGGGATGATGTATTATAGAACGAGTAAATAGACTTGCCGTTAACGAGATTGAACAAGGTATAGAGATACCGACGATCGAATCTCGGGCAAGTATCATATCGATAGACAAAGGGAATTGTATACGGGATTGACTGAATCCCCGACATCGTGGTTCATCCGATGAGATCATCATGGTGCATGTGGGAGCCAACATGGGTATCCAGATCCCGCTGTTGGTTATTGACCGGAGAGGTGTCTCGGTCATGTCTACGTGTCTCCCGAACCCGTAGGGTCTACACACTCAAGGTTCGATGACGCTAGGGTTATAGGGAAATGGTATACGTGATTACCGAAGGTTGTTCGAAGTCTCAGATGAGATCCCGGATGTCGCGAGGAGCTCTGGAATGGTCCATAGGTAAAGATTGATATATAGGAAGTCCAGTTTTGGTCACCGGAAAGTTTTCGGGCTCATCTGTAGTGTACCGGGAGTACCGGGAGGGTGCCGGAGGACCCCCGGGAGGGGTGTGACGACCAAAGGACTTCGTGGGCTGTTAGAGGAGGTGTAACATCCCTTATTGGGCTGTCCAAGTCCTTCCGGAAAGGCCCATGTGGCTAGGGATAAAGAGATAAGGCCGATGGAGATTCAAAAGGAAGAGATCCACTTCCCTTGTGGGAGGTGGACTCCTCCCTAGCTTCGGCCGAAGATCTCCTCCTTGGAGGAGGGTCCAAGGCAGCCCTCCCTCTCCCTCCTCCTATATATTCTTGAGGTTTTGGCTGTTTTGACACAAGATTTTATATCTCTCTCCCACGGCGCAGCCCTACCTCTCTTCTTCCTCCTCCGCAGTGCTTAGGCAAAGCCCTGCCAGAATACCTTGCTGCTCCACCACCACCACGCCGTCATGCTGCTGTTGGAGATCTTCCCCAACCTCTCCTTCCTCCTTGCTGGATCAAGGCATAGGAGACGTCACCGGGCTGCACGTGTGTTGAACGCGGAGGCGCCATTGTTCGGCGCTAAGATCGGAGTCCACCGCAATCTGAATCGCTACAAGTACGAATCCACCAACCGCGTTCTTGTAACGTTTTCGCTTAGCGATCTTCAAAGGTATGAAGATGTAATCTCTCCCCACTCGTTGCTGGTTTCTCCATAGATAGATCTTGGTGACACGTAGGAATTTTTTTTATTTACTACTACGTCTCCCAACATTCTACCCACTTAGTAACATAATCAACATCAACTACAATATGAGTATACCCGTTGGACTTTGGAAAAGGTCCCATATAATCAAAACCCCAAACATCAAAAGGTTCAATAACAAATAAGTAATTCATAGGCATTTCCTGACGTCTAGTAATATTACCGATTCTTTGACATTCATCACAAGACAAGACAAACTCATGAGCATCCTTGAAGAGAGTATGCCAATACAAACCAGATTGTAATACCTTGTGTGCAGTTCTATCTCCAGCATGTTGTTCTCCGTAGGCCTCGGAATGACACTTGTGTAGGATCTGTTCCCGTTCGTGCTCAGGTACACAACATCTAATAACACCATCTACCCCTTCTTTATAAAGGTGTGGATCATCCCAAAAGTAATGTCTTAAATCATAGAAGAACTTTTTCTTTTGTTGGTATGTGAAATTAGGCGGTATAAATTTAGCAACAATGTAATTAGCATAATCAGCATACCATGGAGCATTACACGAAGCATTTATGACAGCTAATTGTTCATCAGGAAAGCTATCATCAATAGGTAGTGGGTCATCAAGAACATTCTCTAACCAAGACAAGTTATCTGCTACGGGGTTCTCAGCACCCTTTCTATCAATAATGTGCAAATCAAATTCTTGTAGCAGAAGAACCCATTTAATAAGTCTTGGTTTAGCATCTTTATTTTCCATAAGATAATTAATACGAGCATGATCAGTGTGAATAGTTACTTTGGAATGAACAATATAAGGTCTGAACTTGTCACAAGCAAACACAAATGCTAAAAATTCCTTTTCAGTGGTAGCATAGTTTCTTTGAGCACTGTCTAGAGTTTTACTAGCATAATGGATAACATTTAATTTCTTATCAACTCTTTTTCCTATAACATCACCAATGGCACAATCACTAGCATCACACATAATTTCAAAGGGTAGGTTCCAATCAGGTGGTTGAACAACAGGTGCAGAAATCAAGGTTTTCTTAAGAATTTCAGATGCTTCTACACAATCATCATCAAAAACAAAAGGAACATATTTTTGCAAGATATTAGTGAGAGTCCAAGAAATTTTAGAGAAGTCTTTAATAAATCTCCTATAGAAACCACTCTGACCAAGTAAACTTCTTATACCTTTGATATCCGTGGGACATGGCATTTTTTCAATAGCATCTACTTTAGCTTTATCAACCTCAATACCTCTTTCAAAGATTTTGTGCCCTCATTAACCATAAAGTGTCACTTCTCCCAATTCAAGACAATATTGGTTTCTTCACATCTCTGCAAAATTCAATCGAGGTTGCTCAAGCAATAATCAAAAGAAGTTCCGTAAGCGGAGAAATCATCCATGAAAACCTCAACAATATTTTCACAAAAGTCAAAGAATATAGCAGCCATACATCTTTGAAAGGTAGCAGGTGCATTGCATAAACCAAAAGGCATACGTCTATAAGCAAAGGTACCGAAAGGGCAAGTAAAAGTTGTGTTTTCTTGATCCTCTTTTCACACAGGTATTTGAGAGAAACCAGAGTAACCATCTAGAAAGCAGAAGTGTGTGTGTTTAGATAGTCTTTCTAGCATTCGATCAATAAAAGGTAGTGGGTAACGATCTTTCCCGGTAGCTTTATTTAATTTCCTAAAATCAATTACCATCCTATATCCTGTAACAATTCTTTGCGAGATCAATTTGTTTTTATCATTAGGAACAACAGTAATAGCTCCCTTCTTAGGGACACAATGAACGGGACTAACCCATCTACTCTCAGCAATATGATAAATTATACCTGCCTCCAGAAGCTTTAATATTTCATTTCTTACCACTTCTTTCATTTTAGGATTTAACCGTCGTTGGTGATCAACAACTGGTTTAGCATCAGGTTCCATATTAATTTTATGCCGACATAGAGTGGGTCTAATGCCCTTAAGATCATCAAGAGTATATCCAATAGCAGCACATTTCTTCTTTAGAGTTTTCAATAATGTCTTTTCTTCATGCTCTGAAAGGTTAGCACTAATAATAACATGATATATATTCTTTTCATCAAGATAAGCATATTTCAGAGTATCCGGAAATTGTTTAAGCTCAAACACGGGATCACCCTTGGCTGGAAGAGGATCCCCAAGTATTTCAACATGCAAGTTGTGTTTCAAAATAGGATATTGATTAGAGAAAATCATATCTATTTCATCCCTTTCATTCATATGCATATCGTTTTCATTTTCTAGCAAATATTGTTCTAAGGGATTAGTAGGAGGCACAACAATAGAAGCAAGACCAATAGTTTCATCCTTACTAGGCAATTCTTTATCATGGGCTTGTCTATGAAATTTAGAGAAATTAAACTCATGGGACACATCCCCAAAACTCAGAGTAGCAATTTCTTTCTCACAATCTATCTTAGCATTAACAGTATTCAAGAAATGCATACCAAATATAATGGGACAAAAATTATCTTGCAGGGAACCAAGAACAAGAAAATCAGTAGGATATTTTATTTTCCCACACAAGACTTCAACATCTCTAACAATCCCAACTAGTGCTATAGTATCTCCATTAGCAAGCTTAATGGTAACATCAATTTCCTCTAATTCAGCAAGTGCAATATCATTCATAATTTCTTGATATAAGGTAAAGGGAATTGCACTCACACTAGCAACCACATCACATAGGCCATGATAACAATGATCTCCTATTTTAACAGAAACACCATGCATGCCAACTATACGTCTATGTTTATCTTTAGTATCAAGTCTAGCAATTCTAACAGCTTCATCACAGAAATGAATAACATGCCCATCAATATTATCAACCAAGAGATCTTTAACCATAGCAATACTAGGTTAAACTTTAATTTGTTCAGGGGGTGTAGGTGTTCTAACATAGCTCTTATGAACCACAGTTGAAGCTTTAGCATGTTCCTTTATTCTAACAGGGAAAGGTGGTTTCTCAATATAAGCAACATGAATAACAGGATCAAAATTATAAGTAATAGTTTCTTCTTCAACTTTAATAGGTTCAACTACTTTCACTTCAATGGGAGGATGATATTTAAACCACTTCTCCTTAGGGAGATCGACATGAGTAGCAAATTATTCATAGAAAGAATCTACTATCTTAGAGTCAAGTCCATATTTAGTGCTAAATTCATGAAAAGCATCGGTGTCCATAAAGGATTTAACACAATCAAACTCAAGGTCTATACCTGACTCCTCACCTTCGTCGAGTTCCTAATCTTTAGAGTTGCGTTTACTTATTTCCAATAAATCCCATTTGAATTCAATATCTTTCTTCATAAAGGAACGAGTACAAGAAGTATCGAGCATGGATTGATCATTACGAGAAAGCCGAGCATAAAAAATCTGAATAATAATTTCTCTTGAGAGCTCATGATCGGGGCATGAATATAACATTGACTTAAGCCTCCCCCAAGCTTGAGCGATACTTTCTCCTTCATGAGGCCAAAAATTATAGATATAATTCTGATAATGATGAACCAAATGCATAGGATAAAACTTCTGATGAAATTCCAATTTCAATCGGTTGTATTTCCATGATCTAATATCATCGCATAGCATATACCATCTCAATGCCTTCTCCTTAAAAGATAAAGGAAAGACCTTCTTCTTCACAACATCCTCGTTCAAACCTGCAAGCTTAAATAACCCACAAACTTAATCCACTTAGATTAGATGCAAATCAGGATGTAGTGTTCCATCTCGTGCATAAAGATTAGCTAGCAGTTTCTCTATCATACCCGAAGGAATTTCATAATAAATAATTTCAGTAGGTTCAGTAGGTTGAGGAGAAACTCTTTGTGCTTCCATTTTCGAGGTGAAGATACCCCGAAAAAGCCCCTCAAAGGATTGTTTTCCATAGTAACAAGTGACAGTAAATTTCAGCACACTATATAAATTTTTCCTTACCAAATTCCACTCACCACAGGCGCTTCACTCCCCGGCAATGATGCCAGAAAAGAGTTTTGATGACCCACAAGTATTGGGGATCTATCTTAGTCCTTTCGATAAGTAAGAGTGTCGAACCCAACGCGGAGCAGAAGGAAATGACAAGCGATTTTTAGTAAGGTATTCTCTGCAAGCACTGAATTATTTGGTAACAAATAGTTTTGTGATAAGGTAGTTCATAACGGGTAGCAAGTAATAAATGTAGCAAAGGTGCATAAAGTTGGCCCAATCCTTTTTGTAGAAAAGGACAAGCCTGGACAAACTCTTATATAAAGGAAAGCACTCCCGAGGACACATGGGAATTTCTGTCAAGCTAGTTTTCATCATGTTCATTTGATTCGCGTTTGTTACTTTAATAATTTGATATGTCACTGGACC
This sequence comes from Hordeum marinum, assembly GCA_022496015.1. NCBI lineage: Eukaryota > Viridiplantae > Streptophyta > Magnoliopsida > Poales > Poaceae > Hordeum > Hordeum marinum. The sequence goes on from CM039677.1 coordinate 58,680,705, forward strand.
GGTGCTTGGGTGCTGCCCTTACTTGGACAAACCTCACACTTATGATTAACCTATCTTGCAAGCATACGCTACTACAGAATAAGAATTAAGATAAATCTAACCATAGCATGAAACATATGGATCCAAATTAGCCCCTTGCGACAACACATAAACTTGGGTTTAAGCTTCTGTCACTCTAGCAACCCATCATGTACTTATGCCTTCCCCTAGGCCGAAATAATGGTGAAGTGTTATGGAGTCAACGTTCACATAACACCACTAGAGGAGACACAACATACATCTCATCAAAATATCGAACGAATACCAAATTCACATGATTACTTATAACAAGACTTATCCCATGTCCTCAGGAACAAACGTAACTACTCACAAAGCATATTCATGCTCATAATTAGAGGAGTATTAATTATCATTAAGGATCTGAACATATGATCTTCCACCAAGTAAACCAACTAGCATCAACTACAAGAAGTAATCAACACTACTAGCAACCCACACGTACCAATCTGAGGTTTTGAGACAAAGATCGGATATAAGTGATGGACTAGGGTTTGGAGAGGAGATGGTGCTGATGAAGATGTTGATGGAGATTGACCCCCTCTTGATGAGAGGATCGTTGGTGATGACGATGGCTTCGATTTCCCCCTTCGGGAGGGAAGTTTCCCTGGCAAAACAGCTCCGCCAGAGCCCTAGATTGGTTCTGCCCAAGTTCCGCCTCGAGACGGCGGCGCTTCGTCCCGAAAGCTCTCTTTTGATTTTTCTAGATCAAAACCCTTCATATAGCAGATGATGGGCACTGGAGGGCTACCAGGGGGCCCACAAGCCACAGGGGCGCGGCCAGGGGGTAGGCCACGCCCCCAGGCTTGTGACCTCCTGGTGGGTCCCCTCTGGTATTTGTTTTGCCCAGTATTTTTTTATATATTCCAAAATAATTCTCCGCAAATTTTTATGTCTTTTGAAGTTGTGCAGAATAGGTCTCTCATATTTGCTCCTTTTCCAGTCCAGAATTCCAGCTGCCAACATTCTCCCTCTTCATGTAAACCTTGTAAAATAAGAGAGATAAAGTATAAGTATTGTACCAAAATGTGTAATAACAGCCCATAATGCAATAAATATCAATATAAAAGCATGATGCAAAATGGATGTATCAGCAAGCGAGGCTACCTCTGGAATCGGAGGACGATTTCGAGGAGGGGTTGGAGATGGGGGAGGAGGCGCCACCGCAGGAGCCGAAGGAGGAGGCGCTGCCGGAGGAGCTGGAAGTGAAAACACCGCTAGTCTATTATCTATGGCCTGACTAGGTGTGGATCCTCAACTCCATCCGCTCGGAATCAGCTGCGCATGCCTGGTGTCTTCATCAGCTGAGGTTGCTTGGTCGGCGCAGGAGGAGGCGCAAGCGGACCAGGCTCCAACGCAGGTGGATCAGACTCCCGCGTAGGCAAATCAAACTCCGGTGCAGGAGGATCAGGCCATCTCCAACTATGAAGACGCATAGTGCACTAGGTAGTACATAGGATATATATTGTATGTTTTTGCTATTATGCTCTATGTGCTATATTTAGCAGAATCTGGTTGTTGGTTCTATTCTCTAGTGTCATGGATGATTGTAATAGGGTTGACCTGAACTATTTTTGTTTTTGCCGATGCTTCAAAATATATACTACATGCTTTTGTACATGGAGGGAGTGACATATGGGTGGGTAAAAAAGGTGGGTGAAGCCCGCACGTAGTACTACACCCTGGCCTCGGTCTGTGGCACCTGGAAGGTGGAGACGCGTGAGAAAAGACAGGAACTAGCGGTAATGACCGTCGCTGTGTCTGTGGCGGGGCGCATCAACGCATGCAAGCAGGATAGGTAGATCACGTGGCATGCATAGGAGGCTTCTGTATCGTGGCGGTGCACATCAATCGATATGCCCTAGACTTTAATTGCCATGCTGAATTGATCAGGAGGCACGTGCGAGAAGAGACGAACCGACAGTAGTGACAACCGCTGCGTCCGTGGTGGCTCACAGGAAGGCTGCATCCGTGGCGGCGCGCATCAGCGCATGCAGACAGGCTAGGTGGATCATGTCGCGTATGCATTGCAGGCTTATCGTGGCGGCGTGCATTACCGCATGCACGCAGGCGTTTAGTGCAACGGCCCAAACGAAATCACAGCCCAACGGTCCAACCAGCGCCACCGTCCAATGGGCGACATAGTCCAGTGCGGCCCCACATGTCAGAATGGTCAAAGGAGGGCGACATAGTCGAACATGGCCCCATTTGGCAGGTCCAACGGGCGATATAGTCCAGCGCGGCCCCACACGTCAGAGTTAATGGTCAAACCATTGACCTGACGAAATCCTCTGTTGTGACCACTTCTGAGGGTTTTGGACAAGGGAGTGGGGAAAAGTGAGCAAAAGTTAAGGGCGTGGAGATGAATGAGTACAAGTAAGGAACCAGGTGCACAAAAATAGAAATCTCTAATCTTATCTAGCAATTTAGTAGCTTCACCCAAATTAATTTCCATAAAAGTACCTCCGCGGCGGAATCTAAAAGATTTCTAGAGACAAAATTCAATCCCGCATAAAAGAATGTATGATCATCCAAAGATTTAAACCATGAGTAGGACAATTTCTTAGCAGCACTTCATTGTTTCCCAAGATTGTGCAACATGTTCATGCTCACGTTGCTTAAAATTCATGATTTGAGTTCTAAGGGACACAATTTTCGCGGGCGGAAAATACTTAGTAATAAGAGCGTCCTTGCACTTATCCCAAGAATCGATACTATTGCGAGGCAAAGAAGAAAACCAATTTTTTGTAGATCCCGCAAGGAGAAAGGAAATAATTTCAACTTCATAATATCATCTTCCACATCTTTTTTCTTTTCCATATCACACAATTCTATGAACGTGTTTAGATGGGACGCAACATCCTCATTAGGAGTACCAAAAAATTGATCTTTCATGACAAGATTCAACAAAGCGGCATTAATATCACAAGACTCTACACTAGTGGCGGGAGGATAAATAGGAGTGATAATAAAATCATTATTTTTGGTATTGGAAAAATCACACAACTTGGTGTTTTCTTGAGTCATCATGACTATGCAAACAAGATTGCTAGCAAACAAGAGATCTGACGAGAAAAAAACAAATGAAAAAGAGAGGGCGGATAAAATGGAAAATTTGTGAAGTGGGAGAGGGGAAAACGAGAGGCAAATGGTAAATAATGTGAATTGCAAGGAGATGAGATTTGTGATTAGTAACCGGGTATATGAGATCGGTTCTTCCTCGGCAATGGCGCTAGAAATTCCTTTGACGTGGCTTGAGACTGCGTCAGTATTTCCCCAAAGAGGAAGGGATGATGCAGCATGGCGACTATAAGTATTTCCCTCAGTTATGAAACCAAGGTATCAATCCGTGGAGGAAGATCATGCACCCACATAGACAACACCTGCACAAAAATAACAAATACTTGCAACCCAACGCATAAGAGAGGTTGTCAAGCTCTCAACGGTAAAAAAATAGATTAGGTAATGATAGTTTTGGCAAATAGATCTCGCAAGAACACAAAATAAAATAAGTAAACAAAAAGTGCAAAGGTATTTTTGGGTTTTTGGATTAACAGATCTGAAAACAAAAAGGGAAAATAGTAGATCGAAAAGCAATGTGTTGGAAAAGTAGACCCGGGGGCTGTAGGTTTCACTAGTCGCTTCTCTCATGTGTATAGAGCACGGTGGGTGAACAAATTACTGATGGGCAATTGATAGAAGATCAAATAATCATGACAATATCCAGGAAATGATCATTATATAGGCATCACATCCAAGATAAGTAGACCGAAATGATTCTGCATCTACTTCTATTACTCCACACATCGACCGCTATCCGACATGCATCTAGTGTATTAAATTCATGGAGAAACGGAGTAATGCAATAAGAAAGGTGACATGATGTAGACAAGATCTATTCATGTAGGAAAAGATCCCATCCTATTATCCTTAATGTCAACAATACATGTGTGCCGTGCTACCCCTTTTGTCACTGGGAAAGAACACCGCAAGATCGAACACATCACAAAGCACCTCTTCCCATGGCAAGAAAGATCCATCTAGTTGGCCTAACTAAACCAAAGATTCGAAGAAGAAATACGAGGCTATAAGTAATCATGCAAGTAACATATCAAAGAAGACTCAAATCATATTCATGGATAGAAACTGATCATGAACTCAAAATTCATCGGATCCCAACATACACACCGTAAAACTCATTACATCGAATAAATCTCCAAGAGACCATTGTATTGAGAATCATGGAGAGAGAGGAAGCCATCTAGCTACTGTGTACGAACACATAGGTCTATGGTGGACTACTCATGCATCACCGGAGAGGCACCTATGATGAATATAACCCCCTCCATGATGGTGTTAGATTGGATCTCAAGGTTCTAGAACTTGCAGCAGCTGGAATTGTGTTTCGCCGACTCCTCTAGGGTTTTCTGAATATTTGTGAATATATAGGGTCGATAGTTGGTGGAGGGGGGGTCTCGTGGTGGGCACCACCCACCAGGCCACGCTAGGGGCCTCTAGCATGCCCTGGTGGGTGTTCTGCACCTCGGGCCTCCTCTCTAGTAGGTGTTTGGCCCATCTGGTGTCTTCTGGTCCAAAACAATCTCCCAAAATTTCAGGACGTTTGGGCTTCATTTGGAACTGATTTTCTGTGAAGTAAAAAAACAAGCAAAAACAGCAATTGGCACTTTGGCTCTTTGTCAATAGGTTAGTCCCAAAAAATGATATAAAGTTGCTATAAAATGATTGTAAAACATCAAGATTGATAATATAACAGCATGGAACAAACAAGAATTATAGATATGTTGGAGACGTATCAGCCACCTCGCCTCGTGCATTAGGATGCTAATCTACTTCCGAGGCAGACGAGAAGACGACGACGGAGAAGCGCGTGACAAGGGACGACGAGGGCCTTGCCCTTGATCTTGCTGGAGCTCGAGCCGACCCCTGAGAAGATGCCCATGGTAGCTACTAGCTAGGGTTTGTCGCAGATGGGCTAGAGTTTGTAGATCCTGGCGAGGGTGGAGGGGGCAGGCCTGGCTTTGGAAGGGTGGAAGCTAATATTGACTGGCAGGTCCACGGGTTTCCACTCAAAGAAGGACGACGACCCAAACAAGGGTGGCTGACAACCGGGGTCCGCCGAGAAAGCGCATTTACTTTGGGCAGTGGGGTAGTTGGAAGGCCGCCACGCGTCCCAGAGGCGGGCGAGGAGAAAGCGCGTGCATGTCCGTTCGGCATCCGTGTGGCCGGAAATGGGGCGGGTCAGACACACTCATCAGATCCAACGGGCGACACAGTCTAGCGCAGCCCCACTCGTCATCAGTTGATACATCTCCAATGTATCTATAATTTTTTGCTTGTTCCATCCTGTTGTATTATCAATGTTGGATGTTTTACAACTATTTTATAGCAACTTTATATCATTTTTTGGGGACTAACCTATCGACATAGTGCCAAAGTGCCAGTTGTTGTTTTTGCTTGATTTTTACTTCGCAGAAAATGAGTACCAAATGAAGCCCAAACACCGTGAAATTGTTTGGAGAATTTTTTTGGACCAAAAGACACCAGATGGGCTAGAGAAGTGCCAGAGAAGAGGGCCGAGACGGGGAACACCCACCATGGCACGCCAGAGGCCCCTTGCGCGGCCTGGTGGGTGGTGCCCCCCTCGGGACCCCCGTCCACCGACTATCGCCTCTATAAATTCACAAATATTCGGAAAACCCTAGGGGAGTCGACGAAACACAATTCCAGTCGCCGCAAGTTCCAGAACCTCGAGATCCAATTTAACACCATCACAAAGGGGTTCATATTCATCATAGGTGCCTCTACGATGATGCGTGAGTAGTCCACCATAGACCAACGGGTCCATAGGCAATAGCTAGATGGCTTCCTCTCTCTCTCTCTTATGATTCTCAATACAATGTTCTCTTGGAGATCTATTTGATGTAATTACTTTTGCGGTGTGTTTGTTGGGATCCGATGAATTTTGAGTTCATGATCAGTTTCTATCCATGAATCTTATTTGCTTGATTACTTATAGCCTCATATTTGTTCTTCGAATCCTTGGTTTAGTTAGGCCAACTAGATCAATTTTTCTTGCCATGGGAAGAGGTGCTTTGTGATGGGTTCGATCTTGCGGTGTTCTTTCCGAGTGATAGAAGGAGCAGCAAGGCACACATGTATCGTTGCCATTAAGGATAACTGTTGGGGAACGTTGCATGGGAAACAAAAAAATTCCTACGAACACCCAAGATCTATCTATGGAGATGAACATCTACAAGAGGAGATATCGGATCTACATACCCTTGTAGATTGCTAAGCGGTAAGCGTTAAAAAATGCGGTTGACGTGGTCGAACGTCTTCGTGATCCAAATCGCAATCCATCCCGCGATCCAATCACGACCCATCCCCTTCTAGCACCGAAAGGACGACACCTCATCTTTCAGCACACATACAACTCAATGACGTCTCCTCCTTCTTGATCCAGCAAGCAAGGGTGGAGAGGTAGATGAGTTTTTCGGGAGCACGACAGCGTGGTGGTGGTGGTGGAGTAATCTCAGCAGAGCTTCGCCAAGCACTATTGCAGATGCATTTTCAGTGGAGAAACAGATCTAGGGAGAGAGGGAGGGATGCACCTATGCCTTAGGGTGTTGCTTCCCTCCCTCTCCCTCTCTCTATATAGGAGAGGGGTAGATGGGGCACATCCCTAGCCCTCAGCCTTTGTCGCCGAGGGCCTCCGCCTCCAAGCCTCCCTCACCACGTTGCCGGCATGCGGCTCCACCTCCGCGCCCGCACGAGCCGCCGGCCTACTCACACCGCGAGCCGCCCTCGCTCGAGTTCGTCGTGGCTAGCCATGGCCCGCTCAAAACCACCTATGGGTGCCCTCCGCACCACCCCGTGGATGGCTCCACCTCGCCTCACCACCACAGCCTCCACTCGGCGCGCGCCGGCTCTGCCTCTGCTCGCCCCATGCTACCATGGCTCGCTCCACCACTTCACGTCCGAGCCAGCCTTGCCTCGCCCTGCCTTGCTTGCCTCTGCTACCATGCCCTTTGGACGGAGCTGTGCTCGAGGGTATCGTCGAGAAGGCAAACGCGTAGCCACATCAAGCACCTTTGTTCATCTGTGCTCACCTAACATGTACAACTGCTCCAACGAGAGGTTGGTGCTGTTGGTCAAGGCATTTGCACCCGGAGAAAAGACAAAGAAAAAACTCTGCTAACTCCCCAAAAGAAATTAGGGCGATTAAATCATGGCCAAAGTACGATTTGGTCCTCGTGCACCTTTGTTCGTCCATGCTCAATCGACAAAAATTCCAGGTGTTATCCACCCTGTTTATTTTACAAGTACATATTAAATTCTTTCAAGAACAATTACTTTTCCTCCAATATTTGTAAGGAGAACAATTCTTCATTACAAAGTGGCATTAAAACGTAGAGGAGGAGCGTGCATCAGCATCACTCCGCACTGGTGTTTGTCCGTGTTGCATTACTCAGTGGACTCTAGCACCGGCTTCCGATGCCACGGCCACACCGGCTTGCAACGCAGCGACCGTATCTCGTGGTCGCACCGGCTTACAACGCCGCGGCTGTCTCTCGCAGCCTCACCGGATTACAATGCCATGACCGTCTCCCGCGGACGCACCGGCTTACAACACCGCGACCGTCTGTTGCGATCGCATTGGCTTATAATGCCGCAACCGTCTCTCGTGACCGCGCCGTCTTCACACACTGCGTCCGACTTCTACGTCTACATCAACACGCCAGAGGCCGCATACACCAGTAATAGCCGCCCAACGGGCGCGCACAAGTCGTCGCCCGCAGTCTGATCTACATCAGCATATTGGTGCATCCTTCGAGTCGTCCAAATGGACAGGCACACAAGTCGCCGCTACTGCAGTTTGGTTAACTTCAAAAACCAGTCGGGTAGAACCATCGGCTAGATTATTTCATCTATAACCCACCATGGTCGACCTCAACCTTCCATGGATTCACATTGCGTTATCAAACGCCGTGGGTGTACAATGAGTGTTGCAAAGATCACTCTGCTTGCCACCTTGCCTCCAGCTTCGACACATTCCAGCATTTCCGCTGTCAACTATATGCCGGTTTATGCCACGGTCAAGTATGGAGAATCTCAAGCCAACTCTTTGAGTCAACTTAAGATTTGGGGGCTAGAGACATGGCTCGACATACTTGGTTGTTTTCAACGAGAATCCCGGGTCATTGCAAGGAAATTAACCCGAGCCCAGGGGCTACTACATTATTGGCGAAAGATTTCAAAGTTTCCCAAAAGGACAAGCTGCCATGATGCACCGTTCAAACATGGGTGCCCTGATTCATTGGAGTCTTTATTGTTTCTTCAAAAAGATGGTGCAAATGTTGATACTTCAACAAAGGTCATTTCGGGGCTTCCAACCCACCGGGTTTAGCTTTCACACCCTCTTGATCGGCTCTTTAGCCACCGCAAGGCCGGGTTATATACCCAAAAGTTGATTCCATCAACATGGTCATTTGGGGGCCTCCAACCCACCGGTTTTAGCTTTCACACCCTCTTGACCAGCTTTTCACCCACCGCAAGGCCGAGTTAAACCTCCCTGCATGTTACTGCTGCTCCTATAGGTGACCCGCCAAACTCTTACCAGTTAATATCGACTAGAGACCCTGAGCTGATCAAAATATTTGACAGTCACTTTCACCAGAGACCCTGTACCCGTTAAGGTTCAAAGGGCGGCTTCTGTCACGTGAGGGTCGGCTTAAGGAAAGAGAGGATAAACTCACCTATTTGTTGTAGACTCTCCGCTTTGTGGCCCAGACGTACTCTTATTCAATTACTCTTTTTCAAGACCCTGCAGTGTTTAAGGTTCAAATGACGGATTTATGTCACATGAGAAGCAGCTTATAGGTCTGGGGGTACTCATGCCCTGCCGCATCTCTCCATTATCTGACTCGTTGTACTCTTACTAGTAAACTCGACCAGAGACCCTCAGCTTCTCAAAGTATTTAACAGTCACTCTCACCAGAGATCCTGCACTGTTAAGGTTCAAACGACGAATCTATGCCATGGGAGAGCCATCACTTTAGTTTTGGGCAGCCATGCCTAAGTTTTCAGAAAAAACAACAACTTTCATTGCATCATACATTGCATCATATTACCATGCATCACATATGCATGGATATCCTGGTGTATATTGCAGGAACCTGGGTTTTTCAAACCGGGTTATATTATTCAAATCTTAAATAGCCAACAAGGCTGGATTTTTCATTATGGTTGTCAAAACCAGTATTGGATGATTGAGGTTTTCAAAGCCCCTTCAAGTATGCAAGGAATAGTCCCGAATCATTGCAGGCATACGACCGGCACTTGGGGCTACATTATTCAAGTCTAGTTTATATCAAGTATGCAAGTCCCATGTCACTGCAAGCACGCAGCACGACACCTGGGGGCTAATGCAAGCTGTTTTCCAAGTCATTACATCGTCAACAGACCCTATTATCTCAAGGCGATGAGCTAGGCTTTTCTATCTTTTTCTAAGTCCCAGCCCAGTATTGTTTTACTGCGCCAGCCCTTGGGGGCTACACATTACTCCTCAAGTCTATATGATGAGATCTACAACAAGTTCCTGCTCATTATTGCATAATGACCCAACCCTTGGAGGCTACACTAGCCGAAGTTTTATGAGCACGAGACATTTACAAGTCCCGGGTTGCTGCACGCAAGACAATCCGGTACTTGGGGGCTACATATGTGCACCATTCAATTTATGACTGGTGATTTAGACGAACAATTCAGATTTCTCTAGAGTTGTAATATTTATATTGAAGGAAGTCTTAAAGTTATCACTACGTCCCCCCCTTAAGACTTGGGGGCTACAGGTAATATGGATATGAGGAAGGTATGTCATCAAATTCTCAGTTATGAGGGAACCAGACGAATTTATCAAACCAAGGCAGTTGATAATAAGGGTTATTTTTTCTCTAAGGAGCCAGTGTCAGTGTATTGATATGACAGAGTTTTAGAATTTTCTGAAGCTGGTCAACTGGTCTTTTTGGGTGAGCCGGTCCCTTTACATATTCTTATTTCAGGAGGTTACCATGAATAAATTGAAGCTAACATAGGGGCTAATGTTGGGGATACACCCCACGGTATGACCCGACGGACAGTTATAAACCGGCAGACACTTGTAAGCCGACAAACACTTGTAAGCCGGCAGACAGTTATAACCCGGTGAGGGAGTCCTGGATTAAGGGATCCTCGGATAGTCGACCTGTTTCTTATGGGCCGGACTATATGGGTCATGGGTTGAGCATTGGATGATCAAGGTCACTATTGCCAGGATGGAAGCTTTAAGGAGCCGTGGAGTTCCCTCCAAGTTGTCAGTCGTAGATAGGCATGTTTATCTCTTCGGCATGTAACCGACCATGTGTAAACCCTAGGCACCCTCGGCGTCTATATAAGCCGAAGGGTTTTAGGTTGTAGATAGAGAACAATTCACCTAGGGTTAGCTATTCGATCTTGAGGTAGATCAACTCTGTAACCCCCATATCATCAATACAATCGAGCAGGACATAGGGTATTACCTCCATAGGAGGGCCCGAACCTGGGTAAAACTGTGTCCCCTTTGTTTCCTATTACCATTGGTTCTGGTCTCATAGTTTGGGACCCCCTACCCGATATCCGTCATTTTTGACACCGACATTGGTGCTTTAATTGAGAGTCCCGCTGTGATCCACAAAGGAATCGATGGCTCACCTCATCATGAGCAACGAGATGTGCATCCAGGGAATTCTTGCCCCTGATCAGACTCTCATAGGCGGTGACATCTTGTTACACGCCAACCCGATTAGCCACCCTGGCCAGATCGGAAACTTTCCCTTGATTAGAGAATCAAGTTCGGAACCTTAGAGTTCGTCGCTGATTCACGGGGAGTAGTAGTTCTGATGGAACCCTCGACCTTTGAGGAGGAGCCTGTAAGTCCTGAGGCCTCGACATCGAAGACATCGGGCCTCACACCTTGGCAGTCTAGAACACCGAATCCGGTCGTCGTGGTCGGACTCCCCGTGGCTAGGCAGAACACGGATTCTATTTTGCGCAGCTCCGGAACTGTCATGCCGCATATTGATTCCATCCGCTTCAAAGACACGCATCCTACCATCACCTCGTTCTTAAACGAGCTGTTCGATTGCATCGAAGTCATGCGTATGTCGGATGACCAGGTTCTGGTCTATGACCGGCTCGGGATTAGGCCCGACGATAGGGAGATTCATGTCCCTCTGGTCACCCACCTTGTTGCTACCATCGAGTGTCTGGTTGAGGACTCATCCCAACAACCGGAATTGAAAACAGTCTACACCCCGGTCTTTGATCACCAAGACTTCTTCGGCAAACCAGATGTCGGAACTTATCCTAAAGTTGGACCATCATTGGTCCAGGATCCACCACATGATTCGGGGCCTTTAATTCCGAACACCCAATGTGGCATGGAACCGAATTTTTTCCCACCCACCACCCAAGACGATCATTCCAGTATCGCGCCAAAGCCCGTGTTTTCGGACTTTAGGGATATTAAGCAACTACAAGGAGAATCAGTCCATCACTTTTGGTCCAGTCTCCTACTCACTAGAAGCAGAGAAAAAGGTCTTTGTGACCAAGAGATAATGGCAACTTTCATTCGAAATTGCAATGATGAAGGGGTTCCTAACGCCCTGGCCCGTTGACACATTCGTGACTTTTCGGAGCTATCCGATATGGTACAAAAATACTGTGCCATGGAAAGCGCTTGGCAATCTGAATGGTTATTTTCTGAACCAACTTTCCTCGAACACCCTAGTGGAGATCGGAAAAGGAGGATACCTCCAAAGCGGCCAGACATATATGAACCCACCGAAAAAGAAACATGCCTCTTTCAGGGATCGGCACTGTCCTTGAAGGACTACTGGGTAAACCTTTCCCTATAGAATCCATGTTTTTAAGCACAAGCCCGACTCACAGCCTTAGAGCTTGCTGGGACGTCATGCAAGTTGCAAAAAGCGGTGAGGCCATCCTTGAAACACCTCTGTCAAATAGGCGCTCCCCATTGTCGCCCGAATACAATGCCGAAGTCCTGACGGTCTATGAAACGATCCCCTCAAGGACCAGGAGGAAAGGAGCTCTTAGAGAGCTCGAACAGGTCTACCATGTGGCAACAACTAGTGCATGGGCAGACATACCAATTACCTTAGGAGATACTGATCAACAGGCCATTCTTCCCGGTCATTCACCGGCCGCACTAGTCTTGAACCCCATCATTGATGGATACAGGCTACATAAGGTGCTAATGGACGGTGGCAGTGGTTTAAACCTCATATATGAAGGCACCCTGGAAAAATGAAGTTCGACCAGTCTCACATCAAACATAGAAATACAACTTTCCGGGGAATTATTCCAGGGAAAGAGGCGCGCTGTTCCGGACATATCGTCCTTGATGTAGTGTTCGGCACGCCCAAAAACTACCGATTCGAAGAACTTCGTTTCCACATCGTGCCCTTCCCAAGCGGCTACCATGCCTTACTGGGCGTGACGCCTTCACAAAATTCCAGGCTATACCCCATTATGGGTACATGAAACTTAAAATGCTAGGACCAAATGGAGTGATCACGATCACCAGTGGTCCGAACATAGCCCTTCGGGCCAAAAACAAAACGACAACGCTCTCCCTCGAGGCATTAGCTAAGACCTTTGCCGCCGAAGAACGGACCGCACTACGGTCAATAGTTAACAAGGATGACGTGATCCTTAGAAAAAGGCCCAAGTCCACGTCCTTCAAACCCACAGAGGAAATCGTTAAGTTTCAAGGGCATCCGATGGACCCCGTTAAGACAACGTCCATCGGAGCCTAACTCGATCCCCTTGTGGATGAGGCACCGTGGAACTTTCTTCGAGAAAATTGGGACATTTTCGCCTGGCATCCTTCCGATATGTCCGGAATCCCACGGCGGCTGGCCGAACATAGTCTGAACATTATCACATGCTTTAAGCCCGTCAAGCAGACTCTGCGCTGCTTCTCCGAACCCAAACGACAAGCTATGGGTGAAGAATTAGCTAAAGTGCTAGAGGTCGGATTCATTCGGGAGATCAAGCACCCCGAATGGTTGGCAAATCTGGTGATGGTACCAAAGAAAGACAAGTCCTGGCGGTTGTGTGTCGATTTTAAAGACCTCAACAAACCCTTCCCTAAGGACCCTTTCCCCTACCACGCATAGACCAAATCATTGACGCCACAGCCGGACATGATTTGTTGTGTTTCCTCGATGCTTATTCCAGATATGAACAAATCAAAATGAAGGAATCAAACTGAGCGGCAACCGCATTCATCACCCCCTATGGGCCATTCTGCTTCAACACGATGCCTTTCAGGCTAAAAAATGCTGGGGCCACATACCAACGCATGATCCAGACCTATCTCGTGACACAGGTTGGTAAGATAGTCGAGGCATACGTGGACAACGGGGTAATCAAAACCAAACACGTCAGCCAGTTGATCGACGACCTACGGCAAACCTTTGCCAGTCTACATGAGTATGACATACGACTCAATCCAAAAAAGTGTGTATTCTGAGTTCCTTCCGGTAAACTGATTGGATTCATCGTCTCGCATCGAGGAATAGAAGCGGATCCAACGATGATCCGTACCCTATCAAACTTGCAATTCCTACAGAGCTAAAGCATGTCCAGAGATTAGCTGGGTGTGTAGAGGCATTAAGCCACTTTATTTCCCGCCTCGGAGAGAAAGCTTTGCCGCTCTATAAGCTGTTGAAACAGACCAACAATTTCGAGTGGACAAACGAAGCAGTGGTTGCGTTAGAGGAGATCAAAACACTACTGGCAACCAACCCCATACTCACAGCACAAGACACCGATGAGCCCATGTTATTATACATATCGGCTACCAACCAATTTCTAAGCGTGGTACTCGTCGTTGAACGAGATGAGGAGGGACACAAATTCTGGACTCGGGAGTCGGTCTATTATGTGTCAGAAGTGCTAATGCAGTGCAAGTCCAGATACCCTCACTACCAAAAGATAACCTACACATTGTTTATGGCATCAAGGAAACTCAGACATTACTTCCAAGAGTGTGCGGTAACGGTGGCATCCGAAGTACCCCTGAAAGATAAGATCAACAACAGGGATGCCACCGGCCGCATAGCGAAGTGGGCCATTGAGCTCCTTCCCTTTGAAATAACCTATAAGCCATGTCGTGCAATAAAATCTCAGGTATTGTCAGATTTCCTGGCCGAATGGACAGAGGCCGATCTCCCCAAGGAATATAGTGCATACTCCATTGGACAATGTACTGGATGGATCCAAAACCTTGGCTGGACTGGGGGATGGAGTTTTCCTCACATCCCCCATAGGCGACAACGTGCGATACATGTTGCAAATCATGTATGTCGACTCCAACAATGCAGCCGAATACGAAGCTCGCCTACATGGTCTTCGGATGGCAGTATCAATGGGTACACGACGGCTAGAGGTACAGGGAGACTCAAACTTGGCCATCTCCCAAATTAATGGCGAATTCGTCGATAAAAACCCGAAGATGGCGGTGTACAGAAACGCCATCCTAAAGATATATGCATGGTTCGAAGGGTTGGAATTTCACCACGTCGCTCGCGACAACAACCATGCCACCAACGTACTGGCCCGTATGGGAGCCAAAGGTGACCCTGTCCTGAGAAACACCTTTCTAGAGCGGCTCTTTAATCCATCCGTAGTGTGGCAGGATGATGAAAAGGGCGTCGGTCTACATACGGCAGACGAGGTTGTTCCCCCTATAAACGAACCAAACGATCACATCATTGGCGGATCAGTAATGGATGAAACGCCTTCGGCTCTTGAGGTAATGGCAATAATCGCACCATGGACAGAGCCCTTCCTCGCCTACCTTATTCGCGAGGAACTCCTCGATGACTAAACATAGGCACGATGCATAGTTCGGTGACCCAAGGCCTACAAAATACACACGGGTGAGTTATACAAGAAAAGAACAACCGGAATATTACAGCGGTGCATATCCAAGGAAGAAGGACGAGACCTCCTCGCCTAAGTCCACACAAGCATGGGCGGCCACCACGTCACGGCAAGAGCCTTAGTTAGCAAGGCCTTCTGAGCTGGGTTTTTTTGCCCTACAGCTCGGGCGGACGCCCAGTCGCTCGTTAAACATTGCGAGGGGTGTCAACTCTTTGCAAATCAAAGTCACATGAACCAACACCTCTTCGGACTATTCTGATCACTTGCCCTTTTGTGGTCTGGGGGCTGGACATGGTCAGACCCCTTAAAGGGGGACCAATAAGAACAAATACCTACTAGTCATGGTTGACAAGTTCACCAAATGGATAGAGGCAAAGCCCGTCAAATCGGCCAAGTCCGGACAAGTGATCCAATTTATCTCCGGCGTGGTACACTGTTACAATGTCCCGCATAGTATAATAAGGGAAAATGGATCCAACTTCACGGCCCAAGAGGTCAAGGACTGGTGTGCAAAAATGCGCATAAAGCTCGATTACGCATCAGTCTATCATCCGTAGACCAATGGACAAGTTAAATGAGAAAACGGCCTCATTATGAGAGGCATTAAGCCACGTTTGGTCTGATCTCTTCATGAGTCCGACTGTCATTGGGTGGAGGAACACGACTCCGTTTTATGGGGCATGCACACCGCCCCAAATAGATCAATGGGATACACACCGTTCTTCATGGTCTATGGGGCAAAAGCAGTCCTCCCCTGTGATATTATTCACAATGCACCAAGGGTGCGCATGTACGAGGAAAAGGAAGCCGAGTTAGATCGGCTGGATGACCTGGACACCTTAGAAGGAGAGCGCAACATAGCTCGAGCTTGCTCTACTTTTTACCAGCAGCAAGCACGACGTTACCAGAGTAAGGAGGTTAGGGCAAAATCATACAACATAGGTGAACTCGTATTATGGCTCCCGGAGAAGCAGAAGCATAAACTCAAACCCAAATGGCAAGGGGCCTTCATCATCGACGAAGTACTCGCAGGAGGAACTTACCGTCTTCGGAGCCCGTCGAACAACCGCCTTGAACCGAACCCATGGAACGCAGCTCGTCTTTGGCGCTTCTATTGATAACCGGTGTTGTCAAATTCTCCAAGAAATTATGTTTTCCTTCTTTCCTTTCCTTTTTCCTTCCCCTCCCACTTTGCTGTTCGATAGGATCAAATTCTTCTATTTTATTCCTATGTTCGGTTCAGCCGATCTTGTACTAAGGATATCGGTTTACACCGTTAAGTGTTAAATCCGAACACAGCACCTAGGGGCTTCTTCCCGAAGCCAACGTTTTTATATTATAAGTATTCACCCACACTTATCATGTACACACGTTTCCTTTGTCATGTTCAATCCATCATATGCATCAATTCGAACTAAGACTTTGCCAAGCTGGGTTGCCTCGCTCCTGTGTTTACCCTCTATGTTCCTGATTGTTCGACTAGAGGGTAAAGGGAGCACCTCTGCGATTGTTACCACCGGGTCATCCGGATACGTACCTCAGACGGGTGAAGCCAAAAGCTAGCTATCTTACGTAGACAATTGGTCGGCCATGATGGAAGAACTTAATATGGCTATAGTCCTTATCACCGTTGTTTGGGTCTTTTTCCTTCCTAAAACACCCTTAGCCGCATACTAGAAGAATGCAGACTTCTACCTATGATCTTCGTAGAGCCCTGAAGAAAGGTATCGATAGAGGTACTATTTTCCTCGGAAGATGTTTCTTACGCTAAGCAGTAATATAACATATCTCTCTATGTGCTTTCTGTCTATTCGCACCACATGGCCGGATTTCGTGGTTCCCCGAACACAATTTTGCTCTTTTGGAGTGACAAAGTGGAACACTCCCGAGGTCTTCGCGCGGGGGGGAAAAGCCGATGGCTGGTTAAGACAAAATTTACAACAGAGATTGTTCGTACAAAAGTATACATAATTACATATTTGGCTGCTGATCGAGATTATCGATAATAATGTCTAGGGAGCAGTCTTCTTGCGAAAGACGGGCAGCAGGCATAACCTGGTCATACACAAGGTGGAGTGGCACTTCTCGTCCATCCGATCCCACAGGACCAACCAGAGCCATACGCTCGGGATTAAGTCCGCTGTAGTGGGTCTTGATCATTGCCCACGCTTCTCGTGCTCCCTCTCGGCAAGCCGAAGTCTTCCACAGCTCGAACCTACTCCGGGCTCCCTTGAATTGATCGACTAGTTCGGTCTGTCCTTCCGAAGGTTGTTCGGCAGGCCACAGTGCCTTCACCATGCTTTTCATTGCTTTCCAAGCACGCTCATGAAGAATGGATAGCTCTTTCAGCAGGTTCCCTTGGTCGGATCCGATCTCTTCTTCAAGATGCCCGGATAGGAGGCCTGTACATGAGGCAAAGGCATACTTATTTTTGCTTCCTCTATAAGTACTTATTGATGATAGAATCACACTTACCGAACATTACCCTCTATAGTTTCTGGTTTTCTTCTTGGGCATGGGCCAATTGAGTTTTTAAATTCTCAATTTCTTCATCTTGCTATTTATTCTCCGCTTGGAGACTGTTCAAAACAAGACAACCAGCCTCGTGCTGGGACTCAGCATACCGCTGAGAGTCTCGGGCTTCCTCCAACTCCTTTTGCATATGCCCTATTGATTCAGCTCCAAAGTGGAATCCTTGTGTCGGCACGGAAATATACTCAGATTAATAGTAAAGGTATACTCACCATGGGCCTCCCGAGTGAAGCTCTTTACTTGCTCTAGTTCGGCCTTCAAAATTGCACCTTGTTCGGCTGTCTTCCAGCTCCTTGGCAAGTTGCTCGTTCTATTGCTTTGAAGCATGCGTTAGAAGTAAAACAGCACAGAGACCCTTAATTCGGTTGTTCCACACCAACTTAATGATTGGGGGCTACTAGGTTTACATGAGTGTTCGGACTCTATAAAAACCAATTACTTACCTGCATGCTGGACGATATTAACTTCATGGCCTCGATGATCCCATCTTGGGCAACACCAATGTGCGCGTCTGTCATGCGTAGGGCGCCGAACTCTTATTCGGAGAATACTGGGTGGCACAAGGCCTCCCGTCGTCACCGATGATTCATGGAGCTTCCCACCTCCGATTTGGTGATGGATACGCCATCACCGGAATCGGCAGGAGCTGGATTGGCCATGAGAGATTCTGTAGCAGGATCGGCGTGAGCTGCTTTGGAATTTTGGGCGTCGCCGGACACCTTGGCGACCTCTTCGGCGGGAGAAGACTGGGCATTTCGCCTAAGTATTCCAATGTAATAACTGTCGTAAGGCTCTATTGGTTTTGATAGTAAGCGGACAACCGAACAAGGTACCTTTGGGTTGAGAGAGCGGGCGAATTCATCCTCCCAGCCGGCTCTTTGGTCGGGTCCCTGTTGGCCTCTAGTTCGGGCACCGTTTCGGTAGCTGGTGTATGGCGCACGGATCAATGGTGCTTGGGAGTCGGAGCCGGCGCTGTTGGTGGCTTGCCTCTTGCAGGACGAGCTCTTCTTCTTCTTGCTTGTTGCAGGGACGGAGAACGATCCGGGGTAATTGACTATGATGGCCACGGGGATCGGTCCAGGCTCTCCTGATAGAAGACTCCATCCTCAAAATCAATTAGAAGATCCGGGTCCTCACGGAAACCCAGATCATCATCATGCGAATAGTCTTCGGGCTGGGGAGCCGGACAGTTGACTGTCTCGATGAACCTCCTCCACTCCTATTCATGAAAGGTTAAAGGCTTTGGTAAAATAAATCATGGAATGGAAATCCCGAACTATGTTCATAGAGGAGAAAGGGCTCACCCATTCGATGGGATTGTGGCTTGTATACCCTTCCTTGGTTGACCGCCGAATAAAGTCTTCTTGCTCCCCTTTATATAGGTCGGCAAGTGCGGCAGCCAATGCCGTCTGATTGGCGGGTCCCAATCTTCGGGATCACATGATGTCGCTTGTCCCGTTGTAGCGCCACAAGGGATGTATCCTCTGTTGGACGGGCTGCGCGCACCTGGTGATGGCAGCGGCGATGACATCGATCATGGTCAGGCTGTGGTGGATAAGTATCTGCACCTGGGCCGCCAAGCATTGCACTTCAATGCTATCCTTTTGGGACGAACTCTTCGGCCGCCAGTTGTACCTTTTCTTCACAGGGGCGTCAAAATAATCGGGCAGACCTCTCCGAGCTGGCTCGAACAGGGGGATGTCGTCGATGTAAAACCATTCCGAAGTCCATTGTTCATATTCCTTCGGTGTACCTATAGGCTACCCCGTCCCCGCTATACGACATACTTCGGCTCCGCCGACCTCCAGGATTATCTTGCCTTGAGTTCGGGGGACAAGGCAGAAATACTTTCTCCATAGCTCAAAATGCACCTCGCAGCCCAAGAACATCTCGCAGAGGGCTATGAAGCGTGAGATGTGCGAGAATCGAGGAACACGGGTGGTTATTATAATGGAATTACGCCTGCGATGCTTGGGATTTTAGCGAAGACTGGTCGGTTGCCGAACAAAGTGGAGTGAGGGACTCGCCTCGCAAGCCAAAGATGATGACACGAGGAGATTGACCGGATATACATCGGCGTTGAAGGCTAGTCCAGGGGCTACTAAGGGAGTCCTAGATTAAGGGGTCCTCGGATAGTCAACCTGTTTCTTATGGGCCGGACTGTATGGGTCTTGGGCTGAGCATTGGATGATCAAGGTCACCGTCGCTAGGATGGAAGCTCCCGTGGCGTGCCCTCCAAGTTGTTAGCCGTAGATAGGCATGTCTATCTCTTCGGCATGTAACCTACCATGTGTAAACCCTAGGCACCCTCTGCGTCTATATAAGCCTGAGGGTTTTAGGTTGTAGATAGTGAACAACTCATCTAGGGTTAGCTATTCGATCTCGAGGTAGATCAACTCTGTAACCCCCATATCATCAATACAATCGAGTAGGACGTAGGGTATTACCTCCATAGGAGGGCTCGAACCTGGGTAAAAATGTGTCCCCTTTGTTTCCTGTTACCATCAGTTCTACTCTCACAGTTCGGGACCCCCTACCCAAGATCCACTAGTTTTGACACTGACACCCGGCAGACAGTTATGACCTGACAGACAGTTATGACCCGTCAGACATTTATGACCTAGCAGACAGTTATGACCCGTCAGACAGTTATGACCCAGAGAGAGTTAAGTCCAGGAGATGAGTCCCCGAAGATGAGTCTTGATGATAAGCCTGGTTGTAAGCCGCCCGACTGAGATAAGAAGCGCGGGACTCAGAAGCCCATGGAGAGAAGCCCGCGATGGGAAGTCATAATAAGTTAAGTCTCAATCCGACTTAGACTCTGAATGTAAACCGCCCCTTCAACTTATATAAGGAGGGGCAGGTCACCCCATGAGTGTCATGTTTTTAGACGTCTCAATAGACAGGTCTTAGACAAGTTTCAGTCATTAGAGATAGACAGATTAGAGGCTCTTCAGATTAGAGGGTTCGATCCTGCACCCTTGTAATCGAGATTACCCTTGTCATCAATACAGACACAAAGCATGATGTAGGCTTTTACCTCTTCCCGAGGGGCCGAACCTGGGTAAACTCGCATTTCTCGATTCTGACCAACCCCTCTCAAGACACCACGTAGTTACGATGGCCTCACACCTAAGTTCTCTCAACGAGGACATCTTGCCATGACAAATCCACGACACAAGGTACTCCTCCGGTGTTAGTGAGTTGCATGATCTCATGGTCATAGGAACAGATACTTGACATGCAGAAACAATAGCAATGAACTAACAGGATCATGTGCTACATCCATAGTTTGGGTCTTGTCCATCACATCATTCTCCTAATGATGTGATCTCGTTATCAAATGACAACTCATGTATATGGCCAGGAAACCTTGACCATCTTTGATCAACGAGCTAGTCTATTAGAGGCTCACTAGGGACACAATGTTGTTTATGTACCCACACATGTATTTGAGTTTCCAATCAATACAATTCTAGCATGGATAATAAACAATTATTATGAACAAGAAATACAATAATAACCAATTTATTATTGCCTCTAGGGCATATTTCCAACAGTCTCCCACTTGCACTAGAGTCAATAATCTAGCTCACGTCACTATGTGATTTATATTGCAATGAATCTAACACCCATACAGTTCTGGTGCTGATCATGTTTTGCTCGTGGAAGAGGTTTAGTCAACGGGTCTGCGACATTCAGATCTATTTGTACTTTGCAAATCTATATGTCATAATGGAGATACTGCTACCACGCTCCACTTGGAACTATTCCAAATGACTGCTCCACTATACATATCTGGATTGCTACTCACAGTCATCCGGATTGGCGTCAAAGCTTGCGTCAACGTAACCCTTTACGACAAACTCTTTATCACCTCCATAACTGAGAAACATTTCCTTAGTCCTCTAGTTACTAAGGATAATTTTGACCGCTGTCCAGTGATCCACTCCTGGACCACTCTTGTACCCCTTAGTACTCATGGCAAGGCACACACCAGGTGCGGTACACAGCATGGCATACTATATAGAGCATACGGCTAAGGCATAGGGGATGACCTTTGTATAAACTTTGTATAAACCCAAAAGCTCTGGTTACCTCATCAAAGCATATATTCCAACTCCGTGATGCTTTCTCAAGTACATAGAAGGATCGCTAGAGCTTGCATACCTTTTAGCATCCTTAGGACTGATAAAACCTTCTGGTTGGATCACATACAACCTTTCCTCACGTAAACCGTTAAGGAAACTCTGTTTTGACATCCATCTGCTAGATTTCATAGTCAAAAAATGCAGTAACTGCTAACATAATTCAACAGACTTTAGCATCGCTGCGGGTGAGAAAGTCTCATCGTAGTCAACTGAAGGGGAACGTTGCATGGGAAACAAAAAATTTCCTACACACACGAAGATCTATCCATGGTGATGAGCATCTACAAGAGAGAGAGAGAGAGAGAGTGGATCTACATACCCTTGTAGATTGCTAAGCGGGAAGCGTTAAGAAACGCGGTTGGTGTAGTCGAACGTCTTCGCAATCCAAATCGCCATGCGTCCCACGATCCAATCATGATCCATCCCACGATCCAATCACGATCCGTCCCGCGATCCGATCACGATCCGTCCCACGAACTTGATCACGATCCTTCCGATCTAGCACCGAACGGACGGCACCTCTGCGTTCAGCACACGTATAGCTTGATGACGATCTCCACCATCTTGATCCAGAAAGAAGGAGTGGAGAGGTAGAAGAGTTCTCCGGCAGCCTGACGGCGCTCCAGCGATGATGGTGGAGCAATTCCGGCAGGGCTTCGCCTAAGCACTGCAGAAAACCGAACTAGAGGAGAAACTATGCACTGGAGGAACGGGTAGCACATGGCTGAAAATCTAGTGCAAAAACCCTCAATACCACCAGTATATATAGGAGGAGAGGAGGAGAGGAGGCAGCTTGGCCTCCAAGCTTTCTAGGCTTCGGCCAAACTAGGAGAGGAGGGGTCCACCTCCTCCACTCCTAGTAGGATTAGGATTCATTCCTTTTTTTCCTTTTTGCCTTTTTCCACCTTTTTCCTTTTGGGTTTTCTTCTCCAGCCACATGGGCCTTGTGTGGGAGTTTCCACCAGCCCACTAAGGGATGATATTCACTCTCCCACAGCCCATGAAGCTTCTTGGGTCGAAATACCCCTCCCGGAGGTCTCCCGGTACACTACCGGCACTCCCGGTACACTACCGATAAGCCCGAAACTTTTCCGGCGACCAAAACAGGACTTCCTATATATGAATCTTGACCTCCGGACCATTCCCGAGCTCCTCATGACATCCAGGATCTCATTCGGGACTCCGAACAAACTTCGGTCACCACCATACATAACTCTATACTACCGAAACGTCACCAAACCTTAAGTGTGCAGACCCTGAGGGTTTGAGAACTATGTAGACATGACCGAGACACCTCTACGGTCAATAACCAATGGTGGGACCTGGATGTCCACATTGGTTCCTACATATTCCACGAAGATCTTTATCGGTCGAACCTCTATGTCAAGGATTCAGTTAATCCCGTATGATGTTCCCTTTGTTCTTCGGCATGTTACTTGCCCAAGATTCGATCGTCGGTATCTCCATACCTAGTTCAACCTCGTTACTGGCAAGTCTCTTTACTCGTTCCGTAATACAAGATCCCTTGACCAACACTTAGTCACATTGCTTGCAAGGCTTATTGTGATGTTGTATTACCGAGTGGGCCCTGAGATACCTCTCCGTCACACGGAGTAACAAATCCCAGTCTTGATCCATGCCAACTCAACAGACACCCTCGGAGACACCTGTAGAGCACCTTTATAGTCACCCAGTTACATTGTGACGTTTGATACACACAAGGTACTCCTCCGATATCTGTGAGTTGCATGATCTCATGGTCATAGGAACATATACTTGACATGCAGAAAACAGTAGCAATAAACTGACACGATCATAAGCTACGTTTGTAGTTTGGGTCTTGTCCATCACATCATTCTCCCAATGATGTGATCCCGTTATCAAATGACATCTTATGTCCATGGCTAGGAAACTTTAACCATCTTTCAATCAATGAGCTAGTTCACTAGAGGCATACTAGGGACACCGGGTTTGTCTATGTATCCACACATGTATCCATGTTTCCAATTAATACAATTATAGCATGGATAATAAACGATTATCATGAACAAGGAAATACAATAATAAACACTTTATTTATTGCCTCTAGGGCATATTTCCAATAGTCTCCCACTTGCACTAGAGTCAATAATCTAGTTCACATCACTATGTGATTTACATTGTAATGAATCGAACACTCATGCAGTTCTGGTGTTGATGATGTTTAGCCCTTGGAAGAGGTTTAGTCAACGGGTCTGCAACATTCAGATCCGTGTGCACTTTGCAAATATTTATGTCTTTCTCCAAGATGTAATCTCGGATGGAGTTGAAGCGTCGCTTTATGTGTCTGGTCCTCTTGTGAAACCTTGGTTCCTTGGCCAGAGCAATGGCACCAGTGTTGTCACAGAACAGGTTCATTGGATTCAGTGCACTGGGCACTACTCCAAGATCTGTCATGAACTGCTTCATCTAGACACCTTCCTTCGCTGCCTCTGAGGCTGCAATGTATTCCGCTTCGCACGTAGAATCAGCTACCACGCTTTGCTTGGAACTGCACCAGCTTATCGCTCCCCCGTTAATAATAAATACGTATCTGGTTTGCGACTTAGAGTCGTCTGGATCAGTGTCAAAGCTTGCATCGACGTAACCCTTTGCGATGAGCTCTTCATCACCTCCATAAACGAGAAACATTTCCTTAGTCCTTTTCAGCTACTTAAGGATATTCTTGATCGCTTGCCAGTGCTCCATTCCAGGATCACTTTGAAACCTTCTGGCCATACTTATGGCAAGGCTGACATCGGGTCTTGTGCACAGCATTGCATACATGATAGAGCCTATGGCTGAAGCATAGGGGATGGCACTCATCTTTTCTCTATCTTCTGCGGTTACTGGGCATTGAGTCTTACTCAACTTCACACCTTGTAACACAGGCAAGAACCCCTTCTTGGACTGTTCCATTTTGAACTTCTTCAAAACTTTATCAAGGTATGTGCTCTGTGAAAGTGCTATTAAGCGTCTCGATCTATCTCTATAGATCTTAATGCCTAATATGAAAGCAGCTTCTCCTAGGTCCTTCATTGAAAAACTCTTGTTCAAATATTCCTTCATGCTTTCCAGCATTTCTATATTGTTTCCAATCAGCAATATGTCATCCACATATAATACTAGAAACGCTATAGAGCTCCCACTCACTTTCTTGTAAATACAAGCTTCTCTGTAAACTTGTATAAACTCAATCGCTTTGATCACCTCATCAAAGTGCTTATTCCAACTTCGAGATGCTTGCACCAGTCCATAAATGGATCGCTGGAGTTTGCAAACTTTGTCAGCATTCTCTAGATCGACAAAACCTTCGGGTTGCATCATATAAAACTCTTCCTCAAGGAAACCATTGAGGAACGCTGTTTTTACATCCATCTGCCAAATTTCATAGTCGAAATAGGCAGCTATTGCTAACATGATTCTTACAGACTTAAGCATCGCTATGGGTGAGAAAGTCTCATCATAGTCAACTCTTGAACTTGTGAAAAACCCTTTGCCACAAGTCGAGCTTTATAGACGGTGACATTACCGTTCGCATTTGTTTTCTTCTTAAAGATCCATTTGTTCTGAATGGCCTTTCGCCCTTCAGGTAATACTTCCAAAGTCCATACTTTGTTTTAATACATGGATCCCATCTCGGATTTCATGGCCTCTAACCATTTCTCGGAATCCAGGCCCATCACTGCTCCTCCATAGCTCGTAGGCTCATTGTTGTCCAACAACATGACCTCCAAGATAGGGCTGTCGTACCACTCAGGGGTAGTACGCGGCCTTGTCGACCTATGAGGTTCAATAGCTGCTTGATCCAAAGCTTCATGATCATCATCATTAACTTCCTCTTCTACCATCGTAGGTTCCACAGAAACATCTTTCTGCGCTGCGCTACTTTATGGTTGAAGTAAAGGTTCAATAACCTCATCAAGCTCTATTTTCCTCCCACCCAATTCTTTGGAGAGAAACTCTTTCTCAAGAAATGTTCCGTTTTTAGCGACAAACACTTTTCCTTCGGATTTGAGATAGAAGGTATACCCGACTGTCTCTTTCGGGTATCCTATGAAGACGCATTTCTCCGCTTTGGGTTCCAGCTTTTCAGGCTGAAGCGTTTTGACATAAGCATAACATCCCCAAACTTTAAGAAACGACAACTTTGGCTTCTTGCCAAACCACATTTCATATGGCGTCGTCTCAACGGATTTTGATGGTGCCCTATTTAAAGTGAATGCAGTTGTCTCTAATGCATAACCCCAAAACGATAGTGGCAAATCAGCAAGAGACATCATAGAATGCACCATATCTAATAAGGTTCGATTACGACGTTCGGACACACCATTACGCTGTGGTGTTCCGGGCGGTGTCAACTATGAAACAATTCTACACTGTCTTAAGTGACTACCAAACTCATAACTCAGATATTCACCTCCTCGATCAGATCGCAAGAACTTAATCTTCTTGTTATGATGATTCTCAACTTCACTCTAAAATTTCTTGAACTTTTCAAACGTTTCAGACTTGTGTTTCATCAAGTAAATATACCCATATCTGCTTAAGTCATCGGTGAAGGTGAGAAAATAACGATATCCACCATGCACTGTAACATTCATTGGACCGCACATATCAGTGTGTATGATTTCCAATAAGTCACTCGCCCGTTCCATTGTTCCAGAGAACGGCGTTTTAGTCATCTTTCCCATGAGGCATGGTTCACATGTGTCAAGTGATTCAAAATCAAGTGACTCCAAAAGTCCGTCAGCATGGAGCTTCCTCATGCTTTTTACACCAATATGACCTAAACGGCAGTGCCACAAGAAAGTGGTACTATCATTATCAATTCTACATCTTTTGGCATCAATGTTATGAACATGTGTGTCATCACTATCAAGATTCAATATGAATAAACCCCTAACATTGGGTGCATGACCATAAAAGATATTACTCATATAAATAGAAAAACCTTTATTCTCTGATTTAATGAGTAACCGTCTCGCAATAAACAAGATCCAGATATAATGTGCATGCTTAACGCAGGCACTAAATAACAATTATTTAGGTTCATCACTAATCCCGATGGTAATCGAAGAGAGAGCGTGCCGACGGCGATCACATCAACCTTGCAACCATTTCCCACGCGCATCGTCACTTTGTCCTTTGCCAGCCTTCGTTTATTCCGTAGTTCCTGCTTTGGGTTGCAAATGTGAGCAACCGAACAGGTATCAAATACCCAGGCACTACTACGAGAGCTAGTAAGGTACACATCAATAACATGTATATCATATATACCTTGTTTGTCGTTGGTCGCCTTCTTGTCAGCCAGGTACTTGGGGCAGTTCCGCTTCCAGTGACCAGTTCCTTTGCAATGAAAGCACTCAATTTCTGGCTTGGGTCCATGCTTGGGCTTCTTTGCAGGAGTAGCAACTGCTTTGCCATCCTTCTTGGTTTTACCCTTCTTGCCCTTGCCCTTGACTTTGCCATTTTTCTTGAAACTAGTGGTTTTATTGACCATCAACACTTGATGTTCTTTCTGGATTTTAGACTCAGCGACTTTTAGCATCGCAAACAGCTCGGTGACTGACTTGTTCATCCCGTGCATGTTATAGTTCATCACAAAGCTCTTGTAACTAGGTGGCACTGATTGAAGAACTCTGTCAGTGATCGCCTCTGTCGGAAGGGCAATTCCCAACTCCGCTAGACAAGTTGAATACCCAGACATTCTGATTATATGTTCACTGATAGACCCGTTCTCCTTCATCTTGCAAGCATAGAACTTATCGGAGGTTTCATACCTCTTGATCCGGGCGTTCTTCTGAAAGATAAACTTCAACTCCTGGAACATCTCATATGCTCCATGATGTTCAAAACGTCTTTGAAGTCCTGGTTCTAAGCCATACAATATTGCACACTGAACTATTGAGTAATCTCCAGTACGTGCCTCCCAAGCGTTCTTAACGTCTTCGGAGGTCATGTCTTCAGGTTGGTCACCAAGCGGTGCATCAAGGACATATGATTTCTGGGAAGCCGTGAGGATAATCCTTAGATTACGAGCCCAGTCAACAAAGTTACTTCCATCATCTTTCAGTTTAGCTTTCTCTAGGAACGCATTAAAATTCAGGGGTGCTACTGCGCGAGCCATTGATCTACAACATAAATATGCAAAGTTCACTTAGACTATTGTTCAAGATAATGAGTTTAGTTAATCAAATTACTAAAGCTCTCACTCAAATTGACATCCCTCAGGTCATCTGAGTGTCACATGATCCAAATCCACCAACTCAAGTCCGATCATCACGTGAATTGAGGTGGCTTCAATGGTGAACATCATTATGTTGATCATATCTACTATATGACTCACGTTCGACCTTTCAGTCTCTTGTGTTCCAAGGCCATGTCTGTACATGCTAGGCTCGTCAAGTTTAACCCGAGTGTTCTACGCGTGCAACACTGGCTTGCATCCGTTGTATGTGAACGTAGAGTCTATCACACCCGATCATCACGTGGTGTCTCAACACGACGAACTTTCGCAATGGTGCACACTCGGGGAGAACACAATTTTATCTTGAAATTTAAGTGAGGGATCACCTTATAATGCTACCGTCGTACTAAGCTTAACAAGGTGCATAAAAGGATTAACATCACATGCAATTCATAAGTGACATGATATGGCCATGAACTTGTGCTTCAGATCTCCATCTTGAAAGCACCGGCATGATCTTCATCATCACTGGCACGACACCATGATCTCCATCATCTTGATCTCCATCAACGTGTTGCCATCGAGGTTGTCACGCCCTGCATGCTTCTACTACTATTGCTACCGTTTAGCGATAAAGTAAAGCATTACATAGAGCTTAATGATTGACACGCAGGTCATACAATAATTAAAGACAACCCTATGGCTCCTGCCGGTTGTCGTACTCAACGACATGCAAGTCATGAAATTCTATACATCACATGATCATCTCATACATCACATATATCACATCATGTAATTGGCCATATCACATCACAACATACCCTGCAAAAACAAGTTAGACGTCCTCTAATTGTTGTTGCATGGTTTACGTGGCTGCTATGGGTTTCTAGCAAGAACGATTCTCACCTACGCATAAACCACAACGGTGATACATAATTTGCTTTTCAACCTTCTCAAGGACCGCCTTTGTCGAATCCGATCCAACTAAAGTGAGAGAAACTGCCACCTGCAAGCCATCTAGGCAAAAAGTTGCGTCGAGGGAACCGGTCTCTCGTAAGCGTACGAGTAATGTTGGTTTGGGCCGCTTCATCTCACAATACCGCTGAACCAAAATCCGACCAAGGGAGGAAGCAATCTAAGCATCAACGCCCACAAACCTTTTGTGTTCTACTCGAGATCTCATCTACACATAGACCTAGCTCATGATGCCACTGAAGGGGAACATTGCATGGGAAACAAAAAAATTCCTACGCACACGAAGATCTATCCATGGTGATGAGCATCTACGAGAGAGAAAGTGGATCTACATACCCTTGTAGATCGCTAAGCTGGAAGCGTTAAGAAACGCGGTTGGTGTAGTCGAACATCTTCGCGATCCAAATCGCCGTGCGTCCCGCGATCCAATCACGATCCGTCCCGCGATCCGATCACGATCCGTCCCACGAACTTGATCACGATCCGTCTCACAAACTTGATCACGATCCTTCCGATCTAGCACCGAACGGACGGCACCTCCGCGTTCAGCACACGTACAGCTTGATGACGATCTCCACCGTCTTGATCCAGAAAGAAGGAGTGGAGAGGAAGAAGAGTTCTCCGGCAGCCTGACGGCACTCCAGCGATGATGGTGGAGCAATTCCGGTAGGGCTTCGCCTAAGCACTGCAAAAAACCGATCTAGAGGAGAAACTATGCACTGGAGGAACGGGTAGCACATGGCTGAAAATCTAGTGCAAAAACCCTCAATACCACCAGTATATATAGGAGGAGAGGAGGAGAGGAGGCAGCTTGGCCTCCAAGCCTTCTAGGCTTCGGCCGAACTAGGAGAGGAGGGGTCCACCTCCTCCACTCCTAGTAGGATTAGGATTCATTCCTTTTTTTTCTTTTTGCCTTTTTCCACCTTTTTCCTTTTGGGTTTTCTTCTCCAGCCACATGGGCCTTGTGTGGGAGTTTCCACCAGCCCACTAAGGGATGATATTCACTCTCCCACAGCGCATGAAGCCTCTTGGGTCGAAATACCCCTCCCGGAGGTCTCCCGGTACACTATCGGCACTCCCGGTACACTACCGATAAGCCCGAAACTTTTCCGGCGACCAAAACAGGACTTCCTATATATGAATCTTTACCTCCGGACCATTCCGGAGCTCCTCGTGATGTCCAGGATCTCATCCGGGACTCCGAACAAACTTCGGTCCCCACCATACATAACTCTATACTACCGAAACGTCACCAAACCTTAAGTGTGCAGACCCTGCGGGTTCGAGAACTATGTAGACATGACCGAGACACCTCTACGGTCAATAACCAATGGTGGAACCTGGATGTCCACATTGGTTCCTACATATTCCACGAAGATCTTTATCGGTCGAACCTCTATGTCAAGGATTCAGTTAATCCCGTATGATGTTCCCTTTGTTCTTCGGCATGTTACTTGCCCGAGATTCGATCGTCGGTATCTCCATACCTAGTTCAACCTCGTTACTGGCAAGTCTCTTTACTCGTTCCGTAATACAAGATCCTGTGACCAACACTTAGTCACATTGCTTGCAAGGCTTATTGTGATGTTGTATTACCGAGTGGGCCCTGAGATACCTCTCCGTCACACGGAGTAACAAATCCCAGTCTCGATCCATGCCAACTCAACAGACACCCTTGGAGACACCTGTAGAGCACCTTTATAGTCACCCAGTTACGTTGCGACGTTTGATACACACAAGGTACTCCTCCGATATCTATGAGTTGCATGATCTCATGGTCATAGGAACATATACTTGACATGCAGAAAACAGTAGCAATAAACTGACACGATCATAAGCTACATTTGTAGTTTGGGTCTTGTCCATCACATCATTCTCCTAATGATGTGATCCCGTTATCAAATGACATCTTATGTCCATGGCTAGGAAACTTTAACCATCTTTCAATCAACGAGCTAGTTCACTAGAGGTATACTAGGGACACTGGGTTTGTCTATGTATCCACACATGTATCCATGTTTCCAATTAATACAATTATAGCATGGATAATAAACGATTACCATGAACAAGGAAATACAATAATAAACACTTTATTTATTGCCTCTAGGGAATATTTCCAACATCAACTCCTTGAATTTATCGGAAACTTCTTTGCGACAAGTCGAGCTTCATAATGGTGAAATTTACCATCAACATCTGTCTTATTATAGGTCCAGTTGTACTCAACGGCCTGTCGTTCATCGGGCAAGTCTACCAAAGCCCATACTTGGTTTTCCTACATGGATCCTCTCTCGGATTTCATGGATCCTAGCCATTTGTTGGAATCCAGGCCAACCATCGCTTCTTCATAGCTCATAGGTTCACTATTGTCCAACAACAGGACCTCTAAGACAGGATTGTCGTACCACTCAAGGGTGGAATGAGTCCTTGTCGACCTACGAGGTTTGTTAGTCACTTGATACCAAGCTTCATGATCATCATAATTTTCTTTCTCATCACTTGGTGTAGGCGCCGCGAAAACATCTTTTTGCGTCGTGCTACTCTCCAACTGAATTGGCGGTTCAACAACCTCATCAGGTTCTACCTTCCTCCCACTCAATTCTTTCAAGAGAAACTCTTTCTTAAGAAAGGACCCGTTTTTAGAAACAAATACTTTGCCCTCGGATCCGAGATATAATACATACCCAACTCTTTCCTTAGGGTATCCTATGAAGATGCACTTTTCCGCTTTGGGTTCGTGCTTATGAGACATAAGTGCCGCATTCCCAAACTCTAACATATGACAGCTTAGGTTTCTGCCAAACCATAATTCATACGGTGTCATCTCAATGGATTTAGATGGTGACCTATTTAAAGTGAATGTACTTGTCTCTAATGCATAACCCCATAATGATATTGGCAAAACGATAAGAAACATCATAGTACACACCATATCCAATAGAGCATGACTATGACATTTGGACACACCATCACACTATGGTGTTCCAGGTGGCGTGAGTTGTGAAACAATTTCCACATTGTCTTAAGTTGCATACCAAACTTGTGACTCAGATATTAACCTCCACGATCAATCGTAGACATTTTATCTTGTTCTCACAATGACTTTAAACTTCACTCTAAAATTGCTTGAACTTTTCAAACGTTTTAGACTTGTATTTCATTAAGTAAATATACACATATCTACTCAAACCATCAGTGAATGTAAGAAAATAACGATATCCACCGCACGCTTCAACACTCATTGGACCGCATACATCAACATGTATTATTTCCAATAAGTCACTTTCCCGCTCCATCATATCGAAAACGGGGTCTAAGTCATCTTGCCCATGAGGCATGGTACGCGTGTCTCAACCGATTCAAAATCAAGTGAGTCCAAAGAACCATCATCATGGAGTTTCTTCATGCGCTTTACACCAATACGACCTTAGCGGCAATCACATAAGTATGTGGTACTATCATTATTAACTTTGCATCTTTTGGCATCAATATTATGAACATGTGTATCACTACGATCGAGATTCAGTAAACCATTCACATTGGGTGCATGACCATTGAAGGTATTATTCATGTAAACAGAATAACCATTATTCTCTGACTTGAATGAATAACCGTATTGCGATAAATATGATCTAATCATGTTCATGCTCTACGCAAACACCAAATAACATTTATTCAGGTTTAACACAAATCCCGAAGGTAGAGGGAGCGTGCGATGGTGATCACATCAACCTTGGAAACACTTCCAACACACAGGATCACCTCACCCTTAGCTAGTCTCCATTTATTTTGTAGCTTTTATTTCAAGTTACTAACATTAGCAACTGAACCGGTATCTAATACCCATGTGCTGCTAGGAGTACTAGTAAGGTACACATCAATAACGTGTATATCTAATATACTTCTGTTGATGTTGCCAGCCTTCTTATCTACCAAGCATCTAGGGTTGTTTCGCTTAAGTGACCGTCCTCCTAATAATAGAAGCACTTAGTCTTTGGTTTGGGTTCAACCTTGGGTTTCTTCACTGGAGCAGCAACTGGCTTGCCATTCATGAAGTTTTCCTTCTTGCCCTTCTCGAAACTAGTGGTTTTACTAGCCATCAACATTTGATGCTCCTTATTGATTTCTACCTTCGCGGTGTCAAACATTGTGAATACCTCAAGGATCATCTTTTCCATCCCTGGCATGTTTATAGGTCATCACGAAGCTCTAGTAGCTTTGTGGCATTGACTTGGAGAACTATATCAATCACTATCTTATCTGGAAGATCAACTCCCACTTGATTCAAGCGATTGTAGCACCAAGACAGTCTGAGAATACGCTCACCGATTGATCTATTCTCCTTCATCTTGCAGGCAAAGAATCTTGTTGGAGGTCTCACACCTCTCAATACGGGCACGAGCCTGAAATCCCAATTTTAGCTCTTGGAACATCTCGTATGCATCGTGACGTTTAAAAATGCTTTGAAGCCTGAATTCTAAGCCGTAAAGCATGACACACTGAACTATCAAGTAGTCATCAAAAATGTGATTGTCTGATGTTCTCAACACTCATAGACGATGCTTGAGGGTTTTGCGCACCGAGTGGTGCATCAAGGACATAAGCCTTCTGTGTAGCAATGAGGACAATCCTCAGATCACGCACGATGTCCGCATAATTGCTACCATTATCTTTCAACTTACTTTTTCATTAGAAACGTATCAAAATTCTGGGGAGCTACGACACAAGCTTTTGATATATAACATAATTTGCAAAGAAATTTTGACTATGTTCGTAATAATGAGTTCAATTAATCATATTACTTAAGAACTCCCACTCAAATCAGCATCCCTCAGGTTGTCTAAGTGTGACATGATCCAAATCCACCAACCCAAGTCCATGTTGGAAATATGCCCTAGAGGCAATAATAAAATGGTCACTATTATATTTTCTTGTTCATGATAATTTTTTATTATCCATGGTATGATTGTATTGATTGGAAACACATTGCATGTGTGGATACATAGAACACTGTGTCCCTAATATGCCTCTAGTAGACTAGCTCGTTGATCAGAGATGGTCAAGGTTTCCTAGCCATGGACATAATATGTCATTTGATAACGATATCACATCATTGGGAGAATGATGTGATGGACAAGACCCAAACTATAAACATAGCATATGATTGTGTCAGTTATTGCTATAGTTTTCTGCATGTCAAGTATCTGTTACTATGACCATGAGATCATGTGACTCACTAACACCAGAGGAGTACCTTGTGTGTATCAAACGTTGCAACGTCACTGGGTGACTATAAATATGCTCTACAAGTATCTCCGAGGGCGTATGTTGAGTGGGCATGGATCAAGACTAGGATTTGTTAATCCGTGTGACCGAGAGGTATCTGAGGGCCCACTCAGTAATACAATATCACAACAAGACTTGCAAGCAATGTGACTAAAGTGTTAGCCACGGGATCTTGTATTATGGAACGAGTAAATAGACTTGTCGGTAACGATATTAAACTAGGTATAGAGATACCGACGATCAAATCTCAGGCAAGTAACATACCAAAGAACAAAGGGAACAACATACAGGATTAACTGAATCCTTGACATAGAGGTTCAACCGATAAAGATATTCGTAGAATATGTAGGAACCAATATGGCATCCAGGTCCCGCTATTGGTTATTGACCGTAGAGGTGTATCGATCATGTCAACATAGTTCTCGAACCCGCAAGGTCTACACACTTAACGTTTGGTGACATTTCAGTAGCATAGAGTTATGTATGCCGGTGACTGAAGGTTGTTTGGAGTCCTGGATAAGATCACTGACGTCACGAGGAGCTCCAGAATGTTCTGGAGGTAAATATTGATATATAGGAAGTCCCATTTTGGTCGCCAGAAAAGTTTCGGGTACTTCGGTAGTGTACTGGGAGTGTCGGGAGGGTACCAGGGGACCATCGGGAGGGGCCACTCGGCCCAAAGGGCCTTATGTGCTGTGGGAGGAGGCAAACCAGCCCCTAGTGGGCTGGCCGACCCCCCCCCCCACTAAGTCCCATGCGGCTAGGGGTGGAAAATCCCAAGTGGAGGAAAAGGTTTCCAAGTGGGAGAGGAATCCTACTCCAAGTAGGATTGGAGTTGGACTCCTCCACCTCTCCACTTCGGTCGACTCCTAGGGGGAACCCTAGGGGAGCCGGCCTCCCACCCCTTCCTCCTATATATACTAGAGGGGAGATAGGGCAGCCGCACCAGAAAACCCTAAGCCATGGTGCAGCACTCTCTCCTCGATAGATCATATCCTCTAGTTTTCGGCGGTGCTTAGGCGAAGCCCTGCCGGAATAGTTCCACCACCATCGGCGTCGTGGCGTCATGCTGCCAGAGAAATCTTCTACCTTTCTGCTCCCTCTTGCTAGATCAAGAAGGAAGAGATCGTCATCGAGCTATACATGTGCTAAATGTGGAGGTGTCGGCCGTTTGGCGCTAGATCGGGATGGATCGTGATTGGATCGCGGGACGCTCGGCGATTTGGATCGCAAAGACATTCGACTACATCAATCGTGTTTCTTCACGCTTCCCGCTTAGCAATCTAAAAGGGTATGTAGATCCAATCTACAAGGGTAACAAATGCGGTTGATTTAGTCGAACGTCTTCGCGATCCAAATCGCGGAGCGTCTTGCGATCCAATCACGATCCGTCCCGATCTAGCGCCAAACGGACGGCACATCCGCGTTCAGCACACGTACAGCTCGATGACGATCTCCGCCTTCTTGATCCTGCAAGCAAGGGTGGAGAGGTAGATGAGTTATCCGGCATCACGACGGCGTGGTGGCGGTGGTGGTGGAGCAATCTAAGCAGAGCTTCGCCAAGCGTTGTCGTAGATGCATTTTTGGTGGAGAAAAAGATCTAGGGAGGGCTGCACCTATGACCTAGGGTGTTGTTGCCCTCCCTCTCCCTATTTATATATAGGAGGAGGGGTATATGGGGCGCATCCCTAGCCCTTCCTCCAAGGAAGTGGGCGGCGGCCAGGAGGGAGGAGTCCTCCCTCCCCAAGGCACCTCCTAGGTGCCTTCCCCTTTAGGGTTTCCTACCCCCTATCCGCATGGGCCCTTGGGGGCTGTCCCAAAAAGGCTTGAATGCCCCCTTACAACCCATTCACTTCCTAGGGGCTGGAGGGACCCTTACGGACTCCTGCAGAACCCCTCTGGAACCTTTTGGAACAATCCGGAAGCTTCCCGGCACAATACCGGAAAAACCCGAAACTTTTCCGAAAGCTAACATATGACTTCCCATATATAAATCTTTGCCTTCGGACCATTCCGGAGCTCATTGTGACATCCAGGGTATCATCCGGGACTACGAACAACCTTCGGTCACCAACATACATAACTCAACAATACCATATCGTCACCGATTGTTAAGTGTGCAGACCCTACGAGTTCGAGAACTATGTAGACATGACCGAGATAACTCCAGGGTCAATAACCAATATCAGAAACTGGATGCCCATATTGGTTCCTACATATTCTACGAAGATCTTTATTGGTCGAACCACGATGTCAA
Source organism: Hordeum marinum (assembly GCA_022496015.1). Classification (NCBI taxonomy): domain Eukaryota; kingdom Viridiplantae; phylum Streptophyta; class Magnoliopsida; order Poales; family Poaceae; genus Hordeum; species Hordeum marinum. The sequence goes on from CM039677.1 coordinate 58,717,180, forward strand.
GGATTCAGACAATCCCGTATGCAGTTTCCTTTGTCCATTGGTATGTTGCTTTCCCAAGATTCAATCATCGGTATCTCCATACCTAGTTCAATCTCGTTACCGGCAAGCTCTTTACTCATTCCGTAACACAAGATCCTGTGACTAGCTCCTTAGTCACATTGCTTGCAAGCTTCTGGTTATGTTGTATTACCGAGTGGGCCCAGAGATACCTCTTCGTCATACGGAGTGACAAATCCTAGTCTCGATCCATGCCAACCCAACAGACACCCTAGGATACCTGTAGAGCACATTTATAGCCACCTAGTTACGTTGTGACGTTTGATACACACAAGGTACTCCGGTGTCAGCGAGTTGCATGATCTCATGGTGATAGGAACAGATACTTGACATGCAGAAAAAAATAGCAATAAACTGACACAATCATATGCTACGTCCATAGTTTGGGTCTTGTCCATCACATCACTCTCCTAATGATGTGATCTAATTATCAAATGACAACTCGTGTATATGGCTAGGAAACCTTGACCATCTTTGATCAACGAGCTAGTCTATGAGAGGCTCACTAGGGACACAGTGTTGTCTATGTACCCACACATGTATTTGGGTTTCCAATCAATATAATTCTAGCATGGATAATAAAAAGCTATTATGAACAAGGAAATATGATAATAACCAATTTATTATTGCCTCTAGGGCATATTTCCAACAATAACAAGATGGGGTCTATTCCTACATGAATAGATCTTGTCTATATCATGTCACCGTTCTTATTGTATTTAAACCTGAGAATGGTTTCATACTTGAACCATACCCATGCATGTATCTCAACAATACTTGAACCATACCCATTTAATGTTATTTTCAGCCCAACCAAAACTGAACCCACTATTTTTTCCATCCAAACCAATTTAAACCCAATAGATAACCGTGGGTTTAAACCCAATATATAACCGTGGGTTTAAACCAAATACATAACTATGGAATTGCTTCAATATACATATGATTGCACAAATTGACATGTTAAGAAGAAAATGAGATAGAAAAGGCATAAGTGCATCTACAATAGTTTGAGAATAAAGTTATCCTTGAGATACAATCAACACACGGTAAGAGGCAAAATGACTATGCCCACGACTGAAAAACTCACTGACAAGTGTATTAAAGCTAAATTGCTTAGCCAAAGCACAAGCAAAGACTACCGATTTGCATGTGGTGTTTTCCCGTAATTCATAATTACATAGTGCATCATAGCATGCATGCGGATCAAAGATACTTGTTCTTGGTTGTCATTGGTTATTGCACATAACCAATGCCCGGAAACCGGTTTCGACCCATAGTTTATAACCGTCAATAACCAAATTTTTTAAACCCATAACCAACTATACCCAAAGTGGTTTTTCTACATACCCAAACCAAAACCAAACTAAAAAAAATTCAGCCCAATAAAACCTAAACCAATCAAACCTAAAGTAAGAACCGAACCGTTTCACCCGGTTTTTTAATAACCATTCTCAGGTTTAATTGCATTACTCTGTTTTCCCATGAACTTAATACACTAGATGCATAATGGATAGTTGTCGATGTGTGAAGTAATAGAAGTAGATGCAGAATCATTTCGGTCTACTTATCTTGGACATGATGCATATATCATGATCATTGCCTGGATATCGTCATGATTATTTGACCTTCTATAAATTGCCCAACAGTAATTTCTTCACCCCCTGTGCGCTATACTCATGAGAGAAGCCACTAGTGAAACCTACGCCCCCCGGGTCTACTTTTCCAATATATTGCTTTCCGATCTACTATTTTACCTTTTTGTTTTCAGATCTATTAATCCAAAAACCCAAAAATACCTTGCTACACTTTTTGTTTACCTAATTTACTTTGTTTTCTTGCGAGATCTATTTGCCAAAACTATCGCAACCTAATCTATCTTTTTATCGTTGAGAACTTGACAACCTCTCTTACGCGTTGGGTTGCAAGTATTTGTTATTTGTATGCAGGTGTTGTTTACGTAGGTGCTTGATTTTCTTCTACGGATTGATACATTGGTTTCATAAATGAGGGAAATACTTACCGTCGCTGTGTTGCATCATCCCTTCCTCTTTGGAGAAATACCAACGCTGTCTCAAGCCACATCAAAGGAATTTCTGGCGTTGTTGCCGGGCAGGAAGAAATCTCATCTACCAGGTTCCTAATCACGAATCTCATCTCCTTGCAAGTTACAAATTTTCCTCTCATTTTCCTGTCCCCCACTTCACAAATTCGTCGTTTTATTCACCCTCTTTTTCGTTTGCCTTTTTTGTCCTCAGATCTCTTGCTCGTCTACTTTTTCACCATGGCTAGTTCTTCCGTTATTGCGTACACTCCCGAGAATGAGGTCCTTAACTTTAAACAAATGAGAGGAGAGAATCTTAAAGATGCTTGGTATAGGATTTGCAATGCTCATAATAGATCTATTCGTAAAGAATCAACCATTGTTCTCGTTCACTGTTTTTATGTAGGCATCACCACTTGGTATAGATTCTTCCTTGATACGATTACCGGTGAGAATTTCTTGATTTTCCCTACTTTGGATGTTTATAATACAATGGGAAATTTAGTGGGTTACCCACCTACCATTGTCAATGAAACAATTTTACCTCTTGAGCATGTTATGAAAAGGTTAGACATTATCGAAAAGAAAATGCTCACCAAGAAAATATTGAAAATTTGGATAAAATGATGCATAATATTTCTAATAAAATTGTACCGAAGGAGGGAGATGCTCTTAAAGTACTAACGGAAAAAGAACCCGTGGTCAATAAAAAAATGGAAGAGAGCCCCACTAGAATTGATAAGTTGGAAGAAATCTGTCGTAATTTATGTTCAGCCTTTTCTACCGTTAAGACTATTGAAAAAACTCCCATTAGTAAAGATTGCAAATCTATGCAAGTTCCTGAGAACAAGAGTGCCACTTCTAGTAGAAACAATGAGGATCTTAAAATGATTAGTATTCATCCCAATTTTGTTGAAGTGGTAAACAACCTTAATGGCAACAACCAAATTTTCAATCTTATTCCTAGAAGTATCGTCATTGAAAATATGCATGATAGATCCTTGAAAAATTCTGGTTGTGTGCTAAAGGAGTTGGAAACTAAGGATGACAATACTTGAATCTATGCGTTATGCCTAGCTAGGGGCGTAAAACATAGCGTTTGTTGGGAGGCAACCCAATGAATAAAATATTTTTATCTTTTCTTTTCTGTTTTTGAGTGTTTGCAAAATTATGATTATGTTATGATTGTGTTTTCATGCTTTAATTAGTGTTTGTGCCGAGTAAAGCCTTTAGGATGATTCATAAGATGAGTAGAAACAATGCTGATCCTAAAACAGAAACTTTGTCTCCAGTGAACGAATTTTCATTTTCTTACTAGAACATGATAATGATCTGAAATTCTAACATAATATTTCTATAGAAATTATTTACGTTGTACTAATTTTTCAGTATTTTTAGAGTTACAGAAGTATGGGTAGAGTACAGATTAGTATAGATTGTTCTGTCTAAAACAGATTCTGTTTTCGTTGCATTGTGTCCTTGTTTTGATGAATCTATGGCTTGTATTGGAGGATATAAGTCATGATAAAGTTAGAATATAGTAGATATAATGCAATAATAAAATATGAACGGGTTTGAAACAGTACTTAAAGTGGTAATTTCCTTTATTATACTAACGGATCCCACAGAATTTTGTTAGGTTTTGTGTGATTGAAGTTTTCAAGTTTTGGGTGAGATCACGATGGATGAAGGAATAAGGAGTAAGATTAGCCTAAGATTGAGGATACTAACGCACCCCAAGATATTATCCAAAGAGTAACAAGCAACTAAGCTTGGGGATGCCCCGAGTGGCATCCCCTCTTTCTTCTAACAACCATCATTATTTTACTTGGAACTATATTTGTATTCGTCACATATCATGAGTTTTTCTTGGAGCGACTTGTATATTTGATTTATTTTCTTTTTATCCTTGCTGCACATACCTATTTGAGATATCCAAAATTATGCTATGATTTTCTAGAATTGCTCTATATGCTTCAATTAAATTTTTTGAGCTATGAAATTGCTCTAGTGCTTCACTTATATCTTTTTGAGCACGACGCGCTTTTACATGTTTGAAGAAACGGTCTCATGCTTCACTTATATTATTTTGAGAGTTAGTAATTTTGAAGAAATCCTCTCATGCTTCACTTATATTATTTTGAGAGATGAAACTTTTACGCTCATGTTCTTCACTTATATCCATGTGAGCTTGTCAAAAGAAATTGCAATACATGAAAATAGTCCCAAAGTGATAGATATTCAAGAGGGATATAATAAAAAAATTCATGAAAATTATTGGACAAATTAAAATTGATTCTTTGTAATAGTTTTCAGACATGACGATAGTAATATGTGAGTTATGTTAGTGAGTAATTATGCTTAGTAAGAATATTGAAGTTAATGTTTGTGATTCCCTATGCAAGCACGAAAGTTAGTAGTTGTGCTGCAAAATTACATCCTACTTATGGTGCATTATTCGGTGTTAGTTATGTTTAATGCCCGCTTATGTGATTTTTCTTTTCTTGGTTGGATGCTTCTCAATCTATTTGCTAGCCTTCACTTGTACTAAGTAGAAATACTAGTTGTGCATCTAAAATCCTTAAACCCAAATTTACCATATGAGTGCACCATACCTACCTATATACGGTATTTCCATGCCGTTCCAAGAAAATTTGTATGTGTCATCTCTAATTTTCAAAATAAATTTTCCTTTTTGTATGCTCGTACCGCTCATGAAACGGTAGAGGGTGACCGATATTTTTCCATGCTAGATGTGTTATTCTCAAGATGAGTGTTTACTCACTTGTCATTGCACGAGAGTACGGTGGTAATAGGGATGCCCGGTCCCGAAATGAAAAGAAAGAAAGAAAATTACTTTATGTTGTCAAATAATAAATTCCTTGGAAAGTGTTGGTATGGAAGGCAACCATGGATTTGGCTATCCATGGAAAGTTAAAGTATGGTGGAAAAAGAAATAAACTTTATTTTCTGTTTGGGAACCGCTTATGATGTATCTAGCATGGTAAGATGTTGAAATCTCTCGATTGTTTTTGTTGACAAGAAAGGCATGCTGCCTATTTTTCTCTCTTAGTTTAAACCTTGAGCTCTGGCACCTCTACAAATCCCTACTTCCGTCTGCAAAGGGCCTATCTATTTACTTTATGCAATTTTTATTTTCAATTTGAGTATTCATCTTCTCTTATAAAGCATCAAATAGGAGGCACTATGATCGTACTTGAGCATTAGGTGTAGCTAATCTTTGAGTGTGTATCATGAATGGGTCAATGATTGAGCATGATGGGCTAGGGATAACTTGCTTTAGTGTTGATATTTTAATAGACATGGTTGCTTGTTAATATGCCTGAGTATTAAAGTTTTCATGTCAAAACTAGACTATTGCTTTGAACCATATAAAAGTCCAAATGTCTATTCTACAAAGAAAAGAATATGTGATGAACATGTTAGGCAACATTCCACATCAAAAATTCTGTTTTTATAAATTACCTACTCGAGGACGAATAGGAATTAAGCTTGGGGATATTAATACGTCTCCAATGTATATATAATTTTTGCTTGTTTCATGTTGTTATATTATCAATCTTGGATGTTTTACAACTATTTTATAGCAACTTTATATCCTTTTTTTGGGACTAACCTATTGACATAGTGCCAAAGTGCTAGTTGTTGTTTTTGCTTGTTTTTTGCTTAGCATAAAATAATTACCAAACAAAGCCCAAACACTGTCAAATTTTGTGGAGAAATTTTTTGGACCAAAAGACACCACATGGGCCAAAGAAGTGCCAGAGAAGAGGTCCAAGGTGGGGAACACCCACCAGGGCGCGCCAGAGGCCCCTAGCGCGGCCTAGTGGGTGGTGCCCACCTCGGGACCCCCCCCTCCCCCAACTATCGCCTCTATAAATTCACAAAAATTCAGAAAACACAAGGGGAGTCGACGAAACACAATTCTAGCCGCCGCAAGTTCCAGAACCTCGAGATCCAATCTAACACCATCACGGAGGGGTTCATCTTCATCATAGGTGCCTCTCAGATGATGCGTGAGTAGACCACCATAGACCTACGGGTCCGTAGGCAGTAGCTAAATGGCTTCCTCTCTCTTATGATTCTCAATACAATGTCTCTTGGACATCTATTTGATATAATGACTTTTGTGGTGTGTTTGTTGGGATCCAATGAATTTTGAGTTCATGATCAGTTTATATCCATGAATGTGATTTGAGTCTTCTTTGATCTCTTATTTGCATGATTACTTATAGCCTCGTATTTCTTCTTCGAATCTTTGGTTTAGTTAGGCCAACTAGATCATTTTTTCTTGCCATGGGAAGAGGTGCTTTGTGATGGGCTCGATCTTACGATGTTCTTTCCCACTGAGAAAAGGGGCAGCAAGGCATGCATGTATCGTTGTCGTTAAGGATAACAAGATGGGGTCTATTCCTACATGAATAGATCTTGCCTACATCATGTCACCGTTCTTATTGCATTACTTCGTTTTCCCATGAACTTAATACACTAGATGCATGCTCGATAGCGGTCGACGTGTGGAGTAATAGAAGTAGATGCAAAATCGTTTCGGTCTACTTATCTTGGATGTGATGCCTATATAATGATAATTGCCTGGATATCGTCATGATTATTTGATCTTCTATCAATGGGCCAACAGTAGTTTGTTCACCCACCGTGCGGTATACTCATGAGAGAAGCCACTAGTAAAACCTACGGCCCCCGGGTACACTTTTCCAACATATTGCTTTCCGATCTACTATCTTGCCTTTTTTCAGATCTATTAATCCAAAAAAATACCTTTCTACACTTTTTTTTACCTATTTTATTTTGTGTTCTTGCGAGATCTATTCGCCAAAACTATCACAACCTAATCTATATTTTTATTGTTGAGAGCTTGAGAACCTCTCTTACTCGTCGGGTTGCAAGTATTTGTTATTTATGTGCAGGTGTTGTTTACATAGGTGCTTGATCTTCCTCTACGGATTGATACCATGGTTTCATAACTGAGGGAAATACTTACCGTCGTTGTGCTGCATCATCCCTTCCTTTTTGGGGAAATACCAACACAGTCTCAAACCACGTCGGCAGTTAACGGTCAAACCATTGACCCGACGACATACAATGTTGTGACCATTTCTAAGGGTTTCGTACAAGGGAGTGGGTAAAAGTGAGCAAATGTTAAGAGCACGGGGATGAATGAGTACATCTAAGGAACCAGGGGCACAAATGTAAAAAACTTTGAATAAAATGCCGCATGCTTGAGCATTGTATTGCAACATCTTCAATTCTTGTGCGGTCGCTTCACGATCCAATTCCTTTCCATCACCAAAGAATTCACCTTGCAATCCAACACGAACAAAGGCCCAAATGTCGGGGTTATTTCCAAGAATATGCATTTTCATTTTGTGCTTCCAACTAGCAAAGTTTGTACCATCAAAATATGGACCTCTACGGTGATAATCTCCCTCACTAGACGCCATACTCTCCTAGGATGTGAAAACAATGCAATGGAGACCAAAGCTCTGATACCAGTTGTAGGATCCAAAGTATGTCTAGAGGGGGGTGATTAGACTACTTGACCAAAATAAAAATCTATCTTTTCCAGTTTTAGATGTTGGCAAGTTTTAACAATTATATCAAGTCAAGCACACCCTACACGTGCAAGTCTAAGAGTATAGCAGCTGAAAATAAAGACATGCACATATAAGTTGAGGGAAGGAATAGGAAGATCAACGCAATGGGGGACATGAAGATTTTTCCCGTGGTTCCGATAAGTGGTGCTATCGTGTGTCCACGCTGATGGATACTTCAACCCACAGAGGGTAACGATCGCGAGAGTCCACGAAGGGCTCCACCCATAAGGGTCCACAAAGTAGCAATCTTGTCTATTCCACCATGGCTTACGTCCATGAAGAACTAGCCTCACTCGGGCTAGATCATCATGAAGTAGGCAATCACCTTGCCTTTACAAACTTCTTGGTTCAACTTCACATGAAGTTGGAGGCTCCCAAGCGACGCCTGACAAATCTAGAAGACACCACTCTACAAAAGGCAATAGATGCGGTAACAATGATGAACTCCTTGCTCTTGTGCTTGAAAATATAGTCTCCTCAATACTCAATCACTCTCTCATAGATTTGGCTTGGTAGAAGAGATTGATTGGGTGGAAAGCAACTTGGGGAGGCTACAAATCAAGATTCATATGGTTGGAGTGGAAGATCTTGATCTCAACACATGAGTAGGTGGTTCTCTCTCAGAAAATGAATGCGGCAAGTGTTTGTATGTTCTGAGTGCTTCCTCTATGAGTGAGAGGCAGGTGGAGGGGTATATATCTCCAAAAATCCAATTGTTGCAACATTATTGCCCAACTCGGTGAAACCAATGCAAAAAACTTGGTTGCATCGACTAGTGCAAAATGTGGCAACTTTTGGCGTTTCGGTGAGACCGATATATAAATCTATGTGGGTCTGATTTTGGCTTGCCTAGGCAGTTTCCAGTTTCGGTATCGCCGATTGCTAAATCTCAGAAATTCTGATTTTTAGAAATGGGACAACAAAAAGTTGGTCATTGATTTTCGTTTCACCGAAATGGAACTTGGTGTCACCGAGACCTTAGGGTTTGGCATAAGATTTGTCTAGGGTAAACTCGGTAGGGCCGAAATGGAGAAGTTGGTGGCACCAAATTTGAGTGTTAGGGTTTTGACAGAGTATTTGTGGGAGAATTCCATGAGCGTTTTTGGTGGCTAATCTCTAAACACTTGAGCAACCAGATCATCATAGATACATCATCCCCATTTAATAGTATTGGCTTCCTATGGACTCAATTTTGATTTCTCACATAAAAGCAAAATGTAGAGTCTTGGACATAAAAACAAAATGTAGAGTCTTGTTGCCAATGGATGTTCCTTGCATCAAGGGGATCTCCTCACAATCCATTGCCAATGCATTCATTGAACCCTTCATGAAATATACTTGGTAGAATCATTAGTCCAATGAAATATATGTTGTTATTAATTACCAAAACCACCTAGGGAGAAGTTGTGCTTTCATTCTACCCCCAAGGGCGTACCGTGTGAGCTCGTGGCTCTCTCATAGCCCTTCTGACCTCCTCCCGAAGCTTCTAGGGTCTCTTTATGTTCAAAAATACCCCCGGTAAAGTTTCATCGTGTTTGGACTTCGTTTGATATTGATTTCCTAAAAAAATAAAAAAATGCAAAAAGCAGGAACTGGCATTGGGCACTGGGTTAATAGGCTAGTCCCCAAAATGATATAAAATAGCATATAAAGTATCCAGGGTTGATTATATAATAGCATAAAACATAAAAAAATTATAGATACGTTGTAGACGTATCAGGATGACATATCCTAGAGGGGGTAGTCGTTCTCCATGAAACTTTGCATGGAATTTACTCAAAAAAACTAGATGAAGTTGTCTTCAAGGTGGATGTCGAGAAGGCATATGACAAAGACAGGGGCCTGATGTCCCCTATCATGTTTAATATTATGGATGATATATTGAGAGTTCTCGTTGGTCGGGCCAAGGAGGAAGGCCAAGTAGGTGGACTAACCCATCATTTGGTGGATGGTGGGGTTTCCATCCTGCAAAACACTGACGATACTATTATTTTCATGGAACATAATATGATAAAGGCGAGGAAAATGAAGTTGGTTTTATATCTTTTTGAACAAGTGTCGGGTTTGAAAATCAGTTTCAACAAGAGTAAATTATTCTGCTCTAGGCGCCCCGAAGAAGAACATGATAATTATAGATAGTTATTTGGATGTCAATTGGGAGTTGTCCCATTTAGATATACGGGAATATCAATTCATCACCAAAAGCTAACCAATAAAGAATGAAGATGTATTGGGGATCGATTCGAGAAAAATTAACTTGTTGGAATGGCAAGCTTATGTCTTATGGGGGGTGACTAATCCTTATTACCTCCATGCTAACTAGTACGTCGATGTTCCTCTTGTCTTTCTTTGAAGTGCCTATGGGGGTATGGAAAAGGTTAGACTCTTATCGATCGTGTTTTTTCTGGCGAAGTGACGAGAACAAATCAAAATACATGTTGGCTAAATGGGACATAATGTGTAGGCCAAAGGACCAACGGGAACTAGGGACTGAAAACCTTGGACTAAAGAACATGTGCCTACTTAGCAAATGGCTTTACACACTTTTGTTGGAGAACGAGGGAGTGTGGTTACAATTGTTACGTAACAAGTACTTACACTCCAAAACACTCGCACAAGTAACTACCCTGCCGAATGATTCACCGTTTTGGAAGGGGTTGATGCGTACGAAGGTAGCCTATTTTAATAGGACTAAATTCATTGTTGGGAACAACAATACCATCATGTTTTGGGAGGACACTTGGCCAGTGGCTTCATTCGGTATCCTACCCTCTATAATATTGTACAACAGAAAGAGGCTTTCGTCAGTACAATTCTAGGATATGATGTCTTACACATTTAGTTCATAAGAGCACTCGTGGGTTTCATAAGAGCACTTGTGGGTTAGTGATGGATAGATGGCTATATCTCGTGCGTAGGTTGATGGAGATCAACTTATCAGATGAGCCAGATACACTATACTGGAGACTATTGGAGTCAGGAGTATTCTCGGTAAAATCAATGTATATTGAATTGATAAATAAAGGATCACTCCCAAAATTGCTACACATTTGAAAAATTAAGATGCCTCTAAAGATAAAGGTTTTTATGTGATTTGTTGACAAGGAAGTGATATTGACTAAAGATAACCTGGCAAAACGTCAGTGAGAGGGTAGCAAACATTGTTGTTTTCGTGATCACGATGAATCATTTCAATACCTTTTCCTCGAATGCCCACTAGCCAAACTACTATGGCGTGCAGTGCATGCGGCCTTTAATGTAGTCCACCTAATAGCATAGACACTTTATTTGGGACTTGGCTAAATGTGGTGGAGCCTAAACTAGGGGCAAATATTTGAGTGACAGTGTGCACTATTTTGGGCAAGGTGGAACTGTCGGAAGTAGTCATTTTTAACGAACAAAACATTGCCAATTTTTTACATATCATCCATAGAGCAACTTTCTATATTTGTACGTGGTCGTTACTTAACCGTACGGAAGCCAAGAAGCAAATAGATTTTGGATGCAACCGTTGGAACTTGGGAGACGGTAGCACGGGATACCTACAATCAGTTTGGATGACGGTCCAACAATATGATACATTTATAGCCATCTAGTATTATTTTTGACAATTGTTCGATTTCTTTTTATTTTGTTGACACTTTGTACTGCACTTCGTACTGTTTAGAGACTTTTTTAATAAGATGGTCACATGCATCATTGCGATGTAGAGTAGAGGGGCAATCCTCCATTTGAAAAAAGATCCACCTGATACATTATTTTAAGTCAATAAAATACGCCTTTTGTTGAAGAAATCAAGGGAGGCACATTTGCAAGCATGTAACGTCGATCACCGAGATTTGGAATCTGGCATGACCATGGAACTAGCACCTCATGCGCATTGGCCATACACAATTTTTGAACGGCGACGATGGGATACCTGGCCATGAAAAGGAAGTAATGATAGGTAGCGAGGCGAGTCCTAAATTATTGTGGCTTGACAAAATACTTTTATGAATGGCAACGATTTTTGTGCTTGAAAACGACAAAAAATGTATTTAAAATTTATCTACGAAATTTGGTAAGAGAGAGTGAGAAAATCATAAGTTTCACATAAGAAGTCGTAGGTTTTTTTTTTAGGGTACGTCAATGGCGTACCGAGCTTCATAGAAGGCAGAAAATATGTACAAGAGATTACAAGCCGTTAGCTGGCGATCGCAAGTCGATATAGGCCAGCAAAAACCATCCCCTCCACTCCTAGCCTAGACAGACTACTCGGTAGATGGTGTGACTCCAAAAGCTCCAGCTCTGACCCCAAGTGCACAATTCATCATAGATAAGGTCAGCCGTTCCCCACTCGTTCTTGATCTGACTCCTGCCAAACACCCTACCGTTTCGCTGTTTTCAGATGGTCCAGCAAGTGAGTATGACCACGGTATCGAAACCGCGGCGGTTAGGCTTGGAGATTCTCTTCCTCGCCATCAACCACCATTGGACCAGTGTGTCCTGGGGTAATGGCACAAGGTGGCCAGCGAGGCCCATCCTGGAAAGGCAAATGTACCAAACTTGCCGAGAAAACACAGACTGCATGAGGATGTGCTCGACAGTGTCTTCCTCCTGGTCACACAAATAGCACGGAGAGATGTCCTCCTATAATCCATGGCATACCCTCCTGTCGGAAGTCCACAGGCGGTGTTGCACTGCCAGCCACATGAAGAGCTTGCTCGCAAGCGGACTCCAACACTTCCAAATAGCCGCGTAAGCGGGGAACCTGACTCCTCCCTCGCAAAGCATCATGTATGCCGAAGATGCCGAGTATACACCAGTGTTGTTCCAAGCCCAAATCGGTGTGTCATCGTCTCCGGATCAAGCTGTATGTTGATGAAGATCTCCTAGAGAGCGATAAATTGGGCAAGGCCCTCAGTGCATAGCTCCCCGAGGATGTCGCTGGTCCAGGCGTGAGACAAAAGGGCATCCTTGACTTTGCGGCGGTTGACAACTTGTGCCCTGACCTTGGCCACCACCAGAAGGGCAATTTCCGTGACCGTGACCCCATGAATCCATCTATCTTTCCAGAACAAGATGTTGTCACCCGCTCCTAAATTCCAACTAACTAGACTGTCAAAGGTCTCTGCCACGCGCCTGTCCGCAGTTAGGCTCAGGCCTTGCCATGGCCTGTCCTTGTCCGTGTGCCTGAGCCATTCCCAGCGTAACCTCAGAGCAATCCCGTACTTGTATAGGTCAATGACGTCCAGGCCACCAAGATGTTTCGGGCGACATACTCTGGACCAAGAAACCACGCACTTGCCACCGTGTACTTCCTCCGATCCGGCCCAGAAGAAAGCATGGCATCCCTTGTCTACCCGATCCAGAGCCCACTTGGGTGCTTCAGCGACTAGGAGGTGGTGTGTAGCGCGTGCTCGCATGACCTGGTTCATGAGGACGAGCCTTCCAGGCCTGGTGATCAGCCCTTGTTGCCAGCCAGGTATAATGTGAAGCGCCAAATCCACAATAGGCTGCCATTCGGACCTCTTCATCTGTTTGATGCTGAGTTGTAAACCAAGGTATTTGTAGGGGAATTTGTCGATCCTCCATGGAAGGGCATCCTTGACAAGCTCCTCATCCATACTTTTCGATCTGATCATGATAGCCAAAGATTTGAGAAAGTTCACCTTGAAAAGTCGTAGGTCCGAACGACCGGAACTTCAAATTTATCTTGCCTTCATGTGGGCTTCAACTACTGCACGCATTAGAGGTAATCAAGCGGCCGGGCAGGGCTTGACAGGTGCGTGCCCGTACGAATTTCCGCAATGATAGGTAGTGAGGCGAGTCCAAAATTCTTGTGGCTCAACAAAATTGTTTTTATGCGTGTGGCGATCTGACTGAATTGGCAACCTGTGGTGGCCCATGGAAGAAATTCCTCGCATTTTGCGGTTTAATGCTTGTGGCGATCCGAGAGCGTTGGCAACCCGTGGTGATCTCTTGAAGCATGCTCACATGTTTTTGTTTTTGTGTTTGTGGCAATCAGATCATAGTGCGTTGGCAGTTGAAAGAGAGCGAAATGACATGCTTGTGTATGCCATCGTTCTTGTTTGGTGCATCCCATCGTGTAATTCACCCTTTGGGCCGTGGAATCCAGGCTAGCTTAGCTGTGTGTTTCACGGAATTCAGGCCGCATGTGCGTGTTCTTCTCCACTGCATTAGGCACATGTTCAAGGGCGAGGGTAGGCCATGTTCTCGTCAATCAAAACAGTTTTTAAACACCGGCTACAACATGCAGAAACATGGACACACGTACTGACTGCGCCGCACGTCCTGCGCTTGCCCCGGCCTCCCGACGGCGACCTTCTTCCCGGCTCCTCTGGCTCCGTCGCGTGCTCCGCGTGCAGTATTATTGGCTCAGCAAGTCCCGTCTGGCTGAGGAGCGACCGGGGATCGGAACGGCGTCCTTTGCCGAGCTTCGAAGAATGCAGAATGATCTGCTTGCGCCCAATTGTTGCAAGGATTGAGCTAAAGAGAATGTTATCCTTGAACAAAACGAAGGGTTTTACCCATTTTAAGAGAATCACCAATAGCCGTCCCAACGTGCGACACGCTAAAACAACGTTCGCGACGCGCCAATCGCCTGTTTTGACGCGGTGGGGAGCGCTGCCTCCAGCGGGCGCTGTAAACTTTAGCGCATGCGTTGCTCCAGCAGACGCGTTAAAATGTAGCGCGCGCGAGCAGCCGCAGCTTGCCATATGTTGCATTTTGAACGCAAAATGAATTTCAAACATCAAAACAAAGACGTGGCATAATTTAAATCACACAAACAAGTTCATGATGACATAAAAAGTTCATGCCCACAAGTTCAAATTCATGCCACAACATCATACAACCAACTTCAAAATTCGAACCAAGTTCATGACACAAAAGTTCATACCAACGAATGGCCCATCAACAATCAAGCCTTGTCCTCGTCTTCCTCTTCCTCTTCCTCCGATTCATCATTCGAAGACGATTCTTTCTCCTCCTCTTCATTATCGCACGCCGCATCATCATGTGAAGCTCCCATGCCGCCCGGAGGTGCTCCCATGCCGCCCATGAGAGGCGCAAAACTCATGCCTCCCATGCCGTCCATGCCGTCCAGAGGTGCTCCGAAGCCATCCATGCCTCTCATGGTCTCCCTGGTAGCTCTGAAGCCACTGATGCCTCCCATGCCGCCAAGGCCACCGCCACCCATGCCGCGAATCATGGCTCTTTTTTGGATCAAGACTTCTTCACGGGCAAGAATAACATACTCCTTTTGCGGCTCATTGAGGGTACATGTGTCCATCAAGAACAAATACTTCTTCCAATCCAACAATCTAGATCGCTCCTCCAATGCCACATTA
The DNA here is from genome assembly GCA_022496015.1 of Hordeum marinum. Lineage (NCBI taxonomy): Eukaryota > Viridiplantae > Streptophyta > Magnoliopsida > Poales > Poaceae > Hordeum > Hordeum marinum. The sequence continues at coordinate 58,732,269 of CM039677.1, forward strand.
CTCTCCTCCAATGCCATCTTCCTCTCCTCGGCCGTCACCCTCCTCTCCTCGGCCGCGGCATCTTTGTTCCTTGCCATCATCCTCGCCTCGTTCGCTTCCTTTCTTGCCTTCACAATAGCTTCCATAGCATTTTTGAGCTCGTCATCTCCTCTCCTCTTCTTCTTTTCTTTTGCATCTTTCTTGGTACCATCCGGTCGTTTTGGCTTCGAGTATGAACCCGAGTTTGGTGTTGGGCTTCTATTGCCGTCATCACTTGATGCCTCCTCCTCATCATCATCCAACTCAATTGTTCGCTTGCGTTTGTTGCTCATATCCAAATCGCCATATCTTCACGCTTCTTCCATTTCTCATCATCCTTCAATACTTCATAGCAATGAGGCAAGGTAAACGGTCCCCCTTTCTTGATCTTACCTTTCTTGTTCTTCTTCTCCTCTCCTTTGAACAAGTTTTGTGCAATGTTGAACTACATAAAAAACAAGTTAGCACTACAAACACCAACAACAAGCATGATGAACATGGATGAAATGGCACTTACCCTATCTTCTTCATTAGTGCCACTTGAGTTCAACTTGTCAACCGCCTTTTGTGCGGCCACCCACTTTTGACAATCTCGGTTGATTGTCGACCACCGAGAGCGAAGATATCGCTCCGAGCGGTCAATTCCACTCTTGTTGTGTAGATCAAAATGATCCTTCATCCGGTTCCAATAAGCATCTCTACTTTGATCAGCTCCAACGGATGGATCCCTCGACACTTGCAACCAAGTATTGCATATCAAGACGTCTTCATCATTGGTGTAGTTGCCTCCTCTTCCTTTTGGTGCGTCGACAATGCCCTCACCATCCTCGTCCACCTCGAAGTCATGGTCATCGAAATGCATGTCATTGGTTTGAGAGCAATGCGAATTGTTGGAGCCAACACCCATAGTTGACATATATGCATCATCGTTGAAACTACAAAGTATATACAACGAAGGAAATAAGCTATCTATATGTATGCATTCAAAAAATACAACAACAAAAACTTGGCGAAATTTTATACCTTTGGGCATTCCCTCGAACACGTTATGCGCATCGGCCGCCGGCTCAACAAGTGAGCTCGCCGGTGCTTCGGTAGCCGCCGCGCCCGTCACACGCCCTGTAACCTTCTTCCTCAACGTCTTCGAGGAGCCGGAGCCGTCCGCCGCCTTCTTCTTTTTCGCCGATACCTTGCCCTTCTTCGGCCGCGCCGCATTTGGGAGCTTCGATACGGGGGCACATGGCTTCACGGTGGGCGCCGGCGCGACGCCACCCGCCGTCGAGGTCATCTGTGGCGGCATGAAAAGGCCGCGCGCGATGTCGGTGCTTGGAGGAGCTCCGACGAAGGCGAAGGCAACGGCGGCGGCGACGGCGGCGGCGATGACGATGACAACGGCGGTGGCGGCAATGGCGACCGAGGGGTCGCGGGAGTAGGAAGGTGTGAGGGGTGCCGGCGCCGGCGCTGCTGGCGTTCATCGGGTCGATTCGCCGGTGACGGCGCGGGCGGGCAAAGGTGGCGCCACGGAGAGAGTGCGGCGCGCGGAAGTGGACGCATCAAATACACAGCGCGCGATGGCGATTCGGGCCATGCGCCCAACTCTATATGCCGCGCGTCCGTTGGAGCCGCCATATTGGTTGCGCGCGCGTTAAAAAGGATAAATTTACGACGCGACGTTTGTTTAGCGCGGCTGTTGAAGATGCTCTAGTTGTTCAATAGTGACGCCTCTACACAGGGAGAGAACATCATCCTTGAACCAAACAATGGGATTTACCCATTCTAATTGTTCAATAATTATGCTTATTTATAGATAGAGAACATCATCCTTGAACCACACAATGGGACTTATACCCATTTAAATTGTTCAACAGTGATGCCTATTCATATGGAGGGAACATCATCCTTGAACCAAACAATGAGGAATTGCCCATTTTAATTCTTCAATACTGACGCTTGGCTTCTCCCAGTGCACAAGTGATTAGACGAGTAGTACACCTTTTGGGCACCGGAAGCGTTTGGTCCGTGGAATCCACTGGACAGTAGTAGTAGCCGAATCATTTGGAACCCAGGCGATTTACGTAATTTGACACACGAGCAGTTAGTGAGAAATTTGTCCAGCACTCGGAGGCAGAAAATAGACAGACAGCCAGTAGCACAATTGCTGATGGCATGGACCAGCTAATAAGTAATCAAATGCACCCATCTGATCTGAGAGTGAGAGCCCCCTCTGTCCTGAATCTGTCGCAGACAATATCGACATGTATGCAGACAAAGAGCCATGCCTTTTGTTGGCGCCCATGAGGGGCCATGAGATGGTTCTATACATCCACTCTACATGATCCAATTCGTCCATGACAATAAAAATGTTGGACCAAGTGGACACCGGATGAGCTGTGTACATTGCACTCCTCCTAAAAGGCAGTGGAAGAGCCTTACTGCCTCCCCAAAAGGCATGGCCTCTCGAGCCAAGGATCAGTTCTTCAGATTAGTATTGCTTCAGTTTCCATGGAAAAGTTCTTCAGATAGTATTATTTCACTTTCCATAGAAAATTTCTTCAGATTAATATGATTGGTCGGCCATACATACGGAATGAAAAGTTCTCGCATATGAAATGTCAATTATGGAGTAGGAAAACAAACGAAAAATACAGGAAATCCTTTGATCCGCTTTTAAAATTGGCAAACGCCTGAGAAATTTTCATGTAAATAAAGCAGCATTATCATATAAGAAGTCGGCACCACAATCATATAAGAACCAGTTTACATTGATAAGGTCCAAATATACATATATTGGCCGGTAAAACGATGGCTCTAATGAGAGAGAGAGAGAGAGAGAGAGAGAGAGAGATCTCCCATTATATAAGAGCCCACTGAAGCCAAACCACATGCACCTCTCCCATCCTTGACTTGAGATTTTCTTGCTCCCGAGCTTGAAGAAACAGAGCCACCAAGCTCTGTCTCCAGGACAGCCATGGAGGAAGAGACGCCTACCACGGCTGGTCCGGGACCGGGACGCAAACACGGGAATGGCGTCGACGACCCGGAGGATGGCCCAGGGGGCACCGGCAATGGCATCAGCTCCCTGGAGCAGCCGCTGCTGAAGAGAAGCAACACCCTGACGGCCAACCACCTCGCCATGGTCGGTGCCAAGGTCTCGCACATCGAGAGCCTCGACTACGAGTGAGTATTCCGTCCAATCCATCATCAGATGCCCGGTCCTTGGATGTATGCTGGATTGGTGAGCTGAGCATGGTGTCATGGTCTGCAGGATCATCGAGAACGATCTGTTCAAGCACGACTGGAGGAGCCGGTCCACCGTGGAGGTGCTGCAGTACGTGTTCCTCAAGTGGGCGCTGGCGTTCCTGGTGGGCCTCCTCACCGGCGTCATCGCCTCGCTCATCAACCTCGCCATCGAGAACGTCTCCGGCGTCAAGATGCTCCACATGGTCCAGCTCGTCCGGGAGAAACGCTACTGGGCCGGCTTCTTCTACTTCTCCGGCTTCAACCTGGCGCTCACCTTCGTCGCCGCCGTGCTCTGCGTCGTCTTCGCCCCCACCGCCGCCGGCCCCGGCATCCCCGAGATCAAGGCATACCTCAACGGCGTCGACACGCCCAACATGTTCGGCGCGCCGCAGCTCATTGTCAAGATCATAGGCAGCATCTGCGCGGTGTCGTCGGGGCTGGATCTCGGCAAGGAAGGCCCGCTGGTGCACATCGGCGCGTGCCTCGCCAACCTGCTCAGCCAGGGTGGCTCCGGCCGGTTCCGGCTCCGGTGGAAGTGGCTGCGCTACTTCAACAACGACCGCGACCGGCGGGACCTCATCACCTGCGGCGCGTCGTCCGGCGTGTGCGCGGCGTTCAGGTCGCCCGTGGGCGGCGTGCTGTTCGCGCTGGAGGAGGTGGCGACGTGGTGGCGCAGCGCGCTGCTGTGGCGCACCTTCTTCAGCACGGCCACGGTGGTGGTGGTGCTGCGCGGCTTCATCGAGGTGTGCCGCGGCGGGCGGTGCGGCCTCTTCGGCGAGGGCGGGCTCATCATCTTCGACGTCAGCGACGTCACCGTCCGGCACGGGCTGGGCGACCTCCTCCTCGTCACGCTCGTCGGCGTCATCGGCGGCGTCCTCGGCGCGCTCTACAACCACGTCCTCCACATGGTGCTCCGCCTCTACAACCTCATCAATGACAAGGGCCGGATGGCGAAGCTGGCGCTGGCGCTGGCCGTGTGCGCGTTCACGTCGGCGGGGCTGTACGTGCTCCCGTTCGCCGTGCCGTGCACGCCGTGCGACCCGGCGTTCGGCGCCGCTTGCCCGGCCACCGGGAGGAGCGGCAACTTCAAGCAGTTCAACTGCCCGGCCGGGCAGTACAACGACCTGGCCACCCTCCTGCACGCCACCAACGTGGACGCCACGCGCAACATCTTCTCCACGGGGACCTCCGGCGAGTTCCGGCTGGACTCGCTGCTCATCTTCTTCGCCATCTACTGCGTGCTGGGGCTCTTCACCTTCGGCATCGCCGTGCCGTCGGGGCTCTTCCTCCCCATCATCCTCATGGGCGCCGCCTACGGCCGCATCGTGGCGCTCGTGCTCCAGAGCGCGGTGGGGGCGAGCATCGACCACGGGCTCTACGCCGTGCTCGGCGCGGCGGCGCTCATGTCGGGGTCCATGAGGATGACCGTCTCGCTCTGCGTCATCTTCCTGGAGCTCACCAACAACCTCACCCTGCTGCCCATGACCATGTTCGTGCTGCTCATCGCCAAGACCGTCGGCGACGCATTCAACCCCAGCATCTACGAGATCATCCTGGACCTCAAGGGGCTGCCCTTCCTGGAGCCCAAGCCGGAGCCATGGATGAAGGACATCACCGTGGGCGAGCTCGCCGCAGCCAAGCCGCGAACCATCAACCTCCAGGTAGTCGAGAAAGTGTCCACCATCATCCAGGTTCTGCAGAACACAGGCCACAACGGGTTCCCGGTGGTGGACCGGCCTCGGCCCGGCCTGTCGGAGCTGCACGGGCTGGTCCTCCGGTCGCACCTCGTCGCCGTGCTCAGGAAGCGGTGGTTCCTGGCGGAGAAGAGGAGGACGGAGGAGTGGGAGGCGAGGGATCGGTTCTCGTCGGTAGAGCTCGCCGACAAGAACTGCAAGATCGACGACCTGGAGCTGACGCCGGAGGAGCTGGAGATGTACGTGGACCTCCACCCGTTCACCAACACGACGCCGTACACCGTGGTGGAGACCATGTCAGTGGCCAAGGCCGTGGTGCTGTTCCGCTCCGTCGCGCTCCGGCACATGCTCATCATGCCCAAGTACCAGGGCCCCGAGGTGAGTCCAATCTGCTCCAATGGCTTTCCAAGCATCCACAGATTGTTCTTTCGAATTTGAATCTGATGTTGGATTGATTTTGGCGTGCAGATATCTCCGATTGTCGGGATCTTGACGAGGCAGGACCTGAGGGCGCACAACATCCTCGGCGCGTTTCCTCACCTCGCCAAGAAGAGCAAGACGCACTGAAGCTGTGAGCTATACTACTAGTAGCACCATTTTTGGGAATTATTACTGTCGACGTGTTTCCTGTCTTGAAGCAAGAGGCACATGACTCACTTGTTTCGCTTGCTAATGCTGACGAGACACCATTTTTGGGATTCTATCTTTTCTTTCTGATTCAGGATTGGTTTGCTTTGCTGCCCATGTAAAATTACGCATACACGTGTCCAATACACACACCATTTTTTCTTTGTATGTTTCAGAAAAGATTTGGAAAGCGAGATGTTCCAACTTATTGTCCGAGCTGTTGGATTTGGTTATCAGCGTTGACATCCACCTACGAACACGCGATCGTGCGTGCACACACACAATTGCTTAAGCTGTATACGCTGGAAAGAACATTCATAAATAGTTTTTGATCTCGCTCGGATAACCGAATGTGGAGTTGGTTCCCACTTATTCCATATTTCCCTTCGTCATTCCGAAATAGGTGGCATATAAACTAAGTTAGAAAGTTAACTATTTTAAATTAATTAAATATATAGAAAAAAATATCAAGAACTGCAAAATATGTAGAAGAAATATCAAGAACTACAAAATAGAATGTGGTGTTGGCCCCAGGCGACAACATTGCTCGAAGCTTTCAGAAGAGCAAGCGGTTGATGATGGCGCGGTGGTCGTCTCTGTCGACTTATGGTGAGGCGACACGACGATGCTAATAGAAATGAAGGTCGGTGTCGGTTTCATTCTCTATCAGTTGTCGCCATGGGGAAGGGGTTTCACTTTTGTCATGGCAATTGCAAGTACCAATGTCAAGTTTCAATTGTATCAAATAAGACAACGCAGCAATTGTAGCAGATGACAAGTCACAACCAAAGCAAAAAAAAAAACAAGTGTAAGTAATGTAGCATATATTTACCGAGTGCAGCGTTTCGGTGCTCATCTGTACCTGGTGTACCTGGTAAAAAAATCAACGCAAACACTAAAAAAATTAAAAAATTCCAAAGAAAATTTCTATAGTAGATAATTTGATGCGTGAGGTCCACTCTAATTTTAGTATCATTTGAACATCTAAACGGCTCTCGACAAAAAAGACAAATCGGATCAAAACAGTGCATGAACAGTAAACTTTTTTAGAGACCCCGAATTTGTCTTTTTTACCGAGAGTTGTTGCTCAGATGTCCAAATGATTCAAAAATTGAAACGGACCTCATGCATCAAATTGTCTACCACCCAAAAAAATTGATTTTTTGAATTTTTTAAGTATTTTTAATTTTCTTTTATTTAGCGCGGGTGAGGTTTATGCTCTTTGCGGACAATGTGGTGCTAGTCGATGAGAGTCAGATAGGGTCAAGAGGAAGTTGGAGTTATGGAGGCAAACCATGGAATCGAAAGGTTTTAAACTTAGTAGGACTAAAACCGAGTACATGAGGTGCGCTTTCAATACTACTAGGCACGAGGAGGAGGAGGAGGTTAGCCTTGATGTGCAGGTGGTGTCGTAGAATGACACCTTTTGATATTTGGGGTCAATGTTGTGGAAGGATGGGAATATCGATGAAGATGTGAACCATCGAATTAAAGCCGGATGGATGAAGTGGCGCCAAGCTTCTGGCATTCTCTGTGACAAGAGGGTGTCACAAAAGCTAAAAGGCAAGTTTCATAGGACGGCGGTTCGACCTGCAATGTTGTATGGCGCTGAGTGTTGGCCGACGAAAAGACGACATGTGCTACAGTTAGGTGTGGCGAAGATGCGCATGTTGAGATGGATGGATGGCCACACTATACAGAATGATGATATACGAGGTAGAGTTGGGGTAGCGCCAATTGAAGAGAAGCTTGTCCAACGTCGTCTGAGATAGTTTGGACATATTCAGCGTAGGCCCCCAGAAACCCAGTGCATAGCGGACGGCTGAAGCATGCTAAAAATATCAAAAGAGGCCCGGGGGGCGAACTTGACATAGGAAGAGTCCATAAAGAAAGATCTAAAGGATTGAAGCATCACCAAAGAACTAGTCATGGACAAGGGTGCACTGAAACTTGCTATCCATGTATAAGAACCATGAGTTGGTCGAGAGATCTTATGGGTTTCACGTCTAGCCTATCCCAACTTGTTTGGGACTAAAAGCTTTGTTGTTTTTGTTGTCTTCTTTTATTTAGCATGGGTGCAGATGAGCCTTGGGCTCAGAAATTGATTTTCGATATTCACCACTTTAGCTACTTGTAAGTCTCCTGGAAATAGTTTTTGGGTCAGTCGATTTTCCCAAGGAGCCGCTGGAGGGAAGGAAGAAGCTAGTGCAGGCTCACCAAAGAAGCTAATGCCGCAGGCGATCGCGCGCGGTTAGGCGGGGGTAGATCAGCAGTTCAAAGTAGAAGATGAACAGTGAAACCGTTTCAGAGGTTCAAGCTGGTATGGCCATCCATCTTACATCCGATGGCTCATAGCGATCGACTGACCCAAATTTGTTTTTCAGTCACCTACATAACACCAGCACGTAGTTCTTGATTATCCTAATAAATGACTAGCCCTGCAACAAACCAACGCGTAATTCAGTACATAAATAGCAGCCACAGGCACTGGTAAAAAGAACAACGACTCATCAAGTCCTTTTCCTAGCCCTCAACTTCTTGCTCGTTGCACTGGAGTTGGGTGTGGTATTTGTTGCAACGGCGGCAGATGGATCGGGAGCAGAGGCGTGTTCACGACTGCACATTTGGAAACAACGAAACAAATCATCCAATTAGAAATTCCTCGGCTGCTAGTCTACATTATCAAACAGGTAAATATCGACTTGGACGACATTCAGTTTGGGTTCTGGTTACAGGTCAGGTGCTTTCATTCAAAGCAGGAAAAATGTTTAGATGGCCTCTAAAGCTCGTGTTGGAAATATGCCCTAGAGACAATAATAAATTAGTTATTATCATATTTCCTTGTTCATGATAAAAAAATTCCTACGCACACGCAAACCTATTCATGGTGATGAGCATCTACGAGAGGGAGAGTGGATCTACGTACCCTTGTAGATCGCTAAGCAGGAAGCGTTAAGAAACGCGATTGGTGTAGTCGAACATCTTCGCGATCCAAATCGCCGAGCGTCCCGCGATCTCATCACGATCCGTCCCGCGATCCAATCACGATCCGTCCCGTGAACTCATCACGATCCGTCCCGCGATCTCATCACGATCCGTCTCACGATCTTGATCACGATCTGTCCCGCGAACTCATCACGATCCGTTCCGCGATCTCATCACGAACCGTCTCGCGATCTCGATCACGGTCCTTCCGATCTAGCGCCGAACAGACGGCACCTCCGCGTTCAGCACACGTACAGCTTGATGACCATCTCCGTCGTCTTGATCCAGCAAGAGGAGGTGGAGAGGAGAGAGTTCACCGGCAGCATGACGGCGCTCCGGTGATGGTGGTGGTGGAGCAATTCCGGCAGGGCTTCGCCTAAGCACTGCGGAAAACCAATCTAGAGGAGCACCGGTGGAACGGGTAGCACGTGGCTGCAATTGTTAGCCAAACCCTAGCTATTCCACTAGTATATATAGGAGGAGAGGAGAAGAGAGGCAGCCAAGGCCTTTGGTTCAGCCGAAATAGGAGGTGGGAAGCAATCCTACTTCACCTCCAATCCTAGTTGGAGTAGGATTGCCTCTTATTGGCTGATTTTTCACCTTTTCCTTAGCCTTTTTCTCTCCCTACGCCATGGGCCTTTTGTGGCTGATTTACCAGCCCACTAAGGGCTGGTTAATACTCTCCCACAGCCCATGGTCCCTCTAGGGTCGAAATACCCCTCCCGGAGGCCTCCCGGTACACTACCGGCACTCCCGGTACACTACCGATGAGCCCGAAACCTTTTCGGAAACCAAACTGGGACTTCCTATATATGAATCTTTACCTCCGGACCATTCCGGAGCTCCTCGTGACGTCCGTGATCTCATCCGAGACTCCGAACAACCTTCGGTCACCACCATACATAACTCTACACTACCGAACTGTCACCGAACCTTAAGTGTGCAGACCCTACGGGTTCGAGAACTATGTAGACATGATCGAGACACCTCTACGGTCAATAACAAATGGCGGGACCTGGACGTCCACATTGGTTCCTACATATTCTATGAAGATCTTTATCGGTCGAACCTCTATGTCAAGGATTCAGTTAATCCCGTATAACGTTCCCTTTGTTCTTCGGTATGTTACTTGCCCGAGATTCGATCGTCAGTATCTCCATACCTAGTTCAACATCGTTACCGGCAAGTCTCTTTACTCGTTCCGTAATACAAGATCCCGTGACTAACACTTAGCCACATTGCTTGCAAGGCTTGTTGTGATGTTGTATTACCGAGTGGGCCCCGAGATACCTCTCCGTCACACGGAGTAACAAATCCCAGTCTCGATCCATGCCAACTCAACAGACACCATCGGAGATACCTGTAGAGCACCTTTATAGTCACCCAGTTACGTTGCGACGTTTGATACACACAAGGCACTCCTCCGATGTCCGTGAGTTGCATGATCTCATGGTCATAGGAACATATACTTGACATGCAGAAAACAGTAGCAATAAACTGACACGATCATATGCTACGTTTGTAGTTTGGGTCTTGTCCATCACATCATTCTCCTAATGATGTGATCCCGTTATCAAATGACATCTCATGTCCATGGCTAGGAAACCATAACCATCTTTTGATCAACGAGCTAGTCCATTAGAGGCATACTAGGGACATGGTTTTGTCTATGTATCCACACATGCATTTAAGTCTCCGATCAATACAATTATAGCATGGATAATAAACGACTATCATGAACAAGGAAATATGATAATAACTAATTTATTATTGCCTCTAGGGCATATTTCCAACAAGAACGAGTAAAGAGACTTGCCGGTAACGAGGTTGAACTAGGTATGGAGACACCGACGATCGAATCTCGGGTAAGTAACATACCGAAGAACAAAGGGAACATCATACGGGATTAACTGAATCCTTGACATAGAGGTTCGACCGATAAAGATCTTCGTACAATATGTAGGAACCAATATGGGCATCCAGGTCCCGCTATTGATTATTGACCGTAGAAGTGTCTCGGTCATGTCTACATAGTTCTTGAACCCGCAGGGTCTGCACACTTAAGGTTCGGTGACATTTCGGTAGTACAGAGTTATGTATGGTGATGATCGAAGGTTGTTCGGAGTCCCTAATGAGATCCCGGACGTCACGAGGAGCTCCGGAATGGTCCGTAGGTAAAGATTGATATATAGGAAGTCCTGTTTTGGTCGCCGGAAAAGTTTCGGGCTCATCGGTAATTTACCGGGAGTGCCGGTAGTATACCGGGAGACCATCGGGAGGGAAATTTCGACCCAAAAGGCTACATGGGCTGTGGGAGAGTGAATATCATCCCTTAGTGGGCTGGTTGAAGTCCCAGACAAGGCCCATGCGGCTGGGAAGAAAAGCCCAAAGAGAAAAAGGTGGAAAAGGCAAAAAGGCAAAAATAAGGAGGAGTCCTAGTCTTACTAGGATTGGAGGAGGAATCCTTCAATCCTCCTTGGTTCGGCCGACTCAAGGGATGGCTCCTTGGGAGCCAAGCCTCCTCCTCCTCCTCTCCTCCTATATATACTGGAGTTTTTTGGGTTTTTGGCACTAGTTTTTCAGCCACGTGCTACCAGTTCCTCCAGTGCATAGTTTCTCCGCTAGATCGGATTCTGCAGTGCTTAGGCGAAGCCCTGCCGGAATAGCCCCACCACCATCGCCGGAGCGCCATCAATCTGCCGGAGAACTCTTCTACCTCTCCGCTCCCTCTTGCTGGATCAAGAAGGCGGAGATCGTCATCGAGCTATACGGGTGCTGAACGCGGAGGTGTCGTCCGTTCGGCGCTAGATCAGAAGGACCGTGATCAAGATCGCGAGACGGATTGTGATGAGTTCGTGGGACGGATCGTGATGAGTTCACGGGACGGATCGTGCTGAGTTCGCGGGACGGATCGTGATTGGATCGCGGGACGGATCGTGATGAGATCATGGGACGCTCGGCGATTTGGATCGCAAAGACGTTCGACTACACCAACCGCGTTTTTAACGCTTCCCGCTTAGCGGTCTACAAGGGTATGTGTTGGAAATATGCCCTAGAGGCAATAATAAATTAGTTATTATCATATTTCCTTGTTCATGATAATCATTTATTATCCATGCTATAATTGTATTGATCGGAGACTTAAATGCATGTGTGGATACGTAGACAAAACCATGTCCCTAGTATGCCTCTAATGGACTAGCTCGTTGATCAAAGGATGGTTAAGGTTTCCTAGCCATGGACATGAGATGTCATTTGATAACGGGATCACATCATTAGGAGAATGATGTGATGGATAAGACCCAAACTACAAACATAGCATATGATCGTGTCAGTTTATTGCTACTGTTTTCTGCATGTCAAGTATATGTTCCTCTGACCATGAGATCATGCAACTCACGGATATCGGAGGAGTGCCTTGTGTGTATCAAACGTCGCAACGTAACTGGGTGACTATAAAGGTGCTCTACAGGTATCTCCGATGGTGTCTGTTGAGTTGGCATGGATCGAGACTGGGATTTGTTACTCCGTGTGACGGAGAGGTATCTCAGGGCCCACTCGGTAATACAACATCACAATGAGCCTTGCAAGCAATGTGACTAATTGTTAGTTGCGGGATCTTGTATTAAGGAACGAGTAAAGAGACTTGCCGGTAACGAGGTTGAACTAGGTATGGAGATACCGACGATCGAATCTCGGGCAAGTAACATACCGAAGAACAAAGGGAACGTTATACGGGATTAACTGAATCCTTGACATAGAGGTTTGACCGATAAAGATCTTCATAGAATATGTAGGAACCAATGTGGACGTCCAAGTCCCGCCATTGGTTATTGACTGTAGAGGTGTCTCGGTCATGTCTACATAGTTCTCGAACCCGCAGGGTCTGCACACTTAAGGTTCGGTGACGTTTCGGTAGTGTAGAGTTATGTATGGTGGTGACCGAAGGTTGTTCGGAGTCCCGGATGAGATCTAGGACGTCACGAGGAGCTCCGGAATGGTCCGGAGGAAGATTCATATATAGGAAGTCCCAGTTTGGTTTCCGGAAAAGTTTCGGGCTCATCGGTAGTGTACCGGGAGTATCGGTAGTGTACCGGGAGTGTCGGTAGTGTATCGGGGGACCTCCGGGAGGGGTATTTCGACCCCAAGAGGTCCATGGGCTGTGGGAGAATAATAACCAGCCCTTAGTGGGCTGGGAAAACAGCCACAAAGGCCCATGGCGCAGGAGAGAAAGTCCTAAAGCAAAAAGTGGAAAATCAGCCAATAGGAGGCAATCCTACTCCAACTAGGATTGGAGGTGAAGTAGGATTGCTCCCACCTCCTATTTCGGCCGACCCAAAGGCCTTGGCTGCCTCTCCTATCCTCTCCTCCTATATATACTAGTGGATTGGGTGGTTTTTGGACAGAATTTCCGGCCACGTGCTACCCGTTCCACCGGTGCATAGTTTCTCCTCTAGATCGGTTTTCTGCAGCGCTTAGGCGAAGCCCTGCCGGAATTGCTCCACCACCATCACCGGAGTGCCGTCACGCTGTCGGTGAAATCTCTCTCCTCTCCACCTCCTCTTGCTGGATCAAGACGGTGGAGATCGTCATCAAGCTGCACGTGTGCTGAACGCGGAGGTGCCGTCCGTTCGGCGCTAGATCGGAAGGACCGTGATCGAGATCACGAGACGGGTCGTGATGAGATCGCGGAACGGATCGTGATGAGTTCGCGGGACAGATCGTGATCAAGATCGTGAGACGGATTGTGATGAGATCGCGGGACGGATCGTGATGAGTTCGCGGGACAGATCGTGATCAAGATCGTGAGACGGATTGTGATGAGATCGCGGGACGGATCGTGATGAGTTCACGGGACGGATCGTGATTGGATCGCGGGACGGATCGTGATGTGATCGCGGGACGCTCGGCGATTTGGATCGCGAAGATGTTCGACTACACCAACCGCGTTTCTTAACGCTTCCCGCTTAGCGATCTACAAGGGTATGTAGATCCACTCTCCCTCTCGTAGATGCTCATCACCATGGATAGGTTTAAGTGTGCGTAGGAAAATTTTTGTTTCCCATGCGACGTTCCCCAACAGTATGTAGATCCACTCTCCCTCCAATAGATGCTCATCATCATGGATAGGTCTTGCGTGAACGCAGGAAAATTTTTGTTTCACATGCGACGTTCCCCAACACTGGCATCATGAATTAGGTCTATGTGTAGATGAGATCTCGAATAGAACACAAAAAGTTTGTGGGCATTGATGCTTAGATTGCTTTCCTCCCTTGATCGTGTTTTGGTTCAGCGGTATTGTGGGATGAAGCGGCCCGGACCAACCTTACTCATACGCTTACGAGAGACCGGTTCCATCGACTGACGTGTAACCTCGTTGCACAAAGATGGTTGGCGGGTGTCTGTTTCTCCTACTTTAGTTGGATCGAATTCGACAAAGGCGGTCCTTGAGAAGGTTGAAAAGCAACTTATGTATCACCGTTGTGGTTTTTGCGTAGGTGAGAATTGTTCTTGCTAGATACTCGTAGCAGCCACATAAAATATGCAACAACAATTAGAGGACGTCTAACTTGTTTTTGCGGGGTATGTTGTGATGTGATATGGCCAATTATATGATGAGATATATGTGATGTATGAGGTGATTATGTTTTGTATAAAATATCACGACTTGCATGTCTATGAGTACGGCAACCGGCATGAGCCATAGGGTTGTCTTTAATTATTGTATGACCTGCATGTCAATCATTAAGCGGTATGTAATATTTTACTTTATCGCTAAACAGTAGCAATAGTAGTAGAAGCATGGTGGGCGTGACAACCCCGATGGCGACACGTTGATGGAGATCAAGATGATGGGGATCATGGTGTCATGTCGATGACGATGGAGATCATGCCGATGCTTTCAAGATGGAGATCAAAAGCACAAGTTCATGGTCATATCATGTCACTTGTGATTTGCATGTGATGTTAATACTTTTATGCACCTTGTTTTGCTTAGGACGACGGTAGCATTATAAGGTGATCCCTCACTTAATTTCAAGATAAATTGTGTTCTCCCCGAGTGTGCACCGTTGTGAAAGTTCGTCGTGTCGAGACACCACGTGATGATTGGGTGTGATAGACTCTACGTTCACATACAACGGGTGCAAGTTAGTGTTGCACATGCAGAACACTCAGGTTAAACTTGACGAGCCTAGCATGTACAGACATGGCCTGGAAACACAAGAGACCAAAAGGTCGAACATGAGTCATATAGTAGATATGATCAACATGATGATGTCCACCCTTGAAACCACCTCAACTCACGTGACGATCGGACTTGAGTTGGTGAATTTGGATCATGTATCACTCGAATGACCGAAGGGATGTCAATTTGAGTGGAAGTTCTTCAGTAATATGATTAATTGAACTCATTATAATGAACATAGTCAGTAGTGTCTTTGCAAATTATGTTGTAGATTACTTGCTCGTGTTGTAGCTCCCTTGAATTTTTATATTTTCCTAGAGAAATAGAGTTGAAAGATGATGGTAGCAATATTGCGGACTGGGTCCGTGATCTGAGGATTGTCCTCATTGCTGCACAGAAGGCTTATGTCCTTAATGCACCACTCGGTGCGCCACCCCCTCTAGCGTCGTTTGTAGATGTTGTGAACATCTGACAGGCACGTTCCGATGACTACTTGATAGTTTAGTGCGTCATGCATTACGACTTAGAATTGAGGCTCCAAAACGTTTTGAACGTCATGGAATATATGAGATGTTCTAAGAGCTGAAATTGGGATCTCGGGGGCTCGTGCCCATGTTGTGAGATATGAGATCTCCAACAAGATTCTTTGCCTGCAAGATGAAGGAGAATAGCTCAATCGTTAAGCATGTGCTCAGATTGTCTGGGTGCTACAATCGCTTGAATCGAGTGGAAGTTGATCTTCCAGATGAGATAGTGATTGATATAATTTTCCAAGTCACTGTCACTAAGCTACTACAACTTGGTGATGAACTATAAAATGCTAGGGATAGAAATAATGATGCCTGAGCTGTTCGCAATGTTTGACACCGCGAAGGTAGAAATCAAGAAGGAGCATCAAGTGTTGATGGTTAGCCAAACCACTAGTTTCGAGAAGGGCAAGAGCAAGGAGGGAAATTTCATGGATAGCAAGTCAGTTGCTGCTCCAGTGAAGCAACTCAAAGTCTATCCCAAACCCGAGACTAAGTGCTTCGATTATGAGGAGAGCGGTCGCTGAAACGGAACAACCCTAGATACTTGGTAGATAAGAAGGCTGGCAACGTCGACAAAAAGTATATTTGATATACATGTTATTGATGTGTACCTTGCTAGTACTCCTACTAGCACCTGGGTATTGGATACCGGTTTGGTTGCTAAATGTTAGTAACTTAAAGTAAAAGCTACAGAATAAACGGAGACTAGCTAAGGGTGAGATGACGATGTGTGTTGGAAATGTTTCCAAGGTTGATGTGATCAACATCGCACTCTCTCTACCTTCGGGATTAGTGACGAACCTAAATAAATGTTATTTGGTGTTTTGCGTTGAGCATGAACGTGATTAGATCGTGTTTATTGCAACACGGTTATTCATTTAAGTTAGAGAATAATGGTTATTCTGTTTACATGAATAATACCGTCAATGGTCATGCACCTAGTGAGAATTGTTTGTTGAATCTTGATTGTAGTAATACACATGTTCATAACATTGATGCCAAAAGATACAAAGTTAATAATGATAGTACCACATACTTGTGGCATTGCCGCTAAATGTCATGTTGGTATAAAGCGCATGAAGAAACTCCATGCTGATGGATCTTTGAAATCATTCGATTTTGAATCTGTTGAGACATGCGAACCATGCCTTTTAGGCAAGATGACTAAGGACCCCGTTTTCCGATTTGATGGAGCGGGCAAGTGATTCATTAGAAATGATACATGTTGATGTATGCAATCCAATGAGTCTTGTAGCGTACGATGGATGTCGTTATTTTCTTACCTTCACTGATGATTTGAGTAAATATAATGTATGTTTACTTAATGAAACACAAGTCTGAATCGTTTGAAAAGTTCAAGCAAATTCAGAGTGATGTTTAAGATCATCGTGACAAGAAGATAAAAATGTCTGTGATATGATCGTGGAGGTGAATATCTGAGTTACGAGTTTGGCATACAACTTTAGACAATGTGAAAGTTGTTTCACAACTCACGCCACCTGAAACACTATAGTGTGATGGTGTGTCCGAATGTCATAGTCGTACTCTATTGGATATGGTGCGTGCTATGGTGTCTCTTATCGTTTTGCTACTATAATTTTGGAGTTATGCATTACAGACAACTACATTCACTTTAAATAGGGCACCATCTAAATCCGTCGAGATGACACCGTGTGAATTAGGGTTTGATAGAAACCCAAGCTGTCATTTCTTAATGTTTGGGGCTGCGACGCTTGTGTGGAAAATGTTTTCATCGAATGAGCTCAAACCCAAAGCGGACAAATGCATCTTCATAGAATACCCTAAGAACAGTTGGGTGAACCTTCTATCTTAGATTCAAGCATAAAATGTTTGTTGCTAAAACTGGGTCCTTTCTCGAAAAAGAGTTTCTCTCGAAAGAATTGAGTAAGAGGAAGATAGAACTTGATGAGGTTGTTGAACCTTTGTTCAACCAAAGAGTAGCGCAACGCAGGAAGATGTTTTTGTGAAGCCTACGTTAGTTGAAGAGGAAGTTAATGATGATGATCATGAAGTTTCGGATCAAGTTACTATCGAACCTCGTAGGTCGACAAGGATGTGTACTGCTCTTGAGCGGTACGACAACCCTGTCTTGGAGGTCAGGTTGTTGGACAACGATGAACCTACGAGCTGTGGAGAGGCGATGATGGGTCCGGATTCTGACAAATGGTTAGAGGCCATGAAATCCGAGAAAGGATCCATGTATGAAAACCAAGTATAGTCTTTGATAGACTTGCTCGTTAGACGGCAGGTCATCGAGTACAAATGGACCTTTGAGATGATGACAGACGCTGATGGTAAATGTCACCATTTATAGAGCTCGATTTGTCGCAAAGAAGTTTGTGACAAGTTCAAGGAGTTGACTGCGATGAGACTTTCTCACTCCTAGTGATGCTAAAGTCTGTTGAAATTATATTAGAAGTTGCTGCATTTTTCAATTATGAAATCTAGCAGATGAATGTCAAAACATCGTTTCCTTCCTTAAGGAAAGATTGTATGAGATACAACCAGAAGGTTTTGTCAGTCCTAAGGATGCTAAAAGGTGTGCAAGCTTCAGTGATCCTTCTATGAACTGAAACAAGCATCTCGGAGTTGGAATATACACTTTGATGAGATCATCAAAGTTTTTGAGTCTATACAAAGTTTATGAGAAACTTTTATTTACAATAAAGTGAGTGGGAGCACTATAGAGTTTCTGGTAAGCATATGTGGTTGACATATTGTTGATCGGAAATGATGTAGAATTTTTGGAAAGCATAAACGGTTGTTTTCAAAAGAGTTTTTTAAAGGAAGACCTGGATAAAGCTACCTGATTGTTGAGCATCAAGATCTATAGAGATAGATCAAGAAGCTTGATGAGACTTTTCAATAAGTACATACCTTGACAAAGTTTTTTGAAAGAATTCAAAATGGATCAGTCAGAGAAAGAGTTCTCGCCTGATTTGTAAGGTGCGAAGTTGAGTAAGACTCAAAGCTCGACCATGGCGAAAGAAAGAGATAGGACGAATGTCGTCCCCTATGCCTTAGCCATAGGCTCTATATAGTGTGTCATGCTTGTGTACCGCACCTGTGTGTGCCTTGCCATGAGTCCGTCAAGGGGTACAAGAGTGATCCAGGAGTGGATCACTGGACAACGGTCAAAATTATCCTTAGTAACTAAAAGACTAAGGGGATGTTTCTCGATTATGAAGATGATAAAGAGTTTGTCGTAAAGAGTTACGTCAATGTAAGCTTTAACACCAATCCAGATGACTCGTAGTAGCAATCTGGATATGTATAGTGGAGTAGCCATTTGAAATAGTACCAAGTAGAGTGTGGTAGCAGTGTTTACAGTTTGACATAGAGATTTGCAAAATACACACGGATCTAAATGTTGTAGACCCATTGACTATAAGACCTCTCTCACATGCAAAGCATAATCGAGCCCCGGAACTCATTGGGTGTTAGATTCATAACAATGCAAATCACATGGTAACGTGAACTAGATTATTGACTCTAATGCAAGTGGGAGACTATCGAAAATATGTCCTAAAGGACAATAATAAATTAGTTATTATCATATTTCCTTGTTCACGATAATCGTTTATTATCGATGCTATAATTGTATTGATCGAAGACTTAGATGCATGTGTGGATACATAGACAAAACCATGTCACTAGTATGCCTCTAATAGCTAGCTCGTTAATCAAAGATGGTTAAGGTTTCCTAGTCATTGACATGAGATGTCATTTGATAACGGGATCACATCATTAGGAGAATGATGGGATGGACAAGACCCAAACTACAAACATAGCATATGATTGTGTCAGTTTAATGCTATTGTTTTCTACATGTCAAGTATCTGTTGCTATGACCATAAGATCATGCAACTCACTGACACCGACAGTGTCTTGTGTGTATCAAACGTCGCAACGTAACTGGATGACTATAAAGGTACTCTACAGGTATCTCTGAGGATGTCTGTTGGGTTGACATGGATCAAGACTGAGATTTGGTACTCCGTGTGACGGAAAGGTATCTCAGGGCCCACTCGGTAATACAACATCATAACAAGTCTTACAAGCAATGTGACTAAGTGTTAGTCACGGAATCTTATATTACGAAACGAGTAAAGAGACTTGCCGGTAACAAGGTTGAATTAGGTATGAAGATACCGACGATCGAATCTCGGGCAAGTAACATACCGAAGAACAAAGGGAACATCATACGAGATTAACTGAATCCTTGACATAGAGGTTCGATCGATAAAGATCTTCGTAGAATATGTAGAAACCAATATGGACATTCGGATCCCGCTATTGGTTATTGATCGTAGAGTTGTCTCGGTCATGTCTACATAGTTTTCGAACCCGCAGGATCTGCACACTTAAGGTTCGATAGTATAGAGTTATGTATGATGGTGACCGAAGGTTGTTCGGAGTTCCGAATGAGATCCCGGACGTAGAAGAAGCTCCGGAATGGTCCGGAGGTAAATATTGATATATAGGAAGTCCTGTTTTGGTCGCCGGAAAAGTTTCGGGCTCATCAATAGTATACTGAAAGTGCTGGTAGTGTGCCGAGAGACCATCGGGAAGGATATTTCGAACCAAGAAGCTTCATGTGATGTGGGAGAGTGAATACCAGCCCTTAGTGGGCTGGTGAAAGTCCCACACATGGCCCATGCGGCTGGAAAGAAAAGCCCAAAGAGAAAAAGATGGAAAAAGAAAAAAAAAAAAATAAGGAGGAGTCCTAGTCCTACTAGGATTGGAGGATCCTCCTTGGTTCGGCCGACCCAAGGGCTGGCTCCTTGGGAGTCAAGCCTCCTCCTCCTCTCCTCTTATATATACTGGAGGTTTTAGGGTTTTTGACACTAGTTTTTCAGCCACGTTCTACCCATTCCTTTAGTGCATAGTTTTTACTCTAGATCGGATTTCTGCAGTGTTTAGGCAAAGCCCTGCCAGAATAGCTCCACCACCATCGTCGAAGCGCCATCACGCTGCCGGAGAACTCTTCTACCTCTCCGCTCCCTCTTGCTGGATCAAGAAGGCGAAGATCGTCATCGAGCTATACGTGTGCTGAACACGAAGGTGTCGTCCGTTCGACGCTAGATCAGAAGGACCATGATCAAGATCGCAAGACGGATCGTGATGAGTTCGCGAGACGGATCGTGATTGGATCGCGGGACAGATCGTGATGAGATCGCGGGACGCTCGACGATTTGGATCGCGAAGACGTTCGACTACACCAATCGCCTTAGCGCTTTCCGCTTAGCGATCTACAAGGGTATGTAGATCCACTCTTCCTCTAGTAGATGCTCATCACCATGGATTGGTCTTACGTGAACGTAAAAAAAAATTATTTCCCATGCGACGTTCCCCAACAGCTCGGTGGGTGATCTAACCTGCCGACCTCCTCAACCCGCTCTAAGGAAGGGCCAACACTATCCATGCAGGTGTTAAACCGCAGAAATAACCAAAATGTCAGTAGCTATAGATATAGTATTTGAAATGAAGCGTGCTTTATTGATGGTTTTACAAAACAGTCTTCTAACTCAGACATACCACCTTCACAATTTTGTTGAATGTTGCGTCAACTTTTGTAGAAGCAGCTTCAGAACATAGATTCGGAGCCTAAGTGGTGACATAAAGAAATGCAGTATGTCAGCTATTTTTGGAAGGAAAAAAAGATACAAATAACAAAAAAAGGCAACTAAATCTGCAGGTTGTAACAGTCAAAGTGATGGACAGCTAGTGTCGTGTTTCTGCACCAACAATGGCAATAAATACTAATAAGGCCTTAAAAGAATCACCATAGGACGTGTTACGTCCAGACACCAAAATTAATGGCCTTTTCCCATTTTAAAAGGACATTAAGTCCAAAGAAGTCATAACTTCAGAATAAAGAACATCACCTTCGCGGTCATTGTCTTTGCTTTCTTTTCGCTAGGTTCAAGGCACTGCAGTTTACCCTCAATCTCGGAGCTCAAAGCACCCAACTTCTGATTTTCATCTGCTATTATTTGATTCCTTTCTTCCACTTTCGTCTTGAGATGCCCCTCCATTTCATGTACTGGTTGGAAGGGATTCATGGAACAATGTGAGGGAAACCATAACTCTAAGAAAGGGAGGAACATATAAAATATATTTTACAAACTTGAAATATAACCTTTTCCTTCCCACTCAACAATTTGTGCTTCAAAGGACATAACTGAAACACTTCCATCATTAAGCTTAGCTTTACGAGTTTTAACTTCCTTTTCAACAGTTTTAGCAGCAGCAAGCTAGCAGCAACAGAAAGTAGAAGAATTAGCCCAGTCTCATCGTTCAATCAATCCAGCTACAGAATTCAATCATGCTTTGCAGCTATTCTTACCTGTTCATGTACATCCTGGATTTTAGAGTGTTGCTTCACCAGTTACCTAGTACTAGGCAGGTTATGCAGTCACCTAATACTAGGCAGGTTATGCAGATATGCATGGAAAAATTCAAGTAGCAGATCAACCAGACAGTTTATGCAGATACGCAGTCACCTAGTACTAGGCAGATTACGAGACCGGGTATGGGTAATTTATCGTATAGTCACAACATAAGGTCACTGGATGAACATCATCTACCAAATTTCTGAACCTTACCTGCTACTAGAAATAAATAAAAAATGAAAAGGGTCTCACCTGAACCGTCTCTGGGGACTTTACTAATTTGGACCTCAATTTGGAGTTTTCTTGGGCATGTTTAGTCAACTCAAAATCAGCCCGGGTTATCTGCAGCATGAAACATAGATGCAACAAATATGCATTATGCAGTGAGCTGTTGTTTTCCGCAGAATATCAAACAATCAGCTTAAATTGGCAAGCGCAATGTATCAGATGTTCAATATCCTCACAAGCAGATGTCAAGACTCCAGAGTAAATGGTGGGTACTGTGCACAGAGTTCACTTTTCAGATGGTAAACTGTAGATACCCTGGTCCTATGTGGGCTGGAGCACTTGTACCCTACGAAGGGTGGATGGAGCTTATGGCTTCTAAAAGTTAAGATGGAACAGGAGATGTGTTAGGTAGGCCAATAGCTCCTGGTCTAATGAAATCTGTGGCCCTATAAATAAATATAGTACTTAATGTTGCAAGTTATAACCAATCACAGTTAATGCACCTTGTTGTGATTAGGGCTCATGCTTTTTCAAGCTAGTTTGAACTCCAATTTAGTTTGATTTGGCAGATCTCCTGCTTCCAGGTTTCAAAAAAGGATGCTAGGAGAGCTCTGGGTTTATTGCATCAAAACCAGCTCGAGATTCATCTAGGAAGATACTTGGAGGCAAGTTTTTTGACCAAGTAGCTCTAGCTTTGATCTAGAATATCAGAATCGAAGACACGCCAAAGGCACAAGGCTCAATAGATTGCACCACAACTACACAAGGCTGCTTATATTTGACCTAATATGGGAATGTGTGATTCATTTTAATCAGAAATTCATAGACCATGTAGCATGCTTGGCTCTCTGTATGGATTATACTTTCTTTGTAACTCGCGATGCCAGAAATCCACAGAAAATAGATAGAATGATACTACAGGAAGACATCATTCTAACTAACTTAGTTGTATATATAGCTTTGAGAAATTTGCAATGAACTGAAGGGCTTTACAACGCTGTAAAATCATTATAAGAATTTCGGACTCACGGAAGAAACAAAATAAATCATGCTGACACAGGGTAGGAATCAGCACACCTTCATTTGGATCTCCTCTTTCTTGTCATTGATGGCTGTGGCTTTTGCTAGCAGGGCCAGATGCTGCTTGTTGTAAACCTGAACTTTCTGCTGCAGAGAACTGACGTCCGCTTCCAGCTGCTGGGCCATGGGCTCCTCCATCTGCTCCGCAAGCTCATGATCCGCAATCTCCTTCCGAAGCTGCACGAGAGAAACGAGAACACGGCTCTAAGAATCGCTGGTCAACGTGTGGGCATTTCCACGAACAGGAGAGCTGCCTAAACTGTGAACAGGGAAGACCTGGGCGATCCTGGCATTGAGCTCCTGGTCGTGCTCGTGGGAGTCGGGGGCCTCGACGACGATGGGACCCAGGAGCTTCATCTTGTCCTCCCTGTGTAAGAGGAAGTTGATGAGGGCGCTGAGGACCGCGACGACGCGGGGCGGCACCGGGTTGGTGAAATCGTCGAGCGTGAGGCCGCAGTGGATGGATTCGAGGAAGGTCCGCGACTTGATGTAGAGGCGCATCATCCGGATGGCCTCCGCGTGGTGCTCCGGGTTGTCCAGCACCTCCAGCTCGCTGAACCCTAGCTGCCCGCCCTCGACGTCCCTGCGAAATCCGGCCTGGTGAGCGAGCGCGGGCGGGTTTTTTTTGGGTGGGGGTGGGGGGTAGGAGGAGGAAGCGACGGCGTGTCTGTGTTGTTACCCGGGGGCGTCGACGAAGTAGCGGAAGAAGCGGTCGAGGACGCCCGGGAGCAGGTCGGGCTGCGGGCTGGCGATGTTCTCGGCGCAGAGGCTGGCGAAGGGGGCGACATCGAACTCGACAAGCTCCTCCGCGATCTTCGCCGGCGACAGTATCGGGAAACAGAAGCCGGACACCATCGGGTCAGATATCGCCGGGGGAGAGGACGGTGGCCGGAGAGTCGCTGAGAGATTTTCTTCCCCAAATCCAAATGCTTTTGGATGGCTCTGCCGCCGCAACACCCAGCGGCGTAGTGTCAGCGTTTTGATTTTTGGTTTGACAGTTTTTTCGCCCCAGGCCGAGATGGCCGAATTTCGGCCATTTTCAAAATTTTCGGCCGAAATTTGTTCAAAATTCGACTGAATTTTGGCTAAATTTTGACCAAAATTTGACCAATTTTGTCGAGAGATAGATTTCGCCCCCAGCCGAGATGGCCGAATTTTGACCTAAATCCGGTTTTCTCGGCCGAAATTCAAAACACAGTATAGCGTATCTTTCTCAAGTGTACATACTACATACTGACTACTGAACCTTTTACCTACTCAGATGGGCCGTAATGGATACCGCCCACTAGAGCAACTCCAACGACTCTCGCTTGCATTTGTCTGCACGATTATATAGTCCAACTCATTGGACAAGAACTTTTGAAAACCTAGGTGTATATATACATCCTATATGCAATTTTTTTAGCAAATCAACAAAATGTAAAAAAATCTTGAAAATATTTTTAAAATAAACTTGACTTTCCATTGTACTTGTGAGAAAAATTTCACAAAAGAAAAATTATATTTTGAATTTTTTAAGAGACAAATACTCAGTCAAAATAGTGTAAATAGTGACCTATAATAGCACATAAATTGTGTCTTTTTTACCCAAATTTCAATGTTGACTTTTTTCGTGAAAATTTATATGCTAGTGCAAAACAAACTCAAGTTTAATCTAAAAATACTTCAAAACTATTTTGACTTTTTAATTAATTATTAAAAAAAATCGAACCGAAGTGTATTTCTCTCAACTCGTTTTCATTTATTGATCGTTCTTTCTCCGTTTGTGTGTGTATATATATATATATATATATATATATATATATATATATATATATATATATATATGTCATTTTATATGTCATTTTCGTTCGCGGCTACAGACTCACTTCTTTCTCATTTTTTCTCTCTGTTGGTCTCCGTCTCTCCGCCCCTCGTTCCTATGGATACCCATGGCGCCCATCCGTGTCGGCGCCCGTCTCATGAAGGCGTCAGTCCCGTCGGCACCCGTTCCCACTGGTGCACTTCACGTGCAGGAGCTCGTCCCTACCGGCATGGAGGCAACAGTCGCTCGTTTCGTCGGCGCCCGTCCCCGTAGGAGCTAGCCCCGCACAGCGCCAGACCCACGGAGGAGCTACTCTCCGTCGACGCTCGTCCGCGCCTAAGTGTTTTGGGATTATTTTGTTTTTGTAAGATGACTTATACAATGAGACGGAAGGAGTAGCAGCAGCACAAAGACGCACCTTGTCCCCTACTTTGTCACCGGGATATAGAAACTGGTCAGGTTGAACCTACCACAACACACCTTTCTCACCGAAGAAATATCAATCTAGTTGGCCAAACTATTTCAATAGATCAGAGAGAATTACGAAGCTATGATGATCATACACATAAGAATCAGATTAGATTTCAGAGAAGACTCAAATATTTATCATGAATAATCTGAACATAAACCCATAATTTATCGTATCCCAACAAACACACCGCCAACAGGCCTTCCCGTCGCCGTCCACCCTCACTGTCGCCAGATCTGGCAGGCTCTGCCCCGTATCCGCCTCCCCCGGACCCCCCCTCCCCCGCCCTGCTCGCGCTGGAGCGCCGCTTGTAGGTCGCGTCGCCGCAGTACTTCATCTTCTCCGCCTCTGGTGAAGGCCGCCACCATCTCGCTCTCGCTCTCCGGTGACCCACGTGATCTGCTGCTGGTGCCCATGGAGGAGCTGGTGTCGGTCTCCGTCGTCCCGCTTGTCGTCATCTGTAGCCGGCGACGAAAACTTCCCTGATCTTGCTCCATGAGGAATTTTAGAGGAAGGAGATAGAGATGACATGTGGGCCTCATATGTTGATGGTCAAACTTAACGGTGCTGACTTTTGCGGTCCTGACATGTGGGCCAACACTATCATAATTGAGTTTAAACGAACCAAATCAGGCGTTTTACAGACTTGGTAGTTTTTAGACAACGATTAGTGAAAAGTGGTAGTTTTTGGAATAAAATCGTAAAGTGGTAGCTTGTAGGCATGATTCGACGAATTGTGGTAGTTTTTTTGTTAAATACTCCGTTTTTAGAAATAACTAGTTATTGAAGATAAGGCTAAGAGATGACCCATTGTAGACGTTGTTTTTTGTCATCTCTAAATTACATGCAAGACTTAAGATAATAATAGTTTATCAACCATTGTACATGCCCGTATATGTCCTTTTCATCCGTGTCAGTCCGCTGCATGCGAGGTATGGGCTAACTATCACACACTTACTTCTCGCTCCTGTGTTTTCTCTTTGTTGGCCTCCGTCTCTCTCCGCCCCTTGTCCCTGTAGGTACCCATAGCACACAGGCGTACATCCGTGTCGGCGTCCATCCTGTGTAGGCGCCAATCCCGTCGGCACCCGTTCCCGCTGATATGGACCAGACTCCATATCCAACTGTTCGGTGAGAGGCAACGATTGTTTTCATCCTCTATGTTCTTCTCTTTGCCAGTGTCGTGGTGTCGTAGTCGCCTGTACCAATCCCGCTCCTTTTCCATTGAGTGTGCCTTTTCCCTGCCCCTTTTGCCGCTAGAGCGTGGCTATATAAACCGGCAGGCTCCCCCATCGCCGCCACACTCAAGCATCTTCCCCTCTGCCCACTTGTAGTTGTTTGTTTTCTCGCTTAACTAATTTGTATGAGGTGACACAACTGAGTATCTTCACTTGTACCAACCTTGCTAGAGCCATATCGCTTGCAATCCCTCCTCGTGGAGACGTCGACCCTTCTCGGGGCAGACCAAA
Organism: Hordeum marinum; assembly: GCA_022496015.1. NCBI lineage: Eukaryota > Viridiplantae > Streptophyta > Magnoliopsida > Poales > Poaceae > Hordeum > Hordeum marinum. The sequence continues at coordinate 58,759,016 of CM039677.1, forward strand.
GAGCAATGTGTCGGACGAAAGTAGTAGGACATGGCCCAGAGTTACTTTGAGAGGGTCAGCAGAAACGCCCGAGCGCCCCCCATCGCCCACCGGTACCTCGCATATGTAAAGAAAACCACCATGGCGGAAGTAGAAGCCACCATCAAGGATGGCTATAAGGTGGCTCCCATCCATGTCCAAGAAGCCGAGTGGCACGTACATCGAGTCAAAGATCAAGTGGAAGTATTTGAAGACGCCCCATCTTGTGAGGTCACCTCCATACGAAGAAAGCTGTCGAAATAAAATCATGTTTCAATTTCTCAATCTAGGTCAATTTCAATTTGTATGTGCATCACATGTTGGGGAATGTTGCATGGGAAACAAAAAAATTCCTACGCACACGCAAGATCTATCCATGGTTATGAGCATCTACGAGAGGGAGAATGGATCTACATACCCTTGTAGATCGCTAAGCGGGAAGCATTAAGAAACGGATTGATGTAGTCGAACGTCTTCGCGATCCAAATCACCGAGCGTCCCGCGATCACACCATGATCCATCTCGTGACCCAATCACGATCCGTCCCGCGATCCCGTCACGACCCGTCCCGCGATCAAATCACGAATTGTCTCGCGATCTTGATCTCGGTCCTTCCGATCTAGCGCCAAATGGACGCACCTCCGCGTTCAGCACACGTACAGCTCGATGATGATCTCCACCTTCTTGATCCAGCAAGAGGGAGCGGAGAGGTAGATGAGTTCTCCGGAAGCACGACGGTGTAGTGACGATGGTGGTGGAACAATTCCAGCAGGGTTTCGCCTAAGCACCGCTGAGACGATCTAGAGGAGAAACTACGATCTAGAGGAGAGGGTAGCACGTGGCTGATTTCTATATCTCAAAACCTTAAAACCTCTAGTATATATATGAGGCGGGAGGGAGGAGGCTTGGAGCCCAATGGGCCAGCCCTTAGCCTTGGCGCAAGGAGGAGATGAGGAGTCCTCCTCCAATCCTAGTAGGATTAGGACTCCTCCTTCCCACTTGGAAACTCTTTCCACCTTGAGTTTTTCCCTCTCAAACCACTCCAGCCGCATGGGCCCTTAGGGGAGGCTTCGGCCAGCCCACCAGGGGCTGGTTTACCTGCTCCCACAGCCATGTAGCCTCTTGGGTTGAGACACCCCTCCCGATGGTCCCCCAGTACCCTCCCAGCACTCCCGGTACACTACCGATGAACCCAAAACTTTTCCAGTGACCAAAACAGGACTTCCTATATATCAATATTTACCTTCGGACCATTCTGGAGCTCCTCGTGACATCCGGGATCTCATCCGGGCTCTGAACAACCTTCGGTCACCACAATACATAACTCTATTGTAACAGCCCAAGTGCCACCCTTGCCATTTATGGTCTTGTAACCTATGTGAACCTATGTTGCCATGTTTTGAATGTTATGATTTGCTCATTGACATTTCATCTCATGAATCATGCTCATCATCTCCTTTGCATCTTATGTTGCTTTCTAGTTGGTCTTGTGTGAAGTGTATTGTGGTTTGCATGTGTGGTGCAACAACTCCCCCCTTCTTCTCCATTTTCAAAACTATACCTAAACCTTTTTATTCATTTTGTTTTTCTTCATGGGAATTAAATTGTTAATAAAATATGTTAAAAATGTTATGTGGTTAGGGGATTTCATATAGAGTAGGAATGTGGTGCTCTTCTTGTTGTTTGAAATTTGGACTCATGGGGTTTTGCAATAAACAGGGGTTGGTTATTTTAAAAGTATTTAATTTACTTGTCCTAAAAACCATCTTTGTAATTTATTTAAATAGGTTGCATTTATGCTAGTGTCAAAGTATTTTGGGTTTCCAAAAAATCTTTTATTTTATTCTGTGGGGTTTCCTAGGTTTTAACTGATTTATTAAAAGAAAACCCTCTTGTGTCTTCTGAGAGAGAGAGAGAGAGCTGGGCACTGGGCCTTTTCCCCTCGCGGCCCAGGTAGCCTCCCCCGCGCGGCCCAGCCAGAAGAGCTAGCGGCAACTTGCCCCTCGTCCTCCTCCGTCAGTTAGCTCGTGAGAGAGAGCAGAGAGAGCTTGCATCGCCGTGAGTTCACGGACGTCGAGGTCCGTCCCTCCACGACCTATTTAGTCCCTCGGCATGCATGCCCCTTCGCCTAGGGTTCTGCGTCCCCCTCCTGCCGCCACCGCTCCCATCTCCCTCCTTCCTTCCTTCCCTCTCTTCTGTCAAGTAAGTTCAGAGAGGTGAGCTTCAGAGAGAGAGAGAGAGCGTCGGGGCCATCGGGTCATCGTCGTCGCCTCCGGTGGGCCGTTCGTCACCGTCGGGGATGGCTTGGTGCTCACGGGTGCCGTCCGCATCCTATTCCCGGTGCTAGGGCGTGGTGGGAACCACTATAGCGCCGCCCCGTTATCGATGTCGTCTGCAAGCAGAGCCCCGTCGTCGGCCTTCTTTGAGTCTTCTTCCTCGCCCTCAACCATCGGAGGACCGACTGCTCGTCGACCCCCCCTGTGAGCGCTCAACCCATCCTTTCCCTCGTTGTTGTCGTTGCGTAGCTCCGGTCGCCGTAGCTCCTCGCGTCGCCGCCGTGTAGTGCAAGGCATTCGCCTCCGTCCCCCTCATCGCGAGACAAGTGGGGGAACAGGTTCCCCAATCTCCCTGCTTTCTCCTCTGCCAGTCCGCGCCACCGGAGAGCCCTGTAGTCGCCGGAGTCGTCGCCGCCGTTCTCTGTCTATGCGTGTGTGCATTGTTTCAGTTTTTTCAGAGTTCGCCTGGGTGTGTTAGTAGTAGAGGAGCCGGATCCCCTCTCGTTTAGTCGAGCGCAAGTGGCGCAGTGGTGGATCGAACCGGGCGAGACCGAGAGGTCTGGGGATGGAATCCTAGGCGCCCCCCTTTTTTCTTTTTTTATTGGCTGTTGCTTTGTGTGTGGTGTGCGGATCCGTTGCGGCCACGTGAGATCTGGTGTGGCCGTGTGCGTTGTGTGTGTGTGTGTGCCTGCGTGTGTGTTGGATCTGCTGATCCAGAGTGTGGCTTGTGAGTGTGTGTTTGTGTGGCAGTGTGGCAGCGTGTGTATGTGTGTATGTATGTGGTGTGTGTATGACAAGTGGGGCCCTGGTGACTATGCCAGGTGGGCCCCTCCTACATGTTTTTCATTTTATTATGTTTTAATGTTTTATGTGATATAAATAGATATTTTCATTTCTGGTAATATTACTAAAACTGGGTATGTGCATATATGAACATGAGCATTTTTAGTAAGTTTCAACTTATAGGAATGATTGGTATTTTTCGAGCTAGTATTGTGCTATGTTGTTACATGCAAGTATATGGGTATGATATATGATTTTGGGGTAGGATCACCCAAGGAATGCATTGGTTCTATTAGATTTAACTTTTGAGCAAGTTTGACAAAATTTCATTTTGTAACAAAGTGCCATTTTGTCATTTTAGTTAGAAGTAATCCATGATTGCTATGTACTTGGTTCAACATGGAAGTGGTAGTATTTCATGAGTAGTATGCCATGGTATTTTCTTTTGACATGATAATCTTGCATATAAGTGGGAACCATGCTCCAAAGTGGCTATTAAAATGTTGCTGTTTTGAACATACTAAATATTTCTAAGTCTGAGAATCTGTTAATATTTTTATGACATGATGAGTGGATGCTACCAAGTGATATGTTATGTTTTAGCTCAAGCTCAGTGCTAGTGTTTTGAAGTAGATGTTGTCCTCTACCATCCTGTTAATTTTCATGCCATGAGGTGGTCTATATCACCATTAGATTCTGCTATCAACTTGCTATCAGCTTAACTCAAATTCCAGAAAACTGTGGTTTTCTCTAAGTCCCTAGAATATGTTTCATCATGCCCACTTGTGAGCTTCATGCTTATTGATATGTGCTTCCTATACAGTTTTTGTAGTTGGATGATTTTATAAGCATGTTATGTAGTTTCTATGAATGCCTTGTTTGAGGTTGGAGACTTCCTGTAGCTCTATATATTTGTTGTGAAAGATGCTATGTTGCTGTTTTGAGGCAAATTGTTTGTTTTACTGTTTTGTGGCTTGTGGGAGCTATGCTCCATGGTTTTGCTTGATATTTGGCTACATTGTGGTTGGTTTTTCATTGCATAAACAATGGCTACCTTGGAATGCCAAGGAATAGCCCATGGCCTTCATTGTCTTGTATTTTGCCTTCGTACCTTGCCGGGAACGTAGCGTGAGAACCGTAACTCCGTTTCCTACGTTCTACATATGCATTTGCATCGTTTTTGCATGAAGCATCCATATTTGCCATGATCATGCATGTTCATACAACTTAACATGAGATTCTATCCATAATAGTAAATAACTTAACTATAGCATGTGAAACATGACTAGTTCAGGATTGCCATGCTAAAATACTTCAAATGAATCATGCATCATCTTGTTTATGCCTTGCACCTTGGTTGGTTGTTTATTCTTGTTGTTTATCTTGGGTAGACGCGAGTGTTGAACTTGAGTACGAGGATCCAGGAGAGTACCACTACGAGGACCCCACTCTTTGTCCCTCTGAAGAACCAACACGCAAGATGATCGTATCCGGATCCCGACACTATTTTTTCTTTGCTAGATGTCTTGCTCTTATCGTTACATATGAGTTACCTACCACTTGAATGTCAAGCCTCCTACATTGCCATGACAGCCTCTAACCCCCTCCACATCCTAGCAAACCTTGTTTGGCTAAGTTACCGCTGCTCAGCCCCTCTTATAGCGTTCTTAGTTGCAGCTGCAGGTTGTTCCCATGTGATAACATGGATATCTGGAGATATCACAATATTAACTGCTATTTACTTTAATGCACATATACATCTTGGTATGGTGGAAGGCTTAGCCTTTTGCTCGGTGTTTTGTTCCACTTTTACCGCCATAGTTTCTTGTTACCGGTGTTATGTTTCCATACTTTGCGCTCCTAACATGCTCGGGGTTGTTATTGGGACCCCCTTGTTTATTCGGTTGAGATTAAAACTTGTTTGGCAAGGCCCAACATTGGTACTATCTGCTTAACAACTTAATAAAATTGCATAGGGATTTGCAACCCCGTGGATAATTAATCAACAACCCGGGCCAGTGCTCCTCATGAGTGTCGGTCCAAACTAGAGCACCGTGCGGGGCCAACCCAAGGCAACTCGGGAGATTTCTATCAGGCCACCGTACTCTTCGCTTATCTGCCGTGTCCTGAGAACGAGATACGCGACTCTTATCGGGTCCGTCGACACATCAGGAGGTCTTGCTGGACTTGTTTTACCTTTCTCGAGTGGCTTGCGTGAGGGACTCTGATTTTCTTCGGGCTATCTCGAGGTGTCGGAATTCCTTTGGAGTGCCTAGGATGATCACGAGATCCATGATCAGGCTATTCCCGCGAAGTGTGGTTAATTCATGATGGACTAGTTTGAGCACCCCTGCATGGTTAAATCTTTCGGAAAGCCGTGCCTGCGGTTATGTGGCAACTTGGATATTTGTTTAACACCCGGTTATAGTTAACTTGAAGTAAACTCTAATAAAATACACCAACTGTGTGAGTAACCGTGATCGTCTTTGCTCGTGAACATGAACCGAGAGAGAACATGGTGGGGTTATGATTGACGTAAATAGGTGTTCAGGTTCGCTTAGCGATCATGCTAGTTCTTGCTCGTTTATCGTAGACCACATATTTACATTCATGTTCTCGTAAGATTAGCCACCATAAATGCTTAGTGCTACTGCAAACTAAACACTTACCCCATCCTACCCAATAAGCTTGAATAGTCTCGGTACCCGGGCGCAAGATTGCTGAGTCCCCGTGGCTCACAGATTACTACAACAAATACAGGTCCAGGTGCAGACTAGATCGTGCCAGATGATGTGACACAGCTCCAGTGGGAGTATGACGAGGAGCATGGCAGGATGTACATCACTTATCGAGACGAGTAGAGAGGCCTTGGTTGTGATCTTCGGGGCTAGAAAGCCAGTGTCATTGCATCCTTTTATCGTTTGTTTGCGTTCATAGTCAGACTTTGTCTTTGGATTGATGTTTGAATAAACTGTGTGGAATTGTAATTTAGCATGTGGCGAGTGTAAATCAACTCATATACTCCTCTCTTCATAAATGTATGTAATGATACTATACTTGAGAACGATAGGATGCGCCTCTATCCCTGTCGAGGCCCCCGTGCCAAAATATGGATAGTCGCACATCTTGGACGTGACAAGTTGGTATTCAGAGCCATACGATCATAGGAGCCCTTTGCTTGATCGAAGTTGGCCGAGTCGAGTCTAGTAAAAACTATTTTGAGTCTAGTTATATCGGAGAGTAGGTTTCTTTTACTCCTCTTCTATACTCTGGTGAGGTATTCGACTTAGGAATTTTGATTCTACTCCTCTTCTCGCTCAAAAAAAATTAGGATCACGCGGGTATTTTGGAAACTATATGATACCGATGTGACGAAGTTCTGTCATGGTGCCTCCTGTCTGACTTGATTTCTTCCGGGGAGTCGAGCTCCAGGGAATTCTTGGCACATTTTTATCATTCAGCTTCCTTAGTATCTCAAGACGGAGGTTGTTTGGAATTACTTCAATACTTGTCGTGGTGAGATAAGGTCGGAGTCACCCAGTACTGGGGAGGAGTCCGGGGTACCACCATGGTTAGTATTGTTGTGCTTTCGAGGATCCGAGTTAGATGGATTTGCGAAAGCCTCTGGTTATGTGTTGAAGGATGGATACAGTTGGGGTGTAGGTTTGCTAGTTGTGTGAGATATTTCCTCCTTGTATCCCCCACACCGAATTTCATAACCAGAAAGTTTTCGGAAGTTCTTAGGTGGGAACTCATGTAGTTATCTAGGATCATCTTCTTAAGATGTATGAGGGTATATACATTTGTTCTGAGCAGTTAGCTCAATACTTTTTGTGTTATTGCAAGTGGCTTCTAATATCTTATGATGTTATCGCAAAACCAAAGAAGGCGTTCTTACTAATTTTTTAGTAGGAAGGCTATTATGTTATTCGTTCAATTTCTTTCAAGTCATTTGATTTAGCTAATTGCTATGATCTTTGTCAATGAGGTGCTGATGTTTTTGTCCATCTTTAGGATGGCTCCACCAACTCGCGAGAATCCGGGTCATGGTGAGGAGCAGTCTGATGTTCCACCACCCTCGCCACCGCCTCCTCCTCTAGAAGCTTGGCAAGCTGTGATGGCCGCAACCAATACGAATACTCAGATGTTGCTCGGGCTGTTGCAAGAAAGAGATTAGTGTCAGCAAGGCTTTCAAGGGAGGAATTTTCAGAATCAACCTCAGTTTGCGATGCTCAACCAGTTCCTTGCCAACCAGCCCAAGTCTTTCACCTGTTGTGAGCAGCCTTTCGATGCAGATGATTGGCTCCATGACATGAGTAAGCATTTTAAGTGCAGCAATGTCAGACCAGAGGACTTTGTCAAATTTGCATCGTTCCAGCTCAAGGGTCAAGCAGCAGATTGGTGGCAAGAGTACAAGGATTCCAGGGGCAATCGTGTTGTTACTTGGGACGATTTTTGTCGTGACTTTAGGGCTCATTACATTCCGACAAGCTTTGTCGAGGAGATGCGTGAGAAGTTCAGGCACCTGAAGCAGGGGAGCAAGTCTGTCTATTAGTACAACATCGAGTTCCAGAATCTGGCCTGCTATGCTAAGCAAGATGTTCCAGATGACAAGTCCATGATTTATCAGTTCAGAGGTGGTCTCAAGGATGAGCTTCTACCGGGTCTGGTCCTTCAAGAGCCTCGTGAGTTTGATCAATTCTACAATATGGCTTTGAAGGTTGAGGCAATGCGGCTCAAGTTGGAGAACTCAAGGAAGCGTTCAAGGGATTCATATTCTTCTTCCAGCTCTCAGATGGTCCCTAAGCAACAGAAATATTGGGTTCTAATCCTCCTCCGTTTCGTCCTCCTCAGCAGCAGAGACAGTTCGGTGGCCGTGGTTCTTCCCACCCACCCAACCCAGGATATTAGCAGAGGCCCCAGGCACCCAAGTCAGCAAATGTTCCTCCTCCAGGCAACTTCCGTCCACTATCTGAGGTTACTTGTCACAAGTGTGGTCAGAAGGGTCACTACTCAAACAAGTGCAACCAGCGACGTCTTCCACCTCCTCCTCCAGTCAGACCTCCAGGCAATGCAATGGTGAAGCATAATCCCAAGTCAGCAAGGGTGAACATGGTGAACGCAGCAGAGGCAGAGGATTCCTCTCAAGTGATCATGGGTAATCTCTCAGTTAATTCTTTTCCTGCAAAAGTGTTGATTGATACTGGTGCATCGCATTGTTTCATGTCAAAGCCATTTTTCATAAAGCATGATTTCCCTTCGGCATCATTGGATAGACCATTGGGTATTGTTTCTCCGGGTTATTCGATGAGGACCAATTCTGTTGTTCCGGATGTTTCTATCCAGATGGGCAACTATTATTTCTTGGCTTATCCTTATGTTCTCGGCAATTCCGATATTGATCTCATTTTGGGCATGGACTTCCTAGCTATGAACAAGGCATATGTTTATTGTCAAGCAAAAGAAGTCAAGTTGACTCATCCTTCAGAAGACGTGATCATTTTCGCAGCTCGCGATGACACAATCCGTCTCTTTGCTCTTAATGAGAAGGGTGAAATCTCGGCTATTTCTCAGATTCCGGTGGTTAGTGAATATGAAGATGTCTTTCCAGAAGAATTGTTAGGAATTCCTCCGCACCGGTCAGTCGAGTTCGTGATTGACCTCGAGCCCAGAACTGAACCAATTTGGAAGCACCCTTGTAAACTTGGCCTCGAAGGGCTGAAAGAGTTGAAGAAGCAGCAGCTAGATGAACAAGAACGTCTGGGTCTGATCAGACCAAGTTATTCTCCATGGGGTTGTGGTGTTTTGTTTGTCAAGAAGAAGGATGTCATGGACCGACTTTGTGTCGATTACCGTCCATTGAGCAAGAAGACAATCAGAAACAAGTACCCACTTCCCAACATCAATGAGTTGTTTGAACAACTGAAAGGTGCCAAGGTTTTCTCAAAGCTTGATCTTCGGATGGGCTATCATCAGATTCGCATTCGTGAAGAAGATATTCCAAAGACTGCTTTCAGGACGAGTTTTGGCTCTTATGAGTACACTGTCATGTCGTTTGGTCTTGCCAATGCTCCTCCAACCTTCTCAAGAATGATGAACTTCATATTCTCTCCTTTCAAGAATGAATTCATCTTGGTCTATCTGGATGATATCATCGTTTTCTCAGAGACAAAAGAAGAGCATGCAGAGCATCTCCGACTTGTGCTTGACAAGTTAAGAGAACATCGATTCTATGCCAAGTTTTCCAAGTGTGAGTTTTGTCTCAATGAAGTGGTGTACCTTGGGCATGTGATCTCTGCCGAGGGCATTAAAGTGCACCCTGAGAAGTTGAGGCAATCTTGAAGTGGGAGCCTCCTCAGAATGTGAAGCAGTTTTGTAGCTTCCTCAGGCTTGCTTGTTATTGCAGAAGATTCATGGAGAACTTCTCTAAAATTGCTAAGCCTCTGTCTAATCTCCTCCAAAAGAATGTCAAGTATGTTTGGTCTCCTGAGTGTGATGTGGCGTTCAATACGCTCAAGCAGAGAGTGACTTCAGTTCCAGTTCTTGTTCCTCCCGAGCAATCAAAGCCTTTCCAAGTTTTCTGTGATGCTTCTCTCCAAGGCCTTGGTGGTGTTATCATGCAAGATAAGAAGATAGTTTCTTATACCTCGCGTTAGTTGAAGCCTGCCGAGAAGAACTACCCCACTCATGATCTCGAGTTGGCGGCAGTTGTGCATGCTCTGATGACTTGGAGGCATTTGTTGTTGGGTAGACCAGTTGAGGTGTACACTAATCACAAGAGCTTGAAGTACATTTTCACTCAACCCAATCTCAATCTTCAGCAATCTCGTTGGGTGGAAATGCTTGGGGACTTCAATCCAAGCATTGAGTATACTCCTAGAAAAGCAAATGTCGTTGTAGACGCGCTCAGCCGAAAGGCGTACTGCAACAGTCTCATCCTGAAGCCTCTTCAACCCGAGCTTTGTGAAGCCTTCCGCAAGCTCAACCTTCAAATGATTCCGCAAGGATTTCTTGCCAATCTTCAAGTCTCTCTGACTCTGGAAGATCAGGTTCACCAAGCTCAACTTCTTGATGTAATGGTGAAGAAAGTGAAGAAATGTGTGGCCAAGGGCATTCCGAAGTATAAGTGCTTTCCCGTTGCTGACAAAGATACCTTGTTATTTGAGGATCGTCTGGTGGTTCCGAAAGTTGATCTCAGGAAGGTGATCATGGACGAAGCACACAATTCTCTTCTATCCATTCATCTAGGCAGTTCCAAGATGTATCGGGATCTCAAGCAAACCTTCTGGTGGACTCGCATGAAACGTGAGATTGCTCAGTTCGTGAACGAGTGTGATGTTTGTCGCAGAGTGAAGGCGGAACATCAACGTTCAGTAGGTCTCCTTCAGCCTTTGCCTATTCCAGAGTGGAAATTCGATCACATGGAGATGGATTTCGTCACTGGGTTTCCCAAGTCCAAGAGGGGCAACGATGCCATCTTGTGGTTATCGACAAGCTGACCAAAGTTGCTCATTTCCTTCCGATCAAAGAATCTATCTCAGCAGCTCAGCTAGCAAAGTTGTATACGTCAAGGATAGTTTCTTTGCACGGTATTCCTCAGCTCATCTCATCTGACCGTGGAAGCCTCTTTACTTCCATGTTTTGGGAGTCCTTCTAGACTGCTATGGGTACCAAGATCCGTTTCAGCACGGCATTTCATCCGCAGACAAGTGGTCAAGTTGAGAGAGTCAAGCAAGTCCTTGAAGACATGCTCAGAGCCTGTGTGATTTCGTTCGGCATGAAATGGGAAGACTGCCTTCCATACACTAAATTTTCATACAACAACAGCTTTCAGGCTAGCTCAGGTAAGGCCCCTTTTGAGATTCCCTACGGCAGGAAGTGTCGTACCCCGCTCAATTGGTCTGAAACTGGTGAGCACCAAATTTTGGGCAATGACATGATCACCGAAGCAGAAGAGATGTGTCGTGTCATTCGTGAGAACCTCAAAGCAGCTCAATCCCGACAGAAGAGTTATTACGATAACAAACATCGGGATGTCTCCTTTCAAGTTGATGCTCTAGTCTATCTGAGAGTCTCTCCCATGAAGGGCACTCAGCGGTTTGGAATTAAAGGGAAGCTAGATCCTCATTTTGTGGGTCCTTTCAGAGTTGTTGGCAAGAGAGGTGAACTTGCATATCAACTAGAGCTTCCTCCAAACTTCGCAAATGTGCATGATATCTTCCATGTCTGTCAGCTCTGGAGGTGCTTCAAGACTCCCGAGCATACCATTGACCTTCAAGACATCGATCTCCAAGAAGACCTCTCTTATCGTGAGCATCCACTGGCCATTCTCGAAGAAACTGAGCGTAAGACTCGCAACAAATCAATCAATTTTCTCAAGGTGAAGTGGTCTCATCATTCCGATAAAAAAGCTACTTGGGAACGTGAGGATCTTTTCCGTTCTGAATATCCAGAGTTCTTTCATTCCTAGATCTCGGGTCGAGATCCTCTTGTTGTGTGGGAGAGTTGTAACAGCCCAAGTGCCATCCTTGCCATTTATGGTCTTGTAACCTATGTGAACATATGTTGCCACGTTTTGAATGTTATGATTTGCTCATTGCCATTTCATCTCATGCATCATGCATCATGCATCATGCTCATCATCTCATTTGCATCTTGTGTTGCTTGCTAGTTGGTCTTGTGTGAAGTGTATTGTGGTTTGCATGTGTGGTGCAACAACTCCCCCCCCCCCTCTTCTCCATTTTCAAAACTATACCTAAACCTTTTTATTTCTTTTGTTTTTCTTCATGAGAATTAACTTGTTAATAAAATCTGTTAAAAATGTTCTGTGGTTAGGGGATTTCATATAGAGTAGGAATGTGGTGCTCTTCTTGTTGTTTGAAATTTGGACTCACGGGGTTTTGCAATAAACAGGGGCTGGTTATTTGAAAAGTATTTAATTTACTTGTCCTAAAAACCATATTTCTAATTTATTTAAATAGGTTGCATTTATGCTAGTGTCAAAGTATTTTGGGTTTCCAAAAAATCCTTTTATTTTATTCTATGGGGTTTCCTGGGTTTTAACTGATTTATTAAAAGAAAACCCTTTTGTGTCTTCTGAGAGAGAGAGAGATCTGGGCACTGGGACTTTTCCCCTCGCGGCCCAGGTAGCCTCCCCCGCGCTGCCCAGCCAGCAGAGCTAGCAGCAACCTGTCCCTCATCCTCCTCCGTCAGTTAGCTCGTGAGAGAGAGCAGAGAGAGCTTGCATCGTCGTGAGTTCAAGGACGTCGAGGTCCATCCCTCCGTGACCTATTTAGTCCCTCAGCGTGCGTGCCCCTTCGCCTAGGGTTCCGCGTCCCCCTCCTATCGCCACCGCTCCCATCTCCCTCCTTCCTTCCTCCCCTCTCTTCTGTTAGGCAAGTTCAGAGAGGTGAGCTTCAGAGAGAGAGAGAGAGAGAGAGAGAGAGAGCCGGGGCCATCGGGTCGTCGTCGTCGCCATCGGTGGCCCGCTCGTCACCGTCGGGGATGGCTTCGTGCTCGCGGGTGCCGTCCGCGTCCCGTTCCCGTTGCTTGGGCGTGGTGAGCACTCCCACAGCGCCGCCCCATCGTCATCGCCGTCTTCAAGTAGAGCCCCGTCGCCGGACTTCTTCAAGTCTTCTTCCTCGCCCTCGACCATCGGAGGACTGGCTGCTCGTCGAGCCCCCTTATGAGCGCTCAGCCCATCCTTTCCCTCGCCGTTGCCGTTGCGTAGCTCCGGCCACCGTAGCTCCTCATGTCGCTGCCGTGTAGTGCAAGGCATGGCCTTTAGGCCGTAGCCTCCGTCCCCCTCGTCGCGAGGCGAGCAGGGGAACGGATTCCCCAATCTCCCCGCTTTCTCCTCTACCAGGCCGCGCCGCCGGAGAGCCCTGTAGTCGCCGAAATCGCCGCCGCCGTTCTCTGTCTGTGCGTGTGTGTGTTGTTTCAGTTTCATTAGAGTTCGGCTGGGTGTGTTAGTAGTAGAGGAGCCGGATCCCCTCTCATTCAGTCGAGCACGAGTGGCACAGTGGTGGATCGAACCGGGCGAGACCGAGAGGTCTGGGATCGAATCCCAGGCACGCCCCCCTGTTTTCTTTTTTTTCATCGGCTGTTGTTGTGTGTGTGGTGTGCGGATCCGCTGCGGCCACGTGAGATCTCGTGTGGCCGTGTGCATTGTGTGTGTGTGCCTGCGTGTTTGTTGGATCTGCTGATCCAGAGTGTGGCTTGCGAGTGTGTGTGTGTGTGTGTATGTGTGTGGTGTGTGTATGACAAGTGGGCCCCGGCCCCACTTGTCATCCACTTGGGGCCCCTGGTGACTATGCCAGGTGGGCCCCTCCTACATGTTGTTTTCTTTTATTGTGTTTTAATGTTTTATATGATATAAATAGATATTTCCATTTTTCGTAATATTACTAAAACTGGATATGTGCATATATGAACATGAGCATTTTTAGCAAGTTTCAACTTATAGGAATGGTTGGTATTTTTCGAGCTAGTGTTGTGCTATGTTGTTACATGCAAGTATATGGGTATGATATATGATTTTGGGGTAGAATCACCCAAGGAATGCATTGGTGATATTAGATTTCACTTTTGAGCAAGTTTGACAAAATGTCATTTTGTAACAAAGTGCCATTTTGTCATTTTAGTTAGAAGTAATCCATGCTTGCTATGTACTTGGTGTCAACATGGAAGTGGTAGTATTTCATGAGTAGTATGCCATGGTATTTTCTTTTGACATGATAATCTTGCATATAAGTGGGAACCATGCTCCAAAGTGGCTATTACAATGTTGCTGTTTTCAACATGCTAAACATTTCTAAGTCTGAGAATCTGTTAATATTTTTATGCCATGATGAGTGGATGCTACCAAGTGATATGTTGTGTTTTAGCTCAAGCTCAGTGCTAGTGTTTTGAAGTAGATGTTGTCCTCTACCATCATTTTCATTTTCATGCCATGAAGTGGTCTCTATCACCATTAAATTCTGCTGTCAACTTGCTATCAGCTTAACTCAGATTCCAGAAAATTGTGATTTTCTCTGTCCCTAGAATCTGTTTCATCATGCCAACTTGTGAGCTTCATGCTTATTTATATGTGCGTCCTTTCGAGATTGTGTAGTTGGATGATTTTATAAGCATGTTATGTAGTTTCTGTGAATGCCTTGTTTGAGGTTGGAGACTTCCTGTAGCCCTATATATTTGCTGTGAAAGATGCTAGGTTACTGTTTTGAGGCGGATTGTTTGTTTTAGTGTTTTGTGGCTTGTGGGAGCTACGCTACATGGTTTTTCTTGACATTTGGCTCTATTGTGGTTGGTTTTTCATTGCCTAACCAGTGGCTACCTTGGAATTCCAAGGAATAGCCCGTGACCTTTATTGTCTTGTATTTTGCCTTTGTACCTTGCCGGGAACGTAGCGTGAGAACCGTAACTCCGTTTCCTACATTCTACATATGCATTTGCATCATTTTTGCATGAGGCATCCATATTTGTCATGATCATGCATGTTGATACAACTTAACATGAGATTCTGTTCAGAATAGTAAATAACTTAACAATAGCATGTGAAACATGACTAGTTCAGGATTGCCATGCTAAAATACTTCAAATGAATCGTGCATCATCTTGTTTGTGCATTGCACCTTGGTTGGTTGTTTATTCTTGCTGTTTCTCTTGGGTAGAAGCGAGTGTTGAACCTGAGTACGAGGATCCAGGAGAGTACCACTACGAGGACCCCGCTCTTTGTCCCTCTGAAGAACCAACAGGCGAGATGATCGTACCCGGATCCCGACACTATTTTTGCTTTGATAGATGTCTTGCTCTTATAATTACATATGCGTTACCTACCACTTGAATGTCAAGCCTCCTACATTGCCATGACAGCCTCTAACCCCCTCCACATCCTAGCAAACCTTGTTTGGGTAAGTTACCGCTGCTCAGCCCCTCTTATAGCGTTCTTAGTTGCAGCTGCAGGTTGTTCCCATGTGATAACATGGATATCTGGAGATATCACAATATTAACTGCTATTTAATTTAGTGTACATATACATCTTGGTATGGTGGAAGGCTTGGCCTTTTGCTTGGTGTTTTGTTTCACTTTTACCGCCATAGTTTCTTGTTACCGGTATTATGTTTCAATACTTTGCGCTCCTAACACGCTCGGGGTTGTTATGGGGGCCCCTTTGTTTATTCGGTTGAGATTAAAACTTGTCTGGCAAGGCCCAACATTGGTACTATCTGCTTAACAACTTAATAAAATTGCATAGGGCTTTGCAACCCCATGGATAATTAATCAACAACCCGGGCCAGTGCTCCTCATGAGTGTTGGTCCAAACTAGAGCACCGTGTGGGGCCAACCCGGGGCAACTCAGAAGATTTCTATTAGGCCACCGTATGCTTTGCTTATCTCTCTTGTCCTGAGAACGAGATATGCGGATCTTATCGGGTTCGTCGACACGTGAGGAGGTCTTGCTGGACTTGTTTTACCTTTCTCGAGTGGCTTGCGTGAGGGACTCTGATTTTCTTCGGGCTATCTCGAGGTGTCAGAATTCCTTTGGAGTTGTCTAGGATGATCACGAGATCCGTGGTCGGGGTTATTCCCGCGGAGTGTTGTTAATTTATGATGGACTAGTTGGAGCACCCCTGCAAGGTTAAATCTTTCGGAAAGCCGTGCCCGCGGTTATGTGGCAACTTGGATATTTGTTTAACACCCGGTTATAGTTAACTTGAAGTAAACTCTAATAAAATACACCAACTGTGTGAGTAACCGTGATCGTCTCTACTCGTGAACATGAACCGAGAGAGAACACGGTGGGGTTATGATTGATGTAAGTAGGTGTTCAGGTTCGCTTAGCGATCTTGCTAGTTCTCGCTCGTTTATCGTAGACCACATATTTACATTCATGTTCTCGTAAGATTAGCCACCATAAATGCTTAGTGTTGCTGCAAACTAAACACTTACCCCATCCTACCCAATAAGCTTGAATAGTCTCGGTACCCGGGCGCGAGATTTCTGAGTCCCCATGGCTCACATATTACTACAACAAATACAGGTGCCGGTGTAGATGAGATAGTGCCAGATGATGTGACGCAGCTCCAGTGGGAGTATGGCGAGGAGCTTGGCAGGATGTACGTCACTTATCCAGACGAGTAGAAAGGCCTTGGTTGTGATCTTTGGGGCGAGCAAGGCAGTGTCATTGCATCCTTTTATCGTTTGTTTCCGTCCGTAGTCGGACCCTGTCTTTGGATTGATGTTTGAATAAACTGCGTGGAATTGTAATTTAGCATGTGGCGAGTGTAAGCCAACTCATATACTCCTCTCTTCATAAATGTATGTAATGATACTATACTTGCGAACAACAAGATGTGCCTCTATCCCTGTCGAGGCCCCCATGCCTAAATATGGATAGGCGCGCATCTTGGGCGTGACATCTATACTACCGAAACATCACTGAACCTTAAGTGTGCAGACCCTGCGGGTTCGATAACTATGTAGACATGACCGAGACACCTCTACGGTCAATAACCTATAGCGGGACGTGGATGCCCATATTGGTTCCTACATATTCTACGCACATATTTATCGGTTAAACCTCGGTGTCAAGGATTTAGTCAATCTCGTATGTTGTTCCCTTTGTTCTTCGGTATGTTACTTGCCCGAGATTCGATCGTGGTATCTCTATACCTAGTTCAATCTCATTACCGGCAAGTCTCTTTACTCATTCCATAATACCAGATCCCGTGGCTAACTATTTAGTCACATTGCTTGCAAGGCTTATAGTGATGTTGTATTACCGAGTAGGCCTGAGATACCTCTCCGTCACACGAAGTGACAAATCCCAGTCTTGATCCATGCCAACCCAACAGACACCCTCGGATATACCTGTAGAGCACCTTTATAGTCACCCAGTTACGTTGCGACGTTTGATACACACAAGGTACTCCTTCGGTATCAGTGAGTTGCATGATCTCATGGTCATAGGAACAGATACTTGACATGCAGAAAACAGTAGCGATAAACTGACACGATCATATGCTACATTTATAGTTTGGGTCTTTTCCATCTCGTTATCAAATGACATCTTATGTACATGGCTAGGAAACCTTAACCATCTTTGATCAACGAGCTAGTCTATCAGAGGCATACTAGGGACATGGTGTTGTCTATGTATCCACACATGTATCTGAGTTTCCGATCAATACAATTCTAGCATGGATAATAAACGATTATCATGAACAAGGAAATATGATAATAACTAATTTATTATTACCTCTAGGGCATATTTCCAACAGTCTCCCACTTGAACTAGAGTCAATAATCTCGCTCACATCGCTATGTGATTTCTTATGAATCTAACACGCAATGAGTTCTGGGGTTCGATCATGCTTTGCATGTTAGAGAGGTCTTTAGTCAATGGGTCTGCGACATTCAGATCTGTGTGCACTTTGCAAATCTCTGTGTCATACTGTAGGCACTGCTACCATGCTCCACTTGGAGCTTTCCAGATGAGTACTCCACTATACGTATCCGGATTGCTACAGAGTCATCCGGATCGGTGTTAAAGCTTGCATCGACGTAACACTTTACGACAAACTATTTATCACCTCCATAATTGAGAAACATCTCCTTAGTCCTCTGATTACTAAGGTTAACTTCGACCACTGTCCAGTGATCCACTCCTGAATCACTCTTGTACCCCTTGACAGACTCACGGCAAGGCACACACAGATGCGGTACACAACATGGCATACTATATAGAGCCTATGGCTAAGGCATAGGGGACGACGTTCGTCCTTTATCTTTCTTCTACCATGGACGAGCTTTGAGTCTCACTCAATTCATACCTTACAAATCAAGCAAGAACTCGTCCTTTGATTGATCCATTTTTAACGCTTTCAAAATCTTGTAAAGGTATGTACCCATTGAAAGTCTTATCAGACGTCTTGATCTATCTCTATAGATCTCGATGCCCAACAATTAAGTAGCTTTATCCAGGTCTTCCATTGAAAAACTCTTTTCAAACAACCCTTTATGCTTTCCAGAAATTCTACCTCATTTCCGATCAACAATATGTCATCCACATATGCTTATCAGAAACTCTATAGTGCTCCCACTCACTTTATTGTAAATACAAGTTTCTCATAAACTTTGTATAGACTCAAAAACTTTGATCACCTCATCAAAGCATATATTCCAACTCCGAGATGATTGATCCAGTCCATAGAAGTATCACTGTAGCTTGCACACCTTTTAGCATCCTTAGGACTGACAAAACCTTCTGGTTGTATCTCATACAACCTTTCCTCAAGGAAGGAAACGATGTTTTGACATCCATCTGCCAGATTTCATAATTGAAAAATGCAGCAACTACTAACATAATTCCAACAGACTTTAGCATCGCTATGAGTGAGAAAGTCTCATCCTAGTCAACTGCTTGAACTTGTCAGAAACTTCTTTGCAACAAGTCGAGCTTTATAAATGGTTACATTCACCATCAACGTCTGTCTTCATCTTAAAGGTCCATTTGTACTCAACGACCTGCTGTCCAACGAGCAAGTCTACTATACTTGGTTTTCATACATGGATCCTTTCTCAGATTTCATGGCCTCTAACCATTTTTCGGAATCCAGGCCCATCATCGCTTCTCCATAGCTCGGAGGTTCATCGTTGTCCAACAACATGACCTCTAAGACAGGGTTGTCGTACAACTCAGGAGTAGTGCGCGTCCTTGTCGACCTATGAGGTTCGATAGTAACTTGATCCGAAGTTTCATGAACATCATCATTAACTTCCTCTTCAACTAACGTAGACTCCACAGAAACATCTTTATGTGTTGCGCTACTCTCTGGTTGAAACAAAGGTTCAAACAACCTCTTCAAGTTCTATCTTCCTGCCACTCAATTCTTTCGAGATAAACTCTTTCTCGAGAAAGGATCCATTTTTGGCAACAAACACTTTGCACTCGGATCTGAGATAGAAGGTATACCCAACTGTTCTTAGGGTATTCTATGAAGATGCATTTGTCTGCTTTGGGTTCAATCTCATTAGGTGAAAACCTTTTTCACATAAGCGTGGTAGCCCCAAACATTAAGAAATGACAGCTTGGGTTTCTATCAAACCAGAATTCATACCGTGTCATCTCAACGGATTTAGATGGTCCCCTATTTAAAGTGAATGTAGTTGTCTCTAATGCATAACCCCAAAACGATAGTAGCAAACGATAAGAGACATCATAGTACGCACCATATCCAATAGAGCACGACTATGACGTTCGGACACACCATCACACTATGGTGTTCGAGGTGCGTGAGTTGTGAAACAACTTTCACATTGTCTAAAGTTGTATGCCAAACTCGTAACTCAAATATTCACCTCCACGATCATATCGTAGACATTTTTATCTTCTTGTCACGATGATATTAAACTTCACTCTGAATTTGTTTAAACTTTTCAAACGTTTCAGACTTGTGTTAAGTAAATATGCTCATATATACTCAAATCATCAGTGAAGGTGATAAAAATAACGATATCCACTGCATGCTACAACACTCATTGGATCGCATACATCAACATGTATTATTCCCAATAAGTTACTAGCCCGCTCCATCATACCCAAAACGGGGTCTTCAGTCATCTTGCCCATGAGGCATGGTCCGCATGTCTCAACCAATTCGAAATCGAATGAGTCCAAAGATCCATCAGCATGGAGTTTCTTCATGCTCTTTACACCAATATGACATTTAGCTGCAGTGCCACAAGTATGTGGTACTATCATTTTTAACTTTATATCTTTTGGCATCTATGTTATGAACATGTGTATTACTACAATCAAGATTCAACAAACCATTCTCATTGGGTGCATGACCATTGAAGGTATTATTCATATAAACATAATAACCATTATTCTCTCACTTAAATGAATAACCGTATTGCAATAAACACGATCTAATCATGTTCATGCTTAACACAAACACCAAATAACATTTATTTAGGTTCGTCACTAATCCCGAAGGTTGATCACATCAACCTTGGAAACATTTCCAACACACATCGTCACCTCACCCTTAGCTAGTCTCTGTTTATTTTATTTCGAGCTACTAACATTTAGCAACTGAACCGGTATCGAATACCCAGGTGCTACTAGGAGTACTAGCAAGGTACACATCAATAACACATATATCAAATATACTTTTGTTGATGTTGCTAGCCTTCTTATCTACCAAGCATCTAGGGTTATTCCACTTCAGCGACTGCTCTCCTCATAACAGAAGCACTTAGTCTCGGGTTTGGGTTCAACTTTGAGTTTCTTCACTAGAGCGGCAATTGTCTTGTCATTCCTGAAGTTTTTCCCTTCTAGCCCATTCTCTTCTTGAAACTAGTGGTTTTTTTACTTAACCATCAACACTTGATGCTCCTTCTTGATTTCTATCTTCGTGATGTCAAACATCATGAATAGCTCAGGATCATTATTTCCATCCCTGGCATTTTATAGTTCATCACCAAGTTCTAGTAGCTTAGTGACAGTGACTTGGAGAACTATATCAATCACTATCTTATCTGGAAGATCAAATCCCACTCGATTCAAGCGATTGTAGTACCCAGACAAACTAAGCACATGCTCAATGATTGAGCTATTCTCCTTCATCTTGTAGGCAAAGAATCTTGTTGGAGTTCTCATACGTCTCAACACAAGCACGAGCCTGAGATCCCAATTTCAGCTGTTAGAACATCTCATATGTACCGTGATGTTCAAAACATTTGGGAGCCGCAATTCTAAGCCATAATGCATGAAGCACTGAACTATCAAGTAGTCATCAGAACGTGCATGTAAGATGTTCACAACACCTATAGACGATGCTAGAGGGGGTGGCGCACTGAGCGGTGCATTAAGGACATAAGCCTTCTGTGCAGCAATGAGGACAATCCTCAGATCACAGATCCAGTCCGCAATATTGCTACCATCATATTTCAAGTGTATTTCTCTAAGAACATATAAAAATTCAAGGGAGCTACAGCGTGAGCTAGTAATCTACAACATAATTTGCAAGGACACTGCTGACTATGTTCATGATAATGAGTTCAATTAATCATATTACTTAAGAACTCCCGCTCAAATTGACATCCCTCCGGTCATTCGAGTGATAAATGATCCAAATTCACCAACTCAAGTCCGCTCATCACGTGAGTTGAGATGGTTTCAATGGTGAACATCATCATGTTGATCATATCTGCTATATGACTCATGTTCGACCTTTCGGTCTCTTGTGTTCCGAGGTCATGTCTGTACATGCTAGGCTCGTCAAGTTTAACCCAAGTGTTCTGCACGTGTTACACTGGCTGGCACCCGTTGGATGTGAACGTGAGTCTATCACACCTGATCATCACGTGGTGTCTCGACACGACGAACTTTTGCAACAGTGCACACTCGGGGAGAACACAATTTATCTTGAAATTTAAGTGATAGATCACCTTATAATGCTACCGTCGTCCTAAGCAAAACAAGGTGCATAAAAGGATTAACATCACATGCAAATCATAAGTGACATGATATGGCCATGAACTTGTGCTTTTGATCTCCATCTATAAAGCACCGACATGATCTCCATCGTCACCGGCATGACACCATGATCTCCACCATCTTGATCTCAATCAACGTGTCGCCATCGGGGTTGTCACGCCCACCATGCTTCTACTACTATTGCTACCGCTTAGCGATAAAGTAAAGCATTACATAGCGCTTAATGATTGACACGCAGGTCATACAATAATTAAAGACAACCCTATGGCTCCTGCCGGTTGCCTTACTCATCGACATGCAAGTCGTGATGTTCTATACAATACATGATCATCTCATACATCACATATATCTCATCATGTAATTGGCCATATCACATGACAACATACCCTGCAAAAACAAGTTAGACATCCTCTAATTGTTGTTGCAAGTTTTACGTGGCTGCTACAGGTATCTAGCAAGAACAATTCTCACCTACACAAAAACCACAACGGTGATACATAAGTTGCTTTTCAACCTTCTCAAGGACCGCCTTTGTTGAATCCGATCCAACTAAAGTAGGAGAAACAGACACCTACCAGCCATCTTTGTGCAACAAAGTTACATGTCAGTCGATGGAACCAGTCTCTCGTAAGCGTACGAGTAAGGTTGGTCTGGGCCACTTCATCCCACAATACCGCTGAACCAAAACATGACCAAGGGAGGAAGCAATCTAAGCATCAACGCCCACAAACTCCTTTGTGTTCTACTCATGATCTCATCTAGACATAGACCTAGCTTTTGGGGAACGTTGCATGGGAAACAAAAAAATTCCTACACACATGGAAGATCTATCCATGGTGATGAGCATCTACGAGAGGGAGAGTGGATCTACATACCCTTGTAGATCGCTAAGCGGGAAGCGTTAAGAAATGCGGTTGATGTAGTCAAACGTCTTCGCGATCCAAATCGCCGAGCGTCCCGCGATCCCATCACGATCCACCTCCTGATCCATTCACGATCCATCCCGTGATCCCATCAAATCATGAATTGTTTCGCGATCTTGATCACGGTCCTTCCGATCTAGCGCCTAATGGACGACACCTCCGCATTCAGCACACGTATAGTTCGATGATGATCTCCGCCTTCTTGATCCAGCAAGAGGGAGTGGATAGGTAGATGAGTTCTCCGGAAGCGCGACAGTGTGGCGGCGATGGTGGTGGAACAATTCCAGCAGGGCTTCTCCTAAGCACCGCTGAGACGATCTAGAGGAGAAACTACGATCTAGAGCAGCGGGTAGCACGTGGCTGATTTCTATATCTCAAAACCTCAAAACCCCTAGTATATATAGGAGGAGGGAGGGAGGAGGCTTGGCGCCCAATGGGCCATCCCTTAGCCTTGGCGCAAGGAGGAGAGGAGGAGTTCTCCTCCAATCCTAGTAGGATTAGGACTCCTCCTTCCCACTTGGAAACTCTTTCCACCTTGAGTTTTTTCCCTCTCAAACCACTCCAGCCGCATGGGCCCTTAGGGGAGGCTTCTACCAGCCCACCAAGGGATGGTTTACCTCCTCCAACAGCCCATGTAGCCTCTTGGGTCGATACACCCCTCCCGATGGTCCCCCGGTATCCTCCCGGCACTCCCGGTACACTATCGATGAGCCCAAAACTTTTCCGGCGACCAAAACAGGACTTCCTATATATCAATCTTTACGTCTGGACCATTCCAGAGATCCTCATGACATCCGGGTGTTGGAAATATGCCCTAGAGGCAATAAATAAAGTGTTTATTATTGTATTTCCTTGTTCATGATAATCGTTTATTATCCATGCTATGATTGTATTGATTGGAAACGCATTGCATGTGTGGGTAAATAGACAACACTGTGTCCCTAGTATGCCTCTAGTGAACACTGTGTCCCTAGTATGCCTCTAGTAAATAGACAACATTGTGTCCCTATTATTCACGAGGAGCTCCGGAATGGTCCGGAGGTAAAGATTCATATATAGGAAGTCCCAGTTTGGTCGCCGGAAAAGTTTCGGACTCATCGGTAGTGTACCGGGAGTGCCGGTAGTGTACTGGGAGACCTCCGGGAGGGGTATTTCGACCCTAGAGAGTCCATGGGCTGTGGGAGAATAATAACCAGCCCTTAGTGGGCTGGTGGAACAGCCACAAAAGGCCCATGGCTCCAGGAGGAAAAAGGCCTAAAGAAAAAGGTGGAAAAAAGGCAAAAAGGGTGAATCCTACTCCTACTAGGATTGGAGGAGGAGTAGGACTCCTCCACCTTGGCCGGACAAATCCTAGAGGGCCTTGCCCTTGCGCCAAGGCTGCCTCTCCTCTCCTCCTGTATATACTGGTGGAATAGAGGGTTTTTGCATAGAATTTACGGCCACGTGCTACCCGTTCCACCGGTGCTCCTCTAGATCGGTTTTCCGCAGTGCTTAGGAGAAGCCCTGCCGGAATCACTCCACCACCATCACCGGAGCGCCATCACGCTGCCGGTGAACTCTTCCTCCTCTCCGCCTCCTCTTGCTGGATCAAGACGGTGGAGATCATCATCAAGCCGCAAGTGTGATGAACGCGGAGGTGCCGTCCGTTCGGTACTAGATCGGAAGGATCGTGATCAAGGCCACGGGACGTTCATGATTGATCGCGGGACGGATCGTGACGAGATCGCGGGACGGTTCGTGATTAGATCGCGGGATGCTCGGTGATTTGGATCACGAAGAAGTTTGACTACACCAACCGCGTTTCTTAACGCCTCCCGCTTAGCGATCTACAAGGGTACGTAGATCCACTCTCCCTCTCGTAGATGCTCATCACCATGGATAGGTTTGCGTGTGCGTAGGAAAATTTTTGTTTCTCACCCGTAGCGATGCTTAAGTCTGTCAGAATCATGTTAGCAATAGCTGCCTATTTCGACTATGAAATTTGGCAGATGGATGTAAAAACAACGTTTCTCAACGGTTTCCTTGAGGAAGAGTTGTATATGATGCAACCCGAAGGTTTTGTCGATCCAGAGAATGCTGACAAAGTTTGCAAACTCCAGCGATCCATTTATGGACTGGTGCAAGCATCTCGGAGTTGGAATAAGCGCTTTGATGAGGTGATCAAAGCGTTTGAGTTTATACAAGTTTACGGAGAAGCTTGTATTTACAAGAAAGTGAGTGGGAGCTCTGTAGCATTTCTAGTATTATATGTGGATGACATATTGCTGATTGGAAACAATATAGAAATGCTGGAAAGCGTGAAGGAATATTTGAACAAGAGTTTTTCAATGAAGGACCTAGGATAAGCTGCTTTCATATTAGGCATTAAGATCTATAGAGATAGATCGAGACGCTTAATAGCAATTTCACAGAGCACATACCTTGATAAAGTTTTGAAGAAGTTCAAAATGGAACAGTTCAAGAAGGGGTTCTTGCCTGTATTACAAGGTGTGAAGTTGAGTAAGACTCAATGCCTAGTAACTGCAGAAGATAGAGAAAAGATGAGTGTCATCCCCTATGCTTCAGCCATAGGCTCTATCATGTATGCAATGCTGTGCACAAGACCCGATGTCAGCCTTGCCATAAGTATGGCCGGAAGGTTTCAAAGTGATCCTGGAATGGAGCACTGGCAAGCGGTCAAGAATATCCTTAAGTACCTGAAAAGGACTAAGGAAATATTTCTCGTTTATGGAGGTGATGAAGAGCTCGTCGTAAAGGGTTACGTCGATGCAAGCTTTGACACTGATCTGAACGACTCTAAGTCGCAAACCGGATACGTATTTATTCTTAACGGGGGAGCGGTAAGCTGGTGCAGTTCCAAGCAAAGCATGGTAGCTGATTCTACGTGCGAAGCGGAATACATTGCAGCCTCGGAGGCAGCGAAGGAAGGTGTCTAGATGAAGCAGTTCATGACAGATCTTGGAGTAGTGCCCAGTGCACTGAATCCAATGAACCTGTTCTGTGACAACACTGGTGCCATTGCTCTGGCCAAGGAACCAAGGTTTCACAAGAGGACCAGACACATAAAGCGACGCTTCAACTCCATCCGCGATTACATCTTGGAGAAAGACATAAATATTTGCAAAGTGCACACGGATCTGAATGTTGCAGACCCGTTGACTAAACCTCTCCCGAGGGCTAAACATGATGAACACCAGAACTGCATGGGTGTTCGATTCATTACAATGTAAATCACATAGTGATGTGAACTAGATTATTGACTCTAGTGCAAGTGGGATACTGTTGGAACTATGCCCTAGAGGCAATAAATAAAGTGTTTATTATTGTATTTCCTTGTTCATGATAATACTTTATTATCCATGCTATGATTGTATTGATTGGAAACGCATTGCATGTGTGGGTAAATAGACAACATTGTGTCCCTAGTATGCCTCTAGTGTACTAGCTCGTTAATCAAAGATGGTCAGGGCTTCCTAGCCATTGACATGTGATGTCATTTGATAAAGGGATCACATCATTAGGAGAATGATGTGATGCACAAGACCCAAACTACAAACATAGCGTATGATCGTGTCAGTTTATTGCTACTTTTTCTGCATGTCAAGTATATGTTCCTATGACCATGTGATCATGCAACTCACGGATATCGGAGGAGTGCCTTGTGTGTATCAAACGTCGCAACGTAACTGGGTGACTATAAAGGTGCTCTACAGGTAACTCCGATGGTGTCTGTTGAGTTCGCATGGATCGAGACTAGGATTTGTTACTCCATGTGACGGAGAGGTATCTCAGGCCCACTCGGTAATACAACATCACAATGAGCCTTGCAAGCAATGTGACTAATTGTTAGTTGCGGGATCTTGTATTACGGAACGAGTAAAGAGACTTGCCGGTAACGAGGTTGAACTAGGTATGGAGATACCGACGATCGAATCTCGGGCAAGTAACATACCGAAGAACAAAGGGAAAGTTATACGGGATTAACTGAATCCTTGACATAGAGGTTCGACCGATAAAGATCTTCGTAGAATATGTAGGAACCAATGTGGACGTCCAGGTCCCGCCATTGGTTATTGACCGTAGAGGTGTCTCGGTCATGTCTACATAGTTCTCGAACCCGTAGGGTCTGTACACTTAAGGTTTGGTGACGTTTCGGTAGTATAGAGTTATGTATGGTGGTGACCGAAGGTTGTTCGGAGTCCCGGATGAGATCCCGGACGTCACGAGGAGCTCTGGAATGGTCCGGAGGTAAAGATTCATATATAGGAAGTCCCAGTTTGGTCGCTGGAAAAGTTTCGGGCTCATCGGTAGTGTACCGGGAGTGCCAGTAGTGTACCGGGAGACCTCCAGAAGGGGTATTTCGACCCTAGAGAGTCCATGGGCTGTGGTATAATAATAAACAGCCCTTAGTGTGCTGGTGGAACATCCACAAAAGGCCCATGGCGCCAGGAGGAAAAAGGCCTAAAGAAAAAGGTGGAAAAAAGGCAAAAAGGGTGAATCCTACTCCTACTAGGATTGGAGGAGGAGTAGGACTCCTCCACCTTGTCCGGCCAACTCCTAGAGGGACTTGCCCTTGCGCCAAGGCTGCCTCTCCTCTCCTCCTATATATACTGGTGGAATAGAGGGTTTTTGCACAGAATTTACGACCACGTGCTACCCGTTCCACCGGTGCTCCTCTAGATCGGTTTTCCGCAATGCTTAGGCGAAGCCCTGCCGGAATCATTCCACCACCATCACCGGAGCACCGTCACGCTGCTGGTGAATTCTTCCTCCTCTTCGCCTCCTCTTGTTGGATCAAGATGGTGGAGACCATCATCAAGCCGCACGTGTGCTGAACGCGGAGGTGTCGTCCGTTCGGTACTAGGTCAGAAGGATCGTGATCAAGGCCACGGGACGTTCATCATTGGATCACGGGACGGATCGTGACGAGATCGCGGGACGGTTCGTGATTAGATCGCGAGACGCTCGGCGATTTGGATCGCGAAGAAGTTCGACTACACCAACCGCGTTTCTTAACGCTTCCCGCTTAGCGATCTACAACGGTACGTAGATCCACTCTCCCTCTCATAGATGCTCATCACCATGGATAGGTTTGCGTGTGCGTAGGAAAAAAATTTGTTTCCCATGCGACGTTCCCCAACACCGGGATCTCATCCGGGACTCGTAACAACCTTCGGTCACCACCATACATAACTCTATACTACTGAAACGTCATTGAACCTTAAGTGTGCAGACCCCGCGGATTCGATAACTATGTAGACATGACCGAGACACCTATACGGTCAATAACCAATAGCGGGACCTGGATGCCCATATTGGTTCCTACATATTCTACGAAGATCTTTATCGGTTGAACCTCTGTGTTAAGGATTCAGTTAGTCCCGTATGTTGTTCCCTTTGTTCTTCGGTATGTTAGTTGCCCGAGATTCGATCGTCGGTATCTCTATACCTAGTTCAATCTCATTACCGACAAGTCTCTTTACTCGTTCCGTAATACAAGATCCCATGGCTAACTCTTTAGTCACATTTGTTGCAAGGCTTATAGTGATGTTGTATTACCGAGTGGGCCCTGAGATACCTCTCCATCACACGAAGTAACAAATCCCAGTCTTGATGCATGCCAACCCAACAAACACCCTCGGATATACCTGTAGAGCACCTTTATAGTCACCCAGTTACGTTGCGACATTTTATACACACAAGGTACTCCTCCGGTGTCAGTGAGTTGCACGATCTCATGGTCATAGGAACATATACTTGACATGTAGAAAACAGTAGCAATAAACTGACACGATCATATGCTACGTTTATAGTTTGGGTCTTTTCCATCAAATCATTCTCCTAATGATGTGATACCATTATCAAATGACATATTATGTCCATGGCTAGGAAACTTTAACCATCTTTGATCAACGAGCTAGTCTATCAGAGGCATACTAGGGACATGGTGTTGTCTATGTATCCACACATGTATCTGAGTTTCCGATCAATACAATTCTAGCATGGATAATAAACGATTATCATGAACAAGGAAATATGATAATAAATAATTTATTATTGCCTCTAGGGCATACTTCCAACATTGCAAACGTTTCATTTGGAGGAAAGGCAAAAAGAAACATGCTTACCATATGGTTAATTGGGCAAGGGTGTGTCATCCAAATGTATTGGTGGCATGGGGGTTAAGGATTTGCATAACCAGAATATTAGCTTGCTAACCAAATGGTGGTGGAATCTAGAAATGGGCAAGGATCTATGGCAACAAATTGTCCGAGCGAGATACTTTAAAAAACATATTGTGACGTATGGTGGTGGAATATTAGCTTGCTTGAGAAACAATCTCATGCCACTATTATTCCCGAAACAGTGGCATGAGATTGTTTCTTAACCAAGATTATATGAGTTCAGAGATGCCCCTGACTATTGTTTGGGCATTAACTAGTAAGGGGGTGTTTTCTGTCAATTTGGTTAGGGAAAGATTTGGCTTGACCAAATTATAAGCTGGTACGGAAAGCTTGCATACCATTCAAGATTAAGATCTTTATGTGGCAGTTATTTCAAAATGTGATCCCTACCCAAGAAAATATGCGTAATATTGGATCAACGGATCATTTATTCTTTTTACTTGCTCTTTTTCTTGATCTGTTTGAGGGGGTTTCGTTTTGCCTATGGGGGCTTCAGGCTGTCCTAGATACTTTTGGCAAAGCATGGCCTGGTTGCATTGTTACTTCCCTGGGGGGAAAATTATATGATGATCATTGCCACCATATGCTGGGGGATTTGGTGGACCCGTGACCAAACTACTCCCTCCGTCCGGAAATTCTTGTCCTAGAAATGAATGTATCTAGACTTATTTTAGTTATAGACACATCTATTTTATTCATTTCTAGGACAAGTATTTCCGGACGGAGGAAGAACTTCTAAGGTCATATTGTCCACACTCCATTGGAGGTTTTTTTTAATAAAAGCCCCCCTCTCCATATTTTATTAATGAAAAGAACAGTCTCCATATCACAGCTAGGTCAAACAAGTATCCAGCCCAACAAAAGCTACTATAGAATGAAAAGACTCCAGCCGCAAAACAGCAGCCAACATTACAAGTCTTGCATCATGTTTTATTACACGCTTAGCCAACGATAGCAAGTAGTAAAAGGAACTACAGCAAGCCCAGCCCAGCGAGCCGACTCATCTCCAGGCAATGCGTAGAACCTCCCCCCGGCGCTTGTCCAATAGATGGATGAATTGACACGGGATTGAAAGCACATTTGCTTCCTTGGTGGTTTTGGTAATTTATAACAACATATATGTCACTGAACTAATGTTTCCATCAAGTATATTTTAGGAAAAGTTCAACGACGGGTTGGCAAAAGATATTGTGGAATACCCCAAGATGCAAGGAAATGGATTGGCAAAGCTTCAAGCAAGAGTGAAAGGATCGATGTGGTTGACTAGAGGAGGGTGAATAGGTAACTAACACTTTTTAACTTTTCCTTAACAATTTAGGCTAAGCATCAAATAAGTTGGCTAGATGTGCAACTAGGTGAAGAACCTATATGATGCAAACCACAACAAGTACACAAGCAAGCAAGGGGTACAACACAATAATAGCTTGCAAGAAGTAAAGGTACGAGATAACCAAAAGTGGAGTCGATGGAGACGAGGATGTGTTACCGGAGTTTCTTCCCTTGTGAGGAAGTATGTCTCCGTTGGAGCGGTGTGGAGGCAGAATGCTCCCCAAGAAGCCACTAGGGCCACCGTATTCTCCTCATGCCCTCACACAATGCGAGATGTCGTGATTCCACTATTGGTGCCCTTGAAGGTGGTGACCGAACCTTTAAAAACAAGGTTGGGGCTATCTCCACAACTAAATTGGAGGCTCCCGACGACACCACGAAGCTTCACCACAATGGAATGTGGCTCCGAGATGACCTCAACCGTCTAGGGTGCTCAAACACCCAAGAGTAACAAGATCCGCAAGGGATTAGTGGGGGGAATCAAATTTCTCTTGGTGGAAGTGTAGATCGAGGCCTTCTCAACCAATCCCTAGAAAATCAACAAGTTTGATTGGCTAGGGAGAGAGATGAGGCTAAAATGGAGCTTTGAGCAACAATGGAGTTTGGGAAAGGAAGAGGTGAACTTCTAGAGGAAGAAGACCTCCCTTTTATAGTGGGGGCCAAGATCCAACCGATATCCCCACCCCCAGCCCCGTGCGTCGTAGTACAACCGCAAAAGACCATGCGATACTACCACTCGCATGGAAGTAACAGGCTCAGGCCGATTGCACTAGGAAACAAGCTGTAGAACCGCCAGAGCGGTACTACCGTGAGCCCATGCGGTACTACTGCATGGTCGGCAGAGGCTGGTACTGGAGATGCACGAAAGTAAAAAAATTACTTCTGTGCCTACCTCCGTAGAGGGCGAAACTGCAAAAAAGTCCGGCACGGTAGTACCGGACATGGATCACAGTACTACCGTAAGAGGGCGGATGTAAAAAATTGCATCTACGCCTACTACCGCAGGCGTATGTACCAGGGCAGGGGACAGCGGTACTACCGCTCCACCGAGCGGTACTACCGCTGGCTCCTATGGTACTACCACTACCTTGGGCGGTACTACCCCTGGCCACTGAAATCAAATACCCCCGCGGGCTTTCACTTTGCATAGGAATGGAAAACAAGCTGGAGCTCCATTGAAGCGAAGGAAAGGTGGTGCAATAGAATAGATGTGTACGTGTTGATTCCACCCAAACCTTTCCGAAGCGGACCCCCTCTTAATAGTACGGCTTTCCTATGACTCAAATCCACTGAAAGGAAACATAGAGAACATCCTTCTTCGATAGGCTCCGAGGGGCACTGAATCGTCTTGTGCCTACACATGAGGTATCTAAAATGCTCAATGCACACGATTAGTCCGCAAAGGCATTGTCATCAATCACCAAAACCACTTAAGGAGAAATATGCCCTTACAATCTCCCCCTTTTTGGTGGATTGATGACAACACGACATTTCCACATAAAGATATAAAATGAGCATATGCAAACCCACGATTTATAAAATATAGACAGGCTCCCCCTAGATGTGTGCATTCTATAGATATGCTTTGGACTGCAAAGCACACACACTAGGATCAACACTCCCCATATATTTTATAAACAATGCAATCCTTGTAACAGAAAGAATAACACCAAGTACAGAAACAAGGCATAGAATGTGAGCATGAAGATAAAGGTACATAAGAGACAAACTCACAAGCTACGAAACATACTAGACAATAATAAGATAGAAGTGATAGCATATGTCTCACACCATATGATAGAAGAAGTCTCTGGTCTCAGAAACAACTGACATAAACCAAAGTTCAACGAAAGCAAAGAGACGACGAAAACAATGCAGACACTCGCAAATCCTACATTCTCCCCGCTTTGGCATTGAGACGCCAAAAAGGCATAGAGGAAACCTAACACATAGGTGGTAGCTCCTATGCAGAAAGATTAGTCATATGGCTCCTCTGATGCAGCTGGAATGGACTCCTCATCTGAATCAGCCCACTGGAACTGCTACTTCGCCATCCAAGCAGCCTCAGGAGAGATGTCCTTCTCAGACCCACTCGAGATGTCCTCGCCAAGCTTCCTCACAATCCGCTTGTCACGCTGGTGACTCTCCTTCTGAGCAACGTGAGCCTTATATTGTCTCTTGGCCTGCATGCAGAACAAGGTCTTAATCTTGTGAGAGAGCTTCTTGGCCCAAGGTGGCTCAGAATATGGTGGCTCATATGCCTCAGAACTATCATGTTCCTCCTCTTCGATCTCATCCTCATCAACCTCCATATGAGCAGGAGTTGGCTTAGTGATGGTGTTGGCCCACTTGTCCTTCATACGCAGACGAATGGGCTCATGAAGAAACAAGTGGTACTGAAAGTCCTCATCCGTAAGGGTCTTCTCCCAAGTAGAACGAATCAGGAGGAACAAGTAGGGCCCATAAATGGGAACCTTACGGTGAAACACGGCAGTGCGAAGCTCAGTCCACATAATGTGATAAACGTCAAGGGGGTCAAGTTCTTTAGTTCGTACTTTCTCACAGAGTAGCAACATATCCTCCATATAGGAGTGCACCTTGTCCTTGTCTCCCATGCGAGGAAACAGAGTGTTGCGGAAGATTCGATGCATGACATCAAGGAATGGGTTGAGCAAAGAAACTTGCTCACCAGAGGGTAATGTCTTCAGAATATAGTAGGGCACGAGCTTCTCCTTACGTGCTGGCTCGGGGTTGCCGTGAGGGCGCAGTCCAACAGGCACCTCAAGCCCCTCATCATGAACATGCAACATATCCATGAACTCCTTCAAGGTAGCAGACGACCTCTCTCCATTGGTCATCCAAGTCATGGTCCGCTGCTCATCAGAGTGGAAGTGGACAAAGGCGAAGAACTGACCCACAATCTCGGGATCAAAGTCAAGGTGGAACGAGATGATGTTCTTGTTGGGGAACGTCGCATGGGAAACAAAAAGTTTCCTACGCACACGCAAACCTATCCATGGTGATGAGCATCTACGAGAGGGAAAGTGGATCTACATACCCTTGTAGATCGCTAAGCGGGAAGCGTTAACAAACGCGATTGGTGTAGTCGAACTTCTTCGCGATCCAAATCGCCGAGCGTCCCGCGATCCAATCACGAACCGTCCCGCGAACACATCATGATCCGTCCCGCGAACTCATCACGATCCGTCTCATGATCTTGATCACGATCTGTCCCGCGAACTCATCATGATCCGTTCCGTGATCACATCACGAACCGTCTCGCGATCTCGATCACGGTCCTTCCGATCTAGCGCCGAACGGACGGCACCTCCGCGTTCAGCACACGTGCAGCTTGATGACGATCTCCACCGTCTCGATCCAGTGAGAGGAGGTGGAGAGGAGAGAGAGTTCACCGGCAGCGTGACGGCGCTCCGGTGATGGTGGTGGAGCAATTCCGGCAGGGCTTCGCCTAAGCGCTGCAGAAAACCGATCTAGAGGAGAAACTATGCACCGGTGGAACGGGTAGCACGTGGCCGGAAATTCTGTCCAAAAACCACCCAATCCACTAGTATATATAGGAGGAGAGGATAGGAGAGGCAGCCAAGGCCTTTGGGTCAGCCGAAATAGGAGGTGGGAAGCAATCCTACTTCACCTCCAATCCTAGTTGGAGTAGGATTGCCTCCTATTGGCTGATTTTTCACTTTTTGCTTTAGGACTTTCTCTCCTGCGCCATGGGCCTTTGTGGCTGTTTTCCCAGCCCACTAAGGGCTGGTTATTATTCTCCCACATCCCATGGACCTCTTGGGGTCGATATACCCCTCCCGGAGGCCTCCCGGTACACTACCGGCACTCCCGGTACACTACCGATGAGCCCGAAACTTTTCCGGAAACCAAACTGGGACTTCCTATATATGAATATTTACCTCCGGACCATTCCGGAGCTCCTCGTGACATCCGGGACTCCTAACAAACTTCGGTCACCACCATACATAACTCTACACTACCGAAACGTCACCAAACCTTAAGTGTGCAGACCCTGCGGGTTCGAGAACTATGTAGACATGACCGAGACATCTCTACGGTCAATAACCAATGGCGGGACCTGGACGTCCACATTGGTTCCTACATATTCTACGAAGATCTTTATCGGTCGAACCTCTATGTCAAGGATTCAGTTAATCCCGTATAACGTTCCCTTTGTTCTTCGGTATGTTACTTGCCCGAGATTCGATCGTCGGTATCTCCATACCTAGTTCAAACTCGTTACCGGCAAGTCTCTTTACTCGTTCCGTAATACAAGATCCCGCAACTAACAATTAGTCACATTGCTTGCAAGGCTTATTGTGATGTTGCATTACCGAGTGGGCCCCAAGATACCTCTCCGTTACACGGAGTAACAAATCCCAGTCTCGATCCATGCCAACTCAACAGACACCATTGGAGATACCTGTAGAGCACCTTTACAGTCACCCAGTTACGTTGCGACGTTTGATACACACAAGGTACTCCTCCGATATCCGTGAGTTGCATGATCTCATGGTCATAGGAACATATGCTTGACATGTAGAAAACAGTAGCAATAAACTGACACGATCATATGCTATGTTTTTAGTTTGGGTCTTATCCATCACATCATTCTCCTAATGATGTGATCCCGTTATCAAATGACATCTAATGTCCATGGCTAGGAAACCTTAACCATCCTTTGATCGACGAGCTAGTCCATTAGAGGCATACTAGGGACATGGTTTTGTCTATGTATTCACACATGCATCTAAGTCTCCGATCAATACAATTATAGCATGGATAATAAACGATTATCATGAACAAGGAAATATGATAATAACTAATTTATTATTGCCTCTAGGGCATATTTCCAACAGTCTCCCACTTGCAATAGAGTCAATAATCTAGTTTACATCACCATGTGATTCGCATTGTTATGAATCTAACACCCAACGAGTTGTGGGGCTCGATCATGCTTTTCATGTGAGAGAGGTCTTATAGTCAACGGGTCTGTAACATTCAGATCCGTGTGCACTTTGCAAATACCTATGTCAAACTGTAAACACTGCTACCACACTCCGCTCGGTACTATTCCAAATGGTTGCTCCACTATACGTATCCAGATTGCTACTACGAGTCATCCGGATTAGTGTTAAAGCTTGTATCGACGTAACTCCTTACGACGAACTCTTTATCACCTCCATAATCGAGAACCATCTCCTCAGTCTCTTAGTTACTGAGGATAATCTTGACCGCTGTCCAGTGATCCACTCCTGGTTCACTCTTGTACCCCCTGACGGACTCATGGCAAGGCACACACAGGTGCGGTACACAGCATGGCATAATATAGAGCCTATGGCTAAGGCATAGGGGACGACATTCGCCCTTTCTCTTTCTTCTGCCATTGTCGAGCTTTGAGTCTCACTCAACTTTCACACCTTACAAATCAGGCGAGAACTCTTTCTCTGACTGATCCATTTTGAACTCTTTCAAAATCTTGTCAAGGTATGCACTCATTGAAAGTCTCATCGAGCATCTTGATCTATCTCCATAGATTTTGATGCTCAACAATTAGGTAGCTTCATCCAGGTCTTCCTTTGAAAATCACTTTCCAAATGACCGTTTTATGCTTTCCAGAAACTCTACATTATTTTTAATCAACAATATGTCATCCACATATACTTATCAGAAATTCTATAGTGCTCCCACTCACTTTATTGCAAATACAAGTTTCTCGTAAACTTTGTATAAACATCAAAATTTTGATCACCTTATCAAAGTGTATATTCCAACTCCGAGATGCTTGCTTCAGTCCATGGAAGGATCACCGAAGCTTGCACACCTTTTAGCATCCTTAGGCCTAACAAAACCTTCTGGTTGTATCACATACAACCTTTCCTCAAGTAAACCGTTACGGAAACGATGTTTTGATATCCATCTGCCAGATTTCATAATTGAAAACACAACAACTGCTAACATAATTCCAACAGACTTTAGCACCACTACGAGTGAGAAAGTCTCATCGTAGTCAACTCCTTGAACTTGTCACAAACATCTTTGCAACAAGTCGAGCTTTACAAATAGTGACATTCACCATCAGTGTCTGTCTTCATTTTAAAGATCCATTTGTACTCAACAACCTGCCGGCCAACAAGCAAGTCTACCAAAGTCTACACTTGGTTTTCATACATGGATCCTATCTCGGATTTCATGGCCTCCAACCATTTGTCGGAATCCGGGCCCATCATCGCTTCTCCATAGCTCGTAGGTTCATCGTTTGTCCAACAACATGACCTCCAAGACAGGGTTGTCGTACCGCTTAGGAGCAGTACACATCCTTGTCGACCTACGAAGTTCAATAGTAACTTGATCCTGAAGCTTCATGATCATCATCATTAACTTCCTCTTCAACTAACGTAGGCTTCATAGAAACAACATCCTGCGCTGCGCTACTCTCTGGTTGAACAAAGTTTAAACAACCTCATCAAGTTCTATCTTCCTCCCACTTAATTCTTTTGAGAGAAACTTTTCCTCGAGAAAGGATTCGTTTAGTC
Organism: Hordeum marinum; assembly: GCA_022496015.1. Taxonomy (NCBI): domain Eukaryota; kingdom Viridiplantae; phylum Streptophyta; class Magnoliopsida; order Poales; family Poaceae; genus Hordeum; species Hordeum marinum. The sequence goes on from CM039677.1 coordinate 58,795,599, forward strand.
ACAAACACTTTGCACTTGGATCTGAGATAGAAGGTTCACCCAACTGATCTTAGGGTATTCTATGAAGATGCATTTGTCCGCCTTGGGTTCGACCTCATTAGGTGAAAACATTTTCCACACAAGTGTCGCAGCCCCAAGTATTAAGAAATGACAGCTTAGGTTTCTATCAAACCATAATTCACATGGTGTCATATCAACGGATTTAGATGGTGCCCTATTTAAAGTGAATGTAGTTGTCTCTAATGCATAACCCCAAAATTATAGTAGTAAAACGACAAGAGACATCATAGCACGCACCATGTCCAATAGAGCATAACTGTGATGTTCGGACACACCATCACACTATGGTGTTCGAGGTGGCGTTTAGTTGTGAAACAACTTTCACATTGTCTTAAGTTGTATGCCAAACTCGTGACTCAGATATTCACCTCCACGATCATATCGCAGTCATTTTTATCTTCTTGTCACGATGATCTTTAAACTTCACTCTGAATTTGCTTGAACCTTTCAAACGAATCAGACTTGTGTTTCATTAAGTAAATATACACTATATCTACTCAAATCATCAGTGAAGGTAAGAAAATAACGATATCCACTGCACGCTACAAGACTCACTAGATTGCATACATCAACATGTATCATTTCCAATGAATCACTTGCCCGCTCCATCCAACGGGGTCCTTTAGTCATCTTGCCCAAGAGGCATGGTTCGCATGTCTCAACCGATTCGAAATCGAATGAGTCCAAATATCCATCACCATGGAGTTTCTTCATACGCTTTATACCAATATGACATTTTGCGGCAGTGCCACAAGTATGTGGTACTATCATTATTTAACTTTGTATCTTTTGACATCAATGTTATGAACATGTGTATTACTACGATCAAGATTTCAACAAACCATTCTCACTGGGTGCATGACCATTGAAGGTATTATTCATGTAAACAGAATAACTATTATTCTCTGACTTAAATGAAAAACCGTATTGCAACAAACATGATCTAATCATGTTCATGCTCAACACAAAACACCAAATAACATTTATTTAGGTTCGTCACTAATCCTAAAGGTAGAGAGAGTGTGCGATGTTGATCACATCAACCTTGGAAACATTTCCAACACACATCGTCACCTCACCCTTAGCTAGTTCTCTGTTTATTCCATAGCTTTTATTTCGAGTTACTAACATTTAGCAACCGAACCGGTATCCAATACCCAGGTGCTACTAGGAGTACTAGGAAGGTACACATCAATAACTCGTATATCAAATATACTTCTGTCGATGTTGCCAGCCTTCTTATCTACCAAGTATCTAGGGTTGTTCCGCTTCAGCGACCTCTCACCTCATAATATGATCACTTAGTCTCGGGTTTGAGTTCAACTTTGGGTTGCTTCACTGGAGCAGCAACTGACTTGCTATCCATGAAGTTTCCCTCCTTGCTCTTGCCCTTTTCGAAACTAGTGGTTTGATTAACCATCAACACTTGACGCTCCTTCTTGATTTCTACCTTCGCGGTGTCAAACATCGCGAACAGCTCAGGGATCAATACTTCTATCCCTGGTGTATTATAGTTCATCACTAAGTTCTAGTAGCTTTAGTGACAGTGACTTGGAGAACTATATCAATCACTATCTTATCTGGAAGATCAACTCCCACTTGATTCAAGCGATTGTAGTACCCAGACAATCTGAGTACATGCTCAATGATTGAGCTATTCTCCTTCATCTTACAGGCAAAGAATCTTGTTGGAGATCTCATATCTCGCAACAAAGGCACGAGCCTGAGATCACAATCTCTGCTCCTAGAACATCTCATATGTTCCGTGATGTTCAAAACGTTTCGGAGCCTCAATTCTAAGCCGTAATGCATGATCATGGACCCAGTCCGCAATATTGCTACCAACATCTTTCAACTCTATTTCTCTAGGAACATATAAAAATTTAAGGGAGCTACAGCGCGAGCTAGTAATCTACAACATAATTTGCAAAGACACTTTGACTATGTTCATGATAATGAGTTCAATTAATCATATTACTTAAGAACTCCCACTCAAATTGACATCCCTCCGATCATTCGAGTGATACATGATCCAAATTCACCAACTCAAGTCCGATCATCACGTGAGTTGAGGTGGCTGCAATGGTGAACAGCATTATGTTGATCATATCTACTATATGACTCATGTTCGACCTTTCGGTCTCTCGTGTTCCGAGGCCATGTCTGTACATGCTAGGCTCGTCAAGTTTAACCCAAGTGTTCTGCGCGTGCAAATCTGGCTTGCACCCGTTGTATGTGAACGTAGAGTCTATCACACCTGATCATCACGTGGTGTCTCAACACGACGAACTTTCGCAACGGTGCACACTCGGGGAGAACACAGTTCATCTTGAAATTCAAGTGAGGGATCACCTTATAATGCTACCGCCGTACTAAGCAAAACAAGGTGCATAAAAGGATTAACATCTCATGCAATTCATAAGTGACATGATATGGCCATGAATTTGTGTTTAAGATCTCCATCTTCGAAACACCGGCATGATCTCCATCGTCACCGGCACAACACCATGATCTCCATCATCTTGATCTCCATCAATGTGTTGCCATTGGGGTTGTGGCGCCAGCCCTGCTTCTACTTCTATTGCTACCGCTTAGCGATAAAGTAAAGCATTACATAGCGCTTAATGATTGACACGTAGGTCATACAATAATTAAAGACAACCCTATGGATCTTGCCGGTTGCCGTACTCACCGACATGCAAGTCGTGAAATTCTATACATCACATGATCATCTCATACATCACATATATCTCATCATGTAATTGGCCATATCACATCACAATATACCCTCCAAAAACAAGTTAGACGTCCTCTAATTGTTGTTGCATGTTTTACGTGGCTGCTACGGGTATCTAGCAAGAATGATTCTCACCTACACATAAACCACAACGGTGATACATAGATTGCTTTTCAACCTTCTCAAGGACCGCCTTTGTCAGATCCGATCCAACGAAAGTGAGAGAAACTGTCACCCGCAAGCCATCTAAGCAACAAGTTGCGTCGAGGGAACCGGTCTCTTGTAAGCGTACGAGTAATGTTTGTCCGGGCCGCTTCATCTCACAATCCCGCTGAACCAAAATACGACCAAGGGAGGAAGCAATCTAAGCATCAACGCCCACAAACCTTTTGTGTTCTACTCGAGATCTCATCGAACCATCAACCTAGCTCATGATGCCACTGTTGGGGAACGTCGCATGGGAAACAAAAAATTTCCTACGCACACGCGAACCTATCCATGGTGATGAGCATCTACGAGAGGGAGAGTGGATCTACATACCCTTGTAGATCGCTAAGCGGGAAGCATTAAGAAACGCGGTTGGTGTAGTCGAACTTCTTCGCGATCCAAATCGCCGAGCGTCCCGCGATCCAATCACGAACCGTCCCACGAACACATCATGATCCGTCCCGCGAACTCATCACGATCCGTCTCATGATCTTGATCATGATCTGTCCCGCGAACTCATCACGATCCGTTCCGTGATCACATCACGAACCGTCTCGCGATCTCGATCACGGTCCTTCCGATCTAGCGCCGAACGGACGACACCTCCGCGTTCAGCACACGTGCAGCTTGATGACGATCTCCACCGTATCGATCCAGCGAGAGGAGGTGGAGAGGAGAGAGAGTTCACCGGCAGCGTGACGGCGCTCCGGTGATGGTGGTGGAGCAATTCCGGCAGGGCTTCGCCTAAGCGCTGCAGAAAACCGATCTAGAGGAGAAACTATGCCCCGGTGGAACGGGTAGCACGTGGCCGGAAATTCTGTCCAAAAACCACCCAATCAACTAGTATATATAGGAGGAGAGGAGAGGAGAGGCAGACACGGCCTTTGGGTCGGCCGAAATAGGAGGTGGGAAGCAATCCTACTTCACCTCCAATCCTAGTTGGAGTAGGATTGCCTCCTATTGGCTGATTTTCCACTTTTTGCTTTAGGACTTTCTCTCCTGCGCCATGGGCCTTTGTGGCTGTTTTCCCAGCCCACTAAGGGCTGGTTATTATTATCCCACAGCCCATGGACCTCTTGGGGTCGAAATACCCCTCCCGGAGGCCTCCCGGTACACTACCGGCACTCCCGGTACACTACCGATGAGCCCGAAACTTTTCCGGAAACCAAACTGGGACTTCCTATATATGAATCTTTACCTCCGGACCATTCCGGAGATCCTCGTGACGTCCGGGATCTCATCCGGGACTCCAAACAAACTTCAGTCACCACCATACATAACTCTACACTACCGAAACGTCACCGAACCTTAAGTGTGCAGACCCTGCGGGTTCGAGAACTATGTAGACATGACCGAGACACTCTACGGTCAATAACCAATGGAGGGACCTGGACGTCCACATTGGTTCCTACATATTTACGAAGATCTTTATCGGTCGAACCTCTATGTCAAGGATTCAGTTAATCTCGTATAACGTTCCCTTTGTTCTTCGGTATGTTACTTGCCCGAGATTCGATCGTCGGTATCTCCATACCTAGTTCAACCTCGTTACCGGCAAGTCTCTTTACTCGTTCCGTAATACAAGATCCCGCAACTAACAATTATTCACATTGCTTGCAAGGCTTATTGTGATGTTGCATTACCGAGTGGGCCCCAAGATACCTCTCCGTTACACGGAGTAACAAATCCCAGTCTCGATCCATGCCAACTCAACAGACACCATCGGAGATACCTGTAGAGCACCTTTATAGTCACCCAGTTACGTTGCGACATTTGATACACACAAGGCACTCCTCCGATATCCGTGAGTTGCATGATCTCATGGTCATAGGAACATATGCTTGACATGTAGAAAACAGTAGCAATAAACTGACACGATCATATGTTATGTTTGTAGTTTGGGTCTTATCCATCAGATCATTCTCCTAATGATGTGATCCCTTTATCAAATGACATCTCATGTCCATGGCTAGGAAACCTTAACCATCCTTTGATCAATGAGCTAGTCCATTAGAGGCATACTAGGGACATGGTTTTGTCTATGTATCCACACATGCATCTAAGTCTCCGATCAATACAATTATAGCATGGATAATAAACGATTATCATGAACAAGGAAATATGATAATAACTAATTTATTATTGCCTCTAGGGCATATTTCCAACAGTTCTCAATAGCAAACTGTTCCACCAAACTCAGAGCCTCACCAAAGTATGCCTGGTGCTTCCGCATATGAGCCATCTCAATCCATTGGACAGGAACATATAGATTATTCTTGCCCTTGATCAAATCGATGTGGATGAGATATTGTTGCTTGGTCCAAAACAAATCATTTGCCCTGGAATGTTCCCTTGGTTTGACATAGGGGTCGATCAACCGATGAGACAGAAGCTCAGGTTGAGGCAGGTCCTCATAATTGTCAACTGGCTCCTTGATCTTGGATGCGGTCCTCTTGAAATGGCATGGCGGGGAATTGGACCCCTCAGGAGCATCTGCATCTGGATTGTGAAGTCGCTTTGAGCTAATGTCACGAGAGGGATTCGAGCGTCTTGGACCGGAGCCGGAACCGGAGCCACCACCTATGACACACAATGCAAACACAAGAGACAAACGAAAAAGGAGTCAAGGCAAAGATGAAAGCAGACACTAAAACCATATAGAGGTGAGAATAAACATGACAAAACAAGATAGCTTCGGATCGAGCGGTAGTACCGGTGGTTCATGCGGAAGTAAAAAAATTACTACGCTCCTGACGTGGTAGTACCGCTATGAGCAGTAGTATCATGGCGGGAGCGGAAGTAAAATTTTACTTCCGCCCAACGAGCGGAAGTAAAAAATTACTACTGCTCCGGACGCGGTAGTACCGTTGTGAGCGGTAGTACCGTGGCAGGAGCGGAAGTAAAAGTTTACTACCGCTTGAAGAGCGGTAGTACCGCATCAGAGCGGTAGTACCGCACAGGGCAGATTTTGCATGAACACGGATCAAAACCAGATCGGTACTGTCGTAGATCAAAAGTTATCCCGTTGTATCCTATCAATACGCACTTCTACCACACTAACACTCAAAACATCCCCTCATGCTCAGATTTGGCCAAAAAAATCACTATATCAACTCATATTTCCCCTAAACCTAGATTCAAAAATAGAGAAGCAAAACGAGAAGAGCTCAGGGAAATACCGGGGTCCATGGCAAGAGGACGAGGTGGGGAACGATCCCACCGGAGGGAATGAGAGGAGGGTGGCCGGAGATGGAGATCCGACAAGGTGCTCCGGTGTCGGTTGTGAGGAGGAGAGAGAGACGTGAGGGGAAGAGATAATGGGTATGGGGGAGTTTGAACTCCCCCTGCTGGCTCTTAACCCCCATGCACGCTCGACCACACAGTAGTACCGCGGTCATTGCGGTAGTACCGCTCAACGAGTGGAAGTATTTTTTTTACTTTTGTGCTCTAAGCGGTAGTACCGCTCCTGGAGCGGAAGTAATTTTTTACTTTTGTATTTTGGGGCGGTAGTACCATGTCGGGGATGCATCTATGCAAGCATAGAGGCAGTCCAACTCCAGCGGTAGTACCATGGATTTCCATGGTAGTACCGTGCTGCTCACAAAATGCACATTTCAGAGAGAAAAGAAAAACAAAGAGAAAGAACTTTTTCGCATAAAATGAGAGACACAAGAAGACAACGATGCAAGGCAAAACAAGAGTCTGGTTCAATAGAGAAAAAAGTAGAAATGAGGACCAAACAATGAACCACGACTTCGCATGAAGAGAGTGAGGTGGCCCTAGAGCCACCTATGTTTGAGTCAAATGGTATGGCACCGCGAAGAATTATCCTTGGGCCCATGACCAAGACTCATCTTTTGAAGCACAGTAACCATCCAAAAAATGGCTGATGTGAAAAGACTTTGATTAGTTTGTGCATAATAAGGGGAGGGATAGTTCATTGAGAGAACTAGACTCCCTAAATCCATGCCTACACCTAGACAAGACATAATGATGAGTGTGGTGAGGTGTGCACAAAGTCAATCCACATTGCTCGAATCAATGATATTTAGCTCATGTTTAACTCGCAAAATCTTGCTTCATCCAATGGCTTCGTAAATATGTCAGCAAGTTGTTCATTAGTGCTCAGATGGATAGGATTGATGTCTCCTTGCTTGACGTGTTCCCGGAGGAAGTGATGACGAATATCAATATGCTTCGTCTTGCAATGTTGAACTGGGTTGCTGGAGATCATAATGGCACTTTCATTATCACAGTAAAGAGGCACTTTGTCACAATTGACACCATAATCCTTTAAAGTTTGCCTCATCCAAAAAATCTGTACACAGCAACTGGTAGTAGCTACATACTCGGCCTCGGTGGACGAGAGAGAAACACAGTTTTGTTTCTTTGAAGACCAACTTACCAAAGACCGACCAAGAAATTGGAAGCCTCCGGAAGTGGACTTTCTATCCGCACGGTCTCCCGCCCAATCCGAGTCAGTGTATCCAATGAGTCAAAAGAAGCCCCCTTGGGATACCATAAGCGAAAGTTTGGGGTATGAGCCAAATATCGAAAGATTCGCTCGACAGCCACATGGTGACTCTCCTTAGGTGCGGATTGAAAACGTGCACAAATACCCACACTTAACATGATATCCAGTCTAGATGCACAAAGATAAAGCAAGGATCCAATCATGGAGCGATATACTTGTTGATCCACTGCTTTACCATTGGGATCACTTTCAAGATGGCATTTGAGTGGCATGGGAGTGTTGGCCTTGGGAGGATTGAGCTCATCCCTCTTGAACCTCTTGAGCATGTCTTGAGTGTATTTAGCTTGATTGATGAAGGTACCTTGACTTCGTTGCTTGACTTCGAAACCAAGGAAGAACTTCAACTCTCCCATCATAGACATCTCAAATTTATTTTTCATCAAATTGGCAAATTCTTCATTGAAAGCTTTGCTTGGAGAACCAAAAATAATATAATCAACATATAGTTGGCATATGAACAAGTTCCCGTTGACCCTCTTCGTAAAAAGAGTGGGATCGATTTTCCCAATTTCAAACCCACGGTCTTGCAACATCTCGGTAAGGTGCTCATACCATGCGCGTGGGGCTTGCTTAAGGCCATAGAGAGCCTTATCGAGAATGTATACATGATTGGGAAACTTGGGATCCTCGAACCCTAGGGGTTGCTTGACATATACCAACTCCTTAAGAGGACCATTAAGAAAAAACACTCTTGACATCCATTTGATATAATTTAAAGTTATGGTGAGAGGCATATGCAAGCAACATGTGAATATATTCAAGGCGAGCAACAGGAGCAAAAGTTTCACCGTAGTCGATACCCTCGACTTGGGAGTAGCCTTGTGCCACCAATCTTGCCTTGTTGCGAATGAAGATACCGTTTGCATCTTGCTTGTTTTTTAAGATCCATTTACTTCCAATAACATTGCGGTTCTCCTGAGGTCTTGGCACCAATTGACATACTTGGTTGCGCTCGAAGTTGTTGAGTTAATCATGCATAGCTTCAACCCACTCCATATCTTCGAGCGCATCTTGTACCTTAAGGGGCTCAATGCAAGAAACAAACGCGTGATGTTCACAAAAGTTTGTTAATTGTTTATGAGTGGTTACCCCTTTTTGCAAGTCGTCATAGACGTTTTCCAACAAATGTTGTTTAAGTTTGAGCTTGGCAGCATTCTTGATGGCTCGTCTCTCTAAGATTTCCTCCATGGAAGGTTAGGTGACAGCATTCTGAGAGTCATCTTCTTGATGATCTTGAGCGCCTTCGTGAGCCTGCTCTTGATCTTGAAGAAGATCTTGATCTTGAGCTTGCTCGAAGACGTGAACTTGATCTTGGGCATCACTTGGTGAACTACCATCCTTAGTAGATTGATCTTGCCCTTGATCTTGTCCATGTGTTAAAGGAACTTAATTTTGTTCTTCGGAAGCGTGTGGGTCTTGTGTTGATGATGGTTCCACTTTAGTGGAACATTGTCCTTCTCCTTCGACCACAAGGGGTTTCTCAATGGGTAGGAAGTATCCCACACCCATTCTTCTTATGGCTTGGGGAGGAATTTCATCACCTACATCACAAAGACCACTTTGCTCCACTTGGGAGCCATTATTTTCATCAAACTCTATGTTACTCGTCTCCTTAATGAGTCCCGTAGACTTGTTGAGGACACGGTAAGCATGAGAGTTTGCAGCATAACCAACAAATATGCCCTCATGGGATCTAGATTCAAATTTAGACAAACGAGCACCTTTATTGAGAATGAAACACTTACAACCGAACACTCGGAAGTATTTGAGGTTGGGCTTGTTCTCGGTAAGAATCTCATAAGGAGTCTTGTTCAAGCCTTTGTGGAGATAGAGCTGATTTGATGCATGACACGCTATCTTGATGGCTTCGGCCCAAAAGTTGTACAGAGATTTAAACCCCATCATCATGGTTCTTGTCGCACCCATCAACGTCTGGTTCTTCCTCTCCACAACACCATTTTGTTGAGGGGTGTAAGGTGTGGAATATTGGTTCTTTATCCCTTCGTCACTGAGAAACTCATTTAGGGTGTAGTTCTTGAACTCAGTGTCGTTGTCACTTCTGATCATCAGAATCTTTGCATCATGTTGACATTGGACTTCATTTGCAAAGTCGATGACGGTCTGTTGAGTCTCACTCTTCCTCTTGAAGAAATATACCCAAGTATATATAGAGTAATCATCCACAATCACCAAGCAATATCTTCTTCCACCAAGACTGTCAAAAGATGGGGGCCCGAAGAGATCCATGTGAAGGAGCTCTAAGGTCCTCTTTGAGTAGATTGTTGTAGTTGGACGATGAGCCTTTTCATGTAGCTTTCCTTCGATACAAGCACTGCAAGCACGATCTTTGGCAAAATTCACATTTGTTAGTCCAAGAATGTGATCCCCTTTGAGAAGACTTTGCAAAGATCTCATACTGACATGGGCTAGCCGGCGATGCTAAAGCCATCCCACATCAACTTTAGCCATTAGACATGTCGCGGTCTTAGTGGGTCGCTCGGAGAAGTTAATCACATAGAGACCGTTTTCGACATGTCCAACAAAGGCTACTTTAAGAGTCTTGCTCGTGCAAGTTGACGAACGGAAAGTAAATTGTATGCAAGGGTCTCAACAAGCATGACTCTCTCAATAGTTAAAGTCAGAGAGATAACCACCTTACCAAGACCCAATACCTTTGAGATTGCATCATCTCCAAATGAGACTTGGGAGGCCACAGATTCATCGGGTTTAACATCCACCACCAAGTCCTTGCTTCCGGTCATATGATTTGTTGCTCCGCTATCGAGCAACCATGAGACTCCCCCAGAAGCAAAGTCCTACAAGAGATCAATGTTTGGCTTTAGGTACCCATTATTTAATGGGTCCTTTCATGTTAGCAACAAGGGTCTTGGGAACCCAAATAAACCATTCAATGTACTCATAAGAAGAACCAACATATTTGGCATAAAAATGCCCATCACTAGCATGGCACAAAACATAAGAGGGGTTAAAGTCGCCGGTCTTGTTGGGGTGGGTGATCTTGCCCTTCTTGGCATTATCAACCACAACTTTGTCTTTCTTATTCTCATGAGGACCATCTCCTACTCTTACAAAGGTTTCCTTGAGTGGTGGAATTTCCTTGGTGTTCACAATCTTCTTCTTGTTGCTTTTGGGTGCAAACCCAACTCCTTCTTTTGCCACAACTTCCTTCTGATTACTCAAGAGATCATTGAGCGTCTTTTCACCTTGGATACACATCACCAAGCCCTTTTCAAGTTGTTCTTTTAGCTTAGCATTTTCCTCCACAAGATGTGCATGCTCACAACATGGGTTAGTAGCAGAAGCATTATCAATTAGAACAAAAGGAGGGCACGTAGCAATTTCCTTAGTGAGTTTTACTTGGAGTTGATCATGCGACTCCTTAAGCGAGGCATGAGCACACTTCAATGCCTTGTGAGCATTGTCAAGTGTATCAAGCTCAACCTTGAGTCGATCATGGCCAACTCCAAGTGCAACCTTTTCAGATTTGCGCACACGGTTAAGAGCAATAGAATGATCATAATCTTTACGTAATTTAGCAAGATCATCATTTTGTGACTCCTCAAGAGTCATACGAAGACATCGCTCTTCCTCAAGAGCAATAGATAGATCTGCTATCACGTCGGCATAATCACGACTATGGCCTCTCAACTCCTCAAGAAATTCTTCTTGCAAATCAATAGTGCCCTGGGCCTCACCAAGTTGTTCCAAGAGAGCAATGAAGTGCTTCTTGGACTCTCCCTTGAGTTTACACATGAATTTGTCAAACTCATTTTTATCCTCGTTCACCTCCTCATGTTCATCCACACATTCTAAAGATGGAGTGGGAGAAATAGAAGTCTTAATGTTTGAGGTTTTGGCGTTGGAGGTTACCTTGGTGATACCTTTAGCCATGAGGCACCTCATGATGATGTTCTCATTGGGGGTGTCGAAGAGTGACACCTTGGGGTAGAGGAAGCAATTGCCACAGATGCCATTGCCATTCCTTCACCACTTGTGTCTTCGTCATCAACATCATCATCCGAGGCATACTCTTCTTGAGCCACCAATACTTTGTGAGGACCCTTCTTGATGAAGTTGGTTTTGTTGGGGAAGGACTTGGCCTTATCTTTGTGAATGAGCTTGCCACCATTGTCTTCCCTCTTCTCATATTGGCAATCCACCACAAAGTGACTCACATTACCACAGTTGTAGCATGTTCGCACACGTTGCTTGCCCTTTGACCCATTTGAGTTGTTCTTGGAGAAGTTGGGCCTTGTGTTTCTCTTGTTGCCCTAAAATTGTCTGGACGCAAGAGCCATGTGCTCATGATAAGTATATTCGGTGTCCTCGGGGCAACCCTCTTCTTCTTATTCTTCCCCTTGACTAACCTTAGCCTTCAAAGCAAGGTTGGGAGAGGATTTATTTGACCGTTGAACGCGAGCGAGAGCATTGTCAGCAGTCGTGTTCAAGATGTTCATTGCAATAAATTCATCCAACACATCACCAGAAGATAAGGTGTGAAAGGCCGGCCTTTGTCGAATGACAGCGGACATGGCCTTGTTGTAGGGCATGATGCCCTTCAGAACCTTACGCTTGATCCAAGTATCATCCACATCCTTGATGCCATGATCCTTGAGGGAAACAGTGAGAGTGGTCACCCTTCTATAGAGCTCACACGGTTCCTCATCCTCTATCATCACAAACTCATCTGACTGGTCAAGGACAACTTCATAGTTTGACCGTTGAATGCTTGAACTACCCTTGTACATGGATACGATGTGTTCCCAACACTCTTTAGCAACAGTGAAGGGCCGCAGGTGAGGTAGGTCTTCAGTAGGTATAGCAGCTTGGAGTATGAACAAGGCGGGAGAATTTAGCTGTTTATCTGCTTGTTCTCTTGGAGTGAGGTTGCATGGATCATGAGGATAGTATCCTTCTTCAATGACTCTCATGAGATGAATTGAGTTGTGATCTAAATGAGACTTGATACAGAAAACCCAGTTAGCAAAATCATTCTTAACAAGTTTAGGAGGAGAACCAAGATTAACTATATGAGGTGGGTGCACCGGTCCTCCATAGATTACGGGAGGGGGAACTAAGGCAAAGCTCCCCGACCCATTAACTCCTTGAGAATGATTATCCTTGTCAGCACTAGCCCCCTCCTTACCGGAGTTGACATTCGATGTCGAGTTAATAGGTTTGACCACTTGCATCGCATCGGTAGACACTTTAAGAATATTACGGAAATCTTTGAACATGGATTGAACCTCGGTCACCATGGAGGATTTGAGTAAGGACAATGCCTCATTCAAATCCTCGCGTGAGACCGTGTTCACTCCCACGGCCTCGGGAATTTCTCCCGCACACTCCTCTTCGCCAGCCATACTCTTCGGGTAGTGAAACCCTTAATAAAGGGACGTAGATCTGATACCAATTGAAAGGATTGATATGATTGACTAGAGGGGGGTGAATAGGCAACTAACACTTTTTAACTTTTCCTTAAAAATTTAGGCTAAGCATCAAATAAGTTGGCTAGATGTGCAACTAGGTGAAGAACCTATATGATGCAAACCACAACAAGTACACAAGCAAGCAAGGGGTACAACACAATAATAGCTTGCAAGAAGTAAAGGTACGAGATAATCAAAAGTGGAGCCAGTGGATACGAGGATGTGTTACTGGAGTTCCTTCCTTGTGAGGAAGTACGTCTCCGTTGGAGTGGTGTGGAGGCACAATGCTCCCCAAGAAGCCACTAGGGCCACCGTATTCTCCTAACGCCCTCACACAATGCGAGATGTTGTGATTCCACTATTGGCTCCCTTGAAGGCGGCAACCGAACCTTTACAAACAAGGTTGGGGCTATCTCCACAACTGAATTGGAGGCTCCCGACGACACCACGAAGCTTCACCACAATGGAATGTGGCTTCGAGGTGACCTCAACCATCTAGGGTGCTCAAACACCCAAGAGTAACAAGATCCGCAAGGGATTAGTGGGGGGAATGAAATTTCTCTTGGTGGAAGTGTAGATCGAGGCCTTCTCAACCAATCCCTAGAAAATCAACAAGTTTGATTGGCTAGGGAGAGAGATCGGGTTAAAATGGAGCTTTGAACAACAATGGAGTTTGGGAAAGGAAGAGGTGAACTTCTAGAGGAAGAAGACCTCCCTTTTATAGTGGGGGACAAGATCCAACCGTTATCCCCACCCTCAGCCCTGCGCGCCGTGGTACTACCGCAAAAGACCAGTGTACTACCACAAGGCCTTGCGGTACTACCGCTGCCACATGCGGTACTACCGCTCGCACGGAAGTAACAGGCTCAGGCCGATTGCAGTAGGAAACAAGCGGTAGAACCGACGGAGCGGTACTACCGCGAGCCAATGCGGTACTACCGCATGGTCGGCAGAGGCTGGTACTGGAGATGCACGGAAGTAAAAAATTACTTCCGTGCCTACCTCCGCAAAGGGCGAAACTGCGAAAAAGTTCGGCACGGTAGTACCGAACGTGGATCACGGTACTATCGTAAGAGGGCGGATGTAAAAAATTACATCTGCGCCTACTACCGCAGGCGTATGTACCAGGGCAGGGGACAGTGGTACTACCGCTGGCTCCTGCGGTAGTACCCCTACCTTGAGCGGTACTACCACCGGCCACTGAAAGCAAACACCCTCGCAGGCTTTCACTTTGCACAGGAATGGAAAACGAGCTGGAGCTCCATTCAAGCGAAGGAAAGGTGGTGCAATAGAATAGATGTGTACGTGTTGATTCCACCCAAACCTTTCCGAAGTGGACCCCCTCTTAATAGTACGGCTTTCCTACGACTCAAATCCACCAAAAGGAAACGTAGAAAACAACCATCTTCGATAGGCTCCGAGGGGCACTAAATCGTCTTGTGCCTAGACATGATATCTGAAATGCTCAATGCACACGATTAGTCCGCAAAGGCATTGTCATCAATCACCAAAACCACTTAATGAGAAATATGCCCTTACAAAGAGGACTCTACATTTTATATTTGTGAGAAATCACTTTGAGTCCATAGGAAAGCCAATACTATTAAAAGGGGGTAAGGTTTTGTTGGTGAACAAAAAGCTCATAGGTGCACAAGTGATACTCACCAAAGACACCCACAAACTCTCCCACCAAAGTCTATCCTAAGCCAAACACTCAAAATTGGTGCAACCAACATTCCACATCCGGTGCCACCGATTCCAAACCCTAGACAGACCCATCCAAAGCCTAGCCACTTCGGTGCAACCGATACTGCTTTCGGTGCCACCGAGTTGGGCTGTCAAGTTTCTGTTACGCAAGTTCACATTTTCGGTCCGTCCGAGAATGTTGAGTCGGCGTCACCGAGTTTGGCAATTCTGACCGTTGGTCACCTTATCGGTTCAACCGAGATTCCTATATCGGTCTCACCGAGATTCAAAAGTTGCCACCTTTTGGTCACTTCGGTACCACCGAGATTTAACACATCGGTGTCACCGAGTTGGTCATTTTGTGTGTAACGGTTGGATTTTTGGGGATGCCTATATATACCCCTTGACCACCACCTACTCGAGAAGAGAAGCACTCGGAACCATTCCATACCTATCCTATTAGTTTTCTGAGAAGAGAACCACATACCCTTGTGTTGAGGTCAAGATCTTCCACTCCAACCATATGGATCTTGATTTCTAGCCTCCCCAAGTTGCTTTCCACCAATCCCATCTCTTCTACCAAGTCATATCTGTGAGAGAGTGATTGTGTGTTGAGGAGTCTATCATCTTGAAGCACAAGAGCAAGGAGTTCATCGACATTATCGAGCCTATTACCTTTTGGAGGGTGGTGCCTCCTTGATTGGTTAGGTGTCGCTTGGGAGTCTCCTACTTTGTATTGTGGAGTGAACAAAGAATTTTGTAAGGGCAAGGAGATCATCTACTTCATGAAGATCTACCCCGAGTTTGGCTAGTCCTCCGTGGACGTAGGCCGTCATGGTATAGTCAAGGTTGCTTCTTCGTGGAACCCTCCGTGGGTAGAGCCCTCCGTGGACTCTCGTGACCGTTACCCTCCGTGGGTTGAAGACTCCATGAACGTGTACGTACGATAGAACCACCTATCGGAACCACGGGAAAAATTAGCGTGTCATCAATTGAGTCCGCTTTCCTTACCCTCTCTTTACTTACATGTGCAATGTTTTTACTTTCCACTCCTATACTCTTAGACATGCATGTGTAGGGTGTACTTGACATACTATGAATGCTAAAACTTGCCAAGAATTACAATTGGGGAAAAAGCATAGTTTTATTTGGTCAAGTAGTCTAATCATCCCCCTCTAGACCTACTTCCGATCCTACAGAGATGCCCGCATGTGTGTCGCCGCAGAGCACCGCCCATTGCTGAAGAAAGCTGCGGAGTTTCACAAGCACGCAGTTCAGATTTCTCCAAGATCGACCCTGAAAACAAAACTCATTCCTCAATCTCCATATACTCCACAAGGAGGCGTCTACAACCATGTTAAGAACCGTTTTTTCTTATTTTTATGCCACAGAGCACAAACATCATTAAAACATGCAATTTGGTCGGTTTGAAATGCTATAGAAACCAGAGATCACACAGATTTTGCAACAATACAGTCAAAGAACAGGTGCTGGACATTTTCAAATTCAACACAGAACAGACAGGTTGGGTCATCGACATTCCTATGCTTAGCTAAGTTATCTCTAGTGAGGACTTTGTTATACATGCACAACCACAAGAATACATGAATGTTTCGGGGGCAAAGCACTTTCCATAATTTCTCTCCAGTGGCACAAACCACTCGTCCAAAGTTGATCGCATTATAGAAGGATCTAACTGAAAATATCCATTAGTCTCCAGCATCCAAATAGGAGTATCCTGATCATTGGAAATAGGATTTGTTTGATAGTGTCTAACAGCTGGTGCCAACTATTCATACCATTCCAGTCTGCACATCTTCTAAATGATAATTTCAAATTAACCCCATCCCAAACTTGAGCTACAGTACATTCAGGTTGATTGCAGATCTCATAGAGCTCCCAGAATTGAGTTTTGAGGGAAGAATCCCCCACCCAAATGTCAGGCCAAAATTTGATCCTAACACCATCACCAATCTTCCAGTGGTAAAAAGTTTTAGAAGCTTGTAAAGCCCAGGTGATACTCTTCCAGAAGGGGAAGCCATTCTCTAGCTTAGCCCACAAAATATTAGGAGAACTAGTATTATATTTGAACTCGATAATACGCTTCCAATCTTTATCACTTTGATCAAAATATCTTTTCCCCCACGAGGCCAACAAGGCCATATTGAATTCTTTGAGGTTAGGAACACCTAATCCCCCAAAGCTCTTCTTCCTAGTAACAAGCCCCCAATTAGCCAAGTGATATTTGTGTTGGTCATCAATATTACCCCAAAAGAAGTGAGCCATCTCAGAATTGATAGCACTAATCGCCCATTTTGGAAATTTAATGACAGTCATCAAATAAGAAGGAATACTAACAATGCAAGCACACAATAATATCAGCTTCCCTCTATAGGAAAGGTGTTTTCCCAGCCACCCAGAGATAACTTTGATAATTCTATCTATGATAGGCTGACGATCATCTTTTTTGAGATTCTCAAAATGCATAGGAACCCCTGAATATTTAATAGGAAAGGAACCAAGTTCACAATAGAAAATCTGGGCAAAATATTTTGCAACTTCTTCCTCTATATTGACTGATAGCAAGTCACTTTTATGAAAATTAATTCTCATCACAGATAGATTTTCAAAGCAGGATAAGATCCATTTAGAATTCCTAGCTTTCTCATAAGAGTATTCCAGGAACAAGAGAGTATCATCCGCGTATTGTAGACTAACTATACCTCCAGGCACCACATGGGGTAGTAACCCCAAAATAAGACCCTGTCGAGAAGCTTTGCTAAGCATCTTAGAAAAGACATCTGCTATTAGGTTTAAACAGAAGGGGGGATCCAGGATCTCCTTGTTTAAGACCTTTCCCCCCTAAGAAGTAAGGACCAATAGTAGCATTGATCTTCACACTAAAGGTACTCTGCTCCAGGATCTTCCTAATCCAAGAAATACATTTCGGACCAAACCCTCTAGAAGCTAACATCTCAAAAAGGAACTCCCAACTAACTCTATCATATGCATTTTCATAGTCCAGTTTGAGGATAAGCCCCTGGGTCTTGGATCTTTTGTAACATCCCAAAATTTCATTTTGGAATTTTATGAAATGTAGCTATGCATCTATCATCATCATTGCTTGAATGTATGTAATTGTTGAAATGCCTTCTCTGAATTTCTGAAACCCCTTTCTACTTTCAATGTGTTGCTTTCACCTATTTGAAAATCTTGGTAAAATGTTCAAATATGAGGGGAGGAACATGACACTCCACACCAAGACCTAATTGGTGATTTATTTGAACAATAAAAAAACCAGGGGTTGTTTTGAAAATATTTGCAAAAAAGGATTTAAAAACAATAGGCAATTTCTAAAAATATTATTTTTTTTCAAAGTATTCAAATGACAGAATAAAAATGTTCAATAAATGTCATTTATTATTCTGTTAATTTTGATATATAATACTCCTATATTTAGAAAGGTTTTGAATGTTTTTAAAGACGTTTTACTGCTCTGGTTAAAAAAACGGTAACGGTCTTAATTAAAACAGGCCGGCCCACAGGCAGTTACTACCGTATTGATTACTAGCCGGCCGGCCGACGCGCAACGGACGCCTCTCTTTCGCTGAGCAGTAGACCCCACCCCGACCGCCCGTAGACTTCGCGCGGTCATCACTCTCCTCCCCCCCCCCCCCACGACCTCGTCGCCGGCCGTTTCTTCCTCACAGATCCCGCCTCTCCTCACCCCTCCTCGCTCCCCGCACACCCCCTATATAAGCTGGCCACTTACGCTCTCCATTTCCCCCCAAACCCCCTCCTACCTCGCCGGAAGGCTGCCGCAGCACGTCGCCGGAGTTCCTGCCGCCACCGAACCCCCCATTGCTCGTGGTCGTCGTCACCCTCCACCACTCTACCCACCGTTGCCACCAATCGACGCCGGACGACCGCCGCTGTCGCCTGGACCTCTCTGCTGCCTCCCGCGACCACCGGAGCACCCTCCACGACCAACTCCGACTTCCGGCCACCGTCGTCGTCGCCGGAGAATCCACCCCCCCCCCCCTCTGTAAGACTCCCGCTTCACCGTAGCCGTAGGATCCGTAAGCAACGCGTTAGATTAGATCGGATTTAATTCCGAACCGGTATCCTCCACCGACCGGTCGCCCGCCCGTAACCCCACTCGCACACCCCCCTTAGCCACTCGCAGGCTGCCACGTAGCCCCTGGCCGTCCGGTAGTTTTCTGGGGTTTTTTCTGTTTTATTTTAGTTAACAAAAACTTTTCAAATTTGTTTTAGCTATAACTTTTAATCTGTTTAATGTTTTGAGTTGATTCTTTTTGCAATAGCTCACATTTTTCATTTAGTTTCACCCTGTACTGTTAAATTTCAAATTTGAACTATAAAATTTGAATTTAATCAAATTTGCTCAAATCATTCAAATCTGAATAACTAGAGTTTGAAAATAGATTTTGATATGAATCTTTTTGCTACTGTTTGATATTGGTTAGGACTATCACCATGTTTAGTTTGAGAATTTTTAGGATGATTTTTATTAGTGTTCTAGCTATAAACAGAATCTGCCTAGTATTATAGTATAGTTTTATTTACTTAGTTTTCGTTAGTTTAATTTAGATTTAGTTTTAATTTGTTTAGTAGGTTCTGTTGATTAAACATTTAATGTTTTACTTAATGTTAATAAAAATATAAAACTGCTTAGTTTATTTCTTTGTTAATATAGGAATCACAACTTCTTTTCAAATAGGTTTAATTTGATTAAAACAACTAGTTTAGCAATAGATTTCTTTGAACAAAGTTTTATATAATTAAATTCTGTTTTCTAAGACAAGTTTATTTGTAAATTCTTTTCTGTTAAGAACATGTTTTGTTAATAAATAATAGGTTTTGTTTTGCTCTTTTGTTAGTAAAACTATAGTTGTTTCATATAGTGTTTATCAAAACTTTTATAAACTTTACTAAAGTTTTTCTCAACAAACTTTAAATTAATTTAATTCTGTTATTAATAAAATATTTTATTGTTTTCTTGCTGTCAACTATTGTTTTGGTTAATACAAATGGTTTCATTATGTTAGTAGTGTTTTAACAATCATTTTTTTAGAAAACAAAACTTTGTGTGTTTTCTTGCTTGTGATTATGCATTGTTTGTCTTGATTGTTTACTATTTCCTTGCTGACTTTGTGAGTTACATTATTTTGTTGTATTCTTATTGAGTGCTATTTGTTGCTTCGTTAGATTATCCGGAGTGCGAAGCTTGTTACCTAGAGTCACTCACGTACGAAGATCATCAATCAGGCAAGTCACTTTGATCATCTTTACCCATGTTTTTATTGCATTAGTTCTTCCATCCCCCCCAATTGCATGCAAAGTAGGTAATTGGAAACTTGGTTACTTGTTGTAGTATCATGTGGTAGGATCCCTCTCAACCCTTGACACATTGGCCCGGGAAACGTTGTTTTACTTTTTGCTATGCTATTAGTAGACGGGGTTGGTTGTGTGATTCATGAGAGTTGAGAGAGCTAATAATTTCAAGACCTACCTAATGATCAAGACTTCAAGACTCCGAGTTTTCAAACATATCTCTGGGTGGATGATGGTTGAACGGCACCTTGGAGAAACCTGTGGATTTGCCTAGGTGATGCTGGAGATGGCCAGTATTCACGCGGAAAGGTCCACCCAGGCACAAAGAGATGGATGGATGCTTCAAGACCCAAGGCTTACCTGTACAGCCACAAGTCATTATGGGCTCTGGCTTGGTTGGATATCGTGGTGACCTTGGACAGGCGGTGCTACGAGATGTAGAAGAACGGTAGGAAAGGATGGGCACCGACAGAGTCGCAGGGAAACCCTTTGGAAGACCATGTTTTGGTCATCCGTTTCTCAAACACCCTGAAGTGCGAGAAATCAAACGGAGGCGACCAAATCTTGTGGGGAACGTGTGCAAAGCTCTACAGAGTACTCAAACCTAATCGATTAGCCGTGTCCACGGTCATGGACGACTTGAGCCAAAGGAACTGAAACTTCCGAAACTCTCAACACAATTTAATATGATGATGTGGGTATTAATAACTTGGGTATGAGAATTGGTTGGTGGAACCATCTCATTAAAAAACCAACTTAGTAATAATTTTGCTTAGTCCCCTCTTGTTGTAGGAAAATTGGCTTTACGCAAAACTTACTACTCCACCTGCCATAATTGCATATAGAATAGAGGATTATCTTCTCACCCCTCTTGTGACTTTGCCGGCATATTCCATATGCTGACCTACACGGCTGCAACGTATCATGTTGCAGAGTACTTTTCCGACCAGGAGTGAGGACACGTTCTACGCTCGGTGAGATGCCCTTGGAGTCAGATGGACTCATCTACCTTCGACGCTTCCGCAAGACTTAGTTATTCTCATGAGTTGGCCATCGGCCACTTTGTTGTAATGATTATTGTAATAAAGGACTCGATATGAGATTTCGTTAATATAATGATGTGTGATTTCCCTTTGATATATACATTGATGTACCGTGTGTGTACCAGCATGATCTTGGGATGGTACGGAAACACCGGAGATTCGACCTTTCAGGTCGGGTCGCTACATCTTTTAACCTCATGGATAGCCTCATGAGCCAGTACCACAATCTCAAGGATGAACCGCCCTTTAATAAAAGTTGTTTGGTTAGGGGAAATTAACCTATCTCCAATAGGAGACACTCTGTTAGTCATGGCCTTAGACAAAAATTTAACCGCACAATTACCAGGCTGATGGGCCTGAACTTCTTCATGTCTACAGCATTCTCCTCTTTAGGAAACAGGACTATCAAAGCAAAGTTTAGTTTATGAATATCTAGTTTCCCTTCCTCAAATTCCCTGACCATGGCCATGAAGTCTGTTTTAATCAAATCCCAAAAGGATTGGTAGAATAGGAAAGAAAGCCCATCAGGGCCCGGAGCACCATGAGCATACGAACCAAAAATGGCCTCTTTAATTTCTTCTTTAGAGAAATTCTTCTGAAGCACCTCATTCTCCTCAGGGGTGACTAATTCATCTGCACTCCAAAAGGAGGGACCCAGGTGAATATTGTGTTTCGGCTCGTAACCAAATAAGCCCTTGTAGTATTTGGTGGCTACCTCTAACATCGCTTTAGTGGTATGGACAGAGCCCTCATCCCCATTTAGCATGAATAAGTGGTTTTTACGGTCTCTATGATTCGCTAAAGCGTGGAAGTATGCATTATTCTTATCTCCATCCTTGATGCTCTGGTCTCTCGATCTTTGCCACAAGGCAATTTCTTCTTTATGCCAAATAGCATACAGTTCCTTTTTAATGTCACTCATATGAGATTTATCTGCCTCGTCAATCTAGTTACTTTCAGAGAAAACATCCAGAATATCAAATTCTAATAACAGGCCTCTCTTTTTTCGCTTAAACCCAGCCTCAACATTAATGGCCCAACCTTTGATCTTTTTACGCAAGTTTTTTGTTTTGTTCAGCCAGTTGTCAATAGCTGGCCTGAGGTTTGGGGTGTTGTTCCAAACTTCATAGACTAGATCTTTGAAACCTGGCTGATCCAGCCACCATTTTTCAAAACGGAAAGTTTTCGAGGAGGTAACCCTCCTAGCTTTAGTGTCTAAGATCAGAGGGGTGTGGTCACTACCCACTCTTGGCAAAGCTGACAAAACAATCAGACGGAAATGGGCATCCCATGCCGCAGACATGAACACCCGGTCGATAGTCTCAAAAATAGGGTTTTCCTGGTTATTACTCCACGTATAGCATCTATTAGCAACCTTAATCTCCATCAGACCCCATTTATTAATCCAATCATTAAAAGAAAAGAAAATTGACTATTAATAACCCCATTATTCTTATCAGTCGCGGTTCTAACAAGATTAAAGTCACCACCCAAAAGGGTAGGATGTGTCAGGGAACACATGACTTCATGCAGCTCAGCAATAAATTCAGTTTTCAGATCATTATACGCCATCCCATAGACAGCCACAAGGTGCCAAATGAAACCATCATCTTTATTCTTAACAGTAGTAACCACACAATACTTCTTATTAACAAATTCAACTATCTCAAATAGGTTGTTCTTAAGACCTACAAGGATACCACCAGCAGTATTAGTAGCTGGCAGCATGTGCCAACAAAAGTCATTACTACCTGCAATTGTGTTAAGCATGTTCCTATCAATGATCTCTCTTTTGGTTTCAAAGAAACCCACAAAGTTCACATAATTGTTATTGAGGAAATCCACAAGGCACTGTAATTTGCCATGTTGACCAAGACCTCTCACATTCCAAAAGGCTCCTATCATTTAACTTTAAAAGGGTGGGACAAGCCACAAGGCATGTTCTTACTAAGAAGAACCGGACTATCCCCCCTGGATCAGCAGTGCCCCCTGATCCAAGAGGGGAAGTGATGTTCTTAGGTCATTCATGTGCATGAAGATTAATATCAAGATTGTCAGGGAGAACAATCTCTGGGTTTCTATCAGCAAATTGTAAGCATCTTAATTTCTCAGTTTCTATCATATCTACAAGAATACCTTCCTGTTCCAACTCATTATCTCCAATGCAAATATCAATTTTATTAGAGTGGGAAACAAGACAATCATTGTCCAAGCAAGCAAAAGATTTACCTTTAAAGGTCTTGGGAATCTCCAAATTCTTTTTCTGGAGGTATGCTCTGGCCTTGTCCATAGCGTTGATATTCCCATGCTTCCTTGTGACTGGTCTGTTGGAAAGGATGGGGCCCCATTTAGCATCAGCATCTTAATTAACTTTCATCTTCTTGTCAGATTCAGCCTTTTCTAGAGTTTCCAATAGAGACCTTTTTGCAGAACCCAAAGCACAAGCTAAGTCTTTTGGAAGGCATTGCATGTCTAGGAAGACAACTTCCTCCTCTCCATCAGAATCAGCCATATCAAACTTCCTCAGTTGTTCAGAACAGTATTCCATATGAATGGACATGGGACAAGCCTCCACATCTACCTGTTCCAAACCACAAGGAGAGTTGTGGTGTGTGTCACTAGTAGTAGAGGGCATACGTGCAAATCTGGTTTTCTGGATAAATTCCTCATGAACAGAGTCCAACAAAGCGGGGTGGTGGAACTCAGTAGCACCTGTAGCTATATTCTGAACATTTCTAGTTCTATTGGATAGGGAAGCTTTGTCAATAAAGTTGGCTTTGTCTAATTCATCAATTGGACTTTCAGGATCATCTCCCCCATTGTTATCTGAGGGCTCAACATCCCTATCCATGTCTTCCTCTTCATCTTGATACTCGGGGTTATCATCTTCAGGGTTGTCCCCACCATCTCCATTATCAACACCCACTTGTTCAAATCCTTCAACAGTGAAGAACATGATATATAGCTTCCTTTTCATTTCCACCGGCCTTTCAAATGGAATTTTAGTAGGATCTCTGCAAGCCACTTTAACCCTGATCTTCTCATAGAAACTCTTGAAGATACCATTCCAGTCTACATCAACTAGGATACCAAAGTAGGAGGTGATCTGAGCAAACACTTTCCACGCACACCATTTGGGTGGGATACCATCAATTTGCACCCAAGCTTCTGTTAGTTCACCAAATGGATCTAGCATTCCTTCCCATTCACAGATTTTCACCAAGACTCCATCCATGGGGAGATCAAATGCTGGGAATTCAATGAGGTCCTCCACTTTTTTCCATGGTGGGAATTTGAGAAGAAATTTCTTGTGTTCCAATTCTCGGATCTGCCATGGCCACTCCTTGTTTTTGCAAAAAATTCCATTCAGCTGCACCAGCAGATCAGAGGCAGAGACCTCACCCTTGACCACACAAAGTAGAGCAACATTTTTGTAATTAAGCCAACTCGATTCTGAAGACACCGGCACATCTATGTGGTAAAAACCCAATCCTGCAGTTGCACTCCCAAAGTAGGTAGCTGTTGGATGTTGCCTAGCCCAAGCTACACAGTTGTTGACATTGTGGTTACCAGCGCAAATAAAGCACTTCTTGGGATCAATGCAATTCCCAATATAGTGGCCCTGCCATCCACAATTGAAGCAAGTCATCTTTTCGTACCTAGGATCTAGAACTTGGACTGTCGGAGGGGGGGGGGGTTGAGACTGTTGGTCCGGAAGGACCAGTACCTTGGATCTTGGGCACCCCAACCTAGGCCTTGGTAGCAGCCGAAGCCGTCTTGGGAGGGGCAGCTTGAGGTGGTGCCTGCTGCCCCCTTGCGCAGGAGCAGCCTCCTTGGGTTGTTGCCGGCGAACAGGGCGTTGCAGATGAGGTCATTTGTTCTCCATCTTCCTCCCCACAACCTCAGCAAAGGACTTGCAGCCAGGTCCAATCCCCTCGATAAATAGATGAAAGGAGGTAGGGGTGGGATCGAATCGGCCAAGGCGATCGACAGGGAAACAATCGTCCCTAGTAAAGGACTTGGATCGGAAGAGGTCTTTCCTGACCCAGAAGAGTCTGGGAATGGTGAAGGTAGGGTTTGGGGGGAGGGGACGGGGTGTTTATAGGGTTTGCACCGCCGAGGGGAGGGGATAGCCCACAGCTGCACATAAAACTCTGTTATCTCTTCCTCAAAGGCACTATCTCCGCTATAAAGCGTATTCTTAAAACCCGCCTTCCCCCTGGTCACACATCCACGGATAAACGGCGTCGTTACTGGGACAGGCCCAACCGTAATAGAGTTTGAACCAGCTTTTGCCTCGCCCGCACAAGCAGGATCACCGGCGGCATCTAGAGTCGTCAGAGATGGGGATGATATAAGGGAAAAGTTAACAAACTCACTAGATATTACACTATCTTCCTTCGGCAGAACCACCGAATCCTTGACCACATGGTCAGCCATACTAGTAATTTCATCAGGACGAACGCGATTGGGATGGTTTTGATTTCGACGTACCTGAGCGAGATTTGGGGGGATCTCGCCACGGTCTCCCGGCCATGGCGGCGGCTCCAGATGAAGACCTCGCCCACCGGGAGTCCCTCGTCTTACGGGGCACGAGGAGGGCTGACCCCCGAAGGTAGCACGCCAGGAGGGAGGTTGGCCAACTGCACCACCGACGGCGGTCGGATGTTGATGCGGGAGGGACTTGGTGAATTGAATCGCCTCCACTTCGAGGCTTGGATCGGATCCAGTGATTCCGCCTCCTGGATGGCCTAGAAAATCATCTGGAAGTCCATCCCTCCATCGTCGCCTGTGAATCGTGCCCGCTTGGCGAAGGTCGACATGCGGATGATCTCCACACACACCTCCGGCCACTTGTTCCGATCGGGGAAGCGGTCCCGCACCACCCGCTGGATCTCCGCCCGCGCCTCCGGTGAGTCCCCATCGACCAACGACAGCAGATGCACAGGCGGTGGCTGCATCTCCTGGATCGACAGTGGGGGCGCAACCGGCGATAGGTGGTGGAAGATTGGGATACAAAAATGGATGGAAGATCAGGATACAAAAATGGGTGGGGGAAAGCGGGTGAGACGCGGGGTAGGTGGGGGAAAGGACGATGGGCACTAGGTGATGGGTGGGGATAGCGAGGAGGAGGCCATTAATGGCGGAGGTTGTTTCTTTCTTCTTTACTTGACAGGGTTGCTCAAAGCTGACCATGATATGCGATGCCGATAGCAAGTTTCGCTGACGGAAACTGCAAGTGGGATGTTCAACAGAATGTGAACATGTACGGTGCAATTTCTATATTAAGAATGAACATAGACGCTGAAGGATGGGCCCGCTAAAAATGGAGTACGGGATACAAAAATTTTGTGTTGCATAGCTTCCAAAAAGAATTATGAAGCGCACTCTGAAATCGATTTCGGAGGCTGCGAATATATGGCGCATCGGCTAGAGTTGCTCTAAGGGCATCCCCAATTCCGGCTACCATGATATGCTCCCCTGATAAATATGTACACCCATTAATTTATGCCATCCTAATTACACAGCAGCTTCCTGTATGCATCACTTCCGCTAACTTGGCAGCTCTGGAAGTAAAATCAGGGTTTCAGCTGTTCCGTGGCTTCTCTGTCGTCCTTCTCCCCGCCTTCCGGTTGCCCCTTGTCCATGGAAGGATCCCTCAGGCCAGAGCTCGCGTCTCCCGGCCTCTCCATCAAAAACTGCTCCCAGAAGTTGTCATTCGCCTTGACAGGAGCGGCCGGCTCGGTGGCCACTCGCGTATCCTCTCGTGGAGTCGACGCGTCCACTGTGCCGGCATCAACTGATGCCTTCTGGTTACCGCCCGTGGCGGCTGCGATGGCCTCCGGTGGGTTGTCGCTTCCTTTCTCGATGGTGGTGCTCCCGTCTGCATTTGAAGGTTGGCCTCTGTCGACATCCATCGAGCACGATGCTAGAGTTAGGCTCAGATGGCACTGGGACAGCCCTTCGTCGTTTACAGCCGGTGTGAAGAACGAGCTCTTGGAGGGGCAGATGGATGTCCCGGTATCGGAGAGCTCCATCATCTGTGGTACCAGGGGAAGGCATCCCGTCCCCACTCCATCATGCCCTGGAGGATGCCTGACATGCGGGCTACAGTTGTCTTCGTGCGAGCTTTGGGTGCTCAAGGTGATGAGGTTGCTCTCTGTCGCCGTGGGGCAGAGCCCCAACTTGAGCTTATCGGAGAAGTGCTGGTTCAGAAGGTTGCCCATTTCTTGCCTGGAAGTGGGGCTATGGTCATCACAGAAGCTAGTTGTTTCCGTGGCCTCGACGGCGTAGTCTAACCCGGACAACCTTCTCTTCTTGTGCAATGCGTCTGCGAACATTGAGGATGCATCTGCCATCTTGACAAGCTTACTGACAAAGTGAGGGTTCTTCCTGGCCTGTTGCAGGAAGGCGATCATCTTGCCTTGCCGCTGCTCCATGTCGACCGCTCGTCGCTCGAGGGCTTCAATCTGGAACATGGTTCCAGGCTCCTGCTGCTTGGATTTCCAGAGCTCAGCCTGTAGGTTTGCTTTCTCTCGTGTAAGCCGGTCGATCTCATCTTCGAAGAATGAACGCTCGTTATCAGGCAGCGCACCTGGTTGATGACTGTGGCTGTGGATAGGCTTCCGCCTGTAGATGTTCTTCAGCAGGTGCTTCTGCCCCTTGACGAAGTACTCGTTACCGAATTCCCATCGCTCTGGATCTATTTTACGGAATCCCTGCAACATTGATGGTTTTTCAAAGGGTTAGATAGCTTAGTGAAATTTTGGACCTGTTCAAACATCAACAAGCAAACTTTGCGGAAAACTTAAACACTGCTTGCAAGACAACAAAATATTTCTGGTTAATGTAACCCCAAAATAGAAGAAATTTGACAATGAGTTCAACAAACCCAAACTAAAACAAGCTGCAAACAGAGAAGACGATGAGGAATCATTTTCTGCACTTCTGTTTGTGTTTACAAAAGACCATCTTTCGCTACAAACATTTGTAGGCAGTCTGATAAAGCAGTAAATGATATTTCAAATAGAGTGTTTTAAAACAACCAAAATAATACCACCTCCAAGACCTCAGAGGTCTTAGCAAGAGGATAACAAAGCCACCTCTAACAAATTCAGTAATAAGTTGGAGCCTACTCCCACTATCTCATGGTAATTGTCCTCAACATCAGAAGTCTCTGTTTCACAACATTTATCCATGGAGTGGATCAGGAGTGCAGTTAGTGCAATGTTTTCACTCTCTACCCATACTTCTTACCCCAAACGCGAGGGAATAGCTTTGCCCGCTCCATCAATTAAGAAGAAGATTGTTGCCCAGTTGATTGCGGAAAATTGGGCTAGATCCGAGACAACAAGGGTGAAACCCACTCCCCAACATCACAAACACATCGGGGCAAGCCCAAGCGTGCAGAACATCGCAATAAATGCCAACCACACAAACACATAACAATGGGAGGACCCACTCTGCCGAGCAAGCAGGCTTTCCACCACTGCCGAAAGAACAATTCAGGACTGCCATGGGAGGAGAAGACCCAGGACTCTCCCCTGGCGGCGAAGTGGCATGCACTCCACAAAGCCCTGCACTGGTTGCAGCAGTAGACGTGCCGACCACCAACTTCGATGGCAACCTCATCACCCACACGATCCGAGGTCAATGCCCTTGAAGCTGCCAAGCTCCTGGGGCTCCGCCACAACATCCACCGCTCCGCCTTCTAGGGCCGCATGACCCAGCTTCCCACAGCCTGCATTGCTCAAGGCAACCGCCCGCAGACCAAAGGCATTGCACCACATCCATGGCTGCCGCACCGACAAACCGGCCAACCATCCCCTCTGGGACGCGTCGACCAAGCCATCAACCCTGCCACCTCAGCAGCTCAAGGTCGTCATCCATGCCATGCCGAACTGCAACCCTGCCTCATGGGGTTGCCGCCGCACTGCTGCCCGAGACCACTGCCTTGGCTCACAACAAAGATCCCAGAGCTGCTGCCCTGTGTCAACTTAACCTCACTGATTAACACACGCGACAATCATGGGGAAGACAAGGAACACGAACGTTTTTGTGCTGCTGAACTTGTGCAGCCTTTTTTGTCTTCTATTCCCCATTTTATTCGAATACAGAAGAATTAGCAGAAAGGGTGGAGTGCTGTGGGCGCCACGATCTGTTTTGATCGTGCCATCCCACGGCCTGGCACCATGGCACACCCTCAGTGTCCACCAACACGAAAGCTATGGCCTACGGCTGTGTATCCCGCACGAATGCAGACGTGGCCAGGCATAGAATAAACTCTAGTTAGCTGAAAAACAGAGGAACAGCTAGAATAATATGCACAAGATTATCTAACACGGCGGCATATACATCGCAGGCGAGGACAGGAGAACCTTAGTTTTTAAAGCTTTGGAAGGGGGTTAAGTTATTGTAGGATGTCTAGTCAACAGCATCTTGCATGGTCAATTTTTTATGAACTTACTCATTGATCCAGTTTATGTGCATGGTGGGCTGGGACAGTTATGGTGAAACTGAGGGAATGATAGCTACGTATTAAGCAAGAAACAAATGCAGATCATATTGCACTGTGACCGAGCTTGCTAAACAGGCAAAACTACAGGAATCAAGATATTAGATCTCAAATATAAACACAACGCATAACCTCAATAACAGCTGAACCAGGTTCCATCCCAAATATCAGGATTGATCATGAATATAACACCACAACCTGGACCTAGCAACCATGAGGACAGAATCAGGCCCTTGTCAATGCAACCTGAGCCTTAACCTCGAGCTCCAGCCAACCACAGCAGTGAGCGCACATCTATATTTGTTCTAAGAATGTACTGATTCACATCGCGTCCCATCGGCGCACAAAAGTATGAACATGTTACAAATTATTTTTTTGGCACCGTATCAAGTCCTAATTTTTGGTAGTATCAAACTGCAATCAAGCCAAACTAAGAAAACCGGCGTCCTAAATGATTTTAAGCAGTGGCAGTTCACCACAGCAGCGCAGACACCTACGCCCCCCAACCAAGATCCAAATTTGATGCCAAATTCTCCAACAAATTTGACAAAAAATAAAAAGCAGCCCAACTCCACCTAACAACCACCCCCCCCCCCCCCCCCCCCCCCCCCGCAGAAGTGCAAATCTGAAGCCTGAATTCGCAAGGACTTGACCGAGATCGCTCGGCGCGCGCGTCGAGATTGAGGGAGAGGGGAGACGGCGTTACGTACGTAGGTGTTGAGCTGACGGATGAAGCTGGAGAAATTGCTGTGCTTGAAGTAGGCAGGCAGCAGCCGCGCGGCGAACTCGGGCGAGTTCCAGACCACGAAGCTCGCCTCCGACGCGTCGCTCCACGAGACGACCGCGTCCGTCGCCGGGTCGTCCACCATCTCGTACGTCTTGAGCAGGAACGGCGCCGGCCCGCCGCCCCCACCGCCGCGGGCGCCGGCCGCACCCGAGCCTTCCATGGGAGCGTCGCCTCGCGTGCTTGCGGATGCGCAGAGTGCTGCTCGCCTACTCGGGTTGGTGGGAGGGGGGAGGGGCAGAGATGGCCGGGAAAGCGGAATCGTCGTGGTCGCTGCGGGTGGATCGGGGTTTGGTTTGCTTTGTTCTTTCCTCTCTTTTTCGTATTTTATTAATACTAGTACAAATGCCCGTGTCGCAACGGACGATAAAATTAGTAAAAGTTGGTCCTTGTATCTTTGTGCAGCACTTCTCGTATTCAATTTTGACGAACGTAGGTAAACATGTATCCTTGAGTATCATTTTCAGTAAAAGACTCCCTAACATCATATGTAATTGTCTTTCAATTTTTTTCCTAATTGTTCAGAATAACACTTTTTGTAATTTTGGAAATATTATTTGAAAAATTCAAATGTTTTTTAAAAAATGAATTCATTTTTCTGTGACTAAAAATTTCATTTTTAATTTTTTTGTTCTGTTTGTACTTGGACCAAACATAAGGAAAGTGGGGACGATCTTGCTGTACAATCGTCTCTGCCAACTCTATTTCCCTAAACTGCCCTGATTGCTACTGGAACTGCCTCCCTCGAGGAAAGCGGATTGGGAGAGATCCCATCTGCCCCAACTTTATCGGCCTTCAAGCCGCTCCGGCCGGTCCCTGCCTCCTCCGTCTGTCGCTCCGGCGGCGGGAGGGGGTGGGGACCCTAATGCTTTGTTTCAGGTTTGTAGTTAGGATTGGCCTAGTGTTCTTGAGGCGTTGTTTTCATGGAGGGGGCAGCGCCACGTCAGAATAATTTGCCTCTGTTTTTTCTCCATCATGATGTTGCTGTAATCAGTAGCGTCAGAGCAGGTGTCCCGGTCGTCTCGTCGTTCTCTGGATCTGGCGAGGTTTGTGTCTGGTAGTCGCCCGTCGATGCTCATGCGGGTCGCGGTCGTGTCGGCTGTTGTAGTTGTGTCCACTGTCTTGCAGTTGGGTGTGTGGATGACGGCAGGCGGCGACGTTTCTCTTCTCCGGCTACATCGAATGAAGTTGACGGCGTCGAGATCTGGTGACCACGAGGAAGATCCCCAGCCTACATGCCACAAAGATCCAGTCTCGTCGCTTGCGGTAACCCGCTTCATCGGCTCAAAAAGCATCTTCATATGCGATGGTGCTCTCCTAGATCTTGTATGGCGGTTGTTCTCATCTTTTTCCGGTGTTGCCATGGTGACGGCGGAGGATGTTTGTGGGCTACGTTTTGGCAAGGCACAATTTTCTACAAGGGTGGAATATTTGTTTTATTTCTCGTGGAATTATTTGTGCGAAGTTGCTTGACAAGCATTTGTGTCTTGTATGATGACCATATGTGTAATCTCTATAAACAGATTGTCAATTAAAATATATGGTTACTTCAAAAAAACTCCATTCCCCTAGCTTTCCATGTCGTTCCCTTGCACATCAACCAAAGCATCTAACGCAATGTAGACAAAAGCTGCTATTGACGGTGATGAGCTGCCGCAACATCGATCAGGTGTCCTTGTTCTCATGGCAAGCGAGTGCCTTGGTTGAACCATCCATCAACTTATGTACCTTGAGAAGAAGAGAAAGAACGCTTCAATCGATCGATCAGGCATCTCTGTTCTGATGGCAAGGGAGCGACATGGTGGACCCACCCGTTAGCTTGCATACCTTCAGAAGGAACGGAAGAACCCATCAATTCTGGGTCGGTTAGCTGGAGAACAACACATGTCCATGAAAGGGTAAAAAAAGAAAACGCCAGCTCTTGTCTCCTTCTCGATGGGGAACATCGGCGGCACAGTTCTGCTCACTCTTGCCTCCCACTATCTCCCCAATCCGCTTGGGAGCTTCCTGCACGACCTCCTCTGCCTCAGCTCGCCGTCCTCCTGCCTTCGCTCAGCAGTGAGGCCACCATGACGTCGCTCGCTTTCCTCCCACCGACCTCCTCTCCTTCGGTTCTCCCAGATCTCTGTAGAATGCCTCCTCTTGTCCGACCTCGCGTGTTCGCCGCCCACCGCTTCACACCCCAGCGCCAACACCTTGTTGCGGTCCCGGCGAGTCTCCCAACAGCTGTCGTTGGCCTCTTCATTCTCCCCCGCGCCTGGTTGCCCTCCGCCTCGCCTTCTTCCGTCTTTCGTCATGCCACCTCCGCGCCATCAAGTGCTAACACCGGTGAGTCACTCCCTTTGGGTGATGCGGTGCTCCGACGGCGGCCCCAATCTTCCTCTTGTTTCTTGCATAGGTGAAGGTGTCCGCGTCCTTCACCGTTCGTCATGAAGAGGAAGCAGGCCGACTACAACAACCTGGTAAGCACTCCGCCGTCCCCATTCGATTCGCCCTTGTTTGGGGCCGTGTACCTAACTGATTTGGCGAGCAGCGGCCGCATGCAGGACGAGATACAATAGGGCAGCAGTACAACCTCATCTACTACACTCGTCTCCACCACATGTGCACCCTCCTTCATGCCCTAGCCCCCTTCCGGAAGCTGCACGCTGCTCCCTCGTCTGCATTTCTGGCTGGCCAGCTGGTGCTGGATTAGGTGCACCCTGCGGCCTCGGCTACAATTTTTGACTGGTAAAACATTCAATTATGAAATCATCTAACAATATTGAAAAGCTAATTATAGGCTACTTAAGACACCTGAGTATGATCAAATTGTCTACATCACTGTTAGGTACTGCATATTCTGTCTAACAATGTACAATATACATACACGCATCTCTAATGCATCTATAACTGGTAGGTCATCATATTAGGACAGACAGAGCACGGTGTGGCTGATGGGACGCTAGCCAACAGCCAAGCGTTAGCGGTCAGGTCCGGCTGTTGGGTGCAAGGGAGTTGGGCCAGCATGATGGGGAAGACATATTTGAAGCAATGAAGTGCAGGTTGCCAGATAACAAAAAACTCTGATTTCAACTCTTCGTGCACATACCTCGAGCGTAGAATCGGCCAACGAATTTTTCGTGAACTGTGGAGCATTGTCAGACGCCACCTTGTTTTCCAACGAAGCCTGAGAAGACAACATTGGACGGTCTTCCGGGGAAGTAGGCCGAGACGAAATTGGACAGATCTCGCTGAGCGCCGTGTTGTTTTCCGGCGAAGTCTGCGGAGGCGACAGTTGACGGACTACCGATGAAGGCGGCCTGATTATGTCAGACGACGTCTTGCTTTCCGGAGAAGTTAGCGGAGGCGACAGTGCGTGAACTACGGGCAAAGGCGACGGTGTGCAGACTACTGGCGGAGGTGAACTGATTTTGTCGGACGACATCTTGCTTTCCGACGAAGTCGGTGGAGGTGACATTGGGTGGACTTGAGGTGAACTTGCGATGCAATTACTCTCGTCTCGATCTTATAGCAGCCAATCTTGTGAAATCCTGATCGGGACACTCATGACTCCGTATTGAAGTTGTTCCCGTATGCAAACGGATGCACGAGTTAACCAAAAGTCCAATAATCGTAAATCAGCTTAATAAGATAATCATCAGCCCAATAGGAAAAACTGCCCAATAGTCCAACCATCGTACGTGATCGAGCTACCGTACTTGATGCAGCCGCTCTTATACGTGACCAAAACAGTACGAACGTCGAACGGATTTTTGGGGAACGTCGCATGGGAAACAAAAAATTTCCTACGCACACGCAAACCTATCCATGGTGATGAGCATCTACGAGAGGGAGAGTGGATCTACGTACCCTTGTAGATCACTAAGCGGGAAGCGTTAAGAAACGCGATTGGTGTAGTCGAACTTCTTCGTGATCCAAATCGCTGAGCGTCCCGCGATCTCATCACGATCCGTCCCGCGATCCAATCACGATCCGTCCCGCGAACACATCATGATCCGTCCCGCGAACTCATCACGATCCGTCTCACGATCTGTCCCGCGAACTCGTCACGATCCGTTCCGCGATCTCATCACGGACCGTCTCGCGATCTCGATCACGGTCCTTCCGATCTAGCGCCGAACGGACGGCACCTCCGCGTTCAGCACACGTGTAGCTTGATGACGATCTCCACCGTCTCGATCTAGCGAGAGGAGGTGGAGAGGAGAGAGATTTCACCGGCAGCGTGACGGCACTCCCATGATGGTGGTGGAGCAATTCCGGCAGGGCTTCGCCTAAGCGCTGCAGAAAACCGATCTAGAGGAGAAACTATGCACCGGTGTAACGGGTAGCACGTGACCGGAAATTCTGTCCAAAAACCACCCAATCCACTAGTATATATAGGAGGAGAGGAGAGGAGAGGCAGCCAAGGCCTTTGGGTCGGCCGAAATAGGAGGTGGGAAGCAATCCTACTTCACCTCCAATCCTAGTTGGAGTAGGATTGCCTCCTATTGGCTGATTTTCCACTTTTTGCTTTAGGACTTTCTCTCCTGTGCCATGGGCCTTTGTGGATGTTTTCCCAGCCCACTAAGGGCTGGTTATTATTCTCCCACAGCCCATGGACCTCTTGGGGTCGAAATACCCCTCCCGGAGGCCTCCCGGTACACTACCGACACTCCCGGTACACTACCGATGAGCCCGAAACTTTTCCGGAAACCAAACTGGGACTTCCTATATATGAATCTTTACCTCCGGACCATTCCGGAGCTCCTCGTGACGTCCGGGATCTCATCCGGGACTCTGAACAAACTTCGGTCACCACCATACATAACTCTATACTACCGAAACGTCACCGAACGTTAAGTGTGCAAACCCTGCGGGTTCGAGAACTATGTAGACATGACCGAGACACCTCTACGGTCAATAACCAATGGCGGGACCTGGACGTCCACATTGGTTCCTACATATTCTACGAAGATCTTTATCGGTCGAACCTCTATGTCAAGGATTCAGTTAATCCCGTATAACGTTCCCTTTGTTCATCGGTATGTTACTTGCCCGGATTTCGATCGTCGGTATCTCCATACCTAGTTCAACCTCGTTACCGGCAAGTCTCTTTACTCGTTCCGTAATACAAGATCCTGCAACTAACAATTAGTCACATTGCTTGCAAGGCTTATTGTGATGTTGCATTACCGAGTGGGCCCCGAGATACCTCTCCATCACACAGAGTAACAAATCCCAGTCTCGATCCATGCCAACTAAACAGACACCATCGGAGATACCTGTAGAGCACCTTTATAGTCACCCAGTTACGTTGCGACGTTTGATACACACAAGGCACTCCTCCGATATCTGTGAGTTGCATGATCTCATGGTCATAGGAACACATACTTGACATGTGGAAAACAGTAGCAATAAACTGACACGATCATATGCTACGTTTGCAGTTTGGGTCTTGTCCATCACATCATTCTCCTAATGATGTGACCCCGTTATCAAATGACATCTCATGTCCATGGCTAGGAAACCTTAACCATCTTTTGATCAACGAGCTAGTCTATTAGAGGCATACTAGGGACATGGTTTTGTCTATGTATCCACACATGCATCTAAGTCTCCAATCAATAAAACTATAGCATGGATAATAAACGATTATCATGAACAAGGAAATATGATAATAACTAATTTATTATTGCCTCTAGGGCATATTTCCAACAGTCTCCCACTTGCACTAGAGTCAATAATCTAGTTCACATCACCATGTGATTAGCATTGTTATGAATCTAACACCTAACGAGTTTTGGGGCTCGATCATGCTTTGCATGTGAGAGAGGTCTTATAGTCAACGGGTCTGTAACATTCAGATCCGTGTGCATTTTGCAAATACCTATCACAAACTGTAAACACTGCTACCACACTCCGCTCGGTACTATTCCAAATGGCTGCTCCACTATACGTATCCAGATTGCTACTACGAGTCATCCGGATTAGTGTTAAAGCTTGTATCGACGTAACTCCTTACGACGAACTCTTTATCACCTCCATAATCAAGAAACATTTCCTTAGTCCTCTGGTTACTAAGGATAATTCCGACCGCTGTCCAGTGATCCACTCCTGGACCACTCTTGTACCCCTTGACAGACTCATGGCAAGGCACACACAGGTGCGGTACACGGCATGGCATAATATAGAGCCTATGGCTAAGGCATAGGGGACGACGTTCATCCTTTCTCTTTCTTCTGCCGTTGTCGAGCTTTGAGTCTCACTCAACTTCACACCTTACAAATCAGACGAGAACTATTTCTCTGGCTGATCCATTTTGAACTCTTTCAAAATCTTGTCAAGGTATGCACTCATTGAAAGTCTCATCAAGCATCTTGATCTATCTCTATAGATTTTGATGCTCAACAATTAGGTAGCTTTATCCAGGTCTTCCTTTGAAAAACACTTTTCAAACAACCTTTTATGCCTTCCAGAAATTCTACATTATTTCCGATCAACAATATGTCAACCACATATACTTATCAGAAACTCTATAGTGCTCCCACTCACTTTATTGCAAATACAAGTTTCTCGTAAACTTTGTATAAACTACAAAAACTTTGATCACCTCATCAAAGTGTATATTCCAACTCCGAGATGCTTGCTTCAGTCCATAGAAGGATCACTGAAGCTTGCTCATCTTTTAGCATCCTTAGGACTGACAAAACCTTCTGGTTGTATCACATCCAACCTTTCCTTAAGTAAACCGTTAAGGAAACGATGTTTTGACATCCATCTGCCAGATTTCATAATTGAAAATGCAGCAACTGCTAACATAATTCCAACAGACTTTTAGCATCGCTACGAGTGAGAAAGCCTCATCGCAGTCAACTCCTTGAACTTGTCACAAACAACTTTGCAACAAGTCGAGCTTTACAAATGGTGACATTCACCATCAGTGTCTATCTTCATTCTAAAGGTCCATTTGTACTCAACGACCTGTCGTCTAACGAGCAAGTCTACCAAAGTCTATACTTGGTTTTCATACATGGATCCTATCTCGGATTTCATGGCCTCCAACCATTTGTCGGAATCCAGGCCCATCATCGCTTCTCCATAGCTCGTAGGTTCATCGTTGTCCAACAACATGACCTCCAAGACAGGGTTGTCGTACCGCTTAGGAGCAGTACACATCCTTGTCGACCTATGAAGTTCGATAGTAACTTGATCCTGAAGCTTCATGATCATCATCATTAACTTCCTCTTCAACTAACGTAGGCTTCACAGAAACAACATTCTGCGCTGCGCTACTCTCTGGTTGAACAAAGGTTTAACAACCTCATCAAGTTCTATCTTCCTCCCACTCAATTCTTTCGAGAGAAACCTTTTTCTCGATAAAGGATCCATTTTAGTAACAAACACTTTGTACTTGGATCTGAGATAGAAGGTTCACCCAACTGATCTTAGGGTATTATATGAAGATGCATTTGTCCGCCTTGGGTTCGACCTCATTAGGTGAAAACATTTTCCACACAAGTGTCACAACCCCAAATATTAAGAAATGATAGCTTAGGTTTCTATCAAACCATAATTCACACGGTGTCATCTCAACGGATTTAGATGATGCCCTATTTAAAGTGAATGTAGTTGTCTCTAATGCATAACCCCAAAAATTATAGTAGTAAAACGATAAGAGACATCACAGTATGCACTATATCAATAGAGCATGACTATGATGTTCGGACACACCATCACACTATGGTGTTCCAGGTGGCGTTAGTTGTGAAACAAATTTCACATTGTCTTAAGTTGTATGCCAAACTCGTAACTCAGATATTCACCTCCACGATCATATCGCGGTCACTTTTATCTTCTTGTCACGATGATCTTTAAACTTCACTCTGAATTTGCTTGAACCTTTCAAACGATTCAGACTTGTGTTTCATTAAGTAAATATACACTATATCTACTCAAATCATTAGTGAAGGTAAGAAAATAACGATATCCACTGCACGCTACAAGACTCACTAGATTGCATACATCAACATGTATCATTTCCAATGAATCACTTGCCCGCTCCATCCAACGGGGTCCTTTAGTCATCTTGCCCAAGAGGCATGGTTCGCACGTCTCAACCGATTCGAAATCGAATGAGTCCAAATATCCATCAGCATGGAGTTTCTTCATGCGCTTTATACCAATATGACATTTAGCGTCAGTGCCACAAGTATGTGGTACTATCATTATTTAACTTTGTATCTTTTGACATCAATGTTATGAACATGTGTATTACTACGATCAAGATTTCAACAAACCATTCTCACTGGGTGCATGACCATTGAAGGTATTATTCATGTAAACAGAATAACTATTATTCTTTGACTTAAATGAATAACCGTATTGCAACAAACATGATCTAATCATGTTCATGCTCAACGCAAAACACCAAATAACATTTATTTAGGTTCGTCACTAATCCTGAAGGTAGAGAGAGCGTGCGATGTTGATCACATCAACCTTGGAAACATTTCCAACACACATCGTCACCTCACCCTTAGCTAGTTCTCCGTTTATTCCGTAGCTTTTATTTCGAGTTACTAACATTTAGCAACCGAACCGGTATCCAATACCCAGGTGCTACTAGGAGTACTAGCAAGGTACACATCAATAACTCGCATATCAAATATACTTCTGTCGATGTTGCCAGCCTTCTTATCTACCAAGTATCTAGGGTTGTTCCGCTTCAGCGACCTCTCACCTCATAATAGAAGCACTTAGTCTCGGGTTTGAGTTCAACTTTGGGTTGCTTCACTGGAGCAGCAACTGACTTGCTATCCATGAAGTTTCCCTCCTTGCTCTTGCCCTTTTCGAAACTAGTGGTTTGATTAACCATCAACACTTGACGCTCCTTCTTGATTTCTACCTTCGCGGTGTCAAACATCATGAACAGCTCAGGGATCAATACTTCTATCCCTGGTGTATTATAGTTCATCACTAAGTTCTAGTAGCTTTAGTGACAGTGACTTGGAGAACTATATCAATCACTATCTTATCTGGAAGATCAACTCCCACTTGATTCAAGCGATTGTAGTACCCAGACAATCTGAGTACATGCTCAACGATTGAGCTATTCTCCTTCATCTTACAGGCAAAGAATCTTGTTGGAGATCTCATATCTCGCAACACAGGCACGAGCCTGAGATCACAATCTCTGCTCCTAGAACATCTCATATGTTTCGTGACGTCCAAAACGTTTTGGAGCCTCAATTCTAAGCCGTAATGCATGATGCACTAAACTATCAAGTAGTCATCCAAACGTGTCTGTCAGATGTTCACAACATCTATAGACGACGCTAGAGGGGGTGGCGCACCGAGCGGTGCATTAAGGACATAAGCCTTCTATGCAGCAATGAGGACAATCCTCAGATCACAGACCCAGTCCGCAATATTGCTACCAACATCTTTCAACTCTATTTCTCTAGGAACATATAAAAATTTAAGGGAGCCACAGCGCGAGCTAGTAATCTACAACATAATTTGCAAAGACACTTTGACTATGTTCATGATAATGAGTTCAATTAATCATATTACTTAAGAACTCCCACTCAAATTAACATCCCTCCGATCATTCGAGTGATACATGATCCAAATTCACCAAATCAAGTCCGATCATCACGTGAGTTGAGGTGGCTGCAATGGTGAACATCATTATGTTGATCATATCTACTATATGACTCATGTTCGACCTTTCGGTCTCTCGTGTTCCGAGGCCATGTCTGTACATGCTAGGCTCGTCAAGTTTAACCCGAGTGTTCTGCGCGTGCAAATCTGGCTTGCACCCGTTGTATGTGAACGTAGAGTCTATCACACCCGATCATCACGTGGTGTCTCAACACGACGAACTTTCGCAACGGTGCACACTCGGGGAGAACACAGTTCATCTTGAAATTCAAGTGAGGGATCACCTTATAATGCTATCGCCGTACTAAGCAAAACAAGGTGCATAAAAGGGTTAACATCTCATGCAATTCATAAGTGACATGATATGGCCATGAACTTGTGTTTAAGATCTCCATCTTCGAAACACCGGCATGATCTCCATCGTCACCGGCACAACACCATGATCTCCATCATCTTGATCTCCATCAATGTGTTGCCGTTGGGTTTGTGGCGCCAGCCCTGCTTCTACTTCTATTGCTACCGCTTAGCGATAAAGTAAAGCATTACATAGCGCTTAATGATTGACACGCAGGTCATACAATAATTAAAGACAACCCTATGGCTCCTGCCGGTTGCCGTACTCAACGACATGCAAGTCATGAAATTCTATACATCACATGATCATCTCATACATCACATATATCTCATCATGTAATTGGCCATATCACATCACAACATACCCTGCAAAAACAAGTTAGACGTC
Source organism: Hordeum marinum (assembly GCA_022496015.1). NCBI lineage: Eukaryota > Viridiplantae > Streptophyta > Magnoliopsida > Poales > Poaceae > Hordeum > Hordeum marinum. The sequence goes on from CM039677.1 coordinate 58,836,357, forward strand.
CTCTAATTGTTGCTGCATGTTTTACGTGGCTGCTACGGGTATCTAGCAAGAACGATTCTCACCTACGCATAAACCACAACGGTGATACATAGATTGCTTTTCAACCTTCTCAAGGACCGCCTTTGTCGGATCTGATCCAACTAAAGTGAGAGAAACTGTCACCCGCAAGCCATCTAAGCAACAAGTTGCATCGAGGGAACCGGTTTCTCGTAAGCGTACGAGTAATGTTGGTCCGGGCCGCTTCATCTCATAATCCCGCTGAACCAAAATCCGACCAAGGGAGGAAGCAATCTAAGCATCAACGCCCACAAACCTTTTGTGTTCTAATCGAGATCTCATCGAACCATCAACCTAGCTCATGATGCCACTGTTGGGGAACGTCACATGGGAAACAAAAAATTTCCTACGCACACGCAAACCTATCCATGGTGATGAGCATCTACGAGAGGGAGAGTGGATCTACGTACCCTTGTAGATCGCTAAGCGGGAAGCGTTAAGAAACGCGGTTGGTGTAGTCGAACTTCTTCGCGATCCAAATTGCTGAGCGTCCCGCGATCTCATCACGATCCGTCCCGCGATCCAATCACGATCCGTCCCGCGAACACATCATGATCTGTCCCGCGAACTCATCACGATCCGTCTCACGATCTTGATCACGATCTGTCCCGCGAACTCATCACGATCCGTTCCGCGATCTCATCACGGACCGTCTCGCGATCTCGATCACGGTCCTTCCGATCTAGCGCCGAACGGACGGCACCTCCGCGTTCAGCACACGTGCAGCTTGATGACGATCTCCACCGTCTCGATCCAGTGAGAGGAGGTGGAGAGGAGAGAGAGTTCACCGGCAGCGTGATGGCGCTCCGGTGATGGTGGTGGAGCAATTCCGGCAGGGCTTCGCCTAAGCGCTGCAGAAAACCGATCTAGAGGAGAAACTATGCACCGGTGTAACGGGTAGCACGTGGCCGGAAATTCTGTCCAAAAACCACCCAATCCACTAGTATATATAGGAGGAGAGGAGAGGAGAGGCAGACAAGGCCTTTGGGTCGGCCAAAATAGGAGGTGGGAAGCAATCCTACTTCACCTCCAATCCTAGTTGGAGTAGGATTGCCTCCTATTGGCTGATTTTCCACTTTTTGCTTTAGGACTTTCTCTCCTGCGCCATGGGCCTTTGTGGATGTTTTCCCAGCCCACTAAGGGCTGGTTATTATTCTCCCACAGCCCATGGACCTCTTGGGGTCGAAATACCCCTCCCGGAGGCCTCCCGGTACACTACCGGCACTCCCGGTACACTACCGGCACTCCCGATACACTACCGATGAGCCCGAAACTTTTCCGGAAACCAAAATGGGACTTCCTATATATGAATCTTTACCTCCGGACCATTACGGAGCTACTCGTGACGTCCGGGATCTCATCGGGGACTCCGAACAAACTTCGGTCACCACCATACATAACTCTATACTACCGAAACGTCACTGAACCTTAAGTGTGCAGACCCTGCGGGTTCGAGAACTATGTAGACATGACCGAGACACCTCTACGGTCAATAACCAATGGAGGGACCTAGACGTCCACATTGGTTCCTACATATTCTACGAAGATCTTTATCGGTCGAACCTCTATGTCAAGGATTCAGTTAATCCCGTATAACGTTCCCTTTGTTCTTCGGTATGTTACTTGCCCGGATTTCGATCGTCGGTATCTCCATACCTAGTTCAACCTCGTTACCGGCAAGTCTCTTTACTCGTTCCGTAATACAAGATCCCGCAACTAACAATTAGTAACATTGCTTGCAAGGCTTATTGTGATGTTGCATTACCGAGTGGGCCCCGAGATACCTCTCCGTCACACGGAGTAACAAATCCCAGTCTCGATCCATGCCAACTCAACAGACACCATCGGAGATACCTGTAGAGCACCTTTATAGTCACCCAGTTACGTTGCGACGTTTGATACACACAAGGCACTCCTCCGATATCTGTGAGTTGCATGATCTCATGGTCATAGGAACACATACTTGACATGCGGAAAACAGTAGCAATAAACTGACATGATCATATGCTACGTTTGCAGTTTGGGTCTTGTCCATCACATCATTCTCCTAATGATGTGACCCCGTTATCAAATGACATCTCATGTCCATGGCTAGGAAACATTAACCATCTTTTGATCAACGAGCTAGTCTATTAGAGGCATACTAGGGACATGGTTTTGTCTATGTATCCACACATGCATCTAAGTCTCCGATCAATACAATTATTGCATGGATAATAAACGATTATCATGAACAAGGAAATATGATAATAACTAATTTATTATTGCCTCTAGGGCATATTTCCAACACGGATTGCCGTACGTATAACCAAAACTAACGGAAAAAAAATCAATCGCGGGACGAAACCAAGAATAACACTTTGCTTTATTAGTAGGTATAGGTTTATTTTCTTTCTGCAATTATCTATTGTTTTTACAAGCGTTATTCTTGGCTCCCTAATTTTGGAAAACAAAATTTGAAGTTTTGAAAGGATCTGAAACAAAATAGGTGCGTACATAGGGATGAACATTTAAAGTTTTGAAAAAAATAGGGCATGTGTTTTTCTCTCTCCCACGCACACATGTAACGGGTTGAACAACAAAATGAGAAAAACAATACCCCCTTCGTCCAGAAATACTTGTCCTAAAAGTGAATGTATCTAGACTTATTTTAGTTATAGATACATTCATTTTATTTATTTCTAGGACAAGTATTTCCGTACGGAGGGGGTATCAAACAAGTTTAAAACAATTTTTTTCTTGCAACAAATATTGTTGAGTGTTCTACCTGCGTGCAATTTTTGGAAGAAATGACTTAAGTGATGGTGTGGGCAAAACAAACAAAATTGATGTTCTGAAAAGGTCATTTTTTAAATATATTTTCGGATGAGGTTTGGTTCTCTCCTTTAGTATTTCCGAAACCGAAGTGGTTCACATCAGCTCGAAAAGCAGCTCCACAGATGGACGTCGGTTGCTTGATGATATTGTTCCAAAGACTTTACGTTGAACCAACTTCAAGACTTGTGACCGAACATGACATGCAGCTCGGAAGGACGAAGGCTATGTCATCTTAAAGAATGGTTCAGGGGCTATTGACGACGTCCCCGTTGAGGTGCCTCTAGGTCGGGCTGAGGATCCCATGGTCGGTTCCATTCTGGGACACTTTGGACGCCCTTGTGGCGACATACATGGCGATTACGCAAGGCTTGATGTACAAGACAATAAGATGGAATCGTGGAGAGTTCTGCTGCTTTTCACGACCTAGTTGTGTAAACCCTAGGTCTCCCGGTATGCTATATACGCCGAGGGTCGGCCTCGTCGTAGAACACGATATTATATATTAGAATTTCTCGGTACCTTGTATTTTGTATACACCCCAATGCAAATAAAAGCAAGGAGGAGGACATAGGGTACTATCTTACGAACTAGGTAAAAACCTTGTCTTTATTACCATCACGCAAATAGCCCAGCTAAGGAATCACTACCGAGGGATCTGTGGAATTTAGCTCTGATACCTTGCAAAGGTTACTCCCACCTTCTCTAGCGGTGATAGGTTTTGGCGGGGGGGGGGGGGGGGGGGTTGGGGGGGGCAATGCTTTTCCACAATAAGCAAAACATGTGCTCTTGCAAGTGTGCCTCTTGAAAAGGATAAAACAACCTTGTGCTTTCACGAGAAGCATAATTTACTTTTCAAAAAGAGAAAACCACAACTATGTCTTTTCCTTTCGAGAAGCATAGTCGTGCCTCTCGAAAGGAAAAGACACAGTTGTGCTTCCACAAGAAGCACAATGTGCTTTCCGAAAGAAAAAAACACATCCTTTGCTGCCACGATAAGCATAGTTGTTGAAAGGACGTGGATGTCGCCTAGAGGGGGGGTGAATAGGCGCTTTAAAATAGTTACGTTTTAGGCTTGAACAAATGCGGAATAAAACTAATGTTTAATATGTCAAGCACAAAACCTAAAACAACTAGGATCACCTATGTGCACCAACAACTTGTGCTAAGAAAGATGAACAACTAAGTGATAGCAAGATATATAACATGAAACAATATGGTTATCACAAAGTAAAGTGCATAAGTAAATGGCTTGGGTAAGAGATAACCGAGGCACGTGGAGACGATGATGTATCCCGAAGTTCACACTCTTGCGGATGCTAATCTCGTTTGGAGCGGTGTGGAGGCACAATGCTCCCCAAGAAGCCACTAGGGCCACCGTAATCTCCTCACGCCCTCGCACAATGCAAGATGTCGTGATTCTACTAAGGGACCCTTAAGGGCGGTCACTGAACCCGTACAAACAAGGTTGGGGCAAACTCCAGAACTTAATTGAAGGCTCCCAACAACACCACGAAGCTTCACCACAATGGATTATGGCTCCGAAGTGATCACAAATGCTCGGGGCAATCTTCACAACCTAATTGGAGACCCCGACGCTTGCCTGGAGCTTTGCACCACAATAACTGAGCTTCGAGACACCACAAACTTTCTAGGGTGCTAAAGCACCCAAGAGGAACAAGCTCTAGGGTGCTCAAACACCCAAGAGTAATAAGCTTCTCAACTTCTCACTTCCACGTATCACCGTGGAGAACTCAAACCTATGCACCAAATGCAATGGCAAGGGCACAGGGAGTGCCCAAGTCCTTCTCTCCCAAATCCCACCACAACAACTAATCCTATGGAGGAAAATGAGAGGAAGAACGAAGAAGAACGCGAAGAAATCCAAGATCTAGATCCAAGGGGTTCCCCTCACATAGAGGAGAAAGTGATTGGTGGAAATGTGGATCTAGATCTTCTCTCTCTTTTCCCTCAAAAAGGAGCAAGAATCATTGGAGGGATGGAGATATAGCAAGCTCTTAGAAGGTCAACAATGGGGGACAAACACAAGCTCAAAGGATAGGGACCATTGGGGAAGAGGACCCCCTTAAATAGGTCCCCACGAATCTTCCTGTTATGTGCAGAATAACATAGGAACGATACAACCGGTGATGTGGCCAGTAGAACCGGTACAACCGCCCAACCACCGGCCAACCACCGCATCAAAACAAAACCCGAGGCGGTGGTTCCTCCCCGGTGCAACCGCTCGACTCGAGTGCTGGACATGGCAAAGTCCCGAGCGGTACAACCGCTTGAGACACTAGTAGTACTGGGCTATAGTAATATAGCGGTACAACCGTCCCACCTCTACCCAATAACTGCAGCACAACAGAACCGTGTCCGGTTGTAGCCCGGTGCTGGGTCGGTACAACCGCCCAGGACTGCTACCCAGGGTCATCCAGCTGTTGGCGGTACAACGTCTGGGGACTAGTTAGTGGCAGCACCCCTAGGGTATCACCCCTGGGGTGGTGGTTATGCCGGATGACACGAGCGAGCGGTACAACCGTATCAAGAAACCAGGTAAGACCAGAACTACGATAACTTTTGCAAATGAGCTCCAAATTGAGCAAACTCAAGCTTGTTGGATTCAGGACGACAAGAGCAACCAAGCTTGTTATAATAGGAAGAGGCAGTATAAAAATGCCAATGGTATAGAGGTATGAAACCTCTATGAATGAAGAACGGGCAAACACTCCAACATCGAAAACATCATAGAAGATGTATATGGACTCCACTTTCGATGAACTCGACCTTGTCATGAAGATGACCATAAGCTCTAAAACTCACAAAGAGAAACACCAAGCAAGAACCAAGAAAGATGATGCAATGCTGCAAATGGTTTGAGCTCTCAATGAACGATACGATCAAGCTACTCACTGAGAGCCCCCCTTGATAGTACGACTATCGATCCTATAACCCGGTCTCCAACAACCATCATGAGACCGGTAAAATAGAAAACCCTATCAAGGTCAAAATTTTGCCTTGTGCATAGTCCACTTGAGCTAGATGATGATGATCTTGTCCTTCTCAAGATGGACCTCATTTCTTGATTGCGCCGGCTCGATGAAGACTAGTAGATTGCTCCCCCATACTCCACTATGGGTGACCACTCTTCAGCACATCTTCACATGTCCATTGTCACCACAATGGATGGCAAGCTTCAAGCATGATCTCTCTGTGATGCTTCACTTAAACTTGCACACTGCAACCTTGATGACGGTCACCACTTGATGTCATCCTCCATGGGTTGCATGGGATCTTCCTATTGATGCAAACCCATGGAAATATACCTAACCCCACAAAACACTCACAAGGAACATGGGTTAGTACACAAAGCGTAATGAACAATACTTACCATACCATGAGATCACTTGACCCCACTTGGTACATCTTCTACGCTTTGTATGTTGATCAACATGAATCATTCTATGCCTTAATCTTGATCAACCTCATGTATTATCTTCTCTCTTCACAAAGATGATGTCTTGAAGGTAAACATGAATGTTCACACAATCTTCTTCTTCAGGACATCCTTGCAATAAGCTCAACTATCACATGACCAATCTTTGGATAAATCCTTGAATATCATCCTGGTCATCATATAAACTCCTTGAAACAAACACGTGTACTTCAAAAAGTGTCTATGGACAAATCCTTCGAATATATCTCAAGGCAACCATTACTCCATAGGGATTGTCAACAATTACTAAAACCACATATGGAGAAATAAGCTCTAACAGTTGTGTTTTTCCAAAAATGGAAAAATGAAGCACAAATGTGATTTTATCTTTTAGTCGTGCTTCCAAAAAGCAGTGAAAAGCACAACTGCGCTTTCGAGTTTCATTTCCGCCCTGATTTTTTACCTGTTATTTTGTACAAAATATGTATTGAAACCTATTAACATGGATCTAGTTTTAATCAACGCGAGAAATACAACAATAAAAAATGGTTCATGATTTGAACGCATGATTCAATAGATAAAACATTTCGATAAAATGAAACTCCAAAGAACTTCCGGGTTGCAACAAGTAGCAGGCCTACAACGCATCACTTATCACCACCACAGAAGGCGGGAGTGACCGTTGAAAGAGGTACTCTTTAATTAGTGATTTTGGCAGCACGCTCGCATTGCTAGGCCAAAAGCAGCGACCACTCACATGATCTGACAAATGGGCCTCGCTAGGGCGCATGAAGCAGGGCACGGTCACTCCGCTCATGTATAGGTGCTCCTGCAAGTATGGATTTTTTAATTTGTTTTTCTACTTCTGTTTACCCATGAATATAAAAATGTCCTTAAATTCGCAACAAATAAGAATTCAAAAAAATGTTGGCATATTTATAACAAGTTCATTAATTGAAAATTCTTTGGATATTTCAGAAAATATATTTATGAATTGAAAAAGTTCATGAACTTCAAAATTATTAGGTGAACAAGATTTGAAAAATGTTATAAATGAAGAGTTCATGAATTTGAAATTTATTCACAATTTCAAAAACAAATGTTCATGGAACTTGAATAGATGTTAAATGATTTTTTAATAGTTCACAAATTTTAAAAATATTCATGAATTCAAGGAAAACACCATTTAAAAAAATTGTCATGAATTTATTAGAATATTTATGAAAAAATGATTGTATTTGTTAAAATATTTAAAACTTTAGAAAATGTTCATTAATTATAATTCATATTTGCGTATCTCAAAAAGGTGTAATTTTTAAAATTTCATACATGATCTGAAAAGGTTAAGATTTTACAAATAAAAATCCTGAAGATTTTAAACGTTTTTTAAAATCTGTGAATGTTACAAATAAAAAAAATAAAATGGAGAGAAAAAAGAAGCAAGAACAAAAATTAAAAGAAATGGAAACCAGTAAGGGAAAAAGAAAAAGAAAAATAGAAAAAAGGACAAAAGAAGATCAAAGTTTCCTAAAAAAGAAGAAAACCGAAAGTCCTATTCTAGTCCCGAGCTCAAATGCTCCCTCGTGAACAGTAAAATAAAAAAAACAAATTAAAAAAACTGATTTTTTTTGTGGTAAACTTTGACAAGTTCTTTACATGGATACCAAAAATTAGCACCAAATAACATTTGTATAAGCCGCAGCAAAAAAAAAACAGCAGTTCCAAAATGTATTCAAAACTAGCATTTTTGGAGAACCGTTTTTTTTTGTCCCGACTTACACAAATGTTATATCAAGCTGAAAATTTTCAAGCGTACAAAATATTTGTCAAAATTTACCACAATTTGTTTTTAAAAAATAGTGTTCACGAGGGAGCATATGAGATCGGGAGCAAAAACTCCATGTCACAAAAACCAGCTAAATAGGCTGGCCTATTCTACATTGGTTCAATTGGTTTGGTAGTTTCTCTAAAAAAGAAGGGTTAAGTAATGCTTTTAGTAGAAACTTTTGTGTAGAAAGTGTTCTTCTCCTCCCGAACTCAAATGAGCTCGGATGAACAGTAAAATAAAAAAAAAATCAAAATGAGTTCAACACAATTAAAACTTTTACCATTGTTTATCAAAAAAAATTAAGAAAATTTTGAATTTGTTTTAATTTTACTGTTCATCCGAGCTCATTTGAGTTCTTCGGGCTCAAAAACTTTGCGTCCTTTTTGTTTAGGTTTCTCTTTTCATGTCTTTTCTATTCGTTTTTTAAACATGTTTTGCATTTTCTTTGGCTTTTTCTTTATTTTTTTTTCATTTAGAAAAAAATCAAACATTAACTTAGTTTATATTCCATGAACTTTCCTTCAAATTCCATGAACTTTTTCAAATTCGTGATTCTTTTCAAATTCCATAAACATTTTTCATAATTCCATGATTTGTTTTTCAAAATCCACTATTTTCTCAAATTCATGAACTTTTTTCTAATTTATTAACTGTAATGAAATGCTGACATCATTTCTCAAATTCTTTTTCAAATTCATGTTTTTAATTGAATTCACAAACATCTTTCTGAATTCCTAAACATTTTCCAAATCTACCAAATAAGAAGCATAACAAACGAGCAGCAAGGGAACGAGCAAGAAGAAATAACGACCCGAGTAACCCAAGCAAACTTTTTCTTTCGGCGACCCAAGCGAGCAGCAGCTCCGTAGCCCGCAGAGAGTTGCACCCGAGCGCCAGCGCCGTTCGTGCTTTGTCTTGTTTCTGGACGAAGACGTGCCCTTATATAGGTCCCGAACATATACAGAACGATATCTTATGACTAGTCACAAAGTAGTCCCTATACACGGTTACAACTTACAAGACCCAAGCGGATCCGTGCATTGAAATGCTAATATACAGGCATCGTAGAGGAAGAAGCAGTCTCATCGTGTGAAGTTATACAGGTTTCACTGGTCCCTGTCACGATCACGGTAAATTGGCTGTGCCGTCCACTTGAAGTGCAGATTCAGCTTTCCAGATTTAGCACCTTGCAGCGCATACGTATCTTGGAACTCACCTTCGAGTATCGCCCTGGTAAGTGTCAAGATGCATCTCCCTATGTAATCCTGCAATTACGATAGATGATGAGTTAGTCTGAGAAACAGAACCATAGATCTGATACCCATCATATGGCATATATCACACAGAAAGCCGGATTAGGTAACATTGTTGCGGTATTGCCCCTTCCCTCAAACAAGTTACGAGTACCCCCCCCCCCCCCCCCCCCCCCCCATAGTTATTTCTTTGCGCTTTATCCCCTCGTCCCTGGTAGGGCCACCAGCAGATCATGCGCATCTAATACCCATCATATGGCATTGAGGGTGGGTATTCCCGTTTTTGCAAATGCACATGCCGTACCATGCTTGCGATTATGGATTTTTTTCCGCATTTTTCTGAGATCCATAAAGACCATTTCTGAAAAGGATGCAGCTATACCCCCCCATGATTTGATGATTGACTCACAAAAATTCTCACCTGCTGTGGCGAACACATTGCAAGACCACACAAACAGTTGTATGAACAAATTTAGGAGCTGCTGGTGTACAACCCCACCACCTTGCTCAAATCGAACTGTGATGGCTTTCCTAAATATTTAAAAATAAACATAGTTCCTTCATTTTATATTCACACATTTTTATCCAATGACCAGTATGAAAAACCAATCGTACAATCAGCTTTATGACAACACATATATCCATATGCCTAGTCAAAAATTAAATGCATATATTAGTATATTACACAAACAAACCTAACCGATATAACCATGGAAAGACAGTAGTAACACAAGTAGGACAATCTCAAAGTCAAACGGAAACAATACAAGGAGAAAATAAGTGTACACGAGCTACACAAGATAAAGACAGAAACGCACCTTTCCAAATGTATCATGGTCCCATACTTCCACCATGAGTAAATCATGCAGGGCATCTTCTACTACAAAATCGAATGTCTGATTCCATATTGGATTCAACGTCTCAGTCACAACCTGCAAACACACTGAATCAGATGTGGAAAAAAAATATGAACAGCGCTGCAGATGGAGATAGAGAGTACCCTTGTCTTCTTTTTGGTCTCCCCCTTCTTCAGGTACAGGACGACAAATGGGTCAGCCTTCCCCATCACATCCATTGCTGGTATGTCCTCTGCAGATATAACAGTTACTGAAAGGACTCCTCTCGTAATAACATTTTTCCTCTGGTTGACATCATATCCATTAGATTCCGTCTTGAGGACCTTTTCCAAAGAAGTTAACTGGATCTGACTAGCAAAAGGATTGGAAACCCCTTCTTGTTTATCAAAAGGGTAGTACAGGAGCTCTAGGTGGACCTGAAGAGTAAAAAAATCCTTAGCCTCTCCACAAGAAACATAAAAGCATCACTTATCCAACATCCAACAGAGATATTTTCATCATGACATAGAGCAAATGATCCACTCTTTATCACCACAGTTTAGGGGATTATGCCCCGGTATATGATACTTCCTCTGTTCACAAATATAGATGTTTTGGATATTTCAATATGGACTACATACAGGCTGAAATGAGTGAACAGACACACTAAAACTGAACAAACACACTAAATCGTGTATATATACATCCAATTTAGAAAAACTTAGAACATCTTATATTTGTGAACGGAGGGAGTACTTTGTTGTCAATATTGATTGACTAAGAGAAGCAAAACCAAGATGCGTGATGATTATTACTCTTTGATTGTTAACTCAGTAGGTGAGAACAACGTCTGATGATTACTAGTAAATCAGTTGCTTTATTAAATGGTAAATTGCCGTGGAAATGAAGCTCTGATGCCTCTACTCTAAGAATTACTGTATTCAGAAGGAAATTATGGATAAAATATTGCAATTATAAATACCCATCATACTAATCAGCAGTCACCTTTCCTGACAGTTTAGGCATTAAGGAAATAAAGTTGACACAAATTGGAAGTGTATATCTGTACTCCTATATACTGAGTATACACCAATAGAATATTAAATCAATCACATGTACATGTAAATTTAAAAATATTTATACCGACAAATAAGCTGAAATAGAATATTTTTCTTAGATACAAAATTGTGATAAATTGTTGACGTAAGTTTCTCTATCCTTTTGGTGCTGCTCACAAATAGGAAAACTGCGAAATATGTATTTGTGGCGACCTGGTTCATTGACAATCTCGATAACTTGCTAGACGAATCTAATGCACTCTGAATTTGTAGATTTGACTGAATTATAGTGTCAATGTCGCTGAATGTCGGTGACATAATACATTTTTCCTAAAATGACAATCTCAACACACACATACACACACATGCACATCCCACACACTGTCATCACTACACGCACACATCCATGAAGTGTATACTAAACACTAACATTGAGATGCTTGAAAATTTAAGTCACTACTAACACTTCATTGATAGGCGTATCAATCTAGGTTTAACATCTTCCATGTCCCGACACGTATTGTTCTTTTGACAAAAATGATGTATTTTTTCAATGATAAGCAACATACTCACATGCGTGTAAGTGTAATGATTTACTTGTAATCGTAAAAGAAGTAACGAACATTGACAGCCCAAGTATATCATAAATAACATATTTATATGCTTTATGAAGTCTTCACAGCTCAGTTCCCCTCATAGCTAGAAGACTCTAGAAAACACTGCATAAAGGCAAGGAAAAATATGTAACTTACGGACCAAGTTATCTAGAATGTAGTACAGGTATGTGGAGGGAGTCAAAATTGGATTTGACTTCTGTTAACTTCCTGGCAGAAAATTTGAATCGAACCAAGGACATAAAAGAAGGGAAAGATAGCAGATTAGGCTGACAGTGCCACGCTGTCGTCAGTTCAGGCAGTAGCATCGTCAAGAGAAGAAGATCAAATTTACCAGGCAGCAGGACCTGCTTGGAAAGCGGGCAGAGCAGGTGAGACAGTGGATAAGGATGGCCCGACCCAGTGTTCCCAGTGCCAGCCATGATATGACCAGAGGCCATCTTCGTCGTCCAGCTAACTGGTGGGGAAGGGCAAACAGTGGTTGCTTGGAGTAACATTCAGAAGATGGTAGGAACATGGGTTGACAGGACTTAGTTATATCAACACGTCGCTTAAATCGCTTTCTTAATTTTTACCAATCAAAATAAAATAAATGAACAGCAAAAGTGGCAGGATATGTTCCTTACAATCTTAAACTGAGAATCATAGTACTAATCAGCCACACATTCATAATGATAAAAGAAAATGACAGGAAACCATGACAGCAATGTTATGGTTTCACTACATATTATAACTCCTTGTATGGAGTAGGAAAGTTGTGCTGAAAAGTGTAACAACTGACCTGACCACGAGGTTTCTTATCACGCTGAATTTCCAGGTCTTTCACAAGTTCCAACCAAACATCCTTGACCTTCCCAGGCGTAATATCCGATAAGTCTACTCGAGCGCAGCCAATAATCTCTGATGGCTGGAGCCCTTCGTCGTCGTAAATTTTCACGGTCAGGTGCTGGGTAGATGAGTCCTCCACCACAAATTCATAGTGTTCATTCCAGATGGGATTCAAATCATTGTTCTGCAACACAATATATGTAAGGATATATATTCTTTGATTTGACCAGATGAGCACAACTCACTTACTATTGTTTTGCTTTTCTTCGTTTTTGCACTCAGTGGGCGTATGTATAGCACAGCAAAAGGGTCAGACTTCCCAATGAGGTCCTTGTTCTTCAAATCCCTAGCTTCCACAAGTTTTACTTCTAATAATCCAACAGGTTTTAGCTCCAGATCACTGAAAATAGCATGCCTATTATCACTACTATGGAGGCAGGCATGTAAGTTATACTCCCAAATTATCAAAGCAGTTAATTACCTATAATCTCCTGGCACAATGGGGACAATTATGCGATTAGGCCATGTCAGTGTGTCCTCGATGGTATCACGTATTGTTCCCTGAATTGTTTCCTGAACTGAGATGTGCAAAACAGTATGTATACTGTAGTTTAGTTGATAATGTACGGTTACCAAACCTCAATTGCATCAGAAATTCCAGGAATTGCTGTCATTTCGCCACCAACAACTTTGAGGGTAAAATCCACCTTGCTCTACACTCAAATCAATGACATCATGCAACCTGTGATTTGTTTTTCTCAAGATCACAAGATTGGATAGAACAGATATACCTTCTCTCTCAAAGAAACGCAAACAGCTCCAAAGCATGGGAGTTCGGCTACCAGAGGCTTAAAGAGTAGCCGTAGTGTACCTGTGAATCCAATATTTTTCACCTAGAGATGAAAGGACTTAGAGAACGATAATTAGTACTCGATATAAGGTTATACCATGGTGCAAGAAAAACTAATAAGAAGCCAAAGTTAATGTGCAGCATTACACAAAGTAAAGCTTCAGTGATGGAACTTGTAAACTGAGACAGTGTTCTTTCTTTTCCCTTCCAAAAACTGAACCAATAGTACTACGCACATGTACTTCTAATTGAAGGAAACTGAATCTCCAAACTGCAATGGTAGGACTAAGTACAATTGGTACTTGCTTTTTTCTTGACGAACAATGAGGGCAGTCCATAGTAAGATAAGATCATGTTTGATACTGCATGGTACTATAAAAAAAATCTGTGTTAATTTCCATTTGCAACATTTGTAAGTTACCTGTACAGGAAGTGAAATTCCCAGAGTTGTTTGAATGTCAAGTACTATGTTGGGATTACCATCCCACTGCATATCAAGCTCCATAGTGATACCAGCACTGTCGCTATCCAGAATTTGAACTCCTGAAAAGTTGTGCTAGAACGATCAGCAAAAACCAAGGATGTTTATTTGTAGAACATCAACCATTGTAACATAATTTCGATAAGAGGCAGCAAATCATCGTAAACCTAAACTGAAGCATGAGATGTCTTCTTATTTGATCATATGAAATGGTTTGAGATATGCAGGATACTTCAGGCCTTATTTTCCAAATAAAGAAGTATCCAGGACGTACGATGCAATAGCAAAACAGGGCATTCTGGCCTGGGCATGTGTAAAAGCCAAGCACAGAGCTTTGGTTCATGGTGCATGAAAAGATTTATTGCTAAAACAGGAGTGCAAACAAAGATTATGATTCTCTTACCAGGCTTGTTTGGAGAAACAAAGCCATGCAACAATGCCAAAAGCCTTATGTGCAATGACAAGAGTGAACATGTTAAGATTGTTTCACAGAGCTACAAAAATTATCAATCGATTATATCTATCCCCGACAAATCATCCCCTCTTGTTTCAACTCCAGCTCCATATTACAATTTTTTAACAAGATAATGCCACCATTCTACTTATTCCTCCCTCCTCGAACATTAGTCAGGCAGCAATTCTCATAAAGGCACACCCAGTGTGATATTTACAAATTATGATGAGCTTGACACAGATATACTACATGCAACCTCCTTCTCTGAAATGAGGCAAAAGACTTGCCATTTTCATTAATTAAGACGAAAGTAAGAGTTGCCCGGTTAACTCACAAAAAACCGGGCTAAATCCGTTACAGCCCAACCCATATTACAAAGAACATGGATACCACTGGCCGACCTGGCCACCAACGTGAACACCACAAAGCAACGTCCTTCTTTAGAGATGCCATCCTGATGAAACAGTTGAGTTTTCCAACTGTCATCATATATATTACTCCCTCCGTAAAGAAATGTAAAGAGCGTTTAGATCACTATTTTAGTGATCTAAACGCTCTTATATTTCTTTACAGAGGGAGTACTTCCTCCGTCCCAAAGTAAGTGTCGAAAATTTAGTACCAAGTTAGTACAAATATAATACTAAGGCAGCGGCACTTATTTTGGGACGGAGGGAGTATTTGTTATAATGCAAGCATTAGTTAAAATCACATGCGGCCTCGTCATTTACCCAGCAATTGGAAGATCTACAGAACCTGTTATATCAGTTCAAAGACTAAGTGCCTATTAAATAAAAAAATATTTGAGGTATGCCTGAGTCTAGGAGCGCAGATTATTTTAATATAAGGAGCGAACAACTACCGCCTGCAGCCTAACAAGAGCACAAGGGGTGGGGGGTGGGGGTGTCATAGGAAGCCAAATGACAATGTGTTGCTTCATCCTTCCAATGAAAATGAGAATTAAGCCCTGGCCGCTTTCTTACTAGCAGTATTGTCCAAAAAATTTGAACCAAATTGAACTACATATTTCACTTACGGCTACTGTGTCAAAAGAACACAGCCAAATCAAACAAAATGTTAGAAAACAATAAATAAAATACTTTCTGGCTGGCAATTGATGTTCTCTTCCAGCCTTCTTGAAGTAGATAGAGAACCGTTCTCTATGTAAATCGTTTGACAACCTCTAGGCATACTTTACTCTCTTGTAGGTGTGGCACTCAAATTTACATGGTGAAAAGGGCACGCATAAGAGAATTAATTATGTCTCTTAAGAGAAAGAATCTACTATACACGGGGATAAATAAGGTGACGGACTTTACTCCTTAATTCTTCCGCGCAAAGCTAGAGGCTTATCCATGCAAACTACACCATAATACACCATAATATACCGGTATATTATACTGTCCGATACAAAAAGAATGACAATTTATCCATCAACAAACTATCAGGATTTTATAACGATGTCCTACCTGTAAACTGAGGAGCAACAGTACCAAGTGTCAACTTTGAGAAATTGATGGAGGCCAAAATGAATGACTTGTACTGCTCGAATACAGGCTCCACAGAAGATTTTATCAGTTCCGATGCAGCCTACAATAACCACACTTGCCATTCTAAGTAACTTCCAATATCCAGAACTAATTTATTCAAAGACACAGTAGGAAAATTCAGTATCTGGTATCAGAACTATAGTAGATACTTAAATGAAGCTGGAATAGCACCTCATTGACAAATGGCCAGATTTTCACCAATTGTTGATTCAGCCATGTAAGCTGTAGAAGTTTAATAAAATAAGGTATCAGTACAACATTAGATAAGGCCAAGGCCATTCGATCATAAAACAGAAAACTAAGGTATCAGCAGTTCAGCACAACATTGGGTAACACCAAGGTCAAAGCTTAATAGAAAGTTAAGAGAGAAAAAGGCTCAACTTCTGCTTTTGGGTGAAAGATACCCACGATGGATAGGACTCGGTAGGAATAAGTGTCTTCAGATCTTGAACAGACAATTTTGAGTAAGATGAAACTGTAGCAGCCTGCAGACAGGTAAAATTATTGTTAGAATTAACCAGCCCACAAACAAGTGTTGTTGTATGAAGATATTCTTGTCATCAAATAATAGTTGCTAGGTTCTCAAGATATTATTTTTCACAGCTCACCAAAATTTAAAAGTGGGAGTGGTGGAACTAAGAGTTGCAGAGGATAGTCAGTAAACCAAAGCATTAATTACTAGGTGTTTTCACTTTTTGGAATGCTCATCACAATGTAAGGACGTATTTAAAGTAAACAATTCAATACACATGTAGTAAGCATCTTTGTGGACTTTATATATTCATTTCCATCAATGGAACTGATTGTGCTATTGACAATCCCCGAGTCAAAACCAATTCATATGCGGTATTAATTCATTACCAACCCTAATGTCTCAACGAGGATAGTCGGCCCATTTTCCCGGGCTGTCCGGCACCCCTTCCCCCCCCCCCCCCCCCAACTGAATACATATGGGGGCGGATTTGGGCCCCTCCGGACCACCATGTTGGAGTGACAATCTGGACCCAAAAAACCAACAGTCCCATTGAAACTCAGTGGTTTGCCCACCTGGAATAATGGTGCGGCAGCCGGCACGCCAACCGAGGAGCCTACCCCCGCTATTCAAAGCCGGACGGGGACACCCAAACCCTAGCATTCCCATCCAAGCTCTCTGTCCGCTGTCACCATGGTGCGCTTGTGCCGTGACATGGTACGCGCGGCTCTCGACGGAGTGACACACCCAAATCACTGTGAAGGGGCGCGCCGCTGAGGCCCGACGCACGGCCTGCATTGTGGCCGAAGAAAACCCAAGCTCGAAGGAGCTTAGCTCAGACGATGAGGGGTGGGGGAGAAGGACGGGTGGCAGCTGACCCTGTTGACGGGTTGAAGGTGGCCGACATGCAAGCCGCCTCGCCCAAGCCAATGAGGCGAGGCACCTAGCGGCGGGGAAGCAATACCGCCTCGTGCAAGCCGAGATGAAGCACCTGGCGGCTAAGGTGTGGCTCGAGGCCAAGCGCGCCAACGCTGCCACCATGGCACGACCCCGAGTTACCTGTGCACGCGCATCATGCTGCTGACGGCTGCTGGCAGATGCCCTGTGCCCCACCAGGCCACCACCTCCCCCGACGTGCTGCCTGGCGCGCCGAAGGCGCTACCGCGGTCGCCGACAATATCTGCAACCTATGCGTCGGCCATCGTGTGGAATTTGTGCGGCTAGCGGCAGTGCACACAAAGGCTGACAGGAGCCAGGGAGCCCAGGCACGAAGTGGCCAGCAGTGCTGGGGTGGAGCTGTGCGTGCTGCCAGCAGGGCGGAGGCAGGGGTCTCTTGCTGCTAGTGTCACCTAGCTGTCGAGCCAGGCAGCCTTAGGGTCGGAGGTCGCCAAGGAACAGAGCCACCTCACCGGAGGCCTCCATGCCCGCGTCCTCCCCCTGCTGCTAGACGCGCGCCAACTGCTCGTCGAAACGCCCAACTGAGTTGGACTGAATGTAGCTAATTAATGGTGGAGCACTGTGATGACAGACGTAAATACACCCAAACTGGAAACAACAAGCGTGATTAGGATCAAAGCCTAGTAGCAATTATGGCCCGTATAAATGAATCGTTCGTACCTCCACAATTAAAATCCGCATCGCCCGACATGAATAGCAATCGATTCCCAATCAACAGCGTTCTAACCCAGCATTTCCTAATTTCGAACAGGCACAGATTGACGGACCAACCCAGCGGCCAGCCGAATCGCACCGGAATCGGATCACCGCAGATTGGAGGGAGGGAGGGTTCGTGGCGCGTACCAGCTCGCGGCGCTGCTCGGCGCGGGAATTCTCGAGGCGCGCGAACGCCATGACGACGCCGACGCCGAGCACCAGCCCCAGCAAGGCGCCGAAGAGGAACGCCATGGCTCGCCGCCCTGGCGCGCGATCGAGGCCGAGCTGCGCGTGTGGTGGGCGGTGCTCGATGCGGAGGAGGTGCGTGCGCGGAGGAGTGCGGCTGCGGCTCCCTCCCCTTTCCGCCTCGAATTATGTTTCCCTTTTTAGTGGACAAAGCTATTCGTTTCTGCTCTGGGATGAGACGTGCTTTGCGTAGGGTGTCGGTCTCGGTGGGTTGGGGGCACGTGCCACGCAGATAGATTGGCGGGCTTGGCAGCGGGTAGTGTATGGAGATGTGCGTTGCGTTTAATATTCTGGGTCTGGTTTTGGTTCCTTGCCCCTCCGTGTGCTTCGTGTGGCTTCCACGTGTCCCGCCGGAGGGCCACGTGTCCCGCGGGAGGGCCACGTGGTGGTGAAGGTAACGGCCAAGCTTCTGAGAGGGTCCGCGAAGTAGTTTATGTCTGTCGTGATACATACAAGGAATAAATGCTCCATTCTCATAGCAAGGTTAATAGTATAGCCATATCATATATAGCTTATTTTATAGCTAACATGTATAATACTAGTTAGGTAAAAGCGTGTATTACTTTCTTATTATATGGCCCACCTTTCACTCTCACAAAAGTATCTAGAAGCACGTGCTAGAGCCGGCTCTTCACAAAGAGCCCGCTTACTTTCTCTCTCCTCTTCTCTTTGCTCTAACTAAGCAAAAATATATTCTTTTATTTCTTATAGCCTGCTGATTTAGCTTTATTACACTTGCTCTCATGGTGTCATATGTTGTTGCAATGAAAATGTTATCAGGTGACCGCTTTTCATCCTTAACGAACCGTCTCATTGCCACAGGATCAAGATTTGATGATGGCGGTTTTCAGATGAAAAATGCACTAAAATCAGGCCCGGTCCTGAGATTTTGGCAGATCAACGCAAAATTTAGATACGCCCTCTTTAAAAGAAACTCTAATATACGCAAAAAGAAAAGAATTAATGGACTTGACCTATCTATAAATTCGGAAATCTCAAATGAGCCTATGAATAAAATGGCAAGTGGTGGTGTGATGATGCTAAAGTTTAGTACCATACTTCTAGTCGAGGAAGTGTTGGATCTTATATAGTGGGTTCTCTCCGCCATTCTAAGTGTGTTTCGAAAAGAGAAAGGGGAAGGCCACATGCGCGCTCGCTCGCCTTGCCTGGCCAAGCGTGGCGTGGCGGCACGTACGTGTGACATGCGTGTGAATGGTCCACCGAAATCCGGTCTGTTGCTTTGCGGGGACGCGACTTCCTTTTGCCGTTTTACTTTTAATGTCTTCGCAGACAAGATAATTATTTCTTGTCCGGTAAGTATACGACTTAGAAACCAAATTGGTTTGAGATCGTCATCGCGACATGATATCGTCTCTGGTCCTCCTATATATACTACTTATCTTCCTCGGCCAAAGACACACTAAAAACACCTAAGGTTTTGCCTCATCTCACAACTTGCGCCGTGATACGTCTCCAACGTATCTATAATCTTTGATTGTTTATTATATTATCTGTTTTGAATGTTTTTATATGCATTAATATGTTATTTTATATTATTTTTGGGACTAATCTATTAACCTAGTGCCCAGTGCGAGTTTCTATTTTTTCCTTGTCTTTGGGTATTGCATAAAAGGAATATCAAACGGAGTCCAAACGAAATAAAATTTTACGATGATTTTTCTTGGACCAGAAGGAACCTACGAGACTTGGAGAAGATGCCAGAAGGTCTACGGGTGGGCCACAAGCCACCTAGGCGCGGCCTGGGGTGGCTGGCTTGTGGCCCCTCGTAGCTCCTCCAACCCTAATCTTCTGCCTATAAATTCAGAAATATTCGTCCAGTACCAAAACGAGCCATGATAATATTTTTCCGTCGCCGGAAGCCTCCGTTCCCTAGAGATCCAATCTTGAAGCCTTTTCCGGTAATCTGCTGGAGGGGGTTCGACCGCGGAGGGCATCTACATCAACTCCATTGCCCTTCTGATGATGCGTGAGTAGTTCACCACAGACCTACGGGTCCATAGCTAGTAGCTAGATGGCCTCTTCTCTCTCTATGTTCTTCAATACCATGGTCTCCATGATCTTCATGGGGATCTATCCGATGTAATACTCTTTTGCGATGTGTTTATCGAGATCTGATGAATTATGGGTTTATGATCAGATTATCTATGAATATTATTTGAATCTTCTCTGGATTCTTATATGCATGATTTTATATCTTTGCAAGTCTTTTCGACTTATTAGTTTGGTTTGGCTAACTAGCTTGATAATTTTTGCAATAAAAGAAGTGCTTAGTTTTGGGCTCAATCTTGCGGTGTCCTCATCCATGACATAGTAGGGGTAGCGAGGCACGTATTTGTATTGTTGTCATCAAGGATAAAAAGATGGTGTTTTCATCATATTGCTTGAGTTTATCCCTCTACATCATGTCATCTTACTTAATGCGTTACTCTGTTTTTCGTGAACTTAATATTCTAGATGCAGGGAGGAGTCGGTCGATGTGTGGAGTAATAATAGTAGGTGCAGAATCGTTTCGGTCTACTTGACACGGACGTTATTCCTATATGCATAATCATTGCCTTGGATATCGTCATAACTATGCGCTTTTCTATCAATTGCTCGACAGTAATTTGTTCACCCACCTATTATTTTCCTTCAAGAGAGAAGCCTCTAGTGAAACCTATAGCCTCCTGGCCTATTTTCCATATTATGTTTCCAGTTCTATAAACCAAAAATATCAAAAAATACCTTGCTGTAATTTTATTTACTTTTACTTCTAGCAATCTTTTATATCTACCTCTTTTATATCTCATCCTTGCAAGTAACCGTGAAGGGATTGACAATCCCTTTATAGCGTTGGGTGCAAGTGTTTGATTGTTTGTGTAGGTACATAAATTGGCGCCTTGCTTGTTCCTCCTACTGATTTGATATCTTGGTTCTCAACAACTGAGGGAAATACTTATCTACTTTGCCGCATCATCCTTTCCTCTTCAAGGGAAAACCAACGCAAGCTCAAGAAGTAGCAAGAGGAGTTCTGGTGCTGTCGTGGATTTGTCACAGCAAGATGTCCGGGTTAACGGACTTTAGGTGTGAGGCCATCGCAACTATGTGGCGGCTTGACAGGGGTTGGTCTAAATCGAGAGACGCGAGTTTACCCAGGTTCGGCCCCTCCGATGGAGGTAAAAGCCTATGTCCTGCTTGTCTGGTATTGATGGTGAAGGAGATCTCTCGGTTACAAGGATGTTGTTTGCTACCTCTAATCACAAGAGCCTCTAAACTGTCTATCTCTAATCTCTTATGTGTGTATAAACTTGTGGACTTATTAACTTGTCTATTGCGACGTCTAAAATCATGAATGGGTTTCAATTATTCTCTAAGCTATTCTAAAATTTTAACCAGAATTTTATCATGTAACTAAGTGCCTCAAATCTAATTTAACGGTGCGCAAAACAATTAATTATTTACCTTTGGATTTATAAACAAATTCCAAACAGTTTAAAACTACCCCCAAACATTTTATCGTACTGCCTAATATTGCATTTATAATATTGGGCATGTTCTTTGCTTTTTGTAAAGGCAAAATAACCGAAACTAATAAAAAGGAAAAAAGAAAATTAGAAAAACAAAAAAGGGAATCACAAAAAAGGGGGGCACTGTGCTCGTGGCCCAAGTGCAACCGAGCCAGGCCCAGCCCATCTTCCCCCCGTGCCTCCTTCTCCCCTCTGTAGCGACCGGCGAGGTCGCTACAGGGCGGCGTCCACGCCGCACCCCTTCGCCGGCCGGCAATGTGGGGATAAGACTGACGCTGTGGCGCCTCTCCCCAGCGAACCCTAACGCATCCAGATCCCCCCTTCCCCCGTGCTCATCTCGCTCTCTCTCTCTCCCTCGGTTCCCTTCATCGCCCGAGCGCCGCCATGGATGCAGCTTCGTGGAACGTGCGGCCACCGCCCGCCTTGCTCCTCTCCATCGAGTCCAGAGGCCCCGCATTGTCTGCCTTGTCCCTCCCGAGCGTCGGATTGAACTGGGGTGCGTCGCAGCTTCACTCTGGACCTCTTCTTCCTCCTCGGCTCCGTCGAGCCCCGCCACCAATTCCTCCTCCCCTGCGCAGCTTCCGCTCCTCCCCAGGCCTTCCCAGCAACGTAGGTGAGCCCCGGTCCCTTCCTGCCCCCTCTCTGAGCATGTTCCAGCCCGTAAGCCCCCTAACCGACATGGACGCGCCTGAGCTTCGCTCGGTCTCGTCGCAGACGGGGTTCCGGTGGCCAAACGACCTCGGGCACCTACTCGTCGTCTTCGCTGCACCCCACAGATGCCGCTAGGGCCTTTAGGGCAGCGTAGTTGAGCCTCGGTGCTCGAACCGCTCGAGCCCGAGCTCCGTCCGCTGTCGCGGGCTCGAGTCCGGCGAGCTCCGTCCGCCCCCGACCCTCTCGTCGATCGGGACGGGACCGCGCTCGCGCCAGCTCTCGAATGAGCCTCTCCACGTTCGATTTGGCCCCCTGTGGCCAAATCCCGAGCCCCTCCCGTGCCTCCGTCGCGTTTTGGCGTCACTGGCATTGAGCCACCGGCCGCCGCCGACGTGGCTGGGCTAGGGCCACCCCCAGTGCCGCTGCTAGTGGGCCAGGCTGACCCTAGTTGACCAGTTGACTTGGTCAATTGGCTGACTAGGCACTGCCTAGTCACTGACCGGTGGGGCCCCTCCCCCTATGTCTATGACATATGGGCCCCCTTTGTCAGGTGCCTAATTAAGTAATTAGATTAATTAAGATAAATAAATTAACCTAATCTCTGTAACATCCCGATTTTATTAAATTAGGATGTTAATAGGATCATCATATTGCATATCATATTTTTATTGCATTTGGAGGTTATTATGTTCAAGTTTTCCCACTCACATAAAATAATAGAGAGAGGATAATATGACTTCCTCAAAATATAAATGAGTGCGAAAGTATTTAAAGTATATTTGGTGTTTTCAAGGTTGCATCGAAAATTATTTTGGTTAGCCAGAGTTAAATTTATTGCATTAGAATTTTTTTAATTATATGCGCAGGAATTAATGTTCCTTGTGCTCTATTTTACAAATAAGGATTTTAGGAATTTTATGATATATATATTACTTTTGCTGATTCTGATTTGGAAATTTTTTTAAAAAAAAACACACACACACACGCATGCACCCAAGCCGAAGCCTAGCCAGGCCGAAGCCACCAGGCCACGCTGGCCCAGCAATCGCCCCAGCCACCCGCTCGACTCCAGGAGGAGAGCGAGCGCTCCTCCTAGCGCCGCCAGGGGGTCAGCGATAGAGGAAAAAATAACTCCCCATGATATGTCTCTCTCTCGTTAACTCTCTCTCTCTCTCCCTCACGCAACTGACGCACGGGGCCCGACCCCAGGTCGTCTCCAACCTCCAGCGAAGTCCATGGGATAGACCAGCCCGTGCACGTCCGCAACCGCCGGTCAGAGCTCTCAGGATAGAGCTTATCCCATACTCCCGGACGCCCTAGCCGTGCCTATAAGTAGCCCTCGATGCCCTCTTTCCATTCAGCCAACTCGCCCCATCTCTCGCCACTCACAGCCGTCGCCGTCGTTGTTCGCATCTCGCCGGAGCCGAGTTCTTCGCCGAAGGATTACGTCGCCGGTGAAACTCCCCTGCCTCTGTTACTTCGCAGCATCGGACCCCCTCGTCCGTGTGCACCTCCCTGACATATTTTGTGCCCCTAGGCCTCGCCGGAGCAGCTCCCCGTCTGACCTGCGTCGCCGGAGTACACGAGCTCGCCCAGCCCCATCCGGTCGTCACCGCCGACCGCCGTCACCACCGCCCGGAAGTCCCTGATGAGCCGCACCTCCCCGACCACCTCGCCCGTGCCGCAGTTCGCCGAAGCCGCCGCCCTGTCATCGTCGAGCTCCCTGCCGACGTCGTGCTCGCTTTTGTAAGCCGAGCCCCTCCTCTGTTCGTAAGTAGCGTAGATTGGTTTTTTTCTTTTTTCTTTATCAAACCGGTGCGTTATTTAGATTTGTTTTTTTATTAGATCTAAACTATGCGGTTTATTTTAAACCAAACGTCGATTTTATTTTAGTATAGCCAAACCGGTGATTTACTTAATTCGCGAACGTTCATCGCATAGCTTTGGCCACGAACGTACTCAACCAACCAGGGCTGACCGCATCGCGCTCTAGCCGCGAACGTTCACAATTTAGTATTTTCAGAAAGCGTTCCTATAGCAGTTTTTTTTAGATTTAATTCAAAACTTCAAACGGCTTTAATTTTTTAACCGTAGATCGAAACGGGATGAAACAAGAGGCTAAATTTTCGTCTCGAATAGCCCTATCCAGAAAACCCATAGTTGCAGATTTTTGCAAGTTCAAATTTGAAATTATTTCAGATTTGAATTTAAATTTCATTAGGTCATATGTTTCAAACGGTATACCTGTTTGAAGTGATTCTTTTTGCACCGCGTCACACGAACTAAATCCTTTGCCATGAAATTTTGCCACTATATATTCTACACAATTATTTTCTGTTTCATCATAATTTTTCAAGAATGCCTTGTAGGAACACTAGTGCACGTCACGAATTTTGAACATTATTTATACTTTGAAAATTTTCATGTTAATGACTTGTTTTGGATTTTATTTGGCTTTTGCAAATATTTTGTTGCATGTTTTCTTTGAATTATATGAATGCTTGTTTATGTGTGTTTATTTACT
This sequence comes from Hordeum marinum, assembly GCA_022496015.1. NCBI lineage: Eukaryota > Viridiplantae > Streptophyta > Magnoliopsida > Poales > Poaceae > Hordeum > Hordeum marinum. The sequence goes on from CM039677.1 coordinate 58,861,489, forward strand.
TTGTGATAGATTGTCCGGAGTGTGAAGCAGAGTACTACCATTCCCTAGAACTTCATTCCCAGCACGAAGGCAAGTTACATTTTGATCATACATGTTTTACCTATGGTTTATTTTTGCACATAGTCCTTTGATGTAGGAGTGCATGGTGGGAGTTTATACTTGTTGGTTTTACTATCACCCAGTAGTTCATTTGAGGTAGGTCTGAACCGTACCAACTTTGTCGCCACCGTGTTATGTTACAATGCTTCGCCAAAGTAGACGTGGATTGAGGAGTGTTATCACCTTGAGATGTGAGTGACAAAGTAGTAACTAGGACCAACTTTAATGAACTACCTGGGTGGAAATTGGTTTGTATGGTGGCGAAGTACAGTGGGAGCATTCATGGGAATCCATGGGAATGCACACTAGTGGTCCGTCCACCCAGGCTCAAAGGGATCAACCTTGTTTTCATGTCTATAAGCTTCCGTGTGCAGCCGCAAGCCAATGTGGGCTCTAGCTTAGTTGAGTAGATGGTGTGACCTCTTTCGGGATAGGCTACCAGATGTAGATGATGTAGGTGTACTGGCCTATCTGTGGGTTAGGGGAAATGCTTTCGAAAGACTATGTCTCGATCTTCCGATCAAGGATGTGGTCGAGTCTTATGGGGAAAAGTGCACAACCTCTACAAAGTTAAAATCTAATCGATTAGCCGTGTCCCCGGTCATGGACAACTTGAGCTTTTAGTAGTGGAAATGTAGGGAGATCTCATCACTCTTAACTAATCAACTGGGTACAAAATTTTGGAATGATTGAGATGGGCATCATCTCAGACTTATGATATTTGTATAAGTAGAACAAGCATTTTTGATAGGGAAAAACTAGCTTTATGCAAAACTAAACTTAGAGCTTTCCACCAGCCAAATTGCATGTACTATGTAGGCTCATTACACTTTATGATGTGACTTGCCAGTACATTCCATGTGCTGACCTACACGGCTGCAACTTATCATGTTGCAGATTTATCTGACGACAAATGAGTTGCGATAGGTAATTGTTCTGCACTCAGCTTGCTCGTGGAGTTGATGGACTCCTTACGCTTTTTGCTTCCACATGTTTTTGTTTCACTTGGCCTTAGGCCACATTAATGTAATAAATACTCTTTGAGGATTCTCGATGTAATAAATGTGTGATTGAACTCTTTTGTAAATCCTCAAGTACTGTGTGTGTCAGTATACCGATCCAGGGATGACACTTAAGCACAGAGACTCCGATCCCTTGAGATCGGGTCGCTACAAGATGGTATCAGAGCACACGTTGACTGTAGGACGCGACCCTAGAAAATGGAAAGCCATAGGATAAAAACCATATTTTACAACACTTTTATACCCCTGTTTTGGTCTCATGCTTTTCCCTGCTTCATTACTAATTTCTCCTCTCTTTCAAACTATAGATGTTGACCCCCATCATTGAGTTTGCTCAGCCCGACGCAACCATGCCCTTTGGAAGACAGCTCTTGGATATCATAGGACATCTGCGCATTGCCCTGCCCAGCTTCACCGGTACCTTCATGGCCACTCTACCTGAGGAGATGCGCTGGAGGATTGACGTCCACATTCCAGGGCGAACTTTTGGAAAAGCCATCGAGCCGATTGACTTCTATATAGAAGTAAGATCATGGGACATTGGCAAAGGGATCGCTGCGCTCTTTGCACTTGGGTGCATCCGCTAGGGCTGCCGCGAGGATCTCAGGAAGACTAACTATGTCATGTACGCACGCCGCGACTCGGATGGAGTTGTGGTGCGCACCAGAGAGGACGACACCATCACCTCACACATTGAGGACCTGGAGGAGCTCATCACCAGAATGAAGGAAGAGATGGACGATAGCCTCGTCACCACCCATAACCTGACTACCCACAAGGTCAAGCTGGAAGAAGAGCTTCAGAACGCTTGCGTAGAGCATGAGGAGGAGCTCGATGCACTGCAGGATAAGTTCGACGACTTGAAGCTTCAGCTGGATGAAGCTAAGGAAGAGCTTGATAACGGGGAGAATTTCCAAGAGGATCACTCTTACGGGGACTACGTCAGTCAGGACAAAGACTATGAGGATGACGATGAGGAGATACAGAGTGATGCCGCTGGAGCCGACATCAACATGATAGATCTCTCTTCCGATGAGGAGTAGATTTGAACCACCATGAGATATTAGGATTTGATATTCGACTAGTTTTTGATTTATTTATTTGTGGGACCTTGTCAAATCTTGTGACATGGCTCACCTTAGATTTGTTTCGTGTGAACTCTTTGATTGAATTGAATTGGAGTGATTTGGATTTTTATTGACATCCTTTGCATATGGGTAGTGTTTCTCCCTTAGGCCTAATTCTATCTATACCTCATCTATGTTGACCCAATAGATGCCACCAAGGCGCGACCCTTCCGGGAGTGGCCCAGGGAATGATATCCCACCCGCCTTGGAACAATTGCTTCAGACCCAGAACCAGATGATACAGTTGATGATGCAGAATATGGCCCAGAACAACAACAACAACCCGCCTCCACCTCCACCTCCACCACAAATTGATAGCCTTACCCGTTTTCGGAGGCTGAATCCTCCAACCTTCACGAGCAGCCCGGAGCCGATCGTCGCAGATGACTGGCTTTGCAATATGGGTAGGAAGCTAGCCACAATAGGATGCACTGATCAGGAGAAGGTGAGGTTCGCCTCTCACCAACTGGATGGACCAGCAACTTCGTGGTGGGAGAACTACACCACCACGTACCCCATGGAGAATGTGACTTGGGCTCAGTTCCAGCAGGCGTTCCGCACTGCTCATGTTTCAGCGGGAGCTATGGCTCTCAAGAAGAGGGAGTTCCGCAACTTGCGCCAAGGAGGTCGCTTAGTGTCTAAGTATGTTGATGACTTCAGCACGTTGTCCCGTTACGCCCCAGGCGACGTGGCAACCGATGCAACCAAGCAAGAGAAGTTTCTGGAGGGACTGAATGATGAGCTGGGAATTCAGTTGATGGTAGCGGCTTTTGATAACTATCAGGAGTTGGTGGACAAGGCGATCACTCTATAGGGCAAGCATTAGCAGATGGAAAATCGCAAGAGGAAATATGGTCAAGGCAAGTTTCAATCTGGAGCTCAGCAGAAGCCTCGCTCCGCCCCTTTCTCAGGATATTCTGGTACAAGACACAATAAGTTTGGATGGCACAACCATCGTAACCATGGTGGTCATTCTTAGCATGGAGGCAATGGACACAACCACAATGGCCATAAGAATGGCAATGGGAATGGAGGAAACGGCAATCACCATCACCCTACCCTTGCTACACCAGTGAGGAAGGATCTGAGTCACATCACCTGCTTCAAGTGCAAGAAGACTAGGCACTACTCCAATGAGTGTCCCGAGCTACAGAATGGGAATGTCAATGGAAGTTCTGGAGGCAAGAGGCCCAATCCTTTCACTAAGGGGCATGTGAATGATGTCAATGTGGAAGAAGTCTATGAACAACCGGATGCGGTGATTGGTAAGTTCTTGGTTAATTCATTTCCAGCACTCATTCTATTTGACACTGGTGCATCACATTCATTCATATTGAGGGGATTTGTGGATAAACATAAGTTGCCTACCGTAGCTCTTAAGTCACCTATGCTAGTGAGTTCCCGAGGAGCAGAGTCTATGACTAGTCAGGCATGTTTTCAGTTGCCTTTGAACATAGGGGGACATGTTTTTCCCACAGATATGATCGTACTTGAGTCACAAGGGTTGGATGTAATCCTACGTATGGATTGGATGTCCAAGTATCAGGGAAGCATTGATTGTGCCAGTAGGTCAATTCTTCTCACCACTCCAGAGAAGAAGAGGATCAAGTATGTATCCAGGCTTAAGCCTAAGAGGACTCAAGTGAACTCTCTTACGGGAGTTGTCCAGGAAGAAGTACCAGTGGTGAAGGATTATCCCGATGTATTTCCAGAGGAGTTACCCGGTATGCCACCGGATCGGGAGATTGAGTTTCTCATTGAGCTGCTGCCAGGCACCGGACCTATCTCCAAGAGGCCATACAGGATGCCCGCTAATGATCTAGCGGAAGTCAAGAAGCAGATTGAGGAATTGTTGGAGAAGGGGTATATTCGCCCGAGTTCATCACCTTGGGGAGACCCAGTACTCTTAGTGGAGAAGAAGGATGGAACCTTGAGGATGTGTGTGGATTATCGCTCTTTGAATGAGGTGACCATCAAGAACAAGTATCCACTGCCAATGATCAATGACTTGTTCGACCAGTTAGAGGGAGCTAGTGTTTTCTGCAAGATTGACCTTCGATCGGGTTATCATCAGTTGAAGATCCATGAGAAGGATATACCTAAGACAACTTTTACCACGAGGTATAGGCTCTATGAGTATACAGTCATGTCGTTTGGTTTGACTAATGCCCCTGCCTATTTTATGAGCATGATGAACAAGGTATTCATGGAGTACTTGGATAAGTTTGTTGTGGTATTCATTGATGATATATTGGTTTTCTCCAAGAATGAGGAGGAGCACGCAGAACATCTGCGCTTAGTTCTGGAGAAGCTCAGAGAACACCAACTTTATGCCAAGTTGAGCAAGTGTGAGTTTTGGTTGAAGGAAGTCAGATTTCTCGGACATGTTGTGTCAGGGGAAGGAATTGTCGTGGACCCTTCCAAGGTAGAAGCAGTCATAGAATGGAAGGCACCGACCTCAGTTAGCGAGATCCTTAATTTCCTTGGACTTTCAGGATATTAGCGGAGGTTCATTGAGAATTTCTCCAAGATTGCAAAGCCCATGGCGGAGTTGTTGAAGAAGGACACCAAGTATATTTGGACTGAGGAATGTGAAGCCAGTTTCCAGGAGTTGAAGAAACGTTTGGTTACAGCTCCAGTGCTAATTCTGCCGAACATACACAAGGATTTTCAGGTGTACTGCGACGCGTCATGCCAAGGACTTGGAGGCGTGCTTATGCAAGAAGGAAAGGTTGTAGCTTATGCTTCACGTCAGCTTCGACCTCATGAGTTGAACTATGCCACGCATGATCTGGAGTTAGCAGCAGTGGTGCATGCACTCAAGACCTGGAGACATTTCCTTATCGGGAACCAATGTGATGTTTACACCGATCATAAGAGTTTGAAGTACATCTTCACACAGAAAGAGTTGAACCTTAGGCAAAGGAGATGGTTGGAGCTCATCAAGGATTATGACATGAGTTTGCATTATCATCCAGGAAAAGCCAACGTCGTGGCAGATGCGTTGAGCCGTAAGAGCTATGTCAACACTCTTATCGCAGGAGGATTACCTCAGGAGTTGTGTGATGAACTTAGAGATCTCGAGTTGGAAATAGTTCCAAGAGGCTATGTCGCCGCACTCGAAGTTCAGTCCACCTTGTTGGGAAAGATCAGAGAAGCTCAGAAGTTGGATCAAGGTATTGCTAAGATAAAGGAGAGGATCAGCAAAGGAAAGGCAGAAGGATTCCGTGAGGATGAGCATGGAACCATATGGTTTGAGCAACATATTTGTGTGCCCAATGATCCAAAGATCAGGAAGTTGATTCTTCAGGAGGCTCATGATTCGCCTTACTAGATACATCCGGGAAACACCAAGATGTATTTAGACTTGAAGGAAAAAATTTGGTGGACCGGTATGAAGAGGGAAATTGCTGAGTATGTAGCAGTATGTGATGTATGTCAAAGGGTAAAGGCAGAGCATCAGAAACCAGCAGGTTTGCTTCAGCCATTGCCAATACCGGATTGGAAATGGAATAAACTTGGCATGAACTTCATCACGGGATTACCCAGGACCCGTTCAGGTTATGATTCCATTTGGGTGATTGTTGATCACTTGACCAAGGTTGCTCACTTCGTTCCTGTGAAGACTACCTATACAAGTGCTAAGCTGGCGAAGATATATATGACCAGGATTGTATGTCTGCATGGAGTTCCGAGGACCATTGTATCAGATAGAGGAACCTCAAAGTTTTGGCATCAGCTACACGAAACTTTGGGTACCAGGCTAGAGTTCAGTACAGCCTTCCATCCACAGACAGATGGGCAGACAGAGAGGGTGAATCAGATTCTGGAGGACATGTTGAGAGCTTGTGCGCTAGACTACGGGTCTAGTTGGGATGATAACTTACCTTATGCAGAGTTCTCATACAACAACTATCAGGCCAGTTTGTAGATGGCCCCTTTTGAGGCATTGTATGGGAGGAAGTGCAGAACGCCGTTGATGTGGGATGGAGTTGGTGATCGCAAATTGTTTGGATCAGACTTGATTTGAGATTCTGAGGAGAAGGTCAAGTTTATCTGTGATAGACTCAAGATAGCTCAGTCTAGACAGAAGAGTTATGCCGATGCTAAATGGAAGGACGTGATTTACGAAGTGGGAGATAGAGCATATCTGCGAGTGTCTCCACTTAGAGGTATTAAGAGGTTTGGAGTCAAAGGAAAGTTAGCACCACGATTCGTGGGGCCGTATAGAGTTCTGGAACATAGAGGAGAAGTTGCATAGAAGTTGGAACTACCAGAGGGTTTGTCAGTAGTTCATGATGTGTTTCATGTTTCCCAACTGAAGAAGTGTCATGCAGAGATGGCAGATATTCCTTTGAGAGGCACAGTGCCTCTAGAAGCAATTCAGTTGGATAACGATCTAACTTATGAGGAGAAACTTGTTATGATTCTTGAGACTGCCGAGAGGATCACTCGTACCAAGGTCATCAAGTTCTGCAAGGTTCAGTGGAGTCACCACGGCGAAGAGAAAGCTACTTGGGAACGAGAGGAAGATCTCAAGCGTGACCATCCTCACCTTTTTGTTGGCCAACCCGAATCTCGAGGACGAGATTCATTTTAAGGGGGGTAGGTTTGTAACATCCCAATTTTATTAAATTAGGATGTTAATAGGATCATCATATTGCATATCATATTTTTATTGCATTTGGAGTTTATGATGTTCAAGTTTTTCCACTCACATAAAATAACAGGGAGATGATATTATGACTTCCTCAAAATATAAATGAGTGCGAAAGTATTTAAAGTATATTTGGTGTTTTCAAGGTTGCATCGAAAATTATTTTGGTTAGCCAGAGTTAAATTTATTGCATTAGAAAAAAATTATTTTCTAATTATATGCATAGGAATTAATGTTCCTTGTGCTCTATTTTACAAATAAGGATTTTAGGAATTTTCTGATATATATATTACTTTTGCTGATTCTGATTTGGAAAAAAAAGTTTCAAAACACACACACACACACACGCACCCAGGACGAAGCCCAGCCAGGCCGAAGCCACCAGGCCACGCTGGCCTAGCGATCGCCCCAACCACCCGCTCGACTCCAGGAGGAGAGCGAGCGCTCCTCCTAGCGCCGCCAGGAGGTCAGCGATAGAGAAAAAAAACTCCCCACGATCTGTCTCTCTCGTTAACTCTCTCTCTCTCCCTCACGCAACTGACGCACGGGGCCTGACCCTAGGTCGTCTCCAACCTCCAGCGAAGTCCATGGGATAGACCAACCCGTGCGTGTCCGCAATCGCCGGCCGGAGCTCTCAGGATAGAGCTTATCCCATACTCCCGGCCGCGCCTATAAGTAGCCCTCGATGCCCTCTTTCCATTCAGCCAACTCGCCCCATCTCTCGCCGCTCACAGCCGGCGCCGTCGCCGTTCGCATCTCGCCGGAGCCGAGTTCTTCGCCGAAGGATTACGTCGCTGGTGAAACTCCCCTGCCTCTGTTACTTCGCAGAATCGGACCCCCTCGTCCGTGTGCACCTCCTTGACATATTTTGTGCCCCTAGGCCTCGCCGGAGCAGCTCCCCGTCCAACCCGCGTCGCCGGAGTTTGCCGGAGTACAGGAGCTCGCCCAGCCCCATCCGGTCGTTGCCGCCGACCGCGGTCACCACCGCCCGAAAGTCCCTGACGAGCTGCACCTCCCCTACCACCTCGCCTGTGCCGGAGTTCGCCGTCACCACCGCCCCGTCACCGCCGAGCTCCCTGCCGACGTCGTGCTCGCTTTTGTAAGCCGAGCCCCTCCCCTGTTCATACGTAGCATAGATTAGTTTTTTTTCTTTTTTTTGATCAAACCGGTGTGTTATTTAGATTTGTTTTTTATTAGATCTAAACCGTGCGGTTTATTTTAAACTGAACGTCAGTTTTGTTTTAGTTTAGCCGAACCGGTGATTTACTTAATTCGCGAACGTTCATCGCATAGCTTTGGCCACGAACGTACTCAACCAACCAGGGCTGACCGCATCGCGCTCTAGCCGTGAACGTTCACAATTTAGTATTTTTAGAAAACGTTCCTATAGCAGTTTTTTTAGATTTAATTCAAAACTTCAAACGGTTTTAACTTTTTAACCGTAGATCAAAATAGGATGAAACAAGAGGCTACATTTTCGTCTCGAATAGCCCTATCCAGAAAACCCATAGTTACAGATTTTTGCAAGTTCAAAATTGAAATTATTTCACATTTGAATTTAAATTTCATTAGGTCATATCTTTCAAACGGTATACCCGTTTGAAGTGATTCTTTTTGCACCGCGTCACACGAACTAAATCCTTTGACATGAAATTTTGCCACTATATATTCTACACAATTATTTTCTGTTTCATCATAATTTTTCTAGAATGCCTTGTAGGAACACTAGTGCACGTCACGAATTTTGAACATTATTTATACTTTGAAAATTTTCATGCAAATATTTTGTTGCATGTTTTCTTTGAATTGTATGAATGCTTGTTTATGTGTGTTTATTTACTTTGCGATAGATTGTCCGGAGTGCAAAGCAGAGTACTACCATTTCCTAGAACTTCACTCCTAGCACGAAGGCAAGTTACATTTTGATCATACATGTTTTACCTATGGTTTATTTTTGCACATAGTCCTTTGATGTAGGAGTGCATGGTAGGAGTTTATACTTGTTGGTTTACTATCACCCAGTAGTTCATTTGAGGTAGGTCTGAACCGTACCAACTTTGTCGCCACCGTGTTATGTTATAATGCTTCGCCAAAGTAGACGTGGATTGAGGAGTGTTATCACCTTGAGATGTGAGTGACAAAGTAGTAACTAGGACCAACTTTAATGAACTACCTGGGTGGAAATTGGTTTGTATGGTGGCGAAGTACAGTGGGAGCATTCATGGGAATCCATGGGAGTGCACACTAGTGGTCCGTCCACCCAGACTCAAAGGGATGAACCTTGTTTTCATGTCTATAAGCTTCCGTGTGCAGCCGCAAGCCAATATGGGCTCTGCCTTAGTTGAGTAGATGGTGTGACCTCTTCCGGGATAGGCTAGCAGATGTAGATGATGTAGGTGTACTGGCCTATCCGTGGGTTAGGGGAAATTCTTTCGAAAGACTATGTCTCGATCTTCCGATCAAGGATGTGGTCGAGTCTTGTGGGGAAAAGTGCACAACCTCTACAGAGTTAAAATCTAATCAATTAGCCGTGTCCCCGGTCATGGACAACTTGAGCTTTTAGTAGTGGAAATGTAGGGAGATCTCATCACTCTTAACTAATCAACGGGGTCAAAATTTTGGAATGATTGAGATGGGCATCATCTCAGACTTATGATATTTGTAGAAGTAGAACAAGTATTTTTGATAGGGAAAAACTTGCTTTATGCAAAACTAAACTTAGAGCTTTCCACCAGCCAAATTGCATGTACTATGTAGGCTCATTACACTTTATGATGTGACTTGCCAGTACATTCCATGTACTGACATACATGCCTGCAACTTATCATGTTGCAGATTTATCTGACGACGAATGAGGTGCGACAGGTCATTGTTCTGCACTCAGCTTGCTCGTGGAGTTGATGGACTCGTTATACTTTTTGCTTCCACATGTTTTTGTTTCACTTGGCCTTAGGCCACGTTAATGTAATAAATACTCTTTGAGGATTCTTGATGTAATAAATGTGTGATTGAACTCTATTGTAAATCCTCAAGTACTGTGTGTGTCAGCATACCAATCCAGGGATGACATTTAAGCATAGAGACTCCGATCCCTTGAGATCGGGTCACTACAATCTCTCACTGACAGATGTGCCCCACTAGATAATTAACCCTGTTTAGATTGATAAACGGAAATAACCCACTGTCTATGACAGGTGGGGCCCACTGGTCAGGTTTGACCTGGCGAGCCCCCTGTTTACTGCTGATGTTAGCATTGCATCATGCAGACGTCATCTTTTACTATTTTGGATAATCTTGAATTTAAATAATTAAAATAATTCCAGAAAATCAATAAAACTTTAAAAAATCATATCTTATAAACCGTAGCTCAGATGAAAATAATTTATATATGAAAGTTGATCAGAAAAATCTCACGAATCCAAATATGCCATTCATTCATCTGTCACATGATCCTAGCATGATGAGCATGGAACTTTCCCCTCCGATTCGATTGTCCGATAAATCTGCACACCCGGGAAATATCGTCAAGTATTCTCCTGCTCCGTCTGATGCATGTAGTATTGCGTTAGTGCATACCTATCTCTGCACATTGGCATGTCATGCATCATGGTGCATTTGTTTGCTTTATATTTATTGTTTCTCCCCCTCTTCTTACCGGTAGACCCCGAGACTGATGCTGCTATCGAGTACGACTACGCCCCTGACGACCAGCCCTTTGCCGCAGAGCAGCAAGGCAAGCAAAACCCCCTTGAGCATTCCGATATCACCCACACCTCTCCGTCTTATTCTTGCATTAGAATTTTGCTACTGTTTTAGTTAGCTCCTATTCTGATGCATAGCCTGTTTTTTTATGAACTGTTATTATTCTTGCAATCATACCAACTGCTTAGTATAGGTTGGTTAGTGAATCCCTAGTGACCCCTTAGTCCTAGTTGCCCCTGCTTCTTCATCGACAACCCGACGACTCGACGACTCGGTCAACCGACCGACAAGCCAGACCCTCACATCACCGCACTCCCCTTAGTTGTATGACTCTGCAGTGCTACTATCGAGTACCGAGGGTGACACCTCATGAAGTACTCATGATGCTAGCCCTGTAGTGCAGCTAGTCGGTCGTGGTTATCGAGGATGATTCCTCCTTCACCATTCCCAATGATGTCTCTGTCGTGCAAGCCCTCAAGTGTGTGCCCCTCGAGGGTGATTCCTCTAAGTCCACCTTGGCGGTTACATCGAGCAGGGACCATTGAGGGTGATTCCTCAGTTCCCGCCTTGATGTTTTATACACATAGTTACTATGACCTGGTTATAGAAACATGTTGGTGACGGGTCGGCCCCAAGGGTACCGTGTGAGAAAGATTTGGTGGGATGCGCCGCAAGGATCCGAAGACTTGGTGGGGTGCGCCGGTAAGGCACCCGAGGGTTATTGGCGGGGCGACGGACTACATTATGGTTTGCGCTTGCCTCGCATTAATAAAATGCTAATGGGTTGGGTATTTGATATGAGTTGGTCGTTGACCTTTTACGCACTAAACCTTCACATGGGAGAAGTTATGGGTGCTCAGCGTCGTTGTATCAACCGAAGCTCTTCGGACGTCAGCAATGGAGTGGCGCGCGCCGGATTGGGCTGGAAGGTACAACTCTCGGACTAAGTGTACTAGGTCTGCTTCCGGCCGTGTGCGCATCGTGCAGGAGTGCAAGGGCAAGTGGGCCCACGAACCTACGTGCTTAGGATTTAGACCGGTGGGCTGGCCTCTTTGTTGAGCCTAGGTGGGGCGATGACGTTTTGGATCCTGAGGCCGGGCATTACCCCGCAAAGTGTGTTCGGCCGGAGGTGATCAAGCGTGTTGGAAATACGGTGCACCCTTGCAGGGAAGAAATCATCTATTCAAATAGCCGTGTCCACGGTAACAGGATGACTTGGAGTTGTACCTTGACCTTATACAACTATAATTGTGATTTAATTTGAAATGAAATGTGGCTGCGGGATTGCTTCCTCGTAGGGAGTCGAGTAAGAATCTCTGGGCGTGGTTACTTAATAAAGTTGCTACAATAATATGACTATATATGAGATACCAGTCTCCCCTCTTCTAATGCTGTAAGATGATGAAGATGCTAGTGTTCGATAGGACTAGGCCTTCCCCCTATTCTTGCTTTCTGCAATCAGTCCAGATATAACCCTACCCCTTGATAATGATGCATACTTAGTATAGTTCTGACATCAATCTTGCGAGTACTTTGGATGAGTACTCACCGCTGCTTTGCCTTCTCTTTCCCCCCTCGATACGATTCTGCATTCAGACGATGGAGCCTAGGAGATGGAGTATGCCGGAGATGACTACTACACCACCACATGAGCCTACTACTACGTGGAGGCGGCCCCCGACCAGCAGTAGGATAGGAGGTTCCCAGGCAGGAGGCCTCGCCTCTTTCGATTTGTTGTTATGTTTGTGCTAGCCTTCTTAAGGCAAAACTTGTTTAACTTATGTCTGTACTCAGATATTTTTTTCTGCTTTTGCTGACTCGTGCTTGTCGAGCTTTGTATTCGAGCCCTCGAGGCCCCTAGCTTGTAATATGGAGCCGTATGACTTTATTTGTGTCTAGAGTTGTGTTGTGATATTGATTAGTGAGTGTCTAATCTTGATCGTATGCATTGCGTGTATGTTTAGCGTACGGTCAAAATTGGGGGCGTCACAAGTTGGTATCAGAGCCGACTGCCTGTAGGTAGCCCCCTTTCCAACTCCTTGGCCAAAGTTGAGTCTAGTACTTGAAAAAGTTTTACTAACATTGTTGTGTGGCTTACGGGCCCACATCTCAATTGAGTGGTATTAGGATCTTTTATTCCTCATCTATACTCTAGGTTCTAATCTCTCTTATCTTTTGGGTTAAAGATTTTACTAACTCTGACTCTAGGTTCTCGTAACTACCTCTCCCGGAGAGCCCTCATACCAGAAGATCACCTGCTCTGTCAGAAGATTCTGAAGATACCCTTTTGATGTTTTCTGAGACTTTATGCTCATCGGCTTTGCAATTCCCTGCCACCGATAAGTCCCTATGGATGACTAATTGCACTTGTCATTCACACAATCTTTTCTCATTGCTCTTGTTGTTACAAGATGCCGCGAAATACTCTCCATTTCCCCAATAACCCTTTGAGTTTATTGCCTTGTAGTTCTTTTCCGCATGGAAGCCTTACGGATAATTCCTCACAATTGTCGAGGGTCCGTTCATCCCAGTTCTTCATGTGTTTCACAAAATTCTTCGAAATACTTTTTGATCTTCCGAAAATCCTCTGCAGCTTGTTGCTCTTGAAATTCTTGCCTGCTCGCATTATGGTTAATTTCCTAAGACTAGTAGTCTTTGTTGACATCCCTTGTCTTTGCCATTTTGAGCCTATCAATGCAATACATGCGTATGCACGCAGTCATCAGGTGATCCGTTTACATTATCTTTCTGGCTCAGACAGCCTTCTGGACATGAGTTGGTTCTCGACAATACAAACCTTTATTGATTGTCCAACTAAGTCTTTTCAACTTATCCATCCTTGATCTGAACGTCTGCTTCTGATCCTTAGTTTTGGAAATCATAATTCCTTTATATTTTAAGCATCAAACTATTCAGGTGTTTCTTGAATCCGATACCTCTACATCCTTTCCTCCTTTGATTGAGTACCATTACTCACATCAACTTCGTTGTGGATCGCCCGATCCGTTGTTGGATTATTATCCTACAGTGTCATTCATATTCAATCACCTTGTGAGTACTTCCCCTAATACATATTGCCTTTGGTAAATTGTATCCTTTGTTTTGCCAACCATGCTCTACCTTCGAGATTGTGTTAATTATCTTGAAGCTCGTGTTATATGTTCCTAAGATACCCCGATGGGTTCAACATTTGCCCTCCCTAATACGTGAGAACCCGAAAGTTTTCACGGGTCATACTCTTATGGAGTCTCCCTAGATAAATTTTCAATGCTACAACATCGCCCAAAGCAAGAAATGAATGAAATATTATACATTGATGAAGTGTGAGTTGACATTGAACTTGTGATCATGCCCATGGAAATGATGTAGACCGTCTCGGAAGCTCCTTGCAAAATAATTGTTCATCCATATGATTCTTTCGCTATCCTTAATTTGATGGATTGCAGTTGGTTCCGACCATTATACCCTTGTTAATTTATCCAAAAGTAATTCATTTTGGTACCTCGTTAGTTTTTTGACAAGATTAAAGTATCTGATGTCGCAGGTCAATGACCCAACTCTACTTCTATCATTTTCTACCTTCAATTTTTACACTCTGGTATCTCGAGGATATCACGCCTTTGCACTACATCTTATTAACTTTGATGAGGTAATAATTTTTCTTGTCTTAATAACTCCACGGGTTCTGGGATTGTTGTCAACCGAGAACACCGATTGGAAAATTTATTCCACGCTGCAATTCAATACCCCTTGTAATTGTTACTGGGAATATCAAAGTCAGTCTATCATTCCTAGACTATCAGCTACATCCTTGTCTTGCTATCTTCGACTGTGCTACCTCGTCCTTCTATTGTGCGCAAATTCTTCACAAAGTGAGCATTGCTTACGTCGAGTTTTCAACATCATGTTGTTTGTCTTGAAAAGCAACCCCGATATTGAACTTGCATCTTATCTGTTGTTCCTATAACCTTCCACGTTGTCATCTCCCTACTTGACGCCACCGTTGTTCGGTTGCATTCTCTTGAAAACTCTCGACAAAAGGTGTCGTGATCATCGTCCACAATTTGACTTCTTCTAAGGCGTCAACCGAGCTCTTGATGAGAAATACTTTCCTTGCCCTCAATGATTTTTGTTATCATCGGCAACCTCCTGGACTTCCTTTCATAGAAAATTTGTCCATGATATGGATGCAACTTGCTATCTAGTTTGTGTTGTGTTCTACCTTGAAGTATTACTGCCCCTTTGTGTCGAGAATGTTGTGAGGATTGCTCCACCTCTTAGAAATTCTTGACATAGTGATACTTCTCACCATCAAACGATGCTGCTTTGATTCTAACTTCTAGCAACCCTATTGCTTTGAATTTAGCGATCGATAGTTCGTTCTTAGGCTGTTGGTTATTAAATCGTCACTCTAACATTGATCTTGCTACCTAAGGTCATATTTCGGACGCACTTATCAACCAATGATTAATGATGTATGTTTTTCCTTGATCATACAACATTATATCATTTGAGCTGACAAATGTCATCTACTTGTTCACAAAATTGAGGAAATCCATCCGTTTGGAATTCTTGATGAATTGTCGTTGAGTCCATCAGCCACCTCCTCATCCTCTCCTTGTTTTAACGATGAACTATTGTTTCGAGGACCCGCTTCCATAGTTCATTTTCTGAGAATCTTACTATGTCCTCTTGATGATTTGAGTTGCACCTTCTCTTCTCGGGCATTTTGAGTCCAAGGTATCCTGACACCAATCAGATCTGAATCTCAGTCAGACATGATGGTTGGAACATAATTCCACGAGTTATAATATTGATCCTTTGATGACCCAGTAAGGTGATGCCATGCCTAACACACCTGGCTGGGGGACCTATTATTATAGTTTCCTTTTTGTGCAAGGTTAGCCATTCTTCTTGGAGGTAATTATAACAAATTATTTATAAGTTGTTCCTACTGGATCCTTTGTGTATCCAAACTCCATCCTTTACTCGAAACACCATATCATTGCTACCCCAAAGCATGGATGTGGTATATCGATCATCGAAAGGAATAATGTAAGCTAAATGCTAATTGTTTCTTGATCAATTATTCAAAGCCCCATTGTATGGGCATGTCATGGATTTTCCTCGTCCCTTCTACCTAAATGGTTATCTACTTGCTATTCGGTCATGTATATCATGCTCTATTTTTCCTTGGGAAAGATACACTCCTAAAACTTGAGTATAACCACATTTTCCCTTCCATTGGTCTGTTTAATGTAATAATCACATTTTCCTTTCCATTGTTCTGTTTAAACTTTCTTGAGATTATACGATCTAAGCAGTAATAATTCTCTGTTTAGGTCAACACCTTGGTGATCAATTCTGTCAGTAAGGCCATGTTACTATTGTTGATAACATTCCTGTAACCGCCGATGGACGAGAACTTTGCCTATTGGTCCGCCTCATTTCGACGAGCAGGAAGATGGTTCTCTTCGTTCCCCACCCTTGGTACCGATGTTGTTGCCGACATAAATGACAGGTTATCCTCTGACATGTCTTGCTACCATGACCGTGCAAGATGTTGCCGCTCTTCTTACTCTTAATCCACATGATGGTCCCATAACCCATAGTTCCATAGGATCGAAACCTGACTCTCCTGTACCACTTTGATTCCAAGTTATCTTTTATACTTGGCTTCGTGTATAATTCCCGAGCCACCGCCTAAGGGATGGTCTATTATTGTGTCAGACGCAATATTTATTTCGTTGCTCTGAACCCCCCTCTTCACCTTCTGATCAGGCATCGAATGATTGCCTACCCGTTTGAAACTTTTGAACCATCGCATATTGCTCTCAATGAATTCCATGGGTAACAACTCGAGAAATAATTCATGTCTTCTTCCTTGAGTTCACTATCACGTGCCCAACTTGGTGGAGATACGTTCTTCCAGAGTTTTACCTCCTTGTCGCATACGTAGGACGATGAATATCCCGAAGAAAGGATGACGACTCCATCAGGTTGACCTGAACCAGAGTAATGGATACCTCTACAAGAAGGACCAACCTATTTGCTGAGAGCATCCTAGAACGAGAAGACCCGTTAGAATTTCGTAACCTAAACTTTGCCCCCTTACCTCTACCTCTTCATTCTCGTGACGAGAATTCTTGTTAGTAGGGGAGAGTGGTGACGCCTCGAATTAAGTGCTATAGTAAACTCTGTAATTAAGCTACAGTAATGACCTTGATCAAGCTTAATCATTTTGCTAATCCAATTAAGATCACTGTTGGAATCAACGCTGATTCAAATTCCTTTGTAATTCAAAATCATTTGAAAAGTGATTCTAAAAGTTTTGCAAACCAGGCATTAAAAATCATGAATGGGTTTCAATTATTCTCTAAGCTATTCTAAAATTTTAACGAGCATTTTATCATGTAACTAAGTGCCTCAAATCTAATTTAACGGTGGGCAAAACAATTAATTATTTACCTTTGGATTTATAATTTTTTCCAAACAGTTTAAAACTACCCCCAAACATTTTATGGCACTGCATAATATTGCATTTATAATATTGGGCATGTTCTTTGCTTTTTGTAAAGGTATTTTATAAATAAAATAATTAATAACCGAAACTAATAAAAAAATGAAAATAAAAACAGAAAAGGGAATAACAAAAAAAGGGGGGGCACTGTGCTCGTGGCCCAAGTGCAACCGAGCCAGGCCTAGCCCATCTTCCCCCCGTGCCTCCTTCTCGCACCCCTTCGCCGGCTGGCGATGTGGGGATAAGACCGATGCCGTGGCGCCTCTCCCCCGTGAACCCTAATGCATCTAGATCCCCCTTCCCCCATGCTCATCTCGCTCTCTCTCTCTCCCTCGGTTCTCTTCCTCGCCCGAGCGCTGCCGTGGATGCAGCTCCGTGGAACGCGCGGCCACCGCCCGCCTTGCTCCTCTCCGTCGAGTCCAGATGCCCCGTATCGTCTGCCTCGTCCCTCTCGAGCGCTGGATTGAACTGGGGCGCGTCGCGGCTTCGCTCTGGACCTCTTCTTCCTCCTCGGCTCCGTCGAGCCTCGTCGCCAATTCCTCCTCCCCTGCGTAGCTTCGGCTCCTCCCCGGGCCTTCCCAGCAACGTAGGTGAGCCCCGGTCCCTTCCTGCCCCCTCTCCGAGCATGTTCCAGCCCCGTAACCCCCTAACCGCCATGGTTGCGCCTGAGCTCTGCTCGGTCTCGTCGCAAATGGGGCTCTGGTGGCCAAACGGCCCCGGGCTCCTACTAGTTGTCTTCGCCGCACCCCGTAGATGCCGCTAGGGCCTTTAGGGGAGCGTAATTGAGCCTCGGTGCTCGAACCGCTCGAGCTCGAGCTCTGTCCGCTGTCGTGGGCTCGATTCTGGCGAGCTCCATCCGCCTCGACCCACTGGACGGTTGGGACGGGACCGCGCTCGCGCCAGCTCTCGAATGAGCCTCTCCGCGTTCGATTTGGCCCCATGTGGCCGAATCTCGAGCCCCTCCCGTGCCTTCGCCGTGTTTTGGCGTCGCCGGCATTGAGCCGCCGATCGCCGCCGATGTGGCTGGGCTGGGGCCACCCCCAGTGCCACTGCCAGTGGGCCAGGCTGACCCTAGTTGACCAGTTGACTTGGTCAACTGGCTGACTGGGCACTGCCTAGTCACTGACCGATGGGGCCCCTCCTCCTGTGTCTATGACATATGGGCCCCCTTTGTCAGGTGCCTAATTAAGTAATTAGATTAATTAAGATAAATAAATTAACCTAATCTCTCACTGACAGATGGGCCCCACTAGATAATTAACCCTCTTTAGATTGATTTAATAAACTGAAATAACCCAATGTCTATGACAGGTGGGGCCCACTGGTCAGGTTTGACCTGGCCAGCCCCTGTTGACTGCTGATGTGAGCATTGCATCATGCTAATGTCATCTTTTACTATTCTGGATAATGTTGAATTTAAATAATTGAAATAATTCCAGAAAATCAATAAAACTTTGAAAAATCATATCTTTTAAACCGCAGCTCAGATGAAAATAATTTATATATGAAAGTTGATCAGAAAAATCCCATGAATCCAAATATACCATTAATTTATATATAACATGCTCCTAGCATGATGAGCATGGAACTTTCCCCTTTGATTCGACTGTCCGATAAATCCACAGACCCGGGAAAATCGTCACGTATTCTCCCGCTCCGTCTGATGCGTGTAATATTGCGTTAGAGCATACCTAGCTATGCATATTGGCATGTCATGCATTGTGGTGCACCTGTTTGCTTTATATTTATTGTTTTCCCCCCTCTTCTTACCGGTAGACCCCGAGACTGATGTTGCTGCCGAGTACGCCTACGCCCCTGACGACCAGCCTTTGCCGTAGAGAAGCAAGGCAAGCAAAAAAAACCTGAGCATTCCGATATCCCCGACATCTCTCCCTCTTAATCTTGCATTAGAATTTTGCTACTATTTTAGTTAGCTCCTATTCTGATGCATAGCCTGTTTTTGATGAACTACTATTATTCCTGCAATCATACCAACTACTTAGTATAGGTTGGTTAGTGAATCCCTAGTGACCCCTTAGTCCCAGTTGCCCCTGCTTCTTCATTAACGACCCGACGACTTGACGACTCGAAGACTTGGTCAACTGACCGACAAGCTAGGCCCCTCACATCACTGCACTCCCCTTAGTTGTATGACTCTGCAGTGCTACTATCGAGTACCGAGGGTGACACCTCATGAAGTACTCATGATGCTAGCCCTGTAGTGCAGCTAGTCGGTCGTGGTTATCGAGGGTGATTCCTCCTTCACCATTCCCGACGA
The DNA here is from genome assembly GCA_022496015.1 of Hordeum marinum. Taxonomy (NCBI): domain Eukaryota; kingdom Viridiplantae; phylum Streptophyta; class Magnoliopsida; order Poales; family Poaceae; genus Hordeum; species Hordeum marinum. The sequence continues at coordinate 58,880,894 of CM039677.1, forward strand.
TGTCTCTGTCGTGCAAGCCCTCAAGTGTGTGACCCTCGAGGGTGATTCCTCTAAGTCCACCTTGGCGGTTACATCGAGCGGGGACCGTTGAGGGTGATTCCCCAGTTCCCGCCTTGATGTTTTATACACACAGTTACTATGACCTGGTTACAGAAACATGTTGGTGACGGGCCGACCCCAAGGGTACCTGTGTGAGAAAGATTTGGTGGGATGCGCCACAAGGATCCGAAGACTTGGTGGGGTGCGCCGGTAAGGCACCCGAGAGTTATTAGCGGGGCGACTGATTGCATTATGGTTCGCGCTTGCCCCGCATTAATAAAATGCTAATCGGTTGGGTATTTGATCTGAGTTGGTCGTTGACCTTTTACACACTAAACCTTCACGTGGGAGAAGCTATGGGTGCTCAGTGTCGTTGTATCAGCCGAAGCTCTTCAGATGTCAGCAATGGACCGGCGCACGCCGAATTGGGCTGGAAGTTACAACTCCCGGACTGAGTGTACTAGGTCTGCTTCCGGCCGCATGCGCATCGTGTAGGAGTGCAAGGGAAAGTGGACCCACGAACCTGCGCGCTTAGGATTTAGACGGGCGGGCTGGCCTCTTTGTTGAGCCTAGGTGGGGCGACGAAGTTTTGGATCCCAAGGACGGACATTACCTTGGAAAGTGTGTCCGGCCGGAGGTGATCAAGCGTGTTGGAAATGCGGTGCACCCTTGTAGGGAAGAAATTATCTATTCGAATAGCCGTGTCCACGGTAACAGGACGACTTGGAGTTGTACCTTGACCTTATACAACAGTAATTGTGATTTAATTTGAAATGAAATGTTGCTCCGGGATTGCTTCCTGTAGGGAGTCGAGGAAGAATCTCTGGGCGTGGTTACTTAATAAAATTGCTACAATAATATGACTATTTATGAGATACCAGTCTCCCCTCTTCTAATGATGCAAGATGATGAAGATGCTAGTCTTTGATAGGACTAGGCCTTCCCCCTATTCTTGCTTTCTGCAATCAGTCCAGATATAACCCCACCCCTTGATAATGATGCATACTTAGTATAGTTCTGATGTCAGTCTTGCGAGTACTTTGGATGAGTACTCACCGCTGCTTTGCCTTCTCTTTCCCCCCTCGATACGATTATGCGTTCAGACGATGGAGCCCAGGAGATGGAGTACGCCGAAGACGACTACTACACCACAGCAGGAGCCTACTACTACGTGGAGGCGGCCCCCGACCAGCAGTAGGATAGGAGGTTCCCAGGCAGAAGGCCTCGCCTCTTTCGATCCGTTGTTATGTTTGTGCTAGCCTTCTTAAGGCAAAACTTGTTTAACTTATGTCTGTACTCAGATATTTTTTTGCTTCTGCTGACTCGTGCTTGTCGAGCTTTGTATTCGAGCCCTCGAGGCCCCTGGCTTGTAATATGGAGCTGTATGACTTTATTTGTGTCTAGAGTTGTGTTGTGATATTGTTTAGTGAGTCCCTAATCTTGATCGTACGCATTGCGTGTATGTTTAGCGTACGGTCGAAATTGGGGGCGTCACATAAGTGGAGAGGGTAGGTTTACATGTAGAGTCCTACTCCCAGTAGGACTAGGACTAGTCTTTCTAGAATCCTATTACGGGTCTTGTTTCTCTTGTAAGGGAATCCTTTCTCCTTTGGGCCTTCTCTTGTGAGCCGCCTGGCGCCGGCTTTGCGCGCCAGGTCTCGGGCCTGGTCGTCCTACGACCCGCCTGCCGGGTCATCAATAAAACACCATGTCTTGACCGGGTCTCCTATGAGTCGCCAGGCCGGGTCATACCGCGGGGTCTATCCACGACATTAGCCCCTAGATTAGCTTTAATTTATTCATGGTAACCTCCTGAAATAGGAATAGTAAATATGTTAAGTGGCCGGCTTGCTCCTTTGGCCGGCTTATGAAGTGTCTCCTCAAAAATCCGAGTCTTTTCTGCATATGAATGAGTTGTCTTGAAAAATCGTCTTGCTTGTTAGTGTCCTTTGAAAAATACTGGGAATAGAATACCCATATGCCATTGAGTCGGCTTCCAATACTTTGGCTTAATGAAAATCTTGACAATAAGAAATCCTCACGACGTAGATCCGGACCTCCACTGTTGTGAAACAGGGCGGCTTATATAAACTCTGGCGGGTTATGATCCTTTGATAATGCCGGGTCATGAATGTTGGTGCCGCCGGGTCTAACAACTGAACTCCATAATTAACATCTTGAGAATTCTCCTCAAAGTTTTTGATATGTCCATATTACCTGTAGCCCCCAAGCTCCGTGATTCTCCATGATAACTTGGTGCTTTGCAAGAATATTTTGGACTGTGTAGCCCCCAAGTGCCGGATTGTCCTGCCTGCAGCAACCTGGGACTCATAACTGTCTTATACCTTATAAAGCTTCAGCTGGTGTAGCCCTCAAGGGCCAGCTCATCAGTATGTGATGGGCCGGGTCTTGAATTTGAATCTCATAATCTATTAAGCAGCTGAATACTATAGCCCCCAAGTACCGGGTCGCATGCTTGCAGCGACTTGGGACTTTGAAAAATTGATCTGAATGTTGTAGCTCCCAAGTGTCGGGTCAGTAAGAATTACTGGGCTGGGACTTATAAAAATATAGAAAGGCCGGCTCATCTCCTTGAGATAATAGGGTCTTGCTGACAATGTAATGATTTGAAAACCGGCTTGCATTAGCCCCCAAGTGTCATGGTGTGTGCTTGTAGCGACATGGGACTTGGATATTTGATATAAGCTGGATTTGAATAATGTAGCCCCCAAGGGCCAGGCCGCACGCCTGTGGCGACCTGCATACTTTAGCAATTTTGATCTAAATAGTGTAGCCCCCAAGAGCCGGGTCGCACGCCTACGGCAACTTGGGACTGTGTGAGAATAACCCATCATAATGCACCTCAGAAGTTCTCTTGAACTTATATTGATCAGATTTGAAAGAATCCTTGACCGCGGTTGTATATAACCCGGAGTGAATATCTAGGAATAATTCCTTTGTTTCTGAAACGAAATCCCTACTCGTGGTTGCGGTGCAACCCGACAAATATATGTTGTGAGAAATCCATAAGTGTTGTACATTACTACAAAGCACAATTGAAGAAATCAGAGAACCGGTCAATTAGATGGCACGACATTATATCTGATAGGGCGGCTCTTGAAAAATAACCAATTCTCCGTGCTGGCTTGAATACCTCATCTAGTACTGGTTATGACAAACCATGATGAAGATCGGGCCAATTTGGCTATTAAAGATCCATTTGTTCTTTGCAGAAATTTTTCATCATACTTAACAGCGGCTCATCTTAAGAGATAAGACCTGCAAAAATAAACAAGACAAAATATATTCTGCATTGTTGTAAGGGCGGCTTGAAAAAGCACAACCCGAAGATGTTTAGATCTTTCATAACATTGCTCCTTCTTTCATAATCTTGCTCTGACCCGGCTTGATAAGCCGACATGACATGTGAATATGATGCAATGTATGATGCAATGTATAATGCTATGTATGATGCAATGTATGATGCAATGTATGATGTTCTTGCTTTTTCAATAACTCATGTGCCGGTTCTTCTGGGTGGACTCGCTAATTAAAACTCCTTATCAGTACAGGGTCTCTATCGAGATTGACCGTCAATTTCTTAGAACGGCCCAGGGTCTCTAAGCGAGGTTAACTGACAGGAAGTGTAACGTCCCAGAAAGAAACATGACAGGGCATGATTACCCTGGTAGCCCATAAACTGCCTCTCACATGACATAAATCTGCCGTTTTAACCTTAAACAGTGCAGGGTCTTTAAAAGATTAACTGTCTAAGAGTACGAATGGGCCACATAGCGGAGAGTCAGTAGTAGATGAGAGAGTTTATCCTTGCTTTCCATAAGCCGGCCCTCACGTGACAAGAAACACCGGTTTAACCTTAACCAGTACAGGGTCTCTGTCGAGATTGGCCGTCAATTTCTTTGAACCGACTCAGGGTCTCTAAGCGAGATTAACTGGTAAGAGTTCGGCGGGTCACCTAGTGGAGCAACATTAGCTTACAAGCAGGTTTAACCCGAGCTTGCGGTGACTTAAGAGCTGATCAAGAGGGTATGTAAGATAAACCCGGTGGGTTGGAAGCCCCCAAATGACCTTGTTGATGGAGTCAACTGTTTGGCTTAAGAGTCGATCAATAGGGTCTGATAAGTTAAACCCGGCGGGTTGGAAGTCCCCTAGATGACCTGTTGATGGAGTCAACTTTTTTGGCTTAAGAGCCGATCAATAGGGTCTGATAAGCTAAACCCGGCGGGTTGGAAGCCCCCTAGATGACCTGTTGATGGAGTCAACTTTTTGGCTTAAGAGCCTATCAATAGGGTCTAATAAGCTAAATCCGGCGGGTTGGAAGCCCCCTAGTTGACCTTGTCAATGATATCAACTTGTGCACCATCTTGTAAGTCGCCATCTTGTAAGCCGTCATCGTGTATGAAGAAACGACAGAAGCCTCCAAGTGACTTTATGATGATCCAATAAATCTGGGCACCCGTGTTTGAACGGTATATCTCGGTGGTTCGTCCTCTTGGGCAACTTTTTAATTCTTCCGCCAATGATGTCGTAGCCCCCAGGATCAGGTTAATTTCGCAAAGATCCGGGGTTCTCATTGAAAAACAACCAAATGTGTCTTGCCATGTCTGTAGCCCCCCAAGTCTTAAGTTGACTCAAAAAGGCGGCTTGAGAGTCTCTACTGAAAGTTGAGGTTGACCGCGGTGGGTTATAAATGATCCCGTATGAATTGTTTTGATAACCCGGTCGATGGTTCGTCCCGGCTGGTTGTTGAAGTTAACCAAACTACAGCGATGGCGACTTGTGCGCCTGTCCATTTGGGCGGCTCGTATAGATGAACACTGCCCGAAATATGCTGATGTAGATCAGACTGCAAACGACGTCTTGCACGCGTCCATTGGGCGGCTCGTACAGGCGAGCACTGCACCGATATGTTGATGTAGATAAGATCGCAGGGCGGCATCTTGCGCTCGTCCGTTGGGCGTCTCGTACAGGCGAGCACCGCACCGATATGTTGATGTAGATCAGACCGCGGGCGGCGTCTCGTGCTCGTCCGTTGGGCGGCTCGTATGGATAGCTCCGGTGTGTTGATGTAGACGGAGAAGCTAGTCGCAGGATATGTAAGCCGGTGCTGTTGCGAAAGACGGTCGCGGCGTTGTAAGCCGACGCGATCGCAAGAGACAGCCACGGTGTTGTAAGCCGGCCGCGACATTGTAAGTCAGTGCGGATGGCGAGTCGGTCGTGACGTTGTTGGTGAAAACCATACCGCGGATACGGCGGCTTGCCGCGTCCATTGGGCGGTTTATACCGGCGGGTGAGTGCGCGCTACCAACGTGTTGATGTAAACCGGGCCACAGCGGCGGCGGCTTGCGCGCATCTATTGAGCAGCTTGCCACAGACGAACACCAGTGCAGAACAATGTTGTCGTGCACTCCACCTACGCGTTATAATGTCACTTGAATATCTATCCTGCGTAAAAATATTGCGGGCCAAAGTAATGTTTTCAAAGAAATTAACATGTGATAATAAAATAGATGGAACGGATAACACCTGATATATTCTGCAGTGGACTTGTAGCCTGGCAGTATTACTCTCTTCTCAAAGTACGTGCTAATAACACCCAATAATACTTGGTTCCGTAGTATTAGTACTGTAATGGTAGTATTCATTGGCAGGTCATCACTTGTTAGTACTACAGCATCCGGGTGTATGACGACTCGATAGGTCGGAAATCGTGGCATGAACAAGCAGTCCGGCTGGTCGGATTCTGCTGTCCAGTTCATTGTTGACGACCAATAGTGGCTGCTGAGAAAATCACCAGGAATGACACACCAAACCTTGGTGTCTTGCATAATCGGTAGAAGTAGTCCTAGTCCTCAACTGAAAGTACTAATAATTTTTTTAGAAGCGATTGTGCACTTGTCTCCATATGATGGTTGCCACCAGTTTGGTACTTGCCATGAATTTACAGTAGTTTTCCCAAGTTTTTGTTCTTTTTTGAAATTTGTTCCATGATATCCCAGTATCATCCTTTGTCTCAGACTCCGCCTTTGATTTATATGGAGCTTCTGTAAAGTCAACCAGCTATAGCCCTCCGGAGAGGCCGTCTACCACCGCGTATTTTTTTTTACTGATTTATAGGTGGCACCTGCGCCCTGCAGCTGGTTTACCTTGGAACTTGATTGACTGATGGCTGATGTTTGACTAGCTGCCTCGTTTCAAAGCTTTTCATCAGTAGCAGGTGACTAGCCTGAAAAATTCCGAGCAGTATTGCAAGTACATCGTCTGCCTGATGCTTGTTAACACGGATTGGCATGGAGCAGTAGCAGAACAACCGTAAACAGATCGGGGACTTGATCGGGCACCTCGCACGCAGGGCTTGTTGCTGCCGTGGACTACCTCGGCGCCGTGCAAACTTCCGGTGTAGGACGGATGGATGATATCTTCTGGCGGAGGGCGGCTGTAGATCGGCTCGCGGTCAAGCCGCAGTAGCGAGACGGAGTGGGCGGAAGGCCAGGTCGCAGGCACAACAGAGGCAAGCGAGGTTTGGCGGTTGAGCCGACGCAACGGCACGGCGAGCCGGCGGGCGGCCGGAGCGGAAGCGGGATGGAGCCATGGTAGGGGCGGGCAGCCGGAGGCGCGGAGTGGGGCCGGCTGGCGGTGCGGGTACCGCGGGCGAGGCAGAGCCTGGCGGAGGTGAGCCGGTTCGTGGCGCGGCGAGTCACAGCGGAGGACGCAGGAGGGGAGGCGCGGCGCGGCACTTGCGGGCGGGCGACCAGGCGCGACGACGGGCCGTGGCAAGGAGACGGCATGAGTCCGAGATAGCCTGCCTCTCTCTTTCTTTCTTCCTTTTTGTTTTTCTTTCCCCGGTAGTCTCGGACATGGCCGTTGACATACTCAATGCTTGGGAATTCTTCGATATTGACTCGGTCTTCAGGCCAGAAAAAAGTACTGGCAGCAACGTACCCTGATTTGATGTTGCAAGAGATTTTCTTTACACGGTTCAGGCACGCTCGATCAGGTCAATCTCCATACTAGATACATAAAAGGATCACGTGTCTTGTGGCCGTAGGTAACCAGCGCAACTCGAAGCCGATGTCGGTCTTGAACAATTTTCTGACTGTATTCTGTAGCGGTGCAATGGAGGAATTTGACCTCCGGTTGTATTCGACCGATCGCCTCGTGCGGTGGCGCACGCAACCTTAAATTTTTCGAGCTCAATCTTGTATATGCGTTCCGACCGTTCGTCATGAAGACGATCTAGATCTCTTTCTCACCGGGTCTTTTTCGTTCGGTGAATTGCGAGTTTCTCGATCTCTCAAAAGATCCCTCCAAGAACACAACACCACCGTGCGTGGCCCCACGGTGGGCGCCAACTGTCGTGGATTTTTCACGGCAAGATGTCCGGGTTAACGGACTTTAGGTGCGAGGCCATCGCAACTATGTGGCGGCTTGAGAGGGGTTGGTCAGAATCGAGAGACGCGAGTTTACCCAGGTTCGGCCCCCTCCGATGGAGGAAAAGCCTACGTCCTGCTTGTCTGGTATTGATGATGAAGGAGATCTCTCGGTTACAAGGGTGTTGTTTGCTACCTCTAATCACGAAAGTCTCTAATCTGTCTATCTCTAATCTCTTATGTCTGTCTAAAATTGTGGACTTGTGAACTTGTCTATTGAGACGTCTAAAAAACTTGTCTCTCTTGGGGCGCCTTACCTCTCCTTATATAAGTGGAGAGGGTAGGTTTACATGTAGAGTCCTACTCCCAGTAGGACTAGGACTAGTCTTTCTAGAATCCTATTTCGGGTCTTGTTTCTCTTGTAAGGGAATCCTTTCTCCTTTGGGCCTTCTCTTGCGAGCTGCCTGCCGCCGGCTTTACGCGCCGGGTCTCGGGCCTGGTTGTCCTGCGACCCGCCTGCCGGGTCATCAATAAAACACCATGTCTTGACCGGGTATCCTATGAGTCGCCAGGCCGGGTCATACCGCGGGGTATATCCCCGACAGGTGCCGTTGCCGGGGAGGATACACATGAAGCCGACCAAGTATCCATCACAAACTCATCTCTTGCATTTACCTTATTTGCCCTTTGCCTCTCGTTTTCCTCCCCCCACTTCTAAAACCATTTTCAGAAAAAACAAAAAGATTTGCCTTTTTATTTGCCCTTCTTCCGTTCGTCTTTTCGTTTGCTTTTTGTTTGCTTGTGTGTTAGATCGCTTGAACTCATGGCTAGCCTTACTACTATCGCTAGTACTCCCGAGAGTGAAGTTCTTAATTTTAAGCAAAGGGAGGGAGAAAACTTAAAATATGTTTGGTATAGAATTTGCAATGCTCAAAATAGATCTACTCGTAAGCAATCTACTACCGTTCTCCTTCGCAATTTTTATGTTGGTGTTTCTCCATGGAATAGATATGTTCTGGATACCATTATGAGTGGAAATTTCTTGGGAAGCCATGCCTTTGATTCTTATAGTGCTATGATAAATTTGGTAGGTTCACCCTCACTCATGGTTAATGAAACAATCTTAACTTTGGAACATGTGATGTGAAGGCTTGATATTATTGAAAATAAAGTTGCTACTGTTGAGCTTATTGAAAACTTGGATAAAAGGATTCATAATCAGATTACTCAATATGGATCTAAGTTAGGAGTTACTTTAAAAAATCTACGGGAAAAAGAACCCATAGTTAATGAAAAATTGGATCAAGATTCCTCTAGAATTGGCAAACTAGAGGACATTATTACCAACTTGGGTTCCACTTTTGCCTCGGTTCAAACTACTCCAAATTCTCCTCCTTCTAAGATTGCCAAGTTTGTTTATGATCCTAAAAATAAGGGTGGATCCTCTAGAATAGAGGATTAAGATCTTAAGATGATAAGTATTCACCCCAGCTTTATCAATATTGTTAGGGAACCAATTGCCGCAAGTGAATCTCTTGACTTATTGCCTAGGAGCATTATTACCGATAAGAGCAAAGAACCTCCTAGGGTTTATAAGTGCGCAATTGAGGGATTGCATACCAAAGATGACAATACCTAGATCTATTGCGTTATGCCTAGCTAGGGGCGTTAAACAATAACGCTTGTTGGGAGGCAACCCAATTTTTTTTATGTTTTTTGTTTTTGCTCGCTCCTGTTTTTGAGTGTTTCACACATTATTACCTCTGTAATAATTTTTTTGGGTGTTTTAATTAGTGTTTGAGCCAAGTAAGACCTTTGGGATGGTCTATGGTGATTGTTGATTTGATCTTGCTGAAAAACACAAACTTTTGCGCCCAGTCAGGGAATTTTATAAATTTACCAGAGCGAGGAATGAGTCTGAATTTTTTACACAAGATTGATATACAAATTTCCCAGATTTTCCTATTTTTTCAGAAGTTTTGGAGGTACATAAGTATTCGAAGTTTACAGATTTCTACAGACTGTTCTGTTTTTGATTGATTCTATTTTCTTTGTGTTGTTTACTTATTTCGATATATCTATGGGATGTAACCGGGGGGGGGGGGTATGAACCATGGTGGAGTTGGAATACAGTATATATTACACCAATATAAATAAAGAATGAGTTCATGCTACCTCTTGAGCTTGTGTTGGTTTCCCCTTGAAGAGGAAAGGGTGATGCAGCGAAGTAGATAAGTATTTTCCTCAATAGATGAGGGAAAGGGTGATGTAGCGAAGTAGATAAGTTTCCCTCAATAGATGAGAACCAAGGTATCAATCCAGTAGGAGGAACAAACAAGTCACCAATGGATGCACCTACACAAACAATCAAACTCTTGCACCCAACCTATAAAGGGGTTGTCAATCCCTTCACGGTTATTTGCAAGGATTAGATCCGATAGAGATAGATGTAAACAAGAACGGAAATTAAAAGATAAATAAATTGCAGCAAAGTATTTTGGGTATTTTTGGTTTATATATCTGAAAATATATTATGGAAAGTAGACCCAGGGCCCATAGGTTTCACTAGAGGCTTCTCTCTTGAAGGAAAAATCATGGTGGGTAAACAAATTATTGTCAAGCAATTGATAGAAAAGCAAATAATCATGTAGTTATCCAAGGCAATGATCATGCATATAGGCATCACGTTCGTGTCAAGTAGACCAGAACGATTCTGCATCTACTACTATTACTCCACACATCGACCGACTCCTGCCTAACTCTAGAGTATTAAGTTCATGAAGAACAGAGTAACGCATTAAGTAAGATCACATGATATAGAGGGATAAACTCAAGCAATATGATGAAACCCCCATCTTTTTACCCTTGATGGCAACAATACAATACGTGCCTCACTACCCCTACTATGTCACTGGGTGAGGACATCGCAAGATTGAACCCAAAACCAAGAACTTCTCCCATTGCAAGAAACCAATCTAGTTGGCAAAACCAAACCAATAACTCGAAGAGACTTATAGGATATGAAATCATGCATATAAGAATTCAGATAAGATTCAAATAATATTCATCAATAATCTGAACATAAACCCACAATTCACCGGATCTTGACAAACACACCACAAAAGAGTATTACATCGGATAGATCTCCATGAAGATCATGAAGAACATGGTATCGAAGATCAAATAGAGAGAAGAAGCCGTCTAGATACTAGCTATGGACCTGTAGGTCTGTGATGGACTACTCACGCATCATCAGAGGGGATATGGAGTTGATGTAGATGCCCTCCGTGATCGAAACCCCCTCCGACAAATTACCGGAAAAGGCTCCAAGATTGGATCTCTCGGGAACGGAGGCTTCTGGCGGCAGAAAAGTATTTGCATGGATCCCTTTGGTGTTGGGGGAATGCTTGGGTATTTATAGGACGAAGAATAGGGTTAGGAGACCTGCCAGGAGACGACAAGCTTGCCAGACACGACCAGGGGGAATGGTCACGCCTACCAGGCTTGTGATCTCCTGGTAGATCCCCTGGCATGCACTCCAAGCCTGGTGGATTTGTTTCCTTCCAGAAAAAATCATTTCGAAGATTTTATTCCGTTTGGACTCTGTTTAATATTCCATATCCGCAAAACTCAAAAACAAGGAAAACACAGAAACTGGCACTAGGCTGTAGATTAATAGGTTAGTCCCAAAAATAATATGAAATAGCATATTAATGCATATTAAACATCCAAAACAGATAATATAATAGCATGACATCATCAAAAATTATAGATACGTTGGAGACGTATCAACATCCCCAAGCTTAATTCCTACTCGTCCTCGAGTAGGTAAATGATAAAAACAGAATTTTTGATGCGGAGTGCTACCTAACATATTTATCCATGTAATATTCTCTATTATGGCATGAATATTCAGATCCATAAGACTCAAAAACAAAAGCTTAATATTGATATAAAAACAATAGCATTTCAAGCATACTAGCAAAGCAATTGTATCTCTTCAAAATATAATGGCAAAAGAAAGTTATCCCTACAATATCATATGGTCTGGCTACGCTCCATCTTCCCCACACAAAGTATTTATATCATGCACAACCACGATGACAAGTCAAGCAATTGTTTTCACACTTTTATTTTCGCAAACTTTTTCAACTCTCACGCAATACATGAGCGTGAGCCATGGATATAGCACTATAGGTGAAATAGAATATGGTGGAGGTTGTCAAGGAAAGGGAGAAGATAGTCTCACATCAACTAGGCGTATCAACAGGCTATGGAGATGCCCGTCAATGGATATCAATGTGAGTGAGTAGGGATTGCCATGCAACAGATGCACTAGAGCTATAAGTGTATGAAAGCTCAAGAGGAAACTAAGTGGGTGTGCATCCAACTTGCTTGCTCATGAAGACCTAGGGCAATTTGAGGAAGCCCATTATTGGAATATACAAGCCAAGTTATATAAATAAAAATTCCCACTAGTATATGAAAGTAACAAAATAGTAGACTCTCTATCATGAAGATCATGGTGCTACTTTGAAGCATAAGTGTGGAAAAAGATAGTAGCAATGTCCCTTCTCTATTTTCTCTCATTTTTTTCTTTTTTTCTCTTTTTTTGGTGGGCATCTAAGGCCTCTTTTTTTATTTGGGCTTCGCTGGCCTCTTTTATTTTTCATAAATTCCAGAATATCATCCCCACTTGTGAGGGAATCATAGCTTCCATCATCCTTTCCTCACACGAGACATTCTAATAATGATAATCATCACACTTTTATTTACATACAACTCAAAAGAAAGTTACAACTTGATACCTATGACAAAATGTGTCAACATTAAGCTTTTGTTTTGAGTCTTATGTATCTGAACATTCATGCCACAATAAAGAATATTACATGGATAAATATGTTAGGTAGCATTCCACATCAAAAATTCTGTTTTTATCATTTACCTACTCAAGGACGAGCAGGAATTAAGCTTGGGGATGCTGATACGTCTCCAACGTATCTATAATTTTTATTGTTCCATGTTATTATATTATATGTTTTGGATGTTTTATATGCATTAATATGCTATTTTATATTATTTTTGGGACTAACATAGTGCCCAGTGTTAGTTTCTGTTTTTTCCTTGTTTTGTGAGTATTTCAAAAAAGGAATATCAAACGGAGTCCAAACGGAATAAAATTCTATGATGATTTTTCTGGGACCAGAAGGAACCTACGAGACTTGGAGAAGAGGCCAGAAGGTCTATGGGTGGGCCACAAGACACCCAGGCACGACCTGGGAAGGGGCGCCCCCTGGCTTGTGGGCCCCTGTAGCTCCTCCAACGCTAATCTTTCGCCTTAAAATTCAGAAATACCCCCCAGTACCAAAAATAGCCACGATAATACTTTTCCATCGCTAGAATCCTCCGTTCCCGAGAGATCCAATCTTGGAGCCTTTTCCGGTAATTTGCCGGAGGGGGATTCGATCATGAAGGGCATCTACATCAACTCCATTGCCCTTTTGATGATGCGTGAGTAGTTCACCATAGACCTATGGGTCCATATCTAGTAGCTAGATGGCTTCTTCTCTCTCTATGTTCTTCAATACCATGTTCTCCATGATCTTCATGGGGATCTATCCGATGTAATACTCTTTTGCGGTGTGTTTGTCGAGATTTGATGAATTGTGGGTTTATGATCAAATTATCTATGAACATTATTTGAATCTTCTCTGAATTTTTATATGCATGATATAATATATTTGCAAGTCTCTTCGAGTTATTGGTTTGGTTTGGCCAACTAGATTGGTAATTCTTGCAATGCGAGAAGTGCTTAATTTTGGGTTCAATCTTGCGGTGTCCTCACCGAGTGACATAGTAGGGGTAGCGAGGCACGTATTTGTTTTGTAGCCATCAAGGATAAAAAGATGGGGTTTTCGTCATATTGCTTGAGTTTATCCCTCTACATCATGTCATCTTGCTTAACGCGTTACTCTGTTCTTCATAAACTTAATACTCTAGATGCACGCATGAGTCAGTCGATGTGTGGAGTAATAATAGTAGATGCATAATCGTTTCGGTCTAATTGACACGGACGGGATGCCTATATTCATAATCATTGCCTTGGATATCGTCATAACTATGCGCTTTTCTATTAATTTCTCGACAGTAATTTGTTCACCCACCTTATTATTTTCCTTCAAGAGAGAAGCCTATAGTGAAACCTATGGCCCCCGGGTCTATTTTCCATATTATATTTTCAGTTCTATAAACCAAAAATACCAAAAATACCTTGCTGCAATTTTATTTACTTTTACTTCTAGCAATCTTTTATATCTATCTCTTTCTGATCTCATCATTGCAAGTAACCGTGAAGGGATTGACAACCCTTTTATAGCGCTGGGTGCAAGTGTTTGATTGTTTGTGTAGGTGCATAAATTGGGGCTTTGCTTGTTCCTCCTACTGGATTGATACCTTGGTTCTCAACAACTGAGGGAAATACTTATCTACTTTGCTGCATCACCCTTTCGTCTTTAAGGGAAAACCAATGCAAGCTCAAGAAGTAGCACGCCGCCACCGTAGTCTACCTCATCTCGAACGCCGGCGCGCATCACATGCGGGAGAGCAGGTCTCCGGAACTGTTTGTCTTTGTGATCCTACACCGAGACATGATGAATTAGGTTTTCGGGAAGCGCTGTGCGCGACTGTTCAAATTCATCATCACGGTTCATCTACCGTCCAAGTCAGGCGGTGCTACTCATCGACGTCCCCATCGCCATCAACAACAGATCGTCGCCAACATCCTCATCAACACCGTCGCTCCTACAACTGCTAACGAACAGTACGTTATTCATGATATGTTAATGTTTCTCTCTGTAGTTGCTACTTCGTGTGCGGTGATGATTTGCATGTTTTGTTGCTCTTCTAGTTTGCTAGATTGTTGCATGCTATTATTTGTTCTGGTCATGAATTATTTATTGGAATTAATCATGAACTTGCCTAATCTTCCAACAATCCAAAAACCTAATTGTAGGCAATTTCTTGAGTTAACTATGGATGGATTTGCTGATGCACCAAGGCCGGATAAGTTTACCGGTGAGCACTTCAAGAGGTGGGAAGTGAGATCCACGCTCTGGCTTACCGCTTTGAAAGTTTTCCATGTTAGTGCTGGCATGCCAGAGGGAGCTTCTGATCAAGATCAAAGAAAGTTCCAGGAAGCCAACACTATGTTTGTGGGATGTGTTTTGAGTGTTCTTGCTGACCGTCTATGTGATGTGTACATGCACATGCAAGATGGAAAGACACCGTGGGATGCACTGAAAGCTTAATTCAGTGCGATAGATGCATGAAGTGAACTATACATCATGGAGAATTTTCACGACTACAAGATGGTGAATAACCATTCTGTGGTTGAACAAGCTCATGAGATACAGTTCATTGTGAAGGGACTGGAACTCTGTAAGTGTGATCTACCCGATAAATTCGGGTTTGGGTGCATGATTGCAAAGTTGCCTCCTTCATGGAGAAACTTCGCCACTACTCTCAAACATAAGAGTCGAGAGATATCAGTTGAAAATATGATTGCATCCCTTGATGTTGAAGAGAAAGCTTGGGCTAAAGAAACTATTGAGAAAGGAGGTGAGGTTCAGCCTACCGCCAATATGGTATAGGGGTACCCACATAACAAGAAAAAGGAAAGAACAAGCATGTTTTCAACAAGCCTATAAAGACTACTATCTTCAACAAAAAGAAGTTCAACAAGGTTGAGCTAGAGTGCTACGCCTGTGGGAAGCTCGAACACTTTTCCAAGGAATTCCCAGAACATGCAAACTGTAGAGGGAAAATTAGCTCCAAGACTGTCAACATGGTGACCCCTAGCAATACTGATGGGTATGGTAATTTACCTATTGTGCTTTCCGAATTTCAATCATCTTCATGGTGGATTGATTCAGGTGCTAACATTCATGTGTGTGATACGTATCCAACGTATCTATAATTTATGAAGTATTCATGACATGTTTACAATAATTCTGTATGATTTTGGTATGATTTTATTAGAACTAACCCGAAGTGACGCTGTTTTCAGCAGAACTACCATGGTGTCGTTTTTTGTGCATAAATAAAAGTTCTCAGAATGGGCTGAAAATTTAGTATGATTTTTTGTGGACCAAAAGAGACCCCCGAAGCATTGGAGCTGGGCCAGTATAGCCACGAGGAGGTGGCAAGCCTGCCAAGCGCGGCCACCCCCCTGGCCACGCCTAGTAGGCTTGCCACCGCCTCGTGGAACCCCTTGACATGCGTCCGATGCCAAACATTCCTATAAATATGCAAACCTCCGAAAATAAACCTAGATCGGGATTTCCACCGCCGCAAGCCTCCAGAGCGATGAAAAACCAATCGAGAGCCTGTTTCGGCACCCCACCGGAGGGGGAAACCATCACTGGGAGCCATCTTCATCATCCCGACGGTCTCCATGACGAGGAGGTAGTAGTTCACCCTCGGGGATGAGGGTATGTACCAGTAGCTCTGTGTTTGATCTCTCTCTCTCTCTCTCGTGTTCTTGAGATGGCACGATCTTGATGTATCGCAAGCATTGTTGATATAGATGAATCATATGGAGTTTTCCCCTCTCTATCTTCTTGTGATGAACTGAGTTTTCCCTTTGAAGTTTTCTTGTCGGATTGAGTATTTAAGGATTTGAGAACACTTGATGTATGTCTTGCGATGGGATATCCGTGGTGGCAATGTGATGTTCTATTGATCCACTTGATGTATGTTTTGGTGGTCAACTTGCGGGTTCCGCGACCTTGGGAATCTATGCATAGGGGTTGGCACACGTTTTTGTCTTGACTTTCCGGTAGAAACTTTGGGGCACTCTTTGAAGTTCTTTGTGTTGGATTGAATATGATGAATCTTAAATTATGTGATGCACATAGTATAATCAAGCCCATGGGTACTTGTGGTGACATTTGAGTATCTAGGTGACATTAGGGTTTTGGTTGATGTGTATCTTAAGGTGTTATTTTATTACGAACTCTAGGGCTGTCCATGACACTTATAGGGATAGCTCATAAGATTGATCAGGAAAGATAACTTTGAGGTGTTTTCGTACCCTACAATAATTTCTTCGTTAGTTCTCCGCTATTTGTGACTTTGGAGTGAACTCTTTGTCGCACGAGAGGTACTTACATATGATTCAACTACGTCAATATGTTGAGAGAAATTGCACAAGTGAAAGTATGGACCCTAGGCCTTGTTTTCAAGCATTTATACAATGTTTTGCTCGTTGTTTACTATTTGTTACCTTGATTGTTTTATATTTTCAGATTATAAAAACCTATATCTACCATCCATATTGCACTTGTATCACCATCTCTTCCCCGAACTAGTGCACCTATACAATTTACCATTGTATTTGGTGTGTTGGGGATATAAGAGACTCTTTGTTATTTGGTTGCAGGGTTGTTTGAGAGAGACCATATTAATACTACACCTCCCATGGATTGATAAACCTTAGGTCATCCACTTCAGGGAAAATTGCCGCTGTCCTACAAGACTCTGCGCTTGGAGGCCCAACACGAGTCTACAAGAAGAAGGTTGTGTAGTAGACATCAAGCTCCTTTTCTGGTGCCGTTGCCAGGGAGGTGAGTGATTGAAGGTATATATTTAGATCTTGCAATCAAATCTATTAGTTTCTTGTTTTTTACTAGTTTGGTTTTATAAAAGAAAACTACAAAAATGCAATTGAGGTTGCCTCATATGCTTCATCTTTTTAATGTCTTTCATGAAAATGATGGAAAGGAAAATTGTGCTCAAGTGTTAGAAGAAGAAGTTATTAAAATGTTTGGCACTAAATCCTTGAATGATGAGCATGATTTCAATATTGTTTGTATGAATTCTCTGAATATTCATGTTGCTAATGATATGCAAAGCCAGAAGCTTGGGGATGCTATGTTTGATGAATATGATATTTTTTGTCCCCCAAGTTTTGATGAGCAAAACTATTATGAGGATAGCATGCCTCCTATATATGATGATTATTGGGATGACATGAATGCTATAAAGAGTAATGACAACCATGAAACATATTATCATGATTTTAATATTGAATGTGGTTATGTAAATCAAGTATCTCATTATAGTTATTTTGTTAAGTTTGCTCCCACTATTATGAATGAAAAGTAAATTGTTTATGGGGAGAGTTACAACATTTCTATGCTTTTAGATCATGAAAAGAATGATTTATGTGCTGGTTATATTGTGGAATTCCCTCATGATGCTACTAAAAATTATTATGAGGGAGGAATATATGCTTGTAGGAATTGCAATATTATCAAGTTTCCTCTCCATGTGAAAGTTTTGAAAAATTTATACGCAAATTCCTTGAGTTTTAATATTTTTTTAGAATTTTTAGAGGCATGGAAATATGGTGATCATTCAGATCTTTACAGACTATTCTGTTTTTGACAGATTCTGTTTTGCATGCATAGTTTGCTTGTTTCAAGTGTTCCTATAGCTTATATTGAGTAATATAAATTGTGAGAATTAAGGAATACATTAGGTATCATGTGGGAATAATTATGAATCTTGCCTTTATAGTACCTAAGTGAATGATCTATCTTTATTACACTAACCCTTCTCACAAAGTTCTGTTAAGTTTTGTGTGTTTGAAGTTTTCAAGTTTTGGGTGAGACACCAATATGAGGAGACTAAGGAGTGACAAGAACCTAAGCTTGGGGATTCCCAAGGAACCCCCAATTTAATATCCACGGAAGACTCAAGCATCTAAGCTTGGGGATGCCCCGGAAGGAATCCCCTCTTTCGTCTTCAACACTATCGGTATATCTTACTTGGAGCTATATTTTTATTCGTCACATAATATGAGTTTTTCTTGGGGCATCATTTTATTTTTTGTTCTATGTTAGGTGTTATTTATAATCTTGTTTTTCAATAAAAATTTCCAAGAATTGCCTCTAGGATGCTTGAATTGCATGTTTGATGTGTGCTGTGTAAAAACAAAAACTTCTGCTGTAGTGTTTGAATTTTAATATTTTACTAGAACATGGAAATTTTCTGAAAATTTTACAAAGTATTTTAATATAAATTATTTAACATGTACTTAATTTTCATAAAATTTTGAGTTACATAAGTACACCACTTTCTTAAATTTCTACATACTGTTCTGTTTAGAAAGATTGTTGTCATAGTTTTGTTATCTACTTATCCTATAGTTTCCATATCCTATATTGGTAAATATAAATTGTGGAAATGATAGTATACAGTACCTCGTATTTGAAAATTATTGTGCAACTTGTCTTGGCAGTACATAAAGAGTTGATTTATTATTATGTGTACTAACCTATCTCACGAGTTCTTTTCAAGTTTTGTGTGGATGAAGTTTTTGAGAATAGGTGAAACCATGATATGAGAGGATTGAAAGAGATAAAAAATCTCAAGCTTGGGGATGCCCAAGGCACCCCAAGTAAATATTTCAATAATTATCAAGCTTCTAATCTTGGGGATGCTACGCATCCCATCTCTCTTCATCAACAATTATCGGTTAGCCTACGTTGAGACTAAATTTTAATTCGTTCACATGATGCATGCTATTCTTGGAGTGCTATTTTTCTTTTGCTTTCTGTTGAATAAAATACTCAGATCTGAAAATATTTATTGAGAGAGAGAGAGAAATTCCTCACACAACTACTTAATTGTTTGACTACTCATTGATCTTCACTTATATGTTTTGGAGTAGTTTTGTCATTTACTCTCGTGCTTCACTTATATCCTATGAGTAAATGGTTGAATGAATTGAATACATAAATCTGAAATTATATATGTTTTATATGCTTATCCCATGGGGAGTAATGACTTCACGTATAAGAAGTGTATGTGGTAAAATTTATTGAAAGTTAGCAAACACCGCATTGGTCACTTGAAGCATTCATGAAAGAATATTGAAGGAAGAGAGATTTCACATATAAATATACTATCTTGGACATCTTCTATGAGTGTGAATACCCATTAATTATTTTCAAACTTGAGAAAATTAGTTGAAGTTGGACAAGGAAGACAATGTAATGAGTTATGCTTGGGTATATTTGTATGGAAGTTATATTGTTATGGATCCTCCAACATGTGGTGCTTGCTTCCACCTCATACTAGCCAAAACTTCCGCACCAAGTAGAAATACTACTTGTGCATCCAAACACCCTTAAACCCAAAGTTGTTCCATACGAGTCCACCATACCTACCTATATGCGGTATTTACCTGCCGTTCCAAGTAAATTTGCATGTGTCAAACTCTAAACCTTCAAATAATATACTGTTTTGTATGCCCAAATCGCTCATATAGTAACCAGGGGCTGTCAGTATCTTCCATGCTAGGTGGGTTATTCTCACAGTATGTGTTGATTCACTATCATTCACGAGAAAGTGGCTGGTAATAAGGATTCCCAATCCCGAAATCAAAGAAAAAAATTGAAAATAATTAAACAAAACTCCCCCCAGGAATGTTGTTGGTATGGAAGGTACCCGTGGATTCGGCTCGCCGTGGAGTGTGATTGATTGGTGGAGGGGGAGTAAAAACTTTACCATTCTGTTTGGGAACCGCCCATAATATATCTAGCATGAAAGATACCAAGATCTCTCGGTTGTTATGGTGGCAATGAAAGCATACCGCCCCAAATTATTATTCATCTCTGTTTTAAAAGCTCGAGCTTCCTATATTTCGTCTTTTTCTCTTGGCAAGCATCATGTGGCGGGGAAAGATCCAAGCATATATGGCCATTCAAATATATTTGACCATGAATTATTATTGTTGACAATTATCTATATGATATGTATGTTGGGAGGCGAAACTTTAAGTCCCTATCTTTCTCTATGTTCGACGGATGCCTTTTGCTCTAAAAATATGCTTTGAGTGTTAGCAATCATGGAAGACTATATGATAGTTGAGTATATGGAATTTGCTAAATCAAAGCTCTTACATAGACCCTTCCCGAAAATAAGATGAATTGCAATTGTTTGGTGACTAAAAGCATAGTTTGGTAGTTTTCAAGAAACTTTATGGTCTATACTTTAACGTGTGAATAGCTTGTTACTTCATCATGAGAAGTTTTATGAGATGAGCTACTGTTTATGATATGTAATGATGCTAGAAAAAGTGTTTGGAACTATCATTGACCAAATTTATGCACTATGATAGCATTCACACTTCATAAATTATTTCCTTTATCATTTACCTACTCGAGGACGAGCAGGAATTAAGCTTGGGGATGCTAATACATCTCCAACGTATCTATAATTTATGAAGTATTCATGCCATGTTTACAATAATTCTATATGATTTTGGTATGAGTTTATTAGAACTAACCCGGACTAATGTTGTTTTCAGGAGAACTACCGTGGTGTCGTGTTTGTGCAGAAATAAAAGTTCTCAGAATGGGCTGAAAATTTAGTATGATTTTTTGTGGACTAAAAGAGACCCTTGAAGCATTGGGGCTGGGCGAGAAGAGCCACGAGGAGGCAGCAAGCCTGCCAGGCGCGACCACCCCCTGGCCGCGCCTGGCAGGCTTGCCACCGCCCCGTGGCACCCCTTGACGTGAGTCCGACGCCAAATATTCCTATAAATACCCAAACCTCCAAAAAGAAACCTAGATCAGGAATTTCGTCGCCGCAAGCCTCTAGAGCCACGAAAAACCAATCCGAAGCCCGTTCCGGCACCCTGTCAGAGGGGGAAACCATCACCGGACGAGGAGGAAGTAGTTCACCCTCGGGGCCGTGGGTATGTACCCGTAGCTATGTGTTTGATCTCTCTCTCGTGTTCTTGAGATGGCACGATCTTGATGTACCGCGAGCATTATTGATATAGATGAATCATATGGAGTTTTCCCCTCTCAATCTTCTTGTGATGAATTGAGTTTTCCCTTTGAAGTTTTCTTCTCAGATTGAGTCTTTAATGATTTGAGAACACTTGATGTATGTCTTGCGATGGGATATCTGTGGTGAGAATGGGCCGTTCTAATGATCCACTTGATGTATGTTTTCGTGATCATCTTGCGGGTTCTGTGACCTTAGGAATCTATGCATAGGGGTTGGCACACGTTTTTTGTCTTGACTTTCTGGTAGAAACTTTGGGGCACTCTTTGAAGTTCTTTGTGTTGGATTGAATATGATGAATTTGAAATTATGTGATGCACATCGTATAATCAAGCCCATGGGTACTTGTGGTGACATTAGAGTATCTAGGTGACATTAGGGTTTTGGTTGATGTGTATCTTAAGGTGTTATTTTAGTACAAACTCTGGGGCTGTCCGTGACACTTATAGGGATAGCTCATAAGATTGATAAGAAAAGATAACTTTGAGGTGGTTTCGTACCCTACAATAATTTCTTTGTTAGTTCTCCGCTATTTGTGACTTTGGAGCGAACTCTTTGTCGCACGAGAGGTACTTACATATGATTCAACTATGTCAATATTGTTGAGAGAAATTGCACTAGTGAAAGTATGGACCCTAGGCCTTGTTTTCAAGCATTTATACAATGTTTTGCTCGCTGTTTACTATTTGTTACCTTGCTGTTTTTATATTTTCATATTACAAAAACCTATATCTACCATCCATATTGCACTTGTATCACCATCTCTTCGCCGAACTAGTGCACCTATACAATTTACCATTGTATTGGGTGTGTTGGGGACACAAGACACTCTTTTTTATTTGGTTGCAGGGTTGTTTGAGAGAGACCATCTTCATCCTACACCTCCAACGGATTGATAAACCTAAGGTCATCCACTTGAGGAAAAACTGCCGATGTCCTACAAAACTCTGCGCTTGGAGGCCCAACACGAGTCTACAAGAAGAAGGTTGTGTAGTAGACATCAGTGTGCCGACTTCTCTTTGTTTACTTCTTATCATGTCGCAAGGGATTCTTCCGTCCTAATGGGGAATGGGTCGCATGCTACTGTTCGTGACATTGACATGGTGGATCTGAAGTTTACTTCAGGGAAGATCGTGCAACTAAGGAATGTGCAGCATGTCCCTACTATGAATAAGAATCTAGTTGGCGGCTTCCTTCTATGTAGAGATGGGTTTAAGGTAGTATTAGAGTCGAATAAAGTAATTGTATCGAGATTGGATTTATAGGCAAAGGCTATGAGTGCGGAGGCTTGTTTCGCTTTTCCCTTTCAGATTTTTGCAATAAGTTAGTAAACCAAATTTACGCTAGTATTAATGATGATACATGTGTTTGGCACTCTCTTTTATGTCATACTAGTTTTGGTTTAATGTCTCAGCTATACAGTATGAGTTTAATTCCTAATTTCACTGTTGTCAAAGGTTCTAAATGTCATAGTTGTGTGCAATCGAAGCAACCTCAAAAGCCTCACACGACTGCCGAGGAGAGAAACTTGGCACCTCTAGAACTCATACATTCGTATCTATGTGAGATGAACGGTGTGTTGACAAAAGGTGGAAAGAGATACTTCATGACTTTTATTGATGATGCAACTAGACTTTTCTATGTTTATTTGTTGCAAACTAAATATGGAGCTTTAAACTACTTTAAGATCTGTAAAGATGAGGTTGAAAATCAACTAGAGAGAAAGATCAAGTGTCTTAGGTCGGATCGTGGTGGAGAGTATTTTCCCAAAGTATTTGATGAATTTTGTGAGGAACATGGTATTATTCATGAGAGGATGCCTCCCTATTCACCCCAATCAAACGGGGTTGCCAAGAGAAAAACCCCGCACATTGACTGACTTGGTGAATGCCATGTTAGACATTGCGGGTTTATCTAAGGCATGCTGGGGGAGGCATTGTTGACTTCATGTCATGTCCTGAATAGAGTTCCTAACAAGAATAAAGAGAAAACTCCTTATGAATAGTGCGTGAGGATAAAACCATCACTCTCTTATTTGCAACTTGGGGATGTTTGGCACAGGTCAATATTCCTATTCCTAAGAAACACAAACTTGGACCAAAGATAGTGGATTGTGTCTTTCTGGGATATGCTCAGCGAAGCATTACTTATAGAATTTTAGTAGTTAAATCCGAGGTTCTTGATATTCATGTAGATACTATAATGGAATCTTGTGATGCAACATTTTTTGAGAATATATTTCCTATAAAAGATATGCATAGTAGTGCTAGATTTTCTTCTGAGATAAACTCTGAATCTAGTACTTTTCATGATTATAATGAACAATCACATCAGGAAATCCGTGAGAAGGATAACGATGAAGCTCATGTGAGGAGCAAGAGACAAAGGATTGCAAAATCCTTTGGTGATGATTTCATTGTATACCTTGTGGACGATACTCCCAAGTCTATTGTAGAGGCATATGCATCTCCGGACGTAGATGATTGGAAAGAATATGGTCATAATGAGATATACCTAATTCTTTCTAATGGAACTTGGGAGCTAATTGAACGAACCTATGGTTGTAAACCTATGGGTTATAAGTGGGGTTTCAAAAAGAAGTTAAGGCCTGATGGTACTATTGATAAGTACAAGGTGCGGCTTGTGGCCAAGGCCTACATTTATAAAGAAGGCGAAGATTACGTTGACACCTATTCATTTGTTGCTAGAATAACCACCATTCAGGTGCTACTTTCCCTGGATGGCTCTTATGGTCTGATCATTCATCGAATGGATGCAAAGAGAACTAACCTAAATGGAGAGTTGGTAGAGGAAATTTATATGGATCAGCCTGATGGGTTTGTGGTAAAAGGTGAAGATAGAATGGTGTGCAAGTTTTTAATATATTTGTATGGTCTGATACAAGCACCTAAGCAATAGCATGAGAAGTTTGAAAGAACTCTGACTTCTGCAAGATTTGTCATCAACGAGGCTGATAGGTGTGTTTACTATCGCCATGATGGGGCAATAGTGTCATATTGTGTTTGTATGAGGATGGCATACTGATCTTTGGTACAAACATTGATGCGATCAATGAGGTCAAATCTTTTCTATCAAAGAGTTTTGACATGAAAGATTAGGGAGAAGCCAATGTGATCCTAAACATCAAACTTATTAAGGGTGAGAGTGGGATTACTCTAACGCAATCTCACTATGTTGAGAAGGTATTGATATGTTTCAGATTTATGGATAGCAAGCCTTCTCTAACACCTTATCATCCCAGCGTGACACTCAGAAAGAACAAGAAAGGAACGAGAGATCATTTAAGATACTCTCAAATTGTCGGTTCACTCATGTACTTAGCTAGTGCTACAAGACTAGACATCTCTTGTGCTATGACAAAACTAACTAGGTTCATGTCCAACCTGGGTGATGATCATTGGCATGCACTAGAAAGGGTCTTGTCCTATCTGAGAGGTACTATGAGTTATGGAATTCACTATTCAGGGCATCCTGCTGTGCTAGAAGGATATAGTGATTCAAACTGGATTTTCGATGTTGATGTAATCTACGCCACAAGTGGCTATGTATTTACTCATGGAGGTCTTTCAAGCAAACCATATTGAAAAGGTCAACTATGGAAGGAGAACTAACTGCATTAAACACAACCACTGTTGAGGCAGAATGGTTGCATGAGCTTTTGGTGGACTTGGCCGTGGTTGAAAAACCTGTATCGGCTATTATTATGAATTGTGACAACCAAACGGTTATCGATAAAGTGAATAATTCTAAGGATAATGCGAATTTATCAAGACACATCAACAAAAAGTTTGAAATCTGTCAGGAAATTGAGAAACTCCGGAGTAATAAATGTTACATATATCCAAACAGACAAAAACATGCCAGATCCTTTTACAAAGGACTATCATGAAATGCTATAGATATTGCATCGAGGGAGGTGGGTATAATACCCATAAATGTTACACCATAGTGGTAACCCAACCTTTGTGACCAGAGATCCTGTGAATTAGGACCTGGGAAGAACAAGCTATTGGTTAACAGAGGAGAGTAATAAGCGACCGTCTCTAAGTGAAGATGCAAAACTCTCAGAGCAATAAGACAGGTTGGCAACATGCCTTAATATGGTTCTATTGGCTATTATAGCAAATATGTTGTCCTACGAGGTAGTCTTCAAAAAACGCACCTATATGAGCTCCGATTGTAAAATGTCACGGTCTATGAGATTTGGATGATCTCTAGCAAGCTCACGAAGAGATCAGGGAGTACGGCGTTGATACATCTCCAACGTATCTATAATTTATGAAGTATTCATGCTATATTCACCTATGTTTACAATAATTTTATATGGTTTTGATGTACTTTATATGATTTATTTATAACTAACCCGGACTAACAATGTTTTTAGCAGAACTATCGTGGTGTTGTTTTTTGTGCAAAAATAAAAGTTCTCAAATGCAACGAAACTTTTTGACAATTTTTGTGGAACCAAAGAGGCACTAGAAGCTTCGTGGGAGGGTCATAAGAGCCACGAGGTGGGCACAACCCACCAGGGCGCGCCAACCCCCTCTGGCTTGCGTTGGTGTCTTGTGGTCCACTCGTGGCCCATCTTTGCGTCAATCCAACGCCCAAAAATCCTATATATTTAGAAACCACCGGAAATAACCCTAGATCAGAATTTGTGCCGCCGCAAGCCTCTGTAGCCATGAAAAACCAATCTATACCCCGTCCCACCACCCTGCCGGAGGGGGAAATCATCACCGGAGGCCATCTTCATCATCCCTATGGTATCCATGATGATGAGGGAGTAGTTTATGACCCACAAGTATAGGGGATCTATCGTAGTCTTTTCGATAAGTAAGAGTATCGAACCCAACGAGGAGCAGAAGGAAATGACAAGTAGTTTCCAGTAAGGTATTCTCCGCAAGCACTAAAATTATCGGTAACAGGTAGTTTTGTGATAAGATAATTCGTAACGAGTAACAAGTAACAAGTGTAGGAAAGGTGCAGCAAGGTATCCCAATCCTTTTTGTAGAAAAGGACAGGCCTGGACAAACTCTTATATAAAGCAAAGCGCTGCCGAGGACACATGTGAATTTTTGTCAAGCTAGTTTTCATCATGCTCATTTGATTCGTGTTCGTTCCTTTGATAATCCGATATGTGGGTGGACTGGTGCTTGGGTGCTGCCCTTACTTGGACAAACCTCCCACTTATGATTAACCCCTATCGCAAGCATCTGCAACTACGAAAGAAGAATTAAGGTAAACCTAACCATATCATGAAACATATGGATCCAAATCAGCCCCTTATGAAGCAACGCATAAACTAGGGTTTAAGATTCTGTCACTCTAGCAACGCATCATATACTTATTACTTCCCAATGCCTTCCCCTAGGCCCAAATAATGGTGAAGTGTTATGCAGTCGACGTTCACATAACACCACTAGAGGAGAGACAACATACATCACATCAAAATATCGAATGAATACCAAATTCACATGATTACTTATAATAAGACTTATCCCATGTCCTCAGGACAAACTTAACTACTCACAAAGCATATTCATGTTCAAGATCAGAGGAGTATTAATTATCATTAAGGATCTGAACATATGATCTTCCACCAAGTAAACCAATTACCATAAACTACAAGGAGTAATCAACACTACTAGCAACCCTAAACTACAAGGAGTAATCAGCATGCCTTAATATGGTTCTATTGTCTATTATAGCAAATATGTTATCCTATGGGGTAGTCTTCAAAAAACGCACCTATATGAGCTCCAATTGTAAAACGTCGCAGTCTATGAGATTTGGATGATCTCTAGCAAGCTCACGAAGAGATCAAGGAGTACGACATTGATACATCTCCAACGTATCTATAATTTATGAAGTATTCATGCTATATTCACCTATGTTTACAATAATTTTATATGGTTTTGATGTACTTTATATGATTTATTTATAACTAACCTGGACTGACGATGTTTTCAGTAGAACTACCGTGGTGTTGTTTTTTGTGCAGAAATAAAAGTTCTCAAATGCAACAAAACTTTTTGACAATTTTTGTGGAACCAAAGAGGCACTAGAAGCTTCGTGGGAGGGTCAGAAGAGCCACGAGGTGGGCACAACCCACCAGGGTGCGGCAACCCCCTCTGGCTTGCGTTGGTGTCCTATGGTCCACTCGTGGCCCATCTTCGCGTCAATCCAACGCCCAAAAATCCTATATATTTAGAAACCACCAGAAATAACCCTAGATCAGAATTTGTGCCATTGCAAGCCTCTGTAGCCATGAAAAACCAATCTATACCCCGTCCCGCCACCCTTCCGGAGGGGGAAATCATCACCGGAGGCCATCTTGATCATCCCTATGGTATCCATGATGAGGAGGGAGTAGTTGATGACCCACAAGTATAGGGGATCTATCGTAGTCTTTTCGATAAGTAAGAGTACCGAACCCAACGAGGAGCAGAAGGAAATGATAAGTAGTTTCTAGTAAGGTATTCTCCGCAAGCACTAAAATTATCGGTAACAGGTAGTTTTGTGATAAGATAATTCATAACGAGTAACAAGTAACAAGTGTAGGAAAGGTGCAGAAAGGTATCCCACTCCTTTTTGTAGAAAAGGACAGGCCTGGACAAACTCTTATATAAAGCAAAGCGCTGCCGAGGACACATGTGAATTTTTGTCAAGCTAGTTTTCATCATGCTCATTTGATTCGCGTTCGTTACTTTGATAATTCGATATGTGGGTGGACTGGTGCTTGGGTGCTGCCCTTACTTGGACAAACCTCCCACTTATGATTAACCCCTATCGCAAGCATCTGCAACTACGAAAGAAGAATTAAGGTAAACCTAACCATATCATGAAACATATGGATCCAAATCAGCCCCTTATGAAGCAACGCATAAACTAGGGTTTAAGCTTCTGTCACTCTAGCAACGCATCATATACTTATTACTTCCCAATGCCTTCCCCTAGGCCCAAATAATAGTGAAGTGTTATGTAGGTTGACATTCACATAACACCACAAGAGGAGAGACAACATACATCACATCAAAATATCGAACGAATACCAAATTCACATGATTACTTATAACAAGACTTATCCCATGTCCTTAGGACAAAAGTAACTACTCACAAAGCATATTCATGTTCAAGATCAGAGGAGTATTAATTATCATTAAGGATCTGAACATATGATCTTCCACCAAGTAAACCAATTACCATAAACTACAAGGAGTAATCAACACTACTAGCAACCCACATGTACCAATCTGAGGTGTTGAGACAAAGATCGGATACAAGAGATGAATTAGGGTTTGGAGAGGAGATGGTGTTGGTGAAGATGTTGATGGAGATTGACCCCCTCTCGATGAGAGGATAGTTGGTGATGACGATGGCTTCGATTTCCCCCTTCGGGAGGGAAGTTTCCCCGACAGAACAACCCTGCCGAAGCTCTAGATTAGTTCTGTCCAAGTTCCGCCTCGAGACGGCGGCGCTTTGTCCCGAAAGCTCTCTCCTCATTTTTTCCAGTTCAAAACGCTTAATATAGGAGAAGACGGACGTCGGAAGAGCCACAGGGGCCCCACAAGCCTGCTAGGCGCGGCCAAGGGGTGGCCGCTCCTAGCAGGCTTGTGGCCTGCTGGTGGCTCCCTCTGGTTGATTCTTGCGCCAATATTTTTTATTAAATCCAAAAATATTCTCCATAAAGTTTGAGGATTTTTGGAGTTTTTAAGAATAGGTATCTCAGATTTGCTCCTTTTCCAGTCCAGAATTCCAGCTGCCAACATTCCCCCTCTTCATGTAAACCTTGTAAAATAAGAGAGAAAAGGCATAAGTATTGTACCATAACGTGTAGTAACATCCCATAATGCAATAAATATCAATATAAAATCATGGTGCAAAATGGACGTATAAGTAGTCCACCCTCAGGGCTGAGGGTTTGTACTAGTATCTATGTGTTTAATCTCTTGCTCTTGTGTTCTTGAGATGGCACGATCTTGATGTATCATGGGCTTTGTTAATATAGTTGGATCGTATGGTGTTTCCCCCTCTCTATATTGTTGTGATGAATTGAGTTTTCCCTTTGAGATTTTGTTATTACAGGATTGAATACTTTTATGGATTTGAGAGTACTTGATGTATGTCTTGCATGCGGATACCCGTAGTGACATTGGGGTATTCAAGTGATTCACTTGATATTGTTATGGCGTGAACTTGCGGATTCCGATGACCTTGGGGATCTATGCATAGGGGTTGATTACACATTTTCATACCATGTTATCTGATAGAAATCTTGGGGCACTCCCTGAGGTTCTTTGTGTTGTATTGCATATTATGAATCTGAAATTGTTTGATGCATAACATATAATTAACTCATGGATACTTGTGGTGACATTGGAGTATCTAGGTGTTATTCTAGTACGAACTCCTAGATAGATTGATCGGAAAGGATAACTTGGTATTATCTTAGTAAGAACTCTAGGATAGATCGATCGAAAAGGATAACTTTAAGGTGGTTTCATACTATAAAAATAATTTCTTCTTATGTTCTTGCTAGATAAGAACTTCGGAGTGATTCTTCATGGCACGTCAAGGGATGGTTATGCGATCCAATTATATTAGCATTGTTGAGAGATTGCACTAGCGAAAGTACAGACCCTAGGCCTTGTTTTCAAGCATTGCAATACCGTTTGTGCTCACTTTTGTTACTTGCTACTGATACGTCTCCAACGTATCTATAATTTTTATGATGGCATGCTATTATATTATCTGTTTTGGATGTTTTATATGCATTATTATGCTATTTTATATTATTTTTGGGACTAACCTATTAATCTAGAGCCAAGTGCCAGTTTCTGTTTTTTCCTTGTTTTTGAGTTTTGCAGATATAGAATATTAAACGGAGTACAAACAGAATAAAACCTTCGGAAGAAATTTTTCTGGAAGGAAACAAGTCATTCAAGCTTGGAGTGCACGTCATGGGAGGTGCCAGGGTGCCACAAGCCTGCTAGGTGCGCCCCCTGGCCATGGGCCCCCTGGCCGGGCCTAGCTGGCTTGTCGTTCCCTAGCAGGTCTCCTAACCCTATTCTCTGGCCTATAAATTTCCAAATATTCCCCCAACATCAGAATAAACTACGAAAATATTTTTCCGCTGCCAGAAGCCTCCGT
This sequence comes from Hordeum marinum, assembly GCA_022496015.1. NCBI lineage: Eukaryota > Viridiplantae > Streptophyta > Magnoliopsida > Poales > Poaceae > Hordeum > Hordeum marinum. Next base: position 58,911,355 of record CM039677.1, read on the forward strand.
TCCCAAGAGATCCAATCTTGGAGCCTTCTCCGGCAATCTGCCAGAGGGGGAATCGATCACGGAGGGCATCTTCATCAACTCCATTGCCCCTCCGATGATGCGTAAGTAGTCCACCACAGACCTATGGGTCCATAGCTAGTAGCTAGATGGCTTCTTCTCTCTCTTTGATCTTCAATACCATGTTCTTCATGATCTTCATGGATATCCATCCGATGTAATCTTCTTTTGTGGTGTGTTTGTCAAGATCCGATGAATTGTGAGTATATGTTCAGATTATCCATGAATCTTATTTGAATCTCCTTTGATGTCTTATATGCATGATTTCATATCCTTGCAAGTCTCTTCTAGTTATTGGTTTGGTTTGGCCAACTAGATTGGTAATTCTTGCAATGGGAGAAGTGCTTGGTTTTGGGTTCAATCTTGCGGTGTCCTCACCCAGTGAAAAAGTAGGGGTATCGAGGCACGTATTGTATTGTTGCCATCAAGGGTAACAAGATGAGGTTTTCATCATATTGCTTGAGTTTATTGCTACTTTTCGAGCATGCGTTGGTTTCCCGTGAAGAGGACTGGTTTGATGCAGCAAAGTAGATAAGTATTTCCCTTAGTTTTTGAGAACCAAGGTATCAATCCAGTAGTAGACACAAGTGAGCCACCAATAGATATACCTGCACAAGGAATCAAACTCTTGCACCCAACGCTATAAAGGGGTTGTCAATCCCTTCACGGTTATTTTTAAGGATGAGATCTAGTAGAGATAGATATAATAGGATGCTTGAACGGAAAGTAAAATCAAAATTAAAAACAATGCAAAACATATTTTTTGGTGTTTTTGGTTTTAGATCTGAAAATATAATATGGAAAATAGACCCCGGGGCCATAGGTTTCACTAGATGGCTTCTCTCATGATGGCAAGTATTACGGTGGGTGAGCAAATTATTGTCGAGAATTGATAGAAAAGCGAATAATTATGAAGATATCCAAGGCAATGATTATGCATATAGGCATCACGTCCGTGACAAGTAGACTGAAACGATTCTGCATCTACTAGTATTACTCCACACATCGATCGACTCTTGCCTGCATCTCGAGTAATAAGTTCATGAAGAACGGAGTAACACATTAGGTAAGATGACATGATTTAGAGGGATAAACTCAAGCAATATGATGAAAACCCCATCTTTTTATCCTTGATGGCAACAATACAATACGTGCCTCGCTACCTGACGAGGATATGTACCCAGGGTAGGGTCCTAGGCAAGGCCTACATACCCTACCTAAGGACACTACATTGGAAGACTTGAAGATCAAGCATAAGCTTCCGACTGGATTCCATGAGACGTTCAAGTCACTCGACATTCAATCCACTCGGAGTCTTCTTTGTTCACTCGACAGTCGCTTGGCAGTCGGTAGGCCTCATTCTCAGTCGACACCAGAAGACCAGGAGCCACCATCAGGAGGCCAACAGGCGGTCGTTAGTCCTTCGTCATTAGTAGCATTTATTATGTACGTTACCAGTAACGCCAGTCTTTAAACCCATGATCGGACCCTTAGATGACATGCACTTATGAGGGGCAACGAACTCTATATAAGCCGCCCCTCCCCTCTAGCACAAGGGTTTGCAACCATTGTAATCTCAACATTCCACACGACATAAGCTCTCGAGCACTGAGACGTAGGGTTGTTACCTCCACGAGAGGGGTCTGAACTCATACATCCGTGTGTACACCCTCGCCATAGCTAGGACTCTGCCCTCTCCTTACATACCCCTATCATCTACTGTCAGGCTCGTTCCCATGATAGTTGGCGCCCACCGTGGGGCAGGCATCTAAGCGACTTCCGGCAAGTTTGCATTTTTCATCCTTCGACATGTCTTCCGGCAGTGTTTTTGCTCTGGGCCACGAGATCCGTTTCGGAGCGCTCACCTTCATCGCCGACAATTTGGCATGGCTCCAGGAAGCGCCTCTCAATGTCGAGACACTCCCGGTCTGCAGGGCCGCACACTTCCGCGCGAGTTCCTGCGGTGTGTTGCTGCGTCAGCCCTCGACTCCTTACGCGTCGGCTCCCCTCGCTGTTCGCGGTCGCAAGTGGTCGGACTGCTCATGACTTTAGCGCTGGGTCAAACACACAGTGGCGCGTCAAACTTCTTCTCCATAGATTGCAGCACTCGAGCCTGCCGAGTCCCTTCATGGTGTGTTCGAGTCGAATTCCGATCCGTCCGACGTGCCTTCTGAGTGCGAAGGCTGCGATCCCGCAGCGGAGGTCTTGATGGCGGGCTCTCATCAGAGTTCACTGCCTGGCTTTGGCCAAGGTAGGCGCGAGGCTAGCGGTCCGTCGAGTGAGCAGCCGCGCTGCGAGGAGGAGGTTCTTCATACTCCCATCATCGGTATGACTGCCGAGGCTCAAGCTTTGGAGGCCGCACACATTTGTCTGGAAGAGCTCCAAGCGGAACTTGACGAGCACGCTCGCCAGCGCCCGCCATGTCCTAGTCGACGTTAGCGACAACTATTTCTGACTGGATCTCATGACAACGTTGATGTATATCAAACTTCTGTACTGAATGTTGTAGCTGCTGCTAGGATAGCAGATTCTATTCAGCCATCACGGTCAGAGTCTGGTAGAGGATTGATGCAGATCAGAGCTCTGTTAGATTCAGTGCAGCATCAGAATTCTATTGTGTCTCAGTCGCGTAACAAGATACACAACAATTCACCCATGGTGGAGACCGTTCAGTCGGCACACAACCCTGGATCACCCTTGCACCATCGGGGCAGAGGTTTCCGTGAAGAGCAGGCCAGAGATCAGTTTCACCGCGAAGACCACCGTCGAGTGCCCACTCCTCCGCAGAGTGGTCCGTACGCGCCCCGGAGCTAGGACGATAGGCGCTCCTTTGGTGATGAGAAGAATGCTGGTTTTGACGCCCGCGACCTTCTCGTTCAGAAGCGGATTGACAGGGGCAGAGCCCACAGGGAAGGACACGACAGAGATTTTCTGCGTGGTAGCTCGGCTGTGCTTTCTGGTCCTGAGTGTTTCAGCAGAGCCATACGTTCTGCAGAGATTCCCCCCAACTTCAGGTTGGCGGTGGGGATTGGGAAGTTTACTGGCGAAACAAAGCCAAAGACTTGGTTAGATGATTACCGAGTGGCTGTGCAAATTGGTGGAGGAAATGACAATGTCGCAATGAAGCACCTGTCCTTGACGTTATATGGTTCAGCTCGAGCTTGGCTGAATCGTTTGGCTCCTTCCAGTATACATTGCTGGGAGGATCTTGCCCGAGTGTTTGTCCGAACCTTTGTGGGCACCTGCAAGCATCCGGTAGGTCTAATCAACTTACAACACTGTGTCCAGAAGCCCAATGAAACTTTGAGAGAATATATTCAGCGGTGGTCCACTCTGCATCATACGGTGGAGAATGTGTTGGAACTCCAGGCCGTTTGTGCATTCAAGGCCGGTGTGAGATACAAAGAGCTATATCTGAAGTTTTGGTGAAAGGGTGATATTTCACTCGGCAAGATGATGGAAATCGCCACTCGGTACGCCAATGGCGAGGAAGAAGACCGCCTCCGCAGCGGCAAAGGCAAGGCAGTCGCCAGTGAGACTAGCAGAAATAACAATCAGAAACAGAAGCGTAAAGCTGAAGGTTCGGTTCAAGCAGAAGCAGTCGCACTGACGACTCAGTCAAATAAAAAGGGGAAAGCTAAAGCACAATATGCCCCCAAGAAAGGAAAAAATCAGTCAGGAACTGGTATCTTGGATCAGCCGTGTGTAATTCACACGAGGAAAGATGCGGAAGGCAATGTGATTCTGCCCAAGCACACCACTCGGCAGTGTCGGACCCTTATCCAGCAATTCAAAGGAGACCCGCCGAGTGATAAATCCCCTGAGAAGGGTGATGAAGATGATGATGAAGAAACATTCCAAGATGTTACTGCTACACTGGTGATCTTTGCTGATGTCGAGAGCAAGAGTCGTTTGAAAGTCATCAATAGAGAAATCAACATGGCTGTACCAGATACCCCCACCTACCTCAAGTGGTCCCAATATGCTATCACATTCGACCAGACAGACCATCCAGCTCATGTGGCCACTCCCGATCGACAGGCTCTGGTAGTTGATCTGGTGGTGGGGGGCACTCGACTTAGAAAGGTCCTCATGGACGGTGGCAGTGGCCTGAACATTCTCTATGCGGATACCCTGAAAGGGATGGGAATTCCGATGTCCCGTCTGAGTGAAAGCAACATGCAGTTTCATGGGGTCATCCCAGGAAAGAAGGCCAAGTCACTCGGTCAGATAGCATTGGATGTGACGTTTGAAGTCATGGATTTCCAGAGTGCTTACCACACCATTTTGGGTCGACCCGCGTATGCACGTTTCATGGCCCGACCATGTTACGTGCACCTCAAGTTGAAGATGCCAGGCCCTAAGGGCGTGATCACGGTCACCGGCCATCGACAGCGGGCTGAAGAATGCCTCCAGCAAGGCTACAAGATCGCCGATCACCAGATGGCCATGGTTGAGTTGGAGGAGTACAAGAAAACCGCTGACCATGCTGATTTGCTCCGCACAAAGAAGCTGGCTTCCGAGTTGGCATTTCAGTCGGCAGGGGAAGTGAAGAAGGTGCACATTCACCCGACGGATCCTACTGCTGCCCCGACAAATATCTCATCAACACTCGACAGTAAATAGGAAGCCGAGCTCATCCAGTTCCTCCGTGAGAACTGGGATATCTTTGCATGGAAGCCTGCTGACATGCCGGTGGTTCCCAGGGAGCTGGCTGAGCACCGTCTGCAAGTGGATCCGAAAGCCAAACCCGCCAGGGAGCATTTGCATCGCTCAACGGCAGAGAAGCGCAAGGCAATCGGAGAAGAAGTGGCCCGTCTCTTGCAAGCCAAGTTCATTCGGGAGATTTACCACTCCGAGTGGCTCTCGAATGTTGTGATGGTGCCAAAGAAAGATAAGTCGTTGCGCATGTGCATTGACTTCAAACATCTCAACAAGGTATGCCCGAAAGATCATTTTCCGCTACCCCGCATAGATCAAATTGTTGACTCAACTGCGGGGTGCGAGCATTTATCGTTTTTGGATGCTTACTCTGGTTACCATCAGATCCGTCTGTATGGCCCAGATGAAATAAAGATAGCCTTCATCACCCCATCCGGGTGTTTTTGTTACATCACTATGCCTTTTGGTCTAAAGAATGCCGGCGCTACTTTTATGGGCATGATTCAGAAATGTTTACTCGACCAGATCCCTCGGAATGTCGAGGCGTACATGGACGATATAGTGGTCAAGTCCCGCAAAGGTTCCGACCTGCTGACTGACTTGGCCGAGACATTCGCCAATCTGAGGCGATTCGACATAAAGCTGAATCCGACCAAGTGTACTTTCGGCATCCCTGGCGGCAAGTTACTTAGTTTTCTCGTTTCCGAGCGAGGAATTGACGTCAACCCTGACAAAATCAGTGCCATTACCCAAATGAAGACTCCCGTGCGAGTGTACGACGTTCAGAAACTCACAGGTTGCTTGGCAGCATTGAGTCAATTCATTTCTCGTCTTGGTGAGAAGACTCTGCCTTTATATCAATTGATGAAGAAGTCCGACACGTTCGAGTGGACTCTTGAAGCGGAAGCAGCGTTTTTTGAGCTCAAAGCCCTGCTCTCCACCCAGCCGGTGCTTGCTGCTCCTGCCAGCAAAGAGCCCTTGCTCCTGTACATCGCGGCCACAAATCAGGTCATTAGTATAGTGCTAACTATCGAGCGGGAAGAGGAGGGTAAAACTTATAAAGCCCAGCGGCCAGTCTATTATGTCTCGGAAGTTTTGTCCCCCTCAAAGCAAAGATATCCACACTATCAGAAGCTGGTTTATGGTATTTACCTATCAACGAAGAAGGTGGCGCATTATTTCCAAGACCACTCGATTTCAGTCGTCAGTGATGCTCCTTTGTCCGAGATTTTCAATAATCGATACACATCAGGTCGAGTGGCTTAATGGGCAATCGAGCTTAGACACTTTGACATCAGATTCGAAGCCAAAAAGCAATCAAGTCCCAAGCATTGGCATATTTCATGGCCGAGTGGATTGAACAACAACAACCTATCCAAGTTCACTCGGCGCATTGGACAATGTTCTTTGACGGCTCTAAAATGTTGAATGGGTCCGGTGCTGGTGTTGTCTTGATATCTCCCAAGGGCGACAAGCTCAGCTATGTCTTGCAAATTCACTTTGATTCCTCCAGTGATGAGGCAGAATATGAAGCACTTTTGTATGGGTTGCGCATGGCTATCTCACTCGGCGTCAAGCGCCTGATGGTTTATGGTGACTCAGATCTGGTGGTGAATCAAGTGATGAAAGAGTGGGATGTTCGAAACCTCGCTATGACTGGATACTGCAATGCAGTCCGAAAGTTGGAGAAGAAATTCGAAGGCTGGAACTTCATCATGTTCCCCGACTGAAAAATCAGGCGGACGATGAGCTATCCAAGATTGGGTCCACTTGACGGCCTGTCCCCAGCGGTGTGTTCTTAGAGCACTTGCACACTCCTTCGGTTCAAGAAGATCCTTTCACCGAAGAGCCCCCATAAGCTTTGAGTTCCACTGACCTGACAGAAGTCGATGTCCCTGCAGTAATTGATCTGGTCATGGAGATTCTGGTTATCACTCCCGATTGGATAGTGCCTTACATTGCCTATATCCTCAGACAAGAGCTCCCTAAAGATGAAACAGAGGCTCGATAGATTGTGCGCAGGTCCAAGGCTTTTACTGTGATGGGAGATCAGCTGTTCAGGGAGAGTGCGACTGGTGTTACACAGCGCTGCATTTCCCCCGAGGAAGGTCGAATGATTCTGGATGAGATTCGCTCGGGAACTTGCGGCCACCATGCATCCTCAAGGACGATTGTCACTAAAGCACACCGAGCTAGTTTTTACTGGCCACGAGCTAATGAGATGGCTAAAGACATCGTTGATCATTGTGATGCTTGCCAGTTCTATGCAAACTTTTCACACAAGCTGACATCTGCTTTGAAGAAAATTCCTCTTGCCTGGCCGTTTGCTGTTTGGGGACTCGACATGGTTGGTCCCTTTCGACCCGGAAAAGGCGGATTCACTCACTTGCTGGTAGCAGTCGACAAATTCACCAAGTGGATAGAAGCTAAGCCAATCAAGAAGCTGAACTCCCGCATAGCGGTCACATTCATGAGGGAGATAATTTATCGATACGGCATTCCACATAGCATCATCACAAACAACAACACTAATTTTGACTCGGAAGAATTCAGGAACTTCTGTAACTCCCAAGGCACCCGAGTGGATTATGCATCTGTTTCACATCCTCAAACAAATGGACAAGTCGAGCGGGCTAATGGTCTCATCCTGCAAGGTCTGAAGCCTCGTCTCATGCGTGATTTGGATCATGCCATCGGAGCCTGGGTAACTGAGCTATCATCTGTTTTGTGGGGTCAGAGGACGACGCCTAATCGGTCGACTAGACGGACCCCTTTCTTCCTGGTCTATGGTGCTGAAGCTGTCTTGCCGAGTGACTTGTTTCATAATTCTCCTCGAGTGGAACTGTATTCTAAGGCTGAAGCCAAACATGCTAGGCAGGATGGTGTAGATCTCCTGGAGGAAGAACGAGAGATGGCTTTGATCCGGACTACTGCCTATCAGCAGGATCTATGGCGCTTCCATGCAAAGAATGTCAAGAGTCGATCATTTCATGAGGGAGACTTGGTGCTCCGAGTGAATCAACACCGACCTCACAAGCTTGCTCCTGCATGGGAAGGTCCTTTTGTCATCACTAAAGTGCTTAATAATGGAGCCTATCATCTGTATAATCTCATGAAGTGGATAGAAGAGCCACGAGCCTGGAATGCAGATCTGCTCCGGCGCTTTTATACTTAAGAGACATCAGAATCTTCTAATGTAATAAGAATACTTCATCAATGCAATTCAAATTTCTGCAATATATATTGTCGATTCCGATCGTACAGTTTCATATTTGGGAATACTCCGAGTGATGAGCAATCCTCACACTCGGGGGCTTAGCCGCGAACATGTTTCGCCTAAGTTAGATACCATGTTGGGTGGATAGCAGTCCATTCACTCGATGGCTTAGTTGTGAATCGACATTCGCCTAAGTTCTAAACTACTTCGAGTGATGAGCAATCCTGACACTCGGGGGCTTAGCTACGAACATGTTTCACCTAAGTTGAAAACCTTGTCGGGTGAATAACAATCCATTCACTCGACGGCTTAGCTGCAAATCGACATTCGCCTAAGTTCTAAACTACTCCGAGTGATGAGCAATCCTCACGCTCGGGGGCTTAGCTGCGAACATGTTTCACCTAAGTTGAGAACCTTGTCGGGTGGATAACAATCCATTCACTCGACGACTTAGCTGCGAATCGAGATTCGCCTAAGTTCTAAACTACTCCGAGCGATGAGCAATCCTCACACTCGGGGGCTTAGCTGCGAACATGTTTCGCCTAAGTTAAAAACCTTGTCGGGCGGATAGCAGTCCATTCATTCGACAACTTAGCTGCGAATCGACATTTGCCTAAGTTCTAAACTACTCCGAGTGATGAGCAATCCTCATACTCAGGGGCTTAGCCGCAAACATGTTTTGCCTAAGTTAAAAACCTCATCGAGTGGATAACAATCCATTCACTCAATGGCTTAGCTGCGAATCGACATTCGCCTAAGTGTTAAACTACTCTGAGTGATGAGCAACCCTCACACTCGGGGGCTTAGCTGCGAACATGTTTCATCTAAGTTAAAAACCTTGTCAGGTGGAGGGCAGTCCATCCACTCAAACAACTTAGTTGTGAATCGACATTCGCCTAAGTTCTAAACTACTTAGAGTGATTAGCAATCCTCACACTCGGGGGCTTAGTTGTGAACATGTTTCGCCTAAGTTAAAAACCTTGTCGGGTGGGTAGTAGTCCACCCACTCGACGGCTTAGCCGCGAACATATTTCGCCTAAGTCAAAAAGCAAATACAGTCGAACACGCGATTAAAGCTGAATATGGATACAATCCAAAGGTTAAATCGCGGATAAATGTTTCGTAAAGAAGCAAATGTGCCCAAGCCTAAGGCCTGAATGAAGTTTTGAGGGATACAATTCCACTCGGCATACCAAGGAGAATAAAAGTATTTCTTCCAAAGGTCAAGTTTTTTAAACATCTAATGGGCTGGCGGGCTCGACAAAAGTGTCCAAGTCTATGCCATCTGCGATTCGGGTGGCTGCTTTGATGAAGGTTTCCATGAAGTCCTCAAACTGGAGTTTCTTCGTGTTAACCACTCGGAGCTCCGTCAGCTTCTCTTACCTTACGTCCCTGCAATGGACCCTGATGAGTGATAGCGCCACATCGGCCCCGCAGCGAGCAGCAAATTTATTCCAGGCCTGCACTCGACTTGGAAGTTTGTTCAGGCGAACCATAATGGAGTTGAGGTCGAGCTGAAGGGTGTCCTCAGGCCATAGCTCCTTGTCAATTCTCTCCATTGCAGATTTCAGTCGGACAAGATATGCCTGAATGCCCTGGAGCTAGAAATTGAGACTGAGCATGTTCATGGCCACCGCGTCTGCGACAGGTGACTTTGTGGGATCCAGATTGGGCTCAACCTGCTCTGTCTCCTTCTCGAAGTCCTGGAAGAATTATGTTGAAGAGTGGGAATGGGAGGAGAATCGGTGAACTATGACCTTCAAAGATTTTACAAACTTTAGTTGGCAAGAAACACTCACCGTCGAGCATGATGTACATCTTCCTCGAAAATTCGCCCAAGTGCTTCTCCAGGCCATTTCTCCTTTTGTTCAGCTGCTTGGCCCTTTTGACGAGGTCCACGCGCTCCCGCTTCAGCTTTGCGTTCTCCTCCTCCAGCTTCTTGGCGGCCGCCAGCTTCCGATCTGCAGCTTCGGTTTTATCCCTGGCCACCTGTTGGGCGTCGGCGAGTGTTTTGTCCTTCTCCTCCAGTGCCTTCTTCATGGAATCTAAAGAAACAATATTGTTGAGTCGCACTTGGAGTCGACGATTTTCATTGTGCATGTCTGTTCGAGTGAGAGCACTCGGTTCAAAACATGAAAAGTGAAGATGGGAATGCACAAAGTCGACTGTAGTTACCTCCCAGAGACTTCAGCTCAGCACGCGCTCGCTCCAGAGCATTGCTGGAGGCTTCCAGATCCACATGCAGTCGGTTCCTTTCATTCTCAAGATCCTTGTAGTGCGTCCCAAGTTTGCAAGCCCTCTGAAACCAACAAAATAAAGAAATTCAATCGGCAAGTAATGCCAAGGACGATCGACTGGGCTATGAATACCGTCGAATGACTGTCTTACTACCCTGGAACAGTGTCATATAATGGTTGAGCTATGATGTCCATAAAGCCCATGTCCAGGGGAAGAAGAATTTAAGCAAAAAGTCCACCCGACATGTCAAGTGGCCCTGGCGCTCCGCGTGCCGTAAACAAATTCAAAGAAGTCTCTATTAAGACCCCTGCCGGTGCAAGCGCTCGACGGAGGTCTCGGGGACTACACCCAGTGGGTGCACTCGGAGTGCCCCCACTGAGACGGTTAACACTCGACTTGTCGAGTAACTAGTCAGAAAAAATGCACTCGACATGTCGAGTGCCTCCAGTACTCTGCGTACGACGGAAATCCCGATTTCAAGTTTTTAAGACTACTGCTTATCATTTGCGATTAACAGTAGCCTCGGGGACTACACCCAGTGGGTGCACTTAGCATGCCCTCACTGGTTATTGAAACGTTTGACAAGGTCAGCCCTGTCAGAATAGTCACCCGTCACTCGACCCGTCAAGCGACGCGCCTCCCTGCTCTGTGAAGTTCAATCTATCCTTATGTAGCGTCATATCATGGTTTATCAATAATATCCATGAAACCTACAAGGTAGCTTCGGAGTGGTGTGATCCAAGGCGAAATATATCCCGTATACAATAAACTCTAAGACCCCTGCTGGTGCAAGCACTCGACAACGGTCTCGGGGACTACACCTAGTGGGTGCACTTAGCGTGCCCCCACTGGATCTTCCAACTCTCGATCAGTCAAGTGGCAGAAACATCAGTGGGTGTAGTTAGCGTGCCCCCACTGGATCTGCCAACTCTCGATCAGTCGAGTGGCAGAAACATCCATCATTGTAATGTCCATCACTCGATCCGTCGAGCGACGCCCCTCCCCACTCTGTGGAGTGCAGTCTATCCTTATGTAGCGTCGTATCATGGTTTATCAATGATATCCATGAAACCTACAACGTAACTGCGGAGTGGTGCGATCAAGAGCAAATGTATCAAGCATACGACAGACTCTAAGACCCCTGCCGAGGCAAGCACTCAACAGCGGTCTCGGGGACTACACCCAGCGGGTGCACTCAGAGTGCCCCCACTGATCCAAAACTTACTCGATTAAGACCCGATCTATTTGAGTGCAGAAATTTCAAAACACTCTATGGAGTGGAAAGTAAGAGCCCAGTGGGTGTACGGTCAAGAAAAGACAGAAATCCAATGGGCAATGTACTTACAATCGAACTTACTCGGACATTGGTGCAGAGTGCCGTGCTAGCATTGTAAGCCAGCTTGCTGGCCTCGTACGCCTCCTTGGTTCGCAGCATCATCTGCTCTGCCTGGATCATAGCCTCCTTCGTAGCTTTGGTGTGATCTTTTGGGACGCGATGCAGAGGGAAAGCCGTCATAGGCGGGATCGATACAGTAGCTGGAGCGGCTGAAGCAGTATGAACGGGTCCGGTTGGAGTTGACGTCACCATGGTCGAGACAGCTGGAGGTGCACTCAACGGAGGTACTGTAGGATCAGCTATGATTCGTGTCGAGTCACTGTGACAACCCAAGTGTTGTCCCTACCATTATTGGCATGTAATCTCTTGTATGAACCTTGTGTCATGAGCTTTATGAATGAATTGCACCTTGTCATGCCATGCTTTGTTTTGAATTCATGCATCATGCATCATGCATTCATCATGCCATGCCTAGTTGTGAAGTGACCTTGTATCTTGTGGTTTGTTGTGGGTGTGTTCTTGTGTTGTGTGATGTTCTTGGGGATTGGTGATGCAACCCTCCTTCCTTTCCCCTGTCTTTTCTTTTCAAAGAACCCTTCCAATACCCCCTTTTTATTTCTTGTTATTTGATAAACATAATTAAGTTGCTATTTAAATTATTTACAAATGTTCAAGTGCTAGCCTAATATGTTTTGAGCATGTGAGTGTTGGTCTTTTATTGTTTTGAGCTTTATGAATTTGTGGCATTTAAATAATAGGGGGCTGCCTATTTTAAAAATATTTAAACTACTTGTCCTAAAATTCATCTCAATATTTTTATTAAATAGTGCAATTTATTTTCTTTTCAAAAGTAATTTTGTTCTGCACAAAAACCTTTCATTTTTCTCTGGGTTTTTTCCCTTGTATTGTGGTGTTTAAAAAAAGGAAAGCTTCTCTGTTTATTTGTTTGCGAGAGTGAGCACTAGAGATAGGCCTTTCCTTCCCGTGGCCCAGCCCGCTCAAGGAACGGCTACCTGCTCCGTCTGTCGTCGCCGTCAGGTTCAGAGAGAGAGACCGCTCCGCCGTCCCTTTTTTCCATCGCCCGTCGCCGTCAGCCCATGGGTATTTAGTCCCCCTCGGCGTGCGTGCCCCCTCTGCTAGGGTTCCTCTCTTCCCTCGCACCGCCGCAGCTCCCATATCCCTCTCAATTCCTCTCCCTCCTCTCTTCTTCCCCCTGTCACGTAAGGAATTCAGAGCACAGTGAGGTTCAGAGAGAAGAAGAGTCCCTGCCGGTCATCTTCGTCGCCGTCGCCGCGTCTCCGGTGGGTCTTGTCCCCGGTGGTGATGGCGTGGAGCTCGGGGATCCACCCTGCGTTCCATTCCCCCCGCTAGGAGCCCCGGAGAGGCTCCACAGTGACGGCCCCATCTTCATCTTTGCCGGAGACGTCCGCTCCGTCATCTTCTTCCCCTGCTTCGACTCCGGCGCGCGTCTTCGACCCCCCTCCGTCGTCTTCTTCTCCTCCGGCAGCCCCATGGTGAGCAGCTGGTCCTCCGCCATGCCCCCCCGCTATCCTGATGCGTGTGCGAGCTCGTCGTGCCCGACGAGCCTGTGCTCATGTCCGCCGTAGCTTCGCCGTAGTTGCAGGTGGTGTTGCCGTGCGTTCTCGTGGATGTTAGAGGTAGGAATGCGTCCCCCATAGGTGCAGATTCTCCCTGCTTCTTTTCCCCTTGCTGGTGAGGCCGTGTGCTCACCGGAATTGCCGCCGCCATGCTCTGTCGTCGAATGTGTTCTGCGCTTCAGTTTCGTCAGGTTCCCATGCGTGTGTGTGTATTAGTGGGCTCGTGCCCCTTCTCTATTAAGTGCCGAGCGCGTAGCGCAGTGGTTGGCGCTAGGGGAATCGAGCAAGTGGTCGAGGGTTCGATCCCGAACCCCTCCCCCTTTTTTTCTTTTTCTTTTCTTTTCTTTTCTTTTGTTTTTTTACCCTTTTGTTACATATGTATGTGTGTGTGTAGATGCAAACCACATGTGTAGAGGGCTGTGTTTTTATTTTCTGTTGCATATTTGAGTGTGTGTGTGTGCTTTGCATATATAGATGTATGTGTATGTATATGTATTTGTGCATGTGTGTATGTGAGAGTGTGTGTAGTGCATGTCTGTGTGTGCACCTATGCATGTGTGTATGTGAGTGAGAGTGTGTGTGAGTGTATAGTCATATGCATATGCATATGCATATATGCCTTGTGCATATATGTGTGCATATGTGTGTGGATGAACACCCACACACACATGAGCATGTATTTGAGTGTGTGTGCTTCATGCATACACACTTATGTGTAGTGGTGTGGTGGTTCATATGTGCTTGTGTGTATGTGAGTGTATGTGCCTAGTGCACTTGTGAGTGTGAGTGTGTGTGTGCCTATATGCATTATGCATATATGGGCATGAGAGTGTGTGTGGATGAACACCTCCTCATGGGTGGTATGCTCATGGATATATTGTGCTCATATGTCCTTGGGCATACATAGAGCATGTGTGTGCTTGCTTTGTAGTGTGTGTGTTTAGAGAGTGAGTGTGTGAGTGTGACAAGTGGGTCTTTTCCCCCACTTGCCATACCCTTGTTGGTTATGCATGTTTGTAGGTTTGCAGTTCATTTCCATGTTAAACTAAGTTTCTAAATCTGGTTATGATCATATTTGCTCATGCCCATTTAGAGTAATATTCCACTTATAAGAGTGGATGATGTTTGCTTGCTAGTAATTTGTGCCATGTTGTTTCACATGAACATATGAGTATGGCACATGATATTGGGGTATAAAGATCCAATGAATCCATTGGTGCTTTCAGATTTCACTTTTGAGCAAGTTTATAAAACTTTCATTTTCAGCGGTGATGCTACTTTGTCATTTTTGCATGATTTAATCCATGCTTGCTTTGGGGCATGTGCCCACTAGGAAGTGCTAGTGTTTTATATATATTATGCCATGGTATTTTTGTTTAACATGAGAATGACCCATATAAGTGGGAAGCATGCTGCAAAGTAGCCAACTTAATGTTTCTGAACATGCTAAATATTTCTAAGTTTGAGAATCTGCTGTTATTTTTATGCCATGTAGAGTGGTTGGTATCTTGTGATGTGTTGTGAATTAGATCATGCTCAGTGCTAGTATTTTGGAGTAGATGTTGTCTACTACCACCCTGTTAATTTTTCATGCCAAGAGGTGGTCTCTAGCACCTTTAACTTATGCTGTCAACATGCTACCAGATTAACTCAGATTCCAGAAAACTGTTATTTTCACCAAGTCCCAGAAAACTGTTTCACCATGCCTACTTGCTAGCTTCATGCTTATTTATGTGTGCCTCGTTTGAAGATTTTGTAGTTGGATAATTTAATAAGCATGTTATTTAGTTTCTGTCAATACCTTGTTTGTGGCTGTAGGATTCCTGTAGCTCAAGTTGTGGGCTGTGTAAGTTGCTATGTTGCTGTTTTGTGGCAGATTGTTTGTTTTATTGTTTTGTGACTTGTGGGAGCTATACTCCATGTAATTGATTGATCTTTGAGTCTATTGTGGTTGGTTTTTTAATTTACTAACCATTGGCTACCTTGGAATGCCAATAATTAGCCCATGGTATTGGTTGTCGTGTGTTTTGCCTTCGTACCTTGTCGTGAGGGTATCGTGAGAACCGTAACTCCGTTTCTTGCGTTCTTTATATGCATTTCTATCGATTCTGCATGATACATCCATATTTTCCATGTTCATGCATGTCTAAATAACTTAACATGAGGTTCTGTCCAGATTCATTAATAACCAATCATGTGAAACATGAATAGTTTTGGATTGCCATGTTTAATTCTTCATAAATGAATCATGCATCATCTTGGTTGTGTATTGCACCTTGGTTGGAGGTTTATTGTTGCTGTTTATCTTGGGTAGACGCGAGTGTTGATACTGAGTACGAAGACCCAGGAGAGTACCACTACGAGGATCCCGCTACTTGTTTCGCTGAAGAACCAACAGGCAAGATGATCGTACCCGGATCCCGACACTATTTTTGCTTGCTAGTTTCTCGCTCTTATCGTTACAATTGCGCTACCTACCACTTGAATGTCAGCCTCCTAATTGCCATGATAGCTTCTAACCTCCACATCCTAGCAAACCTTTGAATGGCTAAGTTAGCGCTGCTCAGCCCCTCTTATAGCGTTCTTAGTTGCAGGTGCAGTTGTTCCATGTGATAACATGGATTTGGCTTATCACAATATTATCTGTTATTTAATTTAATGCACATATATATCTTGGTATTGGTGGAAGGCTTGGCCTTTTGCTAGGTGTTTTTTTCCGCTATTACCGCCATAGTTTCTTGTTACCGGTGTTATGTTTTCCATATTTTGTGCTCCTAACATGCTCGGGGTTGTTATGGGGACCCCCTTGTTTATTCGGTTGAGATTAAAACTTGTTTGGCAAGACCCAACATTAGTACTACATTTGCTTTAACTTAATAAAATTTGCATAGGGCTTTGCAACCCCGTGGATAACTAATCAACCCCCAGGCCAGTGCTCCTCATGAGTGTTGGTCCAAACTAGAGCACTGTGTGGGGCCAACCCAGGGAAACTTGGGAGATTTCTATCATGCCTCCATATGCGTCGCTTATCCGTCGTGTCTTGAGAACGAGATACGCGGCTCTTATCGGGTTCGTCGACACGTCGGGTGGTCTTGTTGGATTTGTTTTACCTTTATCGAGTGTCTTGCGTGAGGACTCTGACTTTCTTTGGGTTTTCTCGAGGTGTTGGAATTCCTTTGGAATTACCTATGATGACCACGAGATCCGTGGTCGAGGCTATTCCCACGGAATGTGGTTAATTTGCGATGTACTAGTTGGAGCACCCCTGCAGGGTTAAATCTTTTCGAGAAGCCATGCCCACAGTTATGTGGCAACTTGGATATTTGTTTAACACCCAGTTATAGTAAACTTGAAGTAAACTCTAATTAAAATACACCAACTGTGTGAGTAACCGTGATCGTCTCTGCTCGTGAACATGATCTGAGGGAGAACACGGTGGGGTTATGATTGACGTAAGTAAGTGTTTAGGATCTCATAGAGGTCATACTAGATTCGATCGTTCATCGTAGGACACTTCTATTTATTTTCATGTTACGTAAGTTAGCCACCATATATGCTTAGTACTGCTGCAAACTAAACACATACACCATCCCAACCTTTAAGCTTGAATAGTCTTGGTACCCGGGCGCTTGATTGCTGAGTCCTTGTGGCTCACAGATTACTACAACCCTCCAGGTACAGGAACATATGAGTATGTGCAGGATGATCTGACACAGCTCTAGTGGGAGTATGACGAGGAAAGAGGCAGGATGTACGTGACTTACCCGGATGAGTAGAGGACCATGGCCGTGATCTTTGGGATAGAGAGATAGTATCATTTGCATCTGTTTTATCGTTTGAATTCGTCTGTAGTCGGACCCTGTCTTCATCTTGATGATTTGAACTCTGTGTAGAATTGTAATTTAGTACGTGGCGAGTGTAAGCCAACTTGTATACTCATCTCTTCTGTAATGTATGATGCAATGATTCTATACTTGTGATCGACAAGATGCGCCTCTATCCCTTGCGAGGCCCTCGTGTCTTAAAATGGATAGGCGCGCATCTTGGGCGTGACAGTCACCCACCCCTGGGGAGACTCTACAGTCGACCGCTGGACTGTCCGCATGGATGAAGCTCGTCAAGTGCGGATGCACGGGACGTGTGGGTGTTCCTCATCATCTTCCAGTTGAATGACCTCTGCAACGTCAATCGATAGTGTTAGCTTTTGCAAGCGATGAATCCCATCCGAGTGTGTCGAAGACTTGTTTACCTCTGTGAGAAGTTGCAGCATCAGCAGTGTCAATGTCCATTGCTTCTCCTCCGTCTCGAGGAGGTGATGATACCGAAGTAGCAGCCCTAATGGATCAAACAACACTCGGTTAGCAACAACGCAAGGTCACAGTCTACAGAAAGAATTCGAAAATAAATACTTACGTGGAGACGACAGGTCAGCCACCCTCAGGCAAGGCAGAGCCTTGAGAGGTTTGGTCGTGATTTTCTTGGGCTGCTTGGGCGACCTCTCACTTGACTCAACAGTTGAAGGGCGACTCCGCTTCGGGTTCTTCTTACTAGGGCATGGAGCCCTGTCCTCAACAGCTGCCGGTTCCTGGCGGGACTTGGAGTGGCCTTCGCGCCGGGGAGGTGAGTCGACTTCTTCCTCTTCGCCGGAGTCCTCGTATTCATCGTCAGAGTCAGAGGGACCGTCACCATCCACGCTGCCACCCTCGCTCACTATGCCATCTTCAGGTTGGTTCCCATTGGGAACTAGCGATTGCAAGTTTGTCCATTCCTGCATAATTCCAACAAGGAAGTCAGTCTAAAAATCAATGTATATCACTCGACAATACAAGTACTTCAGTCGACAAAGTGCAACTTACAAGATTCTTCGGTGGGTTTTTGGCTGAGTAAGGTAGGATCCTCTTGGCTCCCACGGGGTTGTCGCATGCCCCGATGATGCTGCGAAGCCACTGCTCGACAGTCTTTTGCGGAACCTCCTCTAGATGTGTCCTGATCGAGTCCTCTAGGCCCGCATAATGCCACATGGTGTGATCTCTGGCTTGGAGAGGCTGAATCCATCGATTGAGAAAAGTCTCTAACAGATCCAAGCCAGTCACTCCACCCTGAACCAGTTTCACCATGGCGTCCACCAAGGTCGCCAACTGATCCTGTTCCTCTTCAGTCACCTTTAGGGACTTCGGGGCAGCTGGGCAGTCAGATGTGTAGGGGGAAAGCCAGTTGACATGTCGGGTGAAGCTGAGTCCTTGCAATAGAACCAAGTCGATTGCCAGCCTCTAATGGATTCAGGGAAAGTCATGGCAGGGAAAGAACGTTGCGCTCTCTTCTGAAGCCCCAAACGCCCCACACAGCTGCAACACATGAGTTTTTCCATCTGACGGGTATGCTTTCTTCACCGTCTGAGATCTAATCGTAAAAATGTGCTTAAAGAGTCCCTAGTGGGTAGGACACCCCAGGAAGCACTCGCACAAAGTTACGAATGACGACAAGTACGCGATGGTATTCGGTGGGAAATGATGCAGCTGAGCGGCAAAGAAATTCAAGAACTCTCTAAAGAACGGATGGGGGGCATGGAGAAACCTCTTTCGACATAGGAGATGAGGAGGACTCGCTCCCCGTCGCGTGGCTCCGGCTCGCGCTCTCCCTCTGGCAGCCTCCAAGCTCCTTCTGCCACGAGCCCGTCGGAAACCAAGCCGTTGATGTCCTCACGGGTGACCACCGAAGGTAGGAAGTCACCCTGCATCCACCCCGGCGGCACGGTGAACCGGGTGGTCGAGGGCTTCTTGCCCTTGACCTTCGTTGCCCCGTTCTTGGCCCGCTCCAGCTTCTCCATCGTGTTCTTCTTCATTGGCTCGGTGGCTCTCGTCAGGGAGGAACGGAGTGGGGCACTGGAGGCAGAGGAGGTGGAGGAAAGGAGAAAGAATGGGCGGAGGTACTGTGCAAATCGTGACGTGTGGAGCTTTATACTCCGCCGAGTGTCTCGCTGACCAGTGGGCCTGCGATATCACTGCACACGCCAACCGCTGACAGCGCCTAGTACGTGGCGATATGACCAGCGCGAGAATCGAGGCGTCGTGCCTCCACTTGGCGTGATAGTGGCATCATCATCGCACGCGCGCACTTCCCAAATTTTCGTATCCCGCAAAATCCGGATCTGACAGACCAACCCGTCGCCTCCAAAGATGCTTTCAGTTCACTCGGAGAAAAATAGGCATTGAACATCCACTCATACACTTTCAAGGCTAAATGGATCCGGGCGAATGGAGAAGAGTTCAATCGACGCAAGTTTCATTGAAGCCCCGAATATCATTCGGAAGATTTGGCGTGTTGATCCTGAATTGACGTCAATACTCAGAGTTCAATCGACGCAAGTTTCGTTGAAGCCCCGAATATCATTCAGAAGAGTTGATGCCTTAATTCGAGATTGGAATTGATACCCCCATTTCACCACTCGAACCCCGATCCATTCGGGGGCTAATGACGAGGATATGTAGCTAGTGTAGGGTCCTAGGCAAGGCCTACATACCCTACCTAAGGACACTACATTGGAAGACTTGAAGATCAAGCATAAGCTTCCGACTGGATTCCATGAGACGTTCAAGTCACTCGACATTCAATCCACTAGGAGTCTTCTTCCTTCACTCAACAGTCGCCTGGCACTCGGTAGGCCTCATTGTCAGTTGACACCAGAAGACCAGGAGCCACCATCAGGTGGCCAACGGACGGTCCTTAGTCCTTCGTCATGAGTAGCATTTATTATGTACGTTACCAGTAACGCCGGTCTTTAAACCCACGATCGGACCCTTAGATGCCGGGCACTTATGAGGGGCAACGAACTCTATATAAGCCTCCCCTCCCCTCTGGAACAAGGGTTCGCAACCATTGTAATCTCAACATTCCACATGACATAAGCTCCCGAGCACTAAGACATAGGGCTGTTACCTCCACAAGAGGGGCCTGAACTCATACATCCGTGTGTACACCCTCGCCGTAGCTATGACTCTGCTCTCTCTCCTTATGTACCCCTATCATCTAGTGTCAGGCTCGTTCCCATGACACTACCCCTACTATGTCACTGGGTGAGGACACCGCAAGATTGAACCCAAAACTAAGCACTTCTCCTATTGCAAGAATTACCAATCTAGTTGGCCAAACCAAACCAATAATTCGAAGAGGCTTGCAAAGATATGAAATCTTGCATATAAGAATTTAGGAAAGACTCAAATAATATTCATGGATAATCTGAACATAAACCCACAATTCATCGGATCTCAACAAACACACTGCAAAAGAGTATTACATCAGATATATCTCCATGAAGATCATGAAGAACATCGTATTGAGAAGCAAAGAGAGAGAAGAAGCCATCTAGCTACTAGCTATGGACCCATAGGTCTGTGGTAAACTACTCACGCATCATCGGAGGGGTAATGGAGTTGATGTAGATGCCTTCCATGATCGAACCCCCCTCTGGCAGATTACTGGAAAAGGCTCCAACATTGGATCTCTCAAGAACGGAGGCTTCTGGCGGCCGAAAAGTGTTTTCGTGGCTCGTGCTGATAATGATGGAATATTTGGGTATTTATAGGACGAAGATTAGGGTTAGAGTAGGTGCTAGAGGCCCACAAGCCTGCCCGGCACGGGGTACCCGCCTTGCCGCGGGAAGCAGGCTTATGGCCCCGTGGCAGCTCTTCTGCCTTGGTTCTCAAGTCTCTTGGCTTCCATATTTTCTAGAAAAATCTTTCTGGAGGTTTTATTCCGACTTCGTTACGTAGAGGTTCACCATACGTGCATGCTACGGGAATCACAAGCTTTAACACACGTATCTCTTCATTTCACAACTACTCACTAGCATGACTCTCATATTACCATCCCTATTATCTCAAAAATATATGCAAGTAATCCAACTTCTCATAGTTGTTAATGCACTTAATATGAAGGTTTTTATTATATCCCTCTTGGATGCCATTATATTAGGACTAAATTCATAACCTAAACAAATTACCATTCTGTTTTAAGAAACTCTCAAAATAATATAAGTGAGGAACGAGAGTTCAATAATTTCTATAAAATATAACACCACCATGCTCTAAAAAGATATAAGTGAAGCACTAGAGCAACATTGCCTAGCTCAGAAGATATAAGTGAAGCATAAAGAGTATTCTAACAAATTCACGATTCAGCGTGTATCTCTCTAAAGATGTGTGCAGCAAATATGATTGTGTCAAACTAACAAGCAAAGACTCATATCATACAAGACACTCCAAGCAAAACACATATCACGTGGTGAATAAAAATATAGCCTCAAGTGAATTTACCGATGGATTGAAGGAACAAGCTTATCCTTTTTGGTATCCTTGAATATGACTTG
Source organism: Hordeum marinum (assembly GCA_022496015.1). Taxonomy (NCBI): domain Eukaryota; kingdom Viridiplantae; phylum Streptophyta; class Magnoliopsida; order Poales; family Poaceae; genus Hordeum; species Hordeum marinum. Next base: position 58,932,828 of record CM039677.1, read on the forward strand.
GGGTTCCATGGGCATCCCCAATCTTAGGCTCTTTCCACTCTTTATTCCATAGTCCATCGAATCTTCACCCAAAACTTGAAAACTTCACAACACAAAACTCAACAGAAAACTCATGAGATCCATTAGTATAAGAAAAATAAATCACCACTTTAGGTACTATTGTGAACTCATTATTTATTTATATTTGTGTAATAGCTACTGTATTATAACTTCTCCATGACTCATACCCCCCGATACGACCCATAGATACATCAAAATAAGCAAACAACACAAAGAAAACAGAATCTGTCAAAAATAGAACAGTCTGTAGCAATCTCTAAACTTTGAATACTTATCGAACTGTAAAAATTCTGAAAAATTATGAAAACCAGGGAAATTTGTATATAAATTATTTGTAAAAATTTCAGATCAATTTGACGCTTTTAAAAATTCAGAAAAATCCTGGACTCAGCGCAAAAGTTTCTGTTTTCCAGCAAGATCAAATCAACAACTACCATAGATCACCCAAAGGTTTTACTTGGCTCAAACACTAATTTAAACACAAGTACACAATTACTACATAAGTAAATGTTCCTAACACACCAAAACATAAGCAAAAAACTTAAAGCAAAATAAAATTGGGTTGCCTCCCAACAAGCGTTATTGTTTAACGTCCCTAGCTAGACAAAACGTAATAGATCTAGGTATTGTCATCTTTGGTATGCAATCCATAAGTAGCTCTCATGATAGATTAATAAGGTAATTTTATTTTATTTCTAGGAAAGTGTTACATACCCTTCCTTAATGGTAATTGGAATATAATATTCCCTTCCTTCATATCAATAATTGCACCAATCGTTCTAAGGAAAGGTCTACCAAGAATAATAGGACATGTAGGATTGCAATCTATATCAAGAACAATGAAATATACGGGCACATAATTCCTATTTGCAACAATAAGAACATCATTAATTCTTCCCATAGGTTTCTTTATAGTGGAATCCGCAAGATGCAAATTTAAGAAGCAATCATTAAATTCATGGAAACCTAACACATCACATAAAGTTTTTGGAATAGTGGAAATGCTAGCACCCAAATCACACAAAGCATGACACTCATAATATTTAATATTAATCTTAATAGTAGGTTCCCACTCATCATAAAGCTTTCTAGGTATAGAAACCTCCAACTCAAGTTTTTCTTCAAAAGCCTTCATCATAGCATCAACAATATGTTTAGTAAAATCCTTGTTTTGATTATAAGCATGAGGAGAATTCAACATGGATTGCAACAAGGAAATACAATCAATCAAAGAGCAGATACCATGATTAAAGTCTTTTAAATCCAAAGGAGTGGGTTCATTGCTATTTAAAGTTTTGACCTCTTCAATCCCACTTTTATCAATCTTAGCATCAAGATCTAAAAACTCTGAATCATTGGGACACCTTTTAACTAAAGGTGACTCATCTCCAGTCCCATCATTATCAAGATTAACATCGGAAAACAAAGATTCAATAGGAGTCACATCAATCATTTTAAGATCTTCATCAATATTATCACGAGAACATACTTTTTCAAGCCATTCACGCTTAGCACGAACTCTAGCGGTTCTTTCCTTACACTCATCAATAGAAATTCTCATAGCATTTAAAGACTCATTAATGTCATGCTTGGGAGGAATAGATCTAACTTTTAAAGAATCAGTCTCAAGAGAAATTTTATCAACGTTCCTAGCCAAATCATCAACCTTGAGCAATTTTTCTTCAATCATAGCATTGAAACCTTTTTGCGTACTAATGAATTCTTTAATATTACTCACAATATCAAAGGGTATCTTATTATAGTTTCCATAAGAATTTTTGTAGGAATTACCATAATTATTAGAGGAATTACTAGGAAACAGTCTAGCATTGAAATTACTTCTATAAGCGTTATTACCAAAATTGTTCCTACCAACAAAATTCACATCCATAGATTCATTATTATTTCCAATCAAAGAAGACAAAGACATATCATTAGGATCAATAGGATCACTCTTACTAGCAAAAAATTTCATCAATTCATCCATCTTTTCACTCAAAGTATTAATTTCTTCAAATGCATGCACTTTTTTACTAGTAGGAGATCTTTCGGTGTGCCATTGAGAGTAATTTGCCATAATATTATCTAGGATTTTAGTAGCTTATCCTAATGTGATTTCCATAAAAGTTCCACCCACGAGGAAATCTAAGAGATTCCTAGAAGCAAAATTCAATCCGGCATAGAAAATTTGTATAATCATCCATAAACTCAAGCCATGCGCGGGGCAATCCCTAATAATAAGTTTCATCCTCTCCCAAGATTGTGCAACATGTTCATGATCAAGTTACTTAAAATTCATTATATCGTTCCTAAGGGAGATGATCTTAGCGGGCGGAAAGTACTTGGAAATAAAATCATCTTTACACTTATTCCATGAATCAATACTATTTTTAGGCAAAGATGAAAACCAAGTTTTAGCATGATCTTGTAGTGAGAACGGAAATGGCTTCAATTTAACAATATCATTATCCACATCTTTCTTCTTTTGCATGTCACACAATTCAACAAAAGTATTTAGATGGGATGCGACATCTTCATTAGCAAGGCCGGAAAATTGTTCTTTCATAACAAGATTGAGCAAAGCAGCATTAATTTCATAAGATTCCGCACTAGTGGCGGGAGCAATCGGAGTAATAATAAAATCATTATTATTAGTATTGGAAAAATCACACAACTTGGTATTCTCTTGAGTCATCGTGACAAAGCAAGCAATCAAGCACTCAAGCAAGCAAAAAGCAAACGGGGAGACGAACGAAGAAGGGAGAAAGGCAAATCTTTTTGAAAATCATTTTAGAAGTGGGGGATAGGAAAACAAGAGTCAAATGGCAAATAATGTGAATGCAAGAGATGAGTTTGTGATGGGTACTTGGTATTCTTGACTTGCTATGTATCTCCCTGGCAACAGTGCCGAAATCCTTCTTGCTACTTCTCGAGCATGCGTTGGTTTCCCGTGGAGAGGAACAACTTGATGCAACAAAGTAGATAAGTATTCCCTTAGTTTTTGAGAACCAAGGTATCAATCCAGTAGGAGACACAAGAGAGCCACCAATAGATATACCTGCACAAGGAATCAAACTCTTGCACCCAACGCTATAAAGGGGTTGTCAATCCCTTCATGGTTATTTGCAAGGATGAGATCTAGTAGAGATAGATATAATAGGATGATTGAACGGAAAGTAAAACTAAAAGTAAAAACAACCCATCAAGTATTTTTGGTGTTTTTGGTTTTAGATCTGAAAATATAATATGGAAATAGACCCGAGGGCCATAGGTTTCACTAGATGGCTTCTCTCATGATGGCAAGTATTACGGTGGGCGAACAAATTACTATCGAGCAATTGATAGAAAAGCGAATACTTATGAAGATATCCAATGAAATGATTATGCATATAGGCATCATGTCCGTGACAAGTAGACCAAAACGATTCTGTATCTACTACTATTACTCCACACATCGACCGACTGCTGCCTGCATCTAGAGTATTAAGTTCATGAAGAACAGAGTAACACGTTAGGTAAGATGACATGATGTAGAGGGATAAACTCAAGCAATATGATGAAAACCCCATAATTTTACCCTTGATGGCAACAATACAATACGTGCCTCACTACCCCTACTATGTCACTAGGTGAGGACACCCTAAGATTGAACCCAAAACTAAGCACTTCTCCTATTGCAAGAATTACCAATCTAGTTGGCGAAACCAAACCAATAATTCGAAGAGACTTCCAAAGATATGAAATCATGCATATAAGAATTCTGGAAAGACTCAAATAATATTCATGGATAATCTGAACATAAACCCACAATTCATCGGATCTCAACAAACACACCGCAAAAGAGTATTGTATCGGAGAGATCTCCATGAAGATCATGAATAACATGGTATTGAGAAGCAAAGAGAGAGAAGAATCCATCTAGCTACTGGCTATGGACCCGTAGGTCTGTGGTGAACTACTCACGCATCATCGTAGGGGCAATGGAGTGGATGTAGATGCCCTCCGTGATTGAATCCCCCTCCGGCAGATTATCAGAGAAGGCTCCAAGATTGGATCTCTCGAGAACGGAGGCTTCTGGCAGCGGAACAGTGTTTTAGTGGCTCGTTCTGATAAGGATGGAATATTTTGGTATTTATAGGATGAAGATTAGGGTTAGAGGAGGTGCCAGGGGCCCACAAGCATGCCCGGTGCGGGGTACCCCCTATCCGCGGCAAGCAGGCATGTGGCCCCGTGGCAGCTCTTCTGCCTTGGTTCTCAAGTCTCGTGGCTACCATATTTTCCATAAAATATCTTTCGAGTGGTTTTATTCCGTTTGGACTTCGTTTGATATTCCTTATCTGCGAACCTCAAAAACAAGGAAAAAACATAAACTAACACTAGGCTCTAGATTAATAGGTTAGTCCCAAAAATAATATAAAATAGCATATTAATGCATATTAAACATCCAAAATAGATAATATAATAGCATGGAACAATCAAAAATTATAGATACATTGGAGACGTGTCATTTATCCCTCTACACCATGTCATCTTTGTTAATGTGTTACTATGTTCTTCATGAACTTAATACTCTCGATGCAGGCAGGAGTCGGTCGATGTGTGGAGTAATAGTAGTAGATGCAGAATCGTTTCGGTCTACTTGCCACGGACGTGATGCCTATATGCATGATCATTACCTTGGATAACTACATGATTATTTGCTTTTCTATCAATTTCTTGACATTAATTTGTTTACCCACCATGATATTTGCCTTCAAGTGAGAAGCCTCTAGTGAAACCTATGGCCCCCGGGTTTATTTTCCATCATATATTTTCAGATCTATACTTGCTGCAATTTATTTACCTTTTACTTTCCATACTCGTTACATCTATCTCTATCGGATCTAATCCTTGCAAATTACCGTGAAGGGATTGAGAACCCCTTTATAGCGTTAGGTGCAAGAGTTTGATTATTTGTGTAGGTGCATCCATTGGTGACTTGCTTGTTCCTTCTACTGAATTGATACCTTGGTTCTCAAAAACTGAGGGAAATACTTATCTACTTTGCTGCATCACCCTTTCCTCTTCAAGGGAAAACCAACATATGCTCAAGAGGTAGGAAGAAGGATTTCTAGCGCCGTTGCCGGGGAGGAAACATAGCAAGTTAAGACAAGATCTCTCCCGTCAACTTGCCAATTTTTGGCACCGTTGCTGTGGAGGATACACATCAATCCTACCAAGTACCCATCACAAACTCATGACTTGCATTTAATTTATTTGCCATTTTCCTCTCATTTTCCTCTCCCCACTTCTAAAACGATTTTTAGAAATACCAAAAAATATTTGCCTTTTTGTTCGCCCTTCTTTCGTTTGCCTTTTGTTTGCTTGTGTTGCCATGTGCCTTCTATTTTCTTGCATCTTCGCTTGCTAAAAATCTATTGATATGGATCCTCATCCACTTACCAATCTTTTCAAAAGACCAAATTATGATGAACTTGATTATCTCTATGAAGCTTTGTTTGAAAATCATGAATCTGAAAATTTTGATGAAGTATTGAAAGAAGAAATTTATAAGGAGATTCATGATAGTTCCTTGAATGAAAAGCATGATTGCCATGTTGTTAGTTTGAATTCTCTGAATATCCATGATGCTAATGATATGCAAAACCACAAGCTTGGGGATGCTATGCTTGATGAAGATGATATTTTTTGTTCCCCAAGTTTTGGTGATGACACGTATGCTATAATTGATCATGAAAAGAATCCTTTATGTGATAGTTATATTGTGAGATTCCTTCATGATGCTACTGAAAATTATTATGAGGGAGGAACATATGCTTGTAGGAATTGCAATAATATCAAGTTTCCTCTCTATGTGTTCAAAGTTTTGAAGTTATGTTTGTTTTGCCTTCCTATGCTTGTTGATTCTTTCTCCCATAAATTGTTTGCTCACAAAGTCCCTATGTATAGGAAGTGGGTTAGACTGAAATGTGGTTGTCATGAGATTCATGATGCTTTCTTGCATATTTCAATTACTACTTTTTATGTGAGCATCATTGAAATCATTATGCCTAGCTAGGGGCGTTAAACAATAGCGCTTGTTGGGAGGAAGCCCAATTTTATTTTTGTGTTATGTTTTTGAGTGTTCATAAAATTATTAATTCTGTAGTAATTTTGTTTTGGTGTTTTAATTAGTGTTTGAGCCAAGTAAAACCTTTAGGGTGATCTATGGTAGTTGTTGATTTGATCTTGCTGAAAAACAGAAACTTTTGCGCTCAGTACAGGAATTTTCTAATTTTTTAAGAGCGTAGAATTGATCTGAAATTATTACAAAAGATTTATATATAAATTTCCCAGGTTTAACTAATGTTTCAGAAGTTTTTGAGTTACATAAGTACGCGAAGTTTTCAATTTACTACAGACTGTTCTGTTTTTGACAGATTCTGTTTTCTTTGAGTTGTTTGCCTATTTTGATGAATCTATGGGTTGTATCATGTGGTATGAGCCATGGAGAAGTTATATTACAGTAGGTATAACACCAATATAAATAAATAATGAGTTCACAACAGTACCTATAGCGGTGATTTATTTTCTTATACTAACGGATCTCACGAGTTTTCTGTTAAGTTTTGTGTTGTGAAGTTTTCAAGTTTTGGGAAAAGATTGGATGGACTATGGAATAAGGAGTGGCAAGAGATTAAGCTTGGGGATGCCCAAGGCACCCCAAGTCATATTAAAGGATGCCAAAAAGCCTAAGATTGGGGATGCCCTGGAAGGTATCCCCTCTTTCGTCTTCAATCCATCGGTAAATTTACTTGAGGTTATATTTTTATTCACCACATGATATGTGTTTTGCTCCGAGCGTCTTGTATGATATGAGTCTTTGCTTGTTAGTTTGCCACAATCATACTTGATGCACACATCATTTGAGAGATACATGTTGAATCGTTAATTTTTTAGAATACTCTATTTGCTTCACTTATATCTTTTGAGTTGGGCAATTTTGCTCTATATGCTTCACTTATATTTTTTAGAGCACATTGGTATTTTTGTTTTATAGAAATACTTGAACTCTCATACCTCACTTATACTATTTTGAGAGTTTATAAAAACAGCTTGGTAATTGGTCTAGGTTGTGAATTTAGTCCTAATATTATAGACATCCAAAAGGGATATAATAAAAACTTTCATATGAAGTGCATTGAGTATTTATGAGAAGTTTGATTCACTGCATAAATTTTTGAGACACAAAGATGGTAATGTTAAGAGACATGTTAGGAAGTAAATTGTGATTTGGTAAAAATACTTGTGTAAAGATTTGTGATTCTCGTAGCATGCACGTATGGTGAACCGCTATGTAAGGAAGTCGGAACATGACTTGTTTATTGATTGTCGACCTTTGTGTGAGGGTCGCGGGTGCGTGATGGTTAACTCCTATCAAACTCCACCTAGGAGCATGCATTTAATGCTTTGCTTCAATAACTAATAGACTTTTTCTATAAGTATGTGAGTTCTTTATGACTAATGTTGAGTCCATGGATCGCACTCTCACCCTTCCACTTTTGCTAGACTCTCTAGTACCGCGCAACTTTCACTGGTGCAAAAAATAACTTCCTCAAAACAGCCACCATATACATTCCTCAAAACAGCCACCATATACCTTCCTCAAAACATCCACCATATATATTTCCTCAAAACAGCCACCATACCTACCTATTATGGCATTTCCATAGCCATTCTGATATATATTGCCATGCAACTTCCACCCTTTCCTTTTATGACATGCACACCATCACTTCCATATTGCATATAGAGTCATATTTTGTCATAGGTGTCGAGTTGTAATTTTCCATTTGAGATGTAAAATAAAAGTGTGATGGTTTTCATTGTAGAGCATGTCCCATGTGAGGAAAGGATGATGGAAGCTATGATTTCCTTACTAGTAGGGATGAGAGTCCGGACTTTATGAAAAACAAAAAGAGGCCAGTGAAGCCCAAATAAAAAAATGGAAATGAATAAAAGAGGCCTTAGATGCCCAACACAAAAATGAGAGAAAAGAGAGAAGGGACATTGCTACTACTTTTTGCCACACTTGTGATTCAAAGTAGCACCATGATCTTCATGTTAGAGAGTCTCCTATTTTGTCACTTTCATTTACTAGTGGGATTTTTTTATAGAACTTGGCTTGTATATTCCGATGATGGGCTTCCTCAAATTTCCCTAGGTCTTCATGAGCAAGCAAGTTGGATGCACCCCCATTTAGTTTCTTTTTGAGCTTTCATATACTTATCGCTCTAGTGCATCCGTTGCATGGCAATCCCTACTCACTCACATTGATATCTATTGATGGGCATCTCCATAGCCCGTTGATACGCCTAGTTGATGTGAGACTATCTTCTCCCTTTTCCTTGACAACCTCCACCATATTATATTCCACCTATAGTGCTATATCCATGGCTCACTCTCATGTATTGCGTGAGAGTTGAAAAAGTTTGAGAAAATGGGTGTGAAAACAATTGCTTGACTTTTCATCGGTCTTGTGCATGATGTAAATACTTTGCGTGGGGAATATGGAGCATAGCGAGACCATATGATACTGTAGGGATTACTTTCTTTTGCCATTATATTTTGAGGAGATACAATTGCTTTGCTAGTATGCTTGAAATGTTATTGTTTCTATATCAATATTAAGCTTTTGTTTTGAGTCTTATGAATCTGAATATTCATGCCACAATAAAGAATATTACCTGGACAAATATTTTAGGTATCACTCCACATAAAAAATTCCGTTTTATCATTTACCTACTCGAGGACGAGCAGGAATTAAGCTTGGGGATGCTGATATGTCTCCAACGTATCTATAATTTTTGATGATGGCATGCTATTATATTGTCTATTTTGGATGTCCTATATGCATTATTATGCTATTTTATATTATGTTTGGGACTAACCTTTTATCCAGAGCCAAGTGCCACGTTCTGTTTTTTCCTTGTTTTTGAGTTTTGCGGATATGGAATACTAAACGAAGTCCAAACGGAATAAAACCTTCAGAAGGAATTTTTTGGAAGGAAACAAGTCATCCAAGCTTGGAGTGCAAGTCAGGGGAGGTGCCAGGACGCCACAAGCCTGCTAGGCGCGCCCCCTGGCCACGCCTAGCAGGCTTGTTGTTCCCTGGCAGGTCTCCTTACCCTATTCTCTGGCCTATAAATTCCCAAATATTCCCCCAACATCAGAACAAGCCACAACAATACTTTTCCGCCACCGGAAGCCTTTGTTATCGAGAGATCCAATCTTGGAGCCTTCTCCGGTAATCTGCCGAAGGGGAAATCGATCACGCCGGCCATCTACATCAACTCCATTGCCCGTCCGATGATGCGTGAGTAGTCCACCACAAACCTATGGGTCCATAGCTAGTATCTAGATGGCTTCTTCTCTCTCTTTGATCTTCAATGCCATGTTCTTCATGATCTTCATGGAAATCCATCCGATGTAACCTTCTTTTGTGGTGTGTTTGTCAAGATCCGATGAATTGTGAGTTTATGTTCTGATTATCCATGAATATTATTTGAATCTCCTATGATTTCTTATATGCATGATTTCATATCCTTGCAAGTCTCTTCGAGTTATTGGTTCGGTTTGGCCAACTAGATTGGTAATTCTTGTAATGGGAGAAGTGCTTGGTTTTGGGTTCAATCTTGCGGTGTCCTCACCTAGTGACAAAGTAGGGGTAGCGAGGCATGTATTGTATTATTGCCATCAAGGGTAACAAGATGGGGTTTTCATCATATTGCTGGAGTTTATCCCTCTAGATCATGTCATCTTTCTTAAAGTGTTACTCTGTTCTTCATGAACTTAATACTCTAGATGCAGGCAGGAGTCGGTCAATGTGTGGAGTAATAGTAGTAGATGCAGAATCGTTTCGGTCTACTTGTCATGGATGTGATGCCTATATACATGATGATTGCCTTGGATAACTACATGATTATTTGCTTTTCTATCAATTGCTTGACAATAATTTGTTTACCCACCATGATATTTTCCTTCAAAAGAGAAGCCTCTAGTGAAACCTATGGCCCCTGGGTCTATTTTCCATCATATATTTTTAGATCTATACTTGATGTAGTTTATTTACCTTTTACTTTCCGCACTCGTTACATCTATCTCTATCGGATCTAATCTTTGCAAATAACCGTGAAGGGATTGACAACCCCTTTATAGCGTTGGGTGCAAGAGTTTAATTATTTGTGTAGGTGCATCCATTGGTTGCTTGCTTATTCCTCCTACTGGTTGATACCTTGGTTCTCAAAAACCAAGGGAAATACTTATCTACTTTGCTGCACCACTCTTTCCTCTTCAAGGTAAAACCAACGCATGCTCAAGAGGTAGCAGCTACCTTGAAGTTTTGTTTTGTTACTATTACAAAAATCAATATCTACTATTATTTCTACACTTGTATCACCATCTCTTCGCCGAACTAGTGCACCTATACAATTTACCACTGTATTTGCTGTGTTGGGACACAAGAGGCTTTTTATTATTTGGTTGCAGGGATGTTGAGAGAGACCATCTTCATGCTATGCCTCCCACGGATCGATAAACCTTAGGTCATCCACTTGAGGGCAATTTTCTACTGTCCTACAAAACTCTGCGCTTGGAGGCCCAACACGAGTCTACAAGAACAAGTTGTGTAATAGACATCAAGCTCTTTTCTGGTGTCGTTGCCGGGGAGGTGAGTGCTTGAAGGTATATCTTTAGATCTTGCAATTGAATCTTTTAGTTTCTTGTTTTAGCACTAGTTTTGTTTATAAAAGAAAACTAAAAAAGGGAATTGAGGTGGCCTCATATTATTCGCATTTATCATGTCTTTCTTGAAGATGATGGAAAGGGAAAATTTTCTCAATTGGTAGAGGAAGAAATTATGAAAATACTTGATGATAATTACTTGAATGATGAGCATGATAGAAATATCATTAGTATGAGTTATCTGAATATTCATCATGCTAATGATATGCATAGCCACGAGCTTAGGGATGCTATGTTTGATGACTATGATATTTTTAGTCCCCACAAGTTTTGATGAGCAAAACTATTATGATGATAACATGCCTCCTATCTATGATGATTATTGTGATTACATGTATGCTATACTGATTAATGGCAACCATAAAACTTGTCATCATGATTTTAACATTCAAAGTGGCTATGTCAATCAAGTACCTCATGATTGTTATTTTGCTGAGTTTGCTCCCACTATTATGAATGAGAAGAAGTTTGCTTATGTGGAGAGTAATAAATTTTCTATGCTTGTGGATCATGAAGATAATGATTTATGTGATAGTTATATTGTTGAATTCCTTCATGATGCTACTGAATATTGTTATGAGGGAGGAACATATGCTTGTAGGAATTGCAATAATATCAAGTTTCCTCTCTATGTATTCAAAGTTTTGAAGTTGCACTTGTTTTGCCTTCCTAAGCTAGTTGATTCTTGCTCCCATAAATTGTGTGCTCAAAAAATCCCTATGCATATGAAGTGGGTTAGACTTAAATTTTCTTGTCATGTGATTCATGATGCTCTCTTGCATTTTCAACTTTTATTCCTATACGAGCATCATTGAAATCATCATGCCTAGCTACATGGCATTAAATAAAAGCGCTTGTTGGGAGATGAACCAACACTTTTACTTTTTGTTTTTTTAGTGATCATGTTTTGTGTATTTTATTTCAATAAAGTTCCAAGTAAAGCCTTTGGGATAGTGTTGATACTTGCTTGTTTGATTTTGTGCCAAAACAGAAAGTTTTGCGTCTAGTATATGAATTATATGATTATACTGGGCGTCAAAAATTCTGAAATTTTTACACAAAAGTTATGTGCAAATTCTATGCATTTCATAATTTTTCATAATTTTAAGAGTTAGGGAAGTATGGTGTTCATTCAGATCTTCACAAACTGTTCTGTTTTTGACAGATTCTGTTTTGCATGCATATTTTGCTTGTTTTAGTGTTCCCATAGCTTATATTGAGTAATATAAATTGTGGTAATGACTTAATATAGTACGTATTATGTGAGAACAATTATGAATCTTGTCTTGACAGTACCTAAGTGAATATCTATCTTTACTACACTAACCCATCTCACGAAGGTCCTTTATGTTTTGTGTGATTGAAGTTTTCAAATTTTGGGTGAGATACCGATATGAAGTGAACAAGGAGAAGCAAGGACCTAAGCTTGGGGTTTACCAAGGAACCACCAAGGTAATATCCAAGGAATACTCAAGCTTATAAGCTTGGGGATGCCCGGAAGGCATCCCCTCTTTCGTCTCCAACATTATCGGTACATCTTACATGGAGCTATATTTTTATTCGTCACATGATATGTGTTTTGCTAGGAGCGTAATTTTATTTTGTTGTACTCTATTATATGTTATTTATAATCTTGTTTTTTCAATAAAAAGTTCCAAGAATTGACTTAAGATGCCTCCATTGCAAGTTTTGATGTGTGTTGTATAATAACAGAAACTTTTGATGTAGTATTTGAATGTTAATATTTTATTGGAATGTGGAAAGTTCCTGAAATTTTTACATAGTGTTTTCATATAAATTATTTGCCATTTAATAAATTTTCATAATTTTTTGTGTTAGACAAGTACACTATTTTCGTAAATTTCTACAGACTCTTCTGTTTGGATAGATTGTTGTCATAGTTTTGTTATCTACTTATCCTACAGTTTCCATAGCATATATTGGTAGATATAAATTGTGGAAACGATAGTAAACAGTGGATGATGTTTGAAAATTATTTTGCAACTTGTTTTGGCATTGCATGAAGTGTGGATTTATTCTTATGTGTACTAACCTATCTCACGAGTTCTTTTTGATTTTTGTGTGGATGAAGCTTTTGAGAATAGGTGAAACCGTGATATGAGAGGATTGAACGAGACACAAAAAATAAAGCTTGGGGATGCCAAGGCACACCAATTAAATATTTCAAGAAGTGTCAAGCATCTATTCTTGGGGATGATACGCATCCCACCTTTGTTCATCAACAACTATTGGTTAGCCTATGTTGAGCCTAAATTTTTATTTGTCCACATGATATGTGCTATTCTTGGAGTGCTATTTTTCTTTTGCTTGTTGTTTAAATAAAATACTCGGATCTAAATATGTTTATTGAGAGAGAGCCCTCACATAGCAACTTAATTATTTGACTACTCATTAATCTTCACTTATATCTTTTGAGAGTAGTTTAATGTTTACTCTTGTGCTTCACTTATATCCTAAGAGTAAATTGTGAATGAATTGAATATCATAAATCTGAAATTATCAATGTTCTGTATGCTTAGTAGTAGCTTCACATCTGGTTTATAAAGTAAAATCTATTGAAGTTTGACAATCACAGTATTGGTCATACAAGCAATTCATTAATGATTAGTATAAGGAAGAGAACTTTCACATACAAATATTTTTTTTTGGACATCTTCTATGATTGTGAATACCCATTAATTATTTTCAAACTTGAGAAAATTAGCTGAAGTTGGACTAGGAAGACAACGTAATGAGTTATGGTTGTGTATATTTGCAAAGAAGTTATATTGTTATGGATCGTCCAACATGTGGTGTTTTCTTAGGATCTTTTGCTAGAAAAAAATTCGTACTAAGTAGAGATACTACTTGTGCATCCAAATCCTTGAGCCAAGTTTCTTCCATGAGAGTCCACCATACCTACCAATATATGGTATTTCACTGCTATTCCAAGTAAATTTGCACGTGCCACCTCTAAACATTTGAATAAACATCCGTTTTGTGTGCTCGTACCGCTCATGGAGCGATGGGGCTGTCATTCTCTTCCATGATAAGCGAGTTATTCTCAAGATGAGTGTTTATTCACTTGTCATTGAACGAGAGAGGCCGGTAAAAAGGATTCCCAGTCCTACATAACAAAAATAAATAAACACCCCCCCTAGAAAGTTCATTGTTAAGAAGGCAATCGTGGATTCGGCCAGCCATGGAATGTGTTTGAATGGTGGAGGGGGAGTAAATTTTTAATTTTGTTTGGGAACCGCCAATAATGTTGTTAGCATGGAAGATATTGAAAACTCTATTGTGACGTTGACAGGAAAGGCACACCGCTCAAAATTACTTATTCATCTCAGTTTTAAACAATGAGCTCTGGCACATATGCAAATCCCTGCTCGGACAATCTATTTACTTTCATGTTACTTAATTTCATGCTGAGCCAACATCTTATTCTACCAGTGTAGTGAACAGGGGGGTTTCCGCTACCCCTGGACACACACTGGCAAGTCATAGCCTCCAGGCGGGAAGGGCATGGCAGAGAAGAAATCCACTTATAGGACATATCCAGGACCCAGGTTTCCGACAAGGATTGCTTGCCGGGAACAGGTCAACACATCACCGGCAAGCTCAAGGCCGGCAAGATCAAGATAGAGCTTTCGGGAAGCGAGCCTTCCTAAGAGAAGACTTCCAGGCATTCAAGTCAATAATCATAAGACCAAAAGTTGGGAACCCGGCAAGATCTTGCCGGGATGGCTCACGGAGCCCCGGCAGGACTCGCACCCAGCAAGACCTCGCCAGCCTGTCACCGCTCTAGCACAACGACCAGCCTGCCAGACAGGTCTTATCCTCCTGAGTACGTGTCAAGGCACTGGCGATGAAGGGGTTAAGCGGTGCTGATGGGACAACCTCTTTTCCCGTCCCCAAGAGAGTTAGGAACAGCTAGACAGAGCATTTAATGCGCTTGTCCTATGCCGTCAGTATTAGGTATGATAACACTGTAACAACGGTACACCTCGTGTATGTAATGTACGCTGTTGTTGGAGACCCCTTGGATATATAAAAGGAGGCCCAAGGCATAGCTACAAGAGGGAGGAGGACCTTCTGGCTCATATGCATGCGTAGCGGCTGTGTACTATTCATCACATAGTGCTCCAGGATCCAGAGCCCAAGAACTCACAATACACTAAAGCAGGAGTAGGGTTTTATGCTTCTCGGCGGCCCGAACCCGGGTAAAAATCCCTCGCGTTGCTCGTTGGACCTGCTCTTTGTGCATGCCTTCCCCTGCCGAACCGTAAAGATGTCGGGGTACGACACCTATGGGATCGCATGGATCCCTTTACGGTTCGGTAGGGGGATGACTTAGACAAAGAGTAGATCCAACGAGCAACGCGAGGGATTTTTACCCAGGTTCGGGCCGCTGAGAAGCGTAAAACCCTACTCCTGCTTTAGTGTATTGTGAGTTCTTGGGCTCTGGATCCAGGAGCGCTATGTGATGAATAGTACATAGCCGCTATGCATGCATCTGAGCCAGAAGGTCCTCCTCCCTCTTGTAGCTACACCTTGGGACTCCTTTTATATGTCCAAGGGGTCTCCAACAACGGCGTATAGTACATACACGAGGTGTACAGTTGTTATAGTGTTATCATACCTAATATCGATGGCATAGGACAAGCACATTAAATGCTCTGTCTAGTTGTTCCTAACTCTCTTGGAGACAGGAAAAGAGGTCGTCCCATCAGCACCACTTAAACCCTTCATTGCTAGGGCCTTGACACATACTCAGGAGGATAAGACCTATCTGACAGGCTGGTCGTTGCACTGGAGCGGTGACAGGTTGGCGAGATCTTGCCGGGTGCGAGTCCTGCCGGGGCTCCGTGAGCCATCCCGGCAAGATCTTGTCGGGATCCCAGCTTTTGGTCTTTTGATTATTGACTTGAATGCCTAGAAGTCTTCTCTTAGGAAGGCTCACATTATCTTGATCTTGCCGGTCTAGAGCTTGCCGGTGATGTGTTGACCTGTTCCCGGCAAGCAATCCTTGCCGAAAACTGTTGGGAGATGTAGTAGTAAATCAAAATTTTCCCTACGACCACCAAGATCTATCTATGGAGAAACCATCAACGAGTAAGGGGAGATTGCATCTTCATACCTTTGAAGATCTCTAAGCGAAAGCGTTACAAAAACGCGGTTGGTGGAGTCATACTCGCAGCAATTCAGATCGCGGTGGATACCGATCTTATCGTCGAACAACAGTGCCTCCGTGTTCAACACACGTGCAACCCGGTGACGTCTCCTACGCATTGATCTAGCAAGGAGGAAGGAGAGGTTGAGGGAGAGCTCCGACAGCATGACGGCGTGGTGACGGTGGAGCTGCATGGTCTCCGACAGGGCTTCGCCAAGCACTACGGAGAACAAGGAAGAGGAAGGGTAGGGCTGCACCGAGAGAGAGAGAGAGAACTCGTGTGTCTGGAAGCCCCTAAACCCTCCACTATATATAGGAGGAGGGGGAGGGAGGGCGCAGACCTAGGGTTCCCACCCTAGGGGCTGATTGGCCATCTGGCCGGCTACCAGAGAGGGAGAGGGGAGGGCGCAACCCTAGGTGGGCCTTACGCCCATCTGGGCCTAGGGTTTCCCCTCCTTCCCACATTTCATGCGCCTTGGGCCAAGGTGAAGGGCGCACCAGCCCACTCTGGGGCTGGTCCCTTCCAGCCTCGGCCCACGCAACCCTCTGGGACTGGTGGCCCCACTTGGTGGACCCCCGGAACCCTTCCGGTGGTCCCGGTAATTCCCGGAACATTTTCGGTGACCAAAACCTCACTTCCTATATATGAATCTTTACCTCCGGACCATTCTGGATCTCCTCATGATGTCTGGGATCTCATCCGGGACTCCGAACAACCTTCGTAACCATGTACACTATTTCCCTATAACCCTAGCATCATCGAACCTTAAGTGTGTAGACCCTACGGGTTCGGGAGACGCGTAGACATGACCGAGACACCTCTCCGGTCAATAACCAGCAGCGGCATCGGGATACCCATGTTGGCTCCCACATGCTCCACGATGATCTCATCGGATGAACCACGATGTCAGGGATTCAATCAATCCCATATACAATTCCCTTTGTCTACCGGTATGATACTTTCCCGAGATTCGATCGTCGGTATCCCTATACCTTGTTCAATCTCGTTACCGGCAATTCTCTTTACTCGTTCCGTAACACATCATATCGTGGCTAACTCCTTAGTCACATTGAGCTCATTATGATGATGTCTTACCGAGTGGGCCTAGAGATACCTCTCCGTCACACGGAGTGACAAATCCCAGTCTCGATTTGTGCCAACCCAACAGACACTTTCAGAGGTACCTGTAATGTACCTTTATAGCCACCCAGCTACATTGTGACGTTTGGCACACCCAAAGCATTCCTACGGTATCTTGGAGTTGCACAATCTCATGGTCTAAGGAAATGATACTTGACATTAGAAAAGCTTTAGCAGACGAACTACATGATCTTGTGCTATGCTTAGGATTGGGTCTTATCCATCACATCATTCTCCTCATGATGTGATCCCATTATCAACGACATCCAATGTCCATGATCGTGAAACCGTGACCATCTATTGATCAACGAGCTAGCCAACTAGAGGCTCACTAGGGACATGTTGTGGTCTATGTATTCACACATGTATTACGGTTTCCGGTTAACACAATTATAGCATGAACAATAGACAATTATCATGAACAAGGAAATACAATAATAATTATTTTATTATTGCCTCTAGGGCATATTTCCAACAAAAACCTGGGTCATGGATATGTCCTATAAGTGGATTTCTTCTCTGACATGCCCTTCCCGCCTGGAGGCGACGACTTGTCGGTACGTGTCCAGGGGTACCGAAACCCCCCCTGTTCACTACACGGACGTATTCCAACCTCAATCTATTAGTTGGCATGCACAATGTGGTGGGGAAAGATCTAGGCACATATGTCCAGTCAAATATATTTGATCATGACATATTATTGTTGACAATTATCTCTATGATAAATGAGTTGGGAGGCGAAACATTAATCCCCTATCTTCCTCTGTGTTCAATGGATGCCATTTTTCTAAAAATATGCTTTGAGTACTATAAATCATAGAAGACTATATGATGATTGAGTATGTGGAGCTCTTACTTAGACTTTGTTGAGAATAAGTTGAATTGCAATTGTTTGGTGATGAAGAACATAGGTTGTTAAGTTTCAAGAGAATTCATTGTTTGAACCATAATATGTGAATTGGTTGCTACTTTATCCTGATGAGTTTTATGAGAAAGAGTTGTTGTTATGATGCTAGGAAAAGTGGTTGATATTATCATTGATCGAACTTACGCACTATGCTAGCATTCACACTTCATAAATTATTTCTTTTATCATTTACCTACTCGAGGACGAGTAGGAATTAAGCTTGGGGATGCTTATACATCTCCAACGTATCTGTAATTTATGAAGTATTCATGCTATATTCACCTATGTTTACAATACTTTTATATATTTTTTGTACTTTATATGATTTATTTATAACAAACTTGGGCTCACATTGTTTTCAACAGAACTACTGTGGTGTTGTTTTTTGTGCTGAAATAAAAGTTCTCCAAATGCAACGAAACTTTTTTGACGATTTTTTTGGAACAAAAGAGGCACTAGAAGCTTCGTGGGAGGGCCAGAAGAGCCACGAGGTGGGCACAACCCACCAGGGCGCGCCAACCCCCTCTGGCTTGCTCTGGTGTCTTGTGGTCCACTCGTGGCCCATCTTCATGTGAAATCGATGCCCAAAAATCCTATATATTCATTAACCACCAGAAATAACCCTAGATCAGAAGTTTCCCCACTGCAAGCCTCTGTAGCCACGAGAAACCAATCTAAACCCCATACCGGCACCCTGTCGGAGGGGGAAATCATCACGGGAGGCCATATTCATCATCCATATGGTCTCCATGATGATGAGGGAGTAGTCCACCCTCGGGGCTGAGGGTTTGTACCCGTTGCTATGTGTTCAATCTCTCTCTCTCTCGTGTTCTTGAGATGGCATGGTCTTGATGTATCACAGGCTTTGTTAATATAGTTGGATCGTATGGTGTTTCCCCCTCTCTATCTTGTTTTGATGAATTGAGTTTTCCCTTTGAGATTTTGTTATTACCGGATTGAATACTTTTATGGATTTGAGAGTACTTGATGTATGTCTTGCATGCGGACATCCGTAGTAACATTGGGGTATTCAAGTGATTCACTTGATATTTTTTATGGCATCAACTTGCGAATTCCGGTGACCTTGGGGATCTATGCATAGGGGTTGATTACACGTTTTCATACCATGTTCTGTGATAGAAATCTTGGGGCACTCCTTGAGGTTCTTTTTGTTGGATTGCATATTATGAATATGAAATTGTTTGATGCGTAACGTATAATTAACTCATGGATACTTGTGGTGACATCGGAGTATCTAGGTGTTATTCTAGTATGAACTCCCAGATAGATCTATCAGAAAGGATAACTTGGTGTTATCTTAGTACGAACTCTTGGATAGATCGATCGGAAAGGATAAATTCAAGGTGGTTTGGTACTCTACAAATAATTTCTTCTTATGTTCTCGCTAGATAAGAACTTTGGAGTGATTCTTCATGGCACGTCGAGCGATGGTTATGTGATCCAATTATATTAGCATTGTTGAGAGATTGCACTAGCGAAAGTACAAACCCTAGGCCTTGTTTTCAAGCATTGCAATACCGTTTGCGCTCACTTTTGTTACTTGCTACTGATACATCTCCAACGTATCTATAATTTTTGATGATGACATGCTATTATATTATCTGTTTTGGATGTTTTATATGCATTATTATGCTATTTTATATTATTTTTGGGACTAACCTATTAATCTAGAGCCAAGTGCCAGTTTCTGTTTTTTCCTTGTTTTTGAGTTTTGCAGATATAGAATATTAAACGGAGTACAAACGGAATAAAACCTTCGGAAGGAATTTTTCTGGAAGGAAACAAGTCATTCAAGCTTGGAGTGCACGTCAGGGGAGGTGCCAGGGCACCACAAGCCTGCTAGGTGCGGCCCCGTGGCTATGGGCCCCCTTGGCCGCACCTAGCATGCTTGTCGTTCCTTGGCAGGTCTCCTAACCCTATTCTCTAGCCTATAAATTTCCAAATATTCCCCCAACATTAGAACAAGCTATGAAAATATTTTTTCGCCGCCAGAAGCCTTCGTTCCCGAGAGATCCAATCTTGGAGCCTTCTCCGGTAATCTGCTGGAGGGGGAATCGATCACGGAGGGCATCTTCATCAACTCCATTGCCCTCCGATGATGCATGAGTAGTCCACCATAGACATATAGGTCCATAGCTAGTAGCTAGATGGCTTCTTCTCTCTTTTTGATCTTCAATACCATGTTCTTCATGATCTTCATGGATATCCATCCGATGTAATCTTCTTTTGTGGTGTGTTTGTCAAGATCCGATGAATTGTGAGTTTATGTTCAGATTATCCATGAATCTTATTTGAATATCCTCTGATGTCTTATATGCATGATTTCATATCCTTTCAAGTCTCTTCGAGTTATTGGTTTGGTTTGGCCAACTAGATTGGTAATTCTTGCAATGGGAGAAGTGCTTGGTTTTCGGTTCAATCTTGCGGTGTCCTCGCCCAGTGAAAAAGTAGGGGTAGCGAGGCACATATTGTATTGTTGCCATCACGGGTAACAAGATGGGGTTTTCATCATATTGCTTGAGTTTATTGCTACTTCTCGAGCATGCGTTGGTTTCCCGTGAAAAGGAATGGTTTGATGCAGCAAAGTAGATAAGTATTTCCCTTAGTTTTTGAGAACCCAGGTATCAATCCAGTAGGAGACACAAGCGAGCCACCAATAGATATACCTGCATAAGGAATCAAACTCTTGCACCCAACGCTATAAAGGGCTTGTCAATCCCTTCATGGTTTTTTGCAAGGATGAGATCTAGTAGAGATAGATATAATAGGATGCTTGAACGAAAAGTAAAACTAAAATTAAAAACAATGCATCAAGTATTTTTGTGTTTTTGGTTTTAGATCTGAAAATATAATACGGAAAATAGACCCGGGGGGCATAGGTTTCACTAGATGGCTTCTCTCATGATGGCAAGTATTACGGTGGGTGAACAAATTATTGTCGAGCAATTGATAGAAAAACGAATAATTATGAAGATATCCAAGGCAATGATTCACTTGATGTATGTCTTGCATGCAGATACCCGTAGTGACATTGGGATATTCAAGTGATTCACTTGATATTTGTTATGGCATCAACTTGCGGATTCTGCTGACCTTGGGGATCTATGCATAGCGGTTGATTGCACGTTTTCATACCATGTTCTCCGATAGAAATGTTGGGGCACTCATTGAGGTTCTTTGTGTTGGATTGCATATTATGAATCTGAAATTGTTTGATGCGTATCGTAAAATTAACTCATGGATACTTGTGGTGACATTGGAGTATCTGGGTGATATTATAGTAGGTTCATGCGTATCATATGGTGTTATTCTAGTGCGAACTCTAAAATAGATCGATCGAAAAGGATAACTTGGTGTTATTTTAGTATGAACTCTTGGATAGATCGATCGGAAAGGATAACTTTAAGGTGGTTTCGTACCCTACAAAGAATTTCTTCTTAATATCTCTGCTAGATAAGAACTTTAGAACGATTCTTCGTTGCACGTATAGCGGTGGTTATGTGATCCAATTATATTAGCATTGTTGAAAGATTGCACTAGCGAAAGTACAAACCCCAGGCCTTGTTTTCAAGCATTGCAATACAATTTGTACTCACTTTTGTTACTCGCTACCTTGCTGTTTTTATGTTACTATTACAAAAAATCAATATGTACTATCATTACTACACTTGTAACACCATCTCTTTGCCGAACTAGTGCACCTATACAATTTAACATTGTATTTGGTGTGTTGAGGACAGAAGAGACTTTTTCTAGTTTGGTTGCAGGCTTGTTTGCGAGAGACCATCTTCATCCTATGCCTCCCCACAGAGTGATAAACCTTAGGTCATCCACTTGAGGGAAATTTGCTACTATCCTACAAAACTCTGTGGTTGGAGGCCCATTACGAGTCTATAAGAACAAGTTGTGAAGTAGACATCAGACGTATATGCTCCATACCGTGGGATAGCCTACTGGAAGCCAGGTACTGGTTAAAACTTTGAGTGAAACCTATTCACACAAAACTACCAATTCAAGGCATTGTCCATTATCAAGTTGTGGATGGATGTAGCTTAAAGTTCTAGGCGGATGTTTGACTTACCAGTTTCTGCTGAAATCCGGTCACATGCGTGCTCGCTCGCCTCGCCAGGCCGGGTCGGGTCGGGCCGTGTCATGGCGATGCGTACGTGCGACATGCATGTGAATGGTCCGCCGAAATCTGGTATGTTGCCTTGCGAGGGAGCGACTTCCTTTTGCCATTTTATTTTTGTCTTGGTAGACAAGTTAATTATTTCTTTTCCGATAAGTATATGACTTAGAAACAAGGTCGGTTTAAGATCGTCATCGCGACAAGGTTGAAAGCACAACATGCTCCCTTGGTGGTTTTGATAATTCATGACAACATACATTGTCTCTTGGACTGATATTTTTACCTAGTGTATTTCAGATACAATCTATAGAGAGGTTTGGCAAAAGGAGAGTCTGGAGATACCCCAAGATGTGAGGAAATAGGTTGTCCAAGCTTCAAGCAAGAGGACTCTACATTTTGCATTTGTGAGAAATCACTTTGAGTCCATAGGAAAGCCAATACTATCAAAAGGGGGCAAGGTTTTGTTGGTGAACAATATGCTCAAACGTGCACAAGTGATAGTCGCCAAAAACATCCACAAACTCCCCCACCAAAGTCTGTTCTATACCTAACACTCAAAATCGGTGTAACCAACTTTCCCATACCGGTGCCACTAATTCTAGAACCTAGACAGACTCAGCCAAACCCTAGCCACTTCGGTGCAACCTATTCCATACCGGTGCCACCGAGTTTAGGTTGCCAACTTTTTGTTACGCAAATTCACATTTTCGGTCCCACTAAGAATGTTGGATCGGCGTCACCGAGATTGGAAATCTGACTGTTTGTCACCGTATCGGTGCAACCAATTTTCCTATATCGGTCTCACCGAGATTCAAAAGTCCACATTTTGGTCACTTCGGTACCACCGAGATTAACACATCGGTGTCACCAACTTGGTCATTTTGTGTGTAACGGTTGGATTTTTGGGGATGCCTATATATACCCCTTTACCACCACCTTCTCGAAAGAGAAGCACTCAGAACTATTCCACGCTTGCCCCATCTAGTTTTCTGATAGAGAACCACCTACCCTTGTGTTGAGGTCAAGATATTCCACTCCAATCATATGGATCTTGATCTCTAGCCTCCCCAAGTAGCTTTCCACCAACCCATCTCTTCCACCATGCCAAATCTATGAGAGAGTGATTGGGTGTTGAGGAGTCTATCATCTTGAAGCACAAGAGCAAGGAGTTCATCGTCATTACCGAGCCTATTACCTTTTGAAGGGTAGTGCCTGCTAGATTGGTTAGGTGTCGCTTGGGAGCCTCCTACTTCGTGTTGTGGAGTGAACCAATAAGTTTCTAAGGGCAAGGAGATCGCCTACTTCGTGAAGATCTACCCATAGTGAGGCTAGTCCTTCGTGGACGGAAGCCGTTATGGAATAGTCAAGGTTGCTACTTCGTGGACCCTTTTGAGTGGAGCCCTCCGTGGACTCTCGCGGCCGTTACCCTCCGTGGGTTGAAGAGTCCATAAACATGGACGTACGATAGCGCCACCTATCGGAACCATGGGAAAAATCCATGCGTCTCCAACTGCGTTTGATCTACCTATCTCAACACTTTACTCCGTATGCAATGTCTTTACTTTCCACTTCCATATTCGTTGGCATGCATGTGTAGGGCTGTTAGACTCGCTAGCTTTGCTAAAACTGTTAAAATCTGCCAACCAATTAACTTGGGAAAAGTTAGGTCTTAAATTCCTGCTAGTAGTCTATTCACCCCCCTCTAGACACTCTTCTAGTGATCCCTCAATTAGAATCAGAGCATTGGTCTCCATTGCTTCGGTTTAATCACCGAGGAGGAAGATGGATGTGTCTAGTATAGGGAGTTTGAGTTGTAGAGTGCCCATTCTTGATGGAGTGTACTATAGTCAATGGAAATCTTTGATGCTTGATCTGTTTAATGAATTTCAATTGAGAAAATATGTTATGCGCCCCTATGAGCCTCCTATTGATCCTTTGCATCCCACACACAAAGAGGAAATTGATATGGTATGCAATCTTAGAACTGTTAATCTCATTATTAGAGCATTGCCTAGAAATATTCTTAACCAAATGAAGAATTTTGCATGTTCTTACACTTTGTGGAATGATTTGGAGAAACGATATCCAAATTATTCATTAAGTAATCTTGATGAAATTCTTCATAAAACCATTGCCTTTCACAAAATGTCGCCTAGTGATCCTAAATTCGATTCTTGTCTATGTGAGCTTAGAGACCTCATGCATGCTAAAGGAGATGTCACAACTATCAACAATATCATTATAGAGGCCCTTCGCATTCATAAACTTGAACATTGTCATGATCACCATCCTAACGAATCTCTTGTTCTTTATGACGAGGATTTTCCACTTGATGATGACAAGGTGGAACATGGATACTATGATGAAGATGAGATATTCGACATCGAGTATGAGAAGATGATGAAGAATCTAAGTCTCATGGCAAACTTCAACGATTACATGTCCGGAGGAAAAGAGTGGATTCCTGATAGCGGATGTATCGATCATATGACCGAAGATAGAGAAATGTTTGAAGAGATTACACCAAACCATGGACCGCGAAGGTACGTAACGTTTGGAGACAACTCCAAGGGTAAGGTACTTGGTCTTGGTAAGGTGGCCATATCCCATGATAGTTCTATTCAAAATTTTATGCTTGTTGAATCTCTTGGCTATAATCTTCTTTCCGTGTCTAGACTTGCCGACTTCGGTCCCAATGTGTTATTCACGAAAATAGATTGTCAAGTGTTTCATTAAGATAATCATAAAATGGTATTTACCGGTATCCGTAGAAGTGATCTATACATTGTTGATTTCACTAAGAGATCCAAACCTTGCACTTGTTTAATTGATAAATCTTCTAAAGGTTGGCTTTGGCATAGAATATTAGGACATGTTGGCATGCGTAACTTAGACAAACTTATCAAAGGTGATCATATACTTGGTGTTAAAGATGTTGTCTTTGACAAAGATAGACTTTGTAGTGCTTGTCAAGCTGGAAAGCAAGTAGGTGGAAGTCATCCTGTTAAGAATATCATGACTACTAGGAGACCGCTCGAGTTACTTCATATGGATCTTTTCAGTCCCAATGCTTACAAGAGTCTCGGTGGAAATTCCTATGGTCTAGTTATAGTTGATGATTTTTCCAGATTTACGTGGGTATTCTTTCTTGATGATAAGTCGCAGGTTCAAAAGATCTTCAAGAACTTCACTCGCAAAGTGCAAAATCAGTTTGAAGTGAAGATCAAGAAGGTTCAGAGTGATAACGGATCAGAGTTCAAGGACACCCATGTGGATACCTTTCTTGACGAAGAAGGTGTCTCACATGAGTTCTCGGCCATGTACATGCCTCAACAAAATGGAGTTGTTGAGAGGAAGAACCGGACACTCATTGAGATGGCAAGAACGATGCTTGACGAATACAAGATGCCAAAACACTTTTGGGTAGAAGCCGTGGAAACAGCATGTCATGCCACAAACCGACTTTACTTGCACAAGCTTCTCGGTAAAATGGCATATGAGCTACTCACCAGTAACAAACCCCAAGTTGGATACTTTCGGGTATTCGGCTCCAAGTGCTACATTCTTGATAAGCATCGTCCTACTAAATTTGCTCCTAAATCTCATGAAAGATTCCTACTTGGTTATGGATCGAACTCTCACACTTACCGTGTCTACACCAACTTCACTCAAAAGTTGAAGAGACGGTAGATGTGAAGTTTGATGAATCTAATGGTTCGCAAGTCGAACAATTGCCAAATGATGTAGGTGATAAGAACCCTTCGGAAGCTATCCTAGATTTACCCATCAACAAGATTCGTCCCATGGAGGGGAAGTAAAGTACTTCATCAACTCAAGTGGAAGCCCCTACTTCACAACAAGGTGAACCACAACATGACATGGAGGCATCCACAAGCGGTACACGACAAGATAATGAAGAGGAGGAAGTGCATCATGAAGATCCACCACAACCTCCTTCACCACCACCTCAAGGGAATGACACCTTCAACAACAATGAAGATGAAGGATATGATGATGAAGAAGAAGCTCCACCAAACAACAATCAGAAGCTGACCCGAGTTCGAGCACAAGTGACCAAGAACCATCCCCTAAACCAAATCTTTGTTGATATACAAACAGGGAGGATCACTCGCTCTAAAAATTGTCTAGCAAACTTCTGTGAGCATTATTCTTTCATCTCTAGCGTTGAGCCCTTGAAGGTAGAACAAGCTCTTGAATACGCGGATTGGGTGAACGCTATGCATGAAGAGCTTCACAACTTCGAAAGGAACGAAGTGTGGACACTCATGGAGAAGGCCGAGGATGAACACAACATCATCAGAACCAAATGGGTATTTCAGAACAAGCAAGACGAAGATGGTCAATTTGTGCGCACCAAGGCTCGCCTCGTAGCTCAAGGATATACGCAAGTCGAATGTATGGACTGCGGTGAGACCTATGCCCCCGTAGCTAGACTTGAAGTTATTCGCATTCTTCTTGCTTATGCCAATCACCATGATATCATGCTTTATCAAATGGATATAAAAAGTGCATTTTTAAATGGTGAGATTGAAGAAAAGGTTTATGTTAAGCAACCACCTGGCTTTGTGAATCCTAAGAAACTTGATCATGTTTACAAGCTTCGTAAAGCTCTTTATGGTCTTAAGCAAGCCCCTCGTGCTTGGTACAAATGTTTAACGAAGTTTCTTATCGAAAAAGGTTTTGAAATTGGTAAAGTTGACACAACCTTATTCACTAAGAGAGTTAACGGTGAATTATTTGTGTGCCAAATATATGTGGATGATATTATCTTTGGTTCCACTAACCCTCAATTTAGTGAAAGATTTGGAAGGTTGATGTCCGAGAAGTATGAGATGTCCATGATGTGTGAGCTGAAATTCTTTCGTGGCTTGCAAATCAAGCAATCAAAAGAAGGAACTTTCATCTCTCAAACTAAGTATACCAAGGACTTGATCAAAAAGTTCAACATGTAGGAGTGCAAAGGTATGAAAACCCCTATGCCTACTAGCGGACATATTGATCTTACCAGAGAGGATGAGCCGGTTGATCAGAAAGTTTATCGATCTATGATTGGTTCATTGTTATATATATGTGCATCTCGTCCCGATATTATGCTTAGTGTTTGCATGTGTGCTACATATCAAGCTGCACCGAAAGAATGTCATCTCTTGGCTGTAAAACGCATTGTGAGATACTTGATACAAACGCCAAATTTTTGGCATTTGGTATCCCAAGGGATATTCTTTTGACCTTGTTGGATATTCTGATTCGGACTATGCCGGAGACAAGGTTGATAGAAAATCCACCTCGGGTACTTGTCAATTTTTGGGCAGATCTCTTGTATCTTGGTCCTCTAAGAAACAAAACTCGGTATCTCTATCGACCGCCGAAGCTGAGTATATTGCTGCTGGATCTTGTTGTGCGCAGTTACTATGGATGACACAAAAATGTTCCATTACTTTGTGGCAATGAAAGTGCTATTAAAATTGGTCATAATCCTGTGCAACATTCTGGAACTAAGAATATTCAAGTTCGACATCATGTCATTCATGATCATGTCGCTAAAGGAGATATTAATCTTAAGCATGTTCGTACTAACAAGCAGTTGGCCGATATCTTTACTAAGCAACTTGATGAGAAGACATTTTGTCACTTGAGGAGTGAGTTGAACATCATCGATGCTTCAAACTTGAGCTAGACTCACTCGGTTGCATGCAAGGGCATGAGCTTTGTTGATGTTTCCATGTATCTTAACATTTCATCTTATGCCATGGAATTCTATGCTCCCTTGTATTGCATCTAATCTCTTGTAGGTACTTGGAAAAACTTCATTCCACAAGATTGCCATCAACTCCAATCATAAGCAATCTTGTCACTGCCAAGTATCCACAACCCCTCTTGATGATGGAAGGAAGAAGGCCACTCAACCATATCCTTGACATATACTTGATCAAAATTTCACACTCTCAATTGGTATCATGTCAATTGGATATATCTATTGTTCTTACTTGCATGACTAATCTTTGTAGGTAACCAGTGTACTAGAACAAGAAGGATTGCTCAAAACTCAAGATGAGCTTCATCAACCTCGAGCGTCCTCAACAAGTTCATATATAAGCTATGTCATCAACATCACTCAAAGGTATATACTCATGTCCTTGAAAAGGCTTTACTCCAAGAAATGAGCTAAAGCAACTCAAGCGATATGAAGACATTAAAACGCTTAATCAAAAAATGGTAACCCCATTTTGAGCTTAACGTAGAGTATGATCTATGATCAAGTATTCTTGCTTGGCTCCTAAGTCGATATACTCTAATATAGGTGACCTAGTCACCGCCCATCATCTAGTTAAGAATCTGGTGTGGTTTGCTCTCTATTGCATGATTTCTCATAACTACTCCAATCTTCTCTAGTTGATGTCCCTTGTAAAAACTTCATATTTCATTGAAATTCTTTCTCTTGACTCTGTAAAAACAGAAACTTGGTTTCTCTTTCGGAGCCGTAGACTCAGATATCTCGGTTCTACCGAAATTGCAGACAAGCTGCACTACAAAATCTTGGTACCACCGATCTATCTATCTTGGAGTCACCGATTTTCATTCTGTCTCATTTGAATTCATTTTTGCAATTCTGTGTTTTCTTAGTGATCTTTCTTGTAATACTTATGTTACTTCAATGATCCCTTAAAAAACTTTGCATTACTTTGGGGGAGAAGAACTAAAGTTAATCTTGAGGAGAGAATTTTTGGTCTTCAAGGATCCCTATCTTCAATGAAGAAATGAGGAGAAGAACAAAGTCCTACAACATCTCAAAGGGAGAGAAATCATTTTCCATGACTCTCTCAGTTTTCATTTCTATGAAACCTACATTTCGATGACCCTGGTTCTCAAGGATCCCTTCTCAGTCAATGATCCCTGTATCTATCCCTCCTTTTGAACTTTTTGGAAATTAATGCCAAAGGGGGAGAAGACCAAAGCTTCATGCTAAAGGGGAGATACATGCTTATGCAAAGGGGGAGATATAATCAAGGGGAGAGCCAATATCAATACTCATACCTTTATAAACAGGGGGAGAATATCAAAGTAGGGGGAGAAGAAAATTGTTGACCTTTCTCACCTTATCCAATCCTAATATCTACATGCTAAGATTCAAGGGGAGAGGATAATCTATTTTCATATCTACGGTGAGAAAATTCTCAACGATCTTGGAGACATATCAATTCTAAGGAATACTATTTTCTATATGTCCTCCATATCTTGGCAATTTTGAGTTCTATTGCTTGCTATTTGGTAGCATACTCTTGTGTTTCCTAACATTGTTTTCTCAAGTGTGTTTTTATTACCAAGATGCTCAAGAACTCAAGGTAAGTATATGCATCATATCCTTGGTCAAGATGATCTCTTGCTTCTTGCACATATTGTTTGCAAGAGTGATGCCTTGAACAAAGATACATCTCATTCATATATATTTGATGCATATAGCCAAGATACACATGACGTGTTATATCCCTTCTACCTTATGTGTGTTCATGCATTCAAAAGCAACTATCCTTTAAAGGACTGCACACATTTAGGGGAGCAAGGCTAAGTCATGTATCTCTCAAAGTCTTTAGTATAACATGCTCCCTTGGTGGTTTTGATAATTCATGACAACATACATTGTCTCTTGGACTGACATTTTTACCTAGTGTATTTCAGATACACTCTATAGAGAGGTTTGGCAAAAGGAGAGTGTGGAGATACCCCAAGATGCGAGGAAATAGGTTGGCCAAGCTTCAAGCAAGAGGACTCTACATTTTATATTTGTGAGAAATCACTTTGAGTCCATAGGAAAGCCAATACTATCAAAAGGGGGCAAG
Source organism: Hordeum marinum (assembly GCA_022496015.1). Classification (NCBI taxonomy): domain Eukaryota; kingdom Viridiplantae; phylum Streptophyta; class Magnoliopsida; order Poales; family Poaceae; genus Hordeum; species Hordeum marinum. The sequence goes on from CM039677.1 coordinate 58,962,900, forward strand.
CTTTTGTTGGTGAACAATATGCTCAAACATGCACAAGTGATAGTCGCCAAAAACATCCACAAACTCTCCCACCAAAGTCTGTTCTATACCTAACACTCAAAATCGATGCAACCAACTTTCCCATACCGGTGCCACCGATTCCAGAACCTAGACAAACTCGGCCAAACCCTAGCCACTTCGGTGCAACCGATTCCATAGCGATGCCAATGAGTTTAGGTTGCCAACTTTTTGTTACCCAAATTCACATTTTTGGTCCCACCGAGAATGTTGGATCGGTGTCACCGAGATTGGAAATCTGACCATTAGTCACCTTATCGGTGCAACCGAGTTTCCCATATCGGTCTCACCGAGATTCAAAAGTTGCCACCTTTTGGTCACTTCGGTACCACCGAGATTAACACATCAGTGTCACCGAGTTGGTCATTTTGTGAGTAATGGTTGGATTTTCGGGGATGCCTATATATACCCCTTCACCACCACCTACTTGAAAGAGGACCACTCAGAACTATTCCACACGTGCCCCATCTAGTTTTCTGAGAGAGAACCACCTACCCTTGTGTTGAGGTCAAGATATTCCACTCCAATCATATGGATCTTGATCTCTAGCCTCCCCAAGTAGCTTTCCACCAATCCCATCTCTTCCACCATGCCAAATCTGTGAGAGAGTGATTGGGTGCTGAGGAGTCTATCATCTTGAAGCACAAGAGCAAGGAGTTCATCGTAATTACCGAGCCTATTACCTTTTGGAGGGTGGTGCCTCCTAGATTGGTTAGGTGTCGCTTGGGAGCCTCCTACTTCGTGTTGCGGAGTGAACCAAGAAGTTTGTAAGGGCAAGGAGATCGCCTACTTTGTGAAGATCTACCCATAGTGAGGCTAGTCCTTCGTGGACGGAAGTCATTATGGAATAGTCAAGGTTGCTACTTCGTGGACCCTTTTGGGTGGAGCCCTTCATGGACTCTCGCGACTGTTACCCTCCGTGGGTTGAATACTCCATAACGTGGATGTACGATAGCGCCACCTATCGGAACCACGGGAAAAATCCATGCGTCTCCAACTGCGTTTGATCTACCTATCTCAACACTTTACTTCATATGCAATGTCTTTACTTTCCACTGCCATATTCGTTGACATGCATGTGTAGGGCTGTTAGACTCGCTAGCTTTGCTAAAACTATTAAAATCTGCCAACCAATTAACTTGGGAAAAGTTAGGTTTTAAATTCCTTCTAGTAGTCTATTCAACCCCCCCCCCTTCTAGACACTCTTCTAGTGATCCCTCAAAGGATCGAAAACTCCTAGGGTTCTGCCTCATCTCACAACTTGCGCTGCCATCGTAGTTTGCCTAATATGGAACGCCAGCATGCATCGGCGTGCGGGAGAGCATGTCTCCAGAACCGTTCGTCTTTGCGATCCTGTACCGGGAGATGACGAATTAGGTTTCTAGGAAGCGCTCTGGATGACTGCTCAAATTCGTCAGCACGGGTAGTCTACCGTCCAAGTTTGGCGGTGCTACTCATCATCGTCTCCATTGTCGTCAACAACAGATTGTCGCCAACATCGTCATCAACATTGTCCCTCCTATAGCAGCTAACAAATAGTATGTTATTCGTTATATGTTAATGTTTCTCTTTGTAGTTGCTAATTCATGTGCGGTGATGATTTGCATTATCTGTTGCTCTTCTAGTTTGGTAGATTATTGCAAGCTATTATCTGTTGTGGCCATGAATTGTTTATTGGAATGAATCATGAACTTGCCTAATCTTCCAACAATCAAAAAACCTAGTTGTAGGAAATTTCCCGAGTTAACTATGGCTGGATTTGCTGATGCACTGAGGCTGGATAAGTTTACCTGTGTGCACTTCAAGAGGTGGGAAGTGAGATCCACGCTCTGGCTTACCCCTCTGAATGTTTTCCATGTTAGTGCTGGCATGCCGGATGAAGCTTCTGATGAAGATCAGAGAAAGTTCGAGGAAGCCAACACTATGTTTGTGGGATGCGTTTTGAGTGTTCTTGCGGACCATCTGTGTGATGTGTACATGCACATGCAAGATGGAAAGACACTATGGGATGCACTGAAAGCTAAATTCGATGTGACACATGCATGTAGTGAACTGTACATCATGGAGAATTTTCACGACTACAAGATGGTGAATAACCGTTCTGTGGTTGAACAAGTTCATGAGATACAATGCATTGTGAAGGAACTGGAACTCCTGAAGTGTGATCTACCCGATAAATTTGTTCCTGGGTGCATGATTGCAAAGTTGCCTCCTTCATGGAGAAACTTCGCCACTAATATGAAACATAAGAGACATGAGATATCAGTTGAAAATCTCATTGCATCTCTTGATGTTGAAGAGAAAGCTTGGGCTAAATACACTACAGAGAAAGGAGGTGAGGTTTAGCCTATCGCCAATATGGTACAAAGGTACCCACAGGACAAGAAAAAGGAAAGAACAAGCCTATAAAGACTTCTACCTTCAAGAAAAATAAGTTCAACAAGGCTGAGCTAGAGTGCTACGCTTGTGGGAAGCTCGAACACTTTTCCAAGGAATGCCCAAAACATGCATACCGTAGAGGGAAAAGAAGCTCCAGGACTGTCAACATGGTGACCGCTACTAATACTGGCGGGTATGGTAATTTACCTATTGTGCTTTCAATATGTGAATCATTTTCATGGTGGATTCATTCAGGTGCTAACATTCATGTATGGGCTGACGTCTCTTTGTTTACTTCTTATCAGGTCGCAAGCGATTATTCCATCCTAATGGGGAATGGTTTGCATGCTTCTGTTCGTGGCATTGGCATGGTGGATCTGAAGTTTACTTCGGGGAAGATCATGCAACTAAGGAATGTGCAACATCCCTACTATGAATAAGAATCTACTTAGCAGCTCCCTTCTATGTCACGATGGGTTTAACGTAGTTTTAGGGTTGAATAAAGTAACTGTATCGATATTTGGACAATGCATAGGGAAAGGCTATGAGTGCGGAGGCTTGTTCCGCTTTTCCCTTTCAGATTTTTGCAATAAGGCAGTAAACCAAATTTATGCTAGTATAAATGACGATACAAGTGTTTGGCACTCTTGTTTATGTCATATTAATTTTGGTTTAATGTCTCGTCTATCCAGTGATTCCAAGTGCCATAGTTGTGTGCAATCGAAGCAACCTCGAAAGACTCACATGACAGTCGAGCAGAGACACTTGGCACCTTTAGAACTCATACATTCTGATCTATGTGAGATGAATGGTGTGTTGACAAAAGGTGGAAAGAGATATTTCATGACTTGATGATGCAACTAGATTTTTCTATGTTTATTTGCTGCAAACTAAAGATGAAGCTTTAAACTACTTTAAGATCTCTAAAGCAAAAGTTGAAAATAAATTAGAGATAAAGATCAAGCGTCTTAGGTAGGATCATGGTGGAGTGTGTTTTCCCAAAGTATTTGATGAATTTTGTGAGGAACATGGTATTATTCATGAGAGGATGCCTTCCTATTCGCCCAATCAAACGGGGTTGCCGACAGGAAAAACTGCATGTTGACTAACTTGGTAAATGTCATGTTAGACACTACGGGTTTATCTAAGGCATGGTGGGGGACTTTGTTGACTTCATGTCATGTCCTGAATAGAGTTCCTAACAAGAATAAAGAGAAACTCCTTATGAAGAGTGGGTCGGGAGAAAACCATCACTCTCTTTTTTGCACACTTGGGCATTTTTGGCAAAGGTCAATATTCTTATTCCTAAGAAACACAAACTTGGACCGAAGACAGTGGATTGTGTCTTTCTGGGATATGCTCAGCGGAGCATGGCTTATAGATTTTTAGTAGTTAAATGTGAGGTTCCTGATATGCATGTAGATACTATAATGGAATCTCGTGATGCAACATTTTTTGAGAATATATTTCCTACAAAGATATGCATAGTATTGCTAGATTTCCTTCTCAGATAAACTCTAAGTCTAGTACTTTTGATGATTATACTGAATATCACCTAAGGAAATCCGTGAGAAGGGTAACGATGAAGCTCATGTGAGGAGCAAGAGACAAAGGGTTGCAAAATCCTTTGGTGATGTTTTCATAGTATACCTTGTGGAGGATACTCCCAAGTCTATTGCAGAGGCATATGCATCTCCATATCTAGATGATTGGTAAGAAGTTGTTCATAATGAGATGGCATCAATTCTTTCTAATGGAACTTGGGAGCTAACTGAACGACCCTATGGTTGTAAACCTATGGGTTGTAACTGGGTGTTCAAAAAAAAGTTAAGGCCTGATGGTACTATTGATAAGTACAAGGTGCGGCTTGTGTCCAAGGGCTACATTTAGAAAGAAGGTGAAGATTACTTAGACACCTATTCACCTATTGCTAGAATAACCACCATTCGGGTGCTACTTTCCCTGGCTGCCTCTTGTGGTCTGATCATTCGTCAAATGGATGTAAAGAGAACTATCCTAAAGGGAGAGTTGGAAGAGGAAATTTATATGGATAAACATGGTGGGTTTATGTTAAAAGGTGAAGAGAGAAAGGTGTGCAAGTTGTTAAAATCTTTGTATGTTCTGAAACAAGCACCTAAGCAATGGCATGAGACGTATGAAAGAACTCTAACTTCTGCGGGATTTGAGGTTTATAGGTGTGTTTACTATCGCCATGGTGGGGGCAATAGTGTCATATTATGTTTGTATGTGGATGACATACTAATATTTGGTACAAATATTGACGTTATCAATGAGGTCAAATCTTTTCTATCAAAGACTTTTGATATGAAAGATCAAGGAGAAGCCGATCTGATCCTAAACATCAAACTTATTAAGGATGAAAGTGGGATTACTCTAATGCAATCTTAGTATGTTGAGAAGGTCTTGAGCCATTTCAGCTTTATGGATAGCAAGCCTTCTCTAACACCTTATGATCCCAGCAGGACACTAAGAAAGAACAAGAAAGAAACGAGAGATAAATTAAGATACTCTCAAATTGTCGGTTCACTCATGTACTTAGCTAGCGCTACAAGACCAGACATCTCTTTTGCTGTGAGCAAAACCGAGTAGGTTCATGTCCAACCCAGGTGATGATCATTGGCATGCATTACAAAGGGTCTTCCACTATCTGAGAGGTACTATGAATTATGGAATTCACTATTCAGGGCATCCTGCTATGCTAGAAGGATATAGTGATTCAAACTAGATCTCTGATGTTGATGTACTCTACGCCACAAGTGGGTATGTATTTACTCATGGAGGTGGTGCAATGTCATGGAGGTCTTGCAAGAAAACCACATTGATGAGGTCAACTGTGGAAGCAGAACTAACTGCATTAGACACAACCACTCTTGAGGCAGAAAGGCTGCGTGAGCTCTTGATGGACTTGCATGTGGTTGAAAAACCTGTACCGTATTTTCTTATGAATTGTGACAACCAAACGGTTATTGCTAAAGTGAATAATTCTAAGGATAACGTGAAGTCATCAAGACACGTGAAGAGACGTTTGAAATATGTCAGGAGGTTGAGAAACTTTAGAGTAATAGCTGTTACGTATATCCAAACAAACAAAAACCCGGCAGATCCTTTTACATAGGGACTATCACGAAATGTAATAGATATTGCATCGAGGGAGATTGGTATGAGACCCATAGATGTTACACCATAGTAGTAACCCAACCTTTATGATCGGATCCCGTGAATTAGGACCTGGTATGAACAAGCTATTAGTTAACAATGGAGAGTAATAAGTGACCGTCTCTAAGTGAAGATGCAAAACTCTCAGAGTTGTAAGGCTCAGTGTTGTAAGGCAGGTTGGCAACATGCTGTAATGTGATTTTATTGGCTATTATAGCAAATATTTTTTCCTACAGAGCAGTCTTGAAAGAACGTACCTATATGAGCTCTGATTGTAAAACGTCGCAGTCTATGAGATTTGGGTGACCTCTAGTAAGCTCATGAAGAGACCAAGAAGTATGACGTACATGCTCCAAACCGTGGGGTAGCCTACTGGCACCTAGGTACTGGTTATGACTTTGAGTGAAACCTGTTCACACAAAACTAGCAATTCAAGGCATAGTCCATTGTCAAGTTGTGGATGGATGTAGCTTAAATTTATAGGCGAAATTTCAACTTAACGGTCTCTACTGAAACACTAGTATATTAAACAAGTGGGACAAAAGGAAAATCTCTAAATGGGTATTTGAGATCTGGTGGGGGATTGTTAGAATTAATGGGCTTCCCCCATCTACAAATGCTGGAATCTCAAATGAGCCCATGAATAAAATGGCAAGTGGTGGTGTGGTGTTGCTAAAGTTTAGTACCATACTGCTAGTTGAGGAAGTGTTGGACCTCTTTATATAGTGGGTTCTCTCCACCACTCTAAGTGTGTGTTAAGAGAAAGGAGAAGGACACACATGCACTCGCTCACCTCGCCTCGACTGGCCAGGCCGGGCCGAGCCGTACCGTGGCGGCGCATACATGCGACATGCATGTGAATGGTCCACCGAAATCCGGTCTGTTGCCTTGCAGGGGCGTGACTTCTTTTTGCTGTTTTATTGTTTTGTCTTGACAGACAAGTTAATTATTTCTTGTGCGGTAAGTATATGACTTACAAACCAAGTGGGTTTGAGATTGTGATTGCGACACAGTACCATCTCTGGTCCTCCTACATATACTGCTTACCGTCCTCGGCCAAAGACACACCGAAAACACCTAGGGTTTTGCCTTATCTCACAACCTGCGCCGCCACCATAGCCTACCTCATCTCGAACGCAGGCATGCACCAATGTGTGCCAGAGCAGGTCTTTGGAACCGTTCATCTTTTTGATCCTGCATCGGGAGAGGACGAATTGGGTTTTTGGGAAGCGCTTTGTGCAACTTCTCAAATTCGTCATCACGGGTCGTCTACCGTCCAAGTCGTACGGTGCTACTCATCGTCGTCTCCATCGCCGTCAACAACAGATCGTCACCAACCTCATCATCAACACCGTTGCTCATACAACAACTAACAAATAGTACGTTATTCTTGATTTGTTAATGTTTCTCTTTGTAGTTGCTACTTCGTGTGCGGTGATGATTTACATGCTCTGTTGCTCTTCTAATTTGCTAGATTATTGCATGATATTATTTGTTCTAGTTTTGAATTGTTTATTCAAATTAATCATAAATTTTCCTAATATTCCAACATGTAGAGAGAAAATATACAAAGTTACAGACGATGGTATCAAAACAAAGAGGGACATATTTCTCTCAAATCGTGTTATCAAGGTGGCTAGTGGATGCAGTGTGGTCTCCTTTCCGCGCTCATTTCTCATGTGGTCGGTTGTGTATTTCTTTTTTTAGTTTTTTAACTGCAGTTTAGGGAATTTTAGGAACATCAAACGCATTGTTTTGCTAGTTGGAATAGCTGCAAAGGACAAGAACGCGAGTATTTAGGAGGTGTTTGTTTGTTATAATGGCAATGTAAATGATAAGGAAACCAAGTTACGGTGGGACTACACTACTAGAAAAACATGACTTTGAAACGGGCCAGAATATTGCATTAGTCCCGATCTTGTTATGAACCGGGACTAATGGGTGCATCAGTCCCGGTTCATGAGGCTAGGGCACCAGCCGTGCCTTGGCAGTAACCAGACCCGGTTCGTCTGATCCCTTTAGTCCCGATTCCAGACACGAACCGGGACTAATGGGCCTTGCTCCTAGCCCAACCCCTTTAGTCCCGGTTGGTGGCTGGAACCAGGACTAAATATATGCCTATATATATATGCTTGCCCCTGCCTGCTCACTCTATTTTTTTGGTCGACCGGTGCGTGTGAAATCTGTGCTACTCTACTCTCACCTCCTATGCACACGAGGTATTCGATGAAATGCCAGAACCATGCTTAATCTTTCTCCTCTACAAGCTCGACCTCCAAGCTCCATTTTCGTCAAGATTTGTCTAGGTTTGGCGGTCCGTCACATCCTCACCGTCGTCGATCGCCCGTGTCGATCTCGTCGTCGGCACCACCGAGATGAGCGTCTTGTTCGTATCTTCTTTTTAAAAGAAAAAAGTTCTTATTTGTATGATTTACATAGATACTTGTATAAATTTCTTAATTTTATTATTGTTTGTTATTATATAGGTCCATGGTTATGGTATCCGCCCACGTCGGCCATCGTCCGGTCTATGATTCAGATGTGGTATATTATCTTTTATAACTATTTGTTTCATTTAGTGTTTATGACAATTATGCCGACCAACATGACATAGATGTGTTTATTCTAGGAGGTATGTGAACCGTAATTTTCAACCGACCCTCTTGTCGAGAGGTTAAATTTAGCTGAAAAAGAAAATGAGGATTTGAAATAAAAAATTAAAAGAATTGAGGAGGAGAAGATGAAATTGGAGTTGCATGTTGCCGATGTTGTCCATGACCACAAGATCAAGATGGATACAATGCGCTTGAAGATTAGAAAGATAAAAAATATGCCATCGATAATGAGGCTTGGTATATTTATGTTGTTGGATCAATTGCTACCTTAGTTGTGATTATGATCACATTTGTTGTTGTATTTAAATGGTTTACATAGTTGTAGTTGTTGGAAATATGCCCTAGAGGCAATAATATATTAGTTATTATCATATTTCCTTGTTCATGATAATCGTTTATTATCCATGCTATAATTGTATTGATCGGAGACTTAGATGCATGTGTGGATACATAGACAAAACCATGTCCCTAGTATGCCTCTAATAGACTAGCTCGTTGATCAAAAGATGGTTAAGGTTTCCTAGACCTGGACATGAGATGTCATTTGATAACGGGGTCACATCATTAGGAGAATGATGTGATGGACAAGACCCAAACTGCAAAAACGTAGCATATGATCGTGTCAGTTTATTGCTACTGTTTTCCGCATGTCAAGTATGTGTTCCTATGACCATGAGATCATGCAACTCACAATATCGGAGGAGTGCCTTGTGTGTATCAAATGTTGCAACGTAACTAGGTGACTATAAAGGTGCTCTACAGGTATCTCCGATGGTGTCTATTGAGTTGGCATGGATCGAGAGTGGGATTTGTTACTCCGTGTGACGGAGAGGTATCTCGGGGCCCACTCGGTAATGCAACATCACAATAAGCCTTGCAAGCAATGTGACTAATTGTTAGTCGCGGGATCTTGTATTATAGAACGAGTAAAGAGACTTGCCAGTAACGAGGTTGAACTAGGTATGGAGATACCGACGATCGAATCTCGGGCAAGTAACATACCGAAGAACAAAGGGAACGTTATACGGGATTAACTGAATCCTTGACATAGAGGTTCGACCGATAAAGATGTTCGTAGAATATGTAGGAACCAATGTGGACGTCCAGGTCCCGCCATTGGTTATTGACCGTAGAGGTGTCTCGGTCATGTCTACATAGTTCTCGAACCCGCAGGGTCTGCACACTTAAGGTTCGGTGACGTTTCGGTAGTGTAGAGTTATGTATGGTGGTGACCGAAGTTTGTTCGGAGTCGCAGATGAGATCCTGGACGTCATGAGGAGCTCCGGAATGGTCCGGAGGTAAAGATTCATATATAGAAGTCTCAGTTTGGTTTCCGGAAAAGTTTCGGGCTCATCGGTAGTGTACCGGGAGTGCCGGTAGTGTACCGGGAGTGCCGGTAGTGTACCGGGAGTGCCGGTAGTGTACCGGGAGGCCTCCGGGAGGGGTATTTCGACCCCAAGAGGTCCATGGGCTATGGGAGAATAATAACCAGCCCTTAGTGGGCTGGGAAAACAGCCACAAAGGCCCATGGCGCAGGAGAGAAAGTCCTAAAGCAAAAAGTGGAAAATCAGCCAATAGGAGGCAATCCTACTCCAACTAGGATTGGAGGTGAAGTAGGATTGCTTCCCACCTCCTATTTCGGCCGACCCAAAGGCCTTGGCTGCCTCTCCTCTCCTCTCCTCCTATATATACTAGTGGATTGGGTGGTTTTTGGACAGAATTTCCGGCCACGTGCTACCCGTTACACCGGTGCATAGTTTCTCCTCTAGATCGGTTTTCTGCAGCGCTTAGGCGAAGCCCTGCCGGAATTGCTCCACCACCATCACCGGAGCGCCGTCACGCTGCCGGTGAACTCTCTCTCTCCTCTCCACCTCCTCTCGCTGGATCGAGATGGTGGAGATCGTCATCAAGCTGCACGTGTGCTGAACGCGGAGGTGTCGTTCGTTCGGCGCTAGATCGGAAGGACCGTGATCGAGATCGCGAGACGGTTTGTGATGTGATCACGGAACGGATCGTGATGAGTTCGCGGGACAGATCGTGATCAAGATCGTGAGACGGATCATGATGAGTTCACGGGACGGATCATGATGTGTTCGCGGGACGGTTCATGATTGGATCGCGGGACGCTCGGCGATTTGGATCGCGAAGAAGTTCGACTACACCAAACGCGTTTCTTAACGCTTCCCGCTTAGCGATCTACAAGGGTACGTAGATCCACCCTCCCTCTCATAGATGCTCATCACCATGGATAGGTTTGCGTGTGCGTAGGAAATTTTTTGTTTCCCATGCGACGTTCCCCAACAGTAGTCAGTTTCAATTTATGTTTAAATTAGATGCTCTAGAGAGCTATATGTTGTACTATGAGAACTATCTATGAACTTTATGTATTTATTTTTTCCTCCATAACTTTTGATCACTACTGTATTTTGGTTTTAATGTGATGGTGAACGTGTATTAATTTGGTGACATCTCTATTCATGATGTTCTGTAAAGGTTTTTGATACATTAGCATATGCTATGTGGGTGAAATTATGATATTATGTTAATTTCAACCATTTCAGAGTTCATTTGCACGGCTTTTCAATTTCAGGGTCATCTTAGCTCAAACTAAATCATGAAATGCATGAAAAATAGCAAATGAAGTCAGAAAAGGGTTGAAAAGTGATGATGTGGCTTTGAATGGTGCATATTGAATGCAGAAAAAGTCTTGAGTTAAAATATGTTTAAAAAATGAAATCCCTTTGTAATAGACGAGTTTTCATCCAAAACCCTGATACTTCGAAGGAGATTGTCTAGTTTGTACACGAAGTGAATCCAGTTTTTCCCGTAACCCTCACAATTTTTTAGCACATGCTATGTGGGTGAAATTATGATACCATGCCAATTTTCAACCATTTCAGAGTTCATTTGCAGGGCTTTTCAATTTTAGGGTCATCTTAGCTCAAAATAAATCATGAAATGCATGAAAATAGAAAATGAAGCTAGAAAAGGGTTGAAAAGTGACGATGTGGCTTTGAATGGTGCATATTGAATGCAGTAAAAGTTTTTAGTTAAAATATGTTTAAGAAAAATGAAGTCCCTTTGTAATAGACGAGTTTTCGTTCGAAACCGTGATACTTCGAAGGAGATTGTCCACTTTGTACACGAAGTGCATCCAGTTTTTCCCGTAACCCTCACAACTTTAGCACATGCTATGTGGGTGAAATTATCATACCATGCCAATTTCAACCATTTCATAGTTCATTTGCAGTGCTTTTCAATTTCAGGGTCATCTTAGCTCAAAATAAATCATGAAATGCATGAAAAATAGCAAATGAAGTCAGAAAAGGGTTGAAAAGTGACGATGTAGCTTTGAATGGTGCATATTGAATGCAGAAAAGTCTAATGTTAAAATATGTTTTAAAAAATGAATTCCCTTTGTAATAGACGACTTTTCGTCCGAAACAGTGATACTTCGAAGGAGATTGTCCAGTTTGTACACAAAGTGTATCTTGTTTTTCCTGTAACCCTCACAACTTTTTAGCACATGTTATGTGGGTAAAATTATGATACCATGCCAATTTTCAACCATTTCATAGTTCATTTGCAGTGCTTTTCAATCTCAGAGTCATCTTACCTCAAAATAAATCATGAAATGCATGAAAAATAGCAAATGAAGTCAGAAAAGGGTGGAAATGTGATGATGTGGCTATGAATGGTGCATATTGAACGTAGAAAAATTCTTGACTTAAAATAAGTTTAAAAAATGAAATCCCTTTGTAATAGACGAGTTTTCGTTTGAAATCCTCATACTTCGAAGGAGATTGTCTAGTTTGTACATGAAGTGCATCCATTTTTTCCAGTAACCCTCACAACTTTAGCACATGCTACGTGGGTGAAATTATGATACTATGACAATTTTCAACCATTTCATAGTTCATTTGCAGTGCTTTTCAATTTCAAAGTCATCTTAGCTCTAAATAAACCATGAAATGCATGAAAAGTAGCAAATGAAGTCAAAAAAGGGTTGAAAAGTGACGATGTAGCTTTGAATAGTGCATATTGAATGCAAAAAAAGTCTTGAGTTAAAATATGTTTTAAAAAATGAAATCCCTTTGTAATTGACGAGTTTTCGTCCGAAACCGTGATATTTCGAAGGAGATTGTCCAGTTTGTACATGAAGTGCATCCAGTTTTTTTCGTAACCCTCTCAACTATTTAGCACATGCTATTTGGGTGAAACTATGATATCATGCCAATTTTAAAGCATTTCATAGTTTATTTCAGTGCTTTTCAATCTCAGGGTCATCTGAGCTCAAAATAAATCATCAAATGCATCAAAAATAGCAAATGAAGTGAGAAAAGGGTGGAAAAGTGATGATGTGGCTTTGAATGGTGCATATTGAATGCAGAAAGAGTCTTGAGTTAAAATATGTTGAAAACTATGAAATCCCTTTGTAACAGACGAGTTTTCGTCTGAAACCCTCACACTTCGAAGGAGATTGTCCAGTTTGTAGACAAAGTGCATCCAGTTTTTCCTCTAACCCTGTCAACTTTTTAGCACATGCTATGTGGGTGAAATTAAGATACCGTGCCAATTTTCAACCATTTTAGAGTTCATTTGTAGTGCTTTTAAATTTCAGGGTCATCTTAGGTCAAAATAAATCATGAAATGCATGAAAATAGCAAATGAAGTCAAAAAGGGTTGAAAAGTGATGACGTGGCTTTGAATGGTGCATATTGAATGCAGAAAAAGTCTTGAGTTAAAATATGTTTTAAAAAATGAATCCGACGAGTTTTCGTCCGAAACCTTCATACTTCGAAGGAGATTGTCCAGTTTGTACACGAAGTGCATCCAGTTTTTCCCGTAACCCTCTCAACTTTTTAGCACATGCTATGTGGGTGAAATTATGATACCATGCCAATTTTCAACCATTTCAGAGTTCACTCGCAGTTGTTTTGAATTTCAAGGACATCTTAGCTCAAAATAAATCATGAAATGTATGAAAAATAGCAAATGAAGTTAGAAAAGGGTTGAAAATTAATGATGGGGCTTTGAATGGTGCATATTAAATGCAGAAAAAGTTTGGAATTAAAATATGTTTAAAAAATGCAGAAAAAGTCTTTTATCAAACTGTAATAGCACAAAGAATGAACTAAAGAGAATGAATTAAATATAATATTATTCATTAGCAAAAAGAATAAAAACAATATTAACTAAAATTATCAAAGTATTTATTTGTTAATAGTAAAATGAATTTTCATAAAGTATATTTGTTACAAGCTTTAATAGAAACTAAAAAGCTTTTATAAACTCTAATAGCGAAAGGAATCAACTAAAAAGAATCAATACAAAATAAAACTTATGCAACTAAAATTATACAAAATTTATGCAACTAAAATTATATAAATAAAAATAACATATGCAAAAAATAATATTAAAAATCATAATATATGCAAAAAAGGCCTGCCTACTAGGCACGCGGCCTGCATACGACTAGAAACCCTACAAAGGGGCCAGGATGCAGGCCCGTAGTGCTAGCAGTGCCAATAGGGCGTCGAATAGGCATGTACTGCCTGCATTAGAGAGGGCTCCAGAGGGCAGTGACATCAACACTTATAAACCACTCAGAGCCCCTCTCGACTAGCGAGGTGAGACTAAACTTTTGGTATGGGAAGCACATCCCCTTAGTCTCGGTTGGTGGCTCCAACAAGGACTAATGCCCCCCTTTAGTCCTGGTTGGTGCCACCAACCGATACTTAAGGTCTCTGCTTTCCGCCCTTTCAGCTACTGGAAATTGACCGTTAGTCCTGGTTGGTGGCTCCAACCGGGACTAAAGGGGGGCATTAGTCCCGGCTGGAGCCACCAACCGGGAGTATAGCTCTCTCTATATAAGCGGGAGCTGGGAAAATTTGCCAAAAGATATCTGCAGTTCCCCCGACGATGCCCGTGACCACCTTAACGCCGCCAGGCTGCCCGAGCTCGTCGTCGCCTTCGCGCCATCCCCGAGTCCGCTCCTCGTCGCTGGACCTCACAGTCGTCCTCGTCGCCGGACCTCCTTGCCCTCCTTCCCGAACCTGCTCCTCGTCGCTGGCCCCGACGCCGTCCCCGAGCCCTGTCCGACGCCGGCGCCTCGTTGTCGCCCCCGACGCCGTCCTCCTCCCGACGCCTCGTCATAGCCCCCGACACCGTCGCCTCGTCACCGCCCCCGACATTGTCCCCATTCCCTACCCAACGCCATCGCCTCGCCGTCACCCCCAATGCAGTCCTGCTCCCGATGCCTCGCCATCGCCCCCGATGTCGTCGCCTTGTTGCCGATCCCGATGCCGTCCCCGAGCCCTACCCGACGCCGTCGCCTCGTCGTCACCCCCGATGTCGTGGGTACTGTCAAAAGAATTGGGGACAATATAGCTCCCTTTTGCAAATCAAAGAACATTTTTTTGCATTAGAGTTCATTTTGTCTTTGCTATGTTTCTTCCATGCCATGCTATGTTTGTTGCATCAAATATGTATGAGATGTTAGATGGATAGATAGATATGTTTAGATGGATAGATGATCATTCTGTCTTTAGAGTTCATTGTGATGTTCATTGAAGAACTTTTTGTTGTGGCAAAGTCATGAAATTTAGAGCTTTTGACCTTAATTTAGAGCTTTTTGTCCATGTATGTATGTATGTATAGATGCATGGATGGATTGATGTATATAGAAAATGTTCATATTTAGAGTAAAAAGCTTATATGAAGTGTCTCCATTAGAACTATAGATCAATGTGGATCATCTACTATGCTCAACATATGCCCTCTGTTCGTCTGTCACAAGCAGCTAGCATAACGAACCTGGAACCGTCCCCCTCTGTTTCATCTGTCCGAAAATGTAGCACTTCGGAAAAACATTCCCGGATGTTATCCCCCTTCACCTATATCGTGTACTGCCGCATTAGAACACACCTAACTCTCTCGGGAATCCTTGATAACTTCGACATGAGGGGGGAGGCAGTCCGCAAAGTATCCTCTCTCGAAAGATAGGATGACTCATCATACATGAGGGAGGAGGAGTCCTCAACGATCATTTGAAACTGACTGTTATAAAACTTGTGGACTTTGCATGATGTTTCCCACTAATCCATTGATCATATGCATATGATTCCCTTTTGCGATTAAGTCTATGTTTGCCACTAATCCATCTCTCATGGTTGTATATTGCCACACTGTAATATTTGCAGAAACTATGGACAGAGACTTAAAAAAGAAGAGTTGTTGGGGGGATATAATTTGCGACAGTGGTGATATCGATCTCAACTGCTTGTCATTTCTCAACGAAACCGATGGTCAGTAAAGAGAGGATGGCGGCTCCGGCAAGGAGAAAGGAGATCATGATGGCTCCGGTGATCGAATTGAGGACGAAGGAGATCATGATGGCTCCGGTGATCGAATTGAGGACAAAGGAGACCATGACGGCTCCGGTGATCGAATTGAGGACGAAGGAGATCATGACGGCTCGGGTGATCGAATGGAGAAGGGAGCCATAACTGCTTCAAAATCCTATGAGGTCTATATTAATTAATCCTCTGCTGACTAGATGCATTAATTATTTTGTATGTACATATATTAACGCTTCTTTCTTCTTTTAATTAGCCATCCCGATCGAGCTCCACTTTGGTAAGGAGATGAGGCCCGATGAGAAGGTTGGACCTGGAAGAAAGGTCCATGATTGAAGAAGTCTCTCCAGAAGGCCAACCAATTGCTCCCTACCGGACCAAGAACAAATTTATACATTAGTGCAAAGTTATTGTTAGGGACATCGTCCCGATCAGCTTCCAAGAATGGAATAAAAAGAAGGATCCTCAAGTTCTTTATGTCAATGATAGACTGAAAGATGATCTTTGGAACAATCTCATGAGAAATTTCATCCTACCGCCAAAGGATGATCCAAATAACCCAGTTATATACTGAAAGGTCAAGGCGTTTGCTCTTAAGAAGATGGCAGAAGTATTCAAGAACTGGAAGAAAGAATTGAACAGGAAGTTTGTCGAGAAAGACAAGACTCAAGAATTCAAAGGTCAATATGAGAAGACGAAAGATCACTGGCCCGCATTTGTGGCCTACAAGAAATCAGAGAAGGCTAAGAATAGGTCACTTAAAATAAGAAAAATGTTGCAAGGAAGCAGTATCACCATGTTATGGGGTCAGGTGGCTACAGCAAAGCCCGGCCTACATGGCACAAAGCTGAGCAAGACCTGCTTGGTAATGATGTCCAACCAGCGACATTGCCAGATCGGGCTAGGACTTGGTTCTTCGAGGTTGGGGGAACTTTGGACCCAGAAACAGGGAAGTGTGTCTGGACAAAATCTCAACTTGAAATACCCATCACAAAGTTTGAGGAAGAAATCAAGGAAGCGCTGGAAGGGAAGTTCATTCCCAACAGAGAGAAGGACGAGCTGTCAAAGGCCCTCGGGAATCCTAAACACCCTCGACGAACACGAGGCACATCAAGCTCCGTTCCATGAAAGGTTGGGTTTCCCAACAACACTGGTTACAAAAGCCGACAGAGAAAGAAGAAAGAGGAAGCAAGCAAAATGCAGAAGATGAATGAAAGATTAGCGAAACAAGAGGCACTTGAGAGCCAACGAGCTACCGACCAACCATCTCAGTGGCATGAAGATCCTTCATTGGAGACTACCCACGATGCTACCCCACCATCTCAGCGGAGAAGCAGCGTGGCTTCCACGGAGCTCATTCATCCTGATAGCACGGCTCCTCGCTACCCCGTGGATGGTATCATGAATAATGAACATTGTGTGCTAATGGCAAAATGTCATAACCTGACCTTGAAGGAGGCGGTCGGCTATGTCTTACCTCCTCAACCTGATGCAACTTTCCATTGCACTCCAGTTCCAGTTGGCTTTTCTATTGTCGCGGTGGATGAAATAATGGACGGATTTGATGGGATGGAGCTTGAGTACGCTACAGGTGAAGGGGAGCTTCTTCTTCGATGTGCCTTAAGGACTACCTGTCTATGGAGAAAGGAACACATCATGCGTCCATACTGACCGCTGCCTCAGCAGACTCGGGCGGAGGAGGCCACGGTGCATGAGTCGTCTCTGGTGCGTCAGCCGTCTCCGGTGCGTCAACCATCACCGGTGCGTCGGCCGTCTCCCCTGCCTAAGTCGTCTCCAGCGCGTCAGACGTCTCCTCGCCTCAGCGAACTCCGACGGAGGAGGACCCTCAGCAGAATCCTCCTCTGCCTCAGCCGTCTCTGTCGCATCATCGGACTCCGCCTCCTTCGCTGCCTCAGCAACATCGTAAGAGATCCGCCGCCGCTCCGATAGCTAGCAGCAGTACGAAACAGAGGAGATTCAGATCAGGCCCAAGCCTTAAGGTTCCTCCCAAGTTACCCTATGAGAGGACTGACGAGGAAAACAACGATATCGTGGCTGAAGAAGTGAGACGCCAGCTTACACCAAAATGTCCGCCTTCAGAGGAGAAAATAGATCCGGTGAAAGCGAAGCAAACTCTGGAGGCCCTTATGCGACCACCATCGCCTCCATCTCAATCAAACTATGACCGATGTATTCAAAAGACACATGATCGAGCAAGGTGGCCGGGAAGCTTAGGTAGCAGTGGCGCAAGAAGTGGGAAAACAATTTCCCAGCTCGGCAAACAAGAACTGCAATCGTACCCTCCGCTCAAGGTGGTTACTGATATTGCTAATGATCCGGAGAAAGTGGCTACTGGTCTTGCTATCACTGTTGCTGATTACTTACCCGACTCGGTAAAGTTTGAAAAGGCCGAGGTAGTACAAACCTAAAAATACGCGAACGGGAAGCCTCTCATCACACATGAGTAGCTCGACCGTCTATCAACGATGATGCGACAATTGCATGAATGGTACTTGAAAGCCTGCAAGGATGGGACCGACAATATCTTCGTGGGAATTAAAGATGAGCACTTCTTCAATGGACAGCAGGTGTTGTTCGTTGAATTTGAAGAAATATTCCAGTTATAAAATCAAAAGGAACTCGATAAAACTATCGTCAGTTCCTATTGTTTGTAAGTATTTTTTTCTATGATTAAGTCTTTAGCTCAGCTCATTTATTGCATGTATTAATTATCCTCACACTATATTATGCAGATTGAAGATCCTCGAATGCAAACAACAACAAATCTATGACATTGGGTTCAACCCAAATTTCATAAATGAACACACGTTAAATAAAATTCCTGCCAATACCGAGAAAAACTTGCTAAAGGCGTTACTTGGACAACAAACCAGAAAGGAAATACTATTTCCTTACAACTTCAAGTGAGTGTTACTATCTTGTGCACATTATGTTTTGCTTACTCGAGGTTAAGTGCAATTAACGAGTTATGCGTGCACAGTTCCCACTTTATTCTGCTAGACATTCAGCTTGATGAGGGAAAAGTAACTGTCTTGGACTCGAGACGTAAAGACCCTAAGAAGTGGACGAACATGAGGCAAATGCTTCAGAAGTAAGTTCAATCATTATCGCACCATATCGGCAACTTTCGATCATTTTCTGATATCAAGTAATCATTTTCTTTGTCGGACAGGGTTTGGAAAAGTTCACCAAAAATGTTAAGGGTGTCAGCTGGAAACCGGAGCTGCAATTTGTACACCCCCAAAGTAAGTACTACTCTAGTACCGCGCATCTCTCATTGATGCTAGTTTCAATACCATTATCATGCTTGGTTATCATTTTAATTGAACTCTATTCTCGTAAAGTGCTTGTTGCAGACACCCGGGACTAATTTATGTGCATACTACGCTTGTGAGTTCATTCGCCACTCGACCTCTGAGCGGGGTCGGGGCATATCTTTACAACAATTTGAAGTACATAAACAATATTCAGATTTTTATTTTATTACCATCAATTGTGTTGAGTTTCATTCATATATCGATCCCCTTCTTTAAATTAGATCTGGCAAAAGCGGGACGAACTCCTACCAACTGATCACGTACGAGCAATTCAAGAGGAATTGACGGGATTCTTTGTTGATCATGTCATACCTAAACATGGAGAATACCATCGAGAAATGATATGCGATGTTGGCAATTAGATATTAAGATCGTAAAAGATGTTATATTGTATATATTATATGTAATAGCGTCGAATGGATTTATGAAAACTTGTTGCATTGTTCGACTAAGCACGGAGAAAGAGAGGTCATTTCTTCTCTCTATATATTAATCATGACGATGTTGTATAATGGTGTTCTTTCATTAGTAGCTAGCGTCGAGTTGAATGAAAAGAATAAAATAAAAATGGTAAACACAAAAATAAAAGGGGAAAACACAATATGAAAACCCTTAAACCCTCCAAAACCACTAAACCCCTCCTTTCAAAAAAAAACCAACGCATGGCTGCCTTTTAAACCCGGTCGGTGTTACCAACCAAGAGTAAAGGTCCTCCTCTCAGGCGTTCCACGACGACCACGTGGAGCTTATTTAGTCCTGGTTCGTAAGCCAACTGGGATTAAAAATGAGGGACATTAGTTCCGATCGTTTTGTTCCGGTTGTAGAACCGGGATTAAAGACCCCTGAAACCGGGACTGTTGGCCTGTTTTCTACTAGTGCTAGGACATAATGGGACTTTTCCTCATCTTGTTTGGTTCCACTTGGTATTGGGAGTTGATTCCATTACGACTTTGGTAATTACATCTATAGAAGTACAGGATGGCCAGAGAAACTAGTAGAACAATGCCATGGGATCCAAGAAGTTCTAGCTCAAGCAGTGGATTAGATCGTTTGTTGCCGCCGCTCCTCGCATGGTGTCGATGACTGTTGTTCCTCTTCACGCGGTGCTTTTGCTCCTCCCGATGTGTTGTTGCTTGTCACGTAGAGGGAATCGAGGGTGAGATCTAGGACGTCCACTGCCACCAGTGCCGACGAGTGAAGGAGATCGCAGCTCTTCATGATGTCGCCGCTGCTCCTCCCCTCAACGACCGCCAATGTCGCCTGTAAATCAGACGAAGAGATCAACGACGGAGGTTATGCTCGATCTGTTGGCAGATTCGTTCGAAGGCATTCAGCGGTGTACTTCCTCCGTTTCTAAATACAAATCTAGTTTCCACTAAAAAAATACATACGGATATATATATACATACTTTAAAGTGTAGATTTACTCATTTTGTTTTGTATATAGTCTTTTTATGAAATCTCTAAAAAGATTTATATTTAGATATAGAGGAAGTATCTATTTTTTTTTAAGGAAGTGATGTATCTATTTACGGTGGGGATTGGGTTGTAATTTGTTTGCACCTATGTGTTTACAGGCTGAATCAACCAAACATGTTTTAACGAAATCAGGTAGTGATATAATAATCATATTATGTCAAAAAGGATCGAACAAAACATGCCCATAGATTGAACGCAAATTATGTCTTTCAAAAATAAGCCCGCTTAAAAAGAAAGAAAGAAAAGACTTGGTGTTGAACCAATGCACTTTTTCCATTTTAACGTAACACTAACTACTTTTTCATTGAAAAAATGGAACGCCAATTCTTATGCTCTTTTAGGAAGTGCTGCTTGTGAGATGCGTTGAGATTTTCTCCAAACAGGACGGATGAAATAATATAGTAGCAAATAAGTATTTTTTTTCAGTGGGAACCAAGGTTATTGAACTAATAGAAGAACCACATAAATTTCCGTCTTCAACAACTACACAGACAAAAGCAAACACTTGCACCCAACGCGGACAAAAGGGTTGTCAACCCCCTTGAACTCGTTACACTGATAGATAGATGAAAAAAAAGTAAATTAATTGAAGCAAGATATTTTTGCTTTTTAGCAATATGATTAAGTAGACTTGGGGGCCTGCTACTTGTAAACTGCGTTGGGATTTTCTCCGAAGAGGAGAGGAGATGCAACACAATAGAGATAAGTATTTTCCTCGGCGAGAATCAATATTATCGAACCAATAGGAAAATCACGCAAATTACCGTCGCCGGCACCTACATACAAAAGAGCAAACACTTGTACCCAACGCGGGAAAGAGGGTTGTCAAGCCCCTTAAACTCGTTACTTGCAAGTATTAAGTAGTGATAGATAGATAATATAAATATAAAATAAAATAATAGTAAATAAATGGCAGCAATATTTTTAAAGTTTTAGTAATAATATTTGTGAAGACCCGGGGGGCATATTTTTCGCTAGAGACTTCTCTCTCGAAAAAAGCATATGATGGGTAGACAAATTATTATTGAGAAATTGATAGAAAAGTGCATAGTTATAAAATATATTTTCACGACAATGATCATGTATATAGGCATCACGTCCATAAACACGTAGACCGACTTCTGCCTGCATCTACCACTATTAATCCACCAATCGACAGCTATCCAGCATGCATCTAAAGTATTAACTAAAAATAGAGTAAAGCTTGGAGCAAGATGATATGATATCGATGTAGACAAAGTAAATCCAATCAGTATGAATAAACCCCATCGTTTTATCCTCAATGACAGCAATACAATACGTGTCATGTCCCCTACTGTCACTGGGATTGAGGACCGCAAGATTGAACCCATCACAACGTGCCACTCTTACTGAAGACAAATCAATCTAGTTGGTCAAATCAAGACGATAAATCGGAGCAAAATACAAAACTTTAACAATCATGCATATAAAAATTCAGCAAAGACTCAATATATTTTCATGAATAATCGATCATAAACCCACAATTCATCGGATCCCAACAAACACACCGCAAAGAAGATTACATCGAATAGACTTCCCGCGGTGAACTTTGTATTGAAGATCATATATATATAGAGAGAGATACATCTAAATGCTAGTTATAGGCCCAGAGGTCTATGGTAAACTACTCACACATCACCATGGGAGCATTAATGTTGATGAGGAGGCCCTCCGTGATTGATCCCCATCTAGCAGGACACCGGAATAGGGTCCAGATGGGCACACGACGGAACAGAGACTTGCGGTGACAGGAAAAGTATTTTTGCTGACTCTCGGGTGTTTTCTTGATTTATGAGAATTTATAGATCAAGAGGCATCGGAAGGCGATCCCAAGCCATCAGGGCACGGCCACCCTCCTGTGCGCGTCCTGTTGGCTTGGCACCACTCATGTGGCCTCGCTTCTTCCTTCGAAGCTTTCAGGTTTTATCTTTGTCCAGAAAAAATTATCAAAAAGTTTCGTAGCATTTGGACTTCGTTTGGTACAGTTTTGCTTAAAGGACAAAAACAAATAGAAAACAACAACTCACACTGGACACTAGCTTAATAAGTTAGTTCTCAAAAAGATATAAAACAACATATAAATTTCATTTTTTGGGTTCCTTTCATAAAACATTATCTGCTCCAAAAGACGTTACTTGAATAATACAGACAAAAAGTAGTACGCGATCGCGTTTTTTTTACACAACCTACCATGTAAGGACAAAATAAACGTTAAAATCATCACAAAATTTGGACTCATCACTGGGCCCAACATTGTAGCTCGTCTAAGCAGGCCCCCCTAAGTCTTTCTCTCTTTCTTTGTGTTGTTTGTAACGGCTCTTCATTTGTGTTCTTTTTTTTTTCCTTCGTTTCTTGACTACTTTCTTTTTGTTCTTTTACTTTCTTCTTGGTTTTCGCTGGTCTTCTTATTTTTTTTCCTTTCAAAAAACATAATTACGTTTTTCAATAGTTTTTACATTTCTAGTATACACGTGGAACTATTTTTGATACACTTTGAATGTTTTTCTGGTATATTTCCAATACATGTAAAGCATTTTGAAAATACACATTGAGTTTTTATCTTCTAATGATACTAATTATTTTTTACAAATACGTTTATTTTACATTATATAATATATTTTTAGGTCTTGAACATTTTTTCAAACACGTGAACATTTTGTTAAATTGTTACATGCATTTTTTTCAATGGTAAGAAACTTTTTCCGACACTATGCGGACATTTTTGGCAATGCATAAACATTTATTTGAAAAGGTCAAGAAAATAACTGTCAAACATGTAAAGACTTTTTTGTAAATTTGATGTACTCTTTTCGATCCATATTAATTGGCATAGCTTTAGTACAATTGTGTACTAAAGCTGTCACGATTAATTTGTATCAGAGGGAGTACATTTTTCTTAAATGTCTAGTACATTTGTGCACAAGAAACACACCTGTTATAATCTGTAATTAACAAACATCTGTTTTGAATCTTATTTCTATTCTTAAAAAGTTTCTTTAGTCAGCCATTTAAATGTGTCTCATTCCCAATGACATGAGCGCACATGTAACACATGATCTATAGACATGTCTTCATATAAAATTCATGATCATGATGCATGGTCGCAACCTCGCGCGAGGTCTCTTCTCTTGTGCGGCCCCGACTATTGCATCGGCTGCCAACGACAAAGGCGGCAAACGACACGGATCGACTTCTTTAACTGAGGCAAGCTGCGACAACCTCCTTCTTCCCTGGCAAGGCCCTCCTGCGGCGTAGTTGCCAATGACGACGATGGTGCATAGGTCCTTGTGGCCACCGTTGGTGGCTCCCAAACTCTGGCTGCTCCGGCCCGGGCACAAGCGTCGTAGTGACGCCGTCCACTTCCCCTCCTGCCCACGGTCATGGCTACAACGGGTGGTCCTCCAACGAAGTGTAGTGGTGGCGTCAAATGGCTGCCCGCGGCCTCTACAGTTGCATATCCGCCATGGTCGACGTCTGATGGAGACGGCCAAACCAATCATGTGATTGGTAACTACGCATAAGTGTACCTTACGACATGTGTTTCTATAGGAGGAGATAATTATTGTAATTTTATTTTCTTTGTAAGATGGACACTCATTTTTCCCCTTTGTAACATGTGTTTGTATGGGACTAAATAAATGTTGTATTTTTTTCATAATGTGGGGTGTTATTCTCAAAGGAGTTCGACAGAGTTTTGAATTGTGTTGAGTTGTGCTCAACATTGAAATGATCTAGGTCGCTACACAGAGGCAATTGCATGTGTGAGATTAAATGTATCCCAACATGTTTGCTTTTATAAGTAGAGGAGATACTAAACATTTTTCATAAATTAAATGAGCTTTTTAACAGTTTACAAACAATTCGTAAAATGTCAACAACATTTTTTTATATGAACATTTAAAAAAATCATGATTATCAACAGGAAATAATATTTTCGCAAACAATGTTTTTACACTGAGTGACATTTTTAAATGAACGATTAAGATTATATACTATTGAAATAAAATATAATTTCATTTCAGAAATAACAATCAAAACAAAATTTCCGCAAGGAGCCAGCCCTCCCTCCCGTTATGGGTAGGCCCATGTAGGGTGTCCTTGAGGCCAGACGTGCTTCTGTATCGCTATGAGCGAGAGACAGCCACTCCCGTTGTCACCCGCTCAGGCCGTTATCATGAGGTGTAGAACCGAACCTTTGGGCTGTTTGGGCTTTAGGTTTCTGTTTTCTTCTTTGCTTTTGAATTTAAATTTGATTTACAAATAAATTCCACTTCAATTCCTTCTGGAAAAGTTTCACAGAACTCCAATTAATATGTAGGACGTAGGAGAAATATTTCCTGCCCAAATATTAAATAAAATAACTGTCCTGAATTTCTAACTCCACTTTGGCACATTCCTTAAAAAATGATTTTAGGGTTCTAAATAATTCTATGTTTTGAGCCACAAATGATAACCAAAACTAAAAAATCCTAGTGGACGCTAGCTATGAACATGCAACACGAGCAAAATTAGCAAAGTTTTCAATCAACTCAAAGTTTATAATTCACATTTCAAAAAAATGGGATGTGACAGTTTTGGCCTAGCCATCTTGCATAGTAACCATTGTCGCCGCTACAGCTATGCTTAGTTTTCTGGCGAAGGAAATGGCGAGCTATCTAAACACACCAAGCTTAAGTGAACCAAAAGCATACTATTATTTCTAACAATAATCTCCTTACAAAATTGTTTCCTGCTCTAGGACAACCAAGATTTATTTTACACTCATTTTACCCGTGTTTATACTGGATAACTTCTGATTTTTCTGAGATAAACACTTCTATTTTCCTACCAATGATTGATAAATGCAAATATTACAATATCTTTATTTATTTTATTTCCTACAGAAATGGGTTATATTTGTGTTAATTCAAGTCATAAAATAAATATATTGGGTGGGAAGACCAATGCCAATCAGCCGGAGGCACGCAACCAACTCTAGAGGAGAGGACGGTGTCGGTAGAACCCTACACGCTCATACTGACAGTCTTACTGTCTGCGTGCTAATACAACGCAGAGACATCCCCTTTGTGATTCAGCGAGGGCACTAACACGCTCAAGATCTTCTACGTCATAATGTAAAGGATGATGAGACACGATTATTTTTAGCCAAGCACATGTTATTCGCAGGAAGTGGTGAAGGTGTGTTTACAAAGAAGAACACTCCTTGTCGGGAGCTAGCCAAATACCGGGCGTGCTAGGATTACCTAGAGTATAATTGCTCTAGAAGCCACTCATTTTATACGTAGCCATGGACCTCCTTTTATACTGATAAGGGGCTACTAAAGTTGTTGAAACGGTGTTGGCACAATAGAACACCTCCACATTAAATATGGGGGTATGTGTCGACTTGTCCCCTTGTCGGGACATAGGCGCATGTCTTGTCGTTGCATGTTTACCGAACAGTCCCTTCTATTGTGACATGGCGCTAGGGAGGTGTCACACGCACGATAAAAGGGGTGTCGGTTCACGTTAGACGCCACCTAATTGTCGTGTGGCAGTGCTCACCACACGACAACTTGCTTTGACCACCCGTAGGTCGCCACCAGCCTAAAGTTTAGCCCCATCGCATAGATCATGGCTGGAATAGCTGGCCATCAACCGTTGATGTGTCGTTGTCTAGGGCAACCATTTTCATGATACATGGGCTCGTGGAAACCTTGCCAGGAGAGACACTCTCTCCGACTACAGTTTTGGCCTTGACATTGTCGATGGTATCACATGAATCCTCTTCAAGTGTGAAGGTCTTGTCAGTGAGTGTCTTCACAAATATTTGCATCTTGAGGTTAAGTCTTGACGAAAATCTGCATACCACGATGTTGCCACGAGGCAAAGTGGAGAATGGGCTCCCTCTAGATGTTGTAGTCAGCAATGGTGCTGCCATCTTCAAGCTACTTGCCAGTAGGGAGGTGACAACTTGTTCCATTGAGAGAGGTCCTCTTCATCTTCGATTTTGATGAAGTTCTACATGCCACCTTAGAAGGGGCATGGATGTATGTTGTTGAAAAGTAGCCAGCGCTCCACCGCCAAGAAGGTTGTAGTGGCCCATGCTTGATGGGTTTGTGAGGCCCGGGTTTCACAGTAACGACACGTACAACCCTTCGCCGACTCCATGACGTTCGCACTGACAACTTTCCTGAAGGCACCCAAGCCTAGTTTGCACCAGAGACGCCCTGAATCCCTATTTCGCCGACCTGCATCATATAAAGGAGAGAAAACCCATTCGGCAAAGAGAGTCACTCCATTCATCAAGTTCATCCCTTCGTAGCCGCGATGGCCAACTACAACAACACCATCATCTCCATAGCCATTTCACCTTCATCTCAATTTCCAGCATCATAATTCGTCTTGTTTGAAAATACTGTAAATAGTTATAGCTAGTTTTTCTATTATAATAGAAGATAAATTAGCACTTGGTTTCATATACAAAATTTAACCGACAAGGCACCGAGAAATATAACAAAAAACAAAGTTAGCATTTTGATTGCCATTTATGACGTGAAATATGTAGAGACTAGAGAAATGGGCCAGGTTAGCATGCTTAATTAAGATCTTAAGATCTTGTCAGAAAGAAAAAAACAAGGAAATGGTCTGAAATGGCACCAAGTTTTTTATCCCATCATTGAGTTTCGGCAATCGAACACACACAGAAAACGAGTGTGCATTAGAAATTGTACAAAGCGGAGAATGCTCGGGCCACTTCCAAAGTCCAGACTTCTTCCTTGTTCTACCTCGTCATTTGCTTGTTCCCCGTCTATCTTGAAAGTGCAACCTCATAGGAAAACTTGATGTCAAGATGTTATGAAAGACATCAAATCACTTTGATATTTCCCCTCAAAAATGTCTATTTGACATTGAAATTATACATGTGCTAATTTCTCGTGTTTACAAAATCCATGATGAGTTCACGCTCAGCGCTTATCTCCGATTTCCCCTCCCCCCCCCCCCCCCCCGCGCGTCGCCCCTCCTCTGGCGACTCGGGGGAACCCCGGCCTGCCGCCACGCCCCCCTCCCCCCACCCCCCAGCCTCGCCGCCACTAGAGGAGATCGTCGGCGAAGCCCGGGCGCGCTCCGGGGAAGGTGGCAGCTGGGCGCTTTTCCTGGCCCTCGTGAATGGATCTCGTCCGATGAGGGGCACGTCGTCGCGATTGGATCTGAGGCCGACCTCGGGGTCGGGTGGCGGTGGCGGGGCGGTGGCTGGCTGTTGGCGCGCGGCGCGGCGGCGAGCGGGAGGCACGTGGGGAGGCGGGGTGTAGGCGCGAGAGCGCAGCGAGGTCGTGGCATTGTCTCTTGCGCGCTTGGGGCGGCTCTGGACGGCCGCTGGCCCGGCGTGGCTGGCGGCTTGGTGGTGGTGGGGGAGGCTGTGCCCAAGGGCCACGCTGGCGACCACCGTGGGCTTCCCCGAGTGAAGCTTGGTGGTCTTCGTGGCAGTGCGGTGGTGGGCGCCAGATCTGGCCGGTTTGGCCGGCGCCGGCGTTTGCAGGTGGAGAGGTTGGTGGCTCATGCGTGAGGATGGCGCCGTAGTCACGTAGGAGGTGTGTGGGTCAGCGGGCTTGCGGACCGGCGGTGCTGCATCGCCGGTTGCGTGGGGGTGCTCGGCGAGGTGGCTTCGGGCGAAAGCCTAGACGGCATGGCGTCTGCGGACGTCATTTCTCCTCCTTGGGGGTCGTTGTGGAGCCCTTCCTTGCCCGGCACCTTCGGGCCATGGACATCGGGCGAAAGCCTAAGACTCTGTGGTGAGTCGGGTGACGGCGTCGTTCTTCCACGTCGCTCTACCCCCTTGGGGGCGTTGCCTTGAGGGTCATGGCCTCTTTCGTGCTTTCCCGGAGCCGGACACACACGACATCGGGGTCGGCAGGTGCCCGACCGGCGATGTGTTGGGCGCGACTTCTAGTGTGGTTACGATGGCGGCTTCGGGCGGAGCTGGTGTGTTGTTGAGTTTTGGTAGTCGGTTTCTTCCGGCGTGTTCGAGGGGTTGTCACGCCTCACTTTGTCTTCCTGGAGTCGGAGCTGCTGAGGAGGGTCCCTTGCGACGACGATGACGTGAGGCGGGTGGTCGGTTGTGGCGCTGGCTCGACGCAGGCTCAGTGGTTTTCTCCTGCAATGCTCGTCGACAGAGTCGGAGCTGCCTGGTAGTTAGCAGGTGCGGTTGACTATTTGGCATCGGCCGACACGGGCCTCGGCGTTTGCTTGTGGTGAGGGCTACATCGATGGTTGTCGATGGTGGAGTCGGAGTCGTCCTTGTGAAGGTTTGATGGCGATGACACCGTGTTTGAGCCTTGACGGTGTTCTCTCCTCAGCGACGTGTGTGCGTTCGTGTGTGGGTAGCCAGGTCGCCCTGTGTCCTGGGTGGACATGTTGTAACGGTTTTCGTCTGGTTTTCCGTTAATCAACCGGGCAATTCTCTTCTTCTTTATTAATGAGATGAGGCAAAAAATTTGCCTCCGTTTCGAAAAAAATAAATACAAAACCCATGAACACCAACTTTCTACCGGAATAAAAAATACATCCAACCTCTAGGTTATAACTTTCAGCACAAAATTTCCAAGACATTCACTAGAATAATATATTTGTGGAGTCAAACTAGATTAACTAGTTAAGTTCCCCCAAATACAAAACACAACAAATTGCATGGAAAGGGAAGGGAGGGAATAAAGACTCTTAAGAGATCATGAAAACAATACAACAATGCGCATAGAGGAGAAAGTCACTCACGGGGTAGGTTGGGTAGCTGACCTCGATGCTCCATGCCACACCTATTCTCGACTCCAATTCGGAAAAGGACCATGTTCTTCCTAGAAGAAAGGCTCCAAGAGGTGTGAGAAGTAGATGTTGCACCTACGCAGAACATTGCACCGTATTTGTTACAGAAAAGAATATCTTTTTAAATATATATTTATTTATTTTACCGTTTTCCCAGGTGTATCTAAGCTCGAAACCATGTAATCTCTTCCGGTACAAGAGCTGCCAAAAGTAACAATTAATCACAACACAAATTTAACCAACACATAAACAAGCTAGTACTAATGCTACCAGTTATGTCGCGCGCACACACGAGCCCATGGGCTCGTGGTCGAACCGAGGTCGACGTGAGAAAGCAGAGAAAGCAGGAACAAACTCGCCTGAAAGAAGAAGCTTGATGAAGTGGCACAAGTTTTCTGGTCCCGACATATGGAGTTTCAGCAAAAGAGAACACACACAAGCAACGTGCGTGGGTTAGAAATCAATGAAAGCGAAGAATGCTTAGAGCAACTCTAGTAGACCCCGCAAAAAGTCTCGACCTGCAAAATAACCGTTAAAATGCGGGTCGGCATGGAACTTCCCGTCCGAACAGACCCCGCAAAGACGGTCGGCCCGCAAAATTTTTTGAGGGGCACGGCAAAATCTCGGTCTAAACCCGCGTATACACGGGTTTCCTCCTCGTCATTGCGGTGCCTTGCATATAAGCGGAAGGGGTTGGTGGGGAGGGACATTTCAGCCCGCGCTTTCCCCATCAAACACTTCTCCTCTCCCCCTCGCCCCGCCACCGGGCCGCCGCCCAAGATTCCGACGAAAGCAGCCGGCGGGAGCACACCGAAAGGCCGCCACACGCATGAGGCCTCCCCTCCACCCCTCCTGCGTCGGTGGGCCGAAAAGTTGCGGATCTGCGGCCCTTCATCGCCCACCGCCGGATTTGGCTTTTTCGGACGCCGGTGGCTGCGCCAAGCGATGGAATGGTCGGGGAGCATCTCCCGCAGCCCCGGCAAGGTCGCATCGCCGCATGCAGGTATGGGTTCGTCCTCCCACCGCCGTCGCCGGTTTGCGGGCATGGATTCGGACCGGGCTCGGCGCTCGCGCAGAGGCTCCATGGCTCGCCGATGCCGCTCATACAGTGCGACGACTACACGCGGACAGTGATGCGGCTAACTTCGGGCACGCCAAATCACCTCGGATGGGTGTTCTTCAAATGCGAGAACGATGGGGTACGTGTTGTTTTCGTTCGGCCCATTTTGATAGCTCGTTTTTAGATTCAATTGCGGTAGCTCATGTCAAACATCGTCATGTGTGTAGGAAGATGGATGCTCATTTTGGTTTTGAAAAGATGGATGCTTATTAAGGTGCAAAATTTGGTTTTCCGGGCCGGGAGGAGCTGCGCCAGATCAGACCCCGCAAAGCCGACCCGTAAAAGAGCATATTCCGCGAATATCCTTTTTTACGGGTCCGTTATGCGGGGTCTGCATCTGCCGCCGTCCGTGCCGACCCACAAAGCTGTTTTTTCGCGAACTGCAAACGCGTTTTACGGGGCGGCCGGATGCCAGGTCTGCTAGAGTTGCTCTTAGACCCCTTCCGAAGGTCGGGCTCCTTCCATATTCTACGCCATCAACAACGTGACAACGTGCGTGGGTTGTAGTGGCCCATTCCCCAATCTATCTTCAAAGTTGAACCTCATAGGAAAACTTAATGTCAGTTATGATAGACATTCATGTCTCTTCGATATTTGCCCTAAAATAAACCATTTACGTTGCAGTTGTTGTACGTGTATTTTTTTCCCAGCGTTTACAAAATCCATGAACACCAACTCCCAACCGGAGTGAAAAACATCCAACCACTTGGTTAGAGCTTTATCAAGAAACAATATTTTGCATATAGATCTAGAGTTGTTGGATAAAGTAACACAAGTTTCCAATGCTTTCACTAAAACTAATATTTTGTCAAGAGTCAAACTAAACTAACTATACTTAAGCTCCCCTAAACTCCCCTAAAAAAAACTTTCAAACACAGCAAGTTGCATGGGAAAGGAGGTCATGAAAATAATAGCATGGCACATCGAAGAGAAAGCCAACCACACTCGCCGGTAGGTAACCAAACCTACTCTCGTTCCTAATTTTGGAAAGTACCATGTTCTAGTCTAGTCTAGAAGAAAGACTCCATCGGAGACGGTCTGGACACATGGCTCTCCGTGGATTGGTCTTCACTTGTCCGTGGATAGATACGGTGTCCGTTTTGATGGTCAACATTAGAAATGCTATAAATAGTTATAGCTATTTTTTCAGTAATACTGAAAGATAAATTAGCACTTGGTTTCATATACAAAATTCAATCTGCAACGTACCGAAAAATATAACAAAAAAACAAAGTTGGCATTTTGATTACCATCTGATGATGTGAAATATGTAGAGACCGGAGAAATGGGCCGCGTTAGCACGCCTAATTAAGATCTTAAGATCTCGTCAGAAAGAAAAAGCTACGAGATGGTCTGAAGTGGCCTCAAGTTTTTGATCCCATCATGGAGCTTCAGCAATCGAAGACACACAAACAATGCGTGTGCCTTAGAAATTGTACAGAGTGGAGAATGCTCGGGCCCCTTCCAAAGTTCCGACTTCTTCCTTGCTCCATCTCGTCGCTTGCTTGTTCACCGGTCTATCTTGAAAGTGCAATCTCACAGTAGAACTAGATGCCAAGATTGGTTACGAAAGGCATTCAGATCACTTTGATGTTTCCCCTCAAAGAAATGTCTATTTGACATTGCAATTATACATGGATTAATCTCTCGGCGTTTACAAAACCCATGAACACCAACTTTCTACTGGAATAAAAAAGACATCCAACCTCTAGGTTAGAACTTTCAGCACAAAATTTCCAAGACTTTTACTACTCCCTCCGTTCACTTTTGTAAGACCTTCTAAACATTTAAGATAACGTCTAAAATAGTTCAATTTCAACTGTCTTAAACGTCTTACAAAAGTGAACAGAGGAAGTAGAACAATATCTTTGTTGAGTCAAACTAAATTAAGTAGTTAAGTTCCCCAAATACAAAACACAACAAGTTGCATGGAAAGGGAAGGGGAGAATAAAGATTGTGATAGATCATGAAAACAATACAACAATGCGCACACAGGAGAAAGCCACTCACGGGGTAGGTTGGGTACCTGACATCAAGCCACACCTACTTTCGTTCCCAACTCGGAAAAAGGCCCATGTTCTTTCTAGAAGAAAGGCTCCAAGAGGTGTGAGAAGTAGATATTGCACGTAGGTAGAACATTCCGCCATGTTTGTTACAAAGAAACAATTTTTTAAATGTTATTTTTATTTTACTGTTTACTCAGGTGTATCTAAGCTTCAAAACATGTAATCTCTTCCGGTACAAGAGCTGCCAGAAGCAACAATTAATCACAACATAAATTTAACCAACATAGAAACATACTGATGCTAGTACCAGTAATGTCGCACGCACACACGAGCCCTTGGGCTCGTGATCGAACCGAGCTCAACGTGAGACAGCGGAGTAAGCAGGAACAAACTCGCATGAAAGAAGAAGCTTGGAGACGGTCTGAAGTGGCTCAAGTTTTTTGGTCCCGGCATGGAGTTTCAGCAAACGAACACACACACACAAAAAAAAGCAACGCGCGTGCATTGGAAATTGTACAAAGTGGATAATGCTCAGACCCGTTCCAAAGATCGGGCTCCTTCCATACTCTACGCCATCCTGTGCCCTTTCCCTAATCTACCTTCAAAGTTGAACCTCATAGGAAGACTTAATGTCAGTTATGACTTATGAAAGACATGCATTCCCGTCTCTTTGATATTTGCCCTAAAATAAACAATTTGGCATTGCAGTTATACGTGTGTTTCTTTCCAGCGTTTACGAAATCCATGAGCACCAACTCCCAACCAGAGTAAAACAAGCATCCAGCCACTTGGTTGGAACTTCATTAAGAAACAATATTTTGCATAAAGATCTAGAGTTGTTACATAAAGTAACACAAGTTTCCAAGGATTTCACTAAAACAAATATTTTGTCAAGAGTCAAACTAAACTAACTATACCTAAGATCCCCTAAAAAACTTTCAAACACCACAAGTTGCATGGGAAGGGAGGTCATGAAAACGATAGCATGGCACATCGAAGAGAAAGCCAACCACACTCGCCGGTAGGTAACCAACCTACTTCTCGTTCCCAATTCCGGGAAGTACCACGTTCTAGTCTTCTAGAAGAAAGGCTCCACCGGAAACGGTTTGAACACGTCTCTTTCATGCGCTCCCCCATGCATACCGTTCATAAACAGCAAGCAGACGTTCGTGAAACGACCTTTCTCTTGTTGACCTCATTTTATATGCTCGTGCACAGGAACGGAAAGAACAAGCCCGCGTATACGGTGTGAAAGTGAAATCAGCACCAACAGCACCGAAACTTCTTCCCAACGGAAGAAAGAAAGGAGCACCAACACAACACATCATGGTCAGGTCCCGGCTCTGATTTCCTCTCGTGCAACGCAACCTGTGGAAGGAAATTTCTCTGCTGCGAGGTCAACCGTCGATGTTGCCAACTCACACTCCGAGCAAGGGACAAGGAGGCGGCGTTTGCTCGGCAGAGAGAGGGATCAAATGCGGGAGACGGCAAGGCCCGGTTAGGGCATCTACATTTGGATTTGACAAATTTGGCATCTCAAACGTCCATAGACACGACCGTCAGTGTCTGTATGTGCTCGTTTTGAGTTGATATTTATCCTATATGTCCGGTCGCATGTATCTAATTGATGGAATAAAAAGAGATAAAAAAATCAGCGGTGAGCCAAATCTTATGTGAAAACTGACCGGGCACATCCGGTCGCATATAAGAGGAGTATCGAACAATCCGAATATTTAGAGAGACTTTGAGGATCCGGTTGGGTCAGCTTTATCATTCTCTGTTGCGTCGCGACCATCCGGTTAATTTCAGAGTTTGGTTGTAGATACTCTTACTACTCCATGGAGTTAATAGGCTGCTATGAAAATTTATTTGCACTTTAACAATTCAACCTTTATTAATTAATAGTTCATGAGTCATGAGCATTTTCAATTCGAACACCTCAAACTATTAAACTATCCGTGTATGTTCATGAAGACAACTCAGACAAGATCTCGATAGAAAAGAGAGGAGAAAATGCAACCTAGTCAGGCCTTTCAAATTGTTCTCATATTCTCAAGTTGGCCTTGGACCCTCAAACTTAGAGCATCTATAGCCGGACCTCTCATATCCTTCTCAAACAATCGGAATGAATAGATCGGAAATTTTCCCAAAAAAAAAACACACGAACATTATATGGATGCCTCACAGGCATACAAGGAGTCAAATTAGTCCTGTTCGATTGAAGATGCTCCGTGCTACAAAGTTTTGATATGGAAAAATACGAATCCTGTGATATAGTTTTTTTTAGCATATAATTCATATGTTATTAGTCAATTATTTGATCAAATTTAGGCTTAATTTTTTAGGGAATAAGGGCATCTTCAATGCCGACTCTCAAATCAGGCACTGCATTCGTCCACGGATCGGGCGGGACTACCCACAGATATTGATGCGAGAGCCGACCATCCTAAGCTAGCCGTATACATCCATTTTTATTTAGTTCACACACTCAAAATAACCGCATACCTAGTTTGAGTTTGGCTAAAAAATAGTTCAAATGTCAAATGCAACGGTAGTTCTAATTTAAATATTATAATACAACAAAATATTCAAATTTAGAACCGCATGCATCCTCGTCATCTCATATGTGTAATCCAACTCGTCGGACCAATCATCATGCGAATCAACATAGTACTCGTATATGTACTTCATATCTAAATCGATCGCTTGAAAGAAGAAGGGACAAAAAATTAGCACATGCATTTTACTGAACACTTGCACTAGTAGAAAACAGGGCTTTGGTCCAGGCCGGGCCAGCCCATTAGTCCCGGTTCAGTCACGAACCGGGACCAATGGGGGCAATGGTCCCGGTTCGTGAGGCCAGGGGGCCGGCCGGGCCACGTGGGGCATTGGTCCCGGTTCGTCTAGACCCTTTGGTCCCGGTTCTAGACACGAACTGGACCAATGTGCCTCGCTCCTGGCCCACAACCATTGGTCCCGGTTCGTGGATGGAACCGGGGCCAAAGGGGGTCCTATAGCCTCGTTCTAACCACGAACTGGGACCAATGAGATGCCTATATATACCTCCTCGCCAGCGAGCAGAGCACTCCATATTGCTCTGTTTTTCTGGTCGGCGAGGGGAGAGATTTGTGGTGCTCTAGCTCACCTCCTATGCACATGAGGTGTTTGATGAAATGCCCAAGCCACACTTAAGCTTTGTCCTCTCGAAGCTCCTTGTCCAAGCTCCATTTTCCTCAAGATTTGTCTAGGTTTGGCGGTCCGTCATGTCCCGTCCCCGTCCTCATCGTCGTCGATCGTCCGCGCCCATCTTGGTGTCGGCACCACCGTGGTTAGCCTCTTCTTCTTATCTTCTTTCTAAAAGGAAAAAGGTTTTACTTGTATGATTTAGATAGATACTTGTGTAATTTTCTTACTTTTATTGTTGTTTATTATTATATAGTGCAATGGTTTTCGTATCCGCCTCCATCGGTCCTCATCCTGTCTATAATTCGGATGTGGTATATATTATCTTTTATAACTATTTGTTTTATTTAGTGTTTATGACAATTATGCCGACCAACGTGACATAGATTTTTTAATCTAGGAGGAGGTAGTTGAACTAGAAATTCCAACCCACATAGAAACTCTTGTCGAGAAGTTAAATTTGATTGAAAAATAAAACAATGACTTGAAAGAAAAATTACAAAGAGTTGAAGAGGAGAAGATGAAGTTGGAGCTGCATGTTGCCGATGTCATCGACGATCACAAGACCAAGATGAATGCATTGCGCTTGAAGATTAGAAATATTAGAAAATATGTCATTCATACTGAGGCTTGGTATCATTATGCCGTTGGATCAATTGGTACCTTAGTAGCGGTTATGATCCCATTTGTTGTTGCATTTAATTTTTTTACATAGTTTTGATGTATGTTTTAATTAGATGCTCTAGAGAGCTATATGTTGTTCAATAATGAGAACTATGTATGAACTATATGTATTTCTTTTGGTCACTATTGTACTTTGGCTTTATTGTGGTGATGAATTTCTATTAATTTGATCACTTCTCTATTCATGATATGTTGTAATGATTTTTAATACAATTTATTATATAACACACGCAGATGAACCAACAATGGATGTACGATGATCGACACATCTCCGGGTATATTAAGGGCCTGCATAATTTTCTCGAAGTGGCTGAGGCAAACAAGCGGAATGGTTTTATCCATTGCCCATGTACTGTCTGTGAGAATATGAAGGCTTTCTCCAACTCTAAAACCCTTCACTTCCACCTGCTTGAGAAGGGTTTTATGCCACACTATAATGTTTGGACCAAGTACAGAGAAAGAGGGGTTATGATGAAAGACAACGAAGAAGAAGAGGATGATGACAACTATGTGCCTCCTGAATACGGTGATGCTGCAACGGGGGAAGATGAAGATCAAGAGGAACCAGACGATTTGCCCGATGATGATCTTCGTCGGGTCATTGTTGATGCAAAGAGACAATGCGAAAGTGAAAAGGAGAAGTTGAAGTTCGATCGCATGCTAGAGGATCACAAAAAAGGGTTGTACCCCAATTGCGAAGATGGCAGCACAAAGCTCGGTACCACACTGGAATTGCTGCAATGGAAGGCAGAGAATGGTGTACCTGACAAAGGATTTAAGAAGCTACTGAAAATATTGAAGAAGAAGCTTCCAAAGGATAACGAATTGCCCGACAGTACGTACGCAGCAAATAAGGTTGTATGCCCTCTAGGATTGGAGGTGCAAAAGATACATGCATGCCCTAATGACTGCATCCTCTACCGCGAGGCATACGAGGATTTGAACGCATGCTCGGTATGCGGTGCATTGCGGTATAAGATTAGACGAGATGACCCTGGTGATGTTGACGGCGAGCGCCCCAGGAAGAGGGTTCCTGCCAAGGTGATGTGGTATGCTCCTATAATACCATGGTTGAAATGTCTGTTCAGAAACAAAGAGCATGCCAAGTCGATGCGATGGCACAAAGAGGACCGTAAGAAAGACGGGAAGTTGAGAGCACCCGCTGACGGGTCGTAGTGGAGAAAGATCGAGAGAAAGTGAGCGACTTTACAGGTGACCCAAGGAACGTATGGTTTGGTTTAAGTGCAGATGGCGTTAATACTTTTGGGGATCAGAGCAGCAAGCATAGCACATGGCCTGTGACTCTATGTATGTATAACCTTCCTCCTTGGTTGTGCATGAAGCGGAAGTTCATTATGATGCCAGTGCTCATCCAAGGCCCTAAGCAACCCGGCAATGATATTGATGTGTACCTAAGGCCATTAGTTGATGAACTTTTATAGCTATGGAATGGAAGAGGTGTACGTGTGTGGGATGAGAACGAACGGGAGGAATTTGACCTACATGTGTTGTTGTTTGTAACCATCAACGATTGGCCTGCTCTCAGTAACCTGTCAGGACAGGCAAACAAGGGATACCACGTGTGCACACACTGTTTAGATGACACCGACAGTATATATTTGGACAAATGCAGGACGAATGTGTACCTAGGGCATCGTCGATTTCTTCCGACCAACCATCAATGTCGAAAGAAAGGAAAGCATTTCAAAGGGGAGGCAGATCACCGGAAGAAGCCCGCCCTCCGTACTGGTGATCACATACTTGCTATGGTTAATGATTTAGAAGTAATCTTTGGAAAGGGTCCCGGCGGACTATGTGTTCCGAATGACGCTGAGGGACGCGCACCCATGTGGAAAAAGAAATCTATATTTTGGGACCTACCCTATTGGAAAGACCTAGAGGTACGCTCTGCAATCGACGTGATGCACGTGATGAAGAATCTTTGCGTGAACCTGCTAGGCTTCTTGGGAGTGTATAGGAAGACAAAAGATACACCGGAGGCACGCGAGGAACAGCAACGTCTGCATGAAAAAGACGGCATGCATCCAGAGCGGTATGAAGGTCCTACCAGCTACGCTCTTACCAAAGAAGAGAAGGAAATCTTCTTTGAATGCCTGCTCAGTATGAAGGTCCCGTCTGGCTTCTCGTCGAATATAAAGGGAATAATAAATATGGCAGAGAAAAAGTTTCAGAACCTAAAGTCTCATGACTGCCAAGTGATTATGACGCAACTACTTCCGGTTGCATTGAGGGGGCTTCTACCAGAAAACGTTCGATTAGCTATTGTGAAGCTATGTGCATTCCTCAATGCAATCTCTGAGAGGGTGATCGATCCAGAAATCTTGCCAAGGCTAAGGAGTGATTTGGTGCAATGTCTTGTTAGTTTCGAGTTGGTGTTCCCACTGTCCTTCTTCAATATCATGACGCACGTCCTAGTTCATCTAGTCGACGAGATTGTTGTTCTGGGACCTG
Organism: Hordeum marinum; assembly: GCA_022496015.1. Classification (NCBI taxonomy): domain Eukaryota; kingdom Viridiplantae; phylum Streptophyta; class Magnoliopsida; order Poales; family Poaceae; genus Hordeum; species Hordeum marinum. Next base: position 59,001,588 of record CM039677.1, read on the forward strand.
TATTTCTACACAATATGTTCCCCTTTGAGAGGTTCATGGGAGTCTTAAAGAAATATGTCTGTAACCGCGCTAGGCCAGAAGGAAGCATATCCATGGGCCATCAAACAGAGGATGTCATTGGGTTTTGTGTGTTGGAAATATGCCCTAGAGGCAATAATAAATTAGTTATTATCATATTTCCTTGTTCATGATAATCGTTTATTATCCATGCTATAATTGTACTGATCGGAGACTTAGATGCATGTGTGGATACATAGACAAAACCATGTCCCTAGTATGCCTCTAATAGACTAGCTCGTTGATCAAAGATGGTTAAGGTTTCCTAGCTATGGACATGAGATGTCATTTGATAACGGGATCACATCATTAGGAGAATGGTGTGATGGACAAGACCCAAACTACAAACGTAGCATATGATCGTGTCAGTTTATTGCTATTGTTTTCTGCATGTCAAGTATATGTTCCTATGACCATGAGATCATGCAACTCACTGACACCGGAGGAGTACCTTGTGTGTATCAAACGTCGCAACGTAACTGGGTGACTATAAAGGTGCTATACAGCTATCTCCGAGGGTATCTGTTGGGTTGGCATGAATCAAGACTGGGATTTGTTACTCCGTGTGACGGAGAGGTATCTTAGGGCCCACACAGTAATACCACATCACAATAAGCCTTGCAAGCAATGTGACTAAGTGTTAGTCACGGGATCTTGTATTACAAAACGAATAAAGAGACTTTCCGGTAACGAGGTTGAACTAGGTATGGAGATACCGACGATCGAATCTCGGGCAAGTAACATACCAAAGAACAAAGGGAACATCATACGGGATTAACAAAATCCTTGACATAGAGGTTCGATTGATAAAGATCTTCATAGAATATGTAGGAACAAATATGGGCATCTAGGTCCCGCTATTGGTTATTGACCGTAGAGGTGTCTCGGTCATGTCTACATAGTTCTCGAACCCGCAGGGTCTGCACACTTAAGGTTCGATGACGTTTCGGTAGTATAGAGTTATGTATGATGGTGACCGAAGGTTGTTCGGAGTCCCGGATGAGATCCCGGACGCCACGATGAGCTCCGGAATGGTACGGAGGTAAAGATTAATATATAGGAAGTCCTATTTTGGTCGCCGGAAAAGTTTTGGGCTCATCGATAATGTACCGGGAGTGCCGGTAGTGTACCGGGAGACCATCGGGAGGGGTATTTCGACCCAAGAGGCTACATGGGCTGTGGGAGAGTGAATACCAACCCTTAGTGGGCTGGTGGAAGTCCCACACAAGGCCCATGCGGCTGGGAAGAAAAGCCCAAAGAGAAAAAGGTGGAAAAAGGCAAAAAGGCAAAAATAAGGAGGAGTCCTAGTCCTACTAGGATTGGAGGAGGAACCCTCCTCTCCTCCTTGGTTCGACCGACCCAAGGCCTGGCTCCTTGGGAGCCAAGCCTCCTCCTCTCTTCCTCCTATATATACTAGAGGTTTTAGGGTTTTGGCACTAGATTTTCAACCACGTGCTACCCGTTCCTCCAGTGCATAGTTTCTCCTCTAGACCGGATTTCTGCAGTGCTTAGGCGAAGCCCTGCCGGAATAGCTCCACCACCATCGCCGGAGCGCCGTCATGCTTCCGAAGAACTCTTCTACCTCTCCGCACCCTCTTGCTAGATCAAGAAGGTGGAGATCGTCATCAAGTTGTACGTTTGCTGAACGCGGAGGTGCCGTCCGTTCGACGCTAGATTGGAAGGACCATGATCAAGATCGCGAGACGGATCGTAATGAGATCGCGGGACGGATCGTGATGAGTTTGCGGGACGGATCATGATGAGATCGCGGGATGGATCGTGATGAGTTCGCGGGACGGATCATGATTAGATCGCGGGACGGATTGTGATGAGATCGCGGGATGCTCGGCGATTTGGATCGCGAAGACGTTTGACTACACCAACCGCGTTTCTTAACGCTTCCCGCTTAGCGATCTACAAGGGTATGTAGATCCACTCTCCCTCTCATAGTTTCTCATCACCATGGATAGATCTTGCGTGTGCGTAGGAAATTTTTTGTTTCCCATGCGACGTTCCCCAACATTGTGTTGACTTCATTCCTGACCTTAAGAAGATTGGTCTCCCTCAATCGCGGTATGAGGGGAGACTGACTGGAAAAGGCACGCTAGGAGCGGACTCAATAATATGTAGGGACGGGCATTCTTGGTCTCAAGCACACTACACAGTTCTACAAAATTCTACCTTGGTGACCCCTTATGTCGATGAACACAAGAATATTCTGTGCTCCAAACACCCGGAGCAGTGTGATGACTGGATTACATGTGAACACATTAGGATTTTCGGCAGTTGGTTGCAAACACGTCTCATGCATGACAACAATGTTTCTGATGAGTTGTACTCGTTTGCCAGGGGACCATCTTCGACTGTAATGACTTACAAAGGGCACGAGATAAATGGGAATAGATTTTACACGATGGCCTAGGATCAAAAGAGAACCAACCAAACCAGTGGTGTCCGCTTAGATGCAGCAACCAAGAGAGGAAATGACACATATTATGGTTACATAGTGGACAAATGGGAACTTGACTATGGACATGATTTCAAGGTCCCTTTGTTTCAGTGCAAATGGGTCAATCTGTCAAGAGGCGGGGTACAGGAAGATCCACAGTATGGAATGACAATAGTGGATCTGAACAATCTTAGATATGCAGACGAACCATTCGTCCTAGCCAATGATGTGGCGCGGGTTTTATATGTGAAGGACATGTCTACCATACCGAGACAAAGAAAAGATAAGGAAGCGAATACAACATACGATGAGCCAAAGCGCCATAGTTCTTTTAGGAAGAAGAGACATCGTGGGATTGGAGGGCAAGACAGACATGTCTGAAGATCATGAAAAGTTTCATGAAATTCCTCCCTTCAAAGTCAAGGCTGACCCAAGCACCCTGTTAAACGATGAAGATTATCCATGGTTACGGCGCAATAAGCAAAGGACACAAGTGAAGAAAAAGTGAAGACTTTCTCTCCACAACTATATCATTGCAGTTACATGTGAAGAAATGAAATGCCTTTTGTAACACATGAGTTTTCGTCCGAAACCCTGATACTTCCAAAGACGTTAAGAACGCTTGGGAGGCACGTTCTGGAGATTACTAAATAGTTTAGTGTGCAATATTGTATGGCTTAGAACCGGGACTTCAAAGACGTTTTGAACGTCATGGAGAATATGAGATGTTCCAGGAGTTGAAGTTTATCTTTCAAAAGAATCACCGAATCGAGAGGTATGAGACCTCCGATAAGTTCTATGCTTGCAAAATGGAGGAGAACGGGTCTATCAGTGAACATATACTCAGAATGTCTGGGTATTCGACTCATCTGGCGGATTTGGGAATTGCCCTTCTGCCAGAGGCGATCACTGACAGAGTTCTTCAATCACTAACACCTAGTTACAAGAGCTTTGTGATGAACTATAACATGCACGGGATGAACAAGTTAGTCACCGAGCTGTTTGCGATGCTAAAAGTCGCTGAGTCTAAAATCTAGAAAGAACATCAAGTGTTGATGGTCAATAAAACCACTAGTTTCAAGAAGAATGGCAAGGGCAAGGGCAAGAAGGGTAAAACCAAGAAGGATGGCAAAGCAGTTGCTACTCCTGTAAAGAAGCCCAAGGCTGGACCCAAGCCAGAAACTGAGTGCTTTCATTGCAAGGGAACAAGTCACTGGAAGCGGAACTGCCCCAAGTACCTGGCTGACAAGAAGGCGGCCAACGACAAACAAGGTATATATGATATACATGTTATTGATGTGTGCCTTACTAGCTCTCGTTGTAGTGCCTGGGTATTTGATACCAGTTCGGTTGCTCACATTTGCAACTCAAAACAGGAACTACGGAATAGACGAAGGCTGGCAAAGGATGAAGTGACGATGCACGTGAGAAATGGTTCCAAGGTTGATGTGATTGCCGTCGGCATGCTCTCTCTTTGATTACCATCGGGATTAGTGATGAACCTGAATAATTGTTATTTAGTGCCTGCGTTAACCATGAACATTATATCTGGATCTTTTTTATTGCGAGACGGTTACTCATTTAAATCAGAGAATAATGGTTGTTCTATTTATAATAGTAATATCTTTTATGGTCATGCACCCAATGTGAGTGGTTTATTCATATTGAATCTTGATAGTGATGATACACATGTTCATAACATTGATGCCAAAAGATGTAGAGTTGATAATGATAGTACCACTTTCTTGTGGCACTGCTGTTTGGGTCATATTGGTGTAAAACGCATGAAGAAGCTCCATGCTGATGGACTTTTGGAGTCACTTGATTTTGAATCACTTGACACATGTGAACCATGCCTCATGGGCAAGATGACTAAAACGCCGTTCTCTGGAACAATGGAATGGGCAAGTGACTTATTGGAAATCATACATACTGATGTGTGCGGTCCAATGAATGTTACGGCGCGTGGTGAATATCATTATTTTCTCACCTTCACTGATGACTTAAGTAGATATGGGTATAATTACTTAATAATGAAACACAAGTCTGAAACGTTTGAAAAGTTCACGCAATTTCAGAGTGAAGTTGAGAATCATCGTAACAAGAAGATTAAATTCCTACGATCTGATCGAGGAGGTGAATATCTGAGTTATGAGTTTGGCAGTCACTTAAGACACTATGGAATTGTTTCACAGTTGACACCGCCTGGAACACCACAGCGTAATGGTGTGTCTGAACGTCGTAATAGAACCTTATTAGATATGGTGCGTTATATGATGTCTCCTGCCGATTTGCCACTATCGTTTTGGGGTTATGCATTAGAGACAGTTGCATTCACTTTAAATAGGGCACCATCAAAATCCGTTGAGACGACACAATATGAACTATGGTTTGGCAAGATGCCAAAAGTTGTCGTTTCTTAAGGTTTGGGGATGTGATGCTTATGTCAAAAAGCTTCAGCCTGAAAAGCTGGAACCCAAAGCGGAGAAATGTGTCTTCATAGGATACCCTAAAGAGACAGTCGGGTATGCCATCCATCTTAGATCCGAAGGCAAAGTGTTTGTCGCTAAGAACGGGACATTTGTTGAGAAAGAGTTTCTCTCGAAAGAATTGAGTGGCAGGAAAATAGAGCTTGATGAGGTTATTGAACCTTTACTTCAACCAGAGAGTAACGCACCACAGAAAGATGTTTCTATGGAACCTACGACGGTTGAAGAGGAAGTTAATGATGATGATCACGAAGCTTCGGATCAAGTTACTATTGAACCTCGTAGGTCGACAAGGGCGCGTACTACTCCTCAGTGGTATGGCAACCCTGTCTTGGAGGTTATGTTGTTGGACAACAATGAACCTACGAGCTATGGAGGAGCGATGATGGGCCCGAATTCTGAGAAATGGTTAGAGGCCATGAAATCCGAGATGGGATCCATGTATGAAAACAAAGTATGGACTTTGGAAGTATTACCTGAAGGGCGAAAGGCCATTCAGAACAAATGGATCTTTAAGAAGAAGACGGACGCGGACGGTAATGTCATCGTCTATAAAGCTCGACTTGTGGCAAAGGGTTTTTCACAAGTTCAAAGAGTTGACTACGATGATACCTTCTCACCCGTAGCGATGCTTAAGTCTGTCAGAATCATGTTGGCGATAGCTGCTTATTTCGACTATGAAATTTGGCAGATGGATGTCAAAACAACGTTCCTCAACGGTTTCCTTGAGGAAGAGTTGTATATGATGCAACTGGAAGGTTTTGTCGATCCAGAGAATGTTGACAAAGTTTGCAAACTCCAGCGATCCATTTATGAGCTGGTGTACGCATCTCGGGGTTGGAATAAGCGCTTTGATGAGGTGATCAAAGCGTTTGGATTTATACAAGTTTATGGAGAAGCTTGTATTTACAAGAAAGTGAGTGGGAGCTCTATAGCGTTTCTAATATTATATGTGGATGACATATTGCTGATTGGAAACAATATAGAAATGCTGGAAAGCATGAAGGAATATTTGAACAAGAGATTTTCAGTGAAGGACCTAGGAGAAGCTGCTTTCATATTAGGCATAAAGATCTATAAATATAGATCGAGACGCTTAATAGCACTTTCACAAAGCACATACCTTGATAAAGTTATGAAGAAGTTCAAAATGGATCAGTCCAAGAAGGGGTTCTTGCCTGTGTTACAAGGTGTGAAGTTGAGTAAAACTCAATGCCCAGTGACTGCAGAAGATAGAGAAAAGATGAGTGTCATCCCCTATGCTTCAGCCATAGGCTCTATCATGTATGCAATGCCGTGCACAAGACCCGATGTCAGCCTTGCCATAAGTATGGTCGGAAGGTTTCAAGGTGATCCTGGAATGGAGCACTGGGCGGCGGTCAAGAATATCCTTAAGTACCTGAAAAGGACTAAGGAAATGTTTCTTGTTTATGGAGGTTATGAAGAGCTCGTCGTAAAGGGTTACGTCGATGCAAGCTTTGACATTGATCCGGATGACTCTAAGTCACAAACCGGATACGTATTTATTCTCAAAGGGGGAGTGGTAAGATGGTGCAGTTCCAAGCAAAGCATGGTAGCCGATTCTACATGCGAAGCAGAGTACATCGCGGCCTCGGAGGCGGCGAAGGAAGGTGTCTGGATGAAGCAGTTCATGACAGATCTTGGAGTAGTGCCCAGTGCACTGAATCCAATGACTCTGTTCTATGACAATACTGGTGCCATTGCTCTGGCCAAGGAACCAAGGTTTCACAAGAGGACCAGACACATAAAGCGACGCTTCAATTCCATCCGCGATTACATCGATGAGAAGGACATAAATATTTGCAAAGTGCACATGGATATGAATGTTGCAGACCCATTGACTAAACTTCTTCCAAGGGCTAAACATGATCAACACCAGAACTGCATGGGTGTTCTGTTTATTACAATGTAAATCACATAGTGATGTGAACTAGATTATTGACTCTAGTGCAAGTGGGAGACTGTTGGAAATATGCCCTAGAGGCAATAAATAAAGTGTTTATTATTATATTTCCTTGTTCATGATAATTGTTTATTATCCATGCTATAATTCTATTGGTTGGAAACACATTACATGTGTGGATAAATAGACAACACTTTGTCCCTAGTATGCCTCTAGTGAACTAGCTCGTTGATCAAAGATGGTCAAGGTTCCTAGGCATTGACATGTGATGTCATTTGATAACGGGATAACATGATTAGAGAATGATGGGATGGACAAGACCCATACTATAAATGTAGCATATGATCGTGTCAGTTTATTGCTACAGTTTTCTGCATGTCAAGTATATGTTCCTATGACCATGAGATCATGCAACTCATGAACACCGGAGGAGTGCCTTGTGTGTATCAAACGTTGCAACATAACTGGGTGACTATAAAGGTGCTCTACAGGTATCTCCGAGGGTGTCTGTTGGGTTGGCATGGATCAAGACTGGGATTTGTTACTCCATGTGACGGAGAGGTATCTCAGGGCCCACTCGTTAATACAACTTCACAATAAGCCTTGCAAGCAATGTGACTAAGTGTTAGTCACGGGATCTTGTATTACGGAACGAGTAAAGAGACTTGTTAGTAACGAGGTTGAACTAGGTATGGAGATACCAACGATCGAATCTCGGGAAAGTAACATACCGAAGAACAAGGGGAACATCATACGAGATTAACTGAATCCTTGACACAGAGGTTCGACCGATAAAGATCTTCGTAGAATATGTAGGAACCAATATGGGCATCCAGGTCCCGCTATTGGTTACTGACCATAGAGGTGTCTTGGTCATGTCTACATAGTTCTCGAACCCGCAGGGTCTGCACACATAAGGTTTGGTGACGTTTCGGTAGTATAGATTTATGCATGGTGGTGACCGAAGGTTGTTCGGAGTCCCGGATGAGATCCCGGACATCACGAGGAGCTCCGGAATGGTCTGAAGGTAAAGATTGATATATAGGAAGTCCTATTTTGGTCACCGGAAAAGTTTCGGGCTCATCGGTAGTGTACCGGGAGTGCCGGTAGTGTACTGGGGGACCATCGGGAGGGGTATTTTGACCCAAGAGGCTACATGGGCTGTGGGAGGGTGAATACCAGCCCTTAGTGGGCTGGTGGAAGTCCCACACAAGGCCCATGCGGCTGGGAAGAAAAGCTCAAAGAGAAAAAGGTGGAAAAAGGCAAAAAGACCAAATAAGGAATGAGTCCTAGTCCTACTTGGATTGGAGGAGGATTCCTCCTCTCCTCCCTTCGGCCGAAGCCTAGATGGCTTGGCCCTTGGGCCAAGCCTCCTCCTCTCTTCCTCTTATATATAATAGAGGTTTTAGGGTTTTGGCACAAGATTTTCAGCCACGTGCAACCCTACCCTCTAGTTCGTAGTTTCTCCTCTAGACCGGTTTCAGTTGTGCTTAGGCAAAGCCTTGCTGAGATTACTCCACCACTATTGCCGCAACGCCGTCACGCTGCCAGAGAACTCGTCTACCTCTCTGCTCCCTCTTGCTGGATCAAGAAGGCAGAGATCGTCATCAAGCTGTATGTGTGCTGAACGCGGAGGTGTCGTCCGTTCGGTACTTGATCGGGACGGATCGTGATTGGATCGCGGGACGCTCGGCGATTTGGATCGCGAAGACGTTCGACTACATCAACCACGTTTCTTAACGCTTCCTGCTTAGCGATCTACAAGGGTACATGGATCCACTCTCCCTCTCGTAGACGCTCATCACCATGGATAGATCTTGCGTGTGCGTACGAAATTTTTTGTTTCCCATGCAATGTTCCCCAACACTTTTGTCCCGGTTGGTGCCACCAACCGGGACCAAAGGTCTCTGCATCCCGCCCTTTGGGCTAGCGAAAAGAGACCTTTGCTCCCGGTTAGTGGCACCAACCGGGACCAAAGGGGGGCATTGGTTCCAGTTGGTGCCACGAACCAGGACCAATGCTTCTTGTATATAAGGAAACACTTAGAAAATTTCAGTTTTCATCTACCAGTTGCCCCAAGCCCGCCGTCCTCATCCCCGTCGTCGGCATCCCCGAGCCCGCCGTCCCCGTCGACCCCGTCGCCTCGTCACCATCGACCCTATCCCCGTCGACCCCGTCGCCTCGTCCCCGTCGACCCCGTCGCCGGCGCCCGCCGACCCGTCGCCGGTTGCCGCCCCGAGCCCGCCGTCCTCATCCCCGTCGACCCCGTCGCCGCCCGAGCCCACCGTACGTCCTCGTCCCCATCGCCCGTCGTCGCCTCGTCCCCTTCGCCGCCGTCTCGTCCCCGTCGCCCCCGCCATCGCCGCGCCCCTACCCCGTCATCGCCATCGCCGTCGCCCCGTCCCCGAGCCCGCCGTACGTCCTCGTCCCCGTCGCCCACCGTCGCCTCGTCCCTGCCGTCGCTGTCGTCGTCGCCCTGTCCCCGAGCCCGCCGTACGTCCTCGTCCCCGTCGCCCGCCGTCGCCTCGTCCCCGTCGCCGCCGTCTCGTCCCCGTTGCCCCTGCCGTCACCGCGCCGACAACGTCGCCGTCGCCGTCGCCGCCCCCGAGCCCACATGCTCTGCCTCCTCCCCGAGCCCTCCTCGCCCCCGTGGTGAGCCGCCATAGCCTCGGCCCACTTTACTTTCTTGTCCTAGATTTTTTTTTGTTCATATATGTAGATGTATATATATATGTAGATGTATATATATATGTAGATGTATGTATACTAATTAGTTGTCCTACGAAAATTAGGAGTCCTAAGAAAAATTAGTTAATTAGGAGTCCTCAAAGATTAGTTGATATTGTTTATGATGCTTTTAATGTTTTAGTTGTTTTATGTTTTAGTTAATTATTAGGAGTCCTAGAAAAATTAGTATGTGTATGTTAGATTACAGGAAAAATCTTTGGTTTTGGAAAAATTAGTGATTATACTATAAGAAAACGTTGTCATTGGGATTTGTCTCGACATCGACGATGCCCGGCCCGCATCCTCGTCATCGAGTGGTCCGTGAGAGCCTGCTTGATAGGTGCCATGTCCGGGACTAGGCTCCGCCGGGCTGGCACTAGGAGGTACTACCTTCCGAGGCTCGAAGCTTGGTGAGGAATTTGGGTCTCGTCGTCGACCCGGAGCTTCTTTGGTGGCGGTCACGTGGGCCACTTTTGGTGTAGAGGGAGCGGGCCTCCGTGGAGGTGGTACGTCACCGTGTCAGGGAGGACGACGAGCACTACATGGTGGCGTTGGACGCCAGGTTCAACAATACCTGGCAGATTCTTCAGGGATCTCACCCGAGTTATGATCCCGTGATGGTTCCTTATCTATGGGAATCCACCACCTGCGACTCAGGAACCGCTAGTGATTTAGATTATTCGATAGTATTCGATCTGTATTAGTGATCTTATACGATAATATTCGAGATGTATTAGTTAATATGTGATGATGCATTAATAACTGGATTATTCGAGATGATGTATTAGTGATATTATATTCGAGTTCATTATAAATGTATTGATGATATTTTATCGGTATATACGTGTGTGACTTTCGGTCTGTCGTTGCTCCTTGTGTGACTTTCATGTTTGTTCTTGATGGAGGAATCCCTGACTATTGTTATGGGGGCGCCTCTTCTTTCTTCTCTTCTTTGTGATATGTTCGTCGGTATAATGCGCAAGAAGATAAGAGGAGGGCGTCCATCACCGACGGTCGAACTATTACTATGGAGAGTGCCCACCAACATATATACACCATCGTATGAGTGTGAGAGTGTGCGCACCAACACACCATGGGATATGAGAGTTATTTAAGGAATGCCTCGACGGACCGAAAGTCACACACGCATTAGGATCCAAAGTGTGCCGTAATTCTTGAATTATGAACACAGGAAATGTCATCGTCATCATACTATGATAGAATCCAAGCGTGTGAATTTTGTGATGGAGATAAGGGTCTTTGTGACCAGCCTAGGCTGTGAGACGGCAGGTTCTTCACCATGAAGCTTTACGAGGACTTTGATATTTCTACGGTACGTAACGATGATAAATGTTTTTTCGTAATTAAGCATGACTTCTGTTTCTTTCCTTCAACGCGTAATTTCTATTTTATACAATTCGACTAGTTCGTCCCCTGTCATGCAAGACGGTATTTCTTGGAGAGGCTCGGTTTCGAAGAGCACGAGAGTTTCGAGACGAGGACAGCCAACCTGAGGACTAAACATGGTCACACATTTCTTGTGAAAGTAATGAATGCACCTAATAACACAGAATTAGGATACTCAAATTGAGAAGCTCTTTGCAAGGCATATGGATTTCAGGAGGATATGGAAATAACCTTCGATCTTTGTCCTGAAGATCATATTGAAGGAAACATTGATATTTGGGTGGATGTCGATATGCTTCCTGTTTTACCTCCATGTGAGTTTGTCAACCATGCATATTTGTCAAGTAATTTGCATTCTATATATATAAATATTTGATGTTCATACGTACTAAATTTGTTATTTTTTAATTTACAGCTTATTTCGTTTTTCCGAGTGAAATACAGAACATAATCGACACGACACACTACACTTATGGATCACATCTAACTTGGGAGGAGAAGGATGATCTTATCTACTTTGTTATTGGTGTCATAGCTGGTAGGGACATCTTCCCGTATAATTTGGGAACTGACCCAAATTATACATTGTACAGAACACTAGTGCATAGGTTGATGGCGGATGACATTCGCCGAAATATCTTGGTAAGAGTTGCTAATTAAGTACACCAGTACTGTTGCATAAATGGTATTATTACATTGCTAACTAGGCTACTATTATGTTCTTCAACAGAAATTGCCATATGAAGTTGTGTCACCCTTGATGGAACCCGAAGGTAATATGACAATAAAAAGGCCCTTCCATCCCGAGTTATCTTTTGCATACTCGACTGAGCGCAAACCACCAAGAAGGCTCCAAATTGAAGCATGGAGACAAATAAAGAAGGATCGCAAGCCACAAGTTGGAGACCGTTGGATCTCTTTGCTTCATCATGAAGACATAGGTGTTATTCTTTTTATGTCATCTTACTTAGGAGGGAGGAGTAGGTCCTATGAGGGAGGACTATGTTATTTTATTTATTTTGTTTTATGAGACTTTAACTTTGTATGATTAAGATGATGATGATGAGTTGTTAGATCTTGTGTAATTAATGGTTTCCTTCATTTGCTTATTAGCTAGCGTCGAGTTCTTTCTATATGTATAGTACCTAGCAGCGTCGACCAAGCACGGAGAAAGAGAGGTCACTTCTCTCTATTAGCTACCTAACACAATATGAAACCCCTAAATTAATCATTCAAAACCCCCAAAACGCCCCCTTTCAAAAAAAACCTAGCTACTGCCAGATGCTGACGGTGGATGCCTTTTGGTCCCGGTTGGTGTTACCAACCAGGACTAAAGGTCCTCCTGCATGGGCTCCCCGCAGAGGCCACGTGGAGCCCCTTCTGTCCCGGTTTGTAAGCGAACCGGGACTAAAAGTTTAGGTCTTTAGTCCCGGTTCCAGAACCGGGACTAATGAGCCTCTGGAACCGGGACAAATGGGCCGTTTTTTACTAGTGTTACCGGACATGGTGAGTACCGTAGGGGCGGATGGTACCTATGCGGCAGACGAAGGAGAAGTGTGGATCAGCGACAGAGGACAAGCGGTGTGGAGTCCGGATGTTGCGGCGGAGGTGACGGAGTCACGGAGTTCCGGAAAAGGTGAGGAGGGACGGTCGGGCTTGTGGGGCGAGGGTGTCGACAAGACAGAAAATGGATCCAGAGAATGATGAAAGGATGGAGGCGTGGGGTCCGGGTGAGGGTTTGGGTGTCGGAGTCCTATGAGGCTGCTGTCTAGACTCCCGCACAGTCCTCCCATAGTTTGCTTTCGGTTTGCAGGCAAAAAACATCTAAACAAACCCGTGGACAGATACAAAGTCGTTGAATGGTAAAATACATCTGGACCGCACAGTCCATATGATTACGAATGGTTTGAGACTATGTTTTAAAGATGCGTTAATGAACCTTGACCAAAGAAGTGCTTGCTAGCCAACACATCAAGCGATGCACAGTGTAGTGTTTAGCCAGCCCAAAGCAAATGCTGCCTCTGGCCTTTTCTTTCTACAAACACAATACTGACACAGATGTCTATATACACACACATACAATCATTCATGTAGACCTATATGTACATTTTAAATTTCCATCCTTTTTAAAACACACATGTGTCAAACTGAGTTTTGATACTGATGGGTTGATGTTACAAGTACAATCACCCTCCTAAGGGCATTTCGGTAGGAAGTCCACAACAACTATCACCAGGCAAGTGCCTTACATCGCTGACGTAAATGTGGCGCCACTGCTCTTCTTGGAGTCTTCCTTCCTGCAGCTTGTCTCGTCCGGGTGCAGACGACGGGCGAGGAGCACTCGGGTCCCCGCATTCTGTTCTCTACTATGCCTAAAGCAGGGGAGAAGGTGTAAGACAACATAGACAAGGAGATGTTCGATATCATCCACGACAGAGGCAGAGAAGAAGGCGGAGGCGGAGGCTGCATACGTGACGGCAACAACACCTTGAGCGTGGAGGCTCAGGTTACTGGTCCGTCAGGGCAGAAAATCTCAATTTTCTATACGGATTGATGGATTGGTATTTTTTTATCAAGCCTGTAAAAATATAAGATATTATTGGATGATCGGCTCTCGCATCCATGTAGTAGACAGATGCGATGGAATTTCCGTGTTAGCGTTGGAGACGGTAACTATTGCTCGATTCCACAGGGGAAACATGATGCGCGATCGGAATTAAATCATTTCCCTTTATTATACGATGATATTATCACGATAGATCATAATCACAGCCCTACAACGACTAATCGAGCCTAGTCCCACGTGTGCTTAACTACTAGCAAATCAGCCCTGCCGATTCCAACTCCCCAGTCCTCTCCTCTCCCGGGTTCCCAAACTAGGAAAAGCACCACCATCTAGAAGAACGACATGAAACCTGGCTTTTGCTGCGCTCTTCAATAATCAATACCGTTGATAAACAAGCGCATGTTCACAACGACCTTGACCTCGTTTTTATAGAGAGACAGACAGATGTTCGTGCACACAAGCGGAAAGAACCAGCACGCGCATACGTACACGGTGTGTAAAACCCGCTCCAACGAAACTTCTTCCCCAAAATACTAGAAGAGAGATACGAAGCCAACTCCCCTCGTGCAACCCGTGGAACATTTCCTCTCTCTCAGCCACCAACTTCCAAGTTCCAACGGAATCTCCTCCTTCCTCAAGCTCAAACTCAAAGCCTTTGACCGGGGACGGTCGATGGATCGGTCAATCCATGGCTGTTTCCAACCAAGAACGGTCGAAATTTTTAACAGATTATCCAAACGTAGCAAGTTGCACTGGTCCGAGAATAACAAACTGCGGTGGGAGACAGGATCAGCTGCAGAGTTGACACGGAAATGCAGCGGCGGGTTTGACGAGTTCGGAGTCAAGAAAGAGCGCGCGCGGCGCGATCCAATTTTATATTTACACCAACGAGATCACGAGAAGCAGCAGCAGTTTTTGACTGAATCTGATTGAGTCGTAGGTAGCATCTCATCTCACACGAAAAAAGAAACGCAACGAATTAACGAACTAATTTAATCTTGTTTGATTTGTCGTGGCAGGGGACGGGACGGGGACGGGATGGCTAGTAGGGGTGGTGCTTGGGGCGGAGCGCGTGCGCGGTGGCGAAGAAGCCGACGATGGCCGGCCGGTACGGCAGGTACGACGTTTTTGTGTTGGTCGTCGTCCTGTCGCCGCCGGGGCCGGCCGCGGCGCCGGGCTTGCTGTAGAAGAGCCTGTGCGCGGTGGCCATGTCCATCTCCGTCGGGGCGGCGGCGGCGGCGCCCTTCTTCTTGCTCTGCTTCTGCTGGGCCTGTGTCTTCTTGGCGGCCGGCGCTGACGGGGTGGACAATGCACTCGTCCTGGACTTGGGCTTGGCGGCGGGTGTGGCCTGCAGGAAGAGGAACTTCTCCTTGCCGTCGCTGTGGGAGCGGCCGCCGGAGCCGAGGATGTCGCGGAGGCGGAACCGGCGCGCGGCCTCGCCCGTGCCCGTGGACGCGCTCTTGGGGAAGGCCGCCGCCGGCTCGCGCGCGGGCGACCCCGGCGCCGACCGCGGCGCCCACGCACAGTACGTGTCCGGCGAGGGCGGCGCCGTCGCGGAGGTGGCCGAGGCCTCGTGGGCCTGGCGGCGGTGGAAGACCGGGTAGGCCGGGAGGAGGCGGCCGTGCGCGAAGAGGTCGTCCGCGAGCGCCTCCGCCGGGTGCTCGCCCTCCGCCGGCGCCAGCGGCCGCGCGAACGCGAACTCGAAGCTGTCGCCACTGGCGTCGGACGCCGCGTCGTCGTCGTCATCGTCGTCGTGCTCTCCCTCCCGGTAGTCCTCGTGCGGCTCCGGGAAGGCTTCGCCCGCGCCCTCCTCGGCGTGGTCCCCGAAGCTGAGTATGGTCGCCAGGCGCGCCATTGCTGCTGTGGCTAGCTGCTGGAGCTGGACTGGTGGCGGCGGTAAAGAGAGAGAGGATGAGGCCGAGGAGAGATGCGCGTCCGTCTCAAACCGTGTGAGTGAGCGTGACTGTGGTGTGTGGCGGGCGGCGTCGCCCGCGTTTATAAAGGAAGCGAATTGCGCGTGAGAGCCAGAGCGGAGGGGCGACGCGTCCGGGGGCGCGGGCGTGAGGAGCAAGGGAAAGCGAGCGAGGCGCGCCTGGATTGGGCGAGAGAGCGGTTGCTTGGACGCGAAGCCGCTGGTGATGGCGCTGGCCACGCACGGACGCGGCACGCGGGGTATCGACGGCATCGGTGGCGTGCGTACGTGCAGGCGCAGGCCGTGGCCCTGACAACGACGCGGTCTTTCACTATGCCGCCTGCGGTCGTCCTTCTTCTCGGGCTGCTCCTGCGTGCGCCTCAACGGCATCGCTTGGATTCTTCTCCGTTTCGTTTCGCGAAGGCGTGGATTATTCACGTTCCTCCGTGCGCCACGAACGGCCCAGGAACTTCCCTCCCGCTCGCCCGTCCCCACACAAACCATCTCCCCCGTATCCACCACCACGCTTCTAGACGGGGCTGCAAAAAAAAAAACAAGCGTTGTCAAGGGAGCGTGCTAGACCAGGGGCCACCATGCGAGGTGCACTACGCTACACAGTCCAAGATTACGTTCCGGAGACCAGATTCTAAAAGCACCTAGCGCGCCGCGCGCAGCCGACGGCCGAGCGGCGTCGAGACGTCGACGGCACACGCGGGGAGGTGGAGCGAGGACGAGTGGAATCCTCCTTGGCACCTGATCGGACCAGGGATGAGGAAAAAAAAAGGGATGTGGAAGACAGTTCAGACCCCCCTACTTGTGTCAAGATCAAGACCTTGATGCCGCCGTTCCTTCTGCTTTTGCTCGGTACCAACTTCTGTTAGCCGTGCGAGACGGCGGGGGTGCTTTGAATTGATCGGCTCGCCGTTTCCTGCTTTTTTTTTTGAGGATTAATGATGCCGCTTTAATTAAAACGTAAAGATCAGAATCTCATCCAACAGTACATCAAGCACAAAGTCTGGGGCGCCCCATCCAAACCTTACATAGTTCATCCCCTACACCAACTCTAGCTAACTTATGCGCGGCAACATTAGCTGAACGTCTTACCCATGGTACTTTCGAATTTGTAAAGGTCCTCAGCATCGCCTTGATCTCCTCCATCAAAGGACCTACAACAGAAAGGTTCTTCTTCGTGTCATTCAACGAGTAAGCAACCCCCTGGCTATCAAGCTCCACATGAATTCTTTCAGCGTTGATGTCTCGTGCCAAACGGAGGCCATGTTTGCACGCCAATAGCTCAGCCGTCTCGGGATCAACAATGTCTGGAAAATGATGGCACATGCCCGCCCGAAAGGCCCCTTGATTGTCTCTTACCACGGCCCCACCTCCCCCTTGTCTCCATGTTTGGAAGTAGCCCCGTCGGAGTTGACCTTGATCCACCCCTCTTTTGGCGCCTCCCACTTCTGGACCACTCTCTGATTCGTCGTTGGACTCGAGGGAGGGTGAGCTCCTCTCCATTCGGCCAGCCGCTAGTATTTCATGTGGCGGTTTGATCTTTCTTCCATCTCTAGCCTCATTCGTAGCGAGCCAGAGCCCATACAAGGCCTGAGCAGTCGCCTCTTTCTCTTCATCGGCTGCCTCAGCTAGCCACCCAAGTAGCCAACTGGCTAGTTCTCTCTGGGAATCCATCGGGCATGGTGGGATCACCACCCCGACTCCCTTCTCCGATTGAAATAGCTGCCAAAATAAGACTGAATGTTGGCAGGCCCAAAATCGATGATAGATAGATTCTTCTCTTCCACACGATACGCAGAAAACACCGGGCTTTATCCAACGCCGATGAAGCTCCGCCCCCACCGCAAGCCCATTTTTCACAAGTCTCCATAGGTGAATCTTGGCCTTGCCTGGCGCGCATGTGTCCCAAAGAGCTGAGAAGCCTTTGTGACGGCCGACAGAATTGGAAGACTCCGGCTGTCCGGTTCTTGTTCCTCCCATTGTCATTTTCAGATGATATGCCGATCTTACCGTGAAGATGCCATTCTTTGTAAAGTTCCAAGCAAGGTAATCTTCTCGTCCCTCTCCTCCTACCGTAATCTGCAGGATATCCGCCGCATCACTTGGAGTGAACATCTCCCGAACTCTCTCTCTTCGCCAGGACCTAACATCTGAAAACAAGAGGTCCGCCACTCTGGTCACTCCCAGAATGAAGATCTGCCCCAATGGCTTCATCGAGTTAGCTCGCGATATCCAGTTTGAGTGATGAATGTTTACTTTTGACCCATCACCAATGCGCCATACTAAACCCTCATGCAGCAGGTCTCGTCCATGGAGAATGCTCTTGAAAGTGTACGAGTCCGCAGCCGGGCAGGTAGCTGACAAGATGGAATCCTCTTTGAAGTAGCGCTCCTTCAAAACCCTTGCACACAGCCGTTCCCTGCTTTTCGTGGCGTTGTCATGTTCTAATCTGCAAAAGAGGCAGGAAAAATAATTTCAAAGAAAAAAAAGTATGTTTTTCGTCCCTCAAATTCCACAAAAATATAGACTTGGACCTTCTAGATTTTTTGGTACACATCTGGTCCTTCAGGCTTCAAAACCGGATAGGTTTCGTCCAAAACCAGATACTGACCACTTTGACCGTTCAGATTTGTACCGGCTTTGACCGGATGAACATTAAATTCGTAAGGTGCGTGCCAATATTCATGGTCTTTCGACACTTGAGGAGCTTGTCACAAAAAACAACTCTACTCCAGATGAACAGTAAATTCTCATGGTCTTCCAATAGATTTTTAATATTTTTTTGCTATTTTTTTCAAAGTTACTATTCAATCAGAGTAGATTTTTTGTTTTTCCCCACGAGCTCCTTGAGTGTCCAGATACCACGAAAATTGGCATGCACCTTGCGCATGTAAGCATATTGGTTAACCAAAAAATCAGTTTTTTTAAGTTACTGCTCGTTTGGTCAAACCCGATCAAAATATGGGCGGTCAAACCCGGTCAAAGTGGCCAGAATCTGGTTTGGGACAAAATAGCCTGGTTTTGTGACTTAAATGACCAAATGTGTGCCAATAAATCTTAAGGGACCGAGTCTACACTTTTGAAGAATTTGAGGGACCAAAAACATATATTTCATTTTTTTAAACAAAATAAGTATATGATATAGTACATACCTTCGTAGTAAAATGATGCGGATAAGTCAAACTATGAACATTGTCAAATTCAAACTTGGGTATAAACAATATCATATTCCCATATTGGTACTATTCCTAGTCTCATACATCGTTTGTTTTCGATAATGATATCTTGCAGACATCAAATTTCTTGCAATTCTAGTGATCCCCTTTATGGACGTTCGATCGAGATCAAATAGTAGCAGTTTACAAAAGAAAATGCCTTCTCAGTAAGAGACTGGCATGCTATTTTAAAAAGTTGTCATCCCTCTATAGCTAAAACAACCATGGGAATCGTCTGCAAATGTCAACCCTTCTCAACAAACCTTCGTCAGTTATTGGGGTCCTTTGTTCTAGTCTTTTTAAAGTTTCATTTAATGTTCATTTATGTGTATTGTAGTTTATATACCATTTACCTGAGCTACGTTCAACAAAATATGTCTAGCTAGCTCTCCTTAGCTCAAATTCATCATTTATTTAACCTATCTGTAATAGAAATTGGAGAAGCCTCAAAAACCCCACCCGAACACTTTATTTTCCTCACATTGTCCTTCCTTCCTTCTCTGCATCCGCAACCTACCAGTCTGACGACGTTGTTGGGTCACTTTGCCCGCTTGTTGAGACCTTGCCGGACCTCCACCGTTAGACCAACGCACCATGGCGTCTCTAATGTTGCAGAACCACCCCTGACCCGACAACCGCCTAGGTAGCTGCCACTTCAGATGTCGTTCACGGAAGACACCATGCCCAGCAAGTGTTCGGCCAATGGCATAGCCAACAAGTTGAACTTTTGTCCTTACTTTGAAGGAAACACGATGAATCCGGACATGGAGTACTTCTACGTGAACTTCATACTCATCAGATGATGACGAATATGAGAATGAAATGACGATGATAAAGGCAGATCATGAAGACACGCAACATGTGCCGGAGCATGTTCTATTACGGGATTAATCAAGTGAGATCGAGTGTTGACCACCTCTACAAATGGTTTATGGGTCTATGATGACTACTTGATCTCGAATAAGGATGTGTTAGAAGCATTGGTTTCTTTGGTTACTAGAAGGTAACAACTAACCTTGAGGATGCTTGCATATGGCACTTCGTGGGATGAGTACCTCCGGATGTGTGAAAGCACATGCCTAGAAGCCACGATCAGATTTTCTATTGCGGTAGTCAAGGTGTTTGGACCAAAGTACTTGACAGAACCAACTGTTGCAGACGCTAGAATGTTCCTAGCACCGTTGAAAGCAAGAGGGTCGCCAGGTACACTCGGACCCCTAGATTGCATGTGTTCAAAATGGAAGAACTACCATATGCTCAACACCCAATATATGGGGCATTGTAAGAAGCCCATAATCATTCTTGAAGCAGTTGTGTCACAAAGCCTCTAGATTTGTCACTCTTTCTTTGGCATGCCCCGTTCACATAATGACATCAACATTCGGTAGCGGTCTCCATAGTTTGTTTGGTTAACTATGGGACAAGTTCCCGCGTGCAACTATACCATCAACGTTTTATGACTAGAACATGTACTACTATCTTTGTGATGGAATCTATCCGCCGTGTGGACCTTCTTCGAAACCATCCCTAAGCCAAGGGGTCCTAACAGATCTCACTTTCCCCGAAGACATGAAGGATCTAGAAAGGATAAGAAGAGGGCATTTGAAGTGTTTCAAACCCGTTTTACAGTTGTTCGAGGACATGCAAAAATATGAAATTCACAGAAGTTGTGGGGTGTGATGAAAACTTATGTGATCATGAACACCGGGATTGCGGAGGATGAGGGTGAGGCAATTTTCACCTGTTTGGATTTTGAGTACATGGGTGATCGTATCCAACTTCCACCACAAAATTGTTGGGAAACGTTGCATGGGAAACAAAAAAATTCCTACGCTTCACCAAGATCAATCTAGGAGATGAGGATCTACGAGAGGAGATATTGGATCCACATACCCTTGTAGATCGCTAAGCGGAAGCGTTAAAGAACGTGGTTTATGTAGTCGTACGTCTTCGCGATCCAAATTGCAAGCCGTCCCACGAACTCCCGATCAAGTGCCGAACGGACGGCACCTCCGCGTTCAGCACATGTGCAGCTCGATGATGATCTACGCCTTCTTGATCTAGAAAGAGGGAGCAGAGAGATAGATGGGTTCTCCGGCAGCACGACGGCATGACGGTGGTGGTGGTGGAGTTGATCCGGCAGAGCTTAAGTGTCACCGAATCAATCTACTAGAGGAGAGGCTATCGGAGAGGGAGGAAGGGCTGCGCCGTGGCTTGAGGTGCGGCTGCCCTCCTCAATCTCTCATATATATAGGGGGAGGGGAGGGGCGCCCAACCCCTAGGGTTTCCCCCTTGGGGCGGCGGCCAAGGGTGGAGGCGCCCTAGGATAGCTTGCCACCCAAGGCAAGGTGGCGCCAACCCCAGAGTTGACCCTCCCACCAACCCCAGCCGCATGGGCCTAGGTGGGGAGCTGTGCCCAGCCCACCAGGGGCTGGTGCGCACCCCTCACAGCCCATGTGGCCCCTCTGAGGCTGGTGGCCCCTTCCGGCGGACACCCGGAACCCTTCTGACACCCCTGGTACGCTACCGGTGACGCCCGAACTTTTTCCGGTGATCAACACGAAACTTCTTATATATGAATTTTAACCTTCGGACCATTCTGGATCTCCTCGTCACATCGGGGATCTCATCTAGGACTCCGAACAACCTTCGGTCACCAACATACATAACTCATCTATACCGAAAAGTCACCGAACCTTAAGTGTGCAGATCCTGTGGGTTCGAGAACTATGTAGACATGACTGAGACACCTCTACGGTCAATAACCAATAGCGGGACCTAGATGCCCATATTGGTTCCTACATATTCTACGAAGATCCTTATCGGTCGAACCTCTATGTCAAGGAATCAGACAATCCCGTACGTTGTTCCCTTTGTCCTTCGGTATGTTACTTGCCCGAGACTCGATCGTCGGTATCTCCATACCTAGTTCAGTCTCGTTACTGGCAAGTCTCTTTACTCGTTCCGTAATACAAGATCCCATGGCTAACACTTAGTCACATTGCTTGCAAGGCTCATTGTGATGTTGGATTACCGAGTGGGCCCTGAGACACCTTTCCGTCACACGGAGCAACAAATCCAAGTGTTGATCCATGCCAACTCAACATACACCCTCGAAGATACCTGTAGAGCATCTTTATAGTCACCCAGTTACGTTGCGACGTTTGATACACACAAGGTACTCCTACGGTGTCTGTGAGTTGCATGATCTCTTGGTCATAGGAATAGATACTTGACATGCAGAAAACCATAGCAATAAACTGACACGATCATATGCTACGTCTGTAGTTTGGGTCTTGTCCATCACATCATTCTACCAATTCTGTGATCCCATTATCAAATGACATCTCATGTCCATGGCTAGGAAACCTTAACCATCTTTGATCAACGAGCTAGTCTGCTAGAGGCATACTAGGGACACAGTGTTGTCTATATTCCCACACATGTATTTAGTTTCCAATCAATAAAATTATAGCATGGACAATAAATAATTATCATGAACAAGGAAATATAATAATAAACACTTTAGTTATTGCCTCTAGGGCATATTTCCAACAGTCTCCCACTTGCACTAGAGTCAATAATCTAGCTCACATCACTATGTGATTTACATTGCAATGAATCAAACACCCATACAGTTCTGGTGTTGATCATGTTTAACCCTTGGAAGAGGTTTAGTCAACGGGTCTGCAATATTCAGATCCGTGTGCACTTTGCAAATATTTATGTCCTCCTCCTTGATGTGATCGTGGATGGAACTGAAGCATCACTTTATGTGTTTGGTCCTCTTGTGAAACCTTGGTTCCTTGGCCAGAGCAATGGCACCAGTGTTGTCACAGAACAGAGCAATTGGATTCAGTGCACTAGGCACTACTCCAAGATCTATCATTAACTCCTTCATCCAGACACCTTCCTTTGCTGGCTCCGAGGCTGCGATGTACTCCGCTTCACATGTAGAATCAGTTACCACACTTTGCTTGGAACTGCACCAACTTACCGCTCCCCCATTAAGAATAAACACGTATCCGGTTTGCGACTTAGAGTCATCAGGATCAGTGTCAAAGCTTGCATCGACGTAACCCTTTACGACGAGCTCTTGATCACCTCCATAAACGAGAAACATTCCCTTAGTCCTTTTTGGGTACTTAAGGATATTCTTGACTGCCGTCTAGTGCTCCATTCCTGGATCACTTTGAAACCTTCCGGCCATACTTATGACAAGGCTGGCATCGGGTCTTGTGCATAGCATTGCATACATGATAGAGCCTATGGTTGAAGCATAGGGGATGACACTCATCTTTCTCTATCTTCTGCAGTCATTGGGCATTGAGTCTTACTCAGCTTCACACCTTGTAACACAGGCAAGAACCCCTTCTTGGACTGATCCATTTTGAACTTCTTCAAAACTTTATCAAGGTATGTGCTATGTGAAAGTCCTATTAAGAGTCTCGATCTATCTCTATCGATCTTAATGCCTAATATGAAAGCAGCTTCTCCTAGGTCCTTCATTGAAAAACTCTTGTTCAAATATTCCTTCACGCTTTCCAGCATTTCTATATTGTTTCCAATCAGCAATATGTCATCCACATATAATATTAGAAACGCTACAGAGCTCCCACTCACTTTCTTGTAAATACAAGCTTCTCCATAAACTTGTATATACCCGAACGCTTTGATCACCTCATCAAAGCGCAGATTTCAACTCCGAGATGCTTGCACCACTACATAAATGGACCACTGGAGTTTGCAAACTTTTTCAGCATTCTCTGGATCGACCAAACCTTCCGGCTGTATCATATACAACTCTTCCTTAAGGAAACCGTTAAGGAACGCTGTTTTGACATCCATCTGCCAAATTTCATAGTCAAAATATGCAGCTATTGCTATTATGACTCTGACGGACTTAAGCATCGCTACGGGTGAGAAGGTCTCATCGTAGTCAACTCCTTGAACTTGTGAAAAACCCTTTGCCACAATTCAAGCTTTATAGACGGTGACATTACTGTCCGCGTCCGTCTTCCTCTTAAAGGTCCATTTGTTCTGAATGGACTTTCGCCCTTAAGGTAATACTTCCAAAGTACACATTTTATTTTCATACATGGATCCCATCTCGTATTTCATGGAATCTAACCATTTCCCAAAATTCGGGCCCATCATTGCTTCTTCATAGCTCCTAGGTTCATCATTTTCTAACAACATGACCTTTAAGACAGGGTTGTCGTACCACTCAGGAGCAGTACATGCCCTTGTCGACCTACGAGGTTCAATAGCAACTTGATCCGAAGCTTCATGATCATCATCATTAACTTTCTCTTCAACTGTCGTAGGCTCCACAGAAACATCTTTCTGCGATGCGCTACTCTCTGGTTGAATCAAAGGTTTAACAACCTCATCAAGTTCTATATTCCTCCCACTCAACTCTTTCAAGAGAAACTCTTTCTCAAGAAATGTTCCGTTTTTAGCGACAAACACTTTGCCTTCGGATCTGAGATAGAAGGTATACCCAACTGTCTCTTTTGGGTATCCTATGAAGACGCACTTTTCTGCTTAGGGTTCCAGCTTTTCAGGCTGAAGCTTTTGACATAAGCACCACATCCCCAAATTTTCATAAATGACAACTTTGTCTTCTTGCCAAACCACAATTCATATGGTGTCGCAAAGTATTTCGATGGTGCCCTATTTAAAGTGAATGCAGCTGTCTCTAATGCATAACCCCAAAACGATAGTGGCAAATCGGCAAGAGACATCATAGAACGCACCATATCTAATAAGGTTCGATTATGACGTTCGGACACACCATTACGCTGTGGTGTTCCAGGTGGTGTCAATTGTGAAACAATTCCACATTATCTTAAGTGTCTGGCAAACTCATAACTCAGATATTCTCCTCCTCGATCGGATTGCGGGAATTTAATCTTCTTGTTACGATGATTCTCAACTTCACTCTGAAATTGCTTGAACTTTTCAAACATTTCAGACTTATGTTTCATTAAGTAAATATACCCATATCTACTTAAGTCATCAGTGAAAGGTGAGAAAATAACGATATCAACCGCGCGCCTCAATGCTCATCGGGCCGCACACATCAATATGTATGATTTCCAACAAGTCACTTTCCCGATCCATTGTTCTAGAGAACGGGGTTTTAGTCATCTTGCCCAATAGGCATGTGAAAGGATTGATATGGTTGACTAGAGGGGGGGGTGAATAGGCAACTAACACTTTTTAACTTTTCCTTAACAATTTAAGCTTAACATCAAATAAGTTAGATAGATGTGCAACTAGATGAATAACCTATATGATGCTAAACACAACAAGTACACAAGCAATCAAGGGATACAACACAATAATAGCTTGCAAGAAGTAAAGGTACGAGATAATCAAAAGTGGAGCCGGTGGAGACGAGGATGTGTTACCGAAGTTCCTTCCCTTGGGAGGAAGTACATCTACGTTGGAGAGATGTGGAGGCACAATGCTCCCCAAGAAGCCACTAGGGCCACCGTATTCTCCTCATGCCCTCACACAATGCGAGATGTCGTGATTCCACTATTGGTGCCCTTGAAGGTGGCGAATGAACCTTTACAAACAAGGTTGTGGCAATCTCCACAACTGAATTGGAGGCTCTCAACGACACCACAAAGCTTCACCACAACGGAATGTGGCTCTGAGGTGACCTCAACCGTCTAGGGTGCTCAAACACCAAAGAGTTACAAGATCCACAAGGGATTAGTGGGGAGAATCAAATTTCTCTTGGTGGAAGTGTAGATCGAGTCCTTCTCAACCAATCCCTAGGAAATCAACAAGTTTGATTGTCTAGGGAGAGAGATCGGGCTAAAATGGAGCTTTGAGCAACAATGGAGTTTGGGAAGGAAGAGATCAACTTCTTGGGGAAGAAGACCTCCCTTTTATAGTGGGGGACAAGATCCAACCGTTATCCACACCCTCAGCCCCACGCGTCGCGGTATTACCGCAAAACCCACGGTACTACCGCGAGGGCTTGCGGTACTACCGCTACCACATGCGGTACTACCGGTCGCACGGAAGTAACAGGCTCTGGCCAATTGCACTAGGAAACAAGCGGTAGAACCGCCGGAGCGGTACTACCGCGAGCCCATGCGATACTATCGCATGGTCGGCAGAGGCTAGCACTGGAGATGCACGGAAGTAAAACATTACTTCCGTGCCTACCTCCGCAGAAGGCGAAACTGTGAAAAAGTCCGGCACGGTAGTACCGGACGTGAATCACGGTACTACTGTAAGAGGGTGGATGTAAAAAATTGCATCCGTGCCTACTACCGCAGGCATAAGTTCTAGGACACGAGACAGCGGTACTACCGCTCCACCAAGCAGTACTACCGCTGGCTCCTGCAGTACTACCGCTCCGTTGAGCGGTACTACCACTGGCCACTGAAAGCAAACACCCCGCAGGCTTTCACTTTGCACAGGAATGAAAAACGAGTTGGAGCTCCATTGAAGCGAAGGAAAGGTGGTGCAAAGGAATAGATGTGTACGTGTTGATTCCACCCAAACCTTTCCGAAGCGGACCCCCTCTTAATAGTGCGGCTTTCCTATGACTCAAATACACCAAAAGTAAATGTAGAGAACAACCGTCTTCGATAGGCTATGAGGGGCACTGAATCGTCTTGTGGCTAGACATGAGATATCTGAAATGCTCAATGCACATGATTAGTACGCAAAGGCATTGTCGTCAATCACCAAAACCACTTAAGGAGAAATATGCCCTTACAATCTCCCCCTTTTTGGTGGGTTTATGACAATACGGGATTTGCAAATAAAGATATAAAATGAGCATATGCAAACCCAAGATCTACAAAATATAGACGAGCTCCCCCTAGATGTGTGCATACTCTAGATATGCTTTGGACTGCAAGGCACACACACTAGGATCAACACTCCCCCTATATTTTATAAAGAATGCAATCCTTGTAACAGAATGAACAAAACTAAGCATGGAAACTAGGCATATCATGTGAGCATGAAGATAAGGGTACATATGAGACAGACTCACAAGCTACGAATCATACTGGACAATAATAAGGTATAAGTGATAGCATATGTCTCACACCATATGATAGAGGAAGTCTCCTGGTCTCACACACAAACGACACAAAGCAAA
Source organism: Hordeum marinum (assembly GCA_022496015.1). NCBI lineage: Eukaryota > Viridiplantae > Streptophyta > Magnoliopsida > Poales > Poaceae > Hordeum > Hordeum marinum. The sequence continues at coordinate 59,028,483 of CM039677.1, forward strand.
GTTCAACAAAAGCAAAGAGACGACGAAAACACAACGCAAATATTCGCAAATCCTACACTCTCTCCCCCTTTGACATCGAGACGCCAAAAATGCAAAGAGGACACCTAACACATAGGTGGTAGCTCCCATGCAGAAAGATCAGTCATCTGGCTCCTCCTCTGATGCGTCTGGGATGGACTCCGCATCTGAATCAGCCGACTGGAACTGCTGCTTTGCCATCCAAGTAGCCTCAGGAGTGATGTCCTTCTCAGACCCACTTGAGATGGCCTCTCCAAGCTTCCTCAGAATCCGCTTGTCACTCTGGCGACTCTCCTTCTGAGAAACGTGAGCCTGATACTGTCCCTTGGCCTACATGCAGAACAAGGTCTTCATCTTGTGAGAGAGCTTCTTGGCCCAAGATGGCTTAGAAGACGGTGGCACATAGGACTCGGAACTGTCATCTTCCTCTTCTTCGATCTCATCCTCATTAACCTCCATACGAGCAGGAGCTGGCCTAGTGGTGGTGTTGGCCCACTTGTCCTTCATACGTAGACGAATGGGCTCATGAAGAAACAAGTGCTCCTGAAATTCCTCACCTGGAAGGGTCTTCTCCCAAGTAGTACGAATCAAGAGGAACAAGTAGGGCCCATAAATGGGGACCTTACAATGAAACAATGCAGTGCGAAGCTCAGTCCACATAATGTGAGACACATCAAGGGTGTCGAGTTCTTCAGTTCTTCCTTTCTCACATAGAAGCAACATATCCACCACATAGGAGTGCACCTTGTCCTTGTCTCCCATGCGAGGAAACAGAGTGTTGCGGAAGATCCGGTGCATGACATCAAGAAATGGGTTGAGCACAGAAACTTTCTCACCAGAGGGTAAAGTCTTCATAATATAGTATGGCACGAGCTGCTCCTTACGTGCTGGGTGGGGGTTGCCATGAGGGTGCAGTCCAAGTTGCACATCAAGCCCTGAATTCGGAACATGTAACAGATCCATGAAGTCCTTCCATGTGGCAGAAAGCCTCTCGCCATTGGTCATCCAAGTCATGGTCCACTGCTCATCAATGTGGAAGTGGACAGAGGCAAAGAACTAACCCACTAGCTCGGGATCAAAGTCAAGGTGGAACGAGATGATGTCCTCGATAGCAAACTGCTCCACCAAACCTAGAGCCTCACCAAAGTATGTCGGATGCTTCCTCATATGAGCCATATCAATGTATTGGACAGGAACATATAGATTCTTCTTACCCTTGATCACATCAATGTGGATGAGATACTGCTGCTTGGTCCAGAACAACTCATTGGCCCTGGAAACTTCCCTTGGTTTGACATAGGGATCGATCAACCGTCGAGATAGAAACTCAGCTTGAGGCATGTCCTCATAGTTGTCAACTGGCGCCTTGAGCTTGGATGTGGTCCTCTTGAAATTGCGTGGTGGGGCATTGGATCCCTCAGGAGCATTTGGATTGCGGAGACGCTTGGAGCTAGTGTCACGAGAGGGATTGGAGCATCTTGGAACAGAGCTGGAACCAGAGCCACCACCCATGTCACACAACGCAAACACAATGGACAAATGAAAAAGGTAAGGCAAAGACGAAAGCAGACACGAAAACCATGTAGAAGTGAGAATAAACAGGACAAAATGAGGTAGCTTCGGCTCGAGCGGCAGTACCGGTGGTGCATGCGGAAGTAAAAAAATTCTACCGCCCCAGACGTGGTAGTACCACTAGTAGCGGTAGTACCATAGCTGGAGCGGAAGTAAAAAAATTCTACCGCCCCAGACGCGGTAGTATCGCTGGGAGCGGCAGTACCATGGCTAGAGCGGAAGTAAAATTTTACTACTGCCCATCGAGCGGAAGTAAAAAATTACTACCGCTCTGGACGCGGTAGTACCGTGGAGAGCGGTAGTACCATGGTAGGAGCGGAAGTAAAAATTTACTTCCGCCCAACGAGCGGTAGTACCGCACGGGGCAGATTTCGCATGAACACAGATTAAAGATCAAACCGGTACTACCGTAGATCGAAAGTTACCCCGTTGTATCCTATCAATACGCACTTCTACTGCACTAACACACTCAAACCATCTCCTCATGCACAGATTGGATCAAAGAACACTAGACCATCTCATATTTCCCCTAAACCTAGATTCAAAAATAGAGAAGCAAAACGAGAAGAGTTCGGGGAAATGCCGAGGTCCATGGCAAGAGGACGAGGTGGGGAACGATCCCATCGGAGGGAATAGGAGGAGGGTGGCCGGAGATGGAGATACGGCGAGGTGCTCCGACACCGGTTGTGAGGAGAGAGAGAGAGAGAGAAACGCGAGGGGAAGAGATAATGGGGTATGGGGGAGATTGAAACCCCCCTGCCGGCTCTTAGCCCCCATGCCCACTCGACACGGTAGTACCGCGGTCATCGCGGTAGTACCACTCAACGAGCGGAAGTAATTTTTTACTTCCACACGATAAGCGGTAGTACCGTGAATCTCCACGGTAGTACCGTGCTGTCCACAAAGTGCAAATTTTCGAAGAGAAAAGAGAAGAAGAGAAAGAAAGTTTTTCGCACAAAAATGGGAGACAAGATAAATCAAAGATGCAAGTCGAAAACAAGAGCATGGTCCAATGGAGGAGAAAGAAAAAAATAGGACCAAACAGAGAGCCTCTACTTCGAATGAAGAGAGGGTGGTGGCCCTAGAGCCACCTATGTTTGAGTCAAATGGTATGTCACCGCAAAGAATTATCCTTGGGCCCATGACCAAGACTCGTCTTTTGAAGCACAATAACCATCAAAAATGGCGAATGCGAACGACTTTGATTAGTTTATGCATAATAAGAGGAGGTATAGTTCATTGAGAGAACTAGACTCCCCCTAAGTCCATGCCTACACCTAGACAAGACATAATGATGAGTGTGGTGAGGTGTGCACCAAGTCAATCCACATTGCTCGAATCAATGATATTTAGCTCATGCCTTAACTCGCGAAATCTTGCTTCATCTAATGGCTTCGTAAATATATCTTCAAGTTGTTCGTTAGTGCTCAGATGAATAAGATTAATGTCTCCTCGCTTGACGTGTTCCCGAAGGAAGTGAAGACGAATATCAATATGCTTCGTCTTGCAATGTTGAACTGGGTTGCTGGAGATCATAATGTCACTTTCATTATCCCAGTAAAGAGGCACTTTGTCACAATTGACACCATAATCCTTTAAAGTTTGCCTCATCCAAAGAATTTGTGCACAACAACTGGCAGCAGCTACATACTCGGCCTCGGTGGACGAGAGAGAAACACAATTTTGTTTTTTTGAAGACCAACTTACCAAAGACCGACCAAGAAATTGGCAGCCTTCGTAAGTGGACTTTCTATCCACACAGTCTCCCGCCCAATCCGAGTCAGTATATCCAACGAGATCAAACGAAGCCCCCTTGGGATACCACAAGCCAAAGTTTGGGGTATGAGCCAAATATCGAAAGATTCGTTTGACAGACACATGGTGACTCTCCTTAGGTGCGGATTGAAATCATGCACAAATACCCACACTTAACATGATATCCGGTATAGATGCACAAAGGTAAAGCAAAGATCCAATCATGGAGCGATATACCTTTTGATCCACCGCTTTACCATTGGGATCGCTGTCAAGATGGCATTTGAGAGGCATGGGAGTGTTGGCCTTGGGCGGATTGAGCTCATCCATCTTGAACCTCTTGAGCATGTCTTGAGTGTATTTAGCTTGATTGATGAAGGTACCTTGACTTCGTTGCTTGACTTCGAAACCAAGGAAGAACTTCAACTCTCCCATCATAGACATCTCAAACATGTTTGTCATCAAAGTGGCAAATTCTTCATTGAAAACTTTGTTAGGAGAACCAAAAATAATATCATCAACATATAGTTGGCATATTAACAAGTTCCCGTTGACCCTCTTTGTAAAAAGAGTGGGATCAATTTTCCCAATTTCAAACCCACGGTCTTGCAACATCTCGGTAAGGTGCTCATACCATGCACGTGGGGCTTGCTTAAGTCCATAGAGAGCCTTATCGAGAACGTATACATGATTGGGGAACTTGGGATCCTCGAACCCTGGGGTTTGCTTGACATATACCAACTCCTTAAGAGGACCATTAATAAAATCACTCTTGACATCCATTTTATATAATTTAAAGTTATGATGAGAGGCACATGCAAGCAACATGCGAATAGATTCAAGGCAAGCAACAGGAGCAAAAGTTTCACCGTAGTCGACACCCTCGACTTGGGAGTATCCTTGCGCCACCAATCTTTCCTTGTTGCGAATGACGATACCGTGCACATCTTGCTTATTTTTGAATATCCATTTAGTTCCAATAACATTGTGGTTCTCCTTAGGTCGTGGCACCAATCACCACACTTGGTTGCGCTCAAAGTTGTTGAGTTCATCATGCATAGCTTCAACCCACTCCATATCCTCGAGCGCATCTTGAACCTTAAGGGGCTCAATGCAAGAAATAGACGCATGATGTTCACAAAAGTTTGTTGATTGTTTACGAGTGGTTACCCCTTTTTGCAAGTCACCGTAGACGTTCTCCAACAGATATTGTTTAACTTTGAGCTTGGCAGCATTCTTAGCGGCTCCTCTCTCTAAGATTTCCTCCACGGAAGGTTGAGGGACAACATCTTGAGGGTCATCATCTTGGTGATCTTGAGCGCCTTCGTGAGCTTGTTCTTGTTATTGAAGAAGATCTTGATCTTGAACGAGCTCGGAGACGGGACCTTGATCTTGGGAATCACTTGGTGAAGCACCATCATCAGGAGATTGATCTTGCCCTTGATCTTGTCCATGTGGTGAAGGACCTTCATTTTGTTCTTCGAAAGCGTGTGGGTCTTGCGTCGGTGATGGTTCCACTTGAGTGGAACATTGTCCTTCTCCTTCGGCCACAAGGGGTTCCTCAACGGGTAGGAAGTATCCCACACCCATTCTTCTTATGGCTTGGGGAGGAATTTCATCACCTACATCACAAAGACCACTTTGCTCCACTTGGGAGCCATTATTTTCATCAAACTCTACGTTAGTAGTCTCCTCAATGAGTCCCGTGGACTTGCTGAGGACACGGTAAGCATGAGAGTTTGCAGCATAACCAAAAAATATGCCCTCATGGGCTCTAGATTCAAATTTAGACAAACGAGCAACTTTCTTGCGAATGAAACACTTACAACTGAACACCCGAAAGTATTTGAGGTTGGGCTTGTTTCCGGTAAGAATCTCATAAGGAGTCTTGTTCAAGACTTTGCGAATATAGAGCTGATTTGATGCATGACACGATGTGTTAATGGCTTCGGCCCAAAAGTTGTATGGAGATTTAAACTCCGCCATCATGGTTCTTGCCGCATCAATCAACGTCCGGTTCTTCCTCTTTGCAACACCATTTTGTTGAGGGGTGTAAGGTGTGGAATATTGGTGCTTTATCCCTTCATCAGCGAGAAATTCATTTAGGGTGTAATTCTTGAACTTGGTGCCGTTGTCACTTCTAATCATCAAAATCTTTGCCTCATGTTGACGTTGGACTTCATTTGCGAAGTCGATGACGGTCTGTTGGGTCTCACTCTTATTTTTGAAGAAATATACCCAAGTGTATCTTGAGTAATCATCCACAATCACCAAGCAATATTTTCTTCCACCAAGACTATCAAAAGATGGAGGTCCGAAGAGATCCATGTGAAGGAGCTCTAAGGTCCTCTTTGAGTAGATTGTAGTGGTTGGACGATGAGCCTTTCCATGTAGCTTTCCTTCGATACAAGCACTGCAAGCACGATCTTTGGCAAAACTCACGTTTGTTAGTCCAAGAATGTGATCCCCTTTGAGGAGGCTTTGCAAAGATTTCATATTGACATGGGCTAGCCGGCGATGCCAGATCCATCCCACATCAACTTTAGCCATTAAGCAAGTCGCGGTCTTAGTGGGTTCCTCCGAGAAGTTCACCACATAGAGACCGTTCTCGACATGCCCAACAAAAGCTACTTTAAGATTCTTGATCCACAAAAGGGTCACATAGTCAATACCAAAGAAGGTACTAAAACCCATGGTTGCGAGTTGATGAACAAAAAGTAAATTGTATGCGAGGGTCTCAACAAGCATAACATTCTCTATGGAGAGTTCTGGAGAGATTATCACCTTGCCAAGACCCAATACCTTTGAAATTGCATCATCACCAAATGATACTTGGGTGGCCACAGATGTGTCAGGATGAACGTCCACCACCAAGTCCTTGCTTCCGGTCATATGATTTGTCGCTCCACTATTGAGCAACCATGACGTTCCTCCGAAAGCAAACCCCTACAAGAGATCAATGTTTGGTTTTAGGTACCCATTGTTTAATGGGTCCTTTCATGTTAGCAACAAGGGTCTTAGGAACTGAAATACACCATTCAATGTACTCATAAGAAGAGCCAACATATTTGGCATAAACATGCTCATCACTAGCACGGCACAAAACATAAGAGGGGTTAAAGTCCCCGGTCTTGTTGAGGTGGGTGTTCTTGTCCTTCTTGGCATTCCCAAGTATAGCTTTGTATTTATTCTTCTCATAAGGACCTTCTCCTGCTCTTACAAAGGTTTCCTTGAGTGGTGGAACTTCCTTGGTGTTCACCTTCTTCTTCTTGTTGTTTTTGGGTGCAAACCCCACACCTTCTTTTGCCACAACTTCCTTCTGATTACTCAAAAGGTCATTGAGTGTCTTCTCACCTTGGATACACATCACCAAGCCCTTTTCAAGCTGCTATTTATCTTAGCATTTTCCTCCACAAGATGTGCATGCTCACAACACAGGTTAGTAGTAGATGCATTATCAATTAGAACAAAAGGAGGACACATGGAAATTTCCTTAGTGAGTTTCACTTGGAGTTGATCATGCGACTTCCTAAGAGAGGCATGAGCACACTTCAACGCCTTGTGAGCATTGTCAAGTGTGTCAAGATCATCCTTGAGTCGATCATGGTCAACCCCAAGTGCAAAATTTTTAGACTTGAGCACACGGTTAAGAACAATATCATGACCATAATCTTTACGTAATTTAGCAAGGTCATCATTCTGTGACTCCTCAAGAGTCAGATGAAGACCTCGCTCTTCCTCAAGAGCAATAGATAGATCCACTATCTCGTCGGCATAATCACGACTATGGCCTCTCAACTCCTCAAGAAATTCTTCTTGAGACTCAATAGTGTCATGGGCCTCACCAAGTTGTTCCAAGAGAGCAACGAAGTGCTTCTTGGACTCTCCCTTGAGTTTACACATGAATTTGTCAAACTCATTTTTGTCCTCTTTTGCCTCCTCATGTTCATCCACACATTCTAGAGACGGAGTGGAAGAAATAGAAGTCTTAATGTTTGAGGTTTTGACGTTGGAGGTTACCTTAGTGATACCTTTAGCCATGAGGCACCTCGCGACGATGTTCTCATTGGGGGCGTTGAAGAGTGACACCTTTGATGAGGTAGAGGAAGCAATTGCCATGGATGCCATTGCCATTCCTTCATCGCTTGTGTCTTCGTCATCAACATCATCATCCGAGGCATACTCTTCTTGAGCCACCAATACTTTGTGAGGAGCCTTCTTGATAAAGTTGGTTTTGTTGGGGAAGGACTTGGCTTTATCTTTGCGAATGAGCTTGCTACCATTGTCTTCCGTCTTCTCATATGGACAATCCACCACAAAGTGACTTACATTACCATAGTTCTAGCATGTTCTCACACGTTGCTTGCCCTTTGACCCATATGAGTTGTTCTTGGAGAAGTTGGGCCTTGTGTTTCTCTTGTTGCCCCAAAATTGTTTGGACGCAAGAGCCATGTGCTCATGATAAGCACATTTGGTGTCCTCGGGGCAACCCTCTTCTTCTTCTTTTTCTTCTTCCTCTTGACTGACCTTGGCCTTCAAAGCAAGATTGGGAGAGGATTTCTTTGACCGTTGAACGCGAGCAAGAGCATTGTTAGCTGTCGTGTTCAGGATGTTCATTGCAATAAATTCATCCAACACATCACCAGAGGACAAGGTGTGAAAGTCTGGCCTTTGACGGATGACAGCGGACATGGCCTTATTGTAGGGCATGATGGCCTTCAGAAACTTACGCTTGATCCAAGTATCATCCACATCCTTGCTGCCATGATCCTTGAGGGAAACAGCGAGAGCGGTCACCCTTCTATAGAGCTCACGCGGTTCCTCATCCTCTATCATCACAAACTCATCTGACTGATCAAGAACAACTTCATAGTTTGACCATTGAATGCTTGAACTGCCCTTGTACATGGAAATGATGTGTTCCCAACACTCTTTAGCAACAGTGAAGGGCCACAAGTGAGGTAGGTCTTTAGTAGGAATAGCAGCTTGGAGTATGAACATGGCGGAAGAATTTAGCTGTTTATTCGCTTGTTCTCTTGGAGTAAGATTGTGTGGATCATGAGGATAATATCCTTCTTCAATGACTCTGATGATATGAATAGAGTTGTGATCTAAATGAGACTTGATACTGAAAACCCAGTTAGCAAAATCATTCTTAACAGGTTTAGGAGGAGGACCAAGATTAACTATATGAGGTGGGTGCACATGTCCTCTATAGACCATGGGAGGGGGAACTGAGGCAAAGCTCCCCGACCCATTAACTCCTTGAGAATGATTATCCTTGTCAGCACTAGCCCCCTCCTTACCGGAGTTGACATCCGATGTCAAGTTAGTGGGCTTGACCACTTGCACTGCATCGGTAGACATTTTAAGAGTATTAAGGAAATCTTTGAACATGGATTGAACCTCGGTCGCCATGGAGGATTTGAGTAAGTACAAGGCCTCATTCAAATCCTCGCGTGAGACCGTGTTCACTCCCATGGCCTCGGAAAGTTCTCCCACACGCTCCCCTTCGCCAGCCATACTCTTCGGGTGGTGAAACCCTTAATAACGAGACATGGCTCTAATACCTATTGAAAGGATCGATATGGTTGACTAGAGGAGGGGTGAATAGGCAACTAACATTTTTTAACTTTTCCTTAACAATTTAAGCTTAACATCAAATAAGTTAGCTAGATGTGCAACTAGATGAATAACCTATATGATGCTAAACACAACAAGTACACAAGCAAGCAAGGGATACAACATTATAATAGCTTGCAAGAAGTAAAGGTACGAGATAACCAAAAGTGGAGCCGGTGGAGACGAGGATGTGTTACCGAAGTTCCTTCCCTTGTGAGGAAGTACGTCTCCATTGGAGCGGTGTGGAGGCACAATGCTCCCCAAGAAGCCACTAGGGCCACCATATTCTCCTCATGCCCTCACACAATGCGAGATGCCGTGATTCCACTATTGGTGCCCTTGAAGGTGGCGAACGAACTTTTACAAACAAGGTTGGGGCAATCTCCACAACTGAATTGGAGGCACCCAATGACACCACGAAGCTTCACCAAAATGGAATGTGGCTCCAAGGTGACCTCAACCGTCTAGGGTGCTCAAACACCCAAAAGTAACAAGATCCGCAAGGGATTAGTGGGGGAAATCAAATTTCTCTTGGTGGAAGTGTAGATCGAGGCCTTCTCAACCAATCCCTAGGAAATCAACAAGTTTGATTGGCTAGGGAGAGAGATCGGGCTAAAATGGAGCTTTGAGAAACAATGGAGTTTGGGAAGGAAGATATCAACTTCTTGGGGAAGAAGACCTCCCTTTTATAGTGAGGGACAAGATCTAACGCCCTCAGCCCCGCGCATCGCGGTACTACCGCAAAACCCACGGTACTACCGTGAGGGCTTGCAGTACTACCGCAAAACCCACGGTACTACCGCGAGGGCTTGCGGTACTACCGCTACCACATGCGATACTACCGCTCGCACGGAAGTAACAGGCTCTGGCCGATTGCACTAGGAAACAAGCGGTAGAACCGCCGGAGCGGTACTACCACGAGCCCACGCGGTACTACCTCATGGTCGGCAGAGTCTGGCATTGGAGATTCACGGAAGTAAAAAATTACTTCCGCGCCTACCTCCGCAGAAGGCGAAACTGCAAAAAAGTCCGCCACGATAGTACCGGACATGAATCACGGTACTACCATAAGAGGGCGGATGTAAAAAATTACATCCACGCCTACCACCATAGGCGTAAGTTCCAGGACAGGAGACAGCGGTACTACCGCTCCACCAAGCGGTACTACCGCTGGCTCCTGCGGTACTACCGCTCCCTTGAGCGGTACTACCGCTCGCCACTGAAAGCAAACATCCCGCAGGCTTTCACTTTGCACAGGAATGAAAAACGAGCTGGAGCTCCATTGAAGTGAAGGAAAGGTTGTGCAAAGGAATAGATGTGTATGTGTTGATTCCACCCAAACCTTTCCGAAGCAGACCCCCTACGACTCAAATCCACCGAAAGGAAACATAGAGAACAACCGTCTTCGATAGGCTCCGAGGGGCACTGAATCGTCTTTTGCCTAGACATGAGATATCTGAAATGCTCAATGCACACGATTAGTCCGCAAAGGCATTGTCATCAATCACCAAAACCACTTTAAGGAGAAATATGCCCTTACAGCATGGTTCACATGTGTCAAGTGATTCAAAATCAAGTGACTCCAAAAGTCCATCGGCATGGAGCTTCTTCATGCGTTTTACACCAATATGACCTAAACGGCAGTGCCACAAGAAAGTGGTACTAACATTATCAACTCTACATCTTTTGGCATCAATGTTATGAATATGTGTGTCATCACTATCGAGATTCAATATGAATAAACCCCTCACATTGGGTGCATGACCATAAAAGATATTACTCATATAAATAGAACAACCATTATTCTCTGATTTAAATGAGTAACGGTATCGCAATTAACAAAATCCAGATATAATGTTCATGCTTAACGCATGCATTAAATAACAATTATTCAGGTTCATCACTAATCCCGATGGTAATCGAAGAGTGAGCGTGCCAACGGCAATCACATCAACCATGGAACCAGTTCCCACGCGCTTCGTCACTTCGTCCTTTGTCAGCCTCCATCTATTCGGTAGCTCCTATTTTGAGTTGCAAATGTGAGCAACCAACCCGGTATCAAATACCCAGGTACTACAACGAGAGTTGGTAAGGTACACATCAATAACATGTATATCATGTATACCTTGTTTGGTGTTGTCCGCCTTCTTGTCGGGCAGGTACTTGGGACAGTTCCGGTTCCAATGACCAGTTCTCTTCCAATGAAAGCACTCAATTTCTGTCTTGGGTCCAGCCTTGGGTTTCTTCACGGGAGGGGCAACTCCTTTGCCACCCTTCTTGGAGTTACCCTTCTTGCCCTTGCCATTCTTCTTGAAACTAGTGGTTTTATTAACCATCAACACTTGATGTTCTTTCTGGATTTTAGATTCAACGACTTTCAGCATCGCAAACAGCTCGTTGACTGACTTGTTCATCCCGTGCATGTTATAGTTCAGCACAAAGCTCTTGTAGCTAGGTGGCAATGATTGAAGAACTCTGTAAGTGATCGCCTCCGGTGAAAGGGGCATCCCTAACTCCGCCAGACGGGTCGAATACCCAGACATTCTGAGTATATGTTCATTGATAGATCCGTTCTCCTCCATCTTGCAAGCATAGAACTTATCGGAGGTCTAATACCCCTCGATCCGGGCATTCTTCTTAAAGATAAACTCCAACTCCTAGAACATCTCATATGCTTCATGACGTTCAAAACATCTTTGAAGTCCCAGTTCTAAGCCATACAACATTGCACACTGAACTATTGAGTAATGTCCAGAATGTGCCTCCCAAGCGTTCTTAACGTCTTCGGATGACATGGGAGAGGGTGGGTCACCAAGCGGTGCATCAAGGAAATAAGCCTTTTAGGAAGCCGTGAGGATAATCCTCAGATTACGGCCCAGTCCACAAAGTTACTTCCATCATCTTTCAACTTAGCTTTCTCTAGGAACACATTAAAATTCAAGGGTGCTACTGCGCGATCCATTGATCTACAACATAAATAAGCAAAGGTTACTAAGACAATTGTTCAAGATAATGAGTTTAGTTAATCAAATTACTAAAGCTCCCACTCAAATTGACATCCCTCAAGTTATCTGAGTGATACATGATCCAAATTCACCAACTCAAGTCCGATCATCACGTGAGTTAAGGTGGTTTCAATGGTGAACATCATCATGTTGATCATATATACTATATGACTCATGTTCGACCTTTCGGTCTCTTGTGTTCCAAGGCTATGTCTGTACATGCTAGGCTCGTCAAGTTTAACCCGAGTGTTTCGCATGTGCAACACTAGCTTGCACCTGTTGTATGCAAACGTAGAGTCTATCACACCCGATCATCACGTGGTGTCTCGACACGACGAACTTTCGGAATGGTGCACACTCGGGGAGAACACAATTTATCTTGAAATTTAAGCGAGGTATCACCTTATAATGCTACCGTCGTTCTAAACAAAACAAGGTGCATAAAAGGATTAACATCACATGCAAATCATAAGTGACATGATATGGCCATGAACTTGTGCTTTTGATCTCCATCTCCAAAGCACCGGCATGATCTCCATCGTCACCGGCATAGAAACATGATCTCCATCATCATGATCTCCATCATTGTGTCTCCATCGGGGTTGTCACGCCCAGCATGTTCATACTACTATTGCTACCGCTTAGCGATAAACTAAAGCATTACATAGCGCTTAATGATTGACACGCAGGTCATACAATAATTAAAGACAACCCTATGGCTCCCGCCGGTTGTCGTACTTATCGACATGCAAGTCGTGATATTCTCTACAAAACATGATCATCTCATACATCACATATATCTCATCATGTGTTTGGCCATATCACATCACTTATCGGAGGTCTCATACCTCTCGATCCGGGCATTCTTTTGAAAGATAAACTTCAACTCCTGGAACATCTCATATGCTCCATGACGTTCAAAACGTCTTTGAAGTCCCGGTTCTAAGCCATACAATATTGCACACTGAACTATTGAGTAATCACCAGAATGTGCCTCCCAAGCGTTCTTAACGTCTTTGGATGACATGTCTTCTGGTTGGTCACCAAGCGGTGCATCAAGGACATATGATTTCTGGGAAGCCGTGAGGATAATCCTCAGATTATGGGCCCAGTCAACAAAGTTACTTCCATCACCTTTCAACTTAGCTTTCTCTAGGAATGCATTAAAATTCAGGGGTGCTACTGCGCGAGCCATTGATGTAAAACATAAATATGCAAAGGTTACTTAGACTATTGTTCAAGATAATGAGTTTAGTTAATCAAATTACTAAAGCTCCCACTCAAATTGACATCCCTCAGGTCATCTGAGTGTCACTTGATCCAAATTCACCAACTGAAGTCCGATCATCACGTGAGTTGAGGTGGTTTCAATGGTGAACATCATCGTGTTGATCATATCTACTATATGACTCATGTTCGACCTTTCGGTCTCTTGTGTTCTGAGGCCATGTTTGTACATGCTAGGCTCGTCAAGTTTAACCCGAGTGTTCTGCATGTGCAACACTGGCTTGCACTCGTTGTATGTGAACGTAGAGTCTATCACACCCAATCATCACGTGGTGTCTTGACACGACGAACTTTCGCAATGGTGCACACTCGGGGAGAACACAATTCATCTTGAAATTTAAGTGAGGGATAACCTTATAATGCTACCGTTGTCCTATGCAAAACAAGGTGCATAAAAGGATTAACATGACATGCAAATCATAAGTGACATGATATGGCCATGAACTTGTGCATTTGATCTCCATCTTGAAAGCACCGGCATGATCTCCATCGTCACCGGCATGACACCATGATCTCCATCATCTCGATCTCCATCAATGTGTCGCCATCGTGGTTGTCGCACCCATCATGCTTCTACTACTATTCCTACCGTTTAGCGATAAAGTAAAGCATTACGTAGCGCTTAATGATTGACACGCAGGTCATACAATAATTAAAGACAACCCTATGGCTCCTGCCGGTTGCCATACTCATCGACATGCAAGTCGTGAAATTCTAACATCACATGATCATCTCATACATCACATATATCACATCATGTAATTGGCCATATCACATCACAACATACCCTGCAAAAACAAGTTAGACGTCCTCTAATTGTTGTTGCATGTTTTACGTGGCTGCTATGGGTATCTAGCAAGAACAATTCTCACCTATGCATAAACCACAACGGTGATACTCAAATTTCTATTCAACCTTCTCAAGGACCGCCTTTGTCAAATCCGATCCAACTAAAGTAGGAGAGATAGACACCCGCCAACCATGTTTGTGCAACAGAGTTACACGTCAGTCGATGGAACCGGTCTCTCATAAGTGTACGAGTAAGGTTGGTCCGGGCCGCTTCATCCCACAATACCGCTGAATCAAAATATGACCAAGGGAGGAAGCAATCTAAGCATCAACGCCCACAAACTCTTTTGTGTTCTACTCGTGATCTCATCTACACAAATCCCTAGGTCATGATGCCACTGTTGGGAAACGTTGCATGGGAAACAAACATTTTCCTATGCTTCACCAAGATCAATCTAGGAGATGAGCATCTACGAGAGGAGAGATTGGATCCACGTACCCTTGTAGTTAGCTAAGCGGAAGTGTTAAAGAATGCAGTTGATGTAGTCTTACGTCTCCGCGATCCAAATTGCAAGCCGTCCCACGAACTCCCGATCAAGTGCCGAACGGACGGCACCTCCGCGTTCAGCACACGTGCAGCTCGATGACAATTTCCGCCTTCTTGATCCAGCAAGAGGGAGCTAAGAGATACATGGGTTCTCCGGCAGCACGACGGCATGACGGCGGTGGTGGTGGAGTTGATCCGGCAGAGCTTCGCTAAGCGTCACCAAATCAATCTACTAGAGGAGAGGTTATCGGAGAGGGAGGAAGGGATGCACCGTGGCTTGAGGTGCGGATGCCCTCCTCCCTCTCTCATATATATAGGGGGAGGGGAGGGGCGCCCAACCCCTAGGGTTTCCCCCCTGGGGCGGCGGCCAAGGGTGGAGGCGCCCTAGGGTGGCTTGCCACCCAAGGCAAGGTGGCGCCAACCCTAGGGTTGGCCCTCCCACCAACCCCTGCCGCATGGGCCTAGGTGGGGAGCTGCGCCCAGCCCACCAGGGGCTGGTGCGCACCCATCACAGCCCATGTGGCCCCTCTGAGGCTGGTGGCCCCTTCCGGCGGACCCCCGAAACTCTTCCGACACCCCCGATACGCTACCGATGACGCCCGAACTTTTTCCGGTGATCAATACGGAACTTCCTATATATGAATCTTTACCTCCGGACCATTCCGCAGCTCCTCGTCATGTTCGGGATCTCATCCGGGACTCCGAACAACCTTCGATCACCAACATACATAACTCATCTATATCGAAACATCACGGAACCTTAACTGTGCAGACCCTGCGGGTTCGAGAATTATGTAGACATGACCGAGACACCTCTATGGTAAATAACCAATAGCGGGACCTGGATGCCCATATTGGTTCCTACATATTCTACGAAGATCCTTATCGGTCGAACCTCTATGTCATGGATTCAAACAATTCTGTATGTTGTTCTCTTTGCTCTTCGGTATGTTACTTGCCCGAGACTCAATCGTCGGTATCTCCATACCTAATTCAATCTCGTTACTGGCAAGCCTCTTTACTCGTTCCGTAATACAAGATCTCGTGGCTAACACTTAGTCACATTGCTTGCAAGGCTCATTGTGATGTTGTATTACCGAGTGGGCCCTGAGATACCTCTTCGTCACACGGAGCAACAAATCCCAGTGTTGATCCATGCCAATTCAACAGACACCCTCGGAGATACCTGTAGAACATCTTTATAGTCACCCAGTTACATTGCGACTTTTGATACACACAAGGTACTCCTCTGGTGTCAGTGAGTTGCATGATCTCATGGTCAAAAAAATACTTGACATGCAGAAAACCATAGCAATAAACTGACAGGATCATATGCTACGTCTGTAGTTTGGGTCTTGTCCATCACATCATTCTCCTAATGATGTGATCCCGTTATCAAATGACATCTCATGTCCATGGCTAGGAAACCTTAACCATCTTTGATCAACGAGCTAGTCTTCTAGAGGTATACTAGGGACACAGTGTTTTTTATATGCCCACACGTGTATATAGTTTCCAATCAATATAATTATAGCATGGACAAAAAAACGATTATCATGAACAAGGAAATATAATAATAAACATTTTATTTATTGCCTCTAGGCCATATTTCAACAAAAATCATGTGACGTTTCATGATTTCATTTAAAGGAATTAATAATTCCGATATCGAGGAACTCAGAGCATCTTTCTAATGATCTGATTGAGCAACTATGGGCGCTTCAAGGGGACAACTAACCATGAATTTAAATATGAACTATTTTATCTTCAAAGATCATAGTTGGATTGCAATTTTTATATTTGAACTATGGCCTCTAGGTTGCATGAGCAAGACCCAAAAGGCAGTGAAGTGCCCAAAACTGCCCCGGTAAAAGTTGCCGTCAGTTTCTAATGTATTCTCGTGCTTTTTCAGTGTATTTCATCGTTTTTAGCAATTCTAACGGCTTGGGAAGCTCGACGAAGTTCAGCTAAGTTACGACGTCTTCCCTGGGCGCGTGTCCAGAGTGGAGGTACGGTAAATCATCTCTTGTTCTTGGCGAGGACTTGCGAGTTCTCCGTGATGCACTCGTCCATAAAGGCCGCAACTCTTCCTGAACAGGTTCATGGTTATGCGGTGCTCCAACATTACATCTTCATGAATAAACTAAACCATACATATATGTATATTTCACCTTCTTTTGGGTAAGCAAGAAACCATGAATTCAAACTTGTTTATAATAATCTTTTTTACTTCTATAGGTAACTCTGTTGACTTTAAGCACACATTGTTATTGGCACATCTTTAGACATATAGTTTAGCAACATACTTTTCCTATTACAACTAACAATTTAATTGTATTTGAAAATAGAAATATATACGTAATTCTTTGATATGCAACTACACTATATAGTGTTGAAAATTTTGTCAATTTGACTGAAAGTTCAGCTTGGACACTAAATACAATATATACATATTACTTAACTCAGATCCTCAATGGAATTTCTGGCCAAAAAAGAAAATCCTCCATGGATTCTTGCTCGAATGAAAGAAAATACTACGAAAATCCTTCATATAGATTACCTTATTTACTTAGGTAGCACATTCTATTTTAGAACCCACGAATATGATGTCGGATGTTTCTACGGGACACGATTACAAAGATCACAAATATCTTTAGAGATATCTCCGCTATGTGTGCGTCCATAGCATAGGTCAAAATAGAGAATTCAAGAACGTATGCCACGTCCACCATTGCTTGGAAGGGAAGCCCAAAAGAAATGAGCGCCCTACTATAATGTTGCTGCCTCTTCATTCTAATCAGATCGAGCCTTAAACATAAGTAGGACGGAAACCACTAAATCCGACGAATTCCCGCCGAACGGGCCGAAAAAGGTCACCAAAGCTAAAACCATAGACATACATTTTACTAAACTCATGTTACAACACAAAAGTGATGAATTGAAATATAATCAAATTATTTGAAAAAAAGTGTAACTAAATTGACGGATCACATTTGGTGGTTGGTTGACTGGTTCCAGCGTCTACTAGTTTCCGGAAGGAAAAGTCACACCCCCTATCTACCCCATCCCTGTTCAAGTGCACGATGCATGCTTCTCGGCAGTAAAATCGAATCTACCTCAATCCCACACCTCCGTCCGCGTTCCTCCCGCCGGTGGTTGGTCCTCGCCGGCGCGCGCCCGAACTCACCGTCGCTGCATGAAGAAGCGAGCGAGGCCACTCTGTCAAGCGTCTCCTCCGTGGCTCTTTGGGAACCGTCGTTGGCTCCCGCATTCACCGCCGCTGCAGGAACTAGACGGCGACGATGTCACGCCTTCAGGTCCGCTCTTTCTCCAGCTCCGTCTCCTCACGCGCCCATGAGCTGCTGAACGAACTCCAAGGCCATTTGGCTCCGGGACGCTCAGGCCAGAGCTCGCGCACCAACTGTTCGACGAAATGCTGCGCCAACCAGTCCCAGTATCAGTACGTGCACTCAACGGCTTATTTGTTGCCCTCGCGCGTGCGCCGCCCTCACCAGCCTGCACGAATGGCCCTGCCCTCGCCATCGATCTCTTCAATCGCATGGATCAAGCAGGCCGTCGCAAGGTGATAGCACCTACCATTTACACCTACAACATACTAATTGAGTGCTGCCACCGAGCATGCCGCCCGGACCCAGGGCCTGCCTTCTTCGGCCGCCTCCCTAAGTCAGGCATCCCGACGAACATCATTACCTACAGTCGTGTACGCTTCACAAAACTTTTCAAAGTTATGAAAGTCGTAGTACAGGATAACCATCGAGTCAAAGCTGGCTTGCTGCATTGAACCCCACAATTTCCTTGTTGATACCGATGCATATGTAGTTAGTTCTGATGTAAGACTTGCTGAGTACTCGGTACTCACTGTTGCTTAATTATGTTTTTGCAGAGGAGACTCCAGCCTCGCTAATGGTTTCTACGATAAGATCGATGTTGGCCGTTTAGCTTGAGAATCCCAGCCAGAGGTCTGGTTCCTGTGGAGGGCCTTGTAGATAGACAGGCTTCCTCGGCCTTTTTCTTTTCTAGATGTCTGTACCCAGACATATTAAGCTTCCGCTTGTTGTTTGTATGATTTGTGTGTTGGGTCATGTGACCCCTGCTTGTAATATCACACTATGTTGGCTCTTATGAGTCTCCTAAATAAATGTTGTGTTCTTGTATGGTTATGTTGTGATGTCATAGTTGTATCTATGCATATCGGGCATGTCGTGCGTACGTGTGACGTACAACGATATGTATGGAATTCGACACCTAGTTGTGTGCCTTTAGTAGTACTCTTTACAGGGAATTGCCTCTTTGTGCTTCCACTGAGCCTTGGTACCTTGCTACTGCTCCGGACACATTGATTGACCGGCATGTATCCTTCTTTGCTGCTGTGTCTGTTCCTTCGGAAAAATGTCTCGCAGTGTAATGGAGTCCCTGTAGCCTGCTACGACTCGTCTACGTGCAGTGATGACATTTATGTCCCACGGCGTAATGGAGTCTTTGTAGCTTGCTATGACTCGTCTACACACGCTAGAGGCCGACACCTGCATTGTTGGGTTACGTATGCCTGTTCCTGTACGGACGTGCTACTTGGGTTCTACGACTAGTCATATCGACTCGGGTTCTTTGACGTTTGAATGCTAGCGACATATTGCATACGTGAGCCAAAAGATGCAAATGGTCCCGGTCCAGGTAAGGTGGCAGCCGTGGAGTTAACCGTGCGTGAGGCCGCAAAGTGATGTGATGTGTTACATGTTGAATTCTTATGGCTTAGGATCGGGGTCCTGACACCAAACCTGATCATATGGGTTATGCTTTTAAGGCCGACCCGCGGTCATGAATTTTTGGCCTGACACTACACGTGAATAAAAGAGACGGGTCGGCCTTCGTCCCTCCACAAAACAAGGTCGATCCTCAAAGCCATGCCTTAAGGCCGGACCGACACAACCTTTTTAGGGCTGTTTTGGTCCTTTTGAGGTTGTTTTTTTACCTTTTCAAAGCCGTTTGAGCCTTTTAATGCATGCCAATCAATGGTTTTGTCATGCTAAGTCAGTCCTTTTAAGCCAAGTGCGAGGACGATTCTCGAGCCAAGGCCTTCGGGCTGACACGGCATGACCCTTTTATTGGCATGCTCAGGTGCATATGGCCAGGTCAGGGTTCTGGCTAGGGGATCCTATTTGGCATGTGGGTCACAGGTTAGCGACTGCACGGACATTCCTATTTTCACGCTGCGTACATTTGGGTCAGCCTGACTCGTTTCCGGTTTTGAGAAAGGTTCTAGAGCATTCCCAAACCGTAATTTCTTTTTTCTCTTGTTTTCCCATTCGATTTTTTCCTCCTTTTTCATTTTCATTTTTTCTTTTCTTTTCCGTTTGTATTTTTTAAATATATTTACCCTTCCCTTTTCATTTTCCATTTTTTATTTTTATTTTTGAGCATTTTTCAAATATGTGAACTTTTTGTAATAGTAAAATGTTTTGGAAATCATGAACATGTTTAAAATTAGTGATTTTTTTGAAACAGTTAACATTTTTCTAATTCATGGATTTTTTTGATTAAAAATTGTGAAGATTTTTAGAAAAATATGATTTTTTAGCAAATGTAAACTTTTTCATTTGAAAATCATTAATATTTTTTGAATCAGTGTTCTGAATCAATGATCTTTTAAAAAGAATGGGAAGAATTTTTGAAATTTCCAAACGTTTTTTCAACTTTTCTAAACATGTTTTAGAAAATCATGAACATTTTATGAATTTACAAACATTTTCTGAACCCACAAACGTTTTTTGTTTTCGCGATTTTGTTCATAAAATCGGAACATTTGTTCGAATACGCGATCATGTTTTACTAATCCATGAACATTTTTCGAATTCGTGAACATTTTGTTGAAACTTGTGAACATTGTTTAGAAACTGTGGACAATTTTTAAAATATATTAACATTTAAAAAAATAGGAGCATCTTTAGTATCCGTGAACATTTTATGAGCTCCGTAAAAAGAATGTCGTCTGAACGACCGGCGGGTCGATCGTAGATTCGTAGATGCATGTGAGGTAGACACAGGTAGTAGTAGAGCTGACTGTGAAATGAGCTCCAAATCGAACCTCGTCTTCCTCCATCCAAAATCCAATCCCGCAATCCAGTCCCACCTCTGTTCGCCTTCCTCCCGCCGCTGGACGCGCCGGTGGTTGGTCCTCGCCGGCGCTCGCCCTCACTCACCGTCGCCGCAGGAAGACCGTCCAGTGTCTCCTCCGTCCGTCCTCCTCCCACCAGAGTAAGGACTTGGTCGTTGCCTCCCGCATTCACCGCCGCTGCAGGAACTAGACAGCGACGATGTCACGCCTTCAGGTCCGCTCTTTCTCCAGCTCCGTCTCCTCACGCGCCTACGAGCTGCTGAAGGAACTCCAAGGCCATCTGTGCTCCGGGACGCTCAGGCCAGAGCTCGCGCACCAACTGTTCGACGAAATGCTGCGCCAACCAGTCCCAGTATCAGTACGTGCACTCAACGGCTTATTTGTTGCCCTCGCGCGTGCGTCGCCCTCACCAGCCTGCACGAATGGCCCTGCCCTCGCCATCGATCTCTTCAACCGCATGGATCAAGCAGGCCGTCGCAAGGTGATAGCACCCATCATTTACATCTACAGCATACTAATTGACTGCTGCCACCGAGCATGCCGCCCGGACCCAGGGCCTGCCTTCTTCGGCCGCCTCCTTAAGTCAGGCATCCCGACGAACATCATTACCTACAGCAGCCTATTCAAGTGCCTCTGTGACATGAAGCGCACGGACGAGGCTTTGGACATGCTGCTTCATAGGATGCCCGATGACCTACCTAATGTCATCTCCTACTCAGTAATTCTCAAGAGCTTCTGCGCCAACGGGATGAGCCAGCGTGCACTTGACCTGCTCCGGATGATGACCGGAAAAGGATCTGACCACTCCCCCAGCGTGGTGTCATACAACTTGGTAATCGATGGCCTCTTTAATAAAAGCAGGATCACCTCAGGAGGGTGAGGTAAGAAAAGCATGCAATCTATTCAATGAAATGATACAACAGGGGCTTGTCCCTACTGAGGTGACATATAGCCTCATTATCAATGCGCTATGCAAAGCAAGAGCAATGGACAAAGCAGAGGTGATCCTTCGACAAATGGTTCATAACGGTGTCCAACCACATAATATGATATATAATACCCTGATACATGGATTTTTAACTTCGGGTCAATTGAAAGAAGCCTTTAGGTTTTTGAAAGTGATGAGAACCCAAGGTATTATGCCAAATGTTGTTACCTGCAACTCAGTCATGGACTACCTTTGCAAACATGGAAGGATCAAAGAAGCAGAGGACATATTTTATTCCATGGAGGTGAATGGACGAAACCTAATGTCATCTCATACTCTATTATGCTCCATGGGTAAGGATCCCTCGTTGATATGATTGATCTCTGTGAGCTGATGGCTAGAGACGGAGTTGTACCCGAGTGCATGATTGAGGGTTATTTGAATCACGGCGATTCAGTGAAAGCCAAGGATTTTATTACCAAAATGAAGAACAAGGATATTCCTCATAGGCCGCAGAAGGGTAATTGATGAACACAGCATCTTTGAATTGGTTACCCGTACTGGTGAGAGGCCTGATCCTATTACATTCACTAAAATGGTCGGTTGGTAGTGCCTATCGCCATGATGGAGAAAGCGTTTAGAGTACTTGATACTATGATATCAGTTGGTGTAGCCTAGTGTTATGCTCTCATCGTCTTGTTATTCTCTAAATGTGCTGTTTTTCTGATTATTCCAGCTTGCACTAGAATTTGATAAGTGTGAATTAAGCCCTAAGGTTGTTAGTTGCTCTTTATTGGTAGTTGGGTAGATTGCTTAGTTTGAATTTTCTCGAGGCACTGCAATATTTAGGGTGGATTGTGACCTAGCTGATTAGTGCTCTTCAAATATCATACGTGACCCACCTCCTAGGAGGATTGTAACAACAAACTCTCTTTTCAATGCAATGAAACGCAAAGTCTCTCGCGTTTTCTCGAAAAAAATATCATACGTGATAGACAACGAAAGAGTTATCTATTGATAAGTTGCAATAGAGAGTTATTGCTATCTTTCAGGGAGAAAAGAGAATAATTTCACTTTTCTGCCATAAATACCTGTGTGCTGAAGTTGAAACACTAAAATTGGTCATTGATCATTATAGCTTTATTATTGATCCAAAAGTTCTCTATGAAGATATTATTAGCTTTGTGCTTCCTGGTAGCATCTTCATCATGATGATACTGTATTACTCATTAGGTTATGCTTGTAGTTATCATTTCGGTTTAAGTTGGGCGTATTTACCTCATGTGTTTTACTCTTGATGTGAGATAACCAGATCTGGTTGTGAGCACTAAGCAAATCATGGATTGGCATTTGTACCAACAAACTAAAGCAGAGGCATGAAGCAGGAAAAATATGTCATTTGACCAATGCATTGGACTTACTTCATTTTGTTCTTTTTTTCTTCCTTCTGTCAGCCATAAAATCCAAGATAAATATTACCCAAAACAAATTACATTTTGTCAATGTCCAACCATTTTGTTTCGCATTACCTAAATAGCTTTCTGGAGCTTTTGTGTGTGCTTGTCTCGTACAGGCTGTATGCCAAAATGTTAGTATTTGTTATCTTTTCGTTCATTCTGTTCTGTCTTGCATGTGACAACATGCTTGCACCACATGTTACGACTGATTAGTTCTTGAATCTCTGCAAGGAGAGACCAATGCTGAATTTATTTTTTTGATTTGTATTGCAAGTGCTCAAGTAACTAACTGGATCGACAGTTGGGGGAGCAATCCTTCTCCGAAAATGACGAACAGTTCCATCGTCATACCTTTCCTGGCAGACATGGGTTTTCCCATCAATTCCCTCATCTCCGTGCACAGTCTCTTAACACCGAGATCTTTAGAAGAATGTAACCTGTTGTTATTTTTTCATTTCCGGACAAGATGTTTGGTGCAGACCTTGTTATGTTGCGCATGTATATGTTGGATTGGCAATGACTGATGAGGTCCATCGTTAACAAGAACTGTAGGACCTCTTGTTTTAGCTGGCTGTACTGGAAGGCATTGGTCTGATAGCGCAGTTGGATGGAACTGCACAAACAGTTGATTTGGGACTTCAAGACCCCGGCAAAATGCAAATTTCATGCATGGCTATTGGCTAGCCATTCATGGAAGATGTTTTGGTGAAGAAAGGATGGCCTCACACCCCGATCTGCAAATTTTGCAACAACCACCAGGAGACGGCGCTGCGCCTTTTTGCCCTGTTTGGCAGGAGATCGTCAATCAGTTTAACCTCGACATGGATGCACCATCAAGCAATGAGCGAAGCCTTGAAGATCGGTGGATCAGCTCCATCAACAACAGACCGAATGCTGTAAGGATGAAGACATGCACTACTACCCTAACACTTTTGCAGAAAATCTACAACGAGCTCAACTCCTGGAGGCTTGCCGGTCTAGCCGGGGCACTGCGGATTCCTCCAGACTAGAAATATTGCCCTTCGGCTTCTTTATTCTTTCTTTCTTTTACCTTCATTATTTTTCTCCTTCACACTTGTAACTGTTACCGCCATCCTTGGCACCCTTAATGAATGAAATAAGCACTGGCTGTGTTTCGTCAAAAATAAAATAAATTTTCAGTGTTAAATTATGTACTCCTTTCATCTCATAATACAAGAGCGTTTTTTACACTACGCTAGTGTTAAAAATGCTCTTATATTATAGGACGGATGGAATAGTTTCAAATACAAGGGAGCACGAGTTGCTACTAGTCTGAAACTCTGAATAAGAACGAAAATTAAAGGAAATGAGATCGGTCCGGTAGCCATTGCGTGCTACTAGTAATGCAACATTGTCAGGGAAACAAGGGTCAGTACTTATGTCTCCGCATACATTTACATCAAGGAAAAAAATATTGTGGCACCGGTAGGACTATGGAAGGAACGAGGAAAAGGATGGCATTCTCCAAAAGATAGAAGAAATCAATGTTTATTTTCAAACTTTTGCCATTAGTTATAGGGAACTGCCACGCGTCTGCCTGCAGATCTTTTTAAAAGATCGGCAGGCTCGCCGAACGTTGAATTTAGTGCATACATGCCCCTTCATCTTTGTAACATAGGTCATGTTGCAAAAAAAAAAACTGCAACAGAGATCTTGTTGCATTTTTATTTTGCAACTGCAGTAACAGATATTTTGTTGTATTTGTTTTGTCTTCGTCTTTATGCATTTTTTGCAACAAAGGTTTTGTTGCGGTTTTGTTTTTGCAATAGAAGCTTTGTTGCAGAATTATTTTTTCATCTTGTGTTTTTGCAACATAGCTAGTGTTATGAAAGAAACTTGCAACATTGGTGGTGTTGTAGAAGTTGAAAAAAAAACACCAGAAGCAAAACGGCATGTCACGTGGAACACGTGTTGTGCGAGCCAGGCGGAGGATGGGATCAAGAAGTCAACCGGTTGAGGAGAATCATTTCCCATATAACTAAGAGTGATGCTACGTATCGAACGACGGATCATTTTAAAAGATCCGCCTTCAAAGTCGTTTAATCTGGGCCGTTGAACCTATTCAACGGCCGGTCCTATTTTCTCACCAATGCAACAAAGTCAGTGTTGCGGAACCCTTTGAAACAAATCTTTTATTGCAGAAAAAATTGTAACAGAGATTCTGTTGCAGTTTTTTTTGTAATTTTTTTTTGGAACATAAATATTGTTACGGAAGGACTTCTGCAACATGGATGATGTTATAGTTTTTTTTTATCCTAACTTTATTGTAACATGGATGTTGTTACGAAAGAACTTCGATGTCACCGAAAAAATTGTCAAGACGGCGAGGCACGCAGTAATTGGTTAAGGTCCTGACCGGCTGATTAGAAGTTACGAGTTGTTGGATCCAACTCATATCTAACCGCTGTGCATGTGGCGGAACTCAACGCGTGATCGGCCGAAAGGAGGACCAAAAGGAGGAGATGTTTATGGCTAAACGGTATTGCTAATTTGCTTGTAGAACGATTATATAGCCGCATCCAATCCAAGCAACGCGTCTACCTCCCGGTTCCCATGTAAAAAAATGCATGGCGCACCCGCCCAGCGCCCAGCAAATCGAACCCCCCTCCAAATCGAACCTAAAATTTCCCCAATCCCACACCTCCGTCCACCGTCGTCCCGCCGCTGGACGCGCCCGTGGCTGGTCCTCGCCGGCGCGCGCGCGCCTGCACTCACCGCCTCTGCAGGAAGAAGTGAGCGAGACCACTCTGTCCAGTGTCCGTCCTCCTCCCACCAGAGTAAGGACTTGGTCGTTGCCGCCCGCACTCACCGCCGCGGCAATGCCACGCCTTCAGGTCCGCACTTTCTGCAGCTCAGTAATCCTCAAGAGCTTCTGCGTCAACGGGATGAGCCAGCGTGCGTTTGACCTGCTCCGGGTGATGGCCAAAAAAGGTGCTGACCATTCCCCCAGCGTGGTGTCATACAACTTGGTAATCGATGGTTTCTGTAAGGAGGGTGAAGTAAGCAAAGCATGCGATCTATTCCATGAAATGATACAACAGGGGCTTGGGCCTACTGGGGTGACATATAGCTCCATTATCAATGCGCTATGCAAAGCAAGAGCAATGGACAAAGCAGAGGTGATCCTTCGATAAATGGTTCATAATGGTGTTCAGCCGGATACTGTGACATATAATAGCCTGATCCATGGATATTTAACTTTGGGTCAGCTGAAAGAAGCCTTTAGGTTGTTGAAAGTGATGAGAACCCAAGGTGTTATGCCAAATGTTGTTACCTGCAACTCAGTCATGGACTACCTTTGCAAGCATGGAAGAATCAAAGAAGCTGAGGAAATATTTTATTCCATGGAGGTGAATGGACGAAAACGTAATATCATCTCATACTGTATTATGCTCCATGGGTACGCTACAGAAGGATCCCTTGTTGATATGATCGATCTCTGTGAGCTGATGGCAAGAGACGGAGTTGTACCCGACCTCCATTGTTTCAACATACTGATTAGTGCATATGCTAAGTATGGAATGATGATGTGGCTATGCTTTTCTTCGAAGACATGTTGAAGCAGGGGCTGAAACCTAATGAATTCATTTATTTAACTGTGATATCTGCATTTTGCAAGATGGGCAGGATGGATGACGCTATGGAAAAGTTCAATGAGATGATTGATATGGGAGTACCATTTGACACAAAAATTTACATGTGCATGATTGAGGGTTATTTGAATCACGGTGACTCCGTGAAAGCCAAGGAATTGATTACTGAAATGAAGAACACTGATATTCGTCATAGGCCATGGAAGGGTAATGGAAGAACATAATGTCTTTGACATGGCTGTAGGTACTGGTGAGAGGCCTGATCTTGTGACATTTACTTAAATGATCGATGGAAATTGCATAGTCATTAAGACAAAAGACACATTTAGAGTACTTGGTGCTAAACACTCGTTACTTACCATGGTTATTCTCTAATGGTCATTCTTTTGAAGAGAAAGAGAACAGAACAATTTCACTTCCCTGCCATAAATGATTTCTGAGTCCAAACACTACAATTGACCATTGAGCATGAAGCTTTAGTATCGCACCACCAAACAGTGGCGGAGACAGGGGGGACCAGCAAGGGCCCTGGCCCCCCCTAAGATCAGGAATTTGATGCTAATTTTCTGTGAACAGTGACAGAATTAGTAACTATTTGTTGCTAAAAATCTATTTTGTAGTAGTTTGGCTCTGCTGCCCCCCTGATACATATTTCCTGGCTCCGCCACTGCCACCAAATGGTTACTATGAAGATATTATTGGCCGAGCGCTTCCTGGTAGCACCTGGCTGTGATGATGATATTGTATTAGCGCTTATGTCTTTATGTATCATTTCAGTTCAAGTTTGGCATACTTCCCGCATGTGTTTTGCATTCACTGTTAAGAAAGATAGAAGGGATATGCCATTTTATCGTGGAGTTGCTTTTTATTTTAAGTTCTATATTTCTTCCTTATGCCAGCTATATGAATGGACATCCTTTATCACCTGTTTTCTTTCACGATGCTTAAATAGGTTTTCAGGCTTCCAGGTGTGGTTGTTTAATACAGACTGTACCTAAAATATCATAAGCTTTTCAGAACTTTCTTTTCTGTTTGCATGAAATAACCCCGCTTTTCTGACACCGCATGACTTGTCAAGTTCTTCCATCTCTGCAAGGAGGTATCAATGCTGATTTTATTTTATTTTTTGTATTGCAGGTGCTAGCATATTCTTGCTTTTATGTGTCATCATCAGCAACTTCTCGAGTAATCGACTGAATCGATAACTGGGGGAGCTATCCTTTCCCAAAAATGGCAAACAACTCCATCACCATATCTTTCCTAGCATTCATGGTTTTTGCCACCAACTCACTCTTCTCTGCTTACAATCTCATCCACTGTGATCTTTAGCTTAATGTTACTAACGATCTGGTGTTGATTATTATTTTTCATTTTGGATAAAGTATTTCATGCTGACTTTGTTGTGCTGTACAACAACTATTGTGCTCTACACTTCCAGTAATGATATATATTGTGTCCGTAGCTGCTGTGTGCATGATATATTATTAAAGTACCCCTAGCTGTTCAAGCATATACGATGTTTTGGACAAAAACGGTCTTAAGCAACTTCCATAATCAATTTCCATAGTTTTATATTATTAATTGGGCATATGAATGAAGTACAGAATACTTCTGTACATATTAGCAGCCGGTATCAAGTTTGATCACTCAAACTGCAAACATCTTAAATTTCTCATCAGCAGTTATATTGGTCAAAAAGTAATGAAAGGATCATTATGTATTGATAACATCTAACTTGATGCAAGTCTGGCCATTCAAATCAAACCAGTGTGTACAATTATCTGCAGTCCTATACTACATCTTTAATATCAGAACATGATCCCAATCACACCTGACAAGTTACAACACTTGAAGCTGATGTGAATGGTAAAAATAAGCAATTACACTGATACAACAGAGGCTACTTCAGCCTAATTATAACTTAAGAATCGATTACAACTCCAGCTTTGCTGGATTAGTATACTGCAAAATTAAAAGGCTACTTCAGCCTAATTCAGTAATTTTAACAAATTAATGAATCTTCATGCCCCAAAACTCCATGATATGGGCGTGGCAACTATTTGCACTGCAGCTGCCTCTGCAATGGCTTTGAACTCCATGTCAGCTCTTGGATAGCAGTAGGGAAGATCACTGTAGGCTTCCTCTTGCTCTCCTCCAGGTAAGGGAAGTCCTCTGTGAAGTGCAGGCCACGGCTCTCCTGCCTCGCAAGCGCGCTCTTCACAACCAGCTTTGCGCAGCAGAAGAGGTTCCTCATTTCGCAGGCCTCGACCCCCACCGTGGCAGGCTTCCAGCCCCTCCTGAATAAGAATTCCTCCCACTCTGACTCTAGATCACCAATCTTCCATTCTGCATTCTTCAGCCGGTTCGTCGACCGCACTATACCGACGTACTCCCACATTATGGATTGCAGCTCCATCCTGGTCTTATTTGTCCTCTCAATGATGTCAGACAGTGCACTGTCCCTAATGGAGACAGAGAGCACAGGGCGTGCCCATTTCTCCGCGAGACAAGGGTCAGCATCCGCATCCACCATGTGGTCGATAGAGGGCTGCACGGCTCTCTGAGCGAATACCAATGCTTCCAGCAATGAGTTGCTTGCAAGACGATTAGCACCGTGCAATCCAGTGCAAGCAACCTCACCAGCGACATACAAGCCTTTCACACTCGTCTCCCCTTGTAACCCAGCCCGAACACCACCGCACATGTAATGAGCTGCAGGGACGACAGGTACGGGCTGCTGTGTGATGTCCAGACCGTGCTGCAGGCATTCAGCTGCAATGTTGGGAAAATGAGCAAGAATTTTTTCCCTTGGCTTGTGGCTGATGTCCAACAGAACATACTTCTCTCCACGTTTCTTCAGTTGATCATCTATGCTTCTTGCAACCACATCCCTCGGTGCCAACTCAGCACGGTCGTCGTATAAAGGCATAAATCTTTCCATGGATTGGTTGTAAAGAATTCCTCCATCTCCTCTGACTGCTTCCGTTACGAGAAATGCATTATCTCTTGTCTTAGCTGGCTTTATTGGGAGGCCTTCGTCTGATAGTGCAGTTGGATGGAACTGGACAAACCTGGCATTGCGAAATAATGATGTTTTAGTATGTAACTCCAGAACTTCGGATACAAGCACGAGTTGCAAAACCAAATAATGAAAAAATTAAAGCAACTGAGATCAACATGTTGCTACTAGTGCAACATTGATCAGGGAAGCATCGGTGAGTACTTCAGTGAATAACGGGTAAATATATCTTAGAGTAAAGGAAAACTCACTCCATATTGGATATCACAGCCTGAGCGCGATGGCACATTGCGATTCCATCCCCAGTAGCCACCTGAAACATTGAGATTTAATGAGTATTAGGAGAGTTATGAGCATTTGACAACCTATTTCATATGAAAGACAAATCAGAGGACGTGTCACAATCATATGGTCATCTACCATATGGCATTCAAAACATATGTTGTAATGTGAGACAAAAGATAAACAAACACACAAAAAAGAATGCACTATATTCAAAGATAATAGAGAATGCGTGCTTGAAATACCGGTGGATTGGTTGTTGTGGGATATATATGGCCAGCTCCTCCAGATGCAAGCAATGTTACTTTTGAGATGAAACGGACTACCTGGATACAAAGAAAGATGATAAGACCCAAGTGATATAAGTTAAGGATAAACAATGCAATACAAGAGTACTACTAGAAGACAAAGATCCCAGGTTGGATGTAAGAATTACAGTTGATGTACCTTTTGAGCTTTGGTGTCCAACGAATCAACTCCGTAACAAAAGATTTCACCATTGTTCTGCAATAAAGCACTTCATTTTAATCACTGCGGTTTGTGTGGAAACTATAATAGGAGGTGCCAGTTGGGCATGGTACATATAGCACACACATTTCCATTTATGGAATGTGAATATAACAAAAACCGTGAAGTTGGATGTGTTCGAAACTAAACAAATCAAAAGTGGAAATAAAAGCAAAAACTAAGGCCAGCTTGTCAATCCAAAGTCTAGCATGTGCAGAAAAAAAAAGTGACCTGCAAATTTAGCACCAAGTGAAACAATTAAAGGTTGCATTTTCAAGAGGTCACTATCGACAAATATTTGGAGGCTGACAACATCAAGATACCTATCATTGGTGCCTGATCACTTTCTAGTCTGTTTCCTGAAAACAGGACAGTTTAGCGACAAGACTCTTCTGTCTTTTTTTAGCCACTAAATACTTCATTCCATGATTTTGTTGCTTGTGAAGTCGCTATGAGAAAAAGGGGGAATGGTTATTCAGCCATAAATGGTAAGTAACCAATCCTCATAAATTCTCATCCAGTCAAGTATAGTACTTGTACAGAATTTTAGGAGCAAGCATTGCCATATACTCTACTCAATTCAGTTCTAGTTTTAGTATGTACTTGTATCTGTCAAAACAAGTACTAGCAGGCAAGTTGACAAAAATTAGCAGGCAAGTTTCCAAAGTAATAGAAGGAAAAATGGAAAACACATGCATGGACATAGATGCAATGAGTGCAGATCAGCAAAACGGGCAGCAGAAAAAGTTAGCAAAAGTATTATCCATCAAATAAACAAGTCTAGAGTTACACACAAGGTTTGACAATGCAAAAAGAGGCAACACATGAAATCAGCAAATGACTGGCATACGAACCACAAATACCAACCTGACAGGTCAACAGATCAATGGCGAAGTGGTGGCCGAACACAGATATGTTCTCATCATTTTCAACCGCTTGAAGCAGCGCTCTTTCAATCTCTTTTCCAGTCATATCAGCAGAATGGACGATTCTGTTGTGAGAATGTCCACCTTCCCTTGCGAGGTGCAGCCTGCCATCTTCACCATGGTCAAATGAAGCACCCATGGCTATTAGCTCCTTGACACGCTCAGGACCTTCTGTGCATACTATCTGAAAGGCAACACATATGTCTCAAGGATAAGAACCAATAAGAAGCAACTGTTGCGCGCATGACTGAGGCTAAACTTACCCTGACGGTCTCCTCATCGCAGAGATAAGCCCCTGCAACAATTGTGTCTTGCATATGGCTTTCTACGGAATCCTTGGGGCACAGAACGGCACTGACGCCGCCTTGCGCGTAGTTGGTGTTGCTCTCATGAGGCTCTGCTTTGGTGACGATAGCAACAGAGCCGTGCTTGGAGACTTCTAGCGCATACCTTAGGCCAGCGACACCGCTGCCGATGACCACAAAATCAAAGTATCTCGTGGTGTCATCCTGCATGCATGGGAGGGCAGAGGCTCTGATGAAGCTGGAGCTGAACCTGTGCCTCATATGCTTTTGGGAAGCACTGACAGCCTTCACGCCCATGAAACGAGGGATAGTGCAAAATCTGCAGCATAACCAACATGGTGTCATCAGCTTAAACGATGAAGACCGGCATTTCAGGATTTATCACGAAAGCTTGCGATTTCAACAGGTAACCAATAGCAATCAACCGGTAGGCTTTAACCGGTTTTCAATCTCTTAGATGGATCCATTAGAAAATTTATTTAACATTGCCTTAGAAAAAATCATCGAAAAAGAAAGATGGGGAATTAAGAAGGTGAATATCTCTCTCACCAAACTAAATGATCATGGCATGGCAGACACGACCCCAGGTCATATATGCTTACAATTTAGACGACGGCAGGCCATGGAGTTAGTTATTACTCCTATTACAGTAAACGTTTGTGGCTGGCTTGGTTTGACTGATGAGGGCCATTTGTTGAAACATGCACAGATGAGAGCATCAGACCCTGTGAGAAAAGAGAGCTGCAACTTCACCTGGAGATCTCGAGCTGGGCGCAGGCTCTGAAGGAGAGAGAGGGCGGGCGAGACGCCTGCATGCGTGCTCCCTGCACATGCACATGGAGGCCGGCAGAGCCGCCCATTAGTTTGGCCATCCCGGCGCCGGCTCTGCACAGAGACAAGAAGAAAAAGAAAAATGAAGCACATGGTTCGGCCAATTAAGAAATCCACGAGATCTTGGCATGGCAGCGACAGAAAAAAGAAGCACCCCCGGAAGATCCAGGGAGCATAAAAGCCGGTACCTCTAGAAAGATCTGATCGCGCGGTTGGTGGGGAGGGAGGAACGGGGGCGCCGGCCGACGCTGCTGGTGCTCCCAATGGCAGGGAGGGGAGAAGGAAGCGGTGGCGGGGAAGGGGTCAGGCGCGGCGGGCACGCCCTTTGGGGCTCCCAAGGAGCGGGGCGGGGCGGGGCGGGAGAGAGCGGCAGCGCGTGCGGAGGAGAGGGAAACAGCAGCGCGGGCGAGAGGGAAAGAGGGAGGGAGGGGAGAAAGGGAAAGAATTGAACGAAAAAGGAATGGAAGGGAAGGGAAAGGCGAGGAAAATTCCTGGCACCGCACCTCGAGGACGAGGAGCCACACCACATGGTGGATGGTGGTGATGGTGGTCTCATCGCCGCCGCCGGCGTCGTGCGGATTCGATTTCTTCTTTCTTTTGACTGCCGTTGTCCCGATCGGTCCGTCCTTTCCGTTTTGGAATCTCGGGGTCGTCGGGGGCGCGGGGCCCAGCCGGTGCGCTTTTCCATCCCACCTCCACCACCAGGCCGCTGCGTCGCAGGCCCAGCCAACAAGAGATGGGCGGGTCCGGACAAAATCACTGTTTTAACTATGGCGGCTGCATTTTCTCAAAAAAAAAAAAAAAAAACTATGGCGGCTGCAGGCTGCTACAATCGTCCGGGAAATCAGCCGGGTCCCAAGCCGTCCGATCAAAGCTCCGAGAAACGTTGGATTAAGTCACCCGTTCACACACAGTACAACGCCGCTGTGGCCTCGTCTTCCTCGCCTAAAAACCAACGCAAAAAAGCTAGCGGTCGCAGCCGCCATGCCGCACTCGCTCGAGCTCCCCCAAGAGCCGTTGGCGACGCAGCATCGAGCCACTGGCGACGCCGCATCGAGCCGCCAGCAAACGTTGCGATGGAGCACAGGGACCCCCTCGTGCGAGTGCTACATCGGAACGCTCCATTGCAGCTCTACCGCCGGCGACGAGCGCTCCATTACAGCTCCTCTGCCGTCGGCGACGAGCGCTCCATTACAGCTCCTCCATCACCGGCGACGAGCGCTCCATTGCAGCTCTGCCACTGGCGACAAGCGCTCCATTACAGCTCCTCCGTCGCCGACGAGCGCTCCATTGCATCTCTGCCGCCGGCGACGAGCGCTCCATTGCAGCTCTTCTGCCGGCGACGAGCGCTCCATTACAGCTCCTCCGTCGCCGCCGGCGACGAGCACTCCATTGCAGCCACGACACCGACACGAGGTGCTTCAACGCAGGGGCGACGGCCCGTCGCAGCTCTGGCCATGCTTCATTGCAGCCGTGACATCGGCAGGCCGTGCTCCAACGCCGTGCCGACGACCCGTCGTACCTCCGACCATGCTTCATTGCAGCCACGACACTGGCACGAGGTGCTCCAACGCAGCGCCGGCGACCCATCGCAACTCCAACCATGCTTCATTGCAGCCTTGACACCGGCACAGGGGTGCTCCATTGGAGTGTCGGCGACTCGTCGCAACTCCGGCATGCAGCTCTGCCACTCTCGTGTGCAGCACCTCGCCGCTGCACTGCAGCTCCGCTGCCACAGCGCCGTGTTCCTCGTCGTTGTGCAGATCTCCGCCGTTGTGTAGCTCTCCGCAGTTGTGTAGCTCTCCGTCGCGGAGGTTGGTGTTGTGCAGCTCTCCGCCGTTGTGTAGCAATGGTGGAGATCCCCCTCTCCCACGGATTGCAGCTGGGGAGCAGCAGGTGCGGGCCAGATTAGAGGGCATGGTTAGCGATGGTGGCTCACACCAGCTCGCAGTTCATGACTGCGTCCATGCCGGATGCGTAGC
Organism: Hordeum marinum; assembly: GCA_022496015.1. Classification (NCBI taxonomy): domain Eukaryota; kingdom Viridiplantae; phylum Streptophyta; class Magnoliopsida; order Poales; family Poaceae; genus Hordeum; species Hordeum marinum. The sequence continues at coordinate 59,063,062 of CM039677.1, forward strand.
AGCTGTGTTGGAGGAGCAGTAAATTGCAAAAGAGAGATGAGGGGAAAGAAGGAAGAAGATGAGCGGTGAGAACGGCTCGGGAAAAGATAAGAGCATCTCTAATAATGTCATAAAAATTTCATGCCTAATAAAAGCCTCACTATAGCATTTTTATTATGCGCGAACCAACATTGCTTTAGCAGCAGCCCCAAAAAGGACGCCTAAAACACGCAGTGTAAACTGTGAAGCGCGCGCAAGCCGACGCCCAAAATATGCTGGGCGCGATAGCGTTTTTCTGCGCGTGCCTAATTTTTTTTAAACGCGCGCATTGTTTTGCAGCGTCTGTTGAAGCTGTTCGGCGTCCAAAATAACTCTTTTAGCGCGCGGAGCCGTTTTTGGACGCTTGTTGGAGATGCTCTAAGGCAAGGTGGGAGAGCGGTGGGTGGGGTGTGCCTCACAAGAGCACGTGTCAGGCAGGAGAGACGGCTTACGGAATAGAGAAATCATCCGGTTGATTTTAAACAATTTCCTTTAACTATTTTAAGCAATCCTGAAAAAGTAGAAAAAAGTGTTTTGACTATTTAAGCAACTTTTAGCCTTAAAAATAAAGACTGTTTAGGAATTTCAATTTGGGTACAAGTCGGAAGGAGCTTCAAATCCATCTTAGTCTGCGTAGGAAAGATAAAAATATTTATGTGAGGCGCACTTCAAAGTGCTATTCCCTGTCAATCTATCTAGTCTAATAAGCACTTGAAAATCAATCCAAGTTGCCCATGCGGTAACGGGGCCTGACGACATGACATATGTTGTTCAAATACAAATTGGCAATGGACTATTGGAAATATGCTCTAGAGACAATAATAAAATTGTTATTATTATATTTCCTTATTCATGATAATTGTTTATTATCCATGAGTATTGACTAGAAACACATTGCATGTGTGGATACATAGACAACACTTTGTTCCTAGTATACCTCTAGTAGACTAGCTCGTTGACCAAAGATGGTGAAGATTTTCTAGCCATTGACATGATATGTCATTTGGTAACGAGATCATATCATTATGAGAATGATGTGATGGACAAGACCCAAACTATAAACATAGCATATGATCGTGTCAGTTTATTGCTATAGTTTTTCTGCATGTCAAGTATCTGTTCCTATGACCATGAGATCATGCAACTCAGTGACACAGGAGGAGTGCCTTGTGTGTATCAAACGCCGCAACGTAACTGGATGGCTATAAAGTTGCTCTACAGGTATCTCTGAGAGTGTCTGTTGAGTGGGTATGGATCAAGATTGAGATTTCTTACTCCGTGTGACGGAGAGGTATCTCAGGGCCCACTCGATAATACAACATCACAACAAGCCTTGCAAGTAATGTGACTAAAGTGTTACCCACGAGATCTTGTATTACGGAACGAATAAAGAGACTTGCCCGTAACGGGATTGAACTAGGTATAGAGATACCGTCAATCGAATCTCAGACAAGTAATATACTCAAGAACAAAGGAAACATCGTACGGGATTAACTGAATCCTTAACATAGAGGTTCAACTGATAAAGATATTCGTATAATATGTAGGAACCAATATGGGCATCCAGGTCCCGCTATTTATTATTGACCGTAGAGGTGTCTCGATCATGTCTACATAGTTCTCGAACCCGCAGGGTCTGCACACTTAAGGTTCGGTGACGTTTTGGTAGTACAGAGTTATGTATGGTGGTGACCGAAGGTTGTTCGAAGTCCCGGATGAGATCCTGGACGTCATGAGGAGCTCCGTAATGGTCCGGAGGTAAAGATTGATGTATAGGAAGTCCTGTTTTGGTCACCAAAAAAGTTTCGGGCTCATCGGTAGTGTACCGGGAGGGTACCGGGGGACCAACGGGAGAGGTGTTTGGACCCAAGAGGCTACATGGGCTGTGGGAGGAGGTATACCAGTCCTTAGTGGGATGTCCAAAGCCCCACAAGAGGTCCATGCGACTGGGAGGAGAAACCAAAGGTGGAAAGGAGGTTTCCAAGTGGGAGAGAAGGAGTTCTAATCCTACTAGGATTGGAGGAGGACTCCTCCTCTCCCCACTTCGGCCGAACCAAGGGTTGGCCCCTTGAGGGACAAGTCTCCTTCCACTCCTATATATACTAGAGGTATAGAGGGTTTTTCACAATAGAAATTAGCCACGTGCTACCCTCTCCTCTAGATCACAGTTTCTCCTCTAGATCATTTCAGCGGTGCTTAGACGAAGCCCTGCTGGAATAGTTCCAGCTGTTGGAAATATGCCCTAGAGGCAATAAATAAAGTGTTTATTATTGTATTTCCTTGTTCATGATAATCGCTTATTATCCATGCTATAATTGTATTAATTGGAAACATGGATACATGTGTGGATACATAAACAAACACAATGTCCCTAGTTTACCTCTAGTGAACTAGCTCGTTGATTGAAAGATGGTTAAGGTTTCCTAGCCATGGACATGAGATGTCATTTGATAACGGGATCACATCATTAGGAGAATGATGTGATGGACAAGACCCAAACTACAAACGTAGCTTATGATCGTGTCAGTTTATTGCTACTGTTTTCTGCATGTCAAGTATATGTTCCTATAACCATGAGATCATGCAACTCACAGATATCGGAGGAGTACCTTGTGTGTATCAAACGTCGCAACGTAACTGGGTGACTATAAAGGTGCTCTACAGGTGTCTCCGAGGGTGTCTGTTGAATTGACATGGATCGAGACTGGGATTTGTTACTCCGTGTGACGGAGAGGTATCTCAGGGCCCACTCGGTAATACAACATCACAATGAGCCTTGCAAGCAATGTGACTAATTGTTAGTTGCGGGATCTTGTATTACGGAACGAGTAAAGAGACTAGCCGGTAACGAGATTGAACTAGGTATGGAGATACCGACGATCGAATCTCGGGCAAGTAACATACCGAGGAACAAAGCTAACATCATACGGGATTAACTGAATCCTTGACATAGAGGTTCGACCGATAAAGATCTTCGTATAATATGTAGGAACCAATGTGGACATCCAGGTCCCGCCATTGGTTATTGACCGTAGAGGTGTCTCGGTCATGTCTGCATAGTTCTCGAACCCGCAGGGTCTGCACACTTAAGGTTTGGTGACGTTTCGGTAGTGTAGAGTTATGTATGGTGGTGACCGAAGTTTGTTCAGAGTCCCAGATGAGATCCTGAACGTCACGAGGAGCTCCAGAATGGTCCGGAGGTAAATATTCATATATAGGATGTCCCAGTTTGGTCGCCGGAAAAGTTTCGGGCTCATTGGTAGTGTACCGGGAGTGCCGGTAGTGTACCGGGGGACCTCCGGGAGGGGTATTTCGACCCTAGAGGGTCCATGGGCTGTGGGATAATAATAACCAGCCCTTAGTGGGCTGGTGGAACAGCCGCAAAAGGCCCATGGCGCCAGGAGGAAAAAGGCCTAGAGAAAAAGGTGGGAAAAGGCAAGAAATAGGGTGAATCCTAGTCCTACTAGGATTGGAGGTGGATTCCACCTCTCCCACTTAATTTGGACGACGCAATTGCTGGTCCTTTGAGGGACAAGCCTCCTCCTCTCTTCCTCTTATATATACTATAGGTTTTAGGGGTTTTTGGCACCAGATTTTAGCCACGTGCTACCCGTTCCTCCAGTGCATAGTTTCTCCTCTAGATCGGATTTCTGCAGTGCTTAGGCGAAGCCCTGTCGGAATAGCTCCACCACCATCGCCGGAGCGCCGTCACGCTGCCGGTGAACTCTTCTTCCTCTCCACCTACTCTTGCTGGATCAAGATGGTGGAGATCGTCATCAAGCTGCACGTGTGCTGAACGCAGAGGTACCGTCCGTTCGGTACTAGATCGGAAGGATCGTGATCAAGGCCACGGGACGTTCGTGATTGGATCGCGGGACGGATCATGACGAGATCGCGGGACGGTTCGTGATCGGTTCGCGGGACGGTTCATGATTAGATCGCGGGACGCTCAGCGATTTGGATCGCGAAGAAGTTCGACTACACCAACCGCGTTTCTTAACGCTTCCCGCTTAGCGATCTACAAGGGTACGTAGATCCACTCTCCCTCTCGTAGATGCTCATCACCATGGATAGGTTTGCGTGTGCGTAGGAATTTTTTTGTTTCCCATGCAACGTTCCCCAACAGTGGTATCGGAGCTAGGTTGATGGTTCGTTGAGATCTCGAGTAGAACACAAAAGGTTTGTGGGCGTTGATGCTTAGATTGCTTCCTTCCTTGGTCGGATTTTGGTTCAGCGGTATTGTGAGATGAAGCGGCCCAGAACAACATTACTCGTACGCTTACGAGAGACCGGTTCCCTCGACGCAACTTGTTGCCTAAATGGCTTGCGGGTGGCAGTTTCTCTCACTTTAGTTGGATCAGATTCGACAAAGGCGGTCCTTGAGAAGGTTGAAAAGCAAATTATGTATCACCGTTGTGGTTTATGCGTAGGTGAGAATCTTTCTTGCTAGAAACCCGTAGCAGCCACGTAAAACATGCAACAAAAATTAGAGGACGTCTAACTTATTTTTGCAGGGTATGTTGTGATGTGATATGGCCAATTACATGATGTGATATATGTCATGTATGAGATGATCATGTGATGTATATAATTTCACGACTTGCATGTCGATGAGTACAGCAACCAGGAGCCATAGGGTTGTCTTTAATTATTGTATGACCTGCGTGTCAATCATTAAGCGCTATGTAATGCTTTACTTTATCGCTAAACGGTAGCAATAGTAGTAGAAGCATGCAGGGCGTGACAACCTCGATGGAGACACGTTGATGGAGATCAAGATGATGGAGATCATGGTGTCGTGCCGGTGATGATGAAGATCATGCCGGTGCTTTCAAGATGGAGATCTAAAGCATGAGTTCATGGCCATATCATGTCACTTATGAATTGCATGTGATGTTAATCCTTTTATGCACCTTGTTATGCTTAGTACGACGGTAACATTGTAAGGTGATCCCTCACTTAAATTTCAAGATAAAATTGTGTTCTCCCCGAGTGTGCACCGTTCCAAAAGTTCATCGTGTTGAGACACCACGTGATGATCGGGAGTGATAGACTCTACGTTCACATACAACGGGTGCAAGCCAATGTTGCACACGCAGAACACTCGGGTTAAACTTGACGAGCCTAGCATGTACAGACATGGCCTCGGAACACAAGAGACCGAAAGGTCGAACATGAGTCATATAGTAGATATGATCAACATAATGATGTTCACCATTGAAGCCACCTCAACTCACGTGATGATCGGACTTGAGTTGGTGGACTTGGATCATGTGACACTCAGATGACCTGAGGGATGTCAATTTGAGTGGGAGCTTTAGTAATTTGATTAACTAAACTCATTATCTTGAACAATAATCTAAGTGAACTTTGCATATTTATGTTGTAGATCAATGGCTCGCGCAGTAGCACCCCTGAATATTAATGCGTTCCTAGAGAAAGCTAAACTGAAAGATGATGGAAGTAACTTTGTTGACTGGGCCCGTAATCTTAGGATTATCCTCACGGCTTCGCAGAAATCATATGACCTTGATGCACCGCTTGGTGACCAACCAGAAGACATGACCTCCGAAGACGTTAAGAACGCTTGGGAGGCACGTACTGGAGATTACTCAATAGTTCAGTGTGCAATATTGTATGGCTTAGAACTGGGACTTCAAAGACGTTTTGAACGTCATGGAGCATATGAGATGTTCCAGGAGCTGAAGTTTATCTTTCAGAAGAACGCCTGGATCGAGAGGTATGAAACCTCCGATAAGTTCTATGCCTGAAAGATGGAGGAGAACGGGTCTATCAGTGAACATATACTCAGAATGTCTGGGTATTCAACTTGTCTAGCGGAGTTGGGAATTGACCTTCCACCAGAGGCGATCACTGACAGAGTTCTTCAATCACTGCCACCTAGTTACAAGAGCTTTGTGATGAACTATAACATGCACGGGATGAACAAGTCAGTCGCCGAGCTGTTTGCGATGCTAAAAGTCGCTGAGTCTGGAATCCAGAAAGAACATCAAGTGTTGATGGTCAATAAAACCACTAGTTTCAAGAAAAATGGCAAAGTCAAAGGCAAGGGCAAGAAGGGTAAAACCAAGAAGGAAGGCAAAGCAGTTGCTACACCTGCAAAGAAGCCCAAGCATGGACCCAAGCCAGAAACTGAGTGTTTTCATTGCAAAGGAACTGGTCACTGGAAGCAGAACTGCCCCAAGTACCTGGCTGACAAGAAGGCGGCCAACGACAAACAAGGTATATATGATATACATGTTATTGATGTGTACCTTACTAGCTCTCGTAGTAGTGCCTGGGTATTTGATACCGGTTCGGTTGCTCACATTTGCAACTCAAAGCAGGAACTACGGAATAAACGAAGGCTGGCAAAGGACGAAGTGACGATGCGCGTGGGAAATGGTTCCAAGGTTGATGTGATCGCCGTCGGCACGCTCTCTCTTCGATTACCATCGAGATTAGTGATGAACCTGAATAATTGTTATTTAGTGCCTGCGTTAAGCATGAACATTATATCTGGATCTTGTTTATTGCGAGACGGTTACTCATTTAAATCAGAGAATAAAGGTTGTTCTATTTATATGAGTAATATCTTTTATGGTCATGCACCCAATGTTAGGGGTTTATTCATATTGAATCTTGATAGTGATGACACACATGTTCATAACATTGATGCCAAAAGATGTAGAATTGATAATGATAGTACCACTTTCTTGTGGCACTGCCGTTTAGGTCATATTGGAGTAAAACGCATGAGGAAGCTCCATGCTGATGGACTTTTGGAGTCACTTGATTTTGAATCACTTGACACATGTGAACCATGCCTCATGGGCAAGATGACTAAAACGCCGTTCTCTGGAACAATGGAACGGGCAAGTGACTTATTGGAAATCATACACACTGATGTGTGCGGTCCAATGAATGTTACAGCGCGTGGCGAATATCGTTATTTTCTCACCTTCACTGATGACTTAAGTATATATGGGTATATTTACTTAATGAAACACAAGTCTGAAACGTTTGAAAAGTTCAAGCAATTTCAGAGTGAAGTTGAGAATCACCGTAACAAGAAGATTAAGTTCCTGCGATCTGATCGAGGAGGTGAATATCTGAGTTATGAGTTTGGCAGTCACTTAAGACAATGTGGAATTGTTTCGCAGTTGACACCGCCCAGAACACCACAGCGTAATGGTGTGTCCGAACGTCGTAATCGAACCTGTTCTATGATGTCTCTTGCTGATTTGCCACTATCGTTTTGGGGTTATGCATTAGAGACAACTGCATTCACTTTAAATAGGGCACCATCAAAATCCGTTGAGACGACGCCATATGAACTGTGGTTTGTCAAGAAGCCAAAGTTGTCGTTTCTTAAAGTTTGGGGATGTGATGCTTATGTCAAAAAGCTTCAGCTTGAAAAGCTGGAACCCAAAGCGGAGAAATGCGTCTTCATAGGATACCCGAAAGAGACAGTCGCGTATACCTTCTATCTCAGATCCGAAGGCAAAGTGTTTGTCACTAAAAACGGAACATTTCTTGAGAAAGAGTTTCTCTCGAAAGAATTGAGTGGGAGGAAAATAGAGCTTGATGAGGTTATTGAACCTTTACTTCAACCAGAACGTAGCGCAGCGCAGAAAGATGTTTCTGTGGAACCTACGACGGTAGAAGAGGAAGTTAATGATGATGATCATGAAGCTTCGGATCAAGCAGCTATTGAACCTCGTAGGCTGACAAGGCCGCGTACTACCCTTGAGTGGTACGGCAACCCTGTCTTGGAAGTCATGTTGTTGGACAACGATGAACCTACGAGCTATGGAGGAGCAGTGATGGGCCTGAATTCCGAGAAATGGTTAGAGGCCATGAAATTCGAAATGGGATCCATATATGAAAACAAAGTATGGACTTTGGAAGTATTACCTGAAGGGCGAAAGGCCATTCAGAACAAATGGATCTTTAAGAAGAAGACAGACGCGGACGGTAATGTCACCGTCTATAAAGCTCGACTTGTGGCAAAGGGTTTTTCACAAGTTCAAGGAGTTGACTACGATGAGACTTTCTCACCCCTAGCGATGCTTAAGTCTGGCAGAATCATGTTGGCAATAGCTGCTTATTTCGACTATGAAATTTGGCAGATGGATGTCAAAACGGCGTTCCTCAACGATTTCCTTGAGGAAGAGTTGTATATGATGCAACCCAAAGGTTTTGTCGATCCAAAGAATGCTGACAAAGTTTGCAAACTCCAGCGATCCATTTATGGACTGGGAGCTCTATAGCGTCTCTAATATTATATGTGGATGACATATTGCTGATTGGAAACAATATAGAAATGCTGGAAAGCATGAAGGAATATTTGAACAAGAGTTTTTCAATGAAGGACCTAGGAGAAGCTGCTTTCATATTAGGCATTAAGATCTATAGAGATAGATCGACACGCTTAATAGCACTTTCACAAAGCACATACCTTGATAAAGTTTTGAAGAAGTTCAAAATGGAACAGTCCAAGAAGGGGTTCTTGCCTATATTACAAGGTGTGAAGTTGAGTAAGACTCAATGCCCAGTAACTGCAGAAGATAGAGAAAAGATGAGTGTCATCCCCTATGCTTCAGCCATAGGCTCTATCATGTATGCAATGCTGTGCACAAGACCCGATGTCAGCCTTGCCATAAGTATGGCCGGAAGGTTTCAAAGTGATCCTGGAATGGAGCACTGGCAAGCGGTCAAGAATATCCTTAAGTACCTGAAAAGGACTAAGGAAATGTTTCTCGTTTATGGAGGTGATGAAGAGCTCGTCGTAAAGGGTTACGTTGATGCAAGCTTTGACACTGATCCGGATGACTCTAAGTCGCAAACCGGATACGTATTTATTCTTAACGGGGGAGCGGTAAGCTGGTGCAGTTCCAACCAAAGCGTGGTAGCTGATTCTACGCGCGAAGCAGAATACATCGCAACCTCGGAGGTGGCGAAGGAAGGTGTCTGGATGAAGCAGTTCATGACGGATCTTGGAGTAGTGCCCAGTGCACTGAATCCAATGAACCTGTTCTGTGACAACACTGGTGCCATTGCTCTGGCCAAGGAACCAAGGTTTCACAAGAGGTCCAGACACATAAAGCGACGCTTCAACTCCATCCGCGATTACATCTTGGAGAAAGACATAAATACTTGCAAAGTGCACACGGATCTAAATGTTGCAGACCCGTTGACTAAACCTCTCCCGAGGGCTAAACATGATCAACACCAGAACTGCATGGGTGTTCGATTCATTACAATGTAAATCACATAGTGATGTGAACTAGATTATTGACTCTAGTGCAAGTGGGAGACTGTTGGAAATATGCCCTAGAGGCAATAAATAAAGTGTTTATTATTGTATTTCCTTGTTCATGATAATCGTGTATTATCCATGCTATAATTGTATTAATTGGAAACATGGATACATGTGTGGATACATAGACAAACACAATGTCCCTAGTTTACCTCTAGTGAACTAGCTCGTTGATTGAAAGATGGTTAAGGTTTCCTAGCCATGGACATGAGATGTCATTTGATAACGGGATCACATCATTAGGAGAATGATGTGATGGACAAGACCCAAACTACAAACGTAGCTTATGATCGTGTCAGTTTATTGCTACTGTTTCCTGCATGTCAAGTATATGTTCCTATAACCATGAGATCATGCAACTCACAAATATCGGAGGAGTACCTTGTGTGTATCAAACGTCGCAACGTAACTGGGTGACTATAAAGGTGCTCTACAGGTGTCTCCGAGGGTGTCTGTTGAATTGACATGGATCGAGACTGGGATTTGTTACTCCGTGTGACGGAGAGGTATCTCAGGGCCCACTCGGTAATACAACATCACAATGAGCCTTGCAAGCAATGTGACTAATTGTTAGTTGCAGGATCTTGTATTACGGAACGAGTAAAGAGACTAGCCGGTAACGAGATTGAACTAGGTATGGAGATACCGACGATCGAATCTCGGGCAAGTAACATACCGAGGAACAAAGCTAACATCATACGGGATTAACTAAATCCTTGACATAGAGGTTCGACCGATAAAGATCTTCGTATAATATGTAGGAACCAATGTGGACATCCAGTTCCTGCCATTGGTTATTGACCGTAGAGGTGTCTCGGTCATGTCTGCATAGTTCTCGAACCCGCAGGATCTGCACACTTAAGGTTTGGTGACGTTTCGGTAGTGTAGAGTTATGTATGGTGGTGACTAAAGTTTGTTCGGAGTCCCGTATGAGATTCCGGACGTCACGAGGAGCTCCGGAATGGTCCGGAGGTAGAGATTCATATATAGGATGTCCCAGTTTGGTTGCCGGAAAAGTTTCGGGCTCATTGGTAGTGTACCGGGAGTGCCGGTAGTGTACCGGGGGACCTCCGGGAGGGGTATTTAGACCCTAGAGGGTCCATGGGCTGTGGGATAATAATAACCAGCCCTTAGTGGGCTGGTGGAACAGCCACAAAAGGCCCATGGCGCCAGGAGGAAAAAGGCCTAGAGAAAAAGGTGGAAAAAGGCAAAAAATAGGGTGAATCCTAGTCCTACTAGGATTGGAGGTGGATTCCACCTCTCCCACTTGATTTGGCCGACCCAATTGCTGGTCCTTTAAGGGACAAGCCTCCTCCTCTCTTCCTCTTATATATACTATAGGTTTTAGGGGTTTTTGGCACCAGATTTTAGCCACGTGCTACCCGTTCCTCCAGTGCATAGTTTCTCCTCTAGATCGGATTTCTGCAGTGCTTAGGCGAAGCCTTGCCGGAATAGCTCCACCACCATCGCCGGAGCGCCGTCATGCTGCCGGTGAACTCTTCTTCCTCTCCACCTACTCTTGCTGGATCAAGACGGTGGATATCGTCATCAAGCTGCACGTGTGCTGAACGCGGAGGTGCCGTCCGTTCGGTACTAGATCGGAAGGATCGTGATCAAGGCCACGGGACGTTCGTGATTGGATCGCGGGACGGATCATGACGAGATCGCGGGACGGTTCGTGATTGGTTCGCGGGATGGTTCGTGATTAGATTGCGGGACGCTCGGTGATTTGGATCGCGAAGAAGTTCGACTACACCAACCGCGTTTCTTAACGCTTCCCGCTTAGCGATCTACAAGGGTACGTAGATCCACTCTCCCTCTCGTATATGCTCATCACCATGGATAGGTTTGCGTGTGCATAGATTTTTTTTGTTTCCCATGCAACGTTCCCCAACACCAGCACCATCGCCGCAATGCCGTCGCGCTGCCGGAGACTCATCTACTTCTCCGCTCCCTCTTGCTGTATCAAGAAGGCGGAGATCGTCATCAAGCTGTACGTGTGCTGAACGCGGAGGTGTCATCTGTTCGGCACTAGATCGGGACGGATCGTGATTGGATAGCGGGACACTTGGCGATTTGGATCGCAAAGATGTTCGACTACATCAACCATGTTTCTTAACGCTTCCCGCTTAGCTATATACAAGGGTATGTAGATCCAGTCCCCCCTCGTAGATGCTTATCACCATGGATAGATCTTGCGTGTGCGTAGGAATTTTTTTGTTTCCCATGCAACGTTCCCCAACAGTGGCATCATGAGCTGGGTCTATGTGTAGATGAGATCACGAGTAGAACACAAAGGAGTTTGTGGGCGTTGATGCTTAGATTGCTTCCTCCCTGAGTTGTGTTTTGGTTCAGCGGTATTGTGGGATGAAGTGGCCCGGACCAACCTTACTCGTATGCTTACGGGAGACCGGTTCCATTGACTGACGTGTAACTTCGTTGCACAAAGATGGCTGGCGGGTGTTTGTCTCTCCTACTCTAGTTGGATCGGATTCGAAAAAGGCGGTCCTTGAGAAGGTTGAATAGCAATTTTTGTATCACCGTTGTGATTTTTGCATAGGTGAGAATTGTTCTTGCTAGATACCCGTAGCAGCCACGTAAAACTTGCAACAACAATTAGAGGACGTCTAACTTGTTTTTGCAGGGTATGTTGTGATGTGATATGGCCAATTACATGATGAGATATATGTGATGTATGTGATGATCATGTTTTGTATAGAATATCACGACTTGTATGTCGATGAGTACGGCAACCAGCAGGAGCCATAGGGTTGTCTTTAATTATTTTTGCCGTTTTGCTTTACTTTATTGCTATGAGTTAGCAATAGTCATGGAAGCAACAGTTTGCGCGACAACCCCGATGGCGACACGTTGATGGAGATCATGGTGTCATGCAAGTGACGATGGAGATCATGCCAGTGCTTTGAAGATGGAGATCAAAAGCACAAGTTCATGGCCATATCATGTCACTTATGATTTGCATCTGATGTTAATCCTTTTATGCACCTTGTTTTGCTTAGGACGACAGTAGCATTATAAGATGACCCCTCACTTAAATTTCAAGATGAATTGTATTCTCCCTGAGTGTGCACCGTTGCGAAAGTTCGTCGTGTTGAGACACCACGTGATGATCGGGTGTGATAGATTCTACATTCACATACAACGGGTGCAAGCCAGTGTTGCACGTGCGGAACACTGAGATTAAACTTGATGAGCCTGGCATGTACAGACATGGCCTCGAAACGCAAGAGGCTGAAAGGTCGAACATGAGTCATATAGTAGATATGATCAACATGATGATGATCACCATTGAAACCACCTCAACTCACGTGATGATCGGACTTGAGTTGGTGAATTTGGATCATGTATCACTCAGATGACCTGAGGGATGTCAATTTGAGTGGGAGGTTTAGTAATTGGATTAACTAAACTCATTATCTTGAACAATAGTCTTTGTAACCTTTGCATATTTATGTTCTACATCAATGGCTCGCGCAGTAGCACCCCTGAATTTTAATGCGTTCCTAGAGAAAGCTAAGTTGAAAGATGATGGAAGTAACTTTGTGGACTGGGCACGTAATCTGAGGATTATCCTCACGGCTTCGCAGAAGGCTTATGTCCTTGACGCACCGCTTGGTGATCCACTCGCTCTAGTTGAGTCTGCAAAAGTTGTGAACGCCTAGCAATCACGTTCTGATGATTACTCAATGGTTCAATGTGCAATGTTGTATGGCTTAGAACCGGGACTTCAAAGATGTTTTGAACGTCATGGAGCATATGATATGTTCCAAGAGTTGAAGTTTATCTTTCAGAAGAATGCCTGGATCGAGAGGTATGAGACCTCCGATAAATTCTATGCTTGCAAAATGGAGGAGAACGTGTCTGTCAGTGAACACATACTCAGAATGTCTGGGTATTCCACTCGTCTGGCCGAATTGGGGATACCCCTTCCGGCAGAGGCAATCACTGACGAAGTTCTTCAATCATTGCCGCCTAGCTACAAGAGCTTCATGTTGAACTATAACATGCACGGGATGAACAAGTCACTCGCCGAACTGTTTGCGATGTTAAAAGTTGCTGAGTTTGAGATTCAGAAGGAGCATCAAGTGTTGATGGTCAATAAAACCACTAGTTTCAAGAAGAATGGCAAGGGCAAGAAGGGTAACTCCAAGAAGAGTGGCAAAGCAGTTGCCCCTCCCATGAAGAAACCCAAGGCTAGACCCAAGCCAGAAACTGAGTGCTTTCATTGCAAGGGAACTGGTCATTGGAAGCGGAACTGCCCCAAGTATCTAGCCGACAAGAAGGTGGCCAACAACAAACAAGGTATATATGATATACATGTTATTGATGTGTACCTTACCAACTCTCGTTGTAGTGCGTGGGTATATGATACCGGTTCGGTTGCTCGCATTTGCAACTCAAAACAGGAACTACGGAATAGACGAAGGCTGGCAAAGGATGAAGTGACGATGCACGTGGGAAATGGTTCTATGGTTGATGTGATCACTGTCGGCACGCTCACTCTACGATTACCATCGGGATTAGTGATTAACCTGAATAATTGTTATTTAGTGCATGCGTTAAGCATGAACATTATATGTGGATCTTGTTTACTGCGAGACGGTTACTCATTTAAATCAGAGAATAATGGTTATTCTATTTATACGAGTAATATTTTTTATGGTCATGCACCCAATGTGAGGGGTTTATTCATATTGAATCTCGATAGTGATGACACACATGTTCATAACATTGATGCCAAAAGATGTAGAGTTGATAATGATAGTACCACTTTCTTGTGGCACTACCATTTAGGTCATATTGGCATAAAACGCATGAAGAAGCCCCATGCCGATGTACTTTTGGAGTCACTTGATTTTGAATCACTTGACACATGTGAACCATGCCTCATGGGCCAGATGACTATAACACCGTTCTCTGGTACAATGGAATGGGCAAATGACTTGTTGGAAATCATACATACTGATGTGTGTGGTCCAATGAGCGTTGAGGCGCGTGGTGGATATCGTTATTTCTCACCTTCACTGATGACTTAAGTAGATATGGGTATATTTAGTTAATGAAATACAAGTCTGAAATGTTTGAAAAGTTCAAGCAATTTCAGAGTGAAGTTGAGAATCATCGTAACAAGAAGATTAAATTCCCACGATCTGATCGAGGAGATGAATATCTGATTTATGAGTTTGGCAGTCACTTAAGATAGTGTGGAATTGTTTCACAATTGACACCGCCTGGAACACCACAGCGTAATGGTGTGTCCGAACATCATAATCGAACCTTATTAGATATGATGCGTTCTATGATGTCTCTTGCCGATTTGCCACTATCGTTTGGGGGTTATGCATTAGAGACAACTGCATTCACTTTAAATAGTGCACCATCTAAATCCATTGAGACGATGCCTTATGAACTGTGGTTTGGCAAGAAGCCAAAGTTGTCATTTCTTAAAGTTTGGGGATGTGATGCTTATGTCAAAAAGCTTCAGCCTGAAAAGTTGGAACCCAAAGCGGAGAAATGCGTCTTCATAGGATACCCAAAAGAGACAGTTGGGTATACCTTCTATCTCAGATCCGAAGGCAAAGTGTTTGTCGCTAAAAACGGAACATTTCTTGAGAAAGAGTTTCTCTCGAAAGAATTGAGTGGGAGAAAGATAGAACTTGACGAGGTTGTTGAACCTTTGTTTCAACCAGAGAGTAGCACAGCGCAGAAAGATGTTTCTCTGGAGCCTACGACAGTTGAAGAGGAAGTTAATGATGATGATCATGAAACTTCAGATCAAGTTACTATTGAACCTCGTAGGTCGACAAGGGCGCGTGCTGCTCCTGAGTGGTACAACAACCCTGTCTTAGAGGTCATGTTGTTAGACAACAATGAACCTACGAGCTATGGAGAAGCTATGATGGGCTCGATTCCGAGAAATGGTTAGAGGCCATGAAATCCGAGATGGGATCCATGTATGAAAACAAAGTATGGACTTTGGAAGTATTACCCGAAGGGCGAAAGTCCATTCAGAACAAATGGATCTTTAAGAGGAAGACGGACGCGGACGGTAATGTCACCGTCTATAAAGCTCGACTTGTGGCAAAGGGTTTTTCACAAGTTCAAGGAGTTGACTACGATGAGACCTTCTCACCCGTAGCGATTCTTAAGTCCGTTAGAATCATGTTAGCAATAGCTGCATATTTCGATTATGAAATTTGGCAGATGGATGTCAAAACAACGTTCCTTAACGGTTTCCTTAAGGAAGAGTTGTATATGATACAACCGGAAGGTTTTGTCGATCCAGAAAATGCTGACAAAGTTTGCAAACTCCAGCGATCCATTTATGGACTGATGCAAGCATCTCGGAGATGGAATATGTGCTTTGATGAGGTGATCAAAGCGTTCGGGTTTATACAAGTTTACGGAGAAGCATGTATTTACACGAAAGTGAGTGGGAGCTCTATAGCATTTCTAATATTATATGTGGATTACATATTGCTGATTGGAAACAATATAGAAATGCTAGAAATCCTGAAGGAATATTTGAACAAGAGTTTTTCAATGAAGGACCTAGGAGAAGTTGCTTTCATATTAGGCAATAAGATCTATAGAGATAGATCGAGACGCTTAATAGGACTTTCACAGAGCACATACCTTGATAAAGTTTTGAAGAAGTTCAAAATGGATCAGTCCAAAAAGGGTTTCTTGCCTGTGTTACAAGGTGTGAAGTTGAGTAAGACTCAATGCCCAGTGACTGCAGAAGATAGAGAGAAGATGAGTGTCATCCCCTATGCTTCAGCCATATGCTCTATCATGTGTGCAATGGTGTGCACAAGACCCGATGTCAGTCTTGCCATAAGTATGGTCGGAAGGTTTCAAAGTGATCTAGGAATGGAGCACTAGACGACGGTCAAGAATATCCTTAAGTGCCTGAAAAGGAGTAAGGAAATGTTTCTCGTTGATGGAGGTGATCAAGAGCTCCTCGTAAAGGGTTATGTCGATGCCAGCTTTGACACTGATCCAGATGACTCTAAGTCGCAAACCGGATACGTATTTATTGTCAATGGGGGAGCGGTAAGCTGGTGCAGTTCCAAGCAGAGCGTGGTAGCCGATTCGACATGCAAGGCGGAGTACATCGCAGCCTCGGAAGCAACAAAGGAAGGTGTCTGGATGAAGGAGTTCATGACAGATCTTGGAGTAGTGCAAGTGCACTGAATCCAGTGGATCTGCTCTGTGATAACACTGGTGCCATTGCCCTGGCCAAGGAACGAAGGTTTCACAAGAGGACCAGACACATAAAGCGACGCTTCAATTCCATCCGCCAGTACATCAAGGAGGAGGACATAAATATTTGCAAAGTGCACACAGATCTGAATGTTGCAGACCCGTTGACTAAACCTCTTCCAAGGGCTAAACATGATCATCATCAGAACTGTATGGGTGTTCGATTCATTACAATGTAAATCACATAGTGATGTGAGCTAGATATATTGACTCTAGTGCAAGTGGGAGACTGTTGGAAGCATGCCCTAGAGGCAATAATAAAATGGTTATTATTATATTTTCTTGTTCATGATAATTGTTTATTATCCATGCTATAATTGTATTGACTGGAAACACATTGCATGTGTGGATACATAGACAACACTTTGTCCCTAGTAATTCTCTAGTAGACTAGCTCGTTGATCAAAGATGGTCAGGGTTTCCTAGCCATTGACATGAGATGTCATTTGATAACGCGATCATATCATCGGGAAAATGATGTGATGGACAAGACCCAAACTGTAAACATATCATATGATCGTGTCAGTTTATTGCTATAGTTTTTCTGCATGTCAAGTATCCATTCCTGTGAGCATGAGATCATGCAACTCACTGACACAGGAGGAGTGCCTTGTGTGTATCAAATGTTGCAACGTAACTGGGTGACTATAAAATTGCTCTACAGGTATCTCCGAGAGTGTCTGTTGAGTGGGTATGGATTAAGACTGGGATTTCTTACTCCGTGTGACGGAGAGGTATCTTAGGGCCCACTCGGTAATACGACATCACAACAAGCCTTTCAAGCAATGTGACTAAAGTGTTAGCCACGGGATCTTGTATTACGGAACGAGTAAAGAGACTTGCCCATAACGGTATTGAACTAGGTATAGAGATACCGACAATCGAATCTCGGGCAAGTAACTACTGAAGAACAAAGGGAACATCGTACGAGATTAACTAAATCCTTGACATAGAGGTTCAACCGATAAAGATCTTCATAATTATGTAGGAACCAATATGGGCATCCAGATCCCGCTATTGGTTATTGACCATAGAGGTGTCTCGATCATGTCTACATAGTTCTTGAACCCGAAGGGTCTGCACATTTAAGGTTCGGTGACATTTCGGTAGTATAGAGTTTCGTATAGTGGTGACCGAAGGTTGTTCGGAGTCTCGGATGAGATCCAGGACGTCATGAGAAGCTCTGGAATGGTCCGAAGGTAAAGATTGATATATAGGAAATCATGTTTTGGTCACCGGAATAGTTTCGGGCTCATCGGTAGTGTACCGAGAGTGCCGGGAGGGTACCGGGGGGACCAACGGGAGAGGTGTTTGGACCCAAGAGGCTACATGGGCTGTGGGAGGAGGTATACCAGCCCTTAGTGGGCTGGCCAAAGCCCCACAAGAGGCCCATGCGGCTGGGAGGAGAAACCCAAGGTGGAAAGGAGGTTTCCAAGTGGGAGAGAAGGAGTTCTAATCCTACTAGGATTGGAGGAGGACTCCTCTCCCCACTTCGGCCGAACAAAGGGTTGGCCCCTTGAGGGAAAAGTCTCCTCCCTCCCTCCTCCTATATATACTAGAGGTATTGAGGGTTTTTAACAATAGAAATGAGCCACGTGCTACCCTCTCCTCTAGATCGTGGTTTCTCCTCTAGATCGTTTCAGCGGTGCTTAGGCGAAGCCCTGCTGGAATAGTTCCACCACCATCGCTGCAACGCTGTTGCGTTGTTGGAGAACTCATCTACTTCTCCGCTCCTTCTTGCTGGATCAAGAAGGCGGAGATCGTCATCGAGCTGTACCTGTGCTAAACGCGGAAGTGTCGTCCGTTCGGCGCTAGATCGGGACGGATCATGATTGGATTGCGGGACGGTCGGCAATTTGGATCGCGAAGACGTTCGACTACATCAACCGCGTTTCTTAGTGCTTTCCGGTTAGTGATCTACAAGGGTATGTAGAGCCACTCTCCCCCTAGTAAATTCTCATCACCATGGATATATCTTGCATGTGCGTAGGAATTTTTTTGTTTCCCATGCAACGTTCCCCAACATGGACGTGTGGAAGATGCTCGGTCCTGATCTTGTTATCACACACACTGGAAATTGACAAGGAAGCTGGTGAGCTTGTGCTGGCACATCTCTTGTGTCTTCTAGAACATTAGATCCAAGTGTTGGGCTTGCCGAAATTCAGAGAAATGATGGTAATGATGGCTTGGTATTAGTGGTATGAAAGGCGGAAATTGACACATGATGAAGAAACTCAAAGTGCATCTCAAATCATCATGTCAGTGAGAGGCTTAGTAGAAAACTATACTATCTCTTATATCCTAAAGCCCCATGCCCAGTCAGATGCTTGGCTGAAACCAAAGTATGGTTACGTGAAATTAAACATTTATGCGGGATTTGATAGTGACACACTCGCAATAACATTTGGAGCAGTTTTCCGGGGACATAAGAGGAAATTTATAGCGGTTGCTAATGAAAAGATGGACCTTTGCTTTGACTCGTTTACAACAAAAGCAGTTGCGGTGGGGTTTGGTTTGAATATCTATAATATTGTCTGATGTAATAAGATTGAAGTGAATCGGATAGTGTTAGTGCATCTAGTGCCCCTTAGTGATTTTGGTGTATTGAAGACTTATAGGTTAAGTGGCTAATGTTTTGTGAGTATACACAGGTTCTATAAGTCGATGAGGAGTTTGATGTGTTCGAAGAATGTCGACCCCTAAAAATGTATGTCTTTAGTTGAAGACTTTGAAGTTTTCTTGAAGACTTTGATAATGAAGAAAATAGTGTGTCCATGAAGTAATTGACATGAAGACTTTAAAGCATGAAGATTTTAGCTTTTATTGTTTCATTTCCTTTCTTTTTGAGTCATAGGAACACTATGTTGTTAAAGGGGGTCGAGGGAAAACCAAGGAAGAATTTCCAAGTGATGCTCAACTCCAAAGCCTCAACATACCCAATCCTTCGAGTGAAGCCTTTGGAAATCTCTTGTAGTTCAGTCAAGTTCTTCAGTGACAGAGACGATGCTCTTATGGTCTCTAAGGAAATTTTTCTGACTGAGGATTTAGGAGTTCGCCAGCGTGAACTATCTACTGTGAGGAATATGATAAGCCCCGAGGAATTTGATAGTTCAAATTCCGACCGTGATTGCACTTTGCACCAGTTGTCCAGATACTTTATCCATATAATGGTCATATCATTAAGGGGGCATTTATGTCTTACCATGTTGGGTTGCACCCTGGCTATAAATAGCCGCCCCCTCAACCACTAGCTGGTTGGCTGCTCCGAGAGAGAATTTGACAAGTGTCATTTGAGAGCAACCCATCCTCGAGGACTTTGTGAGAAAATCATCAGTGAGGAAAAACCCAAAACCAAAACAACCAAAACCCAAAGTGATTGAGCATCACTGAAGAGATTGTTCCTGTGTGGAACCGACACTTGTTACCTTTGAAGACTATGTAACTACTAGACGGTTAGGAGTCACGGTCTATAGCATCCAAGAGGAAATTGTGGATTACCGGATGATTGAGTTTGTGAGGATTTGGAAGTCTGTAGTCAAGACTTACCACGAGTGTTTGGCGAGGTCTGTGTGGCCTTTGCTCATAGAGAATACGGTAAGGACCGTGTGTCCTTTGGTTTAAATACCAAGCCGCTCCAAACCAGACGTACGACTGTCACATCAGTTGGAACTGGGTCATCAAATCATTATCTTCACCAAGCTCCTGGTTCTATTTCCTCAACTCCTTCATTTCCTTGAATACTTGTTGATGACATTGATTGTTACTGTTTGAAGACTTTGACTAAAGACTTCCTCAATTTCCTCATCTCAAATTCTTCAGTCACCTTGTTCTTCTCCTGCTTATCCTGATTCATGCTACCTTTAATATGTGCATGTTTTGCATGCACTTGAGTACTTATTCTGCTGCAAGTAGTTCGTCACTTAGCAAATTCCTCAATGATTAATTCCTAAGTGACGAATTTGTAAAAATCGCCTATTCACCCCCCTCTAGTCGATATAATGCTCTGTCAATTGGTATCAGGGCAAGGTACTCCCTTGTTCTGTGTGATTTTGGTTTAACCACTTGGAGTTCTAGTTATGTCAACTGCATGTATGATCAATGTTTCTACTGGGTGTCCTACCTTCGATGGGACGGACTACCCCTACTGGAAGAACAAGATGCCCATGCTTCTTGAGGCAATTGACAACGATCTCTGGTACATTGTGGAAAATGGTGTTCCCTTCATCACTCTAACTGTCTCTGCTGCTGATGTGAACAGATTCAAGCAGCTCAACTCTCAAGCGAAGAATATCATATGTGGCCATCTGAGCAAAGGACATTATGACATATTGAGTGCTTTGGAATCTGCAAAGCTTATCTGGGATAGGCTGTTCAAAGTAAAGAAGGTGTTTCAACTTAACACGACTCCCAAGTTGATGTCCTTCGCAATCTCTTCAACCGCTTTAAAAGACTCAACAACGAAAATGTTCAACAAACATTCGATCGTGTCACTGATATCTCCAACGAGCTTCAAGCACTTGGTGTCACTGACATCATCAACCATGAGGTGGTGCAGAAACTGTTGAGATCTCTTGATTCCTCATTCGATACACTGGCTTTGATGATTCAAGAGCGTGGAGACTACAAGTCACTTGATCCTACTGATATTCTTGAGAGACTCAATACTCATGAATTCCAACAAGCTGAGAAAAGAGACCTCTACAGGCCAAGCTATGGAAGATCTTGTGCGCTGAAGGCCAAGGCAATTTCCTTATATGAAGAAGAAGAATCTAACATTAGTCTTGGTGATCCCGAAGAACTGAATCAGGAGCTGGCAATGCTTGTGGGGAAATTCTAGAAGTTCTCAAGGAGAGGTCGATTTGGAAAATCATCAAGAAGTGGCATGAAGAAATCAGAATCTTCATCAAGCAACTACAAAAAGAGAACTTGCCACAAATGCAAGAAGTCTAGCCACTACGTCGCTGATTGTCCTCCCTGGGAAAAAGAATCAAAGAAGAAGAAATACAAGGACAACATTTCTCATGACTCGAAGAAAAAGAAGAAATCTTCAAGTCCTCATCTTCAAAGTCTCATTGCACAAGAATAACAGTTCCAGAAAGGCTCGGGCTTTCATTGGCAAGGAAATGAATTCTGAAGAAGAATCTAAAGATTATGAAGCAGAGGAGCAATCTGAGGAGGATTTAGACTCTGGTGTGGCAAGCCTTGTTCTCGCTATTGCTTTCGTGAGCAAGTCCGTCTTCAACGATGAATAAAATGATTACATCAATGACTCTGACGTCAGCGACGATGACTTTGCTCCCACCTATTGCTTCATGGAAAAAGGTGCTAAGGTATCAGAAAATCCTTCCTTCTCTTATTCACGTTGGGTGTAAGTTTTTATCTTGTTAGCTTAGAAGCATATATTGGTTTGATAAATCTTGGTTCTTAACCAAGGTAAATACTTTGCTTTTGTTCTACATCACCCTTCATCTTTGGGGAATCCCAACAACTTCTACGGGAGTAGCACACCTCGCCTGCTACAACTTAGGATCCTCTCCGTCAAATCTCTAGGAATCCATTGAGGGTGGCTTCCCATGGCTACAGGAAGAAGATGAACGCCTCTCACCAAGGTTGTTGGAATCACGATTATGTTATATGATTCTAAGACTTTATGATCGAAACTAACCCCTACGATTCTACAATTTTAGTTCTTAGAATCTACGTTTCTATGATCCTGATAGTGAACATTCTATGATTTTAGTTCTTAGAATCTAAGTTTTTACGATCCTGATAGCAAAGATTGTACGATTTGTGATCCCACCATCGAAGCTCCGATTCAATTCAAAATCGCGATTTTGACAACCTTGCCTCTCACGGCTAAGGATTCCAACAAATGAGTTGGAGAGACGTGGAGTCTTATGGATACCTCTATCCGGTGGAAGAATGTAGGACTGTGACCCCAATTATGTCCCCTGTGTAGTCTATGACAAACGGTGCCCATTGGGGCCGGTCTATGTGGCTGCCTTTGGGTTCTTTATGAGCAGATCCGAGTTGGCGGCATGGGAGGCAAGATCACGAGTCACCAAGGTCTCGTCGATGCTATTGCGTAGATCTGCCCCCACTCCATCCATCCATGTATGCTTGCATGTCTTTGAAGACGATACCCAATGCCTTGTCGACCGCCACCGGCACCGAGCGCCCAACCACCATATCCACCGCACGACTCACCATCGCCATGATGATCTGGTCAAACTTCATCTTTTGCTTCTCATGCGCCTTTGCTGCACAGAGAGCGTCTCATAGATAGCCTTGGCTTCTGGTGAGAAACTCCCCATCAGCTCCCGTTTGCGGCGTGCCACTGCCACCACGGACAATCGCGTATCGTGGGAGTTGGAGAATCCATACTAAGGTCCGGCGAGGGTGAATGGCTCTATATATCAATTGTTAGCTACATGAAGGTGTTGGAAATATGCCCTAACGGCAATAATAAATTAGTTATTATCATATTTCCTTGTTCATGATAATCATATATTATTCATGCTAGAATTGTATTGATGGGAAACTCAGATACATGTGTGGATACATAGACAACACCATGTCCCTAGTATGCCTCTAATAGAGTAGCTCGTTGATCAAAGATGGTTAAGGTTTCCTAGCCATGGACATGAGATGTCATTTGATAACGGGATCACATAATTAGGAGAATGATGTGATGGACAAGACCCAAACTGTAAACGTAGCATATGATCGTGTCAGTTTATTGCTACTATTTTCTGCATGTCAAGTATCTGTTCCTATGACCATGAGATCATGCAATTCACTGACACCGGAGGAGTGCCTTGTGTATCAAACACCGCAATGTAACTGGGTGACTATAAAGGTGCTCTACAGGTATCTCCGAGGGTGTCTGTTGGGTTGGCATGGATCAAGATTGAGATTTGTTACTCCGTGTGACGGAGAGGTATCTCAGGGCCAACTCGGTAATACTACATCACAATAAGCCTTGCAAGCAATGTGACTGAGTGTCCATTAGCCTGTACCAGGCATCTTTCAAATTTTCCCCTTGTTTTTGTTTGAATTAAAGAACTTCAAAATCTGGTGACAAAGGGGATGTGGTAATGCTAGACATAGCAACCGGTAAGTGGTCTAGCAAGAAAGAGGCAAACAAAAGAAGGAGAATAGGAAGGTGAATCTTTTCGGTGTTTTATGAAAATCATTTTAGAAGTGGGGGAGAGGAAAATGAGAGGCAAATAGAAAATAATGTAAATGCAGGAGATGAATTTGTGATGGGTACTTGGTAGGCTTGATGTGTATCCTCCCCGACAACGGCGCCCGAAATCCTTCTTGCTACGTCTTGAGCTTGCGTTGGTTTTGACTTGAAGAGGAAAGGGTGATGTAGTGAAGTAGATAAGTATTTCCGCTAGTTGTTGATAACCAAGATATCAATCCAGTAGGAGGAACAAGCAAGTCACCAATGAATGCACCTACACAAACAATCAAACTCTTTCATCCACCGCTATAAAGGGGTTGTCAATCCATTCATGATTATTTGCAAGGATTAGATCCGATAGAGATAGATGTAAACAAGAACGGAAAGTAAAAGGTAAATAAAGTGCAGCAAAGTATTTTTGGTTTATAGATCTGAAAGTATATTATGGAAAGTAGATCCGGGAGCCATAGGTTTCACTAGAGGGTTCTCTCTTGAAGGAAAATATCATGGTGGGTAAATAAATTACTGTCAAGCAATTGATAGAAAAGCGAGTAATAATGAGGTTATACAAGGCAATGATCATGCATATAGGCATCACGTCTGTGTCAAGTAGACTGAAACGATTTTGCATCTACTACTATTACTCCACACGTCGACCGACTCCTGCCTGCAGCTAGAGTATTAATTTCCTGAAGAACAAAGTAACACATTAAGAAAGATGACATGATGTAGAGGGATAAACTCAAGCAATATGATGAAAACCCCATCTTGTTACCCTTGATGGAAACAATATAATACTTGCCTCGCTACCCCTACTATGTCACTGGGTGAGGACACCGCAAGATTGAACCCAAAACCAAGCACTTGTCCCATTGCAAGAATTATCAATCTAGTTGGCCAAACCAAACCAGTAACTCGAAGATATTTACAAGGATATGAAATCTTGCATATAAGAATTCAGAGAAGATTCAAATAAGATTCATGGATAATCTGAACATTAACTCACAATTCATCGGATCTTGACAAACACACCACAAAAGAGGATTACATCGGATAGATCCCCATGAAGAACATGGTATTGAAGATCAAAGAGAGGGAAGAAGCCATCTCGCTACTAGATATGGACCCATAGGTCTGTCGTGGACTACTCACGCATCATCGGAGGGGCAATGGAGTTGATGTAGATGCCCTCCATGATCGAAACCCCCGCCAGCAGATTATCGGAAAAGGCTCCAAGATTGGATCTCTCGGGAATAGAGGCTTCTAGCGGCGGAAAAGTATTTGCGTGGCTCGTTATGATGTTGGGGCAATATCTGGGTATTTATAGGACGAAGAATAGGGTTAGGAGGCCTGCCAGGAGACGGCAAGCCTGCTAGGCGCGGCTAGGGGGGCCGCGCCTACCAAGCTTGTGAGTCCCTGGCAGGTGCCCTGGCGTGCACTCCAAGCCTGGTTGATTTGTTTCCTTCCAGAAAATTCCTTCCGAAGGTTTTATTACGTTTGGACTCCATTTAATATTCCATATCTGCAAAACTCAAAAACAAGGAAAAACAGAAATTGGCACTAGGCTCTAGATTAATAGGTTAGTCCCAAAAATAATATAAAATAGCATATTGATGCATATAAAACATCGAAAACTGATAATATAATAGCATGACATGATCAAAAATTATAGATACATTGGAGATGTATCAGAGATGAAGAGGATGGTGATGATGATGATGATGATGAAGATGGTGGAGGAGGGGAGAAGGGGAATGAGGAAGAGGATGATGGTGGCACGTGTGGCAATGCTAGAACCGACAAGACCAGCGGCAGCGGCTACTATGATGATGGTGTGCACAAAGGACAGGGTGGCCCGCGTGTAGTGATGATGACGAGGTGTCATTGAGTGAGGTCTTGAAGAAACTCAAGCATACTGCAAAGGACCAATAGGATACAGAGCAGAGGATGTATGCTGAGAGCACACAAGGAAGTGGTGAAAGTTTTTTTCAAAGCAGTTTCGTTAAGAAGGACATGCAGAGGGAGCCATTTGAGGTGGATAGCGGACCTTCTATTACAGTTGCAGATGTGATGAGGATTGGAGTGTCACAATAGAGAAATAAGGATGCCATCCCTGAGGTCGAGGTATCCCTCTTTTCCCTATGCCCGTGCTGCAACTTGAGAAAAAAAAATGTTCCATGGATATGTGCATTGAGATGCTGGGAGATGGGTTTAAAGCACCAACTGTTGCCCCAAAAGAGCGTATGAAACTCTAAAATGAATTATGAAAGTAAACCCAGAGGTAATATATTATTATCAATATTCATAACATATGTCTCATTCATAATGAAAGTATGGCCCTTATGTTATTCATAACACCGAACATCAAAAGTTCTCTTATGAACAACCTTCTTGAAAGATACCTTATGCAAAGGGCTAGAGTGTGAAACTCTAAAATGAATTATGAAAGTAAATACATAGGGAATACACCCATGGAAGGCATAGGAACATTTACTATGTTCCCTGCGTGTATCTAAACCTCATCCCTGGCTAGTCTTCTAGGTCATAATAGTTCTTACATCGAGTTGCAACAGAACGCAATCGAGCGGGTATCTTTTTGATTAACTCACAATATTAGTGATTAGCATGTTTAACCATAATTCCCAAGAACTATATCTTTGGCCAGCCTTCTATACATCAAAAACTTGTATGACATTCATACATGAGCTGGATATTCCAGTCTTTCTTTCTTTTGCCTTTATACGCCTAACAGTTTAACTTTTAGTATTTCTCCTACTCTCATAAGAAGTATCCAACTTAAGAGTGGCATTAGCCCCGGACTTCCTAGGCGTTAAAGTCTCACTAACACCCTTCAGACACTTCCTTTCTCTTTAGGTTGTTGTTTTATTCACCTTTCATCATGTGACATGCATTCTCCTAGATCCCTATCTTATCAGTATAATGCATAGTAATCTCCTTTACTAATAGTTTGCAAACAAACATTGCTTTGGATATCTCATATATTTTAGCCTTTGTCTGTCTCTGAAAATGATTTTCAGATTCCATGAATATCACATAACTATCCAAACTTTCAAAGTTGGGTCTCATGGAAGCAAACTTATTGCACTTTGACTGAAAAGGAATTCTAGCTTTTGGATCGAAGGACGAGAGTCACATGATCCATATCATTAGTGGGAGAATACAGAAAACATGCACTAGGACAAAGTCCTTCTCGGCACTCTAGACGACAATCCTCATATTACGTTACCAACCGTAGAGTTTTAACCAGATATTTAACAGCTATTCAATTTTAACAAGAAATGTAGAAACCCGAGCCATTATTCTACAACTATTTTGCAAATCACACTTAGACAGTGTTGAAAATTAATTGTATTGAGAATTAAAAGAAGTTAATTCAACAATGTGCTCCCACTCAAATAAATATCTCTCATAATTGATTGTGAGTGATACAAGATCCGCATTTCAATTCGACACCATTGACGAGATCATCACTAATGACGTGAATTTCAATCGGTAGGCCAACTTGCCAATCACATCTCTATGTGACTCTTGTTCATCTTTCGATGCGTGTGTTCCGAGCTCAGGATTCTCCTTCCTGAACGTCAAGACGACCAAGTGATCTCGCTGCGAGGTCTGACCTCACCCGCCTCACACATCCCTAATCGTTTGTACTCATGTGTACATGTCGTACCCCAAAAAGTTAGGTGTCGGGATGGTGCTACACTTGGGAGAACACTAACTACTTGATATTTTTGTGAGAGATCACCCAAATAAAAGTGTCCACCGCGCAATCAAGAAGGGTGTATCATAAGGTATAAACATCACAGCCAATTCATAATGGCATGATATGGTATTGCCCTTTCTGACGGAGAAGTCTTTCATTTCTTCGTCTTCGGCATTCGCGTTGGTGTTCACCGTCGCGAATATTGCCACCACCTTGTCGATGCACCAGATAATATTGCTATCTATATATCTAATAAAATAAGTGCATTACATAAGGTTGACACATAGGTCATTAAAGTGA
The DNA here is from genome assembly GCA_022496015.1 of Hordeum marinum. Lineage (NCBI taxonomy): Eukaryota > Viridiplantae > Streptophyta > Magnoliopsida > Poales > Poaceae > Hordeum > Hordeum marinum. The sequence continues at coordinate 59,090,902 of CM039677.1, forward strand.
CAATCATATGGCTCCAGCCATCATGCCGAATCATGACACACAAGTCATGTTAATATTACATCATATAGTCATCTCATACATAATCATATTAATATGAGCACTGCTATACCACATCATATGCACATGCAAACCATCCTACAAAACCAAGTTAGACGCCTCTAATCGGTTCATGCAAAAATTTATTTTATGTGGTTTCTATGCTTTCGAAACAAACCGAAGCTACGAACGTCCATCATCAAGCATGATAATCCAAGTAGCTAGATTAATATTGCAGGGTGTATGAAACATGAGATAATAAAATCTCGAGCCCCATACTAAACTTCGTCATACGCGTGACCCCCGTGCAGATCATATCTGCATTGCCCTTTCGTTTGTGAAATTTCATCTTTATTTTTAACTATGGTGGAATTCAATGAACTGTTAGCACTTCGTTGATCAATCAGGATCATAGATTGCCAGAACATTGAAACTCCACCATGTTGTTATCAAGATCAGAAATATGCAAATTCCAGGGAAGCAACAAGAACATCGGGTAACAGATTTCATCTGCTACCCGCACAAATAATTTTGAGTAATAGAACTCATCTACTACCTAATTATATTGTGCAACACCCATACATCTATATCTATTCTAGAATGCAACCTGCATCTACGCATATCCTGGCTCTTGATGCCACTGTTGGGTAACGCAGTAAAAAACAAAAAATTCTAACCTACGCACCAGCCCAGGACCACTATGGAGACTGCATACAAGGTTTTTTTCATTACCGACTCGTAGCGCAGCGGAAGATGAGTCGATGACGATCGGCGGTGTAGATCCCCGCAGCTAGGATTTACAACCACCCAACCGCGAGGATATATACCCTCATCCGCCCCTCAGACAGCCCTTTGGGAGGCGGTCCGACAGTCCCCCGGACGGTGTCGTGGACAGCCACTCGGGAGGATCATCGAAACTCAGACAGTCACTCGGACAGCCCTTCGGGAGAACCCTCGAAACTCGGAGAGTCACTCGGACAGCCCTTCGGGAGGCACTCTCGAACTAAGACCGAAACTGCGATCTCTCTACAGAGTTGCGCACAAACGGTGTCATCTATTCGGCAGGGCTTCATCGTCCAGAACTGTTCCCACTGGAACCTAGACAGCCTTTCGGCTCTACGAAACTATTTCGTTGGGAGGGAGAGAGAAGCCAGATAACATCAGATGGCATGTGTATGTGAGAAAGAGTGAGAGTGGAAAGTGCAGCTCCACCTCTATTTATAGGAAAACCCAAGGGGTAGGGTGGCACTTGAAATACCCAAAATGGCCTTCACAAGGGCACAAAGGTAAAAGCAAGTGGGCAGCCGTTATCCTTCTATGTCAACCCTAGAGATATTTGTGAGTAAAGCCCCAAAAGGTGGCTTTCCATAAAGTAATCCAAAAAGCACTATCACTATTCACGATGACATATTTCATTGTCCGTTTGAACTGAAAATATTTATGTGGGCTTCGAACATTTCCAGTACCCACTTAAATAATTTTCAACACGTTTCGAAACAATTCCGGTTTAGTGATTTTCATCTACGAAAAGCATCTAAAGCGGTTCCGGCAGCTCCGAAATATTTCCGGTTTTCATCCCGGAAAATTCAAGAAAGTTTCCAAAACGATTCTAGCACCCTCCAAGAATTATCAGGCATGTGCCGAAACCAATTTGACTTTATGGTGTACTCCAAAACAACTTTTCGGTTTAGTGATTTTAATGTGTGAAAAGCAACTAAAGCGGTTCCGGCAGTCCGGAACATTTCCGATTTTTGTCTCTGAAAAATCTCAGAAGTTACTGGAACAATTCTGGTACCTTCCAATAATTTCCAGGCATGTGCCAAACCAATTTGACTTAATGGTACACTTCGAAACAACTTTTCGGTTTTATTGAAATTCTTCCGGTGTTCTCTCTCTCCGGAACTTTTCCGTTGTCTGTGGAAAAAAATTCTGGAAACTTTCTCATCGACTCCCTGTCTAGTATTCAGCAGATAGATGACCCTTAAGCGTGTGACCCTATAGGCTCGGTGAAGCGTAGACATGACCCGAAACCCGTTCTGATCAATGATCAACATCGGAGCCATGGACACCCATATTGACCCCTATACCCACATGAATGAATATGCGAGTGGAACTCCATGTGTCGTGTGCTATTCCTGTTGCTTCGTGATATGTTACAAATACCCGAGGTGAGACATCTTGGCATCCCCGTGTATCAACAACTTGTCCACTATGCCAGTTACCTCGTTACCGGTATTGTTCTCTTTTCACGTTCCCGTGTTCCAGCATCCCCATGATCAAATCACAAAGTGTCTGGCCAGACAGTGATGCATACCGTAAAACCGAGAGGGCCCAGAGATATCTCTCCATCGTCGGAGGAGCAAATCCCAATCTTGAGCTATCAAGTTACTTGACATACTTTTCCATGAACCCGTAAGTCGCCGTAATTGCCACCCATTTACGGATGACGTTTAACAAACCCCAAAGTTCATGAAGCAAGCATGAAAAAACTCGATACTCTCATGGTCTAAGGAATCATGCAAACATTAACTATATCTGTGTTATTAACCATTAACTTGTGACAAATGAATCTCAGAGCATAACATCAATTCGGGTTGATTAAACACAAATGTTCTTCCAACATCGTGCCCTCAAATTTGTTGGTATAGACATGCCCATGATCAGGAAAACAGAACCATCATGCAACACTTGAGCTAGTCTTAGAGTCCAGACTAGTAATAGATTTGACCGTTTATTATTCCACACGTGCATATGAGTCTTCCTCCGAGCCTCGTGGTTATTGCAGACTCGAGAACCATAGTAGTTATAGCATGGAACATAAACCTAATTATGAATAGGGAGACAATCAATAACATTTATTATTGCCTCTAGGGCATATCACCTACAGACTCCCACTTGCACTAGAGTCAATAATCTAGTCAATCCTAATGCACTTTACACCTATGGCATATTGGTGTAAAATATGCTTCGCTTATGGTATAGCATGATGTCCAACGGGTCTGACAACTTCAGCTCCGTGTGTAACTTTGCATATCCTCTTGTTTTCACGCTTTCACAAAATTCATATTTTGTGTGGACTTGGCTTTGCATATGTGTGAATCTTTGGTCGAAACCTGATTCCTCAGACTGAGCTATGGAGCAACTATCTGCAATAGTGTCCCATAGACCAAAGCCATCTTGGAACCTTACTAAGTTCATAAATGAACTATATGATTCAACAACTTCTTTGTTGCTTCTAAAGCATCAACATACTTAGCCTTTGTTACAGAATTCGCCACAGTATCTTGTTTGGAACAATTTCCAACTACCATGCCACCATATTGTGTATTACACAAAACCCTTAAATTAATCGAAAATCGCATGGAGCATTGATGAATACTGTATTGATGTAATTACTTACAACAAGCACTTCATAATCTCTGCTTGTGAGAAAACATGTCATCAGTACTACTTAGGTACTCAATGACATCTTTCATTGTTGTCCTATGATCAGTACTTTGATCACTTTGGTATCCATACTCGCAACAACTTTGGAGTATCGGACATATCTGGTTGTTTTACATATCATTTAAAACATGATTAATCCAAACACAAGAGTGTGTGGAATCTCCACCATATATTTCACTCATTCATTTTTTGGGACACTGAGTCTTGCAAAAACTTTTTCCATGTGACTTCGGCAACAATCACTCCTCGGTGTTTTAAATGCTAAAAGGTTTTAGCATCTTGTCAATATGTATTCATTGCTTAGCCCTATGCGGTAAATCTATCTCCATAGATCGTCATGCCTATTGAGGGTATTTAGCCCAAGCACTTCATCGAAAAACTATATTCAAATAAAGTCCTAATTTCTGTCAAGAAATTTATTTCCAATTAACAATGTGTCAAGCACACAAGGTTTTTAGAAATATTATTATGCTCCCACTTATTTTCTTGAAACACAAGCATCTTTGATACCCATTTGATGAAGTCAAACTCTTTTAACCATTTCATCAAAACAAAGATTCCAACTCCATTTTGCTCTCTTCTGTCCATTGCTGGAACTTTGAAGTTTGCATACTTACTACCATCCTCTGGACTGACAAAATACCTTGGACTGTAACACATGAAAGTCCTTGGTTTCATTTCCATCAGATGGAAATCCTTTCGTCATCCTTGTTTCATATCTCATGATTGAAATATGTGTTAATTGCTAGTTCAACCCGAACCGACTTTAAGCATCGCTACGATGAAACAACCTTATTGTAGTCAACTCCTTGAACTTGTTGTTGCAACAAGTTGAGATTTATGGATAAAACATTTTATCCGTATCAATTTTAAGTTCCATGAATATTCGTTAGATTCTAAGTCTTCCGAAAGGTGTATCAAGATTGTAATCTTGAATCACTTATATGGAAACTATCTCGGATTGTATTGGCATTTAGCCAACTCCGGAGTCAGGCCCATCAACGCTTCCTTGTGTATCGTAAGTATATTGTTCTCTAACAACAATATCTCGTGTGCGCACCTGGTAGGTTTGCACGACCTTTCCCTACGTGGTTCAGCTGCAAGTTCTACCGAAGTCCATACATTTTATTGTAGAGACATCCGTATCAGTTGCAATAGGAAACTCCAGAATCACTTCCAAGGTTTCTTTCCTTTGATCTGATGTCGAACATACTGGTTATCTTGTCGAGTTGCACTGTCCTCACACTCACCTTTTGTAAGAACTATTCTCTTTAAAAGCATATTGTTTTGTGGCAAAATCCTTTGCCTCGGTATAGTGGTGGGGCAATACCCAATGACTTGGGATAACCTACAAAGTAGCACTTGTCTGATTTGGAATAGGTTTGTAATCTTTTACACAAGCCCCATATTCCAAATGTTAAGAAAAGATATAACATGGTTTGGGCGTACCATACCATGGCGTCATTTCAACAGACCTAATGGATCTCTTTCCAGTGTAAAAGTCGCAGTGTCTAAAGCATCACTCTTTAAAAGGGGTAATTACAAATTTATTTATGTCATCTTTGATCTTACCATGTCATGAATGGTTCGGTTTCCATATACACGGACTCTCCACTTGCAGTGGTGTTTTGGGAGGTGCAAGTTATGAAACCCCTTTCACAACTCATCACCCATTCGCTAAACTTGTAACTCAAATATTCCTTTCTGCAATCGAATTGTAGAAACATAATTTTCTTGTTACAACAACTTCTATTTCATTTTGGAAAACCTTTCGAATGATTTCAAAAGATCCAAACTCACGTCCCATCAAGTAAATATCCATATATCTACTTGAGTCATTTCTGAAGATAGATAAATCCACTACTTGAAACAACATTTATTGGACTACACACATCATAATGTATGATCACCAATATGTTCTATGCTCGTTCCTTATGGCCTGTGAAAAGCATTTTAGTCACTTCACTTTTCAGAGGAAAGTTGCAAGTGTCAGATGATTCAAAATCAAACGATTTCAAAATCCATCATAATGGAATTTTCCATGCAGGTTTCTCCAATGCGACCAAATGCAGTGCCATACTTGTGTGGTATTCTTTTAGTCTTGCGACATTTAGCGTCAGAGTTATGGATGTATCATATCTCCATCGATATTCATAACATACATCCCATCTTTGATGGAAGCATGGCCCTTCATGTTATTCATAATACTGAACAACAATTGTTGTTTCTATGAACAACTCTTTTGCAACAAACATTGTGCAATGGGCTAGAGTGTATGAAACTCTAAAATGAATTATGAAAGTAAACCCAGAGGTAATGTATTATTATCAATATTTATAACATATGTCTCATTCATAATGAAAGTATGGCCCTTATTTTATTCATAACACCGAACATCAAAAGTTCTCTTATGAACAACCTTGTTGCAAAATATCTTATCCAAAGGGCTAGAGTGTGAAACTCTAAAATGAATTATGAAAGTAAATACATAGGGAATACACTGATGGAAGGCATAGCAACATTTACTATGTTCCCTCCATGTATCTAAACCTCATCCCTGGCTAGTCTTTCAGGCCATAGTAATTCTTACATCGAGTTGCAACAGAATGCAATCGAGCGGGTATATTTGTGATTAACTCACAATACCCAAGAATTAGTGATTAACATGTTTAACCATAATTTCCAAGAATTGTATCTTTGACCAGCCTTCTATACATCAAAAACTTGTATGAGATTCATACATGAGCTGGATATTCCAGTCTTCTTTTCTTTTGCCTTTATACTCCTAACAGTTTCACTTTTAGTATTTCTCCTACTCTCAGAAGAAGCATCCAACTTAAGAGTGGCATTAGACCCAGACTTCCTTGGCATGAAAGTCTCACTAACACTCTTCGGACACTTCCTTTCTCTTTAAGTTGTTGTTTTATTCACCTTTCATCATGTGACATGTGTTCTCCTGGATCCCTCTCTTATCATTCTAATGCATAGTAAAGTACTTTACTAATAGTTTGCAAACAAACATTGCTTTGGATATCTCATATCTTTTAGCCTTTGTTTGTCTCTGAAAATGATTTTCAGATTCCATGAATATCACATAACTATCCAAACTTTCAAAGTTTGGGTCTCATGGAAGCAAACTTATTGCACTTTGATTGAAAAGGAATTCTAGCTTTTGGATCGAAGGACGAGAGTCACATGATCCATTGCATTACCGGGAGAATACTGAAAGCATGCGATAGGAAAAAGTCCTTCTCAACACTCTAGAGGACAATCCTCATATTACATTACCAACCGTAAAGTTTTAACCAGATATTTAATAGCTATTCAATTTTAACAGGGAAGGCGGAAACGTGAACCATTATTCTACAACTATTTTGCAAATCACACGTAGACAGTGTTCAAAATTAATTGTATTGAGAATTAAAAGAAGTTAACTCAACAGTTTGCTCCCAGTCAAATCAATATCTCTCATAATTGATTGTGAGTGATACAAGATCCACATTTCAATTCGACTCCCTTGACGGGTTCATCACTGATGACGTGAATTTCAATCGGTAGGCCAACTTGCCAATCACATCTCTATGTGACTCTTGTTCATCTTTCGATGCATTTGTTCCGAGCTTAGGACTGTCCTGCCTGAACGTCAAGACAACCAAGTGATCTCACTGCGAGGTGTGGCCTCACCCGTCTCATACATCCGTAATCGTTCGTACTCATGTGTACATGTCGTACCCCGAAAAGTTAGGGGCCGTGACAGTGCTACACTTGGGAGAACACTAACTACTTGATATTTTGGTGAGAGATCACCCTAATAAAAGCGACTACCATGCAATCAAGAAGGGTGCATCATAAGGGAGAAACATCTCAGGCAATTCATAATAACATGATATGGTATAGCCCTTTCTCACGGAGAAGTCTTTCATTTCTTCGTCTTCGGCATTCGCATTAGTTCACCTTCGCGAATATTGCCACCACCTTGTCGATGCACCAGATAATATTACTATCTGTATAGCTAAAAAAATAAGTGCATTACTTAAGGTTGACACGCAGGTCATTAAAGTGACAATCATATGGCTCCAGCCATCATGCCGAATAATGACATGCAGGTCATGTTAATATTACATCATATAGTCATTTCATACATAATAAAATTAATATGAGCACGTCTATACCACATCATATGCACATGCAAACCATCCTGCAAAACCAAGTTAGACGCCTCTAATCGGTTCATGCAAAATTTTATTTTACGTGGATTCTATGGTTTTGAAACAAATCAAAGCTACCAACGTCCATCATCAAGCATGATAATCCAAGTCGTTAGATTAACATTGCGGGGTGTATGAAACACGAGATAACAAAATCTCGAGACCCATACTAACCTTCGTCATACGCGCGACCCCCGTGCACATCATATCTGCATTGCCCTTTCGTCTGCGAAATTTCATCTTTCTTTTTAACTACAGTGGAATTCACTGAATTGTTAGCACTTCATTGATCAATCAGGATCACAGATTGACAGAACATTGAAACTCCACCATGCTATTATCAAGATCAGAAATATGCAAATTCCAGGGAAGCACCAAGACCATCGGGTAACAGATTTCATCTGCTACCCGCACAAATAATTTTCAATAATAGAACTCATCGACTACCTAATTATATTGTGCAACACATACACCTATATCTATTCTAGATCGCAACCTCCATATATGCATAGCCTGGCTCTTGATGCCACTGTTGGGTAACGTAGCAAAAAACAAAAATTTTCGACCTACACACCAGCCCAGGACCACTATGGAGACTGCATACAAGGTTTGATCTTTTTCGTTGCTGACTCATTGCGCAGCGGAAGAAGAGACGATGACGATCGGCGGTGTAGATCCCCGCAGCTAGGATTTACAACCTCCCAACTGTGAGGATGTATACCCTCATCTGCCCCTGGGACAGTCCTCGGGCAGGCGGTCGGATAGTCCCCCGGATGGTGTCGCGGACAGCCCTTTGGGAGGATCATCAAAACTCGGACAGTCACTCGGACAGCCCTTCGGGAGGACCCTCGAAACTCGGACAGTCACTCGGACAGCCCTTTGGAAGGCACTCTCGAACTAAGACCGAAACTACGATCTCTCTGCAGAGTTGCAGACATACAGTGTCATCTATCCGGCAGGGCTTCGCCGTCCAGAACTAGTTCCCACCGGAACCCAGACAACCTTTCGGCTCTACGAAACTATTTCGCTGGGAGGGAGAGAAAAGCCAGATAACATCAGATGGCATGTGTATGTGAGAAAGAGTGAGAGTGGAGAGTGCATCTCCACCTCTATTTATAGGAAAACCAAAGGGGTAGGGTGACACTTGAAATACCCAAAATGCCCTTCACAAGGGCACAAAGGTAAAAGCAAGTGCGCAGCCCTTATCCTTCCATGTCATCCCTAGAGATATTTGTCAGTAAATCCCCAAAAGGTGGCTTCCCATAAACTAATCCAAAAAGCCCTTTCACTATTCATGACGACATATTTTAGCGTCTGTTCGAACTGAAAATATTTATGTGGGCTTAGAACATTTCCAGTACCCACTAAAATAATTTTCAACGCGTTCTGTTGGGGATATAACCCCGTGGTGAGACCCACCTAGGTGGGGCCAGGTCATACCTGGTGACTCATAAACCATATCAAGGCAGATGGGCCTAGAGACTTGAGCCAAGACATATGGTGGCTTACCAAGATGGGCCAAGGCAAGGCCCAGATTAGAGAAGGCATGAAGACCCGGGCGGTTTAAGCCGCCCAGAGATGGCTTGCCCAGGAAGGCAAGGCGACATAGAGATAGAATCAGATACGTTGTAAGAGTCGGTATGAGACTTGTGTAACCTATGGTCTTGACCTCCTATATAAAGGCGAGACTCGCGGCGACTTAGATAGAAACCAACTAATCAAGAACTAGGTCAAGCAAATCCGCTCCCTTGTAATCGATACTCCAATCAATACAACACTAGCAGGACGTAGGCTTTTACCTCTGCTCGAGGGGCCGAACCTGGGTAAACTTGTGTCCTTCGTCCCAACCAACCCCTTTAAGTCCATCACCTTAGCGATGGCCTCGAACATAAGTCCTCGGACATCTGCCATGACAAAACAATGCCACTTGGCACCGATCATGGGGGTCTCGTGCTCGGTGGTGTTGAGTTCTCAAGGTGCTCTCCCAGGGATCGAGGGATGCGTTGTCGGCAGGATGAACAAGAGTCGCCGCGGCCGGTTCTACATCGACGACGCCGGCTGGGGCCCCAAGGCCGACTCTGTCGAGTATGGTTTTCGAGTCCCCTTCGGTGGAATCCACGTTTTCATCAGCTAGGTCGGTGAATCAACACCCAGGTCGGACGTCTGCACCAACATCGTCGAGTTGGCTCGGCGCACGCAACCCGCTCGATGCATGCAACCCACCCGTGTTAACCCGGGAAGGAAGCATGTTTTCGTCGGTTTTACCGAAGGCGTGGATCTTGAGGGGTCCATGTCATAGGAAACTCTCGTCTGTTTGGAGGATGAATCTTCGAGCGGAGAGATGGAATCAATCTACCCGCTTCACGATGGCAGGCTCGGGAGCTACGACAAGCTTTACCCCGAGTCGGAGTGTCACAAGTCAGAGGACACTGGGCCGCCGACGCATGCGGCCATCTTCATGGTGGGTTCAGCACCAGGCACGAGTAGTACAGCTGCTGGGACAGCCGGGTCAGGGGCTAGCCCACCGCGGGCTCAAGTTCTCCTGGATCTGATGAATGAGCTCACAGCCCTGATGGCAACTGAGGTCACGGTAGAAAATCAAGTCGCCCGGAATGCAGAGATCGCAAGAATAAAGGACCAGATGATTGAAGTCCAACAAGGGATTAGCGTGTTGAAGGCTCAGATGGATGCAGAGGCAGAGCGCCTTAGGGCGAACGCCTTCCGCCTTGAGCTGGAGCAACAATCTGAAGTGGCGGTCCACCTGATGAGGCATCAATCCCACTTGCCAGAATAGTTCGAGGCCAGGAATCTTTTTAACACGCCGGGGACGGGACGGACTACAGAAGCACCAAAGAGTCAGTCGGCGGCTCGACAGCAGCGCCCTAACCCGCCCCGACGGAACCAGCCCTCTCCAATCGCTTTTCCAACACCGGTGGGTCACTATTCAAACCCGACAGAGAACATGGTGGCGGCGGCAATCCAGCTCGGTACGATTCCTATCCCAGACGAGGCGCCCTTCGCAATAGAGGTGCGAAACGCTATTCGATACCTGCAGACGGTGATGGCCCAGCAGGAGAAGTACACCTACAGTCGGAGTTGCGTGCACTCAACCCCCATCCCCAGCCGCAGCTTCAGCCGGCGTTATGAGTCACCGGTGGTTTCTAGCAGTGACCAACACCAGGACCCACCACGAGACGATCAGGCGGTTCTGGATGCTCAGGCGCTGGTGGAACGGGCTAGGGCACAGCACGAGGCGGGGGCTCTGGCGGTGTCAGCGGCTCGTCAAGAACCGGCACCTTCCATCTCGGTAGGAGGAGGGGTAACCACCAGAGCCGTGGGAGTGTCATGCCTAATGTCGGCTTTGCGGAACAAGTGTCTGCCAAAAGATTTCAAGGGCCCCCACAAGGTCCCAAATTACACCGCTGACCGGCCTCTAGAGGCGTGGATTGAGAGCTATGAGCTGGCAATGGAGATGTTAGACGTCAACGATGCAGTATGTGCCAAGTATTTTATCATGATGCTGGAAGGGCCGGCTTGCACGTGGTTGAAGGGCTTGCCACCCAACACCATTAATTCCTGGGCTGAGTTAAAAGCGAAATTCATCAAAAACTTCCAAGGAACGTGCAAGCAGCCCATGACGATTTTGGATTTAGATCATTGCGTGTAGTGGGAGAATGAGTCAGCTCATCATTGGGTCTGATGGGTTTCAAGCGTCATCCACTCGTCCGAACAGATTATGGTGGCTCAAGCAGTTTTGATTCTGGAGAAGAATTGCCACTTTCCGCCTCTGAAGTAGAAGCTCAGCTGGCTCAAGCGCTCGTGTTAGGACATGGGGGAGCTCATGGCGGCTCTCATGAAGTACGCCAACTCTGACAGTACGAAAGATCCAGGCTATGACGAAGAGAAGCCTAGTCAGAGCAAGAAGGGCAACAACAGCAAAGGTCCGACAGGCAATGGCAACCAGAACAAGATGAAGAATCCAGATGGCGGGTCAGAATTGGTGGCCAACGCCAGCGCCGGGAACAATCGTGCTAAGGGCAATGGGAACTTCAGACAGCCCTTTAATAAGAGTAAAACTCCTTTTAATTTAGAGGAGATGCTCAATAAACCTTGTCCAGAGCACAACCGGCCAGATAGGGTGGTGGCTCACATGTGGAGGAATTGCCACATTATGCAAAAAAATTGGGACTACAGCTTGCGGCAGCATAACAACGATGGTGGTGGCCCGCCAGGCAGCTCAGGACCAGGCGGGTCTGGGGCTGGACTTGGGTCTATCGGTTCAGGATCCGGCTATCAGGGCCAAGGCAACCAAGGAGGGCATTATCAATAGTCTGGTAGCAATAGTCAGCAGCAGAATAACCTATCAGGGTATCAGAGTAATCCAAAGCAGCTCAGAAGTATTATCTCTTTACAACTAGTCTTAACAGGCAAGACCAGAAGTTGCGACGACGGGCGGTTATTCTGAAGTGGTCAAAGTATGATATAAGTTGGAGCACGGAGGATCACCCGCCATGCATTGACGACCCGGGACGGCTGGCTTTGGTAGTTGCCCCCCAAGTGGGAGGATATGTGTTTACTAAGGTACTTATGGATGGTGGCAGCAGCATTAACATCGTGTACTATGACACTTTCCGTCGGATGAAGTTGCTTGATAAGGATCTTAGGCCTTCCTCGACAGTCTTTCATGGTGTGGTGCCTGGCAAGTCAGCTTATCCAGTGGGGAAGATCCCTTTGGAAGTTGCCTTCGGTGACGAATACAACTATAGGGTCGAGACCTTGTGTTTTGAGGTGGTCAAGATCAAAAGTTTGTACCATGCCCTGTTTGGACGTGTAGCGACCCGACTCAAAACGAGTCAAGCCTCTGTGTGTTAGTGCCATCCCTGGATCAGTATGCTGGCACACACAGTACATCAATGTATATATAAAAGTGCAATCACATGTAAATGGCGTAAATTTGATATATACCTCTTAAGTCATAGCGGAAACAGTCAACGGGGGTGGAGTCCCAATAAACACCAATGGCAGGTTAAGTGCAGACCGTAACCCTGAATCGTACTCTTACTCGTCGTAGAAAAGTATCTGCAACATAAGACTTTGCAGTTGTGTAGGTCAGTACATTGAATGTACCGGCAAGATCACCATAGAAAGAATGATAAAGACTATTCTATATGCAAAAGGCTTTGTAGCTTTGTGTCTGAGTTTTTGCAGAAAAGCTGGTTTTATTTTCCCTACAACAAGGAGTGAAACGGAAATCACTACAAACAGTTGGTTGTTAATGAGATGGTTCCACCAACCAATTCTCATGTCCCAAAAATTATTAATAGACCCACTCATCATAAAATTTATTAATTGTTTTGAGAATGGCTGATAGTATCATCTCCGGTGCTCATGTTGTCCATAACTGGGGAAACTTTACCCACAAGAATCGATCCCTCCTGTTATGTCCTCGCACTGCCTGGTGTTTGAGAATGGGACGATCGAAACATGGTCTTCCATAGTGATCCTCTGATAGAAAGTCAGTGCCCATCCAAATCCTATCGTTCTTCTACATCTCGTAGCAACTGACCTACCGAAGTCATCACTAGGGTCAACCAAGCCAGAGCCCATATTGACTTGCGGTTGCACACATAAGCTTTCCGGCCTTGAAGTATCCATCCATCGCTTTGAGCATGTGTGGCATTCCGTTGGGATGATCACAGGTAGATACCAGGATTCCTGGGCATAACCATGATAGATATCAGGCTGCCAAAATGCATGTCCAATCCACCCACAGGTATATTGAGTCCTTGAAGTCTAGAAGTCTTGATCATCATGCAGGTCTTGAGATAATTAAATAACCTCACAACAGTCCTGAATCTCACAACCAACCCCGTCTACTAAAGCGTAGCAATTGTGAATTAACGTCCCTTCCCGGGCAATGGTAATAGGGTGTTGGGTTTCTCCTACCTCACGATACTACTACAAGTTCAAGCTCAATAACCTACTGGATGTGTGATGGAAAGATTGATTCTAATGCAAATAAAACATAGGTAATGTAAGATGATCAAAGTGAACTTGCATGTACTGTTGATGAGGAAAATATCGCTCTAAGAAATAACTTGATAGAACTATTCGTCACTCTCCGATGTAAATCTATATAATAAAACATTGCATTAATATAAGCAATCATACTATCAATCAATACTAACAATCAATAAGGTAACACAAAACCAAAACACAAAAGGGTTGTGATGAAGGAAATACTTAAGACAAAAGTTAAAATAACAAAACTTCATCTAATCAACCATGTGTAGTTTTCCCTACAAATAACTTATTTTCAAAAGTAACAAAACAAAAACAAAGTAAAATATAACAAAATTATTTTAGTAAATATTTTATTAGCAAAAAGAATTACTTTTGAAGAACAAGTAAGAACTATGAAAACAACACACTAAACACCATATGTTTTCTAGCTAATAAACTTAACAACAAGTAAAACAATAAAATATTAAAATAAAATAAAATAAAATATATAACAATGAAGTTAACAGAAAGTGAAACTTGTAAAACAAATTTTAAAAATATTTTCAAATAAGAAATCAAACTAGCAAGGAAATCAATTTGCAAGTTATTATGAAACTAGAATTGATTTCATGCTATAAAAATAATAAATGACATAAAAATAAACTTGGTTGAAATAATACTACTAACTAACATAAAACAAAGTAAAATTTGTCAACTAATATAAAAGAAAATAAATTAAAACAATTTAAACCAAAAGAAATAGAAATAAACCTAAAAGAACTAAAACAGAATCTGTTTTTCTTGAAACCCTAATTTAAATATTCTAGAAATTCGAAAATTCTACCTACTGTTAAATAAGATCACTAGTGACCAGTAGCAAAAAGAATCTACCAATAATCTATTTTTAAACTCAAGATATTCAAAAAATAAGATTTGAATCAAATCTGTTTGAATTCAAATTTGAATTATTCAAATATAGCCAAAATTTATATCTACAGAAACTAGATAAATTTTTTAACAGCATGCAAAAAGAATCACTCAAAAATACTAAAAATACTAATAGTTATTCAATTTCTAAGACAGAAACTATTCTGTTTTTTTAAACAGAAACAGAAAAAGAAAAAAAACAAGTAACGGACAGGGGCTACGTGGCGCTGTATGATTGGTCCTAAGGTGTGCGTGAGCGAGTGTTTCGGGCAGATGGCCGACTCCTAATAGAAAACGCTTCGGTATATTTAAATCTTCTAATCCTGCACGTCGATCTGAGTTCTAACGGAGGAGAGGAGGAGGAGGAGCTCACCGTGGCGGTTGACAGGCTTCGACGAAGCTCCGACGATGTCCGAGGCGGCGAGGTGACGGGGGGCGATGCTCCGGTGGTCCTCCGGCGACGACAAAGGTCTTAGGAGACACGGACGAGGACGGCGAGCACGAAGGTGGCCTCGGCGTCGGTTGGGGACGACGGGGACGACGATGGCGAACTCGGGGGCGGAGGTGCTGTACGGGTGTCGACAGGGAGGTCGCTCCGGTGGTCCTGGAGCACGGGCGAGTGCACGGGGAGATGCGCATGAGCGTGGGGTAGAGATTGGTGGGCTCAGCTGGTCCAGGTGGTGGCTAGGGCGAGGTGGGGCTCGTCAATGGCGCGGTGGCAGAGCGGAGCTCCGGCGAGCAATGGCGGCGACGGCAGGGGCTCGGGATAGGAGGTACGGGCGAAAAGGTGTCGAGGAGGGGCTAGGGTTTATATAGGGAGGGTCGGGGTGCACAAACTGGCAAGGGATCGGGAGATCCGTCGCAGATCTGAGCGGGTTCCTTGATCCTCCGGTGAAGGAAAGAAATCGGTAGGGGAAGAAGGAAGGTGACCACGGGGGTGATCATGTCGGCCAGTGGGGGCCACTAGCCAGCGAGAGTGAGAGGGTGAGCGAGGCGTTGGTGGCCAATCCGAAACTTTTTTGGATCTTGCGTGAAGGAGTGCGGGCCGAAACCTTCCTAGTTGGGCTTCGGGGGTTTCCTATTAAAGTATTTTTCCTTTTATAAAAACAAAACAGAAAAGGAAACATAAATAAATGAAAATCTAAAATAGTTTTATATGGACATATTATATATCAAAATGACCAGAAAAATAAACTCTAAAACGTGAACATATTCTTAGAGTCAAATAAAATTCCTACCAAATCAGTAAATTCAAACAGTGCTACTGTTAGATATAAAATGCAAAGAAATCATTTTGAAAATACCAAAATGCCTCCAAATTCATTTATCTCCATTTTTTATTTTGAAGGGAATCATTTCACCCTATTTTCTATATATTTTATTTTTGGAGAAAAATAAATTTGAAAATCACTTCAAGAATGATTTTGAATTTGAAATTCAAATATTTTCCAACTAATTTTCTGAGTTTTATGAATTCAAATATAATTCCAATTGCCCCTGGTTTGGAGTGTCATATTACTCCTCTCAAGATTTTGTATTTGGGTAAGGGAATTTGAATTCATTGAAATTTTGAAATAGAACCAAATATGAAATGGATTTCCAAATAGAATATTTCAAAGGTTTTCAAAATCCACTTTTCAAATCCTTTTATTTGAAGAAGTCATGTTATCTTCTCTCACTGATTTGAATTGTTTGAAATTGAATTCAAAAACAAAGGGGAAAGTCATTTTATTCCCTCTCAATCAAAAGTTTCATATTTTCACTCAAATTCAATCACTCAATCAGACAAACAACCATTGATCTATTTATTATAACATTCCAAAATTTGGGATGTTACAGGACGTCCGGCTTACGCCAAGTTCATGGCTAGGACTTGCTATGTTTAGTTGCAGCTCAAGATGCGGGGTCTAAAAGGAATGATTACAGCGCATGGTGATCGGGAGACGGCTATTGAGTGTGAGGAAGGAGATGCGGCTTATCCAGAGTCAAGTTGCACGGAAGGAGAGCTCAAGTTCTATAAGGAAAATGTTGACCCGGAGAACATGACTCCGCTCAAAAACCCCACCACAGAATCTGAGCTGCCCCTCAAGTTTCCGGAGGATGACACCAAGCTAGTGGAATTTACTCTGGGTGACTCATCGCAACAGTTTACTATTGGGGCCAATATGGATCCCAAATAGGAAAGCGCGCTCATCGAATTCATCCGTGAGAATCGGGACATCTTTGCATGGAAACCTTCTGACATGTCGGGTGTACTGAGAGAGTTCGTTGAGAACCACCTTAATGTGGATCCTAAGTTTAAGCTGGTCAAACAGTTTCTACGACGGTTCAATGAAGAGAGGCGCAAGGTCATCTGAGAAGAGGTGGCCCGGCTCCTGGCTTGCTAACCCGATGCTGGTGCTTAAGAAGAATGGCACGTGGTAGATGTGTGTGGATTACACAGATCTTAAGAAAGCCTATCTGGCTGACCCGTTTTCTCTCCCACGCATTGACCAGATCATCGATGCAACGGCGGGTTGTGAGAGTTTATGTTTCCGGGATGCTTATTCGGGCTATCATCAGATCAAGGTGGCAGTCAAGGACTAAGAGAAGACGACTTTCATCACGCCTTTGGGTGCCTTCTGCTATGTGTCTATGCCTTTCGGGCTCAAGAGTGCCCAGACGGCTTACCAGCGTTGTGTGCAATATTGTCTTCACAGCCAAATTGGGCACAACGTTCATGCCTACGTGGCTGACATTGTGATTAAGTCCAGGAAGAAGGAGACTCTGCATAATGACCTAAAGGAGACTTTTGAGAACTTACGGGTCTACAAGATGATGCTTAACCCGGCTAAGTGTGTTTTCGGTGTTCCTGCAGACAAGCTCTTGGGATTCCTAGTCTTTGAGCATGGCATTGAGGCTAATCCAGATAAGATCAAGGCTATCACTTCCTTGTCTGAGCCGGCATGCATCAATGATGTCCAGCGCCTGGCGGGACGGATCGCCGCGTTAAGCCGATTCATAAGCCGCCTTGGTGAGAAGGCTATCCCTTTATACCAGATGATGAACAAGACAGACAACTTTGTCTGCAGTGCGGCGGCGGGTGAAGCATTTGAGGCCCTCAAGAGGCAGCTCACAGAGCCACCAGTCTTAGCGGCTCCGGCTAAGAAGGAACCTTTGCTCCTATACGCGGCGGCTAATAATAGGGCAGTCAACGTTGTGATCGTTGTTGAGCATAAGGAAGCAGGGAAGGAATATCCGGTTCAAAGGCCGGTTTATTATATCAGTGAAGTCCTGGAAGAGTCCAAGCAAAGGTATCCACATTGGCAGAAGCTGGTATATGGGGTGTTCATGGCCAATGATAAACTGAATCATTATTTCCTAGGGCACCACATCACAGTGGTTAGTTCTGCCCCGTTGGGAGACATAATTCAAAACAGAGAGGCCACTGGTAGGATTGCTAAGTGGGCATTGGAGCTTGGACTTCTTAATCTAAAATACGTGCCTCGCACGGCGGTCAAGTCTCAAGCCTTAGTGGATTTCATAAACAACTGGACGGAGTGTCAGATGCCCGAGGAAAAATTGGATAAGATGTATTGGACAACTCATTTTGACGGATCCAGTCAGCTAGAAGGATTAGGGACAGGGGTTGTCTTAACTTCCCCCAAAGGTGACAAGTTCTGTTATGTGTTAAGGTTGATGTTTCCTTGTACTAATAATGCAGCTAAGTATGAGGCTCTGCTTCATGGCCTCCGGTTGGCTAAGGAAATGAACCTGAGTCGGGTTAGATGTCTCGTCGACTCAGACCTAGTAGCCCAGCAAGTGTCAGGCACCTGGTATTCCAAGGACCCGCAGATGGTGGCTTATCATCAAGCGGTGGATGTCATCTCTGGTCATTTCAAGGGTTATCAGGTGGATCATATTGATCGTTGCAGGAACGAGGCACTGACGCCATGTCAAGGCTGGGTTCTCAGCGTAAGTCGGTACCGCCTAACATTTCCTTAGATGTGTTACATCACTTGTCAATTAAGTTACCTCCAGAGGAAGACTTGGCCGTACCTGACCCGGAGGGGCAGCTGGTGGTGGCCCTACATGCTATTCCTGACTGGATCGTGCCTTACTTGGCATACTTGACTCGTGGCGAGTTACCTGATGATGAAAATCTGGCTAGACAGATCACTAGGCGGTCTAAGTCTATGACAATAATCCATGGTGAGTTACATAAATGCAGCATCACTGGCATCTTTCAACGTTGTGTTTCACCTAAAGAGGGCAAGGAAATCTTGAATGAAATTCATGCTGGCGATTGTTGTCATCACGCCGGCTCAAAATCTCTGGTGGCCAAGGCTTTTTGACATGGTTTCTTCTGGCTGACGGCTCATAAAGATGCGGAGGACCTGGTTCGCAAGTGCGATGGATGTCAGAAGTTCGGCCGGCGTGCTCACATCCTGGCTCAGGAATTGCGCATGATTCCAATTACTTGGCTGTTTGCAGTCTGGGGGCTTGATATGGTCGAGCCTTTCAAGAGATCCAAGGATAAGAAGACCCACCTCCTGGTGGCAGTGGACAAATTTACCAAGTGGGTAGAAGCTGAGCCGGTCAGCAAGTGTGATGCGGTTACGGCAGTTTAGTTTGTTAAAAAGCTAATCTACTGATTTGGTTACCCTCACAGCATCATCACAGATAATGGTACAAATTTATCCAAGGGGGCTATGCGAGTGTTCTGTGAAAGTGAGCACATCCGACTTGACGTTTTTGCGGTTGCTCATCCACTGTCAAATGGTCTGGCAGAGCGTACTAACCACGAAATCTTGAGAGGTATCAAACCTCGGCGTATGGTTCCTTTGCAGTGCACGCTGGGTTGTTGGGTAGAGAAGTTGCCGTCCGTCTTATGGAGCATCAGAACCACTCCCAACAGATCAACAGGTTATACACCTTTCTTCATGGTTTATGGCGCAGAAGCCGTGTTACCAAGTGATATCCGTCATGACTCGCCACAGGTGGCGTCTTATGTTGAGGCCGATAATTAAACAACATGTCAAGACGTGTTGGATTCCTTGGAGGAAGAACGTGATGTGGCGGTGGCTCGATCGGCGATTTATCAGCAAGACCTGCGTCGCTATCATAGTCGTAGAGTCAAGACCCGGATGTTTCAAGAAGGCGACTTAATGTTGCGGTTGATTCAAGATCAGACAGATGCACACAAGTTATCCCCTCCATGGAAGGACCTTTCGTGGTCAGCAGAAATCTCAACAACGGGTCATATCATCTCACTGACATACGAGACGAGTCAAGCACTTCTAGGTAGGAGACCCGCTGGCCGTGGAACATAGCGCATCTACGGCCTTACTATACCTGAGTCGTTGAGACTTCACATTGTACACCATCATTGTACATATCATATATATATGTATATATGAATAAATTTGGCATCCCTGCAAGCCGGGGCCTCTATTGTTTCGCATATCTCAGTTTGTGCAAAAAGGTCAACTAGGGGGCTTCTAACTCGCCGGGTTTAGCTTATCAGACCATGTTGATCGGCTTTTAAGCCAAAAAAGTTGACTCCGTCGACAGGCCATCTAGGGGGCTTCTAACCCGCCGGGTTTAGCTTATCAAACCCTATTGGTTGGCTTTTAAGCCAAAAAAGTTGACTCCGTCGACAGGCCATCTAGGGGGCTTCTAACCCGCCGGGTTTAGCTTATCACACCCTATTGGTCGGCTTTTAAGTCAAATAGTTGACTCTGTCAACATGATCGTCTAGGGGGCTTCTAACCCGCCGGGTTTAGCTTATCAGATCCTATCGATCAGCTCTTACGCTAAACAGTTGACTCTGTCAACAAGGTCATCTAGGGGGCTTCTAACCCACCGGGTTTAGCTTATCAGACCCTATCGATCGGCTCTTAAGCCAAGCAGTTGACTCCGTCAACAAGGTCGTCTAGCGGCCTTCTAACCCACCGGGTTTAGCTTATCAGACCCTATCGATCGGCTCTTAAGCCAAGCAGTTGACTCCATCAACAAGGTCATTTGGGCACTTCCAACCCACCGGGTTTAGCTTACATACCCTCTTGATCGGCTCTTAAGCCACCAGAGTTAAACCTACCCGTTTGCAACTTGCTACTCCACCAGGTGACCCGCCGAACTCTTACCAGTTAATCTCGCTTAGAGACCCTGAGCCGGTTCAAAGAAATTGACGGCCAATCTCGTTAGAGACCCTGTACTGGTTAAGGTTAAACCGGCATTTCTTGTCACGTGAGGGCTAGCTTACAGAAAGCGAGGATAAACTCTCTCATCTACTACCGACTCTCCACTATGTGGCCCGTTCGTACTCTTAGACAGTTAATCTTTTAAAGACCTTGCATTGTTTAAGGTTAAAATGATGGATTTATGTCATGTGAGAGGCAGTTTATGAGCTACCAGGGTACTCATGCCCTGTTATGTCTCTTTCTGGGACGTTACACTTCCTATCAGTTAATCTCGCTTAGAGACCCTGAGCCGTTCGAACAAATTGACGGCCAATCTCGATAGAGACCCTGTACTGATTAGGAGTTTTAATTAGCGAGTCCACCCACAAGAACCGGCGCATGAGTTCAAAAAATTTCAAAAACAAATCAGGAAAGATATAACACCTCCGGGTTGTGCTATTCTAAGCCGCCCTACTAAACAGTATGGAACATATTCTGTTTCCACGGGATGGTTATCTCAAAAAGAGCCGCCACGACATCGGGTATGAATTGAAGCACAAGGCAGACACAATATGTTAAAGTCGTGTGATTTCCTATGTGCACGATGGCATAGTTCAGGCAAGACATTTTTTACTAAAGGCCTATTAGAATGTTCTCCACAGATCTCAAGAGCAATGATTCAAAGTTTTTTACATGCCCCAAAATTCGGTGGGTCATGAAAGCCAAATTATCCATGGCATTATCTAATTGATCAGTTGGACGGCAGGTCACCCTGCGGCGGGTCTTTGACCTCCTCGATCTAGAGATTGTCCATGTCCCAGTTGTATTTGGTTAAAGCTTCAAAGTTTGCCTCTTCAAAGAGGGGAGACGGGTCAAGATCAGGAGCAAAGAAGTGCTTACGGCATACAGGAGTTAAGTCCTTGGCCTCGAAGGTTGGGCCACGTACTCTCTTGTTCTCGGCATTGTAAGCCGCCTGGTATGTTGATAGGTTCACTTCTTCCGATAATACTGATGCAAGGACTCTAGAGGCCTTCATACAACGAGCATAGTCGGCTTCTATGAATTCTGAGCCGTCGTGCTTCTTCGATGGAAACCCGTCCATCATCTCGTCAGGAGTTAGGTCTGGGGTGAAGGCTAAAGCCCGGCTTATTGCTGCAATGGCTCCCTTTCTGGCGGCTGATTTTTTGAGCTCCTGGATTTGCTTGGGCAGGGTGGACAACATTTCTATGACTCCCTTCATAGACTGGGGGGTACTCTCGTTATTAAGTATCGCTTTGATCGTGCAGAGAGTTCTGTAGTACAGCTGTTCTGATAGTGTGTAGACGGCTTTCAGTGACAACAGGCTGTCAGCAGCAAGTTGACGACTCCTTGGACCTGCATAAGACGGATTTTTGGTTATAAGCTGCCTGCATAATTCTTCACACAAGGATATTGGCTAAAGTTTTTAGTACTTACCAAAGATAGCAGCAGACATCTTTGCAATATGGCGCTTTAGGGCGTGCAGTTCATCAATACCTTCATGAGCCGCTGGTCAGCATCACCTACACGTTGAGCCAGGGCAGTTGCTCCGTCTCGGCATCTTTCTTGAAGGCGGCGAAATCAGCTTTAAATTTTACAAGCTCTTCGGCCGCAAGCCGACACTTCTCCTCTACTGCACTCCTGGCGGCTTGCTGGGAGGCCAGATTGCTCTTTAAGCCGGTCAGTTCAGACTCGGCATTGTTTAAAGTTTCCTGTGACAGACGACAGGTAAAAGAGGGGTAAGTTGCCAGGACAACATATTGCCAGAAGGTTAAGGTTAACAAATATAATGCAAGTCTCAAGCATATTGCGAGCAATATACTTGACACTTGGGGGCTAATGTCTATTTGCTCTCCAAGACTACAACTAAGTTCCGGCTCACCTTCATCATACTCAACCGACACTTGGGGGCTAATGTCTATTTGCTCTCCAAGATTACAAGACTACAAGTAAGTCCCAGCTCATATTTTTCAAAGATAAGCCGGCACTTGGGGGCTACATTTGTCTCTTTGTGCACGTCTACAATGAAGTTCCAGCTCATATTTGTCAAAGATAAGCCGGCACTTGGGGGCTACATTTAGCTCTTTGATCAAATTTACAGGGACGTTTGGCCCATTATTTCTATACTGACCCAAACTTGGGGGCTACATTTGATCAAATACTTAAAACTAAGTATCGACTCAATATTTGCATATTAAGCTGATACTTGGGGGCTACATGTTAAGTGGTTTTGTGTCAAGCATGGATTGGAAGACCCAGTTTTCCATTATCAAATATTAAACCGGCTCTTGGGGGCTACATAAGGATACAAGGAAAGGAGGGGGTACCTCACATTTTTTCTTCATCAGACTAACAAGCTAGAGCTCCATGTTCCGGTTTGTGGAGAGGCGGTTCAGATAGCCGGCGTGTAGTTCATCAGCAGTCAACTTCTCTAGCACGGGGAGCTCGAAATCCAGCTTATCAGAGGCTTTAGTTTTCTCAGTATGCTTTGTCAACACATGAGGTTGAGGGGCTTGAAAATTGGACCAGTGATGATGACGTCCAGAGTAGCTGAATCGTCAACGTCCATTGAAGGGCTCGGCATCTTGGGATTGGTCCTTGGAGGGCTCTCAGTTGGCATCTCCTAAGCCGCTGGCTCGACAGAACGACGAGCATCTTCAGGCACATCCTTGGAGGTTGTAGGAGAGTCTGGCTTGGCAGGTTCTAGCTCTTTGGCAGTGGGGGCAGGGGTAGACCCGCCGGTCTTTCTTCGTTTTGCTTGATCCCTGGAAAGCACGGAGAGTTATTGTGTAAAGGTCAAAGGATGACAAAAGATTGGATGCAAATATGAAAGCACGTACTCTGGATTGGTCATCAGAGATGGCAGCTCAGTTGTCGTAGAGTCGCCTGAAGAATGGGGTGATTCCTGAAAATAGTTAAAGCAATATGAAGGCAGAGCAAGATTGTAAGGCAAGATTGACAAAGTTAAACTACATTAAACAAATACCTCAGCCAGCCATTTCCGCTGAACTAGAGAGTGGTACAACCGGCCATGAGATCTTTAGAGCCGGCGCTCCTGGTCTAGCATCGGGAAAGGTGATGTTGCTTTTTCAAAAGAAAATTGGGGTCTAAATAAGCAAGAGGATGAGAAAATGGGACTTTTTGGATGACCCGACGTATCTTATTTGGTGGAAGATGTTCTGAGTCATATCAAACATAAGTTACCTCAGGAACGTTGGTGTTTCTTGTCTCCGTTTCGTCCTGTGAATTATTTTTGTCAATAAGGCGTATGAAGAGACGTCCAAGAGAGTCAAGTTCTACCTTTGAGTCGTCAGCCTCAGGCTGTTCTTGAGGTGCAGGCTTCTTCTTTCGGCCAATGTCCTTGTCCTTCGACTTCTTCGGAGGAGGAACATATTTCTTTTTCCAGAATCCGGAGTTAGCCTGGAAGTAAAGCCGCCGAAAGAGGTTAAAATATTGCAAAACATACATGGACAACTAGCATAAAAGTCAGAAGATTGAGAGTCGCCCTTACATCTGGAGCCGGGTTTGTGGCACAGAAGGGTGGTAACCCAATGGTGCGGCAAGAATCTTGAGATTCATGGATAAGGCTCTTGACGACGGCAACGACGTTGTCTTCTAACAACTTGGTAGGATTAAAGTAGACGGGGTCGTTGGCCTCACCCATATATTCACACACGAGGCGGCTTCTCCGTCTCAGAGGCATGACTTGCCAAGAGACCCAGCAACGGGTCAGATCAATCCCAGTCGGACCGTTGGCCACGAGGGCTTTAATTTTGGCATAAGCCAGAGCATACTTCGCCCGTTCAGAAGCTGACATCCGGTCAGGGAGTTCAGTTGTGGTCTTCAGCCGGGTCGGACGGTAACCCGGTAATGGACGTTCTCCCTCTAGAGAAGTGTCTTTGCAATAGAACCAGGTTTTGTTCCAATCCTTGGGATGACTTTGCATTCGAACAGCTGGGAAAGCCATGTCGTGTCTTCTTTGAATGGAGATCCCGCCAAGCTCCAAGCTTGGGCCAGATGCCACTTCTATCTTGTGGTTAGCATAAAAGAACTCACGAAAGAGGTCAACTGACAGCTCTTCTTGTAAGTAAACTTCACAATGGATTTGGAAGTTGCACATATTTGAGACGGAGTTTGGGGCAATATCTTTAGGGCGCAGCTTAAAGAAATGAAGGACGTCTCGAAAAAAATTAGAGTTGGGCGGGCTGAAACCCCAAACAAGGTGATCAGCGAATATGACTACTTCGCCCTCTTGAGGAATGGGTTTCTTCTCATTGTGTGGGACCCGCCAGTGGATGACATTTTTGGCTGGTCAGGTCCCTGCGTCTACGAAATCCTTCAGAAACTCTTCAGTAACGGTAGAGCCGACCCAGTTACAGGAATTGGACGCACGAGGCATAATGGCGTCTCAAAGCTGTGGAAACTAACAGTGCGTGGCGAGTTAGAAGGTGATAGACAACTAAGGGCGGCTGATGAAATCTAAGCTCTAGGAAGCTAAGCCGCCGGAGCAGTTTGTGGTGAGAGCCAGAAGTTTAAATGGCGAGTTAAGTTTGCAGGGCAACGAAGCAAAATGCTACTAAGTGTGGAAAACAGGTTTCACATGCTATCTATATAAGTGTGGATCTACAAATAGAGAAAAAAGCAGGTTTATTCTAAACCTAATGACGAACGGAAGAACTGGCGAACATTCGAATACAGTAAAAGGAGGCAACTATGGATCTGTATTGCGCTATTATTGATTTCCTATGATTTACCGCAACGGAAAGAGGGTCATTATAAGGTTCGCTGATCTATATGTCGTCTGGCATTACGAAGAACTCGTGTTCTAGCGAACGGAAGAACTCCATGGATTCACTACCATAAACTACAGATCTAGGGGATGGAGAAGGACGTACCGGAAGTGATGCAACCGATGCGGGTGATGCTCTGGTCCGTTCAGGTCGATGCAGCGGCCTAGGGCCACGATGGTGTTGAAGCTTCACCGAAGCGAGTAGGCTCTGGAGCAACGGCGTCAAGAGGAAGAAGAAGAGGTGCATGTGGCGGAGGAAATGAGAAAGGCTATTCGCGGTCCTATTTAAGAGACAGGAAAGTGGAAACGAGTGCGAGAATCAAGGGGACAGAAACTGACCGACCGAGATGGACACCTCGATTTTTGGACCATGAGTTTAATGATGAAATATCCATTGTGTTCGGACATCTTCCGTGAAAAAACCACGACACCTTCTGAAACTATTCCGGTTTAGTGATTTTCATCTGCGAAAAGCATCTGAAGCGGTTCCGGCAACTCCGGAACATTTTCGGTTTTTTCTCTGAAAAATCTCAGAAGTTACCGGAACAATTCTGGTACCTTCCAATATTTTCCAGGCATGTGCCGAACCAATTTGACTTAATGGTACACTCCTAAACAACTTTTCAGTTTTACCAAAACTCTTTCGGTGTTCTCTCTCTCCGGAACTTTTTCGCTGTCTCCGAAAACTTTTTCCAGAAACTTTCTCTCTGACTCCTTGTCTAGTATTCAGCAGATAGATGACCCTTAAGCGTGTGACCCTATAGGTTCGATGAAGAATACACATGACCCGAAACCCCTTCCGATCAATGATCAACATCGGAGCCGTGGACACCCATATTGACCCCTATACCCACCCGAATGAATATTCGAGTGAACCTCCAGTTGTCGTGTGCTATTCCTGTTGCTTCGCGATATGTTACAAATACCCGAGGTGAGACATGTTGGCATCCTCGTGGATCAACAACTTGTCCACTATGCCAGTTACCTCGTGACCGGTATTGTTATCTTTTCTCATTCCCGTGTTCCATCATCCCCTTGATCAAATCACAAAGTGTTTGCCCGGACGATGATGGATACCGTAACACCGAGAGGACCCAGATATATCTCTCCATCGTCGGAGGAGCAAATCCCAATCTTGAGCTATCAAGTTACTTGACATACTTTTCCATGCACCCGTAAGCCGCCATAATTGCCACCCATTTACGGATGATGTTTAACAAACCCCAAAGTTCATGAAGCAAGCATGAATAAACTCGATACTCTCATGGTCTAAGGAATCATGCAAACATTAACTATATCTGTGTTATTAACCATTAACTTGTGATGAATGAATCTCATAGCATAACATCAATTCGGGTCGATTAAACACAAATGTTCTTCCAACATTGTGCCCTCAAAGTTGTTGGCATAGACATGCCCATGATCAGGAAAACATAATGTATGATCACCAATATGTTCTATTCTCGTTCCTTATGGCCTGTGAACGGTATTTCAGTCACTTCACTTTTCAGAGGAAAGTTGCAAGCGTCAAATGATTCAAAATCAAACGACTTCAAAATCCATCATAATGGAATTTTCCATGCGGGTTTCTCCAATGTGACCAAATGCAGTGCCATACTTGTGTGGTATTTTTTAGTCTTGCGACATTTAGCGTCAGTGTTATGTATGTATCATATTTCCATCAATATTCATAACATACATCCCATCTTTGATGGAAGCATGGCCCTTCATGTTATTCATAATACTGAACAACAATTGTTGTTTCTATGAACAACTCTTTTGCAACAAACATTGTGCAATGGGATAGAGTGTATGAAACTCTAAAATGAATTATGAAAGTAAACCCAGAGGTAATGTATTATTATCAATATTCATAACATACGTCTCATTCATAATGAAAGTATGGCCCTTATGTTATTCATAACATAGAACATGAAAAAATTTCTTATGAACAACCTTCTTGCAAGATATCTTATGCAAAGGACTAGAGTGTGAAACTCTAAAATGAATTATGAAAGTAAATACATAGGGAATACACCGATGGAAGGCATAGCAACATTTACTATGTTCCCTATGTGTATCTAAACCTCATCCCTGGCTAATCTTTTAGGCCATAGTAGTTCTTACATCGAGTTGCAATAGAATGCAATCGAGCGGGTATCTTTGTGATTAACTCACACCCAAGAATTAGTGATTAACATGTTTAACCATAATTCCCAAGAACTATATCTTTGACCAGCCTTCTATACATCAAAAACATGTATGAGATTCATACATGAGCTGGATATTCCAGTCTTCTTTTCTTTTGCCTTTATACTCCTAACAGTTTCACTTTTAGTATCTCTCCTACTCTCCAAAGAAGCATCCAACTTAAGAGTGGTGTTAGCCCCGGACTTCCTAGGCGTGAAAGTCTCGCTAACACCCTTCGAACACTTCTTTTCTCTTTAAGTTGTTGTTTTATTCACCTTTCATCATGTGACATGCGTTTTCCTGGATCCCTCTCTTATCTATACCTACTAATAAATCAAGGTGATATTTTTGGTTTCGTCCTGCTTTATCTCTAAAAAGTTATCTGTTTGTCCATATTTTTAGTTTCAGTTTTTCTAGTCCAAACCAAGGTGGTACTAATTTTTTCGTGCACTTTGGGGTTGTTGCTCCGCCTGGGCCATCAAATCTCTTTGAGCCTTGGCTCCATCGGCCTGCTCCACTTTCCAAAGAGACAACTGAAAAAAATTAACGTAAGAAATTTCTGGCCCTGGGAATTGAACACGAGACCTCCTGTCCAACAAAATAATGACACATTAACTAGGCTAGACCATGTTGTGTGAAGAATAAATTTGATTCGCTTATTAAATTAGTACCACCATTCCCTCAAAAAAAATTAGTACCACCTTGCTACCTTGCACCCAATATATCTAATTTATAAATGTCCGAGTTTAATGTATATCAGGAAGTCCTCTCGGGAATTATGACAGACTAGAAGCATACGCGTGCTTTGCTACGCCACTTAAACTGCTACGGTGTCAAGTCAAAAAATATGTTAAGTATGAAAAATATGCCTTGAGTGATACCATGAGCTATCCATCTCTCTTTTACCCGAAAATACTGCCTATAAATGTGTACTGGGAATTGTTGTAGCACTTGCTCTTACCTCGAGTTAACATCAGACAAATGAAATAGATTGGATAATTGTCTAGTTGTGGAAGAGAAGTTCATATCAGCCTTAGACACAAAACATTTGACCAGCGCAGTGACCCTTTCTTCTTTATTTGATATATATCATCTCTCACAACCAAGCATTGACAATTCAAATGACATGCAACAGAACGACACCAGATCGTTTAAATAATGAATGAGAAATACCTTTCGTATTACATATAGATGCCGACAGAACAATACAAAACAGATACTACATGGGATGCTAGCTCTCAAGTAAATATAAAAAAACATATTACATTACGGCAATACATTGTAACATTACATACCGGATTCTGATCTGCAAGGCTATTCTAGAACATATGAATAGCAACCACCTCTCGCAGACCATACTTTATAAATTATAGAGGAAGAAAATTTCCAAAACAACAACAAAATAGAGACTCAATAAGATCGAGAAAAGCAAATAATTAATTAATTTGCTGAAATTTAGAATGATTAAGACCTAAGAAACATGGATACATGGTAATAGACTTTTTTTCAAAAGCAGCCATATTGGGTACGTTAAGTATACATAAAACAAATAAAAATATGCCATCTAATAAAGACAAAAATAATAATGTGATGCGGTTATACTTCCCCCTTTGTTGTCTCTCTGCATGTCAATGGTTGAGTTGAACGAATCTAAATCTCATCATACCGAGGTCTTTGCAACATGCAAATACATACTCCCTCCATTTTTAAATATAAGATCTTTTAGAGATTACACTATGGATTACATACGGATGTACATAGACATATTTTAAAGTGTAGGTTCATTCATTTTGCTCCGTATATAGTCTATAGTACAATCTCTAAAATGTCTTATATTTACAAACGGAGGGAGTACTATCCTAATATTAGAAATTGTAACAAACATAATCTTCATTGTCAGCCGTGGAGTATTGGTTGTTGCCCCCCGATATCATGCGCATGGCCAGCAATAATCCGGCGACACCAGCAGCAAGAAGCCAAGACCCAAGCACAAAGCGGCATCCACAGCAGGCGGAAGTTAAGCAAGAACCCAAGCAGCAAAGGCATTCCAACATCCGACATCAGGAGTTCAACAGCAAAAAATGAATCAGAAGCTACCAACTCCCCCTTTAGGAGTAGAGATGAGTTGCATATATAGAGTAGCAATCATACGGGTTGAGATACCACTAAACCTATGTTCGTACTCCTTTCAGCAGGCTTATCGGTTGAAAACAATTGTTCTGCATGATGCTCATGAACTTGTGTAGCTTTTTTTGGTAATTCCAGATTTCTTTCTTACTATTACTTGGACCTCCATAAAAAGTCAGGGTGCCAATTCTAAATACTAATCGAATCACACGAGCTATTCTATTTATTTTGTATCAGCTACATGTCCCTCCTTGAAATGTTCAAAGGAAATAAATACAAAATGAGGTGAATTAGAGGCAGCAAGAGCAAGCACATTCCAGATTGGTCTCTCTTCATACACTGCATCTACATATGTGACAAGTATGCTGGTTAATTAAGTATGCTCTTAGATTAATTAACCACGGCCACGCTCGCTTGTTGCAGAGCACGAGAGATTTGATGGTATATATTATGACCGTGAGAAGGCAGAGTTAGAAATAGAGCTAACACCTAAAAGTTCTTCCACAAGATATTGTTGATGTCTAAACTGGGATCTGGGAGGAACAGAATGAATCATACCAATTTAATGTTGGGGAGAAGAACTCGAAGGCAGCGGCTGCAGGGTTTCATGCATGCTTGTCCGTCGGCGGAGCTTGAGTCAATGAAGATGGCGCTCTGAAGTGGGGAACAACGGCTCCTTGCTCGGTGGTGGTGACTTGCTAAGGCTCCTGTGTCGTCGTCGTCGGCGGCGCAGCGACCCGCGTGGATTGGCGCCCCATCCTCTCAGCAGATAAAAGGCTGCACCAGGAGAGAGATCGAACACATCCATGTTCGATTAAGAAGGCATCATGGAGAAAGAGAAGTGGAGGATGAGCAGATCATGGAGAATGAGAAGTGGAGAACAAGGCGCGCTCGATCTGATTTCGTTCGCGCGCGAGAACAGAGTTCGCGGTAGAAAGGAAACCTGGTTCGCGGGAAAGGGGAAAATCTGTTTTCCTGGAACACCATCACGTTGAGCGGCAGGAGGTGTGGCTGGTCGAGGATCTCCAATGTGTCGGCGGCGCAAGGAACCCTAGCACCCGTGAGGGTTATCGAGGAGGGGAGCGGCTTGCGCGATGGGAAAGAAGGGAGCGGCTTGCACGATGGGAAAGAAGGGAACGGCTCGGGAGATTCTCGTACGGGGGAGGGAGAGGAGAAAACCGGACGAAAAATACCACTGAGGATGGAGGAGGTGGGACGAAAAATCTTCCACTTTAATGGTGGATTTGGT
This sequence comes from Hordeum marinum, assembly GCA_022496015.1. Classification (NCBI taxonomy): domain Eukaryota; kingdom Viridiplantae; phylum Streptophyta; class Magnoliopsida; order Poales; family Poaceae; genus Hordeum; species Hordeum marinum. The sequence goes on from CM039677.1 coordinate 59,122,057, forward strand.
TTCTCGGAAGGTGATCTCACATATATGGTATGATTTTAGAATTCTTAATCACCTATTATTAATGTGATTAAATCGAATCATCACCTGCCAAAGCAAGTACAAAACAAAATCTTCCACTTTAATGGTGGATTTGTTTTTCGGAAGGTGATCTCACATATATGGTATGCTTTTGGAATTCTTAATTACCTATAATTAATGTGATTAAATCAAATCATCACCTGCCAAAGAAAGTACAAAATAAAATCTTTTGCTTTAATGATGGATTTGGTTTTTTAGTGAGAGGAAGAAAATAAACCAATGGGAGGAAACGGTGGGAGGCGGGATGAAAAAAACGTACGAAAATAAACCAGACAAAAAAAACCGAGGCAAGAAGCTACCAACTATCCATTTAGGAGTAGAGATATATGACGACGGAAGGAAAGGCTAAAAGAAGGAAAGGAATCATGCGAGATATATGACGGAGGTAAGAGAAGGCTAAAAGAAGGAAAGGAGTTCTCACAGATATATATGACGAAGGAAAGGCTGTCTAATTAACTTTAGAAATAAGGAAGGGAAGATGGGCTAATTTCTTGTCAGTTTAAACATGACGAAAGATGAATATGGAAGGAAAAAGAAGATAGTCTTCTATGTATGGGCTGGGGCGTAATCAGATCACAGAATAATTATAAGATGATATGCCCGATGAGATGTTGGGGTTAATGGACGGACATGTATGCATACATCACGTTATGTTGGGGTTGCACTGACCTGGATGCTAGGGGGACTAATTCCTATCGGTTTTATTTTGATTTCCGATTACTTTCCTCATAATGACCAGAAAAAACACGGAATGCATCACTAAGAGTGGGACGCTTAGATAATGTGTACGAAATATTACCGTTAGCGACCAGAGGATTTGGCGTTGTTTGTGTCCTTCATGAACTGATATTGACTACTACGACACCGACATATATACATATATTATAATACACGTGGGACCATCCATAGGCCAATTAGGATTAGACAATGTTAGACTGACATAAGGATTTACTTCAAGTGCAAATAAAATAACTCCAACAATATTTGGTTCGTATTTTTTACTTCAAATGAAGAAAGGAATACTCCTTCTAGGTTAACATTTGAGTTCAGACTATAAATATGTGATTCCGAATTTCAGTATTCAAATGATATTTTATTGCAGCTTCCTAATATAATTCAAACGTTATACAATGACTTCCAATATATTGTATTGAAGTAAAATCCCTCAGGTTAATATATCTTTCATCTGTCATTTATTTGTCTTTAAGTTTCTTAGTTTTTTCAAAAGAGTTAACCCATTTGATTCCCTTGGAATTTAGAGGGAGCCTACAATAAATTATTGACAAACTGAAGACATAACATGGCCTCCTTTGGTTCATAGGATTAGAATATCATAAGAATAGGAATATCATAGGAAGTGAGATGACATGCATCTCAATTCCTATAAAGTAAGACATGTCATTTGATGCATAGGATAGGATTTTTTCCATTGAGTCTAGGCTAATGTTTTTTTCCTATGAAATGTGTAGGATCGGATCCTATCCTATATAGGAATAGGGATTCATTTCTACAAACCAAAGGACTTCATATGATTTTTTTTCCTTTCACAATCCTATCCTATGAAATTCGTACAACATACCTACAAACCAAAGGAGGTTAATGTGTGGACGTTCATCAAAGTATACAATATTTTTATTCTCTTATGTCAGTAACTCAGTCGATTGGGCCGCAAAAAAATGCACAAAAATAAATTAGTGTTTTCTTTGTAACCTATGTTCCGATTATACCGACTACAATTACATAACATGTGTTGCATTGGGCCTTCTGTTGAGACTGAAAAAACCATCAACTCAATAAGTCGACTCTTCCTATTATTATTAAATAGTATCACCTCACCCCTGTGGAAACAAAACCACCAATTTATATACGTCTTGGAGTTACATGTTATCGATCAACTCAATAAGTTAGCTTGGGAACCAATAAGCGGGGGATAAGGATAATGTTGTGAGAAAATAGAATGAGTCCCTCTAAAGGAAAGAAGAATATGGTTTCCAAGGTGGCTAATTAAGTGATGAACAATTAAACGGATTGCTACACAATTAAAGAAGGTCAAAAGAACATAAGGACGGGACAAACAGAATTAAGGGGATGCATTACACGAATACCAGTGTCTCCCATTGCAACGCACGGACATGTGTGCTAGTTAGTATAATGCATAGTAAACTCCTTTACTAATAGTTTGCAAACAAACATTGCTTTGGATATCTCATATCTTTTAGCCTTTGTCTGTCTCTGAAAATGATTTTCAAATTCCATGAATATCACATAACTATCCAAACTTTCGAAGTTCGGGTCTTATGGAAGCAAACTTATTGCACTTTGACTGAAAAAGAATCCCTAATCGTGTGTACTCATTTGTACATGTCGTACCCCGATAAGTTAGGTGCCGTGACGGTGCTACACTTGAGAGAACACTAACTACTTGATATTTTTGTGAGAGATCACCCTAATAAAAGCAACTATCGCGCAATCAAGAAGGGTGCATCATAAGGGATAAACATCTCAGGCAATTCATAATAAGATGATATGGTATAGCCCTTTCTGACGGAGAAGTCTTTCATTTCTTCGTCTTCGGCATTCGTGTTGGTGTTTACCTTCGCGAAGATTGCCACCACCTTGTCGATGCACCAGATAATATTTCTATCTCTATAGCTAATAAAATAAGTGCATTACTTAAGGTTGACACGCAGGTCATTAAAGTGACAACCATATGGCTCCAGCCATCATGCCGAATCATGACACGCAGGTCATGTTAATATTACATCATATAGTCATCTCATACATAATAAAATTAATATGAGTGCTATACCACATCATATGCACATGCACCATCTGCAAAACCAAGTTAGACGCCTCTAATCGGTTCATGCAAAATTTTATTTTACGTGGCTTCTATGGTTTCAAAACAAACCGAAGCTACCAGCGTCCATCATCAAGCATGATAATCCAAGTCGCTAGATTAACATTGCGGGGTGTATGAAACACGAGATAATAAAATCTCGAGCCCCATACTAAACTTCGTCATACGCGTGACCCCCGTGCAGATCATATCTACATTGCCCTTTCGTGTGCGAAATTTCATCTTTCTTTTTAACTACGGTGGAATTCAATGAACTATCAGCACTTCGTTGATCAATCAGGATCACAGATTGCCAGAACATTGAAACTCCACCATGTTGTTATCAAGATCAGAAATATGCAAATTCCAGGGAAGCAACAAGAACATCACGTAACAGATTTCATCTGCTACCCGCACAAATAATTTTCAGTGATAGAACTCATCTACTACCTAATTATATTGTGCAACACCCATACATCTATGTGTATTCCAGATCGCAACCTGCATCTACGCATAGCCTATCTCTTGAGGCTACTATTGAGTCACACAGCAGAAAACAAAAAAAATCGACCTACGCACGAGCCCAGGACCACAATGGATATTGCATACAAGGTTTGATCTTTTTCGTTACCGACTCGTAGTGCAATGAAAGAAGAGTCGATGACGATCAGCGGTGCAGATCCCCGCAGCTAGGATTTACAACCTCCCAACCGTGAGGATGTATACCCTCATCCGCCCCTCGGACAGCCCTCCGGGAGGCGGTCGGACAGTCCCCCGGACGGTGTCTTGGACAGCCCTTCGGGAGGATCATCGAAACTCGGATAGTCACTTGGACAGCCCTTCGGGAGGACCCTCGAAACTCGGACAGTCACTCGGACAGCCCTTTGGGAGGCACTCTCGAACTAAGACCTAAACTACGATCTCTCTATAGAGTTGCACACATACGGTGTCATCTAGCCGGCAGGCTTCACCGTCCAGAACTAGTTCCCACCGAAACCCAGACAACCTTTCGGCTCTACGAACTATTTCGCTGGAAGGGAGAGAGAAGCCAGATAACATCAGATAGCATGTGTATGTGAGAAAGAGTGAGAGTGGATAGTGCATCTCCACCTCTATTTATAGGAAAACCCAAGGGGTAGGGTGACACTTGAAATACCCAAAATGCCCTTCACAAGGGCACAAAGGTAAAAGCAAGTGGGAAGCCCTTATCCTTCCATGTCATCCCTAGAGATATTTGTGAGTAAAGCCCCAAAAGGTGGCTTTCCATAAAGTAATCCAAAAAGCACTTTCACTATTCATGATGACATATTTCAGCGTCCGTTCGAACTGAAAAAATTTATGTGGGCTTAGAACATTTTCAGTACCCACTAAAATAATTTTCAACGCGTTTTGAAACAATACCGGTTTAGTGATTTTCATCTGCGAAAAGCATCTGAAGCGGTTCCGGCAGCTCCGGAACATTTCCGGTTTTCATCCTGGAAAATTCTAGAAAGTTTCCAGAACGATTCTGGCACCCTCCAAGAATTATCAGGCATGTGCCGGAACCAATTCAACTTTATGGTGTACTCCGAAACAAATTTTCGGTTTAGCTAAAGCGGTTCCGGCAGTCCGGAACATTTCCGGTTTTTGTCTCTGAAAAATCCCATAAGTTACCCGACAATTTTGGTACCTTCCAATAATTTACAGGCATGTGCCGAAACCAATTTGACTTAATGGTACACTCCAAAATAACTTTTTGGTTTTATGGAAACTCTTCCGATGTTCTCTCTCTCCAAAACTTTTCCGCTATCTCCGCAAACTTTTTCCGAAAACTTTCTCTCCGACTCCCTATCTAGTATTCAGCAGATAGATGACCCTTAAGTATGTGACCCTATAGGTTTGGTGAAGCATAGACATGACCCGGAACCCCTTCCAATCAATGATCAACATCGGAGCCGTGGACACCCATATTGACCCCTATACCCACACAAATGAATATTCGAGTGAACCTCCAGTTGTCGTGTGCTATTCTTGTTGCTTCGCGATATGTTACAAATACCTGAGGTGAGACATGTTGGCATCCCCGTGGATCAACAACTTGTCCACTATGCCAGTTATCTCGTTACAAGTATTGTTCTCTTTTCTCGTTCCCACGTTCCGGCATCCCCGTGATCAAATCACAAAGTGTCTGGCCAGACGATGATGGATACCGTAACACGGAGAGGGCCCACAGATATCTCTCCATCATCGGAGGAGCAAATCCCAATCTTGAGCTATCATGTTACTTGACATACTTTTCCATGAACCCGTAAGCCGCCGTAATTGCCACCCATTTACGGATGACGTTAAACATACCCCAAAGTTCATGAAGCAAGCATGAAGAAACTCGATACTCTCATGATCTAAGGAATCATGCAAACGTTAACTATCTCCGTGTTATTAACCATTAACTTGTGACGAATGAATCTCATAGCATAACATCTATTCTGGTCGATTCAACACAAATGTTCTTCCAACATTGTGCCCTCAAAGTTGCTGGCATAGACATGCCCATGATCAGGAAAACAGAACCATCATGCAACACTTGAGCTAGTTTTAGAGGCCAGACTGGGAATACATTTTACCGTTTATTATTTCACACATGCATATGAATCTTCCTCCGAGCCTCGTGGTTATTGCACACTCGAGAACCATAGCAGTTATAGCATGGAACATAAACCTTATTATGAATAGGGTGACAATCAATAACATTTATTATTGCCTCTAGGGCATATCTCCTACAACTTCGACAACCAGTCAGCAAGCTCCGACAGTCCAAAGGTCGACCGATGAAGTGACAAGTCAGAAGATCACAACACCTCCAAAAGCAAAGGTTTATTAGGAACAAGAAGCAAAGAAGCAAAAGAGAGCAACTGATGACACTTTGGAAGCAACTAAGTAGAAAAGTCAAGAAACTATAGTGAGTATGTAGGGAGAAGCTCCTCCCAAGTAACGTATGGAGTCAGCGGTTGACATTAGAGTTGTCATTCAACAGGAGAAGGATCTAGGCAAAGGTTCAGCAAGAGAAGCAAGGGGTTGTCGGTAGTCAAGAGAGTCAGGAGGAATGGTTATGCTCAAGGGAGCAACTGTTGTGCTAGAGGAAGCAACTCTTGAGCTAATCCAGGCAACTGCAGAGGCAGATGCACCGCATTCAACCAACAAGCCTCTGGTCGTTCCCACAAAGCAATCATGCTCTGCAGAAGTCAAAGAAATCCCACTTGACGAAATTTGGGGCATCAATGAGTTGCTCGAAAAGTGCATCAGCCTAGGGTCGACGCCACCGCTCGTGAGAAGTAAATCTGTTGGCACCATACTAGTAATATGAGCATCCCATGTCATTAATATATTATTGAACAAAGGAGCATATGATTTAGGTGAACGGCCACCGTCACTGCAAATATCAAAGTCTGGAAGTGCTGTTTGGGATGATTTCTGCTCAACTCCACCTTTTGGCCTTGGCATAGATGAACTAGAGGAAAAAGAAAGCAAGGAGGGCAATGCAGCAGAGTTTAAGGATGTGGCAAACGTACCACCCACCGTAGACATCGAGTGTGCAATTGTTAGGGCAACCTTGATTTTGATGAAGTCGTCGAGGGGTAGTGAAAAGTGTTGTAGCAGCAGAGAGCGCAGGGCACTTGTCACCTTTTGGATTCAGTACACCAACTGTTGACGCAAAAAAAGGTGAGGGGGAATCGAGCAAAGGTGTTGTCAGCAGCTCGAGTGAGCCCATTCCTCAGAAGCGCGAGAGCAGAATACTCAAAGCTCCGCCATCACAAAGGTCACTATATGTGAATGTAGAAATGAGAAAGGACTTCACTTGCTCAGTAGAAGTAAAATAGGTTGTATGCAATGGTTATGTTGCTTGGGGGAGGAGGGACGACAAGGACGTCGAAGGGGGAGGATACAACGTGTGTGTTTTTCCCAGTAACAACCTTTTTTTCTTTCTCATCAAATGATCTTGTTCTCTTGTAGTTGCTCAAAAAGAACCTTTCTTTGTTCTACAGGCCACAAATCATAAACTATTGCGGCTATTACTGCACAGTGAACAAGCTTGCTCAATCAATGAAGAAGACCGGGTGGCTCGAAAATTCATGTCTTTGAGTTGGGGAATGAGGCAATCATGTTCAACACGTGTGTGGGTTCTAATAAAGTAATTATGCCTCTTAGGTATTCGGTAAAAAAATAAACCCCAAATTTCTTGTTCAATTACTTCTTATTTTATAGATTTACTTACTTCGATGGGCACTAATAGATTTTTATATGGCTTGTTTCTCTTCACAGACCAGGCTTCAGAAAAATTATTTTAATGGAAAGGAGCTCAATGACAGGTTCAAACCATCAAACCGTTTGGATGAGCAAGACAATGGGTGTTCCATGTGTTGTCTGTTGTTACTGTTTAACATCTAAGTTGCCCATGATTCCGCTCTGTGTTGCCTGAAAATTATGAACTGCCACACATACATACGATCCATCTTTGTTATGTCAGTTGTTTTCTAAATATGTTGGTTGCATGTAGATACCCCCCTAGTGTTTGCCTACAAACTATAATACCAATGAAAGATATGACCCATCAGTTTATGTCACTTGCTTTGTTTTAATATGTAAGTTTCTCATAATCCCTTTTGTGTTGCCTAAAAACATATAGGTTGTAGGTTGAGATATGATCCGTCAGCTTTTGTAATTTGCTTTTTTTAATATCTAGGTTGCGTGTAATGCATCAGAGAATTGTCTAAAAACTCTGGGGTTCTAGTGCTAGATGGTTTCAGAGGTGGAAAGCAAGTTCATTATGTGTGTTTCTAGTTCCCAAATAACAAGGTTTTTAGTTATCTTTTTCATTGTTTACACCAACTCAAGAAAAGTTGCTCCTAAAAACACATAGGTTTGCCTGAATTTACATCAGAGTTGTTGTTTTGTTTGTACAAAACATATCAACTTTTTTCGTTGCAGCTGAAATCAGGTTTTTATTTTTGCAGGTTATGATTTTTGTCATTGAAAACCTAGAACGAGAGAATGTCAAAGGTGCACACCACTATTGGCTATTCATCATCAACTTGAGGGATAAAAGGTTCAAGGTGTTTAACTCGTTAAGGACAATCAAGGAAAGCAAGAGGTTGGATGAAGTAGCAAGGTGCATTATTGCAATAGTTCGTATCTTGTGGGACAAACACTACCCGAAGCAGGCAATGTTAATGGAAAAATACCCGCTTGAGGACATTGATGCACCCAAGAATATTGTATCGTAAGCACTACATAACTTACAATGCTTGTTGTTATGAGATGGAGCTTTTTCCAAGTGTTCTCATGACCTACATTTTTTCATGTTTTTCTTATTTCTTTTTTTTGTTGAGGCGATTGTGGGATATTCGCATTGATGAACGTGCTATTATGGAATGCGACGTGGATCCCAAATTACGTACAAGCCAACATACTGAACATAAGGAAGCTCGTGACCAGTTTGATGATAAAGTGTGACCTGAACAAGGTTATGTGGTAGGAAATCCTCAGACCGGTCAAGAGGTGAATGAGAATCAGGTACACAAGTGATAAGTACCCAGCTACAAGTGTCCAATTTTATGAATTCAAAGTAAGTAAAACACATAAATTAAAACAAGATTCTTAAAAACAACCCACTGCTTCCTTTCTTGCACACAACCAAACTGTCTGTTGCATGAACTTGCTCCGTGATTTGCTCAAAAACCAGCTCAGAGTTGCTTCATTTTAGTAGTCACTGATGTTTTTTCCTTCAATTTAGTTTGCTAGTCCAGGGGTCCTTTTCTTCACCTGTGTTACCCATCACAACAATATCCCTGGGCACTTTGCAGCGTTGTGATCAATCGAATCACAAATGCTACATTTAATATTTTTTGAGGGTGTAGATCTAGAGTTAATTGAAAGTGCCTAGTGCGGGTGCGCCCTTTTGTGACTGACCTCGATGGGTTCATAGGGGCAGGGAGCAGATGGTTGGCCTGAACCACTTGCGATTGTAGGATTTGCTGCCTCCCTAGACTAGGTTGCTTCTCGGGCTGCTTTCAGATTCTTCCTCTTTAGCTTGTTCAGTTTGGTAACCTCAATGTGTGTTGCTTTCATGTGCCTAGCAACTACATATTGGGGAACATTGCATGGGAAACAATAAATTTCCTATGCTTCACCAAGATCAATCTAGGAGATGAGCATCTACGAGAAGGAGAGTGGATCTACATACCCTTGTAGATCGCTAAGCGGGAAGCGTTAAGAAACGCGGTTGATGCAGTCGAACGTCTTCACGATCCAAATCGCCGAGAGTCCCGCGATCCCATCACAATCCGTCCCGCGATCCGATCACGAATCGTCCCGCGGTCTCATCACGATCCATCCCGTAATAAAATCACGAATCGTCTCGCGATCTTGATCACGGTCCTTCCGATCTAGCACCGAACGGACGGCACCTCCACGTTCAGCACACGTACAGCTTGATGACGATCTCTGCCTTCTTGATCCATCAAGAGGGAGCGGAGACGTAGACAAGTTCTCTGGCACCACGGCGGTGTTGCGGCGATGGTGGTGGAGCAATTCCAGCAGGGATTCGCCTAAGCACCGCTGAAACGGAACTAGAGGAGAAGCTACGAACTAGAGGAGAGGCGACACGTGGCTTAGGGTTTCTTGATGTGTCTCCAGTGCTATCCCCACCCCTTTATTTATATGATGAGCCATGGGGTCGAAACTTGGAGAAAAATCCTCCTCAAGGTCGGTTTGCCGGCAAGGCAAGAGTCCTCCTCGGACTCCAGGACCAGACGCCAAAGACCTCGACGTCTGGCCCCAGACGCTAGGGTCCCTGGCGTCTGGCCCCTGGCCTCCACAAAGCACCTTTTGCACCTTCCTAAAGTCTCATGGGCTTTACCCCTTGGCCCAAATAAATTGTCCTTGTACCCCGAACATTTCGGGAAACATTTGAAACTATTTCCAGTGAATTCCGGAACCCTTCCGGAGACCAAACACTATTATCCCATATATCAATCTTTACCTCCGGACCATTCCGGAACTCCTCGCGACGTCGGGGATCTCATGCGGGACTTCGAACAACCTTCGGTCACCATCATACATAACTCTATACTACCGAAATGTCACCATACCTTAAGTGTGCAGACCCTGCGGGTTTAAGAACTATGTAGACATGACCGAGCCACCTCTATGGTCAATAACCAATAGCGGGACCTAGATGCCCATATTGGTTCCTACATATTCTACGAAGATCTTTATCGGTCGAACCTCTATGTCAACGATTCATTTAATCTCGTATGTTGTTCCCTTTGTTCTTCGGTATGTTACTTGCCCGAGATTCGATCATCGGTATCTCCATACCTAGTTCAATCTCGTTACCGGCAAGTCTCTTTACTCGTTACATAATACAAGATCCCATGGCTAACACTTTAGTCACATTGCTTGCGAGTCTTATTGTGATGTTGTATTATCGAGTGGGCCCTGAGATACCTCTTGATCACTAAGGATAACATTGACCACTGTCCAGTGATCCACTCCTGGATCACTCTTGTACCCCTTGACGGACTCATGGCAAGGCACACACAAGTGCGGTACACAGCATGGCATCCTATACAAAGCCTATGGCTAAGGCATAGGGGATAACGTTCATCCTTTCTCCTTTTTTTTCTGCCGTGGTCGAGCTTTGAGTCTCACTCAACTTCACACCTTACAAATCAGGCGAGAACTCTTTCTCTGACTGATCCATTTTGAACTCTTTCAAAATCTTTGTCAAGGTATGTACTCATTGAAAGTCTCATCAAGTCATCTTTGATCTATCTCTATAGATCTTGATGCTCAACAATTAGGTAGTTTTATCCAGGTTTTACTTTGAAAATCACTTTCCAAATAACTGTTTATGCTTTCCAGAAATTCTACATTATTTCCGATCAACAATATGTCATCCACATATACTTATCAGAAATTCTATAGTGCTCCCACTCACTTTATTGTAAATACAAGTTTCTCGTAAACTTTGTATAAACTCAAAAACATTGATCAACTCATCAAAGCGTATGTTCCAACTCTGAGATGCTTGCTTCAGTCCATGGAAGGATCACCGAAGCTTGCACACCTTTTAGCATCCTTAGGACTGACAAAACCTTCTGGTTGTATCACATACAACCTTTCCTCAAGTAAACTGTTAAGGAAACGATATTTTGACATCCATCTGCCAGATTTCATAATTGAAAACGCAGCAACTGCTAACATAATTCCAACAGACTTTAGCATCATTACGAGTGAGAAAGTCTCATCGTAGTCAACCCCTTGAACTTGTCACAAACATCTTTGCACCAAGTCGAGCTTTACAAATGGCGACAATTACCATCAGCGTCTGTCTTCATTTTAAAGATCCATTTGTACTCAACGACCTGCTGTCCAACGAGCAAGTCTACCAAAGTCTATACTTGGTTTTCATACATGGATCCTATCTCGGTTTTCATGGCCTCCAACCATTTGTCAGAATCCGGGCCCATCATCGCTTCTGCATAGCTCGTAGGTTCATCGTTGTCCAACAACATGACCTCCAAGACAGGGTTGCCGTATCGCTCAGGAGCAGTACACATCCTTGTCTACCTACAAAGATCGATAGTAACTTGATCCTGAAGCTTCATGATCATCATCATTAACTTCCTCTTCAACTAACGTAGGCTTCACAGAAACATCTTTCTGCGCTGCGCTACTCTCTGGTTGAACAAAGGTTTAACAACCTCATCAAGTTCTATCTTCCTCCCACTCAATTCTTTCGAGAGAAACTTTTCTCGAGAAAGGACCCAGTTTTAGCAACAAACACTTTGCACTCGGATCTGAGATAGAAGGTTCACCCAACTGTTCTTAGGTATTCTATGAATATGCATTTGTCCGCCTTGGGTTCGACCTCATTAGGTGAAAACATTTTCCACACAAGTGTCGCAGCCCCAAACATTAAGAAATGACAGCTTAGGTTTCTATCAAACCATAATTCACACGGTGTCATCTCAACGGATTTAGATGGTGCCCTATTTAAAGTGAATGTAGTTGTCTCTAATGCATAACCCCAAAATTATAGTAGAAAACGATAAGAGACATCATAGCACGCAATATATCCAATAGAGCATGACTATGATGTTCGGACACACCATCACACTATGGTGTTCCAGGTGGCATTAGTTGCGAAACAAATTTCACATTGTCTTAAGTTGTATGCCAAACTCGTAACTCAGATATTCACCTCCACGATCATATCTCAGTTATTTTCATATTCTTGTCACGATGATCTTAAACTTCACTCTGAAATTGCTTGAACCTTTCAAACGATTCAGACTTGTGTTTCATTAAGTAAATATACACTATATCTACTTAAATCATCAGTGAAGGTAAGAAAATAATGATATCCACTGCACGCTACAAGACTCACTGGATTGCATACATCAACATGTATCATCTCCAATGAATCACTTGCCCGCTCCATCCAACGGGGTCCTTTAGTCATCTTGCCCAAGAGGCCTGGTTCGCATGTCTCAACCGATTCGAGATCGAATGAGTCCAAAGATCCATCAGCATGGTGTTTCTTCATGCTCTTTATACCAATATGACATTTAGCGGCAGTGCCACAAGTATGTAGTACTATCATTATTAACTTTGTATCTTTTGACCTCAATGTTATGAACATGTGTATTACTACGATCAAGATTTCAACAAACCATTCTCACTGGGTGCATGACCATTGAAGGTATTATTCATGTAAACAGAATAACCATTTATTTAGGTTCGTCACTAATCCTGAAGGTAGAGAGAGCGTGCGATGTTGATCACATCAACCTTGGAAACATTTCCAACAGATATCGTCACCTCACCCTTAGATAGTTATCCGTTTATTCCGTAGCTTTTATTTCGAGTTACTAACATTTAACAACCGAACCGGTATCCAATACCCAGGTGCTACTAGCAGTACGAGCAAGGTACACATCAATAACTCGTATATCAAATATACTTTTGTCGATGTTGCCAGCTTTCTTATCTACCAAGTATCTAGGGTTGTTCCGCTTCAGCGACCGCTCACCTCATAATAGAAGCACTTAGTCTCGGGTTTGAGTTCAAATTTGGGTTGCTTCACTGGAGCAGCAACTGACTTGCTATCCATGAAGTTTCCCTCCTTCCTCTTGCCCTTCTCGAAACTAGTGGTTTGATTAACCATCAACACTTGACGCTCCTTTTTCATTTCTACCTTCGCGGTGTCAAACATCGTGAATAGCTCAGGAATCATTATTTCTATCCCTGGCAATTTATAGTTCATCACCAAGTTCTAGTAGCTTAGTGACAGTGACTTGGAGAACTATGTCAATCACTATCTTATCTGGAAGATCAACTCCCACTTGATTCAAGCGATTGTAGCACCCAGACAATCTGAGTACATGCTCAACGCTTGAGCTATTCTCTTTCATCTTGCAGGCAAAGAATCTTGTTGGAGATCTCATATCTCGCAACACGGGCACGAGCCTGAGATCCTAATTTCAGCTCTTAGAAACATCTCATATGTTCCGTGTCGTCCAAAACGTTTTGGAGCCTCAGTTCTAAGCCGTAATGCATGACGCACTAAACTATCAAGTAGTCATCAGAACGTGCCTGTCAGATGTTCACAACATCTACAGACGACGCTAGAGGGGTTGGCGCACCGAGCGGTGCATTAAGGACATAAGCCTTCTGTGCAGCAATGAGGACAATCCTCAGATAACGGACCCAGTTCGCAATATTGCTACCATCATCTTTCAATTCTATTTCTCTAGGAACATATAAAAATACAAGGGAGCTACAGCGCGAACTAGTAATCTACAACATTATTTGCAAAGACACTATTGACTATGTTCATGATAATGAGTTCAATTAATCATATTACTTAAGAACTCCCACTCAAATTGACATCCCTCCGATCATTCGAGTGATACATGATCCAAATTCACCAACTCAAGTCTGATCATCACGTGAGTTGAGGTGGATGCAATGGTGAACATCATTATGTTGATCATATCTACTATATGACTCATGTTCGACCTTTCGGTCTCTTGTGTTCCGAGGCCATGTCTGTACATGCTAGGCTCATCAAGTTTAACCCGAGTGTTCTGCTTGTGCAACACTGGCTTGCACCCGTTGTATGTGAACGTAGAGTCTATCACACCCGATCATCACGTGGTGTCTCAACATGACGAACTTTCGCAACGGTGCACACTCGGGGAGAACACAATTTATCTTGAAATTAAGTGAGGGATCACCTTATAATGCTACCGTCGTCCTAAGAAAAACAAGGTGCATAAAAAATATTAACATCACATGCAAATCATAAGTGACATGATATGGCCATGAACTTGTGCCTTTGATCTCCATCTAGAAAGCACTGGCATGACCTCCATCGTCACCGGCATGACACCATGATCTCCATCATCTTGATCTCCATCAATGTGTCGCCATCGGGGTTGTCACGCCCTGCATGCTTCTACTACTATTGCTACAGTTTAGCGATAAAGTAAAGCATTACATAGCGCTTAATGATTGACACGCAGGTCATACAATAATTAAAGACAACCCTATGGCTCCTACCGGTTGCCATATTCATCGACATGCAAGTCGTGATAATCTATACATTACATGATCATCTCATACATCACATATATCACATCATGTAATTGGCCATATCATATCACAACATACCCTGCAAAAACAAGTTAGACGTCCTCTAATTGTTGTTGCATGTTTTACGTGGCTGCTACGGGTATATAGCTAGAACAATTCTCACCTACGCATAAAACACAACGGTGATACACTAGTTTGCTTTTCAACCTTCTCAAGGACCGCCTTTGTCGAATCCGATCCAACTAAAGTGAGACAAACTGTCACCCGCAAGCCATGTAGGCAACAAGTTGCGTCGAGGGAACCGGTCTCTCGTAAGCGTACGAGTAATGTTGGTCTGGGCCGCTTCATCTCACAATCCTGCTGAACCAAAATACAACCAAGGGAGGAAGCAATCTAAGCATGAACGCCCACAAACCTTTTGTGTTCTACTCGAGATCTCATCGAACCATCAACCTAGCTCTGATACCACTGTTGGGGAACGGTGCATGGGAAACAAAAAATTTCCTACGCACACACAAACCTCTCCATGGTGATGAGCATCTACGAGAGGGAGAGTGGACCTACATACCCTTGTAGATCGCTAAGCGGGAAGCGTTAAGAAACGCGGTTGGTGTAGTCGAACATCTTCGCGATCCAAATCGTCGAGCGTCCCGTGATCTCATCACGATCCGTCACGTGATCCAATCACGATCCGTCCCGCGAACACATCATGATCCGTCCCTCGAACTCATCACGATCCGTCTAACGATCTTGATCACGATCTGTCCCGCGAACTCATCACGATCCGTTCCGTGATCACATCACGAACCGTCTCGCGATCTCGATCACGGTCCTTCCGATCTAGCGCCGAACGGACGGCACCTCCGCGTTCAGCACACATGCAACTTGATGACGATCTCCACCATCTTGATCCATCAAGAGGAGGTGGAGAGGAGAGAGAGTTCACCAGCAGTGTGACGGCACTCCGGTGATGGTGGTGGAGCAATTCCGGCAGGGCTTCGCCTAAGCGCTGTAGAAAACCGATCTAGAGGAGCACCGGTGAAACGGGTAGCACGTGGCCGTACACTGTGTCCAAACAACACCCAATTCACCAGTATATAACGGAGGGAGAGAGAGGAGGGATGACGCAAGGAAAAACTCCAATAGGAGTCGGCCAAACTAGAGGGGGAGGAGTCCTACTCCTCCTCCACTCCTAGTAGGAGTAGGACTCTTCCTTTTTAGCCTTTTTTCCACCTTTTCCTTTAGGACTTTTGCCTCCTGCACCATGGGCCTTGGTGTGGCTGTTTTTCCAGACCAATAAGGGCTGGTTATTATTCTCCCACAGCCCATGGACCTCTTGGGGTCGAAATACCCCTCCCGGAGGTCCCCCGATACACTACCGGCACTCCCGGTACACTACCGATGAGCCCGAAACCTTTCCGGCGACCAAACTGGGACTTCCTATATATGAATCTTTACCTCTAGACCATTCCGGAGCTCCTCGTGACGTCCGAGAACTCATCCGGGACTTCGAACAACCTTCGGTCACCACCATACACAACTCTACACTACCGAAACGTCACCAAACCTTAAGTGTGCAGACCCTGCGGGTTCGAGAACTATGTAGACATGACCGAGACACCTCTACGGTCAATAACCAATGGCTGGACCTGGACGTCCACATTGGTTCCTACATATTCTACGAAGATCTTTATCGGTCGAACCTCTATGTCAAGGATTCAGTTAATCCCGTATAACGTTCCCTTTGTTCTTCGGTATGTTACTTGCCCGAGATTCGATCGTCGGTATCTCCACACCTAGTTCAACCTCGTTACCAGCAAGTCTCTTTACTCGTTCTGTAATACAAGATCCCGCAACTAAAAATTAGTCACATTGCTTGCAAGGCTCATTGTGATGTTGTATTACCGAGTGGGCCCTGAGATACCTCTTCGTCACACGGAGTAACAAATCCCAGTCTCGATCCATGACAACTCAACAGACACCATCGGAGATACCTGTAGAGCACCTTTATAGTCACCCAGTTACGTTGCGACATTTGATACACACAAGGCACCCCTCCGATATCTGTGAGTTGCATGATCTCATGGTCATAGGAACACATACTTGACATGCGGAAAACAGTAGCAATAAACTGACACGATCATATGCTACGTTTGTAGTTTGGGTCTTGTCCATCACATCATTCTCCTAATGATGCAACCCCGTTATCAAATGACATCTCATGTCCATGGCTAGGAAACCTTAACCATCTTTTGATCAACGAGCTAGTCTATTAGAGGCATACTAGGGACATGGTTTTGTCTATGTATCCACACATGCATCTAAGTCTCCGATCAATACAATTATAGCATGGATAATAAACGGTTATCATGAACAAGGAAATATGATAATAACTAATTTATTATTGCCTCTAGGGCATATTTCTAACAAATACATCTTGGTGCTGCCAGGGTGAATGGTGAGAGGAGATTCATGAGCCTCCTTAAGGATCAACTCTCGAAGTTGCTGCTTTTTAGGAACTACCAGCCAATTCCCAATGTATATTGCACCTCTATCATCAATGGAAAACTACCAGCAATTCCCTTTGTAACATTATCCCTGATCCGGGTAATACCCGCATCATATTGTTGGCTTGTCATAATCTGATCCTCTGGAGTAGGTTTTGCAACCAAGGTTGAAAGGGATCCGCGAGGAACAATGTGGATGTTAAGATTACAAAATTCCTCATGAAGAAGGGGTTGACCTTGTTGCAGCATAAGATTGTTGCAATAGGATTTACGACTTAACGCATCCGCCATGACATTTGCCTTGCCTGGGGTGTAAGTAACTCCTAAGTCGTAATCCGTAATCAGCTCTAACCATTGTCTTTGTCTGAGATTGATCTGGTTGAGTGAATATATACTTCAGGCTTTGGTGATTTGTGTAAATCTCGCAACGATTACCAAGAAGGTAATGTCGCCATACCTTGAGTGCATGGACTACTGCTGCAAGCTCCAAATCATGTGTTGGATAATTTTCCTCATGTGGGTGCAACTGTCGGGATGCATACGCGATCACCTGATGGTCTTGCATAAGATCACATCCAAGTCCTTGTCTGGAAGCGTCACAATAGATGACAAAGTCCTTGGAGAAATTAGGTGGCACAAGCACGGGAGCAGAGGTCAAACGTCTCTTCAGTTCCTGGAAACTGTGCTCACATTGTGGGGTCCACTCAAACTTCTTATCTTTCTTGAGGAGTTCCGTCAGAGGCTTGGCAACTTTGGAGAAGTTCTCAACGAAGCGGCGACAATAGCTCGCTAAACCAAGGAAACTTCTAACTTGCTTAACTGTTTCAGGTGGAGTCCAGTCGAGAATGGCCTGAAGTCTTTCAGGATTGACTGCAATGCTCTTTCCGGAGATCACATGACCTAGATAGGTCACTTCAGGTAACCAAAATTCACACTTGGAGAACTTGGCATAAAGATGGTGCTCTTTGAGTTTTTTCTAGCACAAGTCTGAGGTGCTCAGCATGTTCTTCTTCATTCTTAGAATAAATCAAAATATCATCGAGGTAAACCACGACGAACTTATCTTAGTATTCCATGAAGATTGAGTTCATCAAACGGGAGAATGTTGCTGGAGCATTGGTTAGTCCAAAGGACATGACTGTGTACTCGTACTGTCCATAACGAGTGACGAACACCGTCTTGGGAATGTCTCCATTCTTAATCTTGATTTGATGGTAGCCTAACCTCAAATCCATCTTGGAGAACACTGAAGATCCAGCAAGTTGGTCATACAAATCATTGATCCTGGGGAGCGGATACTTATTCTTTATTGTGACCAAATTGACGGGTCAGTAATCCACAACCATACGTTCCGTTCCATCCTTCTTCTTCACAAAGAGGACAGGACAAGCCCAAGGAGAAGAGCTAGGTCGAATGAAACCCTTTTGCAAGGACTCATCAAGTTGCTTCCTAAGCTTAGCTAACTCCAAGGGTGCCATCTTATAAGGTCCCTGTCAGGCGGAATGCCTGGAAATTCTTCTGGAAATACATCCGGAAAATCTCTTACTATCAGTATATCTTCAAGCTCGGGAAGAGGGTTGGCATTGAGTGAATATAGCTGATGCTTTGCAACTCGTGTTGAAACATGGACTATCTTGTCAGATGGATGCGTAAGCTGAACACACCTGGTGGAGCAATCGATCTTGGCATGGTGAGCTATCATCCAGTCCATACCCAAGATGATATTAATATCTGAAGACTTGAGAGCTATCAACAAAGCAAGGAATACAAGTCTATCAACACGGATTTCATTTCCATGGCTTATTCTTTTGGTCTGCCATCTAGACCCTGGAGTCTGAATTTCAAGAGCAGTTGGCATATCGCAAAATGACATGTCGTGCAACCGGGCATAGCCTTCCGAGATGAAGGAATGCGATGCTCCAGTATCAAATAGAACTGATGCCGGATGGCAATTGACAAGGAGCGTTCCAAGGAGAACTTATGGATCATCATTAGCTTCTTTGGCCGAGACGTGATTCACACATCCCTGTTCAATGATGGTTGGCTTGGCATGGATCACCTTGACTGGTGGCTTATTACGGTCAACAGACTTTCCAGAGTGAGGTGAAACACCATTGGACTGAGTGCAATTATGAGCGATGTGGCCTGGTTCTCCGCACTTGTAGCAAATCACAGAAGTATGACGTTGAACCGCATTGACAGGCGGTCCATCAACAGGTCTGGGTGGAGCATTTGGCTGAGTTGGACGAGGCGCCACACAGGATGGCCTCGATGCATATCTAGGAGGAAGCGCTGAGTTCGGAACCCAAATCCGGCGCTTTTGAGATCCAGGACCCGAGGTAGAAGCCAAATCACGGTTGTGCTTGCGAGATTCTTCATAGGTGAACTGAGCTGTCTCTGCATTAATGGCCTTGTTCACAAGAGCTTGGAAGGTGTCACAATGATGCAAGTGAAGATCACGACACAACTTTGGGTTGAGACCCTTCCTGAACCTAGCTTGCTTCTTGGCATCCGTGGACACTTCTTCTCTGGCATAACGTGCAAGGTTCTCAAACTCTCGACTGTAAACATCTATAGCCATCTTACCCTGGGTAAGGTTACAAAACTCTTCCCTCTTTCGGTCCATGAGACCCTGAGAAATATGATGCTCACGGAAAACCTCTGTGAATTCTTTCCAGGTAGGAATCTAGCCAGCTGGAATTATAGTCTCATAGTTCTCCCACCATATACTAGCAGGACCCTCCAAGAAATATGTAGCATAGGTGACCTTGTCAGCCTCGGACATGTTCGCGGAACGCAGCATGTTTGTATGCTATGGAGCCAATCATCTGCATCGAGTGGCTCAATGGAGTGATGGAAGGTGGGTGGGTACAGCTTGATGAAATCACGGATGGTCATTGTTCCAGCACATTGATGGGCGGTGTTTTCCTGAATACGTGCCAGCAAGCGATTTGACTCACGCTTGTCCTTCTCAATGTCTAACATGAACTGTGCCAACAAAGGTGAATCCGATAGAACTTCAGCATCTCTGGTTCCACGTCTCTGGCCCTTCTTGCGACCAATGGCAGCTTGGGTACTGCGGGACATCCTAATGATGA
Source organism: Hordeum marinum (assembly GCA_022496015.1). NCBI lineage: Eukaryota > Viridiplantae > Streptophyta > Magnoliopsida > Poales > Poaceae > Hordeum > Hordeum marinum. The sequence continues at coordinate 59,142,219 of CM039677.1, forward strand.
GAAACTAGGATTAGACATGGCGGCATACCAAAAGATAGGTGGGAAAGCAATAGAATTGATCTTCATAGAAATCCTAGGGAAAATTGGACGGCATAACGGCTGCAAATGCTCAGAAATGAGACATCCTGCAAAAGATTTAGGTGCCACGACACCTTAACATGACCATCTCAAGATTCTGATTGAGCTAACAAGCTACACAGATAACACTCGAGGACTGGATTGCAACTCAGATCAACCATTCCTATAAGTCTACAGAATAGTAACACGAGATCCTGGTAGATAGATAAGAAGCCTAGTTCTTAATCCCCGTAGAAAAGGAGAGGGTGACTCAGAATCATAATAACATGGGGAAGGAATAAAAAGAGCCTTACGTTCCCTTCCACAATCAATTCCCATATATAACTAAACAGTTGCTAGACTCAACATCGACCAGTTTGGCTTGGTAATCCTACAGTCAGTCAGCTCTGATACCAACGCTGTTGGGACCCCGATCCTAAGCCATAAGAATCTAGCATGTAACACATCACATCACTTTGCGGCCTCACGCACGGTTAACTCCATGGCTGCCACCTTACCTGGGCCGGGACCGTTTGCGTCTTTTGGCTCACGTATGCAATATGTTGCTAGCATTCAAACGTCAAAGAACCCGGGTTGACATGACTAGTCATAGAACCCAAGGGGCACATCCCTACAGGAACAGGCATACGTAACCCAACAATGCAGGTGTCGGCCTCTAGCGTGTGTAGACGAGTCATAGCAAGCTACAAGGACTCCATCACGCCGTGGGACATAAATGTCATCACTGTACGTAGACGAGTCATAGCAGGCTACATGGACTCCATTACACTGCAAGACATTTCTCCGAAGGAACAGACACATCGGCAAAGAAGGATACATGTCAGTCAATCAATGTGTCCGGAGCACTAGCAAGCTACCAAGACTCGGTGGAACCACAAAGAGGCAGTTCCCTGTAAAGAGTACTACTAAAGGCACACAACTAGGTGTCGAATCCCATACATATCGTTGTACGTCACACGTACGCGCGACATGACCGATATGCATAGATACAACTATGGCATCACAACATAACCATACAACAACACAACATTTATTTAGGAGGCTTATAAGAGCCAACATAGTGTGATATTACAAGCAGGGGTCACATGACCCAACACACAAATCATACAAACAACAAGCAGAAGCTTAACATGTCTGGGTACAGACATCTGGAAAAGAAGAAGGTTGAGGAAGCCTGTCTATCTACAAGGCCCTCCACAGGAACCAGACCTCTGGCTGGGATTCTCAAGCTAAACGACCAACATCGATCTTATCGTAGAAACCACTAGCGAGACTGGAGTCTGCTCTACAAAAACATAATTAAGCAATAGTGAGTACTGAGTACTTAGCATGTCTTACATCAGAACTAACTACATATGCATCGGTTGTTGGGGAACGTCGCATGGGAAACAAAATTTTCCTACGCACACGCAAACCTATCCATGGTGATGAGCATCTACGAGAGGGAGAGTGGATCTACGTACCCTTGTAGATCGCTAAGCGGGAAGCGTTAAGAAACGCGGTTGGTGTAGTCGAACTTCTTCGCGATCCAAATCGCCGAGCGTCCCGCGATCCAATCACGAACCGTCCCGCGAACACATCATGATCCGTCCCGTGAACTCATCACGATCCGTCTCACGATCTTGATCACGATCTGTCCCGCGAACTCATCACGATCCGTTCCGTGATCACATCACGAACCGTCTCGCGATCTCGATCACGGTCCTTCCGATCTAGCGCCGAACGGACGGCACCTCCGCGTTCAGCACACGTGCAGCTTGATGACGATCTCCACCATCTTGATCCAGCAAGAGGAGGTGGAGAGGAGAGAGAGTTCACCGGCAGCGTGACGGCGCTCCGGTGATGGTGGTGGTGGAGCAATTCCGGCAGGGCTTCGCCTAAGCGCTGCAGAAATCCGATCTAGAGGAGAAACTGTGCACCGGTGAAACGGGTAGCACGTGGCCGGAAATTCTGTCCAAAAACCACCCAATCCACTAGTATATATAGGAGGAGAGGAGAGGAGAGGCAGCCAAGGCCTTTGGGTCGGCCGAAATAGGAGGTGGGAAGAAATCCTACTTCACCTCCAATCCTAGTTGGAGTAGGATTGCCTCCTATTGGCTGATTTTCCACTTTTTGCTTTAGGACTTTCTCTCCTGCGCCATGGGCCTTTGTGGCTGTTTTCCCAGCCCACTAAGGGCTGGTTATTATTCTCCCACAGCCCATGGACCTCTTGGGGTCGAAATACCCCTCCCGGAGGTCCTCCGGTACACTACCGGCACTCCCGGTACAATACCGATACTCCCGGTACACTACCGATGAGCCCGAAACCTTTCCGGAAACCAAACTGGGACTTCCTATATATGAATCTTTACCTCCGGACCATTCCGGAGCTCCTCGTGACGTCCGGGATCTCATCCGGGACTCCGAACAACCTTTGGTCACCACCATACATAACTCTCCACTACCGAAACGTCACCGAACCTTAAGTGTGCAGACCCTGCGGGTTCGAGAACTATGTAGACATGACCGAGACACCTCTACGGTCAATAACCAATGGCGGGACCTGGACGTCCACATTGGTTCCTACATATTCTACGAAGATCTTTATCGGTCGAACCTCTATGTCAAGGATTCAGTTAATCCCGTATAACGTCCCCTTTGTTCTTCGGTATGTTACTTGCCCGAGATTCGATCGTCGGTATCTCCATACCTAGTTCAACCTCGTTACTGGCAAGTCTCTTTACTCGTTCCGTAATACAAGATCCCGTGACTAACACTTAGCCACATTGCTTGCAAGGCTTGTTGTGATGTTGTATTACCGAGTGGGCCCTGAGATACCTCTCCGTCACACGGAGTAACAAATCCCAGTCTCGATCCATGCCAACTCAACAAACACCATCGGAGATACCTGTAGAGCACCTTTATAGTCACCCAGTTACGTTGCGACGTTTGATACACACAAGGCACTCCTCCGATATCCGTGAGTTGCATGATCTCATGGTCATAGGAACATATACTTGACATGCAGAAAACAGTAGCAATAAACTGACACGATCATATGCTATGTTTGTAGTTTGGGTCTTATCCATCACATCATTCTCCTAATGATGTGATCCCGTTATCAAATGACATCTCATGTCCATGGCTAGGAAACCTTAACCATCCTTTGATCAACGAGCTAGTCCATTAGAGGCATACTAGGGACATGGTTTTGTCTATGTATCCACACATGCATTTAAGTCTCCGATCAATACAATTATAGCATGGATAATAAACGATTATCATGAACAAGGAAATATGATAATAACTAATTTATTATTGCCTCTAGGGCATATTTCCAACAGTCTCCCACTTGCACTAGAGTCAATAATCTAGTTCACATCACCATGTGATTCGCATTGTTATGAATCTAACACCCAATGAGTTTTGGGGCTCGATCATGCTTTGCATGTGAGAGAGGTCTTATAGTCAACGGGTCTGCGATATTCAGATCCGTGTGTACTTTGCAAATCTCTATGTCAAACCGTAAACACTGCTACCACACTCCACTTGGTACTATTTCCAAATGGCTGCTCCACTATACGTATCCAGATTGCTACTACTAGTCATCTGGATAGGTGTTAAAGCTTGCATCGACGTAACTCTTTACGACGAACTCTTTATCACCTCCATAATCAAGAAACATTTCCTTAGTCCTCTGGTTACTAAGGATAATTCCGACCGCTGTCCAGTGATCCACTCCTGGACCACTCTTGTACCCCCTGACAGACTCGTGGCAAGGCACACATAGGTGCGGTACACAGCATGGCATAATATAGAGCCTATGGCTAAGGCATAGGGGACGACATTCATCCTTTCTCTTTCTTCTGCCGTTGTCGAGCTTTGAGTCTTACTCAACTTCACACCTTACAAATCAGACGAGAACTATTTCTCTGGCTGATCCATTTTGAACTCTTTCAAAATCTTGTCAAGGTATGCACTCATTGAAAGTCTCATCAAGCATCTTGATCTATCTCTATAGATTTTGATGCTCAACAATTAGGTAGCTTTATCCAGGTCTTCATTTGAAAAACACTTTTCAAACAACCTTTTATGCCTTCCAGAAATTCTACATTATTTCCGATCAACAATATGTCAACCACATATACTTATCAGAAACTCTATAGTGCTCCCATTCACTTTATTGCAAATACAAGTTTCTCGTAAACTTTGTATAAACTACAAAAACTTTGATCACCTCATCAAAGTGTATATTCCAACTCCGAGATGCTTGCTTCAGTCCATAGAAGGATCACTGAAGCTCTCTCATCTTTTAGCATCCTTAGGACTGACAAAACCTTCTGGTTGTATCACATACAACCTTTCCTTAAGTAAACCGTTAAGGAAACGACGTTTTGACATCCATCTGCCAGATTTCGTAATTGAAAATGCAGCAACTGCTAACATAATTCCAACAGACTTTTAGCATCGCTACGAGTGAGAAAGCCTCCTCGCAGTCAACTCCTTGAACTTGTCACAAACAACTTTGCAACAAGTCGAGCTTTACAAATGGTGACATTTACCATCAGTGTCTGTCTTCATTCTAAAGGTCCATTTGTACTCAACGACCTGCCGTCTAACGAGCAAGTCTACCAAAGTCTATACTTGGTTTTCATAAATGGATCCTATCTCGGATTTCATGGTCTCTAACCATTTGTCGGAATCCGGGCCCATCATCGCTTCTCCATAGCTCGTAGGTTCATCGCTGTCCAACAACATGACCTCGAAGACAGGGTTGTCGTACCGCTTAGGAGCAGTACACATCCTTGTCGACCCACGAAGTTCGATAGTAACTTGATCCTGAAGCTTCATGATCATCATCATTAACTTCCTCTTCAACTAACGTAGGCTTCACAGAAACATCTTTCTGCGCTGCGCTACTCTCTGGTTGAACAAAGGTTTAACAACCTCATCAAGTTCTATCTTCCTCCCACTCAATTCTTTCGAGAGAAACCTTTCCTCGAGAAAGGATCCGTTTTAGTAACAACCACTTTGCACTCGGATCTGAGATAGAAGGTTCACCCAACTGATCTTAGGGTATTCTATGAAGATGCATTTGTCCGCCTTGGGTTCGACCTCATTAGGTGAAAACATTTTTCACACAAGTGCCGCAGCCCCAAGTATTAAGAAACGACAGCTTAGGTTTCTATCAAACCATAATTCATATGGTGTCATCTCAACGGATTTAGATGGTGCCCTATTTAAAGTGAATGTAGTTGTCTCTAATGCATAACCCCAAAATTATAGTAGTAAAACGACAAGAGACATCATAGCACGCACCATGTCCAATAGAGCATAACTATGATGTTCGGACACACCATCACACTATGGTGTTCCAGGTGGCGTTTAGTTGTGAAACAACTTTCACATTGTCTTAAGTTGTATGCCAAACTCGTGACTCAGATATTCACCTCCACGATCATATCGCAGTCATTTTTATCTTCTTGTCACGATGATCTTTAAACTTCACTCTGAATTTGCTTGAACCTTTCAAACGATTCAGACTTGTGTTTCATTAAGTAAATATACACTATATCTACTCAAATCATCAGTGAAGGTAAGAAAATAATGATATCCACTGCACACTACAAGACTCACTAGATTGCATACATCAACATGTATCATTTCCAATGAATCACTTGCCCGCTCCATCCAACGGGGTCCTTTAGTCATCTTGCCCAAGAGGCATGGTTCGCATGTCTCAACCGATTCGAAATCGAATGAGTCCAAATATCCATCAGCATGGAGTTTCTACATGCGCTTTATACCAATATGACATTTAGCGGCAGTGCCACAAGTATGTGGTACTATCATTATTAACTTTGTATCTTTTGACATCAATGTTATGAACATGTGTAATACTACGATCAAGATTTCAACAAACCATTCTCACTGGGTGCATGACCATTGAAGGTATTATTCATGTAAACAGAATAACCATTATTCTCTAACTTAAATGAATAACCGTATTGCAATAAACATGATCTAATCATGTTCATGCTCAACGCAAAACACCAAATAACATTTATTTAGGTTCGTCACTAATCCTGAAGGTAGAGAGAGCGTGCGATTTTGATCACATCAACCTTGGAAACACTTCCAACACATATCGTCACCTCACCCTTAGCTAGTTCTCCGTTTATTCCGTAGCTTTTATTTCGAGTTACTAACATTTAGCAACCGAACCGGTATCCAATACCCAGGTGCTACTAAGAGTACTAGCAAGGTACACATTAGTAACTCGTATATCAAATATACTTCTATCAATGTTGCCAGCCTTCTTATCTACCAAGTATCTAGGGTTGTTCCGCTTCAGCGACCTCTCACCTCATAATAGAAGCACTTAGTCTCGGGTTTGAGTTCAACTTTGGGTTGCTTCACTGGAGCAGCAACTGACTTGCTATCCATGAAGTTTCCCTCCTTGATCTTGCCCTTTTCGAAACTAGTGGTTTGATTAACCATCAACACTTGATGCTCCTTCTTGATTTCTACCTTCGCGGTGTCAAACATCGCGAACAGCTCAGGGATCAATACTTCTATCCCTGGTGTATTATAGTTCATCACTTAAGTTCTAGTAGCTTTAGTGACAGTGACTTGGAGAACTATATCAATCACTATCTTATCTGGAAGATCAACTCCCACTTGATTCAAGCGATTGTAGTACCCAGGCAATCTGAGTACATGCTCAACGATTGAGCTATTCTCCTTCATCTTACAGGCAAAGAATCTTGTTGGAGATCTCATATCTCGCAACACAGGCACGAGCCTGAGATCACAATCTCTGCCCCTAGAACATCTCATATGTTCCGTGACGTTCAAAACGTTTCGGAGCCTCAATTCTAAGCCGTAATGCATGACGCACAAAACTATCAAGTAGTCATCGAAACGTGCCTGTCAGATGTTCACAACATCTATAGACGACGCTAGAGGGGGTGGCGCACCGAGCGGTGCATTAAGGACATAAGCCTTCTGTGCAGCAATGAGGACAATCCTCAGATCACGGACCCAGTCCGCAATATTGCTACCAACATCTTTCAATTCTATTTCTCTAGGAACATATAAAAATACAAGGGAGCCACAACGCGAGCTAGTAATCTACAACATAATTTGCAAAGACACTTTGACTATGTTCATGATAATGAGTTCAATTAATCATATTATTTAAGAACTCCCACTCAAATTGACATCCCTCCGATCATTCGAGTGATACATGATCCAAATTCACCAACTCAAGTCCGATCATCACGTGAGTTGAGGTGGCTGCAATGGTGAACATCATTATGTTGATCATATCTACTATATGACTCATGTTCGACCTTTCGGTCTCTCGTGTTCCGAGGCCATGTCTGTACATGCTAGGCTCGTCAAGTTTAACCCGAGTGTTCTGCGCGTGCAAATCTGGCTTGCACCCGTTGTATGTGAACGTAGAGTCTATCACACCCGATCATCACGTGGTGTCTCAACACGACGAACTTTCGCAACGGTGCACACTCGGGGAGAACACAGTTCATCTTGAAATTCAAGTGAGGGATCACCTTATAATGCTACCGCCGTACTAAGCAAAACAAGGTGCATAAAAGGATTAACATCTCATGCAATTCATAAGTGACATGATATGGCCATGAACTTGTGTTTAAGATCTCCATCTTCGAAACACCGGCATGATCTCCATCGTCACCGGCACAACACCATGATCTCCATCATCTTGATCTCCATCAATGTGTTGCCATTGGGGTTGTGGCGCCAGCCCTGCTTCTACTTCTATTGCTACTGCTTAGCGATAAAGTAAAGCATTACATAGCGCTTAATGATTGACACGCAGGTCATACAATAATTAAAGACAACCCTATGGCTCCTGCCGGTTGCCGTACTCAACGACATGCAAGTCGTGAAATTCTATACATCACATGATCATCTCATACATCACATATATCTCATCATGTAATTGGCCATATCACATCACAACATACCCTGCAAAAACAAGTTAGACGTCCTCTAATTGTTGTTGCATGTTTTACGTGGCTGCTATGGGTATCTAGCAAGAACGATTCTCACCTACGCATAAACCACAACGGTGATACACTAGTTTGCTTTTCAACCTTCTCAAGGACCGCCTTTGTCGAATCCGATCCAACTAAAGTGAGAGAAACTGTCACCCGCAAGCCATCTAGGCAACAAATTGCGTCGAGGGAACCGGTCTCTCGTAAGCGTACGAGTAATGTTGGTCCGGGCCGCTTCATCTCACAATCCCGCTGAACCAAAATACGACCAAGGGAGGAAGCAATCTAAGCATCAACGCCCACAAACCTTTTGTGTTCTACTCGAGATCTCATCGAACCATCAACCTAGCTCATGATGCCACTGTTGGGGAACGTCGCATGGGAAACAAAATTTTCCTACGCACACGCAAACCTATCCATGGTGATGAGCATCTACGAGAGGGAGAGTGGATCTACGTACCCTTGTAGATCGCTAAGCGGGAAGCGTTAAGAAACGCGGTTGGTGTAGTCGAACTTCTTCGCGATCCAAATCGCCGAGCGTCCCGCGATCCAATCACGAACCGTCCCGCGAACACATCATGATCCGTCCCGTGAACTCATCACGATCCGTCTCACGATCTTGATCACGATCTGTCCCGCGAACTCATCACGATCCGTTCCGTGATCACATCACGAACCGTCTCGCGATCTCGATCACGGTCCTTCCGATCTAGCGCCGAACGGACGGCACCTCCGCGTTCAGCACACGTGCAGCTTGATGACGATCTCCACCATCTTGATCCAGCAAGAGGAGGTGGAGAGGAGAGAGAGTTCACCGGCAGCGTGACGACGCTCCGGTGATGGTGGTGGTGGAGCAATTCCGGCAGGGCTTCGCCTAAGCGCTGCAGAAATCCGATCTAGAGGAGAAACTGTGCACCGGTGAAACGGGTAGCACGTGGCCGGAAATTCTGTCCAAAAACCACCCAATCCACTAGTATATATAGGAGGAGAGGAGAGGAGAGGCAGCCAAGGCCTTTGGGTCGGCCGAAATAGGAGGTGGGAAGAAATCCTACTTCACCTCCAATCCTAGTTGGAGTAGGATTGCCTCCTATTGGCTGATTTTCCACTTTTTGCTTTAGGACTTTCTCTCCTGCGCCATGGGCCTTTGTGGCTGTTTTCCCAGCCCACTAAGGGCTGGTTATTATTCTCCCACAGCCCATGGACCTCTTGGGGTCGAAATACCCCTCCCGGAGGTCCTCCGGTACACTACCGGCACTCCCGGTACAATACCGATACTCCCGGTACACTACCGATGAGCCCGAAACCTTTCCGGAAACCAAACTGGGACTTCCTATATATGAATCTTTACCTCCGGACCATTCCGGAGCTCCTCGTGACGTCCGGGATCTCATCCGGGACTCCGAACAACCTTTGGTCACCACCATACATAACTCTCCACTACCGAAACGTCACCGAACCTTAAGTGTGCAGACCCTGCGGGTTCGAGAACTATGTAGACATGACCGAGACACCTCTACGGTCAATAACCAATGGCGGGACCTGGACGTCCACATTGGTTCCTACATATTCTACGAAGATCTTTATCGGTCGAACCTCTATGTCAAGGATTCAGTTAATCCCGTATAACGTCCCCTTTGTTCTTCGGTATGTTACTTGCCCGAGATTCGATCGTCGGTATCTCCATACCTAGTTCAACCTCGTTACTGGCAAGTCTCTTTACTCGTTCCGTAATACAAGATCCCGTGACTAACACTTAGCCACATTGCTTGCAAGGCTTGTTGTGATGTTGTATTACCGAGTGGGCCCTGAGATACCTCTCCGTCACACGGAGTAACAAATCCCAGTCTCGATCCATGCCAACTCAACAAACACCATCGGAGATACCTGTAGAGCACCTTTATAGTCACCCAGTTACGTTGCGACGTTTGATACACACAAGGCACTCCTCCGATATCCGTGAGTTGCATGATCTCATGGTCATAGGAACATATACTTGACATGCAGAAAACAGTAGCAATAAACTGACACGATCATATGCTATGTTTGTAGTTTGGGTCTTATCCATCACATCATTCTCCTAATGATGTGATCCCGTTATCAAATGACATCTCATGTCCATGGCTAGGAAACCTTAACCATCCTTTGATCAACGAGCTAGTCCATTAGAGGCATACTAGGGACATGGTTTTGTCTATGTATCCACACATGCATTTAAGTCTCCGATCAATACAATTATAGCATGGATAATAAACGATTATCATGAACAAGGAAATATGATAATAACTAATTTATTATTGCCTCTAGGGCATATTTCCAACATCGGTATCAACAAGGAAATTGTGGGGTTCAATGCAGCTAGCCAGCTTTGACTCGGTGGCTATCCTGTACTACGAATTTCATAACTTTGAAAAGTTTTGTGAAGCGTACACGAGTCCACTAACACCACAACAATACACCACCATGGATCCGCTCCCGTCTTCCTACGAGAGTGCCATCCACGGTACTCACACTTGTCTTGAAGCTTTTATGAGTAACCCTTTAAATTGTCTATAAACCATATAAGTATCCAAGTAGTCCATATCCGCAGACATGGTTATTCGAATAGATTGATTACCCCGCAGGGGTGTACTTCATCACACATGATCTCGCCACTTACCGCCATGTGCTCGTAAAAAGGCACCTCGGCAACCTTCAAGCGAAAGCCCAGCGAGGGAGTCGGCCACGACCTGACTAACCACACAAGACTCTAGTCCTGGTTTATCGCCTATTTGAGACTGAACCCGCAAGGAAGTCCGGCCAAAGTTTCCTCAACGGCCCCAAACATTGTTTACAGGGTTCCCAAGCCCACCTCGACGGTTGGTACTACGCTTGGTACACCGGGCCACAATGCCTAGTCTGTCCCAAGCCCACCTGTACGGGGTGCCACTCGGTAGACTACTAGCATATCCTACAAACAGCAGAAACTAGTTGCAACTCCTGGACAGAGATCAAGTCAGTTAATAAGTCGAGAGAGTCAATTAAGGATCCCAATGTGCGGTAGAAGCTAGTCTTGGACAACATACACAAGACTCAGTTCTTAAGGACGGTCCCAATGAGACAACCCGCCATGTACTCCTACATGGCCTCTCATCGCTACCTTTACCAAATCGTGTTCACAAATTAACTCTCATCATCAGAACAAGTTCAGTTCACTCCGGTTCATCACCCAGATGAATCAGACCCGACACAACTCTAAGCATAGCAAGCATAGCAGGTTAAAGGCACAACATGGCTCAAGCATCTACCAGTTATTCTAGGTTGCATGGTTTAGCTATTTTCTTTGACAATGACAGGTCATGCAGAGAAATGGGTTCAACTACCGAAACATGTAAAAGTTGAAACGTTTTGTCCTAATGCAATAAGTGAGATCAAGAGCGAGAGAGTGGGATTGTATCAGCTATGTTCAAGGGGGTTGCTTGCCTGATAAGACGATCACACGTTACTACTTCTTAGATGGATACTCGACCGTATCCGCTGGAACAGTGCCTAATACGAAGAACAACCATCGAAGGGGAAAAAAATTAATACACATCAAATGCAACAATATGATGCATGAATATGACATGGTAATATGATGTGTTTGAGCTAATGCATCTAGCAACAGATTTAAATAAAGTAGGTTTGAACTCAAGGTTCAAATTCAACTTCATATATGGAGTTTCATAATGTATTTGAGCTAAAATGTCCAAGTTCACCTATTTAGGTTGCTCTAACATGCATGAAAATGATACAGATGGATTCATTGAATTTTCATATATAAATTATTTTCATCTGATTCACAGATTAATTTATATGAATTTTCTTAGTTTTTAGAATTTTCTGAAATTTATTTAAATATACAAAAATGCATTTATTACATCAGCCTGATGTCATGGTGACGTCAACAGGTCAAAGGCTTCAGCCCAGGTCAAACTTGGTGGCCAGGCCCCACCTGTCACTGATTCACTCTTCTAACAAGTTTTTTTAATTAACCTAACTGAATAATTAACAGGGCTGGGCCCCATGTGAGTGACCCAGGGGTCAATTAAATGGTGATTAGCCTTAAGCTAATCACCTGACAATGGGGCCCCATCGGTCGGTAGCTCAGGCGACGGCTCGTCGCCGACGACCTTTGGTCACGGCGGCGTCCGCGCTATCGGCCATGGGAGCGGCGGCTAAGGGCACTGGGGCGAAGCCCTTGCTCACGCGCAGCTAGGAAGGCTAGCTAGGGCCGCGGGGGATGCCGGAGCCGGCGACGGCGACCTCACTCGCGGCTGCCGAAGCTCGGCCGAGGTGGCGCGCGCACTACAAGGGGGAAAACGGTGGCGGGGCTAGAGAAAGAAGGACCGGAAGCTCACGGGGATCACGCCTGGATGGTCAGCGAGCTCAGGGATGCGTCGAGGACGACGAATCAACGACGGCGATGACGGTGCCGAAGGTTGAAGATGGCGACGCTGACGGCGATGCGGGGCGTCGGGCCTTCTGCGGCTCGACAGGGAGAACGGCGAGGACGCGGCAGGCGTTTTGGGGGGCTCAGAATGGCACGGGAGGCGACGAGCTAGGCTAGCGACGGCGATGAGCTTCGGCCATGGCGACGGGAGGGAGCAGAGGAGAGGGAGAGAGTAGCAGGGGGGAGGAATGGCTCGAGGGGGTCCAGGGCGTCGCGCTGGCGCTTCTAGCTGCCTCCGGCCTCAGCGGCAAGCAGGAGGTGGCCGCGCGCGTGCGGGCGCACCCTGGGCACACGCCCTCCTACCTACTGGCAGGAGGTTGAAGACGGTGGAGGCTGGGCTGGGCCAGCTAGGCTACGGGGCCAGCCCCCTCCTGGGCCTCAGGTAAGGTTTGCCTCCCTTTTTTTTAATTTTTTCTTTTTCTTTAATTTCTGTTATTTCATTTGTTTTATTTTAGGCACTAAAATATTTTATAAAAATATGAAACTTTTTCTAGGCACTAAAGGAAATATTCGAAAGGCCCTGGCCAAATTTCATATTTATTGGAGCTATAAAATTATTTATAATATTTAATAACTTCAATTCAAATATTTATTGATTTAATTCAATAAACAAAAATGACTCTAAAAATATAAATCACCTCTGGTTGATGCTTCCACATTTTCCAGAAATGATGAACATTTTAGAAGGCCACTTTGGTTCATTGAAAAATATTTTAATTGAACCTATTTAAGTTCAAATAATGCTAGGGTTTGATCATCCCCATTTCAAGTTTAAAAAGAATTTAAACATGATGCAATCACAAGCATGTGTCCTAGTGCATGCTAAAGCTAGGGATGTGACATTTGGATGAACTAAGTGAAACTCCAAAACGGTCCATCAAAATGGACATCATCAAATATCCGCAGACACACCCGGACTTGTCTGCAGACAGAAATATGCGTGAAGGTCATTCAACCAGAATCACCAAATGTCCCTTCCTTTTCTGAAGAATGAATGAAATTAAACCAAATGACCGCCTCTGGTCACCCTGATAAATGTATCTAAATTAATAGCAATCCAACCATACACTTAGATCCAAAAGCACTCATCTGAAGATGTTCAACAATCCGAAAGATGTTAACAACTTTTTACTTCTCTACCCATATTAAGCGTTGTCACTCAGACGGATGCATATAGTTGTATTTTAATGCAAAATACATCCATTTAAGTGACACTTAATATGAGACGAAAGGAGTAGATTTTACCAATCCCAAATGTGACCATCTTCTCAAGTTTCCTCTCCTCAAGCTCGCAGTTCTTGATAGGTAATGATCCCAGTTGACATCATCCAACAATGCATCCTATGATAGAACGCGCACACGCATACGAGCTAGACAATGAAGTGATTAATAAGTTATATCATTGAGCAAATCAATGAAATGACCAGTATATAGAGCAAAATAAGATAAACTTATGAGCTCTTCGAGTGAAGAGCCTCTTGACCACCTTGTTCGCACTTGTGCATATGCACCATGGTACTTGTTGAGGACATTTTGAATGGTGTAACATCGATGAAGTAGCAACCTCTGTCTACGATCATGGATAACTTCTATGATGTAGGGAGTGCGTAGTTCTTGTGCTCATCAAACCATATATGCACACTTTGATAAAATGATGAATTATGCTTCATACATTGAAACTCCACACTTGTGGTACCATGCATCACACCACAATTCACTCTTCTCTAGGTAGGTATGGCAATGGGGCTGCTCCCTATTTATTATATCTAAATACAAGCACCCCTTTACTTGATTTCTCTTGACATGCAGCCTATCCACATCAACGATTAACATGCAACCATTTTCCTAATTCCACCTCAACAATCTAGCCACATCATCAATTCCAAATACACCTCATATTCATGGTATTTAATTTCTCTTTCTCTCTGCTCTGTTTGTTCACCACAAACCGATTCATTATCAACCCGAAGGCGCACAACTCTGCCCGAGCGCACCGCTTCTTCATCTCCATGGCAGCTTCTTTCCCCAAGGGACCATTATTTTGTTTCCCCGGATTCTCCGTCGCTATTCCTGCTTCTTCAATCTCCATGGCAGCCCATCTCTCTCTTCACTCTCTTCACTCTCTTCACTCTCCAATTCCCCACTAAATCTCGCTACTGTATTGCAGATGGATTTTCTTCTCCCTTCTTATGCATGGGTACATATGTAGTTTGTCTCCGCATGCACGCGGGAGGCCATCGTCGCGGAGGACCCGTCGGGAGCCGTGGCGACGGGCCAGTGCGGCCATGCCGGAAGGTTTCGTCGTGCGACCAATGCACTTGCACGCGGGAGGGCATCGTCGCGGAGGACTGGTCGGGAGCCATAGCAACGGGCCGGTGCAGCCGTGTTGGAAGGCTTCATATTGCGACGCGGTTGGCTACCTCTGTGGTCAGGAAGGCGGACGGGTCGAAGGCGGGGTTGGATTCCGGTGATTTTGGATCGGGACGGGGTTCGGTTTGGAGCTCTGCGTGTGCTTCTCATTTCACAGCCGGCGCCGCTTAACGGCGTTGCGGATAACCCGCACAAACTGCATCCACTGGGAGCTCCTATTCATCGACCTACGCAACGGAAAATTGTAAAAATGTTCACGATTTCCAACAAATGTTTGTGATTTGTAAAAATGTTCACGAATTCGAAAATTGCTCATGATTTTTTTATTATGATTTAAAAAAATGTCCGTGAATTCAAAAAGATGTTCACGACCATAAAGTATGTTTAAAAAATTGTAATAATTGTTCACGATTTCAAATTTAAATTGGATGGAAAAGAATTTGTACTGGATGAACATTTTTCAAAAATTGATGAACATTTTTGAAATTTTGATGAACATCTGCACACTATTTGATAAACAATTTTTGAATTTGATGGAAAAAATGTTCAAATTTTAAAAATATTTTAGAAATCAAAAAATTAAAAAAAGAATAAAGAACATGGAAAAATAAAAGAAAAATGGTAAAAAAAACTGGTGATGTGATGTTAAAACCGGAAGAGTGATCTGTATTAATTGGGCCCGCCCAACTCACTTAGCGAGCGGCGGCGGAAAGGGGGGCATTTGGTCGACAACTGTCGACCTACGCGGGGAATAGTATTCTAGCGTCCACCCGTGCCTCGTTTAGAGGACCTTTTTCTAGGCATGCACGAATGTGGTTGGCACGGTTGAAAAGGTCCAAACAACTCCCAAAGAGGCTAAGTGCATCTCCAGCTGCCCCCCAAGAGGCCCCCAAAGACCGTTTTTTTGCGTCGGTGGTCGAAAGTCAGTCCAGTGGCGTCCCTACGAGCCCTTTTTTCGTCGGTTAGGGCCTAATTTAGCGTCGGCGTACCCAGGACGAATCCGACGCGCTGGGGCGCCTGGGGCTCCGGGCGAAACGATTTGGCGCGAAAACGGGGGTGGGTCCGCCGAGTCAGCGACCGAGCGGCGTCATCATCCTCATCGCCTCAGTTTCCTCATGGGGAATCAATGCAAGGCTGCCGCCGGTCAGCCTTCCATTGATGCCGCGCCTTCACGAACCGGCGTTCACGGGCGGCACAGTTAGTACAGGCGTTCACGAGCCGGCGACGCGCACACGTCGCCTCCCAAGCGTCCGCATGGTGCCGCCCGCTCGCCTGCTATAAAAGGCGACCTCGTCGGTGTTCGCCACACCTCGTCGCCTGCCCTCAATCCCACCAGCGACGCCCTTTCTCTTACCGACGATCTCCTCTCTCTCTTTCCCCCCGCAATGGCCAGCGCTACCCTGGCGACGGCGTGGCCTGCAACGGCTTCGGCCGCCGACACCTCCACGAGGACGAGGCCCGCCTGCTGTTCGAGGCGGAGTACCCGGCGCCGTCGGACATGCGGGCTCCCGGCGCCTGGAGGCTCAGCACGGGCGGCGTCCTCGTGCCATAGGTGCCCACCGGAGCCGAGCGCCGCGCCGAGATCGCCTGGATCCGGTCCACCCTGTCCGAGGAGCATCGCCGGCAGCCGAGGTACGCCCCGGGCAGCACCTCCCTCTGGACGGCCTACTTCAAGCGCCGCCACGAGGAGCAGCTCGCCTCCACCAACGGCGGCCCCGCGCTCGGCCGCAACAACAGCGAGGGCCGCCATCTTTGGTGTGGCATCCCCGGACACACTCTCGAGACCGTCCTCGAGCACATCGAGGGCGGCAACGAGCCGCGCCTCGGGTACCCGAAGGCGACGTCCGTCTTCCGCCGGAGGAGCTCGTCGTAGCAGGTGTATGGAGGCGGCGGCGGCGGCGTCCTCGTACTCCTCCCAGTCCTCCCACTCCTCCGACGCAATGCGCATACCGCTCGTCACCGTTAAGGCCGCGCCCGGCTTGTTGTCGCCGCTCCGACGCAGCAAACGTAGCAGCGACGACATCACCATCAACGAGGGCCGTCACCGCGAGCCCTCGCCTCCCCGCGGCCACCTCCGCCTTGTCAGGCCAAAGACGGAGCCTGGCACGCCGGCGGTGGTCAAGCAGGAGCACCTGGACATGGCCACCGCCGCCGACGAGGCCTCCCTGAAATGGGCGCGGGACGACTACGTCCGGGAGGAGGTGGAGCGGCAGCACCGGGCCCTCGAGGAGATCGAGGCTCGCCACCGTGTCGGCCGCGAGGAGGAGATCGCCGGCCTCATCATCCTCGACGACGACAACGACGGAGAGGCGCCCGGGCCCTCCAACCCCAACGTTTCACCGTTTCGGCGACGCGGGGCAGGGCTGCAGCAGGGACGGCGTCCGCGGCGCGTCGGACGGCAACGGCAACAACGGGGACGGGAACGACGGCGGCGACTACACCGACTTCTACAAGCTCCTCAGCATGTAGAATGCGGCGCGCGGCCACGGGACGGCGGCGACGGGACGGCTACGTAGTCTTTTTTTATTTTAGCTTTTGTATTATATTTCAATGAAAAATCAAATCTTTTTAACGTTTTTGAGCCGATTCTACGCACATAATGGGCTGAAAGCGGCGGTTGGGAGGCGACCCCAAAGACGCGGCTGGGAAGCCGAGCCGTCCCAGGCCGATTTTAACGCCGGCTGCCTCCCAGACGACACTAAAATCGACCCTGAAAGGCCAACGGCTGGAGATGCTCTAAGATAATAGCCCTGTCATGCAGGGCTGCCCTTACGATCTGCTTTGACGATCGGCCTTGGTCCGTGGCAGGCCAAAGGCCGACCGGACCCTTTTATTCAGGTGTCGTGTCGGGCCAAACATTCATGCCCGGGGCCGGCCAGGTTTGAGCAGAACTAAGGGCAACTCCAACACTGTCCATCAAAATGGACATGACCAAATGTCCAGATGCACTCGAATGTGTGCGCCAACAAGAATAGGGGCGGAGGGCATTCAACCGTGTCATCAAATGTCCGACTCTTTTATGAGAAAATGAATAAAATTAAATCAAATGACCGCCTTTGGTCATTTCGACAAATGTATCTAGATCAATAGTAATTAAACCATACATTTTCAATATGAGAACACTAAACAAAAGATGTTCAACAAGTTTTTAGATTTCACCGATCTCAAAAGCGACCATCGTCTCAAGCTTCCTCTCTTCAAGCTTGAAATTCTTCATAGCTAATGTATCAAGGATACCATTGTCATTGAGCTTCATCTATCAATGCATTATTAGGGTTTGCACTCTGTCCTATGATAAAACCTACACACGCTTACGGGCTAGACAATGACGTGATCAACAAGTTACAATATTGATCATATCAATGAAATGATCAACACGTAGCGCAACATAGACCCCACCCCATCCCCATCCGAACCAACCCTAGCCTCACTCTCAACCGCTTCGCTCCCTGCCCCACCATGGCCAGCTCCGGCAAGGAGGCTGACCCCATTGATTAGGACACACTCGCCACCATATCGGATTCAAGGTCCGCCCAAAACGACAAGGAGCTCGTCCTCCGCCAGTCATGGATGGACATGGATGGGAGCTCGAGATCTACGGCCTCTCCGGTCAGGCGGCGGTGCGGGCAGTGCAAAATATTACATAATTAGGGTTGTATTTTACTCCTACTGCCATTTTCTAATATAATATGGATTTTTTTCTTCCAAGGAAGTTGTTTATTAGATATCGTGTCTTGTCCAACAAAACATTATATATGAATGGACAAATACAGGTACGTCAGTACTGTAATTTTGAGAATTCTGTTGATTACAGAAACATTCAGCAGCAACCATGGAGGCATGTATATCATTACTGGAAGTTTGACACCTGCAGTCATTCGATTATACACATTTACAACGCAACAAAGTCTGCACAAGAATTTTCGTCCAGAAATGAAAATTCAACAACAGGCTACTGTTAACTGTTAAATGCAGCTAAAGATATCATCACTCGAAGTTTAGAACTCAACGCTTGCAGTCATTCAATCATGTACATTTGCCGCGCAACAAATTCTGCACTGGGATCTTCGTCCATAAATGAAAAATCACAACAGGATAACAAATACTGCTTAAGGTCTTGGCTGAACAGATTGTACGCAGAGATGAGGGAGTTGATGGCAAAAAAACATGAATGGCAAGAAAGATATGACGATGGAGCTGTTCCCCAGTTGTCGATCCAATCCCTTAGTCGAGCGGTTGCTGATGATGACGATGATAGCAGGAGGTATGCCAGTATCTGCAATACATGTAAAATAAATAATTAAGCACTCATCTCTCATTGCAAAGACCGAAGAACTGACGAATTGTATATTTCGCGGAAAGTAAGTTTGTTTGGTACAAACAGAAAAGAATGAATGAAAGTAACAAATACTACGTAAAGAAATATAAGAGCGTTTAGATCACAAATATTTAAGCGTACAACCTGTACAAAAGAAGCACAGATTAAGGCCCTTGAAAGCTGCTGTATGAAACATGAAACGAAATCAGTGCCGAGAAAATGGTTTAGCTGTGACAGACTGTGTGTGTGTGTGTGGGGGGGGGGGGTTATATTTATCTCAGATTACTATTCATATAGCTGGCAAAACGAAAGAAATAGGAGATGAACAAAGGAGCAACTCCAACACATGGTTCAAACGGCATATTCCTCCTACCTCTTGACATCTTCTTTAGTTTGTTGGTCCATGAAAAACCAGTTGACTGATCACTGACATATGCACTGCACATGATGTGGTAGTGCTGCCTCACAACCAGGTCAGGCCATCACATGAGGGAAGTACTCCAAAATGAGTATATACTTAACATAAAACAAAAGAGAAAAGTATATTTTTCATCCCTCAATTCTTGGCAAAGTCTAGATTTGGTCCCTCAACTCTGAAACCGGACAACTTGCACCCCCAACTACTAAAACCGGACAAGCTTCGTCCTTTTGACCGGTTTTGGTGCTGACTTTTCGTTGGTTTTGACCGTATTTTGACTCAAATTCCGTACTTACTTCAAATCCGTTTATTTTTTCAGGTCCGCATACCATTTTCAAGTTCACGTGCTTTTTTCAAATCCGTGTACTTTCTACAAAAGTTCATGTATTTGAAAAAGTACACAGATTTGAAAGCAGTACACAAACTTGAAAAAGGTAGGCGAATTGTAAAAAATATGAGAACTAGAAAAAAGTATGCGAATTTGAAAAATTACGTGAACTAAGTATGTGGATTTGAAAATAGTTTGGATTTCAAAAAGATATGTGAATTTAAAATTTGTACACGAACGTGAAATAGTACACAAATCTGAAAAGGTACCTGAATTTCAAAAGATTCAAGGATTTGAAAAATATACACATATTTAAATCAGCACCGGTCAAAACCGGGGTGAGTTAGCACCAAAACCGCTCAAAGCAAAGACTAGGGATGAACCTGGTCCGGTTTCAGTAGTTGAGGGTGTAAGTTGTCAGGTTTCGAAGTTAAGGGACCAAGTGTAGACTCCGCCAAGAGTTGAGGGACGAAAAATATACTTTTCTCAGAACAAAATGATATGTACAAGCAGTCAAGCATAAGGCTAATACGCTATCAGCATAATGAAGGTGCCAGGGAGCACCCAGCAAATGATATATTCACACCAACCATTCCCAGAGACATATTGGGTGCACTGGAAACCTTAGTTCAAGTATTTCAGAAGTCTTGAAAACAATTAACAGCATTCATACATGTATATACCATGTCATAAATTTTAGATCCAAATTCGACATACAAGTCAAGAAATGAAAAGGAAAAATCTGTCTGTGAATAGTACCACTAGGATACTACTCAGGCCAGAATTCAGTTTGGTACTATTCATTTAATGATTTGTCTTTTTTGTTACGAAATTGTGAATCGGATTTGGATGCTTAATTTGGTACAGTCTGTGTTAAACCACCAGACATGAAAGCTCTGGAAACCTATTTAAGCATCGTGAAAGAAAACAGGTTCCGAATAAATAAATTTAAAGGTGACAACATGAAGTTCATCTTGAGGATAAAGGATGTCCATTTATATAACTGGCAGAAGGAAGAAATATAGAACTTAAAAAAAAACTCCATGATAAAATGGCATATCCCTCCTACCTTTTGTCCTCCCCTTTACTTTGTTGCTATAAGTACCCATCTAAGCCATTTTTCGGATTATTGGCACATGCACGGCATGATGTCCTCAGTGCTCACAGCCGGTCAGGTTTTTAACATCGAATGTTAAACACCTAGGTCAAGTTTGATTGCATTTCTTTTAACAAAATATATTATTACTTTTGATCATACAACATATTATCTTGAAATATTATTGCCAAAATATTACAGCGAAGAATGTGTCCATTGTCCCAAGCAAAGGTCCGGAACTGGCAATATACCCATCCGACACTACAGAACATAATCGTTAATGAAATAAAAGTGAAATTGTTCCCCTTTTCGTTGAATTACAGCAATAAGCCGATAACTCACTGGTCACTTATAAATAGTTCACTCTTTTGGAATGGGGCAAACATAGCAAAGCCAACCCAAATCCCTTGTGGATATCCTACTGTTCCCCTAGGTCACGAACCTAGGGTTCTCTAGTCCTCCAGCGGCTCACCGCCGCGAGTTCCTCTGAGATCCGATCGACCCCCCGTCGATTGGCTTCGTTTGTTTCTCGTACCTACCCGCTCCTCCTCCCCCTTGTCGTCGTCGTCGCCAAGTTGACTTGGGCACCCAGGGAGGTGGTGAGCGATCATGGCGGCGGAAGGACTGGGAAGCGGTTCGGGCACCCAGGGATAGGAAGATGACACGAGCAGGTTGCTTGAGAGGTTAAACCTGGAGGATGATGAAGCAGACGACCTTGTTTGGGAGGATCAGATTGATGTGGAAGAGATTAAACCGAAGTGGCTTGCTCTAGGGCGAGTTCTGACGATGAAAAGCTTCAGCCAGAGCGCTCCGATCGCGGAGATGAAGGCGGCGTGGAACCCTGCCCAACCGGTGGTTTGGAGAAGGATCAAAGCAAACCTCTTTTCAATTCAATTTAGTTGTCTGGCGGATTGAAACAAGGCCATGCATCAGGGACCTTGGGATTTTCATGGTATGGCACTGCTCATGACAGAATATGATGGATTTACAAATCCAGAGAAAATAAAGCTGGACAGACCGGAAACATGGTGCCAGAGATTCATAGGTTGCCTGATGGAGTTCTGAAGAGTAAGAGTGCATTACATAATCTAGCTAGCAGAGTTGGTACGGTGGAGGAGGTTCAGGTTACATTACTGAACGGATTCATTGGTGAATTTATCAGGGCAAGAGTGAAATTGGATGTAAACAAAAAGTTAACTAGGGCGGTTGGAATCACGAAGGGAGGTGTTACAGAGAAATATCTAGTGAAGTTTGAGAAACTTCCAACTTTCTGTCACGCATGTGGTTTCATGGGCCATTGGCATGAAGAATGTGGTTCAGGGGAACATGACCAATCTAAATTTGAATGGGGGAGTTTCTTGATGGCAAGGAGACGAGGAAGAGGTGGTGGCCGACGGGGTCGTGGCCCGGCGGATAGACAGAAAGATGGAGAAGAGAATGAAGGTGGTCGGGGGCGAGGATCTGGCCGTGGGTTTGGAAGAGGGCAAGGCACCAATATGCAATTCGACCCAGCTGATCCGAGCGATGGTGGCAAAATTCAGATGCCATGGCGACATAATTATACTCGCATGGAAGGGACAGAAGATGGAGGGACGAAAGATGATGAGATGGTTCAAGTGTCGCTTCAGGATGCAAGAGTTAATGTAGAATCTGATAATATCCTGGGAAAGAGACTAGCAGAGGATAGTAATTCTGTAGTTAAGCCTGGAGGGAAAACAACTTTGATTTCAGATCCAAAAACAGCTATAGTGCCCTTTGCTGGAAGTAGTTTAGAGAAGGCCCCGGAGGCGGCCACTTTTGCACAAAAAGTAAACCTTTTTGAGGGAGATACAGAAGATGAAGAGAGGGAGATGGCGCCTTCAAACACCCCTTAGAAAAAATCGAACAGGAAGAAGTTTAAGAACAAGGATGGTCTAGCGGTGGACAGTAATAAACATCAAGAAATTACAACGGCGATGTCCCTCGAGGACGATCGCCGGGCGCAATGAAACTATTATCATGGAACTGCCGGGGACTCGAGAATGAACCGGCAGTTCAAGCTTTGCTGGACGTCCAGCGAAGCACACGTCCCGATGTGATGTTTCTTTTGGAGACTCACATGGATAGTTACCCAGCTGAATGCTTGAGGAGACGACTAAAGATGGACCAGAAAATGGTGTGCACTAGCAATGGGAGAAGTGGAGGTCTGATTTTGATGTGGCGTAATGGAATTACGGTCCAAAGACTTGGACTAGACCCAATGTTCATTGATGTTCAGATCACACGTGATAATAATACATGGCGATTTACTGGTATGTATGGAGAATTCCGATGGGCAAACAAACATTTGACATGGGGTCGAATGTGAGAGCTACAACAGAGAAATAACAATCTTCCGTGGTTGATGATGGGAGACCTTAATGAGATCCTATTCTTGCATGAAAAGGAGGGGGGCAATCCACGGCCTCCACAATATATGGTAGCTTTCCAACAGGCGATTGATGATTGCAGGTTACATGACATGGGGTATATTGGAAATATTTTCACATGGAGAAGAGGGAGAATTAGAGAAAGACTGGATAGAGGTCTGATCAACAATGAATGGGCTAGCATGTTCCCTAATGCTGGTCTAGAGCATTGCAACTTTAATCATTCGGACCACAGACCCCTGTTAATGAACACGGGATTTTTATGTGAACCAAGGAGCTGCAAATGGTGGACCTAGGAGGTTTGAAGCGAGGTGGCTGAGAGAAAAGCAGTTCTCGGAGCTTGTAACAGAAACATGGGAAAGGTTGAAGAATGACCCAGTGTCACCGGGGGTGTTCGAGAAGCTTGCAAAAATGCATTCGGTTTTTCATGATTGGGACCAGCGTGTTCTGAAAAACCCAAAGAAAAGGTTAAGAAAAGCTCAACGTGAGCTGGAGAAAGTTATTTCGGGGCCTATGACAGATGAGAATGAGGGAAAGAGGAAGGAGCTAGCTGAACTGGTGGAGTATCTACCGGAATTGGAGGAAATTCATAGTATGCAAAGATCACGAGTGGATTGTCTCAAGTTTGGTGATAGAAACACAACTTTCTTTCAAGCGTTTGCAGCAGCGCGACGTAAAAAGAATTTTATTAAAAAATTGAAAGGTGACAATGGTGATATGATAGAAAGTGTGGATGATTTGGATTCTCATATCCAGAGCTACTTCGAGGGGCTGTTAACCTCGGAGGTACTTGACACGGATCCAGCGATGCTTCAAAAGGTACATCCTAAGGTAACAACTCATATGAATAACATGTTGCTGGCCCCATTTTCTGCTGATGATGTTTGTAAAGCAGTGTATAGTATTGGTGATTTGAAGGCACCGGGCCCGGACGGATTACATGCGGTTTTTTTTAAAGTATTGACACATTATTGGGGAGGATATTACTGCTGCTGTACTACAGGCTGTCAACTCAAAACATATTCCACAAGAGTGGAATGATACATCTATAGCTTTGATACCTAAGGTGGACTCCCCAGATGTGGTTACTCAATACCGACCAATCAGCCTATGCAATGTTCTGTATAAGATAATATCTAAGATGCTTTCTATTTGCATTAAAAGCATTTTACCCGATATAATTTCTCCAACTCAAAGTGCATTTGTCCCTGGAAGAATGATTACTGATAATATTCTTGTGGCCTATGAGTGCATTCATAAAATTAAAAATACCAGGAATACCCAGGCTGGATTATGTGCAGTCAAATTGGACATGCATAAAGCATATGACAGAGTTGAGTGGGTCTTCCTAAGAAACATGATGAAAAGGTTGGGTTTTGATGACCAGTGGATAGATCTTATAATGGCATATGTGAGCTCAGTAGGATACAAGGTTCGCTTTAATTCACAAGAGACAGAGATGTTTACTCCCTCGAGGGGAATTCGGCAAGGTGACCCTTTATCACCTTACCTCTTTTCGATTTGCGCTGAGGGTCTTTCAAGCATTTTGCAGTATGAAGAAGAAGTTGGTGGCATCGACGGGATAAGAGTGTGCAGGAATGCACCATTAGTCTCACACCTTTTATTTGCTGACGACTCTCTAATTCTCATGCGGGCAGATACGTTAAATGCAACTTCCTTACAACAAGTGTTGGAGACTTATTGTGCAAATTCGGGACAGATGGTAAGTGCTGGGAAATCAAGCATTTTCTTTAGTCCAAATACTCTGTTGCAAACTAGAGATGAAATATGCCAGGAGCTAAATATTACAAACCAGGCTCTCTTAGATAAATATCTTGGATTACCTGCAATGGTAGGTGCAGATAGGAGTGACTGCTTTGAACACTTTTGTCAGAAAATTAAAAAACTCTTGAAAGGATGGATGGAGAAGCAACTCTCAACAGGGGGAAAGGAAATCCTATTGAAAGCAGTAGCTCAATCCATCCCTGGGTTTGCTATGTCAGTATTCTGCTTGCCCAAGGGAGTGTGTAAGGATATTATGGATGTAATTGCTCAATATTGGTGGGGAGATGATGAGGAAAATAAAAAAAATGCATTGGTTCTCGTGGTGGAAACTATGTATACCAAAGTGTGATGGTGGTTTAGGTTTTCGTGACCTACACTCATTCAACTTGGCGCTGCTTGCAAAACAGTGTTGGAGATTGATCATAAATTCGGAGTCTCTCTGTGCTCGTATTCTGAAGGCGAAATATTACCCCAATACAGAGTTATTGCATGGTGGACCAAAAGCTGGGTCTTCTTTTACATGGCAGAGCTTGATAGAAGGCTTGACTACATTCAAAAGAGGGTATGTTTGGCGAATCGGTTCGGGAGAGAATGTGAGTATATGGAATGATCCTTGGATTCCCTCCAGCCCGGACAGGAGAGTGATAACTCCTCGAGGACACATCTTAATCTCAAGGGTGGTAGAGCTAATTGATCTAATTACCGCGTAGTGGGATGAACAATTAATACAGGATATTTTTTATCCTATGGACGTAACTAGAATTCTGCCAATACCCCTAAATTTCCAAGCTTTTGATGATTTCATTGCATGGCATGTGACAAAGCACGGGAGATTTACGGTTAAGAGTGCATATCATGAACAATGGTCGCATAAGTATAGAGGTCAATATCATCCAAATTCATCGTCAACTAGTAACATGCAAGCAGCGATTTGGAAGGAGCTATGGGAGCTTCAAGTGACACAGAAAATTCAAATCTTCTGTTGGCAGGCATTGAGAGGAATCATCCCTTTGAAATCCATTCTCGCTAATAGACATATACCTATCGATGGTGCATGCCCAGTGTGTCACAAGGGGGCTGAAGATTTGCGTCATATGTTGTTCCAATGCGATTTAGCAAAGAGCCTATGGGCCGGTCTAGGTCTATCAGATTGTATTGACTTCACTGTACAAGTGGATAGATCGGGATCGGCAGTTCTGTAATTTCTTTTGCTGGAGTCAGACCAACCTTTGCTAATGATGCCAAACTTGAAGAAAAAGGAGGTGATTGCGACTGGATGCTGGTATCTCTGGTGGCTGCATCGTCGACACACTCATCATGATTCTGTTCCTCCTAACTTTAGGTGGCATACATCTATCTTGGCAATAGTGAAAAATTATAAAAATTCTATGATGCGGAAAATAGCACCGGTGGAGCATAGGTGGAAGAGACCGGAGCCAAGATTCATAAAGCTTAATGTTGATGCCTCATTCCATGCGGATGAGGGGGCAGGTTCTGTTGCAGGAGTACTATGAGATGAGATAGGAAATTTCATTGCAGGGTTTTGTAAATTTATACCATTGGCAACAGATGTTGTGACTATTGAAGCAATGAAAATGCGAGATGGATTATTTCTGGCGAACTTCTTGGGTTTCAACAGAGTAGAAGCGGAATCAGACTCGTTGAGCATCATCGGTTGCTGTCGAGGACAAGATCAATGGTGGGATGCAGCTGCAGCGGTCTTCGCCGAGTGCATAGATTTGTCTACGTCGATAGGAAATGTCATCTTTTCTCATTGTTTTCGTGAAGCAAATTCAGTTGCTCATGAGCTAGCAAAATTTAGTTTTTGTAATAAACGTGATGATAGTTGGACTAACGAACCTCCTGAGTTCTTAGTTAGCCAATTGGTGAACGATGTAACTATTGTTTGAGTTTAATAAATCTAGCCATGATGGCCTTTGGGGCCCCCCCCCCCCCCCCCAAAACCCAAATCCCTTGTATTCCATGACATATGAAGTATGATGAGCACACTTGGACACAAAAGGAATTATGCATGCATCACGTAATCAGCCAACTCACAATCCATCCTAAATATTTCAGTGCCTCAAGAAAATTCGAGCTAGAAAATCTATCCCATTACCAAAATAAAAAACAACTAACAACCATAAGGTTTAATTGACACCTCAAATTTTGGTGCAAGCAACAACAATCAGAATACAACGCATTTGGAGCACATCAAGATGATCAGAGCATAACCATGCAAGTAACAGGTGATCAGTAATAACATAGCTTCTAGTACTCTTTAAATGTGTCTTTTGTCTTGACGGGCAATATCCATCGATCTGTTTAAGTAAATGTAACAAGAGTAGGCCTCACCAGTACTTGTGACAATTTCAAAGATATTGTGTTCTTCAATTACCCTTTTGCGGCGTATGACGAATATCCTTGTTCTTCATTTCAGTAATCAGTTCCTTGGCTTTCATGGAATCACCGTGATTCAAATAACCCTCAACCATGCACATGTAAACGTTTGTGTCAAGTGGTACTCCCATATCAATCATCTCATTGAACTTTTCCATAGCTTCATCCATCCTGCCCATGTTGCAAAATGCAGATATCACAGTTAAATAAATGAATTCATTAGGTTTCAACCCGTGCTTCAACATGTCTTCGTAGAAAAGCATAGCCACATCCATCATTCCATACTTAGCATATGAACTAATGAGTATGTTGAAACAATGGAGGTCGGGTACAACTCCATCTCTTGCCATCAGCTCACAGAGATCGATCATATCAACAAGGGATCCTACTTTAGAGTACCCATGGAGCATAATAGAGTATGAGATGACATTAGGTTTTTGTCCATTCACCTCCATGGAATAAAATATGTCCTTTGATTCTTTGATCCTTCCATGCTTGCAAAGGTAGTCCATGACTGAGTTGCAGGTAACAACATTTGGCATAACACACTAGTAGAAAAAGGCCCATTTTTGTCCCTGTTCGTAAGGCCCATTTGTCCCGATTCTAGAACCGGGACTAAAGGGTCGGGACTAAAGCCCAAAACCTTTAGTCCCGGTTCGCTTACCAACCGGGACAGAAGGGGCTCCACGTGGCCGGTGCTGGGAGCCCAGGCAGGAGGACCTTTAGTCCTGGTTGGTAACACCAACTGGGACCAAAAGGCATCCATGCGTCAGCATCTAGCAGTTGCTGGGTTTTTTTGAAAGGGGGGGGGTTAGGGGGTTTTGGACGGTTAATTTAGGGGTTTTATATTGTTTTAGCTAGCTAATTAATAGAGAGAAGTGTCCTCTATTTCTTCGTGCTTGGTCGACGCTAGCTACTATAGAGAGAACTCGACACGCTAGCTAGTAAGCAAATGAAGGAACCATTAAGTATAGAAGATCGTCATGAAGATATACAGAGAGAAGTGATCGATCTCTCTTTCTCCGAGAGATTGGTCCTATAACAAGTTTTCGTATATCCATCCGACGCTACTAGCTACACATATACAATATAAGATCTCTTACAATCCCTAACATCTAATGTCCAATTCCAGATGATATTCTCCGGCTTTATTTATGACGTGGTCAAGAAAGAATCCTGCCAATTCTTCTTGAATTGCTCGTATGTGATCACTTGGTAGGAGTTCATCCCGCATCTGCCACATCTAATTTGAAGAAGGGGGTCAATACATATATATGGTAATAAAATAAAATTGTGAATATTATTGCTTACGCACTTGAAATTGTTTTTCAGAGTAGCCCCGCTTAGGGGTCATCGCGTTGTAGATGAACTCGCAAACGTAGTATCCACAAAAATCATTCCAAGTTTCCTGCCACAAGCACTTTACGAGAAATAGAGTTCAGTCAAACTAATAATCAAGCATGATAAATGGTATTGATGAAACTAGAATCAATGGGAGATGCACGGAACTAGCTAGTAGTACTTACTTTCGGGTGTGTAAATCGCAGCTCCCCCGACAGTGCCGGAACAATTGTTGTGAACTCTTTCCAAACCCTGCCAGACAAAGAAAATAATTACTTGATATCAGGAAATGAACAAAGTTGCCGATATGATGCGATAATGATCGATTGAACTTACTTCTAGAGCATTTCAGTCATGCCCACATATTCCTGGGGATCTTTTCGTTTCGAGTCTAAGACGATTACTCCTCCCCGCTCAAGCTTAATCTCTAGCAGAATAAAGTGGAAACTGCGCACGCATGCATAACTCATCAATTACATTACTATAAACCTTGAGTAATAAGGGAAACCGAATATGCACAAGACAGTAACACTCACTTGAAGTTGTAAGGAAAGAGTATTGTCCCTTTGTTTTGATTTTTAAGAAACGATTATAGCAAGTTGTCCTCGGTTTGTGTGGCATTTTTTAACCGTATACCCATGTATGATATTTGGGTTAATGAACCCAATGTCATAGATTTGTGCTTTTCTGCATTCGATGATCTTCAATCTGCATAATATAGTGAGGATAATTATATATACATGCAATGAAAGAGCTGAGCTATATACATAGAGAAACTTAATTACAGAAGTAGTACTTACAGACAGTAGCAAGTCACGATTGTTCTGTCGAGGGCCTTTTGATTGTATAACTGGAATATCTCCTCAAATTCAACATTTAACAGATCCATTCCAACGAGGTCATGCTCCTCTTTAACTAACAGCGTCAAAGAATCCTTCCCAGACTCGCGGCAGGTTTTCATGTACCATTCATGGAATATTATGTTAGAAATATGCCCTAGAGGCAATAATAAAATGGTTTTTATTGTATTTCCTTGTTCATGATAATTGTCTATTGTTCATGTTATAATTGTGTTAACTGGAAACCATAATACATGTGTGAATACATAGACCATAACATGTCCCTAGTGAGCCTCTAGTTGACTAGCTCATTGATCAATAGATGGTCACGGTTTCATGACCATGAGCATTGGATGTCGTTGATAACGGGATCACATCATTAGGAGAATGATGTGATGGACAAGACCCAATCCTAAGCGTAGCACAAGATCGTGTAGTTCGTTAGCTAAAGCTTTTCAATGTCAAGTATCGTTTCCTTAGACCATGAGATTGTGCAACTCCCGGATACCATAGGAATGCTTTGGGTGTGCCAAATGCCACAACGTAACTGGGTGGCTATAAAGGTGCACTACGGGTATCTCTGAAAGTGTCTGTTGGGTTGGCACGAATCGAGACTAGGCTTTGTCACTCCGTGTGACGGAGAGGTATCTCTGGGCCCACTCGGTAAGACATCATCATAATGAGCTCAATGTGAATAAGGAGTTAGCCACGGGATGATGTGTTACAAAACGAGTAAAGAGACTTGCCGGTAACGAGATTGAACAAGGTATAGAGATATCGACGATCGAATCTCGGGCAAGTCTCATACCGATAGACAAAGGGAATTGTATACAGGATTGATTGAATCCCCGACATAGTGGTTCATCCGATGAGATCATCGTGGAGCATGTGGGAGTCAACATGGGTATCCAGATCCCGCTGTTGGTTATTGACCGGAGAGGTGTCTCGGTCATGTATACATGTCTCCCGAACCCGTAGGGTCTACACACTTAAGGTTCGATGATGCTAGGGTTATAGGGAAATGGTATACGTGATTACCTAAAGTTGTTCGGAGTCCCAGATGAGATCCCGGACGTCACGAGGAGCTCCGTAATGGTCCGGAGGTAAAGATTGATATATAGGAAGTCCAGTTTTGGTCACCGAAAAGTTTTCGGGCTCATCGGTATTGTACCGGGAGTGCCGGGAGGGTGCCGGAGGACCCCCGGGAGGGGTGTGACGACCAAAGGACTTCGTGGGCCCTTAGAGGAGGTGTGCCAGCCCTTTGCGGGATGGCCAAGACCTTCTATAAAGGCCCATGCGGCTGGAGATAAGAGATAGGGCTAAAAAGGATTCAAAAGGAAGAGATCCACCTCCCTTGTGGGAGGTGGACTCCTCCCTTTGATTCGGCCGAAGCTCTCCTCCTTGGAGGAGAGTCCAAGCCAGCCCTCCCTCTCCCTCCTACTATATATACTTGAGGTTTTGGCCTTTCGATAACAGTTTTGAACTCTCTCTCTCACGGCAAAGCCCTACCTCTCTTCTTCCTCCTCCGCAGCGCTTAGGCGAAGCCCTACCGGAATACCTTGCTACTCCACCACCACCACGCCATCGTGCTGCTGTTGGAGCCCTTCCCTAACCTCTCCTTACTCCTTGCTGGATCAAGGCGTAGGAGGCGTCACCGGGCTGCACGTGTGTTGAACGCGGAGGCACCGTTGTTCGGTGCTTAGATCGGAATCCACCGCGATCTGCATCGCTATGAGTACGACTCCATCAACCGCGTTCTTATAACGCTTCCGCTTAGCGATCTTCAAAGGTATGAAGATTTAATCTCTCCCACTTTTTTCTGGTTTCTCCATAGATAGATCTTGGTGACACATAGGAAAATTTTGATTTACTACTACGTCTCCCAACAGTGGCATCATGAGCTAGGTCTATGCGTAGAATCTATGCACGAGTAGAACACAAAGCAGTTGTGGGCGTCGATTTTGTTAATTTGATTACCACTTCTAGTCTTATCTTGATTCGGCGGTATTCTGGTATGAAGCGGCCCGGACCGACTTTACACGTACGCTTATGTGAGATTGGTTCCACCGCCTGACATGCACTTGTTGCATAAGGTGGCTAGCGGGTGTCTGTCTCTCCCACCTTAGTCGGATTGGATTCGATGAAAAGGGTCCTTATGAAGGGTAAATAGCAATTGGCATATCACGTTGTGGTTTTGACGTAGGTAAGAAACGTTCTTGGTAGTAACCTATAGCAGCCACGTAAAAACTTGCAACTACAAATTAGAGGACGTCTAACTTGTTTTTGCAGCATATGCCTTGTGATGTGATATGGCCAAAGGATGTGATGTGATGCATTGTGATGTATGAGATTGATCATGTTCTTTTAATAGGATTCACGACTTGCATGTCGATGAATATGACTACCGGCAGGAGCCATAGGAGTTGTCTTATTTTATTGTATGACCTGCGTGTTAATCATAAACGCCATGTAATTACTTTACTTTATTGCTAAACGTTAGCCATAGTAGTAGAAGTACTAGTTGGCGAGAGAACTTCATGAAGACACAGTGATGGAGATCATGATGATGGAGATTATGGAGTCGTGCTGGTGACAGTGATGATCATGGTGCCCCGAAGATGGAGATCAAAGGAGCAAGATGATAATGGCCATATCATGTCACTATATTGATTGCATGTGATGTTTATCATGTTTACATCTTATTTGCCTAGAACGACGGTAGTAAATAAGATGATCTCTCACTAAAATTTCAAGAAAAGTGTTCACCCTAACTGTGCACCGTTGCTAAGGATCGTTGTTCCAAAGCACCACGTGATGATCGGGTGTGATAGGTTCTAACGTTCGCATACAACGGGTGTAAGCCAGATTTACACACGCGAAACACTTAGGTTGACTTGACGAGCCTAGCATGTACAGACATGGCCTCGGAACATGGAAGACCAAAAGGTCGAACATGAGTCGTATGGAAGATACGATCAACATGGAGATGTTCACCATGGATGACTAGTCCGTCTCACGTGATGATCGGACACGGGCTAGTTGACTTGGATCATGTGTCACTTGGATGACTAGAGAGATGTCTTTCTAAGTGGGAGTTCATTAAATAATTTGATTATGTGAACTTAATTATCATGAACTTAGTCTAAAATTATCTTTACAATCTATATTGTAGATCCAATGGCCAACGCGAATGTCACCCTCAATTTCAACGCGTTCCTAGAGAAAACCAAGCTGAAAGATGATGGAAGCAACTATGCGTACTGGGTCCGTGGCTTGAGGATCATCCTCATAGCTTCCAAGAAATTGTATGTCCTTGATGCACCACTAGGTGATCCACCCCTTCTCCCAGCAGTGCAAGACGTTGCGAACGCTTGGCATTCTCGCTACGATGATTACTCCCTTATTCAGTGCAACATGCTTTACAGTTTAGAACCGGGGCTCCAAAAGCGTTTTGAGCAACACAGAGCATATGAGATGTTCCAAGAGCTGAAACTGGTTTTCCAAGCTCATGCCCGGGTCAAGAGATATGACGTCTCCGACAAGTTCTTCAGCTGTAAGATGGAGGAGAATAGTTCTGTCAGTGAGCACATCCTCAAGATGTCTGGGCTACACAACCGCTTGACTCAGCTGGGAGTTAATCTCCGAGATGACTCGGTCATTGACAGAATCCTCCAGTCGCTTCCACCTAGCTACAAGAGCTTTGTGACGAACTACAACATGCAAGGGATGGAGAAGTCCATTCCTGAGTTGTACTCGACGCGGAAATCAGCAGAGGTCGAGATCAGAAAGGAGCATCAAGTGTTGATGGTAAATAAGACCACTAATTTCAAGAAAGGCAAGGGTAAGAAGAACTTCAAGAAGGACGGCAAAGCTGTTGCCGCGCCCGGTAAGCAAGTTGCCAGGAAGAAGAAGAACAAGCATGGACCCAAGCCTGAGACTGAGTGCTTTTACTGCAAGGGTACCGGTCACTGGAAGCGGAACTACCCCAAGTACTTAGCGGATAAGAAAGACGGCAACATTAAAGGTATATGTGATATACTTGTTATTGATGTGTACCTAACCAGCGCTCATAGTAGCTCCTGGGTATTTGATACCGGTGCAGTTGCTCACATTTGTAACTCCAAGCAGGAGCTGCGGAATAAGTGGAGGCTGGCAAAGGACGAGGTGACGATGCGCGTCGGGAATGGTTCCAAGGTCGATGTGATCGCCGTCGGCACACTACCTCTACATCTACCTTTGGTATTAGTGTTAAACCTTAATAATTGTTATTTAGTACCAGCTTTGAGCATGAACATTGTATCTGGATCTCGCTTGATGCGAGATGGCTACTCACTTAAATCTGAGAATAATGGTTGTTCTATTTATATGAGAGAAATGTTTTATGGTCATGCCCCGCTGGTCAATGGTTTATTTTTGATGAATCTCGAACGTGATGTTACACATGTGCATAGTGTGAGTACCAAAAAGTGTAAGGTTGATAACGATAGTCCCACTTAAATGTGGCACTGCCGCCTTGGTCATATTGGTGTCAAACGTATGAATAAGCTCCATACTGATGGACTTTTGGAGTCTCTTGATTTCGAATCATTTGACACATGCGAACCATGCCTCATGGGCAAGATGACCAAGACTCCGTTCTCCGGAACAATGGAGCGAGCAACTAACTTGTTGGAAATAATACATACCGATGTATGCGGTCCAATGAGTGTCGAGGCTCGTGGTGGCTACCGTTATGTTCTCACCCTCACTGATGACTTGAGTAGATATGGGTATGTCTACTTAATGAAACATAAGTCTGAAACTTTTGAAAGGTTTAAGGAATTTCAGAGTGAGGTAGAGAATCAACGTGACAGGAAAATAAAGTGCCTACGATCTGATTGTGGCGGAGAATATTTAAGTCACGAGTTTGGCACACATCTAAGGAAATGTGGAATTGTTCCACAACTCACGCCGCGTGGCACACCTCAGCGAAATGGTGTGTCTGAACGTCGTAATCGCACTCTATTAGATATGGTACGATCTATGATGTCTCTTACCGACTTACCGCTATCATTTTGGGGATATGCATTAGAGACTGCCGCATTCACTTTAAATAGGGCACCGTCAAAATCTGTTGAGACGACACCATATGAATTATGGTTTGGAAAGAAACCTAAGCTGTCGTTTCTAAAAGTTTGGGGATGCGATGCTTATGTGAAGAAACTTCAACATGAGAAGCTCAAACCCAAAGCGGAAAAGTGCGTCTTCATAGGATATCCCAAAGAGACTATTGGCTATACCTTCTACCTACGATCCGAGGGCAAAGTCTTTGTTGCCAAGAATGGATCCTTTCTCGAGAAAGAGTCTCTCTTGAAAGAAGTAAGTGGGAGGAAAATAGAACTTGATGAGGTAATTGTACCTCCACTCGAACCGGAGAGTTGCGCAGCACAAGAAGTTGTTTCTGTGGAGCCTACACCGGCTGGAGAGGAAGTTAATGATGATGATCATGAAACTTTAGATCAAGTTACTATTGAACGTCGAAGGTCCACTAGGACACGTTCCGCACCAGAGTGGTACGGCAACCCTGTCCTAGAGATCATGTTGTTAGACAACGGTGAACCTTCGAACTATGAAGAAGCGATGGCGGGCCCGGATTCCAACAAATGGCTTGAAGCCATGAAATCCGAGATAGGATCCATGTATGAGAACAAAGTATGGACTTTGGTGGACTTGCCTGATGATAAGTGAGCCATTGAAAATAAATGGATCTTTAAGAAGAAGACTGACGCGGATGGTAATGTGACCATCTATAAGGCTCGGCTTGTCGCTAAGGGTTATCAACAAGTTCAAAGAGTTGACTACAATGAGACTTTCTCACCCGTAGCGATGCTGAAGTCTGTCCGAATCATGTTAGCAATTGCCGCATTTTATGATTATGAGATCTGGCAAATGGACGTCAAAACGGCATTCCTTAATGGCTTCCTCAAGGAAGAACTGTATATGATGCAGCCGGAAGGTTTTGTCGATCCTAAAGATGCTAACAAGGTATGCAAGCTCCAACGCTCCATCTATGGGCTGGTGCAAGCATCTCGGAGTTGGAACATTCGCTTTAATGAAGTCATTAAAGCGTTTGGGTTTGTACAGGTTTATGGAGAACCCTGTAATTACAAGAAAGTGAGTGGGAGCTCTGTTGCATTTCTCATATTATATGTAGATGACATACTGATAATGGGAAATGATATAGAACTCTTGGAAAGTGTAAAGGCCTACTTGAATAAGTGTTTTTCAGTGAAGGACCTTGGAGAAGCTGCTTACATATTAGGTATTAAGATCTATAGAGATAGATCGAGACGCCTCATAGGTCTTTCACAAAGCACATACCTTGAAAAGATATTGAAGAAGTTCAATATGGATCAGTCCAAGAAGGGATTCTTGCCTGTGTTACAAGGTGTGAGATTGAGTACGACTCAATGCCCGACCACGACAAAGGATAGAGAAGAGACGAGTTTCATCCCCTATGCTTCAGCCATAGGCTCTATTATGTATGCCATGCTGTGTACCAGACCTGATGTGAACCTTGCCATAAGTTTGGTAGGGAGGTACCAAAGTGATCCCGGAGCGGAACACTGGACAGCGGTCAAGAACATCCTGAAGTACCTGAAAAGGACAAAGGACATGTTTCTCATATATGGAGGTGCCGAAGAGCTCGTCGTAAGGGATTACGTCGATGCTAGCTTCGACACAGATCCGGACGACTCTAAGTCGCAAACCGGATACGTGTATATTTTGAACGGAGGAGCAGTAAGCTGGTGCAGCAGCAAGCAAAGCGTCGTGGCGGCTTCTACATGTGAAGCGGAGTACATAGCTGCTTCAGAAGCAGCAAAGGAAGGAGTCTGGATGAAGGAGTTCATCACCGACCTAGGAGTAATTCCAAGTGCATCGGGTCCGATGACTCTATTCTGTGACAACACTGGATCTATTGCCCTTGCGAAGGAGCCCAGGTTTCACAAGAAGACAAGACACATCAAGCGCCATTTCAACTCCATCCGTGATTACATTCAGGAGGGAGATATAGATATTTGTAAAGTGCACACGGATCTGAAATTCGCAGATCCGTTGACTAAACCTCTCTCACGAGCAAAACATGATCAACACCAGAATGCTATGGGTGTACGATTCATCACAATGTAACTAGATTATTAACTCTAGTGCAAGTGGGAGACTGTTGGAAATATGCCCTAGAGGCAATAATAAAATGGTTATTATTGTATTTCCTTGTTCATGATATTTTTCTATTGTTCATGCTATAATTGTGTTAACCGGAAACCATAATACATGTGTGAATACATAGATCACAAAATGTCCCTAGTGAGCCTCTAGTTGACTAGCTCGTTGATCAATAGATGGTCACGGTTTCATGACCATGGACATTGGATGTCGTTGATAACGGGATCACATCATTAGGAGAATGATGTGATAGACAAGACCCAATCCTAAGCATAGCACAAGATCGTGTAGTTCGTTTGCTAAAGCTTTTCAATGTCAAGTATCGTTTCCTTAGACGATGAGATTGTGCAACTCCCGGATACCGTAGGAATGCTTTGGGTGTGCCAAACGCCACAACATAACTGGGTGGCTATAAAGGTGCACTACGGGTATCTCCGAAAGTGTCTGTTGGGTTGGCACGAATCGAGACTGGGATTTGTCACTCCATGTGACGGAGAGGTATCTCTGGTCCCACTCGGTAAGACATCATCATAATGAGCTCAATGTGACTAAGGAGTTAGCCACGGGATGATGTGTTACGGAATGAGTAAAGAAACTTGCCGGTAACGAGATTGAACAAGGTATAGAGATACCGACGATCGAATCTCGGGAAAGTATCATACCGATAGACAAAGGGAATTGTATACGGGATTGATTGAATCCCCAACATCGTGGTTCATCCGATGAGATCATCGTGGAGCATGTGAGATTCAACATGGGTATCCAGATCCCGCTGTTGGTTATTGACCGGAGAGGTGTCTCGGTCATGTCTACATGTCTCCCGAACCCGTAGGGTCTACACACTTAAGGTTCGATGACGCTAGGGTATAGGGAAATGGTATACGTGATTACTGAAAGTTGTTCGGAGTCCCGGATGAGATCCTGGATGTCACGAGGAGCTTCGGAATGGTCCGGAGGTAAAGATTGATATATAGGAAGTCCAGTTTTGGTCACCGGAAAGTTTTCGGGCTCATCGGTATTGTACCGAGAGTGCTGGGAGGGTGCCGGAGGACCCCCGGGAGGGGTGTGACGACCAAAGGACTTCGTGGGCCCTTAGAGGAGGTGTGCCAGCCCTTTTTGGGCTGGCCAAGACCTTCTATAAAGGCCCATGCGGCTGGAGATAAGAGATAGGGCTAAAAAGGATTCAAAAGGAAGAGATCCACCTCCCTTGTGGGAGGTGGACTCCTCCCTTTGATTCGGCCGAAGCTCTCCTCCTTGGAAGAGAGTCCAAGCCAGCCCTCCCTCTCCCTCCTCCTATATATACTTGAGGTTTTGGCCTTTTGAGAACAGTTCTGAACTCTCTCTCTCTCACGGCAAAGCCCTACCTCTCTTCTTCCTCCTTCGCAGCGCTTAGGCGAAGCCCTGCCGGAATACCTTGCTACTCCACCACCACCACGCCGTCGTGCTGCTGTTGGAGCCCTTCCCTAACCTCTCCTTCCTCCTTGCTGGATCAAGGCGTAGGAGACGTCACCGGGCTGCACGTGTGTTGAACGCGGAGGCACCGTTGTTTGGTGCTTAGATTGGAATCCACCGCGATCTGAATGCTGCGAGTACGACTCCATCAACCGCGTTCTTGTAATGCTCTGCTTAGCGATCTTCAAAGGTATGAAGATGCAATCTCTCCCACTCGTTGCTGGTTTCTCCATATATAGATCTTGGTGACACGTAGAAACATTTTGATTTACTACTACTTCTCCCAACATTTTCGCAACATCGTTGTTAGAGGAGGATGATCATGTTTGACGAGAGGCCGCCCGTGCCGGTAACAGAATTCATCCACCTCCAATGGATTAAACTATACATCATCGCTCAGGTAATCACCAGGTTTGGTACCGGGCACCATCCCCGGATGATTAGCGACGATATCGCTAGACTCCTTGAGTTGGGGAATTTTTTTCCCACTTGCCTATGCTTGTACTGCTAGCCGCCGGAGTGACGGCGGCTCCCTTCCGTCGTTGCTTACTAGGCACCGGAGGAGCTGGAGCGTTAGTGGTTGTCTTCCGTCGTTGCCGACGAGGCCTTAGGAGGAGGCGTACTGCTCCGACGTGCCGGAGTAGGCGAAGGAGGAGGCGGAGTGCCCCCACGCGTCGGAGGAGCCGGAGAAGGAGGCGGTGTTCCCTGATCACTCACCGGAGAAGGAGGAGGAGGAGGAGGAGGAGGCGGAGTGCCCTGATTCGCCTGAGGAGAAGGAGGAGGCGAAGGCGTCCAGTTTGGAAGCTTGATGTACTCCTTCTGACATAGACATGTACTCCTCAGGGCATGAACCAGCTTATTCTCTCGTTCACCTGTAGAGTGGTCAAGCTCGAGCTCCTCAAATTCCTTCATTACTTCATCCACCATCACAACAGCATAGCCATGTGGAATTGGATGGCAGTGAAAAGTTCCGTTGGGTTGAGGAGGTGCAACAGAGCTGACAGCCGCCTTGAAAGTGAGATTCCGACATTTCGTCATAAGCTCGCAATGTTGAGCCTCCGTGATATTATCCACGGGGTAGCTAGGAGACGTGAAGTCAGGCTGAACGGGCTCCATGGAAGCAACGCTGCTTCTTCGCTGAGATGGTGGGGTAGCTTCTGGGGTAGCTTCGCGCCGCTGAGATGGTTGGCCAGCAGCTCGCTGGCTCTCAGCTTCCTCTAGCTTTTGTAGTCTTGGATTGAGCTTCTGAATTTCGCTCAGCTCCGCTTTCCTCTTTCTCTCCCGGCTTTTGTAACCGCCTGTGTCGGGAAACCCAACCTTCCACGGAACGGAGTCTGGTGTGCCTCGTGTTCGTCCAGGGTGCTCAGCATTCCCTAGGGCCTCAGTCAGCTCGTCCTTCTCTCTGTCGGGAATGAACGTCCCTTCCTGTGCTGCGGTGATATACTTCTGAAGCTTGTTGATGGGTATTGCAAGTTGCTCGTTCGTCCAACGACACTTCCCTGTTTCAGGGTCCAAAGTTCCCCCAACCCCGAAGAACCAAGTCCTTGAACGGTCTGACCAATTCAATGTCTGTGGTACGACATTTTTAGCAATCAGATCATTCTCAACTTTGTCCCACAACGACCGAGCTTTGAGGTAGCCACCTGACCCCGTGTGATGGTGATACTGCTTCTTTGCAGCATTGACCTTGTTTGTCTCTGACATTTTCTTACTCTTGTCCGATGTCTTGTAGTCCACAAATGCGGGCCAGTAATCTCTTATCTTCTCAAATCGGCCGGTGAATTCTGGAGTCTTCCCTTTGTCAACAAACTTTGATTTCAACTCATTCTTCCACCTCCTGAATAGATCTGCCATCTTCTTAAGAGCACACGCCTTGACCAGTGGCTCTATAATTGGCTTATTCGGATCCTCCTCTAGCGGTAGGGTGAAATTTGCCTTCAGCGCGGTCCAATGATCATCTTTCTGTCTATCGGTGACATAATCACCTTCAGGGGTGCCGTCCTTAGGCTTATTCCATTGCTTGATGCTGATTGGGATGTTGTCCCTAACAATAGCTCCACACTGAGTAGAAAATGCATTCTTGGTCCGCTTGGGTTCAATCGGATGGCCATCGTTCGCGAGTGTTGTGATCGTGAACCTTTCATCCTTGCGCAACCTCTTCTTCGGGCCTCGTCTCGTTACCGAAGTTTGGCTCGATTCGGAGGGCTATAAAGAAGAAAGAAGAGTTAATTAATATATGTACATACCAAAACAATTAATGCATCAATTAGCTAGTCAGCACAGGCTTAATTAATATGTATACCTCACCGGACATTGCAACAGCTCCCTCCTCCGATCGGTCACCGGAGCCGTCATCATGGTCTCCTTCTTCCTCCGACATTCGGTCACCGGAGCCATCATGATCATGTCCCTCCTCCTCAATTGTTCGATCACCGGAGCCGTCATAATCCTCTCCTTCCAGACCATCGGTGTCGTTGAGAACTGACAAGATATCACGTCCGCCGTGGATTATGTCCCCCAACAACTGTTCTTGTTCTTCGTCTCTTGGATCCATAGTTTCTGCAAATATTATAACATGGCAATTAATATACAAACATGAATGTCCGACGTCCGGACCACCTCTCTCATGAATGTCCGACGTCCGGACCGCCTCTCTCATGAATGTCAAACAAGGGATTCTTTAAACCTTTAAGGGATTTAATTAACAAAATGGCGCCATTCTGAATGTGCAAAAAATGGTCCATATTTTTCCTAATCTCATCTACCCTTCTATATGTCACGTTGTCTAGTGTCAAATGATTCAAGAAAACCAAGGCTTCATCATTAGCCGGAAGTAACAGGCGCATAATGGTACAAAGCTCTCCAAAATTGTTTTGTAACTGAGTCCCGGATAGTATAATTAATTAGCTTTTTGGTATGAAGTTCAGCAAGAGCCTTCCGAATATCGCTATTTGGAAGGCCTTTGCTGAAATTCATACCAAAAAGTGAATTATTCTATTCGGGACTCCGTTTCAAAATAACTTTGAAGAGCTTCGTAGCATCATACGCATGTTACTTCCGGCTAATGATGAAGCCATGGATTTCTTCAATACTTTGACAAACAACGTGACATATAGAAGAATATATATATATATATATATATAGATGAGATCAACTTGTGCACATCCATAATGGGGGCATTCTTGATAAATCTATGTTACCGAAGTTTTCTTCATTTAACTTGGTAAATTTGGGTGGCCTCGACAACGCTTCTAGGGTTTGGGGTGGCCTCGACAACACGTCTAGGGTTTGGGGTGGCCTCGACAACGCTTTTTTAGTCCCGGTTTGGGTGTCCTCGAGAGTTTATCGGGTAGGTACGGGGTAGATCGACAACGATGCTCTTTCTTCTAGGGTTTGGGTGGCCTCGATAGTTGGTCGGGTGAGCGGACCGCCTCTCTCTCATGCATGTCCGACGTCCCCTCTCATGTTGAAGTTATCGGGGAGGGGGTAGATCAACAACAATGCTCTTTATTCTAGGGTTTGGGTGGCCTCGATAGTTGGTCGGGGGAGCGGACCGCCTCTCTCACTCATGCATGTCCGACGTCCCCCCTCATGTCGAAGTTATCGGGGAGGGGGTAGATCGACAACGACGCTCTTTATTCTAGGGTTTGGGTGGCCTCGATAGTTGGTCGGGTGAGCGGACCGCCTCTCTCTCATGCATGTCCGACGTCCCCTCTCATGTCGAAGTTATCGGGGAGGGGGTATATCAACAACGACATACATTCCGGATCCATTGGAAAGCTCTCGGGGAGCCGATGCAAACGTGATGATAGGGGGTCGGGGTGATCCCGTGTCCTTGTTGACAGATAGAGCCGATGCCAACGTGATGATAGAGCCGATGCCAACATT
The DNA here is from genome assembly GCA_022496015.1 of Hordeum marinum. NCBI lineage: Eukaryota > Viridiplantae > Streptophyta > Magnoliopsida > Poales > Poaceae > Hordeum > Hordeum marinum. The sequence continues at coordinate 59,184,632 of CM039677.1, forward strand.
TTCATTTAACAAAAAAACTACCTTCAAAAAAAGACTTGCTTCGCCGCGGGTGCTCGGTGCGACGTGGACTCGGTGGAAAAACTGTATGAAAATGCGATGGTGGCCAGGCCGGGCGGTTTTCTTTTCCTTCTTCATTTTTTCCTTTGTTTTTTATTATATGTTTGTTTTCGTTTTCACTCTACATTTTCATACATATGAAAAACAATGAAGACTTTTTACATGAACATATACACTCATATACATGAACATATATACATATACATGAACATATACACACAGATACATGAACATATATACATATACATGAAAAAAGCATATACATGAACATATACACACATATACATGAACATATATACATAAATGAAAAAAAACATATACATGAACATATACACATATACATGCCCGAAAAAAACATATACATGAACATATACACACATATACGCGGTGACGGGGAGTAGGGGGGCTCACTGGGGGCGATGGCTGGAGGCCGGCGACGGGGACGAGGACGGCGGCGATGGGGACGAGGACGGAGGCTCAAGGAGGCGACGAGGACGGGGACGAGGACGGTGGCTCGGGGAGGCGACGGGGACGAGGACGGCGGCGACGTGGACAAGGACGACGGCTCGGGGAGGAGACGAGGACGACAGCGACGGGGAGGCGATGGGGACGAGGACGGTGGCGATAGGGAGGCGACGAGGACGGCAGTGACGGGGAGGCGATGGGGACGAGGACGGTGGCGATGGGGAGGTGACGAGGAAGGCGGCGACGGGGACGAGGACGGTGGCGATGGGGAGGAGGACGGCGGCTCGAGGAGGTGACGTGGCCGGCGACGAGGACTGCGGCTCGGGGAGGCGACGGGGACAAGGACGGCGGCTCGGGGAAACTGGTAGATGAAAACTAAAATTTTCTAAGGGTTTTCTTATATACAAGAAGCATTGGTCCCGGTTGGTGGCACCAACCGGGACCAATGCCAACCTTTAGTCCCGGTTGGTGCCACCAAGCGGGACCAAAGGTCTCTTTTCGAGAGCCCGAAGGGCGGGAAGCAGAGACCTTTGGTCCCGGTTGGTGGCACCAACCGGGGCTAAAGGTGGGCATTGGTCCCGGTTGGTGCCACCAATCGGGACTAAAGGTGGGTATTGGTCCCAGTTGGTTCCACCAACCGGGACCAATGGCCTTGCACAGTGGCATGGTGGGAGTTTAGTCCCACCTCGCTAGTGGAGACTGTGCCGCACCTGTTTATAAGGCACAGTGCGCCTGAGCCTTCGAGCTCCTCTCTAAAGCAGGCTTACGGGCCTAACCACTCTGTATCTGCCTGTGGGCCTAGTGGGCCTTCTACGGGCCTGAATCCTGGCCCAATTGGCTGGTTGGGTTTCTAGTCGTATTCATGCCATAGTGGCCCAGTAGGCGGCATTTTTTTATTTATTTTTCCAGTATTTTTGTTTTGTTTTTTGCTTTATTTTTTTTAATTTTTTCCAGTATTTTTCTTCTGTTATTTTAGTTCATTCTTTTTAACAAATAAATACTTTGATAATTTTAGTTGCATAATTTCCATTATTTTGTTTTGTTTCTTGCTTTATTTATCTTTTGCTTTATTTATTTCCAGTGTGTTTTATCATTATATTCTTTTTGCTATTAATGTTTTGAAAAAAATACTTTTATAATTTTAGTTGCATAATTTTTTTATAATTATAGTTTCAAAAATACTAGAGGTTTATAAAAGCTTTTTAATTGATTCTTTTTTGAACTGCACTCCCATGATGTTTTGAAAGAAATTAAAACGCACTTCAAACGAACTCTGAAAAGGTTGAAAGTTGGCATGGTATCATCATTTCACCCACATAGCATGTGCTAAAAAGTTGAGTGGGTTACGGCACTTCGTGTACAAAATGGACAATCTCTTTCGAAGTATCACGGTTTCGGATGAAAACTCATTTGTTACAAAGGGATTTCATTTTTTGAACTTATTTGAACTCCATACTTTTTATGTGTTCAAAATGCACCATTCAAAGCCACATCATCAATTTTCAACCTATTCTGACTTCATTTGGTATTTTTCATGCACTTACTGATTTTTTGAGCTAAATGACCCTGAAATTGAAAAGCACTTGAAATGAACTCTGAAAAGGTTGAAAGTTGGCATGGTATCATCATTTCACCCACATAGCATGTGCTAAAAAGTTGAGAGGTTACGGCAAAAAATGGATGCACTTCGTGTACAAAATGGACAATCTCTTTTGAAGTATCTGGGTTTCGGACTAAAACTCATTTGTTACAAAGGGATTTCATTTTTTTGAACTCATTTGAACTCCAGACTATTTGTGTGTTCAAAATGCACCATTCAAAGCCACATCATCAATTTTCAACCCTTTCTGACTTCATTTGGTATTGTTGAAGACACTTACTTATCTTTTTGAGCTAAATAACCCAGAAATTGAAAAGCACTTCAAATGAACTCTGAAAAGGTTTAAAGTTGGCATGGTATCATCATTTCACCCAAATAGCATGTCATAAAAAGTTGAGAGGATTACGGCAAAAACTGGATGCACTTCGTGTACAAAACGGAAAATCTCTTTTGAAGTATTTGGGTTTCGGACGAAAACTCATGTGTTACAAAAAGCATTTCATTTCCTCACATTTCACTGCAATGATATAGTTATGGAGAGAAAGTCTTCACTTTTTCTTCGCTTGTGTTCTTTGCTTATTGCGTCGTAACCATGGATAACCTTCATCGTTTAACAGGGTGCTTGGGTCATCCTTGACTTTGAAGGGAGGAATTTCATGAAACTTTTCATAATCTTCAAACATGTCTGTCTTGCCCTCCAATCCCACGATGTCTCTTTTTCCTGAAAGAACTATGTGGCGCTTTGGCTCATCGTATGATGTATTCGCTTCCTTATCTTTTCTTTTTCTCGGTATGGTAGACATGTCCTTCACATAGAAAACCTGTGCCACATCATTGGCTAGGACGAATGGTTCATCTGTGTACCCAAGATTGTTCAGATCCATTATTGTCATTCCGTACTATGGGTCTTCCTGTACCCCTCCTCTTGACAGATTGACCCATTTGCACTGAAACAAAGGGACCTTGAAATCATGTCCATAGTCAAGTTCCCATATGTCCACTATGTAACCATAATATGTGTCCTTTCCCCTCTTGGTTGCTGCATCAAAGCGGACATCGCTGTTTTGGTTGGTGCTCTTTTCATCTTGGGCGATCGTGTAAAATGTATTCCCATTTATCTCGTACCCTTTGTAAGTTAATACAGTCGAAGATGGTACTCTGGCCAACGAGTAGAGCTCATCAGAAACAGTGTTGTCACCCATGAGACGTGTTTGCAACCAACTGCCAAAAGTCCTGATGTGTTCATATGTAATCTAGTCGTCACACTGCTCTGGATGTTTGGAGCGCAGAATATTCTTGTGTTCATCGACATACGGGGTCACCAAGGTGGAATTCTATAGAACTGTGTAGTGTGCTTCAGACCAAGAATGCCCGTCCCTACATATTATTGAGTCCGCTCCTAGCATGCCTTTTCCAGTCAGTCTCCCCTCATATCGCGATTGAGGGAGACCAATCTTCTTAAGGTCAGGAATGAAGTCAACACAAAACCCAATGGAGATGCTTGCTTCTAGCCTAGCACGGTTACGAACATATTTCTTTAAGACTTCCATGAACCTCTCAAAGGGGAACATATTGTGTAGAAATCATGGCCCAGAACGACAATCTCATCGACTAGATGAACTAGGACGTGCGTCATGATATTGAAGAAGGACGGTGCGAACACCAACTCGAAACTAACAAGACATTGCACCAAATCACTCCTTAACCTTGGCAGGATTTCTGGATCGATCACCTTCTAAGAGATTGCATTGAGGAATGCACATAGCTTCACAATGGCTAATCGAACGTTTTCCGATAGAAGCCCCCTCAATGCAACCAGCAGCAGTTGCGTCATAACAACGTGGCAGTCATGAGACTTTAGGTTTTGGAACTTTTTCTCTGCCATATTTATTATTCCCTTTATATTCGACAAGAAGCTAGACGGGACCTTCATACTGAGCAGACATTCAAAGAAGATTTCCTTCTCTTCTTTGGTAAGAGCATAGCTGGCAGGACCTTCATACTGCTTTGGATGCATGCCGTCTTTTTCATGCACACGTTGCTGTTCCTCCCGTGCCTCTGGTGTATCTTTTGTCTTCCCATACACTCCCAAGAAGCCTAGCAGGTTCACGCAAAGATTCTTCGTCACGTGCATCACGTCGATTGCAGAGCGGTCCTCTAGGTCTTTCCAATAGGGTAGGTCCCAAAATATAGATTTCTTCTTCCACATGGGTGCGCGTCCCGCATTGTCAGTCGAAACAGATAGTCCGCTAGGACCCTTTCCAAATATTACTTGTAAATCGTTGACCATATCAAGTATGTGATCACCAGTACGGAGGGCGGGATTCTTCCAGTCATCTGCCTCACCTTTGAAATGCTTTCCTTTCTTTCGACATTGATGGTTGGTTGGAAGAAATCAATGATGCCCCAGGTACACATTCTTCCTGCATTTGTCCAAATATATACTGTCGGTGTCATCTAAACAGTGTGTGCATGCGTGGTATCCCTTGTTTGTCTGTCCTGAAAGGTTACTGAGAGCAGGCCAATCATTGATGGTTACAAACAGCAACGCATGTAGGTCAAATTCCTCCTGTTCGTTCTCATCCCACACACATACACCTCTTCCATTCCATAGCTGTAAAAGTTCATCAACTAATGGCCTTAGGTACACATCAATGTCATTGCCGGGTTGCTTAGGGCCTTGGATGAGCACTGGCATCATAATGAACTTCCGCTTCATGCACAACCAAGGAGGAAGGTTATACATACATAGAGTCACAGGCCATGTGCTATGTTTGCTGCTCTGCTCCCCAAAAGGATTAACGCCATCTGCACTTAAACCAAACCATACGTTCCTCGGGTCACCTGTAAAGTCGCTCCAGTTTCTCTCGATCTTTCTCCACTATGACCCGTCGGCGGGTGCTCTCAACTTCCCGTCTTTCTTACGGTCTTTTTTGTGCCATTGCATCAACTCCGCATGCTTTTTTGTTTCTGAACAGACGTTTCAACCGTGGTATTATAGGAGCATACCAAATCACCTTGGCAGGAACCCTCTTCCTGGTGCGCTGGCCCTCAACATCACCAGGATCATCTCTTCTGATCTTATACCGCAATGCACCGCATACCGGGCATGCGTTCAAATCCTCGTACGCACCGCGGTAGAGGATGCAGTCATTAGGGCATGCATGTATCTTCTACACCTCCAATCCTAGAGGGCATAGAACCTTCTTTGCTTCGTACATACTGTCGGGCAATTCGTTATCCTTTGGAAGCTTCTTCTTCATTATTTTCAGTAGCAAACTAAATCCCTTGTCAGATACACCATTGCCTGCCTTCCATTGCAGCAATTCCAGTGTGGCACCGAGCTTTTTGTTGTCATCTTCGCAATTTGGGTACAACCCTTTTTTGTGATCCTCTAACATGCGATCGAACTTCAACTTCTCCCTTTCACTTTCGCATTCTCTCTATGCATCAACAATGACCCGACGAAAATCATCATCGGGCACATCGGCTGGTTCCTCTTGATCTTCAGCTTCCCCCATTGCAGCATCACCGTATTCAGGGGGAGGGTAGTTGTCGTCATCCTCTTCTTCTTCGTTGTCTTCCATCATAACCTCTCTTTCTCCATGCTTGGTCCAAACATTATAGTGTGGCATAAAACCCTTCTGAAGCAGGTGGAAGTGAAGGGTTTTAGAGTTGGTGAAAGACTTTGTATTCTCACAGACAGTACATGGACAAGGCATAAAACCATTCTGCTTGTTTGCCTCAGCCGCTTCGAGAAAATTATGCAGGCCCTTAATATACTCGGAGGTGCGTCAGTCACCATACATCCATTGTCGGTTCATCTGCGTGCGTTATATAATAAAGTGTATTAAAAACCATTAAAACATATCATGAATAGAGAAGTGACCAAATTAATAGAAATTCATCATCACATTAAAGCCAAAGTACAATAATGACCAAAATAAATACGTACAATTCATAAATAGTTGTCATTATTGAACAACATATAGCTCTCTAGAGCATCTAATTAAAACATACAACGAAACTATATAAAAAAATTAAATGCAACAACAAATGCAATCATAACCGCTACTAAGGTACTAATTGATCCAACGACATAATGATACCAAGCCTCAGTATGAATGACATATTTTCTAATCTTTCTAAGCTTCAAGCGCATTGCATCCATCTTGGTCTTGTGATCGTCGATGATATCGGTAACATGCAACTCCAATCCCATCTTGTCATCTTCAGTTCTTTTCAATTTTTCTTTCAAATGATCGATTTCTTTTTCAGCTTTAGTTAACTTGTCGAGCAGAATTGCATAGTCGGTATCCATTTCTGGCTCAACTACTTCCTATAGATAAAAACATCTACGTTAAGTTGGTGGCATAATTAATTGTCATAGACATTAGATGTGTGAAATAGTTATATAAAAGATAATATACCACATCTGAATCATAGACTGGACGAGGGCCGACGTGGGCGGATACCATAACCATGGCACTATATAATAACAAACAATAATAAAAGTAAGAAAATCATACGAGTAAGTATATTTTCTTTTAGCAAGAAGACAAGATCAAGAGGCTGACCACGCGCGGGCGATCGACGACGGTTTCAGGACGGGGACGGGACAGGACGGACCGCCGAACCTAGACAAATCTTGATAAAAATGGAGTTTGGACAAGGAGCTTCGAGAGGAGAAAGCTTAAGTGTGGCTTGGGCATTTCATCAAACACCTCATGTGCATAGGAGGTGAGCTAGAGCACCATAAAGCTCTCCCCTCGCCAGCCTGAAAAACAGAGCAATGTGGAGTGCTCTGCTCGCTGGCGAGGGGGTATATATAGGCATCTCATTGGTCCCGGTTCGTGGCTGAAACTGGGACTAAAGGACCCCCTTTGGTCCCGGATCCAGCCACGAACCGGAACCAATGGTTGTGGGCCAGGAGCAAGGCACATTGGTCCCGGTTCGTCTCTGAAACCGGGACCAAAGGTTTCAGATGAACCAGGAACAATGCCCCACGTGACCCGCCCGGCCCCCTAGCCTCACGAACCGGCACCGTTGCCCCCATTGGTCCCGGTTCATGACTGGACCGGGACTAATGGGCTGGCCCGGCCTGGACCAAATCGCTGTTTTCTACTAGTGACACCTTTGGTTCTCATCACTTTCAAAAACCTAAAGGCTTCTTTCAATTGACCCGAAGTTAAAAATCCATGTATCAGGGTATTATATATCCTATTATGTGGTTGGACACCATTATGGACCATTTGTCGAAGGATCACCTCTGCTTTGTCCGTTGCTCTTGCTTTGCATAGCGCATTGATAATGGAGCCATATGTCACCTCAGTAGGCACAACCCCCTGTTGTATCATTTCATGGAATAGATCACACGCTTTGCTTACTTCATCCTCCTTAAAAAAGCCATCAATTACCATGTTGTATGACATCACGTTGGGAGAGTGGTCACCACCTTTTCTGGCCATCACCAGGAGCAGGTGAAGCGCACGCTGGCTCATCCCGTTGTCGCAGAAGCTCTTGAGAATTACTGCATAGGAGATGGCATCATGCAGGTCGTCGGGCATCCTATGGAGCAGTACATCCAGAGCCTCCTCCGTGCGCTTCATGTCACAGAGGCACTTGCATAAGCCACTGAAGGTAATGACGTCTACCGTGACGCCTATCTTGAGGAGGTGAGCGAAGAAGGAATGCCCTAGGTCCGGACGGCGCGCGCGGCAGCAACATTCAATTAGTATGCTGTAGGTGTGACTGGTGGGTGCTAACAACCTGCGGCGGCCTGCTCGGGCCATGCGGTTGAAAAGATCGATGGCGAGGGCAGGGCCGTCGGTGCAGGCGGCCGAGGGCGGCGCATGCGCGGGGGCAGCAAATAAGCCATTGAGTGCACGCCCTAATACTGGGACGGGTTGGTGCAGCAATTCGTCGAACAGTTGGTGTGCGAGCTGCGGACTGAGCGTCCCTGAGCCCAGGTGATGCCGGAATTCGCTCAGCAGCTCGTTGGCGAGTGACGAGATGGAGCTGGAGAAATAGCGCGGCTGGAGGCGCGACATTGCCGCCGTCCGGGACTGGGGAAATGGCGGGGACGGAGACGGGAGTGGGAAGTGCTCTCGGTCCTCCCTGCAGCGGCGGTGAATGCGCACGCGCACGCGTCGGCGACGGCGAACCACCGGCGCAAATCCGTGGTAGGAGGAAGGGGGGGCGGGGCGGAGGTGGGATTGGATTTCGGATCGAGACGGGATTCCGTTTGGAACTCTGTGTGTGGATCACAGTCAGCAGCGGTGCCGCACAAACTGCTACTATCTTGCATAGTCGCATCCAGACGTGGCCTAACAGGCCGGTCCGACCCGGCACGATTAGTATCCGGCCGTGCCGTGTCGGCCTGCGTGGACAGCCTTGCGGCCAGGCACGACCCGTTTGCTAATCGGGCCGGTCCGTCGGCACGTCAGCCCCGCTAAAATACCTATTATTTGACGCATTGGACGTTTTTAGTCTATTTTTACCTGTTGGGCCGTATAAAAAATAAAAAAATAAAAAAAGATAATCGGGCCATGCCGTGCCGGCCCGTGTGCTCAGCCCCTAGCCCAAGCACGACCCAGGGCGTGCCGCGTGCCGAGCCCGACCCGTTTAGCCCGTGTCGTGCCTGACCCATGGCGGGCCGTGCCGGGCGTGCTCGCGGGCCGGCCTGGTTGGCCCGGCCCATTTGGCCAGCTCTGGTCGCATGCATCCACCCGCGGTTGGTTCAAAGCTTGTTGATGGAATAATGACAAAACTGAGCATAGTAGCAAAAGAAAAAAAAGAGTTTTCCATAACAGATTTATAGCAACATAAACAATATTAAATTATTTTATTGGATCTCTAGTAAAAAAATATCGACGGTGCTGGGGCCAGTGTGTTCGACGGTCAACGCGATGGGAGCCTAGAGGGTTGTAGTCTGTTGTAGTGTGAGTGAACTTTCATCTTCTTCCTCCTCACACCACAACCTGGATTCGAAGCAGCGCGATTGTTGGCATAGAGAATAACCTTCTCTCAGATTAAATGGCACTTCAGCTCCCTTGGATTCCTATGGCGGCCATTCGAATGGCCCTCACTTTTAGATATCATGTGAATGGTGCAACCACATTTCTCATCGGGAATCGCTCCACTTAACGGTCATCCACCACCTCCCAACTCCCCCTTAATGCCACCTATTGCGGCCTATAAAAGATCAACGTCCTCGTCTCCCTCCTAATCTTATCCCCTCTTTGGCGCCTCCTAATTCCCTCTCTAGCACCTTCCAATCCACCACTTTGAGTCAATGGTGCAACGCAAGAAGCACCCCTCCTCTTTATGTTTGAGGAGGAGGAGCCGAATGAATTGGCCCCTTTTGGGCCTTGTATGACGATGCCATGTGACCTATCCTATCCCACCTTGGGGAGGGGGAGAATCGGTAGTCGTCTCTGGAGTGCTCCGGGCCAGCGTGGACGGAGGGATCCCGTCCTCAAAATTGTTGACCTTGGGCTGGTCATGCCGCGGGCTATAAAGTAAAAAGAGGGAGAAGTCGTAAGCTATGAGTCAAAGGCATTTAGCAAGGTAAAATGATAAAAGCACAAAGACAGTTACCTTTCAGGGTCTGGGTGCACTCGATGACAGCGGGCACCATCGGAGTTGCACGAGTTGATTGTCTCCACGAGCGCCGATGCTGGGCCCGTTGGAGTGGTGTGGGCCCTCCTTGGATGCTTAAATGTCCGAGGAGGTGCGATCTCCTCAACATCATCTGATGTTGACCTCTTCCCACCTCCGGAGGAGCGTGCCTCACTCTCCTTCATCTCCTCCTCCTCGTCGGCATCGGACTCGGAGTGAGAGCTTGCCATGGTATTCTTCCCTTCTTTCTTCGTTTTGACCATGACTTCATAGGGGTACTCGGTCAAGAGCTTCTCAAACTTGGGGGGTCTTGGGATGCTAAGGTAGTGGTGCCAGAGATTTCATCTTCTTAGCCCGCACACGCTAGACCTATGCAGAAGACATGAGGCCTATCAATTATTTGGAATAGTGAGAGAAGGGACGATTAAAATTAAGGATAAAGGTTACCTCGATGGCAGAATTAGCATGGCTTAAGCCAACATCTTCGACCCTAGGGACTGATAACCCACAAGTATAGGGGTCACAATAGTTTTCAAGGGTAGGGTATTCAACCAAAATTTATAGATTCGACACAAGGGGAGCCAAAGAATATTTGTGAGTATTAGCAGTTGAGTTGTCAATTCAACCACACCTGGAGATTAAATATCTGTAGCAGAGTGATCAATAGTATAGTAGTATGATAGTTTTGATAGCAGTACTGACAGTAACAGTAGCGGTAACAGTGATAGCAATGATTTTGTAGCAAGTGTAACAGTAGCGGTAGCAATAGTAACTTAGCAAGAACAATATGTGGAAAACTCGTAGGCACTGGATCGGTGAACTCGTTGGATAATATTCATCATGTAGCAGTCATAACCTAGCGAAACAGAACTGCTCCAGTTCATAAATTTAATGTAGGCATGTATTCTGTAAATAGTCATATGTGCTTATGGAAAATAACTTGCATGGCATCTTTTGTCCTACCCTTTGGTGATAGCAGGGTCCATAAGGAAACTAAGGGATATTAATGCCTCCTTTTAATAGAGATCCAGACCAAAGCATTAACACATAGAGAATACATGAACTCCTCAAACTACGGTCATCACCGGAAAGTATCCCGACTATTGTCACTCCGGGGTTTATGGATCATAACACATAGTAGGTGCATATGACTAGCAAGATTGGATCAAGAACATAGATATAATGGTGATAACATAAATGGTTCAGATCTGAAATCATGGCACTCGGGCCCTAGTGACAAGCATTAAACATGGAAAGTCATAGCAACATCAATCTCAGAACATAGTGGATACTAGGGATCAAGCCCTAACAAAACTAACTTGATTAAATGATGAATCTCATCCAACTCCTCACCGACCAGCAAGCCTACGAAGGAATTACTCACTCCCGGTGGGGAGCATCATGGAATTGGCGATGGAGAAGGGTTGATGATGATGAAGACCGAAGATTTCCCTCTCTGGAGCCCCAAACGGGCTCCAGATTTGGCCTCCCAATGAAGAACATGAGGTGGCGGTGGCTCCGTATCGTAAAACATGATGAAAATTTCTCTCCTGTTTTTTCTCCAAAAATAGGAATTTATAGTGCTGAAATTAGGGTCAGTGGGGCCACGAGGTGGGCACAACCCACCAGGGCGCGTGTGGAGGGGGTGGCGTGCCCTGGTGTATCATGCCCAACTAGGGCACCCCCTTGGGTGGTTCTTGGCTCTAGTATTTTTTATTTATTGTAAAATAATTCTCCAAAAAGTTTTGTCCAGTTCCGAGAACTTTTATTTCTGCACAAAAATAACATCATGGTAGTTCTATTGAAAATAACGTCAGTCCGGGTTAGTTTCATTCAAATAATGCAAATTAGAGTCCAAAACAAGAGCAAAAGCGTTAGGAAAAGTAGATATGACGGAGACGTATCAACTCCCCCAAGCTTAACCCATTGCTTGTCCTCAAGCAATTCAGTTGACAAACTGAAAGTGATAGAGATAAACTTTTACGAAATCTTTTTGCTCTTGTTTAGATACATATGCTTAAGTAGCACCCAGGTTTTCAGCAAAAGATTATGACTAACCATATCAGCAATAACTCTTAAAAATTATAATAGCTCATATCAATGACATAAGCAACTAGCGAGCAATAATAAAATATCTCAAGCACCAACACTTTGTCAAAACGGTCATGATATAATATGACAACAATGGTATCTCGCTAGCCCTTTCTGAGACCGCAAAACATAATTGCAGAGCACCTCCAAAGTTCAAGCAGCGACTAAACATTGTAATTCATGATAAAAAAGATCCAGTCATGCTGCACCCAACATTAATTATACACAATGCATGAGGATGACAATAATGCTCTTAGATCTGGCGCTTATTTGAGAAGGTGAAGACTCAACACAAAAGTAAATAGATAGTCCCTTCGCAGAGGGAAGCAGGGATTTGCAGAAGTGCTAGAGCTCAAAGCTTAATTCAGAGATAAATATAATTTTGGGAGGTACATCCTTTGTATCAACATTACGACCAAGATTTATCAATATCTTCCATCCTAAACACATTAGCGGCAGTTCCCAAGCGGTAAAAGTAAAGGTTTACTCCCCCTCCACCAACAATCACACTCCACGGCTACCCGAATCCACGGGTACCGTCCATACCAACAACATTCCTGGGGGAGTTTTGTTTAATTATTTGCAATCTTTTTGATTTTGGGACTCGGAATCCCTATCACCGCCCCTCCCGTGCAAGGACGAGTGAATAAACACTCATCATGAGAATAAATTGCTTAACATGGAAGATACTGCTCGCCCCCTGTCCCTCCATGAGCGGTCTAGGCATGCAAAACAGATGTTCATTTGAAATTTTAGAGGTGGCACATGCAAATTTACTTGGAATGGCCGGGTAATACCGCATATAGGTAGATATAGTGGACTCATCTGGAATAACTTTCGTTTAAGGGTTTTGAAGCACAAGCAGTATTCTCGCTTAGTACAGGCGAAGGCTAGCAAATAGGTTGAGAAGCATCTAGCTAGAGAGCGAAAACGGTCATGAACATGCATTATGAATAATAAACATTGAATACTAGCATGAGTAGGATATGAACACTATGAACATAAATATTGTAGAGGCTATGTTGGTTTTGATTCAACTACATGCATGAACATGTGCCAAGTCAAACCGCTTGAAACATTCAGAGGAGGATACCATACCATCATACTACATCGCAAACATTTTAATGCATGTTGACATCAAAGATAAATCATTACCCACTCCTAGCTACTTAAGCATGACATGAGAAACTATAATCTCTAATTGTCATTGCAGACATGTTTGATCATAATATGCTGAATCATGGATACTAGGTTAAACATATTTACAAAAACAAAAACAAGTTGAGTTCATACTCGCTTTTCTCTGCCACGATCACTTCATCAAATATCGTCATTATTGCCTTTCACTTGCACGGCCGAATGATATGAAAATAATAATAGTATAAGAGTGTCATGGACTAGGCTGGAATCTGCAAACATTTTGTTCAAGAGGAGAACACAAAGTAATATGGGCTCTTTGTTAGATAAACAATAATGCATATGAGAGCCACTCAACATTTTCATTGTGGTCTTCTCCTTGGTACGACTCAAATAAAAGGAAAAGAATTTCAGAGAAACACACTGAAATATTTTTTGGAGTTTTTAGTTTTTCTTGAAGAAAGCAAATTAAAGAGGGAAAACAAAAACGAGAAAAACTATTTACACGGGAGAGCTCCCAACAAGTAAAAGAAGAAACAAGAAATCTTTTTGGGTTTTCTTTCGATACTACAATTAATTTAAACTAGAAAGAAAAACCGAAAATAAGCAAGAAATATTTTTGGGTTTTCTCAAAGTTTTTCAACACGCTAGAAGAAAGCAAGAAAATAAATCTAGCATGGATAATACAAAGAAAAAGTGTAGACACCGACAACTGGAATGAAATGTGTAAACAAGAATATAATGTCGGTGGATATACGTACTCCACCAAGCTTAGGCTTTTGGCCTAGCTTGGTAATCATCATCCGTGGCCTGGATAATAGTCTCAGTGATAGCCCACCGAGGCTCTTGGTGCAGCCTCCTCGGCCCACATGGCAACTTCAACCTCCGCATTGTACACGCAGGCCTCACTCTCAAGAACATATTATCTTCCCTTACTGTGATAATCAAAGAGAGCAGGAACAGGCAAAGTAACATGTACAATGGGATCTTTATTGAACCTCAAGTTATAAGTATAATTAGAGATTGTGCCCTTAAGGAACTTATGACCTTTCATGGACTCAAAGTCCAAGTACTAAGTAGGTAGAATGAGATTGTTACGCAAAGGTGTTACATTTAAATTCTTAGCTACGTGGGAGGCATCCCTCCATAAAAATGACCACTAGCAGCGTTGTGTTGCAACCTCCGGGTAACGATTGCTCCAAGATGATAACATTTAATTCTTGTTATAGCAATTTTTATAAGACTCAAATCATGGGCACATAGTGTGCTGAAATCTTGCTTGCCTACGATGCATTTTCCATTAAAGAGTGCAAAGTAGTGTATTGATGGAAAATGGATGCTTTTTATTCTACCTTATGTCACTTCTCTATCTTCACTGTAAGAAAGATTAATAAAAAATGACTCATACTCAGATGTTGGTGGTTCGTCTAACGAACCCCAATATGAAATTTTGCACGCTTCACACAACACATCTAAAGGCATGGTAAAGTTATGATCCTAAAGGTTAAATGAAACTCTAGCTCACGAAGAAAATATTTAAATTTCTTTGTGAATGTTTTTGTGAGTTCGAGATGTTGAGTGCACTCATCTATGATGAAGGGTGCAAGTTCTGCGTTGTGGATAAATTGCTCGAATTCCTCCTTGATACCCGCACCTTCCATGAATTCGTTACATGGCCATAAACATGATTTGGTAGCGGCATCCCACATCGAGCTTGCACTTGGCTCAACATAAGAACATCGTATTGAGCCACTACTCGATGATGCCTCCGAGGACCTTCTCCTCGAAGAACTCCTTCCAAAGAAGTTCACTTTATTCACGTACAAATTTTTGAAAATTATTGGGTCCCAAATTTTTTGTTAACAAAACTTTGTAAGATTGATAGCAACTACTCATAAGGATGTCTAGAGGCCATATCAAGCATTCAAACTACTTAGAACTCTAAGAATTCAACATGCAAGCCTATCTACAGCATCACCAAGGTAGCTAATTATTGTAAAAACAAACCACTAAGTCAAAAAACTAATTGGAGCAACGGAGGAGTCACATACCAAGTAGCAATCCCCCAAAACAGTTTTGAGAGCGGAGCTTCGAGCAAAGAGATCGAAATCCGCGGGTTTGATAGCAAGAACATGAGAGAGAGAGAGAGAGAGCTATGGTGATTTTTTCTAGAGGTAAGAGATGGAATGGGATAAAGGGATAAGTGAGGGGACCCACATGGGGACCACAAACCCACCAGGGCGTGCCTGGGGCTACTGGCATGCCCTGGTGTCTTTTGGACACCACATGCACCCCCCTCTGATGTTATTTGCACCAAAAATTCAGAAATATTTAGAAAAAATCATGTTAATTTTTTAGAACATTCTGAGAACTTTTATTTTGGGCCATTTTTATTACACGGAGAAAACAGAAAAGATGATAAACATGGCATTTTATTTTATTTGACTATGAAAAATAGAAAACAAAAGGTGGGAGCAGAAAGTTGTGCCTACTAGATTCATCAACTTCATACCTCTCAAAAGTGATCCATTAATAAGGTTGATCAAGTCTTATTAACAACCACTTCTGATTAGCATGAAATTTAAGAACTTTCATAAAACACTAAGTTACCTTAATTAATGGGGATATGCATATCCTCAACAATAAGTATGCCATATTTGTTTTTGGCAGTAGGTAGAGGTAGTTGAAAACTTCCAATAGTGAGTATCGGAGATTCTTCAATAACATTTATACCATTCACTTGGAATTGTTTCATCGGAAAGTGCACCGTATGCTCATTACCATTGATATGAAAAGTGACTTTACTTTTATTGCAATCAATAACAACCCCTGCAGTATTCAAAAAGGGTCTACCAAGCATAATTGACATGTTGTCGTCCTCGGGCATCTCAAGAGTAACAAAGTGCGTTAAGATAGTATCATGTGCAACAACAATAGGCACATCCTCACAAATACCGATAGGTATGGCAGTTGATTTGTTAGCCATTTGCAATGATATTTTAGTAGGTGTGAGTTTATTCAAATCAAGTCTTTTATATAAAGAGAAATGCATAACATTAACACCAGCTCCCAAATCACACAAAGCAGTTTTGACATAATTTGTTTTAATGGAGCAAGGTATAGTTGGTATCCAGGATCTCCAAGTTTTTTAGTTACTCCATCCTTAAAAGAATAATTAGCAAGAATGGTGGGGATTTTAGCTTCTGGTATCTTTCTTTTATTAGTGATGATGTCTTCCATGTATTTTGCGTAAGTGGTCATCTTTAAGATATCAGTTAAGCGGTTACGCAAAAATATTGGCCTAATCATTTCAGCAAAGCGTTAACATTGTTCATCATCCTTTTTCTTAGATGGTTTAGGTGGAAAAGGCATGGATTTCAGAACCCATGGCTCTCTTTCTTTACCATGTTTCCTAGCCATAAAGTCTCCTTTATCATATTGTTTGTTTTTAGGTTGTGGGTTATCAAGATCAACAACATGCTCTATTTCAACACCATTATCTGGCTCTTTATCATTGTTCGGTTGAGTATCTTCATGAACAACATCATTATTATTTTCATTATCACTAGGTGAGTGTTCATTACCAGATTGAGTTTCAGCATCAGAAATAGAGACATCATTATTTTCAGGAGGTTTTTCTATCTCAGTTTCACTAGAGGTATGAAAGTCCTATCATTTTTCTTTTTCTTTTTCTTTTTAGAAGGACTAGGTGCATCAACATTAATTCTTTGAGAGTCTTGTTCAATTATTTTAGGGTGACCTTCAGGATAAAGAGGATCTTGGGTCATTCTACCTCCTGTAGTCACTACTCTAATAGCATGATCATTCATATTATTATTCATTTCATTAAGAAATTCTCGTTGAGATTTCGCAACTTGTTCTAACTGGGTTTGAACCATAGAGGCATGTTTTCCTACACCTCTAACATCATTACTGATTCTAAATAACAAGTCACTCAAGCGAGCAATCATATCAGAATTATATTTCAATTGTTTCAGAACATTTGTATTGAAGTGGTCTTGTTTCCTAATGTAGTTATGAAACTCATGTAAGCATTGACTAGGATGTTTATTGTAAGGGATATCACTTTCATCAAACTTACCACCTATGGAGGTGGTGGTGTGTCAAGGCCATGTATTTCTTCAATAGGTGGTAAATTCTTAACATCCTCAGCTTTAATACCTTTTTCCTTCATACATTTCTTTGCCTCTTGCATATCTTCAGGACTGAGAAATAAGATACCACTCTTCTTCAGAGTGGGTTTAGGTGTTCATTCATGGAGAGTCCAATCATCATAATTCTTCAATATATTATTCAATAGTTTATCAGCTTGTTCAACAGTTCGTTCCCTAAAACACAACCAGCACAACTATCTAGGAAGTCCCTAGAAGCATAAGTTAGTTGATGTCTACTAGGAAACCTTCTTCTTGTAGACTCGTGTTGGGCCTTCAAGCGTAGAGTTTTGTAGGACAATAGCAAATTTCCCTCAAGTGGATGACCTAAGGTTTATCAATCCGTGGGAGGCATAGGATGAAGATGGTCTCTCTCAAACAACCCTACAACCAAATAACAAAGAGTCTCTTGTGTCCCCAACACACCCAATACAATGGCAAATTGTATAGGTGCATTAGTTCAGCGAAGAGATGGTGATACAAGTGTAATATGGATAGTAGATATATATTTTTGTAATCTGAAATATAAAAACAGCAAGGTAACTAATGATAAAAGTTAGCACAAACGGTATTGCAATGCTTAGAAACAAGGCCTAGGGTTCATACTTTCACTAGTGCAAGTTCTCTCAACAATATAGTTGAATCATATTTAAATCCCTCACGTGCGACAAAGAGTTCACTCCAAAGTCACAAATAGCGGAGAACAAACGAAGAAATTATTGTAGGGTACGAAACCACCTCAAAGTTATCTTTTCCGATCAGTCTTATGAGCTATCCCTATAAGTGTCATGAACAGCCCTAGAAATCGTACTAAAATAACACCTTAAGATACACATCAACCAAAACCCTAATGTCACATAGATACTCCAATGTCACCAGAGTACCCATGGGCTTGATTATATGATATGCATCACACAATTCTAGATTCATCATGTTCAATCCAACACCCTTTAAAGAGAACATAAATAATTTGAGAATATAGTAGTAGCAAATCTTCTTATCATGAGCAAAGAGGGTGGCTATATCATTCAACTTAGTAAGATGTGCCTTTATAGTTTCAGTTTCACAGCCATGGAAAGGATCAGATCAACCAAAGTAATTAACTTCGGGTCGACAGAGAATTCATAATGCTTATCAGTAACAAAGATAGGTGAAGTAGCAAACTTAGGATCACATTTCATTATAGCATTCAAAGTCTTTTCTTTATACTTGCATAATAACTTCTTAAGATCATTTCTATCCTTACAAGCAAGGATTTCTCTACCTATCACCTCATCCATAACATAACCCTCAGGTATCTTAGGCATTTAAAATCGAGGAGAGCTAAGTCTAATAGGTGTTTCATAGTTCCTAGTTTCAAAGACTTCATCAGTTTCAGTAATCTCATCAGTTTCAATAATTTCATTCTCTTTAGCTCTAGAAATTTGTTCATCAAGAAATTCACCTAGTGGCACATTATCATCAAGCATGGTACTAGCATCATCATAAGCATCATTCATAGCAGAAGTAGCATCATCAATAACTTGCGACATATCAAGATTAATAGCATGTGCTGGTGTTGCAAGTTTACCCATAACCGAAGGTGAATCAAGTACACAGCTAGATGGCAATTCCTTACCTCCCCTCGTCTTAGAGGGAAAAATCTTGGTTCTTGTATCCTTCAGATTCTTCATAGTGATCAATTGATATAAATCCCAATTAACTCAACAAATATAGCTATGCCCCCCAGCAACGGTGCCAGAAAAAGGTCTTGAGAACCCACAAGTATAGGGGATCGCAACAATTTTCGAGGGTAGAGTATTCAACCCAAATTTAAAGATTCGACACAAGGGGAGCCAAAGAATATATGTGAGTATTAGTAGCTGAGTTGTCAATTCAACCACACCTGGAGATTAAATATCTGCAGCAGAGTGATTAGTAGCACAGTAGTATGATAGTTTTGATAGCAGTAGTGACAGTAACAGTAGCGGTACCAGTGTTAGCAATGATTTTGTAGCAAGTGTAATAGTAGCAGTAGCAATAGTAGCTTAGCAAGAAAAATATGTGAAAAACTTGTAGGCACAAGATCGGTGAACTCGTTGGATAATATTCATCATGTAACAGTCATAACCTAGAGCGACACAGAACTAGCTCCAGTTCATAAATGTAACGTAGGCATGTATTCCATGAATAGTCATACGTGCTTATAGAAAAGAACTTGCATGACATCTTTTGTCCTACCCTCTGGTGGCGATGGGATCCATAAGGAAACTAAGGGATATTAAGGCCTCCTTTTAATAGATAATCGGAACAAAGCATTAACACATAGTGAATACATGAACTCCTCAAACTATGGTCATCACCGGAAAGTATCCCAACTATTGTCACTCCGGGGTTTACGGATCATAACAGATAGCAGGTGCATATGACTAGCAAGATTGGATCAAGAACATAGATATAATGGTGATAACATAAACGGTTCAGATCTGAAATCATGGCACTCGGGCCCTAGTGTCAAGCATTAAGCATGGCAAAATCATATCAACATCAATCTCAGAACATAGTGGATACTAGGGATCAAGCCCTAACAAAAATAACTTGATTATATGATGAATCTCATCCAACTCCTCACCGACCAGCAAGCCTACGAAGGAATTACTCACTCCTGATGGGGAGCATCATGGAATTAGGGTTGATGATGACGAAGACCAAAGATTCGCCTCTCTAGAGCCCCAAACAGGCTCCAAATCTGGCCTCCCAACGAACAACAGGAGGTGGGGCGGCTTCGTATTGTAAAACGCGATGAAACTTTCTCTCCTATTTTTCTTTGAAAATAGGAATTTATAGTGCTAGAATTAGGGTCAGTGGGGCCACGACGTGGGCACAACCCACCAGGGCACGCCTGGAGGGGGTGGCGTGCCCTGGTGTATCGTGCCTAACCAGGGCACCCCCTCCGGTGGTTCTTGGCTCCAGTATTTTTTATTTATTGTAAAATAATACTCCAAAAACTTTCGTCTAGTTTTGAGAACTTTTATTTCTGTTAAAAAACAACACCATGGTAGTTCTCCTGGAAAGAGCGTCAGTCTGGGTTAGTTTCATTCA
Organism: Hordeum marinum; assembly: GCA_022496015.1. Taxonomy (NCBI): domain Eukaryota; kingdom Viridiplantae; phylum Streptophyta; class Magnoliopsida; order Poales; family Poaceae; genus Hordeum; species Hordeum marinum. The sequence continues at coordinate 59,204,855 of CM039677.1, forward strand.
AATCATGCAAATTAGAGTCCAAAATAAGAGCAAAAGCGTTAGGAAAAGTAGATACGACTAAGACGTATTAGGGACGGGGTTGTCCTTCTTAAGCTTAAAAAGGAGTTTTTGTATCCCTCCGAGGTATATTCCTTAGAAAAGTCTACTGAGCACCACCTCGTCCTCCGGATTCTACCTCCACATTGGGATAACTCAGCTTTGGAGTGGATGAATTCAGCAAAGGAGCATCACATGGACTACATCTGTCAAAGTGGCACCCGAATCAACAATGGCTTTAAAGCTGAACTTGGAGTGCCTTCACCTCATCCTGGTTACCTCGGACGAGGTGCTTTTCGGTCCATGAATGCATCCTCTTCGGCGGTTCCGCTGAGAAAGCCGGTGAAAGTGCATCTGTCAGGTAATCACTATTTTAGTGATTGATCAAAATATGATTTTCGAGGACTAATGTTGTTTGCTATGTTTATCTCAAGATATTGGCTTCTCTTTGTGTCAACGGATGTCGGTAGCCCCATTGATACAAGAAGTGAAAAAGACGGTGTTTATCGGTGACTCGAGAGGTTTTTCAGTTTTGTTTTTGAGTCCTAGGAACATCCATACTGTTAATAAGGGTTTCTATGATGTCGGAGTTGGGGAACTCAAATCTCTTCCACACTCTTTTCTCTCAATCCGGGTTTGGTTTCGTTATAAGAAAATCTATTCGAATGTTTTCCATCTCTTAGCAGTCCGGGTGCTCGGAGGCTTCTAGAAGTTTTTCATTTGGTTCGGCCGGGTCCGGTGCCTGAAGGCTTCCAAAAGTTTTCCGTTTGGTTCGGCCGGATCCGGGTACCCAGGGTCATCCGAAAGTTGTCACTCTGGTTCGGCAAACCCTGGGTGCTCGGAGTTCCACCCCGAATGCCCGTACTTTCTTGTACACTGCCCCTCTGGGTGCCCGGGGTTTCACGCGTGAGTGCACGGACCTCTTTGTTTTTGTTGGTCATATTTTTTGTTGAGTCCGGGTTCCTAGGGTGGTGGCTTCACAACGGCCACATTTCCCTTGGGGGCAGTTATACCACCTTCTTCTTCCTCCTAACCCTAACCATTGCCCGAGCTTTGCTCCTCCATTCCCAAACCACCAAAAGCTTGAGATCTCCGTCCCCAAACACCCAAACTCCATAATAGATTGGGGATTGGAGGACGTTCACCCGATCTACACTTCCACCAAAGCATTTTGCGTTCCCCGACTTCTACATCGTCATCAACTTGTTAATCTTGGGTGTTTTGGCACCCTAGACGGAATAGGTCACCACGGAGCTACAATACATTGTGCTAAAGCTTCGTGGGTGTGGTGGGAGCCTCCAATTAAGTTGTGGAGAGAACCCAACCTTGTTTGTAAATGTCCGGCTGCCGCCTTCAAGGGCACCACTAGTGGAATCATGGCATCTTGCATTGTGCGTGGGCGTGAGGAAAATTAGGTGGCCCTAGTGGCTTCTTGGAGAGTATTGTGCCTCCAGCCGCTCCAACGGAGACGTACCTCCCCCAAAAGGAGGGAACTTTGGTAACACATCCTCGTCTCCACCAACTCCAATTGCGGTTACATCTTACCTTCAATTTGTGCATGCTTATATTGTGTTTCTATCTTGTTCTTGTAATTGTTGTTGTTGTCGTGCTCATCATGTAGGTTATTCACCTAGTTGCATATGTAGACAACATATTTTATTGTTGACCCTAATTTGGTAAAAGAAGGTAAAAAATTGTTAGTCGCGTATTCACCCCCGCCCTTCTAGTCGACCATATCGATCCATTCAATTGGTATCAGAACCTCGCCTCTTTTAAGGGATTCACCACCTAAAGAGTATGGTTGACAAAGGGGAAATGGTTGGGGCAACCCCGTGGTTGTGGATTCGACCATGGTCACCCGAGATGCCTTAAATGAGTCTATGACCGCACTTAAGATATCTATGCAGGAGGAGATCAAATCCATGTTAAAAGATTTCCTTAAGGGCATTAAATCCTCTACCGCTTCTAAGGAAATACTTAATCCTACTTCCTCCGAAACGGATGTTGACTCTGTCATGGAGACATCTAATAGCTTAAAGTCTAGTTCCCCTCAAGGAAAGAATGGGTCGGACACCCATGCTGTGGTTGCGCCTCCCCCGGTCTATGGAGGACCGATCCCATCACCTCATATCAACTCTCACGGGCCTCCACCCAAACTCGATTTAACTAACTTCCCCAATTGGGTTTTCGTATCAAGTCTCATTAGAATCACATCTCAACACAACTTTGGAGAGTTATTGAGCAAGGGTTCTACCCTCATGATCCAAACAACATGAATCCAAGGAAAGAAGTGGACAACCAACTTAATGCATTTGCATTGTTCATTCTCCAAGCCGTTATGCCTCCCAAAGAGCTTCCTCACTTGCGCTCCTTCACCATAGCCAAAGATGCTTGGGCGCATATCAACTCTTTGTACAAAGGAAGCTCGGACATTCAATGCTCTGATCAAGCCGATGAGTTTGTGATGAATGAAGATGAAGATCCCCACGAGCTTAACCGAAGATTGACCTTCTTGTCGTCTCACTCCGAGACCATGGGAGCAAGGATACATATGATAATTGGGTCAAGTGCAAGTTCCTCAAGGCCATCATGCCATTTAACAAAGGCATGTCCTTTGTGATCCGTCAAAGACCGGACTTCCACAGCTTGTCCTCAAGTGAAGTGTTGGATGAGTTTTTTGCAATGGACATCTTGAACAAGACCGCCCACAAAGCTCTAGCTCGTGTTCAACGATCAAAGAAGCCTAATGTTGGGTCATGATGCAAACGATCACCTATGAGGCCACGGGCCCCTTTGTGGTTCGGCGGGGGAGAGGTCATGTTGCACAAAGAGAAGAGATGATGAGGCAACATGATGACGAGATGCTAGTGTTTTACCCAGGTTCAGGCTATTGAGAAGCGTAAAACCCTACTCCTGCTATGGTGGATTGATCGGGGGAACACGAAGCACACACACAGAGCTCAAACCCGGCAAGGTTGCCTTCGGGGGAGCTGCTATGTGAATACAAGTGTCCAAAGGTTCGAATCTTCAGCTAGGTTGCACTGGGCCTCCTTTTATAGCTCAAGGGGAAACCGCAGTGGCAAAACATACATTATCTAGTGATTAGATAGCCAACAGTGCTATCATACCTAACTCTGGCATTTAGGACAAAATACCATAAATGCTATCCTAGGTGGCGTGTGGGGATGTATCCCCGGCAAGCTTCTACCACTGCTTTGGCTAACTATTTCTTAGTGTCTCGACACACCTCTCGACGGGTGTCAAATGGGCATAATCTGTCTCCCAGCGCGTCGCCACATACTTAGCGAGAGCCACTTAGCCGCCCGAGGGCTCAACACCGCATCGACAAATGACTAGCATTGCGATGCGATGGAGCGATGGATGATCGGCCCGCGCCTGCCGGGGGATGGCTTGCTGGGTCTTCCTAAAGATGTGCCCATGCCTCGATCCCCGGCAGACACCAGGGACGTGGCTGGCACAGTTCGGGCCCGTCCTGGGCCGTTGCATCGACCTTGTCGAAATTTCTTACCAAGGGTAGGTTGCTTCTATCGGAGTCCTGGTCTTGATTGCTGGTCTCGTCCTCTTGATGTGCTCCTTGAAATCACGTAGAGCGGCTTATCTAGTTTTGGGCTGGTCTTGACAAAGTAGTAGCTTTCCCCACTAGGCTTAGGCCATCGGGTCGGAGGCTTATTGTCCATGCACAAGTCAGGGGAAAATAAACACCCTTGTTTGTATACCCCGACAGAAGTCCCCCGTCCTGAGCCATACGTGTCACTTGGCATCATTGGGTTAGGCCCCAAACAGTGCACATACACACGTCGAAGAAATGCCGTCTTCACGTCCTTGATCGTGATGACTTTTCAAGCCCATGTCCACTCCGCGTAATTACCGCAGGTCGTGGGGTCGTGAAACAGTAGCCATTGCCAGGAAAAGAAATGGCATTTTTCTGAAAAGATAGCGAAGAGCCAGCCCCCGCGTGGGTTTCCAATAAAAAGGCAACGCGCATGGGCGTTGTTCATTAGCGTCCGTTCCTCCTTCCTTTATCTTCCTCCTCAAGCCAAGAAACCACCTTTGCCGCCGCCACTCGCCCTTGAAGTGCTGCTAGATCCTCCGTTGCCCTTGAGATCCCAAGAGACGGGGAAGAAGACAAGCGCCATGAAGGGGAAGCATATGGCCGCACCGGCGGACCAGACGGTTGAAGAGAGGAAGAGGAAAGCAGAAGAGCTGGAGAGTCCACAACGGAGAGATGTGGTTTTATCTCCGTTGAAATTGGATGACAATGCCTTGATCGCAAGGTACGCCTATGTGCGGGGGAGGGAAATGAATGGGCATGGAGCACATGTGGTTTTGCCGAACAGTGCCAAGGAGAAGACACCATCAGATTCGTACCGCTTCTTCTACGCGTACTTTCTCTGTGGCCTCTCCCCCCTTCTGTGATTTCTTTTGCGCCGTGATGAAGGTGTATGGGTTCCATCATGCACAAGACTCTCCATATGAAACCTTAGTTGCTAGAGGAGGGGGATATACAAATGAGAGCTCCAATGAAAGTTGATAATCGTGTCAACTTAGCTTTTGGCATGGCTCTCCTTCCGTCCTGTCGCGTGTTTATTCATGCACATTGTCCTTCCCTCCATTCACGGTCAATCTTCCTATTTGCGTTTCTCGGTGAATACATGCACGTGTACCCACCTTTGCCCTGAGATGAAGGGAAAATGAAGAGGGGCAAATGGAGATCTTGGGAGCCCATTAGTTATGAGTACAACCCTCGACACGAGCCTACTAGGTTAATGTAAATATTCACAACTAACAAGAAATGGAGGAGTAAACATGAATGGTCAAGCCTTCTCTCCTTTCCTTTGCGTCCAACAGTCTCGTAGCAACTAATGCGATGGAGGCATTTGGCGAACGGGGCCTTGCCATGGTTCGCTTGCCGGGGGTGCCAATCGATGGATTCGCTGTAGCATTTGGCTCGGGACTTATCCTTGATGAGATAAATGCAGGACCAGGCCTCATCTGAGCTTATTGACACTGGTGGCACCACCGCCATGCAGAACTGATCACACGCGGGAAGGATAGGAGAGAGAGGGGTATAGCCGTGTACCTCCTTTTCTTTTTATCAGACCGAGCCGCACCTCACTGGGGTTAAGTGGTCTTGCTCGATGATTGCGATAGGGATGGCGGCGCCGCTCAGCTCGCCCCCTCCTCGACCGCCGTCTATACTACATTTGTGCTCTCCACATCAGACGGATCAGCCGCAACACCGACGCCCCTCACCCTTGTCACTGCGATTGCTGCAGTGGCGACATGCGATGGGATCCGAGGAGGAGGAGGCTTAGGGAGATGCATTGCTCCTTTCCCTAGACGCTTCCGGCAGAGGAAATGTTGGCGAAAATTGATGCACTGCCAAGACCTCTGGTTCACGCAGATGACGCCTACCCCTACCTGGCACGCCAAAGATGTTGGGTCATGATGCACACGATCACCTACGAGGCCATAGGCCCCTTTGTGGTTCGACAGGGGAGAGGTCATGTTGCACAAAGAGCAGAGATGATGAGGTAACACGACAACGAGACATTGGTGTTTTACCCAGGTTCGGGTCACTGAGAAGAATAAAACCCCACTCCTGCTTTGGTGGATTGATCGGGGGAACACGAAGCACACGCAGAGCTGAAACTACGAAAGGTTGCCTTCGGGGGAGCTGCTACGCGAATACAAGTGTCCAAAGGTCCGAATATTTAGCTAGGTTGCATTGGGCCTCCTTTTATAGCTCAAGGAGCAACCACAGTAGCAAAACAGACATTATCTAGTGATTAGATAGCCAATATGTTGGGGAACGTCGCATGGGAAACAAAATTTTCCTACGCACACGCAAACCTATCCATGGTGATGAGCATCTACGAGAGGGAGAGTGGATCTACATACCCTTGTAGATCGCTAAGCGGGAAGCGTTAAGAAACGCGGTTGGTGTAGTCGAACATCTTCACGATCCAAATCGCCGAGCGTCCCGCGATCTCATCACGATCCGTCCCGCGATCCCATCACGATCCGTCCCGCGATCTCATCACGATCTGTCTCACGATCTTGATCACGATCTGTCCTGCGAACTCATCAGGATCCGTTCCGCGATCTCATCACGAACCGTCTCGCGATCTCGATCACGGTCCTTCCGATCTAGCGCCGAACGGACGACACCTCCGCCTTCAGCACACGTGCAGCTTGATGACGATCTCCACCGTCTTGATCCAGCAAGAGGAGGTGGAGAGGAGAGAGAGTTCACCGGCAGCGTGACGGCGCTCCGGTGATGGTGGTGGAGCAATTCCGGCAGGGCTTCGCCTAAGCACTGCGGAACTACGATCTAGAGGAGAAACTATGCACCGGTGGAACGGGTAGCACGTGGCCGGAAATTCTGTCCAAAAACCACCCAATCCACTAGTATATATGAGAGGAGAGGAGAGGAGAGGCAGCCAAGGCCTTTGGGTCGGCCGAAATAGGAGGTGGGAGCAATCCTACTTCACCTCCAATCCTAGTTGGAGTAGGATTGCCTCCTATTGGCTGATTTTCCACTTTTTGCTTTAGGACTTTCTCTCCTGCGCCATGGGCCTTTGTGGCTGTTTTCACAGCCCACTAAGGGCTGGTTATTAATCTACCACAGCCCATGGACCTCTTGGGGTCGAAATACCCCTCCCGGAGGTCCCCCGGTACACTACCGGCACTCCCGGTACACTACCGATACTCCCGGTACACTACCGATGAGCCCGAAACTTTTCCGGCGACCAAATTGGGACATCCTATATATGAATCTTTACCTCCGGACCATTCCGGAGCTCCTCGTGACGTCCGGGATCTCATCCGGGACTCTGAACAACCTTCGGTCACCACCATACATAACTCTACACTATCGAAACGTCACCGAACCTTAAGTGTGCAGACCCTGCGGGTTCGAGAACTATGTAGACATGACCGAGACACCTCTACGGTCAATAACCAATGGCGGGACCTGGACGTCCACATTGGTTCCTAGATATTCTACGAAGATCTTTATCGGTCGAACCTCTATGTCAAGGATTCAGTTAATCCCATATAACGTTCCCTTTGTTCTTCGGTATGTTACTTGCCCGAGATTCGATCGTCGGTATCTCCATACCTAGTTCAACCTCGTTACTGGCAAGTCTCTTTACTCGTTCCGTAATACAAGATCCCATGACTAACACTTAGCCACATTGCTTGCAAGGCTTGTTGTGATGTTGTATTACCGAGTGGGCCCTGAGATACCTCTCCGTCACACAGAGTAACAAATCCCAGTCTCGATCCATGCCAACTCAACAGACACCATCGGAGATACCTGTAGAGCACCTTTATAGTCACCCAGTTATGTTGCGACGTTTGATACACACAAGGCACTCCTCCGATATCCGTGAGTTGCATGATCTCATGGTCATAGGAACATATACTTGACATGCAGAAAACAGTAGCAATAAACTGACACGATCATATGCTATGTTTGTAGTTTGGGTCTTATCCATCACATCATTCTCCTAATGATGTGATCCCATTATCAAACGACATCTCATGTCCATGGCTAGGAAACCTTAACCATCTTTTGATCAACGAGCTAGTCTACTAGAGGCATACTAGGGACATGGTGTTGTCTATGTATCCACACATGTATCTGAGTTTCCAATCAATACAATTATAGCATGGATAATAAACGATTATCATGAACAAGGAAATATGATAATAACTAATTTATTATTGCCTCTAGGGCATATTTCCAACACAATATGCTATCGTACCTAACTCTGGCATTTATGAAAAAATTCCATAAATGCTATCCTAGGTGGCGTGTGGGGATGTATCCCCGGCAAGCTTCTACCACCGCTTTGGATAACTATTTCTTAGTGTCTCGACACGCCTCTGGACGGGTGTCAAATGGGCATAATCTGTCTCCCAGCGCGTCGCCACATACTTAGCGAGAGCCACTTAGCCATCCGAGGGCTCGATACCGCATCGACAAATGACTAGCTGTAGGACTGAAAGTATGTCTAGACGGGGGGGGGGGGCGTGATTAGACTAGTTGATCAAATAAAAATCTAGCGTTTTCCCAATTTCTAGTGTGGGAAGATTTTAGCATTCATAGCAAGTCAAGTACATCCTACACATGCATGTCTTCGAGTATAGCAGAGGAAAATAAAGACAAGCATGAATAGTAAAGGAAGGTGTCGGTGCACTAGAGTTTTTAGGCCATCTAGTGTCCCTTTACTCGTGCCTTACCAAGCACTAGCACAGAAGAACCAAGAATACCGGCAAGACCTTGCCGGGAGGGCTTTAGAGCCTCCAGGCCCCCCGACAAGGCAAGGCTCCCGGCAAGCACCACCAGCGCGCAAGCCAGGTGTCGATTCACTTGGACGCATGTCGCGGCATCGATGCTGGAGGGAGCTAAGGGGGCCGATGGGACGGCCCCCCGTCTTGTCCCACCGACGAACTGAGGCGCCTGATGGTGCATTTAATGCTCTTGTCCTACTCCGCCAGAGTTAGGTATGATAGCACTATGCATCCCATGTGCACACTGTACGTCACTGTTGGGATTCCCCTTAAGTATAAAAGGAGGCCTAGGGCGTTACAGGAGGGACTTTTCTTTTGGACCTTTCGGACTTTTGGACTTTTGGAAGGTTAGATAGTTGGCATGTTGACAGCCAGGCATTTAGACTAGGGACTACCAAGCTCACATAGCAGCCGTCCATGGCGCTCCTGTAGTTGGAACCCTAGAACACGATCAGTACAACCGAGCAGGAGTAGGGTTTTAAGCATCCGTGCAGCCCGAACCTGGGTAAAAGACTCACCCATGTGCAGATCACCAGACCGTCTCTTTGTGTCAGATCGCCCCTCCCCCGCCGTACCAAAAGGGATCCCCATGTGATCCCATAGGTGCTCATTCCCCATGACATCTCTAGCGCGCCAGGTAGGGGACACGCTTGAGTGGTGCGAACCCATTCTGGTGAACCGTGCCCCAGCTTCATCATCACCATGGCACCCAAGAAGAGGGGCCTGAAAGCAGTTGGCATGTCTGCGTCCACCATCCTTGTATCTTCTCGGACAGGAGGCGGTGTGGACGCGGGTGGGGAAGAAGGAGGCGGAGGTTTGGAACTTCCGCGACGCTCCGGTGACCAAGGCCAAGCAAGCAGCGACGCTTGCTGCAGAGATGCCCATGGCGACGGTGGGAACCCTCGTGCCCCTGGGTCTCAGGACGGAGCAGTACCGCCTGTGGGTGGTACAATGAACTTCGGGGGCAGAAGAGTGTCTTCTAGGGCACCCATGCCGGTGCCTACACCGCGACCTTCTCAGGATGCGTGTGGAGAGCTGCGCCACGACGCCCGTAGTTCTCAACGTCCCCACGGAAAAGCTCCTGCGCATCATTCTCGAGACGCGCGGGACCAGCATGCGAGCCGGAGTGGCATGCCGGTGCAGAGCCACGACAATGCTCCTTCTAACATGGTTAGGAGTCAGAGCACCTCGCGTTCCTCGCGCCGCTCGCTACCGTCCACAATAGAGGAGACGATGGCACGAGCGCAGCTACTCTTGAACTTCCCTCCTACGGCGGAGAAGCTCGACAAGTGGAGAGCCACCATTCAGAGCCTCCACAGCCTCGCAAATAAGCTCTGGTCTACAGGGCCGCCTCAGACCAGCGGCAAAGCGCCCGGAGTCGGCGCGACCTCGGCAGACTCTCCTCCGCAACAGCATTGCCGGTCGCCGACCCGACGGGCAGACGCCTACGACAATTACTCAACGGCGTCGTCTGACCCACGGATGTGCCGTGATCAGCATCATGTTCTTTGGAAACATGGCAAAGAAGACGCTCGAACTGCAATCGAGCGGCGGCAGGAAGCGCGCCTTCAATCAGATAAGCGTGCGGGGCCCACTGTAGACAAGCCCATGCCGGGGTACCCTGTCATCCTACCTTACAAGGTGGGCTATGCAGCGTTTACCCATGAGCTGCGTCAAGTCCACTGGCCCAACTCCCGCTTGTTCGAACCAGACGTCCTGGAGAAGTATGACGGCAAGGCCCATCCATCAGAGTTCCTGAGCATCTACACCATCGAGGTGCAGGCTGCCGGGGGCCGCGACAACAAGATATTAGCCAACTACTTCCCATTGGTGCTTAAGCCCAACATTAGATCATGGCTGATACACTTGCCGGAGGGGTCCATCGCTTCCTGGGCAGACGTGTGCCACGAGTTCGTTGGCGCCTTCACTGAAGGTCATCAAGCTCCTGGCCAGGAGAGCGATCTGCACATCATCTCCAAAAGGAAGGCGAAACTCTTTGCAAGTACATCTAGAGGTTCAGCCACGTGTACCACCACATCTCAGACGTCCACCCTACCGCTGTTATCAGCGCGTTCCATCAGAATATGCGCAACCGCAGGATGCGGGAAGAGCTGGCGATGAACGGAGTCAGGGACGTCGTTGAGCTTTATGCTTTGGCAGACAAGTGCGCTCAAGCTGAAGAAGGGAGAAGACTCCTCTGTGAATATGTCAACGCAGAGGTCGACTCCGAAGAAGAGGATACTGCTGCCCCGACAAAGAAGGGCCGTCGGCGGAATAAGAAGCGCAAGGGCAAGACCGTGCTTGCCGTCGAGGCATCCGGCAACCCTTGCGCCGCCAAGAAAGGCTAGAAGATGGCCCCGGCAACGATGTCGCAGGGTGCGCCTCTTGCCACGCCCTGGCGGTTGCCGGCAAGCCAGAAGACTTCGGTAAGCGGTATTGCAAGATCCATCACACCAAAGGCTACGACCTCCAAGACTACCAGCAAGTTGAGCAGCTTGCCGAGAAGCAGAGGGCCGAATATGAAAGGCGCAACAAGGAGAAGGGTCAGGACGGTGCTGAGGGATCCGGCAAGAAGCGTGTTGGCCGACAAGGCCGCCGCGGCAAGCCCAAGCAACAGAATGACCGGCCAGCCCGTGGCCATGACAAGCAAGAAGGAGATGATGACAATGTCGAAGAGGACAACGAGTCCAATGAGCATGAGTTTCAGAAGGCTACGAAGATGATGTGCATTGAGGGAGGAGCCTCGTCGCATTCATCTCACCGACAACTTAAATAGTGGGGGCGCGAGGTCAATGTGGCAGAGCCCTCTATCGGCGCATAGGGACCCATAAAATGGTCCAACACTCTTATCATCTTCGACGCCGAGGACCACCCTGATCACATAACTGTGGTTGGGTGCATGCCGTTGTTGGTCTCACCAACATCTCCAACCTCAAGGTGATGAAGATGTTAGTCGATAGTGGGGCCAGCCTAAACCTGATCTCGCCCAATGTCATTCAAAGGTTTCAGATTCCCGGCGAAGATCTCAAGCCGACACATGCTTTCCAAGGGGTCAATTCAGGAAGGACTCAGCCGAAGGGCAAGGTCACGCTACCGGTGACATTTGGCAGCGACATCAATTTCAGAACGGATAAGATCATTTTTTTACATTGCTGAGATCTCTTTGCCATACAATGGCATTCTCGGCCGTCCGGCACTGGCCAAGTTCATGGCGGCCACTCACTTCGTTTATATCCCGCTGAAGATGCCCAGACCAATGAGCGTCATAACCAGCCACTTATCTGCGCCGACCAACTCTACCGGGGCACGGTTGCAGCACCTGCTACTAAGGCACTTGCTCCTGTCGCTGAAGCTCTGGCGGGGGGGGGGGGGGGGAAGAAAACCGACAAGGCCTTCAGCGCACAATCTAGCAAGCGCACCTCTTCGGGGTGTTGCGCTAATGTTGATGATGTGCCAGAGAGCTCCACCGGCAAGAGAAAAAAGTCCAAGATTGCCCCACCAGAGACCAAAAAGGTGTCTGCTAAGGAGGACGGCACGGGGGGAACTTTCACCATAAGTTCCACCCTTGACGACAAATAGGAAAGCATGCTCGTCGCCTTCCTACGGGCGAATGTCGATGTGTTTGCATGGAAACCATCTGATATCCCCGGTGTTCCCAGGAAGGTGATTGAGCACCACCTTGCCGTCTGCCCACACGCACGGCCCGTCAAGCAGAAAGTTCGGAAGCAAGCCTTGGAGCGGCAACAATTTATTGCCGAAGAAATCAAGAAGTTAGAGGCAGTTGGACTGATCAGAGGAGTACTCCACCCTACGTGGTTGGCCAATCCAGTTGTAGTGCGCAAGGCGAATGGGAAGTGGAGGCTATGCATTGATTTCACAGACATCAACAAGGCCAGCCCCAAAGATCCTTTTCCCTTGCCGCGCATCAACCAGATTGTGTACTCCACCACCGCTTGTGACTTATTGTCTTTCCTTGACGCCTATTCCGGTTATCATCAGATCTTTATGGCCAAGGAAGACGAAGGGAAGACCACGTTCATCACCCCATGTGGTACATACTGCTTTTTGCGTATGCCTTTCGGTTTGAAAAGCGCTGGTTCTACTTTTGCAAGAGCAGTCCAGATTGGTTTTGAGCGCCAGCTGCATAGAAATATGGAGGCTTATATGGACGATATAGTGGTCAAAACCAAGGACAAAGCTATGCTCATAGCAGACTTAGAAGAAACATTCACCAATCTGCGCAAGATCAACATGAAGCTCAAACCCGAGAAATGGGTGTTCGGCGTCCCATCCGGAAAGCTTCTCGGGTGCTTTGTGTCTCAACCAGAAATTGCAGCAAATCCCGAAAAGATCAAAGAAATTGAGCAAATTGAGGCACCAAGACGAGTCAAATATGTGCGATGCCTTGCCGGCTGTGTTGCTGCTCTGAGTAGGTTAATCTCAAAATCCGCTGAGTGCGCCCTCCCCCTTTTCAAAATCTTGAAGAAGGCAGGACCAATGAAATGGACTCCGGAAGTGGAGGCGGTGCTGCAGGATTTGAAGAAGTACCTTTCCTCTCCGTTAGTCCTAGTTGCACCAAAACCACAAGAGCCGTTGCTGTTGTACCTAGCGGCAAAGAATCAAGTGGTAAGTGTTGCACTAGTGACTGAAAGAGAGGTTGACGAAGAAGCAGCAGCAACGGCAGGAACGCCAAGCGATGAGCCAGAGCAGTCTCCGACGGGGTCTGGTGCCGACAAAGAAGGATCTGCATAGTTGAAAGAGATGGTACGGAAGAAGAAAGTGGTGCAGCAACCAGTCTATTTTGTCAGCTCCTTGTTGAAGGGGGCTAGATCAAGGTATTCTGGCATGCAAAAATTTCTCCTCGGCCTTCTTATGGCCTCGAGGAAGCTGCGCCATTACTTCCAAGCACATGAGATCACCGTTGTCACTCGCTTCCCGCTACAGCAGATATTACGAAACCCAGAAGCTACCAGCATGATTCTGGAGTGGGATTTGGAACTATCAAGCTTTGGTCTTAAGTTTGAAAGCACTTTGACCATTCAGAGCAGGGCCTTGGCGGAGTTCATTGCAGAATGGACCCCAACACCCGATGAAGAGATTCTAGAGTCAACTCTCCCCGGCAAGGAGACTGATCAAGAATGGATCATGTATTTCGATGGAGCTTTCTCGCTACAAGGCGCTGGTGCTGGAGTGCTGCTTGTCGCACCCACCGGAGAGTACCTCAGATATGTGGTCTAGATGCACTTTCCCTGGGAGAGATCAACAAACAACACTACTGAGTACGAAGGGATGCTTGCCTGTCTCAGGATCGCAGCGGACCTCGGGATCAAGAAACTTATTGTGAGGGGTGATTCTCAGCTTGTAGTCAGGCAAGTGAACAAAGATTACCAGAGTCCATTGATGGAAGTTTATGTAGAGGAAGTGAGGAAGTTGGAAGAACGTTTTGACGACCTGCAAATGGAGCATGTCCCACGTGCAGAGAACAACATTGTCGATGGCCTGTCAAAATGTTCTGCCCTTAAGTTACCTGTGGAACCAGGAACTTTCATGCTCCAACTAACTCAACCCTCCATGACACCATCAACGGGACAAGAGAAGAGAATGAAGTTATGTTCCGGCAGGTATTTCCCGGCAGAGCTCCCTGAAGCCACCCGCGAGAAGGTTGCTAGACGGAACGACATGCCTATCAATGAGTACTGTGCTCCGATGGGGACCTCATCCCCTGCCGTAGAAGCGTACGCTCCCGCCAGGCTTGCCAGGTCGCTGCGGTCTCCGACAGGCCCACATGCCCTCGTCGTCGAGGCAAATGCTCCCCCGATAGAGGATACGCCTTTAGTCCTTGTTGTCGAGCCCCAGGCTCCGTCTTGGGCACAACACATCGTCCAATTCCTTCAAACAGGAGAACTTCCAGAGGACCAAGAGGAAGCAGAGAAAGTATCCCGCCGGTCTCATATGTACCAGTTCGTAGACAACATCCTGTACAAAAAGAGACTGAATGGCATGAAACTCAAGTGCGTTTCTCGGGAGGATGGACTAGAGCTGTTGGCAGAGATACACGGAGGCATATGTGGCTCCCACATAGGATCAAGAGCACTTGCCGGAAAGGCATTCCAGCAAGGTTTCTTTTGGCCCACTGCCCTCCAGAATTCAACTATGTTAGTAACCAAGTGTGAAGCATGCCAGTTTCAATCAAAGAAACTACATAAACCAGCTCAAGCCCTTCAAACAATCCCTCTCTCCTGGCCATTTTTGGTCTGGGGGCTCGACATCTTGGGTCCCTTTCCCCATGCTGTCGGGGGCTTTGAGTACTTGTACGTGGCAATCGACGAGTTCACAAAGTGAGGAAGGTGACAGCACAGTCTGCCATCAAGTTCTTTAAAGGACTAGTTTGCCGCTTTGGTGTTCCCAACAGGATCATCACTGACAACGACACACAGTACACGAGCAACACCTTCATGCAGTATGTCCATGACCTTGGTGGAAAAATCTGTTTTGCTTCTGTTGCCCACCCGAGGAGCAACGACCAAGCAGAGAGGGCTAATGCTGAAGTGCTGCGAGGTCTCAAGACATGAAATTTTGATAGGCTGCACAGGTGCGGAAGGAACTGGATTGATGAGTTGCCAGTGGTTCTTTGGTCGATCAGGACGACACCAAATCGAGCTACTGGCCAGACACCCTTCTCCCTAGCCTATGGGGCAGAGGCAATTCTCCCCACGGAACTCATATATGGGTCTCCTCGAGTGCTCACTTATGATGAGCTCAAGCAAGAGCAGTTGCGGAAAGACGACGCGATGCTCCTTGAGGAAGATCGTCTTCAGGCTGCTATGAGAGCTACACACTACCAGTAGGCTTTGCGCCGCTACCATAGCCGCAAGGTCAATGCCAGAAGTCTTGAGGAAGGCGACCTTGTTCTTCGGCGAGTTCAATCCGCCAAGAATCCAAACAAGTTGACGCCAAAGTAGGAAGACCCTTAGCGGGTAGTACGAGTCACTAGGCCCAGCGCAGTCCACCTAGACACCGAGGATGGCGTTCCGGTGAGCAACTCCTAGAATATCGAACATCTTCGAAAGTTTTACCCATGAGGAGATGATATGAACCAAAGTATCCCAAATCTCTTTTGCATTCTCAAGACGGCTGATTTTGTTGAATTCTTTGGGGCATAGGCAATATAACAGAATGTCGCATGCTTGAGCTTTGTATTGTAACATCTTCAACTCATCTGCGGTCGCTTCATGATCCGGTTCCTTTCCATCACCAAATAACTCACCTTTCAAGCCAACACGAACAACAACCCATACGACAGGGTTATGACCAAGAACATGCATTTTCATTTTGTGCTTCCAACTAGCAAAACTAGTGCCATCAAAGTACGGACCTCTACGGTGATAATTTCC
Source organism: Hordeum marinum (assembly GCA_022496015.1). Classification (NCBI taxonomy): domain Eukaryota; kingdom Viridiplantae; phylum Streptophyta; class Magnoliopsida; order Poales; family Poaceae; genus Hordeum; species Hordeum marinum. The sequence continues at coordinate 59,220,607 of CM039677.1, forward strand.
CTCATTAGACGCCATTCTCTCCTTGGTTGTGAAACCAATGCAATGGAGACCAAAACTCTAATACCACTTGTAGGACTAAAAGTATGTCTAGAGGGGGGTGATTAGACTACTTGACCAAATAAAAATCTAGCCTTTTCCCATTTTTTAGTGTTGGCAGATTTTAGCATTCATAGCAAGTCAAGTACATCCTACACAAGCATGTCTACGAGTATAGCAGCAGAAAATAAAGACGAGCATGAATAGTGAATGAAGGGTAGGAAGATCAAACGCATTTGGTGACATGATGATTTTTCCCGTGGTTCCGATATGTGGTGCTATCGTACGTCCACGTTTATGGAGTCTTCAACCCGCAGAGGGTAATGGTCGTGGGAGTCCATGGAAGGCTCCACCCACGAAGGGTCCACGAAGTAGCGACCTTGACTATTCCATAATGGTTTCCGTCCACGAAGCAGTAGCCTCACTCGGGGTAGATATTCACGAAGTAGGCGATCTCCTTGCCCTTACAAACTTCTTGGTTCAACTCCACAACACGAAGTAGGAGGTTCCCAAGCGATACCTAACCAATCTAAGAGGCAACACCCTCCAAAAGGTAATAGGCTTGGTAATGCCGATGAACTCCTTGCTCTTGTGCTTCAAGATGATAGACTCCTCAACACACAATCACTCTCTCACAGATTTGGCTTGGTGGAAGAGATGGGATTGGTGGAAAGCAACTTGGGGAGGCTAGAGATCAAGTTTCATGTGGTTGGAATGGAATGGCATGATCTCAACACATGAGTAGGTGGATCTCTCTTAGAAAATATGATGCGGCAAGTATGGAATAGTTCTGAGTGCTTCTCTTATGAGTGAGTGGTGGTGGAGGGGTATATATAGGCATCTCCAAAATTCCAACCGTTACACCTAATAAGTCAGACTCGGTGACACCGATGTGTTAATCTTGGTGGTACCAAGTTGCCTCAAAGGTAGCAACTTTTGAATCTCGGTGAGACCGATACATAAAACTCTGTTGCACCAATAAGGTGACCAACGGTCTGATTGCCAAACTCGGTGACATCGATCCAACAAACTCAGTGGTACCGATTTTGTGAATTTGCGTAACAGAAAGTTGGCAACCCAAACTCGGTGGCATCAAAATGGAATTGGTTGCACCGGAGTGGCTAGGGTTTGGCTGAGTCTGTCTAGGGTTGAGAATCGGTGGCACCGAGTGGAAAGTGTTGGTTGCACCAATTTTGGATATTTGACTTTCGACAGACTTTTGTGGAAGAGCTTGTGGGTGTATGTGGTGACTATCACTTGTGCATGTATGAGCATTTTGTTCACCAACAATACCTTACCCCCTTTTAATAGTATTGGCTTTCCTATGGATTCAAAGTGATTTTTCACAAAGTAAAATGTAGAGTCCTCTTGCTTGAAGCTTTGCCAAATGATTTCCTTGCATCTTGGGGCATTCCACAATCCTTTTGCCAACCCATCATTGAACTTTTCCTGAAACATGCTTAGTGGAAACATTAGTTCAATGACATATATGTTGTTATTAATTACCAAAACCACCAAGGGAGCAAATGTGCTTTCACTAGCGTTGCGATGCGGTGGAGCGGTGGCTGATCAGCCCGTGCCTGCCGGGGGATGGATTGTCAGGTCTTCCTAAATATGTGTGTGTGCTTCGGTCCCCGACAGGCACCGGGACATGACTGGCTTGGTTCGGGCCAGTCCTGGGTTGTTGCACCGACCTTGCCGGCGTTGCTTAGTCAGCATAGGTTGCTTCTACCGGAGTCCTGGTCTTGATTGCTGGTCCCATCCTCTTGATGTGCTCCTTGAACTCATGTAAGCGGCTTCTATGATTTTGGGCTGGTCTTGATAGAGTAGTAGTTTTCCCCAGCAGGCTTAGGCCATCAGGTCGAAGGCTTATTGTCTGTGCACAAGTCAGGGGAAAATAAACACCCCTGTTTGTGTACCCCGACACCTAACCTTGATTTAAAGGCCAAGGTGATTCCAAAAGAGGAAGAATGGGAAGAAGAAGAGAGTTTCCCTGAAGACACCAAATATGCTTATCACCAACACATGGCTCTTGCATCAAGGCAATTTTGGGGCAACAAGAGAAACTCCAAGCCAAGCTTCTCCAAGGACAACTCAAGTGGGTCCAAGGGCAAGCAACGTGTGAGCACTTGCTACAATAGTGGCAACATGAGTCACTTCATCGTGGATTTTCCATATGGGAAGAGGGAAGACAATGGTGGCAACCTAATCCGCAAAGATAAGGCCAAGGCTTTCCCCAATAAGAACAACTTCATGAAGCGGGTGCCTCAAAAGGGTATGTCGCGCTTGAAGAGTATGCCTCCGATGATGATGATGATGATGCAAGTGGTGAAGGAGTTGCAACAGCCTCCGTTACCATTGTCATCTATTCCCCAACCCCGGTGTCACTCTTCGACTCCCCCAACAGGAACCTCTTCGCCCCCCGCCAAGTGCCTTATGGCGAAATCCACCAACAAGGTAACCTCCGACATAAAAACTACTATCACTACTCATCTTTGTTTGACGGATTGTGTATATGAAATAGAGATGGTTAAGGTGGATGAAAATGAGTTTGTCAAGTTCTTGGGTAAGCTCAAAGGTGAAACCAAGAAGCACTTTGTTGCTCTCTTGGAACAACTAGGTGAGGTCATTGATACCATTGATTCTCATAAAGAGACCATCACTAAGATGAAATGTCATAGCCGTGACTTTTCCGATGAGATGGTGGATCTTTCAAATGCTCTTGAGGAGTCACACAATGTTGACCTTGCTAAGTTAAAGAAAGATCATGAGCATGCTCAAGTTCTTTCTCGCATGCTTAAATTCAAGAACATTGAACTTAGGGTTGGCCATGCCAGACTTAGAGAGGAATTTGAGTCACTTGACAAGGATACTACCCCTTGTTGTGAGCATGCACATATTGTTGAGGAGAATGCCAAGTTGAAAGAGCAACTTGAGAAAGGCCTTGTCACTAGCATTCAAGGTGAGAAGAATCTCAATGACCTTTTCATTAATCAAAAGGAAGTTGTAGCTAAGGAGGGACTTGGATTTGCACCCAAGCCAAATAATAAGAACACCAAGAAGAAAGACAAGACCAATCAAGTGACCCACTCAAAAATATCTTTGTCAAATAGGGAGAGAGTGCTCCTAAGGATAAGAAGAACAAGGTGGTTCGTGGTGGTGCCAAGAGGGGCAAAATCACTACACCCAACAATGTCGGTGATTTTAGCCCTTCCTATGCTTTATGATGTGCTAGTGATGGGCATGTCTTTGCCAAATTTGTAGGTTCTCCTTATGAGTACAATGAGTGGTCTATTTGGGTTCCTAAGACCCTTTTTACTAACATGAAAGAACCCATTCAAGAATGGGTACCTAAAACTAAGCACTGATCTTATGGAGGATTTTTTTCGATGGAGGTTCATGGTTGCTCGATAGTGGAGCAAAAAATCTTATGACCGGAAGCAAGGACTTGGTGGTGGACGTTGAAGCTAGTACATCTATGCCCACTCATGTCCAATTTGGTGCTCCAATGTCAAAGGTATTGGCTCTTGGCAAGGTGGTGATCTCTCCGGATCTAACCATTGAGAAAGTCATGCTTGTTGAGACCCTTGCATACAATTTACTTTCCGTTCGTCAACTTACACTCATGGGTTTTTCTACATTATTTGATCTTAATATCGTGGCCCTTTTTTGGAGCAAGACTCTTAAAGTGTAGCCTATGTTGTGTGTTTTGAGAATGGTCTCTATGTGGTCAACTTTTCGAAGAGACCCACTAAGACCGCAACATGTCTAATGGCTAAAGTTGACGTGGGGTGGCTATGGCATCGCCATTTAGCCCACGTCAATATGAGATATTTGCAAAGTCTCCTCAATGGGGACCATGTTCAAGGACTCACAAACATTAGTTTTGCTAAAGATCGTGCTTGTAGTGCTTGTATCGAAGGAAAGCTACAAGAGATGGCTCACCGACCCAAGACAATTACATCTTCAAAGATGCCCTTGGAGCTCCTTCACATGGATCTCTTTGGATGTCCATCTTTTGATAGTCTTGGTGGGAGGACGTATTGCTTGGTGATTGTGGACAATTATTCAAGATACAGTTGGGTATATTTCTTCAACAGGAAGAGCGAGACCCAAAAAATGACAACTGACTTTGCAAATGAAGCTCAACGTCAACATGATGCAAAGATATTGATCATTAGAAGTGACAACGACACCGAGTTCAAGAAATACACCTTGGATGAGTTTCTTAGTGATGAGGGGATCAAACATCACTATTCCACACGTTATACCCCTCAACAAAATGGTGTAGCGAAGAGGAAGAAGTGGATGTTGATGGACACGACAGGGAGCATGATGGCAGAATTCAAATCTTTGTATAACTTCTGGGCCGAAGCCATCAACACCGCTTGACATCAACATCGGCTCTACCTCTGCAAAGGCTTGAACAAGACCTCGTATGAGATACTTACTAGTAACAATCCCAACATCAAGTACTTTCGGGTGTTCACTCATAAGTGTTTCCTTCTCAAGAAAGGTGCTCGTTTTTCTAAATTCAAAACTAGAGCTCAAGAGAGCATATTTGTTGGTTATGCTACAAACTCTCATGCTTACCGTGTCCTCAACAAGTCCAATGGAATCATTGAGGAGACATGTAACCTGGATTTTTATGAAACTAATGACTCCCAAGTGGATCAAAGTGGTCTTTGTGATGTAGGTGATGAAATTCCTCCTCAAGCCGTAATAAGAATGGGTATGGGAAATTTCCTACCCGTTGAGGAACCCCTTGTGCTTGAAGGAGAAGGACAATGTTCTACATAAGTGGAACCATCACAAACACTTGATGCACACACTCTCGAAGAACAAAGTGAAGGCCCTCAACCAAGTGAACAATATCAAGGCAAGACCAACCTCATGATGATGGTGATGTACCTAATATTGTCAAGATCATGTTCATGACCCCGAGTGAGCTCAAGTTGAAGATCAATATCATGATCACGCTCAAGATGATAATTATGATGCTCCTCAAGGCTCACTTGAATAATAACTAGGGCATTGGGCCGCCAAGATTGCTTCCAACCTTAAACAAAAGGGACACATCATGGAGAATGTCCTTGGAAGCTTGAGAAAAGGGTAACTACTCTTAGACAATTAACAAACTTTTGTGAGCATCACTCGTTTGTTTCTTGTGTTGAACCTCAAAAGGTATTTGAGGCACTCAAGGATCCAGATTGGCCAGAATCCATGCATGAAGAACTCAACAACTTTGAGAACAAACTGTGGCAATTGGTGCCAAGGCCAAAGGAGAACCATAGTGTGATTGAAAACATGGATCTTCAATAACAATCAAGACATATGGCATAGTCATTCACAACAAGGTGAGATTGGTAGCTCAAGTCTACTCCCAAGTCAAGGGGATCGACCATGGTAAAACATTTGCTCACGTTGTTCAGCTCGAATCTATTCGCATGTTGCTTGCTTATGCTTCTCATCATGATTTTAAATTGCAACAAATGGATGTGAAGAGTTGTTTTCTAAATGGTCCTTTAAATGAGTTGGTATATGTCAAACAACCCCCAGGTTCGAGGACTCCAAGTTCCCCAATCATGTATAGAAGATTGATAAGGCTCTCAATAGCCTTAAACAAGCCCCACGCGTGTGGTATGATCACCTTACCAAGTTTTTGCAAGATCGTGGTTTTGAAATTGGAAAAGTCGACCCTACTCTTTTTACTAAGAGTGCAAAGGGGGAATTGTTCATAAGCCAACTATATGCCGATGATATTATTTTTGGTTCTAACAAAGCTTTCAATGATGAGTTTGTCGCACTAATGACCGAGAAGTTTGACATGACTATGATGGGAGAGTTGAATTTCTTTCTTGGATTCAAAGTCAAACAACATAGAGAAGGAACCTTCTTCAAGGAAGCCCAATATACCCAAGACATGCTCAAGAGATTCAATCTAGATGATGTCAAGCTGGCCAAGACTCAAATGCCAACCAAGTGCAACTTGACATTGATCCCAATGGTAAAGCGATGGATCAAAAGGTATATCGTTCCATGATTGGATCCTTTCTTTATCTTTGTGCATCTAGACTAGATATCATGTTGAGTGTGGGAATATGTGCATGGTTTCAATCTGCACCAAAGGAAAGCCACTATGTGGTGGTCAAGCAAATCTTTCGATATTTGGCTAATACCCCAAACTTTGGCTTATGGTACCCCAAAGGAGCAAGTTTTGATGTCATTTGATATTTGGATTCGAATTGGGTGGGAGACCGTGTGGAGAGTAAGTCCACTTCTGGAGGTGTCAATTTCTTGGTTGCTCTTTGGTGAGTTGGCCTTCCAAGAAACAAATTGTGTTTCTCTCTCGTCCACCGAAGCCCAGTATGTAGCTGCTGCAAGTTGTTCTGCTCAATATCTGTGTATGAGGCAAACTTTAAAGGATTACGGTGTCACTTGTGACAAAGTGTCTCTTCTATCTGACAATGAAAGTGAAATCAAGATCTCCTACAATCTAGTGCAACATAGCAATATGAAGCATACTGAGATTCGTCATCACTTCATTCAGGATCACATCAAGCGTGGGGAGATTTATCTTATATATGTCAACACTCATGAACAACTAGCGGGTATTTTCATGACGCCATTGGACGAAGGAAGATTTTGTGAGTTAAGGCATGAGCTTATCATTGATTTTAGCAATGTGGCTTGAGGCAATGCATATCCCACCACACTTATCATTTTATCTTGTTTTAGATGTAGGCATGGACATACGAGGAGTGTCTTCGTTCCTCTCATGAACTCACACTCCTCTTATTATGCATAAATTAATCCAATATTTCACATCTTCCATTTTTGATGGTACTTGTGCTTCAAATATGGGTTATGGTATTGGGCCCAAGGTTAAAATCTTCTCGGTGCCAAACCTTTCACACTCTAACAAAGGTGGCCTCAGCCACCGACCATGGTTGGAGTTTTCGCGCTTATGAGTGTGGGTGACCGCTATATGACATTGTTTGTGTTCCATCCCAAGCCTTCCTTCCTTGAAGACATGCTTTCACCCTTGCAAGAGTCCCATTTGATCATGCTATCGTAGTTAGGATTCCTTTTGAGGAGAGTCCGAATAGCCATAGGTCAAGTTGATAATACCTGGGAAATTTCTTTCTTTTACCCTTTTCTTAAATAAAAAAACCCAAGTATTCTCCCCAGGCACCCAGGCACCTTTGGTCCGGGCACTCAGACAGGATTTTCCCCGGGCCGCAACTTCCTAATTGCCCAGGGCACAAGGACACCTTCGGTTCGGGCACCCAGGCTGGATTTGGCCGGTCGGCCCTTGTAAGTCAGACACGCATGGGGGGATAGGGGTTCTCCCCATTTCCCCCTTCACGCCTGCCGCCACCGCCCTCCACCACCGGCCGCCGCCAGAGCTCCTCCAAGCGCCCGAAGCTCCCTCCCTGAAGTTCCGATCCTTTCCCCATGGACTCCTCTGGGAGTTCTTCCCTTCCCCTCTTTTTTTCTCATGCCTAGTTAGTATTTACTCTAGGTTTGCATTGCAATTTGTTTTCCCTTGTTGTTTTTCTGTTTTGGGGGTGGGCTGTGTCACGTGCGTCATCGGCAGTGGCTCCTTCGCCGCCCTAGGATGCCCAGACCTCCTCTTAGAGCTCGCCCGCTCCTCCCCGGGAGCCCGATTGGTAATGCCCGGGTGCCCAGCCGGTCACCTTGGCTCCGCCCCTCCCCTCCCCGGGTGCCCGACCGTCATGCTGGGAGTTCCTCTTGCACCCTTGGGTACCTAGACCTTGCCTCTGGGTGCCCAACCACCACGCTGGGAGTCTCTCCGGCACCCACGGGTGCCCAGCCATGTCAGCCTTCCTTTAAAAATCACTTATATTTTTGTGCTTGTCTAGTTTCTTTGCATGGAATCTTGCACTCATCCTTGCTCTCCATCTCATCTTGGATTTTAGGCCTCGACAGGAGGGGCTGTTGGTGCTCGTCGTGCTAAGAAGAAGATAGATGCAGCTGGTAAAGGGACATTTTTTTGCAAAGAACATTCTAGCCAAGGTTCACATGTTGCTCCATCGGCTCGTGCTCGCTGGGTTGCATGTTGCAAGCCAATCACTCAGGCATGAAACAATGATGATGAAGACGATGAACTATTTGTACCCAATACCGCTGCATCTGAGGATGATGAGGACGATTCTACGAACGACGCGGAGGAAGAGTGTGTTCCATACAATCTTCTAGCCATTGAGAATCTCAATAATCTAGGGAAGTCCGAGTACCTACAAATTCATGAAGAAGACCCTTATGTGTGTGTGATGAAAGTGCGGGTGTGGACTGGAGATTCTATAATGAGTTTCAACATCGTCCCTATGAGGAGATTATCAAAGCCAAGAAATGTAAGGTGGCTCCTCATCGAAGTCTGGATCTGGAGTACATTTGCTCTCGTGTTGATCTGTATCCAAATGTCTATCGTGTTCTTAACAAGATGGGTTTGTGATACGTCTCCAACATCTGTATAATTTTTGCTTGTTCCATGCTGTTATATTATCATTCTTGGATGTTTTACAATCATTTTATAACAACTTTATATCTTTTTTTGGGACTAACCTATTGACATAGTGCCAGTTGCTGTTTTTGCTTTTTTTTACTTTGTAGAAAATCAATACCAAATGGAGTCCAATTGCAACGAAACTTTTTTGAGATTTTTTCTGGACCAAAAGACACCCGGTTGGCGAAAGAAGTGCCGAAGAAGTAGGCCGAGGAGACCAGAACCCACCAGGGTGCGCCAGGGGGGCCCTAGCGCACCCTGATGGGTTGTGCCCTCCTCAGGGCCCCTCTGCACCGCCTCTGATGCCTATAAATTCCCACATATTCCAAAAACCCTAGGGGAGTCGATGAAACGCAATTCCAGCCGCCGCAAGTTCCAGAATCTCGAGATCCAATCTAAACACCATCATGCAGGGGTTCATCTTCTTCATAGGTGCCTCGCCGATGATGCGTGAGTAGTCCACCATAGACCCACGGGTCCATAGGCAGTAGCTAGGTGGCTTCCTCTCTCTCTTATGATTCTCAATACTATGGTCTCTTGGAAATCTATTTGATGTAAACTTTTGCGCTGTGTTTGTTGGGATCCGATGAATTTTGAGTTCATGATCAGTTTCTATCCATGAATATTATTTGAGTCTTCTTTGATGTCTTATAAGCATGATTACTTATAGCCTCGTATTTCTTCTTAGAATCTCAGGTTTGCTTAGGCCAACTAGATTGATTTTTCTTTCCATGGGAAGAAGTGCTTTGTGATGGGTTCGATCTTGCGGTGCTCTTTCCCAGTGACAGAAGGGGAAGCAAGACACACATGTATCATTGCTATTAAGGATAACAAGATGGGGTCTATTCCTACATGAATATATCTTTTCTACATCATGTAATCATTCTTATTGCATTACTCCGTTTTTTCATGAACTTAATACACTAGATGCATGTTGGATAGCGCTCGATGTGTGGAGTAATAGAGGTAGATGCAGACATGAGTCGGTCTACCTATCTTGGACATGATGCCTATATAATGATCATTGCCTTGGATATCATCATGAATATTTGATTTTATATCAATTTCTCAACATTAATTTGTTCACCCACCGTGTGCTATACTCATGAGAGAATCCACTAGTGAACCCTACGGCCCCCGGGTCTACTTTTCCAACATATTGCTTTCAGATCTATCTTTTTGCATCTTTGTTTTCAGATCTACAAAACCAAAAACCCAAAAACATATTGCTGCATATTTTATTTGCCCTTTTTATTTTGTGTTCTTGAGAGATATATCTCTCCTATCTATCACTACCTAATATATCTTTTTACCATATAGAAATTGACAACCTCTCTTTCGCATTGGGTTGCAAGTATTTGTTGTTTGTGTGCAGGTGCTGCTAATTGGCTGGTGGTGATCCTCCTACTGGTTCGCTAACCTTGGTTTCATAACTGAGGGAAATACTTAGTGTCGCTGTGCTGCATCATCCCTTCCTCTTTGGGGAAATACCAACACAGTCTCAAGCCATGTCAAAGGAATTTCTGGCGCCGTTGCCGGGGAGGAAGCGGTCTCTTCTACGTGCCTACCGTAGGCGCCAAGGGGACACCATCATCATCTCCCGGGTTCCTAATCAGAAATATCATCTCCTTGCAATTACATTATTTGCCATTTGCCTCTTGTTTTCCTCTCCCCCACTTCACCAATTTGCCATTTTATTCGCCCTCTTTTTCGTTTGCCTTTTTCCTGCCGGATCTCTTTGTTGCTTGCAATCTTGTTTGCGTAGTCACAATGAATCAAGAGAACACCAAGTTATGTGATTTTTCCAATACTAATAACAATGATTTTATTAGTACTCCGATTTCTCCTCCTGCCAGTAGTGCGGAGTCTTGTGATATTAATGCCGCTTTGTTGAATCTTGTCATCAAAGGTCAATTTGCCGGTAATCCTAATGAGGATGCCGCATCCCATCTAAACACGTTCGTAGAATTGTGTGATATGCAAAAGAAAAAATATGTGGACAATGATATTGTGAAGTTGAAATTATTTCCTTTTTTGTTGCGGGGTCGTGCAAAAATTTGGTTTTCCTCTTTGCCTCGCAATAGTATCGAATCTTGGAATAAGTGCAAGGATGCTTTTATCACTAAGTATTTTCCATCTGCGAAATTTATTTTCCTTAGGACACAAATCATTAATTTTAAGCAACTTGACCATGAACATGTTGCACAACCTTGTGAAAGAAGGAAGTTGATGCGAAGAAATTGTCCTACTCATGGTTAAAATCTTTGGATGATCATATAATTTTTTTATGCGGGATTGGATTTTGTCTCTAGAAATCTTTTAGATTCCTCCATGGGTGGTACTTTTATGGAGATTACTTTGGGTGAAGCTACTTAATTTCTAGATAATATCATGGCTAATTATTCTCAATGGCATACCTAGAGAGCACCTACTAGTAAAAAAGTTATTTCAGTTGAAGAAATTAGTACTTTGAGTGATAAGGTTGATGCTTTGATGAAATTGGTTGCCAGTAAAAATGCTCCTATTGATCTTAATTATGTTCCTTTGTCTACCTTGATTGAGTAAAATAGTGATTCCATAGATGTGAATTTTGTCTCGCGAAACAATTTTAGTAACAATGCTTATAGATGTAATTTTAATCCTAGGCCTTCTCCTGGAAATTCCTCTAATAATTATGTTACTTACTATGTTAATTCTTCTTACAATAATAATAGGAAAACCTTTGATGTTGAGATTAATATTAAAGAATTTATCAATGCACAAAAAGCTTTTAATTCTACGATAGAAGAAAAGTTGAATAAGATTGATGATATGTCTAGAAGCATTGATAGAATTTCTCATGATGTTGAAAATCTCAAGTTGAAAGCTTTTCTGCCCAATATTGATGAATCAATTAAATCTTTATATGTCTCTATGGATGAAAGTAATAAAAGAACCGCTATGCTTAGAGCTAAAAGAGAAATCTTAGAAAAATCGTTTTCTAGTGATTGCCTTCATAAAACAGATGAAGATCTTAAAGTCATTGGTGTTTCTTATATTGATTACTTGTTTAGTAATGTTAAGATTGATAATAAAGGGACTTAAGTAGAGTCAACTTTATCTAGAAGGCGTCCCAGTAATTTGGAGGGTGAAAATCCTGATGAAATTTTTGATAAAAGTGGGTTTGAAGAGGTCAAAACTTTACTAGTGATGTGCCCACTATTTTGGATTGCAAAGACTTTACTTATGATAGTTGCTCTTTGATTGAATGTATTTCTTTGCTGCAATCCATGTTGAATTCACCCCGTGCTTATGAGCAAAATAAAGCTTTTACTAAACATATCATTGATGCCATGATGAAATCTTTTGAAGAAAAGTTGGAGTTGGAGATTTATATTCCTATAAAATTGCATGATGAGTGGGAACCTACCACTAAAGTTAAGATTAAAAATTATGAGTGCTTTGCTTTGTGTGATTTGGGTGCTAGTGTTTCCACGATTCCAAAATCTCTATGTGATGTGTTTGGTCTTACCAATATTGAAGAATGTTATGTTAATTTGTAGTTGGTGGATTCTACTATTAAAAAGCCTTTGGGAATAATTAATGATGTTCTTATTCTTGCAAATAGGAACTATGTGCCCATAGATTTTATTGTGCTTGATATTGATTGCAATCCGTCTTGCCCCATTATACTTGGTAGACCGTTTTTACGCACTATAGGTGCCGTGATTGATATGAAAGAAGGCAATATTAATTTTCAATTTCCCTTGAGAAAGGGTATGGAACACTTCCCTAGAACAAGAATTAAGCCACCTTATGAATCAATCGTGAGGGTATCCTAGGAATCCAAAACTAAAGATGGCAATAGTTGAATATATGTGTTATGCCTAGCTACGGGCGTAAAACGATAGCGTTTGTTGGGAGGCAACCCAATGAATAAATGATTTTTTTGCTTTTTACTTTCTGTTTTTGAGTGTTGACACAATTATGCATATGTTATGATTGTGTTTTTATGGATTATTTAGTGTTTGTGCCAAGTAAAGCCTTTAGGATGATTCATAGGATGAGTAGAAGCAATGCTGAATCTGAAACAGAAACTTTGCGTCCAGTATATGAATTTCATTTGTTTATGAAATGCGATCTTAGGCTAAAATTGTAACACAATGTTGATATACAAATTCCTTATGTTGTCCTAATTTTTCAAAATTCTTCGATTTACAGAAGTATGGTTAGAGTACAGATTACTACAGACTGTTCTGTTTAAGACAGATTATATTTTCGTTGTATTGTGTGCTTGTTTTGATGAATCTATGGGTTATATTGAAGGGTATAAGCCATGGTAAAGTTAAAATACAGTAGGTATAATGCAATAATAAAATATGAATAGGTTTGTACCATCACCTAAAATAGTGATTTGCTTTATTATACTAACGGATCTCACGAAGATTTTGTTGAGTTTTGTGTGATTGAAGTTTTCAAGTTTTGGGTGAGATCACGATGGATGAAGGAATAATGAGTGAAAAGAGCCTAAGCTTGGGGATGATACCACACCCCAGAAGATATATCCGAATAGAAACAAGCAACTAAGCTTGGGGATGCCCCTGTGTGGCATCCCCTCTTTCTTCTAACAACCATCGGTATTTTACTTAGAGCTATATTTTTATTCGTCACATATCATGAGTTTTGCTTGGAGCGACTTGTATATTTGCTTGCTTTGTTTGTTAGTTTTTCATTTGTATCCTTGCTGGAAATACCTATTTGAGAGAGCCAAAATTATGCTATAATTTGTTAGAATTGCTCTATGCGCTTCACTTAAACTTTTTGAGCTATAGAATTGCTCTAGTGCATCACTTATATCTTTTTGAGCATAGTGTGCTTGGAATTTTTTGTAGAAATACTCTCATGCTTCACTTAGATTAATTTGAACGTTAGAAAATTTTGAAGAAATACTCTCATGCTTCACTTATACTATTTTTAGGGATGAAATCTTTATGCTCATGTGCTTTACTTAAATTTATTTGAGCTTGCCAAAAAGCAATGGCAATATATGAAACTAGTTCCAAAGTGATAGATATCCAAGGAGGATATAATAAAAACTTTCATGAAGATCATTGGGAAAACTAAACTTGATTCTTTGTAATAGTTTTGAAACATGATGATAGTAATATGTGAGTCATGTTAGTGAGTAATTGTGCTTTATTAGGAATATTGGTGTGATACGTCTCCAACGTATAGATAATTTATGAAGTATTCATGTCATATTTGCAAATGTTTTTACTATGGTTTTGTGATTTATTGGAACTAACCTATTAATATTTGCAAAATTGCACAAGTTCTTGTCTCACACTTTGATGTGTAGGAATTAATTGGAAATTGGCGAAAAAACACAAAAGGAGCCTTTTTGGAGGAGGACTCTGACTTTTCTAAAATCTCTCCACAAATAGTTTTTAGAGATTGCCGTTTGACCGACGAATACGGTGCCAAATGGAAAAAGCTAAAACTAGGAAAGCGAGGGGAATTTTATGGCATTGATTCTGGACTCCAAACTCGTCCAAAAAGGAGTTCGGATGCGATCTGTAGACCCGATTTATTTGAGGAAAATATCTGATTAGGGGATTACGAGAATTGATGACGTGATTGAGTCCAACTATTACCATATCTGATGTATACAGCAAATCCAGGACTTTGAGGATTCATGAGGCTTTGAGGAGTCCCTAGGAAGGTTCTAGAGGTGCCCAAGAGCCATTGGATCAAGGGTCCATCCATCGGAGGGCCATAGAGTACCACAAAGGCACATAAGGAAAGAAAAACCCTAATTTCGCGAGAGCCACCAAAAGCCGTGAATTAGCCTCTCCCTTGGCAGCCGCAAAGAGGAGGAGAGGATCCTCCATTGCATCACCAAGACCAAGGAAGAAGGGGGTGGCAAGGGGCCGTCGCCCGTCGCCACCGCCGCTGCCCATCGCCGACGCTGTGGCCGCCATCGCCTCCATCTCTTTGGGGCTGCACCTCTCCATCAACAACTCCCTCTTTCTCATCATGATAATGTGTGAGTAATCCACCTTGGGTTGACAGTTTGTACCGGTAGCTATGTGTTTAATCTCTCTCTCTCGTATTCTTGAGATAGCAGGATCTTGATGTATCACGGGATTTGTTAATATAGTTGGATCATATGGTGTTTTCCCCTCTCTATCATGTTGTGATGAATTGAGTTTTCCCTTTGAGATTTTTTTATTATCGGATTGAATACTTTTATGGATTTGAGAGCACTTGATGTATGTATTCCATGCGGATCCCCATAGTGACATTGGGGTATTCAAGTGATTTACTTGATATATGTTATGGCATCAACTTGCGGATTTCGGTGACCTTGGGGATCTACGTATAGGGGTTGATTACACGTTTTCATGCCTTGTTCTCCGATAGAAATCTTGGGGCACTCTTTGAGGTTCTTTGTGTTGGATTGAGTACTACGAATCTGAAATTGCTTGATGCATATTGTATAATTAACTCATGGATACTTGTGGTGACATTGGACTAGGTGACATTAGAGTTGGTTGATGCGTATCATATAGTGTTATTCCAGTACGAGCTCTTAGATAGATCGATCGGAAAGGATAACTTGGTGTTATTTTAGTATGAACTCTTGGATAGATCGATCAGAAAGGATAACTTTAAGGTGGTTTCGTACCCTACAAACAATTTCTTCTTATATTCTTTGCTACATAAGAACTTTAGAGTGATTCTTCATTGCACACTGAAGGATGGTTATGTGATCCAATTATATTATCATTGTTGAGAGATTGCACTCGCGAAAGTACGGACCCTAGGCCTTGTTTTCAAGCATTGCAATACCGTTAGTGCAACTTGTCTTTGAAGTAAAAAGTAGATGATATTTGAAAATTATTGTGCAACTTGTCTTGGCAGTACATGAAGTGTTGATTTGTTCTTATGTGTACTAACCTATCTCACGAGTTCTTTTTGAGCTTTGCGTGGATGAAGTTTTTGAGACCTAGGTGAAAGCGGGACATGAGAGGATCGAACGAGATACACAATCTCAAGCTTGGGGATGCCCATGGCACCCCAAGTAAATATTGCAAGAAGTCTCAAGCATGTAAACTTGGGGATGCCCAAGGCACCTCAAGTAAATATTTCAAGAAGTCTCAACCATCTAAGCTTGGGGATGCTACACATCTCACCTCACTTCGTCAACTATCGGTTAGCCTATGTTGAGCCTAAATTTTTATTTGTTCCCACGATGCGTGCTATTCTTGGATTTCTATTTTTGTTTAGTTTGTTGTTTGAATAAAATACTCAGATCTAAAAATCTTTATTAAGAGAGAGAGAGAGAGAGTCCTCACATAGCTATTTAATTGTTTGACTACTCATTGATCTTCACTTATATCCTAAGAGTAAATCGTGAATAAATTGAATATCATAAATCTGAAATTATCAATGTGATTTATGCTTAGTAGTAGTTTCACATCTGGTTTAGAAAGTAAAGTTATTGAAGTTTGACAAGCACAATATTGGTCATAGAAGCAATTCGTGAATGATTAGTATAAGGAAGAGAACTTTCACATACCAATTTATTATCTTGGACATCTTCTATGATTGTGAATACCCATTAATTATTTTCAAACTTGAGAAAATTAGATCAAGTTGGACAAGGAAGACAACGTAATGAGTTATGGTTGTGTATATTTGCATAGAATTTATATTGTTGTGGATCCTCCAACATGTGGTGCTTGTTTAGAACCTTTTGCTAGCCAACACTTCGTACTAAGTAGAGATACTAATTGTGTAACCAAATCCTTGAGCCAAGTTTCTTCCAGAAGAGTCCTCCATAGCTACCTATATATATGATATGAGAGGCGATTTTCTATGCATTGTGGTAGCTACACACTCTTTGGCATACATGCTTTCTTTTATATATGCGGTGTTGGATTTCTTATGGCATTGGCATGCGTATATTTTTGTTGTATAGGAAGGACTTTTTCTCGCTTCTCATTGTTTTTTCTTACCTTTTGGACACAAGTGCCTTTTTGTTATGTAGCAAGGGCCTTTTCTTACTTCTCTCAATTTTTCTGCTTGCCTTTTTGCCACAAGTGCCTTTTTGCTTTGTGACTGGTCTGAAGTCACGATATTTACTTATAGAGTTATTTTAGTATTCCAAAATAATTAGATACAAAAATTTGGGCCACCATGGGTAGCAAATTATTTTCCTATATGGTATTTCACCGCCATTCCAAGTAAATTTGCATGTGCCACCTCTAAACATTCAAATAAACATCTGTTTTGTGTGACTGGCCGCTCATGGGCGCGACGGGGGGCGGTGAGTATCTTCCATGTGAAGCGGGTTATTCTCATGATGAGTGTTTATTCACCCGTCCTTGCAAAGGAGGAGCGGTAATAGGGATTCCCAGTCTCGAAATAAAAAATGAAAAGAATTAAATAAAACTCCCCTAGGAATGTTGTTGGTATGGACGGTACCCATGGATCCGGCTAGCCGTGGAGTGTGTTTGTTGGTGGAGGGGGAGTAAACCTTTCCTTTTACCGCTTGGGAACTGCCGCTAATGTGTTTAACATGGAAGATATTGAAAACTCTTGGTTGTAACGTTGACAGGATGGGTGCACCTCCTAAAATTATATTTACCTCTGATTTAAGCTTTGAGCTCTGGCACCTTTGCAAATCCCTGCTTCCCTCTGCGAAGGGACAATCTATTTACTTTCATGTTATTTACTATTCATGTTGACTCAACTTCTTATTCCAACCTCAGTCTATTAGTTGGCAAGCATCATGTGGTGAGGAAAGATCAAAACATATATATCCAGCCAAATATATTTGATCATGACTTATTATTGTTGACAATTATCTCTACGATAAATGAGTTGGGACAAAAACATTAAGCCCCTATCTTTCTCTGTGTTCGATGGATGCCATTTTTTCTAAAAATATGCTTTGAGTACTAGCAATCATAGAAGACTATATGGCGATTGAGTATGTGAAGCTCTTACTTAGACTTTGTTGAGAATAAGTTGAATTGGAATTGTTTGGTGACTAAGAACATAAGTTGCTGAGTTTCAAGAGAATTCATTTATTGAACCATGACATTTGAATTGGTTGCTACTCTATCATGATTATTTTTATGACAAAAAGTTCCTGGTTATGATGCTAGAAAATTGACTGAAATTATCAGTTATCAAACTTATATATTATGATAGCATTAATAATTCATAAATTAGTTCTTTTATTATTTACCTACTCGAGGACGGGTAGGAATTAAGCTTGGGGATGCTGATACGTCTCCAACGTATCGATAATTTAAGAAGTATTTATGTCATATTTGCATATGTTTTTACTATGGTTTTATGATTTATTGGGACTAACCTATTAATAGTTTCAAAATTGCAAAAGTTCTTGTTTCACACTTTTATGTGTAGTAATTAATTGGAAATTGATGAAAAAATCGCAAAAGGATCCTTGTTGGAGGAGGACTCTGACTTTTCTGAAATCTCCATTGCAGCACCAAGACCAAGGAAGAAGGGGGGCAAGGGGCCGCCGCTGCCCGTCGCCGGCGTCGTGGCCGCCATCGTCTCCATCTCTTTGGGGATGCACCTCTCCATCAACAACTCTCTCTTTCTCATCATGATAATGTGTGAGTAATCCACCTTGGGGCTGAGGGTTTGTACCGGTAGCTATGTGTTTAATCTTTCTCCCGTATTATTGAGATAGCACGATCTTGATGTATCACGGGATTTGTTAATATAGTTGGATCATATGGTGTTTCCCCCTCTCTATCTTGTTGTGATGAATTGAGTTTTCCCTTTGAGATTTTTTTTATTATCGTATTGAACTAGCAGGGTGACCCGCGCATTTGCGTGGCTAGATTTAATAAATCAGTGATAATTGTTATTGTTTTCTCTTCAAGATATTTGGTCTTGTTAAAAAATAATTGTACTTTGTTAAATAATGCGTTAACTATATTAGGTTGTTGAGCAATTAAAGACCCTCGGTATTAAATTGTGCGCGTACCATATAAATCCCGATGTCATCTTCCCAACAATAGTTTCGATAAAAGACTAACCAAAGGATTGATGTGACTATTTGTAGCACTTATTTCAAATGATTGATCTCTGTATGCCCACCTTCTATTTGGTTGTATGGCAGTGGTGTTTTCCTTTTCAAATGACATGCCTCTACATATTTTGTGTTATCTAAATTTGTCAAACAAATTCCTTTTGTTCGGTCATATATTATTCTTTATGTTTACGCTTGTGGTTATTTCCATTTACTTGTATACCAAAACTCATTTTATATACTTGAATTTGTTTTTTTAATCCTTGTTTCCTAAAGCATTCTCTCCTCGTAGATTTTTTTTTGTCATGATCCTATTGCTTGACCAATTTTGTTTGACTATTTTAAGGATTTATAGTTATCTCTCAGAAATGTGCCAAGATTACTTAGGTTATTTATAATCATCATTCTATATTCATTGGAAAATTTTGAAACATCCAATTTCGTACCTATCATTGCACTCTTCTTTCTAAAACAGTTTGCCCCTCGATGCTGGCTTGATGTGTAATGTTTTTATTTCTTGCATAATTTATATTTTTGCAACCACAACACCTTTTTGCATCCTTCCTACGATATAGCTTGCATGTATCCTTGAAATCGACATGCCACACTTCTTGCTCTGTTTCATGGATGGTTAGCACCCATTTGAGACATGAATATTGTTGTACTATTTGATTGTCGTTTTTAGCTATCACCTATGAACATCATCGGTGACCGTCAATTAAAGCATACTCAATCTTCTTCTACTCATGTCGATGCATCTTCCTTTTCTAGTGAACCCACCAGCACATGTTGACACATTTAACTAATCTGTGTGCGTTGATAATGTGAGGCAAGGGTCACTTACATTGGCTTGTCATTACACTGATAAGCATTTCATTTCTATTTTTTCTTATATTCTAATAGTATTTGTGCAAGCTGATAATATAAGGGATGGACCGTTTACATTGGCATCTCATTACATTGATAAGAAGTTCATTTTATGCTAATTTTTACTATATTAATAATTTTCATCTTCTCGGATATTTAGCTATAAACTCTGGAGTACGCCCATGTCAGAATGGTTTGCTATATGGGCAAACTAATGCATGCATGTTACATCAAGTCATGGTTCGCTTGATCTGACATTTCTTTGTTCGATAACTGAAATGACTTATTTTGTACTTAGCCTTGATTTGTCGTGGTCAATTTCTGTTGTTGCGAACATAAGACGGTTTTGCTTCCTTCCAATGATATAGCTCACAATTTAGTGTAACCGATACGCCACTCTTGCTTTCCGGTTTCATGCAGCATTTGCATTGATACATAAATATTACTGTACCATTTCATCGTGGTTTATCTAACAGCCATAGGCATCTTTGGTGATAGTGAAATAAAGCATACTCCGTCTTCTCCTACTCATGTCGATACATTTTCCTTTCTAGTGAACCCATGCATGTTGACACATTTAAGTAAACTGTGCATGTTGATAAACAGAGGCATGGAATGACTTACACTGCCCTGTCACTAAATTGCTAAGCACCCTGTCACTAAATTGCTAAGCACTTTATTTTACGTTAACCTTTATTGTGTTATAACATTTTAGTTTAATTTTCACATTTTCAGATAATGTTCACCTTTTCAGATATTTTTCTATAAGCTTGGGAGTATTCATGTCGGCATGGTTTGCTATAGCAGGAGAACTAATGCATGCATGCCACACATGTGCGTATAGCACGCATCTTGATAATTTAAGACATGCTACTATATTTTTCATTTTTTTTACATTGCATACTATCTATTCAAAAATAATTAATTGTATTTACATATATTTTTATTAGTTCTATTTCATTTGTGTGCACCGGACTCCAACTCATGCACGCCAGGGTTTCACTTTTCCTTTTCGGACTTCTTCCGGTTTATCTGTCGTTGCTAAGTCAGATACAACGACCATGTTTGAATGGTGGGATGGTGTGCTTACGTAGTGGTGAGTGAGTGGTGACCATGTTTGAATCCTAGACGGAACTGATATTCCCTATTTTTTATATACATCAGTTGGGTTCGTGCACTTTTGTTTTCCATAGCCAAGTAGTACCCGTCTCGTCTACAGGAATCTGAGTTTGCATCGGGTACGGATCCGTCTTCGTTTGCACGTGCAAATTGTATTTGTCCGTGTCTTTTTCTAATATCTGCACGTGTAATAGAACATATACGTGTCTTTGCTTAATCTTGACCATTGATATATCTTAGTCTTTAAAGTGTCAAATCATCACCGTTCGTTTTCTATCGTTTTAAGTATATAATAGATATTTTTATGGATTTGAAAGCACTTAATGTATGTCTTTCATGTGGATCCCCGTAGTGATATTGGGGTATTCAAGTGATTCACTTGATATATGTTATGGTATAACCTTGCAGATCCAGTGACCTTGCGGACTCCGATAGACATCTTGAGACATTCTTTGAGGTTTTTTGTATTGGATTGAGTATTATGAATCTGAAATTGTTTGATGCGCATCGTATAATTAACTCATGGATACTTATGATGACATTGGACTAGGTGACATTAGAGTTGGTTGATGCATATCATATGGTGCTATTCTAGTATGAACTCTTAGATAGATTGATTGGAAAGGATAACTTGGTGTTATTTTAGTACGAACTCTTGGATAGATCGATCGGAAAGGATAACTTTAAGGTGGTTTCGTACCCTACAAACAATGTTATCTTATGTTCTCCGCTAGATAAAAAAATTTAGAGTGATTCTTCGTTGCACATTGAGGGACGGTTATGTGATCCTATTATATTAGTATTGTTGAGAGATTGCATTGGCGAAAGTATGGACACTAGGCCTTGTTTTCAAGCATTATAATACCATTTGTGCTTACTTTTGTTACTTGCTACCTTGCTGTTTTTATATTTTCAGATTACAAAAACCTATATCTACCATCCATATTGTACTTGTATCACCATCTCTTCCCGGAACTAGTGCGCCTATACAATTTGCCATTGTATTCGCTGTGTTGGGAACACAAGAGATTTCTTGTATTTGATTGCAGGGTTGTTTGAGAGAGACCTTCTTCATCCTACACCTCCCACGGATTGATAAACCTTAGGTCATCCACTTGAAGGCAAATTGCTACTATCCTACAAAACTCTGCGCTTGGAGGCCCAACAAAGTCTACAAGAATAAAGTTGCATAATAGACATCATGGTGTTCAGGTTTGTGATTCCCTATGCATGCACGAAAGTTAATAGTTATGCAATGAAATTATATCTTACTTATGGTGCATTATTCGGTGTTCGTTATGCTCAATGCTCGCTTATGTGATTTTTTGTTTCTTGGTATGGTTGCTTCTCAATCTATTTGCTAGCCTCCATTTGTACTAAGTAGAAATACTACTTGTGCATCTAAAATACTTAAACCAAGTTTTCCCTTATGAGTCCAGTATACCTACCTATATGCGATATTTCCATGCCGTTCGAAGCAAATTTGTATGTGCCATCTCTAAATTTTCAAAATATATTTTCTCTTTTGTGTGCCCGTACCGCTCATGAAACGGTGGGGAGTATCCAATGTTTTTCCAAGCTAGATGTGTTATTCTCAAGATGAGTGTTTATTCACTTGTCATTGCACGAGAGTGCGGCGGTAATAGGGTTGCCCATTCCCTAAATGAAAAAGAAAAAAAATATTTACTTTATGTTGTCAAATAATAAATTCCTTGTAAAGTATTGGTATGGAAGGCAACTGTGGATACGGTCCACCATGGAAAGTGAAAGTTTGGTGGAAAAAGGAATAAACTTTATTTTTTGTTTGGGAACCGCCTATGATATATCTAGCATGGAAAGTATTGTGAGCTACTTTGTCATTTTCGTTGACAGGAAAAGCATGCGACCCAAAATATTGTTTTTGTCTCAATTTAAACCTTGAGCTCTAGCACCTCTACAAATCTCTACTTCCCTTTGTGAAGGGCATATCTATTTACTTTATGCAATTTTTATTTTTACTTTGAGTCTCCATCTTCTCTTATAAAGCACCAACTAGGGGGCACTATGATAGTACTTGAGCATTGGGCATAGCTAATATTTGAGTGTGTTTCATGAATAGATCAATGATTGAGCATGATGGGCTAGGGATAACTTTCTTTAGTGTTGATATTTTGAAAGACATGGTTGCTTGTTAACATGCTTGAGTATTGAAGTCATTATGTTAAAACTAGACTATTGCTTTGAATGTTTTACAAGTCTAAATGTCCAAGCTATACAAAAGAAAAGAATATGATGAACATTTTAGGCACCATTCCGCATCAAAAATTCTGTCTTTTTATCATTTACCTACTCGAGGACGAGTAGGACTTAAGCTTGGGGATGTTGATATGTCTCCAACGTATCTATAATTTTTGCTTGTTCCATGCTGCTATATTACCATTCTTGTATGTTTAACAATCATTTTATAACAACTTTATATCATTTTTTGGGACTAACCTATTGACATAGTGCCAAAGTGCTAGTTGTTGTTTTTGTTTTTTACTTTGCAGAAAATCAATACCAAACGGAGTGCAATCGGGACGAAAGTTTTTGGAGATTTTTTCTAGACCAGAAGACACCTGGTGGGCCAAAGAAGTGCTGGAGAAGTGGGCCGAGGAGAACACAACCCACCAGAGCGTGCCAGGGGGGCCCCGACACTCCCTGATCGGTTGTGCCCTCCTCGGGGCCCCTGTCACCACCTCTGATGCCTATAAATTACCAAATAATCCAAAAAACCTTGGGGAGTCAACGAAACACAATTCCAGCCGCCACAAGTTCCACAACCTCGAGATCCAATCTAAACACCGTCACACAGGGGTTCATCTTCTTCATAGGTGCCTCGCCGATGATGCGTGAGTAGTCCACCATAGGCAGTAGCTAGATGTCTTCCTCTCTCTCTTATGATTCTCAATAAAATAGACATATTTGAGTAAACTTTTGTGATGTGTTTGTTGGGATCCGATGAATTTTGAGTTCATGATCAATTTCTATCCATGAATATTATTTGAGTCTTCTTTGATCTCTTATATGCATGATTACTTACAGCCTCGTATTTTTCTTTGAATCTTTGATTTAGTTAGGACAACTAGATTGATTTTTCTTGCCATGGGAACAAGTTCTTTGTGATGGGTTCGATCTTGCGGTGTTCTTTCCCAGTGACAGAAGGGGCAGCAAGACATGCATGTATCGTTGGTATTAAGGATAACAAGATGGGGTCTATTTCTACATGAATAGATCTTGTCTACATCATGTCATCGTTCTTATTGCATTACTCCGTTTTTCCATGAACTTAATACACTAGATGCAAGTTGGATAGCGGTCAATGTGTGGAGTAATAGAGGTAGATGCAGGCAGAAGTTGGTCTACCTATCTTGGACATGATGCCTATATAATGATCACCGCCTTGGATCTCGTCATGAATATTCGATTTTCAATCAATTGTCCAACATTAATTTGTTCACCCACCGTGTGCTATACTCATGAGAGAAGCCACTAGTGAACGCTATGGCCACCGGGTCTACTTTTCCAACATATTGCTTTCAGATCTATCATTTTGCATCTTTATTTTTAGATCTACAAAACCGAAAACCCAAAAACATATTGCTGCATATTTTATTTGCCCTTTTTATTTTGTGTTCTTGAGAGATCTATCTCTCCTATCTGTTGGAAATATGTCCTAGAGGCAATAATAAATTAGTTATTATCATATTTCCTTGTTCATGATAATCGTTTATTATCCATGCTATAGTTGTATTGATCGGAGACTTAGATGCATGTGTGTATACATTGACAAAACCATGTCCCTAGTATGCCTCTAATAGACTAGCTCGTTGATCAAAGATGGTTAAGGTTTCCTAGCCATTGACAGGAGATGTCATTTGATAACGGGATCACATCATTAGGAGAATGATGGGGTGGACAAGACCCAAACTACAAACGTAGCATATGATCGTGTCAGTTTAATGCTACTGTTTTTTGCATGTCAAGTATCTGTTCCTATGACCATGAGATCATGCAACTCACTGACACCGGAGGAGTGCCTTGTGTGTATCAAACGTCGCAACGTAACTAGGTGATTATAAAGGTACTCTATAGGTATCCCCGAGGGTGTCTGTCGGGTTGGCATGGATCAAGACTGGGATTTGTTACTCCGTGTGACTGAGAGGTATCTCAGGGCCGACTCGGTAATATAACATCACAACAAGCCTTGCAAGCAATGTGACTAAGTGTTAGTCACGAGATCTTGTATTACAGAATGAGTAAAGAGACTTGCTAGTAACGAGGTTGAATTAGGTATGGAGATATCGATGATCGAATCTCGGGCAAGTAAACATACCAAAGAACAAAGGGAACATCATACGAGATTAACTGAATCCTTGATATAGAGGTTCGACCAATAAATATATTCATAGAATATGTAGGAACCAATATGGGCATCCAGGTCCCGCTATTGGTTATTGACCATAGAGGTGTCTCGGTCATGTCTACATAGTTCTCGAACCCACAGGGTCTGCACACTTAAGGTTCAGTGACATTTCGGTAGTATGGAGTTATGTATGGTGGTGGCCGAAGGTTGTTCGGAGTCCCGAATGAGATCCCAGACATCACGAGGAGCTCCGGAATGGTCTGGAGGTAAATATTGATATATAGGAAGTCCCATTTTGGTCGCCGGAAAAGTTTCGGGCTAATCGGTAATGTACCGGGAGTGCCGGTAGTGTATCGGGAGACCACCGGGAGGGGTATTTCGACCCAAGAGGCTTCATGGGCTGTGGGAGAGTAAATACCAGCCTTTTGTGGGCTGGTGGAAGTCCCACACAAGGCCCATGCGTCTGGGAGAAAAATCCCAAAGGGAAAAAGGTGGAAAAAGGCCAAAAAAGGAGGAATCCTAGTCCTACTAGGATTGGAGGAGTCCTCCTCTCCTCCCCACTTTGGCCGACCCAAGGGCTGGATTTTTGGCAGACAAGCCTCCTCCTCCTCTCCTCCTATATATACTAGAGGATTTTAGGGTTTTGGCATAGAATTTTCAGCCACGTGCTACCCGTTCCTCTAGTGCATAGTTTCTCCTCTAGATCGGTTATCTGCAGTGCTTAGGCGAAGCCCCGCCAGAATAGCTCCACCACCATCGCCGCAGCGCCGTCACGCTGCCGGAGAACTCTTCTACCTCTCCACTCCCTCTTGCTGGATCAAGAAGGCAGAGATCGTCATCAAGCTATACGTGTGCTGAACGCGGAGGTGCCGTCTGTTCGGTGCTAGATCGGAAGGACCGTGATCAAGATTGCGAGACGGATCGTGACGAGATCGCGGGACGGACTGTGATGAGATCGCAGAACGGATCGTGATGAGTTCGCGGGACGGATCGTGATGAGATCGCGGGATGAATTGTGATGAGTTCGCAGGACGGATCGTGATTGGATCGCGGGACGGATCGTGATGAGATCGCGGGACGCTCGGCGATTTGGATCGCGAAGACGTTCTACTACACCAACCGCGTTTCTTAACGCTTCCCGCTTAGCGATCTACAAGGGTATGTAGATCCACTCTCCCTCTCGTAGATACTCATCACCTTGGATAGATCTTGTGTGTGCATAGGAATTTTTTTGTTTCCCATGCAACGTTCCCCAACAGTGGCATCATGAGCTAGGTCTATGTGTAGATGAGATCTCGAGTAGAACACAAAGAGTTTGTGGGCGTTGATGCTTAGATTGCTTCCTCCCTTGGTCGGATTTTGGTTCAGCGGTATTGTGAGATGAAGCGGCCCGGACCAACATTACTCGTACGCTTACGAGAGACCGGTTCCCTCGACCGCAACTTGTTGCATAGATGGCTTGCGGGTGCCAGTTTCTCTCACTTTAGTTGGATCGGATTCGACAAAGGCGGTCCTTGAGAAGGTTGAAAAGCAACTAGTGTATCATTGTTGTGGTTTTCGCGTAGATGAGAATTGTTCTTGCTAGATACCCGTAGCAGCCACGTAAAACATGCAACAACAATTAGAGGACATCTAACTTATTTTTGCAGGGTATGTTGTGATATGATATGGCTAATTACATGATGTGATATATGTGATTTATGAGATGATCATGTGATGTATAGATTATCACGACTTGCATGTCGATGAGTACGGTAACCGACAGGAGCCATAGGGTTGTCTTTAATTATTGTATGACCTGCGTGTCAATCATTAAGCGCTATGTAATGCTTTACTTTGTCGCTAAACGGTAGCAATAGTAGTAGAAGCATGTTGGGCGTGACAACCCCGATGGCGACATGTTGATGGAGATCAAGATGATGGAGATCATGGTGTCATGCCGGTGACGATGGAGATCATGCTGGTGCTTTCATGATGGAGATCAAAAGCACAAGTTCATGGCCATATCATGTCACTTATTATTTGCATGTGATGTTAATCCTTTTATGCACCTTGTTTTGCTTAGGATGATGGTAGCATTATAAGGTGATCCCTCACTTAATTTCAGGATAAATTGTGTTCTCCCCGAGTGTGCACCGTTGCGAAAGTTCTTTGTGTAGAGACACCACGTGATGATCGGGTGTGATAGACTCTACGTTCACGTACAACGGGTGCAAGCCAGTGTTGCACATGCAGAACACTCGGGTTAAACTTGACAAGCCTAGCATGTATAGACATGGCCTCGGAACACAAGAGACCGAAAGGTCGAACATGAGTCATATAGTAGATCTGATCAACATGATAATGTTCACCATTGAAACCACCTCAACTCATGTGATGATCGGACTTGAGTTGATGAATTTGGATCATGTATCACTTGAATGACTGGAGGGATTTCAGTTTGAGTGGGAGTTCTTAAGTAATATGATTAATTGAACTCATTATCATGAACATAGTCAATAGTGTCTGTGCAAATTATGTTGTAGATTACTTTCTCGCGCTGTAGCTCCCTTGAATTTTTATATGTTCCTAGAGAAATAGAGTTGAAAGATGTTGGTAGCAATATTGTGGATTGGGTCCATGATCTAAGGATTTTCCTCATTGCTGCACAGAAGGCTTATGTCCTTAATGCACCGCTCGGTGCGCCAACCCCTCTAGCGTCGTTTGTAGATGTTGTGAACATCTGACATGCACGTTCTAATGACTACTTGATAGTTTAGTGCGTCATGCATTACGGCTTAGAATTGAGGCTTCGAAACGTTTTGAACGTCACAGAACATATGAGATGTTCTAAGAGGTAAAATTAGGATCTCAGGCTCGTGCCCATGTTGCGAGATATGAGATCTCCAACAAGATTCTTTGCCTACAAGATGAAGGACAATAGCTCAATCGTTGAGCATGTGCTCAGATTGTCTGGGTGCTACAATCGCTTGAATCGAGTGGGAGTTGATATTCCAGATAAGATAGTGATTGATATAGTTCTCCAAGTCACTGTGACTAAGCTACTAGAACGTGGTGATGAACTATAAAATGCCAGCGATAGAAATAATGATCCCTGAGCTGTTCGCGATGTTTGACACCGCGAAGGTAGAAATCAAGAAGGAGCATCAAGTGTAGATGGTTAGTAAAACCACTAGTTTTGAGAAGAGCAAGGAGGGAAACTTCATGGATGGCAAGTCAGTTGCTGCTCCAGTGAAGCAACCCAAAGTTGAAATCAACCCCGAGACTAGGTGCTTCAATTATGAGGAGAGCGGTCGCTGAAGCGGAACAACCCTAGATACTTGGTAGATAAGAAGGCTGGCAACGTCAACAGAAGTATATTTGATATATGTGTTATTGATGTGTACCTTGCTAGTACTCATATTAGCACCTGGGTATTGGATACCGATTCGGTTGCTAAATGTTAGTAACTCGAAATAAAAGCTACGGAATAAACGGAGAACTAGCTAAGGGTGAGGTGACGATGTGTGTTGGAAGTGTTTCCAAGGTTGATGTGATCGACATCACACGCTCTCTCTACCTTCGAGATTAGTAACAAACCTAAATAAGTGTTATTTGGTGTTTTGTGTTGAGCATGAACGTGATTAGATCGTGTTTATTGCAACACAGTTATTCATTTAAGTTAGAGAATAATGGTTATTCTGTTTACATGAATAATACCTTCAATGGTGATGCACCCAGTGAGAATGGTTTGTTGAATCTTGATCATAGTAATACACATGTTCATAACATTGATGCCAAAAGATGCAAAGTTAATAATGATAGTACCACATACTTGTGGCTCTGCCGCTAAATGTCATATTGGTATAAAACGCATGAAGAAACCCCATGCTGATGGATCTTTGGACTCTTCGATTTTGAATTGGTTGAGACATGCAAACCATGCCTCTTGGTCAAAGATGACTAAGGACCCCATTTTCTGGTTTGACGGAGCGAGCAAGTGATTTATTGGAAATGCTACATGTTGATGTATGCAATCCAATGAGTCTTGTAGCGTGCGGTGGATATCGTTATTTTCTTACCTTCACTAACGATTTGGGTAGATATAGTGTATGTTTACTTAATGAAACACAAGTCTGAATCGTTTGAAAAGTTCAAGCAAATTCAGAGTGAAGTTTAAGATCATCATGACAAGAAGATAAAAATATCTGCGATATGATCGTGGAGGTGAATATCTTAGTTACGATTTTGGCATACAACTTTAGACAATGTGATAGTTGTTTCACAACACACGCCACCTGGAACACCATACTGTGATGGTATGTCCGAACGTCATAGTCATGCTCTATTGGATATGGTGCATGTTATGATGTCTCTTATCGTTTTGCTACTATAATTTTGGGGTTGTGCATTTGAGACAACTACATTCAATTTAAATAGGGCACCATCTAAATCCGTTGAGATGACACCGTGTGAATTATGGTTTGATAGAAACCTAAGTTGTCATTTCTTGATGTTTGGAGCTGCGACGCTTGTGTGGAAAATGTTTTCACCTAATGAGCTTGAACCCAAAGCGGGCAAATGCATCTTCGTAGAATACCCTAAGAACAGTTGGGTGAACCTTTGTGACATTCCAAGTGATGTCCCTACCTAATTTGGCATGTAACCCCATTGTTGAACCTTGTGTCTTGAGTTATGTATGAATTGCACCTTGGCCCATGTGCTGAATGGCATTCATGCATCATATCATCATGCATCATTCTTTCATCTTGCCATGCCACCTTCTTGTGTTTTGAGTTGATGTGATGGAGATGAGTGGGTTTGTTATGTGGCGTGTGATATGTTGTGTGTGGTTGGATCCATGTGTGCCACCTCTCTTCCCCTCTCCTCTTCATTTCAAACATCACCTCCCATCTTCCCCTCTCTTCTTTTAAGTTATATGACCAAATTTAAGTTGCTAATTAAATGATTTAAAATTGTTCATGTGTTAGCCCAATATGTCTTATAAATATTGGAAGTGAAGTTTTGATATTTGAATGTGTTTGGATTTTGAAACCTACTTAAAACAGGGCTGTTATCTTTTAAATAAATATAATTACTTGTCCTAAAAATCTTTAATATATTTTATTAAATTAGAGCATATTATTTTCTCTACAGAACTATTTTTTTTACTCTAAAACCTTTTATATGCTCTGGGGATTATTTTAATGTGGCTGTTTTTATTTAAAAGCAAAACCCCTTGTGTTTATTGGTATGAGAGAGAGTGAGTGTGAGTGGGCCTTCCCCCGTGGCCCAGCCCGTGCGGGAACGGTCACCTGCTCCGTTCCCCTCTCCGTCAGTGGGGTTCAGAGACAGAGCCGCTCCGCCGTCGCCTTTTCCGTCGGACGTAGCCGTCAGCCTGCACATATTTAGCCCCTCGGCGTGCGTGCCTCCCTTCCCCTAGGTTTCCTCTTCCTCCTAGCGCCGCTGCCGCTCCCCTTCTCCCTCTCTTCCTCCTACTTTCTTCTTCCTCCCCCAGGTGAGTTTCTGGTTTAGAGAGAGGGTCAGAGAGCAACGCGTCACCGTCGCCGCCTCCGGTGACTTGCTCGTCGCCATCGGAGATGGTGAGGCGGTTCCTGGTGTCGCCGCCATTCCGTTCACGCTGCTAGGGAGGTCCTAGCCCCTCCACAGCGCCGCCCCGTCGGCGTCATCGTCCGCAGCAGAGAGGCTCGGCCAGCTCATTCTGTCTCCGCCTCTCCTTCCCCTCCGTCGCCGTCATGTCGAACCGTCCGTCGCCTCCTCCCCTCGGTGAGCAGCGTTTCCCTCTCGCCGTAGCCTCTGCCTCCGCCGTGCCCCGAGCCGAGCAGCAGCTTGAGCTCGAGCGCCTTGGTGCCACCGCGTCTTGCCGTCGTTAGGTGCGGGGAAGGGTTCCTCAAGGACCCATCTTCCTCCGCAGGTGATTTGCTTCACCGGAGTTCCCCTATGGTGGCCGGATGTGTCGCCGCCGTCTCTGTAGCGCCGTTGCTCTGTTTCGTTTCTTTAGTTTCGTCAGGTTGTGTTGTAGATGTGTGTATTAGAGGGGCAGGGTCCTCCCCTGCTAACAACCTGCATCGTAGCCGAGTGGTAGCACTCAGGGGAGAGGACCGCAAGGTCAGGGGTTTAATTCCCTTTCACCCCCTTTTTTTCTTTCCTTTTGTTTTCTGTTTCTTTTTCCTGTGTTTTTCTTCTGTTTAATCATTTCTGTTACAGATCCATGTATTTATGTATTTTGGGTGTATGGATGTATGTGTGGGTGTGCCCTTGCATGAACACATGTATATGTGTG
This sequence comes from Hordeum marinum, assembly GCA_022496015.1. Classification (NCBI taxonomy): domain Eukaryota; kingdom Viridiplantae; phylum Streptophyta; class Magnoliopsida; order Poales; family Poaceae; genus Hordeum; species Hordeum marinum. Next base: position 59,251,883 of record CM039677.1, read on the forward strand.
TGTATCACCTAGTGTATACATATGTATATGTATGTGTGTGTTAGTAGGTGCATGTGTGTGTATGTTCTTCTTGCATATACACACATGTGTGTGCATGAGTGGGTGGAGGTGTTGGCATAGTGTAGTGTTATGTGTGCTTGTGTGTGTGTGTCTCACACACCCATACATGTGTAGGTATGAGTAGTGTGTGTGTGTTGGGTGTGTGGTGCACCATTTATGTGAGTGATTGTGCACATGTATGTGCTTGTGTTGTAGGTGTGTGTGTGTGTGTGCCTTGCACATGCACATATGCGTGTGATGTGTTGTGAGTGTATTTGCTTGAGTAGTGGGAGTGTATGTGTGTATGCACCATGCCCACATACATACTTGTGTATGTGTGTGATTGGCATATAGAGGTGATGCCATGTGTGGTATGCTTGTGTGAGATTTGTGTGTATGTTCTACATACACACCCACATGTGTATGAATAGCTCCATGTGTAGTTTTTCCCCTTATGTGCATATGACCATGGTTCTTCTTCTAGCTAGTTTCATACTTGCATATTGATGCCATGCAATTTAACATGTTCCTAGGTTGCTATTTAAGCATTTACAACTTGTATGCATAGGTCTCATGTCATCTTTGGGCATTCCCATCATTTCACTTATGTGTCATAAGTCATCCATGAATTATAGGGCCTAATTTCGACCTAGCATTGCTCCCACATGTTCCATGCAAGCATATAGGTATGAGTAATTATTTTGGGGTAGAATCAACCCATGAATGCATCTGTGAAGTCATATTTTACTTTGCGGCAATTTGACAAAACTGCATTTTTATGCTGTGATGCCCTTTTGTCTTTTTCATATGAATTAATCCATGCCATATTTCTCAGCTCCGGAAGTGCTTCAAGACTCCTGAGCGGACCATTAAACTCCAAGACATCGATCTTCAAGAGGATCTCTCTTATCGTGAGCACCCAGTTGCTATTCTTGAAGAAACTGAGTGTAAGACTCGCAACAAGTCCATCAAGTTCCTCAAGGTGAAGTGGCCTCATCATTTCGACAAAGAAGCTACTTGGGAACGCAAGGACCTTCTCCGTTCCGAATTTCCGGACTTCTTTCGTTCCTTGATCTTGGGTTAAGATCCTCTTGTAGTGTGGGAGAGTTGTGACATCCCAAGTGATGTCCCTACCTAATTTGGCATGTAACCCCATTGTTAAACCTTGTGTCTTGAGTTATGTATGAATTGCACCTTGTCCCATGTGTTGAATGGCATTCATGCATCATATCATCATGCATCATTCTTTCATCTTCCCATGCCACCTTCTTGTGTTTTGAGTTGATGTGATGGAGATGAGTGGGTTTGCTATGTTTTGTGTTGTTGGATCCATGTGTGCCACCTCTCTTCCCCTCTCCTCTTCATTTCAAACATCACCTCCCATCTTACCCTCTCTTCTTTTAAATTATATGACCAGATTAAAGTTGCTAATTAAATGATTTAAAATTGTTCATGTGTTAGCCCAATATGTCTTATAAATATTGGAAGTGAAGTTTTGATATTTGAATGTGTTTGTATTTTGAAACCTATTTAAAACAGGGCTCTTTTAAATAAATATAATTACTTGTCCCAAAAATCTTTAATATATTTTATTAAATTAGAGCATATTATTTTCTCTACAGAACTATTTTTGTTTTACTCTAAAAACCTTTTATATGCTCTGGGGATTATTTTAGTGTGGCTGTTTTTATTTAAAAGGAAAACCCCTTCTGTTTATTGGTATGAGAGAGATTGAGTGTGAGTGGGCCTTCCTCCGCGGCCCAGCCTGTGCGGGAACGGTCACCTGCTCCGTTCCCCTCTCCGTCAGTGGGGTTCAGAGACAGAGCCGCTCCGCCGTCACCTTTTCTGTCGGACGTCGCCGTCAGCGTGCGCATATTTAGCCCCTCGGCGTGCGAGCCTCCCTTCCCCTAGGTTTCCTCTTCCTCCTAGCGCCGTCGCCGCTCCCCTTCTCCCTCTCTTCCTCCTACTTTCTTCTTCCTCCCCCAGGTGAGTTTCTGGTTCAGAGAGAGGGTCAAAGAGCAACGCGTCACCGTCGCCGCCTCCAGTGACTTGCTCGTCGCCATCGGAGATGGTGGGGCGGTTCCTGGTGCCGCTGCCGTTCCGTTCCCGCTGCTAGGGAGGTCCTAGCCCCTCCGTAGCGCCGCCCTGTCGGCGTCCGCGTCCGCAGCAGAGAGGCTCGGCCGGCTCCTTCCTCTTCGTCGTCGACCCGTCTTCGCCTTTCCTTCCCGTGTGTCGCCGTCGTGTCAAACCGTCCGTCGCCTCCTCCCCTCGGTGAGCAGCGTTTCCCTCTCGCCGTAGCCTCTGCCTCCGCCGTGCCCCGAGTCGAGAAGCAGCTCGAGCTCGAGCGCCTTCGTGCCTCCGTGTCCTGCCGTCGTTAGGTGCGGGGATGGGTTCCCCAAGGACCCCTCTTCCCCCGCAGGTGATTTGCTTCACCGGAGTTCCCCTGATGTGTGCATGAGTGTGTGGAGGTGTTGGCATAGTGTAGTGTTATGTGTGCTTGTGTGTGTGTCTCACAAACCCATACATGTGTAGGTATGAGTAGTGTGTGTGTGTGTGTTGGGTGTGTGGTGCAACATTTATGTGAGTGATTGTGCACATGTATGTGCTTGTGTTGTAGGTGTGTGTGTGTGTGCCTTGCACATGCACATATGCATGTGATGTGTTGTGAGTGTATTTGCTTGAGTAGTGGGAGTGTATGTGTGTATGCACCATGCCCACATACATACTTGTGTATGTGTGTGATTGGCATATAGAGGTGATGCCATGTGTGGTATGCTTGTGTGAGATGTGTGTGTATGTTCTACATACACACCCACATGTGTATGAATAGCTCCATGTGTAGTTTTTCCTCTTATGTGCATATGACCATGGTTCTTCTTCTAGCTAGTTTCATACTTGCATATTGATGCCATGCCATTTAACATGTTCCTAGGTTGCTAATTAAACATTTACAACTTGTATGCATAGGTCTCATGTCATTTTTGGGCATTCCCATCATTTCACTTATGTGTCATAAGTCATCCATGAATTATAGGGCCTAATTTCGACCTAGCATTGCTCCCTCATGTTCCATGTAAGCATATAGGTATGAGTAATTATTTTGGGGTAGAATCAACCCATGAATGCATCTGTGAAGTCATATTTTACTTTGGGGCAATTTGACAAAACTGCATTTTTATGCTGTGATGCCCTTTTGTCTTTTTCATATGAATTAATCCATGCATGTTTTTAAGTTCTTGTCAACATGAGATTGCTAGTTAAAGTTTCTGTGAACATCCATAATTTTTTCTTATTTATGATAAGTCCCTAGATAAGTGGGAACCATGCTGTTTAGTTGGCTACTTTCTGTTACTGTTCATCCTACTTAGAAATGGTTGTTATTTGATCATGCTCAGTGTTAGTTAATTGTAGTGTATGTTGCCATCTACCATCCTGTTAATTTTCATGCCATTTGGATCTCTCTAGCATATTTAACCATTGTTGTCAACTTGCTACTTTGTTAACCCAGATTCCAGAAAACTAGAATTTTCACTAAGTCCCTGAAAAACTGATTCATCATGCCAACTTGATTTCTCCATGCATATTGATGTGTGCCCCTTTTTCTGATTGAATAATTGAATTAAATGATTTGGGTGTTGAGTATATTCTGTCCATATCTTGTTTGTGGCTGTGGGGTTCCTGTAGCTCTAGTTGTGAGCTTTTCAAATTGCTATGTTGTTGTTTTCTGGCAGATTGGGTGCTATCTTGTTTTGTGAGTTGTGGGAGATATACTCCATGGAATTGAGTGATTCTTGAGTCTATTGTGATTGGTTTTTCATCACCTGTCCAGTGTCTACCTTGGAATGCCAAGAATTAGCCAAGGTATTTGGCGATCTGGTGTTTTGCCTCCGTACCTTGTCGTGAGCATATCTCGAGAACCGTAGCTCCGTTTCTTGCGATCCTTATATGTATTTCCATCAATTTTGCATGATGTATCCATATTTGTCATGTTCATGCATGTCTAAATAACTTTACATGAGGTTCTGTCCAGATTCATTAACAAACAAACCTTGCATGTGAAACCTTACTAGGTTGGGATTGCCATGTTAAATCCTTCATTAAATGAATCATGCATCATCTTGGTTGTGCATTGCACCTTGGTTGGTTATTTATTTGCTGTTTATCTTGGGTAGACACGAGTGTCGATACTGAGTTTGAGGACCCTGGAGAGTACCTCTACGAGGATCCCGCTACTTGTTCCGCTGAAGAACCAACAGGCAAGATGATCGTACCCGGATCCCAATACTATCTTTGCTTGCTAGTTTCTCATTCTTCTCGTTACAATTGCACTACCTACCACATGATATCAGCCCCCATGTTGTCATGACAGCCTCTAACCTCCACATCCCAGCGAATCGTTGATTGGCTAAGTTACCGCTGCTCAGCCCCTCTTATAGCATTCTTAGTTGCAGGTGCCGGTTGTTCCATGGGATAACACGGATTGGATATCACAATAAATTCTGTATTTAATTTAATGCACATATATATATATATCTTAGTATTGGTGGAAGGCTTGGCCTTTTGCTAAGTGTTTTGTTCCGCTATTACCGCCATTAGATCCTAGTTACCGGTGTTATGTTTTCCATATTTTGCGCTCCTAACACACTTGGGGTTGTTATGGGGACCCCCTTGTTCATCCGGTTGAGATTAAAACTTGTCTGGCAAGACCCAACATTGGTACTCCATTTGCTTAACAACTTAATAAAATAGCATAGGGTCTTGCAAACCCGTGGATAATTTAATCAACCCTCGGGCCAGTGCTGCTCATGAGTGTTGGTCCAAACTAGAGCACCGTGCGGGGTCAACCCGGGGCAACTCGGGAGATTTCTATCAGGCCACCGTACGCTTCACTTATACGACGTGTCCTGAGACTGAGATATGCGGCTCTTATCGAGTTCGTCGACACGTTGGGAGGTCTTGCTGGATTTGTTTTACCTTTATCGAATGTCTTGCGTGTAGAGTCTGACTTTATTCGAGTTTACTCGAGGTGTTAGCATCCTTTGGAATTTCCTATGATGATTGCGAAATCCGCATTCGAGGCTATTCCCACAGAGTGTGGTTATTTGTGATGGACTAGTTGGAGCACCCCTGCAGGGTTAAATCTTTCGGAAAGCCATGCCCGCGATTATGTGGCAACTTGGATATTTGTTTAACACCCGGTTTAGAAAACTTGAAGTAAACTCTAATTAAATACACCAACTGTGTGAGTAACCGTGATCGTCTCTGTTCGTGAACATGATCCAAGAGAGAACACGGTGGGGTTATGATTGACGCAAGTAAGTGTTCAGGATCTCTTAGAGATTACTCTAGATTCGATCGCTTAACGTAGACCACTCACATTTACATTCTTGTAACGTAAGTTAGCCATCATATAATGCTTAGTGCTGCTTCAAACTAAACATCACCCTTCCATCCTAAAGCTTAAATAGTGTTGGCACCCGGGTACATGATAGTTGAGTCCTCTGTGGCTCACAGTTTACTACCACAATCCAGGTATAGGATCAGATGAGTTCGTGCAGGATGATATTACCCAGCTTCAGTGGGAGTATGACGAGGAGAGAGGCAGGATGTATGTGACATATCCGGATGGGTAGAGGACCTGGTCGTGATCTTTGGGATAGCTTGATAGTATCATTTTTAACTTCTTTTATCGTTTGATTTCGTCCGTAGTCGGACCCTGTGTTCATCTTGATGTTATGGTTAGAGTGACATTGTAAGTTAGCATGTGGCGAGTGTAAGCCAACTTGTATACTCTTCTCATTCAGTATTGTATGTTGTGATGATACTATTCTTGCTAACGACAAGATGCACCTCTATCCCTTGCGAGGCCCTCGTGCCTTAAACGGATAGGCACACATCTTGGGCGTGACAAGTTGGTATCAGAGCCATACGACCATAGTAGCCTTTGCTTGTTCGAACTTGGCCGAGTTGTGTCTAGTAAAACTATTTTGAGTCTAGTTATATCGGAGAGTAGGATTCTTTTTACTCCTCTTCTATGCTCTGGTGAGGTTTCCGACTTAGGAAGTTTGATTCTACTCCTCGTCTCGCTCAAAGTTTTTTTAGGATCACGCGGGTATTTTGGAATCTATATGGTGCCGATGTGACAGGGTTCTGTCTTGGTGCCTCCTGTCTGACTTGATTTCTTCCGAGGAGTCGAGCTCCAGGGAATGTTGGCACATCGTTATCATTCATCTTCCTTAATATCTTAAGACGGAGAATGTTCGAAATTACTTCAGTACTTATCGTGGTGAGATAAGGTCGGAGTCATCCAGTACTGGGGAGGCGTCCGGGGTACCACCATGGTTTAGTATTGTTGTGAGTTCGAGGATTCGAGATTAGACGAGTTTGCGAAATGTCTTGAATTATGGTGTGGAAGGTTGCGGATGCAGTCGCAACTAATTGCCTAGGGCAGGTTCCTGATTCCGCAACCTGAATCGCATAAACAAGAAAGTTTTCGGAAGTTCATAGGTGGGAAATCTTGTAGTCATCTAGGATCATCTTCCCCAGATGTATTGGGTATGTACATTTGTTCCGAGCGCTTAGCTCAATACTTGTTGCGTTCTTGCAAGTGGCTTATTATGTCTAATGATGTTATCATGATCCGAAGAAGCATTCTTTCTAATTTTTCAGTAGGAAGGCTATGTTGTTTTTGTTCAATTCTTTCAAGCATTTGATTCAGCTTATGTTTCATCTTATCAATGAGGTGCTGATGCGTTTTGTCCATCTTCAGGATGGCTCCACCAACTCGCAGCAATCCAGGTCGTGGTGAGGAGCAGACCGATGTTCCACCACCACCCCCGCCACCGCCTCCTCCCCCAGAATCTTGGCAAGCTGTGATGGCTGCGACCAATGCAAACACTCAGATGTTGCTCAGGCTGTTGCAAGGAAGGGAGCAGGGTCAGCAAGGTTTTCAAGGAAATTTTCAAAATAAACTGCAGTTTGTGACTCTCAATCAGTTCCTTGCCAACCAGCCCAAGACTTTCACCTGTTGTGAGCAGCCTCTAGATGCTGATGATTGTCTTCGTGATATGAGTAAGCATTTTGAGTGTAGAAATGTCAGGCTAGAGGACTTTGTCAGGTTTGCATCGTTCCAGCTGAAGGGTCAGGCAGCTGATTGGTGGCAATAGTACATGGATTCCAGGGGCGATCATGTTGTTACTTGGGATGATTTCTGTCGTGACTTCAGGGCTCATTACATTCCGACAATCTTTGTCTAGGAGATGCGTGAGAAGTTCAGGCACCTAAAGCAGGGATCCAAGTCGGTCTACCAGTACAACATCGAGTTCCAAAATCTAGCTCGTTATGCCAAGCAAGATGTTCCAGATGATAAGGCTATGATCTATCAGTTCAGAGGTGGTCTCAAGGATGAGCTTCTACCAGGCCTTATTCTTCAAGAGCCTCGTGAGTTTGATCAGTTCTACAACATGGCTTTGAAGATTGAAGCAGCTCAGCTCAAGATGGAGAACTCCAAGAAGCGTTCAAGGGATTCATATTCTTCTTCTTCCAGCTCTCAGATGGTTCCTAAGCAACAGAAGTATTGGGCGCCAAATCCTCTTCCATTTCGTCCTCCTCAGCAGCAGAAGTAGTTCGGTGGTCGTGGTTCTTCCCACCCACCCAACCCAGGTTTCCAGCAGAAGAACCAGGTGTCCAAGGCTGTTCTTGTTCCTCCTCTAGGCAATGTTCATCCGCTTTCTGAGGTGACTTGTCACAAGTGTGGTCAGAAGGGCCACTATGGAAACAAGTGCAACCAGCAGCGTCTTCCGCCTCCCCCTCTTGTCAAGCCTCGAGGCAATGCTATGGTGAAGCATAATCCCAAGACCGCAAGAGTGAATATGGTGAATGCAGCAGAAGCAGAGCAGTCCAATGATGTGATTATGGGTAATCTCTCAGTCAATTCTATTCCTGCAAAAGTATTGCTTGATTCTGGTGCATCGCATTGTTTCATGTCAAACCCATTCTTCATTAAGCATGATTTTCCATCAGCATCTTTGGGTAGAACTTTGGGTATTGTTTCTCCGGGTGGTTCCATGAGGACCAATTCTCTTGTTCCGGATGTTTCTATCAAGATGGGTAATTATTCTTTCTTGGCTTCTCCTTATGTGCTCGGGAATTCTCATATTGATCTCATTCTGAGCATGGACTTCCTGGCTATGAATAAGGCTCATATTGATTGTCAAGCTAAAGAAGTCAAGCTGACTCATCCTTCAGAAGATGTGATTATATTCGCAGCTCGCGATGACACATTCCGTCTCTTTGCTCTCAATGAGAAGGGTGAAATCTCGGCGATTTCTCAAATTCCGGTGGTTTGTGAATATGAAGATGTCTTTGCAGAAGAATTGCCAGGAATGCCTCCGCACCGGTCAGTCGAGTTCGTGATTGATCTCGAGCCCGGTACTGAACCGGTATGCAAGCGCCCGTATAAACTTAGCCCCGAAGAGCTGAAAGTGTTGAAGAAGCAGCTAGATGAGCAAGAACGTCTGGGTCTGATCATACCAAGTTCTTCTCCATGGGGTTGTGGTGTTTTGTTTGTCAAGAAGAAGGATGGCACGGATCGTCTTTGTGTGGACTACCAGCCATTGAACAAGAAGACAATCAGAAAAAAGTACCCACTGCCCAACATCAATGAGTTGTTTGAGCAACTGAAAGGTGCCAAGGTTTTCTCGAAGCTTGATCTTCGCATGGGATATCATCAGATTCACATTCGCGAAGAATACATTCCCAAGACCGCTTTCAGGACGAGTTTTGGCTCTTATGAGTGCACCGTTATGTTGTTTGGTCGTGCGAATGCTCCTCCAACCTTCTCAAGAATGATGAATTTCATCTTCTCTCCTTTCAAGAATGAGTTCGTCTTGGTCTATCTGGATGATATCCTTGTGTTCTCGGAGACAGAAGGAGATCATGGAGAGCATCTCCACCTTGTGATTGACAAGTTAAGGGAACATCGGTTCTATGCCAAGTTTTCCAAGTGCGAGTTATGGCTCAATGAAGTGGTGTACCTCGGGCATGTCATCTCTGCCGAGGGAATTAAAGTGCACCCTAAGAAAGTCGAGGCAATCTTGAAGTGGGAGCCTCCTCAGAATGTGAAGCAGCTTCGGAGCTTCCTCGAGCTTGATAGTTATTGCAAAAGATTTGTGGAGAACTTCTCTCAAATTGCTAAGCCTCTGTCCAATCTCCTCCAGAAGAGCGTCAAGTATGTTTGGTCTCCTGAGTGTGATGTGGCGTTCAATACGCTCAAGCAGAGACTAACTTCAGCTTCAGTTCTTGTTCCTCCTGAGCAGTCCAAGCCTTTCCAAGTTTTCTGTGATGCTTCTCTCCAAGGTCTTTGTGGTGTTCTCATGCAAGACAAGAAGATTGTTGCTTATAACTCACGTCAGTTGAAGCCTGCCGAGAAGAACTACCCCACTCATGATCTTGAGTTGGCGGCAGTTGTGCATGCTCTAATGACTTGGAGGCATTTGTTGTTGGGTAGACCAGTTGAGGTGTACACCGATTACAGGAGCTTGAAGTACATTTTCACTCAACCCAATCTCAATCTTCGGCAGTCTCGTTGGGTGGAAATTCTTGAAGACTTCAACCCAAGCATTGAGTATACTCCGGGGAAAGCAAATGTCATTGCTGACGCGCTCAGTCGTAAGGCGTACAGCAATAGTCTCATTCTGAAGCCTCTTCAACCTGAGCTTTGCGAAGCATTCCGTAAGATCAACCTTCAGATGATTCCACAAGGATTTCTAGCCAATCTCCAAGTCTCTCCGATTCTAGAAGATCAGGTTCGCCAAGCGCTGCTGCTAGACGCTATGGTGAAGAAAGTGAAGAAAGGTATGGCCACGAGCATTCCGAAGTACAAGTGCTTTCGTATTGATGACAAAGATACCTTGTTCTTTGAGGACCGTCTTGTGGTCCCAAAAGGTGATCTTAGAAAGGTTATCATGGATGAAGCACATAATTCTCTGCTATCCATTCATCCAGGCAGTACAAAGATGTATCAGGATCTCAAGCAAACCTTCTGGTGGACTCGCATGAAACGTGAAATTGCTCAGTTCGTGAACAAGTGTGATGTTTGTCGCAGAGTGAAGGCGGAGCATCAACGTCCAGCAGGTCTTCTTTAGCCTTTGCCTATCCCAGGGTGGAAATTCGATCATGTGGAGATGGATTTTGTAACTGGGTTCCCCAAGTCCAAGAGAGGCAACGATGCCATCTTTGTGGTTATCGACAAGCTGTCAAACGTTGCTCATTTCTTGCCAGTCAAAGAATGTATCTCGACAGCTCAGCTTGCAGAGTTGTATACGTCAAGAATAGTGTCTTTGCATGGCATTCCTCAACTCATCTCTTCTGACCGTGGAAGTCTCTTCACTTCCAAGTTTTGGGAGTCCTTCTAGACTGCTATGGGTACTAAGATCCGTTTCAGCACGGCGTTCCATCCGCAGACAAGTGGTCAAGTTGAGAGAGTCAATCAGATTCTTGAAGATATGCTCAGAGCCTGTGTGATATCGTTCAGCATGAAGTGGGAAGACTGTCTTCCATATGCTAAATTATCATACAACAATAGCTTCCAAGCTAGTTTAGGCAAGGCCCCGTTCGAGATTCTCTATGACAGAAAGTGTCATACCCCGCTTAACTGGTCTGAAACCGGTGAGCGTCAGATATTGGGCAATGACATGATCACTGAAGCAGAAGAAATGTGTCATGTCATTCATGAGAACCTCAAAGCAGCTCAGTCCCGACAGAAGAGTTATTATGATAACAAACATCAGGATGTTTCTTTCCAAGCGGATGATCTAGTCTATCTCAGAGTCTCTCCCATGAAAGGCACTCAGCGGTTTGGAATAAAAGGGAAGCTAGCTCCTCGTTTCGTTGGTCCTTTCAAAGTTGTTGGCAAGAGAGGTGGTCTTGCATATCAACTAGAGCTTCCTCCAAATTTTGCAAATGTGCACGATGTCTTCCATATTTCTCAGCTCCGGAAGTGCTTCAAGACTCCTGAGCGGACCATTAACCTCCAAGACATCGATCTTCAAGAGGATCTCTCTTATCGTGAGCACCCAGTTGCTATTCTTGAAGAAACTGAGCGTAAGACTCGCAACAAGTCCATCAAGTTCCTCAAGGTGAAGTGGTCTCATCATTTCGACAAAGAAGCTACTTGGGAACGCAAGGACCTGCTCCGTTCCGAATTTCCGGACTTCTTTCGTTCCTAGATCTTGGGTCGAGATCCTCTTGTAGTGTGGGAGAGTTGTGACATCCCAAGTGATGTCCCTACCTAATTTGGCATGTAACCCCATTGTTAAACCTTGTGTCTTGAGTTATGTATGAATTGCACCTTGTCCCATGAGTTGAATGGCATTCATGCATCATATCATCATGCATCATTCTTTCATCTTGCCATGCCACCTTCTTGTGTTTTGAGTTGATGTGATGGAGATGAGTGGGTTTGCTATGTGGTGTGTGATATGTTTTGTGTGGTTGGATCCATGTGTGCCACCTCTCTTCCCCTCTCCTCTTCATTTCAAACATCACCTCCCATCTTCCCCTCTCTTCTTTTAAATTATATGACCAGATTTAAGTTGCTAATTAAATGATTTAAAATTGTTCATGTGTTAGCCCAATATGTCTTATAAATATTGGAAGTGAAGTGTTGATATTTGAATGTGTTTGTATTTTGAAACCTATTTAAAACAGGGCTCTTTTAAATAAATATAATTACTTGTCCCAAAAATCTTTAATATATTTTATTAAATTAGAGCCTATTATTTTCTCTACAGAACTATTTTTGTTTTACTCTAAAAACCTTTTATATGCTCTGGGGATTATTTTAGTGTGGCTGTTTTTATTTAAAAGGAAAACCCCTTCTGTTTATTGGTATGAGAGAGATTGAGTGTGAGTGGGCCTTCCCCCGCGGCCCAGCCTGTGCGGGAACGGTCACCTGCTCCGTTCCCCTCTCCGTCAGTGGGGTTCAGAGATAGAGCCACTCCGCCGTCACCTTTTTCGTCGGACGTCGCCGTCAGCCTGCGCATATTTAGCCCCTCGGCGTGCGAGCCTCCCTTCCCCTAGGTTTCATCTTCCTCCTAGCGCCGTCGCCGCTCCCCTTCTCCCTCTCTTCCCTACTACTTTCTTCTTCCTCCCCCAGGTGAGTTTCTGGTTCAGAGAGAGGGTCAAAGAGCAACGCGTCACCGTCGCCGCCTCCAGTGACTTGCTCGTCGCCATCGGAGATGGTGGGGCGGTTCCTGGTGCCGCCGCCGTTCCGTTCCCGCTGCTAGGGAGGTCCTAGCCCCTCCGTAGCGCCGCCCTGTCGGTGTCCGCGTCCGCAGCGGAGAGGCTCGGCCGGCTCCTTCCTCTTAGTCGTCGACCCGTCTCCGCCTTTCCTTCCCCTGTGTCGCCGTCGTGTCAAACCGTCCGTTGCCTCCTCCCCTCGGTGAGCAGCGTTTCCCTCTCGCCGTAGCCTCTGCCTCCGCCGTGCCCCGAGCCGAGTAGCAGCTCGAGCTCGAGCGCCTTCGTGCCTCCGCGTCCTGCCGTCGTTACGTGCGGGGATGGGTTCCCCAAGGACCCCTCTTCCCCGCAGGTGATTTGCTTCACCGGAGTTCCCGTGATGTGTGCATGAGTGTGTGGAGGTGTTGGCATAGTGTAGTGTTATGTGTGCTTGTGTGTGTGTGTCTCACACACCCATACATGTGTAGGTATGAGTAGTGTGTGTGTGTGTGTGTTGGGTGTGTGGTGCACCATTTATGTGAGTGATTGTGCACATGTATGTGCTTGTGTTGTAGGTGTGTGTGTGTGTGCCTTGCACATGCACATATGCATGTGATGTGTTGTGAGTGTATTTGCTTGAGTAGTGGGAGTGTATGTGTGTATGCACCATGCCCACATACATACTTGTGTATGTGTGTGATTGGCATATAGAGGTGATGCCATGTGTGGTATGCTTGTGTGGGATGTGTATGTATGTTCTACATACACACCCACATGTGTATGAATAGCTCCATGTGTAGTTTTTCCTCTTATGTGCATATGACCATGGTTCTTCTTCTAGCTAGTTTCATACTTGCATATTGATGCCATGCCATTTAACATGTTCCTAGGTTGCTATTTAAGCATTTACAACTTGTATGCATAGGTCTCATGTCATTTTTGGGCATTCCCATCATTTCACTTATGTGTCATAAGTCATCCATGAATTATAGGGCCTAATTTCGACCTAGCATTGCTCCCTCATGTTCCATGCAAGCATATAGGTATGAGTAATTATTTTGGGGTAGAATCAACCCATGAATGCATCTGTGAAGTCATATTTTACTTTGGGGCAATTTGACAAAACTGCATTTTTATGCTGTGATGCCCTTTTGTCTTTTTCATATGAATTAATCCATGCATGTTTTTAAGTTCTTGTCAACATGAGATTGCTAGTTAAAGTTGCTGTGAACATCCATGAATTTTGGTTATTTATAGTCCCAGATCAGTGGGAACCATGCTGTTTAGTTGGCTACTTTCTGTTACTGTTCATCCTGCTTAGAAATGGCCAAGTCTGGAGACTCTACTGTTATTGTTTTGCCATGTAGAGTAGGGTGTAGCTCGTGCTGCAGTTCTTATTTGATCATGCTCAGTGTTAGTTAATTGTAGTGTATGTTGCCATCTACCATCCTGTTAGTTTTCATGCCATTTGGAGCTCTCTAGCATATTTAAGCATTGTTGTCAACTTGCTACTTTGTTAACCCAGATTCCAGAAAACTGGAATTTTCACTAAGTACCTGAAAAACTGATTCATCATGCCAACTTGATTGCTCCATGCATATTGATGTGTGACCCTTTTCCTGATTGAATAATTGAATGAAATGATGTGGGTGTTTACTAGATTTTGTCCATATCTTGGTTGTGGCTGTGGGGTTCCTGTAGCTCTAGTTGTGAGCTTTTCAAATTGCTATATTGATGTTTTGTGGCAGATTGGGTGCTATCTTGTTTTGTGAGTTGTGGGAGCTATAATCCATGGAATTGTGTGATTCTTGAGTCTATTGTGATTGGTTTTTCATCACCCGTCCAGTGTCTACCTTGGAATGCCAAGAATTAGCCCAGGTATTTGGCGATCTGGTGTTTTGCCTCCGTACCTTGTCGTGGGCGTATCTCGAGAACCGTAGCTCCGTTTCTTGCGATCCTTATATGCATTTCCATCGATTTTTCATGATGTATCCATATTTGCCATGTTCGTGCATGTCTAAATAACTTTACATGAGGTTCTGTCCAGATTCGTTAACAAACAAACCTTGCATGTGAAACTTGACTAGGTTGGGATTGCCATGTTAAATCCTTCATTAAATGAATCATGCATCATCTTGGTTATGAATTGCACCTTGGTTGGTTATTTATTTGCTGTTTATCTTGGGTAGACGCGAGTGTTGATACTGAGTTCGAGGACCCTGGAGAGTACCACTACGAGGATCCCGCTACTTGTTCCGCTGAAGAACCAACATGCAAGATGATCGTACCCGGATCCCAATACTATGTTTACTTGCTAGTTTCTCATTCTTATCATTAAAATTGCGCTACCTACCACATGATATCAGCCCCCATGTTGCCATGACAGCCTCTAACCTCCACATCCTAGCGAACCGTTGATTGGCTAATTTACCGTTGCTCAGCCCCTCTTATAGCATTCTTAGTGGCAGGTGCCGGTTGTTCCATGTGATAACATGGATTGGATATCACAATAAATTATGTATTTAATTTAATGCAAATATATATATCTTGGTATTGGTGGAAGGCTTGGCCTTTTGCTAAGTGTTTTGTTCCGCTATTACCGCCATTAGATCCTTGTTACCGGTGTTATGTTTTCCATATTTTGCGCTCCTAACACACTTGGGGTTGTTATGGGGACCCCCTTATTCATCTGGTTGAGATTAAAACTTGTCTGGCAAGACCCAACATTGGTACTACATTTGCTTAACAACTTAATAAAATTGGATAGGGTCTTGCAAACCCGTGGATAATTTAATCAACCCCCGGGCCAGTGCTCCTCATGAGTGTTGGTCCAAACTAGAGCACCGTGCGGGGCCAACCCGGGGCAACTCGGGAGATTTCTATTAGGCCACCGTACGCTTCGCTTATCTGACGTGTCCTGAGACTGAGATACGCGGCTCTTATCGGGTTCGTCAACACGTCGGGAGGTCTTGCTGGATTTGTTTTACCTTTATCGAATGTCTTGCGTGTGAAGTCTGACTTTATTCGAGTTTACTCGAGGTGTTGGCATCCTTTGGAATTGCCTATGATGATTGCGAGATCCGCATTCAAGGCTATTCCCATGGAGTGTGATTATTTGTGATGGACTAGTTGGAGCACCCCTGTAGGGTTAAATCTTTCGGAAAGCCGTGCCCGCGGTTATGTGGCAACTTGGATATTTGTTTAACGCCCGGTTTAGAAAACTTGAAGTAAACTCTAATTAAATACACCAACTGTGTGAGTAACCGTGATCGTCTCTGCTCGTTAACATGATCTAAGAGAGAACACGGTGGGGTTATGATTGACGTAAGTAAGTGTTCAGGATCTCTTAGAGATTACTCTAGATTCGATCGCTTAACGTAGACCACTCACATTTACATTCTTGTAGCGTAAGTTAGCCATCATATAATGCTTAGTGCTGCTGCAAACTAAACATCACCCTCCCATCCTAAAGCTTAAATAGTGTTGGCACCTGGGTACTTGATAGCTTAGTCCTCTGTGGCTCACAGTTTACTACCACAATCCAGGTACAGGATCAGATGAGTTCGTGCAGGATGATATTACCCAGCTTCAGTGGGAGTATGACGAGGAGAGAGGCAGGATGTATGTGACATATCCAGATGAGTAGAGGACCTGGTCGTGATTTTTGGGATAGCTTGATAGTATCATTTGTAACATCTTTTATCATTTGATTTCGTCCGTAGTCGGACCCTGTGTTCATCTTGATGTTATGATTTGAGTGACATTGTAAGTTAGCATGTGGCGAGTGTAAGCCAACTTGTATACTCTTCTCATTCAGTATTGTATGTTGTGATGATACTATTCTTGCTAACGGCAAGATGCGCCTCTATCCCTTGCGAGGCCCTCGTGCCTTAAACGGATAGGCGCGCATCTTGGGCGTGAAAACCTTCTATCTCAGATCCAAGCATAAAGTGTTTGTTGCTAAAATGGGTCCTTTCCCAAGAAAAAGTTTCTCTCGAAAGAATTGAGTGGGAGGAAGATAGAACTTGATGAGGTTGTTGAACTATGGGAGGAAGATAGAACTTGATGAGGTTGTTGAACCTTTGTTTCAACCAGAGAGTAGCGCAGCGCAGAAAGATGTTTCTGTGGAACCTACGTCAGTTGAAGAGGAAGTAAATGATGATGATCATGAAGCTTCGGATCAAGTTACTATCGAACCTCGTAGGTCGACAAGGATGTCTACTGCTCCTGAGCGGGACGACAACCCTGTCTTGGAGGTCATGTTGTTGGACAACAATGAACCTACGAACTGTGGAGAAGCGATGATGGGCCCGGATTCCGACAAATGGTTAGAGACCATGACATCCGAGAAATGATCCATGGAAAACCAAGTATAGAGTTTGGTAGACTTGCTTGTTGGATGGCAGGTCGTTGAGTACAAATGGATCTTTAAAATGAAGACAGACGCTGATGGTGAATGTCACCATTTATAAAGCTCGACTTGTCGCAAAGAAGTTTCCGGCAAGTTCAAGGAGTTGACTGCGATGAGACTTTCTCTCGTAGCGATGCTAAAAAGTCTGTTAGAATTATGTTAGCAGTTACTACATTTTATAATTATGAAATCTGGCAGATGGATGCCAAAACATCGTTTCCTTTCTTGAGGAAAGGTTGTATGTGATACAACCAGAAGGTTTTGTCAGTCCCAAGGATGCTAAAAGGTGTGCAAGCTTTAGTGATCCTTCTATGAACTGAAGCAAGCATCTCGAAGTTGGAATATACACTTTGATGAGGTGATTAAAGTTTTTGAGTCTATACAAAGTTTACGAGAAACTTGTATTTAGAATAAAGTGAGTGGGAGCAATGTAGAGTTTCTGATAAGCATATGTGGTTGACATATTGTTGATCGGAAATGATATAGAATTTCTAGAAAGCATAAAGGGTTGTTTGAAAAGAGTTTTTCAAAGGAAGACCTGGATAAAGCTACCTAATTGTTGAGCATCATGATCTATAGAGATAGATCAAGATACTTGATGAGACTTTCAATGAGTACATACCTTGACAAGATTTTGAAAGAGTTCAAAATGGATCAGTCAGAGAAAGAGCTCTCGCCTGATTTGTAAGGTATAAAGTTGAGTAAGACACAATGCCCAGTGACTGCAGAAGATAGAGAAAAGATGAGTGTCATGCCCTATGCTTCAGCCATAGGCTCTATCATGTATGCAATGTTGTGCACAAGACCCGATGTCAGCCTTGCCATAAGTATGGCCGGAAGGTTTCAAAGTGATCCTGGAATGGAGCAGTGGACAGCGGTCAAGATTATCCTTAGTAACTAAAAGACTAAGGAGATGTTTCTCGATTATGGAGGTGATAAAGAGTTCGTCGTAAAGAGTCACGTCGATGAAAGCTTCAACACCAATCCGGATGACTCGTAGTAGCAATCTGGATACGTATAGTGGAGCAGCCATTTGGAATAGTACCAAGAGGAGTGTGGTAGCAGTGTTTACGGTTTGACATAGAAATTTGCAAAGCACACACGAATCTGAATGTCGCAGACCTGTTGACTGTAAGACCTCTCTCACATGCAAAGCATAATCGAGCCCCAGAACTCATTGGGTGGTAGATTCATAACAATGCAAATCACATGGTGATGTGAACTAGATTATTGACTCTAGTGCAAGTGGGAGACTGTTGGAAATATGCCCTAGAGGCAATAATAAATTAGTTATTATCATATTTCCTTGTTCATGATAATCGTTTATTATCCATGCTATAATTGTATTGATTGGAGACTTAGATGCAGGTGTGGATACATAGACAAAACCATGTCCCTAGTATGCCTCTAACAGACTAGCTCATTGATCAAAGATGGTTAAGGTTTCCTAGCCATTGAGATGAGATGTCATTTGATAACGGGATCACATCATTAGGAGAATGATGGGATGGAGAAGACCCAAACTACAAATGTAGCATATGATCGTGTCAGTTTAATGCTACTATTTTCTGCATGTCAAGTATCTGTTCCTATGACCATGAGATCATGCAACTCATTGACACCGGAGGAGTGCCTTGTGTGTATCAAATGTCGCAACGTAACTGGGTGACTATAAAGGTACTCTACAGGTATCTCCGAGGGTGTCTTTGGGGTTGGCATGGATCAAGACTGGGATTTGTTACTCCGTGTGACGGAGAGGTATCTGAGGGCCCACTCGGTAATACAACATCACAACAAGCCTTGCAAGCAATGTGACTAAGTGTTAGTCATGGGATCTTGTATTACGGAACGAGTAAAGAGACTTGCCGGTAACAAGGTTGAACTAGGTATGGAGATACCGACGATCGAATCTCGGGCAAGTAAACATACCGAAGAACAAAGGGAACATCATACGGGATTAACTGAATCCTTGATATAGAGGTTAGACCGATAAAGATCTTCGTAGAATATGTAGGAACCAATATGGGCATCCAGGTCCCGCTATTGGTTATTGACCGTAGAGGTGTCTCGGTCATGTCTACATAGTTCTCGAACCCGCAGGGTCTGCACACTTAAGGTTCGGTGACGTTTTGGTAGTATGGAGTTATGTATGGTGGTGACCGAAGGTTGTTTGGAGTCCCGGATGAGATCCCAGACGTCAAAAGGAGCTCCAGAATGGTCCGGAGGTAAAGATTGATATATAGGAAGTCCCATTTTGGTCGCCGGAAAAGTTTCGGGCTAATCGGTAATGCACCGGGAGTGCCGGTAGTGTACCGGGAGACCACCGGGAGGGGTATTTCGACCCAAGAGGCTTCATGGACTGTGGGAGAGTAAATACCAGCCTTTTTTGGGCTGTTGGAAGTCCCACACAAGGCCCATGTGGCTGGGAGAAAAAGCCCAAAGGGAAAAAGGTGGAAAAGGCCAAAAAAAGGAGGAATCCTAGTCCTACTAGGATTGGAGGAGGAGTCCTCTCCTCCTCACTTTGGCCGACCCAAGGGCTGGATTTTTGGCACCCAAGCCTCCTCCTCCTCTCCTCCTATATATACTAGAGGATTTTAGGGTTTTGGCACAGAATTTTCAGCCACGTGCTACTCGTTCCTCTAGTGCATAGTTTCTCCTCTAGATCGGTTTTCTGCAGTGCTTAGGCGAAGCTCTGCCGGAATAGCTCCACCACCAACGCCGCAGCGCCATCACGCTGCCGAAGAACTCTTCTACCTCTCCACTCCCTCTTGCTGGATCAAGAAGGCAGAGATCATCATCAAGCTGTACGTGTGCTGAATGCGGAGGTGTCGTCCGTTCAGTGCTAGATCGGAAGGACCGTGATCAAGATTGCGAGACGGATCATGACGAGATCGCGGGATGGAACGTGATGACATCGCCAGACCGATCATGATGAGTTCGTGGGATGGATCGTGATGAGATCGCGGGATGGATCATGATGATTTCGCGGGACGGATCGTGATTGGATCGCGGGACGGATTGTGATGAGATCGTGGGACGCTCGGCGATTTGGATCGCGAAGACGTTCGACTACACCAACCACGTTTCTTAACGCTTCCCGCTTCCCGATCTACAAGGGTACGTAGATCCACTCTCCCTCTCGTAGATGCTCATCACCATGGATAGATCGTGCGTGTGCGTAGGAATTTAATTGTTTCCCATGCAACATTCCCTACACTATCTATCACTACCTAATCTATCTTTTTACCATAGGGAGATTGACAACCTATCTTTCGTGTTGTGTTGCAAGTATTTGTTGTTTATGTGCAGCTATTGCTTATTGGGTGGTGGTGATCCTCCTACTAGTTTTATAACCTTGGTTTCATAACTAAGGGAAATACTTACCGTCGATGTGCTGCATCATCCCTTCCTCTTTGGGGAAATACCAACGCAGTATCAAGCCACGTCAGTTTGTTTCCTTTTTGTAAGCTTCAACAAAGCATACAATGAAGATCTCATCTTGCAGTTCTATGCCGCCGTGTACTTTGAGAGGGATTCTGACGGTGGGCTCACTCGGAGGTTGACACGTCTCCAATGTATCTATAATTTTTGCTTGTTCCATGCTGTTATATTATCAGTCTTGGATGTTTTACAATCATTTTATAGCAACTTTATATCATTTTTTGGGACTAACCTATTGACATAGTGCCAAAGTGCCAGTTGCTATTTTCTCTTGTTTTTTACTTCGTAGAATAATAGTACCAAATGGAGTCCAATCGCGAAGAAACTTTTTGGAGATTTTTTTGGAGCAGAAGACACCCAATGGACCAAAGAAGTGCCAGAGAGGTGGGCTGTGGAGAGCACAACCCACCAGGGCAATACCCAAATATTCAGAAAACCCTAAGGGAGTCAATGAAAAACACATCCTGGCGCCGCAAGTTCTAGAACCTTGAGATCCAATCTAACACCATCATAGAGGGGTTCATCTTCTTCATAGGTGCCTCCCCGATGATGCGTGAGTAGTCCACCATAGACCTACAGGTCCATAGGCAGTAGCTAGATGGCTTCCTCTCTCTCTTTTGATTCTCAATACAATGGTCTCTTGGAGATCTATTTGATGTAAACTTTTAAGGTGTGTTTGTTTGGATCCGATGAATTTTGAGTTCATGATTAGTTTCTATCCATGAATATTATTTGAGTCTTCTTTGATCTCTTATATGCATGATTACTTATAGCCTTGTATTTCTTCTTCGAATCTTTGGTTTAGTTAGGCCGACTAGATCGATTTTTCTTGCCATGGGAAGAGTTGCTTTATGATGGGTTCGATCTTGCGGTGTCCTTTCCTAGTGACAGAAGGGGCAGCAAGGCATGCATGTACCGTTGCCATTAAGGATAACAAGATGGGGTCTATTCCTACGTTAATAGATCTTGTCTATATCATGTCATCGTTCTTATTGCATTACTCGGTTTTTCCATGAACTTAATCCACTAGACGCATGCTGGATAGCGGTCGATGAGTGGAGTAATAGTGGTAGATGCAGGCAGGAGTCAGTCTAGTTATCTTGGACGTGATGCCTATATAATGATCATCGCCTTGGATAGCGTCATGATTATTTGATCTTATATCAGTTCCCAAAAAGTAATTTATTCACCCATCGTTTGCTATACTCATGAGAGAAGCCACTAGTGAAACCTACGGCCCCCGGGTCTACTTTTCAATCATATTGCTTTCTGATCTATCTTTTTGCCTCTTTTGTTTTCAAATCTATTATACCAAAAAACCCAAAATACCTTGCTGCACTTTTTATTTGTTCTTTTTATTTTGTGTTCTTTAGATATCTATCTCTCCAATCTATCACTACCTAATCTATCTTTTTACCGTAGAGAGATTGACAACCTCTCTTTCGCGTCGGGTTGCAAGTATTTGTTATTTATGTGTAGGTGCTGCTTATTAGCTCATGGTGATCCTCCTACTGGTTCGATACCTTGGTTTCATAACTGATGGAAATAATTACCATCGTTGTGCTACATCATCCTTTCCTCTTTGGGGAAATACTGATGCAGTCTCAAGCCACGTCAAAGGAATTTCTGGCGCTGTTGCCAATGCAACGTTCCCCAACAACAACAACCTAAGCTTTGGGATGGTATAGCACCCCAAACATATATCCAAAGAGAAACAAGCAACTAAGCTTGGGGATTCCCCCGAGTGGCATCCCCTCTTTCTTGTCACGGCCGTCGATATTTTACTTGGAACTATATTTTTATTCGTCACATATCATGAGTTTTTCTTGGAGCGTCTTGTATCATTTGAGTCTTTGCTTGCTTTGCTTGTTAGTTTTTCACTTTTATCCTTGCTGGACACACCTATTTGGGACAGCCAAAATTATGCTCTGATTTGTTAGAATTGCTCTATAAATTCCACTTAAACTTTTTGAGCTATAAAATTGCTCTAGCGCTTCACTTATATCTTTTTGAGCATGGTGTGCTTGGAAATTATAGTATAAATACTCTCATGATTCACTTAGATTAATTTTGGAGCTAGTAAATTTTGAAGAAATCCTCTCATGCTCCACTTATACATTTTTTAGAGATGAAAACTCTATGCTCATGTGCTTCACGTATATTTGTTTGAGCTTGTCAAAAAAGCAATGGCAATATATGAAACTAGTCCCAAAGTGATAGACATCCAAGGAGGATATAATAAATACTTTCATGAATATCATTGGACAAATTAAACTTGATTCCTTGTAATAGTTTTGAGACATGTAATATGTGAGTCATGTTAGTGAGTAATTATGATTTAGTAGGAATATTGGTGTTAAGGTTTGTGATTCCGTATGCATGCACGAAAGTCAATAGTTATGCAATGAAATTACATCCTACTTATGGTAAATTATTTGGTGTTAGTTATGCTCAATGCTCTCTTATGTGAATTTTCGTTTCTTGGTTGGTTGCTTATCAATCTATTTGCTAGCCTCCACTTGTACTAAGTAGAAATACTACTTGTGCATCAAAATTCTTAAACCAAGTTTTGCCTTATGGGTCCACCATACCTACCTATATGCGATATTTCCATGCCGTTTAAAGGAAATTTGTATGTGCCATCTCTAATTTTCAAAATAAACTTCTCTTTTGTGTGCTCGTATCGCTCATGAAACGGTAGGGAGTGTCCAATATTTTTCCATGCTAGATGTGTTATTCTCAAGATGAGTGTTTATTCACTTGTCATTGCATGAGAGTGTGACAGTAATAGGTATGCACATTCCCAAAATGAAAAAAAAATATTTGCTTTATGTTGTCAAATAATAAATTCTGTCGAAAGTGTTGGTATGGAAGGCAACCGTGGATACGACCAGCCATGGAAAGTGAAAGAATGGTGGAAAAAAGGAACAAACTTTATTTTCTGTTTGGGAACCTCCTATGATATATCTAGCATGGAAAGTATTGTGAACTACTTTGCCATTTTCGTTGACAGGAAAGGCATGCCACCCGAAAAAATTCTCTCAATTTAAATTTTGATCTCTGGCACCTCTACAAATACCTACTCCCCTCTGTCAAGGGCCTATCTATATACTTTACACAATTTTTATTTTTTTACTTTGAGTCTCCATCTTCTCTTATAAAGCACCAACAAGGGGGCACTATGATTGTACTTGAGCATCGGGTATAGCTAATATTTGAGTGTGTTTCATGAATGGATCAATAATTGAGCATGATGGGCTAGCGATAACTTTATTTAGTGTTGATATTTTGAAAAACATGGTTGCTTGTTGGCATGCTTGAGTATTGAAGTCATTATGTTAAAACTAGACTATTGCTTTGAATAGTCTAAAAAATGGCCATGCTACAAAAGAAAAGAATATGAGATGAACAAGTTAGGCAGCATTCCACATCAAAAAATCTGTTTTTTATCATTTACCTACTCGAGGACGTGTAGGAAGTAGGCTTGGGGATGCTGATACGTCTTCAACGTATCTATATTTTTTCCTTGTTCCATGCTGTTATATTATCATTCTTGGATGTTTTACATTCATTTTATAGAAACATTATATCATTTTTTGGGACTAACCTATTGACATAGTGCCAAAGTGATAGTTGATGTTTTTGCTTGTTTTTTACTTCATAGAATATCAGTACCAAATGGAGTCCAATCGCGACGAAACATTTTGGAGATTTTTTTCTGGACCAGAAGACACCCAGAGGGCCAAAGTAGTGCCAGATAGGTGGGTTGTGGAGAGCACAACCCACCAGGGCGCGCCAGGGGGCCCTGGCGTGCCCTGATGGGTTGTGCCCTCCACGGGGCACCTGTCCACCACCTCTGATGCCTATAAATACCCAAATATTCTGAAAAACCTAAGGGAGTCAACGAAAAACACATCTAGGTGCCGCAAGTTCTAGAACCTCGAGATCCAATATAACAGCATCATGGAGGGGTTCATCTTCTTCATAGGTGCCTCTCCGATGATGCGTGAGTAGTCCACCATAGACCTACGGGTCCATAGGCAGTAACTAGATGGCTTTGTCCCTCCATTTTGACTCTCAATGCAATGGTTTCTTGGATATCTATTTTATGTAAACCTTTGCAGTGTGTTTGTTGGGATCCAATGAATTTTGAGGTCATGATCAGTTTCTATCCATGAATATTATTTGAGTCTTCGTTGATCTCTTATATGCATGATTACTTATAGCCTCGTATTTCTTCTTCAAATCTTTTGTTTAGTTAGGCTGACTATATCGATTTTTCTAGCCATGGGAAGAGGTGCTTTTTGATGGGTTTGATCTTGCGATGTCCTTTCCAAGTGACAGAAGGGGTAGCAAGGCACACATGTATTGTTGCCATTAAGGATAACAAGATGGGTTCTATTCCTACATGAATAGATCTTGTCTTCATCATGTCATCATTCCAATTGCATTACTCCATTTTTCCATGAACTTAATATACTAGATGCATGCTGGATAGCGGTCGATGTGTGGAGTAATAGTGGTAGATGCACGCAGGAGTCGGTCTAGTTATCTTGGACGTGATGCCTATATAATGATCATCGCCTTGGATATCGTCATGATTATTTGATCTTCTATTAATTGCCCAACAGTAATTTGTTTACCCACCGTTTGCGATACTCATGAGAGAAGCCACTAGTGAAACCTACGGCCCCCGGGTCTACTTTTCCAACATATTGCTTTCCGATCTATCTTTTTGCCTCTTTTGTTTTCAAATCTATAATACCAAAACCCCAAAAATACCTTGCTGCACTTTTTATTTGTTCTTTTTATTTTGTGTTCTTGAGAGATCTATCTCTCCAATCTATCACTACCTAATCTATCTTTTTATCATAGAGAGATTGACAACCTCTCTCTCGCGTTGGGTTGCAAGTATTTGTTATTTGTGTGGAGGTGCTGCTTATTAGGTGGTGGTGATCCTCTTACTGGTTCGATACCTTGGTTTCATAACTGAGGGAAATACTTACCGTCGCTGTGCTGCATCATCCCTTCCTCTTTGGGGAAATACCGACGCGGTCTCAAGCTGTCACGCCCAAGATGCGCGCCTATCCATTTTAAGGCATGAGGCCTCATCAAGGGATAGAGGCGCATCTCAACGTTTGCATGTATAGCATCATTACATCATACATTTAAGAAGAGAGGAGTATATTAGTTGGCTTACACTCGCCACAAGCTAAATTACAATCCACAAAGAGTTCATTCATCAATCTGAAGACAGGGTCCGTCTACGGACGAAAACAAACGATAAAAGCAGATGCAATGAAATTATCTCGCTAGCGTGAAGATCACGACGATGGTCCTCTACTCATCCGGATAAGTCACGTACATCCTTCCACGTTCCTCGTCATACTCCCACTAGAGCTGCGTAAGATCATCATGCACGAACTCATCTGTACCTACACCTGGATTGTTGTAGTAATCTGTGAGCCACAAGGACTCAGCAATCGTGCGCCCGGGTACCGAGACTATTGAAGCTTATAGGTTGGGATGGGGGTATGTGTTTAGTTAGCAGCAGCACTAAGCATTTATGGTGGCTATACTTACGTAACATGAAAATAAATATGTGGCCTACGATAACGATCGAATCTAGAATGACCTCTATGAGATCCTGAACACTTACTTCCGTCAATCATAACACCACCACGTTCTCTCTCGGATCATGTTCACAAGCAGAGACGATCGCGGTTACTCACACTGTTGGTGCATTTTATTAGAGTTTACTTCAAGTAAACTATAACCGGGTGTTAAACAAATATCCAAGTTTCCACATAACCGCGGGCACGGCTTTCTGAAAGATTTGACCCTGCAGGGGTGCTCCAACTAGTCCATCATAAATTAACCACACTCCGCGGGAATGGCCTCGACCACGGGTCTCGTGATCATCCTAGGCAACTCCAAAGGAATTCCAACACCTCGAGTTAGCCCGAAGAAAGTCAGAGGCCTCACGCAAGACACTCGATAAAGGTAAAACAAGTCTAGCAAGACCACCCAACGTGTCGACGAACCCGATAAGAGCCGCATATCTCGTTCTTAGGACACGACAGATAAGCTATGCATACGGAGGCCTGATAGAAATCTCCCGAGTTGCCTCGGGTTGGCCCCGCACAGTGCTCTAGTTTGGACCAACACTCATTAGGAGCACTGGCCCGGGGTGTTTATTAATAACCACGGGGTTGCAAAGCCCTATGCAAATTTTATTAAGTTATTAAGAAAATGTAGTACCAAAGTTGGGTCTTGCCAGACAAGTTTTAATCTTAACCGAGTAAACAAGGGGGTCCCCATAACAACCCCGAGCATGTTAGGACCGCAAAGTATGGAAACATAACACCGGTAAGAAGAAACTATGGCGGTAACAGCGGAACAAAACACCTAGCAAAAGGCCAAGCCTTCCACCTATACCAAGATATATATGTGCATCAAATTAAATAATAGATAATATTGTGATATGCCAAATCCATGTTATCACATGGATACATCCTGCACCTGCAACTAAGAACGCTATAAGAGGGGCTGAGCAGCGGTAACTTAGCCAATCAAAGGTTTGCTAGGATGTGGAGGGTTAGAGGATATCATGGAAAATAGGAGGCTGACATTCAAGTGGTGGGTAGCGCAATTGTAACGAACAGAGCGAGACAACTAGCAAGTGAAAATAGTGTCAGGATCTGGGTACAATCATCTTGCATGTTGGTTCTTCAGTGGAACAAGTAGCGGGATCCTCGTAGTTGTACTCGCCTGGATCTTCGTACTCAGGTTCAACTTTCGCGTCCACCCAAAATAAACAACAATAATAAACAAGCAACCAAGGTTCAATGCACAAGCAAGAATGATGCATGATTATGTGAAGAGTTTTAGCATGGCAATCCTAACTAGTCATGTTTCACATGCAAAAGATTGGTTATTAATGAACCTGGACAGAACCTTTTGTTAAGTTATTTAGACATGCATGAACATGGCAAATATGGATGCATCATGCAAAAACAATACAAATGCATATGTAGAACGTAAGAAACGGAGTTACGGTTCTCACGATACGCTCACGACAAGATACGAAGGCAAAACACAAGACAAGAAGACCCTGGGCTATTCCTTGGCATTCCAAGGTAGCCACTGGTTAGGCAATGAAAAATCAACCACAATAGAGCCAAAGATCAAGCAATTCCATGGTGTATAGCTCCCACAATTCACAAAACACTCACACAAACAATCTGCCACAAAACAGCAACATAGCAACTTTCACAGCCAATAACTTGAGCTATAGGAATCCTACAACCACAGCCAGGCATTGACAGAAACTACATAACATGCTTATCAACTTATCCAACTACACAATCTGGAAAGGAGGCACACCTCAATAAGCATGAAGCTCACAAGTTGGCATGATGAAACAGAAATCTGGGACAGTGAAAATAACAGTTTTTTGGAATCTGAGTTAATCTGATAGCAAGTTGACAGCAGAAACTAATGGTGCTATAGAACACCTCATGGTATGAAAATTAACAGGATGCTAGAAGACAACATATACTTCAAATCACTAGCACTGAGCTTGAGCTAATTCACAACATATCGCAAGATAGCAACCACTCTTCATGGCATAAAAATAACAGCAGATTCACAAACTTAGAAATATTTGGCATGGTGTAAAACAACAACATTTTAGTGGCTAATTTAGAGCATGATTCCCACTTATTTGCAAGTTGATCATGACAAAGATAAATACCATGGCATTCTACACATCAAAGACTACCATATTCATGTTGGCACAAACATCATAGCATGCATGGATTAAACATGGCAAAAATGACAAAATGGCATTATGAGATAAAATGACATTTTGTCAATCTTGCTCAAAATACCAAACCAATAGCACCAATGAATTCCTGAGATTTTTCTACCCCAAATTCATGTATCATACTCATATATTCACATGGAGCATCATGACAAAAACTACATAGCAAAATCATCTTCCACTCCCATAAGTGAAAACATACCAAAAATGCACATGAGCATAACTGAACATATCTAGAATTGGAAATATTGCTATAAATAGAAATAACATGTTAAAACCCTTAAAAAACCAATATCATTAAAATAAAAACACAATACCAGGGGACCCACCTGGCATACTCACCAGGAACCCTCTATGGATGACCTGTGGGGCCAGGCCCACTGTCATACAGACACCACACTAGCACATACACACCACACTCACCAGCATACTCACACACATTGACCACACTGGATCCAACCACAGCCACACGAGATCCAATCAACACACAACACCGCACAGGATCCGGCCATCACAACAGATCCGCACACACAACACCGCACACTGCATCCGGTCCTCACACCGGATCCAAACTCCACACATGGAATCCCGCCAATCACAAAAAGGAAAAAAATGGGGAGGCGTTGGGGATCGAATCCCCGACCTCTCGAGCGCATAGAGAGACGGCTACCACTACGCTACCTACATGCCACTGACCAAAGGGAGGGGGCGCCGAATATATACTATCTGCATCGCAAACTCTGATGAAACTAAATCTTACAAGACACCAGCGACAGTGGCAAGCGGCGGCAAATTCTGGTGATGGCTGGCCTCTCTCGCGACGCGGAGCATCAACAGGGAGAGTTGGGTCTTAGGGGCACCCATTCCCGCACCTACGACGGCTAAGCGCGGCGGCGGCAAGGCACTCGAGCTCGATCTTACACTCGACTCGGGGCACGGCGGTGCAGACGTGACGATGACGAGCGGGGCTACATCTGTGCTAGCTATGCGAAGAGAAGCAGAGAGAGGGAAGGAGGAGCTGCGGGTGCTGACGAGGGGGCGACGAGGCTGCTCCAGAGCGGAACACGCGGATGACGGCGAGGCGGAGGGGAAGAAGACGTCATGGCTCCGGCGACGCGGGGAAGAAGAAGAAAGTGATGGTGCACGCACTCGCACTCTCTCCGCACTCTGAAGCTGATGGCGAGCAACGGGAGCAGGTAGCCGCTAGGCCACCTGGGCTAGGCCGCTCGGGGAGGAACCGACCCAGTTGCCTCTCTCTCTGGGAACAAAAGCAGCAGGTCTTTATTATTTTTTAAAAAGGACAGAGCAAAACAATTATCCCAGGGGAAAAGAAGAGGAAATATTTTAGAAACAAAATACTTTTGAGATTAGAAGAAAATCCTCCACTTTATAAAAATGAGAAGTGGATTTTTAGAGCAAGTATTTTCACACTTAAATAATTAAAAGGGGGCTATTTCTTTTGAAACCAAATTAAAACAAGGCTCAAACCTATATGAGAGCAACACCCATTCACTCAAAGAAATAATACCTAACACCAGAACATTTTTAACAAATTAAAAGCCAATTTAATTTTATGAAGTGGAATAATAGAGGGAATAAGGGGGGTTTTAGGCATGTTTGAAAATGAGGGGGGTGAGAAGGATTTATTGCACCACCCACACTCTAACCACATCACACATCACAAGATCACTCCCAAACACAACAAGGTCACATCACAAAACAAAGGCATGGCATGATGATGAATGATATGATGCATGATGCATGAATGCATGAGACAAGGCAAGACATTGAGCAACTCATATTATTAAACTCATGACAACAAGGTTCACATAAGATTACATGCCATACAAGGTAGGGGCAGCACTTGGGCTGTCACCCAAGCGACGTCACAGGTCCGGTTATGAGAACCTTGAGGGTTCTATGTCTGACTTCGCTACTATCACTGGGTACACCTTCTTTCCCGAGCCTCAGCCTGAGTTTGCCTGTGTTTTGCAGCATGATTGCAGTAAGAAGGTTCTTTCTTTTGCCTACAAGGAAACAACCCCACGGTCAGATATTGGTACTATTTGGGGTATGACACTCAAGTATGATGCTCTTTGTCGTATCTTTCGGACTTCATTGGCCCCCCATGGCAGGCTCTTTTGATACGTTTTGGGGGACCACCATTGACTTGATGTTGTATGCTCATGAGGGGGAAAAGGTAGATGTCATGGACTTCATGTATGAGGATATGAAGCATGTTTGTTTGAGAAGAAGTCATGTGTGTTTGCACCCTTCATCCAGACCCTCATCGAGAGCAAGATCATTGACAGAGATAAGCTCTTGCGCAGGTTCCCCATTACCCTAAATGCTAGGAACAGAAATGCCAAACCACTTGTGCATGACAATCTTCTCCATCCTTAGAAGGCGTCTGCTACAGCTGTTGAGATTGGTGGCTCCTCCTCACGAGGTGCCACTATAGAGGATCCCATTGTCTTTGCTTGCTCTATTGCTTCTTTGCCCTCTTTCTCTAAGAAGGAGAATATCATGTTGTTTCATGAGTTCAACAACTTGCTCAAGATGTGCCAGTCCACCACAAAGCTTCAAGTGGTGGAGACCAATTTCAGAAAGAGTCAAATGAGAGAGTTGAAGGCTACCAGGGAGCGTGAGTCTATGGTGACCATTCCTAGGAGGGTTGAGGACTCTATCAGTACTACCACACACTACGTCAACCATTGTCTTGGCTACATTCCAGAGGATGAAGATGATGATGCCAGTGCCCCCCTCACGTTTAGGGTGTTTCATTAGCATCGCGATTCCCCTTTTTGGTGTCTCGCCGCCAAAGGGGGAGAAGTGTTCTATTAGGATTCACCATGTGCTTGGAGAGATTGCAAGCCCTTGCTTTTTTTCTTTGATCTCTCTATGGGCTTGTAATACTTTTATGTGTCATTTTTTGTACTTCGTAGTTGAGTTGTGAGCTACTCTGTTATGTGCATGTCAGACTTTGCTAGCTTGATCTTATTGTGCCATATATTTTTGTTTGCATTGCTCTCTCACATATCTTATGCTCTCACAACCCTCTAGTTTGTGATCCATACCACCATTGTTTATATATCTCTTTTGATCACAAACTAGCTTGCGCAACATGCTCATACCATTCACATTTATTTGGTTGCACTTGGCTACTGATGTAGGGGGGCATCCTGATGATGTGGTGTGGGATTCATAGAATATTTTAAAAAATGCACATATCAAGGGGGAGATTTCTACATGAATAGTGTCACAGGACATTTAGTTCAATCTCCAATTTTACTGTTTGCAATGTGAAAATCGTATTTTCATCAATTCACCAAAAAGGGGAGATTCAAAGTGCATTTTGTCACTTAATCACTATTTTGGTTATTGATCACATTACGATTTTTGAGGACTAATGTCGTTTGCTAAGTTTATCTCAAGATATTGGCTTCTCAATTGTGTCTACACAAGTCGGTATCCCCATCGATACAAGGAGTGAAAAAGATGGTGTTCATTGGTGACTCGGGAAGTTTTTCGGTTTTCTTTTGTTGTCCTAGGAACATATGTACTATTAAGAGGGGTTGGCATGATTTCGGAGTTGGGGGACTTAAATCTTTTCCACAGTGTTTTTTCCAATCCTGGTTAGGTTTCGTTGGAAAAAAATCTCTTTGAGTTTTTTTCCATCTCTTAGGAGTCCGGGTGCCTAGATCACTTTTTGTCCGGGTTCCCGGAGGCTTCCGAAAGTTTTTCATTTGGTTCAACCAGGTCCGGGTGCCCGGGATCTGACCCCCGGGGTGTCCGGGGTCCGGGTGCCTGGGGTCATCCAAAAGTTATCACTCCGGTTCGACCACCCCTATGCCAGAACATTCTTGTGCGTGCCCCCTCCAGGTGCCCAGGATTTCACCCCCAGTACTGGGACCTCTTTGTTTTTGTTTGTCATATTTTCTGTTGAATCTGGGTGCCTGGTTTCCTTTTATCCGGGTGCCCGAGGAGCCGTCTACACAACAGCCACATTTCCCTTGGGGGTATTTATACCCCCCTTCTTCTTCCTCCTAACCTTAACCTTTGCCCAAGCTTTGCTCCTTTATTCCCAAACCACCAAAAGCATGAGATATCCGTCCCCAACCACCCAAACTCCACAATAATTAGGGTATTGAAGGAGGTTCACTAGATCTACACTTCCACCAAACCATTTTGCATTCCCTGGCGTCTACATCTTCATCAACTTGTTACTCTTGGGTGTTTTGGCACCCTAGATGAAAGAGGTCACCGGGGAGCCACAATCCAAAGGCCCGGTTGCCTCCTTCAAGGGCAGCACTACTGAAATCATGGCATCCTACATTGTGTAAGGGCATGAGGAGAATATGGTTGCCCTAGTGGCTTCTTGGGGAGCATTGTGCCTTCAGACCGCTCCAACGGAGATGTACCTCCCCCAAAAGGAAGCAACTTCGGTAACATATCCTCGTCTCCACCAACTCCACTTGCAGTTACATCTTATATTTAATTGGTGCAAGCATATATTGTGTTTCTATCATGTGCTTGCAATTGTTATTGTTGTTGTCATGCTCATCATATAGGTTGTTCACCTAGTTGCATATTTAGACAACCTATTTTATTGTTGAGCGTGATGTGTTAAAAGATGTTAAAAAATGTTAATCGCCCATTCCCCCCTCTAGTCGACCATACCGACATACCGATCCTCTTAGCCGAGATTGCCTACGGGTTCTTTGATGACCAGTCGACAACATAAAACCACTCATGTTTCCAAAGCTTCATCATTTCGACAAAGGTGCCCTTTGTCTAGGTAACCTATGGTATTTTACTAATCATGGCTCCATCGCGGTCTACTAGCTTGGGACCACTGCTATGCGGCTCAATGCCAAACAGCTTCACCACAAACCAATGTGGGATTCAAGACGGAGGAAGGCCTCACAAACTGTTATGAAAGAAGCAATGTGGAGGATAGAGTTTGGAGCGAGGTGATGGAAGTCAAGACCGTAGAAGATTAGTAGACCCTTGATGAAAGGATGAAAGAAGAAGCCCAAACCTCAGAGGAGGTGGGAGACAAAGACGACCTGCTCCCCCTCATGAGGCGCATGGATGGTGGAAGTTGAGTAAATCTTATGTGTAGACACAAGTGACCAGCATTTTGCCAAATGAGGAAGGTATTCGTCTGCCCGGAGCTCGGTGATGTCACCAATAGTTACATTGGAGGGCTCCAGTCCTTCTTCCTCTTAGGATCTCTTTTAGGCTTAGGACTTGGAGAAGCACTCAGGGGAATGATTGCCAATTGATTGCCATCGGTTGACGCATTACCAGTGACCCCCTTGTTGCTCGAAACATCATGCTCCGGTCTCTCACTTCTTTTCCTCTTTGGATCGGTCATGTCAACATATGTTGAGTTGAGTGCCTGATCACCATCCTCTTCTTCCAAGTTGTCCTCGACTGAGGCAAAACCTCCTTCTCTACCAGACCTTCCCCCAAGGCGGCCTCCACAACCACATCCACCTCCAGGACCTCTGCCCACACATATAAACCAAGTCACCCTCAACTCCTTGAAAACCAATGCAGACGGAGGATCTATGCCATAACCATGCTCCTTGAAAATGTGCCCAAGGTGACTTCAAACAACACACCAGTCAGGGAGTCTTTCGTAGGTCACCTTATAGACCTGGCATTTATTATCACTGATGATCGACACCCCATTCTTCAGGGGCTTCAACTATGGGGTGCTACCGGGGAGGCCCATGTCCACCTATTGTCCTCTCTATTGTTAGGAATATGCAAATTGTATTATTAGGACGCCAAAGCCAACATATATACACATACATGAGTATGCCAAAAGGCTACAAAAGTATGCCAAGAGACTAGAATGCAAAAGTCTAAAAGACATCACTAATATAACACTAACACCCCCCCCTCAAATTCATGGTGGACCCACAACACTGAGTTTGGAAAGGTGAAATCCATGTTGGGCTCTCGTCTGGGCCTCTGTGAAGAAGTCTACTAGCTGTAACTCAGAAGGCACATACTGAAGAGCAACGACATGATCCTGCACAGCAGCGCGCACATAAGAAGCATCAACACCAATATGCTTGGTAAGCTCATGCTTCATAGGATCCCGCGCACTACTGATAGCACATGTACTGTGTGACAAGAGGGTGGTAGGTGTAGTAATAGAAACCCAAAATCCTCCAGTAAACATCATAACCAAGTCACCTCTACAGTCAGAAGAGACATAGCTCGCAACTCAGCCTATGTGCTCAAACGGGAAACTGCAGTCTGTTTCTTTGTCTTCCAGGCAATGAGAGAACCACCAAGAAAAACATAGTAAGAAGAAAGTGAACGGAGATCCATAGAATCACTAGCCCACATAGCATCCGAATAGGCCTGGAGCTTTAACGAGCTGGAGCGGGGAAAGAAGAGACGGTGAGATATCGTGCCACGAAGATATCATAGAAGATGAAGAAGGTGACTATAGGGTACCGAAGTGGGAGAAGAAACAAACTGACTCAAGATATGGACAGGATAGGAGATATCCGGATGAGTGACAGCAAGATAGACAAGGCTCCCAACAAGACGATGATAACGTGTCAGATCAGACAAGGGCTCACCATCAGAAGTGCGAAGGTGAACATTGAGCTCCATAGGAGTCTCAACAATGCGCTCACCCCTAAGAGACGCACGAGTAAGAAGATCCTGGATATATTATGTTATGCTCCAAATTCTAATATAAAGAGGAAAGACAACGTCTGACGAGCGAGCGGAGCTCGG
Source organism: Hordeum marinum (assembly GCA_022496015.1). Classification (NCBI taxonomy): domain Eukaryota; kingdom Viridiplantae; phylum Streptophyta; class Magnoliopsida; order Poales; family Poaceae; genus Hordeum; species Hordeum marinum. The sequence continues at coordinate 59,286,583 of CM039677.1, forward strand.
CCCGTCGCCGGTAGGCTTGGGCCGAAGCCCCCCGCGGTACGGATCAGGGTTGACCTAGGATACGTGTGTTATATATACCTCTTGTAAGCCGCCGCACGGGATAAGTCGATCAGTTGTAAATCCCCGGCGTTTGTAACCTCTCCCGATCATAGTGAAGTTTGGCTATCTGGTGCCCGTGGTTTTTTCCCCTTCGGGTTGGAGGGGTTTTCCACGTTAAAATATCGTGTCCCTTTGCTTGATTCCGTTCTTCATCGTATCGATTGCGTGTCGTATCTCTAAGAAGTGGCATCAGAGCCTTGTTTTTGTTTAGGGTTTCTTCGACGACATGGCATTGATGAAGTATGATCATCCGCTGCTGGACTACGACACCAGATTTTCATTGTGGCAAGTGAAGATGCGAGCAGTGCTGGCGCATCCCGATCTGGATGAGGCGCTCGATGGATTCGGCGGTAAAGAACAGAAGACTTGGACCGCTGATGAGAAGCGTAAAGATTGTAAGGCTATGACTCTAATTCATCTTCATGTATCTAACAATATTTTGCAAGAAGTGTTGGCAGAGAAAACTTCAGCAGGTCTCTGGCTAAAGCTGGAATTGATCTGCATGTCCAGGGATCTGACCAGCAAGATGCACATGAAGATGAAGTTGTTCACGCACAAGTTGCAAGAAGGTGCTTCGGTGCTGAGCCACTTATCGATCTTCAAGGAGATTATTTCTGACTTATAGTCTATGGAGGTACACTATGATGATGAAGATTTAGGTCTTCTACTTTTATGCTTGCTGCCTAGTTCCTTTGCAAATTTTCCTGATACGCTATTATATAGCCGTGATGAACTAACTGTTGCGGAAGTATATGAGGCCCTTCAACAGAAGGAACATATGAAAGATATGTTGCAATCTGAGGAATCATCCTCCAAAGGAGAAGCATTGCAGGTACGAGGTAGGCCTGAGCAGAAAACATACAACCCCAACAATAGAGATAAAAGTAAGAACGACAGAGGTCGTTCGAAGTCCAGAAGATCTCGGAAAGAAAAATTCTGTAGGTATTGTAAGAAACAGGGTCACCTGATTGATGATTGTTGGAAGCTGGAAAATAAGGAGAAAAGGAACGGTACGTGGAAACCTAAAAACAAATCTAAAGGTGATGGTAAGGTCAATGTTAAATCTGGAAATAAATTTGATTCAGATGATGCTCTAGTTGTTTTTGTTGTTTGTGTTTCATGTCATGATGAATGGATACTTGATTCTGCATGTTCGTTTCATATATGCTGTAACAATGATTGGTTCAATACTTATAAGTTTGTGCAGAGTGGAGATGTTGTGCGTATTGGAGATGACAACCCACGTGAGATTGTGGGCATTAGTTCTGTTCAGATCAGGACTCATGACGGCATGATATGCACATTGATAGATGTGAGGCACATACCAGGAATGGCCAGAAACCTCATCTCACTGAGTACTCTTGATGTCAAAGGGTACAAACACTCTGATTCAGGTGGAGTTTTGAAGGTAAAAAAAGGTTCCCTCATTCATATGATAGGTGACATGAATTCTACAAAGTTATATGTTCTTGAGGAAGCACTATTACTGGTACTACTGCTGCTGCAACTGTTACTTCTCATAAATCCAATAAAACTAACATTTGGCATATGCGCCTTGGGCATATGAGTAAACTTGGGATGGCAGAATTAACCAAGAGGGAACTTTTGGATGGCTGCAACGTAAGTGATTTGGAGTTCTGTGAGCACTGCATCTTTGGTAAGCACAAGAGGGTAAAGTTCAATGTTGCTGTTCATACCACAAAAGGTATATTAGATTATGTGCATGCTGATTTGTGGGTACCTTCCCGTAAACCCTCGCTTGCTGGTGCTCGTTATATGCTTACAATTTTTGATGACTACTCCAGAAAAGTGTGGCCTTATTTTCTGAAAAATAAATATGATGTGTTTGATGCCTTTAAGGATTGGAAAGTTATGGTAGAAAGGCAAACTAACAGGAAGGTAAAAAATACTTCATACTGACTATGGTATGGAATTCTGTTCGAAAGCTTTTAATAGGTACTGCAGAAACTTGGGCATCGTTAGGCACCACACCGTCCCATACACTCCTCAACAGAATGGTGTGACTGAGTGTATGAACAGAACCATCTTCTCCAGGGCTCGCTACATGCTGTCCAATGCTCGCATGGGCAAGCGTTTTTGGGCTGAAGCAGCCTCCACTGCCTCCTACCTCATCAACAGGTCTCCATCCATTCCACTAAATAAGAAAACTCCCATTGAGGTATGGTCTGGTACACCGGCTGATTATTCACAGTTGAGAGTTTTTGGTTGCAATGCATATGCACATGTTGATAATGGAAAACTTGAGCCTAGAGATATTAAGTGTGTGTTTGTTGGATATGGTTCAGGAGTAAAAGGATATCGCTTCTGGAATCCTAAGAATGATAAGGTTTTTGTGAGCAGAAGTGTTGTTTTCAATGAATCCGTTATGTATCATAATGATCTGTCCAACGATAGTTTTGATGTGGAGCCACAACGAGTTACTATGTAGATGGAGCATTTTGATGAGGAGGAAAACGAAATTATTGATAATAATGTTACTACTCTAGATGCACAACTTCATGATAATGTTGATGCTCCAGATAGAGAGATTCATGATGATATTGTGCAATGCTCACCCCCTGTTTTGCAGCCACAAATTCAGTCTCTTGTCGATGGCAGGACAAAGAGAGTCATTAACAAACCTAAACGCCTAATTGAGGAGTGTGACATTGTTCATTATGCTTTTAGTTGTGCAGAACAGGTTGAGAACATCCATGAGCCATCCATATATAATGAAGTCGTTGTTTCTGGTGACCGCGAGAAGTGGATTGCTGCTATGCAGGAGGAGATGCAATCACTCGAGAAAAATGTCACATGGGATGTTGTGCGCTTGCCTAAAGAAAAGAAGACCGTTCGTTGCAAATGGATATTCAAAAGAAAGGAAGGATTGTCTCCTAGTGAGCCTGCAAGGTTTAAGGCAAGGTTAGTGGCTAAGGGCTTTAGTCAGATACCAGGTATTGATTAAATGATGTGTTCTCTCCAGTTGTCAAGCATAGTGCCATTCATGCATTTTTCGGTATTGTTGTTATGAATAATCTTGAGCTTGAGCAGTTAGTTGTCAAGACTGCTTTTCTACATGGAGAACTAGAGGAGGAAATTTATATGGTCCAAATAGAAGGTTTCGTAGTGCCCGGTAAGGATAAATTTGTTTGCAAGTTAAAGAGGTCCCTATATGGTTTGAAACAGTCTCGAAGATAGTGGTATAAACGGTTTGATTCATTCAGGATTGCACATGGTTTTAAGAGGTCCGCATATGATAGCTGTATTTACATTAAATTTGTTGATGGATCACCTATATACTGTTTGTTATATGTTGATGACATGTTGATTGCTGCTAAGGGCAAGAGAGATATCACTACTTTAAATGCACATTTAAGTAGTGAGTTTGACATGAAGGATCTTGGTGCTGCTAAGAAAATTCTAGGTATGGAGATTACTATGGACAGAAATTCTGGTTTATTATTTCTTAGTTAGCAAAGTTACATTCAGAAAGTTCTTCATCGTTTTAAAATGCATGATGCTAAGTCAGTAAGCATTCCTATTGCTCCTCATTTCAAATTGTCATCCTCTCAATGTCCTAGTATAGATGAAGAGCTTCAGTATATGTTAAGAGTTCCATATTCTAGTGTTGTCGGTTCTTTAATGTATGTCATGGTGTGTTCTAGGCCTGATTTGTCATTTGCAATAAGTTTGGTCAGTAGATATATAGCTAACCCTGGTAAAGACCATTGGAAGACTGTTCAGTGGATTTCCACGTACCTTCATGGCACTTCCAATGCTTGTTTGAAATTCGGCAGGACTAGTGAGGGACTAGCTGGCTATGAGGATTCAGGTTTTGTGTTATGTGTTCACTTTTGGTGGTTGTGCCATGAGTTGGAGGGCGACACTATAGGTAGTAGTTGCTCAATCTACCACTGAAGCAGAATACATGGCTATTGCCGAAGCATGTAAAGATTCAGTTTGGTTGAAAGGTTTTTATGCTGAAATTTCTGGAGATAATTCTTGCATTAATCTATTTTGTGACAGTCAGAGTGCCATATACCTCACTAAGGATCACATCACGAACCGTCTCACGATCTCAATCACGGTCCTTCCGATCTAGCGCCGAACGGACGGCACCTCCGCGTTCAGCACACGTGCAGCTTGATGACGATCTCCACTGTCTTGATCCAGCAAGAGGAAGTGGAGAGGAAGAAAAGTTCACCGGCAGCGTGGCGGCGCGCCGGCGATGGTGGTGGAGCAATTCCGGCAGGGCTTTGCCTAAGCACTGCAGAAAACCGATCTAGAGGAGAAACTATGCACTAGAGGAACGGGTAGCACGTGGCTGAAAATTATGTGACAAAACCCTAAAATCCTCTAGTATATATAGGAGGAGAGGAGGAGCTTTTCTGCCAAAAAGCCATCCCTTGGGTCGACCAAAGTGGGGAGGAGAGGAGGACTCCTCCTCCAATCCTAGTACGACTAGGATTCCTCCATTTTTTGGCCTTTTTCCACCTTTTTCCCTTTGGGCTTTTTCTCCCAGATGCATGGGCCTTGTGTGGGACTTCCACCAGCCCACAAAAGGCTGGTATTTACTCTCCCACAGCCTATGAAGCCTCTTGGGTCGAAATACCCCTCGCGGTGGTCTCCCGGTACACTACCGGCACTCCCGGTACATTACCGATTAGCCCGAAACTTTTCCGGCGACCAAAATGGGACTTCCTATATATCAATATTTACCTCCGGACCATTCCGGAGCTCCTCGTGACGTTCGGGATCTCATCCGGGACTCCGAACAAACTTCGGTCACCACCATTCATACCTCTATACTACCGAAACGTCACCAAACCTTAAGTGTGCAGACCCTGCGGGTTCGAGAACTATGTAGACATGACCGAGACACCTCTACGGTCAATAACCAATGGCGGGACCTCGATGTCCACATTGGTTCCTACATATTCTACGAAGATCTTTATCGGTCGAACCTCTATGTCAAGGATTCAGTTAATCCCGTATGATGTTCCCTTTGTTCTTCGGTATGTTTACTTGCCCGAGATTCGATCGTCGGTATCTCCATACCTAGTTCAACCTCGTTACCGGCAAGTCTCTTTACTCATTCCATAATACAAGATCCCGTGGCTAACACTTAGTCACATTGCTTGCAAGGCTTTGTTGTGATGTTGTATTAGCGAGTGGGCCCTGAGATACCTCTCCATCACACGGAATAACAAATCCCAGTCTTGATCCATGCCAACCCAACAGACACCCTCGGAGATACCTGTAGAGCACCTTTATAGTCACCCAGTTACGTTGCAATGTTTGATACACCCAAGGCATTCCTCCGATGTCTGTGAGTTGCATGATCTCATGGTCATAGGAACATATACTTGACATGCAGAAAACAGTAGCATTAAACTGACACGATCATATGCTACGTTTGTAGTTTGGGTCTTCTCCATCCCATCATTCTCCTAATGATGTGATCCCGTTATCAAATGACATCTCATCTCAATGGCTAGGAAACCTTAACCATCTTTGATCAACGAGCTAGTCTGTTAGAGGCATACTAGGGACATGGTTTTGTCTATGTATCCACACATGCATCTAAGTCTCCGATCAATACAATTATAGCATGGATAATAAACGATTATCATGAACAAGCAAATATGATAATAACTAATTTATTATTGCCTCTAGGGCATATTTCCAACAGTCTCCCACTTGCACTAGAGTCAATAATCTAGTTCACATCACCATGTGATTCGCATTGTTATGAATCTAACACCCAATGAGTTCTGGGGCTCGATCATGCTTTGCATGTGAGAGAGGTCTTATAGTCAACGGGTCTGCAACATTCAGATCCGTGTGTACTTTGCAAATTTCTATTTCAAACGGTAAACACTGCTACCACACTCCACTTGGTACTATTGCAAATGGCTGCTCCGCTATACGTATCCAGATTGCTACTACGAGTCATCCGGATTGGCGTTAAAGCTTGCATCGACGTAACTCTTTACAACGAACTCTTTATCACCTCCATAATCGAGAAACATCTCCTTAGTCTTTTAGTTACTAAGGGTAATCTTGACCGCTGTCCAGTGCTCCATTCCAGGATCACTTTGAAACCTTCTGGCCATACTTATGGCAAGGCTGACATCGGGTCTTGTGCACAGCATTGCATACATGATAGAGCCTTTGGCTGAAGCATAGGGGATGACACTCATCTTTTCTCTATCTTCTGCAGTCACTGGGCATTGAGTCTTACTCAACTTTATACCTTACAAATCAGGCGAGAATTCTTTCTCTGACTGATCCATTTTGAACTCTTTCAAAATCTTGTCAAGGTATGTGCTCATTGAAAGTCTCATCAAGTATCTTGATGTATCTCTATAGATCTTGATGCTCAACAATTAGGTAGCTTTATCCAGGTCTTCCGTTGAAAAACTCTTTTCAAACACCCGTTTATGCTCTCCAGAATTTCTACATCATTTCCGAATAGCAATATGTCATCCACATATACTTATCAGAAACTCTATAGTGCTCCCACTCACTTTATTGTAAATACAAGTTTCTCATAAACTTTGTATAGACTCAAAAACTTTGATCACCTCATCAAAGTGTATATTCGAACTCCGAGATGCTTGCTTCAGTTCATAGAAGAATCACTGAAGCTTGCACACCTTTTAGCATCCTTAGGACTGACAAAACCTTCTGGTTGTATCTCATACAACCTTTCCTTAAGGAAGGAAACGATGTTTTGGCATCTATCTACCATATTTCATAATTGAAAAATGCAGCAACTGCTAACATAATTCCAACAGACTTTAGCGTCGCTACGAGTGAGAAAGTCTCATCGCAGTCAACTCTTTTGAACTTGTCGTAAACTACTTTGCAACAAGTCGAGCTTTACAAATGGTAACATTTACCATCAGCGTCTGTCTTCATTTTAAAGATCCATTTGTACTTAACGACCTGCCGTCCAACGAGCAAGTCCACCAAAGTCTATACTTGGTTTTCATACATGGATCCTTTCTCGGATTTCATGGCCTCTAACCATTTGTTGGTTTCCGGGCCCATCATTGCTTCTCCATAGTTCGTAGGTTCATCGTTGTCTAACAACATGACCTCCAAGACAGGGTTGTCGTACCGCTCAGTAGCAGTACACGTCCTTGTCGACCTACCAAGTTCGATAGTAACTTGATCCGAAGCTTCATGATCATCATCATTGACTTCCTCTTCAACTGACGTAGGCTTCACAGAAACATCTTTCTGCGCTGCGCCACTTTCTGGTTGAAGTAAAGGTTCAATAACCTCATCAAGTTCTATTTTCCTTGTAGGTCGATAGTAACTTGATCCGAAGCTTCATGATCATCATCATTAACTTCCTCTTCAAGTGACGTAGGCTTCACAGAAACATCTTTCTATGCTCCGCTACTTTCTGGTTGAAGCAGAGGTTCAATAACCTCATCAAGTTCTATCCTCCTCCCACTCAATTCTTTCAAGAGAAACCTTTTCTCGAGAAAGGACCCCGTTATAGCAATAAACATTTTATGCATGGATCTGAGATAGAAGGTTCACCCAACTGTTCTTAGGGTATTCTATGAAGATGCATTTGTCCGGTTTGGGTTCGAGCTCATTAGGCGAAAACATTTTCCACAGAAGCGTCGCAGCCCCAAACATTAAGAAATGACAACTTAGGTTTCTATCAAACCATAGTTCACACGGTGTCATCTCAACGGATTTAGATGGTACCCTATTTAAAGTGAATGTAGTTGTCTCTAATGCATAACCCCAAAATTATAGTAACAAAACAATCAAAGACATCATAGCATGCACCATATCCAATAGAGCAGGACTATGACGTTCGGACACACCATCACACTATGGTGTTCCAGGTGGCGTGAGTTGTGAAACAATTTTCACATTGTCTAAAGTTGTATGCCAAACTCGTAACTCAGATATTCACCTCCACGATCATATCGCAAACATCTTTATCTTCTTGTCACGATGATCTTAAACTTCACTCTGAATTTGCTTGAACCTTTCAAACGATTCAGACTTGTGTTTCATTAAGTAAATATACACTCTATCTACTCAAATCATCAGTGAAGGTAAGAAAATAACGATATCCACCGCACGCTACAAGACTCATTGGATTGCATACATCAACATGTATCATTTCCAATAAATCACTTGCCCGCTTCATCAAAACAAAAACGAGGTCCTTAGTCATCTTGACCAAGAGGCATGGTTCGCATGTCTCAACCGATTCGAAATCGAATGAGTCCAAAGATCCATCAGCATGGAGTTTCTTCATGCGCTTTATACCAATATGACATTTAGTGGCAGTGCCACAAGCATGTGGTACTATCATTATTAACTTTGTTTCTTTTTGGCATCAATGTTATGAACATGTGTATTACTATGATCAAGTTTCAACAAACCATTCTTACTGGGTGCATGATCATTGAAGGTATTATTCATGTAAATAGAATAACCATTATTCTCTAACTTAAATGAATAACCGTGTTGCAATGAACATGATCTAATCACGTTCATGCTCAATGCAAAAACACCAAATAACATTTATTTAGGTTCGTCACTAATCTCGAAGGTAGAGAGAGCGTGCGATGTTGATTACATCAACCTTGGAAACATTTCCAACACACATCGTCACCTCACACTTAGCTAGTTCTCCGTTTAGTTCGTAGCTTTTATTTCGAGTCACTAACATTTAGCAACCGAATCGGTATCCAATACCCAGGTGCTACTAGGAGTACTAGCAAGGTACACATCAATAACACGTATATCAGATATACTTCTGTTGATGTTGCCAGCCTTCTTATCTACCAAGTATCTAGGGTTGTTCCACTTCAGCGACCGCTCTCCTCATAATTGAAGCACCTAGTCTCGGGTTTGAGTTCAACTTTGGGTTGCTTCACTGGAGCAGCAACTGACTTGCTATCCATGAAGTTTCCCTCCTTGCTCTTGCCCTTCTTGAAACTTAGTGGTTTTAACTAACCATCAACACTTTGACGCTCCTTCTCGATTTCTACCTTCGCGGTGTCAAACATCGCCAAATAGCTCAGGGATCATTATTTCTATCCCTGGCGTTTTATAGTTCATCACCAAGTTCTAGTAGCTTTAGTGACAGTGACTTGGAGAACTATATCAATCACTATATTATCTGGAAGATCAACTCCCACTCGATTCAAGCGATTGTAGCACCCAGACAATCTGAGCACATGCTCAATGATTGAGCTATTCTCTTTCATCTTTCAGGCAAAGAATCTTGTTGGAGATCTCATATCTCGCAACACGGGCACGAGCCTGAGATCCTAATTTCAGCTCTTGGAACATCTCATATGTTCCATGACGTTCAAAACGTTTCGGAGCCTCAATTCTAAGCTGTAATGCATGATGCACTAAACTATCAAGTAGTTATCAAAACATGCCTGTCATATGTTCACAACATCTACAAACAATGCTAGAGGGGTTGGTGCACCGAGCGGTGCGTTAAGGACATAAGCCTTCTTTGCAGCTATGAGGACAATCCTCAGATCACGGAGCCAGTCCGCAATATGGCTACCATCATCTTTCAACTCTATTTCTCTAGGAACAAATAAATTCAAGGGAGCTACAGCGTGAGCTAGTAATCTACAACATAATTTTGCAAAGACACTACTGACTATGTTCATGATAATGAGTTCAATTAATCATATTACTTAAGAACTCCCACTCAAATTGACATCCCTCCGGTCATCCGAGTGATACATGATCCAAATTCAACAACTCAAGTCCGATCATCACGTGAGTTGAGGTGGTTACAATGGTGAACATCATCATGTTGATCATATCTACTATATGACTCATGTTCGACCTTTCGGTCTCTTGTGTTCCGAGGCCATGTCTGTACATGCTAGGCTCGTCAAGTTTAACCCGAGTGTTCTGCATGTGCAACACTGGCTTGCACCCGTTATATGTGAACGTAGAGTCTATCACACCCGATCATCACGTGGTGTCTCAACACGACAAACTTTCGCAACGATGCACACTCGGGGAGAACACAATTTTATCTTGAAATTTAAGTGAGGGATCACCTTATAATGCTACGGTCATACTAAGAAAAACAAGGTGCATAAAAGGATTAACATCACATGCAATTCATAAGTGACATGATATGGCCATGAACTTGTGCTTTAGATCTCCATCTTAAAAGCACCGGCATGATCTCCATCGTCACCGGCACGACACCATGATCTCCATCATCTTGATCTCCATCAACGTGTCGCCATGGGGGTTGTCACGCCCTGCATGCTTCTACTACTATTGCTACCGCTTAGCGATAAAGTAAAGCATTACATAGCGCTTAATGATTGACACGCAGGTCATACAATAATTAAAGACAACCCTATGGCTCCTGCCGGTTGTCGTACTCATCGACATGCAAGTCGTGAAATTCTATACATCACACGATCATCTCATACATCACATATATCACATCATGTAATTGGCCATATCACATCACAACATACCCTGCAAAAACAAGTTAGACGTCCTCTAATTGTTGTTGTATGTTTTACGTGGCTGCTACGGGTATCTAGCAAGAACAATTCTCATCTACACAAAACCACAACGGTGATACACTAGTTCCTTTTCAACCTTCTCCAGGACCGCCTTTGTCGAATCCGATCCAACTAAAGTGAGAGAAACTACCACCCGCAAGCCATCTAAGCAACAAGTTGCGTCGAGGGAACCGGTCTCTCGTAAGCGTACGAGTAATGTTGGTCCGGGCCGCTTCATCTCACAATACCGCTGAACCAAAATCCGACCAAGGGAGGAAGCAATCTAAGCATCAACGCCCACAAACCTTTTGTGTTCTACTCGAGATCTCATCTACACATAGACCTAGCTCATGATGCCACTGTTGGGGAACGTTGCGTGGGAAAAAAATTCCTACGCACACGCAAAATCTATCCATGGTTATGAGCATCTACGAGAGGGAGAGTGGATCTACATACCCTTGTAGATCGCTAAGCGGGAAGCGTTAAGAAACGCGGTTGGTGTAGTCGAACATCTTCGCGATCCAAATCGCCGAGCGTCCCGCGATCGCATCACGATCCGTCCCGCGATCCAATCACGATCCGTCCCGTGAACTCATCACGATCCGTCCCGCGATCTCATCACGATCCGTCCCGCGATCTCATCATGATCCGTCCCGTGAATTCATCACGAACCGTCTCGCGATCTTGTTCACGGTCCTTCCGATCTAGCGCCGAACAGACGACACCTCCGCGTTCAGCACACGTGCAGCTTGATGACGATCTCCACCGTCTTGATCCAGCAAGAGGAAGTGGAGAGGAATAAGAGTTCACCGGCAGCGTGACGGCGCTCTGGCGATGGTGGTGGAGCAATTCCGGCAGGGCTTCGCCTAAGCACTGCAGAAAACCGATCGAGAGGAGAAACTATGCACTAGAGGAACGGGTAGCACGTGGCTGAAAATTCTGTGCCAAAACCCTAAAATCCTCTAGTATATATAGGAGGAGAGGAGGAGGAGTCTTTTCTGCCAAAAAGCCAGCCCTTGGGTTGACCAAAGTGGGGAGGAGAGGAGGACTCCTCCTCCAATCCTAGTAGGACTAGGATTCCTCCCTTTTTTGGCCTTTTTCCACCTTTTTCCCTTTGGGCTTTTTCTCCCAGCTGCATGGGCCTTGTGTGGGACTTCCACCAGCCCACAAAAGGCTGGTATTTACTCTCCCACAGCCTATGAAGCCTCTTGGGTCGAAATACCCTTCCCGGTGGTCTCCCGGTACACTACCGGCACTCCCGGTACATTATCGATTAGCGCGAAACTTTTTCGGCGACCAAAATGGGACTTCCTATATATCAATATTTACCTCCGGACCATTCTGGAGCTCCTCATGACGTTAGGGATCTCATCCGGGACTCCGAACAAACTTCGGTCACCACCATTCATAACTCTATACTACCGAAACGTCACCAAACCTTAAGTGTGCAGACCCTGCGGGTTCGAGAACTATGTAGACATGACCGAGACACCTCTACGGTCAATAACCAATGGCGGGACCTGGATGTCCACATTGGTTCCTACATTTTCTATGAAGATCTTTATCAGTCGAACCTCTATGTCAAGGATTCAGTTAATCCCGTATGATGTTCTCTTTGTTCTTCGGTATGTTTACTTGCCCGAGATTCGATCGTCGGTATCTCCATACCTAGTTCAACCTCGTTACCGGCAAGTCACTTTACTAGTTCCATAATACAAGATCCCGTGGCTAACACTTAGTCACATTGCTTGCAAGGCTTTGTTGTGATGTTGTATTAGCGAGTGGGCCCTGAGATACCTCTCCATCACACGGAGTAACAAATCCCAGTCTTGATCCATGCCAACCCAACAGACACCCTCGGAGATACCTGTAGAGCACCTTTATAGTCACCCAGTTACGTTGCAACGTTTGATACACACAAGGCATTCCTCCGATGTCTGTGAGTTGCATGATCTCATGGTCATAGGAACATATACTTGACATGCAGAAAACAGTAGCATTAAACTGACACGATCATATGCTACGTTTGTAGTTTGGGTCTTCTCCATCCCATCATTCTCCTAATGATGTGATCCCGTTATCAAATGACATCTCATCTCAATGGCTAGGAAACCTTAACCATCTTTGATCAACGAGCTAGTCTGTTAGAGGCATACTAGGGACATGGTTTTGTCTATGTATCCACACATGCATCTAAGTCTCCGATCAATACAATTATAGCATGGATAATAAACAATTATCATGAAAAAGGAAATATGATAATAACTAATTTATTATTGCCTCTAGGGCATATTTCCAACAGTCTACAACCCAGACAATCCAACGAAGCATTACCGAAGACAGACCCCAGAACACCGCGATGAACCAAAGATTAGAGGCGAGAACCACATAAATGGCCAAGACGATGATGCCACTACTGAAAAGAGCTGGTAGATGCAACTACAGGGGCTACAAGACTAGTGACGGTAGTAGCGGAGGGAAGACGAAGCTTGTCAAGCTCCTAGAGACCATCAGAGCGTCGAGGGCTAGCCCCAAGCAGAGCGCTCGTGTGATGATCCTAAACAGAACATGAATCAATGTCAAGAATGACCCTAAAACTAGAGTCAAGAATCTAACCACCAGATATGAGTTGCATGGTAAGTCGAGAAACATGAGAGATAGAGGGAACAAGAAATGAAGAAGTGCTCAGAGTGCCTCGACTAGCTACAGGGAGGGGAGTGTCATCAGTCATACGAACACGAACTAGAGACTCGACAGGTCGAACGGAGGTCAAAGTGGACGAATCATAAGACATATGAAAGGACACTCCAGTATCAAGAATCCATGGGGATCTACCTGAGTGAGTAGATGGTGGTTTCTCAATGCCAGAAGAGTCAGCCACGGAAACTGCAGAACTTGTCGATAAAGAATCCCAAGCATCAAGTAGGCATCGCAACTGCACAACCTCATGCATAGAAAAGGACAAAGCCGAAGAGGTCGAGGTAGAAACATCTGCCGACGATGAGCAGTCGCCACCACTCGTGAAAGCCGCGTGTAGAGTCGACCGAAAGTAGCGAGTCGATGTAGAACCGCATGTGAAAGCCACTAGGGGAGTCAATGTAGAGCGGTCTCCGTCGCACGCGGAAGCCACGAGAGGAGTTAGCGTAGGTTGATAATCACCATGTGGAAAAGTCATGGGAAGAGTTGCCGAAGAACGACCAACACGGGCTAGCAAAGGCGGTGTAGCCATCGAAGGAGTCGATGTAGGGTGGCCAGCACCACCGGCAGAAGTCGCAAAGGGTGTTGTCGTGGTTTTGTCACGGAAGATGTCCTTGTGAAAGGACTTAAGTTCGAGGCCATCACTAAGGCGATGAGCTCGAAGGGGTTGATCGGAATCGGGAGACAAGAGTTACCCAGGTTCGCCCCCTCAGAAAGAGGTAAAAGCCTACGTCCTGCTTTGTGTTGTATTGATGGGATATCGATTACAAGGGAGCGAGTTTGCTTGACCTAGCTATCGATGAGTTGTTTCGTGGCCTAAGCCGCCCAGGTAACCCGCCTTTATATACACAGGTCAAGGCCCTGGGCTTACAAGAGTCCGGGCCGGGTTATACATCATAACCGACCTCACCTCTAACTATACATGCCTTGTCTAACAAGCCGCCATTGGCGGCTTAAGCCTTCTAGGTTATATCTTGTCTTCTGGCTCTGGGCCTCCAGGCCCATTGATTAAGCTTACTCCTAGTCTTGTCGTAAGCCGCCAAACGTATGACCCGGCCCCTCCTGGGTGGGTCTCACCACGGGGTCATATCCCCAACATTAGGCCCCAAATTGATTCAATATCCAAATCTTCTAGTTACCGAATCTTGCCTTCTCTAATAATCTTCATGACCACCAAAAATGGGTGGCCGTTGCTTCTGACAAGCTTTCATGACCCGCCGTGACATCATCAGAAAAATCAAAAAAGATTCCTCTAACGTCACAGCGGATCTTACTTCATTAATATGACCAGCCCAAAAATCGAGGCGTCTTCTTATTTTAATCAGCATCATGCTCCCTCGATTATCGCACCGAACCGTTTGCGAGACCATTATAACCTTATAAGTATGCACGGGGGGTTATCAATTTCATTTTCCCCGCCGCCACCTTCTTCTTCTTCCTCCGACCCACTGAAGCTTGCCACGCCGCCGAAGCTCGCCGCACCATTCGGTTCAAACTGTCTTCATCAACACAGGCCACTGCATCACACTGAACGCATCCAGAACATTGCCGCATCAGCTGCCATCTTCAAGGTTCCATTACTGCCCCTTGTTAGATCTGTACTAGTCTTTAGATCTCCCCCGAGCTCGTCGGGCTTCTCTAGTGTTCATCATCGTTCATCAGAACGTCCTTCACAAACTTAGATAAAAGGATGCCTCTTTGGGGCCTCGTAACACCGCCCAAATCACGTGTCTGCCCGCTTCATAATCACGCCGTGCTCATTATAGATTTACAGCTCCTTCAATCTGCCTAGAAAATGCATGTTCATCCACTGACTTTTTAGGGCTAGAATTATTTTTCTTTTCCCCTCGCCCGTAGATCTTGAATCCATAGCCGTGGTTGTAGAATCTGTCAGGTAGAGTGACAACCACCACCTACAAGCGGGTGAGCACCAAGCACCGATGGAAGGCGCATGTGTGAAATGGGATCAATATACAGAATACCGTCGGAAAACACCGGGCAGTAAGGGAGAGGCATACCCGATGAAAGCATTGTACTTTTTTACTCTTTTTTTGGACATTTTTTTAGGAAAGTAGCGCTCAGGCCACAACAACAGCCCACCAGCAGCCCAAGCAAGCCAGATCGATTGGATCTAAGATCGCATGTATGCACGTAGGTGGAACGGGAGCACCCGACTGTGGGAGTCGAACAAACGTGCCGACTAGGGCGTTCTGCGTACCGAGACAACTTAGGTGAAGCACGCCTGATTCGAGGGCGACCAGCAGTAGAAGCGGCCTAATCCAGACGATGGCAAGAACCAGTGGCCTAATCCAGAGATGACCAGCAGTAGCGGACAACGACAGGAAGCGGCGGTCGAAAGCGGATGTGGCTGGCGGCAGCGGCCGATGGCGGGATGCACCAGCCAAAAGCGGGAAGCGACAGCCGAAAGCGAGTGAAGCGCGGCCTGATCCGAGGGCAGCCGGCAGCAGCGACCGGTGCCGGAACGGGTGAGACGAGGCTTGATCCATAAGAGGACAATAGCCGGTGTCTTGGACCGGACAAACAGCGCGGCTCGATCTGGGAGAGCATAGTGAACGAAGACAGGCACGTGGACCAGTAGATTGGAGTGTTTTGGCAGGGCAACAGTGGACGGTGAGTTGAGCAATCGACCAGAGACAGAGAGGAAAAAAACTTTGGGCTCTGATACCATGTTAGTAAAACGTAACTTGTATTATTAGGAGGCGAAAGCCAACATATATACACATACATGAGGATGCCAAGAGGCTACAAAAGTATGCCAAGAGACTAGAATGCAAAAGGCTAAAAGACATCTTTAATATAACTCTAATATCTATGACTTCTATTCCAACAACCATAAAGGGCATAATTTAACATGGCTTCTATATCGAGAACATAATAGTTTTCCCCTTTAAATCCCTCTTAAGTGTATCAAATCCTCTCAAAGTCTAAAAGCGGTCATTCTCTCGTCAACTCTAAAATACCGGATCAATTAGGCCCTTGAGTGGTTTTGGGAAGGATTTCACGCAGTTTTTTCTAAAGGTTTTGCTGGCTGGACATGCCGATTTGTCATCTTACTTTTTCAATCGACGGTGCAGGACCTCTTGGTGGAGAGGCTTGCCGAAGCTGGCGGATGGCCTCGGCATGTGCTACCGTTACGAGCAATGGCATGGCTACAAATTTGGATCAGGGTCGTCAAATTGACATTTTTTGCCACAAATACAAATGTTAAAATTATCAATCAGTGCTTGTATCGAACTTAATCAAACTCGCTAAAATTATGAATTACTTCTAGCTTGAGAGAATAATTAAACCTTGTAAAGATCCCCACAAAAAAAATCTTTGGAAAGGAGTTTCAAGAAGATGAAGATTGGAAATTAAAAGGCTTCACTACATTATCTTAGTCTAACACACACCATCCATCATCTTCATGGACGAAGTCGACGCCATCACGCCCAACCCAGTGAACATGCACGGTGAGGTAGAGCATCACAACATGTCATAGCTGCTCACGTTGATAGATGGGCTCCACCTACACATGCACATCATGGTCATCGACGCCACCAAATTTAGAAAGAAGGTAATGATTGGTCAGTTTGATACTCTCATGAAGTACAAATTTTAACTCCGTAACAACAGCGAAACACCCAAAAGAGTTGATCGTTAACTAAATTAATTAACTTATCGGTCGGCCCTAGGCACACATGAGTAAACGAATGGTGATAGCCTCTGTTAACTGAATCTGCACCTTCTACCTGGTTTAGGTTTTAAATCGGAAGGCGTTCAGGGATGATTGATTTACATGCTTGCTTCTTGAGATTGCACATTTTGTTATTCGAAAGTTAAGTGAGCGCAACTTGAATAGGAGGCCGGTGGCTAGACAGAAATGGTTCAATATATTATGGGATGAATACTTCATAAATTATCGATACGTTGGAGACGTATCAGCATCCCAATCTTAATTCCTACTTGTTGTCGAGTAGGTAGATGATAAAAGAAGTGATTTATGAGTGTGAATGCTAGCATAGTGAATGGTTTTGATCATTAATAATTTCATTCACTTTTCTAGCATCATAACCAGCAACTTTTTCTCATAAAAATCATCATGATAGAGTAGCAATGAATTCACATGGCATGGTTCGAACAATGCATTCTCTTGAAACTTAACAACCTATGTTCTTAGTCACCAAACAATTTCAATGCATCTTATTTCAACAAAGTCTAAGTAAGAGCTCCACATACTCAATTATCATATAGTCTTCTATGATTTCTAACACTTAGAGCATCTTTTTAGAACAGACAACATCCATCGAACACATAGAAAGATAGGGGCTTAATGTTTTGCCTCCCAACATACTTATCATGAAGATAATTGTCAACAATAATGAATCATGATCAAATATATTTGACTGGATATATGTGTTTGGATCTTTCCCCACCACATGATGATTGCTAACTAATAGATTGAGGTTGGAATAAGAATTTGACTCAACATGAAAAGTAAATAACATGAAAGTAAAAAACATAAAAGTAAATAACATAAAAGTAAATAGATTGTCCCTTCACAGAGGGTAGCAAGGATTTGCAGAGGTGCCAGAGCTCATTGTTTAAAACAGAGATGAGTTTATTTTGGGTAGTCTGTCTTTCCTGTCAACGTCACAACAGACTTTTCAATATCTTCCATGCTAAACACATTATTAGCGGTACCCAAATAGAATTGAAATTGTACTCCCCCTCCACCAATCAAACACATTTCATGGATGACCGAATCCACGGGTGCCATCCAAACAATCAACTTTCTAGGAGTACTTGTTTATTTATTTATGTATTTTGTTGAACTGAGCATCCTTTTTATCAGCCTCTCTCGTGCGATGTCAAGTAAATAAATGCTCATGTTGAGAATATCTTAGCATGGAAGATAATGACCACCCCATCGCTCCATGAGCGGTACAAGCACACAAAATAGATGTTTATTTGAATGTTTAGAGGTGGCACATGCAAATGTACTTGGAATGGCAATGAAATACCATATATAGGTAGGTATGGTGGACTCTCAGGGAAAAAACTTGGCTCAAGGATTTGGATGCACAATTACTATCTCTTCTTAGTACGAAGTTCTGGCTAGCAAATGGTTCTAAACAAGCACCACATGTTGGAGGATCCATAACAATATAACTTCTATGCAAATATACCCAAACATAACCATTACATGTCTTCCTTGTCCAACTTAAACTATTTGATCAAGGTTGAAAATAATTACAGGGTATTCACAATCATAAAATATGTCCAAGATAATATATTTGTATGTGAAATTTCTCTTTCTTATAATAGTTATTCATGAATTGCTTGTATGACCAATATTGTGATTGTCAAACTTCAATAGATTTTACTTTCTAAACTAAATGAGAAGCTACTACTTAGAATATAGCACATTAATAATTTCATATTTATGATATTTCATTATTTCAAAATTTACTCTTAGGATATAAGTAAATCACAAGAGTAAACATGAAACTACTCTCAAAAGATACAAGTGAAGATGAATGAGTAGTTCAACAATTAAGTAGCTACCTGAGGACTCTCTCTCAATAAGGACTTTCAGAGTAGAAATTTTTATTCAAACAACAAACAAAACAAAAGTACAGCGACCCGACCTGAAAGGTCGAATCTCCGGTGTTTCTGTACCATCCCAAGATCATGCTGGTACACACACGGTACATCAATGTATATATCAAAGGGAAATCATCAAGAATTAATAAATCGAAATCTCATATCGAGTCCTTTATTACAATAAGAATTACAATAAAGTGGCTGAAGGCCAACTCATGAGAATAACTAAACTTGTGGAAGCTCCAAAGGTAGATGAGTCCATCTGACTCCAAGGGCATCTCACCGAGCGTAGAGCGTACCCTCAATCCTGGTCGGAAAAGTACTCTGCAACATGATACGTTGCAGACGTGTAGGTCAGCATATTGAATATACCGTCAAAGTCACAAGAGACGGGGTAAAAATAATCATCTAGTCTATATGCAAATATGGCAGGTGGGGTAGTAAGTTTTTGCATAAAGCCAAATTTTTCCTACAACAAAAGAGGGCAAAGGCATAATTACTACAATGTTGGTTGATTAATGAGATGGTTCCACCAACCAATTCTCATACCCAAGTTGACATTAATAACCCATATCAATATAATTAATTGTGTTGAGAGTTCCAGATAGTTTTAGTTCCTTTGGCTCAAACTGTCCATGACCGTGGACACGGCTAATCGATTAGGTTTGGGTACTCTGCAGAGTTTTGCGCACGTTCCCCACAAGATTTGATCACCTACGTTGGACTTCTCGCATTTCATAGTGTTTGAGAAACGGATGACCAAAACATGGTCTTCAAAAGGGTTACCCCGAGACTTTGTCGGTGCCCAACCTTTCCTACCGTTCTTCTACATCTCGTAGCACCGCCTGTCCAGGGTCACCATGATATCCACCCAAGCCAGAACCCATAATGGCTTGTGCCTGTGCAGGTAAGCCTTGGGTCTTGAAGCATACATTCATCTCTTTGTGCCTGGGTGGACCTTTCTGCATGAATACTGGCAGTTCTCCAGCATCATCTAGGCTAACCACTGGTTTCTCCAGGGCGCCGTTCAACCATCATCCACCCAGAGGTAAGTTGAAAACTTGGAGTCTTGAAGACTTGATCATCATGTAGGTCTTGAAATTATTAACTCACAACTCTCATGAATCACACAACCAACCCCGTCTACTAATAGCACAGCAAAATGTAAAACAACGTTTCCCGGGGCCAATGTGTCAAAGGGTTGAGGGGTACCTACCACATGATACTACAACACGTAACCAAGTTTCCAGTTTACCTACTTTGCATGCAATTGGGGTGATGGAAGAACTAATGCAATAAAACATAGGTATACATGGTCAAAGTGACTTGCCTTGCTGACGATCCTCGTAATCCAGTGACTCTAGATAACAAGCTTCGCACTCCGGATGATCTAATGAATCAAACAAGAGCACACCATAAGCATAAATACAAACCAATCCATACAACAAAAAGGTAAACAATTTCTTCAACAAACAAAAGCACAATCAAGAGAAGAATCACTTAAAGTATAAGACTATAAAAATTTTGGTGTCAAAATCCCTACTAAGACATACAAGTCAAAATATTTGTTTTGAACAAATAGGTATTTAGATAACAGAAAATTAAATATAAGATTTTATTTGAAAACAGAAAGTATCTTTTTTAAAAGTTTTGTGTTAAAAAGATTATTACAAAACTTCTTCTAAACAATTTACATGGTGAAAACAAAATGAACCATTCAAACTAGAGTACAAAACAGTTTGAGAAACATATTTTATTAGCAGAAAAATATACACCTAAATTTTTATCAACAGAACCCAATGGAATCTAAAAATAGAAGTTAAACTAATTTAGGTTAAAATTAAATTAAAATTAAGAAAACTAAACTACATTAAGAACTAAACAGATTCTGTTTTTGTTAAGAACAGTAACTAAATTCACTCTAAAAATTCTCAAATTATTTAGAATGATAGGCTTTACTAATACAAAGCAGTGGCAAAAAGATTCACTCAAAAATATATTTTTAAACTCTAGTTATACAGATTTTAGTAATTTGAACAAATTTGATTAGATTCAAAATTTAAAAGTCAAATTTGAAATCTAAGCATACAGGCATAAACTACATCAAATTTTTGAGCTAATGCAAAAAGAATCAAGTAAAAACACTAAATATTTTAAAAGATATGATAAAAACAAAATCAGGATGCATTCTATTTTCTAAAACATAAAAGAAAAGAAAAGAAAAACTGATCGAACGGACAGGGTGACGTGGCGGGTTGTGGTTGGCCGAGAGGGCGTGCGTGCGGGCGTTTGCGGGCGGGTGACCGAAGCTTAGCGTGTACCGGTTTGATTTTAAAATGATCTAATCCTATGCGTTGATCTACGATCGAACGGTAAAGAGAGGGAGAGGGAGCTCATAGAGAAGGGGTCGCCGTCGAGGGGGTTTCTCCGGCGAGGCCGAGGCGGTGAGTCGACGGGGGCGGAGCTCCGGTGGTTGGGGACGGCATCCGAGGGGTTCAAACAACGGCGGCGGGTCTCCGGCGCACTTTGGTTGTGTCGAAGGGGAGTGGGGACGATAGAGGCGACGGGCACGAGCTTTGGGAGCTTCGGTTGGGGGTGGAGCTCTGGCGTGGGATTCCAGTGAGTGGAGGGGGCGGACGAGGGGGAAACGGTTGGAACGGGGTGCGGGGAGTCGGGGCTATTTATAGGGCGAGTGCGATGGTCGGGGAGGGAAAGAGGAGGGAGATCCGGAGAGGTGGGAGCTCCGACGACGGCGGCCTGCGTGCGAGGAAGAAGATGACCGCAGCGTTTCGGGATCGGGCGGTGGGGCCGGAGTGTCAGAGAGAGAGGGCGGCGTCAGTGCGTCGGTCGGTCGGCTCGGAGCGGTTTCGGGAATTAAACGCAGTGGGCCGGCCCGTTTCAAATTAATTTGTTTCCTTTTTAATATCAAGTGCAGTAAAACTCTTTTAAAAGCATTCAAAACATTTCCAAATATAGGAAATATATATATCAAAATGATCAGGAGAATTAATGCTATTCAATGAACATTTTTCCTCTGTCATATTGAATACTTTGAAAAAATATCATTTTTAGAAATTTCTTATTTGATTTTAAATCCTTTTGCAATAATTTTTCAAATAGCCCCCTGGTTTTATTTTTCAAATATTTCACCGAGATGCCCCTGGTGTGGAGTGTCATGTTACTCCCCCCTTTTCATTGAACTTTTCCAGAGGTTTTCAAATAGGTGAAACAAGAAAAAGGGAAAGATGAAAGTGCCCTTTCAGAAATTCAAAAGAAACACTTCAACCATTATATTCATTCAAACAATGTGATGATGATGCATAGCTATATATCATAACATTCCAAAATGAAATTTTGGGATGTTACAAACCTACCCACCTTAAGATGAATCTCGCCCTCGAGATTCGGGTTGGCTAGAAAATAGGTGCGGATGGTCTCTACGAAGATCTTCTTCGCGTTCCCAGGTGGCATCTTCCTCGGTGTGGTGAGTCCACAGAACCTTACAGAACTTGATGATCCTACTACGGGTGACTCTGTTGGTAGTCTCGAGGATTCTGACAGGCTTCTCCTTGTAGGTCAGGTCACTGTCAAGTTGTATGGCCTCTAGGGGCACTGTGTCTCTCAAAGGAATATCAGCCATCTCAGCATGGCATTTCTTCATCTGGGAAACATGGAAAACATCATGAACTCCGGACAATCCTTTCGGCAATTCCAGCTTGTATGCAACTTTGACTCTACGTTCCAGAATTTTGTAGGGGCCTATGAATCTGGGTGCTAACTTTCCTTTAACACCAAACCTCTTGATTCCTCGAAGCGGGGACACACGAAGATATGCTCAATCCCCTACTTCATATGTCACCTCCTTGCGTTTGTTGTCAGCATAGCTCTTCTGCCGGGATTGAGCTATCTTGAGTCGGTCTCGAATCAGTTTGACCTTATCTTCAGAATCTCTGATAAGATCGGGACCAAAAAGTTTTAGGTCTCCAACACCATCCCACGTCAATGGTGTTCTGCACCTCCTTCCGTATAAGGCTTCGAAAGGGGCCATTTTCAGACTGGTCTGATAACTGTTGTTGTATGAGAACTCTGCGTAAGGTAAGTTGTCATCCCAACTGGACCCATAGTCTAGCGCACAGGCTCTCAACATGTCCTCCAGAATCTGGTTGACTCTCTCAGTCTGTCCATCGGTCTGCGGATGAAAAGTTGTACTGAACTCTAGTCTTGTACCCAAAGTTTCATGTAACTGATGCCAAAACTTTGAGGTACATTGTGTTCCTCTATCTGACGTGATACTCCTCGGAACTCCATGCAGACATACGATCCTGGTCATATATATCTTGGCTAGCTTAGCACTGGTATAGGTGGTTTTCACTTGAATGAAATGAGCCACCTTGGTCAAACGATCGACCACTACCCAAATGGAATCATGTCCCGAACGGGTCCTAGGTAGTCCTATGATGAAGTCCATACCAAGCTTATCCCATTTCCACTCGAGTATCAGCAAAGGTTGGAGTAACCCTGCTGGTTTCTGATGTTCCGCCTTTACTCGCTGACAAACATCACATACCACAACATGTTCGGCAATATCTTTCTTCATACCTGTCCACCAGTAACTTTCCTTCAAATCCAGGTACATCTTGGTGTTTCCTGGGTGTATCGAGTATGATGAATCGTGGGCTTCTTGAAGTATCAACTTCGTGAGCTCTGGGTCATGGGGCACATAGATTCGGTTCTCAAACCATAGAGTACCCTGTTCATCTTCACGAAAGCCTTTAGCCTTGCCTTCTTTCATTCTCTGCTTTATCTCAGCTATCTCCTTGTCCGATTTCTGGGCTTCACGAATTTTTTCAGCCAACATGGACTGAATCTCTAGTGTGGCAACATATCCTTGCGGAACTATCTCTAACCGAAACTCTCTGAGATCTTTGGTTAACTCCTGGGGTAATCCTTCGGCTATGAGTGTGTTCACATAACTCTTCCGACTCAAAGCATCTGCCACAACATTTGCCTTTCCTAGATGGTAATGTAATCTCATGTCATAGTCCTTGATTAACTCTAACCATCTCCTCTGTCTGAGGTTCAACTCCTTCTGAGTGAAGATATACTTCAGGCTCTTATGATCAGTGTACACATCACAACTATTTCCGATAAGGAAATGTCTCCAGGTCTTGAGTGCATGCACTACGGCTGCTAGTTCCAAATCATGGGTGGCATAATTCAACTCATGGGGTCGTAGCTGTCTGGATGCATATGCTACAACTTTTCCCTCCTGCATGAGTACTCCTCCAAGTCCTTGACGGGATGCGTCACAATAAACCTGGAAGTCCTTCCGAATGTTTGGCAGTATCAACATTGGGGCTGTGACCAAACGTTTCTTCAACACCTGGAAACTGGTCTCACATTCCTCAGTCCATACATACTTAGACTCTTTCTTCAACAGCTCTGTCATGGGCTTGGCAATCTTTGAGAAATTCTCAATGAATCTCCGGTAATATCCGGCAAGTCCGAGAAAACTGCGGATCTCCTTAACTAAGGTGGGTGACTTCCACTCGGTGACTGCTTCAACCTTACCGGGGTCTACTGCTATTCCTTCTTCAGAAATAACATGTCCAAGGAATCCGACTTCCGTAAGCCAGAATTCACATTTACTGAACTTGGCATACAACTGATGCTCTCTAAGCTTCTCCAGAACTAAACGCAAGTGTTCCTTGTGTTCTTCCTCGCTCTTGGAGAATATCAAAATGTCATCGATGAACACCACGACAAACTTGTCCAAATATTCCATAAACACTTTGTTCATCAAATTCATGAAGTAGGCAGGAGCATTAGTCAAACCAAAGGACATGACTGTATACTCGTATAAGCCATACCTGGTGGTGAAAGCTGTTTTGGGTATATCCTATTCACGAATCTTTAGTTGGTGATACCCTGATCGAAGATCGATCTTGGAGAATACTTTGGCACCTACTAGCTGGTCAAATAGGTCATTAATCATCGGTAGAGGGTACTTATTCTTGATAGTCACCTCGTTCAATGCTCGATAATCGACCAACATTCTCAAGGTTTTGTCTTTATTCTCCACCAAAAGAACTGGGGCTCCCCAAGGTGATGAACTTGGGCAAATATACCCCTTGTCCAATAGCTCCTTAATCTGCTTCTTGATTTCCACTAAATCATTTGCGGGCATCCAATAGGGTCTCTTGGAAATTGGGGTTGTCCCTAGTAGTAGCTCTATTAGAAACTCAATCTCCCTATCTAGTGGCATGCCTGGTAATTCCTCCGGGAATACATCTGGAAAGTCTCGTACAACCGGTACTTCTTCCTGAACAACTCCTGTGAGAGAATTTAATCGAGCACTCATCTGTGTGCGTCGGGATACATACTTAATCCTCTTGTTCTCCGGAGTGGTGAGTGAAATAGACTTGCTGGGGCAATCAAGGTTTCCTTCATACTTGGTCATCCAATCCATGCCTAGGATTACATCCAATCCCTGGGATTCTAACACGATGAGGTCGGTAGAAAAACATGGTTTCCTATGTTGAGTTTCGAGGCGTGGCATCCTATCCCTGCCATCATCATTCTTCCTGGGGAATTGACCTTAATGGGCTGACTAAGGGTTCTGGTGGGTAAACCATACTTTTCCACAACTACCCTTGATATGAATGAATGAGTTGCACCAGAATCAAAAAGTACCATAACTGGACGTGAATGCAATAAAAACTTACTAACCACAGTCTCGGGCTGATCATAGACTTCTTCCACATCGAGGTGATTCACCTGAGCATGAGGAAACGGATTTGGCTTCTTAGCTGCGAAGTTGCCGTTTCCATTCCCTTGCTTGTTCTGAGGGCATTCAGTGGCATGGTGCCCTGTCTTCTGACACTTGAAACAGGTGATATGGTTTAGATCCTTCTGAGCTGGAGCGGGACAGTGTTGGTTGCCATTCCCACTTCCATTACCATTCTTGAAGCTGCCATTGTTGGGACGATTATTCCCATTTCCTCCATGGTGGTGGCCTCCATGGTTGTGCACTGGATGAGTGTGTCCTCCATACTTACCGGTCCCTGATCCGGTATTCCCTGAGTACGGGGTGTAGCGAGGCTTCTGATGAGCTCCAGAGGTAGATTTCCCCTGTGCATACTTCCTCTTGCGGTTCTCGATTTGTTGCTGCTTCCCCTCCAAGATGAGGGCCTTGTATACCAGCTCCTGGTAGTTGCTGAAGGTAGCCACCATCAGCTGCACGCTCAACTCATCATTGAGTCCTTCCAAGAACTTTTCCTGCTTGGCTGCATCATCGGCCACATCTCCTGGTGCATAACGAGCCAATGTGCTGAAGTCATCTACGTACTGTGCCACGGAACGGTTCCCCTGGCGTAAGTTGCGAAACTCACGCTTCTTTAGACTCATGGCTCCAGCTGAGACATGTGCGGTGTGGAAAGCTTGCTTGAACTGCTCCCAAGTCACACCAGTAATGGGGTATGTGGTGGTGTAGTTCTCCCACCATGAAGCTGCTAGTCCTTCCAGTTGATGGGCGGCAAAACGCACTTTTTCAGCCTCAATGCATCCTGCGGTGGTGAGTTCCCTCTCCATCTTGCGGAGCCAATCATCTGCCACAATGGGCTCTGTGCTGCTGGAGAAGGTTGGGGGAAAAAGGGTGAGGTTGTCACCTTGAGGTGGAGGGTGGTTGTTGTGGTTGTTGGTCTGATTCTGAATCAACAGCTGCATCAGGGAGCTCTGCTGCTGGAGAAGTTGGGTGAGCTCTGGCGGGAAAGTGAAGTCGGGCTCACGTCGCGGAGGCATCTTGCAGTTTTCAGAGGGGTGAGAATTACAATAGACAATGACCTAAAAGGGAAATTCACTACCCATATGCAATGCAACAAACATATCACACCAAACACTCATTCATTTATTCAACTCAAGGTTCAAACATCGAGATACAAATCTCCAAAACTAAACATCGACCTACGTTTTAACGATGAAAATGAAGATACATGGGGGCATAACTAAAGTTCTCCTCAAAAGTACATGGTGACGGAGCCTCCTCCGGTGGTGCTCTCCTCATAGTCATCATCGTTGCTGGTCAAAGGACCATGTCTCCTTCTGGATGAAGATTTTCACCCATGTCCATCTGTTCCTCCAGAGTTGCGATGCGAGTGTTCAGCTTATCGATCCTCTCTAAGAAATCCTTCACCTCATACTTATGCTCGTACTCGGCTTCCCGTAAGTCAGCTTCGAGGTCAATCTCACGGTTCATCAGCCTCTTGATCGTCTTCGTGTCGGCACGTACCCGAAGCTCCAAGGTCCTGATGTGCCTCTCCAAAGTCTGGATATAGGAAATGGGGGTGTCTTCAGTGGGAGTGGTTATGATATTTCCATTGGCATCCCTACGACAAACCACGCTGAGTCCTGGTGAAATGGTTCCACCTTTGTATTCCTCCTGAATACGTCCAAGGGCACAACGAATGGCCATGTATCTCCCAAGTATCCAGCTGGGTGCCACAAACTTGAAGACGATGGGTTCCTTCCGATTCCCAAAGGTCTTCTCGGGGATGTGCACCTTGATCCTGTAGCGCCCGTCTTGTGGAAAAGACATGATAGGAGTCCCGGTGATGCTCGGCAAAGCAATCCTCACGTCCCTGACGATCCTCATCAGCTCCTTGCCAAAGGGCATCATTGCATCAGGCAGGCAAAACTCCGTGATCAAAACTGGGATGAAGGTGGCCATCTATAAATTTTCAAATAAATCGGGGAGAAGTCAGAAACGAGTAGATGAGAGTATAAGAATTTTAAAGAAAAAAGAGAAATAAATCCTAAGGCTTTCCAATCCTAGAGGTTACGTCCTACGGTCAGCGTGTGCTCTGATACCATTTCTGTAGCGACCCGACCTGAAAGGTCGAATCTCCGGTGTTTCTGTACCATTCCAAGATCATGCTGGTACACACACGGTACATCAATGTATATATCAAAGGGAAATCACACAGCATTAATTAATCGAAATCTCATATCGAGTCCTTTATTACAATAAGAATTACAATAAAGTGGCTGAAGGCCAACTGATGAGAATAACTAAACTTGTGGAAGCTCCAAAGGTAGATGAGTCCATCTGACTCCAAGGGCATCTCACCGAGCGTAGAGCGTATCCTGACTCTTGGTCGGAAAATTACTCTGCAACATGATACATTGCATCCGTGTAGGTCAGCATATTGAATATGCCGGCAAAGTCACAAGAGAGGTGGTAAAAATAATCATCTAGTCTATATGCAAATATGGCAGGTAGGGTAGTAAGTTTTTGCATAAAGCCAAATTTTTCCTACAACAAAAGAGGGCAAAGGCATAATTACTACAATGTTGGTTGATTAATGAGATGGTTCCACCAACCAATTCTCATACCCAAGTTGACATTAATAACCCATATCAATATAATTAATTGTGTTGAGAGTTCCAGATAGTTTCAGTTCCTCTGGCTCAAACTGTCCATGACCGTGGACACGACAAATCGATTAGGTTTGGGTACTCTGCAGAGTTTTGCACACGTTCCCCACAAGATTTGATCGCCTCCGTTGGACTTCTCGCACTTCATGCTGTTTGAGAAATGGATGACGAAAACATGGTCTTCAAAAGGGTTTCCCCGAGACTCTGTCGGTGCCCATCCTTTCCTACCGTTCTTCTACATCTCGTAGCACCGCCTGTCCAGGGTCACCACGATATCCAACCAAGCCAGAGCCCATAATGGCTTGTGGCTGTGCAGGTAAGCCTTGGGTCTTGAAGCATCCATCCATCTCTTTGTGCCTGAGTGGACCTTTCCGCATGAATACTGGCACTTCTCCAGCATCATCTAGGCTAACCACTGGTTTCTCTAGGGTGCCGTTCAACCATCATCCACCCAGAGGTAAGTTGAAAACTTGGAGTCTTGAAGACTTGATCATCATGTAGGTCTTGAAATTATTAACTCACAACTCTCATGAATCACACAACCAACCCCGTCTACTAATAGCATAGCAAAATGTAAAACAACGTTTCCCGGGGCCAATGTGTCAAAGGGTTGAGGGGTACCTACCACATGATATTACAACAAGTAACCAAGTTTCCAGTTTACCTACTTTGCATGCAATTGGGGTGATGGAAGAACTAATGCAATAAAACATAGGTATACATGGTCAAAGTGACTTACTTGCTGACGATCCTCGTAATCCAGTGACTCTAGATAACAAGCTTCGCACTCCGGATGATCTAACGAATCAAACAAGAGCACACCATAAGCATAAATACAAAACAATCCATACAACAATAAGCTAAACGATTTCTTCAACAAACAAAAGCACAATCAAGAGAAGAATCACTTAAAGTATAAGACTATAAAAGTTTTGGTGTCAAAATCCCTACTAAGACATACAAGTCAAAATATTTGTTTTGAACAAATAGGTATTTAGATAACAGAAAAGTAAATATAATATTTTATTTATAAACAGAAAGTATCTTTTTTTAAGTTTTGTGTTAAAAATAGTATTACAAAACTTCTTCTAAACAATTTACATGGTGAAAACAAAATGAACCTATTCAAACTAGAGTACAAAACAGTTTGAGAAACATATTTTACTAGCAGAAAAATATACACCTAAAGTTGATTCAACAGAACCCAATGAAATCTGAAAATACAAGTTAAACTAATTTAGGTTCAAATTAAATTAAAATTAAGAAAACTAAACTACATTAAGAACTAAACAGATTATGTTTTTGTTAAAAACAGTAACTAAATTCATCCTAAAAATTCTCAAATTATGTAGAATGATAGGCTTTACTAATACGAAGCAGTGGCAAAAAGATTCACTCAAAAATATATTTTTAAACTCTAGTTATACAGATTTTAGTAAGTTGAACAAATTTCATTAGATTCAAAATTTAAAGGTCAAATTTGAAATCTAAGCAAACAGACATAATCTACATCAAATTTCGGAGCTAATGAAAAAAGAATCAACTAGAAACACTAAATATTTTAAAAGATATGATAAAAACAAAATCAGGATGCATTCTGTTTTCTAAAAAAGAAAAGAAAAATTGATCGAACAGACAGGGTGACGTGGCGGGTTGTGGTTGGCCGAGAGGGCGTGCGTGCGGGCGGGTGACCGAAGCTTAGCGCTTACTGGTTCAGTTTTAAAATGATCTAATCCTATGCGTTGATCTACGATCGAATGGTTAAGAGAAGGAAAGGGGGCTCACAGAGAAGGGGTCGCCAGCGAGGGGCTTTCTCCGGCGAGGCCGAGGCGGTGAGTCGATGGGGGCGGCGCTCCGGTGGTTGGGGATGGCGTCCGAGGGGTTCAAACGACGGCGGCGGGTCTTCGGCGCACTTTGGTGGTGTTATAGGGGAGTGGGGACGACAGAGGCGACGGGCACATGCTCCGGGAGCTTCGGCTGGGGGTGGAGCTCCGGCATGGGATTCCGGTGAGTGGAGGGGGTCGGACGAGGGGAAAACGGGTGGAACGGGGTGCGGGGAGTCGGGGCTATTTATAGGGCAGGTGCGGCGGTTGGGTTGGGAAAGAGGAGGGAGATCCGGAGAGGAGGGATCTCTGGCGACGGCGGCGCACGCGCGAGGAAGAAGATGACCGCGGCGTTTCGGGATCGGGCGGTGGGGCCGGGGTGTGAGAGAGAGAGAGAGGGCGACATCAGCGCGTCGGTCAGTCGGCTCGGAGCGGTTTCGGGAATTAAACGCAGTGGGTCGGCCCGTTTCAAATTAATTTGTTTCCTTTTTAATATCCAGTGCAGTAGAACTCTTTTAAAAGCATTCAGAAAATTTCCAAATATAGGAAATATGTATATAAAAATGATGAGGAGAATTAATTCTATTCAATGAACATTTTTCCTCTGTCATATTGAATAATTTGAGAAAATATTATTTTTAGAAATTGGTTATTTGATTTTAAATCCTTTTGCAATAATTTTTCAAATAGCCCCTTGGTTTTATTGTTCAAATATTTCACCAAGATGCCCCTGGTGTGGAGTGTCATGTTACTCTCCTCTTTTCTTTGAGCTTTTCCAGAGGTTTTCAAATAGGTGAAACAAGAAAAAGAGAAAGATGAAAGTGCCCTTTCAGAAATTGAAAAGAAACACTTCAACCATTATATTCATTCAAACAATGTGATGATGATGCATAGCTATATATCATAACATTCCAAAATGAAATTTTGGGATGTTACAAAAAGACACTCCAAGAACAACACATATCATGTGAACGAATAAAAACTTAGGATCAACATAGTCTAACCGATAGTTTTTGACGAAGAGAGGTGGGATACGTACCATCCCCAAGCTTAGATGCTTGAGACTTCTTGTAATATTGACTTTGGGTGCCTTGGGAATCCCCAAGCTTCATATTTTTTATCTCGTTCAATCCTGACCTCTCATATCCCTGTTTCACGTATATCTCAAAACTGCATCCACACAAAAGTTAAAAAGAACTGGTGAGATAGGTTAGTGCACATAAGAATAAATCAACTCTTTATGTATTGCCAAGACAAGTTGCATAATAATTTTAAAATATTATCTACTATATACTATCATTTCCACAATTTATATCTACCAATATAAGTCATGAAAACTATAGGAGAAGTAGATAACAAAACTATGACAGCAATCTGTCTAAACAGGATAGTGTGTAGCAATAAATTTACAAAGTGCATTTATTTAGCTCCAAAGATTCTGATAATTTAGGACATGATGAAAACTTTATATGAAAATATTGTGTAATAAATTCAGAAACTTTCCACGTTCTAGTAATATATGAAAATTCAAACACTATAGCAAAAATTTCTGTTTTTACACACCACACATCAAGCATGCAATTCAAGCAACCTAAAAGGAAAAGACAAAATTAAAAATTAAAAATTAAAATACTAAAAAAATAAAATGACGCTCCAAGAAAAACACATATTATGTGACGAATAAAAATATAGCTCTAAGTAAAACATACCGATAGTGTTGAAGACGAAAGAGGGTATGCCCCACAAGCTTAGACGCTTGAGTCTTCCTTGGATATTACCTTGGGGGTTCCTTGGGCATCCCCAAGCTTACTCTCTAACCACTTCTTATTCTGCTCATATCGGTGTCTTACCAAGAACTTGAAAACTTCAATCACATAAAAGTTGACAAAACTTCTTGAGATGGGTTAGTATAATAAAAATAGATCATTCACTTAGGTACTATCAAGAAAAGATTCATAATTGTTATCGCATAATACCTAATGTATTATATCATTCCCATAATTTATACTGCTAAATATAAGCTATGAAAATACAAAAACAAGCAAACTATGCATGCAAAACAGAATCTATCAAAAACAGAACAGTTTGTGAAGATCTGAACTTAAACGATATTTACCTCTCTCTAAAAATTCTGTAAAATTAGTAAAACGCATAACATTTGTGTAGAATAAGTCTGTAAAATGTCAGAATTTTTTGAATCTACAGTAAAATCAGAGAAATTCTGCACTCGACGTAAAAGTTTCTGTTTTTGCACAGAATCAGACTAACAAGTATCCACGCTATCCCAAAGGCTTTACTTGGCACTTTATTGAAATAAAAGACACAAAACATGATTACTATAGTAGCTTAATCATGAGAACACACAAAAACAGAAAGTATATAGTTGGGTTCTCTCCCAACAAGTGCTTTTCTTTAATGCCTTTTAGCTAGGCATGATGATTTCAATTGGACTTTAATGGCTTTTATTTAATACCTTTCTCTTGCTCCAGAAAAATCATAAAAAAGTTTCGGGGCAATTGAACTTCGTTTGGTACTGTAAACCTAAAAAGTAAAAAACATGCAGAAAACAGGAACCGGCACCGGGCACTGGGTCAATAGGTTAGTGCTCATAAATAATATAAATTGGTAAATTATTACTCAAAAAGTATCCTAGAATGATAATATGATAGTATGGAACAATCAAAAATTATAGATACGTTGGAGACGTATCAATACTCCAATGTCACCGCAAGTATCCGTGGGTTATGATTCATCATATTCAATCCAACACAAAGAACTTCCAAGAGTACCCCAAGATTTCTATCGGAGAAAGTAAGACAAGAACGTGTATCAACCCCTATGGATAGGTTACCCCATTGTCACCACGGTGATCAGCAAGTTGAGTACCAAGATATACATCAAGTGATCTCAAATCCAATATTCAATCCGACATAACAAAATCTCAAAGGGAATGATTCACACAACAAGATAGCAAGGGAAGAACATCATATGATGCAACTATATAAACAAAGCCCACGATACATCAAGATCGTGCCGTCTTATGAACACGAGAGAGAGAGAGAGACAAAGAGAGAGAGAGATTAAACACATAGCTACTGGTACATACCCTCAACCCTGAGGGTGAACTACTCCCTCCTCGTCATGGCCTCTATTTATTATGTTAACTTGAGGATACCCAATTGCCACTATGAATAATCTAAAGGATAATCGAACTAAGATTGTCCCCTCTCGCATGAGAGGAGGTAAGGAACTGGCATCTAGCTCTACTTTTGATTCACCTACTATTTTGAATCAGCTTGTTACACCACTACCTGTTAATCGTCCTGATATGTCACATGAACTTGATGATGCTACCTCTGAAACTAATGATGATACTATTTCTACACATGTTGAAACTGAAATTGTGCCACTAAATTAATTACTTGATGCTCATATTGCTAGAGCTAGGGAAACTGAAAATGCTGAAACTGATAAGGATTTTGAATCACCTGTTACACCTCACTCTCCTAATATATATGAATTGCCTCGTGTACCTAAAGGTTATGTCAGGGATAAGGAAACCTCTAGTGATTTCTTTTCTTGTGAAAATAGAGATGACTTGAAGAAGTTGTTATGCAAACTAAAAGAAAAATCTATGATGGAGAAAATGAAATATGATCCTAAATTTCGACTTCTCCTATATTTGTTACTGATAAGGATTATGAGTTCTCTATTGACCCTGAGTTAATTCCTCTAGCAGAATTTAATCCTTTCCACGGTTATGAAAATGAAACTATTGTCAGAAACCTTATGAAACTGAATGATATTGCTGCTCTATTTACGAGCGATGAAAAGATACGCTACTATTATGTCCTTAAGCTTTTAAATTTCTTGCTAAAAGGCGGGGGCCAAGGAATGGTTTCTTTATCTTGCTCTTGGTTGTATGTGTAGTCCCCAGGATATGCTCCATTATTTCTATACAAAATATTTTCCTGCTCATAAGAAAAAATCTGGCTTACAGGAAATATTTAACTTTCCGCAAATTGAAGAAGAGAATCTCCATCAAGCTTGGGGGAGGATTCTATGGTTACTTAGAGCTTTGAGTGATTGCCCTCTGAATAAAAATGAAATTGTCGATATCTTTTATAAATGACTAACCGATGCTTCTAGGAACTTCCTAGATAGTTGTGCTGGTTGTGTTCTCAGGGAAAGAACTGTCAGCCAAGCTGAAGAATTATTGAATAACATATTGCAAAATGTCGATGATTGGACACTTCCTGAACCACCTCTGGAACCTATTCAAAATAAGAGAGGTATTCTATTCCTCAACCCTAAAGATATGCAAGAAGCAAAAAAGATCTATGAAGGACAAAGGTATTAAAATTGAGGATATCAAGAAATTACCACCTATTGAAGAAATACATGGACTTGATAACCCGGCACGGGTAGTAGAGGAAAACTTTCTCCGTTCCTTTAGTGAAAATGATATACCTTACACTAAGTCTCCTCAACAATGCATGGATGAATATGATAATTACGTTTTCAAGAAAGAACACTTCAACAACTATGTTAAGGATCAATTGAGACGTAATGCCATGATGATAGATTGCATAAGTGACTTGATGTTTAGAATTGCTAATGGGGTAAAAGGTCTAGGTAAACATGCTTCTATGGTTCACACCCAACTAGACCAGGTAGCTAAATCAATTAATCGGATGGTTTATCAATTTATCGGCTACTCTGTGACCCTATGAGTAGGGATTAATTGGCAAGTTAATGGTTAATCGGACGAATTGTTGAACAGGGAGTGAACATGCACCTAGTGATAATGAAAAGGAAGATGAAAGTAATACTATGCATATAGATGCTCCACCAGATAGTAATAAAGAAAATGATAACGATATGGAGATAGAACCTGTGGAGGGATCTTGATAACCCACCTCCTAAAAATTAACGTTATGATAAGAGAGACTTTGTTGCTAGAAAACATGGAAGGGAAAAAGAGCCATGGGTTCAAAAACCCATGCCATTCCCTCATAAACCTTCCAAAAGTAAGGATGACAAAGATTTTTAGCGCTTTGCTAAAATGATTAGACCCATCCTTTTGTGTAATCATTTTACTGATATATTGAAAATGCCTCTGTATGCCAAGTATATGAAGGATATTATTACCAACAAAAGAAAGATACACGAAACTGAAATTGCTACTATGCTTGCTAATTATTCTTTTGATGGAGGAATACCTAAGAAGCTAGGAGATCCTGGCATACCCATAATACCGTTCTCTATTAAAAGAAACTATGTTAAAACTGCTTTATGTGATTTAGGGGCCGGTGTTAGTGTTATGCCTTTCTCCCTTTATAAAATACTTTATTTGAGTAAGCTTACACCTACTAAGATATCTTTGCAAATGGTTGATAAATCCACAGCTTTACCTATTGGAACTTGCGAGGATGTTCCTGTTGTAGTTGCAAATGTTACTATCTTAACAGACTTTGTTATTCCTGATATGCCCGAGGACGACAATATGTCGATCATCCTTGGTAGACCCTTTCTAAACATTGCAGGGGTTGTTATTGATTGCAATAAAAGCAAGGTTACCTTTCACATGAATGGCAAGCAACATACCATTCACTTTCCAAAGAAGCAAACTTTGGTTAATAATATTAATGTCATTGAGCCTACTCCTGTGGTTATCATTGGAAGCTTTGCAATTCCTCTACCTGCTGTCAAGAAGAAATATTATAATGTTACTGTTGGGGAGATGTAAATCCCCATTTAGGTAACCTAGTGATATACAAAAATTCTTTGGTTGCATGGATATCGGAAACGGTTGTTAATAAGACTTGATCACCCTTATTAATGGATCCTTTTCGGAAGGCATGTGATTGACGAATTTAGTATTCACAACTCTCTGTATCAACAGTTTACCCTGTGTTATTTCTAGTTTATATCAAATAAATTAGCATGATTTTCCATTTTTCTATTTTTCCCAAGCGTAGAAAAATGTCAGAAAATAAAAAAGTCTCAGAATGCTACAAACTTTTAACCTGAATTATTCTGGAATAAAAAATTGGCATAAAAATAATAGCAGGGGACTGCACATGTGGGGCACAAGCCAATAGGCCGCGACCCCCCTAGGCCGCGCCCTGTTAGCTTCTGGGCCCCATAAGCCCCCCTGCCTTATCCCTTCGTCCCAGTCTTCCTCTTACCTCCAGCAAAATTTCCGATCCATCTCTCTCCCATGTTCTTCACCCAGAAAGTGAATTTTTTTTATCTCTTTGCTTGGAACTTCATTTCCGAAACTATTTTGAGGAATTGCTCCATGGTATGTGACTCCTCCACTCCTCCAATTAGTTAATAATATAATGGTTTGTATTTTGCAAAATGTGCTGCAATTGGTGTTATAGAAAATGAGCTCGAATGTTGAATTATTTGAGTTTCAAGCAGTATGAATGCTCTATATTGCCTCTGGGCATCCATATGAGTAGTTGTTTTCAATCTTGCAAAGTTTTATTGACATGAATTTGTGGCTCAAAAATTTCAGAAATTTTTGCTTGGGAAGATGAGTTTCTTCAGGAGGATCTCCTCAAGGAGACTCACCGCAGGTGAGTCATCTAGTGGGAACTCGGTACAACAAGCTTACATTGAACCTCGAGACAACCAGATAGTTATGGCCGACGCCAAATCATGTCGATGGCCAAGTGAATATTTCATCATAAGAGCAGGCATTAAGGATGAATTTGACTAATTCATTGACAATACCGGTCTCACCGATTTCCTCGTAGATAAGTGTGCCCAACACTATGACCATACCCGTGGATTCACGCAAGGATTTCGTTATCAGTCGCATACTTCTAGAGTGTTATTTAAATTTTATGATAAATCCTTTAGCATGACTCTAGAAGATTTCTCTATTGCTTGCAAACTTCCACTTAGGTGCTCGACCAAGAAACCTTTAATGACTGGTTATATGTGTTTCTTGAGATTCTATGCATTGGAGAAGATAAGAGAGTAACACAGGCAAGAATTGAAAGCATATAGTTTTCCTCTGTTTGTTACTTTGCATTGTTTAATGGGAATGTGTAGTAGGGAAATAATATTTTAGTGCCTTATGTGCCCCCAATTTAAGCCTTATTCACACTGCTGTAACTGGCGAGCAAGACTATAACCTTGGTGTAATTGTTGCCCGAAGGCAGAATTCTAACTCTAGCAATGGTGATTTATAAGGGGGATTATGCCTCTCGCATAGCTGCAAATCGGGGAGTGTTGCCTCAACCTAATGATCCTATCTTGCCTGAAAGATATTTAGACTTTAACGCATGCGTTATCATGAGTTTATTGTAAACCGCGCTAGGGGTTATGAGTATAATTTAATATTTGGGAAATATACGCCTATGCCTGTCACTTTTCCTGCACCTGCCCTCTTTGATTTTCAGGCTCGACTTTGTTACTATGTTCTTGAGGAAGAGGTGCCGGAATAAAAAAACTGTAGTGGAGGCTACTCATTTAGCAGAAGAGGCGGCCAGGAACGTCTCCACAAGTTATCATTTTGACCATTTTTTGGACTATCAGTGGTGAACACCAAGCTAGGCAAACACTTAATCTTGGGGGAGTACGTATTTCTCACCGACATTACATTCATGTTCACACACTT
The DNA here is from genome assembly GCA_022496015.1 of Hordeum marinum. Classification (NCBI taxonomy): domain Eukaryota; kingdom Viridiplantae; phylum Streptophyta; class Magnoliopsida; order Poales; family Poaceae; genus Hordeum; species Hordeum marinum. Next base: position 59,324,421 of record CM039677.1, read on the forward strand.
AATATAAATTGTCGGTGTTCATCTTCTTTCATTGTGTATCCATTTTAGTTTTATTTTTCTGCTTTCTTCTTGTGTGTTTGAAAAACTTTGGAAAACCCAAAAATATTTCTTGCTTCTTTTTAGTTTTATTTTTTTTGTTTTCATTATCTTAATACTATGAATAAAACCCAAAAGGATTTCCTTTGCATGCTAGGAGCTTTCTCTTGTAAATAATTTTTCTCGTTCTTGTTTTCCCTTAGTTTATTTGCTTTCTTCAGAAAAACAAAAACTCCAAAAATATTTCGGTGTATTTCTCTGAATTTCTTTTCTTTTGGTTGAGTCTTTGAAACGAGAAGACCAGGACAAAAAAGTTGAGTGGCTCTTATATGCTTTATTGTTGCTCCAACAAAGAGACAATAATACCTTGCTTCTCCTTTGTCCAAAACTGCCCTGTAGATTCCAGCTTAGTCCACGGTATTCTTGCAATATTATTATTATCACATCATTCAGTCATGCAAGTGAAAGGAAATAATGATGATATTTGACGATGTGATCGTGGCAAGGGAAGCTAGTATGAACTCTTCTTGTTTTTCAATTTTGATGATTAGCTCGTTCGGTCTTGATTCAGTATATTATGAGTGAACATGTTCATGATGACAATTAGATATTATAGCTTCTCATGCCATGCTTAAACATCTAGTAGTGAATAATGATTTGTCTTATAGATCAACATGTATTAAAATGGTTATGATGTGGTATGGTAGTATGGTATTTCCCTCTGAGAAATTCAAGCGGCTTCACTTGGCCCATGTGCAAACATGTAGTTGATTCAAAACCAATGTAGCCTACATAATGTTTAAATTCAAAGTGTTCAAATCATACTCATGCTATGTCCAATGTTAATTATTCGCAATGCATGCCTATGACCGTTCTTGCTCTCTACACTACATGAATCAGGTACTTTGTCATCTGCCATGGCAAACGGCAAAGGATAGGTTCGCGAACGGCAAACTCCTTTGCCTTTTGCCAGCATAAGGCCCCACTTCTAGCACTAAAAACCACCATAAAGGGGCACTTTGACATCTGCTTTAGAATACCAGACGGCAAACAACTTTGTCGTCTTCCATGTAGGTCCTGTAGACGGTATAGCGAGTGGACGACACCGTACTAAGCTTAGCCCCGTTAGCTGGCTAACAACAGCGTTTGCCGTCTGCTCGTAGAGGGCAAAGAGTCAAGCTTCTTTGTCGTCTGCCAGAGATGGCAAAGTGGCCAGATGGGCCAGCTGGCCAGATGGGCTACTACAATACTTTTCCGTCTATGAGCCGACGGCAAAATGTCATACTTTGTCGTCTACCAGCCGATGGCAAAGTGACAAAATGGCCCATACCTGGTGCTCCAAGGTTACACAGGTTGCTACCACGTGTCACCTTTGCCGTCGGTGGTAGACGGCAAAGCTCCCTTTGCCATCGGTGGCAGACGGCAAAGCTCCCTTTGCCATCGGTGGCAGACGGCAAAGAGCCTGTATTGCTACTTTTTATTCTGTTTTTTGTTATATCCAAGCATTTTCATAGGCAAATATATGATATATATATATCACAAAATTATATCCCTACCATATGGATATGATCATCCAACATACATACCAAATAAAAAGTGCAAGTTTCACCATATTACAATAGGTTCATCCATACATACATAGTTTCATCCATAGGTAGCAAGTTTCACATTGTTCATCGATACAAAATCAAAACAAGAAGTAAACACAAGCACTCCATCAATGCAAGCTTACGGGAAGTGAATCAAATCTGCAAAATGGGAAATAAGAAAGTTAGATGAAGAAGACTAGAAGAATAACAAGAAGAAGAAGAGGAAAAAGAAGAAGAAGAAGAGAGAAGGGTTTTTCTTCTCTTTCTCTTTCTCCTCTTGTTTTTCTTCTTCTTATTGCTTATTTGTGTCATTTTAGAGCTAACCTACATAATTATGCCATTTTTGACCTAACTAAGTGTCGGTGCACTAGAACAGGGGTATCCAGTGCCCCTGACTTATGCACAAGCGGTAGTAGCAAAAACCCATGGGAAAACTACCACACCAGCAAGCAACATTCAAGAACCAGCATCCGGCAGCAACAAGCTGCAAGGAACCAAGCAAACTCCGGCAAAACCAGTGCAACGGCCCAGGAGGGGCCCAAAGCGCGCCAGCCTCTCCCCCGAAGCCTGCCAGGGGCCGAGGCGCACGCTCCCCATGAAGAACCCGGCAAGCCATCCCCCGACAGGCACGAGCTAACCAGCCACCGCTCCACCGGATCGCTACATCAGTCACTTGTCAATGTGGTGTCGAGCCCTCAAGCGGCTAAATGGCTCTCCCTAAGCACGTGGCAATGCACCAGAAGGCAGATTATACCCAGTTGACACCCGTCCAACAGGGTGTCACGACCCTATGCAACAACTAGCTAAGCGGTGGCAAGAGCTTGCCGGGGATGCACCCCCGAGCGCCACCTAGTCTAGTAATCATGGTATTTTGTCCTAAATGCCAGAGTTAGGTATGATAGCTCTGCTAAGTTGTCTAGTCGATAGATAATGACTATTTTTCCATTGTGGTTTCCCCTTGCACGATAAAAGGAGGCCCAAGGCAACCTAGCTCAAGATTCGGAACTTTGGACACTTGTACTCGCATAGTAGCTCACCCTGACAGCAACCCTTGCCGAGGCTGACCGCTGCGTGCTCTTCGTGTTCCTTCGATCAATCCACCAAAAGCAGGAGTGGGTTTTATGCTTAGCAGCGGCCCGAACCTGAGTAAAAATGCATGCGTCCTGATCGTCACACCATATCATGCTCTTCACTATTCGTGGAATGTGACCCCCCGGCCGAACCACAAGGGACCTCTGGTGCCATAGGTGATCGTGGGCATCCATTCCCCGACATCTTTGGCGCGCTAGGTAGTGGGCGTGCATCATTTGTGTGAACCCGAGCTCGTAAACAGCAAGATGATCTCCATCATCATAATCTTCATTCATGGCTCCTAAGAAGAAGCCCAGCGCGACCACGCATCCCTCCACTTCCAAGGCTCCCTCGCGTGCAGCCGCAGGCGTCACGGTGGCTGCGAGTGAGGAGGGCATCGCAGGCCACTCGGCTGGTGCAGGTGGTGCCGAGGTCGTGTCCCCTACGACCGAGGTTGTAGCCGGGAATGTTGGAGAGGAGCAACAGCAACAACGCCCTGGCGAATGCGCCCCTGGTGCCGCAGACGGAGGGGACGACCGATCACCGCCTCCCTGTCGTGTGGATGGTCGTGGTTGTCGCGACGGCGCACCATCTAGAGCGATCCGTGACCCCCCATCTGCGCTCATCCCCAGTGCGGCTACTAGGGGCACGCCTTGTCCAGAACAAGACGGAGCACCGAGCGAAGCCGCGAACCCGCGGGCTCGGCCTCCCCCATGTCAGACCGCCCCGGCAAGCGGCGCATGGTGTCAAGGACACGACGATGCCCCTCTTGGTTCCACCAGGACACGGGCGACGTCGCGGTCTGCCTCTTTTGCCATGCCCGACAAGTGGCGGAAACAATGGCACGAGCCCATCTTTTGCTTAACTTCCCACCGGGAGCTGACAAGATGGATGAGTAGAGAGATACCATCCAAAGTCTGATATCTTTCGTTAAAGCCAATAAACATCAGCATGCAGAGCCATCACGGTACACACGTACGGCTATGGCGGCCCAGGCTGGCGATCGCGTCGAGGGGGCTACACTAACAGTGCAGTCCCCTCCATGACAACAAACCCAGGAGCAACCGCAGTGGGCTTCACATGCTGACGAGTTTGACGAGGCATTCATGGCTTCGACCGGCCCGCACGATCGACTGTACTAGTGGCATGTCTTAGAGGATCGGTAGAAGGAAGATGCGGGCATCACCATCGAGAAGCATCGAGAAGCACACCGTCAGTCTGATAGGCACAATGGTCCAGATGCTGGCGACCTCACGCCCAGTGTTGGCGGGTACCTGCCTTATGAGGTTGGGTGGCCTGCCTTCACTCGCGAGCTGCGACAGGTCCGCTGGCCATTGGCCCGAGCGTTCAAACAATAACTGACGGAGAAGTATGATGGAAAGCTAAACCCGGTGGAATTTCTAGGCATCTACACGATCGCCGTCCAAGCCACTGAAGGAAGTGATGAGAAATTGCTCACCAACTATTTCCCTTTGGCGCTCAAGCCAAATGTGAGATCGTGGGTGATGCACCTTCTAGAAAATACCATATCATCATGGGATGATCTGTGCAATGAATTCGTCGGCGCCTTCATAGGTGACCATCAGGAGCCAGGATAACCCAGCGCTGCAAGTCTTGCCGCAAAAAATGAGAAATCTTGCGGAAGTACATTCAGATATTCAGTCGAGTGCATCGCAACATCCCAGAAATTCACCCCGCAGCCCTGATTGCCGCGTTCCATTCAAATGTGCGCAACAGGATGATGCAGGCCAAGATGAATGTGAAACTCCCCAAGACTGTCAATGAGTTGTACACAATGGCGGACAAATGTGCCTATGCTAAGGAAGGAAGGCGACTCCTTGGAGAGGAGGCTGGCATCAAAGTCGATATAGACTATAACGACGCCCCCGGCTCAAAGGGGAGGAACCAAAAGAGCAACAATAAGGCAAGGGAACGGTAGTATTGGCTATGGAGGGCTCTAGTAATCTCGATGCCGGCAAGAAGGCCAAGGCAGAGACCACCGACAAGGAAACTGCCGCGTGCGCTGATTGCCGGGAGGCTGCAGTAGCGAAGAAAACTGGGAAATCCGATGGGCCACACTACAAGATCCACCGCAGCAAGGGCCATGATCTCCAAATAGTGCCGCCAGGTTGAGAAGCTTGTCGAGAAGCAGAAGGCGGAGTATGAGAAGTGTGAAAAGGAGAAGGGCCAAGACGATGTTGCCGAGAAGGGTTGTGGCGGCAGAGGAGGCTGCCATGGCAAGATCCCACAGTAGAAGGAAAGAACGGCCAGAGGCCATGAGAAGAAGGAGACAGAGTATATGAGTGAGGATGAGGATGACGCGGAGGATTCCAGTTATCGGGAATTCCAGAAAGCAACTGAGGCCATGTGTGTTGACGGGGGTGCATCTTTACACTCCTCTCACCGGCAGCTCAAGCGATGGGTGCGTGAGGGCAACACTGTGGAACCTGTTGCAGAGTCCAAAAGGCCACACAGATGGCCTTGCACACCTATCATCTTTGATAAGGAGGGTCATCCTAATCGCACTACCACGGTCGGATGTTTGCCATTGTTGGTTTCCCCAACAATCCGCAACCTCAAGGTCACCAAGATGTTAATTGACGGCGGGGCAGGGTTGAACTTAATCTCCCGAAAGGTGGTCGAGAGGTTGCTGATCCCAAATGGAGATCTCAAGGCTATGGGTACATTCCAAGGAGTCAATCCCGACAGGAGCCGACCTATGGGAAAGATCACTTTGCCCGTGACATTTGGCAGGGAATTAAACTACCGAAACGAAAAGGTGGTCTTCGATGTGATTGAGATTCCCCTGCCTTACAACGGAATTCTTGGTCACCAAGCCCTGGCAAAATTCATGGTAGCATCCCACTATGCTTATAACACCTTGAAGATGTCAGGACCCATTGGAATCATGTCCATCTCGTCAGACAAGAAGGATGCAGTCATATGCATGGCTAAGATATATCGAGATACGGTGGGAGCTGAAGTCACGGAAGCGCCTGCTCCCACGAAGGAATCAAAGAAAGATAAGAAGTCCAACAAAGACACCGGCAAGGACTCAGGGAAGCGCGCCTCCTCAAAGTGCACTACACCCGTCGAGGATCTGCCGGAGAGTTCCACTAGCAAGAAAGCCAAGGTCACCTATCCTGAGACGAAGAAAATCCCGGCAGGGCGGGATGGCGCTGGTGCCACGTTCAGCATCAGCACCACCCTTACTGGCAAATAGGAAAGCATGCTCGCTACCTTCCAGTGGGTGAATGTCGATGTGTTTGCCTCGCAACCATCTGACATCCCCGGTGTTCCCAAGGAGGTAATCGAGCAGCACCTTGCTGTTTGCCTCCACGCCAGGCCTATCAAATAGAAGGTTAAGAAGCAAGCCTTGGAGCAGCAGCAGTTCATTGCGGAAGAAATCAGAAAACTGGAAGCAGCTGGTTTTGTCAGAGGAGTTTTGCACCCAACTTGGTTAGCCAACCCTATGGTGGTGCGCAAGGCAAATGGGAAATGGAGATTCTGCATAGATTTCACTCACCTGAACAAGACCTGCCCAAAGGACTCTTTCCCTCTATCGCACATCGACCAGATGTGTTGATTCCACCTCCAGGTGTGACCTGCTTTCCTTCTTGGATGCTTACTCTGGATACCACCAGACCTTCATGGCTAAGGAAGTTGAGGAAAAGACCGTGTTCATAACTCCTTGCAGCACGTACTGCTTTGTGCAGATGCCCTTCGGGTTAAAAAGCGTTGGTTCTACCTTTGCACGAGTTGTGCAAACTGGATTTGGACCGCAGTTGCACAGGAATGTAGAAGCTTACATGGATGATATAGTTTTCAAGATCAAGGATAAAGAAACTCTCATAAAAGACTTGGAAGAAACTTTTGCAAACTGGCGCAAGATCAACTTGAAGCTTGACCCTGAAAAGTGTGTGTTTGGCATCCCATACGGCAAGCTACTTGGTTTCTTTGTGTCTCAATGGGGGATAGAAGTAAATCCTGACAAGATCAAGGCAATTGAGCAGATACAGGCGCCCAACACCATCAAGGACATCAAACGTTTGATCGGGTGTGTGGATGCGCTAAGTAGGTTCATCTCCAAATCCGCTAAACGTGCCCTGCCGTTCTTTAAGATCCTGAAGAAGGCAGGCCTAGTAAAGTGGACCCCGAAAGCAGAAGCAGCACTGCGAGATCTGGAAACTTACCTTCCTTCCGCCCCCACCTTAGTCACTCCTAAACCACAAGAACCATTGCTGCTATACTTGGCGACAAAGAATCAAGTGGTTAGTGCATCACTGATGGCACAGCGAGAAGTAGATGAGGATACAGCCGCTGCACCCGCTACGGCCGATGCTGCTACGGAAGAAACCGAAGCATCTGCGGTAGGACCAAATGCAGACTCGGAGGAACCTCAACAAGCTGGCAAAGGCAGTGTCGGGGAAGTGGCACAGAAGAAAGTGGTGTAGTGGCCCAGTTTACTTTGACAGCTCCTTATTACAAGGGGCTAGATCAAGGTACTCTAGAGTGCAAAAGCTGATCTTCGGCCTCATCATGGCCTCAAGGAAGCTGTGCCACTACTTCCAAGCCCTGAAATCATAGTTGTCACTCGCTTTCCGCTGCAGCGTATATTGAGGAACCCCGAGCCACTGGCTGGATAGTTGAGTGGGCCCTTGAGCTGTTAATCTTTGGTTTAAAGTATGAGAGCACTTCAACAGTTCAGAGCGGGGCATTGGCAGAATTCATTGCAGAATGGACACCCACGCCTGATGAAGAAATCCCAAAGACAGTCCTCCCTGGCAAGGAAGTACCCAAGGATTGGATCATGTACTTCGTCGGTGCTTTCTCGCTTCAGGGTGCTCGGGCAGGTGTGCTCCTTGTCGCCCCCATCGGAGAACACCTCAAGTACATGGTTCATATGCACTTTCCTCGGGAGGAAGCTACCAACAACACCGTTGAATACGAAGGGCTCCTTGCCGGACTCAGAATCGCAGTGGAACTAGGAATCAAGAGATTGATCATCTGAGGGGACTCACAAATCGTGGTGAAACGAATAAACAAAGACTATCATAGCCCATTGATGGAGGCATGCGTGGGAGAAGTAAGGAAACTGGAGGAGCGCTTTGATGGATTGCAAGCAGAGCATGTGCCCCATGCGGAAAATACCATCGTTGATCATCTGTCAAAGTGCACTGCGCAAAAGCTCCCTATGGAACCAGGAACCTTTATCCTTCACCTCACTCAACGATGGCCAGGAAAAGAAGAAAGCTGAACTCCGTCAAGCATTTCTCGGCAAAGCTTCCCAAAACGTTGGTAGAAAAGCTCCCCGACACAACCTCGCTTTGCATGGTGAGCAGCTCTCTCATGCGGGACCCCAGGTTCTCCTAGTCGAGATAAGCGCTTCGACGGACGAGGAGATTCCTTTAGTCCTAGTTGTCGAGCCTCATGCTCCAACTTGGGCACAACACATAGTCTGTTTTCTTCAAACAGGAGAACTCCCTGAAGAGCAAGAAGAGGTCAAAAAAGTAGCCCGATGGTCAAGTATGTACCAGTTTGTCGATGACACTCTATACAGAAAAAGACCCAATAGCATGAAATTAAGGTGCATTTGTCGGGAAGACGGACTGAGGCTGTTGGCGGAGATTCATGGAGGCGTGTGTGGCTCACACATTGGATCTAGAGCCCTTGTCAGGAAAGCATTCTGGCAGGGTTTCTACTGGCCCACTATTCTCCAAGATGCAACTGAATTGGTCACCAAATGTGAGGCCTGTCACTTCCTTTCCAAGAACATCCATCAGCCAGTGCAAGCTCTCCAGACGATCCCTTTGTCCTGGGCCCTTCTCGGTCTAGGGGCTTGATATCTTGGGCCCCTTCCCGCATTGTCGGGGGGCTTTGATTTCTTGTACATGGAAATAGACAAGTTCACAAAGTGGCCTGAGGTGGAGCCAGTAAGAAAGGTGACCGCGCAGTCAGCTATCAAGTTCATGAAAGGACTGGTGTGTCATTTTCGAGTGCCCAACAGAGTGATCACCGACAACGGCACCCAGTTCACGAGCCGCGCCTTCATGCAATACTTCCAAAATCTTGGAAGCAAGGTCTCCTTTGCCTCTGTTACCCATCCATGGAGCAACGGGCAAGTCGAGAGGATGAATACTGAAGTGTTTCGAGGTCTCAAGGTAAGGACTTTCGATAGGCTGCGGAAGAGCGGCAAGCGCTGGATTGATGAGTTCTCGGTGGTTATTTGGTCCCTCGGAACGATACTGAATCGAGCTACTGACCAGACTCCCTTCTCCCTGGTATATGGGGCGAAAGCAGTGCTCCCCACAAAACTCATATACGGGTCAGATCGAGTACCTACCTATGACGAAGTAGAGCAAGAGCAGCTACGGCATGACGATGCCATGCTCCTCAACGAAGATCGTCTCCGGGATGCTGTACGTGCTGCATGATACCAGAAAGCTCTGCACCGCTATCATAGCCGCAGGGTACATGCCCGGAGCCTTGAGGAAGGCGACCTTGTCCTTAGATGCGTTCAATCCGCCAAGGGTACCAACAAGTTGACGCTGAAGTGGGAAGTCCCTTATCGGGTAACACGAGTCACCAGACCTGGCGCAGTTCGTCCGGAGACCAAAGATGGCACCCAGGAGCATAACTAATGGAATATTGAGCATCTCGTAAGTTTTACCCGTAAGGAGCGGCTGCCAGGCGCAGTCCCCGGCAGCTACCTTTTGTACAAGCTTTGCCGAAGTTGCATATAACCGTTTTTACTAAGCTAGGCGCAGACCCTGAGTAACAGCAATAAAGCTAGGCATGGCATCATATCATTGCATTGCATGTTCGCTATGCATATTTAATGGTTGCAGTGTCATTGGCTAATTTAAGTTCTAGAGATTTGCTAGAGTACTCGTTGAGCTTATAATCCTTGTTGCTACTTTCTCTCCTCAAGGGATAGAGATCTCCTTCCCTATGTGTTTTGTCACTAGATAAATATGGAAGGAGGGCGAAGGAACAAGGACGACACCTCAGTGTACTATGGAAAGGGATTATGTTTAAAACAAGATAAGTTTAATCGCGTATCCCAATTTTTATACTCCTCAAAGGAAATATTTACTCTCTTTCTTCGCATGTGTTCGGTAAAATTCCACCACATGGTAAAAATCCATGTCGGGATGAGTTGTTCCCCGGCTCATGATAAATTTATCAGGTCTAGGGGACCGCACCGATACTGCAGGGGACCTTGTCAGAGAACAACGACAGCCTACTGCCGGGGGCTTGCTTCCCTTTTTGGCGCTCGCGGTTGATAATGACCCGGCAGGCGGTCACGTGCAGTGAGGATGAATGCATTAACATAGTAGAAAAAAAGAGAGGAAAGGATAGGACTTAGGGAAATAAAATAGCATTCATTCATTTGTTTGTCAATACAATTCGGATTAGGTTTAAATTGCGATTGACTAAAACTTGGCAAATACCTACATCTTTTGACTTATAAAAACATAAGTGCCCCGTAATGCCTTTCTTGTCCCTCTCCTCCTAGGAGTTAGGCAGAGAAGAAGTAGAGGGGAAAAGGAGCACCTGGATGGGATTCGGCGCCTCCTCGCCAGGACCAAAGGGATGCGTCCGAAGAACAGAAGGGCTCCATCCCCAGGCAGGGCAGACAAAGCCGACGTGGCAGACAAGACCGACAAGGGGGAAGAAGGCGAAGGGTATGTGCATATGGTGGCGCTACCAGAGCCCAGCTGGTGATGATGGTGCTGTCGGGGAATGCGGCACATTGGAGACCTTGTCCGTTCTCCTGATGCGTCGTGGGTTCCCAACCGCCATCATCTTCCTCATCGCCACCGCTCGAGGGAACGCCTCCCCCATCATCCAAGCTCCCGACACGGCAGTCCGGGGACCCCATAGAGACCATGATCGTCCTAGGTGGCCAAAGGCTGGGAATTTCCCCCGCCCTTAAGAAGCACACGCAAGTGAAAAACTCCCACCCATACGCGCCATCAAGGATGCTACGGGTGGAGAGCTTCACCCCGGTAAGCGGCGAACCACGGTACGACCCCACACACACAAGCAGCAGCCATGCGGATGGTTTTTCTCCATCACCTTGAAGAAGGAATGGAGGAACTTTGGTCCACCGCGACACTACGTCTCTATTATAGGCTCCGACGCGGGCGACGCAGCGGCAGGCGTGCCGCCGCAGCTGGCAACCTCACGACACTCCATCAAGGCTAAGGAAGCGGGCAACGCATCAGCAGGCGTGCCGCCGTAGCTGTCCTCGACGCGGCCACCACGCCACCCGCTCCCCCATCCGAGCCTCCTCTGACCAACCTTCAGCTCAAAGTCACCGATCCAGAGTGAGGGCTGGTCATGGACACAAGGGGAAGGCCCTGTGGATGCGCCCGCCAAGCCCTTCCCCCTAACCATCAAGGAGGAGAGGGCGACTCAAAGACGAACTAGAAGTGAAGAACGAGCAGTTCGGACTTGGGAGAAAGGCGGAGACGGATCTGGATGAGCATCGCCACCGTAACCCCCTAATTTACAAGGGGAGGCTCTCGTGGCTCTCCCCCGCTCTAGAGCGGCCGCCCATCTCCACCAATCCCACTACCCACGACTCACGGGCGAACTGGTAACCATCCCATTGCTCCTATCCATGGCGATGCGGTTTCTGCCATGATCAGGTCTTTAAGTCATGAGCACCCACCGCAAGCTCCTTGCTATGCATGTGGCACATGTGGCGGAAATGACCTGAGGTGGTGGAACAGTGCTGACTAGTAAATTGGCAGTTACCCATCACATTGCGCGCTTGTGCATAAATTTTGGGCCCGACCCGACGGCACTAAGCAAGCGCGTGTGGGCCAGGCCCGAGGGCTCATGTTGATGCACTAGAACATGGGTATCTAGTGCCCCTGAATTATGCACAGGCGGTAGTAGCAAAACCCCTTGGGAAAACTACCACGCCAGCAAGCAACATTCAAGAACCAGCATCCGGCAGCAATGATCTGCAAGGAACCAAGCAAACGCTGACAACACCAGCACAACGGCCCAGGAAGGGACCAAAGCACGCCAGTCACGCCCCTGGAGCCTGTCGGGGGTTGAGTTGCACGCTCCCTATGAAGAACCCGACAAGCCAACCCCCGGCAGCCACGAACTAACCACCACCACTCCACCGCATCGCTACATCAGTCACTTGTCGATGCGGTGTCAGGCCCTCAAGCGGCTAAATGGCTCTCCCTAAGCATGCAGAAATGCACCAGAAGGCAGAATATACCCAGTTGACACCCGTCCAGCAGCATGTCACAACCCTAAGCAACAACTAGCAAAGCAGTGGCAAGAGCTTGCCGGGGATGCACCCCCGAGCGTCACCTAGTCTAGTAATTATTGTATTTTGTCCTAAATGCTAGAGATAGGTATGATAGCTCTGCAAAGCTATCTAGCCAATAGATAATGACTATTTTGCCATTGTGCTTGCCCCTTGCAATATAAAAGGAGGCCCAAGGCAACCTAGCTCCAAATTCGGAACTTTGGACACTTGTACTCACATAGTAGCTCACCTCGACGGAACCCTTGCTGGGCTGAGCATTGCGTGCTCTTCATGTTCCTTTGATCAATCCACCAAAATCAGGAGTAGGGTTTTACACTTAGTTGTGGCCCGAACCTGGGTAAAAATACTTGCGTCCTGACCGTCGCACCGTCTCACGTTCTCCGCTCTTCGTGCAACGTGACCCTCCCTACCGAACCACCAGGAACCTCTGGTCCCATAGGTGACCATGTGCATCTGTGCCCTGACACTAAGCTTATTGTGTAATTTTGGAAGAAAATAAGCTAAGTATATGACATTTATGAGGTTACCAAGGTTATTATGCCATTTTGGACCTAAGTAAGATAATTAGGCCTTTTTTACATAAGTAAGCTAAGTACAGGTCATTGTTGAGCTAACCTAGGTAATTATTTCATTTTTGAGTTAACTAAGCTTATTATGTCAAGGTGGACGAAACAAAGGTAAGGATAGGTCATTTTAGAGTTAACTTAGGTAAAATAGGTCATTTTGGAGCTAAGTAAGCTTATTACGCCATTTACGAGGAAACAAAGACAAGTATAAGCCATTTTAGAGCTAACTTAGGTAAAATAGGTCATTTTGGAGCTAAGTAAGCTTAGGAAAATAAGCTAAGTATATGACATTTATGAGCTAACCAAGGTTATTATGCCATTTTGACCTAAGTAAGCTAATTATGTCATAAATGAACTAAATAAGCTAAGCACTGCCCCTCCTAAATGGTGTCATGTCGGGGTGTCGGGTGCAGTGTCGGGGTGTCGGGGCGTCGTTCGGGGTGTCGGGGTGTCGTTTTTCTCTCTTTTTCCTCCTTTTCCTTTATTCTTCCTCCTCTTCTTCCTTTTCTTCTTCTTCTTCTTCTTCTTCTTCTTCTTCTTTCCTCCCTCTTCTTCTCTCGCTTCTTTCCTCTTCTTTCTTCTCTTTCTTCTCCCCTCCTCCTTCTCTCCTCCTCCTCCTCCTCCTCCTCTTCTTCTTCTTCTTCTTCTTCTTCTTCTTCTTCTTCTTCTTCTTTTCCTTCTTCTTTTCATTCTTCTTTTCATTTTTTCTTCTTTTCCTTTTTCCTTTTTCCTTTTTTCCTTCTTCTTTTCTTCTTCTTTTTCTTCTAGGTTTTTTCTTTTCTTATTTTTGTTCTAAGTTTTTTCTTTTCTATCTAAGTTTTTCTACCTAATTAACTAATTAACCAATTTAACAGAAAAAAATAGTGGTGGGGATGGGGGTCTCACCGGAGCCGGTAGAGGGCGGCGAGGGCATGGCGTTCGAGGGCGAGGGCGGCTGGCGGCGAGGAGAGGAGGCGACCGGGCGGGGCGGCGGGGGCGGCGTGGCGTCTGGGGCGGTGGGGGCGGCCAGGGCGGTAGGGGCGGCGGGGGCGTGGCGTCCGGGGGCGGGGGCGGAGGCAAACGGGTGGCGTGGAGGAAGTGGCGGCGTGGGGGTCGGAGGAAATAGAGAGAGAGAGAGAGAGAGAGTGAGAGAGAGAGGAGGGTGGGGGTCAACGCCGTTTAGGTGGGGCAGGGCTTTGTCGTATGCTGGTAGACGGCAAAGAGCAGCCAGGCAAACGGCAAAGAATTGGCATACGTCCTATTGAAAATGCTTTATATCGACTAGAGGGGGGTGAATAGGCGATTTTTACAAATTCATCACTTGAGGAATTTCAACTTTGAGGAATTTTAAATGTGATGAATAACTAGCAGCGGAATAAGTACACAGGTGGATGAGGAACATAGTAATAGCATAGTCTTCATCATGAAATGAAACATGCACAAATAGTAAGTAGCGTGACATAGGATAAGCAGTGATGAACAAGGTAACTTGAAGAATTTGAGGTGAGGAATTTTTGAAAGTCTTCAGTCAAATTCTTCAAAAAGTAAGAACCAATTTCATCAACAGGTGTATGAGGAATAGAGGGGTTGAGGAAATAGAACCAGATAACTCGATGGAGACAATGGTTTGATGACCCAGTTCCAACTGTTGTGATAGTCGTACGTCTGGTTTGGAGCAGCCTGGTATTTAAACCAGAGGACACATAGTCCTTACCGTATTCTCCTTGAGCTAAGGTCACATAGTCCTCGCCCAACACTTGTGGTAAGTCTTTAGGGCAGACTTCCAAAACCCTCACAAACTGGTCACTCGGCGATCCACAATTTACTGTTGGATGCTCTATACCAAGGTTACTTTGTGATCCCCAATTGACTGCAGGAGCACTAGACCATGACGCCTAACCGTCTGGAGGATGCACAGTCCTCAAAGGTAACAAGCGTCGGATCCACACAGGAATTTCTTCAGTGATGCTCAATCACTATGGGTTTGGTGGTTTGGTTGTGGGTTTTTCCTCACTGATGATTTTCACTCAAAGTCTTCAGAGGATGGGTTGCTCTCAAATGACAAGTGTCAGTTCTCTCTTAGAGTAGCCAACCCACTAGTGGTTGTGGGGGTGGCTATTTATAGTCAGGGTGCAACTGACATGATAAGACATAAATGCCCCAGGTGATATGACCGTTATGTGGATGTTATGATTGGGGACAGCTGGCGCTAAGCACAGCAACGTTCGGAATTTCGAACTATGAAAGTCCTTAGACATATCATGTTCCTCACTTGTAGGCAATTCGCACTGGCGAAATCCTAACTCCTCAGTCAGATCAATTTCCTCAGAGACCAGAAGAGCATCATCTCGGTCACTGAAGAACTTGACTGAACTGTAAGAGATTTCCAAAGGCTTCACTTGAAGGATTGTATAGGTTGAGGATTTTGGAGTTGAGCATCAGTTGGAAATTTTCCTTAGTATTACGTCGGCTCCCTTTAACAGTACGGTGTTTCCTATGACTCAAATAAAGGAAATGAAACTACGAAAACAAAAGTCTTCACCCTTCATAGTCCTCGTTCATATCTCAAGGTCACACCAACTTCTTCATTTTCAAAGTCTTCAGGGAATACCAAAGTCTTCAGCAAAGTCTTCAGTTGAAGACATACATTTTTAGGGTTCGGTAATCTCCGGATGTATCAAACTCCTCATCGACTTATAGAGCCTGTGTACACTCACAAACACATTAGTTCCTTAACCTATAAGTCTTCAATACACCAAAATTACTAAGGGGCACTAGATGCACTAACAATCTACCCCTTTTTGGTGATTGATGACAAATAGGTTAAGTTTTCAACGGGGATAATACTATGAAGTGTAAATACTGAGTTTGAGGAATTTGATTGCAAGATATAGAAGAACTCCCCCTGAAGATGTGCATATTTGAGGAATTTGCTTTGGACTGCAAATACACATAGCAGGTTAAAACATGGAGAACTCCCCCTATATCTTGTAATTCATACACGCATTTGAACATATGATATGAAGAATTTGAAATGCATGATGAAAATGGTGTCTGACGAAATTCAGCATGTATGCATTAAGATACTTGAGGAAATAAACATGCGGAGAAATAGTTCAAAAGTGTCAAACCACCATCGCACTTAAGTTTACAACTCAACCAACAAAAGCTTCAGAAGAGCGACAATTGTAACTTAAACAAAAATAGCCCATATATAGAGACCTGCTTGAAGACTAACTCAAATTTTCTCCCCCTTTGTCATCGAAGACCAAAAGGGACGAAAAAGTGAGTACTAACGCCCCTTTGAAGAATTTCATCGTATTGGTGAGGAAGGAGTGCCAACGTTGTCGGGGTCATTTGTCGATGCAGGCCTGCCGCAGTGTCGTCAATGTCTTCATCTTCATCGCGCTCTCGAGATGAAGAATATGAACTTGCGACCATCAGAGGAACTTGAACCTTCTTGAATTTCTTCTCTGGTCGACGAGCCCAGTCAGGATGTTCCTCAAAGTTCAGCTCGTTCAGTTCTTTAGGAGTTGTGAGGTGAGACGGGACATCCCAAGTGCGCTTGAGGGTTTCATGTGCATAGTAGTGATTCCTCTTCATAGAGTTCTGAGTCATGGTCATGTTTTGCACAATGTAACCAAGTTGATGCTTTACCCACTTGTGATTGCGATGGACTTTCTGATGAAGACTTATTAGAAGTTCATGATCAGTCATCACACGCGGGGCAGACTCTTGAGGCTTTTGAGCTGAGGCCTTTGCTTCTGAGTCCTGAGTGGCAGTGTCATCATTGGTGGAGTAGGAAGCAGCTTTGCGAAACAGTCCATCCAACGGACGAGTGCCCTTATCAATGACAGCCTTGCCTTTTCCTTCCACTGAGTCAATTTTGCTCTTGATGACTTCGATCGGAGGCAGGAAGCCAAAGTGGTTCTGGAAATCATCCTTGAAGGGAATTGAGGACTTTTCCCTGATGAATTTCATAATCCAAGGCGCATGAGGCTTCTGTTCGAATGGGGCATGAGCAGCATTTGCCAAAGTCCTCATGAAAAAATCGTGCAAGTTGATGGGAATCCCATGTATGATGTTGAAGAGCTTATTCTTCATGACTCCCTCCACTTCTTCTTCTTCTTCTGAATCATGGCCCTTCTAAGGACATAGGGTATTTGTGAGTATGCGGTAGACTGTCCTTGGCACATGTAGCAAATCCTTCACTAGGAAGGTTTTCGATTGAGGCTTTCCAGGGGCCAATGTCTTCATCAGCACTTGCATCAGCTTATTCGGAGGTGCAGGTTCATCAAACAGTCTACGACCTTCATCTGAGGGAATTGGAACTGGTACACACTAAAGCAATTCAGAAGCTTGAGCAGTGAAGTGAGTTGATCCTGTCATCCAGTCCAAAACCCAGGAGTTGATGTCTGAAGCATTTCCACTGATATGCAATGTGGCATAGAATTGAAGGATGAGTTCTTCATTCCAGTCGCAGATGTCAATGCAGAAAGGAAGAATGCATGCATCATGAAGAACTTGGAGCACTGGTGTGAATGATGGAAGTGTTTTCATGTCAGCATGAGGAATTTGGTTGTGCTCGAAGACTTTCTTCTTCTCGAGCAAGACTGAGCATAGTAGTTGAGCTGAGTTGCCGTCCAGAATCTGCTACGACCGGCCTATGCAAGGTCATAAGGATTAGGACCTATGCAGAACAAGCGCTCATTGAAGAAATTGCTCTTGAGGAATTTGGGGTGCGCTGAGACTTTGAATGGCATTATGGGCTTCGGTTGAAGATTTGGCTTGAAGCGGCCCTTGATCTCCTTTGGCATCGGAGGAACTTCTTTAGACTGAACAATTTGTAGGGATGGTTCCTCAGTTGCGGGTGGAGCAGCAAAGTCATCAGTTGTTGCAGCTGGAATTTCTTCAGTGACTTGGGTGGTCTGGTCAGCAGATTCTTCATGTATTTCTTCAGTCTGAGGAGGCGACTGAGGAATCTGTGTCAGAGGAGTAGTCATTTTTTTGAGCTGTCAGAGGAGTAGTCATTGGTGAATTTGGGTGTGTTGATTCCCAATATTCATTGTTGATGATAGGAGTTGTACTGCCAATGTCTACATCCTCATCAATTTCTTCAACACCAGCCTCTTCAACAGTGAACTGAGGCTGAGGCGATGATACCTTTGGAGTTGAAGCAATGTATTCAACGTCAATTTCTTCATCAATCTACTCTATGGAAGCAGCAGAATGATCTTCATCTTCTTCATCTGGGATGACATAGTCAATCCCAAATGGTACAACTTCATAGGCAGGTGCAGAGGAGATTGGTGTAGCATCAATGGGTCTAGTTGAAGAACTTGTGATAGTCTTCAACTTCTTCACAGTTGAGGATTCTGAATCTGATGCTTTTCTCTTAAGAGTCTTTTCCTATGCAGTTTTAGCTTCTTCAGGCACGACTGTGGTGGTTGTCCTGGCATGGTCATCAGTGGTCTGAGTTTCCTCAGCAGAACTGGTTGTTGCATCTGGTGGAGAAGCATTCTCATCAGCAGTCACATCGGGCTGAGCAGTTTCATCAGGCTGAGCAGCTTCATTAGCAGCCTGAGGAATTTCATCACCCTGAGGAATCTCAGCAGCCTGAGGATTTTGTGGTTGCGATCGAGATGCAACCCTTGTGTTGTGATCCTTCACATCAGCTTGAGCAGCCCTGACGAATCTCACCTTGGTGCCCTTCCATTCAGCATCATACCTTTCTTGATCCTTAGAGAGTGTGCGAATTTCAGACTGAACTGTGATGAGTTAACTTGGGGTCAAGTTCATCATAATGTGTCTCAGAAACTTTTCTTTCCGAGCCCTGTTCCTCTTAGCTCTCTGAGCTTGTTCTCTTTTCCATTTTTCTTCAGAAATGAAGTGGGTGAGGACATGGTCCACACCAAGAGGCAGGTTCAGTGAAGAAAGTGGGGTGTTAGGATCTTCATGCCATATATCAATGAAGTTGAGGATCATCTTGGGATCCAGCGTGAGAGGAACAGAGCTGCATTTGGCTGTTGCAGCCTTGCGCTGACATTGTCTGATGATTTCTTCCAATTCTTCATCATCAGCTTCATCATCCTCATTATCAGACGCTGAGGGTATGGTTACCACAGTTTTGCTTGTCTAAGGACTTGGTCGACCTCGTCTAGTAGTTTTCTTCAGTTTCAACAGTGTCAGACTTGTTAAAGACTTTGATGTAGTAGAGGGGCTTGCTGAGATCTTTGGAACTTTGGTGAAACCATACGTCCTCTGACATGATGTAAGACGCACAGGCATTGAGGACTTTGCAGCAGCAAACGACAACTGAGCAGCAACAGTACCAGCGGTTGAGGCCTTTGAAAGTTGAGGCCTTTGGGCTTGAGGATGTTGCTGTGATGACTTTGAGGTTGAAGAAATTGGCTTTACAGCAGATTTCTTCATCATTGATTTCTTCGGAGCACGAGATGAGGCTCCGGCAGTGGCAGCAGCAGCAGAATCTTCATTGAATTTCTTCACAACAGCTATTGTAGCTTTTTGTAGTTTGAGTTGTCTCTTGTTCCATTCTTCTGGAAAGTCTTCACCCCTAGCAATGCTTGAGGGATCAATCTCTTGATCATCGGCAGGTGGAGGCCTATTGCATGGGGGTTTGAGTGCGAATTTCTTCATGTACTTAGGAGTAACATAGAGATACTCCTTCCATTCCCTCACCCATCTCCTTTCAATCCTCTGAGTTCTGATTTTCCTCTATTCTTTTGTTTCTTATCCATGAATGGCTTCTTCAGGTGTGCAGTAGCCAGCATATAGATGATCAAGTATTTCAAATCAGTGTTTTGTTCAGCCATCTTTCCTCCTTTCTGGGGTTTCTTTCCATCAGCCATTTTCTTCAGCTGAGGAATTTGAGTTCTTGAGGATTCTGAAGACGTGCACAATTTTTCTTCAAGAAATGATGCAAATGAGTTAAGTTGATGAGAACCTAGTGATTCATCAGCGGACATGTTGTACTTGTGAACAAAGTATAGGTGCGAGGAATTTGAAGAGGTCATATGCGTTCTCAAAAGTTTTCAATAAATTTAAGAGTGAGGAATTTGACCATAGATGTCTTGAGGAATTTCACTAAGTGTTATTTTCCTTAGGTTTCGGAGTTGTGTAAATTTTGAGGATTCACACAATTGAGGAATCTTGAAGAAAATCATTACTTAGGGAAAATCATCAAGAATGAGATTCATGAATAATAAACACCTTTTGAGGAATATAAAGAACACATGAAGATCAAACAAGGGCAGTAAAAATAAATTTTATTTACCCTGGTGAAGAACACGACAAACTAAGAGATTAGATTGGGAAGTTCGTCAGTTCAGATATCCCATGCCCTAACTCGGCAGAGGGAGATAGCTACAACGGCGGTGGGATGTGGACTTCCGCGGCCGATGCGAGTACGGCGACGGCGAGGTCGAGGCAGTGAAGCTCTTCCACACGGGCGGCAATGATTTCAGCGGTGACGCTAGGTTGGAGCTCGGGCGAGAGATGAACGAAGTAACCGAGCACAGAGAAGGGAAGGGGTATTTATAGTGGGAGTGAAAAACAATCCGTCCGAAGATTTTGGACAAGATTTCCCTGACCCTTGCTCTCCATGCAACATGTGTCACCCACGTTCTGAGTAGTGGAGATTGTGGGGGATCGTGGGTTATCCAGTCGTGGGAACCAGAACCGTTTGAGCGGGAAACGCTGAAATTTTGTTAGCGAAAATTTTAAGTTGTCCGTTCGCAAATTCTTCAGCTATCAAGGACACACTGAAGACTTTGAACGAGTTTCAAAGTAGAACGCATATGAAGAATTTGTGAATAGACTTGGTTGAGTTTAGCACAGAGGGGGGAAGGGTCCGATCACATTCACTTAGATGAAAATCAACTTGAAGAATTAACAATAAGTGAATGTTGTTGAGGACATTGAAAACTCAAATATATATGTATATAGTGAGTGAAGAACATGAATTTCAAAGTTTGAAGAATTTGAAAAGTTGAGGAATTTGCAAAACTTGAAGAATTTGACAATTTGAAGAATTTGCAAAATGACGAAAAACTCAAATTTGAGGAATTTCAACTTTGGTTGGTGGCGTGACCCACCGTATAAGAATGATGACTTCAGACACCGCGTACAATTGTCGTAGGGTTCTGAGAATTAAATTCTTCATTAATTTCTTCACACTTAGATTGTCATTCTTAATTGATTGAAGAAAAACGTTTCTTCGTGTGTTGCACATCTAAGTCATCAATTTGCATATGTGTTAGGATGTGTGTCCTTTTTCAAAGAACATTCGAAGGTTCTAAGATATTTAGCTCACACCGCAACTTGCAAAATCTCTTTTCATCCAAGGGCTTTGTGAAGATATCGGCCAGTTGTTCTTCAGTGGGAATGTGGTCGACGGAGATGTCGCCCTTGAGTACATGATCTCGAAGAAAGTGATGCGAATCTAGATGTGCTTGGTCTTGGAATGTTGAACTGGGTTGTAAGCAATCTTGATGGCACTCTCGTTGTCGCAGTAGAGAGGCACATTCTTCAACTTGATGTCGTAGTCCTTGAGGGTTTGCTTCATCCACAACAGCTGAGCGCAACATGAACCAGCAGCAAATGTACTCAGCTTCAGCAGTGCAGAGTGAAACGCAGTTCTGCTTCTTCGAGGACCAACAGACTAAGGATCGTCCGAGGAAATCACATGTTCCTAAGGTTGACTTGCGATCCACACGATCTCCAACATAGTCAGCATCAGAGTATCTGACGAGGTGAATATTTGAGCACTTGGGATACCATAATCCAAATGTTGGTGTGTGAGCTAAGTATCGAATAATATGTTTCACAGCCTTATGGTGTGATTCCTTCGGTGTTGCTTGGAATCGGGCACACATGCAAACACTTAGCATAATATCAGGCCTAGATGCACATAGATACAATAAAGAGCCAAGCATGGAGTGATATACCTTCTGATCGAAATCTTTACCATTTTCGTCCGTGCAAAGGTGGCCTTTTGAAGGCATTTGAGTTTTGACGCCCTTGCAATCTTGCATGTTGAATTTCCTCAGAACATCCTTGAGGTACTTCTCTTGGGAGATGAAGATGCCATTGTCTTGCTGACAAATTTGAAGACCTAAGAAGAATTTCAACTCTCCCATCATAGACATTTGATAATCTTCACTCATCATATAGGAAAATTCATCACTTTAACATTTGTCAGTACAGCCAAAGATAATATCATCTATGTATATTTGGCATATGAACAGTTCATTATCATAAGATTTTGTGAAAAGAGTACGGTCGAGTGAACCGGGTTTGAAGCCTTTATTCATGAGGAATTCCTTCAGAGTGTCATACCACGCCCGAGGGGCCTGCTTGAGGCCATAGAGGGCCTTGTTGAGTCTGAAGACTTTGTCAGGATGCTTAGGGTCTTCAAAACCTGGGGGTTGAGCAACATATACTTTTTCCTCCAGCTTACCATTGAGGAATGCACTTTTCACATCCATTTTATATGAGATGATATTATGATGGTTATCATAAGCAAGCAATATGCGAATAGCTTCAAGTCTAGCAACAGGAGCAAATGTTTCATCAAAGTCAATTCCTTCAACCTGTGTGTAGCCTTGAGCTACAAGACGAGCCTTATTCCTCACCACAAGGCCATTTTCATCTTGCTTGTTGCGGTAGATCCACTTGGTACCTATGATGGTGTGCTTGCGAGGATCTGGTCGCTTGACAAGTTCCCACACGTTGTTGAGCTTGAATTGATGCAATTCCTCTTGCATAGATTGAATCCACTCAGGCTCCTTGAATGCTTCATCAACTTTGGTGGGCTCTATGATAGAGACAAAGGCAAAGTGCCCACAAAAGTTAGTTAAATGTAAAGCTTTTGAGCAAGTGAGGGGACCTGGTGCATTGATGTCATCGATGATTTTGTCAATCTGCACTTCATTTGCAACTCTTGGGTGAGCAGGTTGACGTGGTTAAGGATTTTCATCAGCACCATTTTCTTCAGGTGTATCAGCATGAATGTCTTCATTCGTTGGAATGACTTCCTCAGTGGGTATGATGTCTTCAGTAGCCTTCACCTTAATGGATTCCTCGGGAGACTGTTCATCTAGCACAGAAGGCAGGTGCTCTCTTTGTGAGCCATCAGTTTCATCGAACCGCACATCTACAGTTTCAACAACCTTGTGGTGGTAGGTGTTGAAGACTCTGTAGGTGTGCGAGTCCTTTCCTTAACCAAGCATAAAACCTTCATGTGCTTTCGGTGCAAATTTAGAATTATGGTGAGGATCTCTAATCCAGCATTTTGCACCGAAGACTTTGAGATAACTTACATTGGGTTTCTTGCCAGTCATAAGTTCATACAAAGTCTTCTTGAAGAATTTATGAAGATATACCCTATTGATGATGTGGCATGCAGTATCAATTGCCTCAGGCCAGAAGCGACGAGGAGTCTTGTATTCATCAAGCATGGTACGAGCCATCTCAACAAGATTCCTGTTCTTGCGCTCCACGATGCCATTCTGCTGAGGAGTATAAGGGGCAGGTAACTCATGAGTAATACCAAGTTCATCAAGGTATTCATCAAGATTAGTGTTCTTGAACTAAGTCCCATTATCACTCCTAATATGCTTGATCTTGATGCCGGAGTTGGTGGGGGCCCTTGAAGCAAATTGTCTAAAGACATCCTGCACTTCAGTCTTGTACAGAATAATATGCACCCAAGTGTATCGAGAGTAATCATCAACAATGACAAAGACATACAAACTTGAAGAATTTGTTAGTTTGGAGTAATGAGTGGGGCCAAAGAGATCCATGTGAAGCAATTCAAAAGGTCGTGTTGTGGTCATCATTGTCTTCGAGGGATGCTTGGATGTGGTCATCTTTCCAAACTCACATGCACCACAGAGGTGATTCTTGAGGAATTTGATACCTTCGATGCCAATGATGTGCTTTTTCTTCACGAGCATGTGCAAGTTCCTCATACCGGCATGTCCAAGTCTTCGATGCCACAGCCAGCCTTCTAAGGACTTTGCAAGTAAGCATGTGGCAGGCTGAGGACCTTTAGAGAAATCAACAATATACAAGTCTCCTCTCCTAAATCCTTTGAAGACTTTGGAATTGTTAGATTCCATGATGAAAACACAACGAAATTTTCCAAATACGACAATCATATCAAGATCACAAAGCATTGAGACAGACATAAGGTTGAACCCAAGGGATTCGACAAGCATCACCTTATCCATGGTTCGGTCCTTTGAGATTGCAACCTTACCAAGTCCCAATACCTTGCTTTTTCCTTTGTTCGCGTAGGTGATATGCTTCAGAAGAGATGGAGCAAGTGGAAAATTCATCAGTAAATTCTTGTCACCAGTCATGTGGTTTGTGCATCCACTGTCGAGGACCCACTCGGTAGCTTTTGGAGTATCATCTTGCAGATGAATTAGTACAACTTACGAACTCATATGCTTCAGAGTGAATAAAATGACATCAATTTCATCAGAAAGGATTTCATCACACAAGATAGTAAGCCAGTAGTGTGAGGACGTGAGAAATGAAGAATTCATTTCTACAAGGTTAGCTTGCGTCCTTTCAAGCATTTCCTTAGGTCTCCAGCAAATACATCAGATGTTCAAATTCATCTGGAGACCTGACCCTACATACGAGATTTGTTCAATTCACCACCCACATCTGGAGGGGTGGCAAAGAGTTCATCATTCTACGAGCACCATATGAGAAGGGAGGCATTGAAGCAAGTGCGCTTCGTTTCACAGGGCGAGGGTTAGAGTATTCAAATGAATAAGCAGAGAAATTCTTTAAGGACTTATGAACATAATGATTTGAAGAATAATGCACATATTCAGAACTCTTAGATTTTCCCTGGAAATAGATGCATTAGCACGAGAATGATATTTTTGACCATTTGTGGAATTTGGTCCAAGTGAAGACTTTGGTCCATATGAGGAATTTGATCTAGGGTTCCTATTCTTCATGAGTGGTGTCGTGAGGACATTCACTTGAAGATTTTGTAGGTAGCTCTTGGGAACCCAGATTTTCTTCATAGGAGAACCGTTCCTACAGTTAGTTCCAACAAATCTAGCAAATACTTCACCTTTATGATATTTGAAGAATTTGTAGTTGGAGTCAAGTGACTCATCAGAGGAATATGAAGTTTCACAAGTAAAGCCAGATAAAGTGGATGGATCTACAGGAGGTCGTTTCACAACAACCCATCAGGTTTTGGGATATTGTTCAGGTGTCCAGTAGGATCCATCAGCATTGAGTTTCCTCACAAAGGCAATACCCTCTTTCCTAGGGTTCCTGTTCAGAATCTGCTTTTTGAGGACATCGCAAACGGTTTGATGCCCTTTGAGACTTTTCTACATGCCTGTCACATACAATTCCTTCAACCCTACATTGTCGTTAGTGATACTTGTAGTATCCTCAGATGAGGAATTTGAGACCACTGGAATAGTTGAAGAATTTGCAGTAATAGAAGCATTTGAACATTCAGGTGAAGAATTAGCAGTTTCATGTTCGATGCATTTCAAACAAGGTGGAACAAATTCTTCCTGAGCGGTACTGATCTGTTGAGCCAATAAGGAATCATTTTCTCTATGGAGATCCTCATGTGACACCCTCAGTTTCTCAAGATCTTGCTTTCTTTGAAGAAATTCATAAGAAAGCTTCTCATGATCGGCTAAGAGGTCGTTATGATGACTCTGAAGGTTATCATACTTTGTCTAAAGACTTTTGAGATCGTCAGACAGAGTTTGAGTCCGATCCACTTCATTGTTCAACAGATCATCGCTTTTGTCTAGCATTTTCTGAAGCTTTTCAAGTGCACTTTGTTGCTTAGTGGCAAGTTTAATAAGTTTAGCATAGCTAGGTTTCACAAATTCATCAGATTCACCTTCACTTGATTCAGAAGAGGAATGATGTTTGTGTACCTTTGATCCTTTGGCCATGAAGCAATAGGTAAGAACATAATCATCATTGCTGACGTCATAGTCATTGGAGTGGTCATATTCTTCATTGTTCAAGATGGTCTTGCTGACAAAAGTAGTAGCAAGAGCAAGTCTAGCAACACCAGATTCTGATTCCACCTCAGATTCTTCCTCTTCTTCATATTCTTCAGATTCTTCCTCAGAATCCATTTCCTTGCCGATGAATGCTCGAGCCTTTCTGGAACCATTCTTCTTGTGCCTTGAGGACTTTGAAGATGAGGACTTTGCAGATGAGGACTTTGAAGATTTCTTATTTTTCTTCGAGTCATCAGAACTATCATCCTTGTATTTCATCTTCTTCTTTGAATCTTTTTCCCAGAGAGGACAGTCAGAGATAAAGTGACCAGGCTTCTTGCAATGCTGACAGGTTCTTTTCTTGTAGTCTTCTAATGAATCTGATTTCCTCAAGCCACTTTTTGATGACTTTCCGAATCCACCTCTCCTTGAGAACTTCTGGAATTTCCTCACGAGCATTGCTAGCTCCTGACTTAGTTCTTCAGGATCACCAAGGCTGTTGTCAAAATCTTCTTCTTCAGATGAGGAAATTGCTTTTGCCTTCAGAGCACGAGATCTTCCATAGCTTGGACCATAGAGGTCTCTCTTCTCAGCTTGTTGGAATTCATGAGTATTGAGTCTCTCGAGAATATCAGCAGGATCAAGTGATGTGTAGTCTCCACGTTCTTCAATCATCAAAGCCAGAGTATCGAATGAGGAGTCAAGAGATCTCAGCTGTTTCTTCACCACTTCATGATCGGTAATATCATTGGCACCTAGTGCTTGAAGTTCATTTGAGATATCAGTGAGACGGTCAAAGGTTTGCTGAACATTTTCATTGTTAAGCCTCTTGAAGCGGTTGAAGAGATTGCGAATAACATCAACACGAGAGTCACGTTGAGTGGAAATACCTTCGTTGACTTTGGACAGCCTATCCCAGATAAGCTTAGCAGTATCCAAAGCACTCACTGTGCCATACTGACCTTTGCTCAAATGGCCATAGATGATATTCTTCGCTTGAGAGTCGAGTTGCTTGAATCTCTTCACATCAGTAGTAGTAACAGTGGGAGTGATAGAGGGTACACCATTTTCCACAACGTACCAGAGATCGTTGTCAATAGCTTCAAGGTGCATACGCATCTTGTTCTTCCAGTAGGGGTAGTCCATCCCATCGAAGTTAGGACATCCCGCGGAAATCTTGATCATACCTGCAGTCGACATAACTAGAACTCGAGGTGGTTCAACCAAAATCACACAGAACAAGGGAGTACCTTGCTCTGATACCAATTGAAAGTGCGTTATATCGACTAGAGGGGGTGAATAGGCGATTTTTACAAATTCATCACTTGAGGAATTTCAACTTTGAGGAATTTGAAATGTGATGAATAACTAGCAGCGGAATAAGTACTCAAGTGCATGAGGAACATAGTAACAGCATAGTCTTCATGATGAAATGAAACATGCACAAATAGTAAGTAGCGTGACACAGGATAAGCAGTGATGAACAAGGTAACTTGAAGAATTTGAGGTGAGGAATTTGTGAAAGTCTTCAGTCAAATTGTTCAAATAGTAACAATCAATTTCATCAATAAGTGTATGAGGAATAGAGTGGTTGAGGAAATAGAACCAGATAGCTCGATGAAGACAATGGTTTTATGACCCAGATCCAACTGTTGTGGCAGTCGTACATCTGGTTTGGAGTGGCCTGGTATTTAAACTAGAGGACACACAGTCCTAGGATACAGAGTCCTTACCGTATTCTCCTTGAGATAAGGTCACACAATCCTCGCCCAAAACTCGTGGTAAGTCTTCAGGGCAGACTTCCTAAACCCTCACAAACTGGTCACCCGACGATCCACAATTTACTACTGGATGCTCTAGACCAAGGTCACTTCATGATCCCCAATTGACTACAGGAGCACTAGACCATGACGCCTAACCGTCTGGATGATGCACAGTCCTCAAAGGTAACAAGCATCGGATCCACACAGGAATATCTTCAGTGATGCTCAATCACTATGGGTTTGGTGATTTGGTTGTGGGTTTTTCCTCACTGATGATTTTCACTCAAAGTCCTCGGAGGATGGGTTGCGCTCAAATGACAAGTGTTAGTTCTCTATCGGAGCAGCCAACCCACTAGTGGTTGTGGGGGGTGGCTATTTATAGGCAGGGTGCAACCTGACACTAAAAGACATAAATGCCCCCAATGATATGACCGTATGTGGATGTTATGATTGGGGACAGCTGGCGCTACGCACAGCAATGGTCGGAATTTTGAACTATGAACGTCCTCAAACATATCATGTTCCTCACTTGTAGACAATTCACACTGGCGAAATCCTAACTCCTCAGTCAGATCAATTTCCTCAGAGACCAGAAGAACTTCTTCTCTGTCACTGAAGAACTTGACTGAACCGTAAGAGATTTCCAAAGGCTTCACTCGAAGGATTGTATAGGTTAAGGATTTTGGAGTTGAGCATCAATTGGAAATTTTCCTTAGTATTACCTCGGCCCACTTTAACAGTACGGTGTTTCCTATGACTCAAATAAAGGAAATGAAACTACGAAAACAAAAGTCTTCACGCTTCATAGTCCTTGTTCATATCTTCAAGGTCACACTAACTTCTTCATTTTCAAAGTCTTTAGGGAATACCAAAGTCTTTATCAAAGTCTTCACCAAAGTCTTCAGTTGAAGACATACATTTTTAGGGGTCGGTAATCTCCGGATGTATCAAACTTCTCATCAACTTACAGAGCCTGTGTACACTCACAAACACATTAGTTCCTTAACCTATAAGTCCATGCTAAGTGAGTTACTCTCAAGACAGTTTTTTATTTGCCGTCATTGCATGAGAGAGGCTTGTAAAAAGGTTGCCTAGTCCTGCAAACCCAAAATTAATTAAACAAAACTCCTTGGACAATTGATATGTTGGCACGCATCTGTGGATTTGGTCAGCCATGGTTTGTCTATGGATGGTGTATAGGATTAAACTTTACTATTCTGCTTGGGAACCACCAATAATGTGTTTAGCATGGAAGATATTGAAAACCTTTGTCGTAACGTTGACAAGAAAGGTGCACCACTCAAAAACTACATTCCAAACTTTTTTTAAAACTTGAGCTCTGGTACCTCTGCAAATCAATGCTTCCCTCTACGAAGGGCCTATCTATTTATTTTTATGTTTAGTCATCATCCTCTTATTAATGGCACTAGACCGCAGGACACTATTGTCATTGTTATGCATTGAGTCTAGTTAATGTTGGATGTCAGCATGATTGGGTCTTTTCTACTCTGAATTGTAATGTTTAGTCGGTGCTTGAATCTCAAAGGTGCTTTGCATTTATGTTTTGCGGTCTCAGAAAGGGCTAGCAAAATACCATGTCACCACATTATATCATGATCGTTTTGATAAATTGTTGGCATGTGAGATATCTTATTATTTGCTTGCTAGTTTGTTATGTACTTCCATGAGTTGATATGATGTTTAATTGATATCATGGATGTAGTCATTTATAATTTATGCTAAAAACCTGAACACTAGCTAAGCATGTGTATAACAACGAGAACAAAAGAGTTTGTAAAAGCTTTCTTTATAACTTTTAGTTTTTCAATTAAATTGCTTGACGACAAGCAATGAGTTAAGCTTGGGGAGTTGATATGTCTCCAAACACTTTTGCTCTGGTTTTGACCTCTAATTTACATGATTTGAATGAAACTAACCCGGGCTAACGCTGTTTGCAGCACAACTACCTTGGTGTTATTTTTGTGCGGAATGAAAGTTCTCAGAATTGGAAGAAAAATTTTGTGAATTATTTTTTGGATTTATAATGAAGTATGGAGCAAAGAAGTGTCCGAGGGCGTATACCAGGGGGCCACCACACATCAGGGTGCCCCCCTAGGTCGTGCCCTGATGGCTTGTGGGGTCCTCGAGGCTCCTCCAACCCTAATTCCAATCCTATAAAATCACATCTTCAGAGAGAAAAATCAGAGAGAAGTTTTAATTGTGTTTCACGAGACAAAGCCAATGCCACCTCCTGTCCTTCCTCGAGAGGGATGATCTCGAGTCTGTTTGGGGCCCCGGAGAGGGGAAATCGTCACTGTCGTCATCACCAACCCTTCTCCATCAACACCACCATGATGCTCACCACGAGAGTGGTAATTGCTTTGTAGGCTTGCTGGACGTCGGTGGGATTGGATGAGATTGATCAGGTAATCGAGTTAAGTTTGATAGGGCTTGATCCTTAGTATCCACTATGTTCTGACATTGATGTTGCTACGACTTTGCTATGCTTAATGCTTGTCACTAGGGCCCGAGTGCCATGATTTCAGATCTGAACATATTATATTTTCTCTGAATATAAGATTGATTTGGATCCTATCTTGCAAGTTGTATGCATCTATTACATGTCTTGATCCGCATACCCCAAGGTGACAATAATTGGGATTCTTCCGATGATTGTCGTAGTTTGAGGACTTCATGTATTCACCATGTGTTAATGGTTTGTTCCGGTTCTCTATTAAAAGGAGGCCTTAGTATCCCTTAGTTTCCAATAGGACCCCACTGACATGGGAGGGTAGGACAAAAAATGGCATGCAAGTTCGTATCGCAAGCTCATATGACTATATACAGAATACATGCCTACATTATATTGATGAATTGGAGCTAGTTCCGTGTCGCCCTAGTGTGTAACTGTTATATGATCAATGTCATCTAAATCATTATCCATCACCAATCCACGTGACTATGCTTTACATATAATGAATCTTGCTAAGTTACTATTGCTACTGCTATTGTCACAACTGCTACAAAGTTGTTGCTGTCACTATTACTGTTACTTTTGCTACTACTATTTGTCGTGCTACTAAACATTTGCTATAGAGAGATGTCCCAGGTTCGGTTGAATTAACAACTCAACTATCAAGGCAAATAAAAATTCTTTGGCTTCCCTTGTGTCGAATCAGAAAATTAGGGTGAAATACTACCCGTGAAGACTATCGCGGTCCCCTATAGTTGTGGGTTATCAAGTCGTATGTACAAAATATCTTCAAAAACTTCGCTCGCAAAGCCCAAAATCAATTTGAATTGAAGATAAAGAAAGTTTGGAGCGACAATGGATCAGAGGTCAAGAACACTAATGTGGATACTTTTCTTGATGAAGAAGGCATCTCACATGAGTTCTCGGCTACGTACACACCTCAACAAAATGGAGTTGTTGAGAGGAAGAACTGGACTCTCATAGAGATGGCTGATACGTCTCCAACGTATCTATAATTTTTGCTTGTTCCATGCTGTTATATTATCATTCTTCGATGTTTTACAATCATTTTATAATAACTTTATATCATTTTTTGGGACTAACCTATTGACATAGTGCCAAAGTGCCAATTGTTGTTTTTGCTTGTTTTTTTACTTTGTAGAATATCAGTACCGATTAAGATAGGACTGCATCAAGGGTCAGCTTTGAGCCCTTATCTTTTGGCCTTGGTGATGGATGAGGTCACAAGGGATATAAAAGGAGATATCCCATGGTGTATGCTCTTTGCGGACGATGTGGTGCTAGTCGATAAGAGTCGGACGGGGGTCAACATGAAGTTGGAGTTATGGAGGCAAACCTTGGAATCGAAAGGTTTTAGGCTTAGTAGGACTAAAACCGAGTACATGAGGTACGCTTTCAGTACTACTAGGCACGAGGAGGAGGAGGATGTTAGCCTTGATGGGAAGGTGGTGCCTCAGAAGGACAATTTTCGATATTTGGGGTCAATGTTGCAAAAGGATGGGGATATCGATGAAGATGTGAACCATCAAATTAAAGCCAGATGGATGAAGTGGCTCCAAGCTTCTGGCATTCTTTGTGACAAAGGGTGCCACAAAAGCTAAAAGCCAAGTACTATAGGACGGTGGTTCGACCCGCAATGTTGTATGGCGTTGAGTGTTGGCTAACTAAAAGGTGACATGTGCAACAGTTAGGTGTGACGGAGATGCGCATGTTGAGATGGATGTGTGACCACACAAGGAAGGACCAAATCCGGAATGATGATATACGACATAGAGTTGGAGTAGCGCCAATTGAAGAGAAGCTTGTCCAACATCATCTGAGATGGTTTGGACATATTCAGCACAGGCTTACAGAAGCCCTAGTGCATAGCGAACGGCTAAAGCATGCTGATAATGTCAAAAGAGGCCGGGGTACACCGAAATTGACATAGGATGAGTCCATAAAGAGAGATCTGAAGGTGAAAGCACAACATGCTCCCTTTGTGGTTTTGATAATTCATGACAACATACATTGTCTCTTGGTCTAATATTTCTACCTAGTGTATTTCAGATAAAAGTCCATGGAGAGAAGGGCTAGCAAAAGAATTGTGGAGATTGTGGAAATACACCAAGATGCAAGGAAATAGATTGGCAAAGCCTCAAGCAAGAGGACTCTACATTTTACTTTGTGAGAATCACTTTGAGTCCATAGGAAAGCGAATACTATTAAAAGGGGTAAGGTATTGTTGATGAATAAAATGCTCATACGTGCACAACTTATAGTCACCAAAAACACCCACAAGCTCTTCCACAAAAGTCTGTCCAAAGTCAAATATCCAAAATCAGTGCAACAAACACTTTCCACTCAGTGCCACCGATTCCCATACTCATACAGACCTAAGCCAAACCATAGCCTTTTGGTGCAACTGATTCTGCTTCGGTGCCACCGAGTTTGGGTTGCCAACTTTATGTTACCCAATTTCACAAAATTGGTCCGACCGAGTTTGTTGAATCAGCGTCACCGAGTATGGCAATCTGACCGTTGGTCACCTTATTGGTGCAACCAAGATTTATATATCGGCCTCATCGAGATTCAAAAGTTACTACCTTTGGAACAACTCGGTACCATCGAGATTCACACATCGGTGTCACCGAGTTTGTCACTTAAGGTTTAACAGTTGGATTTTTGGAGATGCCTATATATACCCCTTCACCACCACCTACTCGAAAGAGAAGCACTCAGAACTATTCCATACTTGCCCCATCATATGTGCTGAGAGAGAGCCACCTAATCATGTGTTGAGATCATGCCATTCCATTCCAAACATATGAATCTTGATCTCTAGCGTCCCCAAGTTGCTTTCCACCAATCCCATCTCTTCCACCAAGCCAAATCTGTGAGAGAGTGATTGTGTGTAGAGGACTCTATCATCTTGAAGCACAAGAGCAAGGAGTTCATCGTCATTACCAAGACAATAACCTTTTGGAGGGTGGTGCCTCCTAGATTGGTTAGATGTCACTTGGGAGCCTACTACTTCGTGTTGTGGAGTTGAACCAAGAAGTTTGTAAGGTCAAGGAGATTGCCTACTTCATGAAGATCAACCCATAGTGAGGCTAGTCCTTCATGGACGGAAGCCGTTATGGAATAGTCAAGGTTGCTACTTCATGGACCATTATGGGTGGAGCCCTCCGTGGACTCTCGCGACCGTTACCCTTCGTGGGTTGAAGACTCCATAAACGTGGACGTATGATAGCACCACCTATCGGAACCACGGGAGAAATCCTTGCATCTCCAAGTGCGTTTGATTTGCCTATCTCAACTCTTTACTTCATGTGCAATGTCTTTACTTTCCACTGCCATACTTGTTGACATGCATGTGTAGGGTGTACTAGTCTTGTTATAATTGTTAAAATCTGCCAATCAATTAACTTGGGAAAAGTTTAGGTTTTAAATTCTAGCTAGTAGTCTATTCACCCCCCCCTCTAGATACTCTTCTAGTCATCCCACAATTGGTATCAGAGATTTGGTCTCCATTGCTTCGGTTTAATCACCATGGAGGAAGATGGATGTGTCTAGTATAGGGAGTTTGAGTTGTAGAGTGCCTATTCTTGATGGAGAGTACTATAGTCAATGTAAAACTTTAATGCTTGCACTATTTAATGAATTTAAATTGAGAAAATATGTTAAGAGCCCCTATGTACCTCCCGTTGATCCTTTACATCCCACACACAAAGAGGAAATTGATATGCTATGCAATCTTAGAACTGTTAATCTCATCGTTAGAGGATTGCCTAGAAATGTGCTTAATCAAATGAAGAATTTTGAATGTGTTTATACCTTGTGGAAGGACTTGGAGAAATTATATCCAAGTTATTCATTAAGTAACCTTGATGAAATTCTTCATAAAACTATTGCCTTTCACAAAATGACGCCTAGTGATCCCAAGTTTGATGACTATCTATTTGAGCTTAGAGACCTCATGTATGCTAAAGGAGATGTCATAACTATCAACAACATCATTGTAGAAGCCATTCACATTCATAATTTTGAACATTGTCATGATCACAACCCTAACGAATTTCTTGTTCCTTGCGACGAGGATTTCCCACTTGATGATGACAATGTGGAACATGGATACTATGATGAAGATGAGTTGTTCGACATCGAGTATGAGAAGATCATGAAGAATCTAAGTCTCATGGCAAACTTCAAGGATTACATGTCTGGAGGAAAAGAATGGATTCTCAATATCGGATGCACCGATCACATGACCGGAGATAGAGAAATGTTTGAAGAGACCACACCAAACCATGGAGCGCGAAGGTACGTAAAGTTTGGAGACAACTCCAAGGGTAAAGTACTTGGTCTTCGTAAGGTGGCCATATCCCATGATAGCTCTATTCAAAATGTTATGCTTGTTGAATCTCTTGGCTACAATCTTCTTTCCATATCTAGACTTGCTGACTTTGGGTTTAATGTGCTATTCACGAAAGCAGATTGCCAAGTGTTTCATCAAGATAATCATAAAATGGTCTTTACCAGTTTTCGTAGAGGTGATCTATACATTGTCAATTTCACTAAGAGATCCAAACCTCGTACTTGTTGAATTGCAAAATCTTCTAAAGGTTGGCTTATGCATAGAAGAATAGGACATGTTGGCATGCGTAATCTAGACAAACTTGTCAAAGGTAATCATATTCTTGGTATTAAAGATGTTATCTTTGACAAAGATAGACTTTGTAGTGCTTTCCATGCCGGAAAGCAAGTAGGTGGAAGTCATCCCGTTAAGAATATCATGACTACTAGGAGACCACTCAAGTTACTTCACATGGATCTTTTTGGTCCCAATGCTTATAAGAGCCTCGGTG
The DNA here is from genome assembly GCA_022496015.1 of Hordeum marinum. Taxonomy (NCBI): domain Eukaryota; kingdom Viridiplantae; phylum Streptophyta; class Magnoliopsida; order Poales; family Poaceae; genus Hordeum; species Hordeum marinum. Next base: position 59,359,095 of record CM039677.1, read on the forward strand.
GAAATTCCTATGGTCTAGTTATAGTTGATGATTTTTCCAGGTTTACGTGCGTATTTTTTCTTGATGATAAGTCGCGGGTACAAAAGATCTTCAAGAACTTCGTTCGCAAAGCCCAAAATTAGTTTGAAGTGAAGATCAAGAAGCTTCGGTGCGATAACGAATCGGATTTCAAGAACACCCATGTGGATACCTTTCTTGATGAAGAATGTGTTTCACATGAGTTCTCGGCTACATACACGCGTCAACAAAATGGAGTTGTTGAGAGGAAGAACCGAACGCTTATTAAGATGGCAAGACCGATGCTTAACGAATACAAGACGCCAAGACACTTTTGGGCAGAAGCCATGGAAACAGCATGTATGCCACAAACCAGCTTTACTTGCACAAGCTTCTTGGTAAAACGTCATATGAGCTACTCACCGGTAACAAACCCCAAGTTGGATAACTTTACTTGCATAAGCTTCTCAGTAAAACGTCATATGAGCTACTCACCGGTAACAAACCCCAAGTTGGATACTTTCGGGTATTCGTCTCAAAGTGCTACATTGTTGATAAGCATCGTCGCACTAAATTTGCTCCTAAATCTGATGAAGGATTCCTACTCGGTTATGGATCAAACTCTCACACTTACCGTGTCTACAACAACTTCACTCAAAAAGTTGAAAAGAAGATGTGAAGTGTGATGAATCTAATGGTTCGCAAGTCTAACAATTGCCAAATGATGTAGGTGATAAGGACCCTTCGAAGCTATTCGAGACTTGTCCATCGACAAGATTCATCCCATGGAGGTGAAGGAAAGTACTTCGTCAACTCAAGTGGAAGCCCCTACTTCACATCAAGGTGAACCTCAACACGACATGGAGGCATCCACAGGTGGTACACCACAAGATGATGAAGAGGAGGAAGTACATCATGAAGATCCACCACAACCTCCTTAACCACCACCTCAAGGAAACAACACCTTCAACAACAACGAAGACGAAGGAGATGATGATGAAGAAGAAGCTACACCATCCAACAAGCCTAAGCTACCCCAAGTTCAAGCAAGAGTGACCAAGAACCATCCCCTAAACCAAATCTTTGGTGACATACAAACCGGGAGAATCACTCACTCTAAAATCGCCTAGCTAACTTTTGTGAGCATTATTCTTTCATCTATAGCATTGAACCCTTGAAGGTAGAACAAGCTCTTGAAGACCCGGACTGGGTGAACGCAATGCATGAAGATCTTCACAACTTTGAGAGGAAAAAAGTGTGGACACTCGTGGAGAAGCCCGAGGACGAGCACAACATCATCGGAACCAAATGGGTGTTTTGGAACAAGCAAGACGAAGACGGTCAAGTCGTACACAACAAGGCACGTCTCGTAGCCCAAGGATATACGCAAGTCGAAGGTATGGACTACAGTGAGACCTATGCCCCCGTCGCTAGACTTGAAGCTATTCGCATTCTTCTCGCTTATGCAAATCACCATGATATAACGCTTTATCAAATAGATATTAAAAGTGCATTTTTAAATGGTGAGATTGAAGAAGAAGTCTATGTTAAGCAACCACCTAGTTTTATGAATCCTAAGAAACCTAATCATGTTTACAAGCTTTGTAAAGCTCTTTATGGTCTTAAGAAAGCCCCTGGTGCTTGGTACAAATGCTTAAGGAAGTTTCTCATTGAAAAAGGTTTTGAAATTGGTAAAATTGACGCAACCTTATTCACTAAGAGAGTTAATGGTGAATTATTTGTGTGCCAATCTATGTGGATGATATTATCTTTGGATCTACTAACCCACAATTTAGTGGAAGATTTGGAAGGTTGATGTCCGATAAGTATGAGATATCCATGATGTGTGAGCTGAGATTCTTTCTTGGTTTGCAAATCAAGCAAACAAGAGAAGGAACTTTCATCTCTCAAACTAAGTATACCAAGGACTTTATCAAGAAGTTCAACATGCAAGAGTGCAAAGGTATGAAAACTCCTATGCCTACTAGTGGACATGTTGATCTTACCAAGGAGGATGAACCGGTTGATCAAAAAGTTTATCGATCAATGATTAGTTCATTACTATATCTATGTGCCTCCCGTCCTGATATTATGCTTAGTATTTGCATGTGTGCTAGATATCAAGCTGCACCTAAAGAGTGTCATCTTTTGGCCCTGAAACGTATTGTCAAATATTTGATACAAACACCAAACTTTGGCATTTGGTATCCCAAGGGATCTCTCATTAACCTTGTTTTCTATTCCGATTCGGACTATGTCGGTGACAAGGTTGATAGAAATTTCACCTCGGGTACTTGTCAAGTTTTTGGTAGATCACTTGTGTCTTGGTCCTCCAAGAAACAAAACTCGGTATATCTATCCACTACCGAAGTTGAGTATATTGCTGCCGGATCGTGTTGTATACAATTACTATGGATGACACAAATGCTTAAGGATTATGGAATTCATGTTAAAAATGTTCCATTACTTTGTGACAATGAAAGCGCTATTAAAATTGGTCATAATCCTGTGCAACATCCTCGAAGTAAACATATTCAAGTTAGACATCATTTCATTCATGATCATGTTGCCAAAGGAGATATTGATCTTAAGCATGTTCGTACTAACAAGCAATTGGCTGATATATTTACTAAGACACTTGATGAGAAAACGTTTTGTTACTTGAGTAGTGAGATGAACATCATTCATGCTTCAAACTTGATCTAGACTCACTTGTTTGCATGCAAGGGCATGAGCTTTCTTGATATTTCCATGATACTATTAACATGTTATCTTATACCATGGAATTCTATGCTCCCTTGTATTGCATCTAACATTTTGCAGGTACTTGGAAGAAATTCATTCCACAAGATTGCCATCAACTCCAATCATAAGCAAACTTGTCATTACCAAGTAACCACAACCCCTCTTGATGATGGAAGGAAGAAGACAACTTAACCATATCCTTGACATATACTTGGTGTGATCATTTTTGCTAAATCTCAATTGGTATCATGTCAACTGGATACATATTGTTCTTCCTTGCTTGACTAACCTATGTAGGTGACAAGTGTACTAAAACGAGAAGGATTGCTCCCAACTCAAGATGATCTTCATCAACCTCGAGCATCCTCAACAAGTTCACCTACAAGCTACGTCATCAACATCACTCAAAGGTATGTACACATATCCTTGAAAAGGCTTTACTCCATGTAATGAGCAAAAGCAACTCAAGTGATATGAAGACATTAAAATGCTTAAACAAAAAATGGTAACCCCATTTTGAGCTTAACGATGAGTATGACCTATGATCAAGTATTCTTGCTTGGCTCCTAAGTCAATATACTCTAATATAGGTGACCTAGTCACCGCCCATCATCTAGTTAAGTATTTTGGTTGGTTCACTCTCTATTTTGCACGATTTCTTGGAACCACTCAAATCTTCTCTAGTCGATATCTTATTGTAAAAACTTTTGCATTCCCTTTGAAAACTTTTTTTGACACTTTGTTACAAGTTTTCTGAATTTATTTGCAAGTTTCCAAACATTGCCAAGTTTCTGTTTTAGCCTCGGAGCTGCCGATACAAATAACTCGGTTCTACCGAATTAGCAGATGAGCTACAAAACAACATCTCGGTACCACCGACTTGTTTGTCTTGGAGCCACAGATTTAATATCTTCTCTAGCCTGTATTCATATTAGTGAGTCTTTATTTCTCTAGTGATCCTATTGTGATATTTATCAATTCTTCAATGATCCCTTATTATTAAAAAAACTTAGGGGAGAAATTCTCTATTCAAGGATCCCTAACTCAAAGGAGGAGAAGTCTTACAAGATCTCAGATCAGCCAAAGGGAGAAAAATTATTTTCCATGATTCCCTCAATTTTCATTTCTATGAACCCTACATTCAATGACCCTTGTTCTCAAGGATCTCTTATTAATCAATGATCCATGTATCTATCCCTGTGTTTGACCTTTTTGGAAATTAATGCCAAAGGGGGAGAATACCAAAGCTTGAATGCAAAAAGGGGAGATACATGCTTATGCAAAGGGGGAGATATAATCAAGGGGGAGAGGTGAATATCAAATTACACTTATATAGACAAGGGGAGAATACCAAAGTAGGGGAGGAAAATATGTTTGGAGAAAAATATGTTTATTTCATTTGACTACTCATGTTAGACTTTTCTCACCCTATCAAATCCCAATATCTACGTGCTAAGATTCAGGGGGATGGGATGATCTCTTTCATCTCTAGGGGAGAAAGTTCTAAATGATCTTGGAGACATATCAATCTTAAGGAATATTATCTTTTATATGTTCTCCATATCTTGGTACTATTGAGCTCTATTGCCTTTTGACTAGTAGAATACTCTTGTGTTTCCTAACATTGTTTTCTCAAGTGTGTTTCTACTACTAGAATGCTCAAGAACTCAAGTTAAGTATATGCATCACATATTTGATCAAGATGATCTCTTGCTTCTTGCGCATATTGTTTGCAAGAGTGAAGTCTTGATTAAGGATACTTTCATTCATTCATATATATATATATATATATATATATATATATATATATATATATATATTTGATGCATATAGCCAAGATACACGTGACTCATTATATCCCTTCTACTATGTGTGTGTCCATGCATTCCAAAGCAACTATCCTTTAAAGGGATTTCACACATTCAGGGGGAACAAATCTAAGTCATGTGTCTTTCAAAGTCTCCATTATATCCGTGCATATATTTATTTAAAGCTTTGATTGTATGTTGTCATCAATTACCAAAAAGGGGGAGATTGAAATCACAACATGCTCCTTTGGTGGTTTTGATAATTCATGACAACATACATTATCTCTTGGGCTAATATTTCTACCTAGTGTATTTCATATAAAAATCCATGGAGAGAAAGGCTGGCAAAAGGATTGTGGAGATTGTGGAAATACGCCCAAGATGCAAGCAAATAGATTGGCAAAGCTTCAAGCAAGAGGACTCTACATTTTACTTTGTCAGAAATCACTTTGAGTCCATAGGAAAGCCAATACTATTCAAAGGGGGTAAGGTACTGTTGGTGAACAAAATGCTCATACGTGCACAAGTGAAAGTCACCAAAAACACCCACAAGCTCTTCCACAAAAGTCTGTCCAAAGTCAAATATCCAAAATCGGTGCAACCAACACTTTCCACTCGGTGCCACCGATTCCCATACTCAGACACACCTAAGCCAAACCATAGCCTTTAGATGCAATCAATTCTGCTTCGGTTCCACCGAGTTTGGATTGCCAACTTTCTGTTACCCAATTTCACAAAATTGGTCCAACTAAATTTGTTGAATTGGCGTCACCGAGTTTGGCAATCTGATCATTGGTCACCTTATCGGTGCAACCGAGATTTATATATCGGTCTCACCGAGATTCAAAAGTTGCTACCTTTGGAACAACTCGGTACCACCAAGATTCACACATCGGTGTCATCGAGTTGGTAACTTAAGGTGTAACGGTTGGATTTTTGGAGATGCCTATATATACCCCTTCACCACCACCTACTCGAAAGAGAAGCACTCAAAACTATTCCATACTTGCCCCATCATATTTCTTGGGAGAGAGCCACCTACTCATGTGTTGAGATCAGGTCATTCCATTCCAACCATATGAATCTTGATATCTAGCCTTCCCAAGTTTCTTTCCACCAATCACATCTCTTCCACCAAGACAAATCTGTGAGAGAGTGATTGTGTGTTGAGGAGTCTATCATCTTGAAGTACAAAATCAAGGAGTTCATCATCATTACCGAGCCTATTACCTTTTGGAGGGTGGTGCCTCCTAGATTGGTTACGTGTCGCTTGGGAGCCTCCTACTTCGTGTTGTGGAGTTGAACCAAGAAGTTTGTAAGGGCAAGGAGATCGCCTACTTCGTGAAGATCTACCCATAGTGAGGCTAGTCCTTCGTAGACAGAAGCCGTTATGGACTAGTCAAGGTTGCTACTTCGTGGACCCTTATGGGTGGAGCCCTCTATGGACTCTCGCGACCTTTACCCTCCATGGCTTGAAGACTCCATAAACATGGACATATGATAGCACCACCTATCGGAACCACGGGAAAAATCTTTGCGTCTCCAATTGCGTTTGATTTCCCTATCTCAACTCTTTACTTCATGTGCAATGTCTTTGCTTTCCGTTGCCATACTTGTTGGCATGCATGTGTAGGGTGTACTACTCTTGCTATAATTGTTAACATCTGCCAACCAATTAACTCGGGAAAAGGTTAGATTTTAAATTCCTGCTAGTAGTCTATTCACCCCACCCCCCACCCCCCGCTAGACACTCTTCTAGTGATCCAACAGAGGGATTGGAGCATCACCAAAGAACTAGCCATGGACAGGGGTACGTGCAAGCTTGCTATCCATGTGTCAGAACCATGAGTTGGTCGCGAGATCTTATGGGTTTCACCTCTAGCCTACCCCCAACTTGTTTAGGACTAAATGCTTTGTAGTAGTAGTAGTAGTAGTTGTTGTTGTTGTTGTTGTTGTTATTGTTGTTGTTGTTGTTGTTGCAGAATATCAACACCAAATGGAGTCCCATCGCAATGAAACTTTTTGGAGACTTTTTTGGACCAGAAGACACCTAGTGGGCCAAAGAAGAGACAGGAAGGTGGGCTATGGAGAGCACAACCCACCAGGGTGCGCTAGGGGGCCCCCAGCACGCCCTAATGGGTTGTTCCCTCCACGGGGACCCTCTCCACCGCCTCTGATGCCTATAAATTCCCAAATATTCCAAAAACCCTAGGGGATTCGACGAAACACAATTCCAGCCGCCCTAAGTTCCAGAACCTCGAGATCCAATCTAAACACCATCACGGAGGGGTTCATCTTCTTCATAGGTGCCTCTCCGATGATGCGTGAGTAGTGCACCATAGACCTACGGGTCCGTGGGTAGTAGCTAGATGGCTTCCTCTCTCTCTCTCTATCTATCTCTCTCTCTAATGATTCTCAATACAATGGTCTCTTGGAGATTTATTTGATGTAAATTTTTGCGATGTGTTTGTTGGGATCCGATGAATTTTGAGTTCATCATCAGTTTGTATGCATGAATATTATTTGAGTATTCTTTGATCTCTTATATGCATGATTACTTATAGCCTCGTATTTCTTCTTTGAATCTTTGGTTTTGTTAGGCCGACCAGATCGATTTTTCTTGCCATGGGAAGAGGTGCTTTGTCATGGGTTCGATCTTGTGGTGTCCTTTCCCAGTGATAGAAGGGGCAACAAGGTCCGCATGTATCGTTGCCATTAAGGATAACAAGATGGGGTCTATTCCTACATGAATATATCTTTTCTACACAAGGTCATTTTTCTTATTGCATTACTCCATTTTTCCATCAACTTAATATACTAGATGCATGCTGGATAGCGGTCGATGTGTGGAGTAATAGTGGTAGATGAAGGCAGGAGTCGGTCTACTTATCTTGGACATGATGCCTATATAATGATCATAGCCTTGGATATTGTCAAGACTATTCGATTTTCTATCAAATGCTCAACAGTAATTTGTTCACCCACCATGCGCTATACTCATGAGATAAGCCACTAGTGAATCCTACGGCTCCCGGGTCTACTTTTCCAACATATTGCTTTTCGATCTTTCTTTTTGCTTCTTTGTTTTCAAATCTACAAAGCCCAAAACCCAAAAGATATTTCTGCATATTTTATTTGCCCTTTTTATTTTGTGTTCTTGAGAGATCTATCTCTCCTACCTATCACTACCTAATCTATCTTTTTATCGTAGAGAGATTGACAACCTCTCTTTCGCGTCGGGTTGCAAGTATTTGTTGTTTCTATGCAGATGCTGCTTATTGGGTGGTGGTGATCCTCCTACTGGTTCGATAACCTTCGTTTCATAACTAAGGGAAATACTTATCGTTGCTGTGCTGCATCATCCCTTCCTCTTTGTGGAAATACCGACGCAGTCTCAAGCCATGTCAAAGGAATTTCTAGCGCCGTTGCCAGGGAAGAAGCGGTCTCTTCTACATGCCTATCTCACGCGCCGAGGAGACTCCATCATCATCTACCAGGTTCCTAATCACAAATCTCATCTCCTTGCAATTACATTATTTGCCATTTTCCTCTCATTTTCCTCTCCCCCACTTCACAAATTTTCCGTTTTATTCGCCTTCTTTTTCATTTGCCTTTTCCTTGTTAGATCTCTTGTTTTCCTATCTTGTTCTTATGACCGGCGTTACTTCTCCCCCTTTGTCACCAGATTTTGAAGTTCTATACTTCAAAAAAAAACAAGGGAAAAATTGAAATATGTATGGTATTGTCTAATAGAATCCTATCGTATTTCCAATCTAAAAGGAGATGCAAAAAATTTGCTTAGAAATTTTACATAGGATTAGCTTTGCATCATAGAGAACTCTTGGATTTTGCCGCTCAAGGGAATTTTATTGAGCTTGATGCAAACAACGCTTATTAAAAAAGGGACCTTATTTCACACAAGAAGGGTTTCAAATTCTCGACAAATTGGATGACTTAAATAAGCACTTGGTTGAGTTGCAAAAGCATAATGAACCTCTCAAGCATATTAGCGGGAACCTCAATCGCTTGAATACTTTGATTACTCTTTGCAACAAGCATTTGGATATTTTGGATCTCAGGATGGTTTCTTCTCCTAAAAATTTGGGGAAGCGTAAAGAGCCCCCCAGATTTGAGAAATCCCTCACAAAAGTTGCCAAAACCAAAGATGACAATACTTGAATCTATGTGTTATGCCTAGCTAGGGGCGTAAAACGATAGCGCTTGTTTGGAGGCAACCCAATGAATAAATAAATTTTTTCTATTTCCTTTCTATTTTTGAGTGTTGAAACAATTATGTCTCTGTTATCATTGCGTTATTATGGTTTATTTAGTGTTTGTGCCAATTACAGCCTTTAGGATGATTCATAAGATGAGTAGAAGCGATGTTGAATGTGAAACAGAAACTTTGCGTCCAGTATATGAATTTTCATTTTTGGATGGAATGTGATCTTGAGATGAAATTTTAACACAGTGTTTCTACACAAATCTATTACGTTTTCCAAATTTTTAAGAATATTTAGAGGTACATAAGTATGGTTAGAGTACATATTACTATAGACTGTTCTGTTTAAGACATATTCTGTTTTTCATTGCATTGTGTTCTTGTTTTAATGAATCTATGGGTTATATTGAAGGGTATGAACCATGGAAATGTTAAAATACAATATATATAATTCAATAATAAAATATTAATGGGTTTTCAACAGCACCTAAAGTAGTGATTTGCTTTATTATACTAATGGATCTCATGAAGATTTTGTTGAGTTTTTTGTGATTGAAGTTTTCAAGTTTTGGGTGAGATCATGATGGATGAAGGAATAAGGAGTGAAAAGAGCCTAAGATTGGGGATTCTACAGCACACCCAAGATATATTCAAAGATAAACAAGCAACTAAGCTTGGGTATGCCCCCGTGTGGCATCCCCTCTTTCTTCTAACAACCATCGGTATTTTACTTGGAGCTATATTTTTATTCGTCACATATCATGAGTTTTGCTTGCTTTGCTTGTTAGTTTTTCATTTGTATCCTTGTTGGACACATCTATTTGAGAGATCCAAAATTATTTTATGATTTGTTAGAATTGCTCTACGTGCTTCACTTAAACTTTTTGAGCTATAGAATTGCTCTAGTGCTTCACTTATATCTTTTGGAGCATGGTGTGCTTGGAAATTTTTGAAGAAATAATCTCATGCTTCACTTATAACTTTTTTAGAGATTCAATCTCTATGCTGATGTGCTTCAATTAAATTTGTTTGAGCTTGTCAAAAAAGCAAGGGCAATATATGAAACTAGTCCCAAAGTGATAGATATCCAAGGAGGATATAATAAAAAACTTTCGTGAAGATCATTGGACAAATTAAACTTCATTACTTCTAATAGTTTTGAAACATAATGATAGTAATATGTGAGTCATGTTAACGAGTAATTATGCTTTAGTAGGATTATTGGTGTTAAGGTTTGCGATTCCCTATGCATGCACGAAAGTCAATAGTTATGCAATGAAGTTACATCCTACTTATGGTGCATTATTCAGTGTTAGTTATGCTCAATGGTCTCTTATGTGAATTTTCATTTTTTGGTTTGGTTGCTTCTCAATCTATTTGCTAGCATCCATTTGTACTGAGTATAAATACTACTTGTGCATCCAAAATCCTTAAACCAAGTTTTCCCTTATGAGTCCACCATACCTACCTATATGTAGTATTTCCATGTCGTTCCAAGCAAATTTGTATGTGCCATCTCTAAATTTTCAAAATAAATTTTCTCTTTTGTGTGCTCGTACTGCTCATGAAACGGTGGGATTTTTCCATGTTAGATGTGTTATTCTCAAGATGAGTGTTCATTCACTTGCCATTGCACGGGAGTGTGGCAGTAATAGGGATGCCCATTCCTAAAATGAAAAAAAATTACTTTGTGTTGTTAAATAATAAATTCCTTGGAAAGTGTTGGCATGGGAGGCAACCGTGGATACGGACCGCCATGGAAAGTGAAAGTTTGGTGGAAAAAGGAATAAACTTAATTTTCTGTTTGGGAACCGCCTATGATATATCTAGCATGGAAAGTATTGTGAACTACTTTGTCGTTTTTGTTCACAGGAAAGGCATGCCACCCAAAATATTTTTCTCTCTCAATTTAAAACCTTGAGCTTCGGCACCTCTACAAATCCCAACTTCCCTCTGCGAAGGGCCTATCTATTTATTTTATGCAATTTTTTTTACTTTGAGTCTCCATCTTCTCTTATAAAGCACCACCTAGGGGGGCAGAGTGATCGTACTTGAGCATTGGGCATAGCTAATTTTTGAGTGTGTTTCATGAATGGATCAATGACTGAGCATGATGGGCTAGGGATAAATTTCTTTAGTGTTGACATTTTGAAAGACATGGTTGCTTGTTGGCATGCTTGAGTATTGAAGTCATTATGTTAAAACTAGACTATTGATTTGAATCATTTACAAGTCCAAATGTCCATGCTATACAAAAGAAAAGAATATGAGATGAACATGTTACGCAACATTCCACATCAAAAAATCTGTTTTTATCATTTACCTACTGGAGGACGAGTAGGAATTAAGCTTGGGATGCTGATACGTCTCCAACGTATCTATAATTTTTGCTTGTTGCATGCTATTATATTATCATTCTTGGATGTTTTACAATCATTTTATAACAACTTTATATCATTTTTGGGACGAACCTATTGACATAGTGCCAAAGTGCTAGTTGCTATTTTTGCTTTTTTTACTTCGTAGAATATCAGTACCAAACGGAGTCCAATTGCGACAAAACATTTTGGAGATTTTTTTCTGGACCAGAAGACACCCAATGGGCCAAAGAAGAGCGAGGAAGGTGGGCTGTGGAGAGCACAACTCATCGGGGCGTGCCAGGGGGGCCCGGCATGCCCTGATGGATTGTGCCCTCCACGGGGCTCCTCTCCACCGCCTGTCATGCCTATAAATTCCCAAATATTCCAAAAACCCTAGGGGAGTCGACAAAACACAATTCCAGCCGCCGCAACTTCCAGAACCTCGAGATCCAGTCTAAACACCATCACGGAGGGGTTCATCTTCTTCATAGGTGCCTCTCCGATGATGCGTGAGTAGTCCACCATAGACCTACGGGTCCGTAGGCAGTAGCTAGATGTCTTCCTCTCTCTCTCTCTTATGATTCTTAATACAATGGTCTCTTGGAGATCTATTGGATGTAAACTTTTGCGGTGTGTTTGTTGGGATCCGATGAATTTTGAATTCATGATCAGTTTATATCCATGAATATTATTTGATTCTTCTTTGATCTCTTATATGCATGATTACTTATAGCCTTGTATTTCTTCTTCGAATCTTTGGTTTAGTTAGGCCGACTAGATCGATTTTTCTTGCCATGGGAAGAGGTGCTTTGTGATGGGTTCAATCTTGCGGTGTCTGGTCCTAGTGACAAAAGGGGTAGCAAGGCACGCATGTATCGTTGCCATTAAGGATAACAAGATGGGGTCTATTCCTACATGAATAGATATTGTCTACATCATGCCATCGTTCTTATTGCATTACTCCATTTTTCCATGAACTTAATACACTAGATGCATGCTGGATAGCGGTCGATGTGTGGCGTAATAGTGGTAGATGCAGGCAGGAGTCGGTCTACTTACCTTGGACGTGATGCCTATATAATGGTCATTACCTTGGATATCGTCATGACTATTCAATTTTCTATCAATTGCCCAACAGTAATTTGTTCACCCATCATGCGCTATACTCATGAGAGAAGCCACTAGTGAATCCTACGGCCCCCGGGTCTACTTTTCCAACATATTGCTTTCCGATCTATCTTTTTGCTTCTTTGTTTTTAGATCTACAAAACCAAAAAACCAAAAATATATTGCTGCACTTTTTATTTGCCTTTTCTATTTTGTATTCTTGAGAGATGTGTCTCTCCTATCTATCACTACCTAATCTATCTTTTTACCGTAGAGAGATTGACAACCTCTCTTTTGTGTCGGGTTGCAAATATTTGTTGTTTGTGTGCAGGTGCTTCTTATTGGGTGGTGGTGATCCTCCTACTGGTTTGATAACCTTGGTTTCATAACTAAGGGAAATACTTACTGTCGTTGTGCTACATCATCCCTTCCTCTTTGAGGAAATACCGACGTAGTCTAAAGCCACGTCAATGGCCAGAATGATGTTCGACGAATACAAGATGCCAAGATACTTTTGGGCAGAAGCCGTGGAAACATCCTATCATGCAACAAACTGACTCTACCTACACAAGCTTCTCAGTAAAACTGCATACGAGCTACTCATTGGTTACAAACCCCAAGCTGGATACTTTTGGGTAATCAGCTCAAAGTGCTACATTCTTTATAAGCATCGTCGTCCTAAATTTGCTCCTAAATCTCATGAAGGTTTCCTACTTGGTTATGGATCAAACTCTCACACATACCGTGTCTACAACAACTTCACTCAAAAAGTTGAAGAGATGGTACATGTGAAGTTTGGTGAGTCTAATGGTTCCCAAGTCGAACAATTGCCAAATGATGTAGGATATAAGGAACCTTCAGAAGTCATTCAAGACTTGTCCATCGGCAAAATTCATCCCATGGAGTTGAAGTAAAGTAATTCATGAACACAAGTGGAAGCCCCTACCTCACATCAAGGCGAACCACAAAATGACATGGAGGCATCCACAAGCAGAACATGCCAAGATGAAGAGGAAGAATAAGTACATCCAGATGATCCACCTCAACCTCCTTCACCACCCCCTCAAGGAAACAACACCTTCAACAACAATGAAGAGGAAGATGATCATGAGTAAGCTCCATCATCCAACAAGCAAAAGCTACCATGAATTCGAGCAAGAGTGAACAAGAATCATCCCTTAGCAAATATTCAGCGACATACAAGCCAGGAGAATCACTCGCTCTAAAATCATTTAACTAACTTTTGTGAGCATTACTCATTTATCTCTAGTATTGAGCCGATGAAGGTAGAAGAAGCAATTGAAGAACCGAATTGGGTGAATGCCATGCACGAAGAGCTACACAACTTCGAGAGGAATGAAGTGTGCACACTAGTGGAGAAGCCCAAGGATGAGAAAATGGATATCAAAAGTGCTTTTCTAAATGGTGAAATGTTAAGCAACCTCCTGGATTTGTGAAACCTAAGAAACCTAATCATGTTCATAAACTTCGCAAAGCTCTCTATGGTCTTAAATAGGCCCCACGAGCTTGGTACAAATGCTTAACAAAGTTTCTGGTTTGAAAAGGGTTTTGAGATTGGTAAAATTGACACAACCTTGTTCACTTAAAAAGTTAATGGAGAATTATTTGTGTGGCAAATTTATGTGGATGATATTATCTTTGGATCTACTAACCCATATTTTAGTGAGAAATTTGGAAGGTTGATGTCCGAGAAGTATGAGATGTCTATGATATGTGAGCTGAAAATTTTCCTTGGTTTGCAAATCAAGCAAACAAGAGAAGGAACATTTATCTATCGAACCAAGTACACCAAGGACTTGATCAAGAAGTTCAACATGCAAGAATGTAAAGGTATGAAAACTCTCATGCGTACTAGTGTACATGTTGACCTCACCAAGGAGGACAAACCGGTTGATCAAAAGGTTTATTGATCAATGATTGGTTCATTGTTATATCTATGTGCTTCTCATCCTGAAATCATGCTTAGTGTGTGCATGTGTACCCAATACCAAGCAGCACCCAAAGAGTGTCATCTTAAGGCCGTGAAAAGAATTGTGAGATACTTCATACATACACCAAAATTTGGCATTTGGTATCCCAAGGGATTTCCTTTCAAACTTATGGGCTATTCCGACTCAGACTATGTCGGGGATAAGGTTGATAGAAAATCCACCTCGGGTACTTGTAAATTTCTTGGCATATCTCTTGTATCTTGGTCATCCAAGAAATAAAACTCAGTATCTCTATCTACCGCCGAAGCGGAATACATTGTCATCGGATCATGTTATGCGCAATTGGTATGGATGACTCAAACTTGTAAGGACTATAGTATACATGTGAAATATGTTCCATTGCTTTGTGACAATGAGAGTGCTATTAAAATTTCTCATAAACTCGTGCAACATTCTCGAACTAAACATATTCAAGTTTGTCATCATTTCATTCGTGATCATGTTGTCAAAGGGGACATTAATCTCAAACATGTTAGTACCAACAAACAATTGGCTGATATCTTTACCAAGCCACTTGATGAGAAAGTATTTTGTCACTTGAGGAGTGAGTTGAACATTATTTATGATTTGAACTTGAGCTAGACTCACTCGGATGCATGCAAGGGCATGAGCTTATTCTTACTATTCCATGACACCAATGATATGACACTATCTTATACCTTGGAAATCTTTGCTCTCTTGTATTGCATCTAACCTTTTGTAGGTACTTGGAAGAACTACACTCCACGAGATTGCCACAAGAAATCCTATTATGTCCAAGTATCAACATCCCTACTTTGAGATGGAGGAAGAAGACAACACAAACCATATCCTTGACAAACATTTGATAAATACCTCACTCTTGTCATTTGGATATATCATGTTCTTCCTTGCATGACTAACCCATGTAGGTGAGAAGTGAACGAAACAAACAAGGATTTCTCCCAACTCAAGATGATCTTCATCAACCTTGAGCATACACAACAAGTTCACCTAAATGAAACGTTATCTATATCTTTTAAAGGTATTTATTCATATCCTTGAAGAAGCTTTACTCCAAGTCATGAGTTAAAGCAATTCTAAGTGATACGAAGACATTAAAATGCCTAAACCAAAAATGATAACCCCATTTTGAGATTAACAATGAGTATGGATGTCACACCCTGTGTTTGTAGCACATTGTTATGTTTGGGTTTATAAAATTTGAAGCCAACTAAAACTTTTTCTATGTGGTTGTGCTTGCTTGCTATGTTGTTTGCTTGCTTGTTGATTGTATTTTATGGCACTACTAGGTTCTATTCCACTGCATAATCATCTTCCTTGAACCAAACCCCTTGCCCAATGATCATGCCATGTGAATAGTTCCCAAAGCTATTTTTATCAAATTTTGTTTTAACCAAAAATGATTTATTTAATTTAAGTTTCCAAAACCCCCTGAAGTGAGGGTTGCATTGCAAGTCCTCAAATCAGGTGGACCCTTCTTTCCCAAAGGCTTTATTTCAAACCTACCATATATATGACTTCTCAAAACCACCAAATATTATTTTCAAAGATTATTTTCATATTTTATTTAAAGGCTTTTCCTAAGGCCATAAATGGTTTTTCCTAAGAAAAAATATTTAAATGCTTTTAAAATATTTGAGAAAATTTAGAGAAACTCAGTGGACATATATTTTCCTTATATATGAGTTTCAACACAAGGGCATGATCAGATCATAGGCAAAACCCATCAAAACCCTTTCTGCTCAGATCAAACTTTTGGAATATTTCTATAAGAAATATTCTCAATAAATTCCAGGAAAATTATAGAAAGTCCACACTATCATGGGTGATGATCTTGCAGAGTTTCATCCCAATCCAAGTTGGTTTGGTTCATCAAATCATCCCAAAACCATTCCTGTCCAGAATCAAATTTGAGCAACTTTACATTGTGAAGTGTCTCCCCTTGGACTCAAACTTTGTAGGCATGCTCTAATGGCCAAATAGTGATGATACACTAAGTGGTGCATCAAGGGTTAAAGCCTAGCATCATTGGATCTACAGGAATCAGTTTCTGCCCAATTCTAGGGTTCACCAAATTTCCATTATCAACTTTTTCCCCTTGAGCTCAAATTTGGTGAAGCATCTCATTTTTACCTAGAATTTTACCCTGGTAAATATCTCTGTAAGGTGGAAGCAATTTCTTGCCCAAAACTACACCAAACACCTTCTGGTGATTTGGTAAAACCCCCATTTTCACCTCTTAACCTTTTACCCTTGCCCCCAACTTTCTACCACAGTCTCTCATAGATGTATTTTACCTCCAGTAAGAACCCCAAGACCCCAGGTAAACAGGAAGTGGAGAAAAAACCCATTTACCCCTCCTGGACAACATCTTTTCCCTCTCTCTCCTCCCTTCCTTCTCTCCTAAGGCATCACCAGAGCATCCCATGCCCATTTCTCCTTTGTTAACTCCCCCTAGATCCCCTAGGTATGAGTGGCCACGCAGAAGACGCCGTGTGGCATGCCAAACGCGCGCTCTGGAGCGCACTACCGTGCCGACAAGCACTGTAGCCGCTGGCCACTGCATGGCTCCGGCGGCCTCGGGCCTCCCCCTGGCGCCACTTGGTCCCCCTCGGCGTCCGGGCCATGCCACCCCTATCGGCCCCTCCTCTCTCTCCTTCCTCCTCCCTCCTCTCGCACGCGCCGCGGCCGCCCGAACCAGCCAACCGCGGGGCTCACACGCGCGCACTCCCCTGCCCCTCTCTCCTCTCCCTCTGGTCGTGGGCGACGCCCAGGAACGCCTCAGACCCATTCCTGCTCTCCCCCGAGCCCTCCAGCGCATGCCACGGCCTTGTCGGCGCACCAGACCCTCGGTGGACTCGCCTCCCCCTATAAGAAGGGCCTCCCCCGAGCCCTTCCCTCCTCTTTGGCCCCCTCTCCTCCTCCATTGACCGCCCGCAAGGCCCCTGCTCCTCCCCGTGCTCGAGGCGCTCAGAATCGACCGGAGATCGCCGTGGCATCGCCATCGTCGATCTCCTATTACCGGCCACCTCCATCCCCTATTCCTCTCCCATTGGTACTCCCTTGCCACGCTGATGCTTTCCCCTCTCCCTCCCGTCCTTTTTGCAGCACGGGACGACTCCGTTGACCTATCTCGAAGCACCCTCCGTCGCGAGAGCTCATCGCCGGCGACTCCGACCACCTCAGGCCTCCATTCCACCTCCAGGGGACCAGCGGGTCGACGCTGAGCTCATCCCCGCCTTCTCCTGCCGTTGTCGTGCCCTGCATCATTGCCAGTGAGCACGCCGGCCACCTTGTCGTGAGGTTGGAGATGACAGGTGGGGCCCGCCTGTCATCCTCACCTCCCTTCCCTCCTCTCTCTGTCGCTGGCCGATGGGGCCCAACCGTCAGGTTCGAACGCGCGCACACGCCAGTTCGCCTGGGCTGGCTGGCCTCCTGGCCGGCCCAGTTGCTGGCCTCCTCCGGCTAGGGCACTATGCCCATTTCTTTTTCCTTTTCTTTTATTCTATTAATTCCAAAAATCCCACGGGGTGAAATATTTACCCAATGCCAATATTTCTTCCACCTAAGTTCATAAAATAATCCCTAGAATCTAATAGTGCCATTTGTAAAAATGTTTGGATATATTTTTAGTACTGCTTCCTTTTAAAACCTATATATAGGCACCTTTTTTGCCTCTAATAAATTATTTCAAAAATGTTTTTCACCACAAAACTCTAGTAGAATATTTTTGTTATGACTTTTAGTATTTATCAGAGTAGGTGGACATTTTTGGTAGTTGAATGAGAGCTCTGTTTTGTGTGATTGCTTATTTTCATCGTTTTATTTCGCGGCGATAGATTGTGCGGTTGACGAAGAAGTTGGACCCGAAGACTTCGAAGATCCCGGAGACTTTGTTGAGCCAGGCAAGCAGCCCTTTAACCATGATAGGAAACCATTTTATTGCATGTCATATAGCACTTTACTTTCATCGTATTTGATCATGTGTAGTGGTGTTCCCCTTCTTGGTGGGGTACCTCCGTTACTTTTCCGTTGACACTTGCATCGTGCATGACCCTACCCCTTATGAGGGTCATGCGGGTGGGAGTAGTTAGGTTGCCAATAAGATGCTAAGCAAATGGGATGGGACTTATGCATAGAGATGGAAAGGAGAGAAATGATTTCAAAGACTCTTTTCAAAACCCCGTCGGGTGCCACTAATGCCCGAGGGAGATGATGATGAGTTGGGTAACCACTTGAGAAAGAAGTGGTATACCGGAGCAAGTGAGTGTGTGTTTTTGAAAATGGAGAGTTCTAAGGTCTGCTGACCGTCCCAACATTACATGCGCAACCACGATACCCCTTATGGGACAGGGCTTTGTTGATTACCTTGGTGGGTACTATCAAGGAGCCCGCATTACTAGTGGCGGGAGTGGTGTTGTCACTCTCGATACGGGGTCGTACCGGTATGTACGATCATGCGCTGTCTTCACAGGCACCGGGAACACCGTTGGTCCCCTCATGGATGGTACTGTTAGAGCGAGGCTCGTGTGATGTACATCATGGGGGCTGGGTACCAATCGAGTTGACTCTTTGATTAGTATCTCTAGGGGAAAGGCATTGTTCGGGTTCTTACCTCGGGTATGTTATATACCGCGAGTCGTGGATGACACGGAAGTTCCTCGAGTCTTGTGGGTAAAGTGTGCAACCTCTGCAGAGTGTAAAACTATTTGAATAGCCGCGTCCACGGTCATGGACAGTTGGAGGTCCTTCTTAGACTACGTCCAAATGTTTTTCATAAACCTTGGTGTGAGTATGGGTTTGGAGGTGACAAGAGGTCACATGATCTAAGTCCGATGACTTAGCATGAACATGAGATGTTCAACCAATACTTACGATGGTATCTACAATTTATTCACATGGATACCTACTAGTTGTTGTTACATGCTCACTAGTCACTTGATCATGTCATTTGCATACAAAAATTAGCTTTCCGCAAATTTACCTACTTAGTGCTATACCATGCATCATTTTACCTTGTTCCACAACTTGGGTTGCTTGCGAGTACATTCAAAGTACTCATTGGCTTGCCACTGGTTATTTAATTGGCCAGGCATGCAAGAACAGGAGTATGTTGAAGAGTTCGTTGGAGACGAACATGCGAACTAGGACGCTTCCTAGTCAAAATGTCCGTAGGTTAAGGCAGATGGCATGGGTTCGCGCTTTCAACCAAGATTTCCGCTGCTTGTTCTATTTTAAGAGTTTGGCCCGTGTGGCCCTATCTATGTAAGACTAAGACCTTCGTGGTCATTATTTGTGTAAGACGTTAAGTATGGATGTAAGACTCTTGTTATTAGCTTATGTGTGTTTAGTGAGCATTGATCTCTGGGATCACTGTACACGTGCATTCGGTGATCTCGACTTATGAGTCGGGGTCCTCACAATGGACTATGATCAAGCATTCTTGCTTTGCTCCTTAAGTCAATATACTCTAATATAGGTGCCCTAGTCACCGCCCAACATCTATATATGAAACTTGAATGGATAATTTCTCTTTTGTTACCTACTTTGTTGCTTCCATTCAATTCTAACCTAGATGAAAATTCCTTGCAAATAGTTTGAAAATTCCTTGCAAATTCTTTGAAAATTCCTTGCAAATCCTATTGAAAATCTCTGGCAAAATGTGTCAAGCCCTTCTGAAAGTTTACTTTGACAAAATGGCCAAGAATGTTTTTTCCAAGTTTCTGTTTGCAACTCGGATCCTCGGAATAAGGAAAATCAGCTTCACCGATGTAGCAAATAAACTACTCAAAGCTTCTTTGGCTATACCGATTTCACCCAGAACAATAAAACTCTTATAGGTTATATCGATCTATTTCGACTCAGAGCCTCTGACTTTTGCTACTGCTTGTGTTCTTTGCCATGCTTTTTACTTCTTCAAAAAAATCTCCATGGCCCTTACTCTCAAGGATCCCTTACCCTCTGACCCTTCTTGGAAATTAATGACAAAGGGGGACAAAGATAAAATCTTAAATTCAAAGCTTCAAGGGGAGAATCTCAAAGCTCAAAGTTAATCATTAAGGGGGAGAGATCAACTCATTTCAATTTTCTTAAAAGGAGAGGGAGATAAAAGACCGAGTGACCTAGATTCATGTATTTGCACTGCTATATCCTTCTTGCTAGACTTGTCTCACCCTACCTAGTCCCAATATTTACATGCTAAGATTCATGGGGAGAGGAGAAATTAAAATCTACATTCAGGGGAGAAAGCCCTAAAATCACTTTTGGATACATGTTGATTTTGAGAAAATACTATCTTCTACATGTCTTTCAAACCTTGGTGAAGTTGAAGTTCCTTGCATCTTTATGAAAGAAATATTCTTGTGTTATCTAACCTTGTTTTCTCAAGTATGTTTCCCTAGTATAAATGCTCTAGAACTTGAAGGTAACTATATGCATCATACCCTTGGTCAGGACAACCCCTTGCTTCTTGCACATATTGTTTTGAAAAAATGAGTCCTGAACATGGGGATTCTTTATTCTCATTTATCCGATGCATATAGCCAAGGTACATATGACTTTTCATGTCTTCTCTACTATGTGTGTGCACTCATGCATTCCAAAGCAATTGTACCTTAAAAGGGATTGCACACATTTAGGGGGAGCTTGTCTTAGTCATATGTCTCTCAAAGTTGTCATATACTACTTATTACTTTAAATGGAAGCTTTGATTGTATGTTGCCATTAATTACCAAAAAGGGGAGATTGAAAGCACATATGCTCCCTTGGAGGTTTTGATAATTCATGACAACATACATTATCTCTTGGACTAATGGTTTTACCTAATGTTTCACATTAAGTCCAAAAGATTGTTGTGGCTGGAAATGTGAGGAGAAACCCCATAGAAGGAGAGGAATAGGATTGGCTAGGCTTCAATCTTCAAGACCCTACATTTTGCATTTATGTGAGAAATCACACTTGAGTCTATAGGAAAGCCAATACTATTAAAAGGAGATGACGTATCTTTGATAATCTGGTTGCTCGAGTGCTTAGAGATTTGCCACCAAAACCCTCAACAATTCTCCCACAATATATTCTATCAAATTAAAGTCAAATTCGATGCCACCAACTTTCCACAATCGGACCTACCGAGTTTTCCTTAGACAGATCCCAAAGCCAAACCCTAGAAACTCGGTGTAACCAAGTTTTGCTTCGGTACAACCAAAAAGTAGGGACCACCCTTCTGGTATCTATTTGCTAAAAAACAGAATTTCTGAGTTTTGCAAATCGGTGTCACCGAAGTGAGGAACTTCCCAGGTCAACCGAATCAGACTACCCGAGAAGTTGTATATCGGTCTCATCGAAAACCCGATGTTGCAGCCTTTTGGAGTAGTCGGTGTAACCAAGTTTCTATTTCAATTCCACCGAGTTGGGCAATAATCATTACCCTCCATGGGTTGAAGTCTCCATCAATGGGGACGTACAATAGCACCACCTATCGGAACCATGGGAAAAATCTTCGAGTCCCTATTGTGTTTGATCTTCTTTTCTCTACTCTTTACTTACATGTGCATGTCTTTACTTTGCGCTTCTATACTCGTAGATTTGCAAGTCTAGGGTGTGCTAGACTTGATAGAATTTCTAAAACTTTCCAACCAATAAAATTGGGAAATGTTTAGGTTTTTATTTGGTCAAGTAGTCTATTCACCCCCCCCTCCCCTCTAGACACCTCTTCTCGATCCCATAGTATGTGGTATACTTTTCTTCGAGAGAGCTAATAGGCTTTGCAATAAGTATATGAGTTCTTTATGACTAATGTGAATCCATGGATGTGCGTACTCTCACTTTTTTCATATTTGCTAGCCTCTTTGGTGTCCGGGATTAAGGGGTCCTCGGGCCGTTGACTTATCTCTTATAGTCTGGCACGGTGGGCCACCTTATGGCATATTCGGGAAAGCCGAACCGCGAAATGACCCTAGGCTTATGAGGGAATATTCCGAAGACTTGGTGTGTCCTCCAAGTAAGAATGGGCGTATCTATGCCCGGATGGGAACCAACCATGTGTAACCCTAAGCACCCCTGGTGTCTATATAAACCAAGGGGCTTAGTTCGTAGAGGACAAGTTAACTCATTAGGGTTTAGCACGTTTGATCTCGAGGTAGATCTACTCAGTAACCATCTCATTCATCAATACAATCAAGCAGGACGTAGGATTTTACCTCCTCACGAGGACCCAAACCTAGGTAAACACCGTCTCCTTCGTCCCCTGTTACCATCGATCTGTCGGAAATATGCCCTAGAGGCAATAATAATTTAGTTATTATCATATTTCCTTGTTCATGACAATCATTTATTATCCATGCTATAATTGTATTGGTTGGAAACTCAAATACATGTGTGGGTACATAAACAACACTGTGTCCCTAGTATGCCTCCAGTAAACTAGCTCGTTGATCAAAGATGGTCAAGGTTTCCTAGCCATAGACATGAAATGTCATTTGATAACAGGATCACATCATTAGGAGAATGATGTGATGGACAAGACCCAAATTATGAATGTAGCATATGAACGTGTCCGTTTATTGCTATTGTTTTCTGCATGTCAAGTATTTGTTCCTATGACCATGAGATCATGCAACTCACTAACATCGGAGGAATACCTTGTGTGTATCAAACGTCACAACATAACTGGGTGACTATAAATATGCTCTACAGGTATCTCCGAAGGTGTTTGTTGAGTGGGCATGGATCAAGAATGGGATTTGTTACTCCATGTGATGGAGAGGTATCTCAGGGCCCACTCAGTAATACAACATCACAATAAGCCTTGCAAGCAATGTGACTAAGTGTTAGTCACAAGATCTTGTATTACGGAACGAGTAAAGAGACTTGTCGGTAACGAGATTGAACTAGGTATAGAGATACCGATGATCGAATCTCGGGCAAGTAACATACCGAAGAACAATGGGAATAGCATCCGGGATTAACTGAATCCTTGACATAGAGGTTCAACCGATAAAGATCTCTGTAGAATATATAGGACCCAATATGGGCATCCAGGTCCCGCTATTGATTATTTACCGTAGAGGTGTCTTAGTCATGTCTACATAGTTCTCGAACCCACATGGTCTGCACACTTAAGGTTCGATGACGTTTTGGTATAGTAGAGTTATGTATGGTGGTGAACGAAGGTTGTTTGGAGTCCCAGATGAGATATTGGATGTCAGGAGGATCTCTAGAATGGTCCCAAGGTAAATATTGATATACAGGAAGTCCTTTTATGGTCACCGGAAAAGTTTTGGGTACTTCGATAGTGTACCGGGGGTGCCAGGAGGGTACCGGGGGCCATCGTGAGGGGTGCCTCGACCCAAAGGACCTCATGGGCTATGGGAGGAGACAAACCAGCCCCTAGTGGGCTGGCCGAACCCCCCACTAATGCCCACGCGGCTAGGGGTGGGAAAACCCAAAGGTGGAAAGGTGGAAAGGGTTTCCAAGTGGAGAGGAGGAATCCTACTCCTAGTAGGATTGGAGTAGGACTCCTCTACCTCCTATTTCGTCCAACCCTTGAGGGTTTGAGGCTGCCTCCTCCCCTCCCTCCCTCCTATATATACTAGAGGATTTAGATGGAAGAGTTAACCCTAATTGCCACGTGCTCCCTCTACTTCCTCAAGATTGTTTTCTCCTTTAGTCTAGTTTCAGCGGTGCTTAGGCGAAGCCCTGTAGGAATAGTTCCACCACCACCACCGTCGCGCCATTGCGTTGCCGGAGAACTCATATACCTCTATGCCCCTCTTGCTGGATCAAGAAGGCGGAGATCGTCATCGAGTTGTATGTGTGCTGAACGTGGAGGTGTCATCCGTTCGGCGCTAGATCAGAAGGACCATGATCAGGATCGCGAGACGATTCATGATTTGATCGCGGGACGAATCGTGATGGGATTGCGGGATGGATCGTGATTGGATCATGAGATGGATTGTGATGCGACCGCGGGACACTCGGCAATTTTGATCGTGAAGACGTTCGACTACATCAACCGCGTTTCTTAACGCTTCCCGCTTAGCACTCTACAAGGGTATGTAGATCCACTCTCCCTCTCATAGATGCTCATCACCATGGATAGATCTTGCATGTGCATAGGAAATTTTTGTTTCCCATGAAACGTTCTCCAACTATGGCATCTGATCTAGGTCTATGTGTAGATGAGATCTCGAGTAGAACACAAAGGAGTATGTGGGCATGGATATTCAGATTGCTTCCTCCCTTGGTCTTTTCTTGATTCACCGGTATTGTGGGATGAAGCGGCCTGGACCAACATTACTCGTATGCTTACGAGAGACCGGTTCCATCAATTGACAT
The DNA here is from genome assembly GCA_022496015.1 of Hordeum marinum. Taxonomy (NCBI): domain Eukaryota; kingdom Viridiplantae; phylum Streptophyta; class Magnoliopsida; order Poales; family Poaceae; genus Hordeum; species Hordeum marinum. Next base: position 59,383,663 of record CM039677.1, read on the forward strand.
GTTACTTTGTTGCATAAAGATGGTTGGCGGGTGTCTGTTTCTCCCACCTTAGTTGTATCGGATTTGATAAAGGCGGTGGTCCTTGACAAGGTTGAATAGCAATTTTGTATCACCGTTGTGGCTTTTGCGTAGGTAAGAATTTTTCTTGCTAGATACCCATAGCAGCCACGTAAAACTTGCAACAACAATTAGAGGACGTCTAACTTGTTTTTGCAGGGTATGTTGTGATGTGATAGGACCAATTACATCGTGAGATATATGTGATTTATGAGATGATCATGTATTGTATAGAACATCACGACTTGCATGTCGATGAGTACGACAACCAACAGGAGCCATAGGGTTGTCTTTAATTATTATCACTGTTTTTGATTTACTTTATCGCTATGAGTTAGCAATAGTCATGGAAGCAACAGTCGGTGCAACAAACTCATGGCGACACATTGATGGAGATCAAGATGATGGAGATCATGGTGTTATGCCGGTGACGATGGAGATCATGTCGGTCCTCTGAAGATGGAGATCAAAATCACAAGTTCATGGCCATATCATGTCACTTATGATTTGCATGTGATGTTCATCCTTTTATGCATCTTATTTTTCTTAGGACGACGGTAGCATTATAAGGTGATCCCTCACTTAAATTTCAAGATAAAATTGTGTTCTCCCCGAGTGTGCACCATTGCGAAAGTTTGTTGTTTCGAGACACCACATGATGATCGGGTGTGATAGAATCTACATTCGCATACAATGGGTGCAAACCATTGTTGCACTTGTGGAACACTTGGGTTAAACTTGACGAGCCTAGCATGTACAGACATGGCCTCGGAACACAAGAGACCGAAAGTTCGAACATGAGTCATATAGTAGATATGATTAACATGAAGATGTTCACCATTGAAACCATCTCAACTCACGTGATGATCGGACTTGAGTTGGTGAATTTGGATCATGTGACACTCGAATGACTGAAGGGATGTCAATTTGAGTGGGAGTTTTTAAGTAATATGATTAACTAAACTCATTACCATGAACATAGTCAGAATGTCTTTGCAAATTATGTTGTAGATTACTAGCTCGCACTGTAGCTCCCTTGAATTTTTTATATGTTCCTAGAGAAATAGAGTTCAAAGATGATGGTAGCAATAATGCGGACTGGGTCCGTGATCTGAGGATGATTGTCCTCATTGCTGCACAGAAGGCTTATGTCCTTAATGCACTACTCGGTGCGCCACCCCCTGAAGCATCGTCTGTAGATGTTGTGAACATCTGACAGGCACGTTCTGATGACTACTTGATAGTTTAGTGCATCATGCATTACGGCTTAGAACTGAGGCTCCAAAACATTTTGAACGTCACGGAACATATGAGATGTTCTAAGAGCTGAAATTGGGATCTTAGGATCGTGCCCGTGTTGAGAGGTATGAGACCTCCAACAAGATTCTTTTCCTGCAAGATGAAGGAGAATAGCTCAAACGGTGAGCATGTGCTCAGATTATCTGGGTACTACAATCACTTTAATCGAGTGGGAGTTGATCTTCCAGATAAGATAGTGATTGATATAGTTCTCCAAGTCACTGTCACTAAGCTACTAGAGCTTCACGATGAACTATAAAATGCCAGGGATGGAAATAATGATCCCTGAGCTATTCGTGATGTTTGACATTGCGAAGGTAGAAATCAAGAAGGAGCATCAAGTGTTGATGGTTAGTAAAACCACTAGTTTCGAGAAGGGCAAGGACAAGGATGGAAACTTCATGGATGGCAAGCCAGTTGCTGCTCCAGTGAAGAAACCCAAGGTTGAACCCAAACCCGAGACTAGGTGCTTCTATTATGAGGAGAACGGTCGCTAAAGCGAAACACCCCTAGATACTTGGTAGATAAGAAGGCTGGCAACGTCGACAGAAGTATATCTGATATATGTGTTATTGATGTGTACCTTACTAGTGTTCCTAGTAGCACCTGGGTATTAGATACCGGTTTAGTTGCTAAATGTTAGTAACTCGAAATAAAAGCTACGGAATAAACGGAGACTAGCTAAGGGTGAGGTGACAATGAGTGTTGGAAGTGTTTCCAAAGTTGATGTGATCACCATCGCATGCTCTCTCTACCTTCGGGATTAGTGATGAACCTAAATAAATGTTATTTGGTGTTTGCGTTGAGCATGAACGTGATTAGATCATGTTTATTGCAATACGGTTATTCATTTAAGTTAGAGAATAATGGTTATTCTGTTTACATGAATAATACCTTCAATGGTCATGCATCCAATGAGAAGGGTTTATTGAATCTTGATCATAGTGATACACATGTTCATAATATTGATGCCAAAAGATACAAAGTTAATAATGATAGTACCACATACTTGTGGCACTACCGCTAAATGTCATATTGGTGTAAAACGGTGAAGAAACTCAATGCTGATGGATCTTTGGACTCATTCGATTTTGAATCGGTTGAGACATGCAGACCATGCCTAATGGGCAAGATGACTAAGAGCTCATTTTCCAGTATGATGGAGCGGGCAAGTGACTTATTGGAAATGATACATGTTGATGTATTCAGTCCAATGAGTGTTGTAGAGTGCGGTGGACATCGTTATTTTCCTACCTTCACTGATGATTTGAGTAGATATGGGTATATTTACTTAATGAAACACAAGTCTGAAACGTTTGAAAAGTTCAAACAAATTCAGAGTTAAGTTTGAGATCATCGTTAAAAGAAGATGAAATGTCCACAATATGATCGTGGAGGTGAATATCCGAGTTAAGAGTTTGGTATGCAACTTAAGACAATGTGGAAGTTGTTTCACAACTCACGGCGCCTAGAACACCATAGTGTGATGGTGTGTCTGAATGTCGTAGTCATGCTCTATTGGATATGGTATGTATTGTGATGTCTCTTATCAATTTGCCACTATCTTTTTTAGGGTTATGCATTAGAGACAAATACATTCACTTTAAATAGGGCACCATCTAAGTCCATTGAGATGACACCGTATGAATTATGGTTTGGCAGAAACCTAAGCTGTCATTTCTTAATGTTTGGGGCTACGACGCCCGTATGAATTATGGTTTGGCAGAAACCTAAGCTGTCATTTCTTAATGTTTGGGGCTACGACGCTTATGTGAAAAAGGTTTTCAAACTGATGAGATCGAACACAAAGCGGACAAATGCATCTTCATAGAGTACCCTAACGTAACGGTTGGGTAAACCTTCCATCTCAGATCCAAGCACAAAGTGTTTGTTGCTAAAACGGGTCCTTTCTCGAGAAAGAGTTTCTCTCGAAAGAATTGAGTGGGAGGAAGATAGAACTTGATGAGGTTGTTGAACCTTTACTTCAACCTGAAAGTAGTGCAACACAGAAAGATGTTTCTGTAGAGCCTACATCAATTGAGGAGGAAGTTAATGATGATGATCATGAAGCTTTGGATCAAGTTGCTATCAAACCTCGTAGGTCGACAAGGACGTGTATGATACGTCTCCAACGTATCTATAATTTTTGATTGTTCCATGCTATTATATTATATGTTTTTGATGTTTTATATGCATTAGTATGCTATTTTATATTATTTTTGGGACTAACCTATTAATCTAGAGCCTAGTGCCAGTTTCTGTTTTTTCCTTGTTTTTGAGTATCGCACATAAGGAATATTAAACGGAGTCCAAATGGAATAAACATCCGAAAAGATTTTTTCTGGAAAATATGGAAGCCACGAAACTTGAGAACCAAGGCAGAGGGGCTGCCACGGGGCCACAAGCCCGCTTGTCATGACCAGGGGGTACCCCACGCTGGGCAGGCTTGTGGGCCCCTGGCAGCTCCCCTAACCCTAATCTTTGGCCTATAAATTCCCAAATATTCCATCATTATCGAAGAGAGCCATGAAAACACTTTTCCGCCGCCAGAAGCCTCTGTTCCCAAGAGATCCAATCTTGGAGCCTTTTTCGGTAATATGTCGGAGGGGGATTCGATCACGGAGGGCATCTACATCAACTCCATTGCCCCTCCGATGATGCGTGAGTAGTTCACCACAGACCTACGGGTCCATAGCTAGTAGCTAGATGGTTTCTTCTCTCTCTTTGCTTCTCAATACCATGTTCTTCATGATCTTCATGGAGATCTATCCGATGTAATACTCTTTTGCAGTGTGTTTGTTGAGATCCGATGAATTGTGGGTATATGTTCAGATTATCCATGAATATTATTTGAGTCTTTTCTGAATTCTTATATGCATGATTTCATATCTTTGCAAGTCTCTTTGAGTTATTGGTTTGGTTTGGCCAACTAGATTGGTAATTCTTGCAATAGGAGAAGTGCTTAGTTTTGGGTTCAATCTTGCGGTCTCCTCACCCAATGACAAAGTAGGGGTAGCGAGGCACGTATTGTATTTTTGCCATCAAGGGTAAAAAGATGGGGTTTTCATCATATTGCTTGAGTTTATCCCTCTACATCATGTCATCTTACTTAATGCGTTACTCTGTTCTTCATGAACTTGATACTCTAAATGCTGGCACGAGTCGGTCGATGTGTGGAGTAATAGTAGTAGATGCATAATCGTTTTGGTCTACTTGTCACGGACGTGATGCCTATATGCATAATCGTTGCCTTGGATATCTTCATAATTATTCGCTTTTCTATCAATTGCTTGACAGTAATTTTTTCACCCACCGTAATACTTGCCATCATGAGAGAAGCCATCTAGTGAAACCTATGCCCCCCGGGTCTATTTTCCATACTATACTTTCAGATCTAAAACCAAAAATACCAAAAATACTTGATGCACTATTTTTACTTTCCGTTCAAGCATCATATTATATCTATCTCTATTAGATCGCATCCTTGCAAGTAACCGTGAAGGGATTGACAACCCCTTTATAGCGTTGGGTGCAAGAGTTTGATTCTTTGTGCAGGTACATCTATTGGTGACTCACTTGTATCTCCTACTGGATTGATACCTTGGTTCTCAAAAACTGAGGGAAATACTTATCTACTTTGCTGCATCAAACCTTCCTCTTCACGGGAAACCAACGCATGCTTGAGAAGTAACAGCATACTACTCCAGAGTGCTACGGCAACCCTGTCTTAGAGGTCATGTTGTTGGACAATGATGAACCTACGAGCTATGGAGAAGTGATGATGGGCCCGGATTCCGAGAAATGGTTAGAGGCCATGAAATCCGAGATGGGATCCATGTATGAAAACAAAGTATGGGCTTTGGAAGTATTACCTGAAGGGTGAAAGGCCATTCAGAACAAATGGATCTTTAAAAGGAAGACGGACGCGGACGGTAATGTCAGCGTCTATAAAGCTTGACTTGTGGCAAAGGGTTTATCACAAGTTCAACGAGTTGACTACGATGCGACTTTCCCACCGTAGTGATGCTAAAGTCTGTTGGAATTATGTTAGCAGTTGCTACATTTTTCGATTATGAAATCTGGCAGATGGATGTCAAAACATCGTTTCCTTAACGGTATCCGTGAGGAAAGGTTGTATGTGATACAACCAGAAGGTTTTGTCAGTCCTAAGGATGCTAAAACGTATGCAAGCTCCAGCGATCCTTCTATGGACTGGAGCAAGCATCTCAGAGTTGGAATATATGCTTTGATGAGGTAATCAAAGTTTTTGGGTTTATACAAAGTTTATGAGAAACTTGTATTTACAATGAAGTGAGTGGGAGCACTATAGAATTTTTGATAAATATATGTGGATGACATATTGTTGATCGGAAATGTTGTAGAATTTCTAGAAAGCATAAAGGGTTGTTTGAAAAGGAGTTTTTCAAAGGAAAACCTGGAATGAAGCTACTTAAATATTGGGCATCTTGATATATAGACATATATCAATACATCTCATAGAACTTTCAATGAGTACATACCTTCACAAGATTTTGAAAGAGTTCAAAATGAATCAGTCAAAGAAAGAGTTATTGCTTGATTTGTAAGGTGTGGAGTTGAGTGAGACTCAAACCTCGACCACAGCAGAAGAAAGAGAAAGGACGAAGGTCGTCCCCTATGCCTTATCCATAGGCTCTGTATAGTATGCCATGTTGTGTACCGCACGTGTGTGTGCCTTGCCATGAGTCTATCAAGGGGTACAAGAGTGGTCCAGGAGTGGATCACTGGACAGCGGTCAGATTATCCTTAGTAACTAGAGGACAAAGGAAATGTTTCTCGATTATGGAGGTGATAAAGAGTTCGTCGTAAAGGGTTACGTCGATGCAAACTTTGACACCTATTCGGATGACTCTGAGTAGCAATCCGAATATGTATAGTGGAGCAGCCATTTGGAATATCTCCAAGTGGAGCGTGGGAACATCTGTAGTACGACATATAGATTTGCAAAGAACACACGGATCTGAATGTTGCAGACCGTTGACTAAAAATCTCTCTCAAATGCAAAGCATGATCAAATCCCAGAACTCATTGGGTGTGAGATTCATAACAATGTAAATCACATGGTGATGTGAACTAGATTATTGACTCTAGTGCAAGTGGGAGACTATTGGAAATATGCCCTAGAGGCAATAATAATTTAGTTATTATCATATTTATTTGTTCCTGATAATTGTTTATTATCCATGCTATAATTGTATTGGTTGGAAACTCAAATACATGTGTGGGTACATAGACAACATTGTGTCCCTAGTATGCCTCTAGTAAACTAGCTCATTGATCAAAGATGGTCAAGGTTTCCTGGCCATAGACATGAGATGTCATTTGATAACGGGATCACATCATTAGGAGAATGATGTGATGGACAAGACCCAAATTATGAACGTACCATATGATCATGTCAGTTTATTGCTATTGTTTTCTACATGTCAAGTATCTGTTCCTATGACCATCAGATCATGCAACTCACTGACATCGGAGGAATACCTTATGTGTATCAAACGTCACAACGTAACTAGGTGACTACAAAAATTCTCTATAGGTATCTCCAAAGGAGTCTGTTGAGTGGGCATGGATCAAGACTGGGATTTGTTACTCCGTGTGATGGAGAGGTATCTCAGGGCCCACTCGGTAATACAACATCACAATAAGCCTTGCAAGCAATGTGACCAAGTGTTAGCCAGGGGATCTTGTATTACGGAACGAGTAAAGAGACTTGCCGGTAACGAGATTGAACTAGGTATAGAGACACCGATGATCGAAAACTCGGGCAAGTAACATACCGAAGAACAAAGGAACAACATACGGTATTAACTGAATCCTTGACATAGAGGTTCAATCGATAAACATCTTCATAGAATATGTAGGAACCAATATGGTCATCTAGGTCCCGCTATTTGTTATTGACCGTAGAGGTGTCTCAGTCATGTCCACATAGTTTTCAAACCTGCAGGATCTGCACACTTCAGGTTCAGTGACATTTCGGTATAGTAGAGTTATGTATGGTGGTGACCGAAGGTTGTTCGGAGTCCCAGATGAGATCCTGGACGTCATGAGGAGCTCCGGAATGGTCCATAGGTAAAGATTGATATATAGGAAGTCCTGTTTGGGTCACCAGAAAAGTTTCGGGTACTTCGGTAGTGTACCAGGAGTGCCGAGAGGGTACAGGGGGCCGGCGGGAGGGGTGTATCGACCCAAAAGACCTCATGGGCTGTGGGAGGAGTCAAACCAACCCATATTGGGCTGGCTTAACCCCTCACTAAGGCCCATGCAGCTAGGGGTGGGAAAAACCCAAAGGTGGAAAGGTGGAAAGGGTTTCCAAGTGGAGAGGAGGAATCCTACTCCTAGTAGGATTGGAGTAGGACTCCTCCACCTCCTATTTCGGCCAACCCTTGAGGATTTGAGGTTGCCTCCTCCCCTCCCTCCCTCCTATATATACTAGAGGGTTTAGAGGGGAGAGTTAACCTTAATTGCCACGTGCTCCCTCTATTTCCTCTAGATCATTTTCTCCTTTAGTCTAGTTTCAACGGTGCTTAGGAGAAGCCCTACCGAAATAGTTCCACCACCGCCACCGCCACGTCGTCGCGCTGCCGGAGAACTCATCTAGCTCTCCGCCCCCTCTTTCTGGATCAAGAAGGCGGAGATCATCATCGAGTTGTACATGTGTTGAACGCGAAGGTGTCGTCCGTTCGGTACTAGATCAGAAGGACCGTGATCAGGATCGCGAGACGATTCGTGATTTTATCACGGGACAAATAGTGATGGCATCGCGGGACGGATCATGATTGGATCACGAGATGGATCGTGATGGGATCATGGGGCGCTCGGCGATTTGGATCGTGAAGACGTTCGAGTACATCAATCGCGTTTCTTAACGCTTCCCGCTTAGCTATCTACAAGGGTATGTATATCCACTCTCCCTCTCGTAGATGCTCATCACCATGGATAGCTCTTGCATGTGCGTAGGAAATTTTTTGTTTCCCATGCAACGCTCCATAGTATGCGGTAGTACTTTTCTTCGAGAGAGCTAATAGGCTTTGCAATAAGTATATGAGTTCTTTATTACTATTGTGAATCCATGGATATGCATACTCTCACTTTTTTCATATTTGCTATCCTCTTCGGTGTCCGGGATTAAGGGGTCCTCGAGCCGTTGACTTATCTCTTATAGTCCGGTGCGGTGGGCCGCCTTATGGCATCTTCGGGAAAGCGGGACTGTGAAATCTCCCTACGTTTATGGGGTAATATTCTGAAGACTTGGTGTGTCCTCCAAGTAAGAATGGGCGTATCTATGCCCGGATGGGAACTGACCATGTGTAATCCTAAGCACCCCTGGTGTCTATATAAACCAAGGGGCTTAGTTCATAGAGGACAAGTTAACTCATTAGGGTTTAGCTCATTTGATCTTGAGGTAGATCTACTCTGTAACCATCTCATACATAAATACAATCAAGCACGACGTAGGGTTTTACCTCCTCACAAGGGCCCGAACCTAGGTAAACACCGTCTCCTTCGTCCCATGTTACCATCGATCCTAGATTCATAGTTCGGGACCCCATACCCGAGATCCGCCGGTTCCGACCCACACTTTGCAATAAGTATATGAGTTATTTATGACTAATATGAATCCATGGATATGCGTACTCTCACTTTTTTCATATTTGCAAGCCTCTTCGGTGTCGTGCAGTGCCCATTCTCACCTCGAGGATTGGTGCAGCCTTCGTCGGTGCATCCAAACCCCGTGATATGATACGCTCTATTTGTTGGAAATATGCCCTATAGGCAATAATAAAATGGTTATTATTGTATTTCGTAGTTCATGATAATTGTCTATTGTTCATGCTATAATTGTGTTGACCGGAAACCGTAATACATGTGTGAATACATAGACCACAACATGTCCCTAGTGAGCCTCTAGTTGACTAGCTCGTTGATCAATAGATGGTCATGGTTTCATGACCATGGACATTGGATGTCGTTGATAACGGGATCACATCATTAGGAGAATGATGTGATGGACAAGACCCAATCCTAAGCATAGCACAAGATCGTGTAGTTCGTTTGCTAAAGCTTTTCAATGTCAAGTATCGTTTCCTTAGACCATGAGATTGTGCAACTCCCGGATACCGTAGGAATGCTTTGGGTGTGCCAAACGTCACAACGTAACTGGGTGGCTATAAAGGTGCACTATGGGTATCCCCGAAAGTGTCTGTTGGGTTGGCACGAATCGAGACTGGGATTTGTCACTCCGTGTGACGGAGAGGTATCTCTGGGCCCACTCGGTAAGACATCATCATAATGAGCTCAATGTGACTAAGGACTTAGTCATGGGATGATGTATTATGGAATGAGTAAAGAGACTTGCCAGTAACGAGATTGAACAAGGTATAGAGATACCGACGACCGAATCTCGGGAAAGTATCATACCAATAGACAAAGGGAATTGTATATGGGATTGATTGAATCCCCGACATCGTGGTTCATCCGATGAGATCATCGTGGAGCATGTGGGAGCCAACATGGGTATCCAGATCCCGCTGTTGGTTCTTGACCGGAGAGGTGTCTCAATCATGTCTACGTGTCTCCCGAACCCGTAGGGTCTACACACTTAAGGTTTGATGACGCTAGGGTTATAGGGAAATGGTATACGTGATTACCGAAGGTTGTTCGGAGTCCCTAATGAGATCCCGGACATCATGAGGAGATCCGGAATGGTCCGGAGGTAAAGATTGATATATAGGAAATCCAATTTTGGTTACCGGAAAGTTTTTGGGCTCATCGGTAGTGTACCGGGAGTGCCGGGAGGGTGCCGGTGGACCCCCGGGAGGGGTGTGACGACCATAGGACTTTGTGGGCCCTTAGAGGCGGTGTGCCAGCCCTTATTGGGATGGCCAAGACCTTCTAGAAAGGCCCATGCAGCGTTGCTGGTTTCTCCATAGATAGATCTTGGTGACACGTAGGAAAATTTTGATTTACTACTACGTCTCCCAACATGGCATCATGAGCTAGGTCTATGCGTAGAATCTATGCACGAGTAGAACACAAGTTGTTGTGGGCGTCGATTTTGTTAATATGCTTACCACTACTAGTCTTATCTTGATTCGGTAGTATTGTGGGATGAAGCGGCCCGGACCGACTTTACACATACGCTTACGTGAGACTGGTTCCACCGCCTGACATGCACTTGTTGCATAAGGTGGCTAGCGGGTGTCTGTCTCTCCCACCTTAGTCGGATTGGATTCGATGAAAAGGGTCCTTACGAAGGGTAAATAGCAATTGGCATATCACGTTGTGGTTTTGGCGTAGGTAAGAAACGTTCTTGCTAGAAACCTATGGCAGCCACGTAAAAACTTGCAACTACAAATTAGAGGACGTCTAACTTGTTTTTGCAGCATATGCCTTGTGATGTGATATGGCCAAAGAATGTGATGTGATGCATTGTGATGTATGAGATTGATCATGTTCTTGTAATAGGATTCACGACTTGCATGTCGATGAGTATGACAACCGGCAGGAGCCATAGGAGTTGTCTTATTTTATTGTATGACCTGCGTGTCAATCATAAACGCCATGTAATTACTTTACTTTATTGCTAAACGTTAGCCATAGTAGTAGAAGTAATAGTTGGCGAGACAACTTCATGAAGACACAATGATGGAGATCATGGTGTCGTGCCGGTGACAGTGATGATCATGGTGCCCCGAAGATGGAGATCAAAGGAGCAAGATGATATTGGCCATATCATGTCACTATATTGATTGGATGTGATGTTTATCATGTTTACATCTTATTTGCTTAGAACGACGGTAGTAAATAAGATGATCTCTCAATAAAATTTCAAGAGAATTGTTCACCCTAACTGTGCACCGTTGCTAAGGATCGTTATTCCGAAGCACCACATGATGATCGGGTGTGATAGGTTCTAATGTTCGCATACAACGGGTGTAAGCCAGATTTACACACGCAAAACACTTAGGTTGACTTGGCGAGCCTAGCTTGTACAGACATGGCCTCGGAACACGGAAGACCAAAAGGTCGAACATGAGTCGTATAGAAGAAACGATCAACATGGAGATGTTCACCATGGATGACTAGTCCATCTCACGTGATGATCGGACACCGGCTAGTTGACATGGATCATGTGTCACTTGGATGACTAGAGAGATGTCTATCTAAGTGGGAGTTCATTAAATAATTTGATTATATGAACTTAATTATCATGAACTTAGTCTAAAATTGTCTTTGCAATCTATATTGTAGATCCAATGGCCAACGCGAATGTCACCCTAAACTTCAACGCGTTCCTAGAGAAAACCAAGCTGAAAGATGATGGAAGCAACTATGCGGACTAGGTCTGTGGCTTGAGGATCATCCTCATAGCTTCCAAGAAATTGTATGTCCTGGATGCACCACTAGGTGACCCACCCCTTCTCCCAGCAGAGCAAGACGTTGCGAACGCTTGGCATTCTCGCTGCGATGATTACTCCCTTGTTCAGTGCGGCATGCTTTACAGTTTAGAACCGGGGCTCCAAAAGCGTTTTGAGCAACACGGAGCATACGAGATGTTCCAAGAGCTGATAATAGTTTTCCAAGCTCATGCCCGGGTCGAGAGATATGACGTCTCCGACAAGTTCTTCAGCTGTAAGATGGAGGAGAATAGTTCTGTCAGTGAGCACATCCTCAAGATGTCTGGGATACACAACCGCTTGACTCAGCTGGGATTTAATCTCCCAGATGACTTGGTCATTGACAGAATCCTCCAGTCGCTTCCACCTAGCTACAAGAGCTTTGTGATGAACTACAACATGCAAGGGATGGAGAAGTCCATTCCTGAGTTGTACTCGATGCTGAAATCAGGAGAGGTCGAGATCAAAAAGGAGCATCAAGTGTTGATGGTGAATAAGACCACTAGTTTCAAGAAAGGCAACGGTAAGAAGAACTTCAAGAAGGACGGCAAAGTTGTTGCCACGCCCGGTAAGCAAGTTGTCGGGAAGAAGAAGAACAAGAATGGACCCAAGCCTGAGACTGAGTGTTTTTATTGCAAGGGTACCGGTCACTAGAAGCGGAACTGCCCCAAGTACTTAGCGGATAAGAAGGACGGCAACGTTAAAGGTATATGTGATATACTTGTTATTGATGTGTACCTAACCAGCACTCGTAGTAGCTCCTGGGTATTTGATACCGGTGCAGTTGCTCACATTTGTAACTCCAAGCAGGAGATGCGGAATAAGCGGAGGCTGGCAAAGGACGAGGTGACGATGCGCATCGGGAATGGTTCCAAGGTCGATGTGATCGCCGTCGGCACACTACCTCTACATCTACCTTCGGGATTAGTGTTAAACCTTAATAATTGTTATTTAGTACCAGCTTTGAGCATGAACATTGTATCTGGATCTTGCTTGATGCGAGATGGCTACTCATTTAAATCTGAGAATAATGGTTGTCCTATTTATATGAGAGAAATGTTTTATGGTCATGCCCCGCTGGTCAATGGTTTATTTTTGATGAATCTCGAACGTGATGTTACACATGTCCATAGTGTGAGTACCAAAAAGTGTAAGGTTGATAACGATAGTCCCACTTACATGTGGCACTGCCGCCTTGGTCATATTGGTGTCAAACGCATGAAGAAACTCCATACTGATGGACTTTTGGAGTCTCTTGATTTCGAATCATTTGACACGTGCGAACCATGCCCCATGGGCAAGATGACCAAGACTCCATTCTCCGGGACAATGGAGCGAGCAACTGACTTGTTGGAAATAATACATACCGATGTATGCGGTCCAATGAGTGTCAACGCTCGGGGTGGCTACCGTTATGTTCTCACCCTCACTGATGACTTGAGTAGATATGGGTATGTCTACTTAATGAAACATAAGTTTGAAACTTTTGAAAGGTTCAAGGAATTTCAGAGTGAGGTAGAGAATCAACGTGACAGGAAAATAAAGTGCCTACGATCTGATCGTGGCGGAGAATATTTAAGTCACGAGTTTGGCATGCACCTTAGGAAATGTAGAATTGTTTCACAACTCACGCCGCCTGGCACACCTCAGCGAAATGGTGTGTCTGAATGTCGTAATCGCACTCTATTAGATATGGTACGATCTATGATGTCTCTTACCGACTTACCGCTATCATTTTGGGGATATGCATTAGAGACTGCCGCATTCACCTTAAATAGGGCACCGTCAAAATCCGTTGAGACGACATCGTATGAATTATGGTTTGGAAAGAAACCTAAGCTGTCATTTCTAAAAGTTTGGGGATGCGATGCTTATGTGAAGAAACTTCAACCTGAGAAGCTCGAACCCAAAGCGAAAAAGTGCGTCTTCATAGGATATCCCAAAGAGTCTATTGGGTATACCTTCTACCTACGATCCGAGGGCAAAGTCTTTGTTGCCAAGAATGGATCCTTTCTCGAGAAAGAGTTTCACTTGAAAGAAGTAAGTGGGAGGAAAATAGAACTTGATGAGGTAATTGTACCTCCACTCGAACTGGAGAGTAGCATAGCACAAGAAGTTGTTTCTGTGGAGCCTACACCGGCTGGAGAGGAAGTTAATGATGATGATCATGAAACTTCAGATCAAGTTACTGTTGAATGTCGAAGGTCCACTAGGACACGTTCCGCACCAGAGTGGTACGGCAACCCTGTCCTGGAGATCATGTTGTTGGACAACGGTGAACCTTCGAACTATGAAGAAGCAATGGCGGGCCTGGATTCCAACAAATGGCTTGAGGGCATGAAATCCGAGATAGGATCCATGTATGAGAACAAAGTATGGACTTTGGTGGACTTGCCTGATGATAAGCGAGCCATTGAAAATAAATGGATCTTTAAGAAGAAGACTGACGCGGATGGTAATGTAACCGTCTATAAGGCTCGGCTTGTCGCTAAGGGTTATCGACAAGTTCAAGGAATTGACTACGATGAGACTTTCTCACCCGTAGCGATGCTGAAGTCTGTCCGAATCATGTTAGCAATTGCCGCATTTTATGATTATGAGATCTGGCAAATGGATGTCAAAACAGCATTCCTTAATGGTTTCCTTAAGGAAGAACTGTATATGATGCAGCCGGGAGGTTTTGTCGATCCTAAAGATGCTAACAAAGTATGCAAGCTCCAGCGCTCCATCTATGGGCTGGTGCAAGCATCTCGGAGTTGGAACATTCGCTTTAATGAGGTGATTAAAGCGTTTGGGTTTATACAGGTTTATGGAGAACCCTGTATTTACAAGAAAGTGAGTGGGAGCTCTGTAGCATTTCTCATATTATATGTGGATGACATACTGATAATGGGAAATGATATAGAACTTTTGGAAAGTGTAAAGGCCTACTTGAATAAGTGTTTTTCAATGAAGGACCTTGGAGAAGCTACTTACATATTAGGTATTAAGATCTATAGAGATAGATCGAGATGCCTCATAGGTCTTTCACAAAGCACATACCTTGACAAGATATTGAAGAAGTTCAATATGGATCAGTCCAAGAAGGGGTTCTTGCCTGTGTTACAAGGTGTGAGATTGAGTACGACTCAATGCCCGACCACGGCAAAGGATAGGGAAGAGATGAGTGTCATCCCCTATGCTTCAGCCATAGGCTCTATTATGTATGCCATGCTGTGTACCAGACCTGATGTGAACCTTGCCATAAGTTTGGTAGGGACGTACCAAAGTGATCCCGGAGCGGAACACTGGACAGCGGTCAAGAATATCCTGAAGTACCTGAAAAGGACAAAGGACATGTTTCTCGTATATGGAGGTGTCGAAGAGCTCGTCGTAAAGGGTTACGTCGATGCTAGCTTCGACACAGATCCGGACGACTCCAAATCGCAAACCGGATACGTGTATGTTTTGAACGGAGGGGCAGTCAACTGGTGCAGCAGCAAGCAAAGCGTCGTGGCGGCATCTACATGTGAAGCAGAGTACATAGCTGCTTCGGAAGCAGCAAAGGAAGGATTCTGGATGAAGGAATTCATCACCGACCTAGGAGTAATTCCAAGTGCGTCGGGCCCGATGACTCTATTTTGTGACAACACTGGAGCTATTGCCCTTGCGAAGGAGCCCAGGTTTCACAAGAAGACAAGACACATCAAGCACTGCTTCAACTCCATCCGTGATTACATTCAGGAGGGAGATATAGATATTTGTAAAGTGCATACGGATCTGAATGTCGCAGATCCGTTGACTAAACCTCTCTCATGAGCAAAACATGATCAACACCAGATTGCTATGGGTGTTCGATTCATCACAATGTAACTAGATTATTGACTCTAGTGCAAGTGGGAGACTGTTGGAAATATTCCCCAGAGGCAATAATAAAATGGTTATTATTGTATTTCCTAGTTCATGATAATTGTCTATTGTTCATGCTATAATTGTGTTGACCAGAAACTGTAATACATGTGTGAATACATAGACCACAACATGTCCCTAGTGAGCCTCTAGTTGACTAGCTCGTTGATCAATAGATGGTCATGGTTTCATGACCATGGACATTGGATGTCGTTGATAACGGGATCACATCATTAGGAGAATGATGTGATGGACAAGACCCAATCCTAAGCATAGCACAAGATCGTGTAGTCCGTTTGCTAAAGCTTTTCAATGTCAAGTATCATTTCCTTAGACCATGAGATTGTGCAACTCCCGGATACCGTAGGAATGCTTTGGGTGTGCCAAACGTCACAACGTAAGTGGGTGGCTATAAAGGTGCACTACGGGTATCTCCGAAAGTGTCTGTTGGGTTGGCACGAATCGAGACTGGGATTTGTCACTCCGTGTGACGGAGAGGTATCTCTGGGCCCACTCGGTAAGACATCATCATAATGAGCTCAATGTGACTAAGGAGTTAGTCACGGGATGATGTATTACGGAACGAGTAAAGAGACTTGTCGGTAACGAGATTGAACAAGGTATAGAGATACCGACGATCGAATCTCGGGCAAGTATCATACCGATAGACAAAGGGAATTGTATACGGGATTGATTGAATCCCCGACATCGTGGTTCATCCGATGAGATCATCGTGGAGCATGTGGGAGCCAACATGGGTATCCATATCCCGCTGTTGGTTATTGACCGGAGAGGTGTCTCGGTCATGTCTACGTGTCTCCCGAACCCGTAGGGTCTACACACTTAAGGTTCGATGACGCTAGGGTTATGGGAAATGGTATACGTGATTACCGAAGGTTGTCTGGAGTCCCGTATGAGATCCCGGACGTCCCGAGGAGCTCCAGAATGGTCCGGAGGTAAAGATTGATATATAGGAAGTCCAGTTTTGGTCACCGGAAAGTTTTCGGGCTCATCGGTAGTGTACCGGGAGTGCCGGGAGGGTGCCGGAGGACCCCCGGGAGGGGTGTGACGACCATAGGACTTTGTGGGCCCTTAGAGGAGGTGTGCCAGCCCTTATTGGGCTGGCCAAGACCTTCTAGAAAGGCCCATGCGGCAGGGATCAAGAGATAAAGGGCAAAAGGGTTTTAAAAGAGGAGATCCACCTCCCTTGTGGGAGGTGGACTCTCCCCCTAGTTCGGCCGAACCTCTCCTCCTTGGAGAAGGGGCCAAGGCAGCCCTCCCTCTCCCTCCTCCTATATATATGCAAAGTTTGGGCTGATTTGATACACGACTTCTCTCTCTCTCGACGCAGCCCTACCCTTCCTCTTCCTCGTTCTCCGTAGCGCTTGGCGAAGCCCTGCCGGAGTTCACGTAGATCCACCGTCACCACGCCGTCGTGCTGTCGGAGCTCTCCCTCAATCTCTCCTTCCTCCTTGCTGGATCAAGGCGTAGGAGCCGTCATCGGGCTGCACGTGTGTTGAACGCGGAGGCGCCGTTGTTCGGCGCTGAGATCGGAATCCACCGCGATCTGAATCGCTGCGAGTACGACTCCACCAACCACGTTCTTGTAACGCTTCCGCTTAGCGATCTTCAAAAGGTATGAAGATGCGATCTCTCCCCTCTCGTTGTTGGTTTCTCCATAGATAGATCTTGGTGACACGTAGGAATATTTTGATTTACTACTACGTCTTCCAACACTATTACACATAAGCCACCATATATCTTACTCAAAACAACCACCATACCTACCTATCATGACATTTCCATAGCCATTCCGAGATATATTGCCATGCAACTTCCATCGTTATGTCACATGACTCGTGTGTTTATCATCATATTAATTTGCATGATCATGTACCTGACATAGTATTTGTGACTCTTCATCCCGAAAGTCTTCTTTTGATTATTTTTTCTAGGGTAAATGACATCATGTAGGAGAAGATGAGCGTCAGTGGACCTCTAGGGTCCCCACAAGCTCACATGGCATGCCCAGGGGGCACCCCCTGAGATTGTGGCCCGGGGTAGCTCCTCTCTGGTATTTTCTTCCTCCAATAACTTTTTTATATTCCAAAATAAATTCCCATAGCTTTTCACGCCATTTGGAGCTCCGGAGAATAGCAATCTCTGTTGTAGCTCTTTTCGGGTCCAGAATTCAAGCTGCCGACAGTCTCCCTCTTGTGGTGAAACTTGCAAATTAAGATAGAAAAGACATTACAATTGCATCATAAAGTGAAATATAACTCTAAAACGTAATAAACGACAGTAGGAAAACATGATACAAAATGAATGTGTCAAAGGGCACTTGTAGCCGATTATGGGGAAGTTCACAAATTGGGAGGAATATTTATGTCCCATGGGGGCCCAAGCTATCCTGGCCTACACTATGGGCTTATTCAAGATGAACATTAATTTTTGTGAACAATATGAGAAACTAATTAGGGACTTTTGGAGAGGATATGAGCAAAATCAACATAAGGTCCATTGAATGTCGTAGGACGATTTGACAAAACTGAAGAAGGACGAAGGCATTGGCTTCTGGGATATGAAACAATCAAACCTTTCTTGCAAAACAAGCTCGTTCGGTAGAGAGGCCGGATAGTATATGTTCTCGGGTTTCAACTTTCAAATCCAAATATATCCGAGGCGAAACAAACTCGACGCTGTGTTGAGTTCTGAAACATCTCCTATTTGGAGAGGTGTCGAGTTTATACTTGAGCTGCTTAAGAAAGGAATAATCTGGCGAGTCGGTACTGGTAGAAGCATCCAGATTATGAGAGATAATTGGCTCCCTCAGTATTCAGGCTTATCGGTGAACGCTATCAAAGGCAAAGCCAGAATTCGTTGGGTGAATCAACAAATCATTAGTGAAACAAATGGTTGGGATAAGCCGTTGATTGAGTCTCTGTTTCATAATTTCGATGCAGAGGAGATTCTGAAAATTGACCTCCTTAAAGACCAACAGAGGACCATGTTGCATGGAACTTTGAGAAGAATGGCTTACACACGGTGAGAGGTGCTTATTGGTTGGGTTTGTGAGGGCAACTTTGAATTAGTAACAAAAGGGAGAGAAATATTATGGAACCTTATTTGGAAGGCACACATTCCCCATGAAATCCGTATTTTTGCTTGGAGATGCATTCCATGTTGTACTTCAGGGCACAAAGGCCTGAGTATTTCGTTTCGTATTCACCTCTCCTCTGTTTGCCGCTCCAGTAGCAAGTGGCGAGGAGCAAAATCATGGTGCCTCGGCTCTGGCTAATAGATAAATGGGGTCTTAGTCCTCACAAGGGCGGTGTGTGGACGGATGATGATGCTTCTTCTTCTAGTCAGTCTGACGGGCTCCGATCCTCCTCGAATTTGTCCATCGAGAAGGATGAGACGAAGCAAGGCTAAGATTTGTCGTCTTACATACGGACGGTGAGATTTGATATCAGGTTCTTTAGATTGATTTGATGGTAAACGATGACGACCGCGGATCCGTGCTGCTGAGACACGTGCAGGATGAATTCCCGGCTGTCATCGACAAGGTCATACAAGTTTTGATATGGGAGCGGCAATAACGACACGTCGACGACTCGTTCGGATGGCGGCACTGATCGTCCGGTGATCCAGGGACCTGAATGTAATTTTTATTATGTTAGGGATGCTTTGTCTTTTTGATGAACATGTATTGTAGGTCCATGTTCTTCTCATAAAAAATAAAAATAAAACTGTTAAAACATTTTTCCAAAAAATAAGAGAAAAAAACAACCAGCTAAATGGGCCGTATCTTGTCCAGCTCAGTATGTTGAAAGGCCTGTTAGCAACTGTGCCACGCTGCAACACATACGTGGAATAGGGGCTCCCGTCGATGCAGTCCCGGGGCACGCTGTCCAGATCCAGGGCGCTCGCCGGCCGCTCCTAGGGTTACACCGCCCCCTTTCCTGGAGGGAGAAGAGTCGTGTCCCCGTGCGCCGTCACCGCTTCCATCGTTCATGTGCGCAGGCAGCTCTTCTTCTACGCTTCCACCTCTATCCCCACTCGCTGGCATCTCACCCCTTCATTCGGATGCGCCCTCGCTGCTCCATGATTCCAAATCATTAGATTTCCTACATAGCTAAGAGCTTCCCCTCCTCCATTACTTCGAACTAGCTACAATTCCAACTCCGAATCACTCACTCGCCACCCGGCAAAACAGAAAGCAAACCTTCTTCTCCCATGTCCTCTCACACTGCCAATATACCACTTTCCCTGCTCACTCACTGAAAATCGCACACATAAGAAAGCCCGTTGGTCACATACCAGGCATCAGCAATGGAGGCTGCTCTTGTCAGCGTTGCCACCGGGGCAATGAAGCCGCTATTGTCCAAGCTCTCCAAACTGCTGGAGGAAGAGTACTCCAACCTTAAAGGTGTGCACCGTCAGGCCCGATTCTTAAGAGACGAGATGTGTACCATGAGTGGCACACTCCAGGCACTCGCGGATTCAGATGAGCTCGACCCTGAAATAAAAATCTGGAGGGACAACCTTCGTGATCTGTCATATGACATGGATGATTGCGTCGACCGCTTCACGGCTCGTGTTGACCAGCGGCGCCATAGATCTACGGGTATCAAGAAGTTCTTTCGCAAGTTGAAGAAGCTGAAATCTCGCCATGAGATCGCCGGCGAGATTGAAGAACTCAAGGCTCGTGCAATCGACATAAGCAACAGGCACAAGAGGTATAATATTGTGAAGCCGTCGACACCCGACTCCAGTTGTGCTATTGACCCCCGGCTGTCGGCGCTTTACGTTGAGGTCGATAAGCTTGTGGGCATCGATGCTCCCAAGAAGTGCTTAACCGGCGAGATGGAGAGTTCTTCCACCCAGTTGAAAGTGGTGTCAGTTGTTGGCGTTGGAGGTCTCGGCAAAACCACTCTTACAAATCAAGTCTATCAGGCCATTAAAGGCCAATTCCGGTGTACAGCTTTTGTGTCGGTTTCTCGAAATCCTAACACGAGGAGGATTCTAAGAAGCATTGCTGAACAAGTGGGGGTCGATCTCAACACATCGGATGATGATGTGAAGCAACTCATTGATAAACTCAGAGATTACCTCCAAGATAAAAGGTAAATCCTGATCACGTGTACATCGAGTTACAATTTATAGTCAGATGTCTTGTTCTTGTTATCGTAAGTTCAGTTTTGCATCACCTTTGAAAAAATATCCCCTGAGTCCCAAAATAAGTGTCGCTGGTTTAGTACAACTTTGTAATAATCTTATTTTCGGACAGAGAGAGTAGTTGTTAATGTCTTTCTGTAATCTGCAAATGTATATGCGTACCCGCAAACATGGAGGAGGCACTCCAGATTTAAGATTTATAACAAGAAAACTGTATGGTTTTGTCCCGCACAGTATATATATCTAGAAAATTGGAGCAATATTGCAGGCACTTTGGTCAAATCGTCAGAGTCCAACAAAATAAAAACAACACGATCCGTCATGTAATAGGAAAAAAAAAGCCCCAGTCTATTTTCATGCTGGAATCCTACAAAGTTGGAAATTAGGTATGGAACTGCAAACATGCAATTTTTTCTATACAAATACTTACAAAACATTGTAGTAGGTTAATTTTAGAATATATTACAAGTTTTAGTCAAAATTTAGTGCTTTCATATCTATAAGTACTAAAATATGGCAGAAGATTATTAACACATTGATTCACATGTCTTGTGGAAGTAAACTCCATGTTTAACCAAACGCCACAACTTGTGGTTGAAGTTTAGCATCTTGTGGCTCTTTCGACTAGTCCCTAGAGTTTATGCATTCAAGTAACCAGCTCGGGCCATTAGCTAAAGTAGTACTTCGCTGATTTGCATGCCAGAAATGTAGACCCTAACTGCCACTTGAAGACTTAGTCATGTGCATCAGCTAGTACTGGACAATAGATTCAGTTAACTTCCTATTCTTGCACCCGTTTCTCTGTATTGGGAATCTAAATTCATTTTTGTTAAAATCATGTGGCAGGTACTTTGTTGTAATTGATGATTTATGGGACGCAGCTGCATGGGAGATTATCAGCCTCGCATTATTGAAC
Source organism: Hordeum marinum (assembly GCA_022496015.1). NCBI lineage: Eukaryota > Viridiplantae > Streptophyta > Magnoliopsida > Poales > Poaceae > Hordeum > Hordeum marinum. The sequence goes on from CM039677.1 coordinate 59,405,443, forward strand.
AATAATCAAAGGAGCAGAATTGTCACCACAACACGTAATGTTGAAGTGGCATCATGTTGTTCATCTCAACAAGGTGGTTATGTCTATCGAATGGAACCCCTTAGCTTTGCTAACTCTAAAAGGTTATTTTAAAAAAGAGCATTCAGTTCTGAGGATTTATGCTATCCCCATTTGGAAGAAGTATCTAATGAGATATTAAAAAAATGTGCTGGTCTACCATTGGCTATTATTACCATGTCTAGTTTGTTAGCTGACCAGAGCGCAAAAGATGAATGGGAAAGAGTGCTGACTACTGTTGGTTCTGCAATTGCAAAGGATCCTAACGCCGGGAACATGACAAAGATATTATCTCTTGGTTACCTTGATCTTCCTCACCATCTAAGAGCTTGTTTGTTGTACTTGAGTGCATATCCAGAAGATTATGTTATAAACAAACAATGTTTGGTAAGTAGCTGGATCGCCGAAGGATTCATTCAAGAAGAACTAGGGCGAAGCATTTATGAGGTTGGTGGGGGTTATTTTAATGATCTCATCAATAGAAGCTTACTTCAGCCAGTTGGTGTAAAGTATGGCCAGGCAGAAGCCTGCAAAGTTCACGACATCATTCTTGATTTCATCAGATGCAAGGCTGCTGAAGAGAATTTTGTCACTTCATCTGATGCTACGGAGTATGGACTGATTTCAAAACACAAGGTTCGCAGATTATGTATCGAGACCAGCAGTAATGAGCTAGTTACGATATCAACAAGTCTCTCTCATGTTCGTTCATTTACCGTAATTGGGGAAATAGTGCGAAATTCTTTGTTGTCTCTCTCGGTTGTTCGTGTGTTGGACCTAGGAGAATGTTGGTGGTTAGAAGACCATCATATTGCAGAGATATTGAAGCTGTCTCTTCTGAAGTACTTGAATCTTGGAAAATCTTCAATAGTTGGACTCCCGAGAGAAATAGGAGAATTGCAGTATCTGCAAACACTGGACGTCAGGCGTATCCGGACTAGAGAACTGCCGTCAACCATTGTAAATCTTCAACAACTGGCCCGTCTGTATGTCCGTCAAGGCACTAAATTTCCATATGGAGTAATTGGACAGATGCAGAGCTTGGAAGAGCTGGAAGAGTATTCAGTCTTGTCCTATGAACAGTTGATGTCTCTGGTAGAATTCAGTCAGCTAACCAAGCTGAGGACACTGAAACTAGTATGGTATGCTGATGGACCAGATGCGTTGTACCCAGAAAGAGGCGTAGCCGAGGACCTTCATTGTTTCATGGGGTCTCTAATGTGTTCATCCAAGCTTCATCATCTGTATTTCATCAACGCCTATTCTCGTGGCCCAGATTATCGCTCACTGTCACTGGCATCATGGCGTCCTACTGTTCCCTGTAGTCTCCGGACGCTCCACATTGAACATAGTCAGATCGACGAGGTTCCAGATTGGATGGGCTTGCTTGAAAACCTGAGGGAACTGAAACTCTATGTTGCCGACGTGAGCCAGGAAGATTTTGCAATCCTCGGAGCAATGCCCGCGCTGCTTTTTCTCGAACTAAATATTCAGGAAGGCGCCAACAAAAGGGTACCCATAGCTGGGTTCAGAAGTTTGAAATATTTGGAGCTGAAAATCGTTAATGGCGAGAATTGGGTGGAGTTTGAAGCAGGATCAATGAGGAAGCTTGATCACCTCAAGATGGAGTTCAATGTCCATGAGTGGGAGCATCTGAATGGTCCTTTTGATTTCGGCATCCCATGCCTCTCTGCCTTAACCAGGGCCGAGGTCAGCATTCACTCGCTCTCTGATAGTAGCTCTCATCTCACTGCGGACGAGATTGCACGCCTCATCAGGACTGCTGTCGGCATGCTTCCCAACCGTCCCACGCTCTCACTGACTGTAAGTTACTCCAATTCATCCGCTCAGTCACTACTATTGCTGTATTTTTTGCCATGCCGTTTATAGTTAATTAACTCCGTTTCTTTCTGGTCGTTAAGCCTTTCTTTCTTTGTTGTGTTTCAGAAAGGATGGACGAAGGAAGACAAAGAATAAGAAACTGCTGCACACCGCTGCCAGACTCTTTATCCTTTATTTATGATGAAGATGGTGCACTACGTACCTAAATTAAGTTTGATGTATGATGCTCGCTATAGTGTGGGCCATGCTCTGTTTATGTTTGCTGTAGCTCATGATCATCCTTGTTACTCTGTAATGCCATGCCCTCACGGCGGCACGGGGCGTTTCTAGGTAACAGTATATGTTATTGCATACTGTATGAAAATTATTTTACTGATGTACTTCCTCCGTTCCTAAATATAAGATATTTTAGAGATTATACTATAGACTACATACGAAGCAAAATGAATGAATGTACACTTCAAAATATGTCAAGATACATCCGTATGTAGTTTATAATGAAATCTCTATAAGGTCTTATATTTAGGAACGGAGGGAGTGTTGTTTGTTTATTTCTTTTATCTACGGGAGAGTGGTTTGTATGTTCAGAGTACTATCTATTATTTGATGTGGTGGAAATTGAAGGGATAATTTTTTGAATTATTCTATTAATCAATCAAATAATTAAAAGTAATATTGATATTAGAGTTTGTGGCTCTCCTATGTCCTATACTTCTAGACAGAGGGACACATTACAGAAGTCTGAATGGATCGGGAGAGAGTCGATCCATATCTGTATGTGAACCTAGGCTATCCATTTTACTATTTTATAAGTACAATTCATTCTTTTCATACTAAAAGGAATTTGTTTTGTGTCATTAAGCAAGGGGTACTTGGACCAACGACGGAAGTAGGCGAATCACATCATAATCTATTTGCATTCATAGATAAACTAATGGTCTTGGATAAGCAAATCAGCAGCATGTCTCAGTCAGATCTTACCGGCTTCTAACCAAAACATAGCCGGTTTCTGACCAAAACATAGCCTAGCCCAGTCAAAGTACTTTGACCTCACAGTAACGGCTGTAAATGGAAAAAACTAACATACCTGTTAGAATTAAACACATGTTTAGGCCTCTTTGGTTCATAGGATCAGATAATCATAGGAATAGGAATGATCATAGGAAGTGAGATGACATGCATCTCAATTTTTATAAAAAAAAACATGTCATTTGATGTATAGGATAGAATTTTTTTCATTAAGTATAGGCTAATAATGCTTGAAATGTGAAGGATTGGTTCCTATCCTATATAAGAATAGGAATCCATTCCTACAAACCAAAAGGTTTCATAGGATTTTTTTTCTTTTAACAATCTATCCTATAAAATTCATATAACATTCATACAAACCAAAAAAGGCCTTAACGGGAAAAGAATCTCCCTTTGCTAACTGCCATACAGTTGCTTGTTGACAACCAGCGGGACTCTTCTTTGATCTCGCTAACCGACGCTACTTGTGTCTCTTTGTATGGGACTATATATTGTATAACCAAACCTTTATCTTTACCTAACCTTTACCTATAATAATAACAATTATAATGATGATGATGATGATGATGATGATAAAACACCTATAATAATATTTATCTTTGCCTAACCTTTACCTATTATTATTATTATTATTATTATTATTATTATTATTATTATTATTATGATGATGATGATGATGATGATGATGATGATGATGATGATGATGATAAAAATAAAAATAAAAATAAAGCACCTATCGCTTCTCCGTTCATCGTGTGGCATTTTTGCACAAAGCTCGCTGAAGTTATGAGCAATTAACCCGCGCTTCGGACTTAATTTGGTACAGTGAAATTAAAACGTTACGCGACCCCCGACACCAACCCGAGCCGGATTGAACCCTACTAGAGCGAACCATCTCACATCCTCTCTCTATTCCCAAGTCTTTCCCTCGACACGCCGCCACGCCTCTGTTAGAGTATTACATATAGCCATGTAACCTTTTTTGTATTTACCCCATTGTATAAGGGGTATCCTGCATATATTCCACAAATGTACATGTATATATACTGGCCTTTGGCCTCCTGAGAATATAAGTTGCATATTTCCTAACATGGTATTAGAGTCCTAGGTTTTTTTTCACACGCGCAACTCGTGCTCTCGATCCAATCTTCCTCTACACAGTCACCGTCGATCTGCTGTGAACGGTGCTGCTCTCCGGTATTCATCCACCGTCGGTCAACTCATCCCGTAGCTGTTTCTCCCGAGTGCCATCGGGATCCTCCCGTCTCTAGGCAAGTCGACTGCTCTCCGCCACAACTCTGGACCCGCTGCTCTCCGCCCGCCCTGGACGCGCCATCGGGATCCTCTGATCGAGTCGTCCGCCCTGGACCCGCTGCTCTCCGCCACCGCTCGCATCGGACGCGTCTCCAATCGCCGGTCTTCGCCACCGGCTTGCATCGGACGTGTCCCATCAGGCACCTTGTTCCTTGTCGCCGGTCTCCCTTTGCTCCTCGCTGAACAAATCCCGCCCAATCCACATCTGCTGATCCAGCCGCCAGCCGCCGTACGCATCGGATCTCGCTACCGGCCCCTGTCCCTGCCTACTGCTGGTGTTCCTCGTGTGGTCTTGTCGGATACTACATGTTGCTTGTCGAATCCTACCTGCTGCTTCTTGTCGGACGCCTCTGGGACTTGTGTGAGTTCCCTACAGCCGGTTGATCTGCAAAAAAAAGAAAAAAGAAAAAAATAAAAAAAATTGGCATATTGTCTGCTGCCTGTTCTCCGGTATCTTCTGACGGTGTTTTTGGTGTTCCTTACACTGATCCCATCTCGCACATGTGCCTTTCCTCAGTGCTTGGTGCTCGTTCGTCTATTTTATCGTCCCGTGCGGCGACTTCTATAGATGGTGATTGTCGCTCTACATCGGCTCCTCCCGCGACTTTTACTGGTAGCTCTTCTACTGCTCCTCCCGCGAGCTCCACATATGATGATTGTCGCTCTACACCGACTCCTCTTGCGACTTTCCCTAGTGAATGTCGTTCTTCCCCGACACCTCTCATGACTTTCACCGGTTGTACTGGTGCCTATGACTCCATCGATTGCGCTTCACACAGGCATCTTCCCTCAGCACTTGGTGCATGTCTGCATACGGTCTCATCGTCTTCACCAGCCTTTGCGAACAATACTGGTCATGCTGCACCGCCACTTTTAGCAGCTTCCATAGGTGGTGGTGGCTGCTTCTCTCTTGGTGCCACTATGACGCCTACTTCAGGTGTGTCCTTTACGGAGGATGAGATTGCGTGACTTCGTGCTCTGCTATCGGGTGCATCTACATCGACATCTTCAGTTGCGCCCCTGACCGAGCAGGAGATTGTGCGTTTGTGATGCCTGCTAGCTCCATCTTCTGATTCTCCATCGACAGGTTATGGTGGTTCTGCTACGGACTCTTCTAGCATTGTGAGACCACCTTCTACACAGGAAGGTACATCTCCCTGGATTCTTGATACTGGAGCATCTTTTCATATGACTCATGACTCATCCACTCTGTCATCTACTCGACCTGTTGATTCTCCTGTCCATGTTCTTACTGCTGATGGTACCTCTCTCCCGGTTACTGGCCAAGGCACTCTTAGCACTTCATCTTTTCATGTTCCCGATGTTTCTCATGTTCCCTGGCTTACCATGCTGCTCATTTCTGGTGGTCAGCTTGTTGACTCTGGTTGTAGGGTCATTCTCGACTTTGACTCGTGTTCCATTCTGGACCGTCACACTGGTGCTCTTCTTGGTGCTGGCCCTCGACGCCGTGACTCTTAGGGTCTCTGGGAACTTGATTGGCTTCATGTTCCATCCGCTGCCACCGCCGCCAGTCTCTCCACCTCTGTTGCCTTGTCTACCAGCTCTTTTCAGCAGTGGCATCATCGCCTGGGTCACCAATGTGTCTCCCGTCTCTCATCCTTAGTTCGACGTGGTCTTCTGTTGGGGAACGTCGCATGGGAAACAAAAAAATTCCTACGCACACGCAAGATCTATCCATGGTGATGAGCATTTACGAGAGGGAGAGTGGATCTACGTACCCTTGTAGATCGCTAAGCAGGAAGCGTTAAGAAACACGGTTGGTGTAGTCGAACATCTTCGCGATCCAAATCGCTGAGCGTCCCGCGATCTCATCACGATCCGTCACGCGATCCAATCACGATCCGTCCCGCGAACTCATCACGATCCGTCCCGCAAACTCATCACGATCCGTCCCACGAACTCATCACGATCCGTCTCGCGATCTTGACCACGGTCCTTCCGATCTAGCACCGAACGGACGGCACCTCCGCATTCAGCACACGTACAACTCGATGACGATCTCCGCCTTCTTGATCCAGTAAGAGGGAGCAGAGAGGTAGAAGAGTTCTCCGGCAGCATGACGGCGCTCCGGAGATAGTGGTGGAGCTATTCCGGCAGGGCTTCGCCTAAACACTGCAGAAATCCGATCTAGAGGAGAAACTATGCACTAGAGGAACGGGTAGCACGTGGCTGAAAATTCTGTGTCAAAACCGTAAAATCCTCTAGTATATATAGGAGGAGAGGAGGAGGAGGCTTGGCTGCCAAAGAGGCAGCCCTTGGGTCGACCAAACCTAGTGGGATTGGAGGATTCCTCCTTCAATCCTAGTAGGACTAGGGCTCCTTCTTTATTTTTGCCTTTTTTACCTTTTTCCACCTTTTTCTCTTTGGGCTTTTCTTCCCAGCCGCATGGGCCTTGTGTGGGACTTACACTAGCCCACAAAGGGATGGCATTTACTCTCCCACAGCCCATGAAGCCTCTTGGGTGGAAATACCCCTCCCGGTGGTCTCCCGGTACACTACCGGCACTCCCGGTACACTACCGATGAGCCCGCAACTTTTCCGGCGACCAAAACAGGACTTCCTATATATGAATCTTTACCTCCCGAGCTCCTCATGATGTCCGGGATCTCATCCGGGACTCCGAACAACCTTAGGTCACCACCATACATAACTCTATACTACTGAAACGTCACCAAACCTTAAGTGTGCAGACCTTGCGGGTTCGAGAACTATGTAGACATGACCGAGACATCTCTACGGTCAATAACCAATAGCGTGACCTGGATGCCCATATTGGTTCCTAAATATTCTACGAATATCTTTATCGGTCGAACCTCTATGTCAAGGATTCAATTAATCCCGTATGATGTTCCCTTTGTTCTTCGGTATGTTACTTGCCCGAGATTCGATCGTCGGTATCTCCATACCAAGTTCAACCTCGTTACCGGCAAGTCTCTTTACTCATTCCGTAATACAAGATCCCGTGACTAACACTTAGTCACATTGCTTGCAAGGCTTATTGTGATGTTGTATTACCGAGTGGGCCCTGAGATACCTCTCCGTCACACGGAGTAACAAATCCCAGTCTTGATCCATGCCAACTCAACAGACACCCTCGGAGATACCTGTAGAGCACCTTTATAGTCACCCAATAACGTTGCGATGTTTGATACACACAGGGTACTCCTCCGGTGTCAATGAGTTGCATGATCTCATGGTCATAGGAACATATACTTGACATGCAGAAAACAGTAGCAATAAACTGACACGATCATATGTTACGTTCATAGTTTGGGTCTTGTCCATCACACCATTCTCCTAATGATGTGATCCCGTTTATCAAATGACATCTCATGTCCATGGCTAGGAAACCTTAACCATCTTTGATCAACGAGCTAGTCTATTAGAGGCAGACTAGGGACATGGTTTTGTCTATGTATCCACACATGCATCTAAGTCTCCGATCAATACAATTATAGCATGGATAATAAACGATTATCATGAAAAAGGAAATATGATAATAACCAATTTATTATTGCCTCTAGGGCATATTTCCAACAATCTCCCACTTGCACTAGAGTCAATAATCTAGTTCACATCACCATGTGATTCGCATTGTTATGAATCTAACACCCAATGAGTTCTGGGTCTTGATCATGCTTTGCATGTGAGAGAGGTCTTATAGTCAACGGGTCTGCGACATTCAGATCCGTGTGTACTTTGCAAATTTCTATGTCAAACCGTAAACACTGCTACCATACTCCACCTGGTACTATTCCAAATGGCTGCTCCACTATACGTATCCAGATTGCTACTACAAGCCATTTGGATTGGTGTTAAAACTTGCATCGACGTAACTCTTTACGGCGAACTATTTATCACCTCCATAACCGAGAAACATCTCCTTAGTCTTTTAGTTACTAAGAATAATCTTGACCGCTGTCCAGTGCTCCATTCCAGGATCACTTTGAAACCTTCCGGCCATACTTATGTCAAGGCTGACATCGGGTCTTGTGCACAACATTGCATACATGATAGAGCCTATGGTTGAAGCATAGGGGATGACAGTTTATCTTTTCTCTATCTTCTGCAGTCACTGGGCATTGAGTCTTACTCAACTTCACACCTTACAAATCAGGCGAGAACTCTTTCTCTGACTGATCCATTTTGAATTCTTTCAGAAACTTTGTCAAGGTATGTACTTATTGAAAAGTCTCATCAAGCTTCTTGATCTATCTCTATAGATCTTGATGCTCAACAATTAGGTAGCTTTATCCAGGTCTTCCTTTGAAAAACTCTTTTTCAAACAACCGTTTATGCTTTCCAGAAATTCTACATCATTTCTGATCAACAATATGTCAACCACATATGCTTACCAGAAACTCTATAGTGCTCCCACTCACTTTATTGTAAATACAAGTTTCTCATAAACTTTGTATAGACTCAAAAACTTTGATCACCTTATCAAAGTGTATATTCCAACTCCGAGATGCTTGCTTCAGTTCATAGAAGGTTCACTGAAGCTTGCACACCTTTTAGCATCCTTAGGACTGACAAAACCTTCTGGTTGTATCTCATACAACCTTTCCTTAAGGAAGGAAACGATGTTTTGGTATCCATCTGCCAGATTTCATAATTGAAAAATGCAGCAACTGCTAACATAATTCCAAAAGACTTTAGCATCGCTACGAGTGAGAAAGTCTCATCACAGTCAACTCCTTGAACTTGGCGGAAACTTCTTTGCGACAAGTCGAGCTTTATAAATGGTGACATTTACCATCAGCGTCTGTCTTCATTTCAAAGATCCATTTGTACTTAACGACCTGCCATCCAATGAGCAAGTCCACCAAAGTCTATACTTGGTTTTAATACATGGGTCCTTTCTCGGATTTCATGGCCTCTAACCATTTGTTAGTTTCCGGGCCCATCATCGCTTCTCCATAGTTCGTAGGTGTTGGAGAACGTCGCATGGGAAACAAAAATTTTCCTACGCACACGCAAACCTATCCATGGTGATGAGCATCTACGAGAGGGAGAGTGGATCTACATACCCTTGTAGATCACTAAGCGGGAAGCGTTAAGAAACGCGGTTGGTGTAGTCGAACATCTTCGCGATCCAAATCGCCGAGCGTCCCGCGATCTCATCACGATCCGTCCCGCGATCCAATCACGATCCGTCCCGTGAACTCATCACGATCCGTCTCGCGATCTCATCACGATCCGTCTCACGATCTTGATCACGATCTGTCCCACGAACTCATCACGATCCGTTCGGCGATCTCATCACGAACTGTCTCGCGATCTCGATCACGGTCCTTCCGATCTAGCGCCGAACGGACGGCACCTCCACGTTCAGCACATGTGCAGCTTGATGACGATCTCCACCGTCTCGATCCAGCGAGAGGATGTGGAGAGGAGAGAGAGTTCACCGGCAGCGTGACGGCGCTCCGGTGATGGTGGTGGAGTGATTCCGGCAGGGCTTCGCCTAAGCGCTGCGGAAAACCGATCTAGAGGAGAAACTGTGCACCGGTGAAACGGGTAGCACGTGGCCGGAAATTCTGTCCAAAAACCACCCAATCCACTAGTATATATAGGAGGAGAGGAGAGGAGAGGCAGCCAAGGCCTTTGGGTCGGCCGAAATAGGAGGTGGGAAGAAATCCTACTTCACCTCCAATCCTAGTTGGAGTAGGATAGCCTCCTATTGGCTGATTTTCCACTTTTTGTTTTAGGACTTTCTCTCCTGCGCCATGGGCCTTTGTGTCTGTTTTCCCAGCCCACTAAGGGCTGGTTATTATTCTCCCACAGCCCATGGACCTCTTGGGGTCGAAATACCCCTCCCGGAGGTCCCCCGGTACACTACCGGCACTCCCGGTACACTACCGATACTCCCGGTACACTACCGATGAGCCCGAAACTTTTCCGGCGACCAAACTGGGACATCCTATATATGAATCTTTACCTCCGGACCATTCCGGAGCTCCTCGTGATGTCTGGGATCTCATCCGGGACTCCAAACAAACTTCGGTCACCACCATACATAACTCTACACTACCGAAACATCACCGAACCTTAAGTGTGCAGACCCTGCGGGTTCGAGAACTATGTAGACATGACCGAGACACCTCTACGGTCAATAACCAATGGCGGGACCTAGACGTCCACATTGGTTCCTACATATTCTACGAAGATCTTTATCGGTCGAACCTCTATGTCAAGGATTCAGTTAATCCCGTATAACGTTCCCTTTGTTCTTCGGTATGTTACTTGCCCGAGATTCGATCGTCGGTATCTCCATACCTAGTTCAACCTCGTTACCGGCAAGTCTCTTTACTCGTTCTGTAATACAAGATCCCGCAACTAACAATTAGTCACATTGCTTGCAAGGCTTATTGTGATGTTGCATTACCGAGTGGGCCCCGAGATACCTCTCCGTCACACGGAGTAACAAATCCCAGTCTCGATCCATGCCAACTCAACAAACACCATCGGAGATACCTGTAGAGCACCTTTATAGTCACCCAGTTACGTTGCGACGTTTGATACACACAAGGCACTCCTCCGATATCCGTGAGTTGCATGATCTCATGGTCATAGGAACATATACTTGACATGCAGAAAACAGTAGCAAAACTCATCACGATCCGTCCCGCGATATCATCACGATCCGTCTCACGATCTTGATCACGATCTGTCCCACGAACTCATCACGATCCGTTCGGCGATCTCATCACGAACTGTCTCGCGATCTCGATCACGGTCCTTCCGATCTAGCGCCGAACGGACGACACCTCCGCGTTCAGCACACGTGCAGCTTGATGACGATCTCCACCGTCTCGATCCAGCGAGAGGAGGTGGAGAGGAGAGAGAGTTCACCGGCAGCGTGACGGCGCTCCGGTGATGGTGGTGGAGTGATTCCGACAGGGCTTCGCCTAAGCGCTGCGGAAAACCGATCTAGAGGAGAAACTGTGCATCGGTGAAACGGGTAACCCTGTCTTGATGACAGTGGTGTGGCAACCCTGTCTTAGAGGTCAAGTTGTTGGACAACGATGAACCTACTGTTGGAAATATGCCCTAGAGGCAATAATAAATTATTTATTATCATATTTCCTTGTTCATGATAATCGTTTATTATCCATGCTATAATTGTATTGGTCGGAGACTTAAATGCATGTGTGGATACATAGACAAAACCATGTCCCTAGTATGCCTCTAATGGACTAGCTCGTTGATCAAAGGATGGTTAAGGTTTCCTAGCCATGGACATGAGATGTCATTTGATAACGGGATCACATCATTAGGAGAATGATGTGATGGATAAGACCCAAACTACAAACATAGCATATGATCGTGTCAGTTTATTGCTACTGTTTTCTGCATGTCAAGTATATGTTCCTATGACCATGAGATCATGCAACTCACGGATATCGGAGGAGTGCCTTGTGTGTATCAAACGTTGCAACGTAACTGGGTGACTATAAAGGTGCTCTACAGGTATCTCCGATGGTGTCTGTTGAGTTGGCATGGATCGAGACTGGGATTTGATACTCCGTGTGACGGAGAGGTATCTCGGGGCCCACTCGGTAATGCAACATCACAATAAGCCTTGCAAGCAATGTGACTAATTGTTAGTTGCGGGATCTTGTATTACGGAACGAGTAAAGAGACTTGCCGGTAACGAGGTTGAACTAGGTATGGAGATACCGACGATCGAATCTCGGGCAAGTAACATACCGAAGAACAAAGGGAACGTTATACGGGATTAACTGAATCCTTGACATAGAGGTTCGACCGATAAAGATCTTCGTAGAATATGTAGGAACCAATGTGGACGTCCAGGTCCCGCCATTGGTTATTGACCGTAGAGGTGTCTCGGTCATGTCTACATAGTTCTCGAACCCGCAGGGTCTGCACACTTAAGGTTCGGTGACGTTTCGGTAGTGTAGAGTTATGTATGGTGGTGACCGAAGTTTGTTAGGAGTCCCGGATGAGATCCCGGACATCACGAGGAGCTCCGGAATGGTCCGGAGGTAAAGATTCATATATAGGATGTCCCAGTTTGGTCGCCGGAAAAGTTTCGGGCTCATCGGTAGTGTACCGGGAGTATCGGTAGTGTACCGGGAGTGCCGGTAGTGTACCGGGGGACCTCCGGGAGGGGTATTTCGACCCCAAGAGGTCCATGGGCTGTGGGAGAATAATAACCAGCCCTTAGTGGGCTGGGAAAACAGACACAAAGGCCCATGGCGCAGGAGAGAAAGTCCTAAAGCAAAAAGTGGAAAATCAGCCAATAGGAGGCAATCCTACTGCAACTAGGATTGGAGGTGAAGTAGGATTGCTTCCCACCTCCTATTTCGGCCGACCCAAAGGCCTTGGCTGCCTCTCCTCTCCTCTCCTCCTATATATACTAGTGGATTGGGTGGTTTTTGGACAGAATTTCCGGCCACGTGCTACCCGTTTCACCGGTGCACAGTTTCTCCTCTAGATCGGTTTTTCGCAGCGCTTAGGCGAAGCCCTGTCGGAATCACTCCACCACCATCACCGGAGCGCCGTCACGCTGCCGGTGAACTCTCTCTCCTCTCCACCTCCTCTCGCTGGATCAAGACGGTGGAGATCGTCATCAAGCTGCACGTGTGTTGAACGCGTAGGTGCCGTCCGTTCGGCGCTAGATCGGAAGGACCGTGATCGAGATCGCGAGACGGTTCGTGATGAGATCGCGGAACGGATCGTGATGAGTTCGCGGGACAGATCGTGATCAAGATCGTGAGACGGATCGTGATGAGATCGCGGGACGGATCGTGATGAGTTCATGGTACGGATCGTGATTGGATCGCGGGACGGAGCGTGATGAGATCGCGGGACGCTCGGCGATTTGGATCGCGAAGATGTTCGACTACACCAACCGCGTTTCTTAACGCTTCCCACTTAGCGATCTACAAGGGTATGTAGATCCACTCTCCCTCTCGTAGATGCTCATCACCATGGATAGGTTTGCGTGTGCGTAGGAAATTTTTTGTTTCCCATGCGACGTTCTCCAACAGTGGCATCATGAGCTAGGTTGATGGTTCGATGAGATCTCGAGTAGAACACAAAAGGTTTGTGGGAGTCGATGCTTAGATTGCTTCCTCCCTTGGTCGTATTTTGGTTCAGCGGGATTGTGAGATGAAGCGGCCCGGACCAACATTACTCATACGCTTACGAGAGACCGGTTCCCTCGACGCAACTTGTTGCCTAGATGGCTTGCGGGTGACAGTTTCTCTCACTTTAGTTGGATCGGATTCGACAAAGGTGGTCCTTGAGAAGGTTGAAAATCAAACTAGTGTATCACCGTTGTGGTTTATGCGTAGGTGAGAATTGTTCTTGCTAGATACCCGTAGCAGCCACGTAAAACATGAAACAACAATTAGAGGACGTCTAACTTGTTTTTGCAGGGTATGTTGTGATATGATATGGCCAATTACATGATGTGATATATGTGATGTATGAGATGATCATGTGATGTATAGATTATCACGACTTGCATGTCGATGAATACGGCAACCGGCAGGAGCCATAGGGTTGTCTTTAATTATTGTATGACCTGCGTGTCAATCATTAAGCGCTATGTAATGCTTTACTTTATCGCTACGGTAGCAATAGTAGTAGAAGCATGCAGGGCGTGACAACCCCGATGGCGACACGTTGATGGAGATCAAGATGATGGAGATCATGGTGTCATGCCGGTGACGATGGAGATCATGCCGGTGCTTTCATGATGGAGATCAAAAGCACAAGATAATGGCCATATCATGCCACTTATGATTTGCATGTGATGTTAATCCTTTTATGCACCTTGTTTTGCTTAGGACGACGGTAGCATTATAAGGTGATCCCTCACTCAATTTCAAGATAAATTGTGTTCTCCACGAGTGTGCACCGTTGCGAAAGTTCGTCGTGTTGAGACACCACGTGATGATCGGGTGTGATAGACTCTACGTTCACATACAACGGGTGCAAGCCAGATTTGCACGCACAGAACACTCGGGTTAAACTTGACGAGCCTAGCATGTACAGACATGGCCTCGGAACACAAGAGACCAAAAGGTCGAACATGAGTCATATAGTAGATATGATCAACATAATGATGTTCACCATTGCAGCCACCTCAACTCACGTGATGATCGGACTTGAGTTGGTGATTTTGGATCATATTACACTCGAATGATTGGAGGGATGTAAATTTGAGTGGGAGTTCTTAGGTAATATGATTAATTGAACTCATTATCATGAACATAGTCAAAGTGTCTTTGCAAATTATGTTTTAGATTACTAGCTCACGCTGTAGCTCCCTTGTAGTTTTATATGTTCCTAGAGAAATAGTATTGAAAGATGATGGTAGCAAATTGCGGACTGGGTCTGTGATCTGAGAATTGTCCTCTTTTCTGCACAGAAGGCTTATGTCCTTAATGCACTGCTCGGTGCGCCGACCCCCTCTAGCGTTGTCTGTAGATGTTGTGAACATCCGACAGGCACGTTCCGATGACTACTTGATAGTTTAGTGCGTCATGCATTACGGCTTAGAATTGAGGCTCCAAAACATTTTGAACGTCACGGAACATATGAGATGTTCTAGGAGCTGAGATTGTGATCTCAGGCTCGTGCCCATGTTGCGAGATATGAGATCTCCAACAAGATTCTTTGCCTGTAAGATGAAGGAGAATAGCTCAACGGTTGAGCATGTACTCAAATTGTCTGGGTACTACAATCGCTTGAATCAAGTGGGAGTTGATCTTCCAGATAAGATAGTGATTGATATAGTTCTCCAAGTCACTGTCACTAAGCTACTAGAACTTGGTGATGAACTATAAATTGCCAGGGATAGAAATAATGATTCCTGAGCTGTTCGCGATGTTTGACACCGCGAAGGTAGAAATCAAGAAGGAGCGTCAAGTGTTGATGGTTAATCAAACCACTAGTTTTGAGAAGGGCAAGAGCAAGGAGGGAAACTTCATGGATAGCAAGTCAGTTGCTGCTCCAGTGAAGCAACCCGAAGTTGAACTCAAACCTGAGACTAAGTGCTTCTGTTATGAGGTGAGCGGTCGCTGAAGCGGAACAACCCTAGATACTTGGTAGATAAGAAGGCTGGCAAAATCGACAGAAGTATATTTGATATACGAGTTATTGATGTGTACCTTGCTAGTACTCCTAGTATCACCTGGGTATTGGATACCGGTTCGGTTGCTAAATGTTAGTACCTCGAAATAAAAGCTACGGAATAAACGGAGAACTAGCTAAGGGTGAGGTGACGATGTGTGTTGGAATTGTTTCCGAGGTTGATGTGATCAACATCGCACACTCTCTCTACCTTCAGGATTAGTGATGAACCTAAATAAATGTTATTTGGTGTTTTGCGTCGAGCATGAATATGATTAGATCATGTTTATTGCAATACGGTTATTCATTTAAGTTAGAGAATAATGGTTATTCTGTTTACATGAATAATACCTTCAATGGTCATGCACCCAGTGAGAATGGTTTGTTGAAATCTTGATCGTAGTAATACACAAGTTCATAACATTGATGTCAAAAGATACAAAGTTAATAATGATAGTACCACATACTTGTGGCACTGCCGCAAAATGTCATATTGGTATAAAGCGCATGAAGAAACTCCATGCTGATGGATCTTTGGACTCATTCGATTTCGAATCGGTTGAGACATGCGAACCATGCCTCTTGGGCAAGATGACTGAAGGACCCCGTTGGATGGAGCGGTCAAGTGATTCATTGGAAATGATACATGTTGATGTATGCAATCTAGTGAGTCTTGTAGCGTGCAGTGGATATCGTTATTTTCTTACCTTCATTGATGATTTGAGTAGATATAGTGTATATTTACTTAATGAAACACAAGTCTGAATCGTTTGAAAGGTTCAAGCAAATTCAGAGTGAAGTTTAAGATCATCGTGACAAGAAGATAAAAATGACGGCGATATGATCGTGGAGGTGAATATCTGAGTTACGAGTTTGGCATACAACTTAAGACAATGTGAAATTTGTTTCACAACTAACGCCACCTGGAACACCATAGTGTGATAGTGTGTCCGAACATCATAGTCATGCTCTATTGGATATGGTGCGTGCCGTGATGTCTCTTATCGTTTTACTACTACAATTTTGGGGTTATGCATTAGAGACAACTACATTCACTTTAAATAGGGCACCATCTAAATCCGTTGAGATGACACCGTGTGAATTATGGTTTGATAGAAACCTAAGCTGTCATTTCTTAATGTTTGGGGCTGCGACGCTTGTGTGGAAAAAAAATTCACCTAATGAGGTCGAACCCAAGGCGGACAAATGCATCTTCATAGAAACCCTAAGATCAGCTGGGTGAACCTTCAATCTCAGATCCTAGTGCAAAGTGTTTGTTGCTTAAACGGATCCTTTCTCGAGGAAATGTTTCTCGCAAAAGAATTGAGTGGGAGGAAGATAGAACTTGATGAGGTTGTTAAACCTTTGTTCAACCAGAGAGTAGCGCAGCGCAGAAAGATGTTTCTGTGAAGCCTACGTTAGTTGAAGAGGAAGTTAATGATGATGATCATGAAGCTTCAGGATCAAGTTACTATCGAACTTCGTAGGTCGACAAGGATGTGTACTGCTCCTAAGTGGTACGACAACTCTATCTTGGAGATCATGTTGTTGGACAACGATGAACCTACGAGCTATGGAGAAGCGTTGATGGGCCCGGATTCCGACAAATGGTTGGAGGCCATGAAATCCGAGATAGGATCCATGTATGAAAACCAAGTGTAGACTTTGGTATACTTGCTCGTTAGACGGCAGGTCATTAAGTACAAATGGATCTTTAAAATGAAGACAGACACTGATGGTGAATGTCACTATTTGTAAAGCTCGACTTGTTGCAAAGATGTTTGTGACAAGTTCAAGGAGTTGACTACGATGAGACTTTCTCACTCGTAGTGGTGCTAAAGTCTGTTGGAATTATGTTAGCAGTTGCTGTGTTTTCAATTATGAAATCTGGCACATGGATGTCAAAACATCGTTTCCTTAACGGTTTACTTGAGGAAAGGTTGTATGTGATACAACCAGAAGGTTTTGTCAGGCCTAAGGATGCTAAAAGGTGTGCAAGCTTCGGTGATCCTTCCATGGACTGAAGCAAGCATCTCGGAGTTGGAATATACGCTTTGATGAGCTGATCAAAGTTTTGATGTTTATACAAAGTTTACGAGAAACTTGTATTTGCAATAAAGTGAGTGGGAGCACTATAGAATTTCTGATAAGTATATGTGGATGACATATTGTTGTTCAGAAATAATGTAGAGTTTCTGGAAAGCATAAAACGGTTATTTGGAAAGTGATTTTCAAAGGAAGACCTGGATAAAGCTACCAAATTGTTGAGCATCAAGATCTATAGAGATAGATCAAGATGACTTGATGAGACTTTCAATGAGTACATACCTTGACAAAGATTTTGAAAGAGTTCAAAATGGATCAGTCAGAGAAAGAGTTCTTGCCTGATTTGTAAGGTGTGAAGTTGAGTGAGACTCAAAGCTCGACCACGGCAGAAGGAAGAGAAAGGACGAACGTCGTCCCCTATGCCTTAGCCATAGGCTCTGTATAGTATGCCATGCTTTTTACCGCACCTGTGTGTGCCTTGCCATGAGTCTGTCAAGGGGTACAAGTGTGGTCCAGGAGTGGATCACTGGACAGCGGTTGGAATTATCCTTAGTAACTAGAGGACTAAGGAAATGTTTCTTGATTATGGAGGTGACAAAGAGTTCGTCGTAAAGAGTTACCTCGATGCAAGCTTTAACACCTATCCGGATGACTAGTAGTAGCAATCTGGATACGTATAGTGGAGCAGACATTTGGAAATAGTACCAAGTGGAGTGTCGTAGCAGTGTTTACGGTTTGACATAGAGATTTGCAAAGTACACACAGATCTGAATATCGCAGACCCGTTGACTATAAGACCTCTCTCACATGCAAAGCATGATCGAGCCCCAGAACTCATTGGGTGTTAGATTCATAACAATGCGAATAACATGGTGATGTGAACTAGATTATTGACTCTAATGCAAGTGGGAGACTGTTGGAAATATGCCCTAGAGGCAATAATAAATTATTTATTATCATATTTCCTTGTTCATGATAATCGTTTATTATCCATGCTATAATTGTATTGATCGGAGACTTAAATGCATGTGTGGATACATAGACAAAACCATGTCCCTAGTATGCCTCTAATGGACTAGCTCGTTGATCAAAGGATGGTTAAGGTTTCCTAGCCATGGACATGAGATGTCGATAACGGGATCACATCATTAGGAGAATGATGTGATGGATAAGACCCAAACTACAAACATAGCATATGATCGTGTCAGTTTATTGCTACTGTTTTCTGCATGTCAAGTATATGTTCCTATGACCATGAGATCATGCAACTCACGGATATCGGAGGAGTGCCTTGTGTGTATCAAACGTCGCAACATAACTGGGTGACTATAAAGGTGCTCTACAGGTATCTCCGATGGTGTCTGTTGAGTTGGCATGGATCGAGACTGGGATTTGATACTCCGTGTGACGGAGAGGTATCTCGGGGCCCACTCGGTAATGCAACATCACAATAAGCCTTGCAAGCAATGTGACTAATTGTTAGTTGCGGGATCTTGTATTACGGAACGAGTAAAGAGACTTGCCGGTAACGAGGTTGAACTAGGTATGGAGATACCGACAATCGAATCTCGGGCAAGTAACATACCGAAGAACAAAGGGAACGTTATACGGGATTAACTGAATCCTTGACATAGAGGTTCGACCGATAAAGATCTTCGTAGAATATGTAGGAACCAATGTGGACGTCCAGGTCCCGCCATTGGTTATTGACCGTAGAGGTGTCTCGGTCATGTCTACATAGTTCTCGAACCCGCAGGGTCTGCACACTTAAGGTTCGGTGACGTTTCGGTAGTGTAGAGTTATGTATGGTGGTGACCGAAGTTTGTTCGGAGTCCCGGATGAGATCCCAGACGTCACGAGGAGCTCTGGAATGGTCTGGAGGTAAAGATTCATATATAGGAAGTCCCAGTTTGGTTTCCAGAAAAGTTTTGGGCTCATCGGTAGTGTACCGGGAGTGCCGGTAGTGTACCGGGAGTGCCGGGAGTGTACCAGGAGGCCTCCGGGAGGGGTATTTCGACCCCAAGAGGTCCATGGGCTGTGGGAGAATAATAACCAGCCCTTACTGGGCTGGGAAAACAGACACAAAGGCCCATGGCGCAGGAGAGAAAGTCCTAAAGCAAAAAGTGGAAAATCAGCCAATAGGAGGCAATCCTACTGCAACTAGGATTGGAGGTGAAGTAGGATTTCTTCCCACCTCCTATTTCGGCCGACCCAAAGGCCTTGGCTGCCTCTCCTCTCCTCTCCTCCTATATATACTAGTGGATTGGGTGGTTTTTGGACAGAATTTCCGGCCACGTGCTACCCATTTCACCGGTGCACAGTTTCTCCTCTAGATCGGTTTTCCGCAGCGCTTAGGCGAAGCCCTGCCGGAATCACTCCACCACCATCACCGGAGCATCGTCACGCTACCGGTGAACTCTCTCCTCTTCACCTCCTCTTGCTGGATCAAGACGGTGGAGATCGTCATCAAGCTGCACGTGTGCTGAACGCGCAGGTGCCGTCCATTCGGCGCTAGATCGGAAGGACCGTGATCGAGATCGCGAGACGGTTCGTGATGAGATCGCGGAACGGATCGTGATGAGTTCGCGGGACAGATCGTGATCAAGATCGTGAGACGAATTGTGATGAGATCGCGGGACGGATCGTGATGATTTCATGGTACGGATCGTGATTGGATCGCGGGACGGATCGTGATGAGATCGCGGGACGCTCGGCGATTTGGATTGCGAAGATGTTCGACTACACCAACCGCGTTTCTTAACGCTTCCCGCTTAGCGATCTACAAGGGTATGTAGATCCACTCTCCCTCTCGTAGATGCTCATCACCATGGATAGGTTTGCGTGTGCGTAGGAAATTTTTTGTTTCCCATGCGACGTTCCCCAACACCATCAACACTTGATGCTCCTTCTTGATTTCTACCTTCGCGGTGTCAAACATCGCGAACAACTCAGGGATCATTATTTCTATCCCTGGCATTTTATAGTTCATCACCAAGTTCTAGTAGCTTAGTGATCGTGACTTGGAGAACTATATATATCACTATCTTATCCGGAAGATCAAGTCCCACTCGATTCAAGCGATTGTAGCACCCAGACAATCTGAGCACATGCTCAACGATTGAGCTATTCTCCTTCATCTTGCAGGCAATGAATCTTGTTGGAGATCTCATATCTCACAACACGAGCACGAGCCTGAGATCCTAATTTCAGCTCTTAGAACATCTCATATGTTCCGTGACATTCAAAACGTTTCGAAGCCTCAATTCTAAGCCGTAATGCATGACGCACTAAACTATCAAGTAGTCATCAGAACGTGCCTGTCAGATTTTCACAACATCTACAAACAACGTTCGAGGGGTTGGCGCACCGAGCGGTGCATTAAGGACATAAGCCTTCTATGCATCAATGAGGACAATCCTCAGATCACGGAGCCAGTCCGCAATATTGCTACCATCAACTTTCAACTCTATTTCTCTAGGAACATATAAAAATTCAAGGGAGCTACATCGTGAGCTAGTAATCTATAACATAATTTTGCAAAGACACTACTGACTATGTTCATGATAATGAGTTCAATTAATCATATTACTTAAGAACTCCCACTCAAATTGACATCCCTCTGGTCATCAGAGTGATACATGATCCAAATTCACCAACTCAAGTCCGATCATCACGTGAGTTGAGGTGGTTACAATGGTGAACATCATCATGTTGATCATATCTACTATATGACTCATGTTCGACCTTTCGGTCTCTTGTGTTCCGAGGCCATGTCTGTACATGCTAGGCTCGTCAAGTTTAACCCGAGTGTTCTGCATGTGCAACACTGGCTTGCACCCACTGTATGTGAACGTAGAGTCTATCACACCCGATCATCACGTGGTGTCTCGACACGAAGAACTTTCGCAACGGTGCACACTCGGGGAGAACACAATTTATCTTGAAATTAAGTGAGGGATCACCTTATAATGCTACCGTCGTCCTGAGAAAAACAAGGTGCATAATAGGATTAACATCACATGCAAATCATAAGTGACATGATATGACCATGAACTTGTGCTTTTGATATCCATCATGAAAGCACCGGCATGATCTCCATCATCACCGCCATGACACCATGATCTCCATCAACGTGTCGTCATCGGGGTTGTCGCCCCCACCATGCTTCTACTACTATTGCTACCGTTTAGCGATAAAGTAAAGCATTACATAGCGCTTAATGATTGACATGCAGGTCATAGAATAATTAAAGACAACCCTATGGCTCCTGCCGGTTGTCATACTCATTGACATGCAAGTCGTGATAATCTATACATCACATGATCATCTCATACATCACATATATCACATCATGTAATTGGCCATATCACATCACAACATATCCTGCAAAAACAAGTTAGACGTCCTCTAATTGTTGTTGCGTGTTTTACGTGGCTGCTACGGGTATCTATCAAGAACAATTCTCATCTATGCAAAAACCACAACGGTGATATACTAGTTGCTTTTCAACCTTCTCAAGGACCGCCTTTGTCGAATCCGATCCAACTAAAGTGAGAGAAACTGGCACCCGCAAACCATCTATGCAACAAGTTGCGGTCAAGGGAACTGGTCTCTCGTAAGCGTATGAGTAATGTTGGTCCAGACCGCTTCATCTCACAATACCGCTGAACCGAAATACGACCAAGGGAGGAAGCAATCTAAGCATCAACACCCACAAACCTTTTGTGTTCTACTCGAGATCTCATCTACACATAGACCTAGCTCTGATACCACTGTTGGGGAACGTCGCACGGGAAACAAAAAATGTCCTACGCACACGCAAGATCTATCCATGGTGATTAGCATCTACGAGAGGGAGAGTGGATCTACGTACCCTTTTAGATCGCTAAGCGGGAAGCATTAAGAAACGCGATTGGTGTAGTCGAACATCTTCGCGATCCAAATCACCGAGCGTCCCGCGATCTCATCACGATCCGTCCCGCGATCCAATCACGATCCGTCCCGTGAACTCATCACGATCCGTCCCGTGATCTCATCATGATCCATTCCGCGAACTCATCACGATCCCTCCCGCGAACTCATCACGATCCGTCTCGCGATCTTGATCACGGTCCTTCCGATCTAGCACCAAACGGACGGCACCTCCGTGTTCAGCACACGTATAGCTCGATGACGATCTCCGCCTTCTTGATCTAGCAAGAGGGAGCGGAGAGGTAGAAGAGTTCTCTGGCAGCATGACGGCGCTCCAGAGATAGTGGTGGAGCTATTCCGGTAGGGCTTCGCCTAAGCACTGCAGAAATCCGATCTAGAGGAGAAACTATGCACTAGAGGAACGGGTAGCACGTGGCTAAAAATACTGTGTCAAAACCCTAAAATCCTCTAGTATATATAGGAGGAGAGGAGGAGGCTTGGCTGCCAAAGAGGTAGCCCTTGGGTCGGCCGAACCTAGTGGGATTGGAGGATTCCTCCTCCAATCCTAGTAGGACTAGGACTCCTCCTTTATTTTTGCCTTTTTCCACCTTTTTCTCTTTGGCCTTTTCTTCCCGGCCGCATGGGCCTTGTGTGGGACTTCCACCAGCACACAAAGGGCTGGCATTTACTCTCCCACAGCCCATGAAGCCTCTTGGGTCGAAATACCCCTCCCGGTGGTCTCCCGGTACACTACCGGCACTCCCGGTACACTACCGATGAGCCCGAAACTTTTCCGGCGACCAAAACAGGACTTCCTATATATGAATATTTACCTCCGGACCATTCCGGAGCTCTTCGTGATGTCTGGGATCTCATACGGGACTCAGAACAACCTTCAGTCACCACCATACATAACTCTATACTATCGAAACGTCACCAAACCTAAGTGTGCAGACCCTGCGGGTTCGAGAACTATGTAGACATGACCGAGACACCTCTATGGTCAATAACCAATAGCGGGACCTAGATGCCCATATTGGTTCCTACATATTCTACGAAGATCTTTATCGATCGAACCTCTATGTCAAGGATTCAGTTAATCCCGTATGATGTTCCCTTTGTTCTTCGGTATGTTACTTGCCCGAGATTCGATCGTCGGTATCTCCATACCTAGTTCAACCTCGTTACCGGCAAGTCTCTTTACTCATTCCGTAATACAAGATCCCATGACTAACACTTAGTCACATTGCTTGCAAGGCTTATTGTGATGTTGTATTACCGAGTGGCCCCTGAGATACCTCTCCGTCACACGGAGTAACAAATCCCAGTCTTGATCCATGCCAACTCAACAAACACCCTCGGAGATACCTGTAGAGCACCTTTATAGTCACCCAGTAACGTTGCAACATTTGATACACACAAGGTACTCCTCCGGTGTCAGTGAGTTGCATGATCTCATGGTCATAGGAACATATACTTGACATGTAGAAAATAGTAGCAATAAACTGACATGATCATAGGAAACCTTAACCATCTTTGATCAACGAGCTAGTCTATTAGAGGCATACTAGGGACATGGTTTTGTCTATGTATCCACACATGCATCTAAGTCTCCGATCAATACAATTACAACATGGATAATAAACGATTATCATGAACAAGGAAATATGATAATAACCAATTTATTATTGCCTCTAGGGAATATTTCCAACATCTTCTTGGATCCGTCTCCGGCGGTGTGTCTTTAGATTGTCAGGGTTGCAGGCTTGGTAAACAGGTTCAGTTACCTTATCCTCATAGCGAGACTGTGTCTCAGCGTCCTTTTGACCTTGTTCACTATGATGTTTGGGGTCCAGCTCCCTTTGCCTCGAAGGGAGGCCATTGCTACTATATTATCTTTATAGATGATTTCTCTCGACTCACGTGGATTTATTTCATGTCTTCTCGTAGTGAGATCTTACCTATTTATAAGAGTTTTGCTGCCATGGTTCACACTCAGTTCTCTACGCCTATTCGTGTGTTCCGTGTTAACTTTGCTGGCGAGTATATCTCCAAGATGTTCCGTGGATTTCTTGCCGAGCTAGGTACTCTTGCTCAGTTCTCTTGTCCTGGTGCTCATGCTCAGAATGGCGTGGCTGAGCACAAGCATCGTCACCTTCTTGAGACGGCTCGTGCGATGATGATCGCCGCCTCTCTTTTGCCTCACTTTTAGGTTGAGGCCGTCTCCACTTCCACCTATCTCATCAACCTTTAGCCGTCCACTGCTTTGCAGGGTGGTGTTCCTTTTGAGCGTCTCTTTGATCGTTCTCCCGATTACTCGGTGCTTCATTTGTTTGGTTGTGTTTTCTATGTTCTTCTTGCCCCTCGTGAACGCACCAAACTATCAGCTCAGTCAGTTGAGTGTGTCTTCTTAGGTTATAGCGATGAGCATAGGGCTATCGTTGTTGGGATCCTATTGGTCGTCGGATGCACATTTCTCGAGATGTGAATTTCGATGAGTCTCGTCCCTTCTACCCGCGTCCATCTTTCTCGACTTCCTCAGTGGAGGATATCTCTTTCCTCATTTTTCCTGACACACCTATCACCCCCACCGAGCCTTGTTCTATTCGTCCTGCTAACTCTGCTTCCTCAACAATTGCCGATGATGTGCCGCCATCGTCTCCCATGGTTTCCTCATCTCGCATGTCACCACATTCTGCACCTTCCTCCCCGGTGCCTTCTTTGTCTCCACCCCCTGATTCTAGCTCGACGATTCCTCCTCGTATTCTTCCATCTTTTCCTCAGTATGATACTCGTCGATCCTGTCATATGGATGCATCTACTGATGTGCCCTCCTCCTCGTCTCAGCCTACCTATGGCTTGCGTTCTTGTCCGCTTCCGCATGTTGATCGCTATGGTTTTTCAACCGCTGGCGTTGCTGTTCTTGCGCCGACTACTTATCGCCAGGTCGTTGTTCATCCTGAATGGAAGTTTGTGATGGCAGAGGAGATTGCTGCTCTTGAACGCACCGGTACATGGGATCTTGTTTCTCTTCCTCCAGGTGTTTGTCCCATCACTTGTAAGTGGGTCTACAAGGTTAAGACTCGCTCCGATGGTTATCTTGAGCGTTACAAAGCTCGTCTTGTGGCTCGTGGCTTTTAGCAGGAGCACGGTCGTGATTAAGATGAGACTTTTGCTCCTGTGACCCATATGACCACTATTCGTACACTTCTTGTTGTGGCCTCTTCATGCCACTGGTCTGTATCTCAGCTTGATGTTAAGAATGCCTTTCTTAATGGTGAGCTGTGTGAGGAGGTCTACATGCAACCACCACCTGGGTATTCTGTTCCTGATGGCATGGTCTGTCGTCTTCGTCTCTCTCTCTATGGCCTTAAGCAAGCCCCCACGCCTGGTTTGAGCGTTTTGCCTCTGTGGTGACTGCTGCTAGTTTTTCAGCGAGTGCTCATGATCCAGCATTGTTTGTCCACCTTTCACCTCGTGGACAGACTCTTCTTCTTCTCTATGTCGATGCCATGATCATCACTGGCGACGACCCCGAGTATATTGCCTTTGTAAAGGCCCGTCTTAGTGAGCAGTTTCTTATGTCCGATCTTGGACCTCTTCGCTACTTTCTTGGGATTGAAGTCTCTTCTACCTCTGATGGATTTTTTATATCCCAGGAAAAGTATATACATGATCTTCTTGCTCGTGCTGCTCTTACTGATGAGCGCACTGTTGAGACTCCCATGGAGCTCAATGTTCACCTCCGTGATACTAATGGTGACCCCTTGCATGATCTGACGCGTTATCATCATCTTGTTGGGAGTCTTGTCTATCTAGCTGTTACTCGTCCAGATATTTCTTATCCGGTTCATATTCTGAGTCAGTTTGTCTCTACTCCCATTACAGTCCACTATAGTCACCTCCTTCGTGTTCTCCGTTATCTTCGGGACACGATCTCTCACCGTCTATTCTTTCCTCGCTCCAGTTCTTTACAGCTTCAGGACTATTCGGATGCTACGTGGGCTAGTGATCCCTCCGATCACCGTTCACTTTCTGCTTACTGTGTTTTTCTTGGTGGTTCTCTCATTGCCTGGAAGACAAAGAAATAGACTGCAGTTTCCCGTTCGAGTGCAGAGGCTGAGTTACGAGCTATGGCTCTTTTGACGGCAGAAGTGACTTGGTTACGATGGTTACTTCGGAATTTTGGTGTTTTTGTCACTACACCTACTCTGCTATTATCTGACAGTACAGGTGCTATTAGCATTGCGCGCGATCCTATGAAGCATGAGCTCACCAAGCATATTGGTGTTGATGCTTTCTATGTGTGTGCTGCTGTGCAGGATCAGGTTATTGCTCTTCAGTATGTGCCTTCCGAGTTACAGTTGGTGGATTTTCTGACGAAGACCCAGACTAGAGCGCATCATGGCTTGTATCTCTCCAAACTCAGTGTTGTTAATCCATCACGATTTTGAAGGGGGGTGTTAGAGTATTACATATAGTCATGTAACCTTTTTGTATTTATCCCATTATATAAGGGGTTTCCTGCATATATTCTATACATGTACATGTATATATACTGGTCTTTGGCTTCCTGAAAATACAAGTTGCATATTTCCTAACAACCTCATCCCGCTCGCCGACGCCCTGCTGTCGTTGCACCGCACCCCGGTTGTCGCCGCCGCCACACCTCGCCGCTCGCCGCCGCTGCCGATGTCGTTGCACCTTATCCCGATCGCCGCCGCCACACCTCATCCCGCTCGCCGATGCCGCTTCTGCCGCTGCACCTCATCACGGTCGCCGCCGCCGCCATACCACATCCTGCTCACCGACGCCGCCGATGCCGCTGCACCTCATCCCGGGTGTCGCCGCCACACCTCATCCCGCTCGTTGATGTCGCTTCTGCCGCTGCACCTCACCCCGGTCGCTGTCGTCACACCACATCCCGCTCGCCGACGCCGCTGCTACCGCTACAACTCACCCCGGTCGCCGCCGCACGTCACTCAACTCATCGTTGGATGACCACCACGGTCGTGCACTCCAGGAGCGCACCATGGGCGCAGTCGTGAGAATTTGTCTACGGCGACGGTGGCCAAGAGGCAATCCTTGAGGTTGAGGAGCCAAGCGTCGAGATCCGATGGCAAGGTGGTAAGGTGCTGCTAGGAGGCGTTGACGGATCGTATGGCGAAGGCGAATACTCGACACGGTGAAGCCTCGAGGATGAGCGGGGTTCCTGTCTTCTCGTTATATGCAAGAGAGCAATTCTATTTTCTACTTCCTCTGTCCTATAATAAAAAAGTGTTTTTACATTACACTAGTATCGAAAACGTCTTATATTACACTAATATAAAAAATGTTTTTATATTACGGGACAGAGAAAATAGATGTGAAGCGATGTCACATGTTCGATCTACAACTCCCGTTATTACTTGCTTGTAATTAGCCTTGCATCATGTCTAGCCCGGGTGGATGTATGGTCTGCCGCCGCCTGGCACAACAGCTGCATAGACATGGATGGTAGTCCGGATGCTCTGCAAGTCGCTCATGCCCGTCCTGTCTGTCCGCCAACGACGAGGTGTCTTCGATGTTCGAGCTGCATGTCGCTGCACTGCTAGCCGACATCACGGCCTCCATTGCCGATCGATGTGCAAGACTGGTTTTTCTACTGGGTATTGCTCTATGGTAATACACACATTCTGTTATGATAATACATACATTGTCTGGCACATATACATCACACTGTCTTTTTTTTTTCAATCCAGCTAATTTCTTACCCACATCTGTGACGTGTGGGACAACTAGCGAGAAGGACACACGACAGAGTGACTAGTTGGTATGTCTGAAGTAAAAAAAGGTAGTATTACATCCCATTCACCCATACTTTTCAGTCTGATTATATAATTTGTATCAATTATATCTTTTAAACAAAATATCCGATTGATAAACCGTTTGGATATTACTTCCTCAGTTCCTAAATATAAATCTTTGTAGAGATTTCATTATTGGATTACATATGGATGTGTATAGACATGTTTTAGAGTGTAGATTCGCTTATTTTGCTCCGTATGTAGTCCCCTATTAGAATGTCTAAAAAGACTTATATTTAGGAACGGAAAGAGTAGTACTCATGATATTTAAATCTTTAAAACAAGACCAGTTTTAGACACGGTTGAATTTCAAATTCAAATTATTTTTGGTTGCATGTTTTCATTGCCTTTTCATTCCAGATATCGGGTACTATTTCATTGAGGTTTCGTTCTTATTTTTGAAGTCTTGACATAAAATTTTCATATCATTTAGTCAAATTATTTTTTATGATTGGGTTGGGTTTCCATACGATTTCGTTTCTGTGGCACGGCTATTTTACATGTTTTCATCTACAGCCGGGGGAGGAGGATGTGGGGACGCTGGCGATGGGGATCTTCGGGCGGAGCAGCAGGCCATCCTTGATTTCCTCCGGTCGGAGTCGAAAGCGGATGCAAGACGCCATCGCCGGCAGGAGATGGAAGCGCAAGAAGCCGCGGAACATGCAGAGTGCTTGGCCTACATCGATGAGATGGAGCGGGAGGAGGATGAACCGGAGCCCTCCTCCCCGCCCGTCCAGCCAGCGTCCAGCTCCGTCGTCGTGGACATCACCGACGACGAAGAGTAGCTAGGGTAGTACGTAGGATTTTCTTTGCATGCTTTTGTATGGATGTAGGGGATGAAATTTGAGAGATGGGGATGCAGATTGACGGATTTGACGCGTCTGCTCAGTGTTCGCGGACGCGTCCAGGCACGTCTGCGGACGTTTGAGGGGCCGAATTTGTCATATCCGATTGTAGATGCTCTTAGTTTTGGATTGTTAGCCATGCTGCACGTCAATTTTTGTGCCCTGCATCCTTCAGTTTAGCATTTGATCTTGCATGTTGAGCTGATGCTATTGGTAACTCGTATAAGCCCCTTAATAAAACACCAACATGTCTTTAGTTCTTTGTTTGTCTTGCTTTGCTAATTTTTGTAGTCGATCTCTAAAAAATTTATTTAAGAGAAAAATTCATTGTAGGTCCTTAAACTCGTCGCGGTGGTCACTTTAATTCACGTAGTTATAAATACCCGAAATGCGGTCACAAGACTTGTCCTGGGTTCCTGTTATACGGTTTTGTTTTTGTACAAGCTGATTTGACGGTTGACTGGACTGTCCACGCGTACGTTGACTGTCAAGTCAGCTCTACGTCAGACCCCTCCAATACATGTGGGAACGTTGCATGAAAGATAAAAAAAATCCTACGCACACGCAGATCTATCCATGATGATGAGCATCTACGAGAGGGAGAGTGGATCTACATACCCTTGTAGATCGCTAAGCGGGAAGCGTTAAGAAATGCGGTTGGTGTAGTCGAACTTCTTCGCGATTCAAATCGCCGTGCGTCCCGCGATCCAATCACGATCCGTCCCGCGATCCGATCACGATCCGTCTCGCGATCCGATCACGATACGTCTCACAAACTTGATCACGATCCGTCCTACGAACTTGATCACGATCCTTCCGATCTAGCACCGAACGGACGGCACCTCCGCGTTCAGCACACGTACAGCTTGATGACGATCTCCACCGTCTTGATCCAGCAAGAAGGAGTGGAGAGGAAGAAGAGTTCTCCGGCAGCCTGACGACGCTCCGGCAATGGTGGTGGAGCAATTCCGGCAGGGCTTCGCCTAAGCACTGCAGAAATCCAATTTAGAGGAGAAACTATGCACTGCAGGAACGGGTAAGACGTGACTGAAATTCTAGTGCAAAAACCATAAAACCTCCAGTATATATAAGAGGAGAGAAGGAGAGGAGGCATCCTTGGCTTCCTAAGCCAAGGGCTTTGGCCGAAGGAGGTGGAGGAGGTGGAGTCCACTTCCAATCCTAGTAGGACTAGGATTCACCTATTTTGCCTTTTTTCACCTTTTTCTCTTGGGTTTTTTCTTCCAGCCGCATGGGCCTCTTGTGGTTGTTCCACCAGCCCACTGAGAGCTGGTTTCCACTCTTCCACAGCCCATGTAGCCTCTTGGGTCGAAATACCCCTCCCGGAGGTCTCCCGGTACACTATCGGCACTCTCGGTACACTACCGATGAGCCCGAAACTTTTCCGGTGACCAAAACAGGACATCCTATATATGAATCTTTACCTCCGGACCATTTCGGAGCTCCTCGTGACGTCCGAGATCTCATCCGGGACTCTGAACAAAACTTCAGTCACCATCATACATAACACTATACTACCGAAACATCACCAAACCTTAAGTGTGCAGACCCTGCGGGTTCGAGAACTATGTAGACATGACCGAGACACCTCTACGGTCAATAACCAATGGCGGGACCTGGATGTCCACATTGGTTCCTACATATTCTACAAAGATCTTTATCGGTCGAACCTCTATGTCAAGGATTCAGTTAATCCCGTATGATGTTCCCTTTGTTCTTCGGTATGTTACTTGCCAGAGATTTGATCGTCGGTATCTCCATACCTAGTTCAACCTCGTTACTGGCAAGTCTCTTTACTCGTTCCGTAATACAAGATCTCGCAACTAATACTCGGTCACATTGCTTGCAAGGCTTATTGTGATGTTGTATTACCGAGTGGGCCCTGAGATACCTTTCCGTCACACGGAGTAACAAATCCCAGTCTTGATCCATGCCAACTCAACAGACACCCTCGGAGATACCTGTAGAGCACCTTTGTAGTCACCCAGTTACGTTGCGATGTTTTATACACACAAGGTACTCCTCTGATATCTGTGAGTTGCATGATCTCATGGTCATAGGAACATATACTTGACATGTAGAAAACAGTAGCAATAAACTGACACGATCATAAGCTATGTTTGTAGTTTGGGTCTTGTCCATCACATCATTCTCCTAATGATGTGATCCCGTTATCAAATGACATCTCATGTCCATGGCTAGGAAACCTTAACCATCTTTCGATCAACGAGCTAGTTCACTAGAGGTATACTAGGGACATTGTGTTTGTCTATGTATCCACACATGTATCCATGTTTCCAATTAATACAATTATAGCATGGACAATAAACGATTATCATGAACAAGGAAATACAATAATAAACACTTTATTTATTGCCTCTAGGGCATATTTCCAACAGTCTCCCACTTGCACTAGAGTCAATAATCTAGTTCACATCACTATGTGATTTACATTGTAATGAATCGAACACCCATGCAGTTCTGGTGTTGATCAGGTTTAGCCCTTGGAAGAGGTTTAGTCAACGAGTCTGCAACATTCAGATCCGTGTGCACTTTGCAAATATTTATGTATTTCTCCACGATGTTATCACGGATGGATTTGAAGCATCGCTTTATGTGTCTGGTCCTCTTGTGAAACCTTGGTTCCTTGGCCAGAGCAATGGCACCAGTGTTGTCACAGAACAGGTTCATTGGATTCAGTGCACTGGGCACTACTCCAAGATCTGTCATGAACTGCTTCATCCAGACACCTTCCTTCGCCGCCTCCGAGGCTGCGATGTATTCCGCTTCGCACGTAGAATCAGCTACCATGCTTTGCTTGGAACTGCACCAGCTTATCGCTCCCTCATTAAGAATAAATACGTATCTGGTTTGCGACTTAGAGTCGTCCGGATCAGTGTCAAAGCTTGCATCGACGTAACCCTTTAGGACGAGCTCTTCATCACCTCCATAAACGAGAAACATTTCCTTAGTCCTTTTCAGGTACTTAAGGATATTCTTGACCGCTTGCCAGTGCTCCATTCCAGGATCACTTTGAAACCTTCCGGCCATACTTATGGCAAGGCTGACATCGGGTCTTGTGCACAACATTGCATACATGATAGAGCCTATGGATGAAGTATAGGGGATGACACTCATATTTTCTCTATCTTCTGCAGTTACTGGGCATTGAGTCTCACTCAACTTTACACCTTGTAACACAGGCAAGAACCCCTTCTTGGACTGTTTCATTTTGAACTTCTTCAAAACTTTATCAAGGTATGTGCTCTGTGAAAGTGCTATTAAGCGTCTCGATCTATCTTTATAGATCTTAATGCCTAATATGAAAGCAGCTTCTCCTAGGTCCTTCATTGAAAAACTCTTGTTCAAATATTCCTTCACGCTTTACAGCATTTCTATATTGTTTCCAATCAGCAATATGTCATCCACATATAATACTAGAAACGCTATAGAGCTCCCACTCACTTTCTTGTAAATACAAGCTTCTCCATAAACTTGTATAAACTCAAACGCTTTGATCACCTCATCAAAGTGCTTATTCCAACTCCGAGATACTTGCACCAGTCCATAAATGGATCGCTGGAGTTTGCAAACTTTGTCAGCATTCTCTGGATCGACAAAACCTTTGGGTTGCATCATATACAACTCTTTCTCAAGGAAACCGTTGAGGAATGCTGTTTTGACATCCATCTGCCAAATTTCATAGTCGAAATAAGCAGCTATTGCTAACATGATTCTGACAGACTTAAGCATCGCTACGGGTGAGAAAGTCTCATCGTAGTCAACTCCTTGAACTTGTGAAAAACCCTTTGCCACAAGTCGAGCTTTATAGACGGTGACATTACCGTCCGCGTCTGTCTTCTTCTTAAAGATTCATTTGTTCTGAATGGCATTTCGCCCTTCAGGTAATACTTCCAAAGTCCATACTTTGTTTTCATACATGGATCCCATCTCGGATTTCATGGCCTCTAACCATTTCTCGGAATCCAGGCCCATCACTGCTCCTCCATAGCTCGTAGGTTCATTGTTGTCCAACAACATGACCTCCAAGACAGGGTTGCCGTACCACTCAGGGGTAGTACGCGGCCTTGTCGACCTACGAGGTTCAATAGCAGCTTGATCCGAAGCTTCATGATCATCATCATTAACTTCCTCTTCTACCGTCATAGGTTCTATAGAAACATCTTTATGCGGTGCGCTACTTTCTGGTTGAAGTAAAGGTTCAATAACCTCATCAAGCTCTATTTTCCTCCCACTCAATTCTTTCGAGAGAAACTCTTTCTCAAGAAATGTTCCGTTCTTAGCGAAAAACACTTTGTCTTCGGATCTGAGATAGAAGGTATACCCGACTGTCTCTTTCGGGTATCCTATGAAGACGCATTTCCCGCTTTGGGTTCCAGCTTTTCAGGCTGAAGCTTTTTGACATAAGCATCACATCCCCAAACTTTAAGAAATGACAACTTTGGCTTCTTGCCAAACCACAGTTCATATGGCGTCGTCTCAACGGATTTTGATGGTGCCCTATTTAAAGTGAATGCAGTTGTCTCTAATGCATAACCCCAAAACGATAGTGGCAAATCAGCAAGAGACGTCATAGAACGCACCATATCTAATAAGGTTCGATTACGATGTTCGGACACACCATTACGTTGTGGTGTTCCGGGCGGTGTCAACTGTGAAACTATTCCACACTG
The DNA here is from genome assembly GCA_022496015.1 of Hordeum marinum. Lineage (NCBI taxonomy): Eukaryota > Viridiplantae > Streptophyta > Magnoliopsida > Poales > Poaceae > Hordeum > Hordeum marinum. The sequence goes on from CM039677.1 coordinate 59,439,172, forward strand.
TCTTAAGTGACTGCCAAACTCATAACTCAGATATTCACCTCCTCGATAAGATCGTAGGAACTTAATCTTCTTGTTATGATGATTCTCAACTTCACTCTGAAATTGCTTGAACTTTTCAAACGTTTCAGACTTGTGTTTCATTAAGTAAATATACCCATATCTACTTAAGTCATTAGTGAAGGTAAGAAAATAACGATATCCACCACGCGCTGTAACATTCATCGGACCGCACACATCAGTATGTATGATTTCCAATAGGTCACACGCCCGTTCCATTGTTCCAGAGAACGGCGTTTTAGTCATCTTGCCCATGAGGCATGGTTCACATGTGTCAAGTGATTCAAAATCAAGTGACTCCAAAAGTCCATCAGCATGGAGCTTCCTCATGCGTTTTACACCAATATGACCTAAACGGCAGTGCCACAAGAAAGTGGTACTATCATTATCAACTCTACATCTTTTGGCATCAATGTTATGAACATGTGTGTCATCACTATCAAGATTCAATATGAATAAACCCCTAACATTGGGTGCATGACCATAAAAGATATTACTCATATAAATAGAACAACCTTTATTCTCTGATTTAAATGAGTAACCGTCTCGCAATAAACAAGATCCAGATATAATGTTCATGCTTAACGCAGGCACTAAATAACAATTATTCAGGTTCATCACTAATACCGATGGTAATCGAAGAGAGAGCGTGCCGACGGCGATCACATCAACCTTGGAACCATTTCCCACGCGCATCGTCACTTCGTCCTTTGCCAGCCTTCGTTTATTCTGTAGTTCCTGCTTTGAGTTGCAAATGTGAGCAACCGAACCGGTATCAAATACCCAGGCACTACTACGAGAGCTAGTAAGGTACACATCAATAACATGTATATCATATATACCTTGTTTGTCGTTGGCCGCCTTCTTGTCAGCCAGGTACCTGGGGCAGTTCCGCTTCCAGTGACCAGTTCCCTTGCAATGAAAGCACTCAGTTTCTGGCTTGGGTCCATGCTTGGGCTTCTTTACAGGAGTAGCAACTGCTTTGCCATCCTTCTTGGTTTTACCCTTCTTGCCCTTGCCCTTGACTTTGCCATTTTTCTTGAAACTAGTGGTTTTATTGACCATCAACACTTGATGTTCTTTCTGGATTTCAGACTCAGCGACTTTTAGCATCGCAAACAGCTCGGCGACTGACTTGTTCATCCCGTGCATGTTATAGTTCATCACAAAGCTCTTGTAACTAGGTGGCAGTGATTGAAGAACTCTGTCAGTGATCGCCTCTGGCGGAAGGGCAATTCCCAACTCCGCTAGACGAGTTGAATACCTAGACATTCTGAGTATATGTTCACTGAGAGACCCGTTCTCCTCCATCTTGCAAGCATAGAACTTATCGGAGGTTTCATACCTCTCGATTCGGGCGTTCTTCTAAAAGATAAACTTCAACTCCTGGAACATCTCATATGCTCCATGACGTTCAAAACGTCTTTGAAGTCTCGGTTCTAAGCCATACAATATTGCGCACTGAACTATTGAGTAATCTCCAGTACGTGCCTCCCAAGCGTTCTTAACTTCTTCGGAGGTCATGTCTTCTGGTTGGCCACCAAGCGGTGCATCAAGGACATATGATTTCTAGGAAGCCGTGAGGATAATCCTCATATTATGGGCCCATTCAACAAAGTTACTTCCCTCATCTTTCAGTTTAGCTTTCTCTAGGACCGCATTAAAATTCAGGGGTGCTACTGCGCGAGCCATTGATCTACAACATAAATATGTAAAGTTTACTTAGACTATTGTTCAAGATAATGAGTTTAGTTAATCAAATTACTAAAGCTCCCACTCAAATTGACATCCCTCAGGTCATCTGAGTGTCACATGAACCAAATCCACCAACTCAAGTCCGATCATCACGTTAGTTGAGGTGGCTTCAATGGTGAACATCATTATGTTGATCATATCTACTATATGACTCATGTTCGACCTTTCGGTCTCTTGTGTTCCGAGGCCATGTCTGTACATGCTAGGCTCGTCAAGTTTAACCCGAATGTTCTGTGCGTGCAACACTGGCTTGCACCCGTTGTATGTGAACGTAGAGTCTATCACACCCGATCATCACGTGGTGTCTCAACACGATGAACTTTCGTAACGGTGCATACTCAGGGAGAACACAATTTTATCTGGAAATTTAAGTGAGGGATCACCTTATAATGTTGTCGTCGTACTAAGCAAAACAAGGTGCATAAAGGGATTAACATCACACGCAATTCATAAGTGACATGATATGGCCATGAACTTGTGCTTTAGATCTCCATCTTGAAAGCACCGGTATGATCTCCATCGTCACCGGCACGACACCATGATCTCCATCATCTTGATCTCCATCAACGTGTCGCCATCGAGGTTGTCACGCCTTGCATGCTTCTACTACTATTGCTAGCGTTTAGCGATAAAGTAAAGCATTACATAGCGCTTAATGATTGACACGCAGGTCATACAATAATTAAAGACAACCCTATGGCTCCTGCCGGTTGCCGTACTCATCAACATGCAAGTTGTAAAATTCTATACATCACATGATCATCTCATACATCACATATATCACATCATGTAATTGGCCATATCATATCACAACATACCCTGCAAAAACAAGTTAGACGTCCTCTAATTGTTGTTGCATGTTTTACATGGCTGCTATGGGTTTCTAGCAAGAAATATTCTCACCTACGCATAAACCACAACGGTGATACATAATTTGCTTTTCAACCTTCTCAAGGACCGCCTTTGTCGAATCCGATCCAACTAAAATGAGAGAAACTGCCACCCGCAAGCCATCTAGGCAACAAGTTGCATCGAGGGAACCGGTCTCTCGTAAGCGTACGAGTAATGTTGGTCCAGGCCGCTTCATCTCACAATACCACTGAACCAAAATCCGACCAAGGGAGGAAGCAATCTAAGCATCAATGCTCACAAACCTTTTGTGTTCTACTCGAGATCTTATCAACACATAGACCTAGCTCTGATACCATTATTGGGAACGTTGCATGGGAAACAAAAAAATTCCTACGCACACGCGGATATATCCATGGTGATGAGCATCTACGAGAGGGAGAGTGGATCTATATACCCTTGTAGATCGCTAAGCGGAAAGCGTTAAGAAACGCGGTTGGTGTAGTCGAATGTCTTAGCGATCCAAATCACCGTGCGTCCCGCGATCCAATCACGATCCGTCCCGAGATCCAATCACGATCCATCCCGCGATCCGATCACGATTCGTCCCACGAACTTGATCACGATCCGTCCTACGAACTTGATCACGATCCTTTCGATCTAGCTCCGAACGGACGGCACCTCCGCGTTCAGCACACATACAGCTTGATGACGATCTCCACCGTCTTGATCCAGCAAGAAGGAGTGGAGAGGAAGAAGAGTTATCCGGTAGCCTGGCAGCGCTCCGGTGATGGTGGTGGAGCAATCCCGGCAGGGCTTCGCCTAAGCACTGCAGAAATCCAATCTAGAGAAGAAACTATGCACTGGAGGAACGGGTAGCACGTGGCTGCAATTCTTGTGCAAAAACCTTAAAACCTCCAGTATATATAAGAGGAGAGGAGGAGAGGAGGCATCCTTGGCTTCCTAAGCCAAGGGCTTCGGCCGAAGGAGGTGGAGGAGGTGGAGTCCACTTCCAATCCTAGTAGGACTAGGATTCACCTATTTTGCCTTTTTTCCACCTTTTTCTCTTGGGTTTTTTCTTCCAGCCGTATGGGCCTCTTGTGGTTGTTCCACAAGCACACTAAGGGCTCGTTTCCACTCTCCAACAGCCCATGTAGCCTCTTGGGTCGAAATACCCCTCCCGGAGGTCTCCCGGTACACTACCGGCACTCCCGGTACACTACCGATGAGCCCGAAACTTTTTCGGTGACCAAAACAGGACTTCCTATATATGAATCTTTACCTCCGGACCATTCCGGAGCTCCTCATGACGTCCGGGATCTCATCCGGGACTCCGAGCAAAATTTCGGTCACCACCATACATAACTCTATACTACCGAAACGTCACCAAACCTTAAGTGTGCAGACCCTACGGGTTCGAGAACTATGTAGACATGACCGAGACACCTCTACGGTCAATAACCAATGGCGGGACCTGGATGTCCACATTGGTTCCTACATATTCTATGAAGATCTTTATCGGTCGAACCTCTATGTCAAGGATTCAGTTAATCCCGTATGATGTTCCCTTTGTTCTTCGTTATGTTACTTGCCCGAGATTCGATCGTCGGTATCTCCATACCTAGTTCAACCTCGTTACCGGCAAGTCTCTTTAACCGTTTCGTAATACAAGATCTCGCAACTAACACTTAGTCACATTGCTTGCAAGGCTTATTGTGATGTTGTATTACCTAGTGGGTCCTGAGATACCTCTCCGTCACACGGAGTAACAAATCCCAATCTTTATCCATGCCAACTCAACAGACACCCTCGGAGATACCTGTAGAGCACATTTATAGTCACCCAGTTATGTTGCGACGTTTGATACACACAAGGTACTCCTCTGATATCTGTGAGTTGCATGTTCTCATGGTCATACGAACATATACTTGACATGCAGAAAACAGTAGCAATAAACTTACACGATCATAAGCTATGTTTGTAGTTTGGGTCTTGTCCATCACATCATTCTCCTAATGATGTGATCCCGTTATCAAATGACATCTCATGTCCATGGCTAGGAAACCTTAACCATCTTTCGATCAACGAGCTAGTTCACTAGAGGTATACTAGGGACATTGTGTTTTTCTATGTATCCACACATGTATCCATGTTTCCAATTAATACAATTATAGCATGGACAATAAACGATTATCATGAACAAGGAAATACAATAATAAACACTTTATTTATTGCCTCTAGGGCATATTTCCAACACAATACTCTTTCCTTATAACTTCAAGTGAGTGTTACTGTCTTGTGCATATTCGGTTTCCCTTATTACTCGAGGTTTATAGTAATGTAACTGATGAGTTATGCATGCATGTGCAGTTTTCACTTTATTCTGCTAGAGATTCAGCTTGAGCGGGGAGTAGTAATCGTCTTAGGCTCGAAACGAAAAGATCCTCAGGATTATGCGGACATGGCTGAAATTCTCTAGAAGTAAGTTCAATCGATCATTATCGCATCATATCGACAACTTTGTTCATTTCCTGATATCAAGTAATTATTTTCTTTGTCTGGCAGGGTTTGGAAAGAGTTCACAGCAATTGTTCCGGCACTGCCGGGGGAGCTGCGATTTACACACCCGAAAGTAAGTACTACTAGCTAGTTCCGCGCATCTCCCATTGATTCTAGTTTCATCAATACCATTTATCATGCTTGATTATCAGTTTGATTGAACTCTATTTCTCGTAAAGTGCTTGTGGCAGAAAACCGAAAATGATTTATGTGGATACTACGTTTGCGAGTTCATCTACAACGCGACGACCCCTAAGCGGGGCTACTCTGAAAAATAATTTCAAGTGCGTAAGCAATAATATTCACAATTTTATTTTATTACCATATATATGTATTGACCCTCTTCTTCAAATTAGATGTGACAGATGCGGGATGAACTCCTACCACATGATCGCATACGAGCAATTCAAGAAGAATTGGCGGGATTCTTTCTTGACCACGTCATAAATAAAGCCGGAGAATACCATCTGGAAGTTGACATTAGATGTTAGGGATTGTAAGAGATCTTATATTGTATATATGTAGCTAGTAGCGTCGGATATATATACGAAAACTTGTTATACGACCAATCTCTCGAAGAAAGAGAGGTCGATCACTTCTATCTCTGTATGTTCATGATGATTTTCTGTACTTAATGGTTCCTTTATTTGCTTACTAGCTAGCGTGTCGAGTTCTCTCTATAGTAGCTAGCATCGACCAAGCACGGAGAAAGAGAGGACACTTCTCTCTATCAATTAGCTAGCTAAAACAATATAAACCCCCTAAATTAACCATCCAAAACCCCCTAACCCCCACTCCCTTTCAAAAAAAACCAGCAACTGCTAGATGCTGACGCGTGGATGCTGACGCGTGTTACCAACCGGGACTAAAGGTCCTCCTGCCTGGGCTCCCAGCACCGGCCACATGGAGCCCCTTCTGTCCCGGTTGGTAATGAACCGGGACTAAAGGTTTTGGGCTTTAGTCCCGACCCTTTAGTCCCGGTTCCAGAACCGGAACAAATGGTGGAGCCCCTTCTGTCCCGGTTGGTAAGTGAACCGGGACTAAAGGTTTTGGGCTTTAGCCCCGACCCTTTAGTCCCGGTTCCAGAACCAGAACAAATGGGCCTTTTTCTACTAGTGGTTCAATAAGAATATCCTTCCGAATAGAAAATTCTGTCTAATGAAAACTTATTAATAAACATCACACATGAAATAACAACACATTTAATCATGTAAATGACCAACTGCAGTTTCTTAATTAGCATTTTTAGAACTTCTTGCATGTCTAATGAAAATGATGCATCTTAAAGGCATATCACTCAGCTACAATACAGTCAAAAAAAATTGTCCAAATTTTGGCTCTAACTCAACATAAATGTTTAACACAAGTCCTAATCACGACTTACAGAAAAAAATAACAACATCTTGCATGTCCAAAAAATAGTACATTGATCTATAACATCTTCAACATACTGTTCTGACAAATGTTACTTCCAAGAAGTTAACATCGCATAGCTAATGACGGGCTATAGAACTAACTAATTTCCAATGTGCATGCACACTAATATTCATGTATTGCAAAGATCATACCTTGAACTTCAACTTAGTAGTTCACTTCACACGGCAAATCATACTCCTGAAGCTCCAAATTACTTCACAAACTGATGAAATATTACCTAAAACAGCAGATAATACATACTTAGAAACTAATCAAACCAAGTAAAAACATCATGCATGCGAACACAACCAACAAAAATGTACTGCTCTGACCCGCTGAGCTATGCTTCCTCCGTGTTCTTAACAGTCGGAAAGATATGAGAGGGAGCAGTGTGTGCGCGAGAGAGTAGGCACCGTATGCGCGAGAGAGAGTGCGCGTGAGAGAGTAGGCAGTGTGTCTGTGCGAGAGAGCAGATATGGTATGTGCGCGAGAGAGAGCTGGTATCGTGTATAAAAAAAATACAGACACTATAGTGTCGACACACCGCGTTAGAATTTGCTCTCGTGTCCGCCGCAGCAACAGCAACACTGTCTCGAACGCGCCCGAAAATCAACATCCTTTAAAAAAACAGCGTTGTCGTGCATGCACTGCCCTGGACAGCAGGAATCAGCATTTCAGCTGTTCCCGCGCAGCCACGAATATAACCTCAAAATGACGTGGTAATCAGCGTCGTCTAAATCGTTTTCCGCGCCGTGCGTCAGCTAGCGGTACCTAGAAATCAACGCCGTCAACGTCGCGTCGTGCAGCGCTGGGACAGGCTACGAAGATGCCGCCAGGGCTGGTGGCGGCCGGGCCCGCGCTGCCGCCTCGGCTGCTAGCGACAGGGCCCGCAGCTGCCGTCCGTTCCGTCATGGGGCTGGCGCAACGGGAATCACGGCCGGCCGTCAGCGCTGGTGACGGCAGGCCCCAGCCGTCTGCGCTGGTAGCGACAGGAGGGTCTGATATGACACTTTGACTCGCAGGTGGTGTGTTTTGATAATTCGACTCGACAGGTGTGGACAAAAATTCGTGTCATCACAACTCCAGAACAAGGCTGCGAGAGCGACGGCGGCAAGGAGCCGCCGACAAGTGCGGGAAGGACAAGGACAAGAAGGCGCCGCCCCCCGATCCCCGTGGTCACCCCGGTGCTCAAGATTGTCATGCACTGCGATGGCTCTGCACACCGCATCCGCGCCTCCGTCCGGTGCTTCCCAGGTACGAACAACATCCTTTTCTCTCCGTTTCTTGCAGTTTCTGAGTTCTGACGACGATCGGCCTGGTGGGCGCGCTTGTGTGTCGACCTGCAGGGGTGGAGGGCGTGGCCATGGAGGTGGACAAGGGGTCCATGACCATCATCGGCCGCTTGGACGCCAAGAAGCTGCGTGACCGCGTCGCCTCCAAGACCAGGAAGAAGGTCGAGCTCATCGGCGGCAAGGACGGCAAGAGCCGTGGTGGCGGGGACAAGAACAAGTGCGCCGACGGCGAGGGCAAGCAGGAGCCGGACAAGGAGGAGGAGAAGAAGGAGCAGGATGACAAGTGTGGCGGCAATGCCGGGAAGGGGAAGGGCGGCAAGTACAACAAGAAGCCGGCCGTGGTGCGTCCTTTATCCTTTCTCCCTCCCTCCTTGATGCACACACTGATCTGTTCGCCGCTCTGCTAATGCTATGCGTATGCTCATGATGAGCTTGCTCTGCTCGACCGATTGCGCGATTTGTTTTAATGTCAGCCGGTGATCGTCACGGTGGTGCTCAAGATCGGCTCCGCTGGCCTCCATTGCGACGGCTGCATGCACCGCATCCGCTGCAAGCTCCTCAAGATCAAAGGTATCCGCAGCTCCTCCTCCACCTGCCCTATCCTGCATGAACGCCAGATTTTTCTTCAGAGACGGACACGGCGCACGCACGCTAGGTGCTCGACCGAATTCGCTGTCTCTGCGCACTCACATCGCTGAGCACGCAAACGCCACGGATTCCATCTGAATGTGTCAATGTTCGTCTGCGTCGTCTGATCACGTACCTGCATTGTTCATGCAGGCGTGGAGCAGGTGAAGATGGACCCGGCCAAGAACCAGGTGACGGTGACGGGCACCATGGACGCCAAGGCACTGCCGGAGAAGCTCCGCAAGAAGCTGGGCCGCCCCGTCGACATGGTGTCTCCTGGCAAAGGGGACAAGGACGGCTGCAACAAGGACGGGAAGCAGCAGCAGCAGCAGCGGCGGCGGCGGGACGGCAAGCAGGGCGGTGACGGGAAGCGGTGCAAGGAGGCGGCGGAGAAGGCGTTGGCGGCGGAGCTGCAGCTGTGAAGACGGCCTTCTACGACCAGCGGGCGATGCAGGCCACCGACCAGACGGCCTTCAATGACCGTCGACTGGACGGACGATCGGAGGACTGACAGATAGATAGTAGATAGATAGGAAGCTGGGGAGAAACTGGGAATTTTGTATAGGCAACCGAACAGATCGATGCAGAATTCAGTCGTTGGTTGATGATTACTCTGTTTTTTGGGGGGGCGTGAGGGAGGATTGCAATGTGCATGCAAGCTCTTGTTACTACTAGATTCTTGGCCATGTTTGGTGATGTGATGATGATTTGTTGATGGAACCATTGGCTGGCTGCTGCAAACGATTTTGGGGTAAACTGCTGAAACGTGCAGATGTTCTGAAGTTCTTGAGATGTGATGTGATGGTACTACCGCATTATGATCAATGATGGCACATCATTATGTGTGATCTTCGTGAGATGTACCTCAAAACCGTGTCATGCTGGTTGGTTCCTGGTTGGAGGTACTGCATTGTGATGGATGCTTGTGTGTTTGTAGATCGTCAGGTACTAGTGGAGATCGCTGGCATGTGTCATGTGAGTGGGGTGTGTGCATGCGGCAGCATGTTTTCTTTTGCTTCTTCAGATAAGAAATGGTTTGTTTGTTTTGCCTGTGAGCAGAGAGTACTTGAGCACACTGCTGGTAGTACAGGTGCAGTCCAGAACAAAGCTGCGAGAGAGGCGAACGACCAGGTGCGTTGGGGCGTTGGGTGTAATTCTGGCAATTTTGCAACAACAAAAAACCGGTTTCCACGCGTATTGAAGGGGTCCGACGACCTGGAGCTGACTTGGTAGTTAACGCACCCGTGGACATGCCAGTCAACCGCCAGAGTATACGTAGACAAAACCGTATAATGGACCGTATGTAAACCCCATGATAAATTTTGTGACCGTATTTCGGGTATTTTTAACTACGTGAACTCAAGTGACCACCGCGACAAGTTTGAGGACCTATAATGATTTTTTTTTCTTTATTTAACATTTTTGTTGTCGATTTGTAGCAATAGAAAGATAATGGAAGTGATTGAATAAGTTGGGTCATGTTGATACTAGATCCATGTCTTGATTATTCTACTTTTCCATTCCAATGCACAATACTATGCATTCCATTCCAAAGAGCGATTTCGGTGGGTTGATACGATTTCCACTTTGACGGTCCTAAGTTGGCATTCAATGTGGGAACCGCTGCATTGAAAAGATTTGATGTTGGATTTAAGTTTATTTTTAATTCATCTCCAAATGATGTAGGAAGCGATGAAACACCATTCCCTGGTTTCATAATTTTGATATTCCTAAAACCTATTAGGATTTAGGATCTTTTAGAGAAAAAAAAGAGAGGATTTAGGATGCATATCTAAAGGAGATGTGCATCTACCATGTTTTTCAGCGGTTTCGATGGAGAAAAAAATTAAGTTGAAAGATGATGAATATGCTGATACTCGTGGTTTGCTTCGTAGCTCCCTATAAAACTGAATGAAGAAAAAATCAAATGGATTTAAGTTGCTAAATTATAATTAGTTGAAAGAAAGTATTCTTTTGTGTATCCATGGTTATGCTTCTTTTTTACCAGCAAAAGAAGTTGTGTTACAGGAAACTCCTTCTACACATTGAGTGCGATAAAAGTAGAACGGGTCTTGTTTTGTAACGTAAAAATTCAGTTTTAGTAGGTTTGAATCTGTTCCAAAGGTTTTGCTTTGCTGAGATAATTAATGATATAGTTAAGGAAGATGGAAAAAAAATCTCGTTGCAACGCACGGGCATTTTTCCTAGTTAACCTAATGTTGTTTTCAATTTTCTGACATGTACCCTATCAACTAGGCATGCATGCCTAGACTGTAAGGTGATACCTGGAGAGAGTGTTGTCCCCCAGCATAAGCTTATGGTTGCTGACCTCCGCTTTCGGATTCGTGTCCAGCGGGACAAGCGTGCCAAAGTCGCTAGAACGAAGTGGTGGAAGTTCAAGGGGGAGGTAGCTCAGGTGTTCAAGGAGAGGGTCATTAAGGAGGGTGTTGGGGAACGTTGCATGGGAAACAAAAAATTTCCTATGCACACACAAGATCTATCCATGGTGATGAGCATCTACGAGAGGAAGAGTGAATCTACATACCCTTGTAGATCACTAAGCGGGAAGCGTTAAGAAACGCGGTTGGTGTAGTCGAACATCTTCGCGATCCAAATCGCCGAGCGTCCCGCGATCACATCACGATCCGTCCCGCAATCCAATCACGATCCGTCCCGCGAACTCATCACGATCCGTCCCGCGATCTCATCACGATCCGTCCCGTGAACTCATCACGAACCGTCTCGCGATCTTGTTCACGGTCCTTTCGATCTAGCACCGAACGGACGGCACCTCCGCGTTCAGCACACGTGTAGCTTGATGACGATCTCCACCGTCTTGATCCAGCAAGAGGAAGTGGAGAGGGAGAAGAGTTCACCGGCAGCGTGACGGCGCCCCGGTGATGGTGGTGGAGCAATTCCGGCAGGGCTTCGCCTAAGCACTGCGGAAATCCGATCTAGAGGAGCACCGGTGGAACGGGTAGCACGTGGTCGTAAATTAAGTGCCAAAACCCTAGATATCCACTAGTATATATAGGAGGAAGGGAGAGGAGGCTGCGCCCAAGAGGAGGGCTCCCTCTTGGCTTCGGCCGAACTGGTGGAGGGGGAGTCCTCCACCAATTGGGAGTCCAGCTCTCACACGAGAGGTGGAACTTGGGGAGGACTCCACCCCATTTCGGTTTGGGCCTCTCTCCCCTGCGCCTAGGCCACCTTGGCCGACTCCACCAGCCCACTAGGGGCTGGTGGGTCGCCACTTTGGCCCATGGGGTGGGTTGGCCCCACTGGTGGACCCCCGGGACCCATTCGTCACTCCCGGTACACTACCGAAAGTGCCCGAAATCTTTCCGGAGTCCAAACACCACCTTCCTATATATCAATCTTCGTTTCCGGACCATTCCGGAACTCCTCGTGACGTCCGGGATCTCATCCGGGACTCCGAACAACCTTCGGTCTCCACCATGCATAACTCTATACTACCGAAACGTCACCAAACCTTAAGTGTGCAGACCCTGCGGGTTCGAGAACTATGTAGACATGACCGAGACACCTCTACGGTCAATAACCAATAGCGGGCCCTGGATGACCATATTGGTTCCTACATATTCTACGAAGAACTTTATCGGTCGAACCTCTATGTCAAGGATTCAGTCAATCCCGTATAATGTTCCCTTTGTTCTTCGGTATGTTACTTGCCTGAGATTCGATCGTCGGTATCTCCATACCTAGTTCAACCTCATTATCGGCAAGTCTCTTTACTCATTCCGTAATACAAGATCCCGTGGCTAACACTTAGTCACATTGCTTGCAAGGCTTTATTGTGATGTTGTATTACCGAGTGGGCCCTGAGATACATCTCCGTCACATGGAGTAACAAATCCCAGTCCTGATCCATGCCAACCCAACAGACACCCTCGGAGATACCTGTAGAGCACCTTTATAGTCACCCAGTTACGTTGTGACGTTTGATACACACAAGGTACTCCTCCGATATCTGTGAGTTGCATGATCTCATGGTCATAGGAACATATACTTGACATGCAGAAAACAGTAGCAATAAACTGACAGGATCATAAGCTACGTTTGTAGTTTGGGTCTTGTCCATCACACCATTCTCCTAATGATGTGATCCCGTTTATCAAATGACATCTCATGTCCATGGCTAGGAAACCTTAACCATCTTTGATCAACGAGCTAGTCTATTAGAGGCATACTAGGGACATGATTTTGTCTATGTATCCACACATGCATCTAAGTCTCCGATCAATACAATTATAGGATGGATAATAAACGATTATCATGAACAAGGAAATATGATAATAACTAATTTATTATTGCCTCTAGGGCATATTTCCAACAAAGGGCCCTTGGGAGGAAGGAGGTGATGCACACAACATGTGGATGAAGATGGCGACTTGCATTCGTAAGGTGGCCTCAGAGGAGTTTGGAGTGTCCAGGGGAAGTAGAAGAGAAGCTAAAGATACCTGGTGGTGGAATGATGTTGTCCAGAAGGGAATCAAGGAGAAGAAAGATTGTTTCAGACGACTATATCTGGATAGGAGTGCAGACAACATAGAGAAGTACCAGATGGCAAAGAAGGCCGCAAAGCAAGCTGTGAGTGAAGCAAGGGGTCGGGCGTATGAGGACCTCTACCAAAGGTTAGACACGAAGGAAGGCGAAAGGGACATCTATAAGATGGCCAAGAGCCGAGAGAGGAAGACGAGGGATGTTGACCAAATCAAGTGCATCAAGGACGGAGCAGATCAACTCCTGGTGAAGAACGAGGAGATTAAGCATAGATGGCGGGAGTACTTTGACAAGTTGTTCAATGGGGAGAGTGAGAGCTCTACCATTGATCTGGATGACTCCTTTGATGATACTAGCAGGCGTTTTGTGAGGCGAATCCAGGAGTCGGAGGTCAAGGAGGCTTTAAAGAGGATGAAAGGAGGCAAGGCGATGGGCTCCGATTGTATCCCCATTGAGGTGTGGAGAGGCCTCGGGGACATAGCGATAGTATGGCTAACCAAACTTTTAAACCTCATTTTTCGGGCAAACAAGATGCCAGAAGAATGGAGACGGAGTATATTAGTACCAATCTTCAAGAACAAGGGGAACGTTCAGAGTTGTACTAATTACCGTGGAATTAAGATGATGAGCCATACAATGAAGCTATGGGAGAGAGTCATTGAGCACCGTGTAAGAAGAATGACAAGCGTGACCAAAAATCAGTTTGGTTTCATGCCTGGGAGATCGACCATGGAAGCCATTTTCTTGGTACGACAACTTATGGAGAGATATAGGGAGCAAAAGAAGGACATGGATATGGTGTTCATTGACTTGGAGAAGGCCTATGATAAGATTCCGCGGAATGTTATGTGGTGGGCCTTGGAGAAACACAAAGTCCTAACAAAGTACATTACCCTCATCAAGGACATGTATGATAATGTTGTGACAAGTGTTCGAACAAGTGATGGCGACACTGACGACTTTCCAATTAAGATAGGACTGCATCAAGGGTCAGCTTTGAGCCCTTATCTTTTTGCCTTGGTGATGGATGAGGTCATAAGGGATATACAAGGAGATATCCCATGGTGTATGCTCTTTGCGGACGATGTGGTGCTAGTCGATGAGAGCCGGACGGGGGTCAACAGGAAGTTGGAGTTATGGAGGCAAACCTTGGAATCGAAAGGTTTTAGACTTAGTAGGACTAAAACCGAGTACACGAGGTGCGCTTTCAGTACTACTAGGAATGAGGAGGAGGAGGATGTTAGCCTTGATGGGCAAGTGGTGCCTCAGAAGGACACCTTTCGATATTTGGGGTCAATGTTGCAGAAGGATGGGGATATCGATGAAGATGTGAACCATCGAATTAAAGCCGGATGGATGAAGTGGCGCCAAGCTTCTGGCATTCTTTATGACAAGAGGGTGTTGTTGGGTAACGCAGCAGAAAACAAAAATTTCCCGACCTACGCACCAGCCCAGGACCACTATGGAGACTGCATGCAAGGTTTGATCTTTTTCGTTACCGACTCGTAGCGCAGCGGAAGTAGAGTCGATGACGATCGGCGGTGCAGATCCCCGCAGCTAGGATTTACAACCTCCCAATTGCGAGGATGTATACCCTCCTCTGCCCCTCGGACAGCCCTCTGGGAGGCGGTTAGATAGTCCCCCGGACAGTGTCGCGGACAGCCCTTCGGGAGGACCTCCAAAACTTGGACTGTCACTCGGACAGCCCTTCGGGAGGACCTTCGAAACTCAGAAGGTCACACGGACAGCCCTTCGGGAGGCACTCTCGAACTAAGACCAAAACTACGATCTCTCTACAGAGTTGCACACATACGGTGTCATCTATCCGACAGGGCTTCGCCGTCCAGAACTAGTTCCTACCGGAACCCAGACAACCTTTCGGCTCTACGAAACTATTTCGCTGGGAGGGAGAAAAGAAGCCAAACCATTGCAATGGCACTTGTATGTGAGAAGGAGTGAGTTTGTGGGCAGCCCATTCACCTCTATTTATAGGAAAACCAAGGGGGGGGATGGGACTTGGAATTACCAAAATGCCCATGAGGTGAGCACACCACGAGGGCATAAAGGGAAAGCCTCCAAATAGTGTTGCCTGCATCACCATGCCTGCATCATCCCCTAATAGTATTTCCACTATTCACAAATTGTGTTTCCACTATTCACAAATAGTGTTTCTACTATTTGCAATAGTGTTTCCAATAAAGTAATCCAAAAAGCATTTTCACTATTCATAACGACATTTTTCAGCGCCCGTTCAAACTGAAAATATTTATGTGGGCTTAGAACATTTCCAGCACCCACTAAAATAATTTTCAATGTGATCCGGAACAATTCCGGATTAGTGATTTTCATCTGCGAAAAGCATCTAAAGCGGTTCCGACAGCTCCGGAACATTTCCGGTTTTTCTTCCGGAAAATTCCCAGAAGTTTCCAGAATGATTCTGGCACCCTCCAAGAATTATCATGCATGTGCCGAAACCAATTTGACTTAATGGTATCCCCTGAAACAACTTTTCAGTTTCACCGAAAACGTTCCGGTGTTCTCTCTGCGGAACTTTTCCGGTGTCCGAAACTTTTCCGGTGTCCGAAACTTTTTCACTGATTTTCTCTCAGACTCCCTGTCTAGTATTCAGCAGATAGATGACCCTTCAGCGTGTGACCCTATAGGTTCGGTGAAGCATAGACATGACCCGGAACCACTTCCGATCAATGATCAACATCGGAGCCGTGGACACCCATATTGACCCCTATACCCACACAAATGAATATTCGAGTGAACCTCCAGTTGTCGTGTGCTATTCCTGTTGCTTCACGATATGTTACAAATACCCGAGGCGAGACATGTTGGCATCCCCGTGGATCAACAACTTGTCCACTATGCCAGTTACCACGTTACCAGTATTGTTCTCTTTTCTTGTTCCCGTGTTCAGGCATCCCCGTGATCAAATCACAAAGAGTCTGGCCAGACGATGATGGATGCCGTAACACCGAGAGGGCCCAGAGATATCTCTCCATCTCGGAGGAGCAAATCCCAATCTTGAGCTATCAAGTTACTTGACATACTTTTCCATGAACCCGTAAGCCGCCGTAATAGCCACCCATTTACGGATGACGTTTAACAAACCCCAAAGTTCATGAAGCAAGCATGAAGAAACTCGATACTCTCATGGTCTAAGGAATTATGAAAATATTAACTTCTCTGTGTTATTAACCATTAACTTATTGACGAATGTATCTCATAGCATAACATCAATTCGGGTCGATTCAACACAAATGTTCTTCTAACATTGTGACGTCAAAATTGCCGGCATAGCCATGTCCATGATTAGGAAAACAGGATCATCATGCAATACTTGAGCCAGTCTTAGAGGCCAGACTAGGAATACAATTTACCGTTTATTATTCCACACGTGCATACGAGTCTTCCTTCAAGCCTCGTGGTTATTGTAGACTCGAGAACCATAGCAGTTATAGCATGGAACATAAACCTAATTATGAACAGGGAGATAATCAATAACATTTATTATTGCCTCTAGGGCATATCTCCTACAGGTGCCACAAAAGCTAAAAGGCAAGTTCTATAGGACGGCAGTTCGACCCGCAATGTTGTATGGCGCTGAGTGTTGGCCGACTAAAAGGCGACATGTGCAATAGTTAGGTGTGGTGGAGATGCGCAAGATGGATGTGTGGCCACACAAGGAAGGACCGCATCCGGAATGATGATATACGAGATAGAGTTGGGGTAGCGCCAATTGAAGAGAAGCTTGTCCAACATCGTCTGAGATGGTTTGGGCATATTCAGCGCAGGCCTCCAGAAGACCCAGTGCACAGCGGACGGCTTAAGCATGCTGATAATGTCAAAAGAGGCCGGGGTAGACCGAACTTGACATGGGAAGAGTCTGTAAAGAGAGATCTGAAGGACTGGAGCATCATCAAAGAACTAGCCATGGACAGGGGTGCGTGGAAGCTTGCTATCCATGTGCCAGAACCATGAGTTGGTCACGAGATCTTATGGGTTTCACCTCTAGCCTACCCCAACTTGTTTGGGACTAAAGGCTTTGTTGTTGTTGTTACCCTATCAACTAGGGTCTCTACGATAAAAAGTACGGTCGGGGTAAATCACTTCACAATTTTGCGAAGCTCATGCAGGTTTACCCGCCCCGCGACAATTCCAACATAGAATACTCATTGTGCCCCACGACGCCCCTCTTGAAAGCCCACCAAATTTGATTTAGCTGTGGGTGTGTTGCCATCCTTGCCATCTGCTCCAGTCCTTATTCCTCTTAGGATCTTTTTTAGGCGGAGGACTCAGAGAAGCACCCAGGGGAACGATAGCCAACTGATTGCCATCGGTTGATGTATTATCATTTACCAGCGACTGCCTTGTTGCTTGAAACATCGTGCTCTGGTCTCTCACTTCTCTTCCTCTTTGGATCGGTCATCTCAACATATGTTGAGTTGAGTGCGGATCACCATCCTCTTCTTCCAGGTTGTCCTCGACTGGGGAAAAACCTCCTTCCCTTCCACACCTTCCCCCACGGCGGCCTTCACGACCACATCCACCTCCAGGGCCTCTGCTAGCATGCATAAACCAAGTCACCCTCAACTCTTTGAAAACCAATGCAAACGGAGGATCTATGCCATAACCATGCTCAACGTGCCCAAGGTTACCGCAGACAACACACCAGCCAGGGAGTCTTTCGTAGGTCACCTTATAGATCTGGCGTTTATTGACCCTGATGATCGACGCCGCATTCTTCAAGGGCTTGAGCTATGGGTTGTCGCATGCGAGGCCCATGTTCACCTATTGTCCTCTCTATGGCTTCTATTCCTACAGCCATAAAGGGCCTGACTGAACATGGCTTCTATATCGAGAACAGTATAGTTTTCCCCTCTAAATCCCTCTTAAGTGTACCAAATCCTCTGAAAGTCTAAAAGCTGTTAAATCATCTCGTCAACTCTAAAATACCAGATCAATTAGGCCTGACATGCGGCGTAGTTAAACTTGACCCACGTCGGCATCGCTATTCATCGGGTGCAAACGAAGTCACATCAATCTTCAATTGCAATGTACAATCATAGCATATTTGTACCCGCGGAGACATGAATAGAAAAAATTAGTTGATGAAATAGTTGAAAATGTCATCGATATGAGATTGTTCTAGAATGAGGATAGTAAGAGGAAGAAGATCCAACATGGGGAAGAAGAGAATATGAAGAGGAAGGGTTGATGGGGAGAAGATGATTTGGTTGATTCAATGCAATTAAGAGGCAATTTTTTAAAGGGAATGAAGAGGCGAAGGGGAAACACTGGGGCTGATTCTGGATGTGCAAGGGGGAGCGGCTATGGAGGCCACCTACACCGACTTGGTTTGGCATCCCACGCGCAAGAGTCTGGGGGCACACAACGGAATTGAGTGCTACCCAGAAAAATGTCAGAACATGCCGTTTTTTCAAGACATGGAAGGATGTGGTAAACGCAATGCATACGTTGTTTGGTAACTGCATGCATGCAGAGCAATAGATGTTGATGTGGCAGGGTGCGCTAATGTGTATATGCTTCATGTTGAGATAAATCAAGTAGTCGGGATGAACTTCTTAGGTACATAGGATTCCTCACCAATCCCCATGACCCCCCCCCCCCCCCCCCCCCCACACACACACACACATTCCCTTGGACATAAAATTATTGTTTGGCCTGGGGAGCCTTTGAGTGTCAACAACAATAATCCATTCACCCTAAAAAGCAATAATTCATCACAACAACAACAACAACAATAACAATTCATCACAGCAACAACAACAATTCACCACCACAACAACACCATCATTTTATATGACGTTGAATCAAACAAAACAAGAATATATCATCTGGCTAAAGAAAGAGAATCATGACATTAATTCATCACAACAGTTCGTCATATCAGTTCATGGCACGAACTCATCACAACAATTCATCAAAAAATTAATCATCATTTTTGAGTGGCAAAACACTCAACATCATGTTACTCTTATCATTTCGCTCGCCTTCATTTTACGCTCTTGTGAGCGAGCTTCTTTCTCGGTTGAAAATAAAATGTTGATGCAGAATTAATGTTAGTAACTGGCACCCACGTTGTCTCTCTGCCAAAGAAAGGGCACCCCCTGCTTGGAATCCCAATGGATTGGGGGAGCGAGTGGGGAGGCCGTCCCAGTCAAGCCATGTACACCAATCACTGGCTTCAAGGGTTTACCTATGATCCTAATAGGCCATGGCAAGGTTTACCTATGATCCAGGACCCCATGGCTCAAGAGATCTTCAATAGCTTGGTAGAGATCAGGGCTGGTCCTGAGCAGATAGGTTCATACAATGACAGCTTTACTTGGCGCTGGAACAGATCAGGGCAATACTCAGCTAGTTGAGTGATCAAACTACCTATGTACACTCAAATTCTAAATAATACACAATCAGGTTTGTACTTTATTCTTATTATCACCATTTCTAGTATAATACTCCAACTGCTAGATACATCCATTTAAGTGACAACTAATTTCAAACGGAGCGAGTGCTACGTTTTTCTTTTCATGGGAGGTAGTACTTATTAGAGATCGTGGCTTGTCCAAAACAACATATATTCTTGAACAAATACAGGTGCTACAATACTGTAATTTTCAGAAGTTTGTTGATTACATAAACATGCAGCAGCAGCAGCTACAGACGCATGGATACCATTACTGGAAGTTTAGAACTCAACACTTGCAGTGATTCAATCATACACATTTACAACACAACAAAGTCTGCACTGGAATCTTCGTCCAGAAATGAAAAATCGACAACATGTAACTGTTAATAATTGTTAGATGCAGCTAAAGATCTCGGCGGAACAGATTGTACGCAGAGATGAGGGAGTTGACGGCGAAAACCACGAATGCCAGGAACGATATGATGATGGAGTCGTTCGCCATTTTTGGAAAACGATCACTCCCCCAGTTGTCGATCCAATCGCTTACTCGTGCGGTTGCTGATGATGACGATGATATCAAGAGGTATGCCAGGATCTGCAATACATATGAAATAAATAATTAAGGACTGATCTCTCCTTGCAGAGATTGAAGAACTGACGAATTGTATATGCCAGGGAAAGCAAGTTTGTTTCGTACAAACAGAAAAGAATGAACGAAAAAGGAACAACTAAAATTTAAGAGTACAGCCTGTATAAAAGTAGCACACATGAAGGCAAGGCCCTAGGAAACTACCACATGGAACATGAAACAAAAACAGTGTTGAGAAAATGGTTTAGCTGTGACAAGTGAATTTGTTATCGGGGATATATTTAATTTGCATTTCAATTTATGTAGCTAGCAAAAGAAAATATTACTCCTACCTTTTTGCCCTCTTTACTTTGTTGGTTCATCTAAACTAACTGATCAGTGACACATGCACTGGACATGATGTGGCCGTGCAGCCACACAACCAGGTCAGGACATCACACATTAGAGAAGTATATATAAAAATTAAAATGATATGATATGTACTAGCATAGGCCTAATGGCTAATGCGCTATCACCATAATGAAGGTGTTACCAGGGAGCACAGAGCTAATAATATATTCATAGCAACCATTTCCTGGGGACATATTGGGTGCACTAGACCCCTAGTTCAACATCTAAAAAGTCTTGAAAACAATTAACAGCACATGCATGTATATACTATCTCATAATTTTTTAGATTTACATTCGACATAGAACTGAAGAAATGTATAGGACAAAACCATCAGTGAATAGTACCGATAGGATAGTACCACCAGGATACAATTCAGACCAGATTTTGATTTGATATTCATACCATGATTTGTCTATTTTGTGTATGAAGCTTTGAATCGGATTCAGAAATGAAATTTTGTGGCATAGTACATATATTATGTCTATGGCATAAATCAAATTCAGACGTATTTGGCTCAACTTTAGATGTGTTCTTTGGAGGCCTAGTACACTAGTACACCTTAAGGCTGCTAGTGTATTCTATACCCCCCTCCCACTCCCCTGCTTTCTGGGTGGTGTGTGTGGGGGGGGGGGGGGGTATAGGAATCTGAATTCGATTCACAACTTGATACACAAAAGAGACAAAACAGGTTGTGAATAGTATCACATCCAAACCTAAATGGAATGGTATCATGCTGGTATTATTCACAGTAGAACTTTTATTATTATTATTGAATTCAGAACTTGAATATTGTGACACTGTATATACATTTTGTATGAGTACTGTTTGTTTTTTTCTCGATTTTTTATTTCAATGTAAAAGTAAGGATCAGTGCACTAGTAGACCTGAATACCAAATTCAATGACCAATTGTAGCATTTGACTTCAGAATACCATTTAAGGCAGAAAAGTGAAGCTGGTCATGTTCCTCTGGAAGACAGCAACAATTCTCAGTTTTCACTCATTAATCTTTCACTTGTTTGTAAAGATGCAAACATATCAAAGCCATGGTTGTCCATCGTCATATATGAAGTATACATATCACTACAGGACACAGGGTAATATGCATGCCAAACACAATCACCCACTTTGCAATCCACATTATGCTGCATATAATAGAACCAAATTGTTTAGAATTCACTGGAGAACTTGAGCTAGACAATTGTCAACTAGCACTAAACAGCAATTAACGACTATAAGGCTTCATTCAGATTTCTAGAATTCTAGTGCAAGTTGGGGCAATCAGAATGTATGCATTTCGAGCATACCGAGAGCATGAAGCACAACCAGGCTGACTGCAAAATTGCAACACAGCATAAAGGAGCAAATCACTAATCACAAGAAAGACATCCTCAGGATCTTCTAAAGATTATACTTTGCTTCACCATGATGACTTCGTACCTTACCCTTATTCCCTTCTAAGCTCACATGACTTGCAGGTTGCACAATACAAAAGATACCTATGAAAAGGAGCAAGAGACTCTGAGATGCAAACCTGATCCATGGTGAAGTCGAAATAATCGCCCTTGGGCCGGGGAATCAAATGTCTCTTCCTCGTCAAGTGCAACGCTAGTGCAAAGAACTGGAACACCGAGTACACGAATCCGATCACGTTCACAGCCTCCGAGTACCTGCGCAGCAGCAGAGCACAACGGCGTAAGGGAAATCCCCAATTGAAGAACCTTAACCGAAGAAAGCGGGAGATTTTGTGAACTGAATTTTGAGAAGGATCTTTTTATCTGCTTACCGTAACTGGGTGTAGTTGCTGTAGGAGTCGAGGGCCCAGCCCTTGCGGGTGTCGGCGGCGAGCACCGCGAGCGCCGCCAGGCAGAGCACCGCGGCCACGAGCCGCGCGAACAGCGCCGTGCGCTGCAGCGTCGCCGTCCGGCGCTTCCTGTACATGATGTCGGGCACGGCCCGGCGGTCCCGTTCGACGGACCTGGCCGGGCCCGGCGCCGGCACCGTCGATGGCGCGGGCCGCGCGGGATGCACAGGCGGCGAGTCCGCCACGTGCGGCAGCTTCGGCCCCGGCGGGACCCACTGCTGCGGCTGCGGCCGCCCCTGCGGATACGGCTGCGGCTGCGGCTGCGGGTACTGCCTCTGGGGAGGAGGGGCCGATTGGCGGCGGCGGTCCTTGGTGCGGCCGTTCCAAGAGTACCAGGACCGGCCGTCGCCCCCGGCGCTGGTGGTGTGGTCCGCGACGCGCGGGATGTACTGGGCGGCGTTGGAGATGGGGACGGTGGTGGACTGAGGCAGCGGCGGGGAGGGGGGATCCTCCTCGTCCTCCGACCGGCCGCCGCCCCCCTCGCGCGGCTGCTGCTGCAGCAGCATCGGCGGCGGCGGCGGCGGCAGGGGAGGATCCTCGGGATCGCGCGCAGCCGGCGGCGGCGAGGGCGAGGGCGAGGGCGACGGCGACGGCTGTACCTCGGCCATCGTTTTGGGGGAGGAAAAGGTTGGTTGGGAGGGGAGTGGGGTTTTCTCTCTGGCTTTGCTTCGTAGTGGTGAAAGCTTTGAAGAGCTTGGGATACTTGGATTGGAGGATCTGCGTTCCACCGCGTGCTGTAAAGCGATTCCACAATCTACACACCATTGCTTTTTAGCTGCCAAATATTTTTGCATTCATATATAAATTCTTGGGTTTCAAGCAGGATCCTATAACCAGAGCATGATTATTTTTTACTCGAGGAATGTTCGCTCTGCTCTTAACGAGCGGACGACTTGCGACTGTAGGATGCAAATGGTTTGCCGGTGTGATGCGGCCACAACGGCAAGGGAGAAGAGGCCGGAGGAAGAAGAGGGTGGAAAAGGGAGGAAGGTGGAGAAGGGACAAATGATTGTTGGCGTCAAACGTTGAGCGAGAGAACGCCCTTCATATTTTAGAGGGTTGACAGTGTGAGATGTTAGCACCGTTGACTGTGGTTATGGATAGAGAAAGGGACGCATGAGGTGAGTCAAGGAGACGAGGACTTCCCTGCAAAAATGAGAGGAGAAGAGAACTTGTGGTGGAGCTGGGATGTAAAAAATCATGGATCGACATTGACGGGTTAAAAACTCGGGGTGATGCGGAAAATGACGGGTAAAAATTGGAGGACTAGGAGAAGATGAAAAAGGAGCAGGTTCGCTCTTTGAGACAAACAGTGTGAATGGTTGTGCACAGGTTTCATTTTGTATGTAAAATAGTAATGAAGTTTGGTATAACTAGGACCCAATAACGATGGATATCAAGAGCAACTCTAGCGGTCGTCATATCGGCAGTCGCCGTAATGCATTGGAGCATTGGAGCGTGTTTCATATGCAATTGGAGGCTGACCAGACGACGCGTAAACTCAGAGTCACCATGTCGCATTCTTCTTTTTTTTTGTTTCCTGATTCAAACACTTCAATTATATCCATATTTAAAGGTTTGCACATCAATCAAACTTTGCACATTGTTTTTAAGAAGTTGCATGAAAAAAGCAATTAACCCGGTGTAAACTATAAACCACTTGTTGCTCGCGTGTGCACTGTCCCCTTCACTCTCTAACTTGTGCAACGTCCCCATCATTGTGGTGTCAATTGTCCCCTTCTCCGGTGTATGCACCATCCCCTTCTCCTCCGGTGTCTACATTGTCCCCACATTCAAGGTTACTGGAATGTATGAGCACCAGTCGCGCCTTTTCCCAAAATGCTCATTTCACTAACTCCATTTGGTGCGGATTCAACATGATGAACCGATTCTCCTTGGTTATGCATTAAATTGTGTCCCAATGCTCCTGAATTCGAAGCCTACGCGCCTCCATCTCTTCCTGATGTCGTCTGCTCCTTGCATAGCATCCCATCCCACCCCGCTTCTCTTAATTCTTCTTCTCCTCCATCTCTAGATTTTCTCGCTTCCTCTTCTCAACGTACTTGTTTCTTGTCCTCGTTAACTTATCCATCTTTTTTCATCCCCTGCAAGTCCCCTTCTCTCTTGGGCTTCTCATTTCCTCTCTTCCTCCCGCTGGTCAACCCATGCTAGACACGAGAATGTAACTTCTAGGCACATTTCCATTGTCCTCTCCATCATCATCACCATCTTGACCAGTTGCACTTCTCATGGCCTTCCAACAAATTCCAACAATGTTGGATGCCAAACAATTTTCCCTTCGACTTCATCATTTGTCCGTACCTCTCTTAGATTATGTTAGCATAAAACAAACAAATGCTCAATTTGATAAGAATGCCCCAAGTCATGCAAATGTGGCAATACAAAACAACAAGATTGCTTAGACATTGGTCAGTAGTGACACGGATAGGAGGGGCATGCTTCAATTGCTCCAAACAACCCAACCAATGGTTACACAAATGTTGAATCGTACCCCTTCAGTTTATGAGATATTTGAGGGTATGCTTCTTTCTCCAGCCAAGATGGTGTTTGAAATGCTCCTCGATGCGCTTCCAATATTTGTGCTCGATTGATCTTTACCAGTGACCACATCGAGGGAGATATCTTCTCATGCCACGAGAAGCGCAATATCCCCATTGTGCTTGAAGTTTTCTCCCCGAATTGTGGCCATCCTTGACGAGACGGATGGTTCGAATTGATAAAATTACTTAACTCGGTCGGACACATGATAAAAAGGCGACCATGATGCACCATTGAGATCGACATCATTTTTTAGGATCACCCATCGTACCATCGAGAAATACCCCCCCCCCACACACACATACACACACAAAATCATCGCTAAATCACAAACATTGCAAATTCACCAACAATTTCCCATGGCCACCTCGCATTCAATCTAACATAAAATCAAACACAAGACAAAGGATGTATTTTGTACCTCATTGCCAAGTCTGGTCCGACAAAGGACTGGGAAGGCGTCCGAGAGATAACGACACGTGTCTCCCCTCGTCTTCTTCTTCAGTCCCTTCATAGATGCACCTGTGGTACCAACACAGGGAGGCAGCCTCCTACATGCGAGGTTTGACACCACTATGCCAAACTCTTTGTCAGTAGGGTGGGGCAGGTGCTGACCTAGGCGGATGCTATCAACCATCGAAGGGGCAAAAATCATTGAAGCCGTCAAATCCGACTCCAAACTCAAGGAATCAGATGAAGGGGTCATGATGTCATTGATGCCATTTTCAACGAGTAATGTGAACGGGTGGAAGCGGTCAAAGGCAGGCTCTATGGCAAGGGAGGGTGATGAGTGTATCTTTTACGCTCATCACACCGTTGTTTACACCAGTTTATTTTAGAAAACCTAATATATTTCCTCCGATATTATCACTAATGACTAATGAATGCACGAGATAGCGAAATCCTCTCTTTATTTTGTTTCCACAAAAAAAGACATTTATGGAGAAAATAAATTATATACAAGGAATATAACAAAATGAAGAAATAAATGAATTAGTGGGAGGTGCAACAAATGTGGCAATACAAAACAACAAGATTGCTTAGACATTGGTCAGTAGTGACACGGATAGGAGGGGCATGCTTCAATTGCTCCAAACAACCCAACCAATGGTTACACAAATGTTGAATCGTACCCCTTCAGTTTATGAGATATTTGAGGGTATGCTTCTTTCTCCAGCCAAGATGGTGTTTGAAATGCTCCTCGATGCGCTTCCAATATTTGTGCTCGATTGATCTTTACCAGTGACCACATCGAGGGAGATATCTTCTCATGCCACGAGAAGCGCAATATCCCCATTGTGCTTGAAGTTTTCTCCCCGAATTGTGGCCATCCTTGACGAGACG
The DNA here is from genome assembly GCA_022496015.1 of Hordeum marinum. NCBI lineage: Eukaryota > Viridiplantae > Streptophyta > Magnoliopsida > Poales > Poaceae > Hordeum > Hordeum marinum. Next base: position 59,465,433 of record CM039677.1, read on the forward strand.
GATGGTTCGAATTGATAAAATTACTTAACTCGGTCGGACACATGATAAAAAGGCGACCATGATGCACCATTGAGATCGACATCATTTTTTAGGATCACCCATCGTACCATCGAGAAATACCCCCCCCCACACACACACATACACACACAAAATCATCGCTAAATCACAAACATTGCAAATTCACCAACAATTTCCCATGGCCACCTCGCATTCAATCTAACATAAAATCAAACACAAGACAAAGGATGTATTTTGTACCTCATTGCCAAGTCTGGTCCGACAAAGGACTGGGAAGGCGTCCGAGAGATAACGACACGTGTCTCCCCTCGTCTTCTTCTTCAGTCCCTTCATAGATGCACCTGTGGTACCAACACAGGGAGGCAGCCTCCTACATGCGAGGTTTGACACCACTATGCCAAACTCTTTGTCAGTAGGGTGGGGCAGGTGCTGACCTAGGCGGATGCTATCAACCATCGAAGGGGCAAAAATCATTGAAGCCGTCAAATCCGACTCCAAACTCAAGGAATCAGATGAAGGGGTCATGATGTCATTGATGCCATTTTCAACGAGTAATGTGAACGGGTGGAAGCGGTCAAAGGCAGGCTCTATGGCAAGGGAGGGTGATGAGTGTATCTTTTACGCTCATCACACCGTTGTTTACACCAGTTTATTTTAGAAAACCTAATATATTTCCTCCGATATTATCACTAATGACTAATGAATGCACGAGATAGCGAAATCCTCTCTTTATTTTGTTTCCACAAAAAAAGACATTTATGGAGAAAATAAATTATATACAAGGAATATAACAAAATGAAGAAATAAATGAATTAGTGGGAGGTGCAACACTTGTTCTAGAGTAGAAAACAATGTCTGCTATGAGAGCACGCACTTGTACCATCCGCCTGCGATTTTGTGGCGTCCAACCACACCACTTTTATAAAGTGGACATCTCAAGAAAACATAGGGGAGCATCGTCAAAAACCTCCAATGCCTCAATAGAAGCCTTCACCAACTCTAGTCGCCGCCTTTTTCCATCTCATCTTCATAGCCACCACCATCACCATCACCGTAGCAATCCACCTTCAAGTTAGCTATACTTGTAATCATGTATCACATTTGGCAACCATTGTAAGGCATATTATCAATAAAAGGATTCATATGTATGTCTCCTTTAGTGATTTCTTTGTGTGATCTGATAGTCATGTACGAGTAATTCGGTAAGATAATGGATCGAGGCATAACCTTGCAACCCGATGTATTTGTATGAAGGATCGATGGGATGACTTTGAATCAACGTCATGTATGTGTATAATAAATTGCATCATAGTTTTCTCTTGTCTCTTTCTTGTTTTTCAAATCTACAAGTACTTAGGTCACGGAGTTCGGTCAAGGAGGAAATTAGGAGCAAGGAGGACGTGAAATGATATTCTAAGCACTAGTGGCAGAAAGTTTTAGTACGGTAGCGGAGAATCAATCCATGGGATACATGAGGTGTAGTCATTAAACACCTAATGCTTTTGTATGAATTATTCTTAATAACAAAGGTAATCCCGCGTGATGGACAGGGCCTACGATTGGACAACTGACTCTTGATGTAGTACGCGTGCCGGTCAAGATTTAATTTGGATACACCCCACTTCGTCTTGTTGCAAGAACACCTTAACGGGTGTCTTCCAGAACACAAATTAATATCATGATAATCCTTGTCAACAAATATATGGTTGTAGTAAGAATCAAGTCCTCATATGTGTGATTTAATTCTCTTGTTTACATTTGTAGGTGTTAACAATCGGGTCACCAAAAAAGGAATTTATTGCTCTTGCAAAGCTTACTACACAATCAGGTCACCAGATAAAGTGGGCAAGAATATTATAGTAAGAATAAAACTGTACACTCCTTGCCTCGCCTACACTTCACACATCACCAAACCTTATCCCTTCTTCCCAGTCCCCACCGCTACCACACAACAGCCAGCCGCTGCCGTCCTCAGTGCTCCTGCCGGTCGGCGAAGGACTCCATGGGCGTGCTGCAGCTGCTCCGGAGGAACGCTTACCTGTAGCAAGAGCTCCACCTTCGCTTTTGCCACTTCCGCTTCTAGGACTCCCCTCCCGACAGGCGTGTCGAGTTCCTCCGAGCCATCGCCTCCGCCATCGGCTATGCCGATGTCGCATCGATGCGCCGCCGTCCTCCGTGGGGACCGACCGCGTCGACCTCCGCAAGTGCCTGGAGCGTGGGATCCGCGTCACCAATACCCCCGACGTCGCCGGCCTCGCCATCTCCGTGCCAAGGAAGACACCGCAGGCTGACCGTACGTGCGCGTCGGCTTGTAGAAGGGAAGGGGGTTACATAGTCACCACACAGGTTGGTTTCCAATGCTTTCCCGTTGACTTCTCTTCATATTTTCCTATCCAGTGCATATTGTGCATTCTTTAGTGATTCTTTAATTTAAATGCAAAATAAATATATCTTAATCCATGGTTTTAGTGGATAGATGGTCGATGGCATCAAGTGAGACATCGCCCGTCATGTGCAATAAGAATGTATACTACTCCTTTGCAGTACTAATGCTTAAACAGTTGTGTGCTAATCGGGATGAGAAGTCGCAGCTTACGTACACGCTTCCTTCTTCAGAAATAGAGTTCATTCCTTTTCAGTACTAATGCTGAAACAGTTCTATGATAATATTATAAGGCTATGGTTTCTTATCCTAACTTCAGTTGTATTCCTGAAGAACTTCTCTTTTTTTGGAGAACGAGTGCAGAACTTGATTCCTCCAAAGTAGAAACTCATCCATAATAAGTAAATACAATCTTAATCATACATTTGCAAATGGTATTCTGTAGACTTTTATGTTTGCTTCCATCAAAATAAAAACCCTTCCAAGCTTCTAGCGGTACCACTATACATTTATATTATTTGGGCTGCGTTGATATAACCACTGTTCTTATATTTTATTATGCTGTGTCAATAGCATTTTTGGTGACTTTTAACTGCAGAGAATGGAAGAAGAGAATCTGAAGAAGCTCACTCAAGGTATGCATACAAACAATCTCTTGAGCCACTAAATTGGGAAATGGTAAGTAGTTGCTGATGTTTCATTCCGAAACTCTTCTCTTTTCATAATGTGCGGTGACGATGATTCTTTATATAAAAGTCATTGTGACTACAGGCGATTATGCATATTTGTTAATAAAATAGAAACCATTATTTGTTTTGGGTTGGTTCTGAAACTTGCAAAAATAGTGTTGATGATTCTAGGGCCCTACCAAGAAGAGCAAACTTTCTCTACCCCTACCTCTTTAGAAATGATGTAAAGGCTGGAGGTGGCACAACGGAATCAACATCTGCTGATGTGTAGACCAGCAAAATGACAGGAACTATAGTTGTTGAAGCTTAAGAAGTTGGAAGAGAGTGTGGACTGATGCTTGTCAACAGGATCTGCTGACAGTCCATCTACCAGATTTGCCCTGCTTTACTTCAGATGAATCTCCACCTTCAGATTTGTGGTTGGCATGGATGCATTGGAATAGAGAAGTGAGAGATTGTTAGTGAAACATATAGGTATGCTCTCTATCTGCTTCTTTCCATGTGTGCAGTAACATATTTGTTGTTCAATCCACACACAGTTTTGTTTTGTAACGCATTTTCTGTACTATGCAGCCCAATGAAATCTATCTCCTTGAGCTCCAGTATTTTGGCGTTGGTTGCAAGAGCTGCATTTGTTTACCCAATACGTTGCAAAGACTCAATGCCAAAGTCGTCATGATTGACATTTTCCTTATTAGATAAGGCTCTATGGGTGATTTTAATGAATTTGGTCCAAGAAATGGAGTCTGATCGGAGGTCATCACATCAACAGGTATGCCTACGCCACCATTGTCTGTACAATGTCAGTTGTTCACACATAAATTAAGCTATTCTGTTTGGTTAGAAGAAACATCACCTTCTGCATCTGGTGTGTATCGTAGTTGGGTGACAGCAAATTGCGCATTGGGCTTATCCGCAGTGTGATAATCTGTCAGAAAGAATCGATCATAGATATGATTATACTTGTGATTGCTGCATTATAAAGAACAGAAAAAATGGAGAAACCAGGTGATATGGCCACGTGTGTCTTACATGGAGTGTGTTTTCCATTTAGAATAGCAGTTGTAGCTTTCTTACGATCCCTTGCCTCGCGTCTCCTTTTTAATATCTCATCCCGTTTAGTGCATACTTCTACCTTTCCCTTTGTCTCTTCAATTCTCTTGGATCTTCTTTTTGACCTGCGAGAACAAAATCTTCAGGGACTACAAGGTCCAAGTAGGTAAGAGTTGGTGATATAGTATTTATTTACTTGAATTGCCGTTGTTCGTTAGGTCCTGAAAGGGAGTCCGTGCCCCAGTATGCTGAGAGGATGCCATATGCAACACACAACACTTCTTCAATTCTGTTTGTCAGCAACTCAGTTTCTCAGCAACTCAATTTGTCATGTAGACAAAAAATGAATATCAATATTATTATTTCTAGATTACTGTTTTCAATGAATCTATTTGCATGAAAGTTCTGCAAGGACCATTTTCTACTCCTTGAGGTCTGTAGTAGGAAAGTGCGTCCCTTTGTTTGTCCAATCCTAATTGGCTATGGGAAGGGCCTGATAAAATATATTTTTCTATGCAACTCCATGGTCGATTGGCAGTTTGAACAAGATCAGTATCGACTGAAATATATATGTATGAGATCCGTGATTCAAATGTTACACGACATTTTGAGTGGTAGAAACTTCAGTACCGGCTGAAATACATGCATCTTCTATTTCTATATGGTGTCATACAGTCATAGTGTCTTCTGAAACAAGGATTCCTATTAAACATGTTATTTTTGTCTTGTTCACACTAATGTTGCAGTGCATAAACTACTTGGCGAGAAACAACTAACCAAGAATCTTAATGTGCGGTGTCTACTTAATTTCTTTAATAAAACATGTGTGTTGTGACATGGTGTCCTGTAGGTAACAAATTATATTGTAGATCATGATTTATCAGATTGCACAAATTGGCAGTGTCATGGTGAAAATTTCCTTTATTTTGTGATCATAAGGTGTGCAAATTGCAATGATGTAACCTGTGCAGGGGCAGGGCTGGAAGTACGCATATGATCCTCGGGACGGTGCGGCCACCAGGGCCAGGACCGTGTGGACACCGGAGCTAGGGCAGCGCGGTGATGGGTTGATGTGTCCTCGAGACGGCGGCCACCAAGGCGAGGACGGAGTGGACACCAGGGCTAGGGCAGCTCGCCGGGGCGGGCCGGGGTGTCCTCGAGACGGTGCGGCCACCGGGGCGAGGAAGGTGGGGCGATGCACTTCGTGGCTGGTGGTGCCGTTGACTGGCTTAGCGAGATCAGATCGCGGTTATAGTTTTTTTCCCTGGAGGTAGCATCGTTGGGTTGTTTAGCACGGCGTGTAGGGGCAGTCTGCCGGCAGAACACTAGATCTGAATCGTTGATTTGATTGGCAAATGTTTGATATAATCTGGACAGTTGGATGCTATTAAGTTGCTTTGATCGGACGGGGCTGGTTATCCTGTGTGTACTATGTGGGTGTGGCTGTAGGATAATTCATGTTTGCTCTTTTGATAGTACTTCCTCTGTTCCTAAATAATTGTTGATAGGAAGAACTAGACACAGTTCTTTCCAACAACAATTATTATGGTACAGAGGGAGTAGTAGAGAAGTAGAGATACAACCAAAACCTCTCCACATCGACATGTTCAATTCGTTGGTTCTGGGCGGGTTATACAACCAAAACCTCTCCATATCGACATGTTCAATTCGTTGGTTCTGGGCGGGTTGGGGACCTGAAGTGCTGCCACAGAAACCGGGCCGCGCCCATAGAGCTTGGAGATACTGACGATGACTAAGCATCGCCAGATCGGAACGCAGTCTAGTCGGGACCGGGCTTCACCGGAGATACATTTGATGGTGACTTGGTGAGATGGGACCGCAGCCTAATGCAGCGACCTCGCCGAACCCCAAAGACTCTGACGACAGCACAAACGGTGGCGTGCGAAGGAGCTTAAGGTATGGTAGGATTTTTCATATTCCACATTGTTTTTGGTTGATCGATTATGTCTCTATTGTGAAGTAATTTGTTGTTTCCCCTTTTTTCAGATCACCTCAATTTCTAAAAGTCCCTGACAATTATATTCCCATCATCTGTGGATTCTTGAAGAACAAAAAAGGAGACTGGAGAGAATTAATGTTATTTTGAACTGATGGATAAATGATTTTTCCTCTATGCTTGCTACTGCTGCTCGTGTGTGTGTCTGCCGGTGATGTGTGTCTATCCTTGCTTGATGTCGCTTTTAGACATTGTGAGAGAGAGCGGAGAGGATTGAGAGCTTTATTTTTGCTACTGATAGTTTGAGATAAGGAGTGCGAGAGAATATATATTTCTGATTTCGAGATTCTATATTGTTCAAAGTAAATCTATCTAGAGCTTATGACAAAAGGAATATAGGTAACTTCGGATTACAATAAAAAGTACATTAGAATATTGTCGGAGATAAATATAATATTTGGATAAATAGGTTTCAGGGATTGAAAATATTGCATTGCTAATTAGTAAGCACAATAGTTTATATGAATCAATCATCGGGGTTTTCAATTCAAAACATTTAACACTACATATGATAGGACAATTGGTTCATATGTACTTTACTTCATGGCATGGTTGTCGCGATTGTTGCAGGACTGACTAAAAGCAACCAATTCTTGGAGAGTGATGGAAGATAATGGAGGCTTTTCGAAATGTCATATAAGGTTCTTGTTTCAAGCTTTGGCCTCTTCCACAAATTCTCAGTTGAGAATCTAGAGGTCAATTTTTCCTTTATAAATTTAGAATTTACTTCACGATACAAGTAGGCAAGTAGAATATCAGTTCAAAATTTATTTGTTCATAGTTGATGATGTAAGCTTAGCCTCCTAGGTGATAATTGCATATGTCTACTGGAAATTGGTGCTAGAGAAGCTCACCGTGAAGTTCCTACGAGAACCAAAAGCAATTCTAGATGCATCAAATATATTAGAGGAAGCATGGTTCCCAGGTGCGGTGCTTAACATTGTTGAATGTTGTTTGCTACCATGGCCTTCTCGAAACATGACAACACAATTATTGTCTGGGGTAATGAGGGATCCAATGATTATGCAGTGAACTATATATCTCTGAAGGGGCTTCATAGTCAATTGATGTATGCATCTATTATCAAATTGAGAGTAGGAGGTATGCATAAACCTTTAATTTTGGGAGACATAACCACTCTTCAGACCTTAGCCATATTCTTCCATCTATGGGCTTGAACTTTATTTGTACATTTGTTTACACTCAACTAATGATATTGTTTGTACATTTTGAACTAGGAGAGTATTTGTTGGGGAACATTGCATGGGAAACAAAAATTTTCCTACGCACACGCAAGATTTATCCATGGTGATGAGCATCTACGAGAAGGAGAGTGGATCTACATATCCTTGTAGACCGCTAAGCGGGAAGCGTTAAGAAACACGGTTGATGTAGTCAAACGTCTTCGCGATCAAAATCGTCGAGCGTCCCGCGATCCCATCACGATCCATCCCGCGATCCAATCACAATCCGTCCCGCAATCTCATCACAATCCGTCCCGCGATCCAATCACGAATCGTCTCGCGATCTTGAGCACGATCCTTCCGATCTAGCGCCGAATGGACGACACCTCCGCGTTCAACACACGTACAGCTCGATGACGATCTCTGCCTTCTTGATCCAGCAAGAGGGAGCGGAGAGGTAGATGAGTTCTCTGGCAGCACAATGGCATGGTGGCGGTGATGGTGAACTAATCCGGCAGGGCTTCGTCTAAGCACCGCAGAACTAATCTAGAGGAGAAACGGATCTAGAGAAAGAAGAGGACAACACGTGGCAATTAGGGTTAGCTCTTCCCTCTAAATCCTCTAGTATATATAGGAGGGAGGGAGAGGAGGAGTCAGCCTCAAAACCTCAAGGTTTGGTCAAAATTGGAGGTGGAAGAGTTCTACTCCAATCCTATTAGGAGTAGGATTCCTTCTTTCCACTTGGAAGTTTCCACCTCTTCATCTTTTGGGTTTTCCCCACCCCTAGTCGCATGGGCCTTAGTGGGGGGGGGGGCTTAGTCCAGCCCACCAGGGGCTGGTTTGACTCCTCCCACAGCCCATGAGGTCCTTTGGGTCGAGACACCCCTATCGATGGTCTCCCGGCACCCTCCCGACACTCCCGGTACACTGCCGATGAGCCCGGAACTTTTCCGGTGACCAAAACAGGACTTCCTATATATCAATCTTTACCTATGGACCATTCCGGAGCTCCTCGTGACGTCCGGAATCTCATCCGGGACTCCGAACAACCTTCGGTCACCACCATGCATAACTCTATACTACCGAAATGTCACCAAACCTTAAGTGTGTAGACTCTGCGGGTTCGAGAACTATGTAGACATGACCGAGACACCTCTACGGTCAATAACCAATAGCGGGACCTGGATGTCCATATTGGTTCCTACATATTCTATGAAGATCTTTATCGGTCAAACCTCTATGTCAAGGATTCAGTTAATCCCGTATGTTGTTCCCTTTGTTCTTCGGCATGTTACTTGCCCGAGATTCGATCGTCGGCCATACCTAGTTCAACCTCGTTACCGACAAGTCTCTTTACTCATTTCGTAATACAAGATCCCGTGGCTAACACTTAGTCACATTGCTTGCAAGGCTTATTGTGATGTTGTATTACCGAGTGGGCCCTGAGATACCTCTCCGTCACACGGAGTAACAAATCCCAGTCTTGATCCATGCCAACCCAACAGACAACCTTGGAGATACCTGTAGATCACCTTTATAGTCACCCAGTTACGTTGCGACGTTTGATACACACAAGGTACTCCTCCGGTGTTAGTGAGTTGCATGATCTCATGGTCATAGGAACAGATACTTGACATGCAGAAAACAGTAGCAATAAACTGACACGATCATATGCTACGTATGTAGTTTGGGTCTTGTCCATAACATTATTCTCCTAATGATGTGATCCCGTTATCAGATGACATCTCATGTCCATGACTAGGAAACCATAGCCATCTTTGATCAACGAGCTAGTCCATTAGAGGCATACTAGGGACATGGTGTTGTCTATGTATCCACACATGTATCTGAGTTTGCGATCAATACAATTATAGCATGGATAATAAATGATTATCATGAACAAGGAAATATGATAATAACCAATTTATTATTGCCTCTAGGGCATATTTCCAACAGTCTCCCACTTGCACTAGAGTCAATAATCTAGTTCACATCACCATGTGATTCGCATTGTTTATGAATCTAACACCCAATGAGTTTTGGGGCTCGATCATGCTTTTCATGTGAGAGAGATCTTTTAGTCAATGGGTCTGCGACATTCAGATCCGTGTGTACTTTGTAAATCTCTATGTCATACTTTAGACACTGCTACCACACTCCACTTGGAGCTATTCCAAATGGATGCTCCACTATACGTATCCGGATTGCTACTAAGAGTTATCCAGATTGGTGTTAAAGCTTGTATCGACGTAACTCCTTACGACGAACTTTTATCACCTCCATAATCGAGAAACATTTCCTTAGTCTTTTAGTTACTAAGGATAATCTTGACCGTTGTCCAGTGATCCACTCCTGGATCACTCTTGTACCCCTTGACGGACTCATGGCAAGGCACACACAGGTGCGGTACATAGCATGACATACTATATAGTGCCTATGGCTAAAGCATAGGGGACGACCTTCATCCTTTCTCTTTATTTTGCCATGGTCGAGCTTTGAGTCTTACTCAACTTCACACCTTACAAATCAGCCAAGAACTCTTTCTCTGACTGATCCATTTTGAACTCTTTCAAAATCTTGTCAAGGTATGTATTCATTGAAAGTCTCATCAAGCAACTTGATCTATCTCTATAGATCTTGATGCTCAACAATTAGGTAGCTTTATCCAGGTCTTCCTTTGAAAAACTCTTTTCAGACAACCGTTTATGCTTTCCAGAAATTCTACATCATTTTCGATCAATAATATGTCAACCACGTATGCTTATAAAAAGTTCTATAGTGCTTCCACTCACTTTATTGTAAATACAAGTTTCTCATAAATTTTGTATAGACTCAAAAACTTTGATCACCTCATCAAAGCGTATATTCCAATTCCGAGATGCTTGCTCCAGTCCATAGAAGGATCACTGGAGCTTGCACACCTTTTAGCATCCTTAGGACTGACAAAAAACTTCTAGTTGTATCTCATACAACCTTTCCTCATGGAAGGAAACGATGTTTTGACATCCATCTGCCAGATTTCATAATTGAAAAACGCAGTAACTGCTAACATAATTCCAACAGACTTTTAGCATCGCTACGAGTGAGAAGGTCTCATCGTAGTCAACTCCTTGAACTTGGCGGAAACTTCTTTGAGACAAGTCGAGCTTTACAAATAGTGACATTCACCATCAGTGTCTGTCTTCATCTTAAAGGTCCATTTGTACTCAACAACATGCCGTTCAACGGGCAAGTCTACCAAAGTCCATACTTGGTTTTCATACATGGATCCTTTCTCTAATTTCATGGCTCCTAGCCATTTGTCGGAATTCGGGCCCATCATCGCTTATCCATAGCTCGTAGGCTCATCGTTGTCCAACAACATGACCTCTAAGACAGGGTTGCCATACCACTCAGGAGCAGTATGCGTCCTTGTCGACCTACGAGGTTCGATAGTAACTTGATTCGAAGCTTCATGATCATCATCATTAACTTCCTCTTCAACTAACGTAGGCTCCACCGAAACAACTTTCCGCGCTGCGCTACTCTCTGGTTGAAACAAAGGTTCAACAACCTCATCAAGTTCTATCTTCCTCCGACTCAATTCTTTCGAGAGAAACTCTTTCTCAAGAAAGGACCCATTTTTAGCAACAAACACTTTGCACTCGGATCTGAGATAAAAGGTATACCCAACTGTTCTTAGGGTATTCCATGAAGATGCATTTGTCCGCTTTGGGTTCGAGCTCATTAGGTGAAAACCTTTTTCACATAAGCGTCGCGGCCCCAAACATTAAGAAATGACAGCTTAGGTTTCTGTCAAACCATAATTCATATGGTGTCATCTCAACGGATTTAGATGGTGCCCTATTTAAAGTGAATGTACTTGTCTCCAATGCATAACCCCAAAACGATAGTGGCAAAATGATAAGAGAAATCATAGTACGCACCATATCCAATATAGCATGACTATGACGTTCGGACACACCATCACACTATGGTGTTCCAGGCGGCGTGAGTTGTGAAACAACTTTCACATTGTCTAAATTTGTATGCCAAACTCGTAACTCAGATATTCACCTCCACGATCATATCATAGATATTTTTATCTTCTTGTCATGATGATCTTAAACTTCACTCTAAATTTGTTTGAACTTTTCAAACGTTTCAAACTTGTGTTTCATTAAGCAAATATACTCAAATCATCAGTGAAGATAAGAAAAATAACTATATCCACTGCACGCTACAACACTTATTGGATAGCATACATCAACATTTATTATTTCCAATAAGTTACTAGCCCGCTCCATCATATTGAAAACGGGGTCTATAGCCATCTTGCCCAAGAGGCATGGTCCGCATGTCTCAACCGATTCGAAACCGAATGAGTCCAAAGATCCATCAAAATGGAGTTTCTTCATGCGATTTATACCAATATGACATTTAGCGGCAGTGCCACAAGTATGTGGTACTATCATTATTAACTTCGTATCTTTTCAATCAATGTTATGAACATGTGTATTACTACGATCAAGATTCAACAAACCATTCTCACTGGGTGCATGACCATTGAAGGTTTTATTCATGTAAACAGAATAACCATTATTCTCTAACTTAAATGAATAACCGTGTTGCAATAAACACGATCCAATCATGTTCATGCTTAACGCAAACACCAAATAACATTTATTTAGGTTTGTCACTAATCCCGAAGGTAGAGAGAGCATGCGATGTTGATCACGTCAACCTTGGAAACATTTCCAACATACATCGTCACCTCACACTTAGCTAGTCTCCGTTTATTCCGTAGTTTTTATTTTGAGTTACTAACATTTAGCAACCGAACCGGTATTCTATACCCAAGTGCTACTAGGAGTACTAGCAAGGTACACATCAATAGCACGTATATCAAAATATACTTCTATCGACGTTGCCAACCTTCTTATATACCAAGTATCTAGGGTTGTTCCGCTTTAGCGACCGCTCTCCTCATAATAGAAGCACTTAGTCTCGGGTTTGGGTTCAACTTTGGGTTGCTTCACTAGAGCAACAACTGACTTGCCATCCATGAAGTTTCCCTCCTTGCCCTTGCCCTTCTCGAAACTAGTGGTTTTACTAACCATCAACACTTGATGCTCCTTGATTTCTACCTTCGCGGCATCAAATATCGTGAACAGCTTAGGGATCATTATTTCCATCCCTGGCATTTTATAGTTCATCACGAAGCTCTAGTAGCTTAGTGACAATGACTTGGACAACTATATCAATCACTTTCTTATCTGGAAGATCAACTCCCACACGATTCAAGCGATTGTAGCACCCAAACAATCTGAGCACATGCTCAACGATTGAGCTATTCTCCTTCATCTTACAGGCAAAGAATCTTGTTGGAGGTCTCATACCTCACAACATGGGCACGAGCCTGATATCCCAATTTCAGCTCTTAGAACATCTAATATGTTCCGTGACGTTCAAAATGTTTTGGAGCCTCAATTCTAAGCCGCAATGCATGACACACCGAACTATCAAGTAGTCATCATAACGTGTCTGTCATATGTTCACAACATCTATAGACGAAGCTTGAGGGGGTGGCGCACCGAGCGGTGCATTAAGGACATAAGCCTTCTATGTAGCAATGAGGACAATCCTCAGATCACGGACCCAGTCCGCAATATTGCTACCATCATCTTTCAACTCTATTTCTCTAAGAACATATAAAAATTCAAGGGATCTTGTAGGAGATATGCCCTAGAGGCAATAATAAATGTTATTGATTATCTCCCTGTTCATAATTAGGTTTATGTTCCATGCTATAACTGCTATGGTTCTCGAGTCTACAATAACCACGAGGCTTGAAGGAAGACTCATATGCACATGTGGAATAATAAACGGTAATTTTTATTCCTAGTCTGGCCTCTAAGACTGGCTCAAGTATTGTATGATGATCCTGTTTTCCTGATCATGGGCATGGCTATGTCAGCAATTTTGAGGGCACAATGTTAGAAGAACATTTGTGTTGAATCGACCCGAATTGATGTTATGCTATGAGATTCATTCGTCACAAGTTAATGGTTAATAACACAGATATAGTTAATGTTTGCATGATTCCTTAAACCATGAGAGTATCGAGTTTATTCATGCTTGCTTCATGAACTTCGGGGTTTGTTAAACGTCATCCATAAATGGGTGGCAATTACGGCGGCTTACGGGTGCATGGAAAAGTATGTCAAGTAACTTGATAGCTCAAGATTGGGATTTGCTCCTCCGACGATGGAGAGATATCTCTGGGCCCTCTCAGTGTTACTGTATCCATCATCGTCTGGCCAGACACTTTATGATTTGATCACGGGGATGCCGGAACACGGGAACGAGAAAAGAGAACAATACCGGTAACGAGGTAACTGGCATAGTGGATAAGTTGTTGATCCACGGGGATGCCAACATGTCTCACCTCGGGTATTTGTAACATATCGCGAAGCAACAGGAATAGCACACGACAACTGGAGGTTCACTCGAATATTCATTCGTGTGGGTATAGGGGTCAATATGGGTGTCCACGGCTTCGATGTTGATCATTGATCGGAAGGGGTTCCGGGTCATGTCTATACTTCACCGAACCTATAGGTTCACACACTTAAGGGTCATCTATCTGCTGAATACTAGACAAGGAGTCCGAGAGAAAGTCACTGAAATAGTTTCGGAGACAGCGGAAAAGTTCCGGAGAGAACACCGAAAAAGTTTCGGTAAAACCGAAAAGTTGTTTCGGATAAAACCATTGATCCAAAAAGGTTTCGGCAAGCACTGGGAATGTTTTGGAGGTTGCCAGATTGGTCTGGTAATTTCTGGATTTTTTCGGAGAAAAAACCGGAAAAGGTTTTCGGAGCTGCCGGAATTGTTTACCAGGTAAACGAAGATGGTTTTAAATTAAACCACCATACCGGAAATGTTCCAGAGCGTGTCCAGATAATTTTAGAGGGTGCCGGAAATGTTCTGGGACCTTCCAGAATTTTTCCGAAGTAATAGTCACGGAAAATATTTTGTCCCAGCGTGAGGGGACAAGATCCCACGTTTCATGGGGCTGTTTTGGGGCGCCTCCCTTTTGGGGGGCAGCCCCTTGTGGCTGGACAAAAGGTGTTGGGGGGCCCCTCATGGTGGGGGCAGCCTCCACAAATGGTGGAGAGTGTTGGGAGGAAGGTGGGGCCCCATGAGGGAACACCATGGACAAGGGAACATGTTTTCTCCATGTTTGGTGGGAACATGCTTCCTTGTTTTGTGGGTGCTTGTCATGTGGCTGAAATTTCAGCCACCCCTCCTTCCCCTATAAAAGGAGGTGGAGAGGAGCTCTCCGTCCCCACTCCAACTCTCATACACATGCCATGCATTATCTGGCTTCTTCTCTCCCTCCCACGAAAAGAGTTTCGTAGAGCCGAAAGGCTGTCTGGGTTCCGGTGGGAACTAGTTCTGGACGGCGAAGCCCTGCCGGATAGATGACACCGTATGTGTGCAACTCTGTAGAGAGATCGTAGTTTCGGTCTTAGTTCGAAAGTGCCTCCCGAAGGGCTGTCCGTGTGACCGTCCGAGTTTTGGAGGTCCTCCCAAAGGGCTGTCCGAGTGACAGTCCGAGTTTCGGAGGCCCTCCCGAAGGGCTGTCCGCGACACCATCTGGGGGACTGTCCGACCGCCTCCCGGAGGGCTGTCCGCGGGGCAGATGAGGGTATACATCCTCGCGGTTGGGAGGTTGTAAATCCTAGCTGCGGGGATCTGCACCGCCGTTCGTCATCGACTCTACTTCCGCTGCGCTACGAGTCGGTAACGAAAATGATCAAACCTTGTATGCAGTCTCCATAGTGGTCCTGGGCTGGTGCGTAGGTCGATTTTTTTTGTTTTCTGCTACGTTACCCTACAGTGGCATCAAGAGCCGTGCTATGCGTGATGCAGGTTGCGATCTAGAATACATAGAGATGTATGGGTGTTGCACAATATAATTAGGTAGTAGATGAGATCTATTGCTGAAAATTATTTGTGCGGGTAGCATATGAAATCTGTTACCCGATGTTCCTTTTGCTTCCCCTGAATTTGCATGGTCCTATTCTTGACAGAATGGTCGAATCTCACAAAGTTCTGGCAATCCGCGATCCTTTCATGCTGCTCCTGAGTATGCTGATTGACAGATCAACGAAGTGCTAACAGTTCTTTGGGTTCCACCATAGTTGAGAAAGATGGATGTTTCGCAGACGAAAGGGCAATGCAGATGTGATCTGCACGTGGGTCACGCGTATGACGAAGTTTAGTATGGGGCTCGAGATTTTATTATCTCATGTTTTATACGCCCTGGAAAGTTAATCTAGCAACTTGAATTATCATACTTGATGATGGACGTTGGTAGATTCGGTTTGTTTCAAAACCTTAAAAGCCACGTAAAACAAGTTTTTGCATGAACCGATTAGAGGCGTCTAACTTGGTTTTGCAGGATGGTTGGCATGTGCATATGATGTGGTATAGCAATGCTCATATTAATTTGATTATGTATGAGATGACTATATGATGTAATATTAACATGACCTGCGTGTCATGATTCGGCATGATGGCTGGAGCCATATGATTGTCACTTTAATGACCTGCGTGTCAACCTTAAGTAAGGCACTTATTTTATTAGCTATAGAGATAGCAATATTATCTGGTGCATCGACAAGGTGGTGGCAATCTTAACGAAGGTGAACACCGACGCGAATGTCGAAGACGAAGGAATGAAAGACTTCTCCGTCAGAAAGGGCTATACCATATCATGCTATTATGAATTGCCTAAGATGTTTATCCCTCTTGATGCACCCTTCTTGATTGCACGATAGTCGCTTTTTATTAGGGTGATCTCTCACAAAATATCAAGTAGTTAGTGTTCTCCCAAGTGTAGCACCGTCACGACACCTATCTCTTCGGGGTATCACATGGTTACATGGGTACGAACGATTAGAGAAGTGTGAGGCGGGTGAGTTGAGACCTCGCAGCGAGATCACTTGGTTGTCTTGACGTTCAGGCATGAAAGTCATGAGCTCAGAACACACGCATCGAAAGATGAACAAGAGTCACACAGAGATGTGATTGGCAAGTTGGCCTACCAATTGAAATTCTCGTCACTTGAGATGGTTACATCCTTGACGTTGAATTGAAAGTTGGGTCTTGCATCACTCGAAATAAATTATGAGAGATATTGATTTGAGTGGGAGCGCACTGTAGAATTAACTTTTTTAATTCTCAGTGCAATTAATTTTGAACAATGTCTAAGTGTGATTTGCATAATAGTTGTAGAATAATGGCTCACGTTTCCACCTTCCCTATTAAAATTGAATAGCTGTTAAATATCTGGTTAAAACTTTACGGTTGGTAACGTAATGTGAGGATTGTCCTCAAGAGTGCTGAGAAGGACTTTGTCCTATCGCATGCTTTTGGTATTCTCCCGCTAATGCTATGGATCATGTGACTCTCGTCCTTCGATCCAAAAGCTAGAAATCCTTTTCAGTCAAAGTGCAATATGTTTGCTTTCATCAGACCTGAACTTCGAAAGTTTGGATAGTTATGTGATATTCATGGAATCTGAAAATCATTTTCAGAAACAGACAAAGGCTAAAAGATATGAGATATCCAAAGCAATGTTTGTTTGCAAACTACTAGTAAATAAGTTTACTATGCATTAGACTGATAAGAGAGGGATCCAGGAGAACGCCTGTCATATGATGAAAGGTGAATAAAACAACAACTTAAAGAGAAAGGAAGTGTCCGAAGGGTGTTAGTGAGACTTTCACGCCTTGGAAGTCCAGGGCTAACGCCACTCTTAAGTTAGATGCTTCTTCTGAGAGTAGGAGAAACACTGAAAAGTTAAACTGTTAGAAGTATAATGGCAAAAGGAAAGAAGACTGGAATATCCAGCTCATGTATGAATGTCATACAAAGTTTTTGATGTATAGAAGGCTGGTCAAAGATATAGTTCTTGGGAATTATGGTGAAACATGTTAATCACTAATTCTTGGGTACTGTGAGTTAATCACAAAGATACCCGCTCGATTGCATTCTGTTGCAACTCGATGTAAGAACTACTATGGCCTGAAAGACTAGCCAGGGATGAGGTTTAGATACATGGAGGGAACATAGTAAATGTTACTATGCCTTCCATCGGTGTATTCCCTATGTATTAAGTTTCATAATTCATTTTAGCGTTTCACACTCTAGCCCTTTGCATAAGGTATCTTGCAAGAAGGTTGTTAATGATTGACACGCAGGTCATACAATAATTAAAGACAACCCTATGGCTCCTGTCGGTTGCCGTACTCATCGACATGCAAGTCGTGATATTCTATACAATAAATGATCATCTCATACATCACATATATCTCATCATGTAATTGGCCATATCACATCATAACATACCCTGCAAAAACAAGTTAGACGTCCTCTAATTGTTGTTGCATGCTTTACGTGGCTGCTACGGGTATCTAGCAAGAACAATTCTCACCTACGCAATGACCACAACGGTGATACATAAGTTGCTTTTCAACATTCTCAAGGACCACCTTTGTCGAATCCGATCCAACTAAAGTAGGAGAAACAGACACCCGCCAACCATCTTTGTGCAACAAAGTTACACGTCTGTCGATGGAACCGGTCTCTCGTAAGCATACGAGTAAGGTTGGTCCGGGCCGCTTCATCCCACAATACCGCTGAACCAAAACACGACCAAGGGAGGAAGCAATCTAAGCATCAACGCCCACAAACTCCTTTGTATTCTACTCGAGATCTCATCTACACACAAACCTAGCTCAGATGCCACTATTGGGGAACGTTGCATGGGAAACAAAAAATTTCCTACACACACGCAAAATCTATCCATGGTGATGAGCATCTATGAGAGGGAGAGTGGATCTACATACCCTTGTATATCGCTAAGCGGGAAGCGTTAAGAAACGCGGTTGATGTAGTCGAATGTCTTCGCGATCCAAATCACCGAGTGTCCCACGATCCCACCACGATCCATCCCGCGATCCAATCACGATCCGTCCTACGATCTCATCACGATCCGTCCCGCGATCCAATCATGAATCGTCTGCGATCTTGATCACGGTCCTTCTGATCTAGCGCCAAACAGACGGCACCTCCACGTTCAACACACGTACAGCTCGATGACGATCTCCGCCTTCTTGATCCAGCAAGAGGGAGCGAAGACATAGATGATTTCTCCGGCAGCACAATGGAATGGTGGCGGTGGTGGTGAAATAATCCTACAGGGCTTCGCCTAAGCACCGCAGAACTAATCTAGAGGAGAAACAGATCTAGAGGAAGAAGAGGGCAGCACGTGGCAATTAGGGTTAGCTCTTCCCTCTAAATCCTCTAGTATATATGAGGGAGGGAGGGGAGGAGGCATCCTCAAACCCTCAAGGTTTGGTCGAAATTGGAGGTGGAGGAGTCCTACTCCAATCCTATTAGGAGTAGGATTCCTCCTTTCCACTTGGAAACTCTTTCCACCTCTCCACCTTTTGGGTTTTCCCACCCCTAGTCGCAT
Source organism: Hordeum marinum (assembly GCA_022496015.1). Classification (NCBI taxonomy): domain Eukaryota; kingdom Viridiplantae; phylum Streptophyta; class Magnoliopsida; order Poales; family Poaceae; genus Hordeum; species Hordeum marinum. The sequence goes on from CM039677.1 coordinate 59,484,304, forward strand.
GGGCCTTAGTGGGGGCTTAGTCCAGCCCACCAGGGGCTAGTTTGACTCCTCCCACAGCCCATGAGGTCCTTTGGGTCGAGACACCCCTCTCGATGGTCCCCCGTCACCCTCCCGGCACTCCCGGTACACTGCCGATGAGCCCGAAACTTTTCCGGTGACCAAAACAGGACTTCCTATATATCAATCTTTACCTCCGGACCATTCCAGAGCTCCTCGTGATGTCCGGGATCTCATACAAGACTCCGAAAAACCTTCGGTCACCACCATGCATAACTCTATACTACCGAAACGTCACCAAACCTTAAGTGTGTAGACCCTGCGGGTTCGAGAACTATGTAGACATGACCGAGACACCTCTACGGTCAATAACCAATAGCGGGACCTGGATGTCCATATTGGTTCCTATATATTCTACGAAGATCTTTATCGGTCGAACCTCTATGTCAAGGATTCAGTTAATCCCGTATGTTGTTCCCTTTGTTCTTCGGTATGTTACTTGCCCGAGATTCGATCGTCGGCATCTCCATACCTAGTTCAACCTCGTTACCGGCAAGTCTTTTTACTCGTTCCGTAATACAAGATCCCGTGGCTAACACTTGGTCACATTGCTTGCAAGGCTTATTGTGATGTTGTATTACCGAGTGAGCCCTGAGATACCTCTCCGTCATACGGAGTAACAAATCCCAGTCTTGATCCATGCCAACCTAACGGACAACCTCACAGATACCTGTAGAGCATCTTTATAGTCACCCTGTTACATTGCGACGTTTGATACACACAAGGTACTCCTCCGGTGTCAGTGAGTTGTATGACCTCATGGTTATAGGAATAGATAGTTGACATGCAGAAAACAGTAGCAATAAACTGACACGATCATATGCTACGTATGTAGTTTGGGTCTTGTCCATCACATCATTCTCCTAATGATGTGATCCCGTTATCAGATGACATCTCATGTCCATGACTAGGAAACCATAGTCATCTTTGATCAACGAGTTAGTCCATTAGAGACATACTAGGGACATGGTGTTGTCTATGTATCCACACATGTATGTGAGTTTTCGATCAATACAATTATAGCATGGATAATAAACGATTATCATGAACAAGGAAATATGATAATAACCAATTTAGTATAGCCTCTAGCGCATATTTTCAACAATATTAATTTAGCAGAGTATTAGTAGAGTATTGATCTGATCAGCGAGATGATTATCATGAAGTCCTATTGATAATCAACATGTTGTGATTTTTCAGTGTCCTATAGTATTTGTTGTGTCCGCATATCAGCAAAGACAATAGCAATTTCCAGTATACCTTTTTCTACTGCAATATTTCCCTTCGCAATCTATACAAGTAAAATTCTTTGTATTTACACTACCATTGCTTGTTGATCCCACTGACTAATTTGGTTTACAACTACGTATATATGTTTTTATTTGTTTACTCTATGGTGTACAGAATATTTATCAAATATTTACTATTAGCATGGACAGAAAGGAATGAGGGGTTTAACAACTACATGTTACAAATTTAGGTGCAAAAGTCTAACGACACTTGAGGGGCGGTAATGTGAAAAAAAAACATTATTTTCTGGCTGTAATTTTCATTGGGCACTTGAGGTTTACCTAATGTTTTGTCAGAATTCAGATATAATTTTTCAGAGAGCCTTCCATTGTAAATGCTCACTAGACAGATTGATAGTTATCTGGTTGTAATTTTGTTGAATAGAATGGGTAGTTTCCTATTTATCCTTTCCAGTGTAGTTTTTCTATGATGAATTAATTAGTGTATTAAGTATAAAATTATGGTGATATATATTTTGTACATGTAATAAGGTCCTAGCTTTGTCTATTCCACTAAATATTTCTGGGATCATTCAATTGTCATCATTAGTTTTTCTTTCAACATATATCTTTCGATGAGGCTTCACCAAAAGACGCAGCTCGTGGGGCATTAGTGATCTGAATTCTGATGTTTCGCACTTCACGATTTCTACACCATTACAATATTGTACAAGGATTTGCTTTGAAATTGATGAGTTGTATTTTATATTACATGCAATTTCTTTTGACGATGTCAGTTATTTTTTAAACAATTTCTGGGCAAAAGGGCTCAAAGTTTGATAAAGGAAGTGCTCATTGGGTCGCGATTTTGTGTTATCATGGGGAAACAATTTTCCTTTGTCATTCAAGTTATAGCAAGCAATGAGCAGTACATGTCTACACTATATGCCATATTTAGAGTCGCCCATCTTGGTAATGGAGTGTGGATGCACAAAATTTTTACTGGTATTTATGGATGTGAGATCATACATACATCCTTGTGTATTCATCTTAGTCTTGATTTGACTTGTTTTCTGAACAAATTATTACATAGGCAAGAATAAGTATCATAATGCCATGGTGCCCATGTCAAGTCTAGCATCGGATTTTTTTTTACCATGTGAAGTCATTTTTTGTGGTTGTACAAAGTACAACCATTAATTTCTATGCTCCAGAGTTGTGGATTTAATGAGTCAGGATGAAGTTTGAAAAGTTGTCTTATTCCGATGTAAAGGTTAAGGTTTCCCTTTAATGTTTAAGCTTAGGATATACTGTAGCCGTCAAATGTTAGCACTGAACAAAAATTAAGCTGAGCCAAAATTAAATTACGAGTCGTGGGAGACGGAGAGGGGATGCGTTCGCCGTGTATGTGTGTGAGATAAGAGGGCTAGAAAAAGAGCGCGTGAGGGTTGGGAGAGGGGGGAGCTGGAGGATAGTAGATAGAGTGGGGGAGCGATAGACATATATACATTGTATTCATAAATACAATCGAAAAAAACAAATAAAGAGGCATGTGGTAACGAGCGGGCATTCTACTAGTAGTACTACGACATGACCTACTTGAGGCAAAAGCAGCCACTTTTCAATGTTTTTTTCTTGGTTTTGCTTGTTTCTCTCTTTTGCCTCATTTTTATTCGGGTTTCTCTAGTTTTTTCTCATTTTCTATTTTTGGTTTGGTTTTCTTTTTTTCTCCATTTTTCTTCTGTTTTTTCATCATTGTTATCAGTTTTTCCTCCCTTTTTGCATTTCCTTCTCTCTTTTTTTTCCTTTTTTTGTTTCTTCTTTTTTTATTCCTTTTTTGTTTCTTCCTTGGTGTTCAATTTTTTTATTCTTTGTATGCTTATTCATTTCTACTGTTTTGCATTCTTTTTTGCATTTTTTCATTCGGTTTTGTTTTTTTCTTGTTTCTTTAGTTTCTTTTTGAGTTTCCATTATTTTTTTCTCTTTTATTTTTTTATTTTTCATTCTACTTTTTTCAAATACACGTTTCATAGTTTTGAAATACGCGTTTCATTTTTCTTAAGACATGATGAACATTTTTTATATGAAAATTTAAATATTTTTGAAATGCTTGATTTTTTTTTTTCAAATGCTTGTTTACCATTTTTCAAACCGAAGATTAGAATTTTTATAATTTTGAACTTTTTCCTTTCTTTTAGTTTTCATTCTACATTTTTCCTATACGTCAAGAATATTTTTAAAATACACGTTTAATATTTTTCAAGTACAAGTATAAGTTTTTTTAATACATGGTCAACATTTTTCTATGGATATTTTTTAAACATTTTTCTCTGCACATTTAAAATTTGTTAAATGCTCAATTAAGATTTTCCAAAAGCAATATAAACATTTTTTAGATAAATGGTCAGATTTTTTGTATACACATTTAACATTTTCTTCCGTATGCTTGACTAAAAAAATTCAAATACTTCTTGAATATTTGTTTTTGAAATGATAGATTTACATTTTATATAAATTATAAAGAAAATCTTCATTTTGTAATACATGGTGAAAAAAATTCTATACATGTTCACATTTTTTGAATGCATGATTAACATTTTTCAAATGCTCGTACAACATTTTTCAAATACTTGTTCAGCATTCAAATGTTTTTTGTAGATAATTTTTTGGAATATTTATATTTATAATATTTTAATGTTTTAAAAAGTAAGAATACAAGGCAAAAAACAAACACAGAAAACGTAAAAATAACATGAAAAAGGAGGTTGTGGCCTTCCGCGCTCCTGGGCCGGCCATATCGGTCTTCCATTCAGCGAGGGATCCTTGAAGCTTCTGTTCGGCGCCTTAAGCATCCGTACAGCTCCCTGTGCTCACGTTGGTCGCCCTCGGCTTGGGCAAACAAGCGCCCATGCTCTCTCGCTGTTTCTTCGACCGCTCGCTAGCGTAGATGGTTAATCGGTCAGTTGTGACCAAAGTTAGCAGTTTTGACTATTTAAAAAAATTGACACCATTGAAAAACAACAAAAAAAATTATTTGAATTTTTTTTCAATGATTTGCAATTAAAAACTTTGCGAGCATGGGAAGAAATTTTAAAATTTTGAAAATTACATGGAATTCCGAAAGTTCATAGAGTTTATCAATTTGAAAAAAAACTTCATCCAGTTTTGTAAAAAAAACCTGAATTTAAAAAAGATTTCATCAACTTTGAAAAAGAGTTCATCAACTTTGAAACAAATAATGGATTTGAAAAAAGTTCATTCATTTTGGAAAAAAAATCGTCAAATTAGAAAAAAATCATTGATTTTTCAAATAGAAACTTCACAAATTTAGACAAAGTTTATCAATTTTTCAAAAAAACGTTGAAAAAAGAAAGTGTCATGAACAGGAGAAAAGAAGATAGGAGAAAAGAACCAAAAATAAGCAATAAAGGTAGTGCTGTGAAGCGGCTTGTTGGTTACCGTGGACTATGGTGAACTTTGAACCACGAAGGCGTCGGTTCGAGTCACACCACCTATTTCTTTGCTCGTTTAAAAAAAATGATAGATGGCCTGGTCCAGTGTGGAGTAGGGGTGTGCCCCCGTTCACAAAATGAACTCTAATGGATGCGGTAAGTGTTGAATAGGATCTGCCATGGTTCCTCCCCTCTTGCTGAATCAACATACAGGGGCACCCTGTTTTGTTCGTTGGGTTTCATTTAGATAATGTTTCCAATTTATTTTATTTTTTTCTAAGTCTTCACTAGTTTTTTTGGGGGTTTTAAGTTTTCCTTGGTTTTTTCATAGCTCTTATTTTTTTCTTGGTTTTATTGGGTTTTCTTTTTCCCTTTGTTTCTTCACCGTCTTTCTTTGTTGCTTTCTCAGTTTTAACTATTTTTTCTTTCTTTATTTCTCTGTTTTTGTGTTTTGTTCATTTGTTTTCTTTGTTTCTTTCTCTGAGTTCACCGTTTTTAATGTTTTTCTTTGTTCATTCATTTTTACTTGTTTTCTTCTCGGTTTAAAGTGGTTTCCTCTTCTATTTTCTTTGTTTTCTGTGTTTCCTTCTTGGTTTTCATCGGTATTCTTTGTTTCTATCTTGATTTTCTCTGGTTCCGCTATTTTGCTCTATTTTATTCGGTTTTGTATATTCTTTTGTTTTTTTCCGTGTGTCTGGTTTTGATTACTTTTCTCCTTCTTTCTTTTGATTTAAATCACGTTTCTCTTTTGTTCAACACGTTTTTAGTTTTCTTCAGCAATGATCTGGTAATTTTCATATATATCTGGAACGTTTCTCTTTTTTTCAACACGTTTTTAGTTTTCTTCGGCAATCATTTGGTAATTTTCATATACATCTGAAGCGTGTTTTATATCTGCACGTTTAACGTTTTTGAACTAAATGATTAAGATTTCTTGAGCACACACCTAATATTTTTTCAAATTATTAAGGGCCTGTTCGGTAGTCCCCTAGCTCCACTAAATCCTCGAATCTCGCTTCTGTTTTCTAACTCCAACTTCTTCCACGAATCGGGATCGATGGAAAAGCGTTCGGCTCGCTGGCTTCGGCTTCTCGTACGCGCCAGCAGGCCGGCCTGCCTGGGCGGGCTGGAGCCCAGTCAGCTCAATAGGTAGGATCGGTGGGAGACAGGAGGAAAGAGGATGGGCTTGGCCCAGATCGGAGGGAAAGGCAACGAATCGGTACGTGAGTTACTTCGTGGTGGCATCCGATTGTAAATAACGCCAACTCCAGCTTCCCAGATTCCTGGATCGACAGAACTGCCGCTCCAACTTTCTGTACGTGGATGTTGCTTCGCTCTGGGAAGCCAGCTTCCTGGAGCCGAGCCTTTTGGGCCAGCGCCGCTCGTGGATTCGCGGAAGCTGGGAGCTGGCGAGCTACCGAACAGGCCCTAAATAACATTATAAATAAATGATTAATATCTTTTTGAGTGTTGTGGTAAACATTTTTATATAAACATTTAATATTTTTCAAACACTTCTTTAACATATTTTTCAAATGCACAATTACCATTTTTAAATAAATGACTAACTTTTTTCATACATATTGTATTTACTTTTATATAATTTATATATATATGGGATACATTTTCTCTAAACATATTTAATATTTTTCAAACGCTTGGCTAACTTTTTAAAAATATTTTATGTAAAATAATTTTTTATATTTATTTTATGTTGAATATTCAAAATTACCAGCAAAAGTAAAAAAAACAACGAAAATAAACGAGGTTGTGGCCCCATTGACGCCAGGGTTCCCTATGTGTACATATAAGCGAGACATAGGGGCGCCCGAGTTCTTATTCGCCACTCGTTATATCGGAGTGCCGGGCAACATTATGTCTCATTTAACGATAAAAGTACTTCTCTATTGCAGGTTATCTACAGATGTACTGAGACTCATTATTTATGGTCCTCTCTACAATATGTGGAGAATCGAGAACTGTGTATGGAGGTGTGTACATGATTGCAGACTACGATAAGGAATACTTTTACCCAACATGAGTGGCAACATGATCTTAGGATTGCCCCTCCCCTCCGCTTTAGGCATTACACAAACTCTACATGTTTCTTTGTATTTCGCTCATTTATTTTTTGTTTTTGAGAAAGGACCTTGGTTGGCTGTGTGCATCTTAGTTATGCAGAGGCCTGTTGTAATGCTCAAATTTCTTAAGCAATAAACGTCCCTTTTCAAAAGAGAAATGAGACCTAGTGTGTTCTTGCATCAGACTCCTCCCTAAATTGGTTGGCCCAGGTGTAGGAGACAATTATCTCTTTTTTGTCAAATTTTTTCCTTTTTTTTTCTTTTTAACTCTTGTTTATACTTCCAAATATTCTAACTAAATATATTAATAAAACAAATACGAACACATTTTATAAATGCTAACCAATCACTAAAAAATTTAAATGAATATAAAGAAAACGTTTTCATGTGTGTGAAAAAAGCTGATCATGCATTGACAAACTGTTAATGAGGCATTTAGAAAAATGGTAAACTAGTATGGTATTTTTTTAGGAAATAATTTGAAATATTTTAAATTTATGTGAAAAATATTGACCATGTACTAAAAAAAATAAAACTTGTATTTAAAAAATGTTAATCAAGCATTTGAAAATGATGAAAATATGTATCGTTAAAAATGTTGATCATGTATTAAAAAATTAAATCATGTATTTGATAAATTTTAATCAAGCTTTTGAAAAACACATAAAATATGTATAGAAAAAAACGTCAACCATGCATTAAAAATATATTAATAAAGAATTTACAATGTGTTAATTATGTGTGTAATAAATGTTCCCGATACATCAAAAAACCTACATTGTGTATGAAAGCAATGGACATACATATATAACATGTACTTCAAAAGTCTTTTAGATATATGCTGAAAAGTTTTTGTTTCAATTATGTGCTTATAATATGTTCTTCATGTAACCCAAAATTGTTGAATGTGTACTAATTTTCTTTGCCATCTGTTAAACAAAAAGAAACGACCAGAAATCAACAAAGAAACAAACAAACCCATTAAAAACCGAAATAAATGCAACCAAATAATATTAAAACCAAAGAAAATAAGTGCAAACATTGGAAACAGTGAAAGAGGAGAACAAAACAAAGAAAAATGGCGAGATGCTTAAAACAAAATAAATAATAGAACAAAGAAACAAGAGATGGAAAACACCCAGAAAAGCCGTGAAAGAATTGGATAAAATTGAAGGAATACGAGAAAACCGAAGAAAAACTGATGAAGGGAAAAAAATTAAACCCAAGAAGAAAAAATAAAGAAAACAAAATGAAAGGGCAAAAACGAGTACTTCCTCCGTCTCATAATATAAGCACGTTTTTTTACACTAGTGTAGTGTAGAGTAAAAAACATTCTTATATTATCGAACGGAGGGAATACATTTAACAGTGACGCGGGCAAGCGACACCAATGACTTGAGCAGTAAGGAAGCTAGTTGAGTTAATTGTCCAGCCCAATATGCCCGCTTTCAGGCGAGACGAGAGCAATATCTTGCTTACGGGAGCTCCTATTTGCCACGGCACGGCCCATCGCGCACAGGGTTGACGCACGGCTGGGCCGGACAACAAACCCGCCAGTTGTTTCATTTTCCAACGCACGTGACAAAAAATGGTGAAAGACAAGTAGCAAACGGCCCAAGAATCGGTGCCACGACCTCATAATCCAACCGTGAGCCATTGGCCACTACACCACACATGACCAACAGAACATATTGGTTCCACAAACTATAAGAACACACAGCAGAATTGATATTTGGAGAACAATTCTTGAATATTGCAAGCAGTTTTGAAATGCTGTTTTTTTGGAAAAGTGAAGATGTTTTGGTATTCCAACTTAATAATGAAACACGAATTTTTTTTGGAAATCCCAAACAGTTTCCAAAAACACGAACAATTTTTCAAAAATAACATTTTCTGAAAAACGAAAAAATCATGAGAAACATGAACATTATTTGAAATTTTTGAATATTTTCCGAGATCACGAACACTTTTCAATTTTTAAAAAAAGATGGAAAACAGAACCATTTTTAATATTTAGCACCAATAAAGTAAAGCCCGTAACTTTTTTTAAAAGTACGAACAAAATTCGGATTGTGCGCTTTTTTGGAAATGCGATTTTTTTGAAACATGGGAATATTTATTGAAATTACGAACAAAAATACTGAATACGCAATCATTTTTTAAAAATGTGAACACAATTTGAAAACGAGCACATTTTCTGAAACAGGAACAATTTTATGAAACTATGAACAACTTTGAAAACAAGTATTGTTTTGAAACATGAATAATTTTTAAAAATGTGAACACATTTTCAAAATGATAACGTTTTTTTAAATTCCTGAACATTTTTTGAACCACGAACAACTCAATTTAACTGTGATTTTTCTTTTGAAAACGAGAATATTTCTGAAACATGAACAGTTTTTAAAAATGTGATCAAATTTTGAAAACAAGAACGTTTTTTGAACTTCCTGAACATTGTTGAAGCACGAATAATTTTATGAAACTGTGGACAAATTTGAAAACTAGAATATTTTTTGAAAAAGCAAACATTTTTTAAATTATTGTACAAATTTTATAAATGCGATTTTTCTAAATTCCAGAACAATTTTTGAAACACGGACATTTTAGGAAATATGCACAAAGTTTTAAGGGAAGAACATTTAAAAAAATTCAAAGAGTATTTGAGATGTCTGAACAAAACATACAGGAAAAAGAAAAAAGAACAAAAAAAGAAAAAAAGTAAAAGAACAAAAAAACATTTTTTACATTCTCAAATAATGATTTGGAAATGCGATCATTTTTTGAAATTCTTGAAATTTTTATGAACCGCGATATTTTTTAGGTTTTCTGAACAAAATATGAGATCATGAAATGGAAAATTTCACAAAATTTCGAACAAAAACATGAAATCATGAACTTTTTAATAGACTCGCGAAGTAGATTACCAAATAGGATTTTTTTTGAAATTTTTGAAAAAAAGAAAATTTGAAGTTCTATTTTTGAGATTTTGAACATTCTTTTATTTCTGTACAATTACAAAATAGGATTTTTTTAAAATTCTGGATTAAATGTGGGAAATTGCAATCATTTTTAAAAGTTCGGAAATAAAATTTAAAAAGGAAAATAACGTGAAATAAGTAATATGAAAAAAGCAGAAACAGAAACACCACAGAGAAAAAATTTCAGCCGCACTGTGCAAAGCTGAAAGTTGGCAGGCCAATGCGCGTCGCTTGCATCCATCCCCCTGTGCGAAGCCTCAACCATTCGCCGCAGCGAGCGGCGAATATAGCTCTCGCTCAGAATACGATTCATTCGCACCGGGTGCCCATTCATGGACCGGGTTAATTGGTGCTAATATCTATTCGGTTTTAGGATCTTTCCAGAAGGTTCTGTTTTCGTTTTCCACTTTTTATTTCCCTGTAGTTTATTTTGCACGTTCTTTGTTCTTTTTAGCCTTTTAGATTTTATTTTTTAAAAGTTTTCAGTTTAGTTATTTTAAGAAACAGTATCGAATTTCAATGTTTGTTCTAGTTTTTCAGAAATATTCAAGCTTACAAATATTTGTTTCCAAAAAATGTATACGATTTTAACAACAGATTTGACATTCTTTTCATGTTGTTAAAAAATACTCATGTTTTTAAAAAAGTGTTTGCAATTTGATTTTTTTCACATTTTCAAAAAATAAATTTCTACTTTTTATTTCCCTGTACTTTATTTTGCAGCTTGTTTGTTATTTTTATCTTTTTTAATATTTTGCTTCTTTACTTTTTTCAAGTTTAATTATTTATCGGAAACACTTTTGAATTTCAATATCTGTTCTATTCTTGTTTTAAAAAATGTTCAAGTTTTGAAACTGATCAGAAATTAAACATAATATATATATTTTTTCCAAAAAATGTATATGATTTGAACAATAAATTTCACATTATTTTCATTTGTTAAAAATATTCACGTTTTTAATAAATGTTTGCAATTTTAATTGTTTCACATTTTCAAAAAATGTATGCCTTGTCGGAAAATGTTCGATATTTTTTTAAATACTTGTAATTTTGAAATATGTTCATAAATGTTGGAAAAAACTCTTAAATTTTTGAATAAAAAATTAGGTTTCAAAATGTTCACTTTTTCCCAGAAATACAAGAATTATCATAAAACACCCGCATTTCCAAAAAAAGCGATATTATATTGTTTCACATTACAGTAACCAAACGCTACAGTAGCCGTGAGTTACAATCCGCCAATGGAACTGCCAATCGGGTTGCCCCCGTGTGTCTCGCTGTTGGACGTAGTGGGCGTCCAATAGGTAAGATCTTCCTGATTGAAGGCCAATTGTGGACTACCCGCATAAAAAGAAAGGAAAAAAAGACCTGTTCCGGACGTGCCCACAACATCGGGCAGGCAGAGATGCATGATCTCGGCTATTCCCGTGAAAAATAACCATCACAAAACTCTTATTTTGTCTAATACACATATTTCAAGACCTGAGGATCACACTCAAGATGCAAAGGATTAAATGTATTTTCAGACTAAGCATAAGATTTTCTTTCTAAATGCTTGAAACATGTTCCTTTTTTTTCGAGGAAAGCATGTAATGTGCACGTGTTGTTCCATGCCGAATGTGTTGGGTCTGAAGTAGTTTCGGTTGGGGCCGATAGGGATGACCTTTTGTGAGAGCATAATTTTCCCTAAGTAGTTTTGTTGATTGATGACAATACCCTTGCCGACTAATCGTGTGCAATGAGCTTTCAGAGATTATCAGGTGGCACGAGACGGTTATTCTTCCCCTCAGTTGTTAAAAGAGAAGACGACATTTTCCTATTGATTTAGTGTTGGTGGACTAGACTCATAGGAAAATCTGTACTATTAAGAGGGGTCCGTATTTGGAAAGGTTGGCAGAATCAGTCACGTACACATTTGCATCTCTCTCTCTTTCTCGGCACAATGGAGTTGCTCCCTGCCCTAAGGACCGTGAGTTTTGTCATAAGCGGAAGTATCGCTCCTATGGGCGGTAGTACCGCTCCAGTGGTAGTGCCGCCCTATTGTACCAGGCTAACTATCGCTTATTCTAGCTCTCTGGTGTCTTCGTGTGGTTCTCTCTATTGTGAGCGGAAGTATCACTCGGGAGCGGAGCGGTACTACCGCTCGGGCGGTACTGTCGCCCCCTCTTCCGGCTCCACTTCCGCTTATTTTTAGCTCTCTGATGTTTTCGGTACTCGAGCGGATTCTGAGCGACAGTTAGAAGCGGAAGTACCACTCTGAGCGACACTGCGGTACTGTCCTCCTCTTCACCGCTAAGTCTGAGTGTCCTTCAATGTTAAGCGGAAGTATTGCTTGCGGGAGCGATAGTACCCCTCCGGCGGAACTACCGCCTCCTTGACTTCTGTCAGTTGACTGGGACGCCTGGTACTTCTGTGCAAGCGGAAGTACCGCTCCCCCGAGCGGTACTACCGCTTATGCACGATTTGTGGGTAGAAAACGGTCAATTTTTCAACCACTATATAAGTGGATCTTCTTCTCTAGGGAGACTTACCTCTTTCCCCCCCAAAAGCTCCATTGTTTCTCCTAAGCTCATTCTTGCCCGATCTCTCTGACTAGCCATCGATTCTTGTTGATGCTCTAGGGTTTGGAGGAGAAGGCCTCGATCTACACTTCCACCAAGAGAAATTTGATTCTCCCCACTAATCCCTTGTGAATCTTGTTACTCTTGGGTGTTTGACCACCCTAGACGGAAGAGGTCACTTTGAAGCCATATTCCATTGTGGTGAAGCTTTGTGGTATCGTTGGTGTTGGGGAACGTTGCATGCGAAACAAAAATTTTCCTACGCTTCACCAAGATCAATCTAGGAGATGAGCATCTACGAGAGTAGATATCGTATCCACATATTGTCGGGGATATACCCCGCGGTATGACCTGGCCTGGCGACTCACAGGAGACCCGACAAAGACATGACGTTTCATTGATGACCCGGCAGACGGGTCGCAGGACGACCAAGCCCAAGACCCGACGGGTGAGCCGGCGCCTGGCGGCTCACAAGAGAAGGCCCGAAGAGAGAAGGATTCCCTTAAAGGAAATAAGACCCGGAGTAGGATTCGTGAGAGGCTAGTCCTAATCCTAGTCCTAGTAGGACTCTATTTGTAAACCTACCCTTTCCACCATATAAGGAGGGGTAGAGCACCCCTAGAGGGAGGAGAGGGACAAGTTCACAAGTTTAGACAACACAAGAGATTAGAGATAGATTAGAGACTCTCGTAATTAGAGGTAGCAATTAGCACCCTTGTAACCGAGAGGTCTTCATCATCATCAATACAAGACAAGCAGGACGTAGGCTTTTACCTCCATCAGAGGGGCCGAACCTGGGTAAAAACATCGCGTCTCTCGATTCCGATCAACCCCTTCAAGCCGCCACATAGTTGCGTTTCTGCCCCGAACCTAAGTCCGTTCACCCGAATAGCTGCCGTGACAAATCCACGACAGTTGGCGCCCACCGTGGGGCTTGCATAGTGGTATTGAGTTCTTAAAGGGATCTTTTCTAGGGTTGAGAAGTTCATAAATTTTCTGGATGAAGAAGAGTTGGCAAGATCTACATCGACTCGGGGTTCATCAGTCAAGATTGGAAATTTTCAATGACAACATAAACCGGATCAGAATAAAAGTGACTCCAGTGCGGCGTCCCGTGGACATCATCAAATCTGTTTTCTTCTGATCGGAAATTGTTGCTAACGCGTACGAGCAACCTGAGGCGTTTAAAGTTTTGATGCGGAGAGATTTGTCCAGATTTTGTTCCTCCACGTGGTCTAGTTAGCGCCGTGCTACGAGTTTCACAGGAGAAGGCAAGCATCCCAAGATAATACTACATCAACGCAAGACAAAATTTTGAGCCATGTACGGACACGAACGAGGCACCACTACGCCAAGAAACCTCTGATGGGAAAGTCAAATCAATGTCAAATACCGCAATTTCTAGCAGTGTTCATTGAGCCGGCCAACCGCGGTTGGCTCGCCCCGCGGCACCTGCTGCCGTAACGCCATGGTTCGCCTCGCTACAGTCATCATCTGCTGAGCCGTCAGCATACTTGTTGGAAATATGCCCTAGAGGCAATAATAAATTAGTTATTATCATATTTCCTTGTTCATGATAATCGTTTATTATCCATGCTATAATTGTATTGATCGGAGACTTAAATGCATGTGTGGATACATAGACAAAATCATGTCCCTAGTATGCCTCTAATGGACTAGCTCGTTGATCAAAGGATGGTTAAGGTTTCCTAGCCATGGACATGAGATGTCATTTGATAACGGGATCACATCATTAGGAGAATGATGTGATGGATAAGACCCAAACTACAAACATAGCATATGATCGTGTCAGTTTATTGCTACTGTTTTCTGCATGTCAAGTATATGTTCCTATGACCATGAGATCATGCAACTCACGGATATCGGAGGAGTGCCTTGTGTGTATAAAACGTTGCAACGTAACTGGGTGACTATAAAGGTGCTCTACAGGTATCTCCGATGGTGTCTGTTGAGTTGGCATGGATCGAGACTGGGATTTGTTACTCCGTGTGACGGAGAGGTATCTCAGGGCCCACTCGGTAATACAACATCACAACAAGCCTTGCGAGCAATGTGGCTAAGTGTTAGTCACAGGATCTTGTATTACGGAACGAGTAAAGAGACTTGCCAGTAACGAGGTTGAACTAGGTATGGAGATACCGACGATCGAATCTCGGGCAAGTAACATACCGAAGAACAAAGGGAATGTTATACGGGATTAACTGAATCCTTGACATAGAGGTTCGACCGATAAAGATCTTCGTAGAATATGTAGGAACCAATGTGGACGTCCAGGTCCCGCCATTGGTTATTGACCGTAGAGGTGTCTCGGTCATGTCTACATAGTTCTCGAACCCGCAGGGTCTGCACACTTAAGGTTTGGTGACGTTTCGGTAGTGTAGAGTTATGTATGGTGGTGACCGAAGGTTGTTCGGAGTCCCGGATGAGATCCTGGACGTCACGAGGAGCTCCGGAATGGTCTGGAGGTAAAGATTCATATATAGGAAGTCCCAGCTTGGTCGCCGGAAAAGTTTGGGGCTCATCGGTAGTGTACCGGGAGTGCCGGTAGTGTACCGGGGGACCTCCGGGAGGGGTATTTCGACCCCAAGAGGTCCATGGGCTGTGGGAGAATAACAACCAGCCCTTAGTGGGCTGGAAAAACAGCCACACCAAGGCCCATGGCGCAGGAGGCAAAAGTCCTAAAGGAAAAGGTGGAAAAAGGCTAAAAAGGAAGAGTCCTACTCCTACTAGGAGTGGAGGAGGAGTAGGACTCCTCCCCCTCTAGTTTGGCCGACTCCTATTGGAGTTTTTCCTTGCGCCAGCCCTCCTCTCTCTCCCTCCTTTATATACTGGTGTATTGGGTGCTGTTTGGACACAGTTTACGGCCACGTGCTACCCGTTTCATCGGTGCTCCTCTAGATCGGTTTTCTGCAGCGCTTAGGCGAAGCCCTGCCGGAATCACTCCACCACCATCACCGGAGCGCCGTCACGCTGCCGGTGAACTCTCTCTCCTCTCCACCTCCTCTCGATGGATCGAGACGGTGGAGATCGTCATCAAGCTGCACGTGTGCTGAACGCGAAGGTGCCGTCCGTTTGGCGCTAGATCGGAAGGACCGTGATCGAGATCGTGAGACGGTTCGTGATGTGATCACGGAACGGATCGTGATGAGTTCGCGGGACAGATCATGATCAAGATCGTGAGACGGATCGTGATGAGTTCGCGGGACGGATCATGATGTGTTCGCGGGACGGTTCGTGATTGGATCGCGGGACGCTCGGCGATTTGGATCGCGAAGAAGTTCGACTACACCAACCGCGTTTCTTAACGCTTCCCGCTTAGCGATCTACAAGGGTACGTAGATCCACTCTCCCTCTCGTAGATGCTCATCACCATGGATAGGTTTGCATGTGCGTAGGAAATTTTTTGTTTCCCATGCGACGTTCCCCAACAGTGGCATCATGAGCTAGGTTGATGGTTCGATGAGATCTCGAGTAGAACACAAAAGGTTTGTGGGCGTTGATGCTTAGATTGCTTCCTCCCTTGGTCGTATGTTGGTTCAGTGGGATTGTGAGATGAAGCGGCCCGGACCAACATTACTCGTACGCTTACGAGAGACCGGTTCCCTCGACGTAACTTGTTGCCTAGATGGCTTGCGGGTGACAGTTTCTCTCACTTTAGTTGGATCGGATTCGACAAAGGCGGTCCTTGAGAAGGTTGAAAAGCAAACTAGTGTATCACCGTTGTGGTTTATGCATAGGTGAGAATTGTTCTTGCTAGATACCCGTAGCAGCCACGTAAAACATGCAACAACAATTAGAGGAAGTCTAACTTGTTTTTGCAGGGTATGTTGTGATATGATATGGCCAATTACATGATGTGATATATGTGATGTATGAGATGATCATGTGATGTATAGATTATCATGACTTGCATGTCGATGAATACGGCAACCGGCAGGAGCCATAGGGTTGTCTTTAATTATTGTATGACTTGCGTGTCAATCATTAAGTGCTATGTAATGCTTTACTTTATCGCTAAACGGTAGCAATAGTAGTAGAAGCATGCAGGGCGTGACAACCCCGATGGCGACACGTTGATGGAGATCAAGATGATGGAGATCATGGTGTCATGCCGGTGACGATGGAGATCATGCCGGTGCTTTCATGATGGAGATCAAAAGCACAAGATCATGGCCATATCATGTCACTTATGATTTGCATGTGATGTTAATCCTTTTATGCACCTTGTTTTGCTTAGGACGACGGTAGCATTATAAGGTGATCCCTCACTTAATTTCAAGATAAATTGTGTTCTCCCCGAGTGTGCACCGTTGCGAAAGTTCGTCGTGTTGAGACACCACGTGATGATCGGGTGTGATAGACTCTACGTTCACATACAACGGGTGCAAGCCAGTGTTGCACACGCAGAACACTCGGGTTAAACTTGACGAGCCTAGCATGTACAGACATGGCCTCGGAACACGAGAGACTGAAAGGTCGAACATGAGTCATATAGTAGATATGATCAACATAATGATGTTCACCATTGCAGCCACCTCAACTCACGTGATGATCGGACTTGAGTTGGTGAATTTGGATCATGTAACACTCGAATGATCGGAGGGATGTCAATTTGAGTGGGAGTTCTTAGGTAATATGATTAACTGAACTCATTATCATGAACATAGTCAAAGTGTCTTTGCAAATTATGTTGTAGATTACTAGCTCACGCTGTAGCTCCCTTGTAGTTTTATATGTTCCTAGAGAAATAGTATTGAAAGATGATGGTAGCAATATTGCGGACTGGGTCTGTGATCTGAGGATTGTCCTCTTTGCTGCAGAGAAGGCTTATGTCCTTAATGCACCGCTCGGTGCGCCACCCCCTCTAGCATCATCTGTAGATGTTGTGAATATCTGACAGGCACGTTTCGATGACTACTTGATAGTTTAGTGCGTCATGCATTACAGCTTAGAATTGAGGCTCCGAAATGTTTTGAACGTCATGGAACATATGAGATGTTCTAGGAGCTGAGATTGTGATCTCAGGCTCGTGCCCGTGTTGCGAGATATGAGATCTCCAACAAGATTCTTTGCCTGTAAGATGAAGGAGAATAGCTCAATCGTTGAGCATGTATTCAGATTGTCTGGGTACTACAATCGCTTGAATCAAGTGGGAGTTGATCTTCCAGATAAGATAGTGATTGATATAGTTCTCCAAGTCACTGTCACTAAGCTACTAGAACTTGGTGATGAACTATAAGTTGCCAGGGATAGAAATAATGATTCCTGAGCTGTTCGCGATGTTTGACACCGCGGAGGTAGAAATCAAGAAGGAGTGTCAAGTGTTGATGGTTAATCAAACCACTAGTTTTGAGAAGGGCAAGAGCAAGGAGGGAAACTTCATGGATAGCAAGTCAGTTGCTGCTCAAGTGAAGCAACCCAAAGTTGAACTCAAACCCGAGACTCAGTGCTTCTGTTATGAGGTGAGCGGTCGCTAAAGCGGAACAACCCTAGATACTTGGTAGATAAGAAGGCTGACAACATTGATAGAAGTATATTTGATATACGAGTTATTAATGTGTACCTTGCTAGTACTCTTAGTAGCACCTGGGTATTGGATACCGGTTCGGTTGCTAAATGTTAGTAACTCGAAATATAAGCTACGGAATAAACGGAGAACTAGCTAAGGGTGAGGTGACGATATGTGTTGGAAGTGTTTCCAAGGTTGATGTGATCAACATTGCACGCTCTCTCTACCTTCAGGATTAGTGACGAACCTAAATAAATGTTATTTGGTGTTTTGCGTTGAGCATGAACATGATTAGATCATGTTTATTGCAATACGGTTATTCATTTAAGTTAGAGAATAATGGTTATTCTGTTTACATGAATAATACCTTCAATGGTCATGCACCCAGTGAGAATGGTTTGTTGAAATCTTGATCGTAGTAGTACACATGTTCATAACATTGATGTCAAAAGATACAAAGTTAATAATGATAGTACCACATACTTGTGGCACTGCCGCTGAATGTCATATTGGTATAAAGCGCATGAAGAAACTCCATGCTGATGGATCTTTGGACTCATTCGATTTTGAATCGGTTGAGACATGCGAACCATGCCTCTTGGGCAAGATGACTAAAGGATCCCGTTGGATGGAGCGGGCAAGTGATTCATTGGAAATGATACATGTTGATGTATGCAATCCAGTGAGTCTTGTAGCGTGCAGTGGATATCGTTATTTTCTTACCTTCACTGATGATTTGAGTAGATATAGTGTATATTTACTTAATGAAACACAAGTCTGAATCATTTGAAAGGTTCAAGCAAATTCAGAGTGAAGTTTAAGATCATCGTGACAAGAAGATAAAAATGACTGCGATATGATCGTGGAGGTGAATATCTGAGTTACGAGTTTGGCATACAAGTTAAGACAATGTGAAATTTGTTTCACAACTAACGCCACCTGGAACACCATAGTGTGATGGTGTGTTCGAACATCATAGTCATGCTCTATTGGATATGGTGCGTGCTATGATGTCTCTTATCGTTTTACTACTATAATTTTGGGGTTATGCATTAGAGACAACTACATTCACTTTAAATAGGGCACCATCTAAATCCGTTGAGATGAGACCGTGTGAGTTATGGTTTGACAGAAACCTAAGCTGTCATTTCTTAATGTTTGGGGCTGCGATGCTTGTGTGGAAAATGTTTTCACATAATAAGCTAGAACCCAAAGCGGACAAATGTATCTTCATAGAATACCCTAAGAACAGATGGGTATGCCTTCTATCTCAGATCCGAGTGCAAAGTGTTTGTTGCTAGAACTGGGTCCTTTCTCGAGAAAAAGTTTCTCTCGAAAGAATTGAGTGGGAGGAAGATAAAACTTGATGAGGTTGTTAAACCTTTGTTCAACCAGAGAATAGCGCAGCGCAGAAAGATTTTTCTGTGAAGCCTACGTTAGTTGAAGAGGAAGTTAATGATGATGATCATGAAACTTCAGGATCAAGTTACTATCGAACTTCGTAGGTCGACAAGGATGTGTACTGCTCCTAAGTGGTACGACAACCTTGTCTTGGAGGTCATGTTGTTGGACAAACGATGAACCTACAAGCTATGGAGAAGCGATGATGGGCCTGGATTCCGACAAATGGTTGGAGGCCATGAAATCCGAGATAGGATCCATGTATGAAACCCAAGTGTAGACTTTGGTAGACTTGCTCGTTGGACGGCAGGTCATTGAGTACAAATGGATCTTTAAAATGAAGACAGACACTGATGGTGAATGTCACTATTTGTAAAGCTCGACTTGTTGCAAAGATGTTTGTGACAAGTTCAAGGAGTTGACTACGATGAGACTTTCTCACTCGTAGTGGTGCTAAAGTCTGTTGGAATTATGTTAGCAGTTGCTGTGTTTTCAATTATGAAATCTGGCAGATGGATGTCAAAACATCGTTTCCTTAACGGTTTACTTGAGGAAAGGTTGTATGTGATACAACCAGAAGGTTTTGTCAGTCCTAAGGATGCTAAAAGGTGTGCAACCTTCGGTGATCATTCCATGGACTGAAGCAAGCATCTCGGAGTTGGAATATATGCTTTGATGAGTTGATCAAAGTTTTTGAGTTTATACAAAGTTTACGAGAAACTTGTATTTGCAACAAAGTGAGTGGGAGCACTATAGAATTTCTGATAAGTATATGTGGATGACATATTGTTGATCGGAAATAATGTAGGATTTTTGGAAAGCATAAATGGTTGTTTGGAAAGTGATTTTCAAAGGAACACCTGGATAAAGCTACCAAATTGTTGAGCATCAAGATCTATAGAGATAGATCAAGATGACTTGATGAGACTTTCAATGAGTACATACCTTGACAAAGATTTTGAAAGAGTTCAAAATGGATCAGTCAGAGAAAGAGTTCTTGCCTGATTTGTAAGGTGTGAAGTTGAGTGAGACTCAAAGCTCGACCACGGCAGAAGGAAGAGAAAGGATGAACATCGTCCCCTATGCCTTAGCCATAGGCTCTGTATAGTATGCCATGTTGTGTACTGCACCTGTGTGTGCCTTGCCATGAGTCTGTCAAGGGGTACAAGTGTGGTCCAGGACTGGATCACTGGACAACGGTCGGAATTATCCTTAGTAACCAGAGGACTAAGGAAATGTTTCTTGATTATGGAGGTGATAAAGAGTTCGTCGTAAAGAGTTACGTCGATGCAAGCTTTAACACCTATCCGGATGACTAGTAGTAGCAATCTGGATATGTATAGTGGAGCAGCCATTTGGAAATAGTACCAAGTGGAGTGTGGTAGCAGTGTTTACGGTTTGACATAGAGATTTGCAAAGTACACACGGATCTGAATATCGCAGACCCGTTGACTATAAGACCTCTCTCACATGCAAAGCATGATCGAGCCCCAGAACTCATTAGGTGTTAGATTCATAACAATGCGAATCACATGGTGATGTGAATAGATTATTGACTCTAGTGCAAGTGGGAGACTGTTGGAAATATGCCCTAGAGGCAATAATAAATTAGTTATTATCATATTTCCTTGTTCATGATAATCGTTTATTATCCATGCTATAATTGTATTGATCGGAGACTTAAATGCATGTGTGGATACATAGACAAAATCATGTCCCTAGTATGCCTCTAATGGACTAGCTCGTTGATCAAAGGATGGTTAAGGTTTCCTAGCCATGGACATGAGATGTCATTTGATAACGGGTCACATCATTAGGAGAATGATGTGATGGATAAGACCCAAACTACAAACATAGCATATGATCGTGTCAGTTTATTGCTACTGTTTTCTGCATGTCAAGTATATGTTCCTATGACCATGAGATCATGCAACTCACGGATATCGGAGGAGTGCCTTGTGTGTATAAAACGTTGCAACGTAACTGGGGGACTATAAATGTGCTCTACAGGTATCTCCGATGGTGTCTGTTGAGTTGGCATGGATCGAGACTGGGATTTGTTACTCCGTGTGACGGAGAGGTATCTCAGGGCCCACTCGGTAATACAACATCACAACAAGCCTTGCGAGCAATGTGGCTAAGTGTTAGTCACAGGATCTTGTATTACGGAACGAGTAAAGAGACTTGCCAGTAACGAGGTTGAACTAGGTATGGAGATACCGACGATCGAATCTCGGGCAAGTAACATACCGAAGAACAAAGGGAACGTTATACGGGATTAACTGAATCCTTGATATAGAGGTTCGACCGATAAAGATCTTTGTAGAATATGTAGGAACCAATGTGGACGTCCAGGTCCCGCCATTGGTTATTGACCGTAGAGGTGTCTCGGTCATGTCTACATAGTTCTCAAACCCGTAGGGTCTGCACACTTAAGGTTTGGTGACGTTTCGGTAGTGTAGAGTTATGTATGGTGGTGACCGAAGGTTGTTCGGAGTCCCAGATGAGATCCCGGACATCACGAGGAGCTCCGGAATGGTCCGGAGGTAAATATTCATATATAGGAAGTCCCAGTTTGGTCGCCGGAAAAGTTTCGGGCTCATCGGTAGTGTACCGGGAGTGCCGGTAGTGTACCGGGGGACCTCCGGGAGGGGTATTTCGACCCCAAGAGGTCCATGGTCTGTGGGAGAATAATAACCAGCCCTTAGTGGGCTGGAAAAACAGCCACACCAAGGCCCATGGCGCAGGAGGCAAAAGTCCTAAAGGAAAAGGTGGAAAAAGGCTAAAAAGGAAGAGTCCTACTCCTACTAGGAGTGGAGGAGGAGTAGGACTCCTCCCCCTCTAGTTTGGCCGACTCCTATTGGAGTTTTTCCTTGCGCCAGCCCTCCTCTCTCTCCCTCCTTTATATACTGGTGTATTGGGTGCTGTTTGGACACAGTTTACGGCCACGTGCTACCCATTTCACCGGTGCTCCTCTAGATCGGTTTTCTGCAGCGCTTAGGCGAAGCCCTGCCGGAATCACTCCACCACCATCACCGGAGCACCGTCACGCTGCCGATGAACTCTCTCTCCTCTCCACCTCCTCTCGCTGGATCGAGGCGATGGAGATCGTCATCAAGCTGCACGTGTGCTGAACGCGGAGGTGCCGTCCGTTCGGCGCTAGATCGGAAGGACCGTGATCGAGATCGCGAGACGGTTCGTGATGTGATCACGGAATGGATCGTGATGAGTTCGCGGGACAGATCGTGATCAAGATCGTGAGACAGATCGTGATGAGTTCGCGGGACGGATCATGATGTGTTCGCGGGACGGTTCGTGATTGGATCGCGGGACGCTCGGTGATTTGGATCGCGAAGAAGTTCGACTACACCAACCGCGTTTCTTAACGCTTCCCGCTTAGCGATCTACAAGGGTACGTAGATTCACTCTCCCTCTCGTAGATGCTCATCACCATGGATAGGTTTGCGTGTGCGTAGGAATTTTTTTGTTTCCCATGCGACGTTCCCCAACAATACTGCCCACGACCGGTTCTACCTCGCTCCGTTTCACCCCGCTGTGCTCTCTTCGCCGCGAGTCGCCTTCGCTTCCCGCACTGCTCCTGTACGGACTCAGACTTCAGAACGACCTCGTCCGCCTTGGACTCGACTTCGCATCGGATCGACTCCGCCTCCACCGCTGCGGTCTCTTCCTGCCGGCGTAGTTCCGCCTCAGCCGCCTGTTCGCCCCTGCCGTTGCGCCGTCTCCACCGCACCTTCCTCGAGCCGCTGCCATGTCTTTCCCTCCGGGTGCTCCTTGTTGATCAGGCCAACAAAAGCAGTACTATGGTCAGCAAACCGGCTATTGCGAATCATCCATTGTTCAAGATAAATCAAGTGATATCCATCTGATTTGTTCTATCAGTATATGTTAATTTTTCTATGGGAACAATTATTTCGTCTTTGTAATATTTTTTACACAGGAAAAATTATTCACTGCCAAGGTGGCATCATACCGCAAAGACGGGGGCGCACCAGCATCATTTGGTACCAACGTCCGTACCGGCTTACAGCGCCACAACCGTCTCTCGCGGCCGCGGCGGCTCATAATGTCCGCGGCTGAATCATCTATCGACCGGCTTACAATACCCGCGGCCGAGTCACCCGTCCGTGCCGTCTCACAATGCCGTGGCCATCTGTCGAGCCGGTTTACAACGCCGAGTCGTCTTGACAACAACACTGGCTTACAATGTCGTAGGTGTTCGCTATGACTACATCAACCCAACAACGGCTTCATACACCGGTGCGAGTCGCCCAACGGACGCGCGCAAGACGCCGCCCACCGTCTACATCAACATACTAGTACAATGCTCATCGATATGAGCCGCCCAACGGACAGGCGCACAAGTCACCACAACTACAATTTGGTTCACTTCAACAAACAGCCGGAACGAACCATCAACCGGATCATTGAAGCAATTCATAAAGGATCATCTATAACCCGCCACGGCCAACCTCAACTTTCAGTGGAGATTCTCAAACCGCCTGTTCAAGTCAACTTAAGACTCGGGGGCTACAGACATGGCGAGAGACATTTGGTCGTTTCTAACGAAAAACCCGGATCTTTGCAAGAGAAAGTCCAATCCTGGGGGCTATTACATTACTGGCGAAAGATTAAAAGTTGCCCAAGAGAACGAACCGCCGTGATGCACCATTCAAACATAGGTTCCCGAATTTATTGGATCATCACTTGGATCTTATGCCATTTCTTTATACAGGATGGCGGTTTACAAGATGGCGACTTACAAGAAGAGTTCAAAAATGTTCCGGTTGATACATCAACTGAGATTGGCAAACGACAGCTTCTTACCTCCGGGTACAACTTCTAATGCCTATTAGCCAGCATAAGGCCATGTAAAAACAGCTAAGATAAATTAGCTATGAACGACGGCTTCTTGCCTTCGGGTACAACTTCTAACGTCTATTAGCTGTTCTTACAAAAATCCGGCTCAGGAAAATGAGTCGCGGCGAGGGCGGCTTCCTACCTTTAGCCGGTACAGCTTCTAACGCCTATCCGCCGGCGCTTTGCGCTGTAATTGCTGAAAAGGGGGCTTCTTACCGACGGGTACCGCTTCTAACACCCAATCAGCCGGCTTTATGCCATCTCTGGCTAACCAGTTTAGCCGCGGTTATGAGAGGTTTTTTACCGATGGGTAGCTAACATCTCATGACCCGCGAATGGTGGCTTCTTACCTTCGGGTACAACTTCTAACGCCTATTAGCTGTTCTTATAAAAATCCCGGCTCAGGAAAATGAGTCGCGGCACCAGGCATTATGCCACAAAATCCCGGCTCAGGAAAATGAGTCGCAGCACCAGGCTTTATGCCACAAAATTCTGGCTCAGGAAAATGAGTCACGGTGAACGGCGGCTTCTTACCTCCGGGTACAGCTTCTAACGCCTATTAGCCGGCCATAGAGGTACAAAATCCCGGCTCAGGAAAATGAGTCGTGGCACCAAGCGTTATGCCACAAAATCCCGGCTCAGGAAAATGAGTCGCGGCACCAGGCTTTATGCCACAAAATTCCGGCTCAAAAAAATGAGTCACAGTGAACGGCGGCTTCTTACCTCCGGGTACAACTTCTAATGCCTATTAGCCGGCCGTAGAGGCACAAAATTCCGGCTCAGGAAAATGAGTCGTGGCGAGGGCGGCTTCCTACCTTCGGGTATAGCTTCTAACGCCTGTCCACCGACTTTATGCCAAAAAATATTGACAGGTTAACTTTACATCATACATTGCATCTTGCATCATACATGGCATCATACATTGCATCATATATTTCATCATATTCACATATCATGCCGGCTTATCAAGCCAGCTCGGAGAACTTATTATATCAAGAGCCGTCCTGTCAGATATAATGCCGTGTCATCAAATTGGCCGGTTTTCGGATTTCTTCAATTGTGCTCTGTAGTAATCTACAACACCCATGGATTTCTCCAATGTATATTTGCCGAGTTGCAACGCAACCACGAGCAGGGATTTCATGTCAAAGATAAAGGAATTATTCCAGGATATTCATTTCGGGTTATATTACAACCACGGTCAAGGATTCGTTCAGCAAATTGTGGTGAGTCATATTATTCTCATATAGTCCTGAGTCGCCGCAGGCAGACGACCCGGCCCTTGGGGGCTACACTATTCAAAGCCAGTTTATATCAATTATGCAAGTCCCATGTCGCTGCAAACACGCACCACGACACTTGGGGGCTAATGCAAGCCGGTTTTCAAATCATTACATCGTCAGCAAGACCATGTTATCTCAAGGAGATGAGCCAACTTTTCCATATTTTTCTAAAGTCCCAGCCTAGTAATTCTTACCGACCCGACACTTGGGGACTACACCGCTCAGATCAATTTTTCAAAGTGCCAAGTCGCTGCAAGCATGCGACCCGGCACTTGGGGGCTACAGTATTCAGCTGTTTAAACAGATTATGAGGTTCAAATTGAAGACCCGGTGCATCACATTCTGATGAGCCGGCCCTTGGGGGCTACACCCGCCGAAGCTTTTTGATGAGCCAACCCTTGGGGGCTACACCCGCCGAAGTTTCATAAGGTATAAGACAGTTATAAGCCCCAGGTTGCTACAGGCAGGTCAACCCGGCCCTTGGGGGCTACACAGTCCAAAATATTATTGCAAAGCACCAAGTTATCATGGATAATCTCAGAGTTTGGGGGCTACAGGTAATATGGACATATCAAAAACTTTGAGGAGAATTTCCAAGATGTTCATTATGGAGTTCAATTATTAGACCCGGTGTCACCAACACTTATGACCCGGCGTTATCAAAAGAGCGTAACCCGCCAGGTTTTATAAGCCGCCCTGCTTCACAACAATGGAAGTCCGGTTTTACATCAGATGGATTTTCATCCCAATATTTTTATCAAGTCAGCCGGATTCTAGTTATTTGACCCGGCGTCACCAACGGTAAAGACCCGGCGGAGATGACCCGGCAAGAGTATTGGAAGCCGACTCAATGGCATATGGGTATTCTATTCTCAATATTTTTCAAAGGACATTGACAAGCAAGATGACTATCAAGACAACTCATTCATATGCAGAAAAGACTCGGATTTCTGAG
Source organism: Hordeum marinum (assembly GCA_022496015.1). Classification (NCBI taxonomy): domain Eukaryota; kingdom Viridiplantae; phylum Streptophyta; class Magnoliopsida; order Poales; family Poaceae; genus Hordeum; species Hordeum marinum. Next base: position 59,510,712 of record CM039677.1, read on the forward strand.
GAGCCATTTTATAAGCCGGCCAAAGGAGCAAGCCGGCCACTTAACATATTTTTTACTCTTATTTCAGGAGCTTACCATGAATAAATTCAAGCTAACCTGTGGGCTAATGTCGGGGATATACCCCGCAGTATGACCCGGCCTGGCGACTCACAGGAGACCTGACAAAGACATGACGTTTCATTGATGACCCGACAGACGGGTCGCAGGACGACCAAGCCCAAGACCCGGCGGGTGAGCCGGCGCCTGGCGGCTCACAAGAGAAGGCCCGAAGAGAGAAGGATTCCCTTAAAGGAAATAAGACCCGGAGTAGGATTCGTGAGAGGCTAGTCCTAATCCTACTCCTAGTAGGACTCTATTTGTAAACCTACCCTTTCCACCTATATAAGGAGGGGTAGAGCACCCCTAGAGGGAGGAGAGGGACAAGTCCACAAGTTTAGACAACACAAGAGATTAGAGATAGATTAGAGACTCGTAATTAGAGGTAGCAATTAGCACCCTTGTAACCGAGAGGTCTTCATCATCATCAATACAAGACAAGCAGGACGTAGGCTTTTACCTCCATCGGAGGGGCCGAACCTAGGTAAAAACATCGCGTCTCTCGATTCCGATCAAACCCTTCAAGCCGCCACATAGTTGCGTTTCTGCCCCGAACCTAAGTCCGTTCACCCGGATATCTGCCATGACAAATCCACGACACATACCCTTGTAGATCGCTAAGCGGGAAGCGTTAAGAAACGAGGTTGATGTAGTCGAACGTCTTCGCGATCCAAATCAGAAGCCGTCCGACGATCTAATCATGATCTACCGTCGAACGGTTGACACCTTCGTGTTCAGCACACATACAGCTCGATGACGATCTCCGTCTCCTTGATCCAACAAGTGAGGACGAAGAGGTAGATGAGTTCTCTGGCAGCACAACGGTATGGTGGAGGTAGTGGTGAACTAATCCGGCAGGGCTTCGCCGAGCTCTACCGAACTAATCTGGCGGAGAAAGACATCTAGAGGGAGAGAGGACAGTGTCGGTGTCAAAACTGGTGAATCTCGGGTAGGGGTCCCGAGCTGTGAGACTAGGATTGATGGTAATAGGGGACGAAGGATACGATGTTTACCCAGGTTCAAGCCCTCCTATGGAGGTAAAACCCTACGTCCTGCTTGATTATATTGATGATGTGAAGGTTATAGAGTTGATCTACCTCGAGATCGAATAGCTAAACCCCAGATGAGTTGTCCTCTGTCTTACAACCTAAAACCCTCCGGCTTATATAGACGCCGATGGTACCTAAGGTCTATACATGGTCAGTTACACATTGAAGGGGAAAACATGCCTATCCACTATTCCAATCTTGGAGGACACGCCACGATTCTCGAAGCTTCCTTCCTGGAGACGGGGCCTTTGATCAATCCAATGCTCGGTAAATGGCCCATATAGTTCGGCCCATGAGAAACAGGTTGGCCACCCGAGGACCCCTTAAACCAGGACTCCCTTGGTAGCCCCCGAACTAGCCTCCAATGCCAAGGGTCTAAGCTCCAGCTTCTCTTGATCAGAGTCTTCGGCTTGCGAGATGAGTTCTTCTCCCCAATCAGTGATCGACCGAGTGTAGTTCGGCCTCCGATGACATGTAGTTTTCCCGATCAGTGGATTGCCCGAACACCATGAATAGCTTAGCACTGAAGGCCAAGCGTTAAGGAGCAAACAATGTTTTCTGATAACCTTTCTGACAAAGGTCACGGCCCACCACGACCACTGAGCTAGTTGCAAAAACTCGATTTGCGGTTCGAGGCAGTTTTTTTTCCATCAATACGATCCATTAATGCATAAATCGTGCCCCGTTTCACACGGGATATGATTAATCATGCACGCATAAAAGCACGCACGTCTTGGGAAGCAGAGGGATTCAAGACGCAGTAAAGGGAGGCTAACCGGTGACAAGCCCCATAAAAGGGAAAGAAAACCCCAAGGCCTAGCCGCGCTTCCCATTCGCATCCTCTACTTCCCCAATCTCTTGAGCCTCCAGAGCCCAGATCCAGTTCTTTCACAACTCACCCTCCGAGCTCAGCCATGGCTGGTTCTGGCTCCAACGACAAGTGGGAGGCTTCCACGGTCACCGAAACAGGCTGGATACCTCCCCACCAGGATCTACCATCGTGTCGCCGAGCCCAATCAGGTGGTTTCCACTCCCAAGGCCGGCGAGAGGGTGGTGTTCGTCCCTCACTTCATTCGAGGACTGAGCTTCCCGCTCCACCCCTTTGCCAGGGGGCTCATGTTCTTCTACGGACTCAACTTCCACAACCTCCCGCCGAACTCCTTCATGCACATATCAGTCTTCATCATCGTCTGCGAGGCCTTTTTACGGGTCGAACCGCACTTCAGACTATGGCTCAAGGTGTTCAACATCAAGCCGAAGTTTGTCACAGGTGAACACACAGACTGCGGCGGGGCGGTCATCAGCAAGCTCCCCCACGTCGGATGGCCGTCCGACACCTTCATAGACACCATCAAGACTTGGCAAACAGAGTGGTTTTATATCATTGAGCCAAGGGAAGAAGGTCAAGCCGCTCCGACCGAGTTCAGATCTGCCCCCCACAAGATTGACTTCATGGCTCCAAAAGGGCCTTGACTGGGGGCTGGATATGGAGGTGGACAACCTGCAAAAGCGCATCGCCTCAATGATCAAAGGCAAGATCGAGATGGCCAACGTGGTACAGATCATGCTTCGACGACGCATCCTCCCCTGTCAGCGCCGAGACTCTTCCATGTGGGATTATCGACTTGACGATGAGCCTACTGTTTGCCAGCTCCTCCGCACCACACCAGAGAAACTGTGGAAGGCGCTATTCAAAGCTCAGGAGAGTTGGCCAGCCAAGGAGGAGGACAGGGGCCTACATGCCGATAACCCTCCTTCCCAGGTATAACATAGTTTCAATTGATCAGTTCCGTCTTCCGAAAGAAAAATCTAAACACCTTTCCGATCATCTTTGGATAAATGGTTGAGCAAGGCCATGTGCATCAACTGCCCGACACCACAGCCCGAGGACCCTAGGTCCAAGCTATTATCGAAGATGCTGGTCGTGGCACCTTACATGGCGCTAGAAAAGAAAGAGAAGAAGAAGAAGAAAAGCCAAGGAGGCCTCCGCATCAAGGATCGACCAGATGCTGTGTCCGAGGAAATCCATGCCTCCTCTAATCAAGAGGAAGAGCATGAGGACAAGGGGGAAGGCGATTCCCCCTCACAATAAAAAGGGCGGCGTCACCGAACACCGTAGAGGACGTACCTCCTCCTGCCCCGAAGAAGGCGCGTCGGCCGCAGTTGATTCTGTCCGATGACAGTTCGGACTCGGATACCGAGGCTGAAGACTTCGAGAAGGTTCCTCAAAGGAACCTAAGGGTCAAGCCCCCATATCAAAGGTAAGAATTCGAAGACTCCTAGAGCTATTTATGACAAGTTTTAAATGTTATTAACATGTGAGTGCCTTTTGATCTACAACCCACCACGCGTTCTCCCCACCGACCAAGTCTCGGACAAGGAGACCCCACCTGTCGAGCTAGTGGATAGTGGGACCGCGTCACATCCCACACCTCCGGGTGTCGTGAAGGATGCCACGGAGGTGTCATCCCACCAGGCTCCTTTGGAGCCGAACACCAGTGGTGGGGGTGATGACATCATGGTCGAGGTTAACGCCTCGGCCGCCGAAGATCGGGAGGAGGAGCACCTCCTAGACACTGAGAAGACCGGACGAAGGGATGTCCAGTCCCCTCCAAGGTCATCTCCAAAGAGCACCACGCCTCCGGGGCCACCGTTTCAATCCCCGGTTGGAGATCGGGCTAACCGATCACCACCGGTGCCACCAATTAATGGGTGGCCGGTCATGGAGGAGGTTCTATCGAGCGCCTCCATCTCTGAGGATGACCGCACCCTTATGGGCGTGGTTTTGCAAAGCATTCAGTCCGTTGATAGCAGACTGAAGGAGGCCTTCAACGGTCTCCTGACGGGCTTCCTGGTGAGCCACGTAATGTCCTATTTATGGAATATTAATTTATTACATTTGCGCTATTGTTATATATAGCAGACTTGAGCCCTAGGTGAGTCATAAATTAGTGTCCGGACAATGTACGAGATGATATTTGTTCGGGATGTTCTAACAGCCCTTAAGAGGACCGAACATAGGGTCATGTTTATGACAGTTCGGAGGTTTTGAACCCATGTAAACTGATAAGGGTTCGTTATTTATAGGCTTCTTCATAGGCGGCGGCTGCTAATGTTGCCGAGCTAGACGAGCTAAATCGAAAGCTCAAGAGCTTCGAAGATGAGCTTGACACTCTGCATAAGAGATTCGATGAGGCGCAAGGTAGGCCGGATTGTAATATCCAAATTTTTCATCACTAGTGATTCGTATTGCCAACGTAGTATGGTTATATGTTGGATGCTTACACAACCTCGGTGAATGAAATTGAGAAGCTGAAGGCCGAGCTACAGAAGGCGAAGCAAGAGGCCGTGGACGAGAAGGCGGCGATCGAACAAGCGGCTGCCGTGCTTTCCGCTCTAAAAGACACGAGCGCCAAGAATGAGGCTCGAGTGGAGGAAATCCAACAAGATCTCAAGGACGCCGGCCAGAAGTGCGAGGACCTTGAGAAGAAAGGCAAGGAACATGCCACCGAACTATCCACCCTAAAATTTGATCTCCAAAAGGAGTGGGTAGATAGGCGGTTTTTTGAAGAGCAAGTCCGCCAACTTAAGGCTATCACGGATGGTAAGCCATATTTACTGCAGTGTGTCTTTAGTGATAGCAGGTTCGCATTGCTCACCCAAGTGTGGCGTTCCTCAGGCGCCTTCTCGGAACTCCAAAAGAGCATAGCGGACGCAAACCAGTTATATGCTTCGCAGGTGGAAGGAGATGAAGCTTGGCTATTTTGGGCGCAATTTGAAGCTTTTGAGCGCTCCCCTCTCCTTGTCAAGCAGTTGAAGCAGCTGATGGAGCTGCACCGGATGGTGAAGCCGGACATGAAGGATCTCTGTATCCGACTATGGCCCGACGAGCCATTGTCGAGCAGCTACTTCAGCCTGGTGCAGAAGCTGAGCGACGCCTCGCCTCGGACCGACACTAAGGCGTTCCTCCTATATCGAGGGAGCTTGGATGGACTTTGCAAGGGCCAAGGTGCACCGGCCGGGGCTTGATCCAAAGAAGATAGCCACCCCCCCTTCGCCCCCTGAAAAGGAGCATAGGTGCCCTGAGCGATACTTCTCCGTGGTGATGGAGGGCGCTCAGGCAATAGAGGCTCAGTGTTCAAAAGAAAACATTTATGAGTAAATGTGTTGTAATACGTCCAAAGACCTTTTAACGCTTGTATGGTTATGATGCATAGTTGATCATGTCTTTCATGTTTTGCATTCGTTATAACTCCTGCGTGGCCGTTGAAACTGAAGTTGCGAGTCGTCGGCTTCAACCCCCATGTAGATACTACGTGAGGTGTCTCTACCTACGCACTGTGACCCTTAGCCAAGCTATCGGTACTCGAAGGCGGTAGTGCGAGGTGGACAAGGCAACCAGACCATAATGCTTTATTGCTTTCACTTAGCCGTAGGAGCGCGAAAAAGGAATGCGAGGGCTGATGACTAGCCCCAGTGGTTTGTGATGTTTGGATGAACCGCGGCTAAAGCCGATATCACATGGTTTATACGAATACCAAACCCAACATATGACACGGAATAACCTCTAACGAAATTTTTAGTATAACACTTAAGATCGGATTCATAGACCGGTTCTCGCATACTATGGCAGTCAGTTTTTGGCTTTCTCCCCTGAGGTGCTTGACCAGGCTAGATGGAAACACAATTGTAGTGGTTCTCCCTTTGCCCTTAAAGCCAAACGAGTGGAACGTAAAGGGGCAAGCACAGGAGCCAGGCAACCCAACTAGTGACCCAAGACATAGTTTGTAACCAATGCATATAAAGTGAAGTCCGAGACGCCGAACACATAATCGATTGTGCTTAGGGCGATTTTTTAGTTCGAGCCCCCAGTCTATTAGCCGGTTGCATCATAATATGTACCAAACAGTTTTGCAAGAAAAGGGCAAAAATAGAGTATGTGCCAAAAAGACAACTAAGCGACCATGTATAATGGTTTTATATTTTGCTCAACAACTCTTTACTATCCAAATTTCCAAAGCAACTATTTATAGGTATTTGAAAATAAAATATAAATTTTACAGGAGGGGTTATACCAGGGGTCTTTGATGGGTGACCTGGAGTCCTCGATGTGCCCTATCGCTTGTCCGATCCTACGCCTCCTAGGGAGTTGTATACCTCTATGGGTGTTGTTGTTCGACAAGCGGACTTTGGAAAGAAGATCTTGAGAAGTCGCCGAAGTGTGGATGAGCTTTGCGCTTTAGCAGGTCCTTGATGGTACCTGTAGTATGTCCGAACACATTTAATGGTAGTAGTTCCATCCAGCCGAACACTTACCCTTTGATAGTTTTCCCCATTGCCGCCCATGGAATCTTGAGTGCAAAGTTGTGCCTCCTTGGCACGTGCTTTGCTGGCCTTAGGCCTGTGCAATGGGGGTGAGTCCCTATTTATGGGGAGAAGGAGGTTCTAGGAGTTCGGGCTGAACCCGAGCCCGCTTCTCAACCTGATGTGCCTTTAAGCTAGATGTCAAGGTTCGCCGATCATCATTGTAATGGAATTCAGCTGCCAGGGCTAACACATGTTCCTCAGTTCGGAGGGAGCGCTCTGTGTTGCCGTTGATAGTAATGACCCCCTTAGGACCAGTCATCTTGAGCTTAAGTTATGTGATACGTCTCCGTTGTATCTATAATGTTTGATTGTTTCATGCCAATGTTCTACAACTTTCATATACTTTGGCAACTTTTTATATTATTTTTGGGACTAACATATTGATCCAGTGCCCAGTGCTAGTTCCTGTTTGTTGCATGTTTTTTGTTTCATAGAAAAACCATATCAAACGAAGTCCAAACGGGATAAAAACTTACAGAGATTTTTTTGGAATATATGTGAATTTTGGGAAATGCAATCAATAGAAGGCGGTGCCTGAGGGGCCCACAAGCCAGGAGGGCGTGCCCTGGGGGTAGGGCGCGCCCTGAGGTCTTGTGGCTACCCCTTAGGTCGGTTGGAGCTGTCCTTTGGCCGCAAGAAAGCTAATTTATGAGTAAAGATCCCCTCAAAATTTCAGCCCGATTGGAGTTACGGATCTCCGGATATTTAGGAAATGGTTAAAGGCCAGAATCTGGGAACGCAGAAACAGAAGAAAACGGAGAGAGAGATCCAATCTCGGAGGGGCTCTCGCCCCTCCGCTGCCATGGAGGCCATGGACCAGAGGGGAAACCCTTCTCCCATCTAGGGGGAAGGTCAAGGAAGAAGAAGAAGAAGGAGGGCTCTCCCCCCTCTCTCCCGATGGCGCCAGAACGCCGTCGGGGCCATCATTGTGATGGCGATTTACTCCAACAACTCCGTCATCTTCACCAACGCCTCCATCACCTTCCTCCCATCTATCTACAGCGGTCCACTCTCCCGCAACCCTCTATACCCTCTACTTGAACATGGTGCTTTATGCTTCATATTATTATCCAATGATGTGTTGCCATCCTATGATGTCTGAGTAGATTTTTGTTGTCCTATTGGTTGATTGATGATCATGATTGGTTTGAGTTGCATGTTTTATTATTGGTGCTGTCCTATGGTGCTCTCCATGTCGTGCAAGCGTGAGGGATCCTTGCTGTAGGGTGTTGCAATGTGTTCATGATTTGCCTATGGTGGGTTGCTTGAGTGACAGAAGTATAAACCCGAGTAGGTGGGTTGTTGCATATGGGAGTAAAGAGGACTTGATACCTTATAATGCTATGGTTGGGTTTTACCTTAATGATCTTTAGTAGTTGTGGATGCTTGCTAGAGTTCCAATCATAAGTGCATATGATCCAAGTAGACAAATTATGTTAGCTTATGCCTCTCCCTCATATAAAATTGCAATAATGATTACCGGTCTAGTTATCGATTGCCTAGGGACAATTCCGCAACTCCTACCACCACTTTTCCACACTCGTTAAACTAACTTAGTTGTTTCTTTATCTTAGCATCCCCTAGGTTTTATTTATGTGCTCTTTATTATCTTTCAAACCTATTCCGTTACGCGTACAACGTACTTCTAGTTTCATACTTGTTCTAGCTAAAGCGAACGTTAAGCGTGCATAGAGTTGTATCGGTGATCGATAGAACTTGATAAAATATTTGTTCTACCTTTAGCTCCTCGTTGGGTTCGACACTCTTACTTATCGAGAAAGGCTACAACTGATCCCCTACACTTGTGGGTTATCAAAACCTTTTTCTGGCGCCGTTGCCGGGGAGCAATAGCGTGGGATGAATATTCTCGTGTGTGCTTGTTTGCTTTATCACTAAGTATATTTTATTTGCTGTTCTAAGTTGTTCTCTATCTTTAGCTATGGATATGGAACACGAAATACCAAAAAAATTAGGTGTACTTGCTACTCATGGAGATGGGGAACCTCCTAAAACCCTTCATGCTCGTTATGTGAAAGATATTATGCACTACTTTAATAATCCTAAGAAAACCCCATTCAATTATATAATGGGAGACACGTTGGATCAACGTGAATACTTTAGGGATTATCGCTTGACTCAAAATGGAAAACTGTTATGGGATCAGATTTATATGTTGAAATGGTATGCTTGGAATCTTTGCCAGAGATATGATTATACTTGTTGCTCTAGGATGAAGGCTCAACACCTTCCCTTTTCATGTAAATTTAATGATAATGAAACCTTGGCTTCTTATGCTAAAGGTATTTATGATTACTATGATGGGCTAGCAATTAAGAAACATATAATAAATAAAAAAAATTACAAATTCATATGCATATTGTCTCATCAACTGGTACACCTATATTTCACCTAAGCTTTGCTTAATTGCATATACGTTGTATGCACATTTGCGTACATAGCACATATATGTATATGAGATGCCATATTTAGATAGATTTATTTTCCTTCACAGTAATGGGAAATCTAATATATGTTCTTGCATGACAGTTATAGTAATTACAATACTCTACCATTCATGATAGTAATGTGAATGAAAAAGTTATATCGAATAATTCTATCATAGTAAACCTAAGTTCCATGTCCATAAATGGTTAAAGTTCTTCACAAACATGACTATATTATAAATTTTACCTGGCCAAAGCAAACACGCGCTTATGTTATTTATGTCCACATCCAATTCATCAAGTTTCAAAATCAAACATAAACTTTCACTAATTCTTATAAGCCTGAGATGAATTGCTGGATCAAAATTCGGAAAACATGTACACATAAAGTAAGACCTAGATCTCTAATGGATAAAAAGATAATACACACAGCAAACCTTGATTAATAGAGTCATATACCGGAGCTGGATATTCTCGAATGCTTGAGGTCTATTTTTAATATAGTACATGCAGTAAAAGGTATGTATATCACATATTTATGTAGTACTACAATATGCCACATATATTAACTTGAACTGTGAAACGCATTATAGAACTACCATTCTTATCAATGTTGCAGATTAATTACTATGACAGACAAGATGGGATAATCCAATGATATAGTTTAGAAACATTAAAAATATATTCACTTACTAATAATAGTAATACGTCATACTACACTAAACTGACAAACTACTAATTACATATCAAATTACTACCTGCAAAAATCAAAGGATAAAACTGAGGTAATATGAATCACAGTAGTTTTCACTTCTCTGCGCATTATTTTGTCACGTTATAACATAGGTTCATTCTTGATGATTTAGACACAGATAAGCTAACTATTTTTTTACATATAACCCAAGGCGTTGTAAATTGTGTCTGCGGTGGGTACAGATACTTCAACAACTTTAATACAGAAAAAATGCCCACAGTCTAAAAAACTGCCCTAAAGCCTATTAGAAATCAAGTCTGCCTTTGTAACTAATTTTGGTTCACAGCTTATTAGTTCTATTCGGACTAACTTGATACATACTCATGTTCCCACGAATTGTTCCCAAATAATAAATTAATATAGTGAGCATAAAAAAACATAACCGATTAGTAGGTTAACATATATGCTTTGAAATGGCTTGGAAATTTCATGTGCAAAATAGAAGTATACCACACATAGCAAATGCACATAGGCAACATTCTGGATGGGTCTGAACATTTGCAAGCGTACAAAAAATAGAATTGGCGTTGGGGCACTGAGTTTAGAACATATATGTTATACATTATATAAAGTTATCAATACATCGAAGTGGATTGAGAATTACGTGCAAGGGTAATGATTAAGCACACTGGTGAACAAAACAACAATCGCCAGCTAATAAACTGCTAACTATATCTTTGCTCAGGGCATCTGCGGGAAATTGGTTCACCTGGTACTACACTGGAGTGTAGGAGCCCATCCGATACATCTCAACATTCATGATCCCAATGACGCGCTTGCTCCTATTGTTGGAACCTTTGTCATTGAAAATTTCTCCTTCTCTCTATTGTCTGCAAGATCAGGAACCACATTAGATAGATCGACCGAGGAGAACAATCAAAGACCATGATTGTGGATCAGCGAGGGAGTTCTGTGGAGTGGTCCATCACAAATTTATATGTAATATGTCTCAGTGATGATCTAGAAAATCAACATGAATAGTCCCTCCTTTTGTTAAGAAAAGGCAGCCATTGGATGAAAATATACAGGTTGTAAATAAGAGAAATTAGTGTAATATCACATGCATATGCTCTTGGCCTTCTTGCATTGATAACTTCAAACCTCACCTTGATACCACAACACAACGGGATGATGGTCTCCGGCGTTGACCATCCCATCCTCATGTGTGCGTACTATTTAGTATAGCAGGTCATGTTGTATATAGACATGGTCTATTCACATTTAATGTGAATAATGGGTGGGCATTGGGGCCGGTGAAGAACAAAGAGAGATTAGTAAAAACTTTTGATGTCCAGATTTTTTTTCTTGTGTTCTCAGTTAGACGGTGAAAAGAAATGGCGTACGATGGCCACCATTACTCCATTCTGTTTAATTATCACTTGACGGTACAGGCTTGTATCTTTCCTTCTTGTTGGAAATAGTTTTTTGTGCTTGTATTTCGTCCTCTTGCTGTCATGAAGTCTAGGGTTCTGGTGTTGCACGGATAAGAGATGAGCCAAACGGCAACATGAATGGACAAAATCAAAAATCATTGTAAAACCCATGAACACATAATAAGAAAGTGGTAAAGGGAGATACTGAAGCAGATGTATATAGAATAATAGCCAACCCTTTCCAGATTTAGCATTAACATGTCCATAAAGATGTATAGATCGAACCTGCATAGTGTCGTCGCTTCACATATGAAGGACTGAGCCGGCGCCCGATACCTACAGCAGGAGCTCCTCGAGCTGTCTTGCACTCATCCTCACGGCGTCACTGTCGTTGGGCATTCTAATGACGACATACTCATCAGTATCCGGCGGAACAATCATACATTTTTTTCTTGCGCTATATATGCACGTACGTGATCAGTCAGGACTGCTTATTAGGATTGGCATCGAGCAATGGAACCTATAGAAACCAATATATCGGCAGAAAAAGGAACATCAATTGTATCCTATAAGAAAGGAATTAAAAAAAATATAGGAAGCACCTCAGATTTAATTTGTAGAGAGGACACGGAGATTGAGAGCACAGATACACAGAACTAAACTATGGATTGTGTAGCCTAGGATGAGACACATCAAATTTGCTCAACTCATCTCTACACGGGATCAATCTAGGAATCATAATTCTATTCCTCTTCGGAGGAGACAGTGGTTCACAGTGCCAAGGAAGATCGAGGAGACGTGGGATTAGCGACAATAAGCTTAACTGGCACCGGCGGAGCTTGGAGGAGATCACACATGGAGTAGAGTAGGGCGTTCGGTAGGTCGGGACTGTCACGCTAGGAAAAGGAGATAGAGGGCGGCATTGAGAGGATCGATGAGGGAGTCTTTTTTAACAGAACGACGCTAGGAAGGAAGAGCGCTCAGATTTTTTACTCGGTCTTTCTACCTAGATTAACGTGGAGACGCGAAGCTTTTTATTTTGAAGAGAGACGTGGAGCCTTGAAAAGTTATTTGCTATGTGTAGGTTGGGTTAGCTTAGCTCCTTTTCCCATCGCAAGAGTAATTTAAAGCACATGATAAATCAAACAGTTAAGATATTTTTTAATGATAAGAATTAACGTGGGATTTAAAAAAAAGCTGAATTATGTGGGTCGATCTACACCGTTATAATTAGGTCTCACCAGATTAACGGACCGTAAATTCTGATTAACATGGGAAATTCTTGAGAGTGCCTAATTAGTATAGGTATAGATGTGGAACGAATAGAAGAATTCGTTGCTTTTAAGGGTGCTTATGAAATTGAATCTTTGTTTGAGAAGTGTGAAAATTATGATGATGCTGTTTATAGACCTGAAAATTTTGCTATACTTAAATATTTCTATGAGAATTATGAATATAATTCTGATATTGATGCATTTATTGAGAGAATGTCTGTTGCCTTGGAGGAGACTAATATTTTGCGGGAATCTATGAAAGAAGAAATTGCTGAAATTGTGAGCTCATTAGATGAAAAAGATGAGGAGGAGAGCGAAGAACAAAAGAAGGAAGAGCGGATTAGCTACCCGTGCCCACCTTCTAATGAGAGTAACTCTTCAACTCATACATTGTTTAATTTCCCTTCGTGCTTACCTAAGGATGAATGCTATGTTGATTGCTATGATCCCTTGGATTCATTTGCAATATCCCTTTTTGATGAACTTGATGCTTGCTATACTTGTGGCCATGATGCTAATATTAAATATTCTTATGGAGATGAACTTGCTATAGTTCCTTACGTTAAGAATGAAATTGTTGCTATTTCACCCGCGCATGATAGTCCTATTATCCTTTTGAATTCTCCCAACTACACTATATCGGAGAAGTTTGCACTTATTAAGGATTATATAGATGGGTTGCCTTTTACTATTACACATGATGATTTTGATAGATATAATATGCATGTGCTTGCTGCTCCTACTTGCAATTATTATGATAGAGGAACTACATCTCCGCCTCTCTATGTTTCCAATATGATAAAATTGCAAGCAACTGCTTACGCTATGTATTGGCCTTTACTTTGTGTGCATGAATTGTTCTTTTCTGACATGCCGATGCATAGGAAGAGAGTTAGACTTTTTTGTTGCATGATATATGTTACTTTGTGCTCAATAATAAATTACAAATCATTGTTAATTAAAATTGGCTTTGATATACCTTGGGATCCGGGTGGATCCATTACTTGAGCACTTTATGAATAACTTAATGGCTTTAAATAAAGCGCTGCCAGGGAGACAACCCAGAAGTTTTAGAGAGTCATTTTATTATGTTGTGTGCTTTTATATAGTTTAAAAACAAAAAAAATATAAAGAGGGGAACCTAATACTTTTTCAAAAAGAGAAGTGAAAGTAAGAAGGATGAGCACCGTTGAAGTGGGGGAGCTCCTTGAACTTTGTTCATGCCCATGGAAACTTTGCAAATCTTGATTACAGGAACTTTTCAACAAAAATAATTATCCCCTTGTATAAATTCATTGTATTATAAAATTAATGTGCCAAGATTTTCCATTAGGATGATTAGATTGCTTGTTTGGTGTGTGCAGTGCAAAAACAAAAACTTTGGCTATAGTGCGTGAATTTACATTTTTACCGGAATGTCAAAAGTTTCTGAAAATTTTACACAATACTGATATGAAAATGTATTATTTTGTCCTAATTTTTCAGAATTTTTAGAGTTATAGAAGTATAGTGAATGTTCAGATTGCTACAGACTGTCCTGTTTAAGACATATTCTGTTTTTGATGCATTGTTTTGCTCATTTTGATGAAACTATCGATTGTATCGGTGGTATAAGCCATGGAAAAATTATAATACAGTAGCTACAATTCAAAAATAAAATATGAATTGATTGTCAACACTACGTAAAGTTGTGATTTGCTTTATTATACTAACGGATCTCACGAGTGTTTTGTTAAGTTTTGTGTGATTGAAGTTTTCAATTTTTGGGTGAGATCACGATGGATGAAGGAATAAGGAGTGGAAAGAGACTAAGATTAGGGATGGCCGAGGCACCCCAAGGTAATATTCAAGGACTCCCAAGAAACTAAGCTTGGGGATGTTTTTATTCGTCACATGATATGCGTAAATCTTGGAGCGTCGTGTGCTTTTTATATTTATTTTAATAATGCACCATGCTAGTATGAGAAAGTCCTTGGTTGATTTATAGAAGGCTCTTTGCACCTCACTTATATCTTTTGAGTATGGCTTTGTAGAATGCTTCATGTGCTTCACTTATATCATTTGAAGTTTGGATTGCCTATTTCTCTACCCGTAGAAAACCGCCATTTGTAGAATGATCTTTTGCTTCACTTATATTTGTTAGATCATGGGCATATCTTTTGTAGAAATAATTAAATTCTCATGCTTCACTTATATCTATTTAGAGAGTTAACAGGAGTTGGTCATTCACATGGTTAGTCATAAAATCCTACATAAAACTTGTAGATCATTGAATATGATATGTTTGATTCCTTGCAATAGTTTTGCGATATGAATATGGTAATATGAGAGTCATGCTAGTGAGTAGTTGTGAATTGGAGAAATACATGTGTTGAAGTTTGTGATTCCCATAGCATGCACGTATGGTGAACCGTTATGTAACGAAGTCGGAGCATGATTTGTTTAATGATTGTCAACCTTTGTGTGAGGGTCGGGACCATGCGATGGTTAATCCTACCAACCTCTCCCCTAGGAGCATGCGTATAATGCTTTGTTTGATAACTAATAGACTTTTGCAATAAGTATGTGAGTTCTTTATGACTAATGTTGAGTCCATGGATTATACACACTCTCACCCTTCCACCTTTGCTAGCCTCTATAGTACCGTGCAACTTTTGCCGGTGCATCAAACCCACCTTCCTCAAAACAGCCACCATATATTTTCCTCAAATCAGCCACCATACCTACCTATTATGACATTTCCATAGCCATTTCGAGATATATTGACATGCAACTTCCACCATTCCGTTTAGTATGACATGCACCATCATTTTCATATTGCTTTGCATGATCGTAAGACAGCTTGCATGATGTTTTCATGGCTTGTCTGTTTTTTCATGTCATTTGCTAGGCTAGATCGTTGCACATCCCGGTATCCTACCAGAAGCATTCATATAGTCATATTTTTGTTCTAGGTATCGAGTTGTAAGTAAATAAAAGTGTGATCATTTTCATTATTAGAGCATTGTCCCGTGTGAGAAAAGGATGATGGAAGCTATGATTCCCTCACAAGTTGGGAGGAGTCTCCGGACTTTACAAAAAATAAAAGAGGCCAGCGAAGCCCAAATAAAAAAAGAGGCCAAAGATGCCCACAAAAAAAAAATTAAAAATAAAAAAAAGAAAAAAAGGAGAGAAAGAGAGAAGGGAAAATGCTACTATCTTTTTCCACACTTGTGCTTCAAAGTAGCACCATGATCTTCATGATAGAGAATCTCCTATTTTGTCACTTTCATATAGCTAGTGTAATTTTCATCATTTGCACACCCACTTAATTTCTTTTTGAGATTTCATACACTTATAGCTCTAGTGCATCCGTTGCATGGCAATCCCTACTCACTCACATTGATATCTATCGATGGGCATCTCCATAGCCCGTTGATACGCCTAGTTGATGTGAGACTATCTCCTCCTTTTTCCTTGCAACCTCCATCATATTCTATTCCACCTATAGTGCTATATCCATGCCTCACACTCATGTATTGCGTGAGAGTTGAAAAGGTTTGAGAACATAAAAAGTGTGAAACAATTGCTTGACTTGTCATCTGGGTTGTGCATGATTTAGATACTTTGTGTGGGGAAGATGGAGCATAGCCAGACCATATGATTTTGTAGGGATAACTTTCTAAGGCCATGTTATTTTCAAAGGACACGATTGCATTGTTGGTGTGATCAAAGTATTACTATTTTTTATGTCAATATAGACTATTTCTTTGAATCACTCGTATCTTAATATTCATGACATGATTAGATTATATGATCAAGATTATGCTAGGTAGCATTCCACATAAAAAATTATCTTTTTTTATCATTTACCTACTCGAGGACGAGCAGGAATTAAGCTTGGGGATGCTGATACGTCTCCGTCGTATCTATAATTTTTGATTGTTTCATGCCAATATTCTACAACTTTCATATACTTTTGGCAACTTTTTATATTATTTTTGGGACTAACATATTGATCCAGTGCCCAGTGCCAGTTCCTGGTTGTTGCATGTTTTTTGTTTCACAGAAAATCTATATCAAACGAAATCCAAGCGGGATAAAAACTTACATAGTTTTTTTTGGAATATATGTGAATTTTGGGAAATGGAATCAACAGAAGGCGGTGCCCGAGGGGCCCACAAGCCAGGAGGGCGCGCCCTGGGGGTAGGGCACGCCCTGAGGGCTTGTGGCCACCCGTTATGTCGGTTGGAGCTATCCTTTGTCCTCAGGAAAGCTAATTTATGAATAAAGATCCCCTCAAAATTTCAGCCCAATCGGAGTTACGGATCTCCGGATATTTAAGAAACGGTGAAAGGCCAGAATCTAGGAATGCAGAAACAGAAGGAAACACAGAGAGAGAGATCCAATCTCGGAGGGGATCTCGCCCCTCCGCCGCCATGGAGACCATGGACCATAGGGGAAACCCTTCTCTCATCTAGGGGAAGATCAAGGAAGAAGAAGAAGGAGGGGGGCTCTCTCCCCCTCTCTCCCGGTGGCACCGGAGCGCCACTAGGGCCATCATGGTGACGGCGATCTACTCCAACACCTCCGTCATCTTCACCAACACCTCCGTCACCTTCCCCCCATCTATCTACAGCGGTCCACTCTCCTGCAACCCGCTGTACCCTCTACTTGAACATGGTGCTTTATGCTTCATATTATTATCCAATGATGTGTTGCCATCCTATGATGTTTGAGTAGATTTTTGTTGTCCTATTGGTTGGTTGATGATCATGATTGGTTTGAGTTGCATGTTTTATTATTAGTGCTGTCCTATGGTGCTCCCCGTGTCACGCAAGCATGAGGGATCATCGCTGTAGGGTGTTGCAATGTGTTCATGATTTGCCTATGGTGGGTTTCTTGAGTGACAGAAGCATAAACCCGAGTAGGTGGGTTGTTGCATATGGGAGTAAAGAGGACTTGATACCTTATAATGCTATGGTTGGGTTTTACCTTAATGATCTTTAGTAGTTGCGGATGCTTGCTAGAGTTCCAATCATAAGTGCATATGATCCAAATAGAGAAAGTATGTTAGCTTATGCCTCTCCCTCATATAAAATTGCAATAATGATTACCGGTCTAGTTATCGATTGCCTAGGGACAATTCCGCAACTCCTACCACCACTTTTCCACACTTGTTAAACTAACTTAGTTGTTTCTTTATCTTAGCATCCCCTAGTTTTTATTTACGTGCTCTTTATTATCTTGCAAACCTATTCCGTTACGCCTACAAAGTACTTCTAGTGTCATACTTGTTCTAGGTAAAGCGAACGTTAAGCGTGCGTAGAGTTGTATCGGTGATCGATAGAACTTAAGGGAATATTTGTTCTACGTTTAGCTCCTCGTTGGGTTTGACACTCTTACTTATCGAGAAAGGCTACAACTGATCCCCTACACTTGTGGGTTATCAGTATGCATAGTGTGGGATGGCGTTAAAGCGAGCGAACGCTGTACGGCCTAGCTGGGCGTGATAGCCGCTGCAGAAAGGTACACTGTCGAAGATCAAGTCTTCACTTCAGAAGTTATCGGGCGAGCCGAACACTACTTCCAGGCTTACAGAACCCGTGCACCGGGCTTCAATGCCTGGGATCACTCCTTTAAAGGTAGTGTTGCTGGGTTTGATCCTTGACGGATCCATACCCATCTTTTTCACCGTGTGTGAGTAAATCAGATTATGGCTACTTCCTCCATCCATTAGGACTTTAGTGAGGTGATACCCATCTATGATGGGGTCTAGGACGAGGGCGGCCGAACCCCCATGACGGATACTGGTCGGGTGGTCGTGTCGATTGAAGGTGATCGGATACGCCGACCATGGGTTATACTTCGGGACTACAGGCTTGACGACGTAGAACTCTCGAAGGGCGCGCTTCCTCTCCTTTTTGGGTATATGAGTGCCATATATGATATTCACGTTTTTACCTCTGGAGGGAACTGCTTCTTGTCGGGACCCCGATCCTAAGTTATATGATTCCATACTGTAACAAGCCACATCACTTTGCGGCCTCACACACGGTACTCCACGGCTGCCACCTTACCTTGGCCGGGACCGTTTGCGTCTTTTGGCTCACGTATGTGAACATGTCGCTGGCAATCACACAAAAAAGAACCCGGGCCGACATGACTAGTCATAGAACCCAAGTGGCACATCCGTACGGAAACAAGCATACATAACCCAGCAATGCAGGTGTCGGTCTCAAGCGTGTGTAGACGAGTCATAGCAAGCTACAAGGACTCCATTACGTCGCGAGACACGAATGTCATCACTACACGTAGACGAGTCGTAGCGGGCTACGTGGACTCCATTACACTGCGAGACATTTCCCCGAAGGAACAGACACAACAGCAAAGAAGGATACATGCCGGTCAATCAATGTGTCCGGAGCAGTAGCAAGCTACCATGGCTCGGTGGAAGCACAAAGAGGCAGTTTTCCGTAAAGAGTACTACTAAAGGCACACGACTAGGTGTCGGATCCCATACATACCGTTGCACGTCACACGTACGCACGACATGCCCGATATGCATAGATACAACCATGGCATCACAACATAACCATGCAATAACATGACTTTTATTTAAGAGGCTCAGACGAGCCTTGCATAATATGTTCTTACAGATAGGGGTCACATGACCCGGCACTCAAGTCATACAAACATAGTCATACAAGCCAGCGGAAACTTAAGCTGTCTGAGTATAGACGGCAAAATATAAAATAGAGACACACGGTCTGACTATCTATAGCCCACCACACGGGCAAGATCGTAGCTGGGACACCAGTTATTCGACATCGTCAACGTCTAGATAAAACCCACCTGATGGTTCCTGGTTTTCTTCTGCAACATTAATTAAGCAAGGATGAGTACAATCGTACTCAGCAAGTCTTTAAAACAGACCTAGTCTATTTATGCTCATGTATCAACAAAGGGGTGGTGGAGTTTATGCAGAAAGCTAGCTTTGACTCATGGCTAACCTACACTACTCAGTTTTAAACTCTTTGTTACAATTTTAGTTATCGCACACGAGTCCACTACCTCCATCACAATACACTACCATGGATTCACCTTCCCCTTCCGGAAGTGTGCCATCCACGGTACTCACACTTGTCTTGAGATTTTTAGAAGTCTCCATTTGATTATCTATGAACAACATAAGTTCTCCAAGTAGTCCATATCCGAGGACGCGGCTATTCGAATAGTTTCATAACCCTGCAGGGGTGTACTCCTTCACACACGCTCTCGCCACTTATCGCTGTGTGCCATAAACCATGTACCTCGGCAACCTTCAAGCGGATGCCCAGCGAGGGAGTCGGCCACGACCATCAATCACATAAGACCTCTAGTCCAGGCTACCGCCTATTTGAGACTGAACCCGTACGGAAGTCCGGCCGAAGTTTCCGCAACGGCCCCAAACGATGTGCGCAGGGTTTCCAAGCCCACCATTCGGGTGACCCTTGGTACACCGTGCCACTGCTTACCGCGTCGTAACCCACCCCGAGGGTCAGCTCTACGCACGGCCTCTAGCATGCTATAAACACCAGAAACTACGTGCAATACGTGGACCAAAGACTAAGCGACTGATAAGTTGAGCGGGGTCATATTTCAGGGCCCAGCATGTGGTAGTATCTCGTCTTGGATCACAAACACGGAACCCAGTTCCTAAGAACGGTCCCAATGAGACAACCCACTATGTACTCCTACATAGCCTCTCATCGCTACCTTTACCAAATCATGTTCATTATATGCTTATCACATCGGACAACACTGTTTCATTCAGTTCATCACCCAGATGAAACAGACCTGACACAACTCTAAGCATAGCAAGCATAGCAGGCAAAGTAAGCTAAGCACATCATGGCACAAGCATCTACAAGGTAAGCTAGGTTGCAAGGTTTAGCTATTTACTGTGACAAGATCAGGTCATGCATAAGAATAGGATCATCTACCGTGAATGATTGACATGTGATTGTTTGTCCTAATGCAATAAATGAGAGCAGAAGCGAGAGAATGGGATGTTATCGATGGGTTTCTTGCCTTGCTGGGTTGCGGAAGAGTTCTCTCCTTCGTCGGGGTACGGGGTAGTATCCTCCGGATTAGGGCCTACCGCAACGCAGATAAAAACATTCAATACAAGCAGATGCAACAATATGATGCATGATCATGGCATAATGGTATGCATGGATGAGCTAATGTAACTAGTGATCATGTCAATTTGAAATGCATTTGAATATAGGTTCAAAGTTGTTCTCATTTCAAATTCTATATATTGACCTAATGCTAAAATGTCCATGTTCACCTATTTAGGTTGCTCTAACATGCATGAGAATAGCACCATTGGATTCATTGGATTTTTCTGATAAATTTTCATATATAAATTATTTTCATCTGACTTACAGATTATTTTATATGTTTTTTCAAAGTTTTAAACATTTTATGGAATTATTTTTATTAAGAAAATGATTAAATGCGTCAGCCTGATGTCATGCTTGCGTCAGCAGTCAACAGGGCCAGGTCCAGGTCAAACCTGACCAGTGGGACCCGCCTGTCAACCTCTCAGGGCTGGCTAGTGTCACTGGCAGGTGGGCCCCTATAGTCAGTGACTCAGGGGTTAATCCCGAGTTGACCCGAGGTTTGACTCGGGCCAGGGCCCACTGTCAGCGTCTAGGGGGGTTAGTTAGCACGGTCATTAGTCACTAATGACGTCGCCACACTGGCACTTGCCGGAGGGAGGCCGGCGGCGGCGAGCCGAGACGGTGGGGGTCGCCAGAAATCTTCCTCCGGCGACCATTTGAGCGGCGGAGGGCACCTACAGACGGCTAAGACTCGCGCGCATCCACCTAGGGCAATGGGAGAACGCGGGGTCGCTGGAGTCGATGGCCACGACGACTTTGGCGGCGACCGGAGCTCGGCAACGGCGAGGTTAGCGGCTAGGAGGCGAGGAGGACCACTGGGAGAGGGGGAGAAAGACGGGAAGCTCACAGGGAGTCGGATGGACTGGCCGGCGGGCTCGGGGACGACCGGACGGCTCCAAACGACGTCGAGGACCAACGGTGACCGGCGGAGGGGATTCGGCGATGACGGCGAAGAAGAGGGCTCCCGGCTCGATTCCTCCGTCGAGGGCTTCAGGGGCTCAGGGCGGAGCTGCTGGTTGGGTCAGAGGGGGCTCAGGGGTGGCTAGAACGGCGGCACGACGGCGAGGAGCTGCGCGGCCATGGCAGGTCCGAGAGGAGAAGAGGGAAGAGCGGGGAAGAGGAGGGAGAGAGCAGCGGGGAAGCGTCTCGGAGCTTATCCCCGTCGTCGCGCTGGCGAGGGAGGGGCCAGGCAGGCAGCTGCGTGGCGCCACCGGCGTGAGCGCACGGCGGCCACACGCCGCGCCTATTGGACGCGAGGAGGAAGAAGACCCTCCTGGGCCAGATGGGCCAGCAGGTAAGCTCCCTATCTCTTTTTCTCTTTTTTTTCCTTTCTTCTGTTTTCTATTTTTCTGACCTATGTTTATTTTATTTCCAGGTTCAAATAACTTTCAAATTATCCCCAAATGTTTTCTAAAAAGTAGTCTGGATATTTCAAACTTGTGACTGAACTTTCAAATTATTTTGAAAAGAAAAATGTTAAAAATGAATTATTTATCATTTTCAGGGGCTTTAATCATTGGTTTTAAATTATTTCTGAAGTTCAAATAACATGAATGACCCCTGATACATGTTTGCCCATAATTATCATACATGGGGAACATTTTTAATGGGCATTTTGGATTTGTTGAAAATCCATCAAGTTGAATTACCTTATTTCATTAGGTGCTTGGGGTTTCTTTCCTTCTCCCCATTTCAACTTAATGCAATGATGATGAATGATGATGCAAGCACAATACCAACCTAAGGCACTTGCTAGGGTTGTGACAACTCACCCCCACTCAAAAGAATCTCGTCCCGAGATTTTGAAGTCGTCGGGAAGAGCGCGGGGTACTCTAGTCGAAGACGATCTTCTCTTTCCCATGTCGCCTCCTTTTCAGAATGTTTTGACCACTGAACCTTAAGAAACTTGATGTTCCGACGTCGAGTGGTACGCTCAGCCTGGTCGAGAATACGAACAGGATATTCTCGATACGAAAGGTTATCTTGGAGATCAAGCGCTTCGTGGTCCACTTCTCGGACAGGGTCCGAAAAACAACGCCTGAGTTGAGAGACGTGGAAGACATCATGAACTTTGGAAAGATGCGGAGGAAGTTCCAATTGGTAGGCAACCTCTCCTCGTTTAGCAAGAATGCGAAATGGTCCAATGTAACGAGGAGCCAACTTGCCTTTGATACCGAATCGATGGGTACCCTTCAGAGGTGTAACCCGAAGGTAAGCCTTCTCGTCAACTTTATAAGTCACAGACTTATGATGACGGTCATATTGACTCTTTTGACGGGATTGGGCTGTTTTCAATTTTTCACGAATAACGCGAACTTGCTCTTCTGCATCCTGGATCATGTCCGGGCCAAAGAGTTGCCTCTCCCCGGTTTCTGACCAGTTAAGAGGTGTTCGACATCTTCGTCCATAGAGAACTTCAAAAGGGGCTTTGCCCAAGCTTGATTGATAACTGTTGTTATAAGCAAATTCGGCAAATGGAAGGCAGTTCTCCCAACTCATACCGAAAGATATAACACAAGCTCGGAGCATGTCTTCGAGAATTTGATTGACTCGCTCAACTTGACCACTTGATTGAGGATGGAAAGCAGTGCTAAAGGATAGATGAGTCCCCATAGCGGTTTGAAAACTTTCCCAAAAATGAGAAGTAAAGATACTTCCGCAGTCTAAGTTAATCTCCAAAGGAACACCATGAAGAGAAACTATTCGAGAAACATATAACTCCGCTAGCTGACTACCAGAAATGCTTTCATGAACAGGAAGAAAATGAGCCACTTTGGATAGGTGATCAATGACTACGAATATAGCATTGTTCCCTCTCTTGGTCCTGGGAAAACCGGTGATGAAATCCATACCGACCTTATCCCATTTCCATTCAGGAATAGCTAAAGGTTGAAGGGTGCCAGCAGGCCTCTGATGTTCTGCTTTCACACGACGACAAACGTCGCAATTAGCAACATACTGAGAAATTTCTCTCTTCATCCTGGTCCACCAGAACCTCTGGCGTAGGTCCTGATACATCTTGGTACTACCCGGATGAATTGTGAGAGGAGAATCATGAGCCTCCTTAAGGATCAGCTGCCTGAGATGTTGGCTTTTAGGAACCACTAAACGGCCCTGAAAAAGCACTACACCTTGATCATCTATAGAGAAGTCCTTAGCGAGACCGCTAACGAGGTTCTCTTTGACTCGGGAAATTCCCTTATCACGCCTTTGGCCAGCTATGATTTGATCCTTAAGAGTAGGTTTCGCCACCAAGTTGGATAGGAATCCTTGAGGAACAATGTGAAGATTTAACTTCCTGAATTCCTCATGGAGAAGCGGTTGACCTTGTTGTAACATCAAATTGTTACAATAAGACTTACGACTTAGTGCATCAACCATGACATTGGCTTTTCCCGGGGTGTAAATTATCCCTAAGTCGTAATCTGTAATCAACTCTACCCACCGTCTTTGCCAGAGATTCAAATCCGGCTGGGTGAAGATATATTTCAGACTTTGGTGATCAGTGTATATCTCGCAACGATTACCCAGAAGGTAATGTCGTCATGTCTTTAGTGCATGGACTACAACTGCAAGTTCAAGATCATGTGTTGGATAATTATCCTCATGTGAACGCAACTGTCGAGATGCGTATGCAATCACATGACGATCTTGCATAAGAATGCAACCTAATCCTTGTCGCGAGGCGTCGCAGTAGATAATAAAGTCCTTAGAAAAATCTGGTGGCACCAGAACGGGAGCAGAGGTCAGTCATCTTTTCAACTCCTGAAAACTATGCTCGCATTGTGGGGTCCACTCGAACTTCTTATCTTTCTTGAGGAGTTCAGTCAGAGGTTTCACAACCTTGGAGAAGTTCTCAACAAAGCGGCGACAATAGCTCGCTAAGCCAAGGAAACTCCGAATTTGCTTAACAGATTCAGGTTGAGTCCAATCAAGGACGGCCTGAACTCTCTCGGGATTGACAGCAATACCTTTGCCAGAGATCACGTGGCCTAGATAGGTCACTTCCGGCAACCAAAATTCACACTTGGAGAATTTGGCATATAGGCGATGCTCTCGAAGTTTCATCAGTACCAGCCTTAGATGCTCGGCATGTTCTTGTTCGTTCTTCGAGTAGATGAGTATATCGTCGAGGTAAACCACAACGAATTTATCCAAATACTCCATGAAGATCGAATTCATCAGACGAGAGAAAGTGGCTGGAGCATTGGTTAAACCGAAGGACATGAAGGTGTACTCGTATTGGCCATAACGAGTGACAAAAGACGTTTTTGGAATGTCCCCGTTTCTAATTCTGATTTGATGGTATCCCAACCTCAAATCCATTTTGGAAAAGACAGAGGATCCAGCGAGTTGATCATACAAATCGTTGATCCTGGGGAGCGGATACTTGTTCTTGATAGTGACCAAGTTCACTGGTCGGTAATCCACAACCATCCGATCCGATCCATCCTTCTTCTTAACAAAGAGGATGGGGCAAGCCCAAGGAGAAGAACTAGGATGAATGAAACCTTTCTTCAAAGCTTCATCGAGTTGGGTTTTTAGCTTGGCTAGTTCTAAGGGTGCCATCTTATAGGGTCTTCTGGCTATTGGAACTGTCCCTGGAATAAGTTCTATCACGAACTCAACATCTCTGACAGGTGGAATACCTGGCAGTTCTTCTGGAAAGACATCTGGAAAATCACGGACTACCGGAATATCTTCTAGCTCAGGGAGAGGGCTAGCATTTAAGGAATAGAGTTGGCACTTGGTTGTTCGAGTAGAGACATTAACTATCTCACCTGAGGGATGTGTAAGTTGAACATTCCTAGAGTGAGTATCAATCTTGGCATAGTGGGCTTTCATCCAATCCATACCTAGAATGATATTGATGTCCGAAGACTTAAGAGCTATCAAGGATGCTAGGAATACTAGTCTATCCACCAGAATTTCATTATCATGGCTCACTCTAGAAGTTTGCCATTTTGATCCAGGAGTCTGAACTACTAAAGGAGTGGGCATGTCACAGAAAGACATGTTATGCAACTATGCATAACTTTCTAAGATGAATGAATGAGATGCCCCAGTATCAAACAGAACAGATGCTGGATGGCTATTAACAAGAAGCGTACCTAGAATGACATCAGGGTCTTCAAGAGCTTCTTCAGCAGACACATAATTAACTCGCCCACGGGCAGGTGTTGGCTTCACATAGAAGGCTTTCCCTGGTTTTCCGCGTCCAGCGGGCTTGGCATTGTTCTAGGGACATTCATGAGAATAATGTCCCGGTCTCCACACTTGTAGCATACCACTGTAGCACGAGGTGCAACATTTGTAGGCGGTCCTCCAAATGGTCTGGGTGGAGGGTTGGACTGAACTGGACGAGGTGCCGGGAAGGATGGCCTCGCAGTATACCTTGCCGGCATAGCTGCATTGGGTACCCATATTCGGCGCTTGTTGGGTCCTGAACCCGATGCAGGGTTGAAGTCACGGTTATGCCTCCTTGTGGCCTCGTAGTCAGTCTGTCCGGACTCAGCATTGATAGCTTTATTGACGAGAGCTTGAAAGGTAGTGCACTCGTGCAGACGAAGATCTCGACGAAGCTCGGCATTTAGTCCCTTGCGGAACCTAGCCTGCTTCTTGGCATCGGTTGAGACTTCCTCTGGAGCATAGCGAGCAAGGTTTCCAAACTCGCGGCTATATGCATCCACTGACAATCTGCCCTGGGTGAAGGCGCATAATTCCTCTCTCTTGCGGTCCATCAGCCCTTCCGGGATGTGATGGAGACGAAATGCAGCGCTAAACTCTGCCCAGGTTGGTGCAGGTTCTTGGGGACGCATAGCCTCATAGCTTTCCCACCACAGGTTGGCAGGTCCCTCCGGAAAGTATGTCGCAAAGGTCACCTTGTTGGCCTCTGAAACATTTGCAGCTCGAATCTTGCGTGACATACTGGTCAGCCAATCATCCGCATCGAGGGGATCGATCGAGTGATGGTACTTAGGCGGACACAGTTTAATGAAGTCACCAAGTGACACTCCATCATGGTGATCATTGCGGGGAGCACGAGCGGTGTTCTGTTCAATCCTCTCCAACAGCCTGTTGGTCTCCCTCTTATTCCTTTCAGCTTCTAGCATCACCTCTACTAAAGATGGTGCTCGTGGCAGCTCTTCTTGCCTTGGCTGGCTACTCTCGCCTTGCTCATGAGCATGCACGGGGTTGTTCCTGGTTGACACCATCCTGAGGAAAACAATTCATAGCTTAGACATAGAGAACAACAATTCTAGGACATGAATTTGGAAATGCACTGATCAACATGGCATGTAGGATAAACACCAATCAACATGGTAAAACAACTACCATATGAACATTAGGTTTCATACACACCATGACTTAGTTCAGTACAAACCCAAGCTGAAAACAACTACGGAGAGATGACACAACTCATCGGAGGCATTACAAGCATCCTATACATTATCTATCTACGCCTCCGGAACTCAACTCTCGACCTTAATCATATCCCACAAGACACGCAGGACTGTGGCGATACAACTACTACCATACTAGGTCTAACATCCACGCACTCAAACATCACCGTAGAATGCCTCGTACAGGTTACCCCCGTGACCTGGGAGCTGAACCTGAGGATCTGGAAACACTCTAGCCTGGGATCCCTGGAAACCATAAGGACACGGGTGTGCCCTTGGTCCCCTTGTCGGCGGCAACAATGGTCCTCGAAGAGGGGTGATGCCTCCAACATCAGGCCAGTCTACGTGTGCTAGCAAATGAGTCCGCGATGGAGTCAGCATCTCCATATCTCCAGAACCTGTCTGCACGACAGGTGCCAACTGCGTCAAGGCTGTCCAAAGACGGGCACGGGTAGCATAGAGCTCCATGCGAAGGGCACGTGCATCACGATCCCTGTTCTCCAACATCTGAGCGGTCACCTGCAATCTAGGGTCTTCATGAGAATGATCAGAGTAGGCTGCACTGAGATATCCATCCTCTTCTCCCATGGAAGCAGGAACATAGCAGAACTCCGTGTTCTGAAGCAGACCATGGTGAAACCTCATAATAGTCAGCATAGTGTAAGCGGCTTCCTGAACTGCCATATCTATGGTAACTCCCAATCCATGAGTCCAGTGAAGCGGCTCTGCAGCTCCAGGATATGAAGGGTATATCCTAACAATACACAGATACTGACTCTGGTTGAAATCTCGGTACTGCTCCTCCACTGTGTACTCCGGGTACCAACGATATCCAGCCACCATCATCACTCTAACCAACATGGCCATGTGACCCAGCACATCGATGCACCTGGTCAGACGGACCACCTGGCGGAAAGGATGGGATGGCATCTGAAACAGAGAATGATGCAAAGACATTAGATCCTAGCAGAAATTGGACAGCATAACGGCTGTAATTGCTCAAGAATTTTTTTGAGACAATTGAAAAGAGATTGGAAAGGCATAACCACTCGACTATCTAGACTCAAATCTCTTCTCCATCTGTTTGTCACACCAACAACACTAGAGTAACTGCACTTACTCACAAG
Organism: Hordeum marinum; assembly: GCA_022496015.1. Taxonomy (NCBI): domain Eukaryota; kingdom Viridiplantae; phylum Streptophyta; class Magnoliopsida; order Poales; family Poaceae; genus Hordeum; species Hordeum marinum. The sequence continues at coordinate 59,538,750 of CM039677.1, forward strand.
CAAGCTAGCTATTGGTCCATGGCTAGTAACTCGTCATCCTAAGCAATAGACGAGGATCCTAGTTCCTATCCCCGTAGAGAAGATGAGAATGATCCAGCATAGAATAACTCGGGAAGAGGAGTAAAAAGAGCCTTACGTTCCCTTCCACAATCAATTCCCCTACTTATCTATAGTGTTTCTAGACTCAACTTCGACTGGTTTGGCTTGGTAATCCTACAGTCAGTCAGGCTCTGATACCAACGCTGTCGGGACCCCGATCCTAAGTTATATGATTCCATACTGTAAAAAGCCACATCACTTTGCGGCCTCACGCACGGTACTCCACGGCTGCCACCTTACCTTGGCTGGGACCGTTTGCGTCTTTTGGCTCACGTATGTGAACATGTCGCTGGCAATCACACAACAAAGAACCCGGGCCGACATGACTAGTCATAGAACCCAAGTGGCACATCCGTACGGAAACAGGCATACATAACCCAGCAATGCAGGTGTCGGTCTCAAGCGTGTGTAGACGAGTCATAGCAAGCTACAAGGACTCCATTACGTCGCGAGACACGAATGTCATCACTACACGTAGACGAGTCGTAGCGGGCTACGTGGACTCCATTACACTGCGAGACATTTCCCCGAAGGAACAGACACAACAGCAAAGAAGGATACATGCCGGTCAATCAATGTGTCCGGAGCAGTAGCAAGCTACCATGGCTCGGTGGAAGCACAAAGAGGCAGTTTTCCGTAAAGAGTACTACTAAAGGCACACGACTAGGTGTCGGATCCCATACATACCGTTGCACGTCACACGTACGCACGACATGCCCGATATGCATAGATACAACCATGGCATCACAACATAACCATACAATAACATGACTTTTATTTAAGAGGCTCAGACGAGCCTTGCATAATATGTTCTTACAGATAGGGGTCACATGACCCGGCACTCAAGTCATACAAACATAGTCATACAAGCCAGCGGAAACTTAAGCTGTCTGAGTACAGACGGAAAAATATAAAATAGAGACACACGGTCTGACTATCTATAGCCCACCACACGGGCAAGATCGTAGCTAGGACACCAGTTATTCGACATCGTCAACGTCTAGATAAAACGCACCTGATGGTTCCTGGTTTTCTTCTGCAACATTAATTAAGCAAGGATGAGTACAATCGTACTCAGCAAGTCTTTAAAACAGACCTAGTCTATTTATGCTCATGTATAAACAAAGGGGTGGTGGATTTTATGCAGAAAGCCAGCTTTGACTCATGGCTAACCTACACTACTCAGTTTTAAACTCTTTGTTACAATTTTAGTTATTGCACACGAGTCCACTACCTCCATCACAATACACTACCATGGATTCACCTTCCCCTTCCGGAAGTGTGCCATCCACGGTACTCACACTTGTCTTGAGATTTTTAGAAGTCTCCATTTGATTATCTATGAACAACATAAGTTCTCCAAGTAGTCCATATCCGAGGACGCGGCTATTCGAATAGTTTCATAACCCTGCAGGGGTGTACTCCTTCACACACGCTCTCGCCACTTATCGCTGTGTGCCATAAACCATGCACCTCGGCAACCTTCAAGCGGATGCCCAGCGAGGGAGTCGGCCACGACCGTCAATCACATACGACCTCTAGTCCAGGCTACCGCCTATTTGAGACTGAACCCGTACGGAAGTTCGGCCGAAGTTTCCGCAACGGCCCCAAACGATGTGCGCAAGGTTTCCAAGCCCACCATTCGGGTGACCCTTGGTACACCGTGCCACTGCCTACCGCGTCGTAACCCACCCCGAGGGTCAGCTCTACGCACGGCCTCCAGCATGCTATAAACACCAGAAACTACGTGCAATACCTGGACCAAAGACTAAGCGACTGATAAGTTGAGCGGGGCCATATTTCAGGGCCCAGCATGTGGTAGTATCTCGTCTTGGATCACAAACACGGAACCCAGTTCCTAAGAACGGTCCCAATGAGACAACCCACTATGTACTCCTACATAGCCTCTCATCGCTACCTTTACCAAATCATGTTCATTATATGCTTATCACATCGGACAACACTGTTTCATTCAGTTCATCACCCAGATGAAACAAACTTGACACAACTCTAAGCATAGCAAGCATAGCAGGCAAAGTAAGCTAAGCACATCATGGCACAAGCATGTACCAGGTAAGCTAGGTTGCAAGGTTTAGCTATTTACTGTGACAAGATCAGGTCATGCATAAGAATAGGATCATCTACCGTGAATGACTGACATGTGATTGTTTGTCCTAATGCAATAAATGAGAGCAGAAGCGAGAGAATGGGATGTTATTGATGGGTTTCTTGCCTTGCTGGGTTGCGGAAGAGTTCTCTCCTTCGTCGGGGTACGGGGTAGTATCCTCCGGATTAGGGCCTACCGCAACGCAGATAAAAACATTCAATACAAGCAGATGCAACAATATGATGCATGATCATGGCTTACAGATTATTTTATATGATTTTTCAAAGTTTTAAACATTTTCTGGAATTATTTTCATTAAGAAAATGATTAAATGCGTCAGCCTGATGTCATGCTTGCGTCAGCTGTCAACAGGGCCAGGTCCAGGTCAAACCTGACCAGTGGGACCCGCCTGTCAACCTCTCAGGGCTGGCCAGTGTCACTGGCAGGTGGGCCCCTATAGTCAGTGACTCAAGGGTTAATCCCGAGTTGACCCGAGGTTTGACTCGGGCCAGGGCCCACTGTCAGCGTCTAGGGGGGTTAGTTAGCATGGTCATTAGTCACTAATGACGTCGCCACGCTGGCACTTGCCGGAGGGAGGCCACCGGCGGCGAGCCGAGACGGTGGGGGTCGCCGGAAATCTTCCTCCGAAGACCATTTGAGCGGTGGAGGGCACCTATGGACGGCTAAGACTCGCGCGCATCCACCTAGGGCAACGGGAGAACGCGGGGTCGCCGGAGTCGATGGCCACGACGACTTTGGCGGCGATCGGAGCTCGGCAACGGCGAGGTTAGCGGCTAGGAGGTGAGAAGGACCACTAGGAGAGGGGGAGAAAGACGGGAAGCTCACAGGGAGTCGGACGGACTGGCCGGCGGGCTCGGGGACGACCGGACGGCTCCAAACGACGGCGAGGACCGACGGTGACCGGCGGAGGGGATTCGGCGATGACGGCGAAGAAGAGGGCTCCCGGCTCGATTCCTCCGTCGAGGGCTTCAGGGGCTCAAGGCGGAGCTGCTGGTTGGGTCAGAGGGGGCTCAGGGGTGGCTAGAACGGCGGCACGACGGCGAGGAGCTGCGCGGCCATGGCGGGTCCAAGAGGAGAAGAGGGAAGAGCGGGGAAGAGGAGGGAGAGAGCGGCGGGGAAGCGTCTCGGAGCTTATCCCCGTCGTCACGCTGGCGAGGGAGGGGCCAGGCAGGCAGCTGCGTGGCGCCACCGGCGTGAGTGCACGGCGGCCACACGCCGCGCCTATTGGACGCGAGGAGGAAGAAGACCCTCCTGGGCCAGATGGGCCAGCAGGTAAGCTCCCTCTCTCTTTTTCTCTTTTTTTTCCTTTCTTCTGTTTTCTATTTTTCTGACCTATGTTTATTTTATTTCCAGGTTCAAATAACTTTCAAATTATCCCCAAATGTTTTCTAAAAAGTAGTCTGGATATTTCAAACTTGTGACTGAACTTTCAAATTATTTTGAAAAGAAAAATGTTAATAATGAATTATTTATCATTTTCAGGGGCTTTAATCATTGGTTTTAAATTATTTCTGAAGTTCAAATAACATGAATGACCCCTGATACATGTTTGCCCATAATTATCATACATGGGGAACATTTTTAATGGGCATTTTGGATTTGTTGAAAATCCATCAAGTTGAATTACCTTATTTCATTAGGTGCTTGGGGTTTCTTTCCTTCTCCCCATTTCAACTTAATGCAATGATGACGAATGGTGATGCAAGCACAAGACCAACCTAAGACACTTGCTAGGGTTGTGACACTTCTGTTCGCCACCGATCGGACCGCGGGGTTCATCCTCGTCCTCGCTATGTGGGCCCTTGCCTTGATCTTCAGCTGCGAGTTTGCTGGCCTGTTTGAATTCCCAACAGTTACGGTTGGTGTGGTTGGTGGGCTTCTCTTGAGTTCCATGGATCTGGCAAGGCCTCTCCATGATCTTGTCCAGCGGGGTGGGTCCGTCACGATTGCCTTTAGGAGGCTTATTCCGCCGCCCGGGTCGGGAATTGCGGAAGCCGGCATTAATGGTCGTGTCATCGGCATCGCTATTGCTGTGCTGATGCTTATTCTTGTTGCGTCTTGGTTTCCCATTTCCGTCCCAAACTTCAGAGGTTCCGGGGTCTTTAGGGTTGTGGCTCCGTCTTGCTAGCCAGTTATCCTCGCCCGCGCAAAAGCGAGTCATGAGTGATGTAAGGGCAGACATTGTCCTATGTTTATCCTGGCCGAGCTGGCAAGCTAGCCATTCGTCCCGAATATTGTGCCTGAAGGAGGCTATTGCCTTGGCGTTCGGGCAGTCAACGATCTGATTTTTCTTGGTCAAGAACCGATTCCAGAATTGCCGCACGGACTCTCTTGGGTTCTGGACGACGTTGCTCTGGTCGGAGGAGTCTGGCAGCCGAACATAGGTGCCCTGGAAGTTAGATCGTAATGCATCCTCTAGATCCTCCTAGCACCCGATGGAATTTTCGGGGAGACTGTTTAACCAGTGCCGAGCTGGCCCCTTAAGCTTTAGGGGTAGATACTTGATGGCGTGGAGATCATCTCATTGCGCCATGTGGATGTGGAGGAGGACATCCTCAATCCATACGGTTAGGTCAGTTGTCCCATCGTATTGCTCTATGTTCACGGGTTTATACCCCTCCGGGAACTGATGCTGCATCACCTCGTGTGTGAAGCACAGTGGGTGGGCAGCGCCTTTGACCCGAGCTATGTCACGCCGATAGTCTGCGTCTGTTCTAGCTCGATTTCACTCCCGGCCTCTATTGTTGTGGTCGAGCCAAGGTCGGTACCCCTCCCGTCGATCGGGTGAGTACCCTCTGGATCCGTAGATGAATCTTGTACGAGCTGCCCTATGGTCTAGGTTGTGTCGCAGGTCGAACCTGTCATTGGGCTCTATTGGCTCTTTTCCCCGTCTTCGGGGTATCGTCAACCTATAACCGGTGTCGTCAGCCATCCTATCTCATCCTCGAGGAGGGCGGCCTGGCTTGTCGTATGGGGCATGTTTAGAAGACGGCGTATAAGTAAGCTTGTCATCAAATTGTGGCAGCAGTCTTTGGCATGGATAGCTTTTGGGTTGGTCCAATTGACCAGTACCGTATCCTTCCTCAGCTGATAGGACCCTCGTCCATCGATCATTGAGGTTGTCCTGTTTGGCTTGAAGCTGCCGTTCTTTTGCCTTCAGGCTGCAGGCCGTGGCTATAAGCCGTTTCCTGAACAGTTCCTGATCTTCGAGGTTATCGGGGATGGCGAAGTCATCGGCTTTCGGGATGTCCTCCTCCTTGACAGGGGGAGGTAATTGTCGTCCTCGGAATCGTTTAGGTCATCAGGGTTGAGCTGATCTTCCGGTCTCTCCTGACCCTTAAGCGGGTGTTTGGGGATATCGAGATCGCCGAGGTCTTTGGGGGCATCTTTGTCCCTGGTGTCGACGATTGCTTTTCTTCCCTTTTTCCCTTTGATTGTTTATGCGGCTTCTAGCGCCTTGACGACACTTCACCCGATTTGTCGCCATCATTTTTAGGTGTGTGCTCACCATTAGAGGTTGGAGTGTCCACCATGTAGACGTCGTACGTGGAGGTGGCAGCCCATCGCCCTGTGTTAACGGGGGTGGGAGCACAATCTTCCTCATCCATGTATTCTGCCTCCTCGGAGGCATAGTCCAACATGTCCGTTAAATCCTCGATAGTGGCTATCAAGTGGGTGGTGGGTGGGATGAAAAATTCATCCTGACCCGCCTTGAGACCTATCTAAGCATGGATCGGGGTTGGGTTGTTGGTAATTTTCATCGATGAGATCTGATCTAGGGCCTCGTTGAGTGCCGAGAGCTCGATCGGGTCGACCTACTCGGAGCGTTCGGAGTTAACCTCCGATGCGTCCGTGCAAGGAGAGTGTTTGGCAAGAATAGGTATCCGGGCATCTGGTACTATGGCCGAATCCGGACAAAAGGTCAGGTCATCGCCGGGGTAGATCTCGCGGGCGGGACTGAAAGAGGAATCCGAGGTTAAAGTCTCGGAGTCTTCGGGCATGGCAGGCGAGACTGCGAGCCCGGTTAGCGAAAGATCGCCCCAAGACTCTACGGAGAACTCCAGGTTCCCGAATCTGACCTCTTGATCAGGGGCGAAACTTTTGACCCGGCCCAAATGGCCGGCCGGGTCAGCGTGCAGCACAATGCTACCAAAAGCGAAGATCTGTCCGGGGAAAAAGGTGTCCATGTTGCGGACTTCTTCGTTGATGACAACGCGAGCCATTGATTCCTTTGGTGATGACAACGGAACTCTCAATGAAAGCACCAATGTCGGTGTCAAAACTGGCGGATCTCGGGTTGGGGGTCCCGAGGTGTGAGACTAGGATCGATGGTAACACGAGACGAAGGAGACGATGTTTACCCAGGTTCGGGCCATCCTATGGAGGTAAAACCCTACGTCCTGCTTGATTATATAGATGATGTGAAGGTTACAGAATTGATCTACCTCGAGATCGAATAGCTAAACCCTAGATGAGTTGTCCTTTGTCCTACAACCTAAAACCCTCTGGCTTATATAGACGTCGAGGGTACCTAGGGTTTACACATGGTCGGTTACACATTGAAGGGAAAAACATGCCTATCCACTATTCCAATCTTGGAGGACACGCTACGATTCCCGAAGCTTCCTTCCTGGAGATGGGGCCTTCGATCAATCCAATGCTCAGTAAATGGCCCATATAGTTCGGCTCATGAGAAACAGGTCAGCCACCCGAGGACCCCTTAAACCAGGACTCCCTCAGGCAACACGTGGCTTTTTCAGGTGGCGGCCGCCCTCAAAACCTCCACTATATATAGGAGGGAGAGAGGAGGGGTGGCAACCCTAGGGGAAACCCTAGGGCTGGCCGATCGGCCAAGGAGGGAGGAGTCCACCTCCCACAAGGGAGGTGGAGGTGCAGGGAGGAGTCCTTCCCCCTTAGCCCACCTCCCACCTACCCCCCATGCGCATGGGACTCTAGGGGCTGGACGCCCAACCCTCCAGGGGATGGTGCGCCACCTCTTTAGCCCATGTGACCCCTCGAGGTGGGTGGGCCCCTTCTGGTGGACCCCCTGAACCCTTCCGGCATCCCTGGTACGTTACCAGTGACACCCGAACTTTTCCCGATGACCAACACGGAACTTCCTATGCATCAATATTTACCTCCGGACCATTCCGGAGCTCCTTGTGATGTCCATGATCTCATCCAGGACTCCGAACAACCTTCGGTCACCAACATATATAACTCAACAGTACCGAATCGTTACCGAACGTTAAGTGTGCAGACCCTGCGGGTTCGAGAACTATGTAGACATGACCGAGACACCTCTACGGTCAATAACCAATAGCGGGACCTAGATGCCCATATTGGTTCCTACATATTCTACAAAGATCTTTATCAGTTGAACTTCTATGTCATGGATTCAGTTAATCCCGTACGCAGTTCCCTTTGTTCTCCAGTATGTTACTTGCCCGAGATTCGATCGTCGATTTCTCTATACCTAGTTAAATCTTGTTACCGGCAAGTCTCTTTACTCATTCTGTAAGACAAGATCCCTGTGACTAACACTTTAGTCACTTTGCTTGCAAGCTCATTATGATGTTCTATCACCGAGTGGGCCCTGAGATACCTCTTCGTCACACGGAGTAACAAATCCCAGTCTTGATCCATGCCAAATCAACAGACACCCTCAGAGATACCTGTAGAGCACCTTTATAGTCACCCAGTTATGTTGTGACTTTTGATACACACAAGGCACTCCTTCGGTGTCAGTGAATTGCATGATCTCATGGTCATAGGAACAGATACTTGACATGTAGAAAATTATAGCAATTAACTGACACGATCATATGCTATGTTCATAGTTTGGGTCTTGTCCATCACATTTTTCTCCTAATGATGTGATCTCTTTATCAAATGACATCTCATGTCTATGGCTAGGAAACCTCGACCATCTTTGATCAACGAGCTAGTCTATTAGAGGCATACAAATAACACAGTGTTGTCTATGTACCCACACATGTATTTTAGTTTCCAATCAATACAATTATAGCATGGATAATAAAAGATTATCATGAACAAGGAAGTATAATAATAACCATTTTATTATTGCCTCCAGGGCATATTTCCAATAGTCTCCCACTAGCACTAGAGTCAATAATCTAGCTCACATCGCCATGTGATTTACATTGTGATGAATCTAACACCCATACAGTTCTGGTGTTGATCATGTTTAGCCCATGGAAGAGGTTTAGTCAACGGGTATGCGATATTCAGATCAGTGTGTACTTTGCAAATATTTATGTCCTCCTCCTTGATGTGATCACGGATAGAATTGAAGCGTCGCTTTATGTGTCTGGTCCTCTTGTGAAACCTTGGTTCCTTGTCTAGAGCAATGGCACTAGTGTTGTCACAGAACAGAGTCATTGGGTCCAATGCACTGGGCACAACTCCAAGATCCGTCATGAACTGCTTCATCGAGACACCTTCCTACGCCGCCTCTGAGGCAGCTATGTACTCCGCTTTGCATGTAGAATCAGCTACCACACTTTGCTTGGAACCACACCAGCTTACTGCTCCCCCATTGAGAATATATACATATCCGGTTTGAGACTTAGAGTCATCCGGATCAGTGTCAAAGCTTGTATCGACGTAACCCTTTACGACGAGCTCTTGATCACCTCCATAAACGAGAAACGTTTCCTTAGTCCTTTTCAGGTACTTTAGGATATTCTTGACCATCGTCCAATGTTCCATGCTGGTTCACTTTGAAACCTTCTGACCATACTTATGGCAAGGCTGACATCTGGTCTTGTGCACAACATTGCATACATGATAGATCCTATGGCAGAAGCATAGGGGAAGACACTCATCTTTTCTCTATCCTCTGCAGTCACTGGGCATTGAGTCTTACTCAAATTCACACCTTGCAATACAGGCAAGAACCCCTTCTTGGACTGATCCATTTTGAACTTCTTCAAAACTTTGTCAAGGTATGTGCTCTGTGAAACTCCTATTAAGCGTCTCGATCTATCTTTATAGATCTTGATGCCTAATATGAAAGCAGCTTCTCCTAGGTCCTTCATTGAAAAACCCTTGTTCAAATATTCCTTCATGCTTTCCAAGAATTCTATATTTGTTTCCAATCAGCAATATGTCATCCACATATAATATTAGAAACGCTATAGAGCTCCCACTCACTTTCTTATAAATACAAGCTTCTCCGCAAACTTGTACAAACCCGAACGCTTTGATCACCTCATCAAAGCGAAGATTCCAACTCTGAGATGCTTGCACCAGTCCATAAATGGATTGCTGGAGTTTGCAAACTTTTCCAGCATTCTATGGATCGACAAAACCTTCTGGTTGCATCATATACAACTCTTCTTTAAGGAAACCATTAAGGAACGCTGTTTTGACATCCATCTGCCAAATTTCATAATCGAAAAATGCAGTTATTGCTAACACGATTCTGACGGACTTAAGTATCAACACAGGTGAGAAAGTCTCATCGTAGTCAACTCCTTGAACTTGCGAAAAACCTTTTGCCACAAGTCGAGTTTTATAGATGGCGACATTACCGTCCACATCCGTCTTCTTCTTAAAGATCCAATTATTCTGAATGGCCTTTTGCCCTTCAGGTAATACTTCCAAAGTCCATACTTTGTTTTCATACATGGATGCCATCTCGGATTTCATGGCCTATAACCATTTGTCAGAAACCGGGCCCATCATCGCTTATCCATAGCTCGTAGGTTCATCGTTGTCCAATAACATGACCTCTAAGACAGGGTTACCGTACCACTTAGGAGCATCCCACCATCATCCCCATGAAGACAACACCATCAAGCCAACCCCCAAGTGGTCCTATGAAAAGAGCACGCGCACGCGACATTGAAGCTAAGGTGAACTCACTCCTCTTCGAGCATGACTTTGATGGCAAACGAACTTGGATGCTACCTCACAATGAAACCCTGTGTATCCTTAGGTACAAGGGAGACGACCTCGAAGGGCCAAGGAATCATCAACAAGACCAAGGCCAAGGAGGAGAAGGATCTAGCAACAAGGGCAAGTCTCTGGATCACCTGGAACTTCCGGCCAGCCTGGAACTTTTGGGCCACCATTGACCCAAGGTCAAGTCCAGGGATGCAGACTTTCGGGTTAGCTTGGGAACCTGCCCGGAGCTTTCGGCCCCGGACCTTTTGGCCGGCCCGGAACTTCTGCCCGACCCATAACTTTCGACCCTCCATCAGCCCAGCCACCGAAGCCTATGCCAACACTCGAGAAAGCCCGGAGCCCGCCCGGAACCAGCCCGAAACTTCCGGCCTAGCCCGAAACTTTCGGCCTTCATAGAGCAATGCCGCTCGGGCCGAGGACCATGTAACTTACCCCTTCGCCTCGAGACTATATAAAACCTTCTTTCACCTCAAGTTAGGGTTATCTAATGTTTGCTCTCGAGCTTAGCTCCATTACTTGCTTCTCCTAGGGAGTTTGCCCTCCTTTGGGAGTAGATCCAAGTGATGCCAAGGCCTCTCTAGAGGGAAGATCCCCCATGGATTCAAGGCCCCTCCTCCGGAGTGGGAGATCACATACCTTTACTTGTATAGTTGGTTTATTTGGGATCTTGTACCTCTTGTGATGTTATGGACCTAGTTCATGTGTGATTGAGTTTGCTCTTGAGTGTTTCTTCTCAGTCTTCCCCGTGTTCTTCGTGTTCCCCCCTCCAATTAGTGAAAGATCGACCACCAGAGGCCTTGCCCCGTATCATATGGTATCATGAGCCACGTTGATCATGAATTTGGAGCCCCTCCCCTCGTTTCTAGCGTAATTTTGTTTGATTTCATCCCAATTTCGAAAATCCCCACAAAAATAGCCTTACCCAAAAATTCTTGGATTTGATGAGATTTTGTTGATTTGGATCCGTGGATCTCGTTGTGGACGTGTGGATCTAGCTTTCCATCCAGCCAATCCCCACCAATTTTTCTTTTTCACTGTAAGATTTGGGTTTTTCTCATGATTTTCCGCCCAAGTACAAGATCTGGAAATTAGGGTTTTTCCCAGTTTTCCAGACCCCCGAAACCTCCGGCTCCACCCGGACTTTCCGGCTGCCCCGGACCTTATGACCCTCGGAACCTCCGGCCGACCCGGACCTTTCGGCCTTTGTAGAAAGTTTTCCATCAATAGTTTTCTTCCTTCTGGGTTTTCCCAACAGATTTTCCGTCAACTTCCACCATTTCTTCCGCAACACATTTGCATTTGATATTTTGAGTAGCGAGCCTCGCCACTTCCTAAGGTATTTAGGCTACTTAGTGGTGGCTCTTCATCGACATCGCTGCTCATCATCGCCCCGGATCGTCACCAACCAACTCTTCATTGACACTACACCGTAAGCAAGGACGGTAACCACGACGACACTCTTGACTTATACCCTTGCCATTGCATTGTTACTCCAAGCCTCTTTGTGTTACTTGCCTACCGATACTAGCCATTTAGTATTGCCGACCACGCTACTTGTGCACACTAGTGTTACATACTCTGCGCTACAATTGCATGCATATACATCTTAGTATCTTCTCTTGTGTTATAAAGTACCCTCATACACAATTTCTATCTTGGTGTGCACGTACCACATAGTGAAAATCCAAATATGATTGCTAAAAGAAAGGAAAGCAAAGCCTTTAAGAAAGGACAAAAGAGCAATAGCATCACCAAATTTGCATATCATACTTGATCATCTTGGATCACTTGAGCGAGTGAATCGTGCCTCTTACATAGATAGCAAGTCGGGAATAGGAAGACGACATGTTTTGTTTGTTATAGGTTGTGCACAAGTTCGTATCACGCCCATTTAGCGTCTCTCTAGTGTTGTGCAACACGAACTTTTTCTGTGGACTCCACATTTTGAGCTCATTTCTTGGTTGCACAACCCCACTTTTCTATTCGTGTGTGTGTTTCCGAGTTCACTCATTGCTATTGATTCAAACTGTCTTACTTACGAATTTGCGAATCTACTTCAACTTGATTGAATCTTATTCCCAAATTACTTGAATTTTGTGCCACCATCCTAACCAAGCTACACTTCAAAGCTTTACTTTGTGTAGGTGTGGGAAGAGCAAACTCGATACCAATTCTACTATTTCCACGATTTCACATTGAGTGATTGATCCTCATTTCAACCTTCGGAACGGTATTTTGTATTGTGTTTTCTCATTCTTACACTTATATCTACTTGAGTACCATTGGTAGGAACACTATGACAAACCCGACATTTGAAGAGCACAATGACGACGCGAACAACTACGTAACCAAACTACAATTCTTCGCCGCACAAAAGGGAATGCGCCAAGCACATGATGTCATCACGGGCCGCATCAAGCACCTCGCCACCAACATACGTGAATCTGAGGAGCAAACGCGGGACTTCATGGCAACCCAAATGGACGAGCACCGCGCCTTGATGGTAAACCATGCATCATCCACTTCTACCTCAACTCATCGGCACACCGCAAGACGACATTCCTCTGAGGAATCCTCTAGTGAGAGTCCTCCTCCGCGGGCTCGACTGCAACAACGTGATGCACATCATCTCTCAAGATTCAAGCAATCCTTTCCACGACGACGAGCCTCAAGGTAAACATCGCGAGCGTGAACACCGTCACCAACAAGAGCAAGACGCATACGAGAAAGAACGCCTACGTCACCACCGTGAGGAAGACCGGCACCGTGAAGAGCAATCAAATGAGGCACAATGCACACTTCGTGAATAAACCCATGCCTTGCAAGAATGCAACAGAATAGCTCACGAGGAACAAGAATCTCTATGCCGAGAACGCCAAGAGGAAGCCGCATGTCACGAGGAGCAGCAAGAAAGCCAACAACGGATGCGACAACGACATCAACAACACCCAAGGCAAGAGGAGCAACACATTGATGAGCTCGCTCCAAGGCAAGAGCAATACCAACATGACAACCACGCCCCTCCACAATAAGAAGCGCGACCTCAAGCAAATCCCGTTGACCACATGGATGATCAAGATCCACGGTAAGGCCAACTTCAACAAGACAACCATGCTCCTCCGCGACAAGGATACCACAATCACAACAACAATGAATAAAATTGCTTTGGCAAGCTCAAGTTCAATATGCCTAAGTTCTCTAGAAGCAACGATCCTGAAGACTATCTCTCTTGGGCACTCAAGGTTGACAAAATATTCCGGTTGCACAACTATGAAGAGGACAAGAAGATTGCCATGGCCTCCCTTGAGTTCCAAGATTATGTGCCTATTTGGTGGCAACAAGTGATTGAGAAAAGAAGAGAAAGAGGTGACCCTCCAATCACCACTTGGGAACAAATGAAAGATCTCATGAGAGCTCGATTCATCCCAACACACTATAATCGCGATCTCTTCAAGAAGCTGCAACTACTCAAGCAAGGCACCAAGTCGGTGGAAGAGTACTACCAAGAGATGGAGATAGACATGATAAGATCCAATGTGAAGGAGGATGATGAGCAAACTATGGCACGTTTCTTGAATGGTCTCAATTACCAAGTCAAGAAAATTGCGGATTTCCAACCCTACTCCAACTTGCTCGAGCTAGTGCATCAAGCCACCAAGGCGGAACGTCAAGTTCAAGAGGACTACAAGTACTCCAAGACCTCCTACAAGACCTACGGTGAAACTACCCAAGCTTCTCCAACTATGACACCTTCTACGAGAACCTCCACGACAAAAGATGACAAGTCAAGCTACAAGGACAAGTCAACTTCATCATCCCGCAACACTCCTACAAGCAAGACAAGAGCGTCATCCTCTACACCAAAACCGGATGACGTGAAAACAAGCTCCATCAAGTGTTTCACGTGCCAAGGCCAAGGACACAAGATGTATGAGTGTCCCACAAGGCGGACTATGATCCTTCAAGATGACGGTTCCTATGACTCCATGAGTGAAGATGAGATGGAAGCCTTGGAATGAGTGTCTATGCACCGACAAGTCAATGAAGATGAAGACTCTCAAATCTTTTGTGACAACGATCCGAGCCTCGCTCTCATTGTCTGAAAGGTTTTGACTCTACAACAACAACAAGATGAGGACCAACGTTGCCACATATTCCACACCAAAGCCGATATCCAAGGGAGATCCGTCATGGTCATCATCGACGGAGCAAGTTGCCATAATTTGGCAAGTGAGAAACTTTGCTCAAAGTTGCACTTGGTCAAGAAAAGGCACCCTTGCCCCTACAAGGTCCAATGGCTAAGTGACTCCGGAACAATACAAGTCGACCACACCGTGCAAGTTTCCTTCAAGATTGGAGCTTACGAGGACACCATGGAGTGTGATGTGGTGCCCATGTCCATTTGCCACATACTCCTTGAGAGACCTTGGCAATTAGACCGTGGTGCCATACACAACGTGCACATAATCAGTATAGCTTCAAGATGAAGGGCACCGAATATGTGCTTCGCCCTATGTCTCCAAGTCAAGTGATCACCGACAAGCAAGCTTCATCCCATCATGGAGAGAAAATTGAGAGAGTGATCCACCTCAAAGCAAGTGAGCACCACACGCCAAACTCAAGTGACTCCACGATGAGGGACATGAGTGATCTAGTACTATTTGCCACCAAACGAGATTTGAGGGATGTGAGTGAGAGACCATCGACCGTCCTTCACTACATGATAGTGTGCAAGGATGATTTTACCCGGCCTAACCCTTCACAACATCTTCCTCTTGTGTTATCTCAATTGTTGCAGGAATTTTAAGATGTTTTCCCTAATGAGCTACCTCCGGGACTACCACCAAAGCGAGGGATCGAACACTGCATCGACCTCATCCCCGACGCACCGCTTCCTAACAAGGCTCCCTAGTGCGTCAACCCCGGCGAAACAAAGGAGATACAAAAGCAAGTCCAAAAACTCCTAGATAAAGGGCATGTACGCAAGAGTTTGAGTCCTTGTGCGGTTACCGTGATCCTAGTGCCTAAACAAGATGGTAGTATGCACATGTGTTCCGACTACCGACCTATAAATGCTATCACCATTCGCTACCGTCACACTATCCCATGCTTAGATGAAATGCTAGATGAACTTAGTGGTGACACTATATTTTCCAAAATCGACTTGAAGACTGGTTACTACCAAATTCACATACAAGAGGGTGATGAGTGGAAAACAACCTTCAAAACTAAATTTGGTCTCTATGAATGGTTAGTTATACCCATGGGCTTATCCTAAGCACCGGGTACGTTCATGCGCATGATGCATCATGTGTTTGCGCCCCTACATCGAATATTGTGTTGTGGTCTACTTTGATGACATCCTTGTTTTTAGCAACTCTCTAGAACAACACGCCACACATGTTAGGGACGTTTTGCAAACTCTTCGTCAATAAAAACTTTATGCAAACATGGACAAATGCATTTTTGGTGTTGACAAAGTTTTTTCCCTAGGATTTGTGGTTTCCTGTAAGGGTGTCCATGTTGATGAAACTAAGATTGAGGCAATTAAAAATTGGCCCACACCAACCAATTTGCAACAAGTGCGTAGCTTATTAGGACTAGCTGGTTTCTACCATCAGTTTGTGAAGGACTTTAGCACCATTGCCACCCCTCTACACGCTTTGAGAAATAAAAATGCACCTTTTGTTTGGGGACCATCCCAAGACACCGCTTTCCATGAACTTAAGAATTTGCTCACTCACGCAACTTTGCTTGCCTTGCCTAACTTTGACAAAACTTTTGAAGTGCATTGTGATGCTAGTGATAATGGCATAGGAGGTGTGCTTATGCAAGAAAAGCGCCCAATTGCGTATTTTAGCGACAAACTTTCCGGTGCTCAATGCAACTATCCTATCTATGACAAAGAATTATATGCATTGGTGAGAGTTTTACAAGCTTGGGAACATTATTTGCGACTGCATGAATTTGTCATTCATACCGATCATGAAACCCTCAAGTACCTAAAGGGTCAAACTAAGTTGAACAAACGACATGATAAATGGAGTTAATTTATTGAGTCTTCCCCTTATGTCATCAAATACATTAAGGGCAAAGAAAATGTTGTGGCGGATGCTCTTTCCCGCAAATGCATTCTTGAATTGAATGTTATCGGTTTTGACCATAAAAAAGATTTGTATGAGCATGATGTTTCTTTTTCTATTCCATATGCCAATTGTCAAGTGAAACCTTGTTGGGGAAACTACTATATGGAAGATGGCTATCTTATGCGCGCTAACAAACTTTGTATTCCCAAGTCTTCTCTTCGTTTGTTGCTTTTGCAAGAGGCTCACGATGGAGGACTAATGGGTCACTTTGGACGCGACAAGACACATGCCACCCTCTCTGACAAGTTCTATTGGCCAAAGATGCTTCATGATGTCGCACGCTTCACCAACCGATGCTTACATGCCGCAAAGCTAAGTCCAACGCTCAATCCCATGGTATTTACATGCCTCTTCCTATACCATTTCAACCTTGGGAAGATATTAGCATTGATTTTGTGCTTGGTTTTCCACGAACAAGGGATGGCCATGATTCCTTTTTTGTTGTTGTGGATCATATTTCCAAAATGGCTCATTTCATTCCTTGCCACAAGATAGATGATGCTTCACATATTGCCAATCTCTTTTGTAGGGACATCTTACGCCTACATGGAGTACCCAAGACCATTGTCTCGGATCGCGATGTCAAGTTCTTGAGCTACTTTTGGAAGACTCTTTGCACCAAGCTCGGCATCAAGTTACTCTTCTCTTCGGCCTACAATCCACAAACTGATGGCCAAACGGAGGTGACGAACCGGACGCTTGGGACTCTTCTCCGCGTGCTGATCAAGAAGAACATCAAGGAATGGGAAGATTGCCTTCCCATCGCCGAGTACGCCTACAATCGCGCAAGACACTTCACCACCAACAAGTCTCCCTTCGAGGTGGTATATGGCTTCAACCCTTTGTCCCCATTGGACATTCTCCCGCTACCCCTACAAGAACACGTCAACATGGATGCAAGTACAAGGGCAAGCTACATCAAGAAGATGCACGAAGATACAAGGAACACCATCGAGCACCAAGTGGACCGCATCACCACCAAGCGCAACACCAACAAACCCCCCATGGTGTTCGAGCCAGGTGACCTTATGTGGCTACATCTCCGGAAGGAGCATTTTCCCGATGAGTGCAAGTGCAAGCTACTACCTCGAGCCGATGGCCCATTCAAGGTGTTGGAACGCTACAACAACAACTCCTACAAGATCGACATTCCACGTGACAAGTACAACATGAGCGACATCTTCAACGTCTCCAACCTTTCCCCATTTCATGGTGATGAAGATCTTCATCCAAGGTCGGATCTTCCCCAAGGGGGGGGGGGAGGAGATGATGCGGAGCATCCCACCATCATCTCCATGAAGACGGCACAATCAAGCCAACCCCAAGTGGCCCTATGACAAGAGCAGGCGCACGTGACGTTGAAGCTAAGGTGAACTCACTCCTCTTCGAGCATGACTTTGATGGCAAAGGAACTTAGATGCTACCTCACAATCACTACAGGAATCAGGCACTTTGCCGTCAGCCATCCCAGACGGCAAAGGCATGCATGCCGGACGGCAAATGCTTTGCCGTCCACCAGTAGACGGCCAACCGTCCGGCTGAATAAGCCACGGTAAAGGGCACTTTGCCGTCTGCTGGCAGACGACAAAGACCTTTGCATCTTTGCCGTCTGCCAGCAGACGACAAAGGGCATGGACGGCACACGTGGCAACTTAGGTCCGTTAAGGGCTTAACGGCGTGCTTTATCGTCCGCTAGCAGACGGCAAAGACCTTAGTTCTTTGCCGTCTACCAGCGGACGGCAAAACACCTATTTCTTTGCCGGCATAGGTGGATTCTTTGCCGCCCGCTGGCAGACGACAAAGAATCTTAGGTCTTTGCCGTCTGCCAGCGGATGGCAAAGAACCCACCTAGGCCAGCCTAGTGCTACCCCAGGTTGCACACGTAGCTGCCACATGGCAGCTTTGTCGTCCGCTAGCTGACGGCAAAGACCTTTGTCGTCTGCCAGCAGACGGCAAGGTGGCTATATAGCCTTTGTTTTTTCTGTTTTTCTTAAAATCATTCAATTTGACAGAATTTCACATATATATCCAACATATCAACAATACAAGTTTCCAACAAGCATACCAACAATATGTTTCAACAAGCATACCAACAATAAGTTCCAACAACATATCCAACATACAAGATTCCAACAACATATCCAACATAGAATGGTTTCCAACAACATATCCATACATACATATCCAAAACAAGTTTCCAACAAGTTTCCATAAACAAAAAGGAAGCACAAGTAGGAGTACACTCCATCAATGCAAGCTTCCTCATCTATAGCAAATCTGCAAATTAAGAAAGATGAAAGTTAGAAGAAGAAGAAGACTAGCTAGAAGAAAAACAAGAAAAATAAGAAGAAGATTTATCTTCTCTTTCTTTTTCTCCTCTCATCTCCTCTTCTCCAAGGTAGTAATGCCATTTTCTAGCTAACTAAGCATATCAAGTCATTTTGGAGGAAAAAATGCTAAGTATAGGTCATTTTATAGCTATCCTAGGTAGAATATATCATTTTGGAGGTAAGTATGGTTATTATGTCATCTTTGAGGAAAATAAGCTAAGTATAGGTCATTTTGGAGCTAAACCAAGGTTATTATGCCATTTTTTACCTAAGTGAGCTAATTATGTCATAAATGAACTAGCTAAGCTAATTATAGATCATTATTGAGCTATCCTAGGTAGTTATGCCATTTTGTACCTAAGTGAGATAATTATGTCATAAATGAACTAGCTAAGCTAGCTATAGATCATTATTGAGCTATCCTAGTTGTTATGCCATTTTCTAGCTAACTAAGCATATCAAGTCATTTTGGAGGAAAAAAATGCTAAGTATAGGTCATTTTATAGCTATCCTAGGTAGAATATATCATTTTGGAGGTAAGTAAGGTTATTATGTTATTTTTGAGGAAAATAAGCTAAGTATAGGTCATTTTGGAGCTAAGTAGGTCATTTCTTAAGCTAAGTATGCATTTGTTAATGAAAACACTTGGGAAAACTTACCATCATCATGGAGGTGAAGGATCGGTAGGGTTTGCGCCAGGGTTTGATGTAGAAGGACCGGTCGGGGTTGCGGCAGACGCAGAAGGATCGGTCGATGCTTGTCGGGAGGCATGCTGCACCAAAGATCATTTGCAATGTCTCCTTATCATGATGCAACTCAAATGTGAATACTAGTAACTAATGACCATTCAAATGAAACTCACCATGGGTGGTATAGCAATATGGGGCATCGACGGAGGGGTCTGACCATTGTTCTGGCACATGGTCTACACATTTTGTTTTCACGAGTCATTCATATTAGTTAGTGATGAAATGAACATTACATGCATGATTTGGCTAATATGCAGGAGAAACTTACCACGAGGAGCTCGTATAGGGCCCGGTGAGATGCATCGTTCCAGTTCCTCTCCTCCTCCAACAGCCTAGCTGTCCTCTCCTCCATGTCCCTCTCCCTCTGTGCTGCCTGCCTATTTGCCTCCGCTAGAAGCTCCTGGGCCCTAGCCTCAATGGCGAGCTCCATTGGCCGTGGACGAGGCCTTATCTCAGGATCAGAGCTCATGTGTGCTTCTTGATCTTCGAGAGAGTTCTAGGACAATGTATCAGTCCATCCCCAATGGCTATCAAGCCATGGGGCCTCCCGCCACCAGATATCATCACGAGCTCTGGATCAAAAGGACTCTGGCTCGGGTTGAAGTCCTCCCCTTTCCTCGCCTTCCCCTCATCTCTATACCTCACAAGCTTGTTGTGGGAGGAGATGTTGCTGAAGCTTTCTGGATGATCGAGGTCATCCTTAGAGAATGCCTTGGCCTTCTTGTACGAGGCATTATGGGCCATGGCATAGAGGTCGAACAGAGGTGGCATCTCCTTCTTGTTTTCTCGCGCCTAAAAGAGAGGAACAAAATATTAGTTAAGGGCTCAAGCTAGCATGAAGAATGAAATTGCATGAATCATGAAGCAAACCACATACCCAGTTATCCCCAAACTCAAACAGGTTGGAGCTCCCTTGATGGTGTGGCACACCTCTCATTTGGGCATGCTTATCCTTGGCCTTGTTGTGTTCGGCTAGCCATTCGGGAGAGCACCACTCATCCACCAATGCCTCCCAACAGTCCATCCTATCCGCACACCATCTCGGGGGCACCTAAGTTAGACAAGAGAAATTTCAGCGGTACGCCTACGAATCAAATCAAAGAAACTAAGTATAAGGCCTTAATAATAGATAATTACCTTCATTAACTTCTCCTTACTCAGATAATTTTTGCGGCACTTCTTCTTGGCCCTCTTAATGTTAGTCGATGCATAGTAGTCTCGAATATCCTGCACCCGAGCCTTGTGCCGCAAGTTCTAAAGTAGGCGCTTGCACTCGGCTTCGAGAACAATAGCCGCTTTCGTCTCGTGTTCCTCAAGACACCTGTAGAAGGTCTGCAATCAAACAAGACAACACTGATTAGTACAATCACTAGGTGTTGTTGATTTTTAATTCTATAAAGGAGAAATTACCCAAAAGCGACGGATCACAATGTCAGCCACCGTCTCGCACAAGACACCGTCGACCATCTCCTCCGACGGGGCCGGGGCAGCCATGTACAGCTCCCGGGTCAGTGCTACCTGTGGAGCCTCACCCTCACCGGGCAACTGGACCTTCCCCGGGAAGTGGTGCCGGAGAAGCACACCAAGGACCTGGTTGGGCCTGCGGACACCACGCTCGTGTTTCCAACCCCTACAGTATGAAAAGGCCAACACATTAGATATTAATTTGATGAAACATGAAGGCAAAAGGTTAAAAAATAGTAAATGCACTTACTTCTTCGCATTAGGCGCAATCAACCACCTTTGCTCGCGGGTCATCGGCATGGGCGGGAGCTTTGTACAACCACGCTGGTAGACCTTCTTGCCCTCCTCAACCAGCTCGCCCTCGCTATAGGTGTCCTCAGACAAGTTGTCCTTGCCACCATCAGCATGTCCACTAGCCTCTGGAGTCACGTGGGATGAAGACTCTAGGACCCGAGTCTCCTGGGAAGAAGACTCTGGGACCGGAGTCTCCTGGGAAGAAGACTCTGGGACCGGAGTCTCCTGGGACGAAGGCTCGGTGACCCGAGGCTCGTGGACCGGAGTTCGAGACGGGTCCAAGTCAGATGGGTCCATCTGAGATGGAGCACTCCTGTGGTTGGGAGAATCAGCTGGGGTAACAGCGAGGAAGGCGCAGCAGCCTTCCTACCTCTAGCACCTCTCTTCGTCCTCCCCCGACCTCTCCCGGTCGAAGAAGAAGTGCCCGCTCATGTCTGCATGCAGTGTACCAGCGCCCTCTGGAGTTGCTAGGGTGGAATAATAACACCCCTCCCAGGAGGCGTCGAGGAAGGAGGCTCAGAGCGCTCCTGACCCAAGCCCACCATCTGTCAACACCTGCAGTGACAAAGAGTGAACGAAATTAGTTCAACATAAAAAATTGAATACCTAATAGCATGAACTAATTAATAATATATATGTACATAATAATAATTGAATACCTCACATTACTAATATTAATCTTCATCGTCTATATATGCTCCGGGATCAATAAATGCATAATCATCATCACTATCAGTAATGACGTGCTCATCAGCATCATCAATAAATGCATCAACATGTGGAAGGCCTCTATGTAATCGGTCAAGCATTGTCAGGTCATGCGCAACAGTAACTTTTTCTTCTTCCGTCTCTTCTTGTTCGGGCTCAGGGTGAAGTTGGGTTCACTATCGCTGTCGACCTCAATGTTCTGGGGTGAAGTAGAGCGGTTCTTGAAACGTTTTTTGGAAACACGTGTTTCTTGGAAGAATTCTCCTTCATATGTGTCTGGGTTAATGTGAGGTTCATAATCATCTTCATTGGGTGGAGGTGGTCTAAAATGTGGCGGCACATCATAAACGACATCCCAACCTTTCAAATTTGGATCCGTTTGGCAGGCCCACGGTAGATAGAAAACTTGGGTTGCCCGTTGAACCATAATATAGACATCGGGAACATCTAAATGGGTGCTTTGTTTGATTTCAACTAGCCCTATATGTTCATGAGTCCTTCTAGTCTCCTTCGGCTGGAACCAATAACATCTGAAGACTACGACGTTTGGTGGGTTTTCACCAAATGTAAGTTCATAAATTGCTTCAACTCTTCCATAATACTCGACCCCTCCTTCGCCGACGGCGGAGACACAACAATTTGTAGACTTTCAGTCAGCCATAGATAGCTCTTTGCCAAAAGTACGAAAGCGATACCCGTTGATGTCGTATTTGTCAAATGAACGGACCTTATAGTCAAAACCATTAGCGACTTGTCTCAATTCGGAGTCCATAGACTCTGCATTAGCCTACAAGTTTAATATGAAAGGATTGTTGCATTAGCCGCAAACTAGGCGAAGAAATGAAATCGTCTAATTAATGGAAATTACCGTTTGCTTGAACCAAGAGATGAAACCGGGATAGCCACCTCCATGCTTTGCCAGAAGCTCATACTCTTTGATGGAATCCTTTTGGATCACCGCTCCATCCGAGAATTTGGCGACGTATCGACTGTATCACATATCTAGGAATAAGAGCATTTCAAAGGAATTAGAAGTTGCGAAACAATGTACTGAGAACTTACTCGATGTACGGCCGCACTTCTGTTAGGTTGTTGAAGATATACAACGAAATGGTCAGCCATTCTTCGACATCCAACACTATTGATTGTGAAGCAGAGGCTGCTGTGAGCTTCCCTTTGAATAGCCTGAGGTTGGATCGACCTTTTTCACGGTCGCCATCATTGTACCGAGGCTTCAGATTATGCAAACGACGATTCTTGGCTTTGTAGTGTGCTGTCACAAAGTTTGCCACCTCCTCAGTAATGAATGCCTCAGCCATCGATGCTTCAACTCTATGTTTATTTTTACATTTTGCTCGAAGCGTCTTCTACATCCTCTCAGTTGCGAAGCACCAATGATTTTGCATGCCCCCCAATCTTGCCTCGGTCGGGAGATGCAAAATCAAATGCTGCATTGAATTAAAGAAGCCCGGTGGAAAGATCTTTTCTAACTTGCAGATCAACTCTGGCGCCAACTCTTCCAGTTCGTCCACACCAGGCGATAGTTCTTTCGCACAAAGAGCACGGAAGAAATAGGTCAGCTCTGCCAGTACTAGCCATTCATCCTCAGGGATAAAGCTATGCAACATCACCGACATTACCCGCTCAAGCCATATGTGCCAATCATGACTCTTGAGACCAAATATTTTCAATTTGTCAAGACTCGCTCCCCTCTTTAGATTCGCTGCATACCCACTGGGGAACATCAGCCGCATTTTTAGCCACAAGATCATTTCCCTCATAGGTGGCCTTCCAAGATTGAACCATGCCTTTGGCTTCCTCCAGTTCTTCTTTCCTTTAGGTTGTCGAATGTTTTGTAATGGTCTATCACATAGAGCCTCCTGGTCGACTCTAGACTTACGATTATCCTTCGACTTTCCCTCTATGACAAACAATGTACCAAAAAGGGCCTCCGCGATATTCTTTTCAGTGTGCATCACGTCGATGTTGTGTGGACAAAGGAGGTCTTTAAAGTAAGGCAGATCCCACAAACATATCTTGTGAGTCCAGGTGTGTTCCGTATTATACCCTTTGAAATACCCTGGACGATCTGGATCCGGCTCGAGAGCGTTTATCTGATCCAGGATCTGTTGGCCTATCAACGTAGGTGGTGCCGTGTTTTTGACAACTCTACCTTTGATGAAATTCTTGTTGTCTTTTCTGAACTTATGGTCAGGATCCAGGAACTGTCTATGCATGTCGAAGCAAGAAAACTTGTGACCCACCTCCAGCCAACGGAACTGAAGAGCTGCCTTGCATGTGGGGCACAAAAACCTTCCATGCACACACCAGCCAATGAATAGCGCATACGCCGACAAGTCATGCATCAAGTACATGTACCACACATGCATTTTGAAGTTCTTTTTTGTAGCGGCGTCGTATGTCTTGATCCCATTATCCCAGGCTTCTTGCAATTCATCCTTAAGCGGTTGCATGTACACATTCATATTCTTCCCCAGATATTTGGGCCCTGGAATTATCAATGTTAGGAAAATGTTCTTTCTTTTCATAATCTCTCCGGGGGGAGGGGGGAGATTGAGTGGAATGACAAATACAGGCCAACAACTGTATTGTGCTGCCGTCATACCATACACATTGAACCCATCCGTGCTGATGGAAACTCGAGGATGCCTTGGATCTGCCGCTTTATCCTTATGTAATGCATCGAAGTGCTTCCACGCAAAAGCGTCTGAAGTGTGTCCCAACATCGGATTCCCATCTGCATCTAGTTCTGTTCTTTTGCCCAATTTATGCCACGTCATCTGTCTAGCCGTATCTTCGACCATGAAAAGATGTTGAAGTCTTGTTATGATTGCCAGATACCGAAGACCATTAATGAGGATTTTGGTTTGACTCTTCCCACCCATACCGTTGTCTACCAGAACATACCTGGAAGCATTGCAAATGGGGCAATAGTTCAAGCCCGCATACTCAAGCCTAAATAAGGCACATCCATTCTCACAGGAATCTATCTTCTCATAGGGCATCTTAAGCACACGTAGGATTTTGTCAGACTGGTACATGTTTGGTGGCAATACATGGCCTTTGGGTAGAAAGCGTCCAAATATCGTCATCATCATGTCGTAGCATTCTCTGCCCAGGTTGAACTGAGCCTTCAGAGCCATTACTTGCGCGATGACATCCAGCTGACAAAGCTTAGTGTGCTCGTGGTGAGGACATTTTGAAGACTCCAACATTTCATAAAAGGCCTTTGCAGATTCCTCCATCTCATCGTCCGAATCCCGAGCATCATCAAAGTCTTGCACCATGTCTTCGATCCCGGTACCATGCTCGTCGGTGCGACGACGAACCACCTCAGCTCTGGCACGTTGGGCACACTCAGCATGAAATATCCAGACCGTATAATTAGGTGTAAAACCCCACTTCTACAGGTGTTTGATCATTTCAAACTCCGACTTCTTCTTACAGTTGTCGCAATCGACACAAGGGCACCAGGTTGTTTTCTGTCCATTTGCAAATGCGACTCTCACAAACTCCTTGGTTTTTGTTATCCATTCACGAGTCATGTCTTTTTGACTAGTGTCACCAGTGTACATCCACCCACGATCACTCATCTTGCCTAGCTACTGGACACACAAAAAATATATACATAATTCAGCAAACCATATTCATCAGTTAATAGAGGTTGTTAGTTTCATTACGTCGATGCAACCTAGACGCTAGTAGGTAAAGATAGGTCCTAATCCCACCCGAGTATGTGTAGATTGGGTTCGTTTTCCCATGCTCCGCTCCGGATCCGACACACAATTTCGGCAGCACCTCCCCGCTGTTCTCCTGATACATGTCTCGGTAATAAGCAGAGAGGATGTGTACCCGGAGAACAACAGGGAGGCACTGACGAAATTCTGCATCGGATCCAGAGCAAAGCATATGGGAAAACGAACCCAATCTACACATACTTGGGCTGTCCATGGATAACGTTGGACAATTCGAAAGAATCACGGTTATAAATATGCTAATGAATGCATATTTATAGATGTAACCCTTTCGAACGGGAGACGCATAGTGGTCACGCATACTGATGATTGAAGACACCTATAGCTAGCAAGTTTCATCAACACGAAGACCGGAACAGAGCAACTTTTTGTAAGGGTGCCGGGGGAGAAATGTCATTTGTGCTCACCAACGAACACAACAGGGGAGCTCGTCGAACACACGGGGAGGTCGCCGAACAACTGGACATTGAAATTCACCTGATCAACACAAAATATGACGTTTTTTATAACAAAATAGGAAAATATGTGATCTAGCTCATAATTTACAAAACTATGACCTCCTTGGCCTCACGAAGGCCGAAGAGCACCTTTTTGGTCAATAGGAGGCAGAATAGGTGTCGGGGGTCGGGGGTCAGTGGCATCGGGAGACAATAGCATTAGGGTCAATGGTGTCGGGAGTTGGGGGTCGATGGTGTCGGGAGTCGGGGGTCGGTGGCATTGGTGGTCGGGGGTCGATGGTGTCGGTGGTCGGGGGTCGATGGTGTCGGTGGTCGGGGGGCGATGGCGTCGGTGGTCGGGGGTCCGGGGCGTCATGGGTAAACCTAAAACTCCTCCTCCTCCTCCTTCTCCTCCTCCTTCTTCTTCTTCCTCTTTTTTCTAATTATTCTTATTTTCTTCTTCTTTTTTCACAACTAAACCTAGAACTCCTCCTCCTCTTCTTCCTCTTCTTCTTCTTCCTCATTTTCTAATTATTCTTATTTTCTTCTTCTTTTTTCAGAACTAAACCTAAAACTAAAACTAAACTAAACTAAATGTAAACCTAAAACTAAAACTAAAAGTAAAACTAAATCTAAACTAAGCATAAACCTAAAACTAAAAAAACATAAAAAATTAGATGAGGAGGAGGAGCTCACTGCAGGGTAGGGGGCTGCCAATGGAGGAGGGGGCGGTGGAGGAGGGGGGAGGCCTGCTGCAAGGGAGGGGGCGACGTCGCGGCCTTCCTCATGGCCGTGCTCGGGCGGCCGCCGCAGGGGAGGGGCGTCGTGGCCAGGGCGACGTGGGCACGGTGGGGGTCGGGAGCAGGGCGGCGGGTCGGGGCGGCGGGGGGCAGGGGCGGCGAGGGCGCGACGGTGGCTGGGTGCAGGGCGGCGGAGGCGCGGTGGGGGTCGGGGGTGGGGCGGCGGGGGGCGTGACGGGGGCCGGGTGCGGGGCGGCGGGGGCGCGGTGCGGGTCGGGGGTGGGGCGGTGGGGGTGCGGTGGGGGTCGGGGGTGGGGTGGCGGGAGGGTCTGCAGCGGCGGGGCGCGGTGGGGGTTGGGGGCTGGGCGATGGTCGGTGGCGGCGGGCGTGCGGTTGGGTTGGGGGATCAGATGAGAGAGAGAAGAGAGAGAGGCGTGGGGGGTGCGCAGTTAAGATTGTTTGCCATCAGCTAGCAGACGACAAAGAGGTGGGGTGGTGGGCCATTACAGTAGTGCCTTCAACTAGACCCCACCCACCTCTTTGCTGTCTGCTAGCTGACGGCAAAGAATCTATGCCGTCAGCTAGCAGACAGCAAAGAGCTGGCTGATGGCAAAGCCACCCTTTGCCGTCTGCTAGCTCTTTGCTGTCCGTTTTCTGCTAGCTGATGGCAAAGGTACTCTTTGCCGTCAGCTAGCAGACGGCAAAGATGCGGTAGACGGAAAATCTTCTGATTCCAGTAGTGAATGAAACCCTGTGTATCCTTAGGTACAAGGGTGACGACGTCGAAGGCCAATGAATCATCCCCAAGACCAAGGCCGAGGAGGAGAAGGAGCTAGCACCAAGGGCAAGTCTCTAGATAGCCCGGAACTTCCGGCCAGCCTAGAACTTCCGGGCCACCATTGACCCAAGGTCAAGTCCAGGGATGCAGACTTTCGGGTTAGCCCGGAACCTGCCCGGAGCTTGTGGCCCCCAGATCCTCCGGTCGCCCCAGAACTTCCGGACCTCCATCAGCCCAGCCACCAAAGCCTGTGCCAACACTTGGGAAAGCCCAGAGCCCACCCGGAACTATCCCGGAACTTTCGGCGCCCGGAACTTCTGGCCTAGCCCGTAACTTCCGGCCTTCACAGAGCGATGCCTCTCGGGCAGGAGGCCCATGTAACTTACTCCTTCATCCCGAGACTATATAAACCCTTCTTCCACCTCAAGTTAGGGCTAGCTAATGTTTGCTCTCGAGCTTAGCTCCATTACTTGCTTCTCCTAGGGAGTTTGCCCTCCTTTGGGAGTAGACCCAAGTGATGCCAAGGCCCCTCTAGAGGGAAGATCTCCCGTGGCTTCAAGGCCCCTCCTCCGGAGTGGGAGATCACATACCGTTACTTGTATCGTTGGTTGATTTGGGATCTTGTACCTCTTGTGATGTTATGGACCTATTTGATGTGTGATTGAGTTTGCTCTTGAGTGTTTCCTCTCGTTCTTCCCCGTGTTCTTCGTGTTTTCCCCTCCAATTCATGAAAGGTCGACCACCACGGGTCTTGCCCCGTATCAACGTGTCCTTCTCTACCTATGAGGTTCGATAGTAACTTGATCTAAAGCTTCATGATCACCATCATCAACTTCCTCTTCAACTGATGTAGGCTCCACAGAAATGTCTTTCTATGCCGCGCTACTCCCTCATTGAAATAAAGGTTCAATAACCTCATCAAGTTCTATCTTCCTCCCACTCAATTCTTTCGAGAGAAACTCTTTCTCGAGAAATGACCCATTCCTAGCGACAAACACTTTGCCTTCAGATCTGAGATAGAAGGTATACCCAACCGTCTCTTAAAGGTATCCTATGAAGACACATTAGTCCTGTTTGGGTTCCAGCTTTCCAGGCTAAAGCTTTTTGACATAAGCCTCTATAGGATCAAAAATAGGTCTAGAGGAGGGGTGATTAGACTACTTGACCAATTAAAAATCTACCTTTTCCCAATTCGAAGTGTTGGAAGTTTTTAGCATTCATAGCAAGTCAAGCACACCCTACACATGCATGTCTACGAGTATAGCAGCGGAAAGTAAAGACAAACATGCGTAGTAAAGGAAGGGTAGGAAGATCAAACGCAATTTGGAGACACGGTGATTTTTCCCGTGGTTCCGATAGGTGGTGCTATCGTACATCCATGTTTAGGGAGTCTTCAACCCATGGAGGGTAACGGTCGCGAGAGTCCACGAAGGGCTCTACCCACGGAGGGTTCCACAAAGAAGCAACCTCGACTATACCATGATGGCCTACGTCCATGGAGGAATAGCCTAACTCGGGGCTAGATCTTCACGAAGTAGGCGATATCCTTGCCCTTACAAACTTCTTGGTTCACTCCACAACACGACGTAGGAGGCTCCCAAGAGACACCTAATCAAGCTAGGAGGCACCACCCTCCAAAAAGTAATAGGCTCGATAATGTCGATGAACTCCTTGCTCTTGTGCTTCAAGATGATAGACTCCTCAACACACAATCACTCTCTCACATATTTGGCTTGGTGTAAGAGGTTGATTGGGTGGAAAGCAACTTGGGGAGGCTAGAGATCAAGATTCATATGGTCAGAATGGAATGTCATGAGCTCAACACATGAGTAGGTGGCTCTCTCTCAGAAAATCAGTTGCTATGAGTGGGGGTCTATTCTGAGTGCTTCACTACGAGGGAGTGGTGGTGGAGGGGTATATATAGGAATCTCCAAAAATCCAACCGTTACACCTAATAAGTCCAACTCGGTGATACCAATGTGTTAATCTTGGTGGTACCGAGTTTCCTAAAAGGTAGCAACTTTTGAATCTCGGTGAGATCGATACATACAACTCGGTTGCACCGATAAGGTGACCAACGGTCAGATTGCCAGACTCGGTGATGCCGATTCAACAAACTCGGCCAGACCAATTTTGTGAATTTGCGTAACAGAAAGTTGGCAACCCAAACTCGGTGGCACCGAATCAGAATCGGTTGCACCGAAGGGCTAGGGTTCGGCTGAGTCTGTCTAAGTCTGAGAATCGCTGGCACCGAGTGGAAAGTGTTGGTTGCATTGATTTTGGATGTTTTGTCTTTGGACAGACTTTTGTG
Organism: Hordeum marinum; assembly: GCA_022496015.1. Taxonomy (NCBI): domain Eukaryota; kingdom Viridiplantae; phylum Streptophyta; class Magnoliopsida; order Poales; family Poaceae; genus Hordeum; species Hordeum marinum. Next base: position 59,568,642 of record CM039677.1, read on the forward strand.
GAAGAGCTTGTGGGTGTATGTGGTGACTATCACTTGTGCACATATGAGCATTTTGTTCACCAACAGTACCTTACCCCCTTTTGATAGTATTGGCTTTTCTATGGACTCAAAGTGATTTCTCACAAAGTAAAATGTAGAGTCCTCTTGCTTGAAGCTTTGCCAATCTATTTCCATGCATCTTGGGGTATTCCACAATCCTTTGCCAACCCATCATTGAACTTTTCCTGAAACATGCTTAGTGGAAACATTAGCTCAATGACATATATGTTGTTATTAATTACCAAAACCACCAAGGGAGCAAATGTGCTTTCAATCTCCCCCTTTTTGGTAATTGATGAAAACATATAGATCAAAGCTTTGACATATGATATAATCAATGAATGTAATCGTTGCTTTGAGAAGTATGTGATAAGCAAGAGCTCCCCCTAAATTTGTACATTATTTTAAAATTTGCATTTGAATGCAAATGCACAATCGATTAGGTACATGGGGCACTTCTTCCATGTCACATACATCTTGGTGGTGTGCGAGAGTAAATAAGAGTTAATATCATAGCACAACACATCAAGCAAAGTGAATGATCATTTCATAACCATCAAAAGGATAGGAAATAGTAGCAACACACATTAAAGCATATGATCAAACATGAACAAAAGTATAACACAACCAACCAAAAGACCAAATGTTTTTAAAACAACAATAAAACCGAACGCTCTCTCACTCGAAGCCTAAAGATCTATATACAACTTCTCCCCCTTTGGCAACAAGTTACCAAAAAGTTCAAAGAGATATAGCTAATCGTCCTTCTAGGGCTGATCTCCTCCGGTGGTTGATGTCGGAGTCGAGAGAAGTGCGTCGACGAAGACCTCTGCAGATGTCCTGGACGGAGTTGGAGTAGCAACTGGTGGCACTGGAGGAGCTGATGGAGCTGAGGTGACAGTAGCAGGTGCTGATGAACAAGGCCTCGACTCAGGAGCTGGCACTATAGCTGATGTGACCTGGGTAGTGAAGCAAGTAGCTGGCCTGAGAGGAGAGACATCCTCCTCCTCATCATCATCATCTGTGGAATGAGGAAGAGGCACAAAGTCAACTTCCTTCTTGAGCTCAGTCACGGTCTTGTTCATCCCATCTACCTTGTCTTTGAGGGTCTTGATCCCGCTCTCAAAGATCCTCACAAGACTACTCTGGTTCTCTAGTATGTCCTTGATGTCCTTCTACATGACCTGAACTGTTGAGATCAAGAGATCCATCTGCTCGTTCCTAGACCTAGGGACGGGAGCACTAGTGGCTCTAACTGCCTTTGCCTCTCCTTGTGCTGCAGCTGATGTGGGATGCTCTGGGTCCATCACCACAACATTGTCCTCAAAGTCTGGCTGTAGGGGCAAGTGGGGTCTGTCCAGAGAAAAGATGTGCTTCTCCAGCTTGGAGTTGATGAGCATCTAAATGTAGGATGCATAGCGGCATGAGTGCTTCTGATCAGCAGCAACCCTCTTCACAGTCTCCACTATCAGATCTATCACTCTGAATCTCTGGTGCTGGTCAATATGAATCAGCTGGTTGATGGATTAGCTTCAGATCATCTTCTCCTCACCTGATTGGGGCATCAAAGTATGCCTCAAAATGGTGTTGATGGTGCGGAGACCTGCCTGGAGGTGATAGATAGATCCTAGCTTGTGGAACTGAAGCTGTGCAGCAGGAATGGCATTGTACATGTCCTTCATAGCATTGTGGCTTGCCTTGGACTCTGAGTACACACAGATATCTCCATCCCGTGCCTTTGGGACTCCTAAGATGGCAGCCCATTCATCAACAGTTGACTCGTATCTTGCTCCTTCTGTCATCCACACAATCCTACCATCTCCATAGAAGTGAGTAGTGGAGTAGAATTGCATGATCATCTCATAGTTCCATGCAGTTAACTCTCTGCCAACAAACTGATCTATGCCAACACAGTGGAAGTTATCTTGTACATTGGGGAAATAGTCTTCATTCGCCTTGATGTACTTCCAGTCGACATATATCATGCCACTCACAGCTGGACTCTTGTCAAGCAGCACAGTCTCATAAAAATCCCGTTGCTCCTTGATGTAGAACCTGTAGTCCACATCTGTCTTCTTCCTCTAAGAGTAAGGATGAATGGCTCTCCACTCTCTCAAACCTGCATCCTTCTTCTTCTTCATATCTATAGCTAAAGGATGGCTGGCATTGTGCACTTGAAGATGTGGTGTGAGCTTCATGAATGCAGACATGGCATCCTCATCAGCTTCTCTGAAGGTAGATTCCTTGTTCTTCTCAGAAGATGGAATCTGTCTGGATGTCCTCTTGGACTTTTCAGTAGCAACCTTCTTGGGGGCAGACTTGGTGCTCTTGGAGGGACCTTGATTTGGCATAGCATCTGCCAAAAGCTTCTTCTGCTTCTTCTTGGGAGGGTCCTTGAAAATTTGCTCTTCCTCCTCCTCCTCCTCCTCCTCAGCAGCAGCAGCACCGGCAGCCTCCTGAGGGTCATCATACATTGAGGTATGCTTGCCAACAACATGGATAATCCTCTTCTTGGCTTTCTTCTCTACTGCCTTCTTAGGCAATGACCGCCTTGGGATCTCAATGGTCATGGTAGCCCTAGCACTCTTGGGGTGCTCTCATAGACTCTGGAGGGGCATATGTCTTGCTGACCACCCTCCTGGAAGACGTGGCTTCATTTGCTGACTTCCTGGCAGCCTTGTCTTGCTTCTTGGCAAGAACTTCCTCAGGCATAAAATCTGAATCCTCCTCATCTGAATTTAGTTTCCTACTGGTCCTAGTAGAAGCCTTGGGAAACTCATGAGAACTAGGGGTGCCTGGATCTGAGAAGGAACTGGACCCAGGGCTAGTGCCTGAACTCATGTCAATGTTCTGCTCCTGCAAATTTTGGCTGTCCTCAACATCTGACATATCTGACCATGTGAATAGAGTATAGTAGAGTAGAAGAAGATAAGTCATCACAAAATGCAGGTGGTTTTTAAAAGTTTGAACTAAGATTTTTCAAATTTTGCATTCTACCAAATGTATATTGGTACAACCGAAGCAAAATTTTCAGACCTACCGAGACAAAAAGTCTCCTTAACAGACACATGGCACCACTTTTGGTGAGACCAAAAATGGGCACTTGGTTTCACCGAGACTGTTCTTAGCCGACCAGAAAAGCAAATCAGTGCTACCGATTATTTTGCGTCGGTTCTACCGAGATTCATGTGGCGGTCGACAAAACCTAAAAAGTCGTTCGTTCGCTATACTACGAGAAATTCTCGTGGATGAATCAATCTCAAACTATGGATAATCGATGGAGAAACCCTAATGCTTAAGAATCGGAGGTTGGAGCGCATGAGGGGGTGAAATCGTACCCTAGCTTGGTTACGACTTTGCTATGGCGGCAACGAGAGTGGAGATTCCGCCGACGGCGTGGACTTCCAACGACGGAGGCACTCGGGAAGATAACAGCGAAGACCAGGGGCCTCGAATCGGCAACATAGGGTTTTGAGGGGGCGACGATTTAAGAATTATTTCAAAGGTTGGGTCCGCCTCCTTATATACCCGCGGCTGTCGGTGACACCGATTCTAAATTTTTGGTGTCACCTAGTTTCTCAACTGTCAGCTGACAAGGAAACTCGGTTTAACCAATAATATGGAATCGATAGTACCGAGATAGAAAACCATATCAACCCTAGGCATTCGGTGAGACATATATGTTTGAGTTGGTTCCACCAATATGCACTTGAGAGGTTTTAATGGTCAGTCCTTTGTCGATACAGAACTCCGAGTGCTCCTCACACAGACAGATCGAAAAGTACGTGTTCAAATTTTGTGATGCAGCATGAATAGAACATGAGGTGAGAAAGCATAGATAGCTAGAGGAGTGGTCCTTGGCATTCTTGTACATTCAATTGGCAAAAGAAAAATCAAAAGCCAAATAGCATCAATTGGATGTCCTTGAATGAGTAAATAAATGCAGACCAACATGCTCACACAATAAGATGTCAAATGAAAACATGGCAAACATGCACAAACACACTAGCATCTAACAAACACTTTGGCGATGACAGAGTCATCTATATATATGAGTATATTGACTTACGAGCCAAGTAACAATACTTGATCATAGGTCATACTCATCGTTTAAGCACAAGTGGGGTTACCACTTTTACATAAAGCGTTTAATGTTGTCACATACTATGAGATGCTTTGAATCAAGTCTTAGAGTAATGCTCCCCCTTGATGTGACATCCCCTGATAGGAGGGATAAACTAACCTTGGGTTTTGTCGATGAAGACTTCATGTAGGTGAAGTAGTGGTGGATGCACAAAGTTGATGAAGATCATCATGAGTTGGGAGCATCCTTGTTGTTTCATTACTCTTCTCACCTACATGGGTTAGTCCCAACACACAAGAGACAACTACAAGGATATCTATGTACATGGAGTGCAAAGCATACATGATGATGTCCATTCATTTGTTGATTACCTTGTCCCTTGCTTACCTTTGAGGGAGTGTGTGACTCCTTGAACTATTGCATAGGGTTGATGTTGATTGCAAATAGATCTTGCCAATAATGAATGTGAGTGAATTTCATTAACGGAGTCACCCCTTAAGAACTTCTCTAGTTCTTCTTATTGGGGACCCACATCAAGTTGATGGGGATCTTTGGTGTTGAAGTAGCTGTTGTAGAAGTTAAGCTTGTAGTAGCCTTGGGAACCCACTTCACCATTGCTCAGGATTCATCTTCATGTGAGTCAATGTCCTCTTGAAGCTTGTTCTTGCCCTTGAGCTTGGGGTCTTGTGGTGGAATGTCATTGATAATCCCCAAGCGCAAGGAATGATAGTAGCAATTTCCAAAGGTGGAAGTGATAAGTATGGAGTGTCGAACTCACAAGGAGCTAAAGGTAAGATCAATATTCTCTCAAGTCCTATCTGCCACCGATACGACTCTACGTACACTGAACGTTTTCTTCCATCTAGAAACGAGAAATAAAACTATGTTGTGGGTATGAAGAGGATAGCTTTGCATGAAAACGAAGAACTAAAATATAAAAATAGGTGCTGTTATCATAATATTACAATATATTACAAGTAGCGAGTGTGGAATAAAGATGGGTCGGTGTGTGGAATTATCCTAGGTAATTGTTAACAAGACCGGAAATCGTTATTGCAATTTTATATTAGGGAGATGCATAAGCTAACATTCTTTCTCTACTTGGATCATATGCACTTATGATTGGAACTCTAGCAAGCATCTACAACTACTAAAGATCATTAAGGTAAAACCCAACCATAGCATTAAAGCATCAAGTCCCCTTTATCCCATACGCAACAACCCCCTTACTCGGTTTTATGGTTCTATCACTCAAGCAACCCACTATAAGAGAATCATGAACGTATTGCAACACCCTACAATAGGATTCCTTCACGTGTGCACAACACGGAAGGCACCATAGGACATCACCAAAATAAACATACAACTCAACCCAATCTAGATCATCAATCAACCCAAAGGACACAAGAAATCTACTCAAAACATCATAAGATGGCAACACATCATTGGATCATAATATGTAGGATAAAGCACCATGTTCAAGTAGGGGATTACAGTAGGGTGCGGGAGAGTGGGGCGCTAAAAGGAGATGAGGATGGTGATGAGGAAGGTGATGTTGATGAAGACGATCACCACGGTGATGGTTCCCACGGTGGCACTTTGACACCACTAGGAGAGAGGGGGAGAGAGTCTCCCCCTTGTGCTTCCTCCTCCATGGCCTCGCCCCTCGATGGGGAGAGGTTCTCCCTCTGTTCCTTGGCCTCCATGGTGTCGATGGACCCTCCGGGATAATGAAGATGGCCTCCGGTGATGGTGACCCCCTTCGACAGGGTGCCAAAGAGGGCCAAGATTGGTTTTTCGTGGCTTTGGAGGTTTCCGGCGGCAGAACTCCCGATCTAGGTTTCTTTTTGGAGGTTTCTATATTTATATGAATTTTTGGCGTCGATCTCACTTCAAGGGGGCCATGAGGAAGTCACAAGCCTGCCAGGCGCAACCACCCCCCGGCCGCGCCTAGGTGGCTTGTCACATCCTCGTGGCTCTTCTGACCTAGATCCAATGATTTGGGGGTCTCTTTTGGTCCACAAAAAACCATACTAAATTTTTAGCCCATTCCAAGAACTTTTTTTTGCACAAAAGACGAGATGACGGTAGTTCTATTGAAAACAACGTCAGTCCGGGTTAGTTCTAATAAAATAATACGAAAAACATATAGAACTATTGTAAACATGGCATGAATACTTCATAAATTATAGATACGTTGGAGACGTATCAGCATCCCCAGGCTTAATTCCTACTCGTCCTCGAGTAGGTAAATGATAAAAGAATTTATGAAGTGTGAATGCTAGCAAGTGCATAAGTTTGATCAATGATAATTCCAAACACTCTTTCTAGCGTCATTATATATCATAAACAGTAGCTCATCTCATAAACCTTTTCATGATGAAATAATAAGCTATCCACATGTTAAATATAGACTAACAAACTATGCTTTCAGTCACCAAGCAATTGCAATTCATCTAATTTTCAGGAAGGGTCTATGTAAGAGCTTTGATTTAGCAAATTTCACATACTCAACTATCATATAGTCTTCCACGATTGCTAACACTCAAAGCATATTTTTAGAACAAATAGCATTCATCAAACACAGAGAAAGATAGGGGCTTAATGTTTCGTCTCCCAACTTATTTATCATATAGATAATTGTCAACAATAATAATTCATGATCATATATATTTGAATGGCCATATATGCTTGGATCTTTCCCCACCACATGATGCTTGCCAACTAACAAATAATTAAGGTTGAAGTAAAAAGGAATACTATTGACTCGTGCATAAAAGTAAATACATGAAATTAAAAGATATGCCCTTCGTAGAGGGAAGCAGGGATTTGCATATGTGCCAGAGCTCGAGCTTTTAAAACAGAGATGAATAATAATTTTGAGCGGTATGCTTTCATTGTCACCATAGCAACCGAGAGATCTCGATATCTTCCATGCTAGATACATTATAGGCGGTTCCCAAACAGAATGTTAAATTTTTACTCCCCCTATCGGTGTCAAAACTGGCGGATCTCGGGTAGGGGGTCCCAAACCGAGAGACTAGAATCGATGGTAACAAGAGATGAAGGGGACACAGATTCACCCAGGTTCAGGACCTCCTATGGAGGTAATACCCTACATCCTGCTTGGTTGTATTGACGGTATGGGGTGTTACAGAGTTGATCTACTCGAGATCGAATAGCTAACCTGTCAGGGATATAACCCCACGGTATGACCCGCCCTAAGGGATCCGGGTTATACCTGACGGCTCGTGTACCGGCCCAAGTGTAAGCCGTAGTCTTAGAGCCTAGAGCGCTTGGCGGCTCATAGGATGGGCCGGAAGGTGGACCGGACAGAGAAGACCCGGGTGTGTAAGCCGCCCAGGGACAACTTGGACAGAGAAGATGGAGGAAGACTCGGATAGGCAATGACAGTCGGTTACAACTTGTATGACCTGTGGTCTTGACCTCCTATATAAAGGTAGACCCGGGTCGACTTAGGGGCAGGTTATTGAGAAGTAGGTCAAGCTTTAGCTCCCTTGTAATCGATACAACAAGCAATACAAGCACAAGAAGGACGTAGGCTATTACCTCGACGTGAGGGGTCGAACCTGGGTAAACTCGTGTCCTTCAACCCAATCAACCCCTTTGAGTCCATCACGTTAGCGATGGCCTTGAACCCAAGTCCGTTGCCCGGATATCTGCCGTGACAAAACCACGACAGTTGGCGCCCACCGTGGGGCTTGTGCTTGGTGGTGTTGAGTTTTCAAAGGGCTCTCTTCTGGGTCTCGAGGGATATGTAGTTGGAAGGATGAGCAAGAGTCGCCACGGCCGGCTCTACATCGACGATGCCGGCTGGGGGCTTGACGCTGATTCTGTGGAATATGGATTCCGGGTTTCGTTCGGTGGGATCCATGTTTTCATCGGAAGGGTTGACGGATCTACGCCTAGGCCGGATATCTGCACCAACACCGTTGAGTCGGCTCAGCGTAAGAAAACCGCCGGTAAAGTGCAACCCGCCCGCGTTAACACAGGTCGGAAGCACATCTTCATGGGCTTTACTCAAGGTATGGGCCTGGAGGCTTCCGGATCGCAGGAAACTCTTGTCTATTTAGAGGATGAATCTTGAAGTGGAGAAACAGAGTCGGTTTACCAGCTACACAACGGCGGCCTCGGGGGCAACGGCGAGCTCTGCCCTGAGTCGGATCACTCTGAATCGGACGATCTTGAACGGCCGGTTCATGTTGCCGTGTTCATGGCAGGGTCAGTCCCAGGCACGAGTGGTACCGCCGCGGGAGCCGCAACCTCAGGCGCTAACCCGCCACCGCCGGCTGAAGTTCTTCTCGAACTAATGGACGAGCTCACAGCCCTAATGGCTACTGATGTTACACCGGACAACCAAGCAGCTCAGAACTTAGAGATCGTAAGAATCAAGGACCGGATGGCAGAAGAGCAACAAAGGATGGCTGAGCTAAAGATCAAGATGGAGCAAGAGGCGGAACGCATCAAGACAAATGCTTTCCGTCTCGAGCTGGAGCAACAGTCGGTATCTGCGGTGCATCGGATGAGGCATCAATCCCGCCTGCCGGAATGTTATGAGGCAAGGAACCTCTTCAACATGCCAGGGACGGGGCAAGCGACAGAGGCGCCTGGAAGCCGCCCGACTGCTCGGCCAGTGACTCATCTGGACCGATGAAACCCGGCCTCACCAGTGGTTTTTCCGACGCTGGCGGGTCATTATTCTAACCCGACAGAGAATATGGTGGCGGCAGCCACCCGGCTTGAGACAATTCCTATTCCGGATGAAGCGCCCTTCGCGGAGGATGTGCGGAACGCCATTGGATACCTGCAGACAGCGATGGTCCAGCAGGAGAAGTATACTCATAGCCAAAGCCGTGTTCATTCAACTCCTCTCCCCAGCCGGAGCTTCAGCCGGCGCTACGTGTCACCGGCGGGTTCCAGCAGTAACCGGCACAGAGAGATTCTGACGGGTCATCAGCCAGACGCACAAGCAATCATAAACTGGGAAAGAAGCTAGCAAGAGGCGGCAGCTCTAGCCGCGGCGGCTGACCAAGATCCCGCGCCCTCCGTTTCAATAGGGGTGGGAGTGACCACCAGGGCGGTAGGAGTGCCGTGTTTATCCCCATCTCTACGGAGTGAGCGTTTGCCAAAGGATTTCAAAGGACCCCACAAGGTCCCAAATTATACCGCCGATTTACCCCTGGAGGCTTGGGTGGAAAGTTACGAGCTATCCATGGAGATGTTGGATGTCAGCGAGGTGGTTTATGCCAAGTACTTCATCATGATGCTTGAAGGACCGACTCACACATGGTTAAAGGGATTGCCACCCAATACTATTAATTCATGGGCGGAGCTGAGAGCCAGGTTCATCAAAAACTTTCAAGGAACGTGCAAACAGCCTATGACCATCGTGGACCTAGATCACTATGTTCAGCAGGAGAACGAGTCGGCTCATCATTGGGTTCGCCGGGTCTCAACAATCATCCACTCCTCGGAGCAGATCACGGTGGCTCAAGTAGTGCTGATCTTAGAGAAGAACTGCCACTTTATCCCTTTGAAGCAGAAACTCGGCCGACTCAAGCGTACGTGTCAGGATATGGGAGAGCTCATGACGGCTCTCAGAAAATATGCCGACTCTGACAATACAAAGGATCCGGGTTCCGACGAAGAGAAGGCCAACCAAGGCAAGAAGAATAGTCAGAGCAAGGGTGCGGCAAATAATGCTAACCAGAGTAAGCACAAGAATCCCGATGCCGGATCAGAGCTGGTGGCCAATGCAAGCATCGGTTAGAATCACCCTAAGGGTAACAGGAGGTTCAGGCCACCTTTTGGCAAGGACAGGCCTCCCTTCGATTTGGAAGAGGCGCTTAAGAAGCCCTGTCCGGATCACAGTCAGCCTGATAAGCCGGCGAATCATACATGGGGTGAGTGCCATTTTATGCAGAAACTCAAGAATCACTTTACACAACCCAACAATCAGGACGGTGGCCCGCCAGGCGGCTCAGGACGCGGCGGGTCAGGGGGCGGATTTAGGACCGGCGGCTCAGGGTCCGGTCATCCGGGTCAAGGTAATCAAGTAGGACAACAACAGCATTCTGGTAACAACAATCAGCAACAGCGTAATCAGTTTGGTTACAGAGTAATTCGAAACAGCTCAGTTCCAGCCAGTATCATGTCTTCACAACTAGCCTCAGCAAACGGGACCAGAAGTTGCGCAAGCAGGCGGTCAATGCAGTTGCGCCGGCTCTCCCGCAATATTTAAAATGGTCCGAGTATGACATAACATGGAGTCGGGAGGATCACCCGCCGCGTGTTGATGACCCAGGGCAGCTAGCTTTGGTTATGGCCCCCCAAGTGGGAGGATATATGGTGAACAAGGTACTGATGGATAGAGGTAGTAGTATCAACATCCTTTACTACGATACCTTTCGGCGGATGAAATTGCTTGAAAAGGATTTAAAGCCCTCATCCACTGTTTTTCATGGGGTGGTGCCAGGCAAGTCAGCGCATCCGGTGGGCAGGATTTCTTTGGAGGTGGCTTTTGGTGACGAGTATAATTACAGGGTGGAGTCCTTGTGGTTTGAAGTGGTCAAGATCAAGAGTCCTTACCATGCATTATTTGTCGTCTTATGCTAAGTTCATGGCCAGGCCCTGCTATGTGTACTTACAGCTTAAGATGCCCGGTTTAAAAGGTACCATTACTGTTCATGGTGACCGAAATACGACTATTGAGCGCAAAGAAGGGGATGCAGCTTACGCGGAATCCAGTTGCGCTCAGGAGGAGCTTAAATATTATAAGGAGAATGTTGACCCAAAGGACATGACCCCGCTGAAAAAGCCTACACGGAGGTTGAGCCGCCCCTCAAGTTTTCAGCGGATGATACTAAGGCGGTAGATTTCACTCCGGGCGAATCATCCAAACAGTTCATCATTGGAGCTCACATGGATCCCAAATAGGAAAGCGCGCTCATCGAATTCATTCGTGAGAATCGGGACATCTTCGCATGGAAACCTTCTGACATGCTGGGTGTACCGAGAGAGTTCGCTGAGCACAACCTTAATGTGGATCCAAAGTTTAAGCCAATTAAGCAGTTTCTACAACGGTTTAATGAGGAGAGACGCAAGGCCATTGGGGAAGAAGTTGCCCGGCTCTTGGCAGCGGGTTTCATTGTTGAGGTTTTTCACCCGGAGTGGTTGGCTAACCCGGTGCTGGTGCTCAAGAAGAACAACATGTGGCTTATGTGTGTGGACTATACAGACCTTAACAAGGCTTGCCCGGCTGATCCGTTTGCCCTCCCTCGTATTGATCAAATCATTGATGCTACGGTGGGTTGTGAAAGCTTGTGTTTCCTGGACGCTTACTCAGGCTATCATCAGATCAAGATGGCGGTTAAAGACCAGGAGAAGACAACTTTTATTACACCTTTTGGGGCTTTCTATTATGTATCTATGCCGTTCGGGCTCAAGAGTGCCCAGGCGACTTATCAGCGATGTGTGCAGAACTACCTTCACAGTCAGATCGGCCGCAACGTCCATGCTTACGTAGATGACATTGTGATCAAATCCAGGAAGAAGGAGACCCTTTTGGGCGACTTAAGGGAACCTTTGATAATCTCCGGGTCTATAAGATGATGCTTAACCCGACTAAATGTGTCTTTGGTGTTCCGGCTGGCAAGCTCCTGGGTTTTCTAGTTTCTGAACATGGCATTGAGGCTAACCCGGGTAAAATCAAGGCTATCACTTCTCTGGCAGAGCTGGCCTGTATTAATGATGTCCAGCGCTTGGCGGGGCGGATCGCCGCGTTAAGCTGTTTCATAAGACGCTTGGAGAGAAGGCTATTCCTTTATATCAGATGATGAAGAAGACGGACAAACTTGTCTGGAGCAAAGCAGCGGCTGAAGCACTTGAGGTGCTCAAAAAACAGCCGACTGAGCCGCCGGTGCTGGCTGCTCCGGCTGAGAAAGAACCGTTACTTCTATACGTGGCGGCTAATAACTGGGTAGTAAGCGCTACAATTTTGGTTGAGCGCAAGGAATCTGGGAAGGAGTATCCGGTTCAAAGGCCGGTTTATTATATCAGTGAGGTCCTGACGGAGTCCAATCAAAGGTATCCACATTGGCAAAAGCTAGTATATGGGGTTTTCATGGCCAGCCGCAAATTAAAGCACTATTTTTTAGGGCACCAGATAACCGTGGTTAGTTCTGCTCCGTTGGGGGACATAATCCAGAATAGAGAAGCCACTGGAAGGATTGCTAAGTGGGCATTGGAGTTGGGATCTCTCAATCTAAAATATGTGCCTCATACGGCCATCAAGTCCCAAGCTCTTGTAGACTTTATAAATGATTGGACGGAATGTCAAGCCCCCGAGGAAAAGCCGGATGACACATATTGGACTATACACTTTGATGGATCCAAGCAGTTAGAAGGTTCAGGGGCAGGAGTTGTTTTGACATCTCCCAAAGGTGATAAGTTTTGTTATGTGCTCCGGTTGATGTTCCCTTGCACTAACAATGCGGCTGACTACGAGGCTCTGCTTCATGGTCTCTGAGTGGCCAAGGAGATGAATTTAAGCCGGGTACATTGTTTGGGCGACTCAGATCTGGTGGCTCAGCAAGTTTCGGGCACTTGGGATTCCAAAGACCCGCGGATGGCGGCTTACCGTCAGGCGGTTGATGTTATTGCTGGTCACTTCAAAGGATATCAGGTGGATCACATTGATTGTCGCAGGAATGAGGCGGCGGATGCGCTGTCATGGTTGGGTTCTCAATGAAAGCCGGTGCCGCCCAATGTCTTCCTGGACGTCTTACACCATCCGACCGTTAAGATACCTTCGGAAGAGGATTTGGCTGTTCCTGACCCGGAGGGGGACTTAGTGGCGACTCTACATGCTATCCCGGATTGGACTATGCCCTACCTGGCCTATTTGACTCGGGGCAAGTTACCTGATGATGAAAACCTGGCCAGGCAGATCACCCGGCGTTCTAAATCCATGACAACGGTTAATGGTGAGTTGCACAAATGCAGCGTGACTCGATTTTTTCAACGTTGTGTCTCACCAGAAGAGGGCCAGCAAATATTGAATGAAATTCATGCTGGAGACTGTGGACACCACGCTGGCTCAGAATCTTTAGTGGCCAAAGCCTTCCGGCACGGTTTTTTCTGGTTGACGGCTCACAAAGATGCAAACGACCTGGTCCGCAAGTGCGACGACTGTCAAAAGTTCAGCCGACATGCTCATGTTCCGGCTCAAGAATTGAGGATGATACCAATCACTTGGCCGTTTGTGGTCTAGGGGCTTGACATGGTGGGACCAGTTAAGAGGTCCAAGGATAAGAAAACACACCTCTTGGTGGCGGTTGATAAGTTCACCAAATGGGTAGAGGCGGAGCCGATCAGCAAGTGTGACGCGGCTACGGCGGTCCAATTTGTTAAAAAGTTGATTTACCGTTTTGGTTACCCCCACAACATCATCACTGATAATGGCACAAATTTGTCGAAGGGGGCTATGAAAAAGTTCTGCGACGAGGAGCACATCCGGCTTGATGTTTCAGCGGTCGTGCATCTACAGTCCAATGGTCAGGCAGAACGTGCCAATGAAGAAATTTTAAGGGGCATCAAGCCACGTCTTATGGTTCCTTTGCAACGAACGCCCGGGTGTTGGGTAGAAGAGTTGCCTTCTGTCTTATGGAGCATCAGAACCACCCCCAACAGATCTACAGGCTATACACCTTTCTTTATGGTGTACGGTGCCAAGGCGGTGTTACCAAGTGATACCGGCATGACTCGCCACAAGTGATGGCTTATGTTGAGACAGATAATGAGACGGCACGTCAAAATGCGTTGGACGCTTTGGAAGAGGCACGAGAGCTAGCGGCTGCCCGGTCGGCGATTTATCAACAAGACCTGCACCGCTATAATAGCCGCAAGGTCAAGACCCGGACGTTCCAGGAGGGTGACTTAGTGCTCCAGCTGATTCAAGACCAGACAGATATGCATAATTTATCTCCCCCTTGGGAAGGACCTTTCGTGGTCATCAGAAATCTCAACAATGGGTCGTACTATCTCATTGATATGCAGGACGACTCAGAAATGGCGGGTCAGGAGACCCGCCGGCCATGGAACATAGCACATCTCCGGCCTTATTACACTTAAAGGTGTCAAGACTCACCATTGTACACTATCATTGTACATATCATATTTATATATAAAGTAGCATCCCTGCAAGATGGGGCCTCTGCTGTTTCACACATCTTCACTCATATAAGAAAGAGTTCACAAACATTCCAGTGGATATATCAACTGTGACTGCTGAGGGCGGCTTCTTACCTTTGGGTATCGCTTCTAACGCCTTATCGGCCGGCTTTATGCCAAATCTTCCGGCTAACACGATTAGTCGTGGCGTAGGGCGGCTTCTTACCTACGGGTATCGCTTCTAATGCCTTATCGGCCGGCTTTATGCCAAATTTCCGGCTAACACGATTAGCCGCGGTTGAGGGTGGCTTCTTACCTATGGGTATCGCTTCTAACACCTTATTGACCGGCGTTTACGCCATATTGCTGAAGGGGGATTCTTACCGATGGGCATCACTTCTAACACCCTATCGGCCGGCTTTATGCCATCTTCCGGCTAACACGATTAGCCGCGGTTGTAGGGGGTTTCTTACCGACGGGTATCTAACACCCTATCAACCGGCGTTCGCGCCATACTGCTGAGGGTGGCTTCTTACCTTCGGGTATCGCTTCTAACACCTTATCGTCCGGATTTATGCCATCTCCGGCTAACACGATTAGCCATGGTTGTTCAAGGGGGCTTCCCACCTACGGGTGTAGCTTATCTAACCCTATCAACCGGCGTTCACGCCATATTGCTGAAGGTGGCTTCTTACCTACGGGTATTGCTTCTAATACCTTATCGGCCGGCTTTATGCCATCTCCGGCTAACATGATTAGCCATGGTTATACAGGGGGCTTCCTGCCCTCTGAGTGAGGCTTATTAAAACCTCTCAGCTGATTCTCAATCCAAGAAAAAGTTTCCTGCCCACACGCCGGGAAGATACGGCATTTTCAGGTTGCGCTTTTAAGACAGCCTCCCAAAGCTGTAAAAGTGTGCTTACGTATACAAGGACATAAGCTACGAGGAATCAGGAAAAGGCACACAACAGGGAAGGACAAGGAAGATGGCAGATTTAAAGCCGGACTTTTTCGTATAAATACGACGACACAAGTTCAGCAAGAGCAAAAGTTATGGTTAGTCTGTTACAAATGCCCTCCGTGGAGCCCAAAATATCGATCAAGTATTGTGACACTATACGGCGGGTCACGGAGAGCCGGCTATTACAAAATTTCTATACAACATCAGCTGGCTAGCGGGTCATCCTGCTCCGGTTCTTCGGTTGCCTTGATCTGGAGATTGCCCAAGTCCCAGTTGCAGTTGGTTAGAGCTGCAAAACTTCCTTCTTCAAAGAAAGGGGACGGGTCAAGGTCAGAGGCAAAAGGTTCTTACTGCGGGCGGGTGTCAAGTCTTTACACTCATAAAGCGGGCCACAAATCCTCTTTTGGTCGGCACCGTAAGCCGCCTGATAAGTTGCCAAGTTAACCTCTTCTGCTAAGATGGAGGCCAAAGTCCTGGAGTCCTTCATACACCGGGTGTAATGAGCTTCCGTGAATTCAGAGCCGTCATCCTTCTTAGAGGGAAACCCATCCATCATGGTAGCCGGAGTAAGTTCTGGAGCGAAAGCCAAAGCCCGACTGATGCCTACAATTGCCCCTTGCCGGGCGGCTGATTTCTTTCGTTCGGCGATTTGCTTTGGTATAGTGGAAAAAAGTTCCAAAACCCCTTTGAGAGTTGAAGGGATCTCATCTTTGTACTGCACGGTTTTGATGCTGAACATTGCACCGCAGTAGAGTTGCTCCGTCAGAGTATAGATGGCTTTCAGAGGTAGCAGACCATCGGAAGCTAGTTGGCGGCTCCTGGGACCTGTGTAAGTTGGAGGTTTCATGATAAGTCACCAGCACAAGTGTTTAAATGCCAATTGAGTGAAAGTGGTCGAAAACTCACCAAAGAGCATGGCTATCATTTTGGCGATGTGGCGTTTCAAAGATTGAAGCTCATCAGATACGATCATCAGCCGCTGATTAGCATCATTCGCTCGCTTAGTCAAGATAGCCTTCTTAGACCCGGCAGATTCCTTGAAAGCCGTGAAGTCAGCCTTGATGTTCACCAACTCCTCGGACATGAGCTGGCATTTTTCATCTGCAGCGTTCCGGGCAGCTTATTGATTAGCCAAACCGGCTTTTAAGTCGGCCAATTGTGACCCGGCTTCAATTAAAGGTTCCTGTGACATATGTCACATATCAAAGCATAGAATAAACGAGCAAGTCTCAAACAGATTGCAAGCAATATGCATGACCCTTGGTGGCTAATGTCTATTTTTAGAGGTTCGACATGAAAAGTCTCGACTCAACCTTTGGAAAGATTAAGCCGGCCCTTGGGGGCTGTAAACTGGATTTTCTAAGGAGGATTATGAAAAGTCCCGACTCAACCTTTGGAAAGATTAAGCCGGCCCTTGGGGGCTATGTCAGGATATAAGGAGAAGAAAGGAATACCTCATATTTCTTCTTCATGAGGTTAACTAGTTGGAGCTCCAGATCCCGGCTTGTGGATAGCCGGTTCATATAGCTAGCATGAAGGTCCTCGGCTGTCATCTTCTCCAGAGCAGAGGGTTCAAACTCCAATTTCCTTGAAGCTTCAGCCGGTTCTTTATGCTTGGTCAGCACGTGAGCCGGGGGAGAGTGAAAGCCAGTGCCAGTAACTACAACGTCCGAAGCGATGGTGTCCTTGGCCACTTGGACAGGGCTTGGCGGCCTGGAAGGGTCCCTTGGCGGGCTCTCTGGGGTGACATCGTCAGCCGGCTCCTAATATGTTGTGGGGGGATCCACAGCCGGCCACGACTCATCCGGATGGACATGCTCCGGCTCTGGGGCAGCAGGGCCAGGAGAGGACTTGTTGGTCTTTCAGCGCTTGGTTTGAGCCCTGAAAAGCACGAAAGTCAGAACCCAAAGGTTACAACCGCTGAGAGAACTGAACGGAAAATTAGAGGAAGCACTTACAGTGGATTAATCTTTGGAGGCGGCAGGGCAGTTGCCGAAGAGTCGCCAGAGGACGATGACCTCTGAGAGACAATTCAGAAGAGATAAGATAGTGTTGAGATTGCAAAGGTAAAGCTAAATCAAGCGGAGATGCATACCTCTATGGGGCGCTTCTTCAGAACCGGAGAATTCGGTAATCCGGACATATGATCGGTAGAGCCGGCGCTCCGGGTCTGACAACGTTCGGCCTGTTGTTGCTTTTTGAAAAGAAATTGGGGATCCAGATAAGCAAGAGGATGAGAAAGAGGAACTTTTCCAATAACCCGCCGTGGGTTCCGGGGGACAAAATATTCTGAGCCGGAAGAAATATAGATTACCTCAGGGGCGTTGGCGCGGCTTGTCTCTATGTTATCCCGTGAGTCAAGCAGGTGTTAGTAAAATGAAAGAACAAGATCGCATAAAATAGCCAAGATTTTACCTCTGATCCGGACGACTAGGGCAAGTCAAACCATTCCTCTTGTGGGGTGGTCTTCTTGTGCTTCTTAACTGGGGCCTTCTTCTTGGTTTTCTTCAAAGGAGGGACATACTCCTTCTTCCAGAAATCAGAGTCAGCCTGGAAAAGTAATCTGGTTAACGGTAATGAAATTGGCAAAATATGAGTGAACCAAGAGAAAAAGGGTGTGAAGAGTCGCCTTACATTGGGAGCAGGATTAATGGCACTAAAAGGCGCTAGCCCAATAGTGCTGCAAGTCCCGGATGTCTCATGGAAAGGACTCCGGATAATAGTAGTGATGTTGTCTTCTATTAAGGTGGACCGGCTGAAGCATAGCAAACCATCATACTTGCCTTGGTATTTGCACATGAGGCGGCTTCTATGGCTTAAAGGCATAATCCGCCAGGAAACCCAGCAGCGGATCAAGTCCAGTCCGGTTAAACCATTGGCCATGAGGGCTCTGATCTTGGCGTGAGCCGGCTTGTACCTTGTGCGCTCGGAAGCTGACAGTCGGCCAGGAAGTTCAGAAGTTGTCTTGAGCCGGGAGGGACGATAACCCGGCAGGGGATGCTCGCCCTACGGAGAAGTATCCTTGCAATAGAACCAGGTCTTATTCCAGACTTTTGGATGACTCAGAATCTACATAGCTGGAAAGGTAATATCCCTGCATCTCTGGATAGAAATTCCACCCAGCTTTAGACTCGGGCCGGCTTTCACCTCGGTTTGCCGGTTCGCGTAGAAGAACTCTCGGAACAAACCCACAGATGGCTTGATTTGCAAATAAACCTCACATAGCACTTGAAAGTTGCATATGTTTGATACGGATATGGGGGCGACGTCTTGAGGATGGAGGTTGTAGAAGTTAAGGACATCACGGAAGAACCTTGAGCCGGGGGCACGAACCCACGTTCAATATGATCAGAAAAAACAACCACCTCGTCTTCCTATGGAATGGGCCTCAATTCATCACATGGGACCCGCCAATGGATGACCTCTTTGGAAGGAAGAGTGCCCGCGTGTACGAAATCCATCACGAATTCCTCCGTAATGCAAGACCCGACCCAATTGCAGGAATTGGATGCGCGAGACATTGCGGCGGTTTAAGACTGTGCAAATCAAACACAGTGAGTCAAGAAAAGGCAAAGTATCTACGGGCGACTTACGACCTTAAGACTCTACAACTGAGGCGCCATGATCCAGCTGATGAGAGCCGGAACAGCGTGGCGGGTCAACATAGCAAGAAGACGGAGTAAAATTCAGCTAAGTCCTAAAAACAGGTTTTGCAAAGTGCCGCTATGATCATGGATCTACAAAATCAGGGAAATAATTCTATTTTCAGACCTAAGAATGAATTGGCGAAACAAGGAAAACCTAAAATGACGAACGGAGCCACGATGGATCTGCACAGTATTGAGGACCGCACAATACATAGCGGCGCGGTGAGGGCGAGATATCGTTCAAAGTTCATGCGCAAGACATGGCCGACATTGATGGAGCCCGAATTTCAAAACGGCGGCAGCGGAGCTTTCACGAAAACCCCTACCCGAGCCATTGCAGATCTAAGGGGAGAAGAGTTTACCAGCATTGACGCGATCAATACGAAAGGCACTCTGGTTCGCAACAGGTTGATGCAGCGGCCCTGTCGATGGCAAAACGAAGACGGCGCCGGAGCAGGAGGCGATAGAAACAACAACATCGGGAGGAAGAAGATGATAGAGTGAGCGGGAAGAGAAAGTGCCGCTCGGGGCGGTCCTATTTAAAAGAAAGAAAAACGGAACGGGCACGAGAATCCAGGCGATAGAAACCATTTGACCGAGGTGGATGCCTCGATTTTCGGGATGGCCATTTAATAAAGGGATTCGGTGTATACGTCGGCGAATCTTTTTGCAGGGTTGACATGACGTCATGACAGGTCATTTTCGGGCGACTCGCCGAGGAAGTAAGAAGAAAGGATGAAGTGAGCAAGCTCAAATCAACCTGGGGCCTAATGTTGGGGATATAACCCCACGGTATGACCCGCCCTAAGGGCTCCGGGTTACACCTGACGACTCATGTACCAGCCCAAGTGTAAGCCGTAGGCTTAGAGCCCATAGCGCTTGGCGCTCATAGGATGGGCCGGAAGGTGGCCCGGACAGAGTAGACCCGGGTGTGTAAGCCACCCGGGGACAACTTGGACAAAGAAGATTGAGGAAGACTCGGATAGGAAATGAGAGTCGGTTACAACTTATATGACCCGTGGTCTTGACCTCCTATATAAAGGTAGACCCGAGGCGGCTTAGGGGCAGGTGATCGAGAACTAGGTCAAGCTTTAGCTCCCTTGTAATCAATACAACAAGCAATACAAGCACAAGTAGGATGTAGGCTATTACCTCGACGTGAGGGGCCGAACCTGGGTAAACTCGTGTCCTTCAACCCAATCAACCCCTTTGAGTCCATCATGTTAGCGATGGCCTCGAACCCAAGTCCGTTGACCCGGGCATCTGCGATGACAAAACCACGACATAACCCTAGATGAGTTGTTCTATCTCTACACGCTAAAACCCTCCGGCTTATATAGATGCCGAGGGTGTCTAAGGTTTACACATGGTCGGTTACATGCTGAAGAAATAAACATGCCTATATACGATCGACGACTTGGAGGATACGTCATGGCTGCTTGAGGCTTCCATCCTGGCGACGGTGACCCTGATCATCCAGTGCCCACCTTGCGGCCCATACAGGTCGGCCCATAAGCAATAGATCGTCTATCCGAGGACCCCCTAATCCAGGACTCCCTCAGTAGCCCCCAGACTAGTCTTCAATGATGATATATATCCGGTCAATCTCCCCGTGTCGTCATCTTCGGCTTGCAAGGCGAGTCCCTCACCACTCCTTGTTCGGCAACCGACCAGTCTTCGGCAAGATCCCAAGCGTCGGGAGTGTAGGTCCATTATAATAACCGCCCGTGTTCCTCAGTTTTCGCCCGTCGCGGGGAGGCAAGCGACCAATGATTTTTACAATCTTACCCCTCCGCAATGGAGGCATCACCCATTTAATCAAACAAAATCGTGGTTCAAGCCACATCCTTCCCCCCCTCGAAAAAAGCTCCAAGCGTAAGATCCACGAAAAACATGGCCGACGCCCCCAGCTCCTCTACGCGCCCCTACGGTTCACGTCCAGGGGACTGGACTAGCTGCTCCGTAGCACTCCTACGGCTCCATGATCTAGAGACCCAGGGTTATCTCCCTTCTTCCGATCTAGCGGTGACCCATGCAGGTTTAATCGCCTGCAACAATGAAGCTTTCGCTAAGCGTTTCCCCAATCCTCACAGGGGGGAACGTGTATGCTTCATCCCCTTTATCCTGCGGGGCCTCGGGTTTCCCATCCACCCGTTTCTAAGGGGATTGCTGGAATTCTATGGGATCCAGCTTCACCACCTTACTACGGGGTCCATCTTGCACATCTCAGGCTTTGTTTCCCTCTGCGAGATGTTATTAGGTTGCGAGGCGCATTTTGAATTGTGGAGAAAATATTTCTGCCTCGTCCCCCGACCTCGGGACAAGACAATTTTGGAGGTTGGCGGAGCCGAAGTGTGCCGTATAGTGGGGACAGGTATCCGGTGGGTGCACCGAAGGAATCCGAAGAGTGGACTTCAGAATGGTTTTATATTGAAGACTTCCCCCTGTTCGAGCCAGCTCGGACGGGTCTACCCGAATACTCCGATGCCCCCTTGAAGAAAAGATACAACTGGCGTCCGAGGAGTCCGTCCCAAGAGGAAAGCGTCAAAGTGCAACGCATGTCGGCTCAGGTGCAAATGCTCGCCCACCATCAACTGACCATGACCGATGTCATGTGTGCTGCCATCTCCCGGTGCGTGCAACCCCTCCAATAGAGGGTGCACCCCTTGTGGCACTATAACGGGACAAGCGACACCACGCACTCTTGAAAGTTAAGGCCTGCCAACTAGGCAGCGTTGGCCGCCGCCCTTGCCGAAATGTATAAAGGGGAGCAAGGGGACGTTATTCAGAGGGCAAGTGAAAGCACATCATGCTCCCTTGGTGGTTTTGATAATTCATGACAACATACATTGTCTCTTGGACTAACACCTCTATCTAGTCTATTTCAGATAATAGTCCATGAAGAGTTGAGTTGGCAAAAGGATTGTGGAGATTGTTGACGGGGTTATTACCCCTGGATAGGCCAAAGCAATGGGGTCCTCCCCCTTTCGCTTCGAAGAAAAAACTATGCGGCCGGCTGGTCGAGGCCGGCTGGAGGATGCCCGGCTCGAGTTGGCGCCGGCTGGTCAAGGAGCCGGCCCGACTCTCGGCCGACTGCCTCTGAGCCGCCTCCCACGTTGACCCTGGGAAGGACATGCGACGTCCCGCATCTGCATGCGGGTATAACGACACGACGCGACCAGCACTACTAGCGGCCCTATGGCTACAGTAGCCGCTGACGCACTGCATCGCGTGGCTAGAGTCCGACCGTCCCGGCCGCTGACCTCGGCAAGCACGACCGGGCGAGGAAACAGTGTCGGCACGCCCTCGCCCACTGGATTAGCTGCCTCGGCATGGCTACAATGCGGCCGGCCGTACCGGAGACTTCAGCCGGCTGGCGCTAGGCAACGCCCCCCCGGGCGACCCGTGCCGCAGTAGGTGGGCAAGGGCCAATCGCAAAGCCGGCTGGTAGCCCCCAATGGGAGATGGGACCGCTCAGCCAGCGGACCCCACCAACAATGAGACGACACGAATGGTGGGACCCCATGGCCAGTCGGAGAGACTGCCAGCCGGGTCCCCCTGCCCCTGTACTTAGAACATATTATAAGAGCCGGGGGTTGGCCTATAAAACCCCCCGAGCCCCCATGCAACGGGGACGGACGATCATCCCCGCGCGCGCACACACACAGAGCTCTCAAACCCCTGGACCACGACGAGCGTGACCATGCGAGGGAACAATGCCGGCATGCTCTCGCCCACTCGATTACCTGCCTCAGCGTGGCTACAGCGCGGCCGGCCGTACCAGAGACTTTGGCCGGCTGGCGCTAGGTGACGCCCCCTCGAGTGACCCATGCCGCAGTAGGTGGGCGAGGGCCAATCGCAGAGCTGGCTGAAGGGTCCCAACGAGAGATGGGACCGCTCAGCCGGCGAACCCCACCACCAACGAGATGACACGAATGGTGGGACCCCCTGGCCAGCGGGAGAGACTGCCAGCGGGGTCCCCCGACCCATGTACTTAGAACATATTATAAGAGCCGGGGGTTGGCCTATAAAACCCCCCGAGCCCCCCATGCAATGGGGACGGACAATCATCCCCGCACACACACATAGAGCTCTCAAACCCCCTCTAGCAGTGGAGGAAGACGAGCCGGCTGCTCCTTCTTCCTCCTCCAAACACAGCTCCAGGAGCGCCCTTGTATACATATTCATCCATCCAACTAAACCAAGTAGGACTAGGGGTGTTACCTCCCTCGGAAGGCCCTGAACCTGGGTACATCGTGTGTCATCACTGCTTGTGCCCAATCTCGCACCCGGAGCCCGTCGGCGTCCTCTGGCCCCAACCACCCACGATAAGCCACCCTATGGCATCTGTCGTGAGAAAACAATGACAGTTGGCGCCTATCATGGGGCCGTACGCGGCGCCGGCTGGATTCATGCTCTGGGCGGGAGCCCTCGCCATTGCCCGCCATCGCCGCATGTCCAGGCGAAACCGCGGGCTCGTGGGGCTTGCTCCGGCACGCCCTGCGGGAAACTTCATCGGCCTCACGGCCGACATCGACGCGCTCACCGAGCGCTTCGGTAGGCTCAGCCACGCCGAGACTCCGGCCGCTGACGAGTATCCTGCGCAGGTGCTCGTCTGCATCGGTCCGCCCACGGTCGTGGGCGCACTCGCTGTGACTCAGTCCAGTGGCTCTCACGGTTGCGTGGGAGTAATGTCCATCACTTCCTCCACCGCTTCCGGACGGGCGAGAGCCACGGCTAGCATTGCCGCTGCCCGCGTCGGCACGTCCGACCCGCTCGGTGCGGCCCTCCGGGGCTTGAGCACTCCTATCGCCCCGATGGCAAACCCCGACACCATCGCGGCCGATCTCGAGGCTGCTCGTCGCGTCCTGTTCGAGGACACCACCGCCTTCGCGGCCATGCGGCGCCGCATGGAGGCGGCCCAGCAGGAGTACGCTTCCGCCTACGGACTCACCACGGCTGGCACCGAGCCCAGCCGGCATGGGGCTGTGCGCGACCGCGGTCGCATGGTCGCCGAAATCCTTGGCAGCAAGATGCCCATCTACTACACCCCCGCAGCCAACCTGCGGGCTCTCAAGGTGGCATACGAGGAATTGGCCACCTTGGAGGGCGAAGAGCATACCGCCCACGAGCGCCACATCAAGGAGCTCATCGATGCTGCTGATGCGCAGCAGCATCTGCTCGCGACGTGCGGCGCTGCCACGGAAGGCCCCTGGCCCGTGCGCGAGGGCACGGGAAATGCCGGCGGCCAGGCGGTCCAGTACTCCTGCTCCCATCGCGTCTCCAGCCGCCAGGATGAGATGAACTACCCCCGGCCCTCTCAGCCGCCGGGGAGCAAGCAACCGGCTGTGAACAGCCAGCGCACCAACAACCCGCCTCGAAGCGGCCACCATCATGAAGCGCCGACAGCTGGCACACGCTGCCCCCGCAGCATGAGTCGGGACAATCGGCTCCACCTACCATTTGCCCCGAGCTCTTGGCTAGGCTCGGACCACGCGTCCACCGCAGCGAGAACGATGCCCGCAACCGCATTGACAAACTCGCGCAATCCGCCCTCCTTGAGGAGGAGGGCTCGATTGGTCCGGCTTGCTTTTGCCCCCGGATCCGCACCGAGCCTTTTCCAACCGTCTTCACGCTCCCTCGGGACACCCCGAAATATAACGGGGTAGCCAAGCCCAAGGACTGGCTGATCGACTACACCACCGCGGTTGGCATCGCCAGGGGGAACAAGCGCGTAGCCGTTCGCTATGCCCCCCTCATGTTGATCCGTTCGGCCCGCACCTGGCTCAACAGACTGGCGGCCGACAACATCAACACTTGGAAGGACTTTGAGGAGACCTTCATCCGCAACTTCACCGGTACCTACAAGCAGCCTAGCCGTCCTCGTGAACTCGCCATGTGCGTTCAGGGGCCGGACGAATCTCTCCGCGACTACCTCACTCAGTGGACCAAGCTCCGCAACTCCTACGAGGGGGTGCATGAAGTACAAGCCGTGCAGTACTTCATTGAAGGCTGCCAAGACGGCACCCCTCTCAAGCATAAGCTTCTATGCTCCGAGCAGGCCACGCTTGCTGAGCTCATGACCAAGGCGGAAAAGTACGCCACGACTGATTCAGCCATCCGGGTCAAGATGACCCCGCCCGCCAAGGCAACGGTGATGCCGGCAACATCCCGGCCAGCTGCCGACAACCGGCAGCCGCAGAACAACAAACGCAAGAACGACCAGCCGGATCCCCGCTACGGGAGCCGGCAGGTCAACACCATCGAGGAGAAGGAGCCGGCTGCCTAGTCTTCCAGCCAGCGTCAATGCACTAGCAAGGCTGCCTGGCAGCCGAAGCTCACCTTCGAGCAGATGCTTGACCTCCCCTGCAAGAACCACTCAGAGGCCAAACCCTTTATGCACATGCTATGACAGTGCATCTTCTCATAGCGATTGGCCTGGGGGAATGGCCTTCCGGCTCCTCCCGCGCCGCCAGCCCGCGCGCTAGCCCCGGCCCAAGCTGCCGCCCCGGCTCCAGCTCCGGCTCCGGCCCAGAACGACAGTCGTCTGATCGACCAGATCCCCAACCAGGACGGTTGCTATGTCGTCTTCACTAGTGAAGAGACGGGCAAGCACGCTCAGCGCCAGCTCCTTCGTGAGGTGAACGCCATCATGCCGGCAACTCCCCAGTTCATGCATTGGTCAGAGAAGCCAGTCACTTGGAGCCAGGCCGATCACCCCACTATGATGCCGAATCCCGGCAGCTACGCCTTGGTCATCGACCCCACAATCTCCACCAAGGAGCAAACTTGCCGCTTCTCGGGGTGCTGATAGATGGTGGCAGCAGCATCAACATCCTCTACCTTGACACTATGCCTAAGCTGGGGCTGAAGATAGAAGACCTGCAGGCGAGCCAGACGGTCTTCCACGGCATCGTGCCTGGGAAGTCCTGCTCCCCTGTCGGCAAAATCAGACTCGACGTCCTCTTCGGCAGACCCGGCCACTTCCGCCGCGAGCCGGTGCTGTTCGAGGTCGTGGACCTCGCAAGTCCTTACCACACGCTGTTGGGTCGGCCGGCCCTTGTCAACTTCATGGCGGTCCCCCATTATGCGTACCTCAAGCTCAAGATGCCGGGCCACAAGGGAATCATCACCATCACGGGTGACTACAAGATGTCGCTCGAGTGCGCTCGAGACGACAGCCGGTTGGCTGAGGCCCAGGAGATCGCCGAGGAGAAACGACAGCTCGACTGGCTTGTGGCCCTTGCTGCCAGCCAGCTAGCCATGCCGGCTCCTCCCTCGCAGTCTGTCGGTGAGGCCTCCTTCCAGCCATCCAAAGACACCAAGCAAATCCCGCTCGACCCAGCCAACCCGGCTCAGTGCGTCACCATCGGCTCCCGCCTCAATAGCAAATAGGAAGGCCAGTTCGTCGACTTCCTCCATGAGAATTGGGACATCTTCGCATGGTCTCCCAAGGACATGCCGGGTGTTCCAAGGAAGTTCGCCGAGCACAAACTCCACGTCCGTCCGGATGTCAAGCCGATCAAGCAACCCCTGCGCCACTTCTCCGAGGAGAAGCAACGTACTATAGGCAAAGAGATTGCCCGACTGCTCACAACCAGGTTCATCATGGAAGTGTTCCACCCGGACTGGCTGGCCAACCCAGTCCTGGTGCTGAAGAAGAACAAGACCTGGCGCATGTGCATCGACTACACTAGCCTAAACAAGGCATGTCCCAAGGACCCATTCGCTCTGCCGTGGATCGATCAAGTCATCGACTCCACGACCGGCTGCGATTTGTTGTCCTTCCTGGATGCCTACTCCGGCTACCACCAGATCAAGCTGGACCCGGATGACTGGCTCAAGACCTCCTTCATCACGCCCTTTGGGGCCTACTGCTACATCACCATGTCCTTCGGCCTGAAGAACGCAGGCGCCACCTTCGAACGGTGCATGCAGAAGTGCCTCCTGCCTCAGATAGGCAGGAATGTCCACGTCTACATAGACAACATCGTCGTCAAAACCAAGAAGCACTTCAGCCTCCTCGACAATTTCTAGGAGACCTTTGCGAACTTATGCGAGTACAAGATCAAGCTCAACCCGAAGAAGTGTATCTTCGGCGTCCTGGCCGGTTAACTCTTGGGTTTCTTCGTGTCCGCCCACGGTATCTGCCCAAGCCGACCCGGCTCCGCGACGTCCAGAAGTTCACCGGCTGCCTTGCCTCGCTCAGTCGGTTCATCATCCGGTTGGGGGAGAAGGCCTTGCCCCTCTACGGGATCCTTCGCAAGACGACTCTAATCGAGCCGGGTGAAACCAAGAAGCCGGGCGTATTCGACTGGCCTGACGAGGCGGATGAGGCATTCCATGGCCTCAAGAAGGCTCTCACCCACGCGCCCATCCTGGCCGTGCTGGCTAAGAAGGAACCCCTGCTCGCCTACATCGCGGTGACTACACGCGTCATCAGCATCGTCCTGGTGGTCGAGCCGCCGGAGGAGAGCAAGTCCCTGCCGGTCCAGCAACCCGTCTACTACCTTAGCGAGGTCCTCTCCGCGCCCAAGCAGAACTATCCCCACTCCCAGAAGATGTGCTATGGTATATACTTCATCGCCAAGAAGGTCAAGCAGTACTTCCAGGAGCATACCATTACCGTGGTGAACATGGCCCCGCTCGGTGAGATCATGAGCGACAGAGACTCCACCGACCGGATCGCCAAATGGGTCATCGCCCTCGCCGATCATGAGATCCGATATGAGCCAAGACCCGCCATCAAGTCATAGGCGTTGGCTGACTTCCTCGTCGACTGGACAGAGACGAAGTTCATGCCGCCTCCCCCAGACTCAACGCATTGGCGCATGCATTTCGACGGCTCGAAAATGAGGACCGGCCTGGGTGCCGACATAGTCCTCTCCTCCCCGAAGGGTGACCAGCTCAAATACACCCTCCAGATCCACTTCGCCGCCTCCAACAACGTAGCCGAGTACGAGGCCATCGTCCATGGCCTCCAGCTCGCCAAGGAGATCGGCATCAGGCGCATCCTCTGCTTCGGCAACTCCGACCTCGTGGTGCAGCAAGTCTCTGGCGAATGGGACGCCAGGGATGCCAACATGGCCAGCTACCGCTTCCTCGTACAATAGCTCACCGGCTCCTTCGAGGGATGTGAGTTTCATCACGTCCCACGGGCCTACAACAAGGCGGCAGATGCGCTGGCAAAGATCGGCTTAACCCGGCAGACCATCCTAGCCAGTGTCTCCCTCGAATGGTTGCTCAAGCCGTCGATCAAGCCTTCCCCAGAATTAGAGCCAATCTACGTGCCGGCGGGTGCCGTCGGCACATCAACAGTCCCGGCTGCCTCTCTGGCACCTTCGCCACCGGCTCCTGAACCGTCGGCCGCCCTGCCGGCATCAATCGAGCCAGTGGCGCCTGGGGCGGCCGGCTCCTATGACGCGGTTGTCATGATGACCATCGACCAGCCGGCCCTAGGGGCTGGCGAACTGGTCCCAGGGACTGATCATCTGGTCCCGGGGGCTCCCGATTCGGTCTAGGGGGCTGTCGTGCCGGTCCCGCGGGCTGGTCATCCGGCCCGGGGGCTCCCGAGCCGCTCTTCGTCATGGCCCCCTCATGGGCCCAACCCATCCTGGCATTTCTTCTATGGGGCGAGCTACCCCCGGACGAGCCTTTGGCAAGGCAGATCCAACGCCGGGCCACGACATACGGCATCATCAACAACGAGCTCGTCCACCGCAGCACCACCAGCGTCTTCTAGCAATGCGTCGAGCCGAAAAAGGGTCTGGAGATCCTCCTCGACATCCACCAGGGTGAATGCAGGCACCACGCCGCCTCCAGGATCCTGGTGGCCAAGGCTTTCCGCCACGGCTTCTTCTGGCCGACTGCTCTCGAGGCGGCCAAGAAGTTGGTCGACAAGTGCGAAGGCTGCCAACGCTTCAGCACGCAAAGCCACCTGCCGGCAACGGCCCTCCAAACCATCCCCCTCTCGTGACCCTTCGCTGTTTAGGGGCTGGACATGGTGGGCCCGTTCAAGACCGCTCGAGGCGGCATGATGCACTTGCTGGTGGCTGTCGACAAATTCACCAAGTGGATCGAGGCGCGACCAATCAAGAAGCTGGACGGCCCCATGGCCATCCGGTTCATTGATGACATCACGATGCGCTACGACGTTCCCCACAGCATCATCACCGACAACGACACGAACTTCGCCAAGGGCGCACTCGCGCGCTTCTGCTCCAAGCAAGGAATCCGGCTCGACCTGGCCTCCGTCGCTCATTCGCAGTCAAATGGCCAGGTCGAGAGGGTGAACGGCCTCATCCTGTCCGGCATTAAGCCCCGGCTCGTGGCGCCGTTGGTAAGGCCGTTCAACTGCTGGATCGACGAGCTGCCGGCCATTCTTAGGAATCTCAGAACCACCCCGAACCGTTCAACCGTCTACACTCCCTTCTTCCTTGTTTATGGGTCCGAGGCGATCATCCCCACCGACATCGAGTTCGATTCGCCTCGGGTCACCCTATACACAGAGAAGGACACAAAGGAGGCAAGAGAAGACGGCATCGACCTACTTGAGGAAGCTCGCGAACTGGCCCTGAGCCGGACAACAATCTACCAGCAGAAGCTCCGGCACTACCATAGCAAGCGGATCCGGCCACTCTCCTTTCGCGAAGGGGACCTGGTCCTCAGGCGGGTCCAGCAAACAACCGAACAACACAGGCTATCTTCCCCATGGGAGGGCCCGTTCATCGTCAGCAAGGCACTACACAACAACACATACTACCTAATAGACGCCCAACAGCCACAGAAGCGCAAGAGAGATGCCTCCGGTGAGGAGACGGAGCGCCCGTGGAATGCGACACTCCTACCCCTGTTTTACTGCTGAGAAAAACCAATGTATGTATGTATCCCCACCCTTTTGGGCTTATGAATGCAATGGGCACCCCAGGCCGGCTCTTGGGGCGCGCCCCGTTTCGTTTCCCTCAAAAGTTCCCTCACTCACCGGCTCCCCGACCCAGCTCCAGGGCCCGGGGGCTAGCAGTCTGGACCTAGAATGCTTCACCAGAAATTGGCTAAGTAATGTGAGCCAGCCAAACCTCCCCACCCTTACCAGCTACAGAACCGGCTCCCGGCTGTCCGGCTGATGGGGCCTCGGGGCAGCAAGGTTTGGCTCATGCGAAAGGTCAAATGAAGGGAGACTCCGGCTAGGCCCAGCCGGACCATCGCCGCGTCTCTACCACTCCACTGTCCCAAAAGGCCCCCGCGATTCCTAAGTTCTGATCCGGCTACCCTAAGGCGGACGCCCCGACCCAGCTACAAACCGACTCCTGGCTGTCGGGCTGGCAGGGCCGAAACCAAAGGAGAAAAAGAGAAGGACGAAAAGAATAAAGCATGCAAAAAAGGATAAGGACGAGTCGGCATGAGTAACAAGGCAAACATGCTAAATATTCATAGCTTAAATGTTAAGACAAAAGCGGCTCATGGCCAACATATTTCATTACATAAAACACTCCGAGTGGGTGGATTCGAGCCTAACTTGCAGGGAGAGAAAAGAGAAAGATAAAAAACGCCCGGGGGCTCAGGTCACCGGCGCGTCGCCAGCCAGCGTGCCCCCAGCTGGCGCATCACAGGGCGGCTCGACTATTGCCTCGGAGGTGGTCGAGGCCTTCGGGTCAGCCACCTTGGCCTTTGAGGCGGGCTCCTCGGTTTCGGCCGTCTCGCCGCTCGAGTTTGTGCTCTCGTCTGCAACCTCATCATCCGCCGGGCCTTGAGGGATGCCGAAGGAGTCCTCGGGCAATTGCTCGCCGTCCTCGCCAAGGGCCGGCAGGAACTCGTCCGTGTCGACATACGACGCGAGCTCATTGGCCCGCTGGATAAGGGTCGGCTCATGAGCCTCCCGCTCCGCGGCCGGCACACCCCGCATGGTCGCCAGCCGACCCAGATCCACGTTGCAATACCACGACGTAACGAACCAGAGCGCCATCTGTGCCCCAACTCGGGCGACCGACGCCTTCCAGGTTTCGAGGCGGGGGACGGCGTGCTCCAGCCACTGGGCCACACGGTTCGTCAGAGCTCCCCAGTGACCCGGCCACGGCGCGACAATAACCTCTTTGCAGGCTATCTTCAGCCAATCCACGCTTCGCTCAAGATGGGTCATCCGCATCTCGAGGGCGAGCCCGATCTCATCCACGTCCCATGGGGCCTCCTGCCCGATGGAGCGACCCCGTTCCCGAAGGTACTCCTGGTGCTCCTCGACGGCGCGCACAAAGCGACGCTGAGTTTCTAGGAAGTGCCCCCAGGGAAAGAAGAAGAAGGAAGAAAGGCAAATCAAAACACAAGAATCAGCAAAGGGAAAAGCAACCGATTGGAGAAGAGAGGGAAAACACTTACCCTCAATGGCGTCGTCCACGCCAAGGGCGAAGTTGAGCACCGCCGTCCGCTCCGCCTCCACAGCCGCCTCCGACATGGCAAGGGAGCCCCGGACCTCCTCGAGCGTCCTCTCGAGATGGGTCACTTTGTCTTGGAGGGCGGCGGTCCTCTAACGCCGCCTCCTTGACGGCTGTCTCCCGGGCCGCCACCTCCTTCGCCGCCTCGGTGTTGAGCCGGTCCCGGACCGCCTCCTCGTCCACCAGCAGCACGGCGAGCGGTCCTTCTCCTGTGTGGCCGCCTGGAAGTCTTGCACCAGCCGGTCCCGCTCGGAGACAAGCCCAGCCTTCTCCTCCCGAAGGGTGGCCAGGTCACCTGCAAGACACGACAGGCATCAGCCGGCTCTCGGGGGCTATGTGCCCCTCCTGCGAAGTCCAACTGACCTTGTACGCGTGCCAACTCCTCCTCTAGGCGGTAGAAGCCGTATTTGCCGCGGTCGTGGATGGCGACCGCCTCCTCGAATAGCTTCTGCCGCAGGGAGGTTCCCTCCTGTCGAAAGGAGGCAAAAGATCAAGATGCGCTCAAAAGAGATCCGGCCCGGCTGCCCGTCAGCCGGCCAGCCGGCCTGCATCTCGGGGGCTACACCCTGTGGGTGCGCTCGCGCGCCCCCACTGAAAACTCTAAGAAAAAGCTATCGGGCTTACCTCTGCACGCTACAGTGGGGCGTCTACCGCCTCCGCAAACCGGGCCAGCTCCTGCCGGCACCGGTCCAAGACTCTCCCCAAGTCCCTGAAGGAGGGGACCAGGCCGCCCGCCTGGGGAACCGGTAGGGCTGGCCCATGCGCCAATGCCTCCTAGTCTCGGAGCACCTCCTATATCGAACGCAGGGTCCTCCGGGCCCGGCCGTCGCTGCCACCCGGGCTCGCCGCGGTGCCAGCCACCAGGGGCGGGTTGATGACGGCAAGGGCCCGGGAGTCGCTTTCCACCGGCCCCTCGCCCAGCGCCGTCGCCGCCTCCGCTTCCTACCACTCCGGCGCGACGATCGCAATGGAGGGCACCTCCACCTCCATGGCTGCCACCTTTGGCACCGCCTCTAGGGCCACCGGGGCCTCGTACACCTTGACCCGGGCCAGCTCGGCCGCAGGCAGGGTCACCTCCGGCACCTCAGGTCGGGCCACCTCGGGAGACGGCTCTGTCGTCTTCGCCCCCACATGGGCTGCCTCTTGCGTGGACGGGGGCGTAGGCGGATCCATGGCCGCTCCTCACGGCTCGCTCGACGGAGGCCTCGACATGCGGGTCAATTACGCCACCGAGTCCGACGCCCACGGGGGATTCGCCGACCACCTCCGCCTCCGGCTGCTCGAGGTCCCGGAGTGCGAGGCCCCTCCTCGCATCCCGGACTTGGAGGCTTGCAGCTCCGCGAGCCTTCTCTTCTCCTCCCACTAGGTGGCCGCGTGCTCGCAGGCCAGCTGGCTGGCGGCTTCCATCGGATCCCCCGCCGGCTCCTCCTTGTGGAGCTCGAGGGGGTCGCTGCAGCACCCAAGGACCAATTATTTACCGGCTCGCGACTCAGAATAAAAACTTACGTGAGAAAAAGACTTACCCGATGACGAGGGGCAAGGCCCGCTTGGCATGTGGCGGCGGCTTCCGAAGGGCCACCTTCACCCGCTTCGGGCTGGGCGGCGGGGCTGCTGCCCCCCCTGAGCCAGCCTCTTCCCCCGGCCGGCTGCTCTGGCCGCCGGGGCTTGAGCCGGCCGCTCCTCGCTCCTCCGACCCTAGCGCGCTGAGGGAGGAGGCTCATTCAGAATCATTAATTCATCATCGTCATCGTCATCGTCCATCTAGTCCCTGATCGTGGGGGCAAGAGGGAACTCACCCGCTCCGTTGGGCTCCCCGGCCACGCTAGACCCTCCGGCTCTGCTGGGAGCACCGGTTCACGGGTCTGCCGACTCGTCGACTCCTCCCGAGGAGTCCACCCCGTCCTCCGGGGGCCTCCCGTCTCGTAGTCTTCGGAGTCAGAGTTTCCACGCTCCACCTCGAAGATCTGAGGATGCGGGCCGTGGTGTATTCTGTCACACCAGCAGTTGCGGTCAGCACATCAAACTAAGCTCTCCAGCCGGCTGTCGGCTGGGAAGTAACAAACAAAGAAGAAGGCGCCTCGACGAAAGACTTACTAGGGGGGGGGGTTGATGCACTCGTACGGCTCCATGCCGAAGGACCACGACGCGGGCTTCAGCTTGAACGTCGTAAGGGCGTTCACCCGCCTCGCCACCTGAGCCGGCGTCAGCTCGACGGTGGACAGCCGACAGGGGTCATGCCGGTCGGACATGTCGCAGATCCGGTGCGGCCTCAACTGGAGGGGCAACAACCGGCGCGAGATAAAGGACGCCACCAGGTCAGCGGTGACCAGCCCCTCAGAGCTCTTCAGCTGCGTGAGCCTGCCAAGTTCCTCCAGGGCCATGCCACGTGGGGCAGCCCCCAGCCAGTTCATCTGGGTGGACTGCTTGTCGACAAATGGCGGCAGCCGGATGTAGTGCATTTTTGGATCGGCGTTCTTCACGTAGAAGAACGTCCTGTGCCACCCCTTGACGGAGTCGATGAGAGAAAGAGGGGGGAAGCGCGTGACGCCATGGCAGCACACCACCGTGCCCTCACAGGCGTCGCTTTTCAATAACTTGAGATAGAAAAGCACATTGAAGAAATCGATGAAGGGAATAACGCCGAGGTACCCCTCGCACAGTGTCATGAAAGCAGAAAGATACAAGATCGAGTTGGGGCCGAGATTATGCAGCTCGAGGTCGAAGGTATCAAGGAGGAAGCAGAAGAAGAGACTCACTGGGAGACCGAAGCCCCGGGAGAAGTGCAATAGGAACACGAAGTGCCATAGGAACACGACGTGCTGCCACCTTGTCGCCCGGCGCGCGTGCAACCACCCGCTCCTCCGGCGACAGCTTGCGCATGCGGCGGAGCTCGGCAATGTCCGCCTCGACCACAATGGAGCCAGCCCAGCTCCCGTTGCATCCGTCGACCATCGCGGCGGTGGTGCGGCATGCGGACGCGGTTGCGTGTTCAGGCGCGGTGTCGTGCGGGGAAGGCAAGGAAGCAAGGAAGACGGCCAGCAAGGGGGCGAGTGAGATGTGGGTATCTCCGCCCCTGCCCTTCCTCTCCTTTTATAGGGGAGGCCACGACCGGGGGACGTGGGATTAACTGCGCTCACTCCTCTGGAATCTCCGCGCGCGTGTGGGTGGCCCCAGGCTGTAACGGCCGCTTCGGGGCGCAGAGGATCCCGGCCTGTGCCCCGAGGCCTACTGGGCTACGCCTAGGGTCCTAGCGGGCTAGGCCTAGGCGACGTCCCATCTCCCTGCGTGCGCGGGACCCGCGGCATCATCACTCGTCGCATGGCGCGCTACGTGCCGACGCGGGTCCCGGGGTGGCGCATCGGTACCCAAGGCATCGGGTCCAACGGCCGACCCGGCTGCCCTTTCGGCTTCGAGCTGGAGGCGGGTTTAGCTGGGGGGAAGCCGCCGGCTCCCCTCCGTTTGCCGGACGCGGGCCCCCGCCGGCTTCGGGGACTACTGACAGGGTTATTACCCCTGGGTAGGCCAAAGCAATGGGGTCCTGCCCCTTTCGCTTCGAAGAAAAACTACACGGTCGGCTGGTCGAGGCCGGCTGGAGGATGTCCGGCTCGAGCTGGCGCCCCGGACGGCTGGTCAAGGAGCCGGCCCGACTCCCAGCCAGCTAGACGCGGTCATCTGCCTCTGAGCCGCCTCCCCCGTTGACCTTAGGATGGACATGCGACGTCCCGTCCCTCTGCGTGCGGACACAATGACACGACGCGACCGGCACGACGGGCGGCCCTGTGGCTACAATGCCCGCTGACGCACTACAGAGCGTGGCTACAGTCCCACTGTCTCGGCCCCTGACCTCGGCGAGCGTGACCATGCGAGGGAACAGTGCCAGCATGCTCTCGCCCACTTGATTACCTGCCTCGGCGTGGCTACAGCGCGGCCGGCCATACCGGAGACTTCGGCCGGCTGGCGCTAGGCGACTCCCCCTCGGGTGACCCATGCCGCGGTAGGTGGGCGAGGGCCAATCGCAGAGCCGGCTGAAGGGCCCCAACGAGAGATGGGACCGCTCAGCCGGCGAACCCCACCACCAACAAGACGACATGAATGGTGGGCCCCCCTGGCCAGCGGGAGAGACTGCCAGCGGGGTCCCCCCACCCCTATACTTAGAACATATTATAAGAGCCGGGGGGTTGGCCTATAAAACCCCCCGAGCCCCCCATGCAATGGGGACGGACAATCATCCCCGCACACACACACACAGAGCTCTCAAACCCCTCTAGCAGTGAAGAGACAAGCCGCCTGCTCCTTCTTCCTCCTCCAAACACAGCTCCAGGAGCGCCCTTGTATACATATTCATCCATCCAACTAAAGCAAGCAGGACTAGGGGTGTTACCTCCCTTGGAGGGCCCTGAACCGGGGTACATCATGTGTCATCACCGCTTGTGCCCAATCTTGCACCCGGAGCCCGTCGACGGCCTCTGGCCCCAACCACCCACGATAAGCCACCCTATGGCATCTGTCGTGAGAAAATGACGACAATTGTGGAATTACCCCAACATGCAAGGAAATAGGTTGGCAAAGCTTCAAGCAAGAGGACTCTAGATTTTACATTTGTGAGAAGTCACTTTGAGTCCATAGGAAAGCCAATACTATTAAAAGGGGGTAAGGTTTTGTTGGTGAACAAAATGCTCATACGTGCACAAGTGATAGTCACAAAAAACATCCACAAGCTCTCCCACCAAAGTTAGTCTATAGCCAAACATTCAAATCGGTGCAACCAACATTCCCATCCCGGTGCCACCGATTCCAAACCATAGTCACACTCAGCCAAACCCTAACCCTTCGGTGCAGCCGACATTGCTTTCGGTGCCACCGAGTTGGGCTGCCAACTATCTGTTATGCAAGTTCACATTTTCGGTCCATCCGAGAATGTTGAATCGGCATCACCGAGTCTGGCAATTCTAACCGTTGGTCACCTTGTCAGTGCAATCGAGATTCCTATACCAGTATCACCGAGATTCAAAAGTTGCCACGTTTTAGTCACTTCAGTACCACCGAGTTTAACACATCGGTGTCATCGAGTCTGACTTATTGTGTGTAACAGTTGGATTTTTGGGGATGCCTAAATATACCCCTCCAAAACCACTCACTCGTAAGAGAAGCACTCAGAACTATTCCATACCTATCCTATCCATTTTCTGAGAGAGAACCACCTACCCTTGTGTTGAGATCAAGATCTTCCACTCCAACCATATGGATCTTGATTTATAACCTCCCCAAGTTGCTTTCCAGCAATCCCATCTCTTCCAGCAAGCCAAATCCATGAGAGAGTGATTGTGTGTAGAGGAGTCTATCATCTTGAAGCACAAGAGCAAGGAGTTCATTGTCATTACCGAGCCTATTACCTTTTGGAGCGTGGTGCCTCCTAGATTGGTTAGGTGTCACTTGGGAGCCTCCTACTTCGTGTTGTGGAGTGAACCAAGAAGTTTGTAAGGGAAAGATCTACCCGTAGTGAGGCTAGTCCTTCGTGGACGCAAGCTGTATGGAATAGTCAAGGTTGCTACTTCATGGACCCTTATGGGTGGAGCCCTCCATGGACTCTCGCGACCGTTACCCTCCGTGGGTTGAAGACTCCATAAACGTGGACGTACGATAGCAACACCTATCGGAACCAGGGGAAAAAAATCTTTGTGTCTCCTATTGCGTTTGATATTCCTATCCCATGTCTTTACTTCATGTGCTATGTCTTTACTTTCCGCTGCCATATTTGTAGACATGCATGTGTAGGGCTGTTAGATTTGCTAGACTGGCTAAAATAGTTAAAATCTGCCAACCATTTAACTTGGGAAAAGGTTAGGTTTTAAATTCTTGCTAGTAGTCTATGCACCCCCCCTCTAGAAACTCTTCTAGCAATCCTACAAGTGGTATCAGAGCTTTGGTATCCATTGCTTCAGTTTAATCACTGTGGAGGAAGATGGATGTGTCTAGAGTAGAGAGTTTGAGTTGTAGAGTGCCCATTCTT
Source organism: Hordeum marinum (assembly GCA_022496015.1). NCBI lineage: Eukaryota > Viridiplantae > Streptophyta > Magnoliopsida > Poales > Poaceae > Hordeum > Hordeum marinum. The sequence continues at coordinate 59,605,999 of CM039677.1, forward strand.
GATGGAGAGTACTATAGTCAATGGAAAAATGCCATGATTGATTTATTTGATAAATTCCATTTGACAAAATATATTGAAAACCCCTATGTGCTCCCTACTGATGAATTGCATCCCACACACGAAGAGGAAATTAACATGCTTGGTAACCTAAGAACTGTCAATCTTATTGTTAGAGGTTTACCAAGATTCGTGCTTTCTCAATTGAAGAACTTTGCATGTGCCTATACCTTGTGGACTGATTTGGAGAAACGATATCCAAATCTTTCATTAGAAAATCTTGATGAAATTCTTCATAAAACTGTTGCTTTTCACAAAATGAAGCCTAGTGATCCAAACTTTGATAGATGCCTTTTTGAGCTCCGTGATCTTATGCGTGCTAAAGGAGATGTCACCACTATCAACAACATTATATTTGAAGCCATTCGCATTCATAAACTTGAACATTGTCATGATCACTATTCTAATGATTCTCTTGTTCTTTATGACGAGAATTTCCCACTTGATGATGACAATGTGGAACATGACTATCTTGGAGAAGATAAGTTGTTCGACATCGAGCATGAGAAGATCATGAAGAATCTGAGTCTTATGGCAAACTTCAAGGATTAGATGCCCGGAGGGAAAGATTGGATTCTCGATAGTGGATGTACGGATCATATGACTAGTGATAAAGACATGTTTCAAGAGATCATGCCTAATCAAGGTCCTCGAAGGTACGTGACCTTTGGAGATAACTCTAATGGTAAGGTACTTGGCCTTGGTAAGGTGGCCATATCCCATGATAGCTCTATTAAAAATGTTATGCTTGTTGAGTCCCTTGGCTACAATATTCTTTCTGTATCCAGACTTGCCGACTTTGGTTTCAATGTGTTATTCACGAAAGTTGATTTCCAAGTGTTCCGTCAAGATAATCATAAAATGGTCTTTACCGGTTTCCATAGAGGTGATCTATACATTGTTGATTTTACTAAGAGATCCAAACCTAGTACTTGTCTTATTGCAAAATCTTCTAAAGGGTGGCTTTGGCATAGAAGACTAGGACATGTTGGCATGCATAATTTAGACAGGCTTATTAAAGGTGATCATATACTTGGTGTTAAAGATGTTATCTTTGACAACGATAGACTTTGTAGTGCTTGTCAAGCTGGAAAGTAAGTAGGTGGAAGTCATCCCATTAAGAATATCATGACTACTAGGAGACCACTCGAGTTACTTCACATGGATCTTTTTGGTCCCAATGCCTACAAGAGTCTCGGTGGAAATTCCTATGGTCTAGTTATAGTTGATGATTTTTCCAGATTTACGTGGGTATTCTTTCTTGATGATAAGTCGTAGGTTCAAAAGATCTTCAAGAACTTCGCTCGCAAAGCGCAAAATCAGTTCGAAGTGAAGATCAAGAAGGTTCGGAGCGATAACGGATCGGAGTTCAAGAACACCCATGTGGATACCTTTCTTGACGAAGAAGGTGTCTCACATGAGTTCTCGGCTACGTACACACCTCAACAAATTGGAGTTGTTGAGAGGAAGAACCGGACGCTCATTGAGATGGCAAGAACAATGCTTGACGAATACAAGATGCCAAGACACTTTTGGGCAGAAGCCGTTGAAATAACATGTCATGCCACAAATCGACTTTACTTGCACAAGCTTCTCAGTAAAACGACATACGAGCTACTCACCGGTAGCAAACCCCAAGTCGGATACTTTTGGGTATTTTGCTCAAAGTGCTATATTCTTGATAAGCATTGTCGTACTAATTTTGCTCCTAAATCTCACGAAGGATTCCTACTTGGTTACGGATCGAACTCTCACACTTACCGTGTCTACAACAACTTCACTCAAAAAGTTGAAGAGACGGTAGATGTGAAGTTTGATGAATCTAATGGTTCACAAGTCGAACTATTGCCAAATGATGTAGGTGATAAGGACCCTTCGGAAGCCATTCTAGATCTACCCATCAGCAACATTCGTCCCATGGAGGTGAAGGAAAGTACTTCATCAACTCAAGTGGAAGCCCCTACTTCACGTCAAGGTGAACCTCAAGACGATATGGAGGCATCCATGAGCGGTACATGACGAGATGATGAAGAGGAGGAAGAGCATCATGAAGATCCACCACAAGCACCTTGACCACCACCTCAAGGGAATGACACCTTCAACAACAAGGAAGATGAAGGAAATGATGATGAACAAGAAGAAGCTCCACCATCCAACAATCGGAAGCTGACCCGAGTTCGAGCTCAAGTGACCAAGAACCATCCCCTAAACCAAATCTTTGGTGATATACAAACAAGGAGAATCACTCGCTCTAAAACCCGTCTAGCTAACTTTTGTGAGCATTATTCTTTCATATCTAGCATTGAGCCTTTGAAGGCAGAACAAGCTCTTGAAGACGTGGATTGGGTGAACGCTATGCATGAAGAGCTTCACAACTTCGAAAGGAACGAAGTGTGGACACTCGTGGAGAAGCCCAAGGATGAGCACAACATCATCGGAACCAAATGGGTGTTTCGGAACAAACAAGACGAAGACGGTCAAGTCATGCACAACAAGGCTCGTCTCGTAGCCTAAGGATATACGCAAGTTGAGGGTATGTACTACGGTGAGACTTATGCCCTCATGCTAGACTTGAAGCTATTCGTATTCTTCTTGCTTATGCTAATCACCATGATATCACGCTTTATGAAATGGACATCAAAAGTGAATTTTAAATGGTGAAATTGAAGAAGAGGTTTATGTTAAGCAACCACCTGGTTTTGTGAATCCTAAGAAACCTAATCATGTTTACAAGCTTCGTAAACCTCTTTATGGACTTAAGCAAATCCCTCGTGCTTGGTATAAATGTTTAACCAAGTTTCTCATTGAAAAAGGTTTTGAAATTGGTAAAATTGATGCAACCTTGTTCACTAAGAGAGTTAATGGTGAATTATTTGTGTGCCAAATCTATGTGGATGATATTATCTTTGGTTCCACTAACCCTCAATTTAGTGAAAGATTTGGAAGGTTGGTGCCCGAGAAGTATGAGATGTATGATGTGTGAGCTGAAATTCTTTCTTGGATTGCAAATCAAGCAATCAAGAGAAGGAACTTTCATCTCTCAAACTAAGTATACCAAGGACTTGATCAAGAAGTTGAACATGCAGGAGTGCAAAGGTATGAAAACTCCTATGCCCATTAGTGGACATGTTGACCTTACCAGGGAGGATGAACCAGTTGATCAAAAGGTTTATCGATCTATGATTGGTTCATTGCTATATCTATGTGCATCTCGTCCCAATATTCTGCTTAGTGTTTGCATGTGTGCTAGATATGAAGCTGCACCTAAAGAGTGTCATCTTTTGGCTGTGAAACGTATTGTGTGATACTTGATACAAACACCAAACTTTGGCATTTGGTATCCCAATGGATCTTCTTTTAATCTTGTTGGCTATTCCGATTCGGACTATGCCGGTGACAAAGTTGATAGAAAATCCACCTCGGGTACTTGTCAATTTTTGGGTATATTTCTTATGTCTTGGTCCTCCAAGAAACAAAACTCGGTATCTCTATCTACTGCCGAAGTTGAGTACATTGCAGCTGGATCTTGTTGTGCGCAATTACTATGGATGACACAAACGCTTAAGGATTATGGAATTTATGTCAAAAATGTTCAATTACTTTGTGACAATGAAAGTGCTATTAAAATTGCACATAATCTTGTGCAACATTCTCGAACTAAGCATATTCAAGTTCGACATCATTTCATTCATGATCATGTTGCCAAAGGAGATATCAATCTTAAGCATGTTCGCACTAACAAGCAATTGGCCGATATCTTTACTAAGCCAATTGATGAGAAAACATTTTGTCACGTGAGGAGTGAGTTGAACATCATTGATGCTTCAGACTTGAGCTAGACTCACTCGGTTGCAAGCAAGGGCATGAGCTTTCTTGTTATTTCCATGTTCCCGTAACTCGTTATCATATGCCATGGAATTCTATGCTCCCTTATATTGCATCTAACCTTTTTTAGGTACTTGGAAGAACTTCATTCCACAAGATTGCCATCAACTCCAATTATAAGCAATCTTGTCATTACCAAGTATCCACAACCCCTCTTGATGATGGAAGGAAGAAGACAACAAAAATATCCTCGACATATACTTGATCTTAGCTGCAAAATCTTAAGTGATATCATGTCAATTGGATATATCCATTGTTCTTCCTTACATGACAAACCTTTGTAGGTGACTAGTGTACTAGAACAAGAAGGATTTCTCCCAATTCAAGATGATTTTCATCAACCTCGAGCATCCTCAACAAGTTGACCTACGAGCAACGTCATCAACATCACTCAAAGGTATGTACTCATATCCTTGAAAAGGCTTTACTCCAAGTCATGGGCTAAAGCAACTCAAGTGATATGAAGACATTAAAGTGCTTAATCGAAAAATGGTAACCCCATTTGAGCTTAACATAGAGTATGACCTATGATCAAGTATTCTTGCTTGGCTCCTAAGTCAATATACTCTAATATAGGTGACCTAGTTACCGCCCATCATCTAGTTAAGAGTCATGTGTGGTTTGCTCTCTATTTTCATGATCTCTCGTAACAACTCAAATCTTATCTATTTGATGTCCTTTGTAAAATTTTGCGTTCTTTCTTTTTGAAACTATTTCTCTTGTCTCTGTCAAAACAGAAACTTGATCTCTCATTCGGAGCCACCGATATAAATAACTCGGTTCTACCGAATTTGCAGATGAGCTACACTACACAATCTCGGTTACCATCGATTTATTTATCCCGGAGTCACCAATTTTCTTTGTTTTCTAAATCTGTGTTTGTTTCTGTTCTTGTGATAATCTTGTTCCTTCGATGACCTCTTCATTTAAAAAAAATTCAGGGGGAGAAGAACAACCAACACTTCGGGGGAGAAATTCTTTATTCAAGGATCCCTAGCTCCAAGGAGAAGAAAACTCAAATTTGCAAAGGGAGAGAAGTTACATTCAATGATTCCCTTAGTTTGTTTCTACGAACCCTACTTCCAATGACCCTTGTTCTTGATGATCCCTTCCTTGTCAATGATCCCTGTAACTACTCCTAAGCTTAACCTTTTTTGGTAATTTATGCCAAAGGGGGAGAATATCAAAGCTTCATGCTAAAGGGAGAGTTACACGCTTATGCAAAGTGGGAGATATGATTTAGGGGGAGAGGGAAATATCAAAAGTTCACACTTATATAAACAAGGGGAGAATAACAATGTAGGGGGAGAAAACTTTTTTTGGAGAAATGTCTAAAGTGAACGAAGGATTACCTTTTCTCACCCTATCCAATCCCAATATCTACATGTTGAGATTCAGGGGGGAGAGGATGAACTACCACTTTCACATCTAAGGGGAGAAAAGCTATAAAGGATTAATGCCAAAGGGATACCAAGATATAGTGTTTTATCCTTTGAGTTCTATTGCTTTTGTTTAGCAGAATACTCTTGTGTTTTCTAACGTTGTTTTCTCAAGTGTGTCTCTACTACTAGAATGCTCAAGAACTCAAGGTAAGTATATGCATCATATCTTTGATCAAGATGATATCTTGCTTCTTGCACATATTCTTTGCAATAGTGAACTCTTGAACGAGGATACATCTCATTCATACATATTTTGATGCATATACCCAAGATACACATGACTTCCTATATCCCTTTATCTATATGTGTGTCCATGCATTCCAAAGCAACTATCCTTTAAAGGACTGCACACATTTAGGGGGAGCTCATGTGTTTCTCAAAGTCTTCATTACATCCATGCATATCTTTATTTGGAGCTTTGATTGTATGTTGTCATCAATTACTAAAAAGGGGGAGATTGAAAGCACAACATGCTCCCTTGGTGGTTTTGATAATTCATGACAACATACATTGTCTCTTGGACTAACACCTCTATCTAGTGTATTTCAGATAATAGTCCATGGAGAGTTGAGTTGGAAAAAGGATCATGGAGATTGTGGAATTACCCCAAGATGCAAGGAAACAGGTTGGCCAAGCTTCAAGCAAGAGGACTCTACATTTTACATTTGTGAGAAATCACTTTGAGTCCATAGGAAATCCAATACTATTAAAAGGGAGTAAGGTTTTGTTGGTGAACAAAATGCTCATACGTGCACAACTGATAGTCACCAAAAACATCCACAAGCTCTCGCACCAAAGCCAGTCTATAGCTAAACGTTCAAATCGGTGCAACCAACATTCTCATACCGGTGCCACGGATTTAAAACCCTAGACAGACTTAGCCAAACCCCAACCCTTCGGTGAAGCCGACACTGCTTTCGGTGCCACCGAGTTGGGCTGACAACTATCTGTTATGCAAGTTCACATTTTCGGTCCATCCGAGAATGTTGAATCGGCGTCACCGAGTTTGGCAATTCTGACCATTGGTCACCTTGTTGGTGCAACCAAAATATACTGGTCTCACCGAGATTCAAAAGTTGCCACCTTTTAGTCACTTCGGTACCATCAAGATTAACACATCGGTGTCACCGAGTCTGACTTATTGTGTGTAACAGTTGGATTTTTGGGGATGCCTATATATACCCCTCCACCACCACTCACTCGTAAGAGAAGCACTCAGAACTATTCCATACCTATCCTATCAGTTGTCTAAGAGAGAACCACCTACCCTTGTGTTGAGATGAAGATCTTCCACTCCAACCATACGGATCTTGATTTCTAGCCTCCCCAAGTTGCTTTCCAGCAATCCCATATCTTCCACCAAGCCAAATCCGTGAGAGAGTGATTGTGTGTTGAGGAGTCTATCATCTTGAAGCACAAGAGCAAGGAGTTCATCGTCATTACCGAGCCTATTACCTTTTGGAGGATGGTGCCTCCTAGATTGGTTAGGTGTCGCTTGGGAGCCTCCTACTTCGTGTTGTGGAGTGAACCAAGAAGTTTGTAAGGGCAAGGAGATCACCTACTTCGTGAAGATCTACCCATAGTGAGGCTAGTCCTTCATGGATGGAAGCCGTATGGAATAGTCAAGGTTGCTACTTCGTGGACCCTTATGGGTCGAGCTCTCCGTGGACTCTCGCGACCATTACCCTCCGTGGGTTGAAGACTCCATAAACATGGACGTACGATAGCAACACCTATCGGAACCATGGGAAAAAACTCTTTGCGTCTCCTATTGCGTTTGATCTTCCTATCCCATCTCTTTACTTCATGTTCTATGTCTTTACTTTCTGCTGCCATATTTGTAGACATGCATGTGTAGGGCTGTTAGATTTGCTAGACTGGCTAAAATAGTTAAAATCTGCCAACCAATTAACTTGGGAAAAGTTTAGGTTTTAAATTCTTGCTAGTAGTCTATTCACCCTCCTCTAGACACTCTTCTAGCGATCCTACATCAACCAAGGAAGGATACTCAACCCACAATCCTATCGAACGGGTAAGCCCTTTTCCCTCTACAATCATAGTTCAAGGTTTCCATTCTGTACTTCATTTGACCGAAGTCTTGTGTGAAAAAGGAATGGATGAGCTTCATCGAGATAGTCAACTGTCCGTCTGCTCAGCCCGAAAGCTATTCACATGGTGACGATCCGGGTTTCCATGAGGACCCGGATCTTCTAATTGATTTTGAAGACATAGTCTATTATCAGGTTAGCCTAGACCAATCCCCGGTGTAGGATCGAAAGTAGGTCTAGAGGGGTGTGTGTGTGATTAGACTACTTGACCAAATAAAACTATGCTCTTTCCCAATTTTAATTATTGGCAAGTTTTAGCATTCATAGCATATCAAGTACACCCTACACATGCATGTCTAAGAGTATAGCAGCGGAAAGTAATACCAAGCATGAGTAAAAGGGATAGGATAGGAAGACCAAACGCAATTGTAGACCCGACGATTTTTCCCGTGGTTCCGATAGGTGGCGCTATCGTACGTCCATGTTTATGGAGTCTTCAACCCACGAAGGGTAACAGTCGCGAGTGTCCATGGAGGGCTCCACCCATAAGGGTCCACGAAGTAGCAACCTTGACTATTCCATACGGCTTCTGTCCATGAAGGACTAGCCTCACTATGGGTAGATCTTCACGAAGTAGGCGATCCCCTTGCCCTTACAAACTTCTTGGTTCACTCCACAACATGAAGTAGGAGGCTCCCAAGCGACACCTAACCAATCTAGGAGGCACCACCCTCCAAAAGGTAATAGACTCGGTAATGACGATGAACTCCTTGCTCTTGTGCTTCAAGATGATAGACTCCTCAACACACAATCACTCTCTTACATATTTGGCTTGGTGGAAGAGATGGGATTGGTAGAAAGCAACTTGGGGAGGCTAGAAATCATGATCCATATGGTTCGAGTGGAAGATCTTGATCTCAACATAAGGGTAGGTGGTTCCCTCTCAGAAAACTAATAAGATAGGTATGGAATAGTTCTGAGTGCTTCTCTTATGAGTGAGTGGTGGTGTAGGGGTATATATAGGCATCCCCAAAAATCCAACGTTACGCACAATAAGTCAGACTCGGTGACACCGATGTGTTAATCTCGGGGGTACCGAAGTGACCAAAAGGTGGCAACTTTTGAATCTCGGTGAGACCGGTATAGGAATCTCGGTTGCACCGACAAGGTGGCCAACGGTCAGAATTTCCAATCTCGGTGACGCCGATTCAACATTCTCGGACGGACCGAAAATGTGAACACGCGTAACAAAAAGTTGGCATCCCAAGTCGGTGGCACCGAAAGCGGTGTCGGCTGCACCGAAGGGTTAGGGTTTGGCTGAGTCTGTCTAGGGTTTGGAACCGGTGGCACCGGGATAGGAATTTTGGTTGCACCGATTTTGAATGTTTGGCTATAGACTGACTTTGCTGGGAGAGCTTGTGGATGTTTTTGGTGACTATCACTTGTGCACGTATGAGCATTTTGTTCACCAATAAAACCTTACCCCCTTTTAATAGTATTGGCTTTCCTATGGACTCAAAGTGATTTCTCACAAATGTAAAATGTAGAGTCCTCTTGCTTGAAGCTTGGACAACCTATTTCCTTGAATCTTGGGGTAATTCTACAATCTCCACAATCCTTTTTGCCATTCCTATCATTGAACTTTTCCTGAAATATACTCGGTGGAAACATTCGTTCAATGACTTATATGTTGTTATTAATTACCAAAACCACCAAGGGAGCAAATTTGCTTACAATCTCCCCCTTTTTGGTAATTGATGACAACATATAGATCGAAGCTTCAGCAAAGATATAATCAATGAAGATAATCGTCGCTTTGAGAAGTATGTGATAAGCAAGAGCTCCCCCCTAAATTTGTGCATTATTTTAAATTTGCGTTTGAATGCAAATGCACAATCGATTAGGTACATGGGTCACTTCTTACATGTCAAATACCACTTGGTGGTGTGCGAGAATAATTAGAACGAACATCATAGCACAACACAATCAGCCAAATATGAATGATCATTACATAAGCATTAAGATGATATGAAATAGTAGCATCACACATTAAAGTGTATGATCAAACATCATCAAGCATGTATCACAAGCAGAGCAAAAGATTATCACAGCAACCAAAACAAATTGTTTTTGAAAAAGCAACAAACACCAAATGCTCTCTCACTCGAAGCCTAAAGATGATATACACTTCTCCCCCTTTGGCAACAAGTTACCAAAAAGTTCAAAGGCATATATGTAAGCGTTCTTGGGCTGATCTCCTCTGGTTGTTGATGAAGGAGTCGAAAGAACAGGATCGGCAAAGATCTCTACATATGTCGTGGATGTAGCTGGCGTGGTTACTGGAGGAACTGGAGCTGATGGAGCAGGAGCTGTGCTGATAGTAGCAGGAGCTGATGAAGAGGGCCTCAAGTCTGGAGCAGGCACTGTGGCTGATCTAGCCTGAGTAGTGAACTGTGTGCTTGGCCTGAGAGGTGATCCATCCTCATCATCATCATCATCATCTGAAGAAGTAGAAGAAACCCGAGGGATGTGCACCGACTCAACTTCCTTCCAAAGCTCTATGACTGTCTTAGTCACCTTGTCCACCTTATCATTGAGAGTTTTGATCCTTGTTTCAAAGATCCTCACAAGACTGTTCTGGTTGTCTACAATCCCCTTATTATTCTTCTGCATGCCCTGAACTGCTGAGATCAAAAGATCCATTTGCTCATTCTTGGATCTAGGGACTTGAGCACTAGTGGCTCGAACTGCCTCTATCTCTGCCTGAGCTGTAGAAGAAGTGGAATGATCTTGGTCCATCACCACGATGTTATCCTCAAGCTCTGGCTATAGGGGCAAATGTGGACAATCTAGAGCAAATATGTGCTTTTCCAACTAAGACTTGATAAGCATCTGGATGTAGGGTGCATAGCAGCAAGAGCGCTTTTGATCAGCAGCAACCCTCTTAATTGTCTCAACAATTAAGTCCATAACTCTAATCCTGGTGTGACCGTCAAGATGGATCAACATGTTGATGGAGTATCCTCGGATCATCTTGTCATCTCCTGACTAGGGCATCAAGGTATGCCTCAGAATAGTGTTCATAGTACGGAGGCCAGCTTGCAGATAGTAGATGGATCCTATCTTGTGAGATTGCACTTTGTCTGCAGGGATAGGAGTATACATACCCTTCATGGCGTCATGGCTTGCCTTGGATTGTGAGTATACATCCAAATCACCATCCCGAACCTCTGGAACTCCTAGAAGTGCAGCCCACTCATCAACAGTAGATTCATACCTTGCTCCTTCAGTCATCCATACAATCCTACCATCTCCGTAGAAATGTGCAGTGGAGTAGAATTGCATGATCATCTCATCGTTCCATGCAGTAAGCTCTCTTCCAACAAACTCATCCAGACCAATGCAGTGGAAATTATCTTGGACACTTGGAAAGTAGTAGAATTTCTAGTCAACATATCTCATATCACTAACTGCTAGGCTCTTGTCTAGCAGGACTGTCTCATAGAAGTCCTGTTGCTCTCTGGAGTAGAATTTGTAGTCCACAACAGTCTTCTTCCTTTGGGCATATGGATCTATAGCTCTCCATGCCGTCAAACCTGAGTCTTTCCTCTTGTTCATATCTTCAGCAACTAGGTGGATGACATCATGTATTGGAAGATGTGGTCTAAGATTCATCAAAGTTGTTAAGTCATCATCATCTTCAACTCTGGAAGCAGTTCCCTTGTTCTTTTCAGAAGCTGGAATCTACCTAGATATCCTCTTAGGCTTTTCAGTAGCAGCCTTCTTGGATTTGGTGCTCTTGGATGTGCTAGTCTTTGGCATAGAATCAACCATAAGCTTATTGGCCTTCTTCTTGGGAGGAGCCTTTGCAACATGTTCTTCCTCCTCTTCCTTAGCAGTAGCACCAGCAGCCTCCTCTGGATCTTCATACATGGATGTAGGCCTGTCAATCACATGAATAATCCTCTTTCTGGCTTTCTTCTCCCCTGCCTTTTTAGGCATAGACTACCTTGGGGGATCAATGAACATTGTGGCTCTAACACTCTCATGTGCTTTGATAGTTTTAGAGCTAGCATAGATCTTGCTGACAACTCTCCTAGAAGAAGTAGCTTCAGTAGCAGACTTCTTAGCAGTATTTTCTTGCTTCTTGGCAAGAATCTCCTCAAGGACAAAGTCTGAAACCTCCTCATCTGAATTAAGCTTCTTTCTGGTCCTTGTAGCAGCCTTGGGCAACCCATGGGAGATGGGGGTGCCTTGATCTAAAAATGAACTGGACTCTAGGCTTGTGCCAGAACTCATGTCAGCACCCTGCTCTGGAAAATTCTGACTGTCCTCAGCATCTGACAGACTAACCCTGTGAATAGAGTATAGAAGAGCAGAAGAAGATGAGTCATCACAAAATGAGGCTGGTTTTTGAAAGATTGAACAATAGATTTCCAAAGTTTTGAATTCTGTCAAATGAATATCGGTACAGCCGAAGCAAAATTTTCAGTGCTACCGAGACTGACAATCCCTCTTAACAGAACCTTGGCACTCTTTTTGGTGAGACCGAAAAGAAGTACTCGGTTCCACCGAGACAGTTCTCAACAACACAGAAAGACAAATCGGTGAGACCGATTTGTCTGCTTCGGTTCCACCGAGTTCCATCGGGTGGAAGGCAAACCCTAGAAAATCTAACATTCGCTAGACTATTGGAATTTTATCTGGATAGAAATACGTGCAATGAGTGTCTTATAGATAAAATCAAATCCAATGCGCAAGAATCGGACGAGGAGCGCAAAGGAGGTCGAATCCGTACCCTAACTTGGCGAGGATCCGCTACAACAACGATGATGGAGAGGATTTCGTCGACGGAGGCGATTCCCAGCGGCGGAGGAGTGATACGTCTACAACATATATATAATTTTTGCTTGTTTCATGCTGCTATATTATCATTCTTGGATGTTTTAGAATCATTTTACCACAACTTTCTATTATTTTTGGGACTAACCTATTAACATAGAGCCCAATGCTAGTTCCTGTTTTTCCTTGTTTTTGAGTTTTACAGAAAAGGAATATCAAACGGAGTCCAAACGGAATAAAAATTTACGGTGATTTTTTGGACCAGAAGAGACCCACGGAGCATCGGAGTTTGGCCAGAAGACCCACGAGACAGTCACAAGCCTCAGGGGCGCGGCCACCCCACTAGCCGCGCCCTACAGGCTTGTCACTCCATCGTGGCCCATCTAGACTTATTTCCACCGCCATAATTTCCTATAAATACCAAATACCCCAACGTAGAACCTAGATCAGGAGTTCCGCCGCCGCAAACCTCTAGAGCCACGAAAAACCAATCGGGAGCCTGTTCCGGCACCCTGCTGGAGGGGGAAACCATCACTAGAGGCCATCTTCATCATCCCGACGCTCTTCATGACGAGGAGGGAGTAGTTCACCCTCAAGGCTGAGGGTATGTACTAGTCGATATGTGTTTGATCTCTCTCTCTCTCTCATGTTGTTGAGATGGCATGATCTTGATGTACCGGAAGCTTTGTTGATATAGATTACATCATATGGAGTTTTCCCCTCTCTATCTTCTTGTGATGAATTGAGTTTTCCCTTTGAAGTTTACTTATTGGATTGAGTCTTTAAGGATTCAAGAACACTTGATGTATGTCTTGCGATGGGATATCTGTGGTGACAATGGGATGTTCTATTTATACACATGATGTATGTTTTGGTGATCAACTTGCGGGTTCCGTGACCTTGAGAATCTGTGCATAGGGGTTGGCAGATGTCTTCGTCTTGACTTTCCAGTAGAAACTTTGGGGCACTCTTTGAAGTTCTTTGTGTTGGACTGAATATATTGAATCTGAAATTTAGTGATGCATATCGTATAATCAAGCCCATGGGTACTCGAGGTGACATTGGGGTATCTAGGTGACATTAGGTTTTGGTTGATGTGTATCTTAAGGTGTTATTTGAGTACGAACTCTAGGGCTGTTTGTGACACTTATAGGGATAGCTCATAAGATTGATCGGAAAAGATAACTTTGAGGTGGTTTCATACCCGACAATAATTTCTTCATTAGTTCTCTATTATTTGTGACTTTGGAGTGAACTCTTTGTCGCACGAGAGGTATTTACATATGATTCAACTATGCCAATATTGTTGAGAGAAATTGCTCCAGTGAAAGTATGGACCCTAGGCCTTGTTTCCAAGCATTTATACAATGTTTTCTCGCTGTTTACTATTTGTTACCTTGCTGTTTTTATATTTTCATATTACAAAAACCTATATCTACCATCCATATTACACTTGCATCACCATCTCTTTGCCGAACTAGTGCACCTATACAATTTACTATTGTATTGGGTGTGTTGGGGACACAAGAGACTCTTTGTTGTTTGGTTGCAGGGTTGCTTGAGAGAGACCATCTTCATCCTACACCTCTCATGGATTGATGAACCTTACGTCATCCACTTGAGGGGAAATTTCTATTATCCTACAAAACTCTACGCTTGGAGGCCCAACACGAGTCTACAAGAAGAAGGTTGTGTAGTAGACATCAAGCTCTTTTCTAGCGCCATTGTTGGGGAGGTGAGTGCTTGAAGGTATATCTTTAGATGTTGCAATCAAATCTTTTAGTTTCTTGTTTTCACTAGTTTGGTTTTATAAAATAAAACTACAAAAAAATGGAATTAAGGTTGCCTCATATGCTTCATCTTTTTAATGTCTTTCGTGAAAATGATGGAAAGGAAAACTGTGCTCAAGTGTTAGAAGAAGAAGTAATTAAAATGTTTGGCACTAAATCTTTGAGTGATGAGCATGATTGCAATGTTTTTAGTATGAATTCTTTGAATATCCATAATACTAATGATGATTGCACTAGTCATGATAAAAAGATTTCTTATAAGTATGTCAATTTTTGTGGAGTGCATAGAGTTTGTCAAGACATGCCAAAAAGGGAAGATAGATTTTGTAAGAGGCATAAGTATTTAGAAACTAAATGGTTGCAAGAGAGTCTAGAGGTTTGTGCTGAAAGATTTAATATTTATCACCGTCCTTGTGAACTTTGCAATGAATGTGGTCATTTAAATCTCCAATGCAAATTGTTTCATGATAGAATCGTGTCCAAAAATTGTGATGACTTGATTTCCCTTGGGCATCATAATGAACTTAGTTTGCTTCTGGGCTATGAAGAAATGAAACGTATAACTAGGGGTATCCCGAAATATAATCTTAAGAGATTTCTTGATTTTGATCTAAAGGAAATTTATATGTATTGTGCGGTAAATTGCATTGAGAATCCTTATATTGCCAATTACTTAAAGACAAGGAAACAATTAGAAGAGGAAGAGAATACTAATGAAGGGGAAGATATTTCCCAATATCCTCCTATTTTTTCTTATGATAAATCAGGTAACGAGGGGAAGCTTCCTATTCAACCAACCTCTTCAAAAAGAAGTTTGGAGGAATTAAATAAGGCCACACATAATGTGGTGAAGAAGAAGAAAAGAAGGAAAAGTAAAGGTAAAAAGGTACCTCTCACAAATAATGTTGCTCCCATTATTTATAGGCCTCATGAGAATGAATCAAAAATAGTTGTGGAATATGATACACTTGAGGATGATTTTGTTATGCCTATTGCTTGTTGTGATAATTATGATTGGGAGGATAATGATAATTCTTATAATCTTGAAAATATTTATGGCACCAACTTGGATGATGATGATAATAATTGCTATACTATTGGTGTTATTCATACCATTAATGATGAGAGTGATTATGTTTATGATATATAAAGCCACAAGCTTGGGAATGCTATGTTTGATGAAGATGATCTTTTTATTCCCCCTACTTTGAATGATCAAATTTGTTATAATGATTGCATGCCTCCTACTTATGATGATTATTGTGATTATACTTATGAAATTAAAAAGAGTGATTATTACTATTATAATACTTGTCATAATTATGAATATCCTTTTACTAAATATTACTCTTTTAGTGTGGAACCAATTTGTAGTATTCAAGTCTTTTATGATACTCCCACTATTAGTCATGAGAAGAAATTTGCTTATGAGGAGAGTAGTAAAATTTATATGCTTGTAGATCATGAAAAGAATGATTTATGTGCTGGTTATATTGTTGAATTACTTCATGATGTTACTAAAAATTATTATGAGGGAGGAACATATGCTTATAGGAATTGCAATAATATCAAGTTTCCTCTCTATGTGTTCAAATTCTTGAAGATATGCTTGTTTTCACTTCCAATGCTAGATGATTCTTGATCCCATAAATTGTTTGTTCACAAAATCCCTATGCATAGGAAGTAGGTTAGGATTAAATTTGCTAGTCATATGCTTCATGATGCTCTCTTTGTGTTTCAATTCTTATCTTTTTTGTGAGCATCATTGAAATCATCATGCCTAGCTAAAAGGCATTAAAGAAAAGCGCTTGTTGGGAGACAACCCAACACTTTTACTGTCTGTATTTGTGTGTTCACATGATTAAGATACTGTATTAATCATGTTTTGTGTCTTTTATTTCAATAAAGTGCCAAGTAAAGCCTTTGGGATAGTGTGGATACTTGCTTGTTTATTGTGTGCAAAAACAGAAAGTTTTGCGTCGAGTATATGAATTCTATGATTTTACTGGAGCATCAAAAAATTATGAAATTTCTAAAAAAACTGTATATGTGAATTACTTGACTTTTCCTATTTTAAAAAAAAATTAGAGTCAGGGAACTTTGGTGATAATTCAGATCTTTACAGACTGTTCTGTTTTTGACAGATTCTGTTTTGCATGCATAGTTTGCTTGTTTCAAGAGTTCCTATAGCTTATATTGAGTAATATAAATTATGGGAATGGTAGAATATAGTAGGTATCATGTGGGAAAAAATATGAATCTTGTCTTGATAGTACCTAAGTGAATGATCTATATTTACTACACTAACCCATCTCACGAAGTTCCGTTAAGTTTTGTGTGATTGAAGTTTTCAAGTTTATGAGAAGAATAAGGAGTGACAATAACATAAGATTGGGGATGCCCAAGGAACCCCGAATGTAATATCAAAGGAAGACTCAAGCGTCTAAGCTTGGGGATGCCCCAGAAGGCATCCCCTCTTTTGTCTTCAACACTATCGGTATATCTTACTTGGAGCTATATTTTTATTCACCAAATAATATGTGTTTTGCTTGGAGCGTCATTATATATTTTTATTTTATTTTAGGTGTTATTTATAATATAGTTTTTCAAAAAAAGTTCCAAGAATTGCCTTAGGATGCTTGCATTGCATGTTTTGATATGTGCTGGGTAAAAACAGAAACTTCTGCTTTAGTGTTTGAATTTTCATATTTTACTGTAACGTGGAAAGTTTCTGAAATTTTCACACAGTGTTTTCATATAACTTTTATAGCATGTACTAAATTTTCATAATTGTTTGGGTTACATAAGTACACTGTTTTCATAAATTGCTACAGACTATTCTGTTTAGAAAGATTGCTGCCATAGTTTCGTCATCTATTTATCCTATAGTTTCCATAGCCTATATTGGTAGATATAAATTATGGAAATGATAGTATACGGTAACTAATGTTTGAAAATTATTATGCAACTTGTCTTGGCAGTACATAAAGAGTTCTTTTTGAGTTTTGTGTGGATGAAGTTTTTGAGAATAGGTGAAACCGGGATATGAGAGGATTGAAAGAGATACAAAATCTCAATATTGGGGATGCCCAAGGCACCCCAAGTAAATATTTCAATAAATCTCAAGCATCTAAGCTTGGGGATGCTACACATCCCACCTCTCTTCATCAAAAATTATCAGTTAGCCTATGTTGAGCCTAAATTTTTATTCGTTCACATGATGCGTGCTATTCTTGGAGTGCTATTTTTCTTTTGCTTGTTGTTTGAATAAAGTACTAAGATCTGAAAATATTTATTGATGGGGAGAGAGTCTTCACATAGCTACTTAATTGTTTGACTACTCATTGATCTTCACTTATACCTTTTGAGCTAGGCAATGTTGCTCTAGTGCTTCACTTATATCTTTATAGAGCATGGTGGTGTTATATTTTATAGAAATTATT
This sequence comes from Hordeum marinum, assembly GCA_022496015.1. Classification (NCBI taxonomy): domain Eukaryota; kingdom Viridiplantae; phylum Streptophyta; class Magnoliopsida; order Poales; family Poaceae; genus Hordeum; species Hordeum marinum. Next base: position 59,623,506 of record CM039677.1, read on the forward strand.
GAACTCTCGTACCTCACTTATATTATTTTGAGAGTTTGTTAAAACAGCATGGTAATTTGTTTAGTTTATGAATTTAGTCCTATACAATGGGCATCCAAGAGGGATATAATAAAAGCTTTCATATTAAGTGCATTAAAAACTATGAGAAGATTTATTCCTTGCATATAGTTTGGAGATAATAGAGATGGTAATATGAGAGTCATGCTAGTGAGTAGTTGTGAATTGGAAGAGATACTTGTGTTAAAGCTTGTGATTCCCACAACATGCACGTATGGTGAACCATTATGTAACGAAGTCGGAGCATGGTTTGTTTAATGATTGTCGACATTTGTGAGAGGGTCAGGAGCGCGCGATGGTTAACTCCTACCAACCTCTCCCCTAGGAGCATGCGTTTAATGCTTTGTTTGATAACTAATAGACTTTTGCAATAAGTGTGTGAGTTCTTTATGACTAATGTTGAGTCCATGGATTATACGCACTCTCACCCTTCCATCTTTGCTAGCCTCTCTAGTACCACGCAACTTTCGCCGATACACCAAACCTTCCTTCCTCAAAGCAGCCACCATATATTCCTCAAAACAGCCACCATATATTCCTCAAAACATCCACCATACCTACCTATTATTGCATTTCCATAGCCGTTCCGAGATATATTGCCATGCAACTTCCATCATGTAGTTTTTCATCATGAATTGCATTGCATATAGAGTCATACTTTGTCATAGGTATCGAGTTGTAATTTTCTTTTTGAGTTATAAGTAAATAAAAGTGTGATGATTTTTCATTAATAGAGCATTGTCCCGTGCAAGAAAAGGATGATGGAGGCTATGACTCCCTCACAAGTTGGGATGAGTATCCGGACTATACAAAAAATAAAAGAGGCCAGCAAAGCCCAAACAAAAAAAATAAAAGAGGCCAAAGAAGCCCACCAAAATAAAAAAAAGAAATAAAATATAAAAAAAGAGAAAGAGATAAGGGGCAATTGCTACTACCTTTTTCCACACTTGTGCTTCAAAGTAGCACCATGATCTTCATGATAGAGAGTCTCCTATTTTGTCACTTTCAGATAACTAGTGGATGCATGACCACATAGTTTTCTTTTTTGAGCTTTCATACACTTATAGCTCCAAGTGCATTTGTTGCATGGAAATCCCAACTCACTCACATTGATATCTATTGATGGGCATCTCCATAGCCCGTTGATATGCCTAGTTGATGTGAGACTATCTTCTCCTTCTTCTCCTTACACCTCTTCCATATTCTATTCCACCTATAATGCTATATCCATGGCTCACGCTCATGTATTGTGTGAGAGTTGAAAAGGTTTGAGAACACCAAAAGTGTGAAACAATTGCTTGACTTGTTCATCGGGGTTGTGCATGTTTTAGATATTTTGTGTGGGGAAGATGGAGCATAGCCATACCATATGATTTTGTAGGGATAACTTTCTAAGGCCATGTTATTCGCCGATACACCAAACCTTCCTTCCTCAAAGCAGCCACCATATATTCCTCAAAACAGCCACCATATATTCCTCAAAACATCCACCATACCTACCTATTATTGCATTTCCATAGCCGTTCCGAGATATATTGCCATGCAACTTCCATCATGTAGTTTTTCATCATGAATTGCATTGCATATAGAGTCATACTTTGTCATAGGTATCGAGTTGTAATTTTCTTTTTGAGTTATAAGTAAATAAAAGTGTGATGATTTTTCATTAATAGAGCATTGTCCCGTGCAAGAAAAGGATGATGGAGGCTATGACTCCCTCACAAGTTGGGATGAGTATCCGGACTATACAAAAAATAAAAGAGGCCAGCAAAGCCCAAACAAAAAAAATAAAAGAGGCCAAAGAAGCCCACCAAAATAAAAAAAAGAAATAAAATATAAAAAAAGAGAAAGAGATAAGGGGCAATTGCTACTACCTTTTTCCACACTTGTGCTTCAAAGTAGCACCATGATCTTCATGATAGAGAGTCTCCTATTTTGTCACTTTCAGATAACTAGTGGATGCATGACCACATAGTTTTCTTTTTTGAGCTTTCATACACTTATAGCTCCAAGTGCATTTGTTGCATGGAAATCCCAACTCACTCACATTGATATCTATTGATGGGCATCTCCATAGCCCGTTGATATGCCTAGTTGATGTGAGACTATCTTCTCCTTCTTCTCCTTACACCTCTTCCATATTCTATTCCACCTATAATGCTATATCCATGGCTCACGCTCATGTATTGTGTGAGAGTTGAAAAGGTTTGAGAACACCAAAAGTGTGAAACAATTGCTTGACTTGTTCATCGGGGTTGTGCATGTTTTAGATATTTTGTGTGGGGAAGATGGAGCATAGCCATACCATATGATTTTGTAGGGATAACTTTCTAAGGCCATGTTATTTGGAAAGGACACAACTGCCTTATTGGTGTGATTGAAGTATTACTATTTTTATGTCAATATTAGACTATTGTTTTGAATCTTATGGATCTGAATATTCATGCCACAATAAAGAATATTACATGGAGCAATATGTTAGGCAACATTCCACATCAAAAAAATTGTTTTTATCATTTACCTACTCGAGGACGAGCAGGAATTAAGCTTGGGGATGTTGATACGTCTCCAACGTATCTATGATTTTTGCTTGTTTCATGCTGCTATATTATCGTTCTTGGATGTTTTACAATAATTTTACCACAACTTTATATTATTTTTGGGACTAACCTATTAACCTAGAGCGGAGTACTAGTACCTGTTTTTCCTTGTTTTTGAGTTTTACAGAAAAGGAATATCAAACGGAATAAAAATTTCCGGTGATTTTTTGGACAAGAAGAGACCCACGGAGCATCGGAGTTGGGCGAGAAGACCCACGAGGCAGTCACAAGCCTCAGGAGCGCGGCCACACCCCCTGGCCGTTCCCTGCAGGCATGTGACTCCCTCGTGGACCATCTGAACTTATTTCCACCACCATAATTTCCTATAAATACCAAAAAACCCAACGCAGAACCTAGATCGGGAGTTCCTCCTCCGCAAACATGTAGAGCCACGAAAAACCAATCGGGAACCCATTTCGGCACCCTGCCGAAGGGGGAAACCATCACTAGAGGCCATCTTCATCATCCCGACGCTCTCCATGGCGAGGAGGGAGTAGTTCACCCTCGGAGCTGAGGGTATGTACCAGTAGCTATGTGTTTGATCTCTCTCTCTCTCTCTCGTGTTCTTGAGATGTCACGATCTTGATATACCGCGAGCTTTGTTGATATAGATTGAATCATATGGAGTTTTCCCCTCTCTATCTTGTTGTGACGAATTGAGTTTTCCCTTTGAAGTTTACTTATCAGATTGAGTCTTTAAGGATTCGAGAACACTTGATGTATGTCTTGAGATGGGATATCTGTGGTGACAATGGGATGTTCTATTGATACACTTGATATATGTTTTGGTGATCAACTTGCGGGTTCCATGACCTTGGGAATCTATGCATAGGGGTTGGCACATGTCTTCGTCTTGACTTTCCGGTAGAAACTTTGGGCCACTCTTTGAAGTTCTTTGTGTTGGATTGAATATAATGAATCTGAAATTATGTGATGCATATCGTATAATCAAGCCCACGGGTACTCGAGGTGACATTGGGGTATCTAGGTGACATTAGGGTTTTGGTTGATGTGTGTCTTAAGGTGTTATTTTAGTACGAACTCTAGGGCTGTTTGTGACACTTATAGGGATAGCTCATAAGATTGATCGGAAAAGATAACTTTGAGGTGGTTTCTTACCCTACAATAATTTCTTTTTTAGTTCTCCACTATTTGTGACTTTGGAGTGAACTCTTTTTCGCATGAGAGGTAGTTACATATGATTCAACTATGCCAATATTGTTGAGAGAAATTGTACTAGTGAAAGTATGGACCCTAGGCCATGTTTCCAAGCATTTATACAACGTTTTGCTCGTTGTTTACTATTTTTTACCTTGCTGTTTTTATATTTTGAGATTACAAAAACTTATATCTACCATCCATATTACACTTGTATCACCATCTCTTTGCCGAACTAACTTACCATTGTATTGGGTGTGTTGGGGACACAAGAGTCTCTTTGTTATTCGGTTGCAAGGTTGCTTGAGAGAGACTATCTTTATCCTACACCTCTCATGGATTGATAAAACTTAGGTCATCCACTTGAAGGAAAATTGCTACTGTCCTACAAAACTCTGCGCTTGGAGGCCCAACACGAGTCTACAAGAAGAAGGTTGTGTAGTAGACATCAAGGTGCACATGGAGACAAGGGCGACGACTGAGGTCTCGAAATCGACAGATTGGGGTTTTGAGGCGCGATGGTTTGAGGATGAAATTCAAAGCGTCGGGGTCCATAGTATTTATACCCACCACTGTCGGTGACACCGATTCTAACTTTTCGGTGTCACCAAGTTCCTCAACTGTCAGTTGATAGGGAAACTCGGTGTAACCGAGAAGATGTAATCGGTGGTACCGAGATTGAAAACCAGATCAACCCTAGGCATTCGATGAGACCGATATTTTGTGGTTGGTTCCACCGAGATGCACTTGGGAGGTTTTAATGGTTACTCCTTGTCGATACGGAACTCCGAGTGCTCCACACACAGAGGGATCGAAAATCACTTGTTCAAATTTTGTGATGCGGCATGAATAGAGTATGAGGTGAGAAAGCATAGATAGCTAAATAGGTGGTCCTAGGCATTCTTGTATATCCAATTGGCAAAAGATAAATCAAAAGCCAAATAGCAACAATTGGATATCCTTGAATGAGAAAATAAATGTAGACCAACATGCTCCCACAATAAGATCTCAAATGAAATCATGGCAAACATGCACAAATATAATAGTATCTAACAAGCACTTGGCGATGACGAAGTCATATATATATGAGTATTTGACTTAGGAGCCAAGTAAGAGTACTTGATCATAGGTCATACTCATCGTTTAAGCACAAGTGGGGTTACCACTTTTACATAAAGCGTTTAATGTTGTCACATACTAAGAGATGCTTTGACTCAAGTCTTAGAGTAAAGCTCCCCCTTGATGTGACATCCCCCATAAGAGGGATAAACTAACCTTGGGTTTTGTTAATGAAGACTTCATGTTGGTGAGGTAGTGGTGGATGCTCAAAGTTGATGAAGATCACCAAGAGTTGGGAGCATCCTTGTTGTTTCCTTACTCTTCTCACCTAAATGGGTTAGTCCGAACACACAAGAGACAAATACAAGGATATCTGTGGACATGGAGTGCAATGCATGTGTGATGATGTCTATTGGTTTGTTGATTACCTTGTCCCTTTCTTACCTTTGAGGGAGTGTGTGACTCCTTGAACTATTGCATAGGGTTGATGTTGATTGCAAATAGATCTTGCCAATAATGAATGTGAGTGAATTTCATTGGTGTAGTCACCCCTCAAGAACTTTCTAGTTCTTCTTCTTCGGGACCCACATCAAGTTGATGGGGATCCTCGGTGTTGAAGTAGCACTTGTAGAAGTTGAGCTTGTAGTAGCCTTGGGAACCCACTTCACCAAAGCTTGGGATTCATCTTCATAAGAGTCAAAGTCCTCTTGAAGCTTGTTCTTGCCCTTGAGCTTGGTGTCTTGTGGTGGAAGGTCATCCTGAGTGTTTGTCCCCTTGGGAAGAGTATTTTCATACTTCTCCTTTTGAGGAACAAACTTGGGCTCGGGATATTGACCTTCTTCCCATTCAACTACATTAGCGTTGAAGTAGCCAACACCACGATTCTTCCGGTATCCTCCGTGCTTGCGTACAATATCCTCAAATTGTTTGCACCCGGCAAGACTCTTGTAGATATCTTTCTCTATAATTCCTTTCAATAAAGAATTTTATTGCTCAAGTGTAACTTGGCTAAGAGAATCATCATTAGTGGAATCAATAGAACTACTAGGAGCAACATCATTGGGTTTAGAATTTTTATTGTTGCAACTAGATGAAGAACCTTTCTTGCCTTTGTTTCTAGTTTGCTTAGATTTAACTTGTGGCATGAATGTAGACAAGACTAGTCATTTGGCAAGATAAGATGAAGTCTTCTTTTGGAGATCGTCATTGATAGATTTAAGAAATTCATGTTCTTGCTCCAAATTGAGCTTCTCGAAGCGTAGCTTCTCATGAGTTCATACAAGCTCTCTATGATCTTCAAGAGTAGATTCATGGGCTAACTTAAGAGTGTTAAGTTATTTAGTTAGTTCTTCTATTTGCATCTTATCATCATCAATTTACCTATCTTGACTAGCATGAGAATTATCAAGTTCATTATGATCAACATCACTAGTTTTATCACATAGAAAGTCATCATCATAAAGCAAATCATCTTCATCACTATCGAAATCAAGATATTTGGGGTGTGATACCTTGGGGCCTTTAGCCATGAAGCAACTTCCACTCCCTTCATTTGGTGAATGAAATAGATCATAGGAGTTGGTAGTCACTAGAGCAATTCTGGCAACACCATCATCTTGACTATAGTCGGAGTTGGAGTGATAGCTTCTCTCAGAGTGGTTGTCGGAGTTGGAGCTGAAAACCCATTCACCAACATGAGCTTGATGTTTTCTTCTTGAGTAGCTCTTGGTGTACTTGTCCTTCTTCTTCGAGTCCCTACCTCTCCTTGAGGGTCTTCGTTTGTACCGATCATCTCTACTCATTCTCTCTCTTCGAGGTGATTTATCTCTTGAGCTTCGTCTTCTTGGTGACTCTTCTATTTGTTTGTAAGGAGCCATGCACTCATTGGAGTAGTGTCTGGGCTTCCCACAGTTGTAGAAGTTTCGGACACGACTTGACGAATGCTCCTCTTCATGTCTTGAGTTGGAGCTTCGATCTTTGCTTCTATTCTTGTAGAACTTGTTGAATTTATTGACCATGAGGCTTATCTCTTCATTTGTGGCAAGGTTGTCGCTTGAGGTAGCGGTAGCATCACTTGTGGCTTTGTAAGCACCGCTAGACTTGTGGTGAAGCTCTTCCTTGTCTTTGAGTGTCATCTCATGAGCAAAAATTCTACCAATCACTTCCGTTGGTTTGAGATCTTTGTAGTTGAGCATCATTTGGATTAATGTGCAAACGGTGTCATATCAATCATCCAAAGCTCGAAGTATCTTCTTGATGATGAATTTGTCTGTCATTTCTTTGCCTCCTAAGCCGGCAATCTCATTTGTGATGAGAGCTAGCCTAGAGTACATCTCAGCGACTCCTTCACCATCCTTCATCTAGAACATGTCAAGTTGACCTTGAAGAACATCTAACTTGGATCTCTCACGGACTCAGTTCCTTCAGGCATATCAACCAAAGTAACCCAAATATCCTTTGCGTATTCAAGACGACTGATTTTGTTGTATTCTTCAGGGCATAGGCAGTTGAAGAGAATGTCACATGCTTGAGCATTGAGTTGCAACATCTTCAATTCATCCACAGTCGCTTCATGATCAGGTTCCTTTCCTTCCGCAAAGAATTCACCTTGCAACCCAACACGAACAACAACCCAAATGGCAGGATTATGACCAAGCAAATGCATTTTCATTTTGTGCTTCCAACTAGCAAAATTAGTACCATCAAAGTACGGACCTCTACGGTGAAAATTTCCCTCACTAGATGCCATACTTCTCCTAGGTTGAGAAACCAACGCAATGGAGACCAAAGCTTTGATACCACTTGTAGGACCGAAAGTAGGTCTAGAGTGGGGGGGGGGGTGATTAGACTACTTGACCAAATAAAACTATGCCTTTTCCCAATTTTAATTCTTGGCAAGTTTTAGCATTCATAGCATATCAAGTACACCCTACACATGCATGTCTAAGAGTATAGTAGCAGAAAGTAACAACAAGCATGAGTAAAAGGGATAGGGTAGGAAGATCAAACGCAATTGTAGACCCGGCGATTTTTTCCCATGGTTCCGATAGGTGGTGCTATCGTACGTCCACGTTTATGGAGTCTTCAACCCACAGAGGGTAACGGTCGCAAGAGTCCACGGAGGGCTCCACCCATAAGGGTCCACGAAGTAGCAACCTTGACTATTCCATACGGATTCCTTCCATGAAGGACTAGCCTCACTATGGGTAGATCTTCACGAAGTAGGCGATCCCCTTGCCCTTACAAACTTCTTGGTTCACTCCACAACATGAAGTAGGAGGCTCCCAAGCGACACCTAACCAATCTACGAGGCAGCACCCTCCAAAAGGTAAGAGACTCGGTAATGACGATGAACTCCTTGCTCTTGTGCTTCAAGATGATATCAATTTTGAATTGGTGGCACCGGGATAGGAATGGTTATTGCACCGATTTTGAATGTTTGGCTATAGACTGACTTTGTGGGAGAGCTTGTGGATGTTTTTGGTGACTATCACTTGTGCACGTATGAGCATTTTGTTTAGCAACAAAACCTTACCCCCTTTTAATAGTATTGGCTTTCCTATGGACTCAAAGTGATTTCTCACAAATGTAAAATGTAGAGTCCTCTTTCTTGAAGCTTGGCCAACCTATTTCCTTGCATCTTGGGGTAATTCCACAATCTCCACAATCCTTTTTGCCATTCCTATAATTGAACTTTTCCTCAAATATTCTTGGTGGAAACATTAGTTCAATGACTTATATGTTGTTATTAATTACCAAAACCACCAAGGGAGAAAATGTGCTTTCACCCGGTGGCTATCATAGTCGATTAGCCCGGGTCGTTCTCCATCCCTGCCACAGACAAGAAGAAGAAGAGCTCGTCCCAAAAGAGGCAAGCCACCAACAGCGCCCCAAAAGCGCTGGCTCCAACTCCCAAGCACCGTCGATCCACATGCCATACGCCGTCAACCGTGACTGTGGACGAATCGGAAGCCAACATCGATCCTACCAAAGAGCCGGTCACGAGGATGAATCAGCCTGCCCGCTCAACCCAAAGGTACATTGTTCGGTTATGTGCTTATTATGATAATCAATAGAGCCTTACGGCAATTTATTTCATTGAAATACTTAGGCGAAATGCCTAGTCTTCTCCTGCCGAAGAGGTCGCCAGGGTGTCCGGCGAACCCCAAAATTCCAGAGCCACTGCTCATGTCGATCCTGCTACAAGAGCCCCCATGGCTAATCTAGTACCTGCCGATTCTGGTGATGGTGTATCCCTTACCGAATCAGAAGTGGAAGGTGCCATGAATCATCGGCGACGATGGGAGGCCCTGCGGCACCAATATTATCTGAAAAAGAGTTTGGCGCCCTTCACTCGGCGGACTCGCACATTGGTGCTGCTCGAGCCGGGTTCAGCGAAGCTATGAAGTTGATATCGGCCAGCATGGAGGTAAGTAGTCGGTTTTTATAGAGTCCAAATACTCATGTAAACCTAGTATCCCCCGAGCCTTAAATTGGTTTGGAACAACCAAATTAAGGGTCTTTAACGTTGTTGTGCTGCTAATGCAGGCTTCAAAGCAACAGAACATGCAACTGACCAAGGAGCTAAAGGAAAGCCAATCACAGGTTCAAGCTATGAAGGCGGAGCTAGAGCAAGTGAAGAGCTTCCCGGGAGGCCCATGGTGAGTATAACAGTGCTATTAATTTCTAGGAAATGTCCATGCTGATGCAAGGATTTTATTTAGCAGTCGAATCCATAGGGCATATGCAAAAAGAAATGGATGAAGCCCGACAAGCTCAGCTGTACGCTGAGTCCCAACACGAGGTTGGGTGTGACATTATGAACCGTGTCCAAGTGGAGAAGAAAAAATAGGCCGCAAAAATTGAGAATTTAAAGGCTCAATTGGCCCAGGCCCAAGAAGAAAATCAGAAACTTCAGAGGCACATGTTCGGTAAGTGTGATCTAGATATTAGTAAGTACTTCGTATAAAGGAAGTATGATAATAATGTCTTTCCCTCATGTATAGATCTTCTGTCCGGGCATCCTGAAGAAGAGTTCGGATCCTACCAAGGAACTTGCTAAAGGAGCTGTCCGCCGTCCATGAGCATGCCCGGAAAGCAATGAAAGGCATGGTAAAAGAGCTATGTCCTACCGTACAGCCACCGGAAAGGATGTCCGAACTGACCGATCGATTCAAGGGAGCTCAAAGGAGGTTCGAGCTGTGGAAGACATCGGCTTGTCGGGAAAGAGCATGGGAGGCGTGTGCAATGATCAAGACCCGCTACATCAGACTTGAACCCAAGCGGATGGCTCAGGTTGGTCCCGTGGGATCAGATGGTCAAGAAGTGCCCCTCCATCTGGTGTATGACCAAGTGATGCTTGCCGCCCGTTTTTCATAGGAAGACTGCTCCCTAGACACCATAATCGATAACTTAGATTGGCAGCCGAATGTGTAATTCTTTATACTTTCTTATGAACAATATGTGTTGTAAACTTTGTCTTAACTGGCCATCGGCTTCTCCCTCCGATGTGAAGAGCGCGGGAGTGTCCCTCGCAATTTGTTATTCCAAAAGAACGAATTGTGTTTGGGGAACCAGGCAATCCGGCCGTGTGGTGCGAACAGATAGAAAGCACACAGAGAGATATGTTATATTACTGCTTAGCGTAAGAAACATCTTCCGAGGAAAATAGTACCTCTATCGATACCTTTCTTCGAGTCCCTACGAAGATCGTAGGTAAAGGTCTGCATACTACTAGTATGCGGCTAAGGGTGGTTTTAGGAAAAACGAACCCAAACAATGGCGATAACGGCCATAGCCGTATTAAGCGTTTCTGTCACGGCCGACCAATTGTCTACATAAGATATCTAGCTTTCAGCTTCACCCGTCTGAGGTACATATCCGGTCGAACCGGTCGTAACAATCGCAGAGGTGCTCCCTTTAACCTCTAGCCGTACAATCGGGAACGTAGAGGGTAAACACAGGAGCAAGGCAACCCAGCTCGGCAAAGTCTTAGTTCGAATTGATGCATATGATGGCTTAAGCGTGATAAAGGAAACATTTGTACATGATAGGTGTGAGTAAATACTTATAATAAAAACATTGGCTTTGAGAAGAAGCCTCCAGGTGCTGTGTTTGGATTTAACACTTTATAGTGTATGCCGATAGCCTTAGTACAAGATTGATTTGACCAAACATAGAAAAAGAAATCAATACTATAAAATAGCAAAGTGGGAAGGGAAGAAAAAGGAAAAAGTAAAGAAGAGAAAAAATAGAAATATTGGAGAATTTTACGACACCGATTTATCCGTAGAAGCGCCGAAGACGAGTTGCGTTCCATGTGTTTGGTTCAAGGCGATTGTTCGACGGGCTCTGAAGACGATAGGCTCCTCCCACGAGTACTTTGTCGATGATGAAGGGGCCCTCCCATTTGGGGTTGAATTTATGCTTCTGTTTCTCCAGGAGTCGTACGACGAGTTCGCCCTACGTTGTATGCTTTTGCCCTGACCCCCCTACTCTGGTAGCGTCGTGCTTGCTGCTGGTAAAAATTGGAGCGAGCCCGAGCTATGTCGCACTCTCCCTCTAAGGCATCCAGGTCGTCCTGTCGATCCAACTTGGCCTCCTTTTTCTCGTACAAGCGCACTCTTGGTGCATCGTGAATAATGTCGCAAGGGAGGAGTGCCTCTGCTCCATAGACCATGAAGAATGGTGTGTCACCCGTTGATCTCTTCGGGGTGGTGTACAGGCCCCATAAAATAGAGTCGAGTTCCTCCACCCAATGACAGTCGGACTCGTGAAGAGATCGGACCAAACCTGGCTTGATGCCACTCATAATGAGGCCATTTGCTCGTTCGACTTGTCCATTGGTCTATGGATGATAGACTGACGCGTAATCAAGCTTTATGCCCATTTTTCGGCACCAGTCCTTGACCTCTTGGGCCATGAAGCTGGATCCATTATCCATTATTATGTTGTGTGGGACATCGTAATGGTGTACCACGCGCGGAGATGAAGTTGATCAGTGGTCCGGACTTGGCCAATTTGACGGCCTTTGCCTCTATCCATTCGGTGAATTTGTCAACCATGACCAGTAGGTATTTATTTTTCTTGGTCCCCCTTTAAGGGGTCCGACCATGTCCAGCCCCCAGACCGCGAAAGGCCAAGTGATCGGAATAGTCCCAAGAGCTGTTGGGGGCATGCGACTTTGATTTGCGAAGAGTTGACACCCCACACAATGTTTGACAAGCGACTGGGCGTCCGTCTGAGCTCTGGGCCAAAAGAAACCAGCTCGGAAGGCCTTGCTAACTAAGGCTCTTGCCGTGGCATGGTGGCTGCCCATGCCCGCGTGGACTTCGGCGAGAAGCTCCCGTCCTTCTTCCTCGGATAAGCACCGTTGTAATATTCTGGTTGTGCCTTTCTCGTATAACCCGCCCTCGTGTACTTTGTAGGCCCTGGATCACTGAACTATACGCCATGCCTCTTTCTGGTCGTCGGGGGATTCCTTGTGAAGAAGGTAGGCGAGGAAGGGCTCCGTCCATGGCGCAATTACTGCCATTACCTCATGAGCTGAAGGCGTTTCACCCATTACGGAGCTGCTGATGATGTGATTGTATGGTTTTTTATAGGGGGAAGAACCTCGTCCGCCGTATCTGGACTGGTGCCTTTGTCATCGTCCTGCCACACCATGGATGGTTTGAAGACCCATTCTAGGAAGGTTTTTCTCGGGACAGGGTCGTGCTTGGCTCCCATACGGGACAATATGTCGGCGGCTTGGTTGTTGTCGCGAGCGATGTGGTGAAATTCCAACCCTTCGAGCCGAGTAGATATCTTTAGGACGACATTTCTGTATGCCGCCATCTTTGGGTTTTTGGCGTAAAATTCGCCATGAATTTGGGAGATGGCCAAGTTGGAGTCTCCCCGTACCTCTAGCCGTCGTATGCCCATTGATACTGCTATTCGAAGACCATGAAGGAGAGCTTTGTATTCGGCTGCATTGTTGGAGTCGGCATACATGATTTGCAACACGTATCACATGTTGTCGCCTATGGGGGATGTGAGGATAACTCCAGCCCCCAATCGTCCAAGGTTTTGGATTCATCGAAGTACACTGTCCAATGAGAGTATGCACTATATTCCTTGGGGACCTCGGCCTGTATCCATTCAGCCAGGAAATCTACCAATACCTGAGATTTTATGGCACGACATGGCTTATAGGTTATTTCAAAGGGAAGGAGCTCAATGGACCACTTGGCTATGCGTCCGGTGGCATCCCTGTTGTTGATTATATCATTCAGGGGGACTTCGGATGCCACTGTTACCGCACACTCTTGGAAGTAGTGTCTGAGTTCCCTTGATGCCATAAACACTGTGAAGGCTATCCTTTGGTAGTGCAGATATCTGGACTTGCACTGCGTTAGCACTTCTGATATGTAATAGACTGGTTTGTGATTCCGTAATTTGTGGCCATCCTCATCTGTTCAACGACGAGCACCGCACTGACCACTTGATTAGTTGCTGATATGTATAACAACATGGGCTCACCGACGCCTGGTGCTGTGAGCATGGGATTGGTTGCCAGTAGTGTTTTAATATCTTCTACCGCAGCTGCTGATTCGTTGGTCCACTCGAAATTGTTGGTCCGTTTCAGAAGCTTATAGAGCGGTAAAGCTCTCTCTCCGAGGTGGGAGATAAAGCGGCTTAACGCCTCTATGCACCCAGCTAACCTCTGGACATGCTTCAGCTCTATAGGAATTGCAAGTTCCGACAGGGCACGGATCTTAGCTGGATTCACTTCTATTCCTCTATGGGAAACGATGAATCCAAGCATCTTACCAGAAGGAACTCCGAATACACATTTTCCGGATTGGGTCGCATGTCATACTCGCGTAGGCTGGCAAAGGTTTGCCATAGGTCCTCGATCAGGTGGCTGACGTGTTTGGTTTTGACTACCACATCATCCATGTACGCCTTGACTGTCTTACTGACCTGTGTCGTGAGGCATGTCTAGATCATGCGCTGGTATGTGGCCCCAGCATTTTTTAGTCTGAAAGGCATCGTGTTGAAGTAGAATGGCGTGTAGGGGGTGATGAATGCGGTTGCCTCTTGATCGGATTCCTTCATTTTAATCTGATGGTATCCGGACTAAGCGTCGAGTAAACACAACCAATCGTGTCCGGCTGTGGCGTCAATGATTTGATCTATGCATAGTAAGGGAAAAGGGTCCTTAGGGCAGGTTTTGTTGAGGTCTTTGAAATCGACATACAACCGCCAGGACTTGTCTTTCTTTGGTACCATCACCAGGTTTGCCAACCATTCGGGGGCTTGATCTCCCGAATAAAACCGGCCTCTAGCAGTTTAGCTAATTCGTCCCCCATAGCTTGTCGTTTGGGTTCGGAGAAGCGACACAAAGTCTGTTTAACGGGCTTAAATCCTGCGATAATGTTCAGACTGTGTTTGGCAAGACGTCGTGGGATTCCGGGCATATCGGAAGGATGCCAAGCAAAACTGTCCTGATTTTCTTGACGAAAATTCCATAGTGCCTTGTCCACAAGGGGATCGAGCTGGGCTCCGATGGACGCTGTCTTATTGGGGTCCATTGGATGTACTTGAAACTTGACGATTTCCTCTGCAGGTTTGAAGGACGTGGACTTGGGTATTTTGCTAAGGATCACATCATCCTTGTTAACTGTTGACCGTAGTGCAGTCAGTTCTTCTGCAGTGGAAGTCTCAGCTAATGCCTCGAGGGCGAGTGCTGCCATTTTGTTTTCAGCCCGAAGGGCTATGTTTGGATCACTGGAGATTGTGATCACTCCATTTGGTCCTGGCATTTTAAGTTTCATGTACCCATAGTGGGGTATAGCCTGGAACTTTGTGAAGGCGTCACGTCCCAATAGGGCGTGATAGCCGGTTGGGAAGGGTACGATGTGGAAGAGAAGTTCTTTGGATCGGTAGTTTTCGGGCATGCCGAACACTACATCCAGGACGATAGGTCCGGAACAACGCTCCTCTTTCCCTCGAATGATTCCCTGGAAAGTTATATTTCTATGTTCGATGCGAGTGTAGGATCGAAAGTAGGTCTAGAGGGGGGGTGATTAGACTACTTGACCAATTAATGGTTTTGCCAAAACCAAATTTTAGGGTTGACAGTTTTTAGCATTTCATGGCAAGTCAAGTACACCTTACACATGCAAGTCTAAGAGTATATAGCAGCGGAAAGTAACAACAAGCATGTATAGAAGGGATAGGGTAGGAAGATCAAACGCAACTGTAGACACAATGATTTTTCCCATGGTTCCGATAGTGGCGCTATCGTACCTCCATGTTTATGCAGTCTTCAACCCACGGAGGGTAACGGTCGCGAGAGTCCACGATGGGCTCCACCCAAAAGGGTCCACGAAGTAGAAACCTTGACTATTCCATAACGGCTTCCGTCCACGAAGGACTAGCCTCACTATGGGGTAGATCTTCACGAAGTAGGTGATCTCCTTGCCCTTAAAAACTTCTTGGTTCACTCCACAACACGAAGTAGGAGGCTCCCAAGCGACACCTAACCAATCTAGGAGGCACCACCCTCCGAAAGGTAATAGGCTCGATAATGACGATGAACTCCTTGCTCTTGTGCTTCAAGATGATAGACTCCTCAGCACCCAATCACTCTCTCACAGATTTTGCATGGTGGAAGAGATGGGATTGGTGGAAAGCTGCTTGGGGAGGCTAGAGATCAAGATCCATATGATTGGAGTGGAAGATCTTGACTTCCACACTAGGGTAGGTGGTTCTCTCTCAGAAAATCAGGTATGGAATAGTTTTGAGTGCTTCTCTTTTGAGTAGGTGGTGGTGAAGGGGTATATATAGGCATCCCCAAAAATCCAACCGTTACACACAAAATGACCAACTCAGTGACACCAATGTGTGAATCTCGGTGGTACCGAAGTGACCAAAAGGTGTCAACTTTTGAATCTCGGTAAGACCTATATAGGAAACTCGGTTGCGCCGATAAGGTGACCAACAGTCACATTTCCAATCTCGGTGACGCCGATCCAACATTCTCGTTGGGACCGAAAAAGTGAACTTGCGTAACAGAAAGTTGGCAACCTAAACTCAGTGGTACCGGTATGGAATCGGTTCCACAAAAGTGGCTAGTGTTTGGCTGAGTTTGTCTAGGTTCTGGAATCGGTGGCACTGAAGTGGGATAGTTGGTTGCACCGATTTTGAGTGTTGGGTATAGAACAGACTTGGGTGGGAGAGTTTGTGGATGTTTTTGGCGACTATCACTTGTGCACATTTGAGCATATTGTTCACCAACATGACCTTACCCCCTTTTAATAGTATTGGCTTTCCTATGGACTCAAAGTGATTTCTCACAAATATAAAATGTAGAGTCCTTTTGCTTGAAGCTTGTCCAACCTAATTCCTTGCATCTTGGGGTTTCTCCACAATCACCTTTTGCCAATCCTATCATTGAACATTTCCTGAAATATATTTGGTGGAAACATTAGTTTAATGACTTAGATGTTGTTATTAATTATCCAAACCACCAAGGGAGCAAATGTGCTTTCAGCGAGATCGGTCGAATTGCATTTTTCCAAGGTACCTTCATATATTTAGGTTTAAACCACTTCTACTATCCATTAGCACCTTATGTAGCCTGTATCCATCGATAATGGGGTTCAAGACTAGTGCGGCCGGTGAGTGATCGGGAAGAATGGCCGGCTGATCAGTACCTCCGAAGGTAATCAGTATGTTTGCCCATGTACTAGTTGCTGCCACATGGTAGACCTGTTCAAGCTCTCCAAGAGCCCTTTTCCTCCTATTCCTTGAAGGGAACATTTCATGGACCGTCAGGACTTCGGCATTGTATTCGGCGACGATGGGGAGCGCCCATTCGACGGAGGTGTTTCAAGGATAGCCTCGCTACTTTTTGCCACTTGCCGGACGACCCAGCAAGCTCTGAGGCTGTGAGTCGGGCTTGTGTTTAGCAACACAGAATGTATAGGGCAAGATTTATCCAGTAGTCCGTCAAGGACAGTGCCGACCCCTGAAGGAGGCCTGTTTCTTTTTTCGGCGGGTTCGTATCTTGCTGGCCGCTTTGGAGGTACCCTCTTTTTCCAATCTCCTCTAGGGTGCTTGGGGAAAGTTGGTTCTAAAAACAATTGTTCAGATTCCCAAGAGCTTTCCATGGCACATTATTTCTATACCAAATTGAATAACTCCGAAAAGTCACGAATGTGTCTGCAGGCCAGGGCGTTAAGAATCCCTTCATCATGGAAATATCGAATGAAAATTTCCATTACCTCTTGGTCACTAAGACCTTTTTCTCTGCTTCTAACGAGTAGGAGTGTGGCCCAAAAGTGATGGACTGATTCTCCCTGTAATTGCTTGATATCCCGAAAGTCTGAGGACGCGGGCTTTGGTGCGATACCGAGATGATCGTCTTGGGTGGTGGGTGGGAATTTTTTTGATTCCACGCCACATTGAGTGTTCGGAATCACAGATTCCGAATCGTGTGATAGGTCTTGAGCCAATGATGATCCGGCTCGAGGGTGGTTTCCAGCATCTGTTTCACTGATGAAGTCTTGGTGACCAGAGACCGGGGTGTCGACTGTTTTCAGTTCCGCCTATCGGGATGAATCCTCAACCGGGCACTCGATGGAAGCGACAAGGTGGGTGACCAGAGGGACATGAATCTCCCTATCATCGGGTCTGATCCTGAGCCGATCATAGATCGGAACCTGGTCATCCGACATGTGCAAGGCTTCGATCTGATTGAACAACCCGTTTAAGAAGGAGGCAATGGTAGGATGCGTGTCAGTGAGGCAAGTGGATTCTATGAGCGGCGTGACGGTTCTGGATTCGTGCGAAAGCGGATCCATGTTCCGTATGACAGTGGGGCTTGATGTCTTCGACGTCGAGGCGCGCGGACTTACAGGCTTCTCCTCAAAGGTCGAGGGTTCCATTAGAACAAGTATTCCCCGCGAATCAGTGACGAACTCTAAGGTTCCAAACTTGATCCTCTGATTGGTGGAAAAGCTCCCTATCTGGCCATGGTGGCTGATCGGGTTGGCGTGTGACAATATGCCACCGCCTGTGAGATCCTGATCGGAGGTGAGAATCCCCTGGATGCAGATCTCGTTGCTCATGACGAGGCAAGCCATCGATTCCTTAGGTTCCCACAGAGGAACTCTCAATGAAAGCACCAATGTCGGTGTCAAAACCGGCGGATCTTGGGTAGGGGATCCCGAACTATGAGACTAGAATCGATGGTAACATGAGATGAAGGGGACACAGATTTACCCAGGTTCGGGCCCTCCTATGGAGGTAATACCCTACGTCCTGCTTGGTTGTATTGATGGTATGGGGGGTTACAGAGTTGATCTACCTCGAGATCGAATAGCTAACCGTAGATGAGTTGTTCTGTCTCTACCCCGTAAAACCCGTTGGCTTATATAGACGCCGAGGGTGGTCGGTTACATGCCGAAGAGATAAACATGCCTATCTACGATTGGTGACTTGGAGGATACGTCATGGCTCCTCAAGGCTTCCATCGTGGTGACGGTGACCCTAATCATCGAATGCCCACCTTGCGGCCCATATAGTTTGGCCCATAAGCAATAGATCGTCTATCCGAGGACCCCCTAATCCAGGACTCCCTCACCCCCTCCACCAATCAATCACACTCCATGGCGAGCCGAATCCATGGGTACCGTCCATACCAACAACATTCCTCGGGGAGTTTTGTTTAATTATTTACATTTTTCCTTTGATTTTGGGACTGGGAATCCCTATTACTAACCACTTTCTCGCGAATGATAGTGAATCAACACATACCGTGAGAATAACCCACCTAGCATGGAAGATATTGACAGCCCCTAATTACTATATGAGCGATTCGGGCATACAAAATAGAATATTATTTGAAGGTTTAGATTTTGGCACATGCAAATTTATTTGGAACGGTAGGTAAATACCGCATATAGGTAGGTATGGTGGACTCATATGGAGCAACTTTGGGTTTGGGGGTGTTTGGATGCACAAGTAGTATTTCTACCTGGTGTGGAAGTTTTGACTAGTATGAGGTGGAAGCAAGCACCACATGTTGGAGGGTCCATAACAATATAACTTGTATACAAATATACCGAAGCATAACTCATTGCGTCGTCTTCCTTGTCCAACTTCAACTAATTTGTTCAAGTTTGAAAATAATTAATGGGGCTCACAATCATACAAGATGTCCAAGATAGTATATGTATATGTTAAGTCTCTCTTCCTTCAATATTCTTTCATAAATTGATCAAGTGACCAATGCAGTGTTTGCTAACTTTCAATAAATTTTACCACCTATACCTATTATGTGTGAAGTCATTATTCCCCAAGGGATAACCATATAAAACATATATAATTTAAGATTTATGATATTCACTTCATTGTACCATTTACTCATAGGATATAAGTGATGCACGAGAGTAAATGACAAAACTACTACAAAACATATAAGTGAAGATCAATGAGTAGCCAATAACTATGTGAGGACTCTCACCTCTAAGAATTTCAGATCCAAATATTTTATTCAAATAGAAAAATAAAATAACAAATAGACTCCAATAATATCATGTATCATGTGAATGAATAAAAATTTAGGCTCAACATAGGCTAACCGGTAATTGTTGATGAAAAGAGGCGAGATGCATAGAATACCCAAGCTTAGATACTTGGGAATTCTTGAAATATTTACTTGGGGTGCCTTGGGTATCCCCAATCTTGAGATTTTTTACCTTGTTCAATCCGCTCATATCCCGGTTTCACCTATTCTCAAAAACTTCATCCACAGAAAACTCGAAAAGAACTCGTGAGATAGGTTAGTACACATAAGAACAAATCAACACTTCATGTACTGCCAAGACAAGTTGCAAAATATTTTTCAAACATTAGGTACTGTATACTATCACTTCCACAATCTATTTTCACCAATATAGGCTATGGAAACTATAGGATAAGTAGATAAGAAAACTATGACACCAATGTGTCTAAACAGAACAGTATGTAGCAATTTAGTAAACAAACGTACCTCTGTAACTCTAAAATTTTGAAAATTTTGTACAAGCTAAGGAATTTACATTAAAACACTGTGTAAAAAAATTCAGGAACTTTCCACGTTCCAGTAAATATGAAAATTCGAAGAAGATAGCAAAAGTTTCTGTTTTTTTACACAACACACATCAAACATACAATGCAAGCATCCTAAGGCAATTCTTGGAACTTTTTATTGAAAAACAAGATTATAAATAACACCTAACAGGGAACAACAAAATAAAATGACGATCCAAGCAAAACTCATATTATGTGATGAATAAAAATATAGCTCCAAGTAAGATATACCGATAGTGTTGAAGACGAAAGAGGGGATGCCTTCCGGGGCATCCCCAAGCTTAGACGCTTGAGTCTTCCTTGAATATTACGTTGGGGAGACTTGGGCATCCCCAATCTTGGGTTCTTGTCACTCCTTATTCCCCTCATATCGGTATCTCAACCAAAACTTGAAAACTTCAATCACAAAAAACTTAACGGAACTTCGTGAGAAGGGTCAGTGTAGTAAAGATAAATCATTCACTTAGGTACTATCAAGACAAGATTCATAATTGTTACCATATGATACCTACTGTATTCTATCATTTCCCATAATTTATATTACTCAATATAAGCTAAGGAACACTTGAAACAAGCAAACTATGCATGCAAAATAGAATCTTTTAAAAACAGAACAATATGTAAAGATCTGAATGCTCACCAAACTTCCCTACCTCTAAAAATTCTGAAATATTAGTACATATCACAGAATTTGCATAGAAAAGTTGTGTACAAATTTCATAATTTTTTTACTCCCAGTAAAATCAGATAATTCATATACTGGACACAAAACTTTTTGTTTTTGCACAGAATCAAACAAGCAAGTATCCACACTATACCAAAGGCTTTACTTGGCACTTTATTGAAATAAAAGGCACAAAACATGATTACTACAGTAGCATAATCATGTGAACACATCAAAAAGGAAAGTAAAAGTGTTGGGTTGTCTCCCAAAAAGCGCTTTTATTTAATGCCTTTTTAGCTAGGCATGATATTTCAATGATACTCTTCCAAGCCAAATTCCAATGATCATTTTATTCATACTCTAAAAGATATAAGTGAAGTTCATAGAGCATTCTACACTTAATATAAATTAACTAATATCAAAGCTCAAAATATATAGGTGAAGAACACGAAGCATTCTACAAAGCCATACTCAAAAGATTTAAGTGAAGCGCATGAAGCATTCTACAAATCAATGAAGGATTATCTCATACTAGAAGGGTGCATAAAGGAAAAGAAAAACACTAAAGACGCATATCATGTGAAGAAAAAAAAATCGAGGTATACCGATAATTGTTGAAGAATAAAGATGGGATGCCTTCTAGGGCATCCCCAAGCTTAGATGCTTGAGTCTCCTTGAAATATTTACTTGGGGTTCCTTGGGCATCACCAAACTTGAACTCTTGTCTCACCATATTCTTCTTATATCGATACCTCCTTGACCTTTGAACACATTCACACAAAACTTAACAAAACCCTCGTGAGATCCGTTAGTATAATAAAGCAAATTACTACTTTAAGTACTATTGTGAACCAATTCCATTCATATTAGCATTATATCTACTGTAGTCCAACTTCACCATGGTTCATACCCGCCGATACAACCCATAGATTCATCAAAATAAGAGAATGATGCATAGAAAACAGAATCTATCAAAACAAGTCAGTCTGTAGCAATCTGGAAATTTGTATACTTATGGAACTCAAAAAATTCTATAAATTTATGAATAAATAAATATTTTTGCATAGCAGTACTGTGTAAAATTTTCAGAAACTTTTGACGTTCCAGTAAAAATGTAAATTCATGCACTACAGTCAAAGTTTCTGTTTTTGCACTGCAAACACCAAACAAGCAATCTAATCACCCTAAAAGCAAATCTGGGCACATTATTTTTATAATACAATAGATATATACAAGGGGATAATTATTTTCCAGAAGCTTACATGAAAAATTCTACATTGTTTCCATGAGCATGAACACAAGTGTTCAAGGTCGACCCTCACTTCTCAAAGGCACAACATGCCAATCACTTCTCTTTTTGAAAAACTTTTTAGGAAAAAGGGGCAAGTAACTCTTTTTATATTTTTCATTATTTAATTTTTTTTTCACCCACAACTAAAGAAATAAAAAAGGGAAAACAAAATCTTCTTAGTGAAGAAAGAAAACAAGTACACACGAGAATATCAACCCAACGCTTTTGCTCCCCGGCAACGGCGCCAGAAAAGGGCTTGATAATCCCCAAGTGCAATGAATCATCATAAAAATTTCCAAAGGTTGAATTGATAAGTATGGAGTGTCGAACCAACAAGGAGCTAAAGGTAAGATCATTATTCTTTCAAGTCCCATCTGCCACCGATATGACTCTACATACACCGAATGTTTGCTTCCATCTAGAAACGAGAAATAAAACTAAGTTGTGGGTATGAAGAGGATAGATTTGCATAAAAACGAAGAACTAAAATATAAAAATAGGTTCTGTCATCATAATATTACAATATATTACAAATAGCGAGTGTGGAATAATGATGGGTCGGTGTGCAGAATTATACTAGGTAGCTGTTTACAAGATCGGAAATCATTATTGCAATTTTTTATGAGGGAGAGGCATAAGCTAACAAACTTTCTCTACTTGGATCATATGCACTTATGGCTGGAAATCTAGCAAGCATCTGCAACTACTAAGGATCATTAAGGTAAAACCCTAACGTAACAATAAAGCATCAAGTCTCCTTTATTCCATACGCAACAATCCCCTTACTCGGGTTTATGCTTCTGTCACTCAAGCAACCCACTATAAGCGAATCATGAACGTATTGCAACTCCCTACAACGGGAATCATTCACGTGTGCGCGGCACGGAAGGCACGATAGGACAGCACCAAAATAAACATACAATTCAAACCAATCTAGATCATCAATCAACCCAAAGGACAAAAGAAATCTACTCAAACCATCATAAGATGGCAACACATCATTGGATCATAATATGTGGCATAAAGCACCATGTTAAAGTAGGGGCTTACAGAGGGGTGCAGGAGAGTGCACCGCTAAAAGGAGCTGAGGATGATGATGAAGAAGGTGATGTTGATGAAGATGATCACCGTGGCGATGGTTCCCTTGGTGGCACTCCGGCACCACCGGGAGAGAGGGGGAGAGGGTCTCCCCCTTGTGCTTCCTCCTCCATGGCCTCCCCGCTCGGTGGGGAGAGGTTCTCCCTTTGGTCCGTGGCCTCCATGGTGTTGATGGCCCCTCTAGGATAATGAAGATGGCCTCCGGTGATGGTGACCCCTTCCGGTAGGGTGCCAGAGAGGGCCAAGATTGGTTTTTCGTGGATCTAGAGGTTTGCAGTGGCGGGACTCCCGATCTAGGTTCCTTTTCGGAGGTTTCTATATTTATAGGAATTTTTGGCGTCGATCTCACGTCAAGGAGGGCCACGAGGAAGTCACAAGCCTGCCAGGCGCGACCACCCCAAGCTGCGCCTAGGTGGCTTGTCACCTCCTCATGGCTCTTCTGGCCCAGCTCCAATGCTTTGGGGGTCTCTTTTGATCCACAAAAAATCATACTAAATTTTCAGCCCATTCCGAGAACTTTTATTTCTGCACAAAAATTGACACCATGGTAGTTTTGCTGAAAACAACGTCAGCCCGTGTTAGTTCTAATAAAATCATACCAAAATCATATATAATTATTGTAATAATGGCATGAATACTTCATAAATTATAGATACGTTGGAGACATATAAGTCATCTTGAGCTTTTGTTCCCTTGGGGAGAGTATTTTCATACGTCTCCTTTTGAGGAACAAACTTGGGATTGGGGTATTGACCTTCTTCACATTTAACTCCATTAGCATTGAAGTAGCCAATGCCACGGTTGTTCCGGTATCCTCCGTGGTTGCATAAAATCTCCTCAAATTGTTTGCACTCGGTAAGACTCTTGTAGATACCTTTCTCTATAATCCCTTTCAAAAGTTCATTTTCTTGCACAAGTGTAACTTGGCTTAGAGAAGAGTTAGTGGGATGAGTAGAACTACTAGAAGCAATATCATTGGATTTATCATTTTTAATGCTACTAGTTGAACAACCTTTCTTGCCTTTGTTACTAGTTTGCTTAGTCTCAACTTGTGGCATGAACGTAGACAAGAGAATTTGTTTGGCTAGATAAGAGGAAGTCTTTTTTCAAAGATCGTCATTGATAGCTTTAAGGAACTCATGCTCTTGCTCTAAATTGAACTTCTTGAAGCGGAGCCTCTCATGTGTCCTTTGAAGCTCTCTATGATCTTATAGAGTAGACTCATGAGATAACTTAAGAGTTTTTAGTTCTGGAGTTAGTCGTTCTATTTAAAATTTATCATCATCACATGACTTATCTAGACTAGAGTGATTACTAGCAAGTTCATCTTGACTAACATTACTAGATTTGTCAAATAAGAAGTCATCTTCAATTAACAAGTCATCCTCATCACTATTGAAATCAAGATACTCGGGGTGTGATACCTTGGGGACTTTAGCCATGAAGCAACATCCGCTCCCTTCTTTTGGTGAATCAAATAGGTCGTAGTAGTAGGTTGTCACTAGTGCAAGTCCGGAAACACCTTCATCTTGACTATAGTCTGAGTTGGAGTGGTAGGTTCTCTCGAAGGGGTTGTCAGATTCAGAGCCGGAAACCCATTCACCAACATGAGCTTGATGTCTTCTTCTTGAGTAGGTCTTGGTGTACTTGTCCTTCTTCTCTGAGTCCCTACTTCTCCTTGAGGGTCTTCGGTCATAACGATCATCCCTACTCCATCTCTCTCTTCGAGGTGACTCGTCTCTTGAGCTTCGTCTTCTTCGTGACTCTTCTTTCCTTTTGTAAGGAGTCGTGCACTCACTAAAGTAGTGTACGGGCTTCCCACAATTGTAGCAGTTTCAATCACAACTTGACGAACGCTTCTCTTCATATCTTGAGTTGGAGCTTCGATCTTCGCCTCTATTCTTGTAGAACTTGTTGAATTTCTTGACCATGAGCCTTATCTCTTCATTTGTGACAAGGTTGTCACTTGAGGTTGTGGGAGCATCACTTGTGGCCTTCTAAGCACCGCCAGACTTGTGGTGAAGCTCTTCCTTGTCCTTGAGTGTCATCTCATGAGCAACAATTCTTCCAATCACTTCCGTTGGCTTGAGATCTTTGTAGTTGGGTATCATTTGGATCAATGTGCATACAGTGTCATATCTATAATCCAAAGCTCAAAGAATCTTCTTGATGATGAATTTGTTGGTCATTTATTCGCTTCTAAGCCGGCAATCTCATTGTTGATGCGAGCTAGCCTAGAGTACATCTCAGCGACTCCTTCACCATCCTTCATCCTGAACTTGTCAAGCTGACTTTGAAGAACATGCAACTTGGACTCTCTCCAGATCCAGTACCTTCATGCATATCAACCAAAGTATCCCAAATCTCTTTTGCATTCTCAAGACGGCTCATTTTGTTGAATTTTTCGGGGCATAGGTAGTTGAAGAGAATGTCACATGCTTGAGCATTTAATTGCAACATGTTCAATTCATCCGCAGTCGCTTCGTGATCCGGTTCCCTTCCATCCGCAAAGAATTCACCTTGCAATCCAACATGAACAACAGCCCAGACGGCGGGGTTATGGCTAATAAGATGCATTTTCATTTTGTGCATCCAGCTAGCAAAATTAGTGCCCTCAAAGTACGGACCCTTACGGTGATAATTTCCCTCACTAGACGCCATACTCACCTAGGTTGTGAAACCAATTCAATGGAGACCAATGCTCTAATACCACTTGTAGGATCTAAAGTAGGTCTAGAGGGGGGGGATTAGACTACTTAACCAATTAAAAATCTGCCTTTTCCCAATTCTAAGTGTTGGAAGATTTTAGCATTCATTGCAAGTCAAGCACACCCTACACATGCATGTATACGAGTATAGCAACGGAAAGTAAATACAAGCATGAGTATTAAAGGAAGGGTAGGAAGATCAAACGCAATTTGGAGAAACGATGATTTTCCCCCTGGTTTCGATAGGTGCTGCTATCATATGTCCACGTTCATGGAGTCTTCAACCCACAGAGGGTAACAGTCGCGAGAGTCCACGAAGGGATCTACCCACGGAGGGTTCCACGAAGAAGCAACCTCGACTATACCATGATGGCCTACGTCCATGGAGGACTAGCCTAACTCAGAGTAGATCTTCACGAAGTAGGTGATCTCCTTGCCCTTACGAACTTCTTGGTTCACTCCACAACACGAAGTAGGAGGCTCCCAAGCGACACCTAACCAATATAGGAGGCACCACCCTCCAAAAGGTAATAGGCTTGATAATGTCGATGAACTCCTTGCTCTTGTGCTTCAAGATGATAGACTCCTCAACACACAATCGCTCTCACACAGATTTGGCTTGGTGGAAGAGATTGATTGGGTGGAAAGCAACTTGGGGAGGCTAGAGATCAAGATTCATACGGTTGGAATGGAATAGCATCATCTGAGCACATGAGTAGGTGTCTCTCTCTCTCTCTCAGAAAATCAGTTGGTATGAGCGGGGGTCTATTCTGAATGCTTCACTACGAGTGAGTGGTGGTGGAGGGGTATATATAGGCATCTCCAAAAATCCAACCGTTACACCTAATAAGTCCAACTTGGTGACACCGATGTGTTAATCTTGATGGTACCGAGTTGCCTAAAAGGGGGCAACTTTTGAATCTCGGTGAGACCGATACATACAACTCGGTTGCACCGATAAGGTGACCAACAGTCATATTGCCAGACTCGACGACGCTGATTCAACAAACTCGGTCGGACCGATTTTGTGAATTTGCGTAACAGAAAGTTGGCAACCCAAACTCGGTGGTAACGAATCAGAATCGGTTGCACTAAAGGGCTAGGGTTTGGCTGAGTCTGTGTGAGATTGAGAATCGGTGGCACCGAGTGGGAAGTGTTGGTTGCACCAATTTTGGATGTTTTGGCTTTGGACAATATTTTTTGGAAGAGCTTGTGAGTGTATGTGGTGACTATAACTTGTGCATGTATGATCATTTTGTTCACCAATAGTACCTTACCCCCTTTTGATAGTATTTGCTTTCCTATGGACTCAAAGTGATTTCTCACAAAGTAAAATGTAGAGTCCTCTTGCTTGAAGCTTTGCCAATCTATTTCCTTGCATCTTGGGGTATTCCACAATCCTTTGCCAACCCATCATTGACCTTCTCTTGAAACATGCTTAGTGGAAACATTAGTTCAATGACATATATGTTGTTATTAATTACCAAAACCATCAACGAAGCAAATGTGTTTTCAGCATCACATCCCCAAAATACTGCCATAGTTCATATGGCGTCGTCTCAATGGATTTCGATGCTACCCTATTTAAAGTGAATGCAGCTTTCTCTAACGCATAACCCCAAAACGATAGTGGCAAATCGGCAAGAGACATCATAGAACGCACCATATCCAATAATTTTTGATTGCAACATTCGGACACACCATTACGCTTTGGTGTTCCTGGCAGTGTCAATTGTGAAACAATTCCACATTGTGTTAACTGATTGCCAAACTCATAACTCAGATATTCTCCTCCTCGATCACATCATAGTAATTTAATCTTCTTGTTACAATGATTCTCAACTTCACTCTAAAACTTCTTGAACTTTTCAAATGTTTTGGAATTGTGTTTCATTAAGTAAATATACCCATATCTACTTAAGTCATCAGTGAAGGTGAGAAAGTAACGATATCCACCGTGCGCCTCAACGCTCATCGGACCACACACATTAGTACGTATGATTTCCAATAAGTCACTTGCGTGTTCCATTGTTCTGGAGAACGGGGTTTTAGTCATCTTGCCCATGAGGCATGGTTCACATGTGTCAAGCGATTCAAAATCAAGTGACTCCAGAAGCCATAAGCATGGAGCTTCCTCATGGGTTTTACACCAATATGACCTAAGTGGCAGTGCCACAAGAAAGTGGTACTATCATTATCAACTCTACATCCTTTGGCATCAATGTTATGAACATGTGTATCATCATTATCGAGATTCAATAAGAATAAACTCCTCACATTGGGTGCATGACCACAAAATATATTACCCATATAAATAGAATAGCCATTATTCTCTCATTTAAATGAGTAACTGTCTCCAATTAAACAAGATCCAGATATAATGTTCATGCTCAACGCAAACACTAAATACAATTATTCAGGTTCATCACTAATCTCGATGGTAATCGAAGAGCGAGCATGTCAATGGCGATCACATCAACCTTGAAACCATTTCCCACGTGCATCGTCACTTCGTTCGTTGCCAGCCTCCGTCTATTTCGTAGTTCCTTCTTTGAGTTGCAAATGTGAGCAACCAAACCGGTATCAAATACCCAGGCACTACAACGAGAGTTGGTAAGGTACACATCAATGACATGTATAGCATATATACCTTGTTTGGTGTTGACCACCTTCTTGTCGGCTAGATACTTAGGGCAGTTCCGCTTCTAGTGACCAGTTCCCTTGCAATGAAAGCACTCAGTTTCTGGCTTGGGTCCAGCCTTGGGTTTCTTCACGGGAGGGGAACTGATTTGCCACTCTTCTTGGAGTTACCCTTCTTGCCCTTGCCATTCTTCTTGAAACTAGTGGTTTTATTGACCATCAACACTTGATGCTCCTTCTGGATTTCATACTCAGCGACTTTCAGCATCGCAAACAGCTCGGCGACTGACTTGTTCATCCCTTGCATGTTATAGTTCAACACAAAGCTTTTGTAGCTAGGTGGAAGTGATTGAAGAACTCTGTCACTGACCACCTCTGGCGGGAGGGGCATCCCTAATTCAACCAGACGGTTGGAATAACTAGACATTCTGATTATGTGTTCACTGACAGATCCGTTCTCCTCCATCTCGCAAGCATGGAACTTATCAGAGGTTTCATACCTCTATCGGGAAATTGTTCTCAAAAATAAACTTCAACTCCTGGAACATCTCATATGCTCCATGATGTTCAAAACTTCTTTGACGTCCCGATTCTAAGCCATACAACATTGCGCACTAAACTATTGAGTAGTTATCAGAGTGCGCCTGCCAGGAGTTCACAACGTCTGCAGATGACACTAGAGCGGGTGGTTCACCGAGCGGTGCATCAAGGAAATAAGCATTTTCGGAAGCCGTGAGGATAATCCTCAAATTAGGGTCCCAGTATAAAAAGCTACTTCCATCATGTTTCAGCTTGGCTTTCTCTACGAACGTATTGCAATTCGGGGGAACTACTACGCGAGCCATTGATCAACAACATAAATTTGCAAAAACTACTTAGACTATTGTTCAAGAAAATGAGTTTAGTTAATCATATTACTTATAAAACTCCCACTCAAATTGACATCCCTCCAGTCATCCGAGTTCTAAATGACCCAAATTCACCAACCCAAGTTCGATCATCACGTGAGATGAGGTGGTTTCAATGGTGAACATCTCCATGTTGATCATATCTACTATATGACTCATGCTTGACCTTTCGGTCTCTTGTGTTTCGAGGTCATGTCTATATGTGCTAGTCTCTTCAAGTTTAACCCTAGTGTTCCGCATGTGCAACACTGGCTTGCACCCGTTGTATGTGAATGTAGAGTCTATCATGCCTGATCATCATGTGGTGCTTCGAAACGACAAACCTTCGCAATGGTGCACACTCAAGGAGACCACAATTTTATCTTGAAATTTTTTAGTGAGGGATCACCTTATAATGCTACCTTCGTCCTAAGCAAAATAAGATGCATCAAAGGATTAACATCACATGCAAATCATAGGTGACATGATATGGCCATGAACTTGTGATTTTGATCTCCATCTCCAAAGCACCGGTATGATCTCCATCATCACGAGCATAACATCGTGATCTCCATCATCATGATCTCCATCACTGTGTCTCCATCGGGGTTGTCACGCCAACCATGCTTCTACTACTATTGCTACTGCTTAGCGATAAAGTAAACAATTACAAAGCGCTTAATGATTGACAGACATGTCATACAATAATTAAAGACAACCCAATGGCTCCAGCAGGTTGTCGTATGCATCGACATGCAAGTCGATATGAACAATTACAAAACATGATCATCTCATACATAAAATATATCTCATCATGTCTTTGGCCATATCATATCACAACACACCCTGCAAAAACAAGTTAGACGTCCTCTAATTGTTGTTGCATGTTTTACATGGCTGCTATGGGTATCTAGCAAGAACGATTCTTACCTACGCAAAACCACAACGGTGATACACAAATTTCTATTCAACCTTCTACAAGGACCACCTTTGTCGAATCCAATTCAACTAAGGTGGGAGAGACACACACCCACCAGCCATCTTTATACAACAAAGTCACATGTCAGTCGATGGAACCAGTCTCATGTACGTGGACATGTAAAGTTGGTCCGAGCCACTTCATCCCACAATACCATTGAATTAAGAAAATACAAAGGGAGGAAGCAATCTGAATATCAACACCCACAAAATCCTTTGTGTTCTACTCGTGATCTCATCTACGCGTAGACCTAGCTCATGATGCCACTATTGGGGAATGTTGCATGGGAAACAAAAAATTTCCACATCAATCTAGAGGATGAGCATCTATGAGAGGAGAGATCGGATCCACATACCCTTGTAGATCGCTAAGCAGGAAGCGTTAAGAAATGCGGTTGATGTAGTCGAACGTCTTCGCGATCCAAATCGCAAGCCGTCCCGCGATCCAATCACGATCTAGCACCGAACGGATGACACCTCCGCGTTCAGCACATGTACAACTCGATGACGATCTCCGCCTCCTTGATCCAGCAAGCCAGGGAGGAGAGGTAGATGAGTTCTCTGGCAGCACAACGACATGGTGGCGGTGGTGGTGAACTAATCCGACAGGGCATCACCGAGCTCTACCGAATTAATCTGGTGGAGAAAGATGTCTAGAGGGAGACTGGGTAGCACACAACTTTGTTAGGTGGCGGCTGTCGGTGTCAAAACCGGTGGATCTCGGGTAGGGGGTCCATAGGTGTGATACTAGGATCGATGGTAACAGGAGACGATGTTCACCTAGGTTCGGGCCCTCCTATGGAGGTAAAACCCTACGTCCTGCTTGATTATATTTATGATGTGTAGGTTACAGATTTGATCTACCTCAAGACCGAATAGCTAAAACCCTAGATGAGTTGCCCTGGTCTACAACCCAAAACCCTCCAGCTTATATAGACGCCGAGGGTACCTAGGGTTTACTCATGGTTGGTTACACATAGAAGGAAACACATGCCTATCCACTATTCCAATCTTGGAGGACACCGCACGATTCCCAAAGCTTCCTTCCTTGAGACATGGCCTTTGATCAATCCAATGCTCGGTAAATGGCCCATATAGTCCGGCCCATGAGAAACAGGTCGGTCACCCGAGGACACCTTAAACTAGGACTCCCTCAGTAGCCCCTCCAATGCCAAGGGTCTTTTCCTCAATCAGTGATCGATCAAGTTTAATTCGGCCTCCGATGACATGTAGTTTTCCCGATGAGTAGATCACCCGAACACCATGAATAGCTTAGCCCTGAAGGCCAAGCGTCAGAGAGCAAACAATGTTCCCTGACAACCTTTCTGACGAATGGTCACGACCCACTTATGACCGCTAAACCAGTTGCAAAAACTCGATTCGTTGTTCGAGGCCGTTTTTTCATCAGCACGATCCATCAATGCATAGATCGTGCTCCGTTTCACACGAGATATGATTAATCATGAGCGTGTAATGGCACGCACGTCTTGGGAAGCGGCTGGATCAACAACATAGTAAAGGGAGGTTAATCGGCGACAAGCCCCATAAAAGGAGGGAAAACCCAAGGCCTACCCACGCTTCCCATTTGCATCCTCTGCTTCCCGAATCTCCTAAGCTCCCAGAGCTCAGATCCAGTTCTTCCACAACTCCTTCTCCTAACTCGGCCATGTCTGGCTCTGGTTCCAATGGCAAGTGGGAGGCTTCCACGGTCACCGACAAGGATATCCGGGACCTGAAACAGGCCGGATACCTCCCCACCAATGTCTACCACCGCGCCGCTGAGCCCAATCAGGTGGTTCCCACTCCCAAGCCCAGCAAGAGGGTGGTGTTCGTCCAACACTTCATCCAGGGACTTAGCTTCCCGCTCTACCCCTTCGTCAGGGGGCTTATGTTCTTCTATGGGCTCGACTTCCACGACCTCCCGCCGAACTCCTTCATGCACATATCGGCCTTCATCATCGTCTGTGAGGCCTTCTTGCGGGTCGAGCCGCACTTCGGGCTATGGCTCAAGGTGATCAACATCAAGCCAAAGTGTGTCGCAGGCGAACACGCAGACTGCGGTGGGGTGGTCATCAGCAAGCTCCTATGCGTCGGATGGCCGTCCGGTACCTTCATCGACCCCATCAAGACATGGCAAACAAAGTGGTTTCATATCATCGAGCAAAGGGAAGAAGGTCAGGCTGCCCCGATCGAGTTCAGATCCGCCCCCCACAAGATTGACCTCATGGATCCGAAAGGGCCTCGACTGGGGGTCAGATGCAGAGGTGGATAACCTAAAGAGGTGCATCACCTCAATGATAAAAGACGAGATTGAGCTAGCCAACGTGGTCCAGATCATGCTTCGGCAGCGCATCCTCCCTTGTCAGCACCAGGACTCCCCCATGTGGGCTTATCGACTTGACGATGAGCCAATTGTTCGCCATCTTTACCGCACAACTTTGGAGAAGCTGTGGAAGGCGCTGTTCAAAGCTCAGGAGAGCTGGCCAGCCAAGGAGGAGGACAGGGGCCTACGGATAATCCCCAAGTGCAAGGAATGATCGTAGAAATTTCCAAATGTGGAAGTGATAAGTATGGAGTGTCGAACCCACAAGGAGCTAAAGGTAAGATCAATATTCTCTCAAGTCCTATCTGCCACCGATACGACTCTACGTACACCGAACGTTTGCTTCCGTCTAGAAACGAGAAATAAAACTACGTTGTGGGTATGAAGATGATAGCTTTGCATGATAATGGAGAACTAAAATATAAATATAGGTTCTGTTATCAAAATATTATAATATATTAAAAATAGCGAGTATGGAATAATGATGGGTCAGTATGCGGAATTATCCTAGGAATTGTTAACAAGATCAGAAATCATTATTGCAATTTTATATGAGGGAGAGGAATAAGCTAACATATTTTCTCTACTTGAATCATATGCACTTATGATTGGAACTCTAGCAAGCATCCGCAATAAAGCATTAAAGCATCAAGTCCCCTTTATCCCATACGCAACAACCTCCTTACTCGGGTTTATGCTTCTGTCACTCAAGCAAGCCACTATAAGCGAACCATGAACGTATTGCAACACCCTACAACAGGAATCCTTCACGTGTGCACGGCATGAAAGGCACCATAGGATAGCACCAAAATAAACATACAACTGAAACCAACCTAGATCATCAATCAACCCAAAGGACAAAAGTAATCTACTCAAAATATCATAGGATGGCAACACATCATTGGATCATAATATGTAGCATAAAGCACCATGTTCGAGTAGGTGATTACAGCGGGGTGCGGGAGAGTGGACCGCTAAAAGGATATGAGGATGGTGATGAAGAAGGTGATGTTGATGAAGACGATCACCGCGGCGATGGTTCCCCCGATGGCACTCCCGCACCACCAGGAGAGAGGGGGAGAGTTTCTCCCCTGGTGCTTCCTCCTCCATGGCCTCCCCGCTCTGTGGGAAGGGGTTCTCCCTCTGGTCCTTGGCCTCCATGGTGTTGATGACCCCTCCGGGACGATGAAGATGGCCTCCGGTGATGGTGACCCCCTCCGGTAGGGTGCCGGAGAGGGCCAACATTGGTTTTTCGTGGCTCTAGAGGTGTGCGGTGGCGGAACTCCCGATCTAGGTTTCTTTCTGGGGGTTTTGGTATTTATAGGAATTTTTTGGCGTCGGTCCCACGTCCAGAAGGTTCCCGAGGAAGTCGCAAGTAATGGGGACGCGCCCTGGGGGGGCCTGTGGCTTGTGGCTTCCTCAGCTTCCTCTCCGGTGAATCTTCGCTCTAGTATTTTTTATATTTTCCAAAAATATTGTCTGTAAATTTTCAGCTCATTCCAAGAACTTTTATTTCTGCACAAAAACAACACCATGGTAGTTCTGGTGAAAACAGCCTCTGTCCGGGTTAGTTCTAATAAAATCATATAGAATTATTGTAAACATGGCATGAATACTTCATAAATTATAGATACGTTGGAGACGTATCAGCATCCCCAAGCTTACTTCCTGCTCGTCCTCAAGTAGGTAAATGATAAAAGAAATAATATATGAAGTGTGAATGCTAGCAAGTGCACACATTTGATCAATGATAGTTCCATTCACTTTTTCTAGCATCATTATATATCATAAACAGTAGCTCATCTCATAAAACTTCTCATGATGAAGTAACAAGCTATTCACCTGTTAAAGTATAGACCATAAAGTTCCTTGAAAACTAACAAGTATGCTTTCAGTCACCAAACAATTGCAATTTATCCTATTTTCAAGAAGGGTCTATGTAAGAGCTTTGATTTAGCAAATTCCACATACTCAACTATCATATAGTCTTCCATGATTGCTAACTCTCAAATCATATTTTTAGAGCAAATGGAATCCATCGAACACAAAGAAAGATAGGGTCTTAGAGTTTTGCCTCCCAACTTATTTATCATATAGATAATTGTCAACAATAATAATTCATGATCTAATATATTTGGATGGCCATATATGCTTGGATCTTTCCCCACCACATGATGCTTTCCAAGAGAAAAAGGCAAAATATCGAAAGTGGTGAAGATCACCATGACTCTTGTGTAAAGGTAAGTACTAGAAAATAAAATATAGGCCCTTCGCAGAGGGAAGCAGAGGTTCTCGTGCGCTTTTTGTTTTTGTATGTGCAAACTCTTAATGCAAAGGAACGTCACATTGTATTGCCCTTTGTGATAGCAACCTTTATTATGCAGTCCGTCGCTTTTATTTCTTTGTCATCACAAATTCGTACAATGCTTATTTTCCCTTACAATAAAAGATCTTACATATTTAGGAGCAATTTTTATTACTTTTTGCACCACTGAAAACTGACTTGAAGGATCTTATTCAATCCATAGGTAGGTATAGTGGACTCTCATGGCAAAACTGGTTTAAGGGTGTTTGAGTGCACAAGTAGTATTTCTACTTGGTGCGGAAGTTTTGGCTAGTATGAGGTGGAAGCAAGGACCACATGTTGGAGGATCCAAAACAATATAACTTCTATACAAATATACCCAAGAATAATTCATTATGTTGTCTTCCTTTTCCAACTTCAACTAATTTTCTCAAGTTTGAAAATAATTAATGGGTATTCACAATCATAGAAGATCTCCAAGATAGTATATTTATATGTGGAATCGTTTTTTCGCCTGGGGAATTAATCAGACTATTGGGAGCGGAACGGGAAGGGAGAGCTTTGGATGAATTGATCTATTATCGGGAAATCTTATTGGGAATAACAAGGTCTTCCCTGAATATAAAAAGTTTCATATCTAAAGCAAGTTTTCAAGAAACTGCTCGAGTTTTAGCAAAAGCTGCATGAATTGTTCAAGTGACCAATGCAGTGTTTGCTAACTTTCAATAAATTTCACCACCTATTCTTATTATGTGTGAAATCATTACTCCCCATGGTATAAGTATATGAAGCATTTTTAATTTCATATTTATGATATTCAATTCATTCAACAATTTACTCATAGGATATAAGTGAAGCACGAGAGTGAATGACAAACTACTCCATAAAGATATAACTGAAGATCAATGCGTAGTTAATTAGTTAAATATCCATGTGAGGACTCTCTCTTATTCAAAATTTCAGATCCAAAGATTTTATTGAAACAACAAACAAAATAAAAATGGCAATCCAAAATAGCATGCATCATGTGAACGAATAAAAATTTAGGCTCAACGTAGGCTAACCGATAATTGTTGATGAAGAGAGGTGGGATGCGTACCATCCCCAAGCTTAGATGCTTGAGACTTCTTGAAATATTTACTTGGGGTGCTTTGGGCATCCCCAAGCTTGAGCTTTTGTATCTTGTACAATCCTCTCAAATAATGGTTTCACCTATTCTCAAAAACTTCATCCACATAAAACTCAAAAAGAACTCGTGAGATAGGTTAGTACACATAAGAATAAATCAAAACTTCATGTACTACCAAGAAAATTTGCAAAATAATTTTCAAGCATTAGATACTGTATACTATCATTTCCACAATTTATATTTACCAATACAGGCTATGGAAACTATAGGATAAGTAGATAACAAAACTATGACAACAATCTGTCCAAAAAGAACAGTCTGTAGTAATTTATTAAACTAGTGTAACTATGGGAATCTTTTTTTTTGAAACTTTGGGAAATGCTAAGGAATTTATATGATGACACTGTGTAAAAATTTCAGAAACTTTACACGTTCCAGTAAAATATTAAAATTCAAACACTATAGCAAAAGTTTCTGTTTTTACACAGCAGACATCAAAACATGCAATACAAGCATCCTAATGCAATTCTTGGAACTTTTAAATGAAAAACAAGATTATAAATAACACCTAACATAGAAAAATAAAATAAAATGACGATCCAAGAAAAACTCATATTATGTGATGAATAAAAATATAGCTCCAAGTAAGATATACTGATAACGTTGAGGACGAAAGAGGGGATGCCTTCCGGGGCATCCCCAAGCTTAGACGCTTGAGTGTTCCTTTAATATTACCTTGGGTTTCCTTGGTAATCCCCAATATTGGGTACTTGTCACTCCTTATTCCCCTCATATCGGTATCTCAGCCGAAACTTGAAAACTTCAATCACACAAAACTTAACGGAACTTCGTGAGAAGGGTTAGTGTAATAAAGATAAATCATTCACTTAGGTATTGTCAAGACAAGATTCATAATTGTTCCCCAATTATACCTACTGTATTATACCATTCCCATAATTTATATTACTCAATATAAGCTATAGGAACACTCAAAACAAGCAAACTATGCATGCAAAAAAGAATCAGTCAAAAACAGAACAGTCTGTAAAGATTTGAATGATCACCATATTGCTAACTCTAAAACTTATGAAAAATTAGGAAGCATCACATAATTTTCATAGAAATGTTGTGTAAAAATTTTATAATTGTTTGACTCTCCAGTAAAATTAGACAATTCATATACTGGACGCAAAACTTTTTGTTTTTGCACAGAATCAAACAAGCAAGTATCCACACTATCACAAAGGCTTTACTTGGCACTTTATTGAACTAAAAGGCACAAAACATGATTACTACAGTAGCTTAATAATGTTAACACATCAAAACATAAAGTATAAGTGTTGGGTTGTCTCCCAACAAGTGCTTTTCTTTAATGCCTTTTTTGCTAGGCATGATATTTCAATGATACTCTTCCAAGCCGAATTCCGAGGATCATTATATTCATACTCTAAAAGATATAAGTGAAGTTCATATAACATTCCCAATTAATATATATTAAACAATATCCAAGATCAAAATATATAAGTGAAGCATACAAAGCATTATATAAAGTCATACTCAAAAGCTTTAAGTGAAGCACAACGAGCATTCTATAAAGTCATACTCAAAAATTTAAATGAAGCACAAAGAGCATTCTACAAATCCTTACTCAAAAATTTAAGTGAATAACAAGGAGCATTATACAAATCCATCAATGACTATCTCATACTAGAAGGGAGCATAAAGGAAAAGCCAGACATTAAAGACACATATCATGTGAACAAAACACTAACCGAGGTATACCAATAATTGTTGAAGAATAAAGATGTGATGCCTTCCGGGGCATCCCCATGATTGGATGCTTGAGACTCCATGAAATATTTACTTTTGGTGCCTTGGGAATACCCAATCTTGAACTCTTGTCTCTTTGTATTCTTCTTATATAGATACCTCCTCGATCTTCGAACACTTCATTCACACAAAACTTAACAAAACCCTCATGAGATCCGTTAGTACAATAAAGCAAAATACTACTTTAAGTACTGTTGTGAACTCATTCAAAATTCGTATTAACATTATATCTACTGTATTCCAACTTCACCATGGTTCATACCCCCGATACAATCCATAGATTCATCAAAATAAGAGAATAATGCATAGAAAACAGAATCTGTTAAAAACAAGACAGTCTGTAGTAATCTGGAAACTTCATATACTTCCATAACTCAAACAATTCCTAAAAATTTTGAACAATTAAAAAAGTGCATATAGGTATTTTGTTAAAATTTCAGAAACTTTTAACGTTCCAGTAAAAAATGTAAATTCACGCACTACAGCCAAAGTTTCTGTTTTTTCACTGCACACACCAAACAAGCAATCTAATCATCCTGAAAGTAAATTTTGGCACATTAGTTTTCTAATACAATGGATATATACA
Organism: Hordeum marinum; assembly: GCA_022496015.1. Lineage (NCBI taxonomy): Eukaryota > Viridiplantae > Streptophyta > Magnoliopsida > Poales > Poaceae > Hordeum > Hordeum marinum. Next base: position 59,661,942 of record CM039677.1, read on the forward strand.
AGGTTATAAATATTTTAAAGAATCTTCCATGAAAAATTCTACATTGTTTCCATGAGCATGAACTCAAGTGTTCAAGGTCGACCCTCACTTCTCCAATGCACAACTTTCCAATCACTTCTCTTTTTGCAAAACTTCTTAGGCAAAAAGGGGCAAGTAACTCTTTTTGTATTTTTCATTTATTTAATTTTTTATTTGTTTCACCCACAACTAAACAAAGAAAAAAATGGAAAACAAGAGCTATATACTGAAGAAAGCAAACAAGCACACACGAGAATATCAACCCCACGCTATTGCTCCCCGACAATGGCGCAAGAAAAGAGCTTGATAATTCCCAAGTGCAAGGAATCATCATAGAAATTTCCAAAGGTGGAAGTGATAAGTATGGAGTGTCGAACCCATAAGGAGCTAAAGGTAAGATCAATATTGTCTCAAGTCCTATCTGCCACCGATACAACTCTACGTACACCGAACATTTGCTTGTGTCAGTAAACCAGAAATAAAACGACATTGTCGATATGAAGAGGATAGCTTTGCATGATAGCGGAGAACTAAAATATAAATATAGGTGCTATTATCATAATATTACAATATATTACAAATAGCGAGTATGGAATAATGATGGGTCGGTGTGCGGAATTAGCCTAGGCAATTCTAAACAAGATCGAAAATCATTATTGCAATTTTATATGTGGGAGAGGCATAAGCTAACATACTTTCTATACTTGGATCATATGCACTTATGATGGGAACTCTAGCAAGCATCTGAACCTACTAAAGATCATTAAGGTAAAACCCAACCATAGCATTAAAGCATCAAGTCCCCTTTATCCCATACGCAACAACCCCCTTACTTGGGTTTATGCCTCTGTCACTCAAGCAACCCACTATAAGAGAATAATGAACGTATTGCAACACCCTACAACGAGAACCCTTCACGTTTGCACGAAACAGAAGGCACCATAGGACAACAAAAAAATAAACATACAACTCAAACCAATCTAGATCATTAATCAACCCAAAGGACAAAAGTAATCTACTCAAAACATCATAGGATGGCAACACATCACTGGATCATAATATGTAGCATAAAGCACCATGTTCGAGTAGGTGATTACAGTGGGGTGCGGTAGAGTGGACCGCTAAAAGGAGATGAGGATGGTGATGAAGAAGGTGATGTTGATGAAGACGATCACCACGACGATGGTTCCCCCGATGGCACTCCGACACCATCGAGAGAGATGGGGAGAGGTCATCCCCCTTGTGCTTCCTCCTCCATGGCCTCCCCCTCTGTGGGGAGAGGTTCTCCCTCTGGTCCTTCGCCTCTATGGTGTTGATGGCCCCTCCGGGAAGATGAAGATGGTCTCTAGTGATGGTGATCCCCTCCGACAGGGTGCCGAAGAGGGCCAAGATTGGTTTTTCGTGGCTCTCGAGGTGTGCGGCAGCGGAACTCCCGATCTAGGTTTCTTTTGGGGGGTTTTGGTATTTATAGGATTTTTTGCGTTGGTCCCATGCCCAAAAGGTTTCGGAGGAAGTCATAAGCCAAGGGGACACGCCCTAGGGGGGCGCCCCTATGGCTTGTGGCTTCCTCAGCCTTCCTCTCCGGTGACTATTCGCTCCAGTATTTTTTCTATTTTCCAAAAATATTCTCCGTAAATTTTTAGCTCATTTCGAGAACTTTTATTTCTGCACAAAAACAACACCACGGTAGTTGTGCTGAAAACAGCGTCAGTCCGGGTTAGTTCTAATAAAATCATACCAAAATCATATACAATTATTGTAAACATGGCATGAATACTTCATAAATTATAGATACGTCGGAGACGTATCACCAACATGCCGATAACCCTCCTTCCTAGGTATAACATAGTTTCAATTGATCGGTTCCGTCTTCCGAAAGAAAAATCTAAAAACCTTTCTGATCATGTTTGCAGAAATGGTTGAGCAAGGCCACGGGCATCAACTGCCCGGCTCCACAGCCCGAGGACCCCTGGTCCAAGCTGTTATCGGAGATGCTCGTCATGGCGGCTTACAAGGCACCAGAAAAGAAAGAGAAGAAGAAGAAGAAAAGCCGAGGATGCCTCCACATCAAGGACCATCCGGACGAGGGGTTCGAGGAAACCCATGCCTCCTCTAATCAAGAGGAAGAGCATAAGGATTTGGGGGAAAGCGATTCCCCCTTGCAAGAAAGAGGGTGGCATGATCGAACGCCGCAGAGGACATACCTCCTCCTGCCCCGAAGAAGGCACGTCGGCCATAGTTGATTCTGTCCGACGACAGTTCGAACTCGGATACCAAGTCCAAAGACTTCAAGAATGTTCCTCAAAGGAACCTAAGGGTCAAGCCCCCAGCTCGAAGGTAAGAATCCGAAGACTCCCAAGCTATTTATGACAAGTTTTAGATGTTAATAACATGTGAGTGCCTTTTGATCCACAACCCATCACGCGTTCTCCTCACCGACCATGTCTCGAACGGGGATACCTCACCCGCCAAGCTAGCGGAGAGTGGGACCACATCGCATCCCACACCTCTGGGTGCCGTGGAGGTGTCCTCCCACTAGGCCCCCTTGGAGCCGAACACCAGTGGTGGGGGTGACGATGTCATGGCCGAGGTTAACACCTCGACTGCCGAAGACTAGGAGGAGGTGCCCCTCCTGAGGACTAAGGAGACCGGACAAACGGATGTCTAATCCCCTCTAAGGTCATCTTCAGAGCGCACCACGCCTCCGGAGCCACCAGTCCAATCCCTAGTTGTCATCGGGCTAACCGATCACCACCGGCACCGTTGACCACTGGGTGGCCGATTATGGAGGAGGCTCTATCAAGCGCCTCCATCTCCGAGGATCATCACACCCTTATGGGTGCGGCTTTGAAAAGCATTCAGTCCATTGATAGCGGACTAAAGGAGGATTTCAATGGTCTCCCAACGGGCTTCCAGGTGAGCCACGTAATGTTCTATTTTTGCAATAATAATTTGTTGCATTTGTGCTATCTTTATATATATATATATATAGCAGCCCCCGAGCCCTAGGTGAGTTTAGAAAAACTCACCTCAGGGTCAGTCATAAATAGTGTCTGGAATGTTCTAACATCCCTTAAGAGGACCAAACATAGGGTCATGTTTATGACAGTTCGAAGGTTTGAACCCATGTAATCTGATAGGGGTTTATTATTTGTAGGCTTCGTCATCGACGACGGCAGCCAAAGTTGTCACAATCGCGACTCAAGTCTTAGAATCTTACGATCTTATGATCCAAATTAGCCCCTCTGATTCTACGATTTTTCTCATAGAATACCAGATTCTACGATCCTGATAGTTATGATTTTACGATTCATGATCCTAACAATAGAGTTAAGATCAGATCCAGACTCGTGATTCTAACAACTTTGGCGGCAGCTAATGCCACGGAGCTAGACGAGCTAAATCGGAAGCTCAAGAGCTCCGAGGATGAGCTTGACGCTTTGAGCAAGAGACTTGACGAGGCGCAAGGTAAGCCGGATTGTCAAATCTGATTTTTTTCATCACTAGTGATTCATACTGTCGACGTAGTATGGTTATATCTTTGATGCTTACACAACCACGGCGAATGTAATTGAGAAGCTCAAGGCGGAGCTGCAGAAGGCGAAGCAAGAGGCCGCGGATGAGAAGGCGGCGCCCGAACAAGCGGCTATCGCGCTTTCCGCTCCAAAAGCCAAGAGCGTCCGCATCGTTGGATCGTTGGGCTATCCGCGAGACAACGAGAGGTTGGTTCTGCTCACCCACCAATGTGGCATTGCCTCCCCTTTCATCTGCTTCTTCTTCTGCGGCAACGATAGGAGCCCCTCGTCTGCTTTGTCTTCCCCGGCGACGGGATATGTCGAGCTCCACGTCAGCCTCCCGCCCCGCGTGGACCCAGTATGGTCAACTGCCCATGTAGCCATGTCCTGACTGCCCACGCATCGCGCCACTGAAACAGTTGACTTCGTAGGAGGACAAGAATGACAACTTTGGGCGCGAGTTCATGAAGTGCGAGAGCAAGCCAGAGGGGCAAGTTAGATCTCATGATTTTCCTATTTGCTTTTAATTCTTTTTCATTAGATCTGGGATTTAGGGCTCATGATTTCATTCCAGATTGTGAAGACGTGCACACATTTTGAATGAATGGATGACTACGTTCTAAGGCTTCAAGGGGAGGGCTTGATTCACTTCAATGGGGATGCAACTCAGGAGCTCAATCTACCGTGAGCAGTGCGGAATTTAGTCTCTAAAAGTGCTGCTCCGACAGTTGGGGATGTAGATCTGAAGGGAGAATTAAAGAAGATGAACACGTACTTGACGCAGATGATTCAATTCAACAAGCAATCGAATTTGATAGCTTTAGGATTTTATTTTTGTATAGTTTCCCTAGGATTTGCTTACTTGCTGGTCATCACTCGGTATAGATGTTATTAGTGTGGCGTAAGCTTAATTTGTGGATCATGTGCCCTCTAGGTTGCTAAAACTATGTCACTGTCTCTAGCTCTAGTTGGGTCGTCGCATGGCGTTGGATGTTGAAGGCCCAAAGAAAAAAGAGGCCTACAAAATAGTGCACGCACTGGCTCTGTTTTTTTGGCCTATTGATTTGATTCATGCATGCACGCGCTTCTCCTTGTCTACCTCGAGGACGCGTGGCGGCCTTCCAACTACACCGACAACCCAAAGTAAATGCACAAGCGTGGCCGGCCCCGGTAGTGAGCCACCCATGTTCGGGTCGTTGTTCTTCTTTGAGTGGAAACCCGTGGACAGTACTCCGTCTAGGTGCATACCCTAGGCATGTATGGTATGGATTTGAATGAAAACACTAATTAGCATGTGTTTTAATGCGCACTTAATGAACTATTTTGGGACAATGCACTGTTGGTAGGAAGCCAACCACCAAGCGTTCTTGTTTGCATACACATGCGTTAAGGGATTAAGCGTTGCCGTTTGCATGCACATGTTGTATGCAAACAACTGGACAGAGGGAGTAGCTTCCAACCTTCCAAATCCCAACCTGCAATTGTCCCCTCCACCCCCGGCAGGATCTACAAACCCTAGACCGCCGGCGAGAATTCAAAAAATTTAGCTTTTTTATTCTTCTTTTCAACATCGACATGGCTCATTTTTATCATTTTGACACTTCAACTATCTCATTATCCACGCGTGCCAAAAGGACAAAAACTCTCGAATCCATAAAACATAGGGCTGCGGAAGAGATAAATGAAAACTCTTCTTGAAGAAGATGACTCCTCTGCTTGATGTTTTGATACGGAGAGGGAACATGTTTATGCGTTGTTTGAAGCCAAGGTCTAAATATCACCGAATGGGCTACAAAATAACAACGAAAACTAGCAAGCATAAAATAGATATATAATGGGTTCCCATATATATTTAGGGTAGCAAGCATAACATAGATAGATAGTTCTTACATAAAACATTATATAACACGACATACATAAAAAACATAGAAATAAAGCCCTAGCACCTAACACCCTAGGGCAAGACCAGATTCTCCGTGCCTCCTCTTCGCTGCTCCGCATCTCCTATTCACTCCTCTGCCTCACTGCCATTCTCGCCAAGGAGGTAGGGGAGGCTGTGGATGACTTTGTAGTTGGAGAAGATCATATCCACATCCGTGAAGATGTTGTAGGTTGTGAATGCGATGAACTTGCACCCACACTAAAACACCTTCCTGAGCAGGTGGAACGCATCGAACCTATTGTTGAAGGTGGTGATGAGACCTGACGGCAGAGAGCTGGAGTTTGGATGCGGTTCCTCCTATCGGAACATGACCGGCGAGCCTACTGGGAGGTGGGTGGAGCCCGCATGGAGGAACCACTCGGCCAAATCCCAGCCAGTCCTCTAACATGAGACCGTCCACGCATGAAGTGTATTCTCTACAACGATGACGGCGGGGTACCACCTCTCCGGCCTAACTAGTGGCATTTGGAAGGTGGGGCCGTAGTACTGCATCTTCACCTAGCTTGGAGAGTGCTCTAGATTGGGGTGAAGAATAGAAGGGGAGCGATGCAAATGGATGTGTGGAGAATAGGTGGAGGGGTGGGTGGTTTAAATAATGGCATCGGCTGCATGTTTGCTATGTTCAAACGCCACACGTCGATCGGTATGCCCTAGACTTAAATTGCCACACTGAATTGATGCTGCGGAGGTCAATGGATGAGATGGTGTGAACTGTGAACTGTGAATCAATCGAGGAGGCACGTGCAAGAAGGGCCGAACCGGTAGCAGCGACTGACACTCTGTCCGTGGTGGCTCGCAGGAAGGCTACGTCCGTGGCGGTGCACATCGGCGCATGCAGGCAGGCTGGCTCGATCATGTCGTGCATCCCATGCATAGCAGTCTTATCATGGCGGTGTGGATCCGCGCATGCACGCATGCGTTTAATGCAATGGCCCAAATGAAACCACGGCTCAATGGTCCAACCAACGCCATTGTCCAACGTTTCCCACTTGGCAGGTCCAATGGGTGACATAGTCCAGCGTAGCCCCACACATCAAAATTCTCTAAGGAGGGCGACATAGTCCAACGCGGACCCACTTGGCAAGTCCAACGGACGATACATTCTAGCGCAGCCCCACACGCCAGAGTTAACGGTCAAACCATTGACCCGGCGGCATCCCCCCGTGTGACCATTTCTGAGGGTTTCGGACTAAGGAGTGGGGAAAGTGAGCAAAAGTTAAGAGCGTGGGGAGGAATCAGTACAACTAAGGAACCAAGGGCACAAGAATAGAAATCCCTATCTTATATTGTCAAATCCCGTGTTGTCATCAACCCCACCGAAAAGGGGGAGATTGTAAGAGCATAATTTTCCCTAAGTAGTATTGGTAGTTGATGACAATACCCTTGCGAACTAATCATGTGCATTGAGCTTTCAAAGATTATAAGGTGGCACGAGACGATTATTCTTCCCCTCAGTTGTTAAAAGAGAATACGACATTTTCCTATTGATTTCGTGTTGGTGGACTTGAGTCATTGGAAAATCCGTACTATCAAGAGGGGTTCCGCATTTGGAAAGGTTGGGAGAATCAATCACGTACACATTTGCATCTCTCTCTTTCCTGACACAATGGAGTTGCTCCCTGCGCTAAGGACCCTGAGTTCTGTCATAAGCAGATGTACCACTCCTATGCGTGGTAGTACCGCTCCAACGGTAGTGCCGCCCTGTGGTACCGGGCTAACTACCACTTATTTGAGCTCTCTGGTGTGTTCGGGTGGTTCTATCTATTATGATCGGAAATACTGCTCAGGAGCGGAACGGTAGTACCACTCGGGCGGTACTACCGCCCTCCCCTTCTGGCTCCACTTCCGCTTGTTTTTAGCTCTATGATGTTTTCAACACTCGAGAAGATTTTGAGCTGCAGCTAGAAGGGAAAGTACCGCTTTGAGGGGCACTGCCGTATTGCCCTCCTCTTCACCGCTAAGTCTGGGTGTCCTTCAGTCTTAAACGGAAGTACCGCTTGCAGAGCGGTAGTACCGCTCCGGCGGAACTACTGCCTCCTTGACTTCGGTCAGCTGCCTAGGACACCCGATACTTCCATGCAAGCGGAAGTACCGCTCCCTCGAGCGGTACTACCACTTATGCACAACTTCTGGGTAGAAAAAAGTCAGTTTTCAACCACTATATAAGTGGGCCTTATTCTCTAGGGAGACTTACCTCTTTTCCCCAAAAAACTCCATTGTTGCTCCTAAGCTCATTCTTGCCTAATCTCTCTCCCTAGCCATCGATTCTTGTTGAATCTCTAGGGTTTAGAGGAGAAGGCCTCGATCTACACTTCCACCATAAGAAATTTGATTCCCCTACTAATCCCTTGCGGATCTTGTTACTCTTGGGTATTTGAGCACCCTAGACGAAGAGGTCACCTCAAAGACATATTCCATTGTGGTGAAGCTTTGTGGTATCATTGGCAGCCTCCAATTAAGTTGTGGAGATATCCCCAATCTTGTTTGTAAAGGTCTGGTTGCCACCTTCAACTGCATCACTAGTGGAATCATGGCATCTCGCATTGTGTGAGGGCGTGAGGAGAATACGATGGCCTCAGTGGCATCTTGGAGAGCATTGTGCCTCCATACCACTCTAACAGAGATGTACTTACCCTCAAAGGGAAGGAACTTCGGTAACACATCCTCATCTCCACCGGTTCCACTTGTGGTTACTCCTTAGCTTTACTTTGTGCAAGCTTATCTCTTGTTGTTATTGTTGCTGGCATCATATAGGTTGTTCGCCTAATTGCATATCTAGACAACATATTTGTTGCTAAACCTAATTTGTTAAGAAAATCTTAAAAATTGGTAGTTGCCTATTCACCCCCCTCTAGTCAACTATATTGCTCCTTTCACCTTTGTTCATTACCAGACTAGGCAACACATCGTTTCATACCACTTCATCACCAGCTCGACCGAATCAAGTATCCTGAAAATGACTTTGCAAAGATCATGTTCATCCATGAATGATACCCCGATTGGAAGCAATGCAATTTTCTACACCTATAAAAACAACACCATTGTGTTTTAATTGTGCAAGGAGGACACCTGTATTTTCCAAGGGAATTATTTACATGTTGTAAACGAGTGTTTTCATAGAGAGGAATCAAACATTGTAACCTGGAAGGTGAGCTAAAAGAGTATGTTGTCCAATGGGTGCTTGAACTTGAAGGAGGAGGAGGGATTCCTAGAAAACTAAACCCACTACAAAGCACCACTTTCTCTGAAGAAAAACTCAACGGATTTGATGAAAGAAAATAGATAGATCGCAGAGTATGCAAATCTACTTAATTATACAATAAATAAAATCTAAAAATTGTTCAATTGGTTTCAATGAACAATCTAATCATAAAGTGACAATTCATCATGGAGAGAGAGAGATGATTGGGTAGGAGTAGAGAAGAACGGATAGGAGTAGGGAGAACGACTAAGTTGTCAGGTACTACTATGGACCCATAGATCTTGGTGGAACTAGTCACACATCATCATGAAGGCCTCAAGGTTGATGAAGAATACCCCCACAATGGCTTCACCTCCAGCAGAGCACCAAAAAATGCCTCCAGATGGGATCTTCATGGAACAAGAACTTGTGGCGTCGATAAAATTATTTTGGAGACATGATGAATAGTTTAGGGATTTATGAAAGTGGAATCAGGTCAAGGAAGTGTAGGGGGCCCACACGGGCACGTGGCGCCCCCTAGGCCGCGTTGGGCACCTATGTGGGCCCCTGGTAGCTCCCCTCAAAGTGTCTTGACGTTTTGTGTGTTTCTGGTTACCCAAAAAATATGTTAAATTGGCAACTTGTTTTGACCTCCGTAGATATTGATTTCCCGTGAAATTAAAAAAACAGAAAATAGGAACCAACAATGGACACTAAATTAATAGGTTAGTAATAATATAAATTGGTATAAAAGTGAAAATATACTTGCATGAAATAGTCAAAAATATAGATAGGTGTAAGACGTATGAGCATCCCCAACCTTAATTACCGCTCGTCCTTGAGTAGGTAAATGGTAAACAAGGATAATTTTTCATGTTGAATGCTACCCAACATAGTCTTGATCAAATGATGTAACATGGCGTGAATTAAAAAAAGTGACTCAAAGCAATAGTCTATAATTGATAAAAAAATCAAGTAGCATCAAAATGTGAAACAAAATCACTATTGCTTTTCATGGATTAATGCTTTCATGCAATACCAATTAATACTCATATGTCATATTCATGCACCCAATCACATAGGGCTTTATCATATTCAAGCAACTTATCATAACACAACATAGAGCTTTAGTCAAGTAACCGAAACTGTGGTGATCCCTTTTCAACTACTTAGCACTTTGCTTAATGCTCAATTCTTAAGTGTTGGTCTTAACACTTTGGATGACAAATAGAATAATAATGGGGATTCTATAAGAAGATAAAAACTTAACAAAGTCTCACATAAATACATATTGATCCTTAGGAAATGGAAAGGCCTTACATCAATATTAATGTGAGGAGTAGGGATTGCCATGCAACAGATGAACTACAATTATAAGTGTATGAAAGCTATTCTAACACAACTACATGGGTGTGCATCCAAGTTTCTGCCAACATATCTACTTTTGCAAGCACTTTTGCTATTGTTCTGGACCCTAATTTGCATGATTTGAATGAAACTAACCCGGACTACCGTTGTTTTCAACAGAACTACTTTGGTGTTTTTTGGCATAGAAATGTAAATTCTCTGAATTCGACGAAATTTTACGGTTTTTTTAATATAGAAAATGTTGGTGCAAAGAACTACCGAATGGATCCCACCAGGGAACCAGAAGCTCAAGGGCACACCATGTGAGCTTGTGAGCCTCCTGAGCCTCTAGATGCCCTAACTCCAAGTCTACATATACCGGCTTCCCGAGAAAAAACCTTAGAGAGAAAGTTTCAATGCATTTTATGATTTGGAGCTGCTGCCACCTCCTGTTATTCATCAGGAGGCCTGATCTGGAGTCCGCTTAGGGGCCCGGAGAGGGAAATTCATCACCGTCATCATCAACAACCCTTCTTCATCAACAACATCATGCTGCTCATCACGGGGAGTGAGTAATTCCGTTGTAGGCATGCTGGAGGTAGGTGGAGATGGATAAGATTCTTCATGAAATCAAGTCAATTTGATAGGGCTTGATACCAAGTATCCACTATGTTCTGAGATTGATGTTGCTATGACTTTGCTATGCTTAATGCTTGTCACTAGGGCCCGAGTACCATGATTTCAGATCTGAACATATTATGTTTTCATTAATATATTTGAATTGATGATCCTATCTTGCAAGTTATATGCACTTGTTTTTGTTCTGATCCGTAGAACCCAAGGTGACAATAATTGGGATACTCTTCGAGGATGACTGGAATTTAAGGAGTTCATGTATTCACCATTTGTTAATGCTTTGTTCCGATTCTCTATTAAATGGAGCGCATTAATTACCCTTAGTTTTCATTAGGACCCCACTGCCACTTGAGGGTAGGACAAAAGATGTCATGCCAGTTCTTACCCCAAGCACGTATGACTATATATGGAATGCATGCCTACATATAATTGATGAATTTAAGCTAGTTATGTGTTGCTCTAGGCTGTGTAACACCGTGTTACGCCTGGCGGGATCTAGGCTTGCCCCAAAGACCAACACTAGTCTTTCCTGCGCACTTTGTCCTCACTCGTGCACACCCGAGACCAACTTCCTGGTCGGTCACCCATCCTAGAATTGCTCCAAGGCAAGCATGCTTAACTTTGGAGTTCTTTCTGAGTGGGCTCCCAGAAAATAAGGAATTCCTTGTTGATATGAGTAGTCTATCATTCCTATTAAGCCAGGCTCTCACATACACCCCCACTCAAAGGAATCGACGTCCTTGTCGGCCCATCAGGAACGTTCTATCGGTGCACTAGAGTTTTGGGCTCCAGTACCCCTTACTCGTGCATGGGCAGTAGTAGCCACCCTGGTAGTGAGGCCCAGCAAGGACTTGCCAGATACCAACACAAGAGAACCAAGACCACTGGCATGGTCTTGTCGGGAGGGCTATTGAACCCCCAGGCAAAGCAAGGCCCCGGCAAGGCGAAGCCCTAGGAAGGCCCCGCCAGCGCACGGGCCAGGTGTCGATCCACCTAGACGCGTGTCGTGGCGTCGATGTTGGAAGGGGATAAAGGTGCCGATGGGACGGGCTCCCATCCCGTCCCACTGATGGACGAAGATGCCCGATGGTGCATTAAATGCGCTTGTCCTACTCCGTCAGTGTTAGGTATGATAGCACTGTAGCTTTGTACACCCCGTGTACACACTGTACACCACCTGTTGGATCCCCTTCAGAGTATAAAAGGAGGCCCAGGGCGATACGAGAGAAGACTTTTGGATTTTTCGACTTTTGGGACTTTCTAGCTCACACGCGTGGCAGCTGCTCATAGCGCTCCTGTAGCTAGAACCCTAAGAACACTCTCAATACAACCAACCAGGAGTAGGGTCTTACGCATCCATGCAGCCCAAAGCTGGGTAAAGATCCCAGCATGTTGTTCATCAGACCGGCTCTTTCTGCGAGCCTTCCCCCCGCCGAACCGAAAGGGGTCCTGATGATCCCATAGCAGTTCATTCCCATGACATCTTTGGCGCGCCAGGTAGGGGGACGCTAGGTCATATGAACCCGTTCTAGTAATCAGCGTGCCAGTCTCTTCATACTCATCATCGCCATGGCCCCAAGAAGAAGGGCTTGACAGCAGTTGACCCATCCACATCCGCTGTCCTTGTATCTGCGCAGACAGGAGATGGCATAGACCTGGGTGGAGGAGGAGGAGGCGAAGGTTCAGAACTTCCGCGACGCTCTAGTGACCAAGGCCAAGCAAGCGGCAACACTCACCGCAGAGATGCCAATGGTGGCGCCAGGAACCCCCGTGCCCTCGGGTCTCAAGATGGAGCGGTACCGCCTGTGGGTGGTATGGTGAACTCCGGGGGCGGAAGGGTATCTTCTAGGGCACCCACGTCGACGCCTATGCCACGACCTTCTCAGGATGCGCATGGAGAGCCGCGTCACGGTGCCCGTAGTTCTCAACGTCCCCACGAGAAATCTCTCGCGCATCATTCCCAAGATGTGCGGGACCATCATGCTCACCAGCATGCAAGCAGGAGTGGCATGCCGACGCGGGACCGCAACGATGCTCCTTCTAACATGGTTAGGAGTTAGAGCACCTCACGTTCCTCCCGCCGTTTGCTGCCGAACACGTCGGAGGAAGCGATGGCGTGGGCGCACCTGCTCCTAAACTTCCCTCTGCTGCGAAGAAGCTCGACGAATGGAGAGCTACCATTCAGAGCCTCCTCAGCCTCGCAGTTAAGTTTCGGTCCACCAAGCCGGCTCATGCCAGTGGTGAGAGGGATAGAGGCGGTGCGACTTTGTTGCACCCCCCCCCACAACAACATCGCCGGTCGCTGACTTGACAGACCGACGCTTATGATGGTAACTCGACGACGTCGTCTGACCCACGGACACGGCGCGATCAGCGTCAAGTTCTTCGAGAACGTGGCAAAGAAGACGCTCAAACCGCAATCGAGCGGCGGCGGGAAGCGCGCCTCTAGTCTGATAGGAGCGCAGGGCCCATTATGGATAAATCTATGCTAGGGTATCCTATAGGGCCCACTGTGAACAAGTCTGCGGTAGGGTATCCTATCAACCTACCTTATGAGGTGGGTTGTCCAACGTTTACCCTTGAGCTGCGGCAAGTCCAGTGGCCCAACTCCTGCACCTTCAAGCTTGAAGTCCTAGAGAAGTATGATGGCAAGACCCATCCGTCGGAGTTCCTAAGCATCTACACCATTGCGGTGCAAGCTACCGGGGGTCCCGACGACAAGATACTCGCCAACTACTTCATGTTGGTGCTTAAGCCCAATGTTAGCTCGTGGTTGATACACTTGCCAGAGGGGTCCATCGCCTCATGGGCAGACTTGTGCCACGAGTTTGTTGGCGCCTTCACAGGAGGTCATCAAGCTCCTGGCCAAGAAAGTGATCTACACATCATCCCTCAGAAGGAGGGCGAAAATTTATGCAAGTACATCCAAATGTTCAGTCGCGTGCATCACAACATCCCAGACATTCATCTTGCCGCTGTTATCAGCATGTTCCATCAGAACATGCGCAACTACAGGATGTGGGAAGAGCTGGCGATGAACAAAGTCAGGGACATCGCCAAGCTTTATGCTTTGGCAAACAAATGTCCTCGGGCTGAAGAAGGGAGGAGACAACACAGCGAAGACGCCGGCACAGGGGTCGACTCTCAAGATGAAGACACCGCTACCCCGGCAAAGAAGGGCCAGCGGAGGAATAAGAAGCGCAAGGGCAAGACCATACTTTCCGTCGAGGGATCCGGCAACCTCGGTGCCGCCAAGAAGGGCAAGGTTGATGACCCCGGCAATGATGTTGCCGGGTGCGCCTCTTGCCACGCCCTGGCGGCTGCCAGCAAGCCGGAAGACTTTGACAACCAATATTGCAAGATCCATCACACCAAAGGCCACGATCTCCAAGACTGTTGGCAAGTTGATCAGCTTGCCAAGAAGCAGAAGGCCGAGTACGAGAGGCGAGACAAGGAGAAGGGCCAGGATGGTGCCGGGGGGTCCGGCAAGAAGCAGGTCGGCCGATGGAGTCGCCGTGGCAAGCCCAAGCACCAAAAAGACCGGCCCGCCGGTGGCCGCGACAAGCAAGAGGGAGATGATGATGACGTCGAAGAGGACGACGAGTCTAGTGAGCATGAGTTCTAGAAGGCTAAAGAGATGATGTGCATAGGGGGAGGTGCCTCGTCGCAATCCTCTCACCGCCAACTCAAACAGTGGGCGCACGAGGTTAACACGGCAGAGCCCTCTATCGATGCATAGAGACCTCTAAAATGGTCCAACACTCGTATCATCTTCGACTTCGAGAACTACCCTGGTCGCATAACTGCGGTCGGGTGCTTGCCGTTGTTGGTTTCGCCAACAATCCGCAACCTCAAGGTGACAAAGATGTTAGTTGACAGTGGGGACAGCCCAAACCTTATCTCACCTGATGTCATTTAGAGGCTACAAATTTGTGACAAAGATCTCGAGCTGACAGGCACTTTCCAAGGGGTCAATTCAGGAAGAACTCAGCCGAAGGGCAAGGTCACGCTACCAGTGACATTTGGCTGTGATATCAATGTCAGAATGGAGAAGATCGTTTTTGACGTCGCCAAGAACTCGTTGCCGTACAATGGCATCTGACGGGGTTTATACCCCTAGGTAGGCCAAAGCAACGGGGTCTTCCCCATTTCGCTTCGAAGAAAAACTACGCAGCCGGTTGGCCATGGCTGGCTGGAGGACGTCCAGCGCAAGCCAGCGCTGGCTGGCATCCCGGTCGGCTGGTCAAGGAGCCGGTTGGGCCCTCGACCGGCTGGGCGTGGCCGGCTGCCCACATGCCGGCTCTTCCGTTGACATCGGGACGGACGTGCCCCATCCCGTCCCTCTGCGCGTGGGTACGACGATGCGACGTGACCCGTACGACGGGCGGCCCTGTGGCTACAGTGGCCGCTTAAGCACCACCGCGCGTGGCTATAGTCCAACCGTCCGGGCCGCTGACCTCGGTGAGGGCGACCAGGCGGGGGAACAGTGCAGGCATGCCCTCGCCACTCGATTACCTACTGCGGCGTGGCTACAGTACCGTCGGCCATACCGGAGACTTCGGCCGGCTGGCGCTAGACGATGCTCCCCGGGCGGCCCGTGCCGCGGCAGGTGGGCGCGGGCCAATCACAAAGCCGTCTGGCGGGCCCCAGCGGGATATGGGACAGCTCGGCTGGCAGGCCCCACCAGCGACGAGATGCCACGAGCGGCGGGACCCACTTGACAGCTAGAGAGACTGACAGCCGGGTCCCCCCACCTTCGTACTTATGACATATTCTAAGAGCCAGGGGGTTATCCTATAACCCCCCCGGACCCCCATGCAACGGGGGCGGACGCACGAACGATCATCTCCACACATACCCTTCTAGCAGCAGAGGAAGAGGAGCCGACTACCCCTTCTTCATCCTCTAGACATAGCTCGAGGAGCAACATTGTACTCATTCCTATCCATCCAACAAAACCAAGCAGAACTAGGGGTGTTACCTCCCTCGGAGGGCCCCAAACATAGGTACATCGTGTGTCATCACCGCTGGTGCCCAATCTCGCACCCGGAGCCCAGCCGACGTGGGGCTGTGCCCGACCGCGGTCGTGTGGTTGCCGAAATCCTCGATGGCAAAATGCCCGTCTATGACACCCCCGTGGCCAACCTGCGGGCTCTCAAGGTGACCTACGAGGAATTGGACACCTTGGAGGGCGAAGAGTGTGCCGCCCACGAGCGCCACATCAAGGAGCTCATCGATGCTGCTGATGCGCAACAGCATCTGCTCGCAACAGGTGGCGCTGCCACTGAAGGCCCCTGGCCCGAGCACGAGGGCACGGGAACTATCGGCCGCCAGGCAGCCCAGTACTCCTGCTCCCCTCGCGTCTCCGGCCGTCGGGCCAAAGCGAACAACCCCCAGCCCTCTCAGACATCCGGGAGTGAGTAGCTGGCTGTTAGCAGCCGGCGCACCAACGAGTCGCCTCGAAGCGGCCGCCACCACGAAGCGCCGGCATCCAGCAGCCGACATAGCTAGGGGCACACACCGCCTCCACGATGCGAGTCACGGCAGTCGGCACCACCCACTGTCCGTCCCGAACTCTCGGCTCGGCTCGGACCACGCGTCCCCCGTAGCGAGAACGACGCCCGCTACCGCATCGAAAGACTCGCGCAATCTGCCCTCCTCGAGGAGGAGGGCTCGATTGGTTCATCCTGCTTCGGCCCCCGGATTCGCACCGAGTCGTTCCCAACCAGCTTCATGCTACCTAGGGACACCCCGAAATACAACGGGGCCGCGAAACCCGAGGATTGGCTGATCGACTACACCACCGCGGTGGGCATCGCCAGGGGGAATAAGCGCGTAGCCGTTCGCTACGCCCCCCTCATGTTGATCGGCTCGGCTCGAACCTGGCTCTACAGCCTGGCGGCCGGCAGCATCAACACCTGGACGGACTTCGAGGAGGCCTTCGTCCGCATCTTCACCGGCACCTACAAGCGGCTTGGCCATCCCCGTGAACTCGCCATGTGTGTTCAGGGGCCGGACGAATCCCTCTGCGACTACCTCACCCGGTGGACTGAGCTTCGTAACTCCTGCGAGGGGGTGCACGAGGTGCAAGCCATGCAATACTTCATCAAGGGCTGCCGGGACGACACCCCTCTCAAGCATAAGCTCCTATCCTCCGAGCCGGCCACGCTTGCCGAGATCATCACCAAAGCGGAGAAATATGCCATGGCCGATTTGGCCATCCGGGTCAAGACGACCCCGCCCGCCAAGACAACGACAACGTCGGCCACGACCCGGCCGGCTGCCGACAACCGGCAGCCGAAGAACAACAAGCGCAAGAATGATCAGCCGGATCCCCGCTACGGGAGCCGGCAGGTCAATACCGTCGAGGATCAGGAGTCGGCTGCCCAGCCTTCCGGCCAGCGCCAACGCACCGGCAAGGTTGCCTGGCAGCCGAAGCTCACCTTCGAGCAAATGCTCGATCTCCCCGCCAAGAACCATTTAGGGGCCAAACCCTCTTCACACATGCTTCAGCAGTGCAACTTCTCATAGCGATTCGCTCGGGGGGGACGGCCTTCCGGCTCCCCCCGCGCCGCCAGCCTGTGCGCTGGCCCCGGCCCAAGCTGCCGCCCCGGCGCCGGCAATGGCTCCAAACGACGGTCATCTAATCGACTAGTTCCCCAACCAGGACGGTTGCTACGTCGTCTTCACCACTGAAGAGACGGGCAAATACGCTCAGCGCCGACTCCACCGTGAGGTGAATGCCACCATGCCAACAACTCCCTAGTTCATGCATTGGTCGGAGAAGCAGGTCACTTCGAGCTAAGCCGATCACCCTGCTGTGATGCCGAATCCCGGCACTTATGCCTTGGTCCTCAACCCCACTATTGCCACCAAGGAGCGAGCTTGCCGCTTCTCGCAGATGCTGATAGATGGCGGCAGTAGCATCAACATCCTCTACCTCGACATGATGCATAAGTTGGGGCTGAATACAGAAGACCTACAGGCGAGCCGGAACGTTTTTCCACGGCATCGTGCCTGGGAAGTCCTGCTCCCCTGTCAGCAAGATCACGCTTGACGTCCTCTTCGGTGGACCCGGCCATTTCCGCCACGCGCCAGTACTGTTTGAGATCGTGGACCTCGCGAGCCCCTACCACGCACTATTGGGCCAGCCGTCTCTCGTCAGCTTCATGGAGGTTCCCCATTATGCCTACCTCAAGATCAAGATGCCGGGACGCAAGGGAATCATCACCATCAAGAGCGACTACAAGATGTTGCTCGAGTGCGCTCGAGACGGCAGCCGGCTGGCCGAGGCCCTGGAGATCGCCGAGGAGAGGCGACAGCTCGACCGGCTCGTGGCCCTTGCTGCCAGCCGGCCGGCCGTGCCAACTCCGCCCTCGCAATCCGTCGGTGAGGCCTCCTTCCAGCCGTCTAAAGACACCAAGCAAATCCCGCTCGACCCGGCCAACCGGGCTCAGTGCGTCACGATCGGCTCCTGCCTCCACAGCAAATAGGAAGGCAAGCTCGTCGACTTCCTCCGTGAGAATTGGGACATCTTCGCATGGTCCACCAAGGACATGTCGGGTGTTCCAAGGAAGTTCGTCGAGCACAAAATCCACGTCCGTCCGGACATCAATCCGGTCAAGCAACCCCTACGCCGCTTCTCCGAGGAGAAGCGGCATACTATAGGCGAAGAGATCGCCCGGCTGCTCACAGCCGGGTTCATCATGGAAGTGTTCCACCCGGACTGGCTGGCCAACCCAGTCCTGGTGCTAAAGAAGAACAAGACCTAGGGCATTTGCATCGACTACACCAGCCTGAACAAGGCGTGTCCCAATGACCCATTTGCCCTGTCGTGGATCGATCAAGTCATCAACTCCATGGCCGACTGCGACTTGTTGTCCTTCCTAGACGCCTACTCAGGCTACCACCAGATCAAGATGGATCTAGAAGACCGGCTCAAGACCTCCTTCATCACGCCCTTCGGGGCCTACTGCTACATCACTATATCCTTCGGCCTGAAGAATGCAGGCGCCACCTTCCAATGGTGCATGCAGAAGTGCCTCCTGCCTTAAATAGGCAGGAATGTCCACGTCTACGTCGACGACATCGTTGTCAAAACCAAGAAGCACTTCAGCCTCCTCGATGATCTCCAGGAGACCTTCGCGAACTTACACGAGTACAAGATCAAGCTCAACCTGGAGAAGTGTGTCTTTGGCATCCCTGCCCGTCAACTCTTGGGTTTCTTCGTGTCCGCCCACGGCATCGAAGCTAACCCCGAGAAGATCAGCGCGATCGAACGCATGCCGAAGCCGACCCGGCTCTGCAACGTCCAGAAGTTCACCGGCTACCTCGCCTCGCTCAGCCGGTTCATCAGCCGGCTGGGAGAGAAGGCCCCGCCCCTCTATGGGATCCTTCGCAAGACGGCTCTAATCGAGCCGGGTCAAACCAAGAGGTCGGGCGCCTTCGATTGACCTGACAAGGCGGAAGAGGCCTTCCGCGGCCTCAAGAAGACTCTCACCCACACGCCCATCCTAGCTGCGCCGGCTAAGAAGGAACCACTGCTCGCCTACATCGCAGCGACCACCCGCGTCATCAGCGTCGTCCTGGTGGTCGAGCGGCCGGAGGAGGGAAAGTCCCTGCCGGTCCAACGGCCCGTCTACTACCTCAGTGAGGTCCTCTCTGCGTCCAAGCAGAACTACCCCCAGTACCAAAAGATGTGCTACGACATATACTTCGCCACCAAGAAGGTCAAGCAATACTTCCAAGAGCATACCATTATTGTGGTGAGCACGGCCCCGCTTGGCGAGATCATGAGTGGCCGGGACTCCACTGGCCGGATCACCAAGTGGGTCATCGCCCTCGCCAATCATCAGATTTGGTACGAGCCGAGAACCGCCATCAAGTCATAGGCATTGGCGGATTTCGTCGTCAACTAGGCGGAGACGGAGTTCGTTCCGCATCCCCCAGACTCCACACATTGGCGCATGCACTTCGACGGCCCGAAAATGAGGACCAGCCTGGGTGCCGGCATAGTCCTCTCCTGCTCGAAAGGTGATCAGCTCAAATATGCCCTCCAGATCCACTTTGCTGCCTCCAACAACGTGGCTGAGTATGAGGCCATCGTCCATGGCCTCCGGCTTGGCAAGGAGATCGGCATCAGGCGCATCCTCTGCTTCAACGACTCCGACCTCGTGGTGCAGCAAGTATCTGGCGAATGGGACGCCAGGGACACAAACATGGCCAGCTACCGCTTCCTCGTACAACAGCTCATCGGCTCCTTTGAGGGTTGTGAGTTTCATCGCGTCCCACAGGTGGACAACGAGGCGGCGGACGCGCTGGCAAAGATCGGCACCACCCGACAAGCCATCCCAGCCGGCGTCTCCCTCGAACGACAGCTCAAGCTGTCAATCAAGCTTTCCCCAGGATCGGAGTCAATCTTCGTGCCGGCAGGCGTCGCCGGCCCATCAACGGTCCCGGCTGCCTATCCAGCAACTTCACCACCAGCTCCCGAACCATCGGCCACCCGGTCGGCTCCGATCGAACCGGCGGTGTCCGGGGCAGCCAGCCTCGGCGGCGCGGCCGTCATGATGATCATTGACCAGCCAGACCCGGGGGCTGACCAACCATCCCCGGAGGCCACCGAGCCGGTCCCGGGGGATGGCGAGCCGGTCCCCGGGACTGATCAACCAGTCCTGGGGACTCTCGAGCTGGCGGCCGTCTCGGCTCCCTCGTGGGCCCAACCATCCTAGCGTTTCTTCTGTGGGGCGAGCTACCTCCGGACGAGGCTCTGGCACGGCAGATCCAGTGCCGGGCCATGGCCTATGGCATCATCAACAACGAGCTCGTCCACCGCAGCACCGCCGGCGTCTTCTAGCGATGCGTCGAGCCGGAAAAGGGTCTTGAAATCCTCCTCGACATTCACCAGGGCGAGTGCGCGCATCATGCCACATCCCGGACCCTAGTGTCCAAGGCTTTCCGCCATGGCTTCTTCTGGCCGACGGCTCTCGAGGCGGCTAAGAAGTTGGTCAACGAGTGCGAGGGCTGCCAATGCTTCAGCATGCAAAGCCACCTATCGGCAACGGCCCTACAAACCATGCCCCTCTCATGGCCTTTCACCGTTTGGGGGTTGGACATGGTGGGCCCGTTCAAAACCGCTCGAGGCGGCATGACGCACTTAATGGTGGCCATCCACAAATTCACCAAGTGGATCGAGGCGTGACCAATCAAGAAGCTAGACGGCCCCACGGTTGTCCGGTTCATCGACGACATTGGGGTACGCTATGGCGTTCCCCACAGCATCATCACCGACAATGGCACTAACTTCGCCAAGGGCACGCTCGCGCGTTTCTCCTCCAAGCAAGGAATCAGGCTCGACCTGGCCTCCGTCGCCCATCCGCAGTCAAACGGCCAGGTCGAGAGGGCGAACGGCCTCATCCTATCTGGCATCAAGCCTCGGCTCGTGACGCCGCTGGTAAGGTCGGCCGGCTGCTGGATCGACGAGCTGTCGGACGTCCTTTGGAGTCTCAGGACCACCCCGAACCGGTCAACCGGCTACACTCCCTTCTTCCTTGTGTATAGGTCCAAGGCGATCATCCCCACCGACATCAAGTTCGATTTGCCTCGGGTCGCCCTATACGCAGAGAAGGACGCAAAGGAGGCAAGAGAAGACGGCGTCAACCTACTCGAGGAAGCTCGCGAACTGGCTTTGAGCCGGACGGCGATCTACCAGTAGAAGCTCCACCACTACCACAACAAGCGGATCCGGTCACTCTAGTTCCACGAGGGGGACCTGGTCCTCAGAGGGATCCAGCGAACCGCCAGACAACACTAGTTCTCCTCCCCATGGGAGGGCCCGTTCATCATCAGCATGGTGCTGCACAACAACGCGTACTACCTGATAGACGCCCGGAAGTCGCAGAAGCGCAAAAGAGATGCTTCGGTGAAGAGACGGAGCACCCATGGAATGCAGCACTCCTGTGCCCGTTGTACTGCTGAGGAAAGTCAATGTATGTATGTATCCCCATCCTTTTGGGCTTATGAATGCAATGGGTGCCCCAAGCCGGCTCTTGGGGCATGCCCCGTTTCGTTTCTTTCAAAAGTGTTCCTTACTCACCGGCTCCCCGGTCTAGCTCCCGGGCCTAGGGGCTAGCCGGCTGGGCCTAGAAACACCTCTCTGAAAAATGGCTAAGTAATGTGAGCTGGCCAAACTTCCCCACCCTTACCAGCTACAGAACCGGCTCCCGGCTGTCCGGCTGACGGGGCCTCGGAGCGACAAGGTTTGGCTCACGCAAAAGGTCAAAACAAAGGGAGACCCCTTCTAGGCCCAGCCGGACCCTCGCCATGTCTCTACCACTGTACTTACCCCAAACAACCCTCGCGACTCCTAAGTTTTTTACCGGCTCCCTTGAGGCGGACGCCCCGACCCAGCTATAGACCGGCTCCCGGCTGTTGGGCTGGTGAGCCCAAAACCAGAGGGGAGAAGGAATAGAAACGGAAAGACTCGAGCCGGGCAAAAAAAGGATAAGGATGAGACGACATGAGTCGCAAGGCAGTTACGACAGAATATTCATGGCATAAATATTAATGCAAAAATGGCACACGGCCAGCATTCAGTTCATTACACAAACACCCCCAGTGGGTGGATTTCAAGTCTTACATGCAGGAAGGAAAAAGAGAAAGATAAAAAAGATGCCCGAGGGCTCAGGCCACCGACTTGTTGCCAGCTAGCGTGCCCCCAGCCGACACATCGCGGGGCGGCTCGGTCCCCGCCCCGGAGGTGGTCGCGGCCTTCGGGTCGGCCTCCTTGTCGCGAGGCAGCTCGGTCCTTGCCCTGGGGGTGGTCGTGACCTTTGGGTTGGCCTCCTTGTCCTTCGAGGCAGACTCCTCGGTCTCGGCCAACTCGCCACTTGAGTCGGTGCTCACATCGGCGACTTCATCATCATCCGGGACCTGAGGGATGTCGAAGGAGTCCTCGGGCAGCGGCTCGCCATCCTCGCCAAGGAGTGGTAGGAATTCATCCGCGTTGCTGTACGACGCGAGCTTGTTGGCCCGCTGGACAAGGGCCGGCTTGCGGGCCTCCCGCTCTGCGGCCGGCACGTCCCGCATGGTCGCCAACCGGCCCAGGTCCACGCCACGTTACCGTGACGTGACGAACCGGAGTGCCATCTATGCTCCGGCTCAGGCAGCCGATGCCTTCCAGGCCTCGAGGCGAGGGATGGCGTGCTCCAACCACTGAGCCACGCGGTGCGTCGGAGCTCCCCCGCGGCCCGGCCACAACGCGGCGATGACCTCCTTGCGGAGGTCTTGAGCCGCTCCATGCTCTGCTCGAGATGGGTCATCCGCATCTCGACGGTGATCCCAATCTCGTCCATGTCCCATGCGGCATGCTCCTCAATGGAACGACCGCACTCCCGAAGGTATTCCCAGTGCTCCTCAACGGCATGCACAACGTGGCGATGAGTTTCTGGGAAACGCGCTGGAAGGAAGAAGAAGAGAAGGAAAGAAAAAGCAAGATGAAACACGAGAAACGGAAAGGGAAAGAGTAACCGGCTGAGGAAGGAGAGAGATTGTCACATACCTTCGATCGCGTCATCCACCCCAATGGCAAAGTGGTATGCCGCCTCGCGCTCCGACTTCCGAGTCGCCACCGAGGTGGCGAGGGAACCCGTGACCTCCTCGAGCATCCTCTTGAGGCGGGTCACCTCGCCTTGAAGGGTGGCTGTCCACAGGGCAGTGTCACCCGCCTCCTTGACGGCCGCCTCCCGGGACGCCACCTCCTTTGCTGCCTCGGCCTTGAGTCTATCCCGGGCCGCCTCCCTGTGGACCAGCAGCGCGGCCAGCCGGTCCGTCTCCTGCGCGGACGCCTAGACATCCTGCGTCAGCCAGTCTGGTTCGGTGACAAGCCTGGTCTTCTCCTCCCGAAAGGTGGCCATCTTGCCTGCAAGACACAACCAACGTCAGCCGGCTCCTTGGGGCTATATGCCTCTCCTACGAAGTGTAACCTACCTTGCACGCGGGCTAGCTCCTCCTCCAGGCGGTAGAAGCCAAACTTGTCGTGGTCGTGGATGGTGACCGCTTCCGCGAAGAGCTTCTTCCGCACGAAGGTTCCCTCCTATCACAAAAAAAGCAAAGGTCAAGACATGCTCAAAGGAGATCCGGCCCGGTTGCTCGTCAACCGGTCAGCCGGGCCGCATCTCGGGGGCTACACCCAGTGGGTGCGCTCGCGCGCCCCCACTAAAAACCCTAAGGCAAAGTGTCGGCTTACCTCCGCACACTGAAGGGCGGCGTCCGCCGCCTCTGCAAACTGGGCCAGCTCCTGCCGGCACCGGTCTAGGACGCTTTCCAGATCCGCGAAGAAAGGGACCGGGCTGCCTGCCTGGAGAGACGACAGGGCCGGCACGCTCGCCAGGGCATCCCAGTCCCGGACGACCTCCTGCATCGACCGCAGGGTCCTCCAGGCCCGGCCGCTGCTGCCGCCCGGGCTCGCCGCGGCTCTGGCCGTCGGGGGCGGATTGATGACGGCAAGGGACCAGGAGTCGCCTCCTGCTGCCTCCCCGCCCAGCACTATCGCCGCCTCCTCTCCCGGCCGCTCCGGCGCGTCGGTTGTGCCGGAAGGCACCTCCACCTCCATGGTTGCCGCCTTTGGGGCCGCCGAAACCTCCGACACCTCGACCCGGGCCGTCTCGGCTACAGGCGGGGTCACCTCCGGCACCTCAGACCTGGTTGCCTCGGGAGCCGGCTCCGTCGACGCCCCCCTCGCCTGGACCATTTCTTGCTTGGGCGGAGGCGCTAGCGGGTTCATAGTCGCCCCTCACGGCTCACTCGACGGGGGCCTCGACATGCAGGTGGACTCCGCTGCCGAGTCCGAAGCCCGTGGGGCTCGGCCGACCCCCTTCACCGTCGGCCGCTCGAGGTACCGGAGTGCGTGGCCCCTCCTCACGTCCCGGACTTGGAGACTCGCAGCTCCGCGAGCCTCCTCTTCTCCTCCCACTGAGTGGCTGCGTGCTCGCGGGCCAGCCGGCTGGCGGCGTCCATCTGCTCCCCTACCGGCTCCTCATCGTGGAGCTCGATGGGGTCGCTGCAATGTCCAAGGACCGGTCATTAACCGGCTCGCGAAGCAAAAGTAAAAAACTTACGTAGAAACAAAGAACTTACGCGATGACGAGGGGCAAGGCCCGCTTGGCGTGTGGTAGCGGCTTCCGCACAGCCATCTTAACCCACTTCGGACAGGGTGGTCGGGCCACCGGCCCCTCCTGAGCCGGCCTCTTCCCCCGGCCGGCCGCTTCGGGCACCAGGCCTGGAGCTCGCCGCTCCTCGCTCCTCCGGTCCTGGCGCACTGCGGGAGGCGGCCCATCTAAGATCACCAAATCATCATCATCATCGTCGTCGCCTGTCCAGTCCCTGATGGAGGGGGCAAGAGGGAACTCACTTGCTCCGTTGGGTTCGCTAGCCACTCCGGACCCCCCGGCTGCACTAGGAGCGCCATCTCGCGGATCCCCCGGCTCGTCGGCTTCTCCCGAGGAGTCCACACCTTCCTCCGCAGGACCTCCCGTATGAAAGTCTTCAGAGTCGGAGACCTCGCGCTCCGCCTCGAAGATTTGTGGGTGCGGGCCGTCCGGCGTGTTCGGTCGCACCAGCAGCTGCGGCCAGCACTTCAATGTAAGCTCTCCAGCTGGCTGCCGGCTGGAGAATACCAAACAAGAAAGAACCGCCTTGACGAGAAAACTCACCAGGGGAGGCCGGTTGATGAGATTGTACGGCTCCATGCCGAAGGACCACGAGGCGGGCTTCAGCTTGAATGTCATGAGGGTATTCACCTGCTTCGCCACCTAAGCCGGCGTCAGCTCGACGGTGGACTACCGGCAGGGGTCGTGCCGGCCAGACATGTCGCAGATCTGGTGTGGTCTCATCTGGAGGGGCGACACCCGGCATGAGATGAAGGCCGCCACTAGGTCGGAGGCAACCAGCCCCTCAGACCTCTTTAGTTGCGTGAGCCGGGCCAACTCGTCCAAGGTCACGCCGCGCGGGGTAGAACCCAGCCAGTTCTGTTGGGAGGATTGTCTGTCCTCAAACGGCGGCAGCCGGATGTAGTTCGTCCTCGGGTCGACGTTCTTCACGTAGAAGAATGTTCGGTGCCACCCCTTGATGGAGTCGATCAGAGAGAGGGGGAAAGCGAGCGACGCCCCGGCAGCACACCACCGTGCCCCCGCATGCGTTGCTCTTCAAAGGCTTGAGGTAGAAAAGGGCATTGAAGAACTCGATGAAGGGGAGGATGTCGAGATACCCCTCGCACAACGCCACGAAGGCGAAGAGGTACAAAATCGAGTTTGGACCAAGGTTGTGTGGCTAGAGGTCAAAAGTATCGAGGAGAAGTCAGAAGAAGATGCTCACCGGAAGCCCGAAGCCCCGGGAGAAGTGCCAGAGGAACACGACGTGTTCCCCTGGCTGTGGCGTCAGTACTATCTTATCGTTCGGTGCGCGTGCGGCCACCCGCTCCGCCGGCGGCAGCATGCACGCCCGGCGTAGCTCGGCGATGTCTGCCTCGATGACGAAGGAGCCAGCCCAGCTACCACTACGTTCGTCAGCCCTCGTGGAGGCGGTGCGGCGTGCGGACGCGGGTGCGGGCTCGAGTGCGACGGCGTGTGAAGAAGGAAGAGCAACAACAAAGAAGGGTAGCGAGGAGGCAAGTGGGGCACGGGTACCTCTGCCTCCTGCCCTTCCTCACCTTTTATAGAGGAGGCCACGACCGGGGGACGTGAGATCAATTGTGCCCACTCCCCCCGGAAACTCCGCGCGTGTGGGTGGCCTTGGGCCGTAACGACCGCTTCGGGGGTAGAGGATCCGGCCCTGCACCCCGAGGCCTACTGGCTACTACGCCTGGGTCCTAGCAGGCTAGGCCCAGGTGACGTCCCGTCTCCCCGCATGCGCGGGACCCACCGCATCATTACGCGCCGCGTGGCGTGCTGCGTGCCGGCGCGGGTCCCGGTCTGGTGCGCCGGAACCCGAGGCGTCGGGTCCAATGGCCGACCCGATTGCCCTTGCGCCCTCGTGCCGGAGGCGGGTGGGGCTGAGGGGAAGCCGTCGGCTCCCCACCGTCCGCCAGACGCGGGCCCCCGTCGGCTTCGGGGACTACTAACGGGGTTTATACCCCTAGGTAGGCTAAAGCAACAGGGTCTTCCCCCTTTCGCTTCGAAGAAAAACTACGCGGCCGGCTGGCCGTGGCCGGCAGGAGGACGTCCAGCGCAAGCCAGCACCGGCTAGCATCTCAGACGGCTGGTCAAGGAGCCGGTTGGGCCCTCGGCCGGCTAGGCGCGGCCGGCTGCCCACGGGTCGGCTATTCCGTTGACACCGGGACGGACGTGCCCCGTCCCGTCCCTTTGCACGCGAGTACGACGATGCGACATGACCGGCACGACGGGTGGCCCTGTGTCTATAGTGGCTGCTTACGAACCACCGTGCGTGGCTACAGTCCAACCGTCCGGGCCGCTGACCTCGGTGAGCGTGACCGGGCGGGGGAACAGTGCTAGCATGCCCTCGCCACTCGATTACCTGCCGCGGAGTGGCTACAGTACCGCCGTGCGTACCGGAGACTTCGGCCGGCTGGTGCTAGACGATGCTCCCCGGGCGGCCCGTGCCGCGACAGGTGGGCGCGGGCCAATCGCAGAGCCGGTTGGCGGGCCCCAACGGGAGATGCAACCGCTCGGCTGGCGGGCCCCGCCAACGATGAGACGCCACGAGCGGCGGGACCCACTGGCCAGCCGGAGAGACTGCCAGCCGGTCCCCCCACCTTCGTACTTATGACATATTGTAAGATACGGGGGGTTGGCCTATAAAACCTCCCGATCACCCCATGCAACGGGGGCGGACGCACGAACGATCATCTCCACACATACCCTGCTAGCAGCAGAGGAAGAGGATACGACTGGACCTTCTTCCTCCTCTAGACACAGCTCCAGGAGCAACATTGTACTCATTCCTATCCATCCAACAAAACCAAGCAGGACTAGGGGTGTTACCTCCCTCGGAGGGCCTCGAACCTGGGTACATCGTGTGTCATCAATGCTTGTGCCCAATCTCGCACCCGGAGCCCACCGGCGTCCTCAAGCCCCAATCACCTACGATAAGCCACCCCATGGCATCTGTCGTGAGAAAACGACGATAGCATCCTTCGTCGCCCGGCACTAGCCAAGTTCATGGCAGCCACCCACTTCGCTTACAACTTGTTGAAGATGCCCAGGCCAATGTGCGTCATCACTATCAACTCCGACAAGAAGAGCGCACTTATCTGCGCCGACCAACTCTACCAGGGTGCAGTCGCAGCACCTGCCACCAAGGCACTTGCTCCTATCGCTGAAGCTCCCCGGGGGAGGACCGGCAGGGCCTCTGGCGCACGTTCCGACAAGCGCACCTCCTTGGAGTGTTGCGCTCCCATTGATGATGTGCCAGAGAGCTCCATCGGCAAGAGCAAGAAGTCCAAGGCAGCTCCGCCAGAGACCAAGAAGGTGCCCACCAAGTAGGACGGCACGGGGGGAACTTTCACCATAAGTTCCACCCTTGAGGACAAATAGGAAAGAGCACTCGTCACCTTCCTACGGGCGAATGTCAATGTGTTTGCATGGCAACCATCTGATATCCCCGGCGTTCTTAGGGAGGCGATTGAGCACCACCTTGTCGTCTGCCCACACGCGCGGCCCGTCAAGCAAAAGGTCCGGAAGCAAGCTTCGGAGCGGCAACAATTTATTGCTGAAGAGATCAAGAAACTAGAAGCGGTTGGCTTGATCATAGGAGTAGTCCATCCAACATGGTTGGCCAATCAGGTTGTAGTTGGCAACGCGAATGGGAAATGGAGCCTATGCATTGATTTCACACACATCAACAAAGCCTTCCCCAAAGATCCTTTTCCCTTGTCGCGCATCGACCAGATTGTGGACTAAACCGCCGGCTGTGACTTCTTGTCTTTCCTTGACGCCTATTTTGGCTATCATCAGATTTTCATGGCCAAGGAAGACGAGGAGAAGACCACATTTATCACCCCATGTGGTATGTTTTGTTTTTTGTGTATGCCTTTTGGATTGAAAAGTGCTAGTTCTACCTTTGCAAGAGCGGTCCAGATTGGTTTTGAGCCCCAGCTACATAGAAATATGGAGTCTTATATGGATGACATTGTGGTCAAGACCAAGCAGAAAGCTAGCTCATATCAGACCTAGAAGAGATATTTACAAACCTACGCAAGATCAACATGAAGCTCAACCCTGAGAAATGTGTGTTTGGCGTCCCATCCAACAAGCTTCTTGGGTTCTTTGTATCTCAACAAGGAATCGAAGCAAATCCCGACAAGATCAAAGCAATTGAGCATATTGAGGCACCAAGACGAGTCAAAGATGTGCGCCGTCCTGCCGGCTGTGTTGCTGCTCTGAGTAGGTTCATCTCAAAATCTGCTAAGCGCGCCCTGCCCTATTTCAAAATCTTGAAGAAGGCAGGCCCAATGAAATGGACTCCGGAAGCGGAGGCAGCGCTGTAGGATTTGAAGAGGTACCTCTCCTCTCCGCCAGTCCTAGTCGTGCCAAAACCACAAGAGCCGTTGCTTCTATACCTAGTGGCAACAAATCAAGTGGTGAGTGTCGCACTAGTGGCTAAAAGAGAAGTTGATGAAGAAGCAGAAGCAACCGCAAGACTACCAAGTAACGAGCCAGGGCATTCCCCGGCAGGGTCTAGTGCCGGCAAGGAAGGATCTGCACAGTTGAATGGGACAATCCAAAAGAAGAAGGTGGTGCGGCGCCCAGTCTATTTTGTCAGCTCCCTATTGCAGGGGGCTAGGTCAAGATATTCTGGCGTGCGAAAGTTGCTCTTCGGCCTTCTTATGGCCTCGAGGAAGCTGCGCCACTACTTCCAAGCACATGAGATGACCGTTATCACCCGCTTCCCACTACAGAGGATCTTGCGGAACCCGGAAGCTAACGACAGGATTGTGGAGTGGGCTTTGGAACTATAAAGCTTTGGTCTTAAGTTTGAAAGAACTTCGACCATTCAGAGCAGGGCCTTGGCGGAGTTCATTGCAGAGTGGACCCCAAAGCCCGATGAAGAAGTTCCAGAGTCAACTCTCCCTGGTAAGGAAACCGATCAATAGTGGATCATATATTTTGATGGAGCTTTCTCGCTGTAAGGCGCCGGTGCCGGATTGCTTCTTGTCACACCCACCGGAGAGCACCTCAGATATGTGGTTCAGATGCACTTTCCTAGGGAGAGATCAATGAACAACATTGCTGAGTACAAAGGGCTGCTTGCCGGTCTCGGGATCGCGGCAAACCTTGGGATCCAGAAACTTATTATCATAGGTGATTCTCAACTTGTCGTTAGGCAAGTAAACAAACATGACCAGAGCTCATTGATGGAAGCTTATGTAGATGAAGTAAGGAAGTTGGAAGAATGTTTTGACGGCTTGCAAATGGAGCACGTTCCACATGCAGAAAAAAACGTTGCCGATGGCCTGTCAAAGTGTGCTACCCTTAAGTTACCTGTGGAACCGGGAACTTTTGTGCTCCAACTAACTCAACCCTCTGTGACACCATCAACTGGACAAGAAAAGAGAAGGAAGTTAAGTTCTGGAAAGTATTTCCTGGCAAGGCTCGCGGAAGCCACCGGCGAGAAGGTTGCCAGATAGAACGACAGGCTTGTTGGTGAGTACTGTGCTCCGGCAGTGCCCCCAGCCCTTGCCGTGGAAGCACACGCTCCCGCCAGGCTTGCCATGGTGCAAAAGGCTCCGGCGGGCCCTCGGGCCCTTGCTTTGAGACAAATGCTACCCCGGTAGAGGATATGCCTTTAGTCCTTGTTGTCGAGCCCCAGGCTCCAGCATGGGCGCAGCACATCGTCCGTTTCCTTTAGATAGGAGAACTTCCTGGGGAACAAGAAGAAGCAGAGAAAGTAGCCCGCCGGTCCAGTATGTACCAGTTCGTGGACAACGTCCTGTACAGAAAGAGGCTGAATGGTGTGAAACTCAAGTGCATTTCCCGGGAAGACGGACTGGAGCTGTTGGCAGAGATACATGGAGGCATATTTGGCTGCCACATAGGATCAAGAGCCCTTGCCGGAGAGGCATTCCGGCAAGGCTTCTTTTGGCCCACTGCCCTCCAGTATGCAACGGCATTAGTAACCAAGTTTGAGGCATGCCGGTTTCATTCGAAGAGATTACATCAACCAGCTCAAGCCCTTCAAACAATCCCTCTCTCCTGGTCGTTTTTGGTCTGGGGGCTCAACATCTTGGGCCCCTTCCCTCGTGCTATCGGGGGCTTTGAGTACTTGTAGGTTGCAATTCACAAGTTCACAAACTAACCGGAAGTGGAAGCAGTGAGAAAGGTGACATCATAGTCACCCGTCAAGTTCTTCAAGGGACTAGTTTGATGCTTTGGTGTTCCCAACAGGATCATCACTAACAACGACACACAGTTTACGAGCCGCACCTTCATGCAGTATGTCCAAGACCTTGGCAGAAAAATCCTTTTTGCTTCCATTGCCCACCCAAGGAGCAACGGACAAGCGGAAAGGGCTAATGCTGAAGTGTTGCGAGGCCTCAAGATGAGGACTTTCGACAAGTTGTACAAGTGCGGAAGGCGCTGGATTGATGAGTTGCCGGTGGTTCTTTGGTCAATCGGAACGACACAAATCGAGCTATCGACCAGACACCCTTCTCCCTCATCTATGGGGCAGAGGCAGTCTCCCCAGGGAACTCATATACGGATCACCTTGAGTGCTCGCTTATGATGAGCTGTATAAAGAGAAGTTACGGCAAGACAACGCGGCGCTCCTTGAGGAAGACTGTCTTCAGGCTGCTCTGAGAGTTGCATGCTACCAACAAGCTTTGCGCTGCTACCATAGCCGCAAAGTTAATGCCAGAAGTCTTGAGGAAGGCAACCTTGTTCTTCGGCAAGTTTAGTCCGCCAACAATTCCAATAAGTTGACGCCAAAGTGGGAAGGCCCTTATTGGGTAGTATGAGTCACCAGGCCTGGCACAATTCGTCTGGAGACCGAAGATGGCATCCTATTGAGCAACTCCTGGAATATCGAACACTTTCGCAAGTTCTACCCATAAGGCGCGGTTACCGGGCCTCCCAGCAACCATCATTTGTACAAGTCTTGCCATTGAAGCATGTAATCCTTGGTACAAAGCCAGGCTCAGCCCTGTGCGTAGTTGAATAAAGATAAGTGTTCTACAATCCTGATCAATTCTAATGTTTACTTATCTACATGTTTGTCTGAAGTGTTGCATTGCACTTAATCCCGACAAGGGCTAACGGACAGCCAAGGTTCCATATCCATATTTTCTCTTCTTTCTTTTTCTCAAAGGACAGAAGGTCACCTCGCGTGCAGCTTTGCCGGTGGGAATGGTGGTACGTATACCTATGAGCGACGTCCCAAAAAAAACTTGTCGAAAGGAGCATGGCAACAACAAGATAATTTGCAAAAACCCCAAGTGAATCCTTGTCGTGAAGTTATTTTCCTTGGGCGATTTCGGCTTCTGTATGGAAAACCTGCACGCACAGGAACCTTGCCACGGTTGGCTGCGCCCTCACCGTGTTCGGGACCGCTCAATAGCTTAAGTGGTCTTGCACACGCTCCTTGTTTTGTTTCGAGTCTGCTCAATGACTCAAGTGACAGCGCTTGCGTCCTTATTCTGTTTCGAGCGAGACCAAAACCTTGAACGGCTGTACCAAGGACGCCGAGGTATCTTGCCGGCAGTAGCACTTCCAGCAGGCTTCTAAGGACCCGTTCCTTGAAGCGCTCGAGGTAGGGCTACACGCGTCGGCAAGATTTTCCCAAGAAAGCATAGGGAAAGTTCCATACACACAAAAAGGTCTGACAAGGAAGATAATACACAGTCACTCAAGATAGGGTTAAATTTACATAAGATATCGCTTTTACCTAAGTACATCTTTATTTGCCTTTCTCCCCTAGGGGAGATTACAAGAAGAAACAGATGGACAGGAGAGGCAGGCTACAAGAAGAAAAATATGGCGAGAGGCCCCCGGCAGAAGCCCAGCCTGACCCCTCTGGACCAACACTTCATAGAGGAGCAGGGCTACCAGATGGGCAGGCAAGAACCTAGCCCCTCCTGGACCAGCATTGCACGAAGGAGAGGGCCAGCACGGGCGAAAAGGGGGATGGACCCCAAAAGCCGAAGTCCATGGGCCTGCCGAAAGACCTAGCTGGAAAATGAGGCAGCGCCCAGGACTAAGTCCCCCGGCAAGGACATCCTGTTGGGAGGGGAGAGGCATGACGCTAGCGGTGATGGTGCAGCCGGCAGTTAGTCCGAGCTCGAGTCGTCAGGCTCCGACTTGACAGCTCCCGGGCTCATCATCGCTGTCTTCGCCGTTGTCCTCCTCATCACTCTCGCCCGAGGACAGGCTTTCGACATTGCTCGAGCTCTCTTCGCAGCAGCTGAGGCGGACGCCGGAACGCCCATAAATCTTGATGGAGAGCGTATTGAGCTCCGTCATTTTAAAGCAAAGGACATGCCTCGCCTGGAGTCTTCCAGACGCGCCCGAGGAACATCACGCGGTTCGTTGGGTACTCAACATTTACACGCGTCGCACCGTTAAAACAACCAGCCACCCATAACCACAGGACGGGCGGCTCGTCACTCTTCATTGCCCTGGCAAAGAGGCGACGGAGGCGCAGATGGCTCTGGAGGGGACCGGCTAGCTCGAGGACGAAATCCAGCACCATCCCCTCTGCGTGGGTCTCCTCAATGGAGAGGCTCGGCGTCGGAGGAGGGGGTGGAGCAGCGCTCCGCCTCCCTCGACCTCGGCATCCATGGCGGCCGCGACCCCTCGCGCCTCTTCCACCGCGCGAGCTCGAACCACCCTCCGCCTCCATGGCTGAAGCGGCGGTGTAACAGCCCGGGACCGATGCTCCAGAAGATTCCAGAACATTCCCCTTTTATTTCCGTTCTCGTCATGTGTTCGTCTGGCTGTTGCATTCATCATCGCATCATTCGCATCATCTGCATAGCATCATCACTCGTTTTCGAACTTGCATCCGTCCGTAGTTGCCGGTTCTCTTCGTTCTTGCCGTTGCCCGTTTTGAGACCTACCACACACGCACGCGCCGCGGCACCATTTAAAATAAAACCGTTTTTAAGTGTGCGCAAAAATATTCTCGGATTGAGCTGAAACTTGGCGTGCAGTCTTG
The DNA here is from genome assembly GCA_022496015.1 of Hordeum marinum. NCBI lineage: Eukaryota > Viridiplantae > Streptophyta > Magnoliopsida > Poales > Poaceae > Hordeum > Hordeum marinum. Next base: position 59,695,747 of record CM039677.1, read on the forward strand.
TTATGTTGTAGGTAGACCGGCCGTGAAATTTCGTCGCGTTCTAAGTTCATTTGATGTCTCGTCGGTCTGTTGTAGCAGTGCGGTTCTCGGTTTATCGGACGTTTTTCGGTATTTTAAAACCTTCGTGTCACAGGTCGCAAACCTTCCCTCTCTTCCCCACCTAGCCCATCTATGCTAGCGTACTTAGCCCGTCCTCCGTTCATGGTCGTCGGATCACGATCGGATGGACAAGGTCCAACCCCCAGCCCCTAGTGCCTTCGCTATATATAACCCCATGGAGAGAGCTCTCACTCTCTCTAGGGTTTCCCCCATGGAAAATTGCAGCCACACCCCTAGAAAACCCCACCTGCTAGCCCTCCTCCCTCCAGATCCCACACGCCTAGCCCCCAGCCAAAATCTGGCCCTCGAATCGCGATCTAGAGGCTCGGATTCGCCCATTTCCCACCTACCGGACATGTCCGGCGGCCAACCCGGACATGTCCGGCGACCACAGAGCTCCCCGCAACCTCCGCAGCCGCAACGCAAGGGACGAGCAACCCCACCGGCCGGCCTAGCTGGAGCCACCGCCGCCAGTCGCCGCCGAAGCAGGGCCTCCTCCTCCTTCTCCTCTCCTCCCTTCCTTTCCTTCTCCTTCTCCTCTCCCTGACCCGGCCTCTCTCTCTTCTGCCATGGACAGGAGCTGCAGCGCCGCCGATCTCCGTGCTCCGCCGCCGCCAAGGCTTCTCGCCACCGGGAATGGGGAGCTCCACCCCCGATCTACTCTTCCCCGGCCTCTCCCTCGCCGGATCCCGCCTACCTGTGTAGCCCTTGCCGCCGTTGACCGCCGCCATGGCACGTCCAGCCGCTCGCTCCGCCTCGCCCCGCATGGGACACGCCAGCAGGCCCAGCAGCCTCCCCTGCCACCGATCGGCCAGCCGGCCCAGGGTTAGCCCAGCCAGCCTCTTTTGTTTTTTTAGGTCATTGCGATTTTAAAACGATTATATCTATTAATCCGTGCTCCGTACAAAAATAGTATGAATATGTAAAATGGTTAGAAAATTGCGTAGATTAATAATATGTCATTTTCATCCATGCCTAAATATCTAACACGTCATTTTCCTGTTATGTTGCATAATTGCATTTGTTGCATTGTCATATTTATTTAACGTGCATCGTAATTAATCAAAATCATATATTAAAAATGTTCATATCATCGGCATCGCATTTTCATGCATGGTAAAATTGTCGGCATCATGTTTGCATTTATTTTGCTTAAATGAATTGCTATAACGTGATTAGGCCTAATACTCGCATAATTAATTGTGATTAATTTTCTACATGAACCTATGCATATTATATATGTTTTCGGGGTAGAAAAATCCATGTGATTTATCTGTGCATTTAGTTTTGTAATTTGAGAATTTTGTGTGCATGTCATTGTTGTCGTGATGCCCTTTTGTCATTTTCGTGGGATTTAATCCCTGCATGATATGTATTAATCTTCAACATGAGAAGTGCCCTTTGATATGTGTCCTAGACCATGAACATTTTGTTTGTCATAGAAATGCATGTTTAGGTGTTATTTTGTTGTTGTCAACTTGCTATAAAATTCTGCTGTTTTGAGATGCTAAAATATTTCTAAGTCTGGAATCTGTAATATTTTGTTGCTGTCTTGCCATGCGATTTGCTAGTGATCTAGAACCCTTTTGTGGTAGGTGTAATGGAGTTATTTGTAGTTGATATTTTGCTTTAGTATGATGTTAAGTTACATGCCATAATATTATCTGTAGCATATAGTTTTACTGCTGTCAATATGCCTTCGTGATAAAAACTGCATTGTCAAAAACTGATATTTTCACCAAGTCTAAAACTGTTATCAAGTAGCCACCTTGTGAGCTTCCTACCTTGTGGTCCGTGCAAGTTTGGAATATGATTTGTGAAGATGAAATGAAGTGGATATTGTATAATACTGCCCCATGCTTAGTTTGTGCATTTTGGAATCTTGTAGCTTGTTGTTTTCATGGGTGCAAAATGCTATCTTGTTGTTTTTGGCAGATTTCAACTAAAACTTGTTTCGTTGATTGTGGTTGAACCGTAGCTCCATTTTGAACATGTTGCATATGAAACTTGCTTAGAATCTCATGTAGCTTCATAATAACTTGTTGCATTCATGAATTGAAATGTTTGTGATTGTATTTTCCATGGATTTGCATTCATGACATGTGCATCTTGTATTGCTCATATCTTTTAGACTGTAGCTCCGTTTGAGATGTTCCATATATGTAAATCGACTAGAACGACGTGTAGAATGTCATGGTATACTTTGTTCTGCTGTTTAATAAATATAAAATATGATTAGTTCAGATATGGACCAATTTCGAAATAAACATATGAGGTCGTTTCGGAAATGCTATAAGTTGTTTCCGGCCTCATTTAAAATGCCTAGGTAGAGAGTTTACTTATGATTCACCACTTGCCATGTTTAACAACATTTAATATTGTCGTGTACCTAACAAGAGTGAACTAAATAATTCGAACATGGAGTTTCGTCAATATGCAACTCGTTGCATATTGAGCTTCACTTAATGTGTAGTACTGATTGTCGTGAATTGTCATGCATTGCATATTAAACCGGACATGCATCATATTTGGTTGTGCATCGTGTCATGCATATGTTGTGGTGTATCTTGTGTTGATTGTTTGTTTCGGATTGCTTCTTCTCGATAGAGTTCCGAAAGCGTTCGGAGTGTGAGGATTCGTTCGACTACGTTGGTTCGTCTTCTTCATGGACTCGGTCTTCTTCCGAGCAGGATCTCAGACAAGATGACACATTTCCCTAGATATCATTACTATCATTGCCATGCTAGATGTCTCGTTTTCTTTCGCTATGTCACTCTACCTACCACATGTTTGACAAGCCTCCCAACATTGCCATGAAAAGCCTCTAACCCCTCCACATCCTAGCAAACCTTTGTTTGGCTATGTTACCGCTTGCTCAGCCCTTCTTATAGCGTTTTTAGATGCAAGTGCAATTGCTTCCATGTGCCAACATGGACATTCTTTTGTTATATCACAATATTGCTGCTATTTAATTTAATGCACATATATACTTGGTAAAGGGTGGAAGGCTTGGCCTTTTGCTCAGTGTTTTGTTCCGCTCTTGCCGTCCTAGTTACTTGTGAACCGGTGTTATGTTCCATAATTGAGCGCTCCAAACATGCTCGGGGTTGTTATGGGGACCCCATTGATTTTCAGGTTAGAATAAAGCTTGTCTGGCAAGGCCCAACATTGGTACTCCATTTGCCTAATAACTAATAAAATTGCATAGGGCACGCGCGGATAATTTAATCAACCCCCGGGCCAGTGCTCCTCATGAGTGTTGGTCCAAAATGGGTTGTCTGCGAGGCCACCTCGAGGAAACTTGGGGATTGGTTTTTTTTCCTCGTAGCTAGTCCTATCCGGTCGTGTCCTGAGAACGAGATACGCGTCTCCTATCGGGTTCGTCGACACGTCAGGCGGCCTTGCTGGATTTGTTATACCTTTCTCGAACGTCTTGAGTGAGGAATTCCGATTATTCTTCGGGCTATCTCGAGGTGTTGGATTTCCTTTGGAATTACCTAGGATGATCACGAGATCCGTGGTTAAGGTTATTCCTGTTGTGCGTGGTTAATTTATGGTGGATGAGTTGGAGCACCCCGGCAGGGTTAAATATTTTTGAGAAGCCGTGCCCGCGGTTATGTGGCAATCTTGGATACTTTGTGTAACACCCGGTCATAGCAAACCTGAAGTAAACTCAAATAAAATAAACCAACTGTGTGCGTAACCGTGACTGTCTCTTCTCGTGAGTCCTTATCCGAAAGAGGACATGGTGGGGTTATGTTTGACGTAAGTAGGTGTCCAGGATCAGTTAGTGATCATTTCTAGTTCTCGTCCGTTATGCGTAGACCACCATACTTTAATTTCTGTGTTTGTAAGTTAGCCACTCAAATAAATGCTTAGTCGCTTGCTACAGCCTCACCACTTAACCATGCCTTACCTATTAAGCTTTAATAGTCTTGATACCCTTGGAAATGAGATTGCTGAGTCCCCATGGCTCACAGATTACAACAACAACAGTTGCAGGTACAGGTAATGTGATGAATTGACGTGAGCGAGTTGCTTGATTCGATTTGGAGTTCTTCTTCTTCTTCTTAAATCTTGGATGGGTTCCAGGCGGCAGCCTGGGATAGCAAGGGTTGATGTCATTTTATCGTTTGATTTCGTCCGTAGCCAGACCCTGCTCTTATGTATGATGTCTGAGATGTTATTGTATTGATGTGACTCTGATGTAGCTTGTGGCAAGTGTAAGCCAATTCCATATACTCATCTCTTTTGTACATGTACTTGTAATGTTGTCCATTCTTGCGAACGCATCGAGATGCGCTTCTATCCCTGTCGAGGCCCTCGTGCCAAAATAAGGATAGGACCGCATCTTGGGCATGACAAGTTGGTATCAGAGCCTGTACCGACCTAGGATCCCCCTTCATTGATCGAACTTGGCCGAGTCGTGTCTAGTGAAAAACTATTTTGAGTCTAGTTATATCGGAGAGTAGGATTCTTTTTACTCCTCTTATATGCTCTGGTGAGGTATTCGACTTAGGAATTTTGATTATGCTTCTCTTCTCGCTAAAAAAAATTTAGGATCACGCGGGTATTTTGGAAACTATATGATGCCGATGTGACGGAGTTCTGTGTTGGTGCCTCCTGTCTAACTTGATTTCTTCCAGGGAGTTGAGCTCCGAGGGATTCTTGACAAATCGTTATCATTCAGTTTTCTTAGTATCTCAGGACGAAGGGTTTTCGGAATTGCTTCAATACTTATCGTGGTGAGATAAGGTCGGAGTCACCCAGTACTGGGGAGGCGTCCGGGGTACCACCATGGTTTAGTATCGTTGTGAGTTCGAGGATTCGAGATTAGACGAGTTTGCGGAGTTTCTTGAATTATGGTGTGGAAGGTTGCGGGTGCAGTTGCAGCTAATTACCTAGGGTAGGTTCCTGGGTCCGCAACCCGAATCGCATAAACAAGAAAGTTTTTGTAAGTTCTTAGGTGGGAATTCAAGTAGGTACCTAGGATTATCTTTCCAACAAGTGCATAGTGGGTATGTATTTGTTTTGGCTTGTTTCGTAAGCCTCATCCTTCATTTTGTTTTGAATATGGTAATTCAAGTTGCTTCGATGTCAAGTGGTGAATCCACATCTTGCTAAGAAGTGTTCTCATTTTTCTACGGGAATGCTAATTCTTTTCATCATTCAAGTTATCATATCAATTCTTTTCTTGTCGGTGTGCTTCTCTTCAAGATAATTCTATCCTCTTCAATATTGCAAGATCAATCCTCACATTTTGTTTTGGAGTTGTCTCATATGTTCCAAGTTTTCTTTGTTTTTCTGACCCTCCCACCATTTTTCTTCTATGATTAATTCTCATCCAGGTGCCTTTCTCTTCATTGATGCTTCCGCTATCTTTTCTTCCGTTTTGTATCCTGTGATTCTTGTGAATATTCTCAAGAGTTTCATTTAAAGATCTATCCTCATTCTTTGTTATCGTGGTTATTCTTCTCCGGTGATTCTTTATGAAGATTCTCAGTGCTCAAGTTATCATTTGTTAGTATTCATCTTTGTTTTTATTTCCGGTGGTTCAATTCAAGTTCTTGGTGTTCATCATATCATTTTCATTCTCCTATTGCTCTCCCATGTTGGAAATTCTTATCCAAGTATCTCTTGTTTAGTCATCTCTCTTTTCTATCTGGAGTGCCGAAGATATCTCAGAAGACTTTCATTTCCATTCATATCCTCTTAAATTATTTTGAGGTTTTCACCTCATCAAGTTCGTAATTTGTTCCGGTGCAATCTCTCTTTTAATCAATTGTTTCAACGGTGGTTTCTTTTGAGTGGGCCCATAACCCACAGGTCTTTCCCCAGGATCCTACCTGACTCTTCTAATCTTTCCAGAGATGTTTTCAAGTTCTTTTCAATATGATGGAAGAATGAATTTCATAAGTCATGTGCCTTCTCGATGATCGTCTAAATCATTTTCATTGTTGGCTCAACCTTTCTAAATTCATTCTTCCGGAGCATCTTAGTAATTCATGGTGTTTTTTCTCGTCATCATTCTCTGCTTGAAGACCGAAGGAGAGTTTCTCTTAAATCGTTGTTCGTTCTTCCAAAGATTCTTGGTTTCAAGCTGTTGCTATCGTCTCAAATTGTTTTTTTATCATCAGGGATCTCTCCCATATCTATCTGGTGCATTCAGAGTTGTTTTCATTTCTCGATCCTCCCGAAGGCCATCATTTTAGAAGATTCCTCATTCTCATCTTTCAGATTTCGTTCTCAAATTCTTCTTAATTGTTGTTCCTTCGTTCGTATCTCAATTATTCCGGTGCCTTTTTCAGTTTCTTTTAGGCAAATCTTGATCTCTTCATTCTCATGTCTCCTCTTTAGTTTCTCATTATTTCCGGTGCTTCGTTCAAGTTTTCTATTAGGTGGATCATGCTCTCTTCGTTCTCATGTTATTTCATTCATTTGCATTATCCTCTTTAGTTTTGAATTCTAACCGGTGTTCTCGTGCAAGACTTCTTCAAGTTTGTGCTCTATCTATCTTTCCTATCTTTTCCAAAAGAATAAGTGGTGTGCGAAATCCGTTGCTTGCCATCAATTTAACTTGATGAAGGATAGTCATATCATAATTCTTATTCTTGTGTCATTCAAGTGATCTCAATCCTTCTTCCGGAGTTGTTCATGATATCAAATTCCTTATCTCAAGTGGTCTTCTTTCTTTCCGGAGTTCCTAGTTTTTCTCAAGTATCTTGTCCCTAAGCTTCATCTAAATATTTGCAAGGCCTCAATCTTATTCTTTTTGCATCCTTCAATTCTTTTCTATCATCCTCTCATTTTCGGAGATTCTTCATAGTGGTTCATCAAGATTTCTTTCAGTTTCAAGTGTTCTTCAAGATTCTTGTTGGAGGTGCTCAAGTGTTCTATTTTAGATTTCAAGCTCAATTCCGTCTCCATTGTCTTTTGAGGTGGTGTTATTAATTCTTGACTATGAGGAGTTTCGACGGAAAATTGTCAAGAATAAGATAAGTAAACCCATCATTCCTTTCTCGGAGTTATCTAGGATTGAATTTCACCTAAAGCATTTGCTAAGGATTGTTGCTATCATGGTGTTATAAATGATTCAAGTTTTCTCCGCCTCTGGGTGTAAGAAGTTGTGCATATCTTGTTCCCCTTAATAAATCATTTGTTTCTGTTGTGGTAGGTTGTCACCTCATAATTCTGAGATGTTTTCCATAAGCCCACAACAAGCTAATTCTTTTCATTGTTGGTGTTCCAACAACTCCGTTCAATATCTTCTTCCTAAATATGCTTTCAAACCCATTTGTGATGGAAGTTGTCATTTTCTTCTCAGTTCTCTTTTTCCCAAGATCAAGCTTCTATTCTTTTGTTCCGGAGGCCTTGTGATGTTGCTCTCTTCAATCCATCGTCGTGGGTATCTAGATCATGTTCTTTCTTTGCTTATTCATTTAACCGGAGTGCTATGAAATCTTTTCATGATCCTTCCATCTTATGAAAGTCGATTCTATTCCAACCAAAGTTTGGTGCCTTTCTTTCAATTTGTCCCATCATATCAAAAAAATTCCTCTCTTTCCTACCGAAGTGCTGCCGAAATTTCTTGTGAATTCTTGCTTGTTCTTCATTCTTCATCTCTTTGCTTCCTTCATGTTCATTGGTTTCACTCGTTTGTCAAGAAGCAACTAAGTTTTACCGTTTTGCTCTTTATCTTCCCTTTTTCATTCTAGATTTCGGGACGAGATCCTCGTGTAGTGGAGTAGAGTTGTAACAGCCCGGGACCGACGCTCCAGAAGATTCCCCTTTTATTTCTGTTCTCGTCATGTGTTCGTTTGGTTGTTGCATTCATCATCGCATCATTCGCATCATCTGCATAGCACCATCTCTTGTTTTCGAACTTGCATCCGTCCATAGTTGCCGGTTCTCTTCGTTCTTGCCGTTGCCCGTTTTGAGACCTACCACACACGCACGCGCCGCGGCACCATTTAAAAAAACCGCTTTTAAGTGCGCGCAAAAATATTCTCGGATTGAGCTGAAACTTGGCGTGCGGTCTTGTTATGTTGTAGGTAGACCACCTGTCGAATTTCGTCGCGTTCTGAGTTCGTTTGATGTCCCGTCGGTCTGTCGTAGCAGTGCGGTTATTGGTTTATCGGATGTTTTTCGGTATTTTAAAACCTTCGTGTTACGGGTTGCAAACCTTCCCTCTCTTCCTCACCTAGCCCATCTACACTATCCCACTTAGCCCCTCCTCCGTTCGTGGTCGTCGGATCGCGATCGGACGGACAAGGTCCAACCCCTAGCCCCTAGTGCCTTCCCTATATATAACCCCATGGAGAGAGCTCTCACTCTCTCTAGGGTTTCCCCCATGGAAAATTGCAGCCACACCCCTAGAAAACCCCACCTACTAGCCCTCCTCCCTCCAGATCCCGCACCCCTAGCCCCCAGCCAAAATCTGGCCCTCGGATCGCAATCTAGAGACTCGGATTTTCCCATTTACCCACCTATCGGACATGTCCGGCGGCCAACCCGGACATGTCCGACGACCATAGAGCTCCCCACAACCTCTACAGCCACAGCACCAAGGACGAGCAGCCCCACCGACCGACCTCGCCGGAGCCAACGCCGCCGGTCGCCGCCGGTGCAGGGCCTCCTCCTCCTTCTCCTCTCCTCCCTTCCTTTCCTTCTCCTTCTCCTCTCCATGACCCGGCCTCTCTCTCTTCTGCCATGGACAGGAGCTGCAGCGCCGCCGATCTCCGTGCTTTGCCGCCGCCAAGGCTTCTCGCCGCCGGGAATAGGGAGCCCCGCCGCCGATCTACTCTTCCCCGGCCTCTCCCTCGCCGGATCCTGCCTACCTGTGCCGCCCTTGCCGCCGTTGACCTCCGCCATGGCACGTCCACCTGCGCTCGGGAGGACGACGAGCGCCCCAGCTGCTCGCTCCGCCTCGCCCCGCATGGGCCATGCCAGCAGGCCCAGCAGCCTCCCCTACCACCGATCGGCCAGCCGGCCTAGGGTGAGCCCAGCCAGCCTCTTTTGTTTTTTTAGGTCATTGCGATTTTTAAACGATTATATCTATTAATCCGTGCGCCGTATAAAAATATTCTGAATATGTAAAATGGTTAGAAAATTGCGTAGATTAATAATATGTCATTTTCAACCATGCCTAAATATCTAACACGTCATTTTCCCGTTATGTTGCATAATTACATTTGTTGCAATGTCATATTTATTTAACGTGCATCGGAATTAATCAAAATCATATATTAAAAATGTTCATATCACCGGCATCGCATTTTCATGCATGGTAAAATTGTCGGCATCATGTTTGCATTTATTTTGCTTAAATGAATTGCTATAACGTGATTAGGCCTAATACTCGCATAATTAATTGTGATTAATTTTCTACATGAACCTATGCATATTATATATGTTCTTGGGCTAGAAAAATCCATGTGATTTATCTGTGCATTTAGTTTTGTCATTTGAGCATTTTTTGTGCATGTCATTTTTGTCGTGATGCCCTTTTGTCATTTTCGTGAGATTTAATCCGTCCATGATATGAATTAATCTTCAACATGAGAAGTGCCCTTTGATATGTGTCCTAGCCCATGGATATTTTGCTTATAATAGAAATGCATGTTTAGGTGTTATTTTGTTGTTTTCAACTTGCTATAAAATTCTGCTGTTTTGAGATGCTAAAATATTTCCAAGTCTGGAATCTGTAATATTTTGATGCTGTCTTGCCATGCGATTTGCTAGTGATCTAGAACCCTTTTGTGGTAGGTGTAATGGAGTTATTTGTAGTTGATATTGTCCTTTAGTATGCTGTTAAGTTTCATGCCATAATATGATCTGTAGCATATAGTTTTACTGCTGTCAATATGCCTTCGTGATAAAAACTGCACTGTCAAAAACTGCTATTTTCGCTTAGTCTGAAACTGTTATCAAGTAGCCAGCTTGTGAGCTTCCTACCTTGTGGTCCATGCATGTTTTGAATATGATTTGTGAAGATGAAATGAAGTGGATGTTGTATACTAATGCCCCATGCTTAGTTTGTGCATTTTCGAATCTTGTAGCTTCTTGTTTTTACGGGTGCAAAATGTTATCTTGCTATTTTTGGCAGATTTCAACTAAAACTTGTTTCGCTGATTGTGGTTGAACCGTAGCTCCGTTTTGAACATGTTGCATACGAAACTTGCTTAGAATCCCATGTAGCTTCATAATAAATTGTTGCATTCATGAATTGAAATGTTTGTAATTGTATTTTCTATGCATTTGCATTCATGACATGTGCATCTTGTATTGCTCATATCTTTTAGACCGTAGCTCCGTTTCAGATGTTCCATATATGTAAATCAACTAGAACGACATGTAGAATGTCATGGTATGGTTTATTATTCTGTTTAACAAATATAAAATATGATTAGTTCAGATCTAGACCAATTTCGAAATTAACATATGAGGTCGTTTCGAAAATGTTATAAGTTGTTTTCGGCCCCATTTAAAATGCCTAGGTAGATAGTTTACTTATGCTTCACTTCTTGCCATGTTTAACAACATTTAATATTGTCGTGTACTTAAAAAGAGTGAACTAAATAATTTGAACGTGGAGTTTCGTCAATATGCAACTCGTTGCATATTGAGCTTCACTTAATGTGTAGTATTGATTGTCGTGAATTGTCATGCATTGCATATTAAACCGGACATGCATCATATTTGGTTGTGCATCGTGTCATGCATATGTTGTGGTGTATCTTGTGTTGATTGTTTTTTTGGATTGCTTCTTCTTGATAGAGTTCTGAAAGCGTTCGGAGTGTGAGGATTCGTTCGACTACGTTGGTTCGTCTTCTTCATGGCCTCGGTCTTCTTCCGAGAGGGATCTCAGGCAAGATGACACATTTCCCTGGATACCATTACTATCATTACCATGCTAGATGTCTCGTTTTCATTCGGTATGTCACGCTACCTACCACCTGTTTGACAAGCCTCCCAACATTGCCATGAAAAGCCTCTAACCCCTTCACATCCCAGCAAACCTTTGTTTGGCTATGTTACCGCTTGCTCAGCCCTTCTTATAGCTTTTCTAGCCGTGCTCGCGGTTATGTGGCAATCTTGGATACTTTGTTTAACACTCGGTCATAGCAAACTTGAAGTAAACTCAAATAAAATACACCAATTGTGTGCGTAACCGTGACTGTCTCTTCTCGTGAGTCCTTATCCGAAAGAGGACATGGTGGGGTTATGTTTGACGTAAGTAGGTGTTCAGGATCAGTTAGTGATCATTTCTAGTTCTCATCCGTTATGCGTAGACCACCATACTTTAATTTCTGTGTTCGTAAGTTAGCCACTCAAATAAATGCTTAGTCGCTTGCTGCAGCCTCACCACTTAACCATGCCTTACCTATTACGCTTTAATAGTATTGATACCCTTGGAAATGAGATTGCTGAGTCCCTGTGGCTCACAGATTACAACAACAACAGTTGCAGGTACAGGTAATGTGATGAATTGACGTGAGCGAGTTGCTTGATTCGATTTGCAGTTCTTCTTCTTCTTCAATCTTGGATGGGTTCCAGGCGGCAGCCTGGGATAGCAAGGGTGGATGTCATTTTATCGTTTGATTTCGTCCGTAGCCAGACCCTACTCTTATGTATGATGTTTGAGATGTTATTGTATTGATGTGACTCTGATGTAGCTTGTGGCGAGTGTAATCCAATTCCATATACTCATCTCTTCTGTACATGTACTTGTAATGATGTCCATTCTTGCGAATGCATCTTGGGCGTGACAGGCAGCATGATCCCGACGAGAGCTCCTCCTCGGAGCGGAGGACAGTGGTCGCCCCCACCCCTTGGTCATGGCTAAGGGCGAGCGCTACCTGAAGATTGAGGAGACGTGGAAGGGAAAACTATGGAGGTTTTCTCTCGGAAGATGGAACGAGGATGAATGAGTGTCGCCCTCGCTAGCCCCCAATTTATAGGGGGAGCGCGGGGGCCGGCTCTCCCCCACTCCAAAGGACGCCGCCCACCTTCTCCAATAGCGGCGCCCTCGATCACGCGGCGAACAACAACCGTCCCGTTGCCCCAATGCATGGCGCTGCAGTTACTAGTTTTTCCAGGGACATTAAATCACAGGAGCCCATTGTTGGCTCCCTACTATGCATGCGATGCGCATGGCTGAAATGACCTGAAGCGGTAATTAAAAATTTGTAGGCTGCGTCGCGCATTTATCCCACGTCCCACATTCAATGGACATCATGGGGAAGCGCAGCAAGCGCAATGATCGCAACCGCAAGGCCCTGCCACGCATGCCCATGCACTGATTGGGCCAGGCCCAACAACGCCCCACGACGTGTGTGGCCCAGGCCTGGGGCTCCTGTCAGTGCACTAGAGTTTTGGGCTCTCTAGTGCCCCTTACTCATGCATGGGTAGTAGTAGCCACCCTGGCAGCAAGGCCCGGCAGGGACTTGCCAGATACCAACACAGGATAACCAAGACCACCGACAAGGTCCTGCCGGGAGGGCTATTGAACCCCCAGGCAAAGCAAGGCCCCGGCAAGGCAAGGCCTCGGCAAGGAGAAGCCTCGGCAAGGCAAGGCCTCGGCAAGGCAAAGCCCCAGCAAGGCCCCGCCAGTGCACGGGCTAGGTGTCAATCCACCTGGGCGTGTGTCGCGGAGTCGATGTTGTAAGGGGCTAAGTGGTGCCGATGGGACGGGCTCCCGTCTCGTCCCACTAACGGACAGAGATGCCTGACGATGCATTAAATGCGCCTGTCCTACTCCGTCAGTGTTAGGTATGATAGCACTGTAGCTCTGTACACACTGTACGCCACTATTGGGATCCCCTTCAGAGTATAAAAGGAGGCCCAGGGCGATACTGGAGAGGACTCGGCTGCTCATAGCGCTCCTATAGCTAGAACCCTAAGAACACTCTCAATACAACCAAGCAGGAGTAGGGTTTTACGCATCCGTGCGGCCCGAACCTGGGTAAAGATCCCTGCGTGTTGTTCATCAGACGGCTCTTTGTGCGATCCTTCCCCTCGTTGAACCGAAAGGGGTCCCGATGATCCCATAGGTGTTCGTTCCCACGACACGTTCCCTCTTGGCACGTATGCACATCCAGTCCGACACATGTGTCATGCCATGTACCACAATGGGACACACACGCCATGCGCCACAAGCCCGTGCACCTGACCTGTGCATGTCTGTGTAACCACAAGGGTCGGCTCTGATACCAATTGTAACACCCCGTTAAGTTTGGCGGGATCTAGACTGCCCCACAGATCAACATTAGTCTTTCCTGCGTACTTTGTCCTCACTCGTGCGCACCCGAGACCAACTTTCCGGTCGGTCACCCATCCTAGAATCGCTCGAAGCCAAGCATGCTTAACTTTGGAGTTCTTTTCGAGTGGGCTCCGGGAAAAGAAGGAATTCCTTATTGATATGAGTAGTCTGTCATTCCTATTCAGCCAGGCTCTCACAAGCTATGACTATTAGATAATGAATTACATCCAAATATCCATCACTACTCTATGCCTATGCTTTCATAATATTGTCTTTGCTCGAGTTATTATTGATGTTGCTATTACATTTGTTACAAAAATGTTGTTATTGGTACAATTACTATTACTACTTTTACCACTGCTATCAATACTATCATACTACCATGCTACTAATAAAATGCTGCAAGGAAATGACTTCTAAGGTGTGGTTTAATTGACAACTCAATTGTAATGCTTATAAATATTTTTTGGTTCCCCTTGCATCAAATCAATAAATTTGGGTGAAACATTATCCAAAAAAATTGTTGCGAGCCCCTATACTTGGGGGTCATCAATTGCTCACATCCCCCAGCATTTGAGGAAGCTCATCATGTGAATATGCAAGTCAAGTTTTCATAACATAAAAATCCCACTACCATATGAAAACAAAAATATAAAAACTCTCTACATGAAGTACATGGTGCTACTTTGAAGCACAAGTGTGTATAAAGGACAGTAGTATGCCCCCTATCTTTTTGCCTCATTTTTGGTGGGCTCTTTCTAGCCACTTTTGTTGGGCACTTTTGCCTCTTTTTTTATCTCACAGGTAGAGACACACTCTAATAGACATCACACTTTTATTTACTCACAATTTTGAAATGAAAATTAATTACTAGAAAGCCTACGATGGTGTACCAGGATGTATAATAATCTAGCATAACATGCAAATGTTGATGAACAGCGGTATTGCAACAAATATCATGTCAGCTCTATATGTTCATGCAAAGCATAATGCCAATTAAAACATGTCATAAATAGTAACAGTGGAACTTGCATGACAATATATCTCATAATGGCTATGAAAATGTCATAATAAGTAGGTATGATGGATATTTTGACGAGAAATGTGTTTATATTGGAAGGACAAGAGGAAGCACTCCCACGGGGTTTGGATGTACCAATGAAGGATGCACCATGTATTCATGTTAGAGAGGGCAATGCACAATACCGAAGAGGCTAAAAAAATATGAAAATGTGGAAGTGCGTCAAGACCGCAACTCATAAACCGAAACATCTCATTAATACTTGATATGGGTGAGTTTGAAAACCCAAAGTTTGCTAGGCTTCCGAACCCATTCTATAAAGGTGGTTACTTACAATGTTCTTCAACTTAGACCCTTACAATCATTTTCACTTTAACGGCCATAAGTATTAACGTGTACGACCTTATGCCACTTTTCCACTAGTTAGCGAAAGTCCTTTTGGCTACACATAAATTAATTACTCACACCTTATCTCCAAATTATTGTACGCAATCCAATTATCAAGTTCAGTTGATCTACAAGTTCATACAATTTTTTATTATACCACTCATGTATACCTATTATTTTTAGGACCAACATACAATTCATGCAAATTATAAATTACTGTTCAACTCTCTAAAAATATATATATGAGGCAAAAAAGTCCTAGTCTTTTCTACAAAAACATAATATATCACCGTGCTCTAACAAGTATAACTGAAGTGCAAGAGCAAATTATGTAAAAGGCTCAATTCAAAATGATATAAGTAAAGATCAATGAGCATTATACAACCACAAGACCAATGTGTGTGTCTCTTAAGAAGTGTGAAAAGAACATGGTGATTGTGAAAACGAACAAACAAAAGAAAAAGGCGCTCCAAGAAAAGCACATATCTTGTGAACAAATAAAATTTAGGTCCAACCGAGACATACCAATAATTGTTGATGATAAAAGAGTGGATGCCTTTCGAGGCATCCCCAAGCTTAGATGCTTGTGTCTCCTTGGATATTACCTTGGTATGACATGGGAATCATCAAGCTTAGGATGTCGCCGCTCCTTGTTCATATCATACCGATGTCTCACCTCACATATGCAGCCCCAAAACCCCACATATATATAGGGGGGAGGGGGGAGGGCCGGCCACCCGTAGGAAAACCAAAGGAGGTGCGGCGTCCAAGATGGGGAGGAGGGGCGGCCCCCTAGGGTGGCCTCGGCGCCCAAGGCAGCCTCCACGCCTAGGGTTTGGCCCCCTCCACCCTTGCTGTGCCTTGGGACCTCAATGGGGGCGCACCAGCCCACCTAGGGGCTGGTTCCCATCCACTCTTGGCCCATGCAGCCTCTTGGAGCTGGTGTCCCCTCCCGGTGGACCCCCAGAACCCTTCCGGTGGTCCCGGTACATTACCGGTGACGCCCGAAACACTTTCGACGACCAAATCCTCACTTCCTATATATGAATATTTACCTCCGGACCATTCTGGAGCTCCTCGTGATGTTCGGGATCTCATCCAGGTCTGAACAACCTTCAGTAACCACGTACACTATTCCCATATAACCCTAGCGTCATCGAACCTTAAGTGTGTAGACCCTACGGGTTCGGGAAGCATGCAAACATGACCGAGACACCTCTCCGGCCAATAACCAATAGCAGGATCTGGATACCCATATTGTCTACCACATGTTCCACGATGATCTCATCGTATGAACCACGATGTCGGGGATTCAATTAATCCCGTATACAATTCCCTTTGTCCATCGGTATGTTACTTGCTCGAGATTCGATCGTCAGTATCCCTATACCTTGTTCAATCTCATTACCGGCAAGTCTCTCTACTCGTTCCGCAACACATGATCCCGTGACTAACTCCTTAGTCACATTGATCTCATTATGACGATGTATTACCGAGTGGGCCCAGAGATACCTCTCCGTCACACGGAGTGACAAATCCCAGTCTCGATTCGTGCCAACCCAACAGACACTTTCGGAGATACCTGTAGTTCACCTTTATAGTCACCTAGTTATGTTGTGATGTTTGATACACCCAAAGCATTTCTACGGTATCCAGGAGTTGCACAATCTCATGGTCTAAGGAAACGATACTTGACATTAGAAAAGCTCTAGCATACGAACTACACGATCTTGTGCCATGCTTAGATTGGGTCTTGTCCATCACATCATTCTCCTAATGATGTGATCCCGTTATCAACGACCTTCAATATCCATGGCCAGGAAACCATGACCATCTATTGATCAACGAGCTAGTCAAGTAGAGGCTTACTAGGGACATGGTGTGGTCTATGTATTCACACATGTATTACGGTTTCCGGTTAATACAATTATAGCACGAACAATAGACAATTATCATGAACAAGGAAATATAATAATAACCATTTTATTATTGCCTCTAGGGCATATTTCCTATAGTCTCCCACTAGCACTAGAGTCAATAATCTAGTTACATTGTGATGAATCGAACACACATAGAGTTCTAGTGCTGATCATGTTTCGCTCATGAAAGAGGTTTAGTCAACGGATCTGCGACATTCAGATCCGTATGTACTTTACAAATATCTATATCTCCTTCCTGAATGTAATCACGAATGGAGTTGAAGCGGCACTTGATGTGCTTGGTCTTCTTGTGAAACTTGGGCTCCTTGGCAATGGCAGTAGCTCTAGTGTTGTCACAGCCCTAGAATTGATTGGTATTTGTTTGCATTAACATCAACATGTGCATCATGTCATCATGCTAGAATTCAAATGAAACTTGAAATGGGGATGACAAAACCCTAGCACCTCCTGAAATGAATGAAATTCCAACAATTGAATTTTCAATGACTTCAAAATATTCTTAAAAAAATGTTCACTGTTTCTGATAAATGTTGGCAACAACATATTAGGAGACATCTTAATTTTCAAAACAAATATAGCATTTTAAAATACTCATTAATGCTACTGAAATCAGCTAATAAAGCATTATAAATATGATAGTTGCCTAAAAATGCCCAAATCTTTTTGTGTAAATTTGAAATAATCAGACTATATTTAATAAAATATTGGGTACTTTTGTAATAGGTATTTTGGCCTCACAAATAAAAGAAGAATGTTAGAATAAAGAAAACAGGAAATAAAAATAGAAAATAAAAAGCTTACCTGGCCCAGGAAGGGATGGCCCAGCCCAGCTCCCCCTCTCCCTGTCGTCTTCCTCCTCTGCCAGGAGGACGAAGGCGTGGCGCGCGCACAGGAGGCGCGGCCACCTCCTGCTTGCTGCGGCCGAGGCCCCCGAGCTTATCTCCTCGCCTGGAGATGCCCCGTCGCCCCTCCGTCGATTCTCTCTCTCCCTCGCTCTCCTCCTCCTCCCCTGCTCCCTCCTCCGCATCGGACCCAAGCGCCATGGTCGCCGCCGCTCGCAACCACCGCGGCCACCGGCCTCCCCTCGCCGCCCCAGCTAGTCCAGAAGCTTCGCCCCGTCCTGCTGCTTCTCCTCGCCGAGGCACATGACGCCAGAGATCGCCAGACGCCGCCCTGAGCTCTTCTTCAAGCCCCGGCCACCGGAGATCGCCGTCGATGATTCGCGACGTCCAGAGCGCCCCCAAGCCCGCTGACCGTGCCATTTGCCTCCCTGCCAGCTCTCTGTACCTTTTCTCCCTGTCCCCGTGGTCCTCCTCGCCCCTAGCCGCTAGTCTCGCCGTTGCCGAAGCTCTGGCCACCGCCTAAGTGGTCGTGCTCGTCGATTCCGGCGACCCCGTGCCCTCCTGTTGCCTTAGATGGATGCAGCTCTTCCCTAGCTGCCCGTAGGTGGTCTCTGCCGCTCAAATGGTCGCCGGAGGGCCATTTCCAGCGACCTCCACCACCTCGGCTCGCCACCGTCGGCCTCCCTCCGGCGAGTGCCAGCGTGGCCATGTTAATTAGCAGCTAATCCCCCCCTAGCCACTGACCAAAGGGCCCCACAGGAGGTCAAAGCCCCATCAGCCTCTGCTTTGACCGGGAATTAGCCCCGGGTCAATGACAGGTGGGGCCCAGCCCTATTTAACCCAGGATTAGATTAAAAATAACTAATTTACTTAATTAACTTAGTTAGACAGTGACTGGTGGGCCCTGATGCGTTAATTAACGTTAGGTAATAAAATTAAAATCTATTAGTGACTGTGTCACTGACCAGTGGGTCCCACTAGTCAGGTTTGACCTGGACCTGGTCCAGTTGACCTGCTGACGCAGGCATGACCTCAGCATGACGCAATAAATACTTTCTGTAATAAAAATAATTCCAGAAAATGCTCTAAACTTCTAAAAATCATAGAAAATAATCTATAGCTCAGATGAAAATAATTTATATATGAAAAAGGATCAGAAAAATCCAATGAATCTTTTTACGCCATGATCATGCATGTTTGAACAAGTTAACATCACCAAGTAGGACATTTTATGATTAGGCCAATATATGAAATATCATTTGGAGTTGGAAATTCAAACTTGTTTGAATTCCACTTCAACCAATTTGACTAACCACTTCTCTAGGTTAATTAAGTACCTTAATATGCCATGTCATACATCATGTTTGTGCATTGCATAAATTGAATGTTGTTCCTTTGTGTTTGCCGATGCTTATTCCCTCTCGGTAGACGATGATTCCGACGATGTGAACGTTGACACTAATGAAGAGAAGTATTTCTTCAGGATTGTCAGGCAAGCAAAACCCCCTTGAGCATACTGATATCAACCCACTCTCTCGCTCCTGCTCTCTTTTACTGCATTAGGACAACAACGATTCAACTGTTACAAGTCATCGGTAGTTGAACTCCTTCCTTTGCATGACCTGTCTTTGCCACAGTAAATAGTTGAAACCACTTAGCATGAGTAGCAACTGTTTGAGCCTTGTTGTGCTTACTCATACATGCATGCTTATTTACTATGCCTGCTATGCTTAGAGTCGTGTCGTGTCAGGTCTGATACATCTGGGTGATGGATCGGAATGGCAGTGTCCATGTCCTACGGTGTGAGAACTAAGTGTGTGAACACAATTTGGCAAAGGTAACGATGAGAGGTCATGTCGGAGTACATGGCGGGTTGTCTCATCGTGACCGACCTTAAGAACTGAGTTCTGTGTATGTTATCCAAGACAAGATACTACCGCACATTGGGCCCTGAGATATGACCCCGCTCGACTTATTAATCGCCTAGACCTCTGTCCAGGAGTTGCAACTAGTTTCTGGTGTTTGTAGGGAAAGTGTTCGCGGCCGTGTATAGTGTTTCCCGACGGGGTGGACTATGATGCGGTACAGACACAGTGGCATGGTGTACCAAGTGGCACCCGAACGGTGGGCTTGGGAACCCTGTGCACATTGTTTGAGGCTGTAGCGGAAACTTCGGCCGGACTTCCGTGCGGGTTCAACCTCGGATAGGCGATAAACCTGGACTAGGGTCTTGTGTGGTTGACTGTCGTGGCCGACGCCCATGCCAGTGCTTCCGCTTGAAGGTTGCCGAGATGCATGACGTGCATATGGTGCTAAGTGGCGAGAGCGTGTGTGAAGAAGTATACCCCTGCAGGGTGAAATAATCTGTTCGAATAGCCGCGTCCTCGGATATGGACTACTTGGAGAACTTATGTGGTTCATAGACAACTGAAAGTGGATACTCTAAAATACGCAAAATAAGCGTGAGTGCTATGGATGGCCTTCTCGTAGGGAGACGGAAGTGGATCCATAGTGGTGTATTGATTGGTGAATATGTGGACTCGTGTGCGCTATCCCACCCCAAAGAAAGCACTTGTAGTCGTAGTATAGGTTAGCCAAGAGTCAAAGCTGGCTTGCTGCAATAAGCTCCACAACCTCCTTCATTGATACTGATGCATATGTAGTTAGTTCTGATGTAAGTCTTGTTGAGTACTCTTGTACTCACGTTTGCTTAATTTATGTTTTTGCAGAGGAGACGTCAGTCTCATTAGTGAACGGTTCGTGGTGAAGTTCGATGTTGACCGGGTTAGCTTGGCAATCCCAGACAGAGGTCTGGTTCCTTTGGGTAGGGTCGTTATAGCTTTTCAGGCTCCTCCAGCCACTTTTGTAGATGTCTGTACCCAGACATGTTTAACTTCCGCTTGCTTGTTTGAATGCTCTGAATGTAGGGTCTTGTGACCCCTATTTGTAACATCCTATTGTAATGGCTCTTTCGAGCCTTCTAAATGAATGTTGTAATGTTGGATGGTTATGTTGTGATGCCATAGTTGTATCTATGCATATCGGGCATGTCGTGCGTCCGTGTGACGTGCAACGGTATGTATGGGATCCGACACCTAGTTGTGTGCCTTTAGTAGTACTCTTTACGGGGAACTGCCTCTTTGTGCTTCCACCGAGCCTTGGTAGCTTGCTACTGCTCCGGACACATTGATTGACCGGCATGTATCCTTCTTTGCTGCTGTGTCTGTCCCTTTGGGGAAATGTCTCGCAGTGTAATGGAGTCCCTGTAGCCTGCTACGACTCGTCTACGTGCAGTGTTGGCATTTATGCCCCATGGCGTAATGGAGTCCTTGGAGCTTGCTATGACTCGTCTACACACGCTAGAGATTGACACCTGCATTGCTGGGTTACGTATGCTTGTCCCTGTACAGATGTGCCACTTGGGTTCTACGACTAGTCATGTCGGCCCGGGTTCTTTGTTGTGTGATTGCCAGCGACATGTTCACATACGTGAGCCAAAAGACGCAAACGGTCCCGGCCAAGGTAAGGTGGCAGCCGTGGAGTACCGTGCGTGAGGCCAAAAAGTGATGTGGCTTGTTACAGTATGGAGTCATATGACTTAGGATCGGGGTCTCGACAGCTTTGGTATCAGAGCTTGACTGCCTGTAGGATTACCAAGCCAAACTGGTCGATTGTGAGTCTAGAACTGCTTTAGCTATATAAGGGAATTGATTGTGGAAGGGAACGTAAGGCTCTTTTTACTCCTTTCCTTGTGTCATTCTAATTCTGAGTCACCCTCTTCTTTATTCTACGGGGATTAAGAACTAGGCCTTCTCATCTATCTATTAGGAGGACGAGTTACTATGCTGGAGACCTATGGGGAAAGATGTTGTCTTCCGGATCGATGTCTCTGTAAGAAATTCAATGTCAAGTTGTCAATTGTCTTGCAGGTTGCCTCATATTTCATGCCCGTACAGCCGTTATGCTGTTCGAGTTATCCAAGGTTTCTAAATTATCTGATGCACTTGCAAAACTCTTTCATCTCGAGTCAATGTCTTTCAGGCCAGGCAAAGCACACTAAATTTTGAGTTGAGGTACTATATTACCTCGACATGTTTGATGTAGGTGTATAGGAAACCATGTTGTTTCAGTGAACCACCTAGCAGTTTAGTTGCGTCTTCTGTTCCAGTGTGATAAATCTGGCCATCTTTATCAAAGGCATGTTGTGATGCTACTTAGTCAATAGGTATTCTGTATCTGGGCTCTTAAACCCAAGGATCATTCTGCTTATTTCCGTAGATAGTATTTGTTCGTTCCCTTAGGACATTAGCAACCTTGTTATAGTCCTCAAGATTTGTGGTATATCATTCTTCCACTACCATGAATCAGCTATGGTAGAAGTTCGTTGTGAGTGAAAGATCACGACATGAGTGCTCTTGATGAGTTCTCCATTCCATAGTTGTGACTCTACCAATCCTTCATTTCTGCATGGATTGTCTGGAAGAAACATGTTGAACTATGTCCGACATAATCAATCTATGCATCTATAACTCAAGAAAAATCATGTGCTCTTGAGTTGCCCTTCTTCAATTTTATTCTGACCTTCATCTATCAATGGATAGTCAAGAGTATGTTATGCATTGAGTTATCAATGTTGTCTGTTCTTGTGGTCGGTCAAGCCATTCTACTCCAGAATGACTAGGAGAATCAAACTCCCGTACCTCATCCATCTCTTGGATTGGGTCAAAGCAGTTGTGTTCCGCAGATCAAAATGCTAATCTAGCTTTGCTCTGTTCTACCCTGAGGTATTACCCTCTTCATGTCAAGAATATCATGAGAACTACACTCCCTCTTATGAAATCTTGATGTAGTGATACTTCTCGCCATCATCATTCATCCCTCGGTCTCTGTGTTGTTGAAACCAGAACACCGACAAGGGAATCGTGATGTGTGCAATCAATACTCCTAGCAACTTTGTTGCTTAGTAGTTAATGGACAATAATCTCACTCTTGGGGTCATGATCATTGAATTGTCATACTAAGAATGATCGTGCCACCAAGTCCATTTTCCATGGTGCACTTTTCGATCAACGAGTTAGGATTGTATTAATCTTTTGCTCTATTGATCATATCATCTTGTCTTGAAAAGCAAGATTGTTCTCGAGCTTTATAACATATCGGTGGATCGTGATTTTCCGAATATCTTCTCGAAAGTATTACCAAGATGTTCCTTGACCGTTATGTTGAGTTCGTGATCAAGATGGTTTTTTCTATAAACCATCCCTTCTCCAAGAATCCGTGTTGAATATCCCTGAACTAGTTGGTTAAGCTAAACAACAACTTGGAGAGTTGGAAGATAGAAGCTTGAACTAACTTAGCTCATGATAAAGGGATATCTTGTGTCTTAGTGTTCGTATGTGTAGAAGAAAGCTGATATCTTCATCGATGGATCCTTGTGACCAATTGATGCACCTATCATCTTGTTCAACCATTGATATGAGTGTGGGCTATCGTCAGATCAAAATCAGAACCAAAGATTTCTTTAATGTTGTTTTACTCACGGGTTTATCCTCGAGCATACACCACTATATCTTTTGGTCTGACCAATGCTATCAACTTGCTCTTATAGTTGTGGAATTCCATCCATATGGATATCCCGATGAATTGTTGTTAAGCCCATTAACAATATTTTCATCTCTTGCATGGCTCATGAAGAACATGAAGCTAGTGTTGGAAACTTTGTAGGCATATATTCGTGTCTTATACATTAATCTTATGCATGGTGTAAGAAGTGACTTACTCTTGGTTCATGTGCTTATGGTGCAAGTTGTCGCCATGAACTCGAGAAAGGTCGTTTTGTTTTCATTGGAATCATCCCAAGTCAGTCATGCACGTGCGAAGTATTCTATGGTTTGGTAGACTGATCATCTCCATTCCACATGCAATCCCCAGCACACCAAGCCACTGATTGAGTTGTTCAAGAAAAAGAAGTTCTTTCTTAAGAGCTAATCCGGACTTATGTAAGAACTTTGCTAATTCCTAATGATGGTTCCTAACCAGAACTCGGAGGTGTTTTGTTGTAAGGTTATGTATCTTGCAATCCAGCTCAAGTGTTGGAGTTGGCTTTCGTAGTTCATTTCCCGAGAATCTCGCAACGTCATCTCTTCGATTTGTGTTGCAACTTTTCATTTTCAGACATGCTGAGTCTGGAATATCATGGCACCAACCATATCTGAATCTCAGGCAGATAAGATGGTTGGAACATTTCCCAAGAAGTATAATAATGGTATCTCTGTAACCCGGCAAAGGAATGTTGTGGATAACATATCTATCCGGAAGACTTGTTATTATGATATCTTGAATCAGCAACTATAGCCACCTCCCCATGAGGTTCTCTTATGATTTTTCAAAAAGTTGTTTCTCATGGACCCCTTTGAGATCCTGAAGTTTGTCCTTTACTTGATGTCCTAGATAGTAAACCTGACCTATGGTTGGGGTTACACTAGTACGTCAAGGAGAACATTAGAAGCGGAGTGCTAAATGTCTCTTGGTTGATCATCCAGATTTCGCTCCCTTGGCATAGCTAAGGTGAAATCTGAGAAAGTGTTGTCTTCCTTTGCATCTGCATCCTCCGTCATTATTCATCATTATAGTAAGATGTGTTGCCAGGATCCTTGGCACGGATGTTGGTAAAACTTTGTTGAATATGGAGATGCTCAAGTTCTTGAGAGCACGCTCAGACACTGGATTATACCCTCGGTATTGATTGGAATGTGCCTTCCGTCACGGAGTTGTTTTATAGCTCTAGCTTCCATTTCGATCTGAGTATGCCATTCTTTGAATCCTTCCAATGATCGCTTGTGAATTGCCTTAGGCTGGTATGAAGAGTTTCAATGATCTCTGTATCAAAAGTAATTCTTTTTGCCACTTAAGGGATAATTCTACGAGTCACCTTCTCTAAGGTGCTCCGTAATGGTATTATGGCAATTAACTCCTCGCTACTTTCAAACCTCTTCACCATCTGTTTTAGCGTGGAATTGTTGCCTACCAATTGAACCTCCGTCATCTACTTCATTCATTGTTCTTGATGTGTGTTTCGTGTCTTAACTCGAGAGATGTTATCACATCTCATTCTACGAGTTTATCATGAGTGCTCGATCTTCGAGAAGATCGAATCTTGTAGAGCTCTCTATCCCTGTTGTCTTTCTCCTGGATGAGGATCCTGAAGACAAAGAAGTTAGGACAACATAAAGCAATAAATCAACATCTTCGAGGAGAACAATTCCATCGTGAAGATTGTGGTAGTTGTGTCCCTTTGTCCTCTTACCCTATGCATGAATCTCGGGGCGAGATTCTTGTTTAGTGGGGGTGAGTTGTCACAGCCCTAGAATTGATTGGTATTTGTTTGCATTAACATCAGCATGTGCATCATGTCATCATGCTAGAATTCAAATGAAACTTGAAATGGGGATGACAAAACCCTAGCACCTCCTCAAATGAATGAAATTCCAACAATTGAATTTTCAATGATTTCAAAATATTCTTAAAAAATGTTCACTGTTTCTGATAAATGTTGGCAACAACATATTAGGAGACATCTTAATTTTCAAAACAAATATAGCATTTTAAAAAACTCATTAATGCAACTGAAATCAGCTAATAAAGCATTATAAATATGATAGTTGCCTAAAAATGCCCAAATCTTTTTGTGTAAATTTGAAATAATCAGACTATATTTAATAAAATATTGGGTACTTTTGTAATAGGTATTTTGGCCTCACAAATAAAAGAAGAATGTTAGAATAAAGAAAACAGGAAATAAAAATAGAGAAAAGAAAGCTTACCTGGCCCAGGAAGGGATGGCCCAGCCTAGCTCCCCCTCCCCCTGTCGTCTTCCTCCTCTGCCAGGAGGACGAAGGCGTGGCGCGCGCACAGGAGGCGCGGCCACCTCCTGCTTGCTGCGGCCGAGGGCCCCGAGCTTATCTCCTCGCCTGGAGATGCCCCGTCGCCCCCTCCGTTGATTCTCTCTCTCTCCCTCGCTCTCCTCCTCCTCCCCTGCTCCCTCCTCCGTGTCAGACCTGAGCGCCATGGTCGCCGCCGCTCGCAACCACCGCGGCCACCGGCCTCCCCTCACCTCCCTAGCTAGTCCAGAAGCTTCGCCCCGTCCTGCTACTTCTCCTCGCCGAGGCACGCGACGCCGGAGATCGCCAGATGCTGCCCCGAGCTCTTCTTCAAGCCCCGGCCACCGGAGATCGCCGTCGACGATTCGCGACGTCCAAAGCGCCCCCGAGCCCGCTGACCGTGCCATTTGCCTCCCTGCGAGCTCTCCGTCCCTTTTCTCCATGTCCCCGTGGTCCTCGTCACCCCTAGCCGCTAGTATCGCCGTTGTCGAAGCTCCGTCCGCCGCCTAAGTGGTCGTGCTCGTCAATTCCGGCGACCCCGTGCCCTCCTGTTGCCTTAAATGGATGCGGCTCTTCCCTAGCTGCCCGTAGGTGGTCTCTGCATCTCAAATGGTCGCCGGAGGGTCATTTCCGGCGACCTCCACCATCTCGGCTCGCTGCCGGCGGCCTCCCTCCGGCGAGTGCCAGCGTGGCCATGTTAATTAGCAGCTAATCCCCCCCTAGCCACTGACTAGATGGCCCCACAGGGGGTCAAAGCCCCATCAGCCTCTGCTTTGACTGGGAATTAGCCCCGGGTCAATGATAGGTGGGGCCCAGCCCTATTTAACCCAGGATTAGATTAGAAATAACTAATTTACTTAATTAACTTAGTTAGACACTGACTGGTGGGCCCTGATGCGTTAATTAACGTTAGGTAATAAAATTAAAATCTATTAGTGACTGTGTCACTGACCAGTGGGTCCCACTAGTCAGGTTTGACCTGGACCTGGTCCAGTTGACCTGCTGACGCAGGCATGACCTCAGCATGACGCAATAAATACTTTCTGTAATAAAAATAATTCCAGAAAATGCTCTAAACTTCTAAAAATCATAGAAAATAATCTATAGCTCAAATGAAAATAATTTATATATGAAAAATGATCAGAAGAATCCAATGAATCTGTTTACGCCATGATCATGCATGTTTGAACAAGTTAAAATCACCAAGTAGGACATTTTATGATTAGGCCAATATATGAAATATCATTTGGAGTTGGATATTCAAACTTGTTTGAATTCCACTTCAACCAATTTGACTAACCACTTCTCTAGGTTAATTAAGTACCTTAATATGCCATGTCATACATCATGTTTGTGCATTGCATAAATTGAATGTTGTTCCTTTGTGTTTGCCAATGCTTATTCCCTCTCGGTAGACGATGATTCCGACGATGTGAACGTTGACACTAATGAAGAGAAGTATTTCTTCAGGATTGTCAGGCAAGCAAAACCCCCTTGAGCATACTGATATCAACCCACTCTCTCGCTCCTGCTCTCTTTTACTGCATTAGGACAACAACTATTCAACTGTTACAAGTCATCGGTAGTTGAACTCCTTCCTTTGCATGACCTGTCTTTGCCACAGTAAATAGTTGAAACCACTTAGCATGAGTAGCAACTGTTTGAGCCTTGTTGTGCTTACTCATACATGCATGCTTATTTACTATGTCTGCTATGCTTAGAGTCGTGTCGTGTCAGGTCTGATACATCTGGGTGATGGATCGGAATGGCAGTGTTCATGTCCTACGGTGTGAGAACTAAGTGTGTGAACACGATTTGGCAAAGGTAACGATGAGAGGTCATGTCGGAGTACATGGCGGGTTGTCTCATCGTGACCGACCTTAAGAACTGAGTTCTGTGTATGTTATCCAAGACAAGATACTACCGCACATTGGGCCCTCAGATATGACCCCGCTCGACTTATTAATCACCTTGACCTCTGTCCAGGAGTTGCAACTAGTTTCTGGTGTTTGTAGGGAAAGTGTTCGCGGCCGTGTATAGTGTTGCCCGACGGGGTGGACTATGATGCGGTATAGACACAGTGGCACGGTGTACCAAGTGGCACCCGAACGGTGGGCTTGGGAACCCTGCGCACATTGTTTGAGGCTGTAGCGGAAACTTCGGCCGAACTTCCGTGCGGGTTCAACCTCGGATAGGCGATAAACCTGGACTAGGGTCTTGTGTGGTTGACGGTCGTGGCCGACGCCCATGCCAATGCTTCCGCTTGAAGGTTGCCGAGATGCATGACGTGCATATGGTGCTAAGTGGCGAGAGCGTGTGTGAAGAAGTATACCCCTGCAGGGTGAAATAATCTGTTCGAATAGCCGCGTCCTCGGATATGGACTACTTGGAGAACTTATGTGGTTCATAGACAACTGAAAGTGGATACTCTAAAATACGCAAAATAAGCGTGAGTGCTATGGATGGCCTTCTCATAGGGAGACGGAAGTGGATCCATAGTGGTGTATTGATTGGTGAATATGTGGACTCATGTGCGCTATCCCACCCCAAAGAAAGCACTTGTAGTCGTAGTATAGGTTAGCCAAGAGTCAAAGCTGGCTTGCTGCAATAAGCTCCACAACCTCCTTCATTGATATTGATGCATATGTAGTTAGTTCTGATGTAAGTCTTGCTGAGTACTCTTGTACTCACGTTTGCTTGATTTATGTTTTTGTAGAGGAGACGTCAGTCTCATTAGTGAACGGTTCGTGGTGAAGTTCGATGTTGACCGGGTTAGCTTGGGAATCCCAGACAGAGGTCTGGTTCCTTTGGGTAGAGTCGTTATAGCTTTTCAGGCTCCTCCAGCCACTTTTGTAGATGTCTGTACCCAGACATGTTTAACTTCCGCTTGCTTGTTTGAATGCTCTGAATGTAGGGTCTTGTGACCCCTGTTTGTAACATCCTATTGTAATGGCTCTTTCGAGCCTTCTAAATGAATGTTGTAATGTTGGATGGTTATGTTGTGATGCCATAGTTGTATCTATGCATATCAGGCATGTCGTGCGTACGTGTGATGTGCAACGGTATGTATGGGATCCGACACCTAGTTGTGTGCCTTTAGTAGTACTCTTTACGGGGAACTGCCTCTTTGTGCTTCCACCAAGCCTTGGTAGCTTGCTACTGCTCCGGACACATTGATTGACCGGCATGTATCCTTCTTTGTTGCTGTGTCTGTCCCTTTGGGGAAATGTCTCGCAGTGTAATGGAGTCCCTGTAGCCTGCTACGACTCGTCTACGTGCAGTGTTGGCATTTATGCCCCATGGCGTAATGGAGTCCTTGTAGCTTCCTATGACTCGTCTACACACGCTAGAGATCGACACCTGCATTGCTGGGTTACGTATGCCTATCCCTGTACAGATGTGCCACTTGGGTTCTACGACTAGTCATGTCGGCCCGGGTTCTTTGTTGTGTGATTGCCAGTGACATGTTCACATACGTGAGCCAAAAGACGCAAACGGTCCCGGCCAAGGTAAGGTGGCAGCCGTGGGGTACCATGCGTGAGGCCGCAAAGTGATGTGGCTTGTTACAGTATGGAGTCATATGACTTAGGATCGGGGTCTTGACAAGTGTTGTCACAGAAGAGAGTCATCGGGCCCGACGTGCTGGGGATCACTCCTAGGTCACTGATGAACTCCTTCATCCAGACTCCTTCATGTGCTACTTCCGAAGCAGCTATGTAGTCCGCTTCACATGTAGATGCCGCCATGATGCTTTGCCTTCAACTGCACCAGCTGACTGCCCCACCATTTAAAATATGCATGTATCCGGTTTGTGACTTGGAGTCATTCGGATTTGTGTCGAAGCTAGCATCGACGTAACCCTTTACGACAAGTTCTTCAGCACCTCTATAAACGAGAAACATCTCCTTAGTCCTTTTCAGATACTTAAGGATATTCTTGACCGATGTCCAGTGTTCCATTCCGGGATCACTTTGGTACCTCCCTACCAAACTTATGGCAAGATTCACATCAGGTCTGGTACACAACATGGCATACATAATAGAGCCTATGGCTGAGGCATAGGAGATGACACTCATCTTCTCTTTATCTTCTGCCGAGGTCGGGCATTGAGTTGTGCTCAATTTCACACCTTGTAGTACAAGCAAGAACCCCTTCTTGGACTGATCCATATTGAATTTCTTCAATATCTTGTCAAGGTATGTGCTTTGTGAAAGACCAATGAGGCGTCTCGATCTATCTCTATAGATCTTGGTGCCTAATATGTAAGCAGCTTCTCCAAGGTCCTTCATTGAATAACACTTATTCAAGTAGGCCTTTATGCTTCCCAAAAGTTCTATATCATTTCCCATGAACAATATGTCATCCACATATAAAATGAGAAATGATACAGAGCTCCCACTCACTTTCTTGTAAATACAGGCTTCTCCATAAGTCTGTATAAACCCAAATGCTTTGATCACTTCATTAAAGCGAATGTTCCAACTCCGAGATGCTTGCACCAACCCATAGATGGAGCGATGGAGCTTGCGTACCTTGTTAGCATTCTTAGGATCGACAAAACCTTCCGGATGCATCATATACAATTATTCCTTAAGGAAACCATTAAGGAATGTCATTTTGACGTCCATTTGCCAGATCTCATAATCATAAAATGTCGCAACTGCTAAGATGATTCGGACGGACTTCAGCATCGCTACGGGTGAGAAGGTCTCATTGTAGTCAACTCCTTGAACTTGTCGATAACCCTTAGCGACAAGCCGAGCCTTATGGACGGTCACATTACCATCCGCGTCTGTCTTCTTCTTAAAGATCCATTTATTTTCTATGGCTTGCTGATCATCGAGCAAGTCCACCAAAGTCGACACTTTGTTCTCATACATGGATCCTATCTCGGATTTCATGGCTTCAAGCCATTTGTTGGAATCTGGGCCCACCATGGCTTCTTCATAGTTTCAAGGTTCACCATTGTCTAACAACATGATTTCCACGACAGGGTTGCCGTACCACTCCGGTGCGGCACGTGTCCTCGTGGACCTTCGAAGTTCAGTAATAACTTGATTAGAAGTCTCATGATCATCATCATTAACTTCCTCTCTAGTCGGTGCAGGCACCACAGAAACAATCTCCTGCGCTGCGCTACTTTCTGGTTCGAGAGGGGGTACAATTACCTCATCAAGTTCTACTTTCCTCCCACTTAATTATTTTGAGAGAAACTCTTTCTCTAGAAAGGATCCGTTCTTGGCAACAAAGATCTTGCCTTCGGATCTGAGGTAGAAGGTATACCCAATAGTTTCCTTACGGTATCCTATGAAGACACACCTTTCCGATTTGGGTTCGAGCTTTTCAGGTTGAAGTTTCTTGACATAATCATCGCATCCCCAAACTTTCAGAAATGACAGCTTAGGTTTCTTCCCAAACCATAATTCATACGTGTAGCGACCCGACCTAAAAGGTCAAGTCTCCGGTGTTTCCGTACCATCCCAAGATCATGCTGGTACACACACGGTACATCAATGTATATATCAAAGGAAATCACACAGCATTATATTAATCGAAATCTCATATCGAGTCCTTTATTACAATAATATTACAATAATATTACTTGATGATCTTGCTGCGGGTAACTCTGTTGGCAGTCTCGAGGATTCTGACAGGCTTCTCCTCGTAAGTCGGATCATTGTCAAGTTGTATGGCCTCTAGGGGCACGGTGTCTCTCAAAGGGATATCAGCCATCTCAGCATGGCATTTCTTCAGCTGGGACACATGGAACACATCATGAACTTCGGATAATCCTTCCGGCAATTCCAGTTTGTATGCAACTTCGCCTCTACGTTCAAGAATTTTGTAGGGGCCTATGAATCTGGGTGCTAATTTTCCTTTAACACCAAATCTCTTGATTCCACGAAGCGGGGATACATGAAGATATGCTCTGTCTCCCACTTCATATGTCACTTCTTTACGTTTGCTGTCAGCATAACTCTTCTGTCGAGATTGAGCTATCTTGAGTCTGTCACGAATCAACTTGACTTTCTCTTCAGAATCTCGGATAAGGTCGGGACCAAAAAGTTGTCGGTCTCCAACACCATCCCACGTCAGTGGTGTTCTGCATCTCCTTCCGTATAAAGCTTCGAAAGGGGCCATCTTTAGACTGGTCTGATAACTGTTGTTGTATGAGAATTCTGCGTAAGGTAAGTTGTCATCCCAACTAGATCCATAATCTAGCGCACAAGCTCTCAACATGTCTTCCAGAATCTGGTTGACTCTCTCAGTCTGTCCATCTGTCTGCGGATGAAAGGCTGTACTGAACTCTAGCCTTGTACCCAAAGTTTCATGTAACTGATGCCAAAACTTTGAGGTAAACTGTGTTCCTCTATCTGACACGATACTCCTTGGAACTCCATGCAGACATACGATCCTGGTCATATATATCTTGGCTAGCTTAGCACTGGTATAAGTGGTTTTCACTGGAATGAAATGAGCTACCTTGGTCAAACGATCAACCACTACCCAGATGGAATCATAACCTGAACGGGTCCTGGGCAATCCTGTGATGAAATCCATACCAAGCTTTTCCCATTTCCACTCGGGTATCTGCAAAGGTTGGAGTAACCCTGCTGGTTTCTGATGTTCTGCCTTTACTCTCTGACAAACATCACATATTGCAACATGTTCCGCAATATCTTTCTTCATACCTGTCCACCAATAACTTTCCTTTAAATCCAGATACATCTTGGTGTTGCCTGGGTGTATTGAGTAAGGTGAATCGTGGGCTTCCTGAAGTATCAACTTCCTGAGCTCTGGTTCATTGGGCACATAGATTCGGTTCTCAAACCACAAAGTTCCGTGTTCATCCTCACGAAAACCTTTAGCTTTACCATCTTCCATTCTCTGTTTAATCTCAGCTATCTCCTTGTCCGATTTCTGGGCTTCACGAATTCTTTCGGTCAAGGTGGACTGAATTTCCAGTGTAGCAACATATCCTCTTGGAACTATCTCTAGCTTGAGCTCTTTGAGATCATCGACTAACTCTTGGGGTAATCCTCCCGCTGTGAGTGTGTTCACATAAGTTTTCCGACTCAAGGCATCGGCTACAACATTAGCCTTACCTGGATGGTAGTGTAATCTCATGTCATAGTCCTTGATTAACTCTAACCATCTCCTCTGTCTGAGGTTCAACTCTTTCTGCGTGAAAATATATTTCAGGCTCTTATGGTCGGTGTAAACATCACAACTATTTCCGATAAGAAAATGTCTCCAAGTCTTGAGTGCGTGCACTACGGCTGCTAGTTCCAAATCATGTGTGGCATAATTCAACTCATGAGGTCGTAGTTGTCTAGATGCATAAGCTACAACCTTTCCATCTTGCATGAGTACTCCTCCAAGTCCTTGACATGAAGCATCACAATAAACCTGGAAATCCTTCCGAATATTGGGTAAAATCAACACTAGGGCTGTGACCAAACGTTTCTCCAACTCCTGGAAACTGGCTTCACATTCCTCAGTCCAAACATACTTAGATTCTTTCTTCAACAACTCTGTCATGGGCTTGGCAATCTTTGAGAAATTCTCAATGAACCTCCGGTAATAACCGGCAAGTCCGAGGAAACTGCGGATCTCCTTAACTGAGGTAGGGGACTTCCACTCGGTGACGGCTTCAACCTTAGCAGGGTCCACTGCTATTCCATCTCCGGAAATAACATGTCCAAGGAATCCGACTTCCGTTAGCCAAAATTCACATTTGCTGAACTTGGCATATAGTTGATGCTCTCTCAGCTTCTCCAGAACTAAACGCAAATGTTCCTTATGCTCTTCCTCGTTCTTGGAGAATATCAGAATGTCATCGATGAACACCACAACAAACTTGTCTAGGTATTCCATGAATACTTTGTTCATCAAATTCATGAAGTAGGCAGGAGCATTAGTCAATCCAAAAGACATGACCGTATACTCATACAAGCCATACCTCGTGGTGAAAGCTGTTTTGGGTATATCCTGTTCACGAATTTTCAACTGGTGATACCCTGATCGAAGATCGATCTTGGAGAATACTTTGGCTCCTACGAGCTGATCAAACAAATCATTAATCATCGGCAGAGGGTACTTGTTCTTGATAGTCACCTCGTTCAAGGAACAATAATCGACTACCATTCTCAAGGTTTTATCCTTCTTCTCCACCAAAAGAACTGGGGCTCCCCAAGGTGAAGAACTGGGGCGTATATAACCTTTGTCCAATAACACCTTGATTTGCTTCTTGATTTCCAACAGATCATTTGCGGGCATCCGATAGGGTCTCTTGGAAATTGGTGCTGTCCCTAGCTGTCGCTCTATTAGGAACTCAATTTCCCTATCTGGTGGCATACCTGGTAATTCTTCCGGAAATACATCTGGAAAGTCTTTTACCACAGGTACTTCCTCCTGAACAACTCCTGTGAGAGAATTTAACCGAGCACTCATACGTGTGCGTCGGGATACATACTTAATCCTCTTGTTCTCCGGGGTGGTGAGTGAAACAGACTTGCTAAGGCAATCAAGATTTCCTTCGTACTTGGTCATCCAATCCATGCCTAGGATTACATCCAATCCTTGGGATTCTAAGACGATGAGGTCGGTGGGAAAAACATGGTTTCCTATATTGAGTTTCAAGGCATGGCATCCTATCCCTGCCATCATCATACCTCCTGGGGAACTGACCTTAATGGGCTGACTAAGGGTTTTGGTGGGCAAGCCATACTTATCCACAACTACCCTTGATATGAATGAATGAGTCGCACCGGAATCAAAAAGTACTGTAACAGGACGTGAATGCAATAAAAACTTACCAACCACAGTCTCGGGTTGATCATAGACTTCTTCCACGTCGATGTGATTCACTTGAGCACGGGGAAACGGATTGGGTTTCTTGGCTGCGGAGTTGCCGTTTCCATTGCTTTGCTTGCTCTGGGGACACTCAGTAGCATAGTGCCCTGTCTTCTGACACTTGAAACAGGTGATGTGACTCAGATCCTTCTGAGTAGGAACTTGACGGTGCTGGTTGTTGTTCCCATTCCCATTGTCAGTCTTGAAATTGCCATGGTTGAGACGGTTGTTCCCATTTCCTCCATTATGGTGGCCTCCATGGTTGGGCACAACATGAGTGTGTCTTCCAAACTTACCGGTCCCTAATCCGGTATTCCCTGAGTACGGGGAGTAGCGAAGCTTCTGATGAGCTCCAGAGTTGAACTTCCCCTGAGTGTACTTCCTCTTGCGGTTCTCAATCTGCTGCTGTTTACCTTCCAGAATAAGTGCCTTATCCACCAGCTCTTGGTAGTTGTTGAAATTAGCCACTACCAGCTGCATGCTCAACTCATCGTTGAGTCCTTCCAGAAATTTCTCTTGCTTGGCCGCATCATCGGCCACGTCTCCTGGTGCATAACGTGCCAATGTGTTGAACTCTTCCACATATTGGGCCACAGAGCGATTACCCTGGCGCAAGTTGCGAAACTCGCGCTTCTTCAGACTCATGGCTCCAGCTGAAACATGTGCGGTGCGGAAAGCTTGCTGGAACTGCTCCCAAGTCACATCTGCAATAGGATAAGTGGTGGTGTAGTTCTCCCACCATGATGCTGCTGGTCCTTCCAGTTGATGTGCGGCAAATCGCACCTTCTCAGCGTCAGTACATCCAGCGGTGACAAGTTCTCTCTCCATCCTACGGAGCCAGTCATCTGCCACAATGGGCTCAGTGCTGCTGGAGAAAGTTGGAGGGTTCAACCTCAGAAAACGGGTGAGATTGTCAGTCTGGGGTGGATGGTGGTTGTTGTTGTTCTGGTTGTTGGTCTGATTCTGAATCAATAACTGCATCAGTGCATTCTGTTGCTGAAGGAGTTGAGTGAGTTCCGGCGGGAAAGTGAAATCGGTCTCACGTCGTGGAGGCATCTTGCTGTTTTCAGAGGGATGAGAATTAGAATAGAACAAGGGTCTAGAAGAAATTAACTACCCATATGCAATGCAACAAACATATCACACTAAACACTCATTCATTTATTCAATCAACGTCAAACATTGGGAATACAAACCTCAAACAACTAAGTATCGACCTACGCTTTAACGACGAAAATAAAAGATACATTGGAGGGCATAACTAAGGTTTTTCCTCAGAAGTGCATAGTCGTAGGTCCTCCGGTGGTGCTTTCCTCATAGTCTTCATCGTCGCTGATGAAGGGTGCCATGTCTCCTTTGGGATGAAGGTTTTCTCCCATGTCTAGCTGCTCCTCCAGAGTTGAGATGCGTGCATTCTGCTCATCAATCCTCTCTAGGAAGTCATTCACTTCATGCTCGTGTTCATAGTTGGCCTCTCGCAGATCAGCTTCAAGGTCTAGCTCGCGGTTCATCAGATTCTTGATTGTCTTTGTATCAGCACGAACTCGAAGCTCCAGAGTCCTGATGTGAGTCTCCAGGGTCTGGATATAGGAAATAGTGGTGTCTGAAGTGGGAGGAGTTATGATGTTTCCATTGGCATCTCTGCGACAAACCACGCTGAGTCCTGGTGAAATGGTTCCACCTCTGTATTCCTCCTGAATACGTCCAAGGGCACGATGAATGGCCATGTCTCTTCCAAGTATCCAGCTGGGTGCCACGAACTTGAAGTCGATGGGTTTCTTCCGATTCCCAAAGGTCTTCCCTGGGATATGCACCTCGATCCTGTAGCGTCCATCTTGGGGAAATGACATGATAGGAGTCCCGGTGATGCTCGGCAAAGCAATCCTTACGTCCTTGACGATCCTCATCAGCTCCTTACCAAAGGGCATCGTTGCGTCAGGCTGGCAAAACTCCGTGATCAACACTGGGATGAAGGTGGCCATCTATAAATTTTGAAATAATCGGAGAGGAGTCAGAAACGAATAGATGAGAGTATAAGATATTTAAAGACAAAGAGAAACAATCCTAAGGCTTTCCAATCCTAGAGGTTACGTCCTACGGTCAACGTGTGCTCTGATACCATTTCTGTAGCGACCCGACCTAAAAGGTCAAGTCTCCGGTGTTTCCGTACCATCCCAAGATCATGCTGGTACACACACGGTACATCAATGTATATATCAAAGGGAAATCACACAGCATTATATTAATCAAAATCTCATATCGAGTCCTTTATTACAATAATATTACAATAAAGTGGCCAAAGGCCAACTCATGAGAATATCTAAATCTTGCGGAAGCGTCGATGGTAGATGAGTCCATCCGACTCCAAGGGCATCTCACTGAGCATAGAACGCGTCCTCACTCCTGGTCGGAAAAATACTCTGCAACATGATACGTTGCAGCCGTGTAGGTCAGCATATGGAATATGCCGGCAAAGTCACAAGAGAGGGGTGAAAAGATAATCATCTAATCTATATGCAAATATGGCAGGTGGGGTGGTAAGTTTTTGCGTAAAGCCAAGTTTTTCCTACATCAAGGGAGGGGTTAAGCAAAATATTACTAAGTTGGTTGATTAATGAGATGGTTCCACCAACCAGTTCTCATACCCAAAATTGTTAATACCCACATCATCATATTAATTGTGTTGAGAGTTCCGGAAGTTCCAATTCCTTTGGCTCAAGTCGTCCATGACCGTGGACACGGCTAATCGATTAGGTTTGAAATACTCTGCAGAGTTTTGCACACGTTCCCCACAAGATTTGGTCGCCTCCGTTTGATTTCTCGCACTTCAGGGTGTTTGAGAAACGGATGACCAAAACATGGTCTTCCAAAGGGTTTCCCTGCGACTCTGTCGGTGCCCATCCTTTCCTACCGTTCTTCTACCTCTCGTAGCACCGCCTGTCCAGGGTCACCACGATATCCAACCAAGCCAGAGCCCATAATGACTTGTGGCTATGCAGGTAAGCCTTGGGTTTTAAAGCATCCATCCATCTCTTTGTGCCTGGGTGGACCTTTCCGCGTGAATACTGGCCATCTCCAGCATCACCTAGGCAAATCCACTGGTTTCTCCAGGGTGCCGTTCAACCATCATCCACCCAGAGGTATGTTGAAAACTCGGAGTCTTAAATCTTGATCATTATGTAGGTCTTGAAATTATTAACTCTCTCAACTCTCATGAATCATACAACCAACCCCGTCTACTAATAGCATAGCAAAAGGTAAAACAACGTTTCCCGGGGCCAATGTGTCAAGAGGTTGAGGGGGGTACCTACCACATGATACTACTACAAGGTAACCAAGTTTCCAACTAACCTATCTTGCATGCAATTGGGGAGATGGTAGAACTAATGCATATAAAACATGGGTAAACATGGTCAAAGTGACTTGCCTGATTGATGATCTTCGTACGTGAGTGACTCTAAGTAACAAGCTTCGCACTCCGGATAATCTAACACAGCAAACAAGCACTCAATAAGCATACAACAGAATATTGTAACTCACAAACATCAACCAAGAACTAGTAAACAATCAAGACAAAACAATGCACAAATCTCAAGTAGGAAAACACACAAAGTTTTGTTTTCCAAAGGAGATGATGAAAACACTACTACATAATAAAAATATTTTGAAATAACAAGACAATTGTTGATAGCAAGGCAACAATAGAATATTTTACTATTAAACAAAACAAAAATCAATTTAAGTTTGTTGGGAAAACTTTAGTAGAGTTTATAATAGTTTTGATAAACACTATATGAATCAACTATAGTTATACTAACAAAAGAATGAAAAACTAACTTATAATTTGTTAACAAAACATGTTCTTGACAGAAAATAATTTACTATTAAATCTGTCTTAGAAAACAGAATTAAATTTACAAAACTTTGTTTGAAAACAAACTATTACTAGTTAGTTGTTTTAATCAAATTATGCCTATTTGAAAAGAAGTTGGGATTCCTATGTTAAATGAAATTAAACTAGGCAAATCTATATTTTTATTAACAGTGAGTGAAAACACTAAATATTTACTAACAGAACCTAATAAACAAATAAAACCAAATTCTAAAACAAACTAATTAAAATCAAGTTTATAAAACTATATTATAATACTAGGCAGATTCTGTTTTTGGTTAAAACATTAATCAAATATATCCTAAATATCTTCAAACTAAGCATGAAGGTAGTCCTAACTAATACCAAACAGTAGCAAAAAGATTCATGTCAAAATCTATTTTCAAACTCTAGTTATACAGATTTGAAGATTTTAAGAAAATTTGATTCAATTCAAATTTTATAGTTCAAATTTGAAATTTAAAAGCACAGAGTGAAACTATATGAAAAATGTGAGCTATTGCAAAAATAATCAACTCAAAACACTAAATAGATTAAAAGATATAAGCAAAACAAAATTTGAAAACATTCTGTTAATTAAAACAAAACTGAAAAAGAAAAAACTGACTTTGCAACGGCCAGGGGGCTACGTGGCGCCGTCCTATTGGCTAGTGAGCGCGTGCGGTAGGTGGTTTCGAGCGGACGACCGGTCGGTAGGTGATACCGGTTCGGAATTATTTCCGATCTAATCTCAGGCGTTGATTCTGGATCCGAGGGTTGGGAGGGCTCACAGTGTTAAGAGGTCGCCGGCGAGAGATCTCCGGCGAGTCCGGAAGCGGCGAATGCGACGGCGAGGTGCTCCGGTGGTCGAGGGAGACGGGGAAGTGGTCCGGGCGACGGCGACGGTTCTCCGGAGTCGACTGGTGGCAACAATGGGGCGAACGGTGGTCGGACGTGGTGGCTACGGTCGACGGCGAGTCCGGTGAGGGTGGGAGCTCCGGCGAGCAATTGGGGCAGCGTCTCGGCGAGAGAGAGAGGCTCGGGGGGGAAATGGATGCGGGGAAGTGGGGCTCTTATATAGATGCTCGGGGGGTGCGGGGGAGTTAAGAGGAGAGAGATCCGGTGAGGGAGGAAACGGCCGGCGAGTCGGGTCCGGCGCGCGCGGGGAGGAGGGCGATGACCGTTTCGGGGCAACGGTCGGTCGGGTGTGGGACCTAGCGTCAGAGAGAGAGGGAGGCGTTACTGCGCTCGGTCGGCCGGCTTCTAATTAATTCGCGAGTAACTGTCGTGGGCCGGCCCATTTAATACCGGAAACGGTTACCGTTACTGTTTTTCTTTAATGTTTTCCAGAGATATTCAAAAGCTTTTAAAGCATTCAAATCATCTCTAAATATAGGGGTATTATATATCAAAATTAACAGAATAATAAATGCTATTTAATGAACATTTCTATTCTGTCATTTGAATACTTTGGAAAAAAATAATATTTTCAGAAATTGCCTAATTGTTTTTAAACCCTTTTTGCAAATATTTTCAAAATAACCCCTGGTTATTATTGTTCAAATATATCACCAATTAGTACCTGGTGTGGAGTGTCATGTTCCTCCTCTCTTATTTGAACTTATAACCAAAATTTCCAATAGGTGAAAGCAACATAGGGAATAGTAGAAAGGACTTTCAGAAAGTCAGAAAAGGCATTTCAACAAACACATACATTCAAGCAATGATGCTGTTAGATGCATAGCTATAACCATAACATTCCAAAATGAAATTTTTGGGATGTTACAATACGGTGTCGTCTCAACGGATTTAGATGGTGCCCTATTTAAAGTGAATGCGGCAGTCTCTAATGCATATCGCCAAAATGATAGCGGTAAATCAGTAAGAGACATCATAGACCGCACCATATCCAATAGAGTGCTATTACGACGTTCGGACTCAATTACGCTGAGGTGTAAATCAGTAAATGATAGCGGTAAATCAGTAAGAGACATCATTACGCTGAGGTGTGCCAGGCGGCGTGAGTTGTGAAACAATTCCACATTTCCTTAAGTGCGTGCCAAACTCATGACTCAAATATTCTCCTCCATGATCAGATCGTAAGAACTCTATTTTCTTGTCACATTGATTCTCTACCTCACTCTGAAATTCCTTGAACTTTTCAAAGGTCTCAAACTTGTGTTTCATTAAGTATACATACCCATATCTGCTCAAGTCATCAGTGAGGGTGAGAACATAACGATAGCCACCGCGAGCCTCAACCCTCATCCGTCCACATACATCGGTATGTATTATTTCCAACAAGTTGGTTGCTCGCTCCATTGTTCCGAAGAATGGAGTCTTAGTCATCTTGCCCAAGAGGCATGGTTCGCATGTGTCAAATGATTCATAATCAAGAGACTCCAAAAGTCCATCTGCATGGAGTTTCTTCATGCGTTTGACACCAATATGACCAAGGCGGCAGTGCCACAAGTATTTGGGACTATCATTATCAACCTTACATCGTTTGGTATTCACACTATGAATATGTGTAACATCATGTTCGAGATTCAATAAAAATAAACCATTGACCAGCGGGGCATGACCATAAAACATATCTCTCATATAAATAGAACAACCATTATTCTCGGATTTAAATGAGTAGCCATCTCACATCAAACGAGATCCGGATACAATGTTCATGCTCAAAGCTAGTACTAAATAACAATTATTGAGGTTTAAAACTAATTTTGATGGTAGATGTAGAGGTAGCGTGCCGACAACGATCACATCGACCTTGGAACCATTCCCGACGCGCATCGTCACCTCGTCCTTTGCCAGTCTCCGCTTATTCTGCAGCTCCTGTTTTGAGTTACAAATGTGAGCAACCACACCGGTATCAAATACCCAGGAGCTACTACGAGCGCTGGTAAGGTACACATCAATAACATGTATATCATATATACCTTTGATGTTGCCGGCCTTCTTATCCGCTAAGTACTTGGGGCAGTTCTGCTTCCAGTGACCGGTTCCCTTGCAATGAAAGCACTCAGTCTCAGGTTTGCGTCCATTCTTGGGCTTCTTCCCGGCAACTGATTTACCGAGCGCGGCAACTGCTTTGTCGTCCTTCTTGAAGTTCTTCTTACCCTTGTCTTTCTTGAAACTAGTGGTCTTGTTCACCATCAACACTTGATGTTCCTTTTTGATTTCCACCTCAACTGATTTCAGCATCGAATATAACTCAAGAATGGACTTCTCCATCCCTTGCATATTGTAGTTCATCACAAAGCTCTTGTAGCTAGGTGGAAGCGACTAGAGGATTCTGTCAATAACCAAGTCATCCGGAAGATTAACTCCCAGCTGAGACAAGCAGTTGTGCAACCCAGACATTTGAGTATGTGCTCGCTGACCGAACTATTTTCCTCCATCTTACAACTGAAGAACTTGTCAGAGACTTCATATCTCTCAACCCGGGCATGAGCTTGGAAAACCAATCTCAGCTCTTGGAAAATCTCATATGCTCTGTGTTGCTCAAAACGCTTTTGGAGCCCCGGTTCTAAGCTGTAAAGCATGCTGCACTGAACTAGGGAGTAATCATCACTACGCGACTGCCAGGTGTTCATAACGTCTTGAATTGCTGGGAAAACGGATGCGTCACCTAGCGGTGCATCAAGGACATATAATTTTTTGGAAGCTATGAGGATGATCCTCAAGTTACGAACCCAGTCCGTATAGTTGCTTCCATCATCTTTCAGCTTGGTTTTCTCTAGGAACGCGTTGAAGTTGAGGGCAACATTAGCGTGGGCCATTGGATCTACAAGATAGATTGTAAAGACAATTTTATACTAAGTTCATGATAATTAAGTTCATCTAATCAAATTATTCAACGAACTCCCACTCATATAGACATCCCTCTAGTCATCTAAGTGATACATGATCCACATCGACTAGGCCGTGTCTGATCATCACATGAGACGGACTAGTCATCAATGGTGAACATGTCCATGTTGATCGCATCTACTATACGACTCATGTTCGACCTTTCGATCTCTCGTGTTCCGAGGCCATGTCTGTACATGCTAGGCTCGTCAAGCCAACCTAAGTGTTTCGTGTGTGTAAATCTGGCTTACACCCGTTGTATGCGAACATTAGAATCTATCACACCCGATCATCACGTGGTGCTTCGAAACAACGATCCTTCGCAACAGTGCCCACTTAGGGGGAACACATTTCTTGAAATTTTAGTGAGGGATCATCTTATTTATGCTACCGTAGTTCTAAGAAAATAAGATGTAAGAACATGATAAACATCACATGCAAATCATAAAGTGACATGATATGGCCAATACCATCTTGCGCCTTTGATCTCCATCTCCGGGGCGCGGCATGATCACCATCGTCACCGGCACGACACCATGATCTCCATCATCGTGTCTTCATGAAGTTGTCTCGCCAATTATTACTTCTACTACTATGGCTAATAGTTAGCAATAAAGTAAAGTAATTACATGGTGTTTTTGATTGACACGCAAGTCATACAATAAATTAAGACAACTCCTATGGCTCCTTCCGGTTGTCATACTCATCGGCATGCAAGTCGTGATTCCTATTACAAGAACATGATAAATCTCATACATCATATATACTTCATCACATCCTTTTGGCCATATCACATCACATAGCATACCCTGCAAAAACAAGTTAGACGTCCTCTAATTGTTGTAGCAAGTTTTACGTGGCTCCTATGGGTCTAGCAAGAACGTTCCTTACCTACGTAAGAGCCACAATGGTGATATGCCAATTGCTATTTACCCTTCATAAGGACCCTCTTCATCGAATCCGATCCGACTAAAGTGGGAGAGACAGACACCAGTTAGCCACCTTATGCAACAAGTGCATGTCAGCCGGTGGAACCAGTCTCACGTAAGCGTACATGTAAAGTCGGTCCGAGCCGCTTCATCCCACAATGCCGCCGAATCAAGAGAAGACTAGTAATGGCAAGCAAATTGACCAAATCATCGCCCACAACTACTTGTGTTCTACTCGTGCATAGAATCTACGCATAGACCTAGGTCATGATGCCACTGTTGGGAACGTAGTAACAATTCAAAAAAATTCCTACGTGTCACCAAGATCAATCTAGGAAATGCTAGCAACGAGCAAAGGGGTAGAGCATCTTCATACCTTCGAAGATCTCTAAGCGTAAGCGTTACTAGAACACGGTTGATGGAGTCGTACTCGTAGCGGTTCAGATCGCGGTGGATTCCGATCTAAGCACCGAACAATGGCGCCTCCACGTTCAACACACGTGCATCCCGGTGACGTCTCCTATGCCTTGATCCATCAAGGAGGAAGGAGAGGTTGAGGGAGAGCTCCAGCAGCACGACAGCGTGGTGACGGTGGAGCTGCGTGGTACTTCGGCAGGGCTTCGCCAAGCGCTACGGAGGACGAGGAGGAGGAGGGGTAGGGCTGCACTGAGAGAGAGAGAGTTCTGTTCTATGCAGACCCAAAACCCCACATATATATAGGGGGAAGGGGGAGGAGGGCCTGTCAACCCTAGGGAAACCCTAAGAGGTGCGGCGGCCAAGATTGGGAGGAGGGGCGGCACCCTAGGGTGGCCTTGGCGCCCAAGGCAGCCTCTACGCCTAGGGTTTGGCCCCCCTCCACCCTTGCTGCGCCTTGGGCCCTCATTGGGGGAGCACCAGCCCACCTAGGGGCTGGTTCCCATCCACTCTTGGCCCATGAAGCCTCTTGGAGCCTGTGGCCCCTCCCGGTGGACCCTCGGAACCCTTCCAGTGGTCCCGGTACATTACCGGTGACGCCTGAAACACTTTCGACAACCAAATCCTCACTTCCTATATACGAATCTTTACCTTCGGACCATTCTGGAGCTCCTCGTGATGTCCGGGATCTCATATGACACACCGAACAACCTTCGGTAACCACATACACTATTCCCATATAATCCTAGCATCATCGAACCTTAAGTGTGTAGACCTACGGGTTCGGGAAGCATGCAGACATGACCGAGACACCTCTCCGGCCAATAACCAATAGCGGGATCTGAATACCCATATTGGCTCCCACAGGTTCCACGATGGTCTCATCGGATGAACCACGATGTCGGGAATTCAATTAATCCCGTATCCAATTCCCTTTGTCCATCGGTATGTTACTTGCCCGAGATTCGATCGTCGGTATCCCTATACCTTGTTCAATCTCGTTACCGTCAAGTC
Source organism: Hordeum marinum (assembly GCA_022496015.1). Classification (NCBI taxonomy): domain Eukaryota; kingdom Viridiplantae; phylum Streptophyta; class Magnoliopsida; order Poales; family Poaceae; genus Hordeum; species Hordeum marinum. The sequence continues at coordinate 59,740,119 of CM039677.1, forward strand.
TCTTTACTCGTTCCGTAACAGATGATCCCGTGACTAACTCCTTAGTCACATTGAGCTCATTATGATGATGTATTACCGAGTGGGCCTAGAGATACCTCTCCGTCACATGGAGTGACAAATCCCAGTCTCGATTCGTGCCAACCCAACAGACACTTTCGAAGATACCTATAGTGCACCTTTATAGTCACCTAGTTACGTTGTGATCTGGGAGTTGCACAATCTCATGGTCTAAGGAAATGATACTTGACATTAGAAAAGCTCTAGCATACGAACTACACGATCTTTTGCCATGCTTAGGATTGGGTCTTGTCCATCACATCATTCTACTAATGATGTGATCCCGTTATCAACGACATCCAATGTCCATGGCCAGGAAACCATGACCATCTATTGATTAACGAGCTAGTCAACTAGAGGCTTACTAGGGACATGGTGTGGTCTATGTATTCACACATGTATTACGGTTTCCGATTAATACAATTTTAGCATGAACAATAGACAATTATCATGAACAAGGAAATATAATAATAACCATTTTATTATTGCCTCTAGGGAATATTTCCAACAGGCACAAAAATTAATGAAAGATACAAACATAATTACTACAATAGTAACAAACTTTGGGTTGTTTCTCGCAAGCTTTTTTTATAGCCATTAAGATAGTCTTGGTAGTTTAATGATGCTCACATAAAAAATAAGAATTGAAGCACAATAGAGAGAATCATATAGCATATAACAAGCACCTTTAACACTAACTCGCTTCCCATGCATAGGCACTTCTAAAATAACCAAATCATCAAGGCAATCAATATCTAGCATATGCAAGGAAGAAAAATAAAACATTGAGAAATTTAACATAAAGAGAGATAATTTAGTAACATGAAGATTTCTATAACCACGCTTGCTTCTCTCATAATAATTACATGTCTGATCAAAATCCAATTAAATAATATATCTATCATATAAAATATCCTCTTCATGATCCACATGCATATAAATTTTATAATCTTCCAAGGTACCACAAGATTCCCACCCTTTCTGGTATGATCTACAGATTGGATCGTCCCTTTCCATGCTTTTTAATTCTTGCATTGCTCATTGATTCAAAACATAATTTTGTTCTTAGATTTGTGACATGTCTCCTCCATGTCAATATTTTGGTTTGTTCCATGTTTGTTGCTGTGAATTTGTGTCATACATTATCTATTGGATCACTAAATCGATAGTCCTTTTTTTGTGATATCCGAATGTGCATCACTCAAATGTGCCTCCCTAGTTGGTGGGAAAAGGTTCCCAGTACGACTAATGATTTCGGTACACTTGTTGTGCTTCTTACCAAGATGCATCTACATTTTAATATTTTTTGCTTCTATTTGTCTAGAACATTATGGACACTGGGCAAACAAAACCAATTAAAGCTACATATATGTGATAGAAAATATGTATCCTCTTGGGACCTAGAGCCATACACGTGGGCCCAATGAGTCGAATTGGCTATTAGAACTGGCGGACTGGCAGATTTGGTTCAATGTTGAGAATAAGTCTAGTAGTTGTGGTTAGGACATCTTCAATAGCGACCCGCAAATTTCCTCTCGCATCCGTCCGCGGACAAGAGGGGACCAGTCTACAAACACAGATGTGGGAGGATACTAGTAGAAAACGGGACATTAGTCCCAGTTCATAAGGGCCTTTAGTCTCGGTTGGGTAACCGTGACTACACATTAGCGACTAAAGTCCCCCCTTTTTAGTGTCGGTTGTGTTACGAACCGGGACTAAAGGAGCTCCACGTGGCCGTTGTGGAGGCCTCAGACAGGAGGACCTTTAGTCCCGCTTGGTAACACCAAGCGGGACTAAAAGGCCACTACCCATCAGTCGCGACAAAGCCCTGGGGTTTAGATTTTTCGAGAGGGGGGTTTAGCCGTATTGTGGGCCGAACGATGCTATTGGTAACTAAACTACGGGTAGCGTGTTTCCGTCAACGCGCTATTGCTACCTATTAATGCACTACTTGCTAGTATGGAAGAACAACATCCAATATCAGTACAAATTAGATGGATGCAACGAGACCAAGTTGAATTAGAGGAAAATACGATGTTGCGATTCACAACATCGTATTTTCCTCTAGTTCAACTTGGTCTTGCATCCATCTAATTTGTACTAGTATATGTCAGATAACAACTCATCATCATTTGAATCAACTCCTCGTCATTCTAGTTACTGTTATCATACTAGTTAAATAGCTCTTCATCATTCTAGGTAAAATAGCATAAAACAGGTGAACTTCTCATCATTTTGGTTGTTATCATACTAGCAAGTGACCAAGTTATCACAAGTTAGAAACACTAACTAGTGCACTCTCTTAGGTAAAAACGCATAAAAAGGTGAACTCCTGCATCTAGCCATTGAAGAACACAGATCAACCTATCGCCAACTTGTGGGATGCACAAGTATTCTTATCCAAGTGGTAGCGTGGATGCTTTTATTGCATTTATCCATCCTTTGTTTTTTAGAGTTTCTTCACTTTCACATATCGTGTATTTACCACAACAACTAATCGGTATTGGTCGTAAGCTAACCATACGCAAATCACCTTTGATAAACATCACTTTAGGCACGGTCTCTGGAGGAGTACCTGTTGAAGAACATAAGTAATAATAACATAGTTAGCAAAATAGCTTTGCTTAAGAAGAATATATGAAAAAGATGTACTAGTGACAGAATAGTAAAAAATCTTACAAGGTAGTTTGAAGTGATGTTATGATGGTTCTACTTGTGCACTATTGACACATACCCATGATAACTGTTGCCAATCCTGTAATTGTTCTTCCTATATTCCTCAACATCATGAATAAATGAGATCAGATGGTTTTTCTCCAGCCAAGTAAGCTCGAAGTCATAACTACAGTATAGGTCCGATATATTATCTTTCGTGTAGTTATTGTAGAAGATAAATAAAGAAATAATCAATATAAATTACCTAGCAAATCTATTGAAAAACTCACCTGGAGGTAGAACTGGAATGAAGTCATCCGCATGCACCCAAATTTCCATATTATTATCCCGAACATCGTTATTACCAAGATTGAAGGTAATGTTCATGTCCTCATCCAACCCATACTCCTTGCAAAATGCTCTCCAATTAGACCAGCAAAAACATGTGTGATCTTCATTAATTTTTTATGTGAACAACAAAAAGTATAATGCTTCGTTCTTAGGTGAGCTATCTTAGACTCTGTATTACCCTTCTCTTTTAAATGGAACTTGTCCAAGACAATGAATCTTGCATGGCAGGGAGCGCACTAGTCTAATTGTACAAAAGAAAATTAAAGGTTAATTAAAGAAAAAACACATCATACTTCATTAACAATAAACACGTGCCATCTTTACATACCGTAATAATTTCAAAGTCGTCTTGTAGCTTGACGGTGAAGGATGTACCATTGTCTAGGTGAGGATAACGGTCGCATATACCCCTCTCATTGCAGCAAAAAGGGCACTCAAGGATCCTCCCCTCATTATCAGACGACGTCGACATTTCCACTGTTCACAATTCTAAGATTAAAAATGCACGGCAACGAATTTTCTTAATGCTCCTTGATTCTAAGATTAAGAATTTAGTATTTAAATTAGAATGCATTTAATAAGCAAAACCCGAATCATAGTAGTCAACCGTCGGCATGGTTCGATCTGAGGGGCGAGGGATGGCAAGGAGGATTTTTTTAGCAAGATCATCTTATAATATCAGTAATACCTATAATATCACTATTAATCGTGAGGGCTCTTCATATGATATTATCATATAATATCACTAAGACATCTTGAATATTATCATATAATACCACTAATACAACTCGAATATTATCGAATAATCAAGTTCAATCGCGGTTCCTGAGGCATGGGCGGTGGACACCCAAAGAGAAGGAACCATCACGGGGTCATAGCTTGCGTGAGATCCCTTAAGGAACTGGCAGGTATTGGAGAACCCGACGTCCAACCCCACCATGTAGCAACGGATGTGCTCGTACTCCTCCCTGACATGGTGATGTACCACCTCCTCGATTGCCCGCTGCCTCCGCACCGATAGTGGCCCACGGGACCGCCACCAAAGAAGCTCCGGGTCGACGACGAGACCCGGATTCCCCACCAAGCTGCGCACCTAGGAAGGTAGCACCTACAAGTGCCAACCCGATGGAGACCAGTCCTGGACATGGCGCCTCTCAAACTGGTTATCGGCGCCAAGTCGATGACGAGGATGTAGGATGGGCATTGTTGACAAGAACAAATTGTTGCTAGGAAATAACATTTCATTCAACAACAATAACAACAATACCATATTTAATAACAAATACAAACACACATACTCGCAAATTGTGGCTAGCAAATAACAAATCTATATTTAATAGCATTTGTGAAATAGTTTAATTTATTAGCACATATTTATATATGCATATGTTTATCATGTTTTTCTCAGCAACGCTCGGGGCATCATATAGTAAAATGAAATCCTTAGTATCTCACACATGTGTACTCAAAGTAGCATTGGTGAGATAGTGGTTGCACTATGACAGGTTTTCAAATCCATCAACCATACTAGCTAAGAGATCGCATCTCTTACGAAACAAAGAATTTCACCATAGAATTGCGCACATGGATGATGAAAGTCTTCGATCCTCATATTATTTATGCTAGATGTATTAGCATATTTTAAATAAATAATCCACAAGTAGATTATAAACATGACAATCAACATATGCACAAGCTCGTATATTACATAGAATCAAAACATCTATATGAACACAACATATAGGCCAATGTAATCTATGAACATCGGTATATGGGAGTGGATCGAGGATGGAGGAGGGGGCCGAGCTCACCTCAAGGATTTTTCGCAGATGAGGGCGGCGATGGGGCGGGGTGGAGGCTACGCGAGGAGGTCCGGCGATAAGGAGAGGGCTTGGGGCGGCGACAACAATGGGGTGGGGAGGAGGGCGTGCAAGGAGGTTCGGCGATGAGGAGAGGGCTCGGGGGCGGCGACGGTGATGGGTGGGAAGGAGGGGGCACGAGAAGGTTCAGCGACAAGGAGAGGGCTCGGGGGCGGCGACGGTGATGTCCGGCAACCTGGCGGCGTCGTGATGGGTTCGACGTGTCGGGGGGAGTGAGGAGAATATTGGGGAAGAAGGAGGCCGCGGGCGGTTATATACCCCAGGCTTTAGTGGTGGTGCCCCCAATCGGGACTAAAGGCCTTAATTTAGTCCCGGTTGGAGCCACCAACCGGGACTAAAGCTAATTTTTGGCTTCCCGGTTGGTTCCCCCAACCGGGACTAAATGAAGGCCTTTAGTCCCGGTTGGGGGCTCCAACTAGGACTAAAGCTATTTTTTCTATTTTTGGTTCTAGAACTTTTTAGGATATTTTAGTTTTAGTTTTATTTTAAACAAATTCAAAATCAAATGTTTCTTTTGCCATTATTTTTGCTATTATATGTCATCTATTAAGGAATTTATTAAAACATTACTAAAATATATTTCTTGTTGACACTTAATTCTTTTTGCTACTAAAATAGAAATATATGTCATCTATGTCATAAAAATGTTTCTTTAATAACAAAAAGAATTAAATCAAAAGCCATGCCTTGTTTTTATTTAATTATTTTTGCTATTAAAGTTTTTAAGAAATGTCATCTATGCCATACAACGTTTCTCTCTTATCATACAACGTTCATGAGATATGCTTTTCAGTCGGCCTACCAATGGATCCACATATTTGTCTATTATGCATATTTATACAAGGAAAGAAACATACATTTACTGAAAATTAAAACATATGCCAATCTTGCCTGTTAGTACATCGCCTTCATGTAACTACAGAGATTCTATATCAAAGCCATCATCAGAATAGTTGTGGAGCATAACTATGGCTTTCAACCCAGAATCAAAGGTTAAAATATGCCGAACAATTACTTGGACAATCCTACCATCTGATATGTTGTCCTCACTTTCACCAGAAAGCAACCAGAACTCCTCACATACGGACTTGGCTTGGCATAAGGGGTCCTCTGATCAGGGAAACCGCACAGTACAGGTGGAATCTTGCAAAAGTTGGGAATTTCCCGCTATAAGTCTAGAAACTCACAAGTGTGCCTTTTCCACTCAGTCTCCCCTCATGCCGTGATTCACGAACACCAATCGACTTAATGTCAGGAATAAAGTCAACACAAAACTCAATAACCTCCTATGTTTCATGTCCCTTGGAGATGCTTCCTTCTAACCTAGCACGGTTATGAACATATTTGTTTAAGACTCCCATGAACCTCTCAAAGGGGAACATATTGTGTGGAAATACAGGACCCATAATGGCAATCTCGTCGCCTAGGTGAACTAGGACGTGCGTCATAATATTGAAGAAGGATGGTGGGAACACCAACTCGAAACTGACAAGACATTGGACCAAATCATTTTGTAACCTTGGTAGGATTTCCAGATTGATTACCTTCTGAGAAATTGCATTGAGGAATGAACATAGCTTCACAATGGCTAATCAGACATTTTCTGGTAGAATCCCCCTCACAGCTGGTAGGACCTTGATACTGCTTTGGATGCATGCCGTCTTTTGTTGGGAGACGTAGTAGTAAATCAAAATTTTCCTACGTTCACCAAGATCTATCTATGGAGAAACCAGCAACGAGAGGGGAGAGATTGCATCTTCATACCTTTGAAGATCGCTAAGCGGAAGCGTTACAAGAACGCGGTTGATGGAGTCGTACTCGCAGCGATTCAGATCGCGGTAGATCCGATCAAGTGCCGAACGGACGGCACCTCCGCGTTCAACACACGTGCAGCCCGGTGACGTCTCCAACACCTTGATCCAGCAAGGAGGAAGGAGAGGTTGGGGAAGGGCTCCAACAGCAGCACGACGGCGTGGTGGTGGTGGAGTAGCAAGGTATTCCGACAGGGCTTCGCCTAAGCGCTGCGGAGGAGGAAGAAGAGAGGTAGGGCTTCGCCGTGAGAGAGAGAGATCAAATCCTGTCTCAAAACATCCAAAACCTCAAGTATATATAGGAGGAGGGACGTGGAGGGCTGGCTTGGCCTCTACTCCAAAGAGGAGATGGCCGGCTGAATTAAAGGGAGAGTCCACCTCCCACAAGGGAGGTGGATCTCCTCCTTTTAAATCCTTTTTGCCTTATCTCCTTATCTCCAGCCGCATGGGCCTTTAGCAAAAGTCTTGACCAGCCCAATAAGGGCTGGCACACTTTATCTAACAGCCCATGTGGTCCTTTGGTCGTCACACCCCTCCCGGGGGTCCTCCGGCACCCTCCCGGCACTCCCGGTACACTACCGATGAGCCCGAAAACTTTCCGGTGACCAAAACTGGACTTCCTATATATCAATCTTTACCTCCGGACCATTCCGGAGCTCCTCGTGACGTCCGGGATCTCATCTGGGACTCCGAACAACCTTCGGTAATCACGTATACCTTTTCCCTATAACCCTAGCGTCATCGAACCTTAAGTGTGTAGACCCTACGGGTTCGGGAGACACGTAGACATGACCGAGACACCTCTCCGGCCAATAACCAACAGCGGGATCTGGATACCCATGTTGGCTCCCACGTACTCCACGATGATCTCATCGGATGAACCACGATGTCAGGGATTCAATCAATCCCGTATACAATTCCCTTTGTCTATCGGTATGGTACTTGCCCGAGATTCGATCGTCGGTATCGCCATACCTTGTTCAATCTAGTTACCGGCAAGTCTCTTTACTCGTTCCGTAACACATCATCCCGTGGCTAACTCCTTAGTCACATTGAGCTCATTATGATGATGTCTTACCGAGTGGGCCCAGAGATACCTCTCCGTCACACGGAGTGACAAATCCCAGTCTTGATTCGTGTCAACCCAACAGACACTTTCGGAGATACCCGTAGCGTACCTTTATAGCCACCCAGTTACGTTGTGACGTTTGGCACACCCAAAGCATTCCTACGGTATCCGGGAGTTACACAATCTCATGGTCTAAGGAAATGATACTTGACATTGAAAAGCTTTAGCATACGAACTACACGATCTTGTGCTATGCTTAGGATTGGGTCTTGTCCATCACATCATTCTCCTAATGATGTGATCCCGTTATCAACGACATCCAATGTCCATGGTCATGAAACCGTGACCATCTATTGATCAACGAGCTAGCCAACTAGAGGCTCACTAGGGACATGCGATGGTCTATGTATTCACACATGTATTACGGTTTCTGGTTAACACAATTGTAGCATGAATAATAGACAATTATCATGAACTAGGAAATACAATAATAACCATTTTATTATTGCCTCTAGGGCATATTTCCAATAGTCTCCCACTTGCACTAGAGTCAATAATCTAGTTACATTGTGATGAATCGAACACCCATAGCGTTCTGGTGTTGATCATGTTTTGCTCGTGAGAGAGGTTTAGTCAACGGATCTGCGACATTCAGATCCGTATGCACTTTACAAATATCTATGTCTCCCTCCTGAATGTAATCACGGATGGAGTTGAAGCGGCGCTTGATGTGTCTTGTCTTCTTGTGAAACCTGGGCTCCTTCGCAAGGGCAATAGCTCCAGTGTTGTCACAGAGTAGAGTCATCGGGCCCGACGCATTTGGAATCACTCCTAGGTCGGTGATGAACTCCTTCATCCAGACTCCCTCCTTTGCTGCTTCCGAAGCAGCTATGTACTCCGCTTCACATGTAGATGCCGCCACGACGCTTTGCTTGCTGCTACTCCAGCTGACTGCCCCTCCATTCAAAATATACACGTATCCGGTTTGCGACTTAGAGTCGTCCGGATCTGTGTCGAAGCTAGCGTCGACGTAACCCTTTACGACGAGCTCTTCGGCACCTCCATATATGAGAAACATGTCCTTTGTCCTTTTCAGGTACTTCAGGATATTCTTGACCGCTGTCCAGTGTTCCGCTCCGGGATCACTTTGGTACCTCCCTACCAAACTTATGGCAAGGTTCACATCAGGTCTGGTACACAGCATGGCATACATGATAGAGCCTATGGCTGAAGCATAGGGGATGACACTCATCTCTTCTCTATCCTTTGCCGTGGTCGGGCATTGAGTCGTACTCAATCTCACACCTTGCAACACAGGCAAGAACCCCTTCTTGGACTGATGCATATTGAACTTCTTCAATATCTTTTCAAGGTATGTGCTTTGTGAAAGACCAATGAGGCGTTTCGATCTATCTCTATAGATCTTAATACCTAATATGTAAGCAGCTTCTCCAAGGTCCTTCATTGAAAAACACTTATTCAAGTAGGCCTTGATACTTTCCAAGAGTTCTATATTCTTTCCCATTATCAGCATGTCATCCACATACAGTATAAGAAATGCTATAGAGCTCCCACTCACTTTCTTGTAAATACAAGGTTCTCCATAAACCTGTACAAACCCAAACGCTTTAATCACCTCATTAAAGCGAATGTTCCAACTCCGAGATGCTTGCACCAGCCCATAGATGGAGCGCTGGAGCTTGCATACCTTGTTAGCATCTTTAGGATCGACAAAACCTTCCGGTTGCATCATATACAGTTCTTCCTTGAGGAAGCCATTAAGGAATGCCGTTTTGACGTCCATTTGCCAGATCTCATAATCATAAAATGCGGCAACTGCTAACATAATTCGGACTGACTTTAGCATCGCTACGGGTGAGAAAGTCTCATCGTAGTCAACTCCTTGAACTTGTCGATAACCCTTAGCGACAAGCCGAGCCTTTTAGACAGTCACATTACCGTCCGCGTCAGTCTTCTTCTTAAAGATCCATTTGTTTTCAATGGCTCGCTTATCATTAGGCAAGTCCACCAAAGTCCATACTTTGTTCTCATACATGGATCCTATCTCGGATTTCATGGCCTCAAGCCATTTGTTGGAATCCGGGCCCGCCATCGCTTCTTCATAGTTCGAAGGTTCACCGTTGTCCAACAACATGATCTCTAGGACAGGATTGCCGTACCACTCTGGTGCGGAACGTGTCCTGGTGGACCTTCGAATAGCAACTTGATCTGAAGTTTCATGATCATCATCATTAACTTCCTCTCTAGCCGGTGTAGGCTCCACACAAACAACTTCCTGTGCTGCGCTACTCTCCGGTTCGAGTGGAGGTACAATTTCCTCATCAAGTTCTATTTTCCTCCCACTTACTTCTTTCGAGAGAAACTCTTTCTCGAGAAAGGATCCATTCTTGGCAACAAAGACTTTGCCTTCGGATCGTAGGTAGAAGGTATACCCAATAGTCTCCTTGGGATATCCTATGAAGACGCACTTTTCCGCTTTGGGTTCGAGCTTCTCAGGTTGAAGTTTCTTCACATAAGCATCGCATCCCCAAACTTTTAGAAACGACAGCTTAGGTTTCTTTCCAAACCACAATTCATACGGTGTCGTCTCAACGGATTTAGACGGTGCCCTATTTAAAGTGAATGCGGCAGTCTCTAATGCATATCCCCAAAATGATAGCGGTAAGTCGGTAAGAGACATCATAGATCGCACCATATCCAATAGAGTGCGATTACGACGTTCAGACACACCATTTCGCTGGGGTGTGCCGGGCGGCGTGAGTTGTGAAACAATTCCACATTTCCTAAGGTGCATGCCAAACTCGTGACTTAAATATTCTCCGCCACGATCAGATCATAGGCATTTTATTTTCCTGTCACGTTGATTCTCGACCTCACTCTGAAATTCCTTGAACCTTTCAAAAGTTTCAGACTTGTGTTTCATTAAGTAGACATAACCATATCTACTCAAGTCATCAGTGAGGGTGAGAACATAACGGTAGCCACCGCGAGCCTCGACGCTCATTGGACCGCATACATCGGTATGTATTATTTCCAACAAGTCAGTTGCTCGCTCCATTGTTCCGGAGAACGGAGTCTTGGTCATCTTGCCCATGAGGCATGGTTCGCATGTGTCAAATGATTCGAAATCAAGTGACTCCAAAATTCCATCAGCATGGAGCTTCTTCATGCGTTTGACACCAATATGGCCAAGACGGCAGTGCCACATGTAAGTGGGACTATCGTTATCAACTTTACACTTTTTGGTACTCACACTATGGACATGTGTAACATCACGTTCGAGATTCATCAAAAAATAAACCATTGACCAGCGGGGCATGAGCATAAAAAATTTCTCTCATATAAATAGAACAACCATTATTCTCGGATTTAAATGAGTAGCCATCTCGCATCAAGCGAGATCCAGATACAATGTTCATGCTCAAAGCTGGTACTAAATAACAATTATTAAGGTTTAAAACTAATCCCGAAGGTAGATGTAGAGGTAACGTGCCGACGGCGATCACATCGACCTTGGAACCATTCCCGACACGCATCGTCACCTCATCCTTGGCCAGCCTCCGCTTATTCCGCAGCTCCTGCTTGGAGTTACAAATGTGAGCAACTGCACCGGTATCAAATACCCAGGAGCTACTACGAGCGCTGGTCAAGTACACATCAATAACAAGTATATCACATATACCTTTAATGTTGCCGTCCTTCTTATCCGCTAAATACTTGGGGCAGTTCCGCTTCCAGTGACCGGTACCCTTGCAATAAAAGCACTCAGTCTCAGGCTTGGGTCCATTTTTCTTCTTCTTCCCGGCAACTTGCTTACCGGGCGTGGCAACAGCTTTGCCGTCCTTCTTGAAGTTCTGCTTACCCTTGCCTTTCTTGAAACTAGTGGTCTTATTCACCATCAACACTTGATGCTCCTTTTTGATCTCGACCTCCGCTGATTTCAGCATCGAGTACAACTCAGGAATGGACTTCTCCATACCTTGCATGTTGTAGTTCATCACAAAGCTCTTGAAGCTAGGTGGAAGCGACTGGAGGATTCTGTCAATGACCGAGTCATCCGGGATATTAACCCCCAGCTGAGTCAAGCGGCTGTGTAGCCCAGACATCTTGAGGATGTGCTCACTGACAGAACTATGCTCCTCCATCTTACAGCTGAAGAACTTGTCGGAGACATCATATCTCTCGACCCGGGCATGAGCTTGAAAAACCAGTTTCAGCTCCTGGAACATCTCATATGCTCCGTGTTGCTCAAAACGCTTTTGGAGCCCCGGTTCTAGACTGTAAAGCATGCCGCATTGAACAAGGGAGTAATCATCGCAGCGTGATTGCCAAGTGTTCATAACATCTTGTTCCGCTGGGAGAACGGGTGCGTCACCTAGCGGTGCATCTAGGACATACAATCTCTTGGAAGCTATGAGGATGATCCTCAAGCTACGGACCCAGTCCGCATAGTTGCTTCCATCATCTTTCAGCTTGGTTTTCTCTAGGAACGCGTTGAAATTGAGGGTGACATTCGCGTTGGCCATTGGATCTACATCATAGATTGTAAAGACAATTTTAGACTAAGTTCATGATAATTAAGTTCATTTAATCAAATTAATGAACTCCCACTTAGACAGACATCTCTCTAGTCTTCCAAGTGATACATGATCCATGTCAACTAGCCCGTGTCCGATCATCACGTGAGACGGACTAGTCATCCATGGTGAACATCTTCATGTTGATCGTATCTTCTATACGACTCATGTTCGACCTTTCGGTCTTCCGTGTTCCGAGGCCATGTCTGTACATGCTAGGCTCGTCAAGTCAACCTAAGTGTTTCGCGTGTGTAAATCTGGCTTACACCCGTTGTATGCGAACGTTAGAACCTATCACACCCGATCATCACGTGGTGCTTCGGAACAACGATCCTTAGCAACGGTGCACAGTTAGGGTGAACACTTTTCTTGAAATTTTATTGAGAGATCATCTTATTTACTACCGTCGTTCTAAGCAAATAAGATGTAAACATGATAAACATCACATGCAATCAATATAGTGACATGATATGGCCAATATCATTTTGCTCCTATGATCTCCATCTTCGGGGCACCATGATCATCACTGTCACCGGCACGACACCATGATCTCCATCATCATGATCTCCATCATTGTGTCTTCATGAAGTTGTCTCGCCAACTATTACTTCTACTACTATGGCTAACGCTTAGCAATAAAGTAAAGTAATTACATGGCGTTTATGATTGACACGCAGGTCATACAATAAATAAGACAACTCCTATGGCTCCTGCCGGTTGTTATAATCATCGACATGCAAGTCGTGAATCCTATTACAAGAACATGATCAATTCATACATCACAATGCATCACATCACATCCTTTGGCCATATCACATCACAAGGCACATGCTGCAAAAACAAGTTAGACGTCCTCTAATTTGTAGTTGCAAGTTTTTACGTGGCTGCTATAGGTTACTAGCAAGAACGTTTCTTACCTACGTCAACACCACAACGTGATTTGCCAATTGCTATTTACCCTTCATAAGGACCCTTTTCATCGAATCCGATCCGACTAAGGTAGGAGAGACAGACACCCGCTAGCCACCTTATGCATCTAGTGCATGTCAGGCGGTGGAACCGGTCTCACGTAAGCGTACGTGTAAAGTTGGTCCGGGCCGCTTCATCCCACAATACCGCCGAATCAAGATAAGACTAGTAGCGGCAAGCAAATTAACAAACTCGACGCCCACAACTGCTTTGTGTTCTACTCGTGCATAGATTCTACGCATAGACCTAGCTCATGATGCCACTGTTGGGAGACGTAGTAGTAAATCAAAATTTTCCTACGTTCACCAAGATCTATCTATGGAGAAACCAGCAACGAGAGGGGAGAGATTGCATCTTCATACCTTTGAAGATCGCTAAGCGGAAGCGTTACAAGAACGCGGTTGATGGAGTCGTACTCGCAGCGATTCAGATCGCGGTAGATCCGATCAAGTGCCGAACGGACGGCACCTCCGCGTTCAACACACGTGCAGCCCGGTGACGTCTCCAACACCTTGATCCAGCAAGGAGGAAGGAGAGGTTGGGGAAGGGCTCCAACAGCAGCACGACGGCGTGGTGGTGGTGGAGTAGCAAGGTATTCCGACAGGGCTTCGCCTAAGCGCTGCGGAGGAGGAAGAAGAGAGGTAGGGCTTCGCCGTGAGAGAGAGAGATCAAATCCTGTCTCAAAACATCCAAAACCTCAAGTATATATAGGAGGAGGGACGTGGAGGGCTGGCTTGGCCTCTACTCCAAAGAGGAGATGGCCGGCTGAATTAAAGGGAGAGTCCACCTCCCACAAGGGAGGTGGATCTCCTCCTTTTAAATCCTTTTTGCCTTATCTCCTTATCTCCAGCCGCATGGGCCTTTAGCAAAAGTCTTGACCAGCCCAATAAGGGCTGGCACACTTTATCTAACAGCCCATGTGGTCCTTTGGTCGTCACACCCCTCCCGGGGGTCCTCCGGCACCCTCCCGGCACTCCCGGTACACTACCGATGAGCCCGAAAACTTTCCGGTGACCAAAACTGGACTTCCTATATATCAATCTTTACCTCCGGACCATTCCGGAGCTCCTCGTGACGTCCGGGATCTCATCTGGGACTCCGAACAACCTTCGGTAATCACGTATACCTTTTCCCTATAACCCTAGCGTCATCGAACCTTAAGTGTGTAGACCCTACGGGTTCGGGAGACACGTAGACATGACCGAGACACCTCTCCGGCCAATAACCAACAGCGGGATCTGGATACCCATGTTGGCTCCCACGTACTCCACGATGATCTCATCGGATGAACCACGATGTCAGGGATTCAATCAATCCCGTATACAATTCCCTTTGTCTATCGGTATGGTACTTGCCCGAGATTCGATCGTCGGTATCGCCATACCTTGTTCAATCTAGTTACCGGCAAGTCTCTTTACTCGTTCCGTAACACATCATCCCGTGGCTAACTCCTTAGTCACATTGAGCTCATTATGATGATGTCTTACCGAGTGGGCCCAGAGATACCTCTCCGTCACACGGAGTGACAAATCCCAGTCTTGATTCGTGTCAACCCAACAGACACTTTCGGAGATACCCGTAGCGTACCTTTATAGCCACCCAGTTACGTTGTGACGTTTGGCACACCCAAAGCATTCCTACGGTATCCGGGAGTTACACAATCTCATGGTCTAAGGAAATGATACTTGACATTGAAAAGCTTTAGCATACGAACTACACGATCTTGTGCTATGCTTAGGATTGGGTCTTGTCCATCACATCATTCTCCTAATGATGTGATCCCGTTATCAACGACATCCAATGTCCATGGTCATGAAACCGTGACCATCTATTGATCAACGAGCTAGCCAACTAGAGGCTCACTAGGGACATGCGATGGTCTATGTATTCACACATGTATTACGGTTTCTGGTTAACACAATTGTAGCATGAATAATAGACAATTATCATGAACTAGGAAATACAATAATAACCTATTCTCACATTCAACACATGCAAAACACATAAAACCATTCAGACTGTTTGTCTCAACCACACCGATAAAATTATACAGGCCTGTAATGTACTCGAAAGTGCGCCGATCACCGTACATCCATTGCCGGTTCATGTGCATTATATAATTATGTATATCAAAAACCATTACAAAACATCATGAATAGAGAAATGACAAAGTAATACAAGTTCATCATCCACATATCTATTTATTATGCATATTTGTACAAGCAAAGAAACATACATGTACCAAAAAATAAAACAGATGTCATACTTGCTAGTTAATACATCGCCTTCATCTAGCTGCAGTGATTCTAGATCAAAGCCATCATAGAATAGTTGTGGAGCATAACTATGCCCTTCAACCAAGAATGAAAGGTGCATATTATTCGGTTATCTTTTACATGTTGAATAGTTATGATATGTTGTCCTCAGTTTCACCAAAAGGCAACCAGAACTCCTCTCATCTGGACTTGGCTCGGCATATACAAGATAACCGAAAAATTTGCACCTTTTGTGAACTTAAGTGGCATCATGCTCACAGGCATTTCATCGAACACCTCTTGTGCATAGGAAGAGAAAACAAACTAGCACACACCTCCCACCTTCTATGAGGAAAAAACAAAGGAAAGGGCGGGCAGGGGCATGGGTATATATAGGAAAACTTGTAATCCTAGTTGGTGTCTAGAACTGGGACTGAAGATAGACCTTTAGTCCCGGTGGGAGACACCAACCGGGACTAAATGGCCTCATTCCTGGCGCAACCCCTTTAGTCCCGGTTGGTGTCCCCAACCGAGACTAAAGGTCCCGTTCGAATGAGGACTGATGCCTACTGAGCCCCGGTTGGTGTCCTAGCCGCTCGAACTGGGACTGATACACACATTATTCCCGGTTTGTAACAAGACCGGGAATATTGCCCTGATCCAGCTAGAACTAATGCCCTATTTTCTACTAGTGGGGACATCCAACGCTATCCTATATATGTCTGCCAGTAAATTCAAAAATTCAAACGTACTCCGATAATCCACACAGTGCGACGGATCCAAAAGAACAAAAGAACATCAGTTTGACAGTTTGTGCATTTCTGTCCCCATCGGGCTGGCAATCCCAGCCAGTTGCTCCCTGATCAAGAAGATGTCATTGCCACCACATAGGCAGCCTCCACCTCCGCCCCTGCTTCCACGTCCATGTCCGCCTTCATTGTGTCCTCATAGTCAGCCACAACCAACGAATCTTCCTGCCTTTGCAACATCTAGAAGCGCATGGATTGCACGATCATTATTGCATCAACATCCAAAGAATCGATATTCAAGGTCAATATCTTGGCATCCTCTGCATTGGCGGCGATCTTCACCCTCTTTTCCTCGAGTGCGGCATTCCACTCTTTGATCATGGTCCTCCCCTCTTCGAGCTTGAGTTTCCTGTCCGTCGTGTCCATCAACAGTTTGAATCTCTCTACCTTCTTCTCCTCGTTGATCTCCGAGCGCCTCACGCATGCCTCCTCCTTATTCACCAAGATGCCCTTGAACCTCCCCGTTAGCTTGGCCGCCGCACCTTCTCGCTTCTCCCTCTACTCCTCCCACTTCTTCCCTCGCAAATTTCTTCTAACCTTCTTTGGTAGTCATTGGGTTGGTTCAGTAGGGTTACCAGTTTCTTCCTCGTTGGTTTGGTCGGCGGTCTTGGCAATGAAAAGGTTCCACTTCAGCTGCCCATTCAATTTCAACCAACAATGCATGACAATGAAGGACTTCTTCTCCAACTTCTTGTAGACCAAACAAGCACGAGTCGGCTACAAAGTGAAAAAATGTCGACAATGCATATCCGTCTAGTGAGCAACAAAACAATACATGTCCAACTAGTGACCAACAAAACTAAAGCATATCTAGCTAGTGATCAGCAAAACTAAAGAAAATATGTCTAGTGATTGACAAAACAATGTCGATGGTTGAGGGACTTCCATTCATGGTTGCGGATGACCGCGTCGGAGTAGGGCACAAAATCTTTGTGTTCATGGAACTATATGTGAATGTTCTTCCAAAAGGTTGTGCCCTTTTGCTGTGTGCCATGGAATGGATCAAGGCAAGTGGCCAACCATGCCTCGCACAATAGCTCGAACTCCCGCATGTTGAAGCTTTCTCCTATTCCCTTCTTCTTCGGGTCGCCGGTTGTATCATCCGGATCATCGTCATTGTCGTCGCCCTCCTCTGCCTCCTCCTCTTCATTGGGATGATGCTCTTCATAAGCTCAATGTCATTGTTGTTGTGTGCCATCACCGGTCTGGGTGTACGTCTGATGTGTGGTCGTCTGGGTGTAGGGCTTTTGCTGGTAGTTGCCGGACTGGGTGGGATTCGAGTCTTCCACCTTCCCATCCTCATAGCCCCCTACCTCGCCTTCGTCGTGGATGATGTCGAGCATCTCCCTGTTCGCATCGTACTCTGGCTCCCCCGCTCTAGGCATTGCAGTGAATAGCAAGCGGGCACCCATCTGCTCCCCGGCCGCCGACCGTGCCCGGACGAGATGCGGCGAAGAATACTCAGAGAAGAGCGGTGCCACGTTAACGTCAAAAATGTAAGGCACCACACAGGATAGGGTGTCGAGATGCTTGCTGGCGTAGAAGTATGGAGGCTTGTAAGACTCCAGCCAGGGTGTCGTATGTACTATGCACGAGCCTGTCTAGCAACGTCTGCCACGGTCGCGCCAACGTCCATGACCTCCACGCGCATCGCCACCAGTAGGCCCATCGGCAGCCAACCACTTATTGAGCTTCTCCTTCTCAACCTTTGCTTTGACATGGCGAGTTTGCCGCATCGCAGAGTTGATCTTCCAGGTGATCATGATGCGCGGATCTTGCGGCACCTCCACTGGCTCCATCTCTGACAAGTTCTCCAACGCTCCATGCATGGGTGGCGGAAGTAAGGATGGAGAGGGTGGGAGAAAAAAGCAGGAAATGGGCGGAAAGCGGCAGGGAATAGAAGAAGACAAGTGGGGGATTTTAGCACAAAAACAATGTGTGATATATAGCATCGATGCTACAAAAGCACGGGATCCACTTTACTTTTGGGTGAGCCAGGGGGTAGGCAGCGACGTTTCTCATGTCCGGACTCTCGCATAGCCCTCCCCCCCCCCCCCCGCTCCATGTGTGTCTCCGGTTTGCGGGAGAAATCTCAGCTGGACCGTGCCGCGGACCGATACATGACCGTGTTTGATGGCTTCTGCGATCCGGACAACGTGGTCCTGACGTATACGGGTCGGTGTTGGGAATGCCCTTATGTGTTGAAAAACTAAAATGTTATACATTGCCCTGAAGTTGTGGTTTTGTGAACTCGTATTAGTATTTTTTTTATTATCAAAGTTTTATCTTACAACCAAGAATAGTAATCTCTAGATGCCATATTTCCTAAAACTTGTCATATTATGTTTAAAAATGAGCTTCTTACTACCGATACCTTGCTAAGATACAATAGAAGTTTTATTTATTCATGAACCACAAATTTATGTATCTGATTAGGATAGCAATCAAATATTTACACCATAGTGTGTCTTTTATGTACGTTGTAAGAAAGTTAAGCTATTGTTTCCTATCAACCATGCTTCCTCTTGTTTGTTGCATATGATTCTATGGTAATGACTTTTTGCTTCATCCGTTGTAGTGTGTGCTACTTTTATTATGAACATATATATTCCTTCAACAACTATAAGATGTTATTGTATGCTTCAACCGCTACTAGTGTCTGCTTCAACCATTTTTACCGCTTTTAGTGGATTTTTTATCGACCACTAAATTTTGTGCTTCCTTCCTTATCACTTCATGCTTGCTTCAATTGTATAGATTCCCAATGTGATGATCTAATGCGTTGAGGGCAAGAACAACAAGGCACTTCTCTAAGGTTTTTTATTTATTTTAAAATGAGTGCTCTAAGGTTTTGACTACACTAGGAATGATGAAGAGCTCGTGGCAGATCCAAATAGTGTCATAATCAACTCGTCCAGCACCCGCCATTCTGTCCACTACGACCAAATGGAAATAGTGTCATAATAGTCTTTTACTTGTTGCAAAACATGTGTGTATTTTTTTTAAATGTATTAATATGTTTTAATGTTGCATAATTCATGTTGTTCCTCCAGTAATCTGTTTGCGCAGAAAAAATTTCCTTATAGGCAAAGGTTGTTTCGTTTGCACCAAAATTACTATTTTGCTGGAAGCAATTTTATAGTGATAGAAGCAGGAGATTGATGCTTTTGAAACAAGTGGAAATATTTTTCTATTTAATGAAATCAAATTACTATTTTTATTTTTTTGCGGGTACTCCATGTCCCTTGTTAATTAATTGCGTCACTATTTGGTTGAGTAGATAGAAAAAAAGAAAAAAAGGCTTCCAACACAAAAGTATCATGTTACCCGATGGAAGCAAATATTATAAGTGAGTGGACGATACACAATATTTATACTCCTAAAGGGGGAGTCTAAGGTCGTAACGGCACATTCGTACATTGTTGGTACCGTTCGCTTCGTCCCCCATAGTGCTCCATCGATTGAACCAAGGATCTCATCACCGATTCTTTTCCAAACAAACCGCACCCCCATCTGTTTGTTTCCATAAACATATTTCACTTCCATGGTATGTCAATCAATCACTCCCCATCTACTCTTTCCTTTTAAAAGCTTGACAGAATCAAAACTTGCCTTGCCTTCACCGACACATTCCTAGCAGATTTCACATATCTATACTCCTAAAGGGTCGTTGGTTCATTCGCATGCACCCAACTATCAATCATTGGAATCATCCTCCACTAATTTTTCTCCTCCCCATGTCCACGAATGCTAAATTCCGGATTTTTTGCCTATTTCTTTGGTCCTTCCTTCCCCTCCCACCCGCGCCCATACTGTAAAGCCCATAAAAGGAACAACCGGAACCCATGTCCCTTCGCCCCTCTAAATAAATTCTCTCTCTATCATGACGTGCCCTACCGCCGCCCGCCTTCCTGGCCTCAATTTTTTCTTTCTACAGTTTGGCTATCCCAAAGGAGTGATCTACAACGTGAACTCACAACCTCCACCACCGCAACTCCCCTGCACCATCTCGCTCGAATCAATAAGAAAAGTCATGATGGATGCACTGAGCTTCCTCGTCCAGACCAATAAATGGTGACTTGTTATGACCCACTCCCATGTCGCCCTTATTCCATCTTTGGAACCGGCATCCCTGTGGGTGATGTTGCTGCCTTGATGGGGTGGCAGGTCCTCGATGATGAGCCGACGACTACGACAAGGCATGGGCGATCGTGTGCCTTGGAGTGACACGGCCTCGATGACGCCTCCCAGCCTACAACAAGGCATGGGTGATAGGGTGCCTCAAAGTGAAAGGGCCTCGACGACGCCTACGGGCCTACGACAAGGCATGGGTTATCGGGTGAGGGAGTCCTGGTTTAAGGGGTCCTCGGGAGACCGACCTGTTTCTTATGGGTCGGACTGTATGGGCTGCTTGTCGAGCATTGGATCGATCGAAGGCCCTATCTCCAGGAAGGAAGCTTAGGTAATCGTGGCGTGCCTTCCACGTTTGGAGTAGTGAATAGGAATGTTTATCCCTTCGACATGTAACCGACTATGTGTAAACCCTAGGTACCCTCGTCGTCGATATAAGCCGGGGGGGTAGGTTGTAGAGAGAGGACAACTCATCTAGGTTTTAGCTATTTGATCTCTACATAGATTGACTCTGTAATCTACATACCATCAATATAATCAAGCAGGACGTAGGGTATTACCTCTATAGGAGGGCCCAAACCTGGGTAAACATCATCTCCTTCGTCTCCTGTTACCATCGATTCTAGTCTCACAGCTTGGGACCCCCTACCCGAGATCCGCCGATTTTGACACCGACATCAGGTGCCCAAGCATCCCCATGGTCGATGATGATGATTTCAATGTCACCGACCTAGACTTCCTTCCCGACCTTATATGCAACGTGCGTCCTGGAGGATGACTACGGCATCATGCAAGTCGCCTCCCACAATAATACATACGGAGGTTCACGATTATACTTCACAATTTTATAACTCTGCAACAGTACAAGTGACAACTATAGAAACATTATTTTTATCTGGTTTTGACCCTTGTGTTTGTGTGCAGAGTGGAAGGATCGAAAGACAACATCAAATAGAAGCACAAGTCGATGTCGATATACTAGAGTATAGAGGAAACAATGTGATAGTCATAGCCGTCCTATGAGACCGGTTCTATTTTTCCATCAAGTTAGACCCCTTTAAGAAGATGACACATGTACAACATGAACCTTGAACCAACTCACCGTCTTCTTCCCCGAAATGTTGATCCAATATCCTCAATAGCGTCGGTGTGCTTGGCTATGAGTGCCCCTAATGATGTGATCAAAGAAATTCATACCACCGTACACCTCTATGCAGAAGTGTTGCCATTGATGCCCACGGCCGTTGAACTGATAGTGAGGGCTTGACATGAGCAGGCAATCATGCGTCATACATGCTTTCTACTCCCTCCGTACCACAATACTTGTTGCGGGGGTATTTCTCCGACCGAGTGAAATCAAGGAAAAGTACCAAACCCCAATTTGAAATTGTTGGGATCCTCATCTTCCTCCCCTCCGCCAGGCTCCTCCCCACTGCCAGGCTCCTCCGCCAGTCTCCGCCCCTCTTCCGTCCCCAACTCCCTCACCGGTCATCTTCCTCCGCTCCAATTGAGAGCCTGAGATTCGTCCCCGCCAGACACAACTCCCTTCCGATTCGCCTTCCTCCGCTCCAATAGAGAGCCCAAGGTCAGTCCACACCGGCCACAACTCCCTCGATGTCCACCTTCCTCCGCTCCAATCGCGAGCCCGAGGTACGTTCCCGTCATCCACAACTCCCTCCCTGGCCGCCATAGCTCCGACGTCCTTCTGTAATATATACGTGTTGCTCCTTCGCTCCTCTCGACCCTCCGCTTTGCAGATGCTTGATTGTCTCAAATTGATCCTATGTAGCTCACCACATGAGGAGGATCCATGCTGCTGGTCGCTGGTAGTATCCCTTTTGTCGCTGGAGTGAAAGTCCCTGCTCTGCTCTGTTGGATATTGGATTAATTTGAACTAAAATCTTCACGTCCCTGCTTTGCTGCATGTCGTGCTACTCTGTTGTAGATTGGAGTACCTGCATTATTTATCTAAGCAAATCAGCAAGGAGTACACTAACAAATCACACTCTCATGTGTTATGCAAATCCTGCTCTGCTAAGCAAATCACACTCACAAATCTACTAAGTAATCTGTAGATCAACAGTGGGAGTACCTTTTGTTGTCAGTGTCAATAGTAGGTGGTTCCTCTCTGTTGTCTTCATCAAGGCAAGTTGATTAAGCAAGTTCATACTCTGAAGATCGAATAAGAGCAACCACAAACTAGAACAGGGGCCGTCACATCTATGGAATTGACAAATCATCAAGGATTACTTTTAGATCAAGAGCAAGATCAGTAGGGAGTACTATCAAATCAGCAAGAACAAGAGCAAGATCAGCAAGAGCAAGATGAGTAGTTTCACTAGAATAGGAGCAACCACAAAAGATAACAAATAAACAAATCAATAGTAGCTGAGCTACTCCATTCTTAATACTCCATATGCTACAAGAAATTATGTGTACACATGCTTGTAATTGTGGTTTTCCTCAAGGCTTTAGAGAGAATGGGTGCTTTTGTTTGGCATTTCCTGCTTGTTGACAATACTGCTGGGGGGATCATCCTTGGTGTTAAGAAAGACATGTTTGATGTTATTGGTTTCACCAATAAAAAGTTCTCTATTAAAGCCACTATAAAAAATAAACATGATGGTTTTGTTTAGCATTTAGTTGTTGTTTATGGTTCTGCCTATTCTGAATTTAAGATGGAGTCCATTGTCGAGCTGCATGACATTTTGGACTCTGCTTCCTACCCTATCCTATGTTGTGGGGACTTTAACTTAGTTAGGGGGGATCAAGACAAAAGTTGTGGCATGGTCAATCAACAATTTACGTTCCTATTTAATGACCGGATTAATATATGGGGGTTGATGGAGATTTCTATCTCTAACAAAAGAATTCCCTGGTCCAATAACCAAGGGGTCCCAACCTTTGCTTTGCTTGATAGAGTGTTCACTTCTATGGACTGGGATTCCCACTTTCCCCTGTCATCACTAACTGCCCTCCAAAGGGTGGGTACTGACCATACCCCCTGGTTTTGGACACCGGGTCTAGGAAGAACCCTAGCCCTAAAATGTTTAGGTTTGAAAAGTGGTGGCTTGCCCAACCTGGTTTTGAGCAGGTGGTCCATGAGGCTTGGAATGCTAATTTCACCTCCTCTAACTCTGCTGGGAACTGGATGGTTAAAATCGGAAACCTTAGGAGAAAGCTGAAAGGTTGGAGTATCAACCTGGAAGCTGACATGAATAAGAGAAAAAAATCACTCCTTATGGAATTTGATATCCTTGATGTATTAGCTAAATCTCAACAGTTGTCTGTTGTTGAGTTTGATAGAATGAAAGAGACTAAAAGAGACCTTGATGAGATTTGGAAGAAAGAAGAGACTGTCTTGTGGCAGAGATCTAGGGATATGGAGATTTTAGAAGGGGATCGTTGAGGGAGTCCTGGATTAAGGGATCCTCGGGAAGCCGGCCTATTCTTATGGGCCGGACTATATGGGCTACTTACTGAACATAGAATATTTGAAGGCCCAGACTCCAAGATGGAAGCTTCGGGAAGCACGGCTTGCACTCCATGTTTGATGTATCAAATAGGCATGTTTATCTCTTCGGTGTGTAACCGACCATGTGAAAACCCTAGTCATCCTCGGCGTCTATATAAGCTAGAGGACTTAGGGTATAGGGACAGAATAACTCATCTAGGGTTAGCTATTCGATCTCAAGGTAGATCAACTCTGTAACCCCCCATATCATCAATACAACCAAGCAGGACGTAGGGTATTACCTCCATAGGAGGGACCGAACCTAGGTAAATTTGTGTCCCCTTTGTCTCCTATTACCGTCGATTCTAGTGTCACTGTTCGGGACCCCCTACCCAAGATCTGCCGGTTTGACACTAACATTGGTGCTTTAATTGAGAGTTCCTCTGTGAGCAAGATGGAATCAATGTCTCGTCTTGTAATCAATGAAGAGGTTCGCAACATGGACACTTTTGTCCCCGCACAGATCTTCGCCTTCGGTAGCGTTGTGATGCATGCTGATCGCACTGGCCATCTAGGCCGTGTTGAGAGCTTCGCCCCTGACCGAGAGGTCAGATTCAGAAACTTAGAGTTCTCCGTAGACTCTCAGGGTGACTTGTTGTTAACCGGGCTCGCAACTTTGCCTGTAGCACCCGAGGACTCTGAGGCTTTAACCTTGAGCCTCTTCTTCGGACATGCCAATGGGGTCACCCATGGCGATGGGCCGATCTCCTATCCTCGTCCGTCCATTGAGCCAGATGACCGGACACGTGTTCTGGCCAAACACTCCCCATATCCGGATGCCTTGGATGTTAACTCCGCAAGTTCCGAACAACTTGATCCGATCAGGCCCTCAGCGGTTGGCGAGGCCCTAGATCAGATCTCGTCGATGAAGATCACCGACGATCCAACCCTGATCTATGCTCAGTTCGGTTACGGTGCGGGTCAGGACGAATTTTTCGACCCACCCACCACCCACTTGATAGCCACTGTCGAAGATTTAACCGGCATGCTGGACTATGCCTCCGAGGAGGTAGAATACATGGATGAAGAGGACCGTGCTCCCACCCCCGTTAACACCGGGAGATGGGCCGCCACTTCCACATACGATGTCTACATGGTAGATACTCCTGCCGCTAACGGTGACAACACGCCTAACAACGATGGCGACAAGTCGGGCGATGCGCCGTCAAGGTGCCGGAAAACTGCATAAGCGGTCCAAAGGCAAAAAGGGAAGGAAATCTATTATCAGCAATGAGGAGGGTAATACCCCTGCTGACCATGGCAATCCCGATATCCTCAAACACCCGTTAGAGGGTCCGAAAGGGCCGGAGGACCAGAACAACCCTAATAACGTCAACGACTCCGATGACGATAATTACCTTTCCCCCATCGAGGAGGAAGATATACTAGAAGCCAATGACTTTTACATCCCTGATAAGCTCAAAGATCAGGAAGAAATCAGGCAGCGGCTCATAGCAACGTCTCACAACTTGAAAGCTAAAGAATGACAACTCAAAGCCGAACAAGATGACCTCAATGATCGATGGAGGAAAGTCCTCTCGGTTGAGGAAGTATACGGCACCGGTCTATTGGACCAGCTCAAAAGCTACCCATGGAGAAGCCTGTTGTCGCACTTTGTTGACGAACTCACTGATACTCCGTCTCGGAACCGTACTCCATACGACAAACCGGACCGCCGCCCTCGCGCGCGGGACAGGACGGACGACGACACCGGTTATATACCGGCAATGCCCCGAAGACGGGGTAAGTAGCCATTAGAGCCTAATGACAGGTTCGACCTGCGAGATGACCTGGATCACAGAGCAGGCCGTAGAGGATCCATCTATGGATCCAGAGAGTACTCACCCGATAGACGGGGCGGGTACAGACCATGGTTCCACCAAAAGAACAGAGACCAGGAACGCAACCGGGCCCACACAGACGCCGAATAACGGCGTGACATAGCACGGGTTAGAGGCGCCGCTCACCCACTGTGCTTCACAGATGCGGTAATGCGACATCAGTTCCCCGAGCGGTTTAAACTTGTGAATATATAATAGTATGATGGGACTACTGATCCAATCGCATGGATTGAAGACTTCCTCCTCCATATCCACATGGCGCGAGGAGATGATCTCCATGCCATCAAATATCTACCTCGTAAGCTTAAGGGGGCATCTCAACACTGGTTAAACAACCTCCCCGAAAACTCCATTGGATGCTGGGAAGACCTGCAAGATGCGTTCCGCTCTAACTTCCAGGGAACCTATGTCCACCCTCCGGACTCTTCTGATCTCAGCAACGTCGTCCAGAAGCCCGGCGAGTCTTCTCGGCAATTCTGGAATCGGTTCTTGACTAAGAAGAACCAAATTGTCCACGGTCCGGATCCTGAGTCCATAGCCTCCTTCCGGCACAATATTCGGGATGAATGACTGGCCCGCCAACTTGGCCAGGATAAACCTCGGACCATGTCCACCCTTACTTCCCTCATGACCCGCTTTTGCATAGGCGAAGACAATTGGCTGGCAAGACGCAGCCATAATTCCGGAGATCCCGTAACCTCTAAAGCCCGGGATGGCAACGGAAAACCAAAGCGCAATAAGAATAAGCGTTGTCACAATAATAGTGATGCCGATGACACGGCTGTAAACACCGGATTCCGCAACTCCCGACCTGGGCAGCGGAAGAAGCCTCCTAAAGGCAATCGTGAAGGACCCACCCGGCTGGAGAAGATCATGGAAAGGCCTAGCCAAATCCATGGGACTCCGGAAAAGCCCGCCAACCACACACACCGCAATTTCTGGGTGTTTAAACAGGCTAGCAAGATACCACCTGAAGACCAAGGCAAAATCTCTCGCAGCGAGTGTAACACTCCAAAAATTTAATCATGTTTTACTAATTAAAATTTTTCCCAGGAAATTAAATTTTTATTTTTTGGATCATCTATTGATTTGAGGATCACTTCATTCTTGTGAGTTGTGGAGTTTTCCCTCTTAGTAGAAACTTTTCTAAAATGTTTTTGGACTTGAGTGCCTACAAAGGAGCATTTCATTTTCATTGTATATGATCAGTGGAAATATTTCTACAATTATTCTCCTAAGCTCTATTCTTTTCTTTAATGGTCCCTCATAAGTTTTAGAGCCTCATTTACACTACAACCCTTTGATAAATTCACTTAAAAATTCTACAAAAAAAATTAGGAGACATGTGATGTTCCTACATCACTTTTATGCAAAAACCTTTCTTAGTCATTTGGAGATTTTGAGCCTTATCTCAAGTTTTCAAATCTGGTGCAGTTATAGTTTGCACTACAACCTATTTAAATATTACTGTAAAAATTCCATAAAAATTTGGAGATGTCATAAGATGTATATAATTCGTGTTTATGCAAAAAACCCTTTTGTGTCCTTTGGTAAAATTGAGCAAACCATCCTCATCCTCATTCTGGTCCGGTTTAGTGGTTTGTACTACAGATCCATTTTTTCTTGCCATTTTTCCTTTGAAATTTTTCCTGCTATTATTACTTGCTACCAAACTCTTAACTCCAGGAGTTTAGAGCCATTAGAAGGTTTTATGCACATGCAATAATAGCCTGTATTTTCTGTCCAGAGTTGAAGATTTGCAAAACTTGCACTAACAAGTTTTTGTTTTTCTCAAACTAACCATGCCATATTCTTGTGGATCTAAAGATACTTTGATGTGGAATTTTTGGTCACTAGCAAAACTTCCTGGATGCCCTTAGCATTTTGTCGAGCAGCTTGAGTGCATGAACTATTTTGACACCCTCCTAACTTTGCATAAGGGACTAGCTTGTCTGGCTATATCACCTTGTCCTCTAGCCTTTCCTTGGCCAAAAATCCACCCATGTAGAGCCCCGTGGGAAGTAGAGCCTCCTGGCACATCTTGGCATTTTGACAAGCACCTTGTGTGCGTGCCCAGAGCGCGAGCAGGGCGCGCATTTTGCACGTGTGTGCGCCCGAGCCGTCACGTCTCAGGTTGGCCCCTCCCTCGAGCTCGAGCTAATCCGCTAGAACTGTCGTGTCCCACCCACACTCGACCGCTCCCTGTCTCCCTTCAGAGTTGCCGCAGCAAGCCCTTGGCGGCACGCCTGTGGCCGCAGCAAGCTCTGCCGTGGCTGGCACATACACGCGCTCGCCAGCTGCACCAGGAACAGGTCGTCCTTATCCTAGAGCGTGTCCGCTATCTCCGACCATCTCCACGTCACCCTGCTAGCAACAGAGCGGCGGTTCGCCGATGTTCTTATCTGCAGCCGTGGAACCGACCTCGCCGGCTATAAAAGGAGCCCCCGAGCGCGCCTAGCGTTCCAGCCACCCCTAAACTGACTTAGGAAGCCCCCCCCCCCCCCCCCACCTCTCAAATTTCTCCCAGGAGCCAGGGAAATACCAAGCCCCCTCCATGGCCGAAGCCTCCTCCTCCGTTGGAGAAGCTCTTCTCGACCTGGAGCTTCCTGGACGCTCCTCTCCCCTTCATCCAATGCGGGCCACTCTGCTGAGCTCGTGGGTAGGCCGGACATCGAGAACGACGCCCTCTAGCGCCGGCAATCGCCGTCAGCGACTCGCCCCTGCTTCTGTCCAGGCAGGCGGGAGGAAAGGGACAAACCTGACAGGTGGACCCCACCTGTCAGCGAAACAGCCTTTCCCTCGGCCGCCTAGCACCCTGGCGCGCTTACCCGGCACGGAAGCGCACTACAGGGTTTACATCTTCATTGTAGGTAAGCGTACTTTGGCCAATTCGTTTCCATTTAATTTTTTTAATAGAACTTTGACTATTCTTTGACTGGCTATAACTTTTAAAATATAACTCCAATGGACCTGATTCTTTTTGTGTTGTTTCCCAAATTCCATCTAGTTTATTTTCATATTTAGTTGAAAATTTTCGAAGACAACTTTTTGTGCTGTTTTTGAATTGTGTGTTAATTAGAATATTTTCAAATAGGAATTTGGACTCAAGATAAATTTTTGGAGTGCACTTCAAATACATACACATTGAAGGCAAGCATTCTGAACCCTGGTATAATATTTGTTGTGTGTTGTTTTGAAGTGGCTACAACACCGAGTTGAGTTGAAGTATGTGTTATTTCATGAGATAATGTGATCGTGTTAATTTACAAGTGCATGATGAAAATTCTTTGCTGTTGGAATTCATATGCTTAAGACAGTATTCACCCCCATATACCTTTCATGCCTATCGGAAGGAATCAGGAGAAATATCTGTCTCAGGTAGACACGAACTTAGTGCTAACATCTCATTGGAGCGAGAATGGTCAGTAAGACATGAAGGGGTATGACGAGTGGTGATTCTGTCTAATGTCATGAAATATGTTTGTTGTACTAACCATGCAGAGAATACATAACCTCCTGAGTCGACCATAGATCGAGTCTTGTGCCAGTAACCCCCATACTTGTTTCGTACTACCACTTGTCCCTACAGCAGGTAGGGTACGATTCAGTAAGTTGTCAACCCCTTTCTTAGCACACACCATACAGAGAGGCCATAGTGAAAGATATCAGTGGCCCTTGGTAGGCATGTCACTTCATCCGGGGGTATGGGTGTTTCCGGTTGGAGCCGGGGGGTAGCTCCCCTTGTTTGCGCGCGTTATAAATTTTGTGATCCCATGCTAATCGAGGTTGATATAGCCTCCCCACTTAGAGTTTTACTTAACGAGTTCCGTGGGTGATTCCAGGCACCGGTAAGTTAAGTTGGTGTGTGCAGGTCAGGTGTGTTTTCAATTCAAAGATCGTAAGCGGAATTAGTCCCGGTGAACTAAAGGAAAAGAGTACACCCTCTGCAGAGTTAATATCTATTCGAATAGCAGTGTCTGCGGTTAAGGACTATAGTCTGGGATGGGTCAAGGTTCGGTCTTAGTGTCAGTCTTCGGAGGAAAACTTCTAAACCGAAACATTGATCATGACATGTGGCATGTGATGATTATGATTATTATTATTGTGGACTAACCATTTATATTACTTGAATTGTTGAGTATCCCTAGGATGGTTCTACCTCCTAGATATTCATTGTGACTATTCCTTTATAAGCCCTTTACGTGGTGTCGCTCAGACGCCCGACTGTGGCATGCTGGTTATTTATTTTCTGTATAAGCCCTTTATGTGGTGTCGCTCAGACACCCGAGTGTGGCATGCTTGTCATTTATTTTTCTTATAAGCCCTTTAGGTGGCATCGCCCAAACGCCTGACTGCGGCACGCATGTTATTTCTTTTTCTTATAAGCCCTTTATGTGGCGTCGCTCAAACGCCCGACTGACGCATGCCTTATATTACTATCCCTTTCGAGGCGTCGCTTCAGACACCCAATCGGTCTATTTTATTTCTATCCTCTGATTGCTTATTCATGTTTAATATGAATGACCTACTCGCTTGCATCATGACGTTTTATTTTGTGGCTGGTTATGCGACCGTGGATTAAATTCGGTGCATGAATACCACTACTATGTTATACTTTTTTCATAATGTTTGTGAGTACATTCAAAGTACTCACTTGCTTGTCCCTGGCTATTGTCTTGGCCAGATTATGCATGTGGAGAGGAGCATTACGACGACAACCCCAGAACCTAGGCATCGAAGATTGCAGCCACGCGAAGATAGGAGTTAACCAGGTCAGTTGTTCCTGTGGGAAATGGAGTCCCATAGACGCTGATGACCCCGAACTGCTTCCGCCACCAACCTCTAGAAACCCTTTGTTGTACTCATAGACCATGATGGTCTTGTACTACATATTTTTGTATTTTGCTTGGAATTTCTGTATCAAGATAGTGTCTCGTCAGCTAACAGTAATCCTGGGGCTGATGAGCACAAGGGCCAGGGAAATTAATATCCTGGAAAACCGTTCCTGACAGCGAGGACGAGGATGAGCCTCGGGGTCCAATTAGTGGCGGACAGAAGAAATTTCCTCCCGAAGTCAAAACGGTGAATACGATATATGCCACTCATATACCTAAGAAGGAGAGGAAGCGCGCCCTTCGGGAGGTCTATGTCGTGGAACCCGTAGCCCCGAAATACAACCCATGCTCGGCATACCCGATCACCTTTGATCGGCGTGATCACGCGACCAGTATCCTTCACGGGGGTTCGGCGGCCCTCGTCCTAGACCCCATTATAGATGGGTATCACCTCACAAAAGTCCTAATGGATGGAGGAAGTAGACTTAACCTGATTTACTCAGATATAGTGAAAAAGATGGGCATAAATCCATCAAGGATCAAACCCAGTAGCACTACCTTCAAAGGAGTGATCCCAAGCATTGAGGCCCGATGTACAGGTTCCTTAACCCTGGAAGTTGTGTTCGGCTCGCCCGATAACTTTCGCAGTGAAGACTTGATCTTCGACATTGTGCCCTTCCGCATCGGCTATCACACACCGCTTGGTCGGACAATGTTCGCTCGTTTCAACGCAGTCCCACATTATGCATACCTCAAGCTCAAGATGTCGGGCCCCAAGGGGGTCATTACTGTTAATGGCAACACAGAGCACTCTCTTAGAACTAAGGAACATGCACCGGCCCTGGCGGCCGAATTCAGCTACAAAGAAGAGCGGCAAGTTCCAACATCCACCATAAAGGCACACAAGGCTGGGAAGCGAGTTCGGCTTCAGACCGAAAACTCAGATCCTTCCTCCTTCCTTTAATAGGGACTCGCCCCCCACCGCACAACCCTAAGACCAGCAAAGTACGTGTCAAGGAGGCACAACTTCACACTTAAAATTCCATGGGTAGCGATGGGGAAATAAAGATGGGAGTTCGGCTCGCTCGAACCTCTACCCTCAACACGTCTTCGAAAAAAATGCAGGTGCTCCTAAAGAACCTACCTATGGCGTAAAGCTCACCTACAATTCGGCGGCCTCTCAAGACCTTGTTTTCAAGATCCATTCGCCAAACACTAACACCCATCAAGGTGCATCTAAGAGCAGGAGTCAACTAGCAACGGGGCATATCAAGGACGTCAGGTTATCAATCGAAGACCCCTGGTACAACAACTCCTGTATAATTTTTTTCTTTGCTTGTAAACAGTTGCTTCGACAATCCAAGCTATAAGAGTTGTTGAGAAAGATATAAATTGCGCGGCACAAATTTGCCTCATTTGTCCTTTTTTGGCGCATATTTTCACCTCTCTCCCTCTTCTCGTGGACCTGTTCGGTATGATGCGAGGCAACTGGCTAATAGACTTGGGGCTCGAGTTTAAAAAAATCACCTTATGTACATTCTGTCATGTGTTCGGCGTCTTGGTGTTCACTTTATATGCATCGGTTCCGAGCTATGTCTTGGGTCAATAGTTGGGTTCCCCGGTTCCTGTGCTTGGCCCTTTACGTTCCGCTCATTCAGCTAAAATGGCAAAGGGAGCACTCCTGTGATTGTGCTTCCGGATAGTCTAGTCAAGCACCTCAGGGGAGAAAGTCGAAAACTGACTGTCATAGTATGCGAGATCCGGTCTGTGAATTCCCGAGCTAGAAGTATTATACTTCAATCCTCGTAAGCGGTTATTCCGTGTTATACGAGGAATATGCCCTTTATGCAAACATTGTGATACCACCTTTGGCCACGGTTCGTCCAAACATCACAACACTTTTTGGTGGCTAATCGTACGCTTCTTGTGGTCCTTTTCACGCCCCTACGGCTAAGTGAAAGAAATAAAGCACTACAGTCTGATTGCCTAGTCTGCCGCACTGTACCGCCTTCGGGTTCCGATAATTTGGCTAAGGGACATAGTGCATTGGCATAGACACCCCATGTAGTATCTACATGGGGGCTGAAGCCGACGACTCGCATCTTTCAGTATTAACTGGCCACATAGGAGTTCTAAGGCAATGCAAAACCATATAATAATCATAACTAATATCATCAAAAGTTTGGACAAGTCTTCGGACGCATTACAGTTCATTCAAATAAATGATCGCCCGGACACTGGGACGCTATTACCCGAGCAATCTCCATCACTCCATCAAAGTATATCTCAGGGCGTCTATGCTCCTTCCCGGGAGGTGGCGGGGCGGTGGCTACCTTCATCGGATCTAGCCCCGGCCAGTGCACCTTCGCTCTTGCAAGGGACATCCTGACTCCCTCAATGCAGGAGGAGTGCTTGATGGTGTTGAGGCAGGGCAAAGCAGCAATCAACCTCTGGATCGGGCTAAAGTAGCTGTCTGGCAATGGCTCGCCGGGCCATAAGCAGATGCAGAGGTCCTTCATGGACGGCTCTGCCATCTGGTGCAGCTCCATCAGCTGTTTCAGCTGCTCCACTAGAAGAGGAGGACGCTCGGGGGCTCCAAACTATGCCCAGAACAGTCGAGCTTCATCTCCTTCTCCCCGCAAGGCGAACAACTGATTGGCATCCGCCACACTCTTCTGGACATCGGAGGAGACGCGTGAGGAACGTCACACTGGGGTAAGCAATTCGAATTTGCTATCCCCAAATATGTACTTTAGTGAGTATGGCTTACCATCTGTTATCTCATTGGCTTGGCGCACTTGCTCCTCGTAGAACCGTTTGTCCACCCGCTCCTTCTGGAGTTCAGTTGTTAAAGTGGACAGTTCGGCCAAGCTCACCTTATTCTTCTGCTCCAAGGCCTCGCATTTTTCACTGGCGTCATTGAGCTCCTGCTGGACCTCCACCACGCAAGCCTCATGCTTGCCACTGGTGGCTCGCATGGTGGAAAGGGTGACAGTCGTTTCTTTCGCAGCTGCCCTCTCGGCGGCTGCTTCGTCCTTCGCGCATTGGAGCTCGGCCTTGAGCCTCTCCATCTCTTTCGCCGAAGCTGCGTGTAGATCATACAATGTGAAAAAGCTGCATTGACAGTATTCGGACAATGGAGTTCAGACAAAGGTATTCAGGCTCATTGAATCTTCGGTTAAGGGCCTCAACTTTGTCTTCGGAATGCTTAAGCTTCCGATTTAGCTCGTCTAGCTTGGCGCCATTTATTGCCGCCGCCACCGATGACGAAGCCTACATTACACATATAGTTGATATATTACATGGGTTCTCAATTCCCGAAGCATAGTCAATCCGATCACATGTTGAGTTATCCTAATAGGCCGGATACTTAAAGTGTATCTATTCCGATATCGGATATAGGAGTGACCCCTAGGTGAGTTTTTTCACCTCACCTAGGGCTCGGGGGTTGCCATGTATATAATAGAAATAAATAAAAACTTTGCAAATAAGAACATCAAGTGACTTACTTGAAAACCCGATAGGAGACCCTTAAAGGCCTCCTTCAGTCCGTTGTTGACGGATTGAATGCTCTGCAACACCGAAGCCATAAGGGTGCGGTGCTCCTCTATCACCGGCCACCCAGTGGTCGGTGGAGCCAGTGATGATCGGATCTCCTGATCACCAACCGAGGTTTGAACCGTTGCCTCCGAAGGCGTGTTGCGCTCCGGAGAGGTCCTCGGAGGAGACTGTGCGCCCGCTCGTCCATCTTCCTCAATGTCTGGGTGGGGTGTCGCTCCCCGGTCTTTGATGGCCGAAGTGTTAGCCTCGGCCATGGTGTTGTCCTCCCTGCCGCCGGTGTCCGGCTCCATAGGAGCGTGCTAGGATGACACCTCCACGGCGTCCCTCATGGCGCCCGAAGTGGTGGGATGCGAGGCATCCCCACTCTCCACCAGTTCGGCCGGCGGGGTCTCCCTGTCCGATATCACATCGGTGGGGATGATGCGTGGGGGGCTGCAAAGCCAATAACCTGCATGTTAGCAAGCTCTAAATCTATTCGTGATGAATGGGAGGGTCTTCGGATCCTAAACTTTTTGCAGGGGGCTTGACCCGTAGGCTCCTTCACGGAACCACCTCGAGGTCTTCGGACACGGTGTCTGAGTCCGAACTATTGTCGGCCAGAATCACCTACGCCCAATGCGCCCTCTTCCGGATAGGAGGAGGGACCTGCTCCGGAGCGTCCAAAGACGCCGCTCTCTTCCTGGCACGGGGGCATTACCTTCCCCCTCAACCTCGGCCTCCTCCTCTTCCTCCTCTTCTTCCTCTTCCTCCTCCTTGGCGTCCTCCTGATTTGAGGAGGTGAGGGTATCCTCGGATGCGGCATTAGGCTGGTCCCTGATGTGGATGCCAGCCTGGCCTGGTTTCTTATTCTTCTTTTTTTTGTAGGAGCCTCGTAAGGCTTTACCACGAGCATTTTTGCTAACAGCCCGGTCCTCTCGTCTTTTGGCTGAGGCGCCGGACTGATAATCTTGACGGCTTTTTTCAGCCATCTCTGGAAAGGCAGATCAGAAAAGGGATTATGAAACCTCCTTATGTAATAGAGCCGACCAAGCTAGGATGAATCGTACCTCGGATTTGGGCTTGGCGGCGTGCATACCCTTGTCCTCCGTCTCGGATGGCCAGCTCTTCTGTGATTTGAAGAGCGCCTTCCACAACTTCTCCCACGTAGTGCGAAAGAGATTCTAGACTATGGGCTCGGCCTCGAGCTGACGAGCCCACAAGGGAGTATCCCGGTGCTAGCAAGGGAGTATGTGTCTTCGGAGCATCACCTGGACCACGTCGGTCAACTTGTGCCCTCCTCGATCATGGAGTTGATGTGCTTCTGTAGGTCACTCACCTCCTTGCTCGGTCCCTAGACGAGGCCCTTTTCGAGCCATGAAGCCAGTCTCGTGAGGGGACCGGATCTGAATGCGGCGAGAGGGTGCTGACCTTCTTCTTGCACTTCGGTGATATAGAACCACTCCTTCTGCCACCCTTTGATGGTGTCGATGAGGGTGCTCGATGGCCACACGACGCGGGTGAGCTTGCCGATGACGTCCCTACCGCAATCTGCGTGCTTGCCACCGATGCACTTGGGCTTGATGTTAAACACCTGAAGCCAAATCCCGAAGTGTGGCTCGATGCGTAGGAAGGTCTCGTAGACGAGGATGAATGCCGAGATGTGCATGATAGAGTTCGACGGGAGGTCATAGAAGTCGAGGCCGTAGAAGAACATCAACCCCTGACAAAGGGGTGGAGAGGAAAGCTTAACCCCCTTATGAAGTGGGTGATGAACACCACCCTTTCGCCTGGCTTGGGGGTGGGCATCACTTGGCCCTCCTCTGTCACGCGGTGGGGGATATCAGCAGAAAGGTATCCGGCCTTCTTGAGGTCTTGGATGTCCTCGTCGGTCATAGTGGAGGCCTCCCACTTCCCGTTGGAGCCAGAGCCCGCCATAGGTGAGCTCGGAGGTGGGGAACGGATGGTCTAGATCTAGGCGTCGGAGGCTCAGATGAATGGATAGCAACGGAAGCAGATGGGGAGCATGAATAGCCACAGGGGTTTTCTTCCCCTTTTATGAGGCTTATCATTTGAGCCCCCTCCATCGTGCCGCGAATCCCTCCACTTCCCGAGACGCGTGCACAGTTGCGTAGGCATGAATAAACATATCCCGTGTGAAACAGAGCACGGTCTGCACGTTGATAGATCATGCTAATAAAACGGCCTCGAACCATGCATCGAGATCCTATAACTGGCCTGGCGGTCATGGTGGGTCATGACCTTTCGTCAGAGAGGTCGTCACGGAACGTTATCTTTTCCGCCCTGACGTTTGTCCTTCAAAGACAACGTGTTTCACATTATTCGAACGTGCCACTATTTGGAAGTTGTTTGTCATCGGAGGCCGGACTCTGTTGGGCGAAAGAAACTTACCTCGCAAGCCAAAGACTTTGTTCGGGAATCAATTGAAGCTGAAGACCCTTGGCGTTGGAGGCAAGTTCGGGGGCTACTGAGGGAGTCCTGGATTAAGGGGTCCTCGGGAAGCCGACCTATTCTTATGGGCCGGACTATATGGGCTACTTACCGAACACAGGAATATTTGAAGGCCCGGTCTCCAAGATGGAAGCTTCGGGAAGCACGGCTTGCACTCCACGTTTGATATAGCAAATAGGCATGTTTATCTCTTCGGTGTGTAATCGACCATGTGAAAACTCTAGGCATCCTCGACGTCTATATAAGCCAGAGGATTTAGGGTATAAGGACAAAATAACTCATCTAGGGTTAGCTATTCGATCGCGAGGTAGATCAACTCTGTAACCCCCTGTATCATCAATACAACCAAGCAGGACGTAGGGTATTACCTCCATAGGAGGGCCTGAACCTGGGTAAATATGTGTCCCCTTTGTCTCCTGTTATCGTCGATTCTAGTCTCACAATTCGGGACCCCCTACCCAAGATCCATCGGTTTTTACACCGACAATCATAACAATGCTTACTTTCGTGCTCTGGCCAATTGCAAACATAGGAACAACCACTTGTCTAAATTGAATGGACCTGATGGTGTAGTGACTGATACTCACGATATGCTAAAGGTTGCCATAGATTTTTATAAAGGCCTTTTTGCTTATGAACCTAAGCTGGATATCCACCTTGATTCTAACTTTTGGGAGGAGGCTGATGTGGTATCTGACTCAGAAAGACGTCATCTAGAGAGATCCTTTTTTGAGGAGGAAATCAATCAGGCCATCATGAGCTCTTATGCTTGTGGTGCTCCTGGTCCTGATGGTTTATCTTTTCTTTTTACCAGAAATTTTGGGACCTAATTAAAAGTGATTTTATGTGGATGGTCAGTGACTTTGAGAATGGTACCCTTGACATTCACAGACTCAATTTTGCTATTATCACCCTAATCCCAAAAGTTCCCCAAGCTAGGGATATGAAGAACTTCAGACCCATTAGCCTTAGCAATTGTGTTGTCAAGATTCTTTCCAAGGCCATGACTACCAGGGCCTCACCTCTTTATGATAAACTCATTTCTTCCAATCAAACTACCTTTATTAAAGGGAGATTTATCTTAGAGAGTGTGGTGATGGGTCATGAAGTTCATAGAGCTGGTGATAGTGGGCTCATTTTGAAGCTGGACTATGAGAAAGCCTATGATAGAGTTAACTGGGACTTCCTTAAAGAGATGATACTTTCTAGGGGTTTTGGTGAGAAGTGGGTTGGATGGATTTATAGTACTTTATTTCAAGGGACATTTCAGGTTAGGATGAATGATACTAATGGTCCTCACTTCTTGGGAGGTAAGGAACTTAAGCAAGGAGATCCTCACTCCCCCTTGCTGTTTAACCTAGTAGCTGATGTTTTTACTAAAATGCTTACGAAATATGTTAACCATGGGCTCATTGCTGGGCTTCTCCCACATGTGATTCCTAAGGGAGGTCATTAGTTTGTAATATGTTGTTGATACTACTCTGTTTTTAGAAAGCTCCTTAGAATATGCTAGGAACTTAAAATGGATTCTTACCTTCTTTAAAAAGCTTTCAGGCTTAAAAAACAATTTTCACAAGAGTGATCTTCATACCCTAAATGTGGATGATGAGTTATCTAAGGAATTTGCCCAAATTTTTTGCTACCAATTTGGGGAGTTTCCTTTTAAATACTTGGGAGTTCCCCTTCATTTCAAAAAACTTAGAAGGGGAGATCTTCAACCTATCATTGATAGGATTATTAAAAATATTATTGTATGGCTAGGTAGGAATTTATCCTATAGGGGCAGGTTGATTGTGCTTACTACTTGTATTGCAAGCATCCCTACTTATTTGATGTCTATCATGAAATTTCCCAAGTGGGCTATTGATGCCATTACTTCTCAAACGTCTCATTTCTTTTGGGGTAATGTTGGGGTTGCCCACAAATACCACCTGGCCAACTGGGGTATGATCTCTAGGAGGAAAGAATCTGGTGGTTTGGGGGTACCCAATCTAAAGGAATTTAACATGGTGCTGCTAGCATCATGGGGTAAAGGTACTATGATGGCTCTGATAAAGACTGGGAAAAAATGATTTGCCACAAATATGGGGTGGATAAACCCAACATTTTCTGGGCTAAAAACACCTCAGGTTCCCCTTCCTGGAAAAGTGTTACCTAGGCTCTAGGGGCTGCTAATCATTTTTATAAATGGGTCCCTCAGGATGGAGCCCATATTACCTTGTGGCATGATATTTATATTGGGGAATGCTCCTTGAAAACTAGGTTTTGGGGACCTGTTTGAGATCTGCCATCAACAAGATGCCTCTCTTTCCCAAGTCTGGGATGGGGAGCAGCTGAAACTTACATTTAGGAGATGTGTGGATACTCTCTTGATGGATAGCTAGTACAATTTATTAGATCTGGTGAAAACCTTCAATCCTTCAGATGATTCTGATGTTCCTGTCTGGACCTTAGACTATATTTGGAAAATCAAAGTTCCACCTAATATGCATGTCTTTCTATGGCTTGCCTATTAAAATAAATGTTTAACTAGAGATAATTTGCCTAAAAGGAGACATGTTGATGACCTAACTTTGTCTTTTGTTGTGAAGAAGAATCTATACAACACTTGTTTTTTGATTGCATTGTTGCTAGAGAAATTTGTTCAGTCTGGTCTGAGGCTTGGAATATACCTGTTCCATCCTCTTTGGCTGACTTGATTATTCAATGAAAAAAAGAAAAGGCATCGAGAGGTTGTTAATATTGTTTCTTCTGCCACCTTGTGGGGCTTATGGCTTTTGTGCAATGAATTTGTCTTTCAGGGGAGGAGATGGAGGAATATGTGTTGCATCTTGGATCTGGTGGGGGGCTTAATCAGACAATGGAAGATTCTGTGTTCAGACACCCAGGATGCTCTACTTCTCCGATGCTTAAGGCTTTTGGATCATCGAAGAGGGGAGTTGCTTAGAATAGCTTGGTAGATGGTAGGAGTTGGCAATTGAGGTGGATATTTTGGTGTTCTTCTTGCTCTATCTTTTAGTCCCATCTCTCTGCCTGTAATGGAAGTTTCTTTTGTAATAGGGTAGACTATTTGGACCCTTTGTGTTGTTGTGGCTGCTACTCTGGCTGCCACCGAGAGCTATGGCTGAACTTGCCCGGTCGGTCTTTGCCTTGGCTTTTATAAAGTTGGGGCTAGGGAAGACCCCTCTCTTTTCAAAAACAAACAAAAAAAAAGCTATATGTATCACTTTCTTGATTTAAAATACATGTAACATTGTAAACAGACATAAATACTACAGATTTTAAACACTGCAAACATTGCAAAATTCTGGAGTAATTGGAGTAACATCCATACTTGTAATTGGAGTAACATCCATGCAGGCAGAAATTCCAAATCCGAAAATTAGGAGCATATGGATAACTAATGCTCGACATGTTCCAGTTATTCCCTTTACCTTCTTTAGCCAATCAACTCTATAGCCCATGACTTTAGAGTCCATCATCATCTGGTGGCGCACTACCCAGCCGTAACCTGTAATTGGGCAACGTACATATTCAGTCTACAAATTCTACCACCAAAGCCATACAAGTTCTACTACAAGAATGCTAACAGTATGATAAATGTGGCTCTGACTCTTAAGCAACCAATTAACGTGGGACGGAGAGTACTCGAAAAAAAAAAGGTGGGACAGAGAGATCAGCGGTGAGGCCGGGCATGCTACGGAGGGTGCATGGAAGCATTTAACCGGAAGCACGTAACTAGCGGAGGAAAGAAACATGGTAACAAGAAGCACATAATCAGGGGAGGAAGGAAACAACTCAGCGGCAGCCTTTTCTCCTAGATCGGATTGCAGGTCTGACACGAAGAAACATACCAAAATGCATGGAGCACTCCGTTTATTTTGCTACCTGGAAACTATACTACTCACTAGCTATGCATGGAGACTTGAAACGGGATTAATTATGGCTAACCATCTCGTCGCGTGCATGCATGCATAGCGCCGCTATTCCAATGGGTATGTCAGTCCTTATCCTCCCCTCCTTCCGTCTATCCCGCCTTCCCATGCGCGCATGCAGTTGCAGCCTCCACTCGAGCCGGCCGCTACGTGCCGCTCTATATATACTCGCGTTCGTCTCCACTCTTTGTTCATTCTTGCTCACTCACGGCACCTCGCTCGACTGGTTTCCGTAATCCAGATCGATCTCTCATCTTAGCTGCTAGCAGGGTAGCCGCTCGATCCGCTCACATTGCCCAACCATGTCGATCGCGTCGTCGTCTGCGCTGCCGCGGCTCGCCCTCGCGGGTTTCCTCCTCGTGCTGCTCTGCGGCGGCGCGCCGCGCCGCGTCGACGGCGCGAGGTTCACGCGCACGGCGCTCGCTAGCGTCGCCCCTCCTCTGCCCACCGGCCGCACGGTGCTCATGGGCAGCAACCCTCTTCCGCCCGCCGGCCCGTCGGATCGACACAACGGTGCCGCGGCCGTGCGGGCCAAGTGGCGGGCGGCGCCGGCCGACCTGCCTGCAGGTACGACGCTCATCAGCAGCGCCCCTCCGCCCTCCGGCCGCACGACGCTCAAGAGCAGCGCCCCTCTTCCGCCCGCCGGCCCGTCCGACCGTCACAACTGATCGGTCATTATTGGTGGTCGTCGTCGATTGGAGGCAGCCAGCCAGCCACAGCCCGCCGACACCGCCGTCGCCGTTTGAAGAAGCCGGCCGCGCTGGAGAACCATAAATAATCTGGAATCGTTCATCTCGATCGAAATTCCATTGTTAGCTTATTTTGGTGCTTTCGTAGTGTTCCGTGCATCCATGCACTTCGTATTTTAACTTTTTAAGAATACAGTAATTTTTTTTTGAAGTTAGAATACAGTATTAGTACCAGTCTTGTGCCGGCATCAAGTGGTGTGTTTGTTTATTGTTTATTTAGAGCAAATTAATTGCATCTTGCACGTTTTTATTGGAACAGATCTCCAGTTTCACAAAGGTGGTTTTTTTGGCGGGTCACAAGAGTGGTTGTTTTGGGCATAGACACGATCGATGTCTATAGAAACACAATTTTGACCAGCAATCTATATATCGTTTATGTTTATTAAACCATTAAAACCATATGTATATATATTACGAAATGGATTTGCTAATTATCATCTAGACCAGAAAATAACAAAGTCACATCTAATTCAAAAACTTGCAGTCAAGACTAGTCACATTAGTGAAACAAGTGATTCGCTGACATTCAAGTCAAATAGAAAGAGTAGTCACAGCTGGGACAAGTTGCTCTAAGAGGAAGGAGTTGACTTACTTTCAATTCCTAATACAGCAAGAGCGGGGTTTTTTTTCATGTAGCATTTCTACCCTATAGGATTTTCCATCTTAACTGAGAATGGGTCCCACCTTGTACATACCGAGAATGGGTGCAGCCCACCCCATCTAAAGTAGCCTTAAATTCGTTCCTCTACAATTCAGAGCAGTTTTGAAGAAGAAAAACTGCACGGATCTTCACATAAAATCAAATGATATAGAAGTTAGATGAGAGCTAGCCAAACCCATTATGTGAGGTATTGGGGATTGTAATTCGAAGATTTTAATTTGGGCACATCCGAATGACCATTTTATTACTTAGGAAGTTGGACGGAGAATTTGTCTCTATGGATCCAGCTAGCCATCATTTGAGATTTAACAGACTTCTATTCAACTTTGTGCGTGGCGAATCTCTATGGTGTCACTATTCATAGAGAAAACATGTCTACACATAAAAAAATATTGTTTACGCCGACCAAATCGGTTGGATAAAATCCCGAGCGAGCATCCCCATTTGTTGCACCCAAAGATCATAGACCTAGCAGAAATTGGAACTTTATGTTAAAAGTACAAACGTTGCGAGAATTTCAGATGGCACAAACTAAAGAACAAACTCCTACACGGATGTGTCATCCATTATGAGTAGCTTATACAACCACTTTTCAAACATAAGGGGTTGTTTTCGACAGAGTTCCCTGGTCCTTTGGGCAACACAAGACACTCCAATTTTTGCCTTTTTTTTTCTTTTTGTTCACTATCACTTTGCCGGTAAAATCTGGATTGAAGTAATCCAATCGCCAAAGAACGCTGTGTGGAAGTTTAGAGGAGAACAATAGGTATCATGTATATATTTTCCTTTCCAACTACTTCGGTCGCGTTTACGGTATTTTTTCTGCTTTCTCTCAATCCCGTAATCTTACATTCTTAAGAAGTTAATACCCATTACAACCTATTTTCTCTACATGCACACTATCTAAGTCAGCATGGTGCGACATCAGCTTTCAGTTTCCAAAAGAACAACTTATCCACCTGGGCAATTCACTTCACACCAAATCTGCAACGTAAGGAAATAATGAACAAACTTGTGATTTGATTTTTCTTTACGATTTTGCCAAAACACATCTAGATGTGATAAGTATTGCACATCTAAGTCTTATATCACTGATCCTACATGAAGATTCGTATGAGTATTTTCTTTTCTTTTTTCTTTTTTATGTTTGATTTAGTTATTTAGATATGTACTAACTATGTCACATCTAGATGTGTCTTAAACACACCTTTTTGTTTATGTACTTATCCATCCCTGGTAAGTGATGGATTCTTTTTAGCTTCCGTAACGAAGAGACGAACCATTCTAGCAGTTTCACTCTGTTTTTATCCTGTACAATAAAAACGCATCACCGGTAGATGTGTCTATTGGGATTTGAGTTCACCACATCTGTATCATGTCTCCACTCCTCTCCCAATCCCTCCGTCCTGATCTCTCTTTCACTGCTCAACCCGTTTGCTACCTCATTGTACATAGCGCCCCTACCCACACGTTCTTTTGCCGCCCTCTGCGCCTCCGTTAGCCTACCATTGCGGAGAAGTTCAGATCCTAAAGAGCAGCCTATCTCTGCCTAGAGAAGTCATCGGTGGGACCCGCCCGCCACCACTGGCCGCGCACACCCCCTCCCCCCTCCTCCCCTCTGTTGTTTCTGCCCTAGTGCCGCCTCCCCGGAAGGTGGCCGAGCCCCCCCCCCCTCACCTCGTCGGCCCCTTCCTCCCCTTTCCCCCCGTCGTCCTCGGTGACCCCGGTGGCCGGCGGCAGGTGAGGTGGCATCGTCACTCCTTGGCGGCGGGGCGGGATGGTCGGCGGCATGCCCCCAACCCAGATCTAGGCCCTACGGGCCCCATCAGGTCCTAGCGGGCCGGCCCCTGATGCGGCTTCGGTGTCTGCTGCGTGGTGAGGAGGAGGAGCAGCTCGGACGGAGGATGGTGACGCTGATGGCATGCCTGCAACAGCGCGAGGGCCGAAGCTTTATGGGCTTATGAGGGCCTGGCTGGGCCTGTGGGCCCACGGGGCTGGTGTGCTCCTGCTATTGCGTCCGGTCCACTACCGTTGTTGACGGTGGAGGTTGAGCCCTCCCGCGTGCCAACGGTGTTGCTGCCCCTCGTCCCGGCTCCTATTCGTCGTTGTGCAGTCCTCTCTTCATGATGCCGTGGTGAGACAACGTGGGGGCTTCAAGATCGTGTTGGTGTTGGATGGTGGCCGGTTTGTGGCAGACTCCGAAGCGCCCGAGGTGTTGGTTGGGATCGGAGGAAACCTCTGTCGGCTTGCCGACACCGGCGCAATGGCGCCTGTCGGTGCCGCCGGACCTTCCTGAAGGGCGTCGGGGCTACCCTTCCTCTCGCCTCGTCGTGTACCGGGGAAAACCCCTAGCAGCAGCGTCGTCATCGTTGCGGTCCTTCTTGGAGGTGTTTTTTGGTATCGATGCTTCGGAGTCTTGGAGCCGCACACGTTTTCATACTGGCGGGGTTTCATCTCGGCTACGTTGGGTCCGAGCTGCCGCCGGTATGACGTCGTGTACAGTATTGCCGCCTCCCCCTCTTTGTTACTAATTTTTAGGGTGGTGTAACTATTGATTTTTGGAGAATAAAAACGTGTTTTCCCGTATTGTACATCCTCTCTTGGTGGCATCATGGTTGTGTAGGAACTAAATTGGCCAGATTCGTTTATGTCCAA
This sequence comes from Hordeum marinum, assembly GCA_022496015.1. Lineage (NCBI taxonomy): Eukaryota > Viridiplantae > Streptophyta > Magnoliopsida > Poales > Poaceae > Hordeum > Hordeum marinum. Next base: position 59,784,903 of record CM039677.1, read on the forward strand.
TGGAGTAGTTCCTCTATAGTTTATTCTATGTAAGCATTCCATATACGTTTTAGGTAAAATAGTATATACTATGGATGCATAAATTGATTATTCTGGAGATTCTTTTGTTTAGTAAATGGCAGATCACTAAAACTGAATAGTGTTCCAAAAATTATGAACTTTTTGTGGAGGGATAGAAATTATGAACACCATAGTCTCTTGAGACAAGGATTCAACTTTGTTGAACATTCACGTGCTAATTTTCCCCATTTTATTTGCTTAGCCACACTAAAGAGTCCCTCGTGTTACTATCTTTTCAAAATATCACAAAGATACGAGTGTGTGAAGACCATTTAGGTATACACCAGAGGTCCCAAAATAATCAATTAAGGTAAATATATTGATCTAATTTTCCCTGATACATTGTGTTTGCACAAAACCCTAGATTTCATGAACCCTGATACTGAATCATTAGGGAAGACGATGTTGTTATCCACTCGATGCAACTCATGTTCTTCCTTTTCCTTTTTAGGATCATATTTGGCAGTATTCTCTATTGTTGTATTTCATGTATTGCTGCAGATGTCCAATGAAATTACTTTGTAAAAGTGCACAAGTTTGCTTTGAGGGCCTGCCATCAATATTCTTTTTTGTCGTTCAGTACATCTTCTTACATATATCTCTCATTACTATAAACAACTTTTCGGACATCCGGTAGACAGCACGGTAACATTGAATGAATCGGTTACTGAGATATCCCTCAGCTCAGGTTAGAGGATAATGAGATCTTAACTACACCTTTCACTAAGAAGGAGGTTTTAGATGCCATATCTCAAATGAAACTAAACAAAGCACCGGGATCAGATGGGTTCCCTGCGGAATTCTATAAGAGATGTTGGCATATTATCAAAGACGATCTTATGCCGATGTTTCATGATTACTTTGACGGCCATTTAGAACTATTTCATCTTAATTTTGGCATGATCACGTTATTGCCAAAGAAGGAGGGAGCGGTTCGTATCGAGCAGTTTAGGCCGATTTGCCTTTTGAACGTGAGTTTTAAGATATTCACGAAAGTGGGGACAAATAGACTGACACGGGTTGCTCATTCAGTGGTTGCGTGCAACCTAGTCAGACGCCCTTCATGCCGGGGAGGCACATCCTAGAGGGGGTAGTTGTCCTCCATGAAACACTCCATGAAATCCATTCGAAGAAGCTAGATGGGGTTATCTTCAAAGTGGATTTCGAAAAAGCATCCGATAAAGCTAAATGGCATTTTCTTCAGCAAGCAATGCGGATGAAAGGTTTTAATGAGACCTGGTGAGACCAAATGGGTTCTCTAATCCAAAAATGTAGTGTCAGAATTAAGGTTAGCGATGATATCGGTCACTATTTTCAAACTCATAAAGGATTGAGACAAGGGGACTCGATGTCGCCCATTCTATTTAACATAGTGGCAGATATGTTGACCGTTCTTATTGATAGGGCCAAGGAAAATGGCATGATAGATGGACTAGTCCCTCATCTAGTTGATGGGGGAGTATCCATTCTACAATATGCGAATGACACTATTCTTTTCATGGAGAATGATATTGCGAAAGCTCGCAACATGAAATTAGTTTTATGCCTCCTCGAACAATTGTCGGGGCTGAAAAATAATTTTCGTGAATTGTTCTGCTCGGCCGGGCCAAAGAGGAGCAAGACACATATAGACAATTATTCGGATGTGAATTAGATTCTTTGCCCTTCAATTATTTGGGTATACCGATTCATCATCGCAAACTTTCCAATAAAGAATGGAAATGCATTGAAGATCGAATTGAAAAGAGACTTAGCTATTGGAAGGGCAAGTTAACGTCATACGACGGAAGGTTGGTGCTCATTAACTTAGTACTTACTAGTATGACGATGTTCCTTCTATCTTTATTTGAGGTGCCCAAAGGGGTACGGAAGAGGCTAGATTTCTTTCAATCGCGATTCTTCTGGCAGTCAGATGAAGCCAAGAAGAAATATCGATTAGCACGATGGGATATATTATGCCGACCTAAGGATCGGGGAGGGCTCGGTATTGAGAACCTGGAAATTAAGAACAAATGTGTAATGAGTAAATGGCTCTATAGGCTATCAATATAACATGACGTCATGTGGCCACGGATATTACATAACAAATACTTGCAATCCAAAACTCACGCACAAGTAACCGCAAGGCCTAATGATTCGCCATTTTGGAAGGGGCTTATGAGAACAAAATATTTGTTCTTTCGTAGGACCAAATTCCTTCTTGGTAATGGCATGACAACAAGATTCTGGGAGGATACGTGGCTAGGGGAGACGCCATTAGCCATGCAGTATCCAAGCCTTTATAATATTGTACAGCGTAAGGAGGTATACGTAGGAACAGTATTACAATCGACGCCCTTGAATATTCAGTTTAGGCGATCTTTGGTGGGACATAGATGGAATGCCTGGATTCATCTGGTGCGGAGATTGATGGATGTTCAATTATCCGACCAACCGGATTCCATACACTCGAAGTTGACTCGTAACGGTGTGTTTATCAAATCATTTTATACAGACCTTGTTAATTCTGGCCCAATCCCGAGATCGATTCATATCTGGAAGGTTAAGGTACCCTTACGTATCAAAATCTTTATGTGGTTTGTTCACAAGCAGGTGATACTCACCAAAGATAATTTGTTGAAGCAAAGATGGGTAGGCAGTTCACGGTGTTGTTTTTGCGATCATGATGAAACAATTCCACATCTCTTCATAGAGTGCCCTCTCGCAAAATTACTTTGGCGCATGATCCATATAGCCTTTAACATCGTCCCTCCAGTTAGCATTGAATCGTCATTTGGAACGTTGTTAGCAGGGGTGGAAAGTATCGCTGCGGCGCATATTCGAATTGGAATATGTGCTCTTATGTGGGCTATATGGAACTGCAGGAATGGTATGATTTTTAACAGACAACACATTTTAAACTTCTTGCAGGTCATCTTCAGAGCTACGACATGGATCCGTACATGTTCCTTACTCACTCCTACGGATTCCAGGGAGCCACTGGTTACTGGGTGCAACCAATGGGAGATGGTAGCACAGGCTATTTTCAACCGGTTTAGATAGCGGTCGCATAACAGGATAGGAGGTTAGGATCCTAGTCCTTTATGACATTCCGCTTCAGGCATTAAGATCTTTACATTTATTTCGATTTCTATTAGCTCACTAGGTGAGCTGTAATACTTTCGAGACTTTGTGTTCTTTTTGAGACCTTGTTTAATAATATGACTGCATGCATTGATCAGATGCAGAGACCGGAGGCAAGCCTCCTTTTCCAAAAAAAATCACATCTTCTTACATCAATTAATTATAATGAGATCCAAATGTATTTTCTCTATATCTTGCTTTTGTTTTGATTTTAAGTTCCCTTTCAGTGATTTTATATTTTAATATTTTGAATTATTTAAACATGTATGCATACGCTACTGACACTCCTCGGTGTTGTCTACTATGAGGAAAATGAAGCAAGGTAAATAATATTTTACTACCACACCTATATTTTCTTATATCCCTATTTCTCTAACTTTTTTAGACTGGTACCACCTTTTGATGCCATTTTGTAAAGGTAATGCACCTAGCGGTGGATTAGTTTCTTAATTTTCTACATAATTATATTTTCCAATCGATAATATTAGTCACAACAGGGAGCTTTCTGGTAAAACCTCTAAGATACAATTAATAAGTATAGACATATTTAGAAGGTTAGGCCTTATGATTCTATCAGACTAATGACATTTGTTTACCTCTGGCTAATCACAGATGTTTACCTCATGTTGTGGGATGGATCAAAGTAAATGTACATGTAAGTTCTGATGGAGATTATACATGGTCAAGAGGTGATATCTTAGTTGTGGCTTGGAAGTTTTTATCCATTACAGGAGAAGCGGAGCTGAGCCTATATGTTGGAGCTTTATATCAGTTGGTTCCACATGTAAATGACCATATAATCATCTATTCTAATAGTGTTTGTTTCCCAAACATTGAACGATACAAGTAGGATAATCGATCTTACCCGTGTACCATTAGTCATGTATCATTCTTAAGTATTACTGTCAAATAACAATCATTTATTCATTGTTTCGATAGTCCTTATAACAGAGGCAATTTGCAGAGTAGAACACCAATTTTAAGCAACATTTCCCACAGAAACGTGCGGGGAGTTGTCTAGTAATTACAGAACACTTGCCTCGCATAAATGAAACACGAGGGGATTCACCTTTAAGGAGAGACCAGGTAAGTAGGAGTACTTCTTTTACTCTTTTGGGGCTTCCCAAATCAATGGAAGAGGAAAAGCAAATGGTTAGGAAACATCTCCACTCTAATCCTCGGGATTTTTTGAGATAATTACACATGCGGTCCTTGTACTCTCCGGCGTGTAACGCGAAGGTCCTTGAACTCGTGAAATGCTCCACTACCGTCCTCAAATACGAGGATACGCTTCAATACGGTCCTGACTATGTCTCACGGTACGCATAGCAGCCCAAGTCCTTGTCACGCTAGCATACAGTAGAAGAAAAAAGAAAAAAGAAAAACATAATATCCACATGTCCGTACAAGAGAGAGAAACAATAGAAAGACAAATTGGAAGAGAAATGTTTGAAACCAGAGACCTATGGTCGCTGATTGTAAAGCGCTCATAAGCTAACCACAAAGCAAAACTGTGCTCCTGTTTTATTTTCGAGCTAGACGTTTACATCGTGCGCCTCCATGTACCTCTCCATGTGACTATCACGTTCGTATTCTACTAGTTTTCTTTTTATTTATTTTCCAGGTTCAAGATTAATTTTATTTTTTCCCCATTTGACAAAATAAATGTAAGAAAAATTTACAATAACCATGGATGACAAATAAAGTGTTTGTGCATGTGAAAAAAAATATTCGGAATTTTGGAAAATGCTTACCATGTAATGTAAATGCACTTTCTAAAATGTCCATAATGCATCCAAAAAATAAACACAAACTTGAAGGAAAACAATAAGAAAACTGGTAGCTGGGCATATAATTGGGTAAAAATATTACCATTTTCTAAAACCACAATAAGCATTACTCAAAATACAAGTGGTCAATTTTTTAGCAGTTGTATATCTGAAGAAACTATAAGGATGCACAACAATTGTGTGTGCTTCAGTGCTTGTGGTCCTGAATGAAGATACATAACATTTGCTTACATTTTTTTCAAAACCATGTATATTTTAGGAAAAAATGATGTTTACCTCTTCAGGGTACAGAAGAACGAAAATAGAATAGAGATTTAAAATGCACAATAGTTGTAATTGTTTATATCAAAAAACTAAAATTTAGAATAACTAGGAAAACTAAACACAAACATGGTAATAAAAAAACTTGAAAAAAAGATAGAATATGTGTTAGGAAAATCGCTTGAAGATTTTCTTAAAATACGTAAGCTATGCTACTAAAGTCTGCCCATTTATGTTCTTCTGAATACAAGCGATACACGAAATTGATTTATAATTTTTTTGAACACAATATAGACGCTATGCATATACTCACCTCTATAAACGCACACACACGTACATCCTACCCTTATGAGCACCTCCGAGAGACTGAGTCGACATATCATCTTAAGATTTACGAAGTCACCGTAGACGCCTCGTCATCGATGACGGAAATGTCTCCTTTCACTGAATACGTATTCAAAAACTTAAATTCTGATGAGCTAGAAATACCAGTGTCCCTCCAACCGTCCAATCACAAGTTGGTTCGTAAATTGATTTATGTTTGCACTATACATTAACCACACGTCGGTCCGGTGATCGACTAAGCTCATGTTGCGCAGATGGTCTGCGGTGTCTTGTTCGAACCTCACTGCGTTATAATTAGTTTTTCAATTGATTTCTCTCTCTCAGTGCGCTGACATGTGGGATCCACATTTCTATTCTATGCTGCCATGGCATCAGTCTGCATGCAGGGCCTGGCGGGAGACGTTCCCAGGACTGTATTGGAGCGCATCATCGTATTTGAGGACCATAATCGAGCATTCCACCAGTTTGACGACCATCTTCTTACATACTCCCTTCGTAAAATAAAATAAGACGTTTTAAATTACTAAAGTAATGATCTAAAACGTCTTATATTTTTTTACAGAAGTAGTACCAGAGAGTACAAGGACCATGGATGTAATTATCTTGGATTTTTTTTCATGAACTCTCGCCTGATGCCAAGGGGTCAATAGCTCATATGTGACATCTTTGAAGTGAATTGAAAAGAATACGACATAGTTGACGAAAATGGCTCTCGCGAGACGTTTCAGAAGCCCAAATAGTCAAGGCCCACTCGGGCGTTTTAAATGGTCGTCAACGGGAGTGAGGTTATGTTTAAGACATGCGGGCCCTACTTGGCAGTGCATCTAGTTACGGGCCCCACTTGTCAGTTCATCAGGTGAATTGTTTCCCGTGCCTGTCCGAACGGGTACCCCTTTCTGAACCTGTGTTGCTCCCTCCTCTTCGTTCCCGGCGGCGAGCCGGCGGCGGGGGCGGCGGAGCTTTTGTTCTGGGTGACAACAGCGGCGGAGCTTTCGTTCTCAACGACAGCGACGGCTCTGGTCAGTGAATCTGGAACCCTGTCCTGTTCTCCTCCGTGTCTAGTTAGATCTCACCGCATCGCCTGTGTTTCCCTTTGTTTTTGGTCGATTTGATCCAGATTTTGGTGGGGGGAGGGGTGCTGACCGCGATGGAGCCGCCAGAGACAACAACATCATTTCCAACCTATGCGATTTCTGCCTCGTCTACTTCCACTAGCTCACCTCACACTGCCCCGCCATTGACAAACAGGGGTGGTGGTGCTCGGACGTTCGAATTCAGTGTGAAATTTCTTCCTTCTAAGGCGAAGCTAGGTGATGGTAGCATGCGGGACATAGAGAGAGATACAATTGTGAAGTGGGAGATTGATTTTGCAGAGATTGATCCACAAGAACTACATAGCATGGAAGAGAAGGCCGTGAAGAACGTGGTGGAAAAAATTGGGGAAAGCATTTTTTTGGGTCCAAAGCAAGAGGTAGCATTGTTACGGTTTGATAATTGGAAAGGAGAGTATGTGAGAATTGAGGATGGTGAAGAGATGGTTGATGAAATCGATCGACGAGATGGCTGGACAACCAAACAGACTATGTTTCATGCAGAGCTTGTTGATCTGAAATCAGATTCTAAGGTTGGATATATATATATGTGCCCTCAAAGTTAGCTTCACAGATGGTAGATGATGATTGGGCTTCAGAGAGGCAGATAATGCCCATGTGTACAGGTGAAGTGACAGTATTACCTGAGGGGGTTGATGCAGAAGAGGGCTCTGATGGTGTTGCAAGGGTTGTTTCTGTTGATTGGAATTAAATACAATTAAATGACCTAACTGATTTACTCATTGCACCAATGGATGACACTGAGATGGCCAAATTTTTTGGCATTCCAGTAGCTAATGAAGGTAAGGAAGAAAAGGATGGTGAATCTAGTATGCCTACTGATACTGATGCTACCAGAGATAGAACTGAAGATGTGGATGGACAGCTGATGGAAGATGTCGCAGATGATGTAGATGACGCACATGATGATGAGTTGGTAAATGTGTATGACAAGGAAAATCTTGTTATTGCAGTGAGAAAGTTGTTCCCAAACATGGATGAGTTCAGGATGTGTTTCAAGACTTATGCAGTCAAACATGAGTTTGATGCCAAGACTAAGTGGACTGGTAGAAAGAAGTTTTATGCAAATGTAGAGGTTTTGATGGAAGTGTCAAGCCTTGCAAGTGGTACATATCTACTAGACGCCAACCTGATGGAAGTACCATTAGGGTGAATCAAATCCACACCAACATACTTGTATTACAAGTTCACAGAGAGTATCAACCATGACATCACAACTTTGGATTGCAGAAAAGATCACTCCTATTTTAGCCAAGAAACCAAACACTACTGCAAAGAAACTTAAAGTAGACTTGGAAAAGCAATACCCCATTAAGGTGAAGTATAACATGGTGTGGAAGGCAAAACAAAGGGCAATGAAACAATTATATGGTGACTGGGCAAATACTTTTAGGATGCTTTATAATTTCAAAACAGAGGTGAAGAAGAGGTCACCTGGCAGTGTTGTGGAGATAGATACCGAGGTAACAGAGGATGGAAGAGTCCTTTTCTCTAAGTTTTTTATGGCTTTAAAGCCTTGCATTGATGGCTTCAAGGCAGGGTGTCGTCCATATTTGAGCATAGACTTTTCATTTTTGACTGGCAAGTGGAATGGTCAATTGGCAGCTTGCAATGCTTTGGATGGACACAACTGGATGTTCCCTGTTGCTATTGGCTTGTTTCAGTCAGAGACAGAGGTCTCGTGGACATGGTTCATGATGCAGTTGAAAAGATGCATAGGGTCATTGTCACCTTTGGTAGTCCACACAGATGCATGCAAAGGGCTAGAAAACGCAGTGAAGAATGTTTTCCCTCATTGTGAGCAGAGGGAGTGCTTCGGCCATATGTGGATGAATTTGATCAAAAAAATCAGAGGTGAAGAATTTGGTCGCATGTGGCGAGCAGCAAGATCTTACACTAAACAGACACATTCATATCATCTTGGTAAGATAATGACAGCATGCCCTCAGTTTGGTCCATGGGTAAACACCTACCATTCTCTATTATGGTATAGGTCGGGATTTAATGCCATCAAGTGTGATCATATCAACAACAACTTGGCAGAATGTTTTAACAACAAGGTGAAGCAGTTAAAAAATTTGCATGTGCATGACATGGTTGACCAAATCAGGATCATGATCATGCGCTTGTGGGAATTGAGAAGAAGGATTGGGGATTGTCTACAGGGGGATAAGCTTCCTGTGGTGGTACAACAAGTGGTCAACAGGAGTAGAAATCTTATGCATTTATCCATTGAAAAATCTTCTGTTTGGGGTGCTGAAGTTAGAGATACCAAAACTGGTAGAAGGCATGTTGTTAACACTGAAATGCGTGATTGCACATGTTTGGAGTGGCAACACACTGGGAAACCATGTTATCATGCCATACTTTTCTTGGCCTCCCGATCGAAGATAAACATGCACCCATATTTGCACGAATATTACTCAGTAGCAAGATTCAAGGCTGCATATGCAACTCCAGTTCCAGCACTTACAGATCAGCCTCAGTGGCCTGAAGTGGAAATTGAATTTTCCATGTGTCCTCCCCTAGCAAAAAGAAAGGCTGGCAGGCCCAAAGAGAGTAGATTCAAGGCATGGTTTGAGAAAGGTGGGAGTAGTAAAAAGGGCAAGGGAAAGAAGGATGGAAAGCCAAAAAGGCCCCAAAAAGGTAATAAAAATAGATGCAAGCTGTGCCAGGAACTTGGGTACCGAAAAGGATCTCCAAAATGTCGTTACACTCCTGAAAGGCCAAAGTATGTTTATGTTAGTTTGTTTTTTATTTGTATGTTGTTTATGTTAGGTACTAGCCAAATTACAAGCTTTGTTTTCCAGGAGGAAGCGTGGAGGTCAACTCCTTGTTGTTGAAGATTGTTGGGCAATCAAAAAGGCAAGAATCAATGGTTGTAGAAAAAAAGAGAAGTTTTGGTGAAAGTGTGCATATGAGACAAACTTCGATGATGTTGTGGTGCAAGATGAGCCAAACTTGGATGATGTTGTGGTGCAAGCTGAGCCAAACTTGGATGATGTTGTGGTGCAAGCTGAGCCAAACTTGGATGATGTTGTGGTGCAAGATGAGCCAAACTTGGATGATGTTGTGGTGCAAGATGAGAAAATTTTGGATGATGTTGTGGTGCAATATGAGCAAAATGAGCATAATGTGGTGCAAACTATAACTGAAGTTGATGCAGTTGATGTGCAAACTGAACCTATATTGGAAGTTGTGTTACAAATTGAAGTTGTTGTAGAAGATGTTGTGCAAAGTAAACCTCATTTAGATGTTGTGGTGCCAAGTAAAGCTGTCCTACATGGTCTAGTGAAGAAAACCAAGAGATTGAGTGAACTGGGTGTCGTACCCGTCGTAGGATCAACAAGTGAAAAGAAGAAGAAATCGAGTGGTAAGAAGAAGTAGAAGTGAAGTAGTGTTCTTGTCTGAATAAAAAAACTTGCCTGGTATTTGTGTAACTTTATTCAAATTCTGACCGAATTTCAAACTTGTGTATTTTTACTTTGATGGGTATTTGTTAAAACTTGTGTATTACTTTGATATGATATGTATTTGTGTAATACTATTCAAGTTTGAGACAAAATTCAAATTTGAGCCAAAATTCTTAAAGTTATTTGGTATGTGCTATTGGTGTTACAATGATTTCTAGACTATTATTCATGTTAGTTCATTAATCGAAGCAATTTTATTATGTGAAACTCTGGACATGAAAAATATGCTCCACATGATCTCCAAACCCCTCAAAAGCTAGGGAAAACAGACCCATTTGTAAGCAAGTTTTTTTGACCTTCTCTAAATGAGCCAAAAAAGGAAACTTGACATGTACTGTGTGTATATAAGAGTCCATCCTGAGATTGGATCGTTTCGATAAATTATGACATGTTTAACACTTAATCCTAGCTCACTTCTCTTGAATACTCCGCAACCTCATTTTTGGTAGCCATCTTTTGTCAAGGTTTTTCATAAAAAAATCCGGAGTCCAAGTCTAGATACTTAGTCACATAGAATGATGATCGACATAATTTTTATTTTTTTATTTTTTTTGAATTAGTTATGCGCAACCTGTTGGAAATATGCCCTAGAGGCAATAATAAAATGGTTATTATTGTATTTCCTAGTTCATGATAATTGTCTATTGTTCATGCTATAATTGTGTTAACCAGAAACCGTAATACATGTGTGAATACATAGGCCACAACATGTCCCTAGTGAGCCTCTAGTTGACTAGCTTGTTGATCAATAGATGGTCACGGTTTCATGACCATGGACATTGGATGTCGTTGATAACGGGATCACATCATTAGGAGAATGATGTGATGGACAAGACCCAATCCTAAGCATAGCACAAGATCGTGTAGTTCGTTTGCTAAAGCTTTTCAATGTCAAGTATCGTTTCCTTAGACAATGAGATTGTGCAACTCCCAGATACCGTAGGAATGCTTTGGATGTGCCAAACGTCACAACATAACTGGGTGGCTATAAAGGTGCACTACGGGTATCTCCAAAAGTGTTTGTTGGGTTGGCACGAATCGAGACTGGGATTTGTCACTCCGTGTGACGGAGAGGTATCTTTGGGCCCACTCGGTAAGACATCATCATAATGAGCTCAATGTGACTAAGGAGTTAGTCATGGGATGATGTATTACGGAATGAGTAAAGAGACTTGCCGGTAACGAGATTGAACAAGGTATAGAGATACCGACGATCGAATCTCGGGCAAGTATCATACCGATAGACAAAGGGAATTGTATACGGGATTGATTGAATCCCCGACATCGTGGTTCATCTGATGAGATCATCATGGAGCATGTGGGAGCCAACATGGGTATCCAGATCCCGCTGTTGGTTATTGACCGGAGAGGTGTCTCGGTCATGTCTACATGTCTCTCGAACCCGTAGGGTCTACACACTTAAGGTTCGATGACGCTAGGGTTATAGGGAAATGGTATACGTGATTACCGAAAGTTTTTCAGAGTCCCGGATGAGATCCCGGACGTCACGAGGAGCTTCAGAATGGTCCGGAGGTAAAGATTGATATATAGGAAGTCCAGTTTTGGTCACCGGAAAGTTTTCGGGCTCATCGGTAGTGTACCGGGAGTGCCAGGAGGGTGCCGGACGACCCCCGGGAGGGGTGTGACGACCAAAGGACTTCATGGGCCCTTAGAGGAGGTGTGTCGGCCCTTAGTGGGCTGGCCAAGACCTTCTAGAAAGGCCCATGCGGCTGGGATCAAGAGATAAAGGGAAAAAGGATTTAAAAGGAGGAGATCCACCTCCCTTGTGGGAGGTCGACTCTTCCCCACCTTCGGCCGAAGCTCTCCTCCTTGGAGAAGGGGCCAAGGCAGACCTCCCTCTCCCTCCTCCTATTATGCAAGGGTTTGGGCTGATTTGATACACGACTTTTTTCTCTCTCGGTGCAGCCCTACCCTTCCTCTTCCTCGTTCTCCGTAGCGCTTGGCGAAGCCCTGCCGGAGTTCACGTAGCTCCACCGTCACCACGTCGTCGTGCTGCCGGAGCTCTCCCTCAACCTCTCCTTCCTCCTTGCTGGATCAAGGCGTAGGAGACGTCACCGGGCTGCACGTGTGTTGAACGCGAAGGCGCCGTTGTTTGGCGCTGAGATCGGAATCCACCGTGATCTGAATCGCTGCGAGTACGACTCCACCAACCGCGTTCTTGTAACGCTTCCTCTTAGCGATCTTCAAAGGTATGAAGATGCAATCTCTCCCCACTCGTTGCTGGTTTCTTCATGGATAGATCTTGGTGATTGTAGGAAAAACTTTGATTTACTACTACGTCTCCCAACAGTGGTATCAGAGCTAGGTCTATGCGTAGAATCTATGCACGAGTAGAACACAAGTTGTTGTGGGCGTCGATTTTGTTAATTTGCTTACCACTACTGGTCTTATCTTGATTCGGAGGTATTGTGGGATGAAGCGGCCCGGACCGACTTTACACGTGGGCTTACGTGAGACTGGTTCCACCGCCTGACATGCACTTGTTGCATAAGGTGGCTAGCGGGTGTCTGTCTCTCCCACCTTAGTCGGATTGGATTCGATGAAAAGGGTCCTTACGAAGGATAAATAGCAATTGGCATATCATGTTGTGGTTTTGGCGTAGGTAAGAAACGTTCTTGCTAGTAACCTATAGCAGCCACGTAAAAACTTGCAACTACAAATTAGAGGACATCTAACTTGTTTTTGCAGCATATGCCTTGTGATGTGATATGGCCAAAGGATGTGATGTGATGCATTGTGATGTATGAGATTGATCATGTTCTTGTAATAGGATTCACGACTTGCATGTATCGAGTATGACAACCGGCAGGAGCCATAGGAGTTGTCTTATTTTATTGTATGACCTGCGTGTCAATCATAAACGCCATGTAATTACTTTACTTTATTGCTAAACGTTAGCCATAGTAGTAGAAGTAATAGTTGGCGAGACAACTTCATGAATACACAATGATGGAGATCATGACGATGGAGATCATGGTGTCGTGCCGGTGACAGTGATGATCATGGTGCCCCGAAGATGGAGATCAAAGGAGCAAGATGATATTGGCCATATCATGTCACTATATTGATTGCATGTGATGTTTATCATGTTTACATCTTATTTGCTTAGAACGACGGTAGTAAATAAGATGATCTCTCAATAAAATTTCAAGAAAAGTGTTCACCCTAACTGTGCACCGTTGCTAAGGATCGTTGTTCCGAAGCACCACGTGATGATCGGGTGTGATAGGCTCTAACATTCGCATACAACGGGTGTAAGCCAGATTTACACACGCGGAACACTTAGGTTGACTTGACGAGCCTAGCATGTACAGACATGGCCTCGGAACACGGAAGACCGAAAGGTCGAACATGAGTCGTATAGAAGATACGATCAACATAGAGATGTTCACCATGGATGACTAGTCCGTCTCACGTGATGATCGGACACGGGCTAGTTAACATGGATCATGTGTCACTTGGATGACTAGAGAGATGTCTATCTAAGTGGGAGTTCATTAAATAATTTGATTATGTGAACTTAATTATCATGAACTTAGTCTAAAATTATCTTTACAATCTATATTGTAGATCCAATGGCCAATGCGAATGTCACCCTCAATTTCAACGCGTTCCTAGAGAAAACCAAGCTGAAAGATGATGGAAGCAACTATGCGGACTGGGTCCGTGGCTTGAGGATCATCCTCATAGCTTCCAAGAAATTGTATGTCCTTGATGCACCACTGAGTGACCCACCCCTTCTCCCAGCAGAGCAAGACGTTGCGAATGCTTGGCATTCTCGCTGTGATGATTACTCCCTTGTTCAGTGTGGCATGCTTTACAGTTTAGAACCGGGGCTCCAAAAGTGTTTTGAGCAACACGGAGCATATGAGATGTTCTAAGAGCTCATGCCCGGGTCGAGAGATATGACGTCTCCGACAAGTTCTTCAGCTGTAAGATGGAGGAGAATAGTTCTGTCAGTGAGCACATCCTCAAGATGTCTAGGCTACACAACCGCTTGACTCAGCTGGGAGTTAATCTCCCGGATGACTCAGTCATTGACAGAATCCTCCAGTCGCTTCCACCTAGCTACAAAAGCTTTGTGATGAACTACAACATGCAGGGGATGGAGAAGTCCATTCCTGAGTTGTACTCGATGCTGAAATCAGCGGAGGTCGAGATCAAAAAGGAGCATCAAGTGTTGATGGTGAATAAGACCACTAGTTTCAAGAAAGGCAAGGGTAAGAAGAACTTCAAGAAGGACGGCAAAGTTGTTGCCGCGCCCAGTAAGCAAGTTGCCGGGAAGAAGAAGAACAAGAATGGACCCAAGCCTGAGACTGAGTGTTTTTATTGCAAGGGTGTCGGTCAATGGAAGCGGAACTGCCCCAAGTACTTAGCGGATAAGAAGGACGACAACATTAAAGCTATATGTGATATACTTGTTATTGATGTGTACCTAACCAACGCTCGTAGTAGCTCCTGGGTATTTGATACCGGTGTAGTTGCTCACATTTGTAACTCCAAGCAGGAGCTGCGGAATAAGCGGAGGCTGGCAAAGGACGAGGTGACGATGCGCGTCGGGAATGGTTCCAAGGTCGATGTGATCGCCGTCGGCACGCTACCTCTACATCTACCTTCGAGATTAGTGTTAAACCTTAATAATTGTTATTTAGTACCAGCTTTGAGCATGAACATTGTATCTGGATCTCGCTTGATGCGAGATGGCTACTCATTTAAATATGAGAATAATGGTTGTTCTATTATGAGAGAGATGTTTTATGGTCATGCCCCGCTGGTCAATGGTTTATTTTTGATGAATCTCGAACGTGATGTTACACATGTCCATAGTGTGAGTACCAAAAAGTGTAAGGTTGATAACGATAGTCCCACTTACATGTGGCACTGCCGCCTTGGTCATATTGGTGTCAAACACATGAAGAAGCTCCATACTGATAGACTTTTGGAGTCTCTTGATTTCGAATCATTTGACACGTGCGAACCATGCCTCATGGGCAAGATGACCAAGACTCCGTTCTCCGGAACAATGGAGCGAGCAATTGACTTGTTGGAAATAATACATACCGATGTATGCGGTCCAATGAGTGTCGAGGCTCGTGGTGGCTACCGTTATGTTCTCACCCTCACTGATGACTTGAGTAGATATGGGTATGTCTACTTAATGAAACATAAGTCTGAAACTTTTGAAAGGTTTAAGGAATTTTAGAGTGAGGTAGAGAATCAACGTGACAGGAAAATAAAGTGCCTATGATCTGATCGTGGCGGAGAATATTTAAGTCATGAGTTTGGCACGCACCTATGGAAATATGGAATTGTTTCACAACTCATGCCGCCTGGCACACCTCAGCGAAATGGTGTGTCTGAACGTCGTAATCGCACTCTATTAGATATGGTACGATCTATGATGTCTCTTACCGACTTACTGCTATCATTTTGGGGATATGCATTAGAGACTGCCGCATTCACTTTAAATAGGGCACCATCAAAATCCGTTGAGACGACACCGTATGAATTATGGTTTGGTAAGAAACCTAAGCTGTCGTTTCTAAAAGTTTGGGTATGCGATGCTTATGAGAAGAAACTTCAACCTGAGAAGCTCGAACCCAAAGCGGAAAAGTGCGTCTTCATAGGATATCCCAAAGAGACTATTGGGTATACCTTCTACCTCAGATCCGAAGGCAAAGTATTTGTTGCCAAGAATGGATCCTTTCTCGAGAAAGAGTTTCTCTCAAAAGAAGTGAGTGGGAGGAAAATAGAACTTGATGAGGTAATTGTACCTCCACTAGAACCGGAGAGTAGCACAACACAGGAAGTTGTTTCTGTGGAGCCTACACCGGCTGGAGAGGAAGTTAATGATGATGATCATGAAACTTCAGATCAAGTTACTATTGAACGTCGAAGGCCCACTAGGACACGTTCCGCACCAGAGTGGTATGGCAACCCTGTCCTGGAGATCATGTTGTTGGACAACGGTGAACCTTCGAACTATGAAGAAGCGATGGCGGGCCCGGATTCCAACAAATGGCTTGAAGCCATGAAATCCGAGATAGGATCCATGTATGAGAACAAAGTGTGGACTTTGGTGGACTTGCCTGATGATAAGCGAGCCATTGAAAATAAATGGATGTTTAAGAAGAAGACTGACGCGGATGGTAATGTGACTGTCTAAAAGGCTCGGCTTGTCGCTAAGGGTTATCGACAAGTTCAAGGAGTTGACTACGATGAGACTTTCTCACCCGTAGCGATGCTGAAGTCTGTCCGAATCATGTTAGCAATTGCCGCATTTTATGATTATGAGATCTGGCAAATGGACGTCAAAACGGCATTCCTTAATGGCTTCCTCAAGGAAGAACTATATATGATGCAGCCGGAAGGTTTTGTCGATCCTAAAGATGCTAACAAGGTATGCAAGCTCCAGCGCTCCATCTATGGGCTGGTGCAAACATCTCGGAGTTGGAACATTCGCTTTAATGAAGTGATTAAAGCATTTGGGTTTGTACAGGTTTATGGAGAACCCTGTATTTACAAGAAAGTGAGTGGGAGCTCTGTAGCATTTCTCGTATTATATGTGGATGACATACTGATAATGGGAAATGATATAAAACTCTTGGAAAGTGTAAAGGCCTACTTGAATAAGTGTTTTTCAATGAAGGACCTTGGAGAAGCTGCTTACATATTAGGTATTAAGATCTATAGAGATAGATTGAGACGCCTCATAGGTCTTTCACAAAGCACATACCTTGAAAAGATATTGAAGAAGTTCAATATGGATCAGTCCAAGAAGGGGTTCTTGCCTGTGTTACAAGGTGTGAGATTGAGTACGACTCAATGCCCGACCACGGCAAAGGATAGAGAATAGATGAGTGTCATCCCCTATACTTTAGCCATAGGCTCTATTATGTATGCCATGTTGTGTACCAGACCTGATGTGAACCTTGCCATAAGTTTGGTAGGGAGGTACCAAAGTGATCCCGGAGCGGAACACTGGACAACGGTCAAGAATATCGTGAAGTACCTGAAAAGGACAAAGGACATATTTCTCGTATATGGAGGTGCCGAAGAGCTCGTCGTAAAGGGTTACGTCGATGCTAGCTTCGACACAGATCCGGATGACTCCAAGTCGCAAACCGGATACGTGTATATTTTGAACGGAGGGGCAGTCAGCTGGTGCAGCAGCAAGCAAAGCGTCGTGACGGCATCTACATGTGAAGCGGAGTACATAGCTGCTTCGGAAGCAGCAAAGGAAGGAGTCTGGATGAAGGAGTTCATCACCGACCTAGGAGTAATTCCAAGTGCGTCAGGCCCGATGACTCTATTCTGTGACAACACTGGAGCTATTGCCCTTGCGAAGGAGCCCAGGTTTCACAAGAAGACAAGACACATCAA
Source organism: Hordeum marinum (assembly GCA_022496015.1). NCBI lineage: Eukaryota > Viridiplantae > Streptophyta > Magnoliopsida > Poales > Poaceae > Hordeum > Hordeum marinum. The sequence goes on from CM039677.1 coordinate 59,802,471, forward strand.
GCGTCGCTTCAACTCCATCCGTGATTACATTTAGGAGGGAGATATAGATATTTGTAAAGTGCATACGGATCTGAATGTCGCAGATCCGTTGACTAAACCTCTCTCACGAGCAAAACATTATCAACAACAGAATGCTATGGGTGTAAGATTCATCACAATGTAACTAGATTATTGACTCTAGTGCAAGTGGGAGACTGTTGGAAATATGCCCTAGAGGCAATAATAAAATGGTTATTATTGTATTTCCTAGTTCATGATAATTGTCTATTGTTCATGCTATAATTGTGTTAACCGGAAACCGTAATACATGTGTGAATACATAGGCCACAACATGTCCCTAGTGAGCCTCTAGTTGACTAGCTTGTTGATCAATAGATGGTCACGGTTTCATGACCATGGACATTGGATGTCGTTGATAATGGGATCACATCATTAGGAGAATGATGTGATGGACAAGACCCAATCCTAAGCATAGCACAAGATCATGTAGTTCGTTTGCTAAAGCTTTTCAATGTCAAGTATCGTTTCCTTAGACCATGAGATTGTAAAACTCCCGGATACCGTAGGAATGCTTTGGGTGTGCCAAACGTCACAACGTAACTGGGTGGCTATAAAGGTGCACTACGGGTATCTCCGAAAGTGTCTGTTGGGTTGTCACGAATCGAGACTGGGATTTGTCACTCCGTGTGACGGAGAGGTATCTTTGGGCCCACTCGGTAAGACATCATCATAATGAGCTCAATGTGACTAAGGAGTTAGTCACGGGATGATGTATTACGGAACGAGTAAAGAGACTTGCCGGTAACAAGATTGAACAAGGTATAGAGATACAGACGATCGAATCTCGGGCAAGTATCATACCGATAGACAAAGGGAATTGTATACGGGATTGATTGAATCCCCGACATCGTGGTTCATCCGATGAGATCATCGTGGAGCATGTGGGAGCCAACATGGGTATCCAGATCCCGCTGTTGGTTATTGACCAGAGAGGTGTCTCGGTCATGTCTACATGTCTCCCGAACCCGTAGGGTCTACACACTTAAGGTTCGATGATGCTAGGGTTATAGGGAAATGGTATACGTGATTACCGAAAGTTTTTCAGAGTCCCGGATGAGATCCCGAACGTCATGAGGAGCTCCGTAATGGTCGGAGGTAAATGTTGATATATAGGAAGTCCAGTTTTGGTCACCGGAAAGTTTTCGGGCTCATCGGTAGTGTACCGGGAGTGCCGGGAGGGTGCCGGAGGACCCCCGGGAGGGGGGTGACGACCAAAGGACTTCGTGGGCCCTTAGAGGAGGTGTGTCATCCCTTAGTGGGCTGGCCAAGACCTTCTAGAAAGGCCCATGCGGCTGGGATCAAGAGATAAAGGGAAAAAGGATTTAAAAGGAGGAGATCCACCTCCCTTGTGGGAGGTGGACTCTTCCCCACCTTCGGCCGAAGCTCTCCTCCTTGGAGGAGGGGACAAGGCAGCCCTCCCTCTCCCTCCTCCTATATATATGCAAGGGTTTGGGATGATTTGAGACACGACTTCTTTCTCTCTCGATGCAGCCCTACCCTTCCTCTTCCTCGTTCTCCGTAGCGCTTGGCGAAGCCCTGCCGGAGTTCACGTAGCTCCACCGTCACCACGCCGTCGTGCTGCCGGAGCTCTCCCTCAACCTCTCCTTCCTCCTTGTTGGATCAAGGCGTAGGAGACGTCACTGGGCTGCACGTGTGTTGAACGCGGAGGCGCCGTTGTTCGGCGCTGAGATTGGAATCCACCGCGATCTGAATCGCTGCGAGTACGACTCCACCAACCGCGTTCTTGTAACGCTTCCGCTTAGCGATCTTCAAAGGTATGAAGATGCAATCTCTCCCCACTCATTCTTGGTTTCTCCATGGATAGATCTTGGTGATCGTAGGAAAAAATTTGATTTACTACTACGTCTCCCAACACAACCCTAATCGTTGAAAACCTCTCAAAACCCCTCTAAACCCCATCAAAACCCCGCACCCCTCTGGGCCATTGGATCGCTGTGAATGGACGGTCTGGATCAAGCAGGGCTACGTCAGTGATCCGTGTGCTGCACTCTGATTGGCTGATTCGAAAACGCAACACCCTGGACCATTGGATGGATGTGAATAGAAGCAATGGTCTGGATCGGTAGCCATGTTATAGATCCGCGGGATGTTAGTTCATTGGCTGCTCATTTTTTATGTTGGATAAGATTAAGCAGGCCGGCCATGTATTGTTGGGCTTAATTAAAGCGGCCCACCCGTTGGACCGATGGACACCACGCTGATCCAATTTAAGCAGGCCTCAAAAGCATGCATGCATGCGCGCGCAGCCCTGTGCCGCCCGCCCTCGCAGCATAGCCGCTTCATGCATGGCATCGAGCTCATCTCTCCACGCGTTTTTAATGGCCAGTGTGCTACGCGAGCTGTTGGCAATACTACCACGATGCCACACTTGCATGCACGGGCGGCACACGCACAAAACGAGCAGGCATGAACCCCGACCGACAGCACAGAGCTTGCGCTTGCATGCACAGGCGACACACGTACAGAACGAGTAGGCATGAACCCCGACCGACGACATAGAGTTTGCAGCGCTGAAACGTCGCAGCCTGGATATTGATGCCGCTTTCGGTTTCCCATGCGTTTACACACATGCACGCTTCCCTCCCCCGATGCCACTCACCACCGCCCGCTCATTACTTCCACCCGGTGTAAACACGTCGCACTAGGGCTATTTAAGCCACCTATCATATTCCTCCTCCTCACCCATCCTCTCCTATCTGCATTCTCTTCTCGGGTCTCTTCTCACCACCACAAGCCACAAGCAACCCCAAAACCTTCTGCCGCAGCCATGAACTATTACACCGGGCCAACCTTCCGCTTTCCCCCCCCCCATCGTGCCGGAGAGGCTCTACCCCGCCGACGTGTACGTTGAGAGGACACTCCGTGTGTAGTCGATGTCAAGATGGAGGGGGCGCAAGGCAGTTCACCAACGCATTCCTTGCGCTCGGCTTCGGCCACCTCCCCCGGGGATCTCCAAGGATGTACCGAGTCAAGGAGGTCTATCCTTGCCCACTTCACCAACTCCATCGACACGTTCTACCTCCTCGGTCGTGTGTTCTGGTGTGGCTGCGAGTTCATCGCTTTCACCACCCATAACATCTTCACAGACTACGACAATATCTTCCCCACCGCGGGGCGCATGCAAACTCTGTTGTACCCCATCGACAACACCCCGGAGGAGTAGTGAATGACGCCCGGAGGAGTTGGCCATGGAGGAGTTGGCCTTGGAGCAAGCAAGCAAGCCGGTGGTGTTTTATCTTATCTAGGGTGCTTTATCTATATAAGTTGTAATGATACCATGTATGTCGTGCTTGGTACTATTATTGTCGTGTTTTATCTTATGTATGTTAGTTGTAATGTGGTACTATGCAATGTTACTAATTATCTTATCTATGCAATGCTACTACTTATCTTATCTTATTATTGTCGTGTTCCAAAAATGATTTCTGAGGCTTTCATATGTCCCCATTTAATTTGGGTTTCATGGAACCATAGACATGCATGAAAACAATAAAAAAAGAAACAGGTTTGGACAAAAATGTGCAAAACTAAATCCAGTATCTAAAAAGTAAATGATGTGATAATATGAAATTACTAACAATAATGCTAATTTTTTTGTATAGATTCCAAATGAAATTGAATTTGTGTTTGAAAATTTACATATTTACCAAATATGTGACATGGATTTCTTTTTAAAAAAATAAAAGTTTTGTTTTCACTCTCGCCCAAGTTGGGTGCATGCGCTGGCCGTCTCACGCTTGTGACTTGGAGCACACGAACAGCCAGCAACGATCGACTTGTACTGAGCACCTCGTTCTTCTTTAGCAATAATACAACTCCACCACCTCGTGACTTCAGCTAGGCAATGACCTGCTACGGCGGCCCAAAGATCAAACAAAGTGCGCATGTGGCTACGGAGTAAGGCCTATGCGTTATAATTGGCCTGGTTAAAAAATGAATCGTTTTTTCGCTACCAATCCTCATTCTTGACCGTTTCTACGACTCTGGTCGTTTTGCGAGTTCGCCACAGAACAAGTACGTGCGGGAATCGAGCTTGGGCACGTGTCCGGGGTGACCGGATGGTAAAATCTCCCCTGTGGACAAGCAACAAAAATGTAAAGCAAAACAAAATAAGTTACAATACATACGGCCCAACATTTATTCGACATAAAAATTTGGTCAAAGTAAAAACAAGTAAAGAAGTATATGTTTGTTAGAGGTTTATTTGTCGAAGTAACATTTTATTTTAGTCGAAGAATTTTTTTCTAAACATGGGTGCCTCAATGCTATAAAACAGGGATGGTGCCCCTACGCGGGTGGGCTAGTCACTATTTGGGCCTAGTTATTTTCTCACGGCCCAACATCTATTCGGTAGCAAGATTATTTTTACTACAAACTAAATTTGGGGTGTGTGCACTGTGTTAACTGAAGAACAAGAACAGAGCATGAACACTCAATATTTCTGCTTCGATTCAATTACATGAACTTGGCATGACGCACAGATTGCATCCTCTGCCCCGACAGACCTAAATGCCCCCTCTAATGACGGATGAACAGCAAGTAAAACAAAAACAGAGCAATGGTACAACAATAGAACCCCCCATGACATGAAATTTGCTTGCTTCTGCAAATCAATCATCTCCATTAGATTTTTCTTGATCTTCTTCAGTTCCCCGTCAGTTCAGACTCCAAGTGCAGTTCAGCATTGCGTGCAGACCTCGCCATCGGCACGACTCTGCCCGCCCCTCTGTCCGAGCTTCCCAAATTCTCCATATGCGGCACCCCGCCCAAATTGAGCTCCCAGATAGCGGCCCCGCTCGAATCGATGTAGCCCTCGAACTGAATCCTCTCAACATATTCATCCATCCACTCGAAATGGGTGCATTTCTTCAGGATCTGAAAACAACAATATGAACCCTAAATTCAAAATTCGAGGAAAAAACAAAATATGGAGAAATCAGACAAACGGCGGTGAAAGAACGGGCTAAGAACTGAGATCTAACCTTACCATCACTTCCTGCCATTGTTTTGCTCAAGCGCTTCACAAATTCCCGCCCAAGATTTCCATTATCATCAGTCCTAGTGACCAACCGTTTCAGAGGCTCTAGGCATGGGCAGTCAGGGCACCTTGTGAGCGGCACCGGACCATACCGACGCCATCTTGAGTGCGTGGCGGAGGAGCTGGACATCTGCACTAGGTCGCCGGAGAAGAGGAAGAATGGGGAAAGGGGAAGCAATGGGCGGCGGCGGGCGGACGGGCACGGGCGGTCATCTCTTCTAGCAGCGAAGAGATGGGTCTCGCGCTTAGTGTACAAGTGATTGGTCCCACGCTTACGTGGATAAGTTGTGGGTCCAGCCCCTAACAACTAATGAGAGCATCAGCTCAGATTAAGGGTCATGTCGTGTCTGGGCTATTTCCTCGCTCAAAAGTGTCGCACCAAGGCAATTCGGACGAAAGACGTCACACTCTTTTCAATTCCCACGAAAGATGTCGCACAGGAGCTATTGACCCGATGCCAAGAATCATTATAGAATTGGGGTAATATAGATCAGTACAACATGTCATCTCTGTTCCAACGAATGACATGCATGCATAGGAAAAATAATAATATCTCAATGGTAATCATGTAGAAATCCCTTCAAAGAAATGCAAACCGAATGAGCCCTTATCTCTCGAAAATGTTTTACTGAACCATGGTTCAGACGAATTTACGTTCTACATCATTGACCTCTAGACACTGTTCATAAGGATCTGTACACGATTGATTAAAATATGCATGATGAAAGATGTTTGCATGTTAAACAATGCATGATATGAAGTTTTAGATAGAATTGACATACATAACACAGATCCAAATACAAGATGATGTTTGATTATACGATGTGAAACATAGGTTCGACTGAACCATGATACTAAATCATGCATCTCCTTATCTCTTCGCACCTTCACGTGCAAGTGCAGCACGTACGTACGAGTACGATTGACGAACCCATATGATATGCTTACCCGGTCTACTGCTATATACTCCTATATATAAACACAACTCCGTCTGCTTCTTGCAACTCTTATCACAGTCGGGAAGAGAGAGAGAGAGCAAATTACAAACAAACTGCAAAGTTGTTTCTTCCTGCTCGACCGGCATCTGCCTCCATCGATGGTCATGGCTCCACACGTCTCACGGCTGCGGCTCGCCGCCGTCGTTCTCCTCCTTCTCGTTCTGATAAGCGGACGGCGACCATACGGCGACGTCAGTGCCATGCCCGCGCCAGTGCACGCGGACAGGAGCGGGCGAGCCAGGCGTGGTCACCGTCGGGGGAGCACGGTGCCGCCGGGCTTCCCGCCGCGCGGCACTCCTGTCACGCCGTCCGGCCCGTCAGAGCGGCACAACGCGTGGACTGATGCCAGCGACCCCGACGGGCGCTGCTAGAGCCCGGAGGCGCTGGCGTCACCCTGACCGCCGACGACGCCGACGGCCGGCCTGGAGCATGCGTACACGATGTAACCGGTGGGATTGTCTTTTCCTTTCAGTACTAGTAGGAGCTAGCTAGTAGCTCGGTTTGGGGTGTAATTTTTCTGTGCTAGTACGTGCCGCAGTTGATCGAAGTTGCTTATTGGTATGAGAATGATATAATGCTAGTATCAATCAGTCCCGTGCGTGTCAAATAATTTAGTCAGTGCCTGTGTGTACTCGTACAAATAATTTAGATGGAGTGGTTGTTCAGTTACGGCCGTTCGAGTAGCAGCTAAGAAGCTGCGGCCTGAGTGACTGGGTCTCTCCCCTTGCAGTCATGCCGTGCTGATGATTCTTAGTCGACTGAAGTCTCAGTTAAGTAATATATTATACAAGAAGGAAAAAAACTCGAAAAGAAATTATTTGCACGAATCTTGATGCAAGATCAACGGATTATAGTATCGACTTAGACTTATAAGTCGACTGATTTTTAGCAACACCGTGCTACATATCATGAACTTGATAGAGCTACAGATAGATGTGCAAGAAATGCTGTCGATTAACTGGATTCTGCATTGGCCCTGTGCTGGTCCGTCACTGGCGAGGGGGCTTGCCATGCGTGCAAGGTGCAGCAGATCCATTCACCTGCTCCCACTGAACCCAGCAGTACGCTCTACGCATGCAGTTGACCAGTTCACAAACCGACCGTCTGCAATTTCTGTTACGACATTACACACCATGTTCTTCGAGTCTAGACTCTTACGGTACGGTACCCACACAATTTACACCGGATGTATGTATACCGATGCAGATCGACACGACATTTTTCAACTTCGATTTATTACATGTTTTCGGATAACCCAAATAGCTGTTATGAAGTTCGCATCACCTCCTCCCTGTGGGGTTTATTCTGTGCTGCCGGGATCCATAAGACTGCACTGAAATTTGGAGCTGGGTCAGGATCATGGTTGCCTTAGGAGGTGAATCCTGGCTAAATCTTGGCAAGCCATTCTGACAGTTCATAGGCCACCTTCTCCTCGGAGACGCCGTTCTCCTGAGGAGTGGAAAACAGCAAGAGAAAACAGATTGGCTATCGGTCAGTATCTCGCATAAACACGAGTTGGCACTGATAATTACGAGATACTCGGAGGAAATTAGGCAGTGTCATTGTATCGGTACCTTTGGGCCTTCATTCCCTTCGATGACACACCTGGAAGCACTGGTATTCTGCAAGTGATATCCTGCGCAGAAGTCTGGGATGTTTGTGCCATTTTGATAAACATATGCATGTGCCAGCCCCTCCTGTTGTAATCTTGGGGGGCTTATGATAGTTTGTGCAGCAGAAGATGTTGTCTTCCTCTTCTCCCTGTTACAATCTTGATTATCATTACCCTTTGATGTACAGACTCTTTCCCTGTCACATAAAGAGGAGTGCAGAAGCAAGCGGAATCAGGACCGTACAAGAATTTGTGCAGTCGTCTCCGCGCCTAGGCAAAGATGCTAGCATCTAGAGGCTAATAACAGACTCATGTACCTTGGCAAAGATGTATGTCGCCTCCGCACCGGAGTACCTCTTTCACCGCTGAGGTACTTCTCTTCAACATGTGCAAACTGCAGTCTCATACCATCAACCCCACTGCAACATGATAGTATTAGATTATGAGCAAGATTATGCCGCTCATAAGGGGTATAAAACTATGTTAGACCTCCTAAGTCCAAACAATTTCAGTGTGAAAACAAATGTGACATGGGCATACAAATGATGCAATTTCATGTGTATGCTAAGCATCTACGCTAGTGCTGGTGTGCTGGCAGCAGATGGCAAAACAACCTAACCTTGGATAGACGAAACTAGCCTGCCCTCTACCTCTGATATAATCCTGAAGCTTCTGTGGATGGTACTCCAAAATCTGTTTGCTTTCAATTTTAAGTTAGACAGATATAGTCAGCCTAAAACATACACTGAAGTGATGGTTTTCTACCTCTCGATATATCAGATCTCTTATACCATCCTTTGTTAGCTTCCATCTCTCAAATTCAAACTCAAGATTTGAAAAAGGGTGTGGTGAAGGCTCATGTTCCAACTTAGGAAGTCCTTCAAAATATGGATCAGCTAAAGCCTAGAATACATATATAAAATATTACACTTATGTACTCATCAAGTTCAGAATCAGTCATCATAAAAGCAAGAACTCTTTTTTGTCAAAAATATACCTCTTCAGCAGTAGGTCGATCTTTAGGATCAAATGCGAGTAAGCGTTCTAGGAGATGGACAGCCTGAGGATCAGCATTACAAAACATACGAGGAAAGGGGATAGGATGTTTCCTCTTCATGCCAGTCAAATATCTCCTGGCCTTCTCATTACGAATCTGCAGTTGTTATAGCCTTGTTAAGAAGTTCATTGCCTGAGACTACTGTGCAATGGCATGTGCTAAAAGTAGCAAAAATCTTAAACAGATTATTATCTAGGAAACGATTTACTTAGAGAACCACCAACCACACATAAGTCATGCGTTTGTGAGCCAGGTTGCGGAAGTAATTCTATTGCATTTTACAGAAAGCCAGATTTCTATTTGTGACCAAGTCTATATATGCTTCACTTTAACGAAACCACCAATAAAAAGCAACCAGTATGGTACTAACAAAAAACAGGAAAACCGTGAAATCTTTGTTGACTGGTGAATGGATAATATGCAGACATACCTGGGATAGGGTTTCATATGATGGAGTCTCAAGGACATCTGTTATCAGATCTAGTTGGTGCGTGACATTCGTCCCAGGAAATAATGGGTTTCGAGTGAGAACTTCAGAAAATATGCACCCTATGCTCCAAATATCAATCGCAGGGGTGTACTGTACAGAGAAAATCAGCAGTGTTCATGGTGATGTAGGAAATTGTGTGTGTGCTGGGGGGGATCTCAACAGCTTTGCAAATTATGATTCTACAAGTAACGAAAACTTTACTACTTCAGTATTCGCCATAATGGCTGCATTTGGATACTTTCTAAAGGTGTTGTTTGAAAGAAACATCACCCTTATTTCCTGAGTTGCTACTTGCTACTCCCTCCATTCCTAAACATAAGTCTTTTTAGAGATTTCACTATGAACTACATACGGATGTATATAAACATATTTTTGAGACTACCAAAATCAATTGTTTTGAAATGTCGCTTTCATATCGGATTAATGTGGGAAATTCTAAACCCCTTAAGAGGGATATGTGGTGGCTCACGTTTAACTTCTTTTAATAATGTATATATGGTAAGATGACATCATATATACACTATGATGGCTGTGGGATTGCAGAAGTGGGTGCGCGAGCAATTTGACAAGAAAACATGCAATTTCTTTTGGCGAGTTCATTGTGAGGCACCGGTGGCAACTGCTCCGTGGCTTGGCAAAACATCGCCTGGTCCAGCTCGGCGGCCTGCGCATTGCAGATACGAGGAAGATGGGCTGGGCTCTGAGGAGCAGGTGGTCTTGGCTCCAAGCATTGACCCATCCAAGCCGTGGGCTCGCTCCCTATTAAGAAGGAAGGCGTGTCAACAGCCTCCTTCGTGCAGCGAGCAAGTTCATGCTGGGCGACGGCCGCCGTACCCTATTTTGGTCGGAGAGGTGAATAACGGGATGTCAGTGGCCGATCTGGCCCCCTTGGTACCTGCTGCAGTGTCAGCATGCGTGTCATCAATTGCCGCACCGTGCGAGAAGCATGCACTGACGGCTGCTGGATCCATGATATCTCAAGTGCTCTCATTGTACAGGGAATTATGGAGTTACTCCACCTTGTGGAGATCAACGACAGCCCTACCCTCCCCGCCGACACCAAAGGCCAGTTTGTCTGGACTCTCTCCGCCTCCGGCCAGTACAACTCCTCCATCTGCCTACATGGCTCTTTTCGCCAGCTGCGTCCAAAAACCCCTCTTGGGACCGATCTGGGGTAGCTGGGCTCCCTCTGAAATGCAAGGTCTTCACATGGCTAGCAGCAGCCAACTGATGTTGGACAGCTGACTGTCTCCAAAGGCAAGGCCTACCCAACCCCAATCAATGCCTGTTGTGCAACCAGGAGGACAAGACAAACTCGCATGTGTTAACACGGTGCGCCTTCAAACATCAGGTCTGGCACTCGGTCCTAAGCCACTTCTCGCTCCAGCATCTCTGCCCACACCCTGGTGATAATTTTCCCACCTGGTTTGAATCCAATGGAGCGTGCTCAATCATCATCCTCACCATGTGGCAGCTATGGAGGCTGCACAACGCTTCCTATTTGATGATGCCTCACTAGACACACCGGAGTTGGTGGACGCCATTCTCGCTGAAGCCCATCTCTGGATGATGCCTGGTGCCAAGGTGCTGAGGGCCTTGCCACAACACGGACACCTTCCTGAGCCTTTGCCTTGAGCCACAGCCCGTAGACTAGGACATGTACAGTTTTTTTTTCTTGACTGTGTAACCAGCACTTATGTGCCTGTTCGGAAAGAGAAAACAATCATATACACATTTAAGGCATTAGAATGTTTCACGCATTGGAAACAAGTCTGCAATAACAAGCAACACCGGTGTACAGATTTATCTGCAAGAGGCTTCCTTTCTGTACTATTGACTATAGTGAGCTCGGAATTGAAGACTAAGGGGATGTTCGGTTCTAGGACTAACAATGTCACACTTTGCATAATTTTTATGCCAAACTTGCCTAAGGTTAGTTCAACGAAATTGGAGCCCAAGGGTATCTTGCCACACTTTGTATGTGTATTGCATGTGGGACTGTATTGGTGGAAAAAGAATCCTGCCGAAGGTGTGGCTTGAACCAAAGACCTACCTACGTCAATCAAACCTGCCCAAACTTAGGTGTGTGATGTGTGTCAACCATAGGCAAACTTAGCCTCGAACAAACAGACACTAACTTACTTTGGAGAAAAATGAGCCACATAATTCAGGAGCACGGTACCACCTTGTAGCCACATAGTCCTTCAAATTGCAAAGTGGACAAGGTAAGTAACTTGAGGAGAGAAATAGAAAATAATTATTTAATACAGGGAAAACGCCTTACAGTCCAAAATATAGCTGAGGGAGTATCATCACGCGATGAGCGTGCAAGCCCAAAGTCACAGATCTTTAACTTGCAGTTTGAATTGGCAAGTATGTTGCTCGGTTTTAAGTCATGATGAAATACATTAGCTGTGACAAGATAAATCATACATAGAAAAGTAAGACAGGGTTTCTTGAGAGTTCAAAATAAGCCTTGTACAGAGGATTCACACTTGATGTGATTGTTGACGATAAGGTGAATGATAGGCCGCCCGTTTCTGAACGTTCTGCATGGATGTACTTGAGGGCATGAAGAAGTTGATACAAGAAAAAACGGTGATGCCCTGCAGTGAGGTTATCATTTACTTGGATCACTTTTTGTAGGTCCGACTTCATGAGCTCAAAAACAACATAAATATCTCTAAACTCCCTTCGGGCAGGGGGAAGCAAGATGTGTTTGATCTCAACTATGTTTGAGTGGCGGAGAGGCCGAAGAAGCTTGATTTCCTGCAGAATGCGGGTGCCATCTGAGGCATGCTCAAACATATCATGTATCTTCTTGATCGCAACCCACTCCCCAGTTTGGGTATCTACTGCAGCAGCAACTACTCCAAAGCTTCCCTTGCCAATGATCTCTTTGATCTCGTACTGGCTTGCCTCCCCATATTCTGTGAAGAACTCCATGCCCAATGTTACCTAAAAGGTCACAATGTCAGAATGCATAAACATGATATGAGCCGTGCTAGATTCGAGAATAATTCGGTAAATATTTGCTGAACTGCATAAGAAGAATACTCCAGAGCACATTATTGATTGGAAATTAATGATTTCACACCAAGTTACCAATTAGCGAGGATGTGAAAAGCTAATCGGGATTAGATCCAAAGTCTGCACGCCAAGGCCAAAAAGTGGTGTCTGCAGCCACAAGAAGCAAATTTAAATAGATAGGAAACAATCGGGCGTTGTGCTGATCGGTACAAGAGGGAGGCAAGATGGTGAGCAATGGAGGACGGGAGGAGTGAAGAAGAACAAAGAAGATGTGCTAGGGACTGGAAGGGTGGGATAGAGGTAGGGGAAAGGGAAAGGAGGGCTAAAGTAGTCAAATTCATGGGCTCACGTCTGCAACGCCAAGTGTGGCTCTAGTGGAGAGTTCATCTTCTCCACGCGGATGCTACATCCGGTGCAGCACTAATAACTGATATTTTTTAACTTTTCTGGCAGAAAACACAATTTGTACACCATAGATGGAAACAGATCTTTTGTGGCAAGAATTTCAATAGCAAGAATTGCCAGGCGTTCATTGGGGAGAGGAACGCTATCTACTTGCAGGTGAGATTCAAGTCCTAAAATAAATATGTTATTTCCTGAGTCCTAAAATTAGAGTATAGGGAAGCTGCTCACGCCTCTTCGCTCCTTGATGGCTCTGTTGATTCCTTGCTGCCAGACGTGGACTTTGCTCCATGTCGCACTGGTGAAATATGACGCTGGGCGTCCAACTGCACTCCGGTGCCTTCTTGTGTGCACCTTCACTCTGCTGTGTGGGGGTAGCTTGCACGCCGGAGCCAGACAGGAAATGAGTGTGTGGCACAAGGAAAATAGGTGACAACACCCAGCATCGACGAACAAGGTGGCAGTGAGCCAACGAGAAGAGAAATTTTGGGAAGAGAGAAGACTAGAAAGGATGAGAAAAAAATGGCTGGAAGAGAGCAAGAGAGGAAGACGGTGGAAATGTCTAGAAAGACCAAGTTAATACGGGTTAACAGTGGGAGAGGTAAAAAGTTTTTTTAAAAAGTACGGTGAAATTGAAGTGAGTTGGTATATAAAAAAAATAGCTTAGATTGAATGATCTGCGTGTCACAATCCATACCTTATGATTTAATCCAACCAAGCATTGAGAAGAAAAAAGCGAGTATTTGTTCCATATTATATACTCATATACAACAAATTTCTCCCCTCTCTCGTTTTGAGGGGGAGAACAAATTTCTCCTCACGTGCAAAGCATGTGCAACTTACTAGTAGATATAGATATAAATTTATTCATAATAATAAAATCCACATGATTCATTTAGGCAAGTGCGGCATTTTATTATCTAGTAAGCTTAGCAACTATCTCTAGATAAAATAGGTGTGTTATGCCTTTCCATTTATGTAAGATATCCATAATGAACAAAGGGCCAAGATACAAGGGGTGTTTGGTCCGATACCAAAGTTTGCCACAACTTGAGTAAGAATGGTCCAAAGCAACGTAGGCAATGTGTTCCCGGCTCACCAAAAAAGACAATTTGATGTTTCGCTCAAGATCCCATTTTTTCCACTTTACCATCCAACTATGTGAATGTATGCCAATCATCTGTACATATGTCAGCTACCTTAGCAACCCTCCCTTTCATCATCCTAATACCTTCACATTATGCGGCGACAGCGCGGAAAATGTAGATGACCAGAGATCACGGCATCCTTGGCACTAACAGAGCAACAGTCACCCATTAAAGTTGCAGCATAGAGTTACCAACTCTTTGTCTTTGCTGCGATGCAACATGTGATCTGCTGCAATAGCACCTGCGCACCAAGATGCTCTAGTCATTGTAGTTTGCACTTCCATGTAGTAAGAGTACAGTAGCTGCCCAAATCCATAGACTATTTCTCGTGAGGTTCAATGTCCTCCCTAAACTGTCACCTGAGCTGCAATGGATCAAGATTCCATTGCACTCATTCGTTTAAAATGGATAGCTAAGATAAAGTGAAAGGTGAAGTGTTCCTCTTCCACTGGAAGCAAATGATTTGAGTCCCCAGTATCTATCATGTAAAGTTCCACATCTCAAACGAAAAGATTTTGAGCATCTCAAGACATTTGAAAACACAAGACATTTGAAAAAACAATTCAGAGATACTAAAGTTACACACAGAATTTAAAGGAATGAAAACCCAATTGTCGAAACCTGACAAAGTAGAATGGATGCAAGAATAATCAAGAATGACTCATCATGAAACTTGTTCAATAACAAATGAGTCCGATGTAAAAGACCAATAGAGAAAGAAAATAAGCATTTAGAGTTTTGAACTGCATCCATCGGGTACTGACACATAGCAAAATCTTGCCATCAAGCAAGGGAGCTCGATAGGTTGCAGCAGAAAAGCCACACAACCACACAAAAGTTTGCAGAAAGATGCTCAAGCATAGTACCTTGTTTAAGAGATAGCCTACTAAACGCTCATGGAATCACCAGAGAAATCAACAAGGAAGCGAGTAAAATAACAGAAAGCTAATAGCTACACACCTATGCTCATTTCCCTGCAACCATCGTGGCCAGTAACCAACACCCGCTTCCAGACAAAAACGCTGTCCCTTTCTGAATGTCAAACTTAATCAATTTTAAAAGGATCTGGCTCCATGGACCATGGTGGAACCGAGAGTTTTTATCGGTGGAACTAGTCCTGCAGACAACATCAAAGTGATAAGGACACCAGAGTTTTTGCAAGAATATCAAAGAAAAATGGTAAATCTAACTAGTACGGACTACTGGGGGAAGTTAAGCACTATCAAATAAATTTGACCTCATACAGGAAAAACAAGACCACAAGCTCTACAGAAAAAATGGGAGAACTGCACCTTCCTGAAGCAAGCAGCTGCCACGAACTAATCCACTTGAATTTGCATAGTCAGATATGAAAAACTAAAATAATTGTCACTCTACAGAATAATCCTCATGGGACACATGACTACAGCAGGAATAGTTTCATGCACATGGCCAGCAGAGCAGAGCAGGAAATACAACCTTATGGTATACCAACATCAGCAGCCAGCTAAAGTAATTTCCCTATAAACATCATGAGTTCATGACCAATGAACTAGCAGCATCCTTCTCCAGACTAATAACAATGTGATCTCCTTATGAAGGTCAGATTTGAAAAGAATCCGGTTCCATAATGCAACGACGACATGTTAACGGCGGAATTAGGCCCTGCCGACAACATGAAAAGGACAAGGACACGGGAGCTTCCAAAAGACTATCCAAGAAATAAGTCTAAATCACACCAGTACGGAGGGAAATCACCCGGCACCAAATAAGCGCTTGACCCCATGATACGTATAATATAGAGGAAAAATGGAAGAAGAAAAATGCGCCTCGGTGGTGCATGCAACTGCAAAAAAGTCCAATTCGTGTCGGGTTGCATAGTCAGATGTGAACAGCTATAACAATTGTTGCTTTTATAGAATAATAGTTATGGCACAGATGACTATGGCAAAAATAGATTCCCGCACATGGGAAGAGCAGCAACCTAAGTCGTATGATTCGCATTACCAACACCAGAAGCCACCTAAGGAATAGCACCACCACATAACCAGATAAGAATAGCATCAGAAAATCAACTTGTACTACAGATATGAAAAAAGGGGACAGAAAACTGTGGATAAGGGAAGACCTGCATGATCCTGGATGCAGAAATAAAAGATGAGTTTGGATTAGAAGCGCACAGGCTGCATGTTCTTGGAACATGAACCTGAACCCCTTGAATCACACAACACCACTACTGCATCACGCGAGCTTTACACAAGGAAAAGCCTCTATTGCCCATCTCAGTGATACGCCATGAACATGGAGGTGCTAACTATGGAGTAGTATACAATGCTTTAGCCCGGAATAAACTGCGTTGATGCGAGACCTCCTAGACAAACCAAAGAAAGACGGCACAGGAAAAAGCTTTATTTACTCCACGGGTTCACGCAAGTCAAAATGGGTAGGAGGAAATCGAGCAATGCAGCCGTCATTTCTACCAAATTTCGTACGGAAAATTTCTACCGAAGTTTCCGGTGAAAAGCCGGCCGGAGGTTTGGACCGGGTGAACTCCCCGAGCACGCAGGACGAGTCAAATTCGAGCGAGCTTTACACACACCGTGTTCAAGCAGTAGGGGGCATCGAGGTTCTCGCACGGAAGAATCAACGAGCACGACGGGAACGTTTCTAGACAAGCCAAATCCAGCCGTTTCTGCAAGAAACATGCGAGCTTACTGAGATCGACGCCGACGACAGATGTTCCGAGGGACTCACCGGCGTCCATGAGGTGGGCCGCGTCGAGCGGCTGCGGGGGCCTGGCGTTGGGGACGCGGATGGAGGCGGCGAGGACAGTGAGGAGGAGGGCGACGAGCCCGCGCCGTCGCCGGGATGGAGCCGCCGCCACCGCGGGTGCTTCCCCCTTCCCCTGCCATGTGTGGCGCCTCTCCGGCGACGCCGACAGGCATTGGGCAGCGCGCTGCTCGCTGCTGCCGCCGCCCCCCGTTCCTTCCTCTCCGAAGCGGCGCTCCCCTTCTGCGGGGGATTCCGATTCGCCCTTCGCTCCGACGAGTCGCAGAGCCCGGAGGTAGCTGCGGTCACTGCCGCCGAGAGAGGGGGGAGTGGGCGTGGGTCGAGGCGAAGGTGGCCAATGTGCCGGCCCACGCCCACGGCATGGCCCGTCCTAGCCTAAACGGGCCAGTCACCGCACGGCAAACTTGATACTCGGGCCGTGCCTCGTCGGCCCGCGTGCTGCACTTCCCAGCCCAAACACGCCCCCTTTAGTATTTTTTTGAGACAATCGCCCCCTTTAGTAAACAGGCCAGCCTGGTGGCACGTTTAGCCCGTTGGCCCGCGTAGGATTCAACCTATTGGGCTGTTTCGAGCCTAAGTTCAGTCTGTTGGGCTGTATCTTTTCTCTACCTCTCTACCTAATCTGTACCTATTAATAAAGAGGCTATTGCTTCTTACCACCCTAATTTGCTCCTTTTTCGTCCGACCGTCAAGTTTCATTTCGTACATCGTCCTCAGGTTTCCTATGTGGTCTCCAGCTTCGTAAGTCAGATGGGCCGCTAAAACAAGTAGCTCCATGTGCTAAAATTTTAGACACTTTTTGTAAACAATAGTCCCACCCTGCTTTTCTAGATCAATTCCTAGCAACTTATATACGATTCTCAAGTTGCAAGATCAAACAAGCAAGGCAAAAGGAAGGGCGAGACATGCCGTATATATGCTTAAGAAAAACATCTCTGAGGAGGAAGGCCGCAACCAATCCAAGAGGGGAGAGCATTGAAATCCTATGGAATCGAGGTGGGCAAGCTTGGGGTGAGGGATGGGATCCCGACAGCGATGGCAGTAGGCGTAGGCGGCAAGCGTCGGCGTGTCCCAGGGAGAGGCCGGGATGTGGATAAGGCCTGGAGAGAGAGCCTGTTTGAAGAGTAATTGAGGGAGACGCTGCCAGCAACGAGTCCATACGATGCTAGAGGAGCACAACGAGGCGAGCTGGTTTCTTCTAGACCACTTTGACCGACCGGTCTTTTCTTGTTTTTTAGTGAAGTCTTTTCCTTTTTTAAAACAAAGGGGTGTCTTTTCATGTTTTAAATAGTTTGGATCCTTCAGGCCCCATAAAAGTCTACGAGCCTATCAGCTTGCACATATATGTTTATTCTCCGAACTATTTTTTTTGTTTTAAGATTCAGTTAGACTCATCTAAAAAAGTACTTATAATTTTATTGTTTATGTCCATCACGAACTCATAATGATAAAACCGAAAAGGAAACAAACACGATTAGACAATGTTGAACTAACATATATACACAGGTTACGGCACACACGTGAAGAAAATAATATGCTTGCATGTCTAGGAAAATAAATACAAAATAAATTGTATATAGGCGCGCCTGGACATCAAGTATACCACATTTTTATTGTCTGACGTTGGTAACTCAAAATAAGCACTATGTATAAGATACTTTATTATCAATATGGTAATTTAGAGATATGCTTGTTCACCCGATTAGTTCGCTAGGATTAACGCTGCAAGTTTTGAACTAACGCCTCAAAGAATCCTATTGTTAAATGATTTATCATTTTTGTCATTATCAAATTTATCCTTTGTCTATCCAACCTGATTAATGATAATTAATGCTTGCTTCGCAGTTTATACATTTTTTTCTTTCGTTGTAACGCACGGACATGTTTGCTAGTAATAATATAGCAAATAATATTTCTGCCCGTACGTCATCAAAATTGCACTCGAAATTGCCCTAAATTACCCACCAATGTCCACCAATAAAATATAAAAAACATTTCATAAAGAAAAATCTCAAACTGGCCCGGCCCAAGCAGTAGAAACCTCTTATATTGCACTCTGTGTGCTAGAAAAAGACACACCGCATCTTTTTGGGCCAGCCGTGTATGAGCGACCTGTTTTTTAATTAAATTTTTGTTTTCCGTTTTTATTTTCCGTCATTGTTTTATATCCTAATTTAAATAACTTTGCAATTCAAAAATGTTTCCAAAATGAGAAAAAAATAGGAATTTTGAAATAAAATCTTTACTAATTAATAAACATTTATGGATTCAGGAAATGTTTAGATTTAATAAAAATGTTCGCATATTTAAGAAATATTCACAAATTATTAAAAAAATGTTCTGGACATAGAAAACGTTAGTCATTTTTAAAAAAGTTCAAATATTATAAAATTTTAATGAAATTGAACAAAGTTCGTCAATTCAAAAAAATCATGAATTCAATTTCGTTTCTAAAAATTCAGAATTGTTCATTAATTAAAAATAGTTTATTAATTGGTAAAATGTTCATTGACTCAAAAGATCGTGCATTTGAAAAAATTCATCAATTTCGAAAATTGTTCCACCAATTTTATAAAAATGTTCTTCAACTCTAGACATGTTCGCCGATTCAACAAACATGTTTTAAAAAATAGTCACATTTTTAAAAATATTTGCAAATGGTATAAATGTTCATGAATTCAAAAAATGTTCCTAATTTTATAAAATGTGTGCAAATTTTAAAAAATGTTCACAGTTTCAAGTATGCTCATGATTTTTTAAAATGTTTATGATTTTTAAAAAATTGTTCAAGATTTCACGGAAATGAGAGTGATAGTTTATCTCAGTGATGCAGCAAAATGTGATTAAGGCCATTGAAGATTGTGATATTTTTTCTCCTGGTGCAAGGCACGGACCATTTTGCTAGTAAATATAATAATATACTTCATCTGTTCTTAAATACTTCATTTGTTCATAAATATTTATCTTTTTAGATATTTTATTATGGATTACATACAGATGTATATAGGCATAGTTTAAAGTATAGATTTATTTATTTTGCTCCGTACGTAATCCATAATAGTTGAATCTCTTAAAAGACAAATATTGACTACATACAAAGCAAAATGAATGGATGTACACTCTAAATTATGTCTATATACATCCGTATGTAATCCATAGTGAAAAACTTAGATATCATATGATCATATCCATTATGTCCATGCCCATTATGACCGTACATGGTTGACCGTGCAGATATTATTGTTAGGAATATGTAACTTGTATTCTCATAGGGCCATAGGCTAGTAAATATACATGTACAGATGCAAAAAATGTGTAGAAAACCATTTATACAATGAGATAAATACAAAAGGCTACACGACTATATATATATTACTCTAACACCCTCCTCAAACTCATGGTGGATGAACAACACTAAGTTTGGAGAGATAAAAGCCATGCTGAGCTCTAGTTTGGGTCTTCATAAAGAAATCCGCCACCTGTAACTCGGAAGGCACATACTGAAGAGCAATAATCTGATTCTGCAGACCAACACGTACATAGAAAGCATCAATATCAATATGCTTGGTGAGCTCATGATTCACACGGTCACGCACAATACTAATATCACCTGTACTATATGACAAGAGCATAGTAGGTGTAGTGACGGAAACCCCAAAGTCCTAAAATAACCATCGTAACCAAGTCACCTCGGCCGTTAAAAGAGCCATACCTTGCAACTCGATCAGCCTTCGCGCTCGAACGTGAAACTGCAGTCTGCTTCTTCGTCTTCCAGGCAATGCAAGAACCACCCAAAAAAAAGCACAGTAAGTAGAAAGTGAATGGCGATTCAATGGATCACTAACCCACGTAGAATCTGAATAGGCATGAAGCTGTAAGGGACCAGAGCTAGGAAAGAACATGCGATGAGAGATCGTGGCTCGAAGATATCGAAGAACACTAAGGAGGTGGGTATAATGAACCGAAGTGGGAGCGAAGACAAATTGGCTTAGAATATGGAGTGGATAGGGGATATCCGGACGAGTGATAGCTAGATAGACAAGAATCCCAACAAGATGACGGTAACGTGTCGGATCAGGCAAGGGGTCACCATCAGTATCGCGAAGGTGAACATTGATCTTCATGGGAGTCTCAACAGTGTGCTCATCAATAAGAGCAGCACGAGTAAGAAGATCCTGGATATACTTTTCCTGAAAATTATAAAAGCCATGCGGTACAAGAGACCTCAATCCCAAGAAAGTAGCGAAGATGACCAAGATCAGACATAAGATATTGTTCACTAAGACGAGCATTCACAAAGGCAATAAACTCAGGGTCGTTGCGAGTGATAATCATGCCATCAACCTATATGAGAAGAAGAGTCCATCCACAAGCATAAAGGTGGACAAACAACGCTAGATCATGAGCCCTCGTTGAAAAACCAGCGGCAAAAACAATAGAGGCAAAACGCTCAAACAAGGCATGAGGGGCTTGCTTAAGGACATAGAGAGAGCTATGAAGACGACATACCGTGCCATGAGGAATATAATACCAAGGTGGAGGATGCATGTAAACCTCCTCACGTAGCTCACTATTAAGAAAGGCATGCTTAACATCAAGGTGAGACACAGACCAGTGGCGAATAGAGGCCATGACCAGAAGTGTACGAACAGTGCATATGGGCCACAGGAGCAAAAGTCTCATCATAATCACAACCATACTCCTGTTGAAAGCCACAGGCCACAAGTCAAGCTTTGTAACGCTCAAGAGAACCATCAAAGCCAGTCTTAACCTTATAAACCCACTTACAAGTGATGGAACGAACACAGGGAGGAAGAAAAACAAGATCCCATGTGGTGGTACGCTCAAGAGATGCAAGCTCCTCTACAATCGCAAACTGCCATTCAAGATGAACAAACAGCTTGACGATAAGAAGTCGGCTCAAGAATAGCGACACCAGCGCGTGGAAAACCAAGGCGGTCAACAGGCGGAAGCCTACGAGCATGCAAGCCATAAGTAGGCCGAGACGAGGAAGATGGCACATCAGTAGACACATCCACATTACGCGGACGACAAGTATAATACTGAGGAAGATGGAAGAATACTAGGAGAAATCGCTGGGGCAGATTCAAGGGATTGATACAAAGAAGTCACGAGGGATGAAGGTGCAAAATCCTTTGACATGCAAGGTGAGCAAACCATAGGAGATGATGGCGTCGGATCTACAATAGTCAGAGAAGCAGGGGCATTGGGACGGATGGACAAGGGCTCAACGGGAGCGATAGGTGTGTTAGGCAAAGCGAGGAAAGAGAGATCCTCCAAGGTAGAACAGACGAGACTCGTCAAAAGTCACATTCCAAAAAATACACATCCGACGACCGACAGGATCCCAACAATGATATCCCTTATGCTCATCACTATAGCCTAAGAAGACACACTCAACAGACTGAGAGGACAGTTTGGTGCGTTCACGAGGGGCTATAAGAATAGAGCAAACACAACCAAACAAATGAAGCGTCGAGTAATCAGGAGAACAATCAAAGAGACACTCGAAAGGAACACCACCCTGCACAACAGTGGACGTCTGAAGGTTGATGAGATAGGTGGAAGTGGAGACAGTCTCAGCCCAAATGTGAGGCGAAAGAGAGGCGGCGATCATCATCGCACGAGTGATACGTCTCCAACGTATCTATAATTTTTGATTGTTCCATGCTACTATATTATCATTCTTGGATACTTTATATGCATTTATATATTGTTTTATATCATTTTTGTGAACTAAACTATTAATCTAGTGCCCAATGCCAGTTGATGTTTTCTGCTTGTTTTGGGCCTTTCAGGAATACTGTACCAAATGAAGTTCAAATGCCCGAATTTTTTTGATGATTTTTTCTAGACAAAAGTAAGATCTGAAAGCTTCGGAGGGAGACCGGAGGCCACACGGGGTGGTGCCAATCCAACAGGGCGCACCCAGGGGGTGGTCGCGCCCTGATGGCTTAGGGGCACCTCACATGGCCTCCTGACCTAATTCTGCCTCTATATATTTTGGGATCGAAAAGAGGTGTCTAGAGGAGGGGGTTAATAGACTACTTGACCAAATAAAATCTAATATTTTCCCAATTTTATTGGTTGGCAAGTTTTAGCAATTCTATCAAGTCTAGCACACCCTACACATGCAAATCTACGAGTGTAGCAGCGGAAAGTAAAGACATGCACATGTAAGTAAAGAGTAGAGATAGGAAGATCAAACACAATAGAAACTCGAAGATTTTTCCCGTGGTTCTGATAGGTGGTGCTATCGTACGTCCACATTGATGGAGACTTCAACCCACGAAGGGTACGGTTGCGTGCGTCCACGGAGGGCTCCACCCACGAAGGGTCCACGAAGTAGCAATCTCGTCTATTCCATCACGGCTTACATCCACGAATGACTAGACTCACTCGGGGTAGATCTTCACGAAGTAGGCGATCTCCTTGCCTGTACAAACTTCTAGGTTCAACTCCATACAAATTGGAGGCTTCCAAGCGACACCTAACAAATCTAGAAGGCACCACTCTCCAAAAGGTAATAGATGTGATATAGATGATGAACTCCCTTCTCTTGTGCGTCAAAAGATAGTCTCTTCAACACTCAATCACTCTCTCGCAGATTTGGCTTGGTAAAAGATATTGATTGTATGGAAAGCAACTTGGGGAGGCTAGAAATCATGATTCATATGATTGGAGTGGAAGATCTTGATCTCAATGCATGAGTAGGTGGTTCTCTCTCAGAAAATGAATGGTGGAAGCGTTTGATTGTTCTGAGTGCTCTCACTACGAAAGAGAGGGGGGTCGAGGGTATATACAGTCATTGCCAAAAATCCAACTGTTATAATATTATTGCCCAACTCAGTGGATCCGAGGTCAAAAATTAGTTGCTCCGACTAGTGCAAAAGGCTGCAACTTTTGACTTTTCGATGAGACCAATATATAGCTTCTCGGTGAGTCCGATTCGGTTGACCTGGGCAGTTCCTCACTTCGGTAACACTGAGTTGCAAAACTTGGAAATTCCGATTTTTAGCAAATAGATACCATAAGGTTGGTCCACCGTTCTTGGTAATATATGCACGACCTCGAGACTTCAACTCTCACGGAAACTAGGACCCCGCGTCGTCGTCCCTGCGGGTGACTCGAGCGGCGGCACCCATCTCCTTCCCCTTGCCTCCTCACCACCTTCCCCCACCCTCGCTGTCGGTCGGGGCCGTCTTCGTGCCCTGGGAGGGCCGGTGCGGGGCGGTCTTACCAGGTGACGGCAACGGGTGGGAGCGGGGATCGCCGGCGCAGCGGTGGCGGCTCAAGGCGACAGCGTTCATCTGGACGGTGATGCAGTGAGGGCTGCCCGTTGTACGCTGGTTGCGTGCCCACGGCGGTGGTTGGTCAGATGAGAGCTGACCTCGGATCTACTACGGCGGCATTGTGGCCTTGTTTTCGGTCAGATCTGATCCGGTTAGTGCGACCTATTCCATGTGCAGCGGCAGTGATCGGTGGCAGTCTCATGCACACGATGCTGGATGGAGGGTCCTCGAGCGGATCCGGATGAAAACCCTGCTCTTGGCACGTCACCAAGGTTAGCGATGGTGGTGTTTTTGTGTGTCATTCCCTTCTTGAAGGCATCGTCCTGGAGAAGCTCTAGACCCCTATCCGCTACCTCCAGGGGAAACCCTAGATCAGTTGATCGGATGATAGCGGTGCTCATGTGTCGTACCCCTCTTGAGGGCATCATTCTTGGAGGTGTGCATAGGACCGAGGGACCAGTGGACGGCATCTGTGGTGGAGCGGCGTTTCCTGTGATGCATTGACGTCATGGTCTCAGCGCTGTGGCGTATCAAAGTCTCAGCGACAGATGCGTGATGATGAACGCGCATAGGGAGGAGGCGCCGTCGGGGCGTCGATGGCAGGCTTGTCAAGGTCGGTGCGTTAGTACCTATTCTGAAGATGGATTGATGGAAGACGACGACGCCGACCTATGGGAGTGCGTCAGACCGGTTTAAGCCCCAGACCTTGTATGTGGCTTGGTCGGGGCCTCCGACTTTAGATGTTAAGCTAGGTGAGAGGTCTGGGTATTCGGCTTACACTTTCTACACCCCTTCGTCAATGGATATGAATAGCGACAGATGTCGTCAAAATGACAACTTCAAACATATTGATGTATTACTTTGTACGGAGTTACTAAATCACATCTAGATGTTTTTAAGGATGTCGCATCTAAGTTCTTAACCATCAGATTAACCCGGCTGTAATTTTCATGCAATTATGATTTATGTCCCGCCCTCGTGTCATGCCTCGCTCGTGCACGCTCTATCGTTGCCCCTTTTTGTTTGTCCAGCCGCTTGTTGCACGGGCTGCCTGTTTTTCATTTTCTTTAACACTGCGTTGTAACAATTCAAATAGGCTGTCTGTTTTATTGTTCATACATTTCACATCTCAATTTTTATTGTCCCATTTGTATCTTCTTCTTTTTTCATATTTCTCCTCCTTATTTTCCAATTTATGATTTTTTTAGTATGTGAAACCAGGGCCGGTCCTGAAATTTTGGGGGCCCAGGGCGAGATTGGAATAAGGGGCCCTTAAAACAATCAAATTTTATACCCCTAAAAATTCAAACGTTATACAAAGTTATTTACAATGATTTTGTTTTGCGAAAAATGATCCCGATCTTTTATAAAACTTCATCAAAAGTACCAAGCACCCCGACATAATAAAAATTATATCAATATTCTAAGACGACGGAACGACCATTACCGCAGTCAGAAGGAGCCGACGACGATGATGGGGGTGTCTCTAGCTAGGATGAGCGGGAGACCAAGTGTTATTCGCTAACAACAAAACAAGGTGGCGGTGACATGAAAGATCAAGACAAATTATGGTCGCGCAAAGTGAGCGAGGGCAAACTGTTTTTTTGTGTGACCAACCCAATTGCACAAAGAGAAAGTTCTACGATATTAAAACCACAACCACTTATATGAACATATCAAGGCCAAAGTAGGGTGTGCAAAATCATAAATCACCAAATAAAGTTGTCAGAAAATAAATGCTAATTTATAATATGGACTCAATCAAAGTAGTTTTCTATGGTTTATAAGACATTAGTTTGCTAGGTTGAGCCGTTGCGACACCATTTTCATCCTCCGCAAGCGAACACAAAATAAAATTCCATCGTCCTTTTAATACACCTTTTCTTAGGTGTAATGCACCCCCTTTTAGGGACCTCTAATTTTCTTTGTTGAGCAGTAGGATTTTTTTTAAAGCAAGGGACCTTTTTTTAAGGGAAGTAGGGGCCTTTTTTTATTAAAAGCAGGGGCCTTTTTTCATTAAAAGTAAGGGCCTTTTAATATAAACACCTTTTTTTAGGCCTATATAAACACCTAATATTTGAATCGGTACGCTTCAGGAACTGGCCTGGTGTGGCCCACCATTACTAACCCATCCACGGTTTTTCATTCTAAAGAAAGAAGGAAAGGCCCAAGGCCCAATTCGTTGAAGGAGATAACATTGGACGTGTTTCTTCTTCGTGGAGACCGGTACAGAACTCCCATCTAGCGCTCTCATGGCGCCTTTGAAAGATCGACAGGACTGCTTGCACATACCTGGATGGGGCCCCTTGGTCCCCTCCCGCCCCCCATCAGGGCCGGGCATGTGTGAAACATTTTTGAAGTGTGCGGACATTGATTAATATTCACGAATATTTATTTTTGTGACTAGTTTTTAAATTTTGTGTTTTTTAATTCATGAACATTTAAAAAATATTTGAGCTGTTTTCAAATCAAATTTGCTAAATCTCATGAAGATTTTAACAATGCGTTATCTAAGTCGTGGTTTGTTCGATTTATTTGTTGTAATCTTTTGCACAATTTTGGTCTTCTATTCTTTTGTTGTGCATCCCTCGTCGTCCCGATGTTCAGTTGCCGATCGATTTTTGTTAGGTTCTGATTGTTTCTTATTTGCGTGCTTCATAGAAACGTAAGAGATATGTTTTTTGACCCAACCGCAGGTTAGCCCTCTACTCATAACTTGGCTCGATATTTCATTTCTATCATAACTTGGTCCAATTTTTTTTTTTTTTTTGCATTAGTTGCAAGTCCATCATCAACTTGCAACTAGACCTGATTTTTTTTGCATTAGTTGTAAGTCCACCAATTAGGAGCTGACTTTTAACCAAATTACAAGTCAATTATCGACACACAATTGGGCTCACTCCCTTCTTTTATCTTAGTTGCAAGACAACCATCAACTTATAACTGGGCTCTTGATTGTTTTTTTGGCTGTCATTGCAAATCAACAAACGACTAGCAACCGGGCCTATCCTTTTTTCGCCCCAGTTGCAAGTCCATCATTGAAATGCAATTGGGTCTTGATCTTTTATTTTGCCCCAGTTGCAAGTACACCCTCGACTCGCAACTGGGCCCATCCTTTTTCCATCCCAGTTGCAAGTCCATCACTAAAATGCAATTAGGCCGTGATCTTTTTTTTGCCCAAGTCGCAAGTACACCCTTGACTCACAACTGGACTCGGTGTTTGTACTTGCCCTAGACATCCAATTGCAAGTCCACTCTCGACTCGCAACTCGTGTCATAATTTTATGTAGTTGTTTCAATTGCAAGTCCACCCTCGACTAGCAACTAGGTAAGTTGTTTGTTTCAACCTAGTTGCAAGCCCATATTTGATTCGCAACTAGGCTCGTGTGTTGCTTTTCATCCTAGTTGCAGGTCCACCCTTGACTCGCAACTAGGTCGGTAGTTTTCATCCCAGTTGTAAGTCGACATTTGACTCACAACTGTACTTGTATTTTCGTAATTGTCCTAGTGCAAGTCCACCATCGACTTGCAACTGGGCTAGTAGTTATTCCATTTGCAAGCCCATCCTCCACTTGCATCTGGGCTCATAGTTGTCCGAGTTGTAAACCCACCATCGACTGCAACTTGGTATGTCTTTGTTTTTCATCCCAGTTGTAATTCCACCCTTGACTCACAACTGGGCCCATAACTTTGTCTCATCCCAATTGCAAGTCCACCCTTGAGTCACAACTTGGCTTGTAGTTTCATAGTTGTCATAGTTATAAGTCCACCCCCGACTCTTAACTAGGCTCGTAGTTGTCCCAGTTGCAAGTCCACCCTCGACTCGTAACTAGGCCTGTAGTTTGTTGTTATCCCAGTTGCAAGTCCATCCTTGACCCGCACCCGGGCCTACGTTTTGTTTTTCATCCCAGTTGCAAGTACACCCTTGACTCTCGACTAGGTTCATAGTTTGTTATTGTTCCAGTTGCAAATGCACCCTCGACTCGCAAATGGTATCATAATTTTGTGTAGTTATCTCAGTTGCATGTCCGCCTTTGACTCGTAACCGGGCTAGTGGTTTGTTTCATCCCACTTGCATGTCCCTCTTTGACTCGCAACTAGGCTCATGGTTTGTTTCAACCCATTTGCATGTCCCTCTTTGACTCGCAAATAGGCTCGTAGTTTTTACCGGAGTTATCCCCGTTGCAAGTCAATGGAAACACATATTTCACACCTTTTTTCTCCTTGTCGATTTCGTTCGTCTAGAAGTCAATGACCCATTTTTTCCCAGTTGCGAGTCCACTCTGGACACACAACTGGGCGGGATGTTTGGCGACCCCTTTTACCCGAGTTGCAAATTGACCTCTAACATGCAACTGGATTTGACCCATTTATTATACCCTAGTTGCAAGTCCCCTCTCTACATGCAACTGGGGGTGGGGACAACCCCTTTTGCCTAGTTGCAAATCCATGCAACTTGGCCCACATTTTTTTGCCCTACATGCATGTCCATCCTTTGACATGTAAGTGGGCCTAGACCTTTTTTTGTCTTGTTGTAAGTCCATCCTCGACACGCAACTGGTGGAGGAGGAGGGGCAATGCATTTTTCCGTCCCGGTTGTAAGCTCACCCTTGATATGCAACTGGCCCCCGACACCTTTCGTATCTAGTTGCAAGTCCACTCCCAACATGCAATTGGTCCCAACCCATTTTTTCATCCCGGTTGCAAGTACGCCTTCCACACATAAACGTGGGGATGGCTGACACCTTATGTCCCACGTGTTTTTTTGTCCTAGTTGCAAGTCTAACCTTGATATGTAACTAGGCTGACATTTTTTTTGTTTCAGTTGTAAGTTTACCCTCGACACGCAACTGGGCCTACTATTGTTCCATTGTTTGGTCATATTAACATCCCAAGTATTAGGAATACAATCTTTGTCACACCGGATGTACCATAGGTTCGTAGAAATGATATGAACGAAGAGGCCTTTCGGTTGAGAGGGAGGGGGAGATTTTGGTGTAGCTGTTGGTGGTCATCACCGGTACATAGCGACCACTTGAGGCAAAATTTATTGTTTTGACCCTTTTTGCTAACTTTAGCCCGATCTGACACTGCTTATGAATTTTTTTCGGATCTAACCCTTTTTCCTACCGCCACCCATTGTGGCGGTAAGCATACACACCCTACCGTCAGAGCTAGTGACGGTAGGAATTGAGTCAACACATGTGGCATCGTGTTAGTGGAGTCAAACGAACCCTACCACCATTGTCTCTGGCGGTAGGGTGTGTATGCCTACCGCCACAACGGGTGAGGGTAGGAAAAAGGGTCAGATCCGAAAAAATTCATAAGCAGGGTCAGATCGGGCTGAAGTTAGCGAAAAGGATCAAACCGTGAATTTATCCACCACTTGATGTACCTCAATTGCGTTGCGACGATGACATGACGATCGCCGATGGGCGTCGCATGCCGTGGTGTGCACACGTGAAGTCAATAAAAGAGCTTAGTTTTGTGAAGAGAGATGAAATTGTCCCGCACGTAGATGTGTCTAGATAGTTGTTTATGAATTAATTATCGTAGTAGTCAACGGAGTTAGAAATGTACGTAATAAATGATGCATAATACCCCTCTATAAATAAATATAAGAGGGTTTAGTGATTAATGATCTAACCGCTTTTATATTCTTTATATAAGGAGTAATTAGTTAGGGCGCTTAGAAGAAGTGCTTAGAAAAATAAATCAGGTTTTTTTAAGCATCGGTGCTTATTTGTACAGGGTAGACGCTTAGTTAGGCGTCTTTTCTATAGAAATATGCATCGATGCTTAAGTAAAACCTAATTTATTTTTCTAAGCATCCCTCTAAACACCTAGCGTTGTACAAGGCCTTAGGGAAATAATTAGCTAGCAATTGACTCAAAATAAATTGGAAAAGAAGCTAGTAATCCTCAGCAAGAATAATAAAGAACTAGGTAAGTACTACTTGATAGGTAGCTGGTGCACGTACCCAAAATCCAAAAAAGAAAAAAAAAACACGTACGAGCGAGTGGTAATTAGCTACCAGGTGAGCAGCGGCCAGAACACGGTGTGTACGATTCTGTTTCATCTTATGTTGGCAAATGAGAAAAAAAGTAGCTTATTTTGTTGTGGACAATTGGCAAATAAAAACAAATAAACAAACAAACAAAGGGAGTAGCCTTGTTTTTGTTGTGGTGAGGTGTGGTTGATGTCATAAGTTAGATGTGAAATAATTATGTCACATCTATATGAGTTTTAGACAGACCTTACTTTATAAGGTCTTTACGAATAATTGATAAAATAATTGCATGCATCTTTCGGATACAGAGAAGGGACATCCTTTTTTTTAAATCCACCGTTCTTCTTGTCCTGACGACCCGGGGGGGGGGGGGGGGATGCAGCTGAAAACATCAGTGCATTGTCTTCCACAGCCGCCCCATGGATCCATCTATCCGCCCAAAAGAAACATCTTCATTCATTCCCTAACATGATTCGAGCCGCATAAAACATGTCGTTTATGTTTTTCAGAGAGATTTAATAGCCCCCTTCAAAACCCTGACTTGAAAAGGGCAATCTTGAGCTAAAACGAAAGCATCACTTGTTTCTGTGCAACAACACCACACCATCGATCATCACTTGTCTCATGCCCCCCTAAAACAGTCCCTTGAAACAGCATATTCCGTCCGGTTGGACAGCTGGGTTTGGAGTGTGGGAGAAATCCTTGCCGGCTTCGGCCCCGATGCGGTGACACCTGCGGGTGCCACCATTCCTTCCTGGAGGGTGTCGGTGCTATCCATCCTCCACCTCCCTTCGCGTGTCGGGGAAAACCCTAGGACTCGTCCGGACAACAGTTTCGTCGGCGTCACATTCCTTCTTGGAGGTGCTGCTTGGTACGCGACGGTTTGAAGTTTCGGACTGTGGTGGTTTGTTTCCGGTGGGCGCCTTGGTGGCGGGTCTTTTGCGCTTTGCCGAACTGCCGTGGTTGGCATTTGTTTTTTCTTCTTTTTCCTTTGGCTTGTTGTGCTGCTCGTCTCAGCCATCTATGTACTCGGTGTTGGTTGCTTTAAAATACAAAACGGGAGGTAATCCTTTTTCGGTTGAAACATCATGCATGCATACAGCGTGCATCTTCTCTCTAGAAGCCTATTTTACCCGTACACATTTGTTCATCTCCGCACAAACATT
The DNA here is from genome assembly GCA_022496015.1 of Hordeum marinum. Classification (NCBI taxonomy): domain Eukaryota; kingdom Viridiplantae; phylum Streptophyta; class Magnoliopsida; order Poales; family Poaceae; genus Hordeum; species Hordeum marinum. The sequence continues at coordinate 59,833,585 of CM039677.1, forward strand.
AGACCGATTTTTTTTGTGAAACATTAATTAGACCAAATTAACCTTTAACAAGGAGCAACAAACTAATGTCGTAATTTCATCACTCGACATGAGTGATGAGTTATCTCAAAAACAAGCTAATATATATAATTCGTCCGATACATACCTTTCGGTATGTTTAAGCTCGGTTTACAGCTACGCGTCCAGAACTCCAGCTAACAGACAAACAAAACAACACCACGACTCGTGTGCGTGTGTGCAAAATTGAAGTACCATCCGATCCACAGATAAAAACTATACATTCATCTGCTTAGAAACATGTTGATCTCCATCTTGTTGTTCGCACAACCACTATTATTAGCCGTTCTAGCTTTGAGTATGTTGTAGGTAAGATGGACAGAGAGTTAAAAGTGCTTTGATCTCAGTCAGTACGTGCACACAATCTTCGTGTGGCACGCAAGACCGGTGCATCCAACTAACCATGGAACAAACTCACAGATGGTTGCACACAGACCCGCCTCGACCATAAATAGATGGATGATCCGCGAGCATCTCTAAGCCTACCCAAGACTCACTAATCCTACAAACTACGTCTACGTGCTTAATCCCTCCTACCGGTCGAAGCCCAGCTACAATGGCGTCGTCCAACAAGGCCTGCGCCGCCGCCTTCCTCCTCCTGCTGGCCCTCCTCGCCGTCGCCACGGCGGCCGACGCGGCGAAGAGCATCGCGTCGGAGCCCACCGTCATCCCGTGGTCGACGGAGCTGGACGTGTCGGCCACGTGCATGGGGTCGCTGCTGGCGCTGAGCCCGTGCCTGCCCTTCTTCAGGAACGCCGGCACGTCGGAGGCGCCGGCGGGGTGCTGCGAGGGCCTGGGCAGCATCGTCGACGACCAGGCGGCGTGCCTCTGCCACATCTTCAACCACACCCTGGAGCGGGCCATAGGCGTCGACATCCCCGTCGACCGCGCGCTCGGCCTCCTCGGCAACGTCTGCGGCCTCACGCCACCGGAGAACCTCATGGCCAGCTGCGACAACCGTGGCGCCGTGCCGCCGCTGTACATGTGCCCGGCGCCCTCGGCCTGATATCCACCTATCCAGGTGATCACTAGGAGCTTCGCTTACGTGCAACTCTTACGGACTGCTAGGGTTCGACTAGTTAATTCACTGTTTTTTCTTCTTCATAATATCGCGCAAGTGCAGGAGGAGATGCGCGGGAGTGAAATAACCGTCGAGACTCATACACATGGTACCTAGCGGCCGATGATCATCGATCAGCGGCCGCCCCTCTTGGAAGTTGAAGAAGGATATGAATATACGAATGCACTCCATGTTACTAGTTGGAGTTTCGGATTATCAACACATTGAACGGATATAAATAGCACTAGCCACCATGTCACACTTTGGCTACAGATGTATGTACTGTCTCCACGCATAATGATAAATAAATAAATAATTAAATAAGAATATGTGTGTGTGTCTATATACCTTGAATTGTGCTACCACGTTTTACTTTCTTTTTTGCAACGAATTAGGGGGCTTTATCTATCTATATCTATATCTATATATATCTATATATATCTATATATATCTATCTATATCTATCTATCTATCTATCTATCTATCTATCTATATATATATATATATATATAATATATATATATATACTAATAAAGCAATGTGATATTCTTGATTTCGTCCCGCATCTAATCCTACGTTATTCGTATTATTATACACGACATGGTACTATTAAAAAAACAGATGAAAACACAATTTGCCTACAAATTTCGGCCGCAGGCAGCCCACTCGGGCCTCGTCAAACAATGACGCAGGCCTAGTAAAAACATACTGGGATATAAAAGGCAAAAATAAATACTAGAATGGAGACTCGAACCCTAATAAAGCAAGATGATATTTTTAGTTTCGTCCCGCATCTAATCCTACATTATTCGTATTATTATACACGAGGTGGTACTATTGAAAAAACAGATGAAAACACAATTTGCGTACAAATTTTGGCCGCAGGTAGCCCACTCGGGCCTCATCAAACAATGACGCAGGCCCAATAAAAACATATTGGGATATAAAAGGCAAAAATAAATACTAGAGTGGGGACTCAAACCCACAACCTCTAAGAATTTTTTTGCCGCCGGAGCCAACTAAGCGAGTGGAATCTTGCGGATAGAAAAAAGGTCAACGTGTCTATATCGAGATGCGAACCAACTCCATCAGGGTATCAGGCCCCGTCACGCGACTGGGCCTCAACCCATCAAAGATGGCTGGCCTAAGTAGTTAAAAACGAATCCAACCGAAAATCGCAAAGGCCGAGTCCAAACGATTTGATTATTTATTAAGTAGTTTCACCTCGCTTTCTTCTACTTCATCTCATCACTTTATATACATTTATGATTTGAAGTCAATAAGCCTCTTCAAGAATCAACGAGATAAGATGGATCTGATCTGCTCACAAACATGAGCAGAAAGCAAGAATATAAAATAGGAACTAAATTCGGATATAAGCCAGAAAGGAAATAAATGAAGGCGAGCTTGGTCCTTGTACGTACCGTTGCTTGCCGTGTATCGTGCATCCATAATATGTGCAGTGTGCATGCATTCCCCTATAAAATACTAAAAGACCCCATACGCCAACCTGATCTAGCTTGCTAATTCGTGTAGCTCGGTTTTGCATACATCATGCTAATGTTTATGATCTCAAACACCAGCTCCGGTATAGAAGGATGAAGGAGAGAACATTGAGCATACTGGCCTTGCAACGTTCACGCGGGGAGCCACAATGAATTGTTCCAGATCAGGGTGAGGCCGTGCGTAAGAGTATCAATTGAAAGTGTACTGATAGTGATACTGATTGAGTAAATAATACCATGCTGATTTTATTTATTTATTGCATGAAAAAGTATTGTGTTGTTCATTTATAACTATAGAAATATACTCCGTGTTATGTTCTTTTTAGCTATATCAACAATAATGATGATTTGATTGAGATAAACATAACACCGTTGCCCATCTCCAGAGCCGACCAACCCTTCCCCCTTCACATGAATGACTTTTTTGCTCACGCTTCTGCCCAATTCTAATTTCATGTGATTAGTTTATAAAGTTTAAAACATTCACTTGCGTTGGCATGGTCCAGTGACAGGTTTATTGTGGCGTAACCGGCATCATCACATTAAGATTGATCATCTTCGCATGTGTTGTGATTACGTGAACAACATGGTCACTGTGGACAAGAGCAGGAAAGAGGATAAGCGGCGACATGGTGAGGTGCGGTGTTGAAATAGAGAACATGGGTGGGTTGTTTTCACTCATGCTTACTGATTTAGGGTGTGAAAATATCTTTTTCATCTCCCGTTGCAACGCACGGGTTTGTTTGCTAGTTATTAACTTAAGACAATTCGGTTACAATCAGCTCTCAAGTTATGCAGAAGGAAGTCTGGGCTTTCAGACAGCCAGCACTCTGTCGAACCAAGTGTATAAGCTAACTTAGCACACACGGTCGACTATAAAATTTGCTTCCTTTAACTTGTAGAAAACATGGCATCAGTCCCGGTTTCAGAAGGCCTTTAGTCCCGGTTCTGTAACCGAGACAAAACGATCGGAACTAATGCTGATCACTTTTAGTCCCGGTTCGCTTACGAACCGGGACTAAAGGAGCTCCACGTGGTCGTCGTGGGGCGCCTGGCAGGAGGACCTTTAGTTTTGGTTGGTAACACTGATCGGAACTAAAAGGCAGCCACGCGTCAACAGCAGCCAGACTTTGTTTTTTTAAAGGAGGGGTTTAGGGTTTTTCATAGTGTGTTTCCCCCTTATATGTTTGTGTTTACCATTTTTGTTTTATGCTTTCATTCAACTCGAAGCTAGCTACTACATATAGCAATGAAAAAACTATTACATAACATAGTCATGATCAATATATAGAAAGAACCATCAGTATCACTTGAAAGCTGTTCAACTTAAGAAACAAACATCAATGCATCACATTCATCTTAACATATTAATTAATTAACTAACAGTTCTCCACCTGATATATTCATGACTTAGTTCTAAACATGGTCAACAACAGGAGTCAGACGGGGCCTTCACACTGCCATGTTTATTATTCCCTTTATATTTCCTTTATATTTCCTTTATATTTAACGAGAAGCCAGACGAGACCTTCATACTGAGCAGGCATTCAAAGAAGATTTTCTTCTCTTCTTTTGTAAGAGTATAGCTGGCAGGACCTTGATACTGCTTTGGATGCATATCGTCGTTTTCGTGCACACGTTGCTGGTCCTCCCGTGTCTCCAGTGTATCTTTTGTCTTCCCATACACGCCCAAGAAGCCTAGCAGGTTTACGCAAAGATTCTTCGTCACGTGCATCATATCAATTGCAGAGCGCACCTCTAGGTCTTTCCAATAGGGTAGGTCCCAAAATATAGATTTCTTCTTCCACATGGATGCACGTCCCTCAACGTCAGTCGAACCAGATCGTTCGCGAGGACCCTTTTCAAAGATTACTTTTAAATCCTTAACCATATCAAGTATGTCATCACCAGTACGGAGGACGGGCCTCTTCTGGTGATGTGCCTTACCTTTGAAATGCTTGTCTTTCTTTCTTAAGGCATGCTTGGTCGGAAGAAATCGACGATGTCCCAGGTACACATTATTCTTGCATTTGTCCAAATATATACTTTAGGTATATCTAAACAATGCGTGTATGCGTTGTATCCCTTATTTGTCTGTCCTGAAAGGTTACTAAGAGCAGGGCAATCATTGATGGTTACAAACAGCAACGTTCGTAGGTCAAATTCCTCTTGTTCATGCTCATCCCGCGCTCGTACACCTTTTCCATTCCATAGCTGTAAAACTTCTTCAACTAATGGACTTAGGTACACATCAATGTCGTTGTCTAGTTGCTTAGGGCCTTAGATGAGCATTGGCTTCATACTGAACTTTCGCTTCATGCACAACCAAGAAGGAAGGTTATAGATACATAGAGTCACGGGCCAGGTGTTATGATTGCTTCTCTGCTTCCCAAAAGGATTAATGTTATCTGCACTTAAACCAAGCCATACGTTCCTTGTATCACCTGCAAAATCCCCCCACTTTATCTTGATTTTTCTCCACTACGACCCGTCAGCGGGTGCTCTCAACTTCCCGTATTTCTTACGGTCTTTTCTGTGCCATTGCAACAACTTGGCATGCTCTTTGTTTCTGAAAAGACGTTTCAACCGTGGTATTATTGGAGCATACCACATCACCTTGGCAAGAACCCTCTTCGTAGGACGCTCACCCTCAGTATCACCAGGGTCATCTCGTCTGATCTTATATCGCAATGCATTACATACCGGGCATGCGTTCAATTCCTCGTACTCACCACGGTAGAAGACACACTCATTAGGGCATGCATGTATCTTATGGACCTTTAATCCTAGAGGGCAGAGAACCTTGTGTGCTCCGTACGTAGTGTCAGGCAATTCGTTATCCTTTGAAAGCTTATTCTTCATTATTTCCACTAACTTTTCAAATCCCTTGTCAGATAAACCATTATTTGCCTTCCATTACAGTAATTCCAGTGTGGTACCGAGCTTTGTGTTGCCATCTTCGCACTTTGGATACAACCCTTTTTTGTGATCCTCTAACATGCGATTGAACTTCAACTTCTCCCTTTCACTTTCGCATTCTCTCTCCGCATCAACAATGACCCGATGAAGATCATCATCGGGCACATCTGGTGCCCCTTGATCTTCAGCCCCCCCATTGCAGTATCACCGTATTCAGGGTACATATGACGATAGTTGTCATCATCCTCTTCTTCTTCATTGTCTTCCATCATAACCCCTCTTTCTCCGTGCTTGGTATAAACATTATAGTATGGCATGAAACCCTTCTCAAGCAGGTGGAAGTGAAGGGTTTTAGAGTTCAAGTAATCCTTCGTATTCTCACAGACAGTACATGAACAATACATAAAATCATTTTGCTTGTTTGCCTCAGCCACTTTGAGAAATTTATGCAGGCCCTCGATGTACTCGGAGGTGCGTTAGTCACCATACATCCATTGCTGGTTCATTTGCGTGCATTATATAATTAAATGTATCAAAAACCATTACAGAACATCATGAATAGAGAAGTGATCAAATTAATACAAATTCATCATCACATTCAAATCAAAGTACAGTAGTGATCAAATGTTATTACTGAAAAATAAATACATAAAGTTCATACATAGTTCTCATGAAACAACATACAAGTAATAAAATTATACAACTATCTATGTAAATCATACAAGTAAGAATTTTTTCTTTTAAAAAGAAGATAAGAGCAAGAGGCTTACCACGATGGTGCCGGCGACGAGATCGGTGCGGACGATCGACAATAGTGAGGATGGGGATGGGGACAACACCTACACATGTGCAGACTCTAAGAAGTTAATTTCAGCTCTAATTGTAGGTCTAAATCAAAAGAACTTCCATATACACTTCTCCACTAAAACCCACAAACCACACTCTACTTCTAGAGCATTTGAAATGAGCTAAACTAGCAGTGAGAGATGAAACAATGAAGTCGTTAACCTTTTAGAACACTTGTGTAGTTGGTGCACCGCCAAACCTAAACAAATCTTGGAGAAAATGTAGCTTGGAGGTCGAAATTGGATAGGAGAAAGCTTAAGTGTGGCTGCGGCATTTCATCGAACACCTCATGTGCATTGGAGGTGAGAACAGAGAGCAACACACCTCCCACAAGCCGTTCGACCAACAAACAGAGGAGTGAGCGGGCAGGGGCGAGCATATATATAGGCGTTGTATAAGTCCTGGTTGGTGGCTAGCACCGGGACTAAAGGGGTCTCTTTAGTCCCGGTTGGTGGCTAGCACCGGGACAAAAGGTGCTGGGCCAGGAGCGAGGCCCTTTAGTCCCGGTTTGTGTCTGGAACCGGGACTAAAGGGGTCAGACGAACCGGGACGGGTTCCTGCCGAGGCCCGGCCGGCGCCCTGGCCGCTCGAACCGGGACTGGTGCACCCATTGGTCCTGATTCGTAACCAAATCGGGACTAATGCAATATTCTGACCCGTTTCAAAGCCCTGTTTTCTACTAGTTCTACTAACATGCCGAACCTGGAAAGAAGCAAAAGAAGCTACTCTCCCCCCTATCTCAAAAGAATTGGCGCAACAACAGATCTAGCGTTGTTACGCGAGGACCAAAGGTTTACTACCTCTACACAATCCGTCTCCATCTCCACGTGTGAGAAACCCCTGAGTTGGGCAAAAAGCACACCTTCGCGGAGGGCGAGTGACTCACCAATTGACGGATCGATGACGCCCGGGAGAGGGTTACTCCAAGCACCCAGGAAGGCAAAATGAGAGCGGGCAACACCCCCTCCCCCTCCCGTGTGGGCCTCAAGGTCGATTGCTCCATCAGTGTTGATCTTGATCCACCCTAGTTCAGGTGGTCGCCATCGGTGCCCGGTGGAGGTCTTGTTGGAGTCGGCTGGGAAACCCAGAACAGCTAGGTCTTCCCTTGCCCATTTGGCCGCCTGCTTAGGGTCAAAGACTTCTTTCCCATGCGTCCATTTATTCCTGGACGTCCATATTGCATGCATGATTGTGACCACCTGGGCTTGTTGTTGGTCAGTGAACATTTTGTCCAACACAATATCCTGCATCGATGTTACCGGATGTAGTGGAGGTAGTTTAAGATGGAAGATTTCCCTTGCCGCCCCTCAATACTTTTGTGCATGTGAGCACCTTACCAGGGCATGCAACAAGTCTTCATTCATTGCCTCACACATATCACACCGGCCTAGCGAAGGAGCGATTTCCTCTGGTAGGATGCCGCGAGGAGCACGCCACCAAAAAACCCGAACATTCCGTAAATACATCACTGATGTTTGAACTTGTCATGAATGTGTACTTTGATGCCTAAATTTGTAAAATACATTGAACTGGTTTCATACGTGCATATACGGTTTAAATCCTATTTTTATACGGCCATGACACTGACGAGGCACTCCTGGATGTAAGGGACAAGGCATGTGGCCTGGTTTTTTGCGGAAAACCCTCTAGAATAAATTGTTTTCTTACAAAAAGACCCTCAGAAAGAAACTGATAAATTAAAAAGGCGATTAATCTATTAATATTAAAACTGGTCCGGGGTTCTAACCACACGTGCAGGTGTGCGTGGCTAGCCAGTCGACCCGTTTAAATTTAATGTCAAGAAAGGATTCATATACTTCATAAACATAAAGTTGAACAACATAAAAAAATTCAGCAATATAGTGCCATTGATTTAAAACTGCAACCAGGGGCTATATAGCGGCCGCACATTTCACTCCAACCGACGACATAGAGAGGGTAAAATGATAAATTTATAGGTTTATGACATAGCGAGCCCGTGTGGTTAAAACGAACCATAACGTGGCTCCGTTTTCAACGTGTTTATTCTTTTTCTTTCATTTTCTTAAAATATATAAATTATCTTTGCGTTGCAAACAATATACATATATTTAAAACAAATTACGTTAAAAGTTCATATAATTTCATAAAATACCTATGCAATAATTGAAGATATATACACATAATAAAATTAAGAATTAAGAATATACTTTATAAGTTGAAAAAATATACAGATTTTATTAAAATATTAAAGTATTTTTTAGAAAGTTCATATATTTAAGTAAATTCTCACATATTTTTTTTAAATTTCTACATTTGTAATAAACTATTTATGTAGTATATCAATGTGTTCATGCTTTTACAAAAAATTGTGTTGTTTTAAAAAGTTTATATAGTTTGTGTGTTTTCTAGGAAAATAAATACAAGCCTAGTGCGCCATTAGATTGCCGATCCTCACAAGAATAGTACTTGAATCATATAAATATTTTAATTTTTCATAAATATTTTTAATTTTATGAATATGTTTTAAAATAACTCATGAATTCATTTTAAAATGACATGAAGATTTTTTGCATTCTTTTGAAATTATGTTTGTTATACAATCATAAAGAGTACTTATACTATCGATACATGCATTGGCTGGAGTGGCATCCGTGCCTGGTCTACAAGCTTTGGTCCAATGTTCGGGTCACGGGCTCGGTATTGTTTTTGCTGGATAATTAAATTCTCTTTATTTGTTTTGCCCGTTCAAATGTTTAAATGTTATGAATCATTAAATATCAGCAAATGTAAAGTTGTTGAGTGACTAGCCGCATGGGACTGGTCCGTCGCTGGTTCGATCTAGGACACCGGTTTTAGTTTTTATCTTATAGTTATATTTCTAGTTTTTTTTAAATGTCAGTTTCTTCTCGAAGGCCTTACTGTCAGAAAATAATTTCGGGGTTTTTTCCACAAAAAACAAGGCCACACACCCTGGTCTCTGACGGTCGGGATGTATACAAACATCATTTGAACCATATATGCACGTTCATGCCAATTTATGGAATCAGTTCAGTGTATTTTACAAGTTCAGACACTAAAGTGCACATCCATGACAAGTTGAAGCACCACTCGTGTATTTACGTCTTCCATAATGCAGACCATAACTATTTATGCATCGATGAAGTGCCCGCCACCATCCCTTCCTCTGGAGCTAAACGATCTTTGTGAGTCACAAGAGATCTGTGTGCCGTCTTCACAATATATAAGCCTGATTTTTTTGGAGCCCAAGCCAAGAAATCCCCACCCCCATTCGCATGCAGTGGGATATTCAGAATTGCCTCCACATTGGAGCCATGAAATTGCGCCGAATAATGTCAGCTCGCCAAATCCCGGAGTCCTGATCAATCAGTCAGTGACCCTTGTCAAAGGGTCATTGCCAATGCGACCCATATGCTTGAGAGAAAAGGAATTTGGCAGCCAATTATCTTCCCAAATCGATATACTCGAACCATCTCCCATTCGTTTGATCAAATCGAGTCCAAGAGCTTGACTCCCTGCGATTATGGCTCTTCATGTTGCGGATGCATGCTTCGGCGTTGTCGCTTGCATAAAATCACAGTGAGGAAAATATTTTCCTTTCAACACTCGTGCACAAAGAGAGTTTGGATGCGTCATGAGCCTCCATGTGTGCTTGCCAAGAAGTGCTATGTTGAACTGGTGCAAATCACGGAAGCCCATCCCCTGTGCTTCAGGTGATGCAAGTTTTTCTCATGATAGCCAATGGAAAAATCGTTTATCAATGGAACTGCTCCGCCAATATTTTGCCATACTAGATGTTAGTTGCTTGCAAACTTTTTCGGTAAGAAGGAAACATCTCAGACTGAAGGTAGGAATGGCTTAGACCACTCATTTCAATAACACCTCCCTTCATGTACAACAAAATTCCGTTCAGACCAACCACTCATTTTACCGGGTCAATAGCTCCTGTGCGACGTTTTTCCTGCGAATTGCTTGCAAAGCGACATAGTTCGCAAGAATAGCTCTGCCGCGACATCTCTTTGCGCACAAATAGTCCAGACACGACATGACCCTTAAGCACAATCTCTATCAGGATTAGGTGGAGTCGGACGGGACCCACAGCTTATCCACGTCGGCGTGGGACCCAAATGGCGTTAAACCGTTTCCCCCTGCACGCGCATCCTCCCTCTTCTTCTCCGGCGACGAAGCACGGCAACGCCGGCGAGCTCCGATTCAGACAACCATATTTACAAGCATTCAACCGAAATCAATGGAGTACTTTGATAATTTGGTTTGATTACAGACGGATTAGTACCCTTAATTCTAATGACGGACTCGTCGGAGCAAAAGTCACACAGAGTACTTCGATTACATTAATCTATGCGGGTATCCCACAACTCCTACTCCTAGTTAGATCTCCAAAATTGGGCTCACCCGAGCCCCAGGGATGTGGCCCCGATGAGGCGGCGGCGGCCCTCAGTCGGAGTCGGAGTCGGAGGCGCCCAACCCCTGTCGGCACGAGATTTCTCGTTGGCTTGGTGGAAGCGGAACTCGTCGAGCTCCTCTTCCATCTGCCGGCGCGCGACAAGCTACTGCAGCTCGTCCTTGGCGTGCTCCATAATCTCGGCGATGACGCCATCGAGGTCGTCGTCGTCGACGTAGTCTCCCGCCAGAAAGCCGAGGCGCCCGGGGTGCGGTGCCAAGCCATGCTCCTCCCCTCCCTCTTCGGAGGCGGCAGCGGTGCGCGTGCAATGGCGGAGCTCCCTGCGCCACCCATGCCAGAGGAGCTAGCAGGCGGTCGCCTCGCGCCGCCGCCGCCATCTGGCGGTCGTACTCCTACACCTCGCGCCGAGCGAACGCACGTGGTGGCGCGAGCCCCCAGTTCATGTACTTGCACGCGCCGCGCTTCTGAGCAGCGTCAGAAGCAACCCGCGTCGCCCGTTCTGGGTCAAAGTCGGGCGTCGGCCGCTTCGCCCCATTCCGATCCTTGTTGGAGCGGTTTCCGCCGCCGGAATGGCCGCCACATGAGCTGGAAGATCCGTGCCTCATGATCATCGCACGGCGGCGCTTGATCTGCGACGGCGGGGCTGGATTGCGTGGTTTTGGTGGTCGCCGGCGACGAGAGTGGCGCAGATCTGGATGTGTAAATAGATAGGGTACGACATATTTGAGCGGATAAGTAGAGGGTAGGATTTAACTAGTGACACTAACATTCCTGGCCCACGGGTCGTGTTGACCGGTCAGCCCCCCACGTCAGCATGAATAAACCTTTTCTATTTACTGAATAATCCAGAAAATGCTATAAACTTGTAAATTCAATATCTTTTAAATCGAAACTCCAAATGAAATAAATTATATATGTAGAATGATCAGAAAAATTCAAGGATTCTGAATATGCAAATTGTTTTCATGACAGAACAATTTAAAATGGAGAAACAGAGGCAAATGCATATATGGTTCATTTGAAATTCATACACGGAGTTTGAATTTGTACATGGAGTGACTAAGAAGGATCCAGGCTTGGTTTTTCATTTTCATGTTTGAAACTTGTTTAAATATTGGTCAAACTTAGGTTTGACCAAGTTTGAAATGAGCATAAAAATTTAAAAAAATCAAAAAATGGAAAACCAATATACATGTTCTTGCTTTGTCATATACTAACAACTCAAATTAATTTTGCTGTTTTAGACATGATGGACAAAAAAACTTGCTTAGAAATGGGTTGTTTACCCTACCTTTGGAGCTAGTTTGAAACACATGAGTGAAGACAAGTGATTTTGGGTGTTGAACTTGAAACTTTTAAAAATCTCACAAAACCTTCATTTTGGAGTGACTAAGAAGTACCCGGGCTTGGTTTTTCATTTTCATGTTTGAAACCTGTTTAAATGTTGGTCAAACTTAGGTTTGACCAAGTTTGAAATGTGCATAAAAAATTCAAAAAAAATAAAAAAAATGGAAAACCAGTGCACATGTTCTTACTTTATCATATACTAACAACTCAAATTAATTTCGCTGTTTTAGACATGATGGACAAAAAAAACCTAGCTCACTTCTCTTGAAAACCCTATGACCTCGTTCTTGATAGTCATCTTTGTGAAGGTTTCTCCATGGAAAACTCCATAGCCCAGGTTTCTTATTTTTCCTATCGAGTTAATCACATAGAACGACGATTGTCACAAGTTTTATATTTTTTTGATTTTTTTGAATTAGTTATGCTCAACCCTAACCCTTGAAAACTTCTCAAAACCCCTCAAACCCCCCTCAAAACCCTATCAAAACTCCGCACTAGTCTGGACCATTGGATCGCCGTGAATGGATGGTCTGGATCAGACAGTAGGGCTACATCAACGATCTGCGGGCTGCACTTTCATTGGCTAGTCTTTTTAGCACCTTTTTTGGAAGCGTTCTGAAGCAACAGCCCGCGTAGATTGAGGAGGCCTGCTGCCAGGCGTTTTTGGGCTTAATTAAATCTGGCCCACCCGTGCTTGGGTTGATCTGTCTATATAATATGATGTAACATAATGACTGGCCTGGCAATGCTAGAAAAAACAATGGCTTGCATTGCATATTTTGGTGGCAAGCACTGGCATTAAGTTGATATGCTATAAACTGAATATTTTCTTACTATTATGTTGCATAAACAGTAGCAAAGAGTGGCAGAGGTGATAGTGAACATATGATATAATAGAAATAAAAAAATGTTTGGCCTGGGGCTCGAACCTAGGACCTATAATTAGATGTAGAGGGTGCAATGCGAGTGAGATAGAACTAGTGATTTGCTTTGATTAGTAATTCTTTCCTACATATTGAATACTTCAGAGATTGCAGTTAAGACGCAACCATGCGTTGCGTACGGTGCGGGGCAACCGTGCGTTGCACTATTCGTTCGCGTTTGCGTTTCCAGTTGTAGTTAGGACGTGTCCCCCCACCGCTCGCTCTGCCCACTAACACTCCGCACTCCCCACTCCCCTGTCCAAAAACCCTCGCCTACAGCCAACCCACCACCGTCGCCATGGACGCGAGCATCGGCTGGCTGAAGGCCATCAAGGAGCTCGCCGGTGATCGCCAGGAGCTACGCGCGCAGTACACGGAGATAGCGCGCTGGTTCCCAGCCGTGCAGATGATGAGGAACCACGCTCGCAGCCTCGTCAAGGTGATGACGGAGGGGGAAAAGCTCCGTGCGTTCCCGGGTGACATTAGCATCCCCCCTTCATGATGCTCCTATGGGCAATGCGGGAGGCGCAGATGTCCCCCGACCCTCGCCAGCGCTCACGTTGGTGGATGTACCTCTCACCCGCCCAACCAGCGGCCCAGCCAGATCCTACGAGCGTTGCGTCGAGGGCTGAGCACGTCACCGACGCCGTGATTGTTGTCCCAGTGCCAGTCAACGCAGCGTACTGGGATCGACTCAATCCCAGCGTGCTCGGGCCGGCCAACGATTCCGATGAGGAGTCATCTGACGAGGAGGTGGAGGAGGTGGTCGTCCTCTCTGACGACGAGCTAGAGGTGCCAGAGGTGGAGATGGTGGGACAGGCAGTCGCCCGCGTGGAGGGTGACAGGGAAATTCCAATTGTCATGGAGAATCTTCTAGATGTTGCCGATCCGCCAATCGTCGTGAAGCAAGAACTTGAGGAGGTGATGCCAGAAGAAGGGACAAGCAAGCAGAAGAAGAAGGGGGGAGGACCATCCCTCAGGCAGTACGCCGCTCCGAGCACCTGAAGATGCTCAAGATGGACTTAAGAAGGAGTTCAATGACAGAGGGGATTAGGTATGTTGTTATATCACATCATATAAGTTAGCAAATCAGCATATAAGTTAGAAGTATTTTGGGTTGTAATTAGGTGTTCTACTGATGCCTAAAATGTTATGAACTAGAGCTATGTCTTGTTCCTCTTTTGATGTCCTCTTTACTTGCATTATTTGTTTGTGCATGTGGACAGATTTCATGTGCATAGATTGCACCATGCTAGACCACTTACCAAAAGTAGGAGGTAGTAGCACTGAATGTTCAATTCTGTTAACTGAATTTTCAGTGTGGATAGCTAACTGAATGCAATTTCAGTTATCTAAATGTTGAATGTTAACAGTTAACTAAATTTTTATGCATGTGGATATTAATATTTAGTTAACTATTGCCATTCAGTCATTCAATTAACTATTCAGTTAACCAAAGTCAGAAACAGAGTTTCTACCATTCAAGTCACCAAATCAACCAAGTTCACAAAGATAGAATTCAGCAAATTCAACCAATTAGGTTACAAATTCACCTAATTTAACAAGTTCACCAAATAAGATAACATTAGTGCAACCAATTGTTTTTCCCTCTCTTGCTTCAATAGAACAAGCTCTTCCTTCATCAGCATCCCCCAAAATTGAGCTCTTGGGTCGATGCCTCCAATTTCAACCTCTCAACGGACTCATCGAGCCACTCAAAATACCCACATTTCTTCAGAACTTGAAAAACGGGGGTAGGCAGTGCATGAACCCTAGATCCACTGCCCAAATTCAACGGAAAAAGAAATAAATCGGGAGAAATTAGACCATACGATGGTGAAAATCATAGATCTAACCTGCCCCAGCTATGGCTTGCCCACGCTTGCCATTTTCTTGTCAATGACACTAGACCGTACCGCGTCCATTGGCGGGAGGTTTAAGTCGAGCCAGAAATCACTCGCCGGCGGCGCGCTTAGTTGCCGGATAAGAGGAAGAAGAAGGTGGGGAAACGAAAGGGGAAGGGCAAGCAATGGGGGGATGGGCTGGCTCGGGCTCGTGGCTGGCTCGGGTCGGAGCACGCTGGGGTATGAACACGACCATGCTTATGTGGACAAATTGTGGGCCCCGCATGTTGGGGAACATTGCATGGGAAACAAGAAATTTCCTACGCACACGCAAGATCTATCCATGGTGATGACCATCTACGAGAGGGAGAGTGGATCTACATACCCTTGTAGATCGCTAAGCGGGAAGCGTTAAGAAACACGGTTGATGTAGTCAAACGTCTTCGCGATCCAAATCGCCGAGTGTCTCATGATCCCATCACGATCCGTCCCTCAATCCAATAACGATCTACCCCGCGATCTCATCACGATCCGTCCCGTGATCCAATCACGAATCGTCTCGCGATCTTGATCACGGGCCTTCCGATCTAGCGCCGAACGGACGTCACCTCCGCATTCAGCACACGTACAACTCGATGATGATCTCCGCCTTCTTGATCTAGCAAGAGGGAGCGGAGAGGTAGATGAGTTCTCCGGCATCACAACGGCATGGTGGCGGTGGTGGTGAACTAATCCTATAGGGTTTTGCCTAAGCATCGCAGAACTAATCTAGAGGAGAAACAGATCTAGAGGAAGAAGAGGGCAGCACGTGGCAATTAGGGTTAGCTTTCCCCTCTAAATCCTCTAGTATATATAGGAGGGAGGGAGAGGAGACAGCCTCAAACCCTCAAGGTTTGGTCGAAATTGGAGGTGGAGGAGTCCTACTCCAATCCTATTAGGAGTAGGATTCCTCCTTTCCACTTGGAAACTCTTTCCACCTCTCCACCTTTTGGGTTTTCCCACCACTAGCCGCACGGGGCTTAGTGGGGCTTAGTCCAGCCCACCAGGGTCTGGTTTGACACCTACCACAGCCCATGAGGTCCTTTGGGTCGAGACACCCCTCCTGATGGTCCCCCGGCACCCTCCCGGCACTCTCGGGACACTACCGATGAGCCCGAAACTTTTCCGGTGACCAAAACAGGACTTCCTATATATCAATCTTTACCTCCGGACCATTCCGAAGCTCCTCATGACGTCCGGGATCTCATCTAGGACTTCGAACAACCTTCGTTCACCACCATACATAACTCGATACTACCTAAACGTCACCGAACCTTAAGTGTGCAGACCCTACGGGTTCGAGAACTATGTAGACATGACCGAGACACCTCTATGGTCAATAACCAATAGCGGGACCTGGATGCCCATATTGATTCCTACATATTCTACGAAGATCTTTATCGGTCGAACCTCTATGTCAAGGATTCGGTTAATCCCGTATGATGTTCCCTTTGTTCTTCGGTATGTTACTTGCCCGATATTTGATCATCGGTATCTCCATACCTAGTTCAATCTCGTTGCCGGCAAGTCTCTTTACTCTTTACGTAATACAAGATCCTGTGGATAACACTTTAGTCACATTTCTTGCAAGGCTTGTTGTGATGTTGTATTACCGAGTGGGCCCTGAGATACCTCTCCGTCACACGGAGTAACAAATCCTAGTCTTGATCCATGCCAACCCAACAGACACGCTCGGAGATACCTATAGAGCACCTTTATAGTCACCAAGTTACGTTGTGACGTTTGATACACACAAGGTACTCCTCCGGTGTCAGTGAGTTGCATGATCTCATGGTCATAGGAACAGATACTTGACATGCAGAAAACTGTAGCAATAAATTGACATGATCATATGCTACATTTATAGTTTGGGTCTTGTCCATCACATCATTCTCCTAATGACGTGACCCCGTTATCAAATGACATCTCATGTCCATGGCTAGGAAACCTTGACCATCTTTGATCAACGAGCTAGTCTATTAGAGGCATACTAGGGACATGGTGTTGTCTATGTATCAACACATGTATCTGAGTTTTTGATCAATACAATTATAGCACGGATAATAAACGATTATCATGAACAAGGAAATATGATAATAACTAATTTATTATTGCCTCTAGGGCATATCTCCAATAGTCTCCCACTTTCACTAGAGTCAATAATCTAGCTCACATCGCTATGTGATTTGTTACGAATCTCACACCCAATGAGTTCTGGGGTTCGATCATGTTTTGCACGTGAAAGAGGTTTTAATCAATGGGTCTGCGACATTCAGATCCATGTGTACTTTGCAAATCTCTATGTCATACTGTAGACACTGCTACCACAGTCCACTTGGAGCTATTCCAAATGGCTGCTCCAATATACGTATCCGGATTGCTACTCAGAGTCATTCGGATTGGTGTTAAAGCTTGCATCGACGTGACCCTTTACGACGAACTCTTTATCACCTCCATAATCGAGAAATATTTCCTTAGTCCTCTAGTTACTAAGGATAATCCTGACCGATGTCCAGTGATCCAATCCTGGATCACTTTTGTACCCCTTGATGGACTCATGGCAAGGCACACACAGGTGTGGTACACAGCATGGCATACTATACAGAGCCTATGGCTAAGGCATAGGGGACGACGTTTGTCCTTTCTCTTTCTTCTGCCGTGGTCGAGCTTTGAGTCTCGCTCAACTTCACACCTTACAAATCAGGCAATAACTCTTTCTTTGACTGATCCATTTTGAACTCTTTCAAAATCTTGTCAAGGTATGTACTCATTGAAAGTCTCATCAGCCGTCTTGATCTATCTCTATAGATCTCAATGCCCAACAATTAATTAGCTTTATCTAGGTCTTCCTTTGAGAAACTCTTTTCAAACAACCCTTTATGCTTTCCAGAAATTCTACATCATTTCCGATCAACAATATGTCATCCACATATGCTTATCAGAAACTCTATAGTGCTCCCACTCACTTTATTGTAAATACAAGTTTCTCATAAACTTTGTATAGACCTAAAAACTTCGATCACCTCATCAAAGTGTATGTTCCAACTCCGAGATTCTTGCTCCAATCCATAGAAGGATCACTAGAGCTTGCACACCTTTTAGCATCCTTAGGACTGACAAAACGTGCTGGTTGTATCTCATACAACCTTTCCTCAAGGAAGGAAACAATGTTTTGACTTTCATCTGCCAGATTTTACAATTGAAAAACGCAACAACTGCTAACATAATTCCAACAGACTTTAGCATTGCTACAGGTGAGAAAGTCTCACCACAGTCAACTCCTTGAACTTGGCGAAAACTCTTTTGTGACAAGTCGAGCTATATAAATGGTGACATTCACCATCAGCGTATGTCTTCATCTTAAAGGTCCATTTGTACTCAACGACCTGCCGTTCAACGAGCAAGTCTACCAAAGTCCATACTTGGTTTTCATACATGGATCCTTTCTCGGATTTCACGGCCTCTAACCATTTGTTGGAATCCGGGCTCATCATCGCTTCTCCATAGCTTGTAGGTTCATCGTTGTCCAACAACATGACCTCTAAGACAGGGTTGTCGTACCACTCAGGAGCAGTACACGTCCTTTTCGACCTACGAGGTTTGATAGTAACTTGATCCGAAGCTTCATGATCATCATCATTAACTTCCTCTTCAACTAACGTAGGCTCCACAGAAACAACTTTCTGTGCCGCGCTACTCTCTGGTTGAAACAAAGGTTCAACAACCTCATCAAGTTGTATCTTCCTCCCACTCAATTATTTCAAGAGAAACTCTTTCTCGAGAAAGGACCCATTTTTAGCAACAAACACTTTGCACTCGGATCTGAGATAGAAGGTATACCCAACTGTTCTTAGGGTATTTCACGAAGATGCATGTGTCCGCTTTAGGTTCAAGCTCATTAGGTGAAAACCTTTTTTCACATAAGCGTCGCATCCCCAAACATTAAGAAATGACAACTTAGGTTTCTATCAAACCATAATTCATATGGTGTCATCTCAACGGATTTAGATGGTGCCCTATTTAAAGTGAATGTAGTTGTCTCTAATGCATAACCCCAAAACGATAGTGGCAAAACGATAAGAGACATCATAGTACGCACCATATCCAATATAGCATGACTATGACGTTCGGACACACCATCACACTATGGTGTTCCAGGTGGCATGAGTTGTGAAACAACTTTCACATTGTCTAAAGTTGTATGCCAAACTCGTAACTCAGATATTCACCTCCACGATCATATCATAGATATTTTTATCTTCTTGTCACGATGATCTTAAACTTCACTCTGAATTTGTTTGAAGTTTTCAAACGTTTCAGAATTGTGTTTCATTAAGCAAATATACTCATATATACTCAAATCATCAGTGAAGGTAAGAAAAATAACGACATCCACTGCACACTACAACACTCATTGGATCGCATACATCAACATGTATTATTTCCAATAAGTTACTAGCCCGCTCCATCATACTGAAAATAGGGTCTATATCCATCTTGCCCAAGAGGCATGGTCCACATGTCTCAACCGATTCGAAACCGAACGAGTCCAAAGATCCATCAAGGTGGAGTTTCTTCATGCGATTTATACCAATATGACATTTAGCGACAGTGCCACAAGTATGTGGTACTATCATTATTAACTTTGTATCTTTTGGCATCAATGTTATGAACATGTGTATAACTATGATCAAGATTCAACAAACCATTCTTACTGAGTGCATGACCATTGAAGGTATTATTCATGTAAACAGAATAACCATTATTCTCTAACTTAAATGAATAACCGTGTTGCAATAAACACGATCCAATCATGTTTATGCTTAACGCAAACACCAAATAACATTTATTTAGGTTTGTCACTAATCCCAAAGGTAGAGAGAGCGTGCGATGTTGATCACATCAACCTTGGAAACATTTCCAAAATACATCGTCACCTCACACTTAGCTAGTCTTCGTTTATTCCGTAGCTTTTATTTCGAGTTACTAACATTTAGCAACCGAACCGGTATCCTATACCCAGGTGCTACTAGGAGTACTAGCAAGGTACACATCAATAACACATATATCAAATTATACTTCTGCCGATGTTGCCAACCTTCTTATCTACCAAGTATCTAGGGTTGTTCCGCTTCAGCGACCCTTCTCCTCATAATAGAAGCACTTAGTCTCGGGTTTGGGTTCAATTTTGGGTTGCTTCACTGGAGCAGCAACTGACTTGCCATCCATGAAGTTTCCCTCCTTGCCCTTGCCCTTCTCAAAACTAGTGGTTTTACTAACCATCAACACTTGATGCTCCTTCTTGAATTCTACCTTCGTGGGGTCAAATATTGTGAACAGCTCAAGGATCATTATTTCCATCCCTGGCATTTCATAGTTCATCACGAAGCTCTAGTAGCTTAGTGATAGTGACTTGGAAAACAATATCAATCACTTTCTTATCTGGATGATCAACTCCCACTCAATTCAAGCGATTGTAGCACCCAGACAATCTGAGCACATGCTCAACGATTGAGCTATTCTCCTTCATCTTGCAGGCACGGAATCTTGTTGGAGATCTCATATCTCACAACACGGGCACGAGCCTGAGATCCCAATTTCAGCTCTTAGAACATCTCATATGTTCCATGACGTTCAAAATGTTTTTGGAGCCTCAATTCTAAGCCGTAATGCATGACGCATTGAACTATCAAGTAGTCATCGAAACGTGCCTGCCAGATGTTCACAACATCTACAAACGATGCTAGAGGGGGTGGCGCACCGAGCTGTGCATTTAGGATATAAGCTTTCTGTGCAGCAATGAGGACAATCCTCAGATCATGGACCCAATCCGCAATATTGCTACCATCATCTTTCAACTCTATTTCTCTAGGAACATATAAAAATTCAAGGGAGCTACAACATGAGCTAGTGATCTACAACATAATTTGCAAAGACACTACTGACTATGTTCATGAAAACGGTTCAACTAATCATATTATTCAAGAACTCCCACTCAAATTGACACCCCTCCGGTCATTCGAGTGATACATGATCCAAATTCACCAACTCAAGTCCGATCATCACGTGAGTTGAGGTGGTTTCAATGGTGAACATCATCTTGTTGATCATATCTACTATATGACTCATGTTCGACCTTTCGGTCTCTTGTGTTCCGAGGCCATGTCTGTACATGCTAGGATCTTCAAGTTTAACCCGAGTGTACCGCATGTGCAACACTGGTTTGCACCCATTGTATGCGAACGTAGAGTCTATCACACCCGATCATCACGTGGTGTCTCGACACGACAAACTTTCACAACGGTGCACACTCGGGGAGAACACAATTTATCTTGAAATTTAAGTGAGGGATCATCGTATAATGCTACCGTCATCGTAAGCAAAACAAGGTGCATAAAAGGACTAACATCACATGCAAATCATAAGTGACATGATATGACCATGAACTTGTGCTTCTGATCTCCATCTTGAAGGCACCGGCATGATCTCCATCGTCACCGGCATAACACCATGATCTCCATCATCATGATCTCCATCAATGTGTCGCCATCAGAGTTGTCGTGCCCACAATGCTCATACTACTATAGCCACCGTTTAGCGATAAAGTAAAGCATTATGTAGCGCTTAATGATTGACACGTTGGTCATACAATAATTAAAGACAACCCTATGGCTTCTGCCGGTTGCCGTACTCATAGACATGCAAGTCGTGATATTCTATACATCACATGATCATCTCATACATCACATATATCTCGTCGTGTAATTGGTCACATCACATCACAACATACCCTGCAAAAACAAGTTAGATGTCCTCTAATTGTTGTTGCAAGTTTTATGTGGCTGCTACGGGTATCTAGCAAGAACAATTCTCACCTACGCAAAACCACAACGGTGATACATAAGTTGCTTTTTAACCTTCTCAAGGACCTCCTTTGTCGAATCCGATCCAACTAAAGTAGGAGAAACAGACACCCGCCAGCCATCTTTGTGCAACGAAGTTACACATCAGTCGATGGAACCAGTCTCTCGTAAGCATACGAGTAAGGTTGGTCCGGGCCGCTTCATCCCACAATACCGCTGAACCAAAACACAACCAAGGGAGGAAGCAATCTAAGCATCAACGCCCACAAACTCTTTGTGTTCTACTCGAGATCTCATCTACACATAGACCTAGCTCATGATGCCACTGTTGGGGAACATTGCATGGGAAACAAAAATTTTCCTACGCACACACAAGATCTATCCATGGTGATGATCATCTACGAGAGGGAGAGTGGATCTACATACCCTTATAGATCGCTAAGCGGGAAGCGTTAAGAAACACGGTTGATGTAGTCGAACGTCTTCGTGATCCAAATCGCTGAGCATCCCGTGATCGCATCACGATCCGTCTCGCCATCTCATCATGATCCGTCCCACGATCCAATCACGAATCGTCTCGCGATCTTGATCACGGTCCTTCCGATCTAGCGCCGAACGGACGGCACCTCCGCGTTCAGCACACGTACAGCTCGATGACGATCTCCTCCTTCTTGATATAGCAAGAGGGAGCAGAGAGGTAGATGAGTTCTCCGGCAGCACAACGACATGGTGGCGATGGTGGTGAACTAATCCTGCATGGCTTCGCCTAAGCACTGCAGAACTAATCTAGAGGAGAAACCGATCTAGAGGAAGAAGAGGGCAGCACGTGGCAATTAGGGTTTGGTTTCCCCTCTAAATCCTCTAGTATATATAGGAGGGAGGGAGGGGAGGAGGCAGCCTCAAACCCTCAAGGTTTGGTCGAAATTGGAGGTGTAGGAGTCCTACTCCAATCCTATTAGGAGTAGGATTCCTCCTTTCCATTTAGAAACTCTTTCCACCTCTCCACCTTTTGGGTTTTCCCATCCCTAGCCGCATGGGCCTTAGTGGGGGCTTAGTCCAGCCCACCAGGGGCTGGTTTGACTCCTCCCACAGCCCATGAGCTCCTTTGGGTCGAGACAACCCTCCTGATGGCCGCCCTGCACCCTCCCGGCACCCTCCCGGCACTCCCGGTACACTACCGATGAGCCCGAAACTTTTTTGGTGACCAAAACAGGACCCCTATATATCAATCTTTACCTCCGGACCATTCCGAAGCTCCTCTTGATGGCCCAGAGCTCATCCGGGACTCCAAACAACCTTCGGTCACCACCATACATAACTCGATACTACCGAAACGTCACGGAACCTTAAGTGTGCAGACCCTGCGGGTTCGAGAACTATGTAGACATGACTGAGACACCTCTATGGTCAATAACCAATAGCGGGACCTGGATGCCCATATTGATTCCTACATATTCTACGAAGATTTTTATCGGGCGAACCTCTATGTCAAGGATTCGGTTAATCCCGTATGATGTTCCCTTTGTTCTTCGATATGTTACTTGACCGAGATCCGATCGTCGGTATCTCCATACCTAGTTCAATCTCATTGCCGGCAAGTCTCTTTACTTGTTACGTAATACAAGATCCCGTGGCTAACACTTTAGTCACATTGCTTGCAAGGCTTGTTGTGATGTTGTATTACCGAGTGGGCCCTGAGATACCTGTCCGTCACATGGAGTAACAAATCCCAGTCTTGATCCATGCCAACCGAACAAACACCCTCGAAGATACCTGTAGAGCACCTTTATAGTCACCCAGTTACGTTGCGATGTTTGATACACACAAGGTACTCCTCCGGTGTCAGTGAGTTGCACGATTTCATGGTCATAGGAACAGATACTTGACATGCAGAAAATTGTAGCAATGAACTGACACGATCATATGCTACGTTTATAGTTTGGGTATTGTCCATCACTTCACTCCTAATGACGTGATCTCGTTATCAAATGACATCTCATGTCCATGGCTAGGAAACCTTAACCATCTTTGATCAACGAGCTAGTCTATTAGAGGCATACTAGGGACATGGTGTTGTCTATGTATCCACACATGTATCTGAGTTTCCGATCAATACAATTATAGCACGGATAATAAACGATTATCATGAACAAGGAAATATGATAATAACTAATTTATTATTAACTTTAGGGCATATTTCCAACACCGCACGCATGCGAGTAAGTGGTGGGTCCCATGTTGATGTGGATAACTGGTGGGTCCCGCGTGTCATAACTCAAATCGGTAACCCCCTTAGTTTTGCATTTCATGGTTAAACAGAGCCATGTCACATTGCAACTATAGTTTGCTTCAAATATATCGCGCCAGAGCAATTTTCTTCAACTACGTCACACCTGTTCGATTGCATCTCAAAGATGTCACATAGGAGCTATTGACCCCATTTTATCACAGCCCCTTTCTCTAATGTGGTCAAAGGATCCACTTGTGAGCCTTCCCACAGTAGCCGGTAGCCCGAGATAGCGTTCGGAAAATGCTTTCACATGAATGCCCAATAAGTTTTTGAGAGAAATCCTCAATGGTGGTGCTGCATTTGGACTAAAGTAGATAGAACTCTTGTCCCGGTTAACTGCCTGCCCCGAACAATCAGAGTAGATCTAGAGAACCTCGTTCAGCCTAGTTGTACTCCTCTCGTGTGCACTCATAAAAATCAAACTATCATCAGCAAAACGGAGATGACTGACCCAATGTGCATGTACACTTATGCAGATCCTGCGGTCAATGTAAGCTCCACTATAATTATTCAGTAGTGATGTGAGGTAACACCCTCCGCACAAATGATAAAGAGGTATGGCGACACAGGGCACCCTTGATGGAGGCCCCTAGATGGAGTGAAATATGGAAGTAGACTGCCATTAACTTTCACCGCAAAACTGACTGAGATGACACACTTCATGATTAGGCGCACAAATTTGTCACAAAAAACTAATCTTCACATCATAGCTTCAAGAAAGTGCCATTCCATGCAATCATAGGCTTTTAACATATATAGTTTCACTTCACAAAAGGCTTTCTTGCATTTCTTCTTCTTCCTTAGTGCATGAACAGTCTCGTACGCTACCAAGACATTGTTTGTTATGAGCCGTCCCGACACGAACACATTTTGTTCGGCCTTGATCATCTCGTCCATCAATCCCCTCATGCGGTTAGTGGAAACCTTCGTTGCGATTTTATAGACGACCAGATAGAGGGAGATTGGGCAGTACTGAGATACTTTTTGTGGATTGCGCACCTTTGGAATTAAAGTGATCTCCGTATCATTGAGCCCCACTGGTAGATCGCCACCATTTAGGAAATCCCAAATAGCACTGGTGAGATCATCCCCAAGTACATCCCAATGGCGTTCGAAGAACCCCGCAGTGAATCCATCCACCACGGGTGTCTTTGAAGGAGCCATTTGAAATAAAGTGGTCTTCACCTCCTTTGTAGTGAAATCCCTTTCTAGGTGATCATTCATCGCTTCTGGTACTTGAGGGGCGACCAAATTCAGAAGCTCGTCCATGTATCTATACCCCTGGGATTGGTACAATTGTTGATAGAAGTTGAGAACTTTAGCTTTCACCTCCTCGGTTTCCTCACAAATATATCCATAGGCATGCTCGAGTACCGAGATTCTATTGATCCTCTTCCTGTGAGAAACCTGGGCGTGAAAATACTCAGTGTTGCGATCACCAGCTCGTAGCCATAGCACTCATGAGCGTTGTTTCCTCCAGATTTCCTCCTGTCGTAAATCCTCCCGGCATTGTGCCATGATCACCCTTTCTTCCATCGATGGTCCGTGATTTCCGAACTTGCATTACCCCCAGGAACCGAGATTCTCTTCCACATGCGATAACGCCTGCACCACACCGGTTAAGCCTTGCTGGCCAGCACCTTGCTGCCACATACCTCAGACTAGCTCATCGTAGCCCGAATGGGTTTGTCATACATTCTCATAACCGAAGGAGCGCTACGAACAAAACAATGATCTGACTCGACGGAACTTATGTGTGAACATTATTTGTAAAAGCCCAATCCAACCTATCTTTGACATTAGAGTTACCCTCTTAGCGATTGTCCCAGGTGTACGGTACCCCTCTCCATCCCAAGTCTTGGAAGGAGCTATGATCAACCACCTCCCGGAAAGCTCGCATCTGCCACTCACGCCTCAGATGGATATTCAAGTGTTCGTCACCGTGCAAGGTTTCATTGAAGTCTCCAACACACATCCACCTGTTGTGCATAATCGCATTCAGTGTTTGCAAGAAACGCCAGCTATGCTGCCTGTTTTCAGCTTGCGGTTCCCTGTAAAAAACCTGTGAAACGCGAGGGTTGTTCATTGATCTCCTTGCATCGCGCCATCACGTCAATGTGGGTTTGGCTAACTTTCTGGAGATCCACCATAATATCGGCAGTCCAAAATAGGCTGATACCCTCACTCATACCTTCACTACCAGTCGCGAAACATCCTACAAAATAGAGGATGGCTTGCAAACTTTCCACGCGCTTGCCCTTGATCTTCGTCTACATGACAAAGAGAAGGGTGTACTTCACAATAATTTTGCGAAATAGGAGGATCCTATTATATTCTCAACGGGATGGAGCAAAATTGCACGGGCTTAGCAATCATGGACCCGCATTTTCATACAAATCGGGATTCTAAAATAATAGTTTTGAGTGAAGTCGGAAAGAGTGACAAAAATTGACCTTTTAAAACCATTATCCCTTCAAGAAAAATAATGATAGTGTTATATTATGCTCCAAATTGAAGTATAAAGATAAAGCCCAACTTCTTATGAATGTGCGGAGTGAGGCCAGTCGCCGGTATGCTTGGGCTGAAGCGGAGTGTACCGAGACCCATCGTCGGTAGGCTATTGATTATTCGGATATATTTCTACTTGCGTGCCCTAGATGTTTGTTTAAACAAGAGAAACTCTGCAAAAACTTCTAATTATTCCTGGATTTCGTAGTATTAGATTAATGTGGTAGCACTGCCAGGTTGGGTTGAAATCTAGGGTGTTACAATTTTCACGCTCTAGACACAAGCACCCAATTCTTTTAGTTTCTGAAATTCTATCCTCTTTATTCCTTTTTTAAATAATATCCATGTTTTATTCCACATGAACTTTATAGCAAATTATGGAAAGTTTGAAAAATCATAATTTTTTAGAAACATGGTGAAGATTTATCAAAATTAATTAAGTTTTTAATAGATTTTATAATATTATCAATTAACAATACTAAATATCCATGAATATTTTAAAAGTCGTGATATTTTTAAAATCTATGATCATTTTATAAAATTTCATGTCCATCTTTAAATTTTTAAATAGTTTTCATTAATTTTCGGTTAATCTAAAAAATCAGTAAAATTTTCGCTCACGGTTTTAAAATGCAGAGCAAATAGTGGCAAGGTCGCAGGATTAAAAGGTGAGTCACTGGGCCGAATCACTTAAACGTCAGCATTTTGCCTCCTATCCTAGGACAGACGCGTGGAATAAAACCTGTTGTCTGTCTGTTGTACTTTTTTATTTTTTGAGAGAACCGTGTATGTTGTGTTAGTAGCAGGTTTAGTGCAGCAAATATTTGACAACGCACTGGTAACGAACGGTAGGTCGGCCCACATATAGTGTTATGGTGTTTCCTTATAGCCTATATTTTTAGTTTTTTTTACTAGTATAAATGCCCGTGCGTTGCCATGGCAAAAAAATTGTGAACCTGCTCCGTGAGCCATCACATGTCATTTCTTATATCCAATTCTGATAAACATTGGTAATAAGGTTACAATGTTATTGTTATTTGGAGCAAGAAGTGTGGACTTGAAGAAGCCACACCCTAAGTCTCTTCATGTTGGAAGAGTAGTGGTGCATGAAATTGTCTGTCAATTGGTCATATGTTGGTCTTTTCGGAAAATGCTAAAATTTATTTAATTATTAAAAAAATTAACATCTTTTATTTTTATTAGAATTGGAACATGTTTTGAATCCATTTTTTTCTGAACACATGTTTTTTTTAAATGATTTTTTAGATGTTGTGAAAAAATAATGTTTTTTAATTGGGACAACATTTGAGAATTTCCATATTTCTTTAAAAGTGTGAGTATAATTAAAATATGAATATTTTTTGAAAGCAGGAACAATTAGAAATGCTCATTGTCTTCAAAAACTACACGTTTTGTGTCGGTTGTTAAAAAATGATTGTTGTTGTCCGGACCATGGAGTACAGTGTTAAGAAAAGTCATATTGGTGTCCTTCGATAATGCCTCCTTCAACTTAACACTATCACCGGATGGAAGAGAAGTGGTGTATTTATTTTTAGTGGGTCAATCAGCATCACACTATCACCAGATCGAAGAGTATTGGCCATTGAAATGGGATTGTTTATACACAGTTATTTCTTAATATTCGAAAGGAAACAGGTTTTTGCCATGTTGATTTTGTTTTTCAAAAATGTTGGTTGTTTGGTTTATAAGATTAATTATGTTTCTTTTCTTTTTGCACTTCTTGGACTTGGCCTATACACAGGTATCTCATGTAGATTGTAGATTCTTTCTAAAAAAAAAAAAACTTTGGAGAGATCAAAACCACACACAAGTATCTCTTCCCGTTGCACATGACAATACAAAGAAAAATTTCCTAGCACATAATCCTACTGTGCTTGTATCCAACAGCTTGAAAAGGCGATTGAGACTCCGTTAAATCTCACTGACTAAGATTTACTGAATCTTTTTAAAATTAATAGCAAACTCGTGTAAGAAAAGTAGGTAGTCCAAACTAGCTAGCACAATCGCATGTGGATGATTAACTTTAAAATGCATATTTTCCAATCAGTGCATCTAATTCAATTTTGTTTTTACAAATATCAATTTAGCCGACTCTTTTGTATCATTACAATATTTATTATGGATATACTTATTGTGTTAAATTCACAAATACAAAACATATGCATAACAAGCACAACTCATACATAGATCCATTCATCACCCACACTTGGTTCAATCCATCATTACCGGTTTAATTAATTCAGTTACAAAAACAAGGCAACATGCTTATTTAGAAGTCGTCGTCCACGAATACATGGTCTACACTACATGCCTCCTCCCAAAAAAGTTTCGGCTTCCTCCGCCTCCTACCGGCGTCGCCGTCGGTTTGCCTCATCTCTAGAGGCCTTAGGGCCATGGTGCGTGATGGATCCCGACCTTTGTTGGCGGGAGGGCTCTATTTTTAGATGTTTCTTTAAGTTTTGTTAGGGTTTGTGTCCTGCTCGGGAAGGCAAGACTCCGGCGGCTCCCTGAAGGTGGAATAAAGTTCTCCCCGCTTTGTCCTTGTCCTGGGGTGCGTCTAGCATCGTCGGTGGGTGTGTAGATATGTGTCTCCGGTAGATCTGTCTTTGGTGAATATGCTCGGATCTACGCTACTCTTCATTGACATCGGTTGTTATAACGGTGCACTGGTGCTACGGGGTCTTAGCACGAAGACTTCATGGCTGTCTACTATAACAAGTTTTGCTCGACTCCGACGAGGGAAGTGCGATGACAGCGGAGCGCCTTCGGCTCCCTTTAGTGCTTGCACTTTTCATTAAAAGGTCTATGGATTTATATGTATTTTTTATTATTTGTGATGTTCATTGTACTATCATGATTGAAGATGAATAGATCGGAAGTTTTCGCGCAAAAAACATGCTTCTGTAGAGGAAGGTCAATGTTTATTTCTTAACTCACATACTAAAAGTACACAAAAACATATAATTACCTATTTCCCGAGTTTAAATGTTGCACTAAACAACAAATTGAATTATTCTAACTGTATTTATCTTCGAGAGGACACATTTATATACACAAGACATACATTTGCTGGTGTTTGATACTTGTGATCTACGTTGGTTTTTTTCCCAAAGAGGAGGGGATCATGCAACATAGTATAGATAAGTATTTCTCTCAGTGAGAACCAGGGTTATCGAACCAACAGGAGGGCCGCACAACTCCCAACTTCAGCACCTACACAAAAAGAGAAAACACTTGCACCCAATGCGGGCAACAAGGTTGTCAATCCTCTTGAACTCGTTACTTACAAGCAAATGAGTTGTATAGATGATAATTGATAATTATAAATTGCAAAATAACAAGTGTCGGTGTCAAAACCGGCGGATCACGGGTAGGGGGTCCCGAACTGTGATACTAGGATCGACGGTAACAGGAGACGAAGGGGATAAAAGTTTACCCAGGTTCGGGCCCTCCAATGGAGCTAATACCCTACGTCCTGCTTGATTATATTGATGGTGTATGGGAATACAGAGTTAATCTACCTTGAGATCGTATGTCTAACCCTAGATGAGTTATCCTCTCCCTATGCCCTAAAACCCTCTGGCTTATATAGATGCCGAGGAGGCCTAAGGTTTACACATGGTCAGTTACATGCTGAAGAGATAAACATGCCTATTACTACATCAAACGTGGAGCGCATGCCACATTCCTAAAAGCTTCCATGCTAGAAACTGGGCCTTCAAACTATCCAATGTTCAGTGAATAGCCCATATAGTCCGTCCCGTAGATCACAGGTCGGATATCCGAGGACCCCCTAATCCAGGACTCCCTCAGTAGCCCCCGAACTGGACTCCAACGCCAAGGGTCTTATGCTCCAATTACTACGCGAACAGAGTCTTCGGCTTGCGAGGTGAGTTCCTTTCTGCCGAACCATAGTTCGGCCTTCGATGATAAGTAGTTTTCCGCATAGTGGCACGCCTGAATCCTGTGAGATAAGTTGGTTTTGAAGGCCAAGCGTCGGGGAAAAATGATAATTCTTCCTGACGACCTCTCTGACGAAAGGTCACAGCCCACCACGACCGATAGGCCAGTTACAAGCACTCGATGCGCGGTTCGAGGCCGTTCCATCCACACGATCTATCAACATGTCGATCGTGTCCCGTTTTATACGGGATATACTTAATCACGCGTCGGCAACGGTTCGTGCATCTTGGGAAGTGAAGGGATTCACGGTGCGGAAAGGGGAGCCCAAATCGACAGACTTCATAAAAGGGGAAAGAAAACCCCAAAGGCCCCTCACGCTCTCCATTCGACTTCTCCGCCTCCTATTCCCCCGCGCCTCCAAAGCACAGATCTAGGTTTCTCCACCCCCGCTTCCGAGCTCAAAAATGGTGGGCTCCAATGGCCAGTGGGAAGTCTCCACGGTCAACAACCAGGACATAACCGACCTCAAGAAGGCCGGTTATCTTCCCATCGACATCCCTCATCGCGCGGCGGAGAAGGGACAAGCGATCCCCACCCCCAAGCCAGGCGAGTGGGTGGTGTTCATCCCCCACGTCATCAGGGGTTGAGCTTTCCGCTCCACCCCTTCGTCAGAGGTTTAATGTTCTTCTATGACCTCGATTTCCACGACCTCCCACCAAACTCCATCATGCACCTGTCCGCCTTAATACTCTTCTGCGAGGCATTTCTGCACATCGAGCCGCACTTCGGGATCTGGCTGTTGGTTTTCAACATTAAGCCAAAGTGCGTCAGCGGCAAGCATGCCGACTGCGGTGGTGCCGTCATCGGCACACTCACGCGCGTCGAGTGGCCGGCAGGCACCCTCTTTGACACCATCAAGGCTTGGCAGCAAGAGTGGTTCTACATCACTGAACCACAGGAACAAGGTCTGCAACCCGCCGCCGCATTCGGATCTGGTCCTCCGATCATACTAGCTTCATGGATCGAAAAGGGTCTCGTCTAGGGGTCGAGCAAGGAGGTGGCCGATCTACAAAAGTGGATCCGCTCCTTGGTCAAGAACGACACCAAGCTGGCCGATGTGGTCCAGGTAATGTTCTGTAGATGCATCCTCCCCTGCCAGCGCTGAGAAACTCCCTTGTGGGCTCGGAAACCCGACGCCGAGCCCATAGTCCAGAAACTCTTCTGCACTATGCGGGAGAAGCTATGGAAGGCGTTCTTCAAATAAATGAAGAGCTGGCCAGCCGAGGAGGAGGACAAGGACGTACACGCCGCCAAGCCGAACTCCGAGGTACGATTCGTCCTTGCTTGATTGGCTCTATACATAAA
Source organism: Hordeum marinum (assembly GCA_022496015.1). Lineage (NCBI taxonomy): Eukaryota > Viridiplantae > Streptophyta > Magnoliopsida > Poales > Poaceae > Hordeum > Hordeum marinum. Next base: position 59,865,498 of record CM039677.1, read on the forward strand.
AGGTCGATAACCCTGTGTCCGATATGTTTCTGCAGAGATGGCTGAAGAAAGACATCAACATCAGTAGTCCAGCTCCTCAGCCCGAAGACGAGAGGACCGGGATGTTAGCCAAGATGCTCGTGGAGAAGCCATATGAGGCTCCCACGAAGAAGGAGAAGAATAAGAAACCAGGTCAGGCTGGCCTTCGCATCAAGGATCAACCTGATGCTACTTCCGGAAATGCGCCTGCCTCCTCGAATCAGGAGGAGGCCGAAGAGGAGGAAGAAAAGGAGGAGGAGGTCGAGAGCGAGGGGGGAGACGACCTCCCTTGCCCCAAGAAGAGAATGGCAATTTCGGACGCCCCAGGGCATGCAGCCTCTCCTGCCCCAAAGAGGGCGTGACAAGTGCGGATGATCTTGTCCGACGACAACTCGGACTCGAGCTCCGCGTCTGAAGATGCCAAGGAGGTTCCCCGAAAGAGCCTCAGGGTCAATCCCCCTCCATCTAGGTTAGGATCCGAAGACCCTCCTTCCTATAATCAGTAAATTCAGAGTCTGCTGCCACGTAGGCTATTGGTCCTACAGCCCCCCGCGTGTCATTCCCACCAAGGTGGTATCGGATGGGGAGACCCCGCCCGCCGATCTAGCAAAGAGTGGGGATGCCTCGAACCCCCCCCACTCCAGGTGCTACGAAGGACGTTGTTGAAGTGTCGTCCCAGCCTACTCCAATGGAGACGGACGCAGGGGGCGAGGGAGATATTTCCGTGGCCGAGGCTAACACTTCGGCCACCGAAGACCAGGGGACAATTCCCTGTCCGGACACCAAGGAGGCCAAATGGATGGGCCATTAGTCCCCTGCAAGGATGTCTCTGGAGCGCACTATGCCTCCGGAGGCACTGGTCCAATCCCCGGTGGGTGATCAGGAAATCTGATCATCCCCGGCACCGCCGACCAATGGGTGGACGGCCATGGGGGAGGTTCTATCTAGCACCTCCATCCAGAGGAGCACCACACCCTTGTGGGTGTGGTACTACAGAGCGTCCAGTCCGTTGATACCGAACCGAAGGAGGCCTTCAAAGGTCTCCTTGTGGGCTTTCAAGTAAGTCACCCAGAATTTTGCGAAGTATTTTTATTTATCCGTACTGTAGACATGGTAGCCCCCGAACCCTAGGTGAGATGAACAAGCTCACCTAGGGGTCATAACTTTAATTTCGGGAAGTGAGTGCCGATGTGATGTTTGAATTGTGTACTGTAGGCTTCATCATCAGCGGCGGCCGAAAATGGTGCCGAGCTGGACGAGTGTGACGCCCTGGATTTCTGCTACAGTAACGACCTTGATCAAGCTTAATTGTTTTGCTAATCCAGTTATGATCACTATTGGAATCAACCTGGATTCAAATTTTCCTTTGAAATTAAAATTCACTTCGAAGGTGGATTTAAAAGTTTTGCAAACTTCAAATTAAAAATAATGCTTAGGTTAGAATTATTCCCTAAGCTATTCAAAAATTGGAACCAACATGCTAATTAACTAACTAAAACTGTTAATTAACTTAATTAACTTTGCTTAATTAACTTGACCTTAATTAACATGCTAATTAACTAACTAAAACTGTTAGTTAATTATCAGTCAATGACACACGGGTCCCACCCGTCAGTTTGACCCAGACAGCAATCGTGTTGACTGCTGACATCATGATGACTCAATAAATTAAATTTCAAATTTAATTAAATCTGTTAATTCCAAAAATTGATTAAGTCTTTAAAAATTAATATAAAATAATCCGTAACTCGGATGAAAATATTTTATACGCCCTCCATTCCATAATATAGTGCGATCTCGATTATTGAGCTTTAAGTTTGACCATTAATTTAACCAACAAGACCGATTGCGACGGGAGTAAAAATTGTACCATCGAAAACATGATTCGAATACGAATTCAATGATATAATTTTTATTCCCGCCGCAATCGATCTCGTTGGTTAATTTTGTGGTCAAACTTGGATTTGGGGATGCGCGGACGCACTACATTATGGAATGGAGGGAGTACATGAAAGTTGATCAAAAAATCCTACGAATCCGAATGTGCAGTCCGGTCGTCTGTTACGTGCTCCTATCATAGCAAACTTGGAACTTTTCCATCCATTTCATCTGTCCAGTAGTAGCCCGAGACCCGAGAAAATATCGTTAGATATTCTTCCGAACTGTCTATGACATGTGATACTGCGTTAGTGCATGCCTAGCTCTGCATATTGCCATGTCATACATCGTGATGCATTTGTCTGCTTTATATTTATTTTTTCTTCCCTCCTCTTCTTACCGGTAGACCCCAAGACTGACGGTGCTGTCGGGTACGACTACACCGGCGACGATCAGGCCTTTGCAACACAGCAGCAAGGCAAGCAACCCCCCTTGAGCATTCCGATATCGCCCATTCCTTTCGCTCTTATTCTTGCATTAGATTTTGCTACTGTATTAGTTAGCTCCTATTCTGATGCATAACCTGTTTTTGATAAACTATTACTATACTTGCAATAATATGAACTGCTTAGTATAGGTTGATCAATGAATCCCCAGTGACCCCGTAGTCCCAGTTGCACCTGCTTCTTTATCGACGACTCGACGACTCGAAGACCCGAAGACTCGGTTAACCGACCAACGAACCAGGCCCGTCACATCACCGCACACCCCTTTAGTATGGCACTGTAGAGCTACTACCGAGTGTTGAGGGTGATACCTTACTTAGCACTCCCGATGTTAACTCTGTAGCATAGCTAATTGATCGTGGGTATCGAGGGTGATTCCTCCTTCCCATTTATCGATAGCGACTCTTGTCATACACATACCTCGAGTGGGATCCATCAAGGGTGATTCCTCGGATATCCACTTGGTGTATAAACACACAATTACTTCAACTTGACCTTGTTTACATGTGAAATACGGGACTGGAGGGACAGGCGATACCACCCTAGTTGAGGTGGACCTAAGTTCCCGACATTCTTGAGATGGGTCGGCCCCAAGGGTACCCGCGTGTAAGATGTGGTGGGATGCGCTGGTAAGGCATCTAGAAGGGTGATGATGAGGCATGGACTAGTGAGAGAGGCCTTTGCCACACATCCTCGAGACGGGGCGACGGGACCGCACTTTATGGGCCGCGCTTGCCCCACATTAATAGAATGCTAATGGGTTGGGTATTTGATCTGAGTTGGCCGTTTGACCTTTTACGCACCAAACCTTCACGTGGGAGAAGTTATGGTTACTCAGCGTCGTTGTATCAGCCGAAGCTCTTCGGACGTCAGCAATGGAGCGACGCGTGCCGGATTGGGCTGGAAGGTATAGCTCCCGGACTGAGTGTACTAGGTATGCTTCCGGCCGCCTACGCATTGTGCAGGAGTGCAAGGGCAAGTGGGCCCACGAACCTGCACGCTTAGGATTTAGACCGGTGGGCTGGCCTCTTCGTTGAGCCTAGGTGGGGCGACAATGTTTTGGATCCCGAGGCCGGGCATTACCAGGAAAGTGTGTCTGGCCAGAGGTGATAAAGCGTGTTGGAAATGCAGTGCACCGCTGCAGGGATGAATTCATCTGTTCGAATAGCCGTGTCCATGGTAACAGGATGACTTGGAGTTGTACCTTGACCTTCTACAACTATAATTGTGACTTTAAATTGGAATTAATGTTGGCTCCGAGATTGCTTCCTCGTAGGGATACGAGGAAGAATCTCTGTGCATGGTTACTTAATAAAATTGCTACAATAAAATATTGCTATATGTGAGTTACCACTCTACTCTCTTCTAATGTTGCAAGATGCTGAAGATGCTAGTCTTCGATAGGCCTAGGCCTTCCGCCCTTTTTTCTTGCTTTCTGCAGTCAGTCCAGATATATACCCCATTCCTTGATAATGATGCATATTTAGCATAGTTCTGATGTCAGTCTTGCGAGTACTTTGGATGAGTACTCACCGCTGCTTTGCTTCCTCTTCCCCCCTCGATACGATTCTGGGTTCAGACGATGGAGCCCAAGAGATGGAGTATGCCGGAGACGGCTACTACACCACCGCAGGAGCCTACTACTACATGAAGGCGACCCCCGATCAGTAGTAGGATAGGAGGTTCCCAGGCAGGAGGCCTCACCTCTTTCGATCCGTTGTTATGTTGGTGCTATCCTTCTTAAGGCAAAACTTGTTTAACTTATGTCTATACCCAGATATTATTTGCTTCCGCTGACTCATGCTTGTCGAGCTTTGTATTTGATCCCTCGAGGCCCCTGACTTGTAATATGAAGTTGTATGACTTTAATTTGTGTCTAGAGTTGTGTTGTGATATTGATTAGTGAGTCTCTGATCTTGGTCATACGCATTGCATGTATGTTTAGCATACGGTCAAAATTGGGGGGTCACAACAAGCTATATCGGAAGCTCAAGCACTCCAAGGATGAGGTGGAAGCCCTCAACAAGAGGTTCAACGAGGCGCAGGGTAAGTCCGAACTACATCTGGATGCTTTCTCCCGAATACTGTCAATGCAGATTCCTAATGAAGTCGCATCGTAATGCAGCTTCGTCGAAAGAGATTGAAAAACTCAAGGCTGAGCTTCAACGTGCCAAAGATGAAGCGTCCATGGAGTAGGTGGCGGCCAAGGAAGCGGCCACCACACTCTCCGCCCTACGAGCCACCAGTGATAAACACCAGGCTCGTGTGACGGAGATACATGATGAGCTCGAGGACACCAGCAACAAATGCGAGTCCTTGGAGCAAAAGAATACGACGATCTCGGCCGAACTGTCCACCATGAAGTCCGATTTCCAGAAGGATCGGGTGGACATACGGTTCTTCAAGAAACAAGTTCGCCAAGCCATGGAGATATCCGATGGTAAGCCGTACTCCCTAAAGTGCGTGTTCAGAGATAGCAAATTTGAATTGCTAACCCGGGTGTGGCGATCCTCAGGCACGGCCGACGATCTCCAGAAGAGCATGGCGGATGCCAATCAGCTACTTGTCTCACGGGGAGAGGAAGACGAAGCTCGAATGTTCTGGGCACAATTCAGAGCCCTCGAGCGTCCTCCTCTTCTGGTAGAGTAGTTGAAACAGCTGATGGAGATGCACTGGATGGCGGAGGCGGCCATCAAGGACCTCTAGATCTGCCTATGGCCCGACGAGCCAGTCCCAGGCAGCTACTTTGGGTTGGTGCAACGGCTGATCGATGCGACGCCCTGCCTCGACGCCATCAAGCGTTCCTCCTGCATCGAAGGAGTCCGGATGGCCCTTGCCAAGGCCTAAGTGCACTGGTCGAGGCTCAATCCGATGAAGGTCGCCACCGATCCACCGCCACCCGGAAAGGAGCACCGAGGCCCCGAGCTTTACTTCGATAGAGTAATGGAGAGTACACGGGTGATAGCGTAGCAGTGTTCGGACGAAAAATATATTTGAATGAGCTTGTAATATGTCTGAAGACTTGTTTATAATTTTCAGTGATATTAGTTTCCGCACTTATATTGTTTTTGCATTCCTTTATAACTCCTGTATGGTTGTTTGATACTGAAAGATGCGAGTCGTCAGCTTCAGCCCCCACATAGATACTACATGGGGTGTCTATGCCAATGCATTGCGTTCCTTAGCCAAATTATAGGAACCCGAAGGCGATTTAGTGCGGCAGACTAGGCAATTGGACTATTATGCTTTATTTCTTTCACTTAACCGAAGGGGCGCAAAAAGGACTGCGGGAAGCGTACGATTAGCCACCGGAATTTTTGCGATGTTCGGACGAGCCGAGGCCGAAGACGAAGCCGACATCATAGTGTTTGCACAAAGGGAAAATTCCTCATATAACACGGAATAACTGCTTATGAAGGTCGAAGTGTAATACTTCTAACTTGGGGTTCACATATCGGGTCGCGTATATTATGACAGTCTGTTTTCGGCTTTCTCTCCTAAGGTACTTGACCGGACTATCCGGAAGCACAATCGCAGGGGTGATCCCTTGGCCCTTTTAGCCGAACGAGCGGAACATAAAGGGGCAAGCATAGGAGCTGGGAAACCGAACTTAATGACCAAAGACATAGTTCAGAACCGATGCATATAAAGTGAATGCCAAGACGCTGAACACACAATGGTTAAGGCGATTTTTGTTTTAAATCGAGCCCCTGGTCTATTAGCCTATGACCTCGAGTCGTACCGAACAGTTTCACGAGAAGAGGGAGGGAAAAAAGTATATGCCGAAAACAAGACAAATAAGGCGTACATGCGCCATGCAATTTCGCATTTCCTCAACTACTCTTAGAAGTCGGATTGCCGAAGCAGCTGTTTACAAGTATGTGATAAGGAATAAAGTCCCGTAGGAGCTGCTGTACCAGGGGTCTTCAAATTAGTCACCAGTCGCCTTCGATATGCCATGTTGCTAGTTGACTCCTGCTTTGGATGTACCTTTATGGGTGTTGGTGCGGGTGGACTTTGCGAACAAAATCTTGAAAGGCCGTTGTGTTAAAGGTGGGCTTTAAACCATGGGCAGGCTCTTTAGGAGCGCATGCAGTTTGTCTAAAGACGTGTTGATGGTAACAGTTCGGAACAACCGAACGCCTATCGTAAGTTCCCCACCGCTACCCATGGAATCTTAAGTGCAAAGTTGTGTATCAACACATACTTTGCTGGTCCTGAGGTTGTGCGGTGTGGGGCGAGTCCCTATTGAGGGGAGGAAGGAGGGTCCGAGTGTTCGACCTGAATCCAAACTCACTTCCCGGCCTTCCGTGCCTTTACGGCAAATGCCGAAGCTTGTCGGTCGTCTTTGTAGCTGAATTCGACCGCCTGTGCTAGTGCATGTCCTCCGTTCTAAGGGACCACTCTATATTGCCGTTGACAGTGATGACCCCCTTGGGGCCCGACATCTTGAGCTTGAGGTATGCATAATGCGGGACCGCGTTAAATCGGGCAGACGCCGTCCGGCCGAGCAACACGTGATAGCCGTTGCGAAAGGGCACAATGTCGAAGACCAAGTCCTCGCTGCGGAAGTTATCGGGCGAGCCGAACACAACCTCCAGGGTTATAGAGCCCGTACATTGGGCCTCAACACCTGGGATCACCCCCTTGAAGGTAGTTCTGCTGGGTTTGATCCTTGACGGATCTATAGCCATCTTCTTCACCGTGTCTAAGTAAATCAGATCGAGGCTAATTACTCCATCCATTAGGACTTTAGTGAGGTGACACCCATCTATAATGGGATCTAGGATGAGGGCAACCAAGCCCCCATGTCGGATACTGGTCGGATGGTCGCGTCGGTCGAAGGTGATCGGGTATGCTGACCATGGGTTATATGTAACACCCCGGACACATCTTCTTCACCGTGTCTAAGACAATTAGATCGAGGCTAATTCCTCCGTCCATTAGGACTTTAGTGAGGTGACACCCATCTGTAATGGGATCTAGGACGAGGGCAACCAAGCCCCCATGTCGGATACTGGTCGGATGGTTGCGTCGGTCGAAGGCGATCGGGTATGCTGACCATGGGTTATATGTAACACCCCGGACACACCCGCCGGTGGTCGTTACTCCTGGCGGGATCTAGACTGGCCTCACAGATCAATACTAGTCTTTTTTGCGCACTTTGTCCTCACTCATGCGCACCCGGGACCAACTTCCGGTCGGTCACCCATCCTAGAATTACTCCAAGCCAAGCACGCTTAACCTGGGGGTTCTATTTGATTGGGCTCCCGGAAAAGAAGGAATTCCTTATTGATATGAGTAGTCTATCATCCCTAATAAGCCAGGCTATCACATTATACTTCGGAGCTACGGGCTCCATGGCATAGACCTCCCGAAGGGCCCGCTTTCTCTCTTTCTTAGGTATGTGGGTGGCGTATATCATATTCACCATTTTGACTTCGGGAGGGAATTTCTTTTGACTGCCACCTATTGGACCCCGAGGCTCTTCTTTGTCCTTGCTGCACGAGCTCTTGCCCTGGTCTTCGGGTTGTATTTTGTCAGCCTATTTAAACACCCAACAATTGCGGTGTGTGTGATTGGCCGGCTTCTCCGAAGTTCCATGAATTTGGCAAGTCCTATCCATGATCTTCTTGAGTTGAGTGGGTTTGTCACGATTTCCTTTAGGGGGCTTCTTCTGCTACCCGGGTCGGGAGTTGCGGAATCCGGCATTAACTGCCGTGTCATCAGTGTTGTTGTTGTTGTGCCGACGTTTGTTCTTATTGCGCTTCGGCTTTGAGTTGCCATCCTGGGCTTCAGGTGCCACAGGATCTTCAGAATTGTGGCTGCGTCTTGCTAGCTAGTTATCTTCGCCCGCACATAAGCGGGTCATGAGGGAGGTAAGGGCGAACATAGTTCGAGGCTTGTCGTGGCCTGCTGGTGGGCCAGCAATTCATCCCAGATATTTTGCCGAAAGGAGGCAATGGCCTCGGTGTCAGGACAATCGACAATTTGGTTCTTCTTAGTTAAGAGGAGGCAGACTCGCCGGGCTTTTGGACGACGTTACTAAGGTCGGAAGAGTCCGGCGGGCGGACATAAGTCCCCTAGAAGTTAGAGCGAAATGCATCTTCCAAGTTTCCCAGCATCCTATGGAGTTTTCGGGGAGGCTGTTTGACCAGTGCCGAGCTGGCCCCTTAAGCTTAAGAGGTAAGTATTTGATGGCATGGAGATCATCTCCTCGTGCCATATGGATATGGAGGAGGAAGTCCTCGATCCATAAAGTTGGGTCAGTGGTCCCATCATACTGTTCTATATTTAGCGGGTTTAAACCCTTCGGGGAACTGATGCCACATTACTTCATCCGTGAAGCATAGAGGGTGAGCGGCACCTCTGACCCGAGCTATGTCCCGTCTGTACTCGGCGTTTGTATGGGATCGGTTGCATTCCCGGCCTCTATTATTTTGGTCAAACCATGGTCTATATTCTCCCTGTCTATCCGGTGAGTAATCTCTTGATACGTAGATGGATCTTGTATGACCTGCTCTATGATTTAAGTCGTCGCACAGGTCGAACCGGTAATTGGGATCGAATGGCTCCTTACCCTGTCTTCGAGGCATCGCCGGTACATAACCGGTGTCTTTTGCCACTCTGTCATGCCCACGAGGAGGGTGGTCCGGCTCGTCATAAGTGGTATGATGCGAAGACGGAGTGTCAGTGAGCTCATCGTCGAATTGTGGTAGCAGCCTCCTCCGAGGGTCGCTTTTAGGCTGGTTTGATAGACCAGCGTCATATACTTCCTCGGCTGAGAGGACTTTCGTCCATCGATTAGTGAGGTCATCCTGTTCAGATTTGAGTTGCCGCTCTTTAGCCTTCAGGCTGCGAGCCGTTGCTTTGAGCAGTTGCCTGATTTCTTCCTGATCCTCAAGGTTATCAGGGATGCACAAGTCATCGGCTTCTGGTAGGTCTTCCTCCTCAATGGGGGGCGGGGGGAGGCAATCGTCGCCTTCGGGGTTCTTGATGGTATCGGGGTAGTTTTGGTCCGCAGATTCGTTCGGACCCTCAAACGGGTGCTCGGGCACATCGGGATGATCGTGATCGACAGGGGCGTTGCTATCCCTGCTGCTGATAATAGTTCTTCTTCCCCTTTTGCTTTTGGACCGCTTATGCGATTTTTGGTGCCTTGATGGCGCGTCGCCCAATTTGTCACCGTCGCTGTGAGGCGTGTTGTCGCCGTTCGTGGCGGGAGTATCTACCATGTAGACGTCATATGTAGAAGTGGCGGTCCAATTCTTGGTGTGAATGGGAGTGGGAGCACGATCCTCTTCATCCATATATTCTGCCTCCTCGGAGGCATAGTCTAGCACGTCGGTTAAGTCTTCGATGGTGTCTATCAAGTGGGTAGTGGGTGGGTCAAAAAATTTGTCCTGGCCCGAACTGTAACTGGGCCGGGCATAGATCGGTGTCGGATCGTCAGTGATCTTCATCGATGAGAATTGCTCCAAGGCCTCGTCGACTGCTGAGGGCCCGATAGGATCCAACTGTTCAGGACTTGTGGAGTTAAACCCCATGAAGCCCACCCATGGGGAGTGTTCGGTAGGAACATATGTCCGGTCATATGGCTTGATGGCTAGGCCAGTGTTAAAGATCGGACTGCCGCCATGGGTGACCCCATTGTCATGTCCGACGAAGGGGCTCGAGGTTAAGGCCTCCGAGTCCTTGAGGGTTACGGACGAAGACGTGCCCCCATTTAGTGACAAGTCGCCTCAAGAGTCGACAGAAAACTCTAGGTTTCCGAATCAAACTTCCTGGTCGGGGGCGAAGTTCTCCACACGGCCTAGATGGCCGGTGGAATCAGCATGCAACACAACGCTGCCGAAGGCGAAGATCTTCCCAGGGACGAAAACGTCCATGTTGCGGACCTCTTCGTTGATGACCAAGCGAGGCGTCGATTCCATCTTGCTCACAGAGGAACTCTCAATGAAAGCACCAATGTCGGTGTCAAAACCGGCGGATCTCGGGTAGGGGGTCCTGAACTGTGAGACTAGGATCGACGGTAACAGGAGACGAAGGGGACACAAGTTTACCCAGGTTCAGGCCCTCCAATGGAGGTAATACCCTACGTCCTGCTTCATTATATTGATGGTGTATGGGAATACAGAGTTGATATACCTCGAGATCGTATGTCTAACCCTAGATGAGTTATCCTCTCCCTATGCCCTAAAACCCTCCGGCTTATATAGATGCCGAGGAGGCCTAGGGTTTACACATGGTCGGTTACATGCCGAAGAGATAAAGATTCCTATTACTACAGCAAATGTGGAGCGCAAGCCGTATTACTCAAAGCTTCCATCCTAGAAACTAGGCCTTCAAACCATCCAATGTTCGGTGAATAGCCCATATAGTGTGGCCCATAGATCATAGGTCGGATATCCGAGGACCCCCAAATCCAGGACTCCCTCAATCCCAAAGCTAAAATTTAGCCACCCTTATTCTTATGAATGAATTTGATCACATAATACAAAAATCTAGGGAAATTGTTGATCATTTTGGGAAAAGTCATGAAAACCTGGTAATATGAGATCCTTTACGAAAGCAACTACATGTTAAGAATTTTGCTTGGAAATAATCAAATTTTTGATGAGAATCTTAAAAAGGAAGTCTCCGTTTTAGATATGACCCAAGAAACTTTTAATGATGTTAATCAATAATATTCTTGGATTGTATCTGGTAATAAAAAAGGATACATAGATGGACAACTTGATAGTGCTAAGACTGTTTTTCAAGTTATGTTTGCAAAACCTCTTGACGAGAATACTTCAATGAAGAAAAAGAAGAAATATGACAATACTTGAATCTATGCGTTATGCCTAGCTAGGGGCGTAAAATGATAGCACTTGTTGGGAGGCAACCCAATGAATAAAATTTATTTTATCTTTTCATTTCTGTTTTTTGAGTGTTTCACTACTGGAATTCAGTTATTTGCCGTCTGCCATTTCTTTGCCGTCTGCTGGCAGATGGCAAAGAGTGTCTTTATCGTCAGCTGCCATAAAGTAGACGGCAAAGAGCTGACTGATGGAAAAGGTTCTATTGTTTTTACTTTATGTTTTGACTTTGTATCAATGAACATTGTGAAACTTGCTACCTATGGATGAAACTATTTGGAATATGGATGAAACTATGCATGTATGGATGAAACTTGCACTTTTGATTTGGTATGTTTGTTGGATGATCATATATATGTGCTTGTGATATGGCACGAATATACTTTCTATGAATTATATATATATATCATATATGTTCTTGTGAAAATGATTGGATATAACAAAAATTGGGAGGGAGGTAGACGACAAAGGGGGCACGGGGGGGGGGGGGGCAGACGACAAAGCGGTGAGGTCCATTAGCCACCTCTAACGGAGACACCGTCAGCAGTTATCAACCATGCCCTTTACCGTCTGCAAGCTGACGGCAATGATCCTTTGCCATCCGCTGGGCTGAAGCAGACGGCAAAGAACCCCTTTGCCGGAGCTAGCTGGGCCCAAATTTGTGCCATCCGCCTTTGTGCCTTTGCCGTCTGCCATGGTAGATGGCGAAGCGCCTAATTCCTGTAGTGTTTACACAATTATGCCTCTATTATGATTGTGTTTTTATGTTTTATTTAGTGTTTGTGCCAAGTAGAACCTTTTGGATGATTCATAAGATGAGTATAAACAATGCTGAATCTGAAACGGAAACTTTGACTCCAGTGTGCGAATTTTCTTTTTTTACTAGAGCATGGTAATGAGCTGAAATATTAAAACATTATTTCTATAAAAATTCTTTATGTTGTCCTATTTTTTCAGAATTTGTAGAGTTACATAAGTATGGTTAGAGTAAATATTACTACAGACTGTTCTGTTTAAGACAGATTTTGTTTTCATTGCAATGCGTGCTTGTTTTGATGAATCTATGGCTTGTATTGGGGGGTATAAGTCATGATAAAGTTAGAATACAGTAGATATAATGCAATAATAAAATATGAATGGGTTTCCAATAGTACTAAGGGTGGTAATTTGCTTTATTATACTAACGGATCTCACAAAGATTTTGTTAAGTTTTGTGTGATTGAAGTTTTCAAGTTTTGGGTGAGATCATGATGGATGAAGGTATAAGGAGTAAGAAGAGACTAAGCTTGGGGATGCCGATGGCACCACACGATAATACCCAAAGAGGAACAAACAACTAAGCTTGGGGATGCCTCGAGTGGCATCCCCTCTTTCTTCTAACAACCATCCGTATTTTACTTGGAGCTATATTTTTATTCGTCACATATCATGAGTTTTGCTTGGAGCGTCTTGTATTATATGAGTCTTTGCTTTATTTTATTTTTACCCTTGTTGTTCACACCTATTTGAGAGAGCCAACATTATGCTATGATTTGTTAGAATTGCACTATATTCTTCACTTAAATTTTTTGAGCTATGGAATTGCTCTAGTGCTTCACTTATATCTTTTTGAGCATGGCGTGCTTTTACATGTTTGAAGCAATCATATCATGCTTCACTCTTATTAATTTGAGAGTTAGTAAATTTTGAAGAAATCCTCTCATGCTTCACTTATATTATATTGAGAGAAAAAACTTTTATTCTCGTGTTCTTCACTTACATTTATGTGAGCTTGTCAAAGAGCAATGGCAATATACGAAACTAGTCCCAAAGTGATAAATATTCAAGGGGGATGTAATAAACACTTTCATGAAGATCATTGGACAAATAAAAATTGATTCCTTGTAATAGTTTTGAGACATGATGTTAGTAATATGTGAGTTATGTTGGTGAGTAATTATGCTTAGTAAAAATATTGATGTTAAGGTTTGTGATTCCCTTTACAAGCACAAAAGTCAATAGTTTTGAATGAAATTACATCCTACTTATGGTGCATTATCCGGTGTTAGTTATGCTTAATGCACTTGTTTATGTGAATTTTCGTTCTTGGTTGGTTGCTTCTCAATCTATTTGCTAGCCTTCACTTGTACTAAGTAGAAATACTACTTGTGCATCCAAAATCCTTAAACCCAGTTTTGCCATATGAGTCCACCATACCTACCTATATGCGGTATTTCCATGATGTTCCAAGAAAATTTGTATGTGCCATCTCTAATTTTCAAAATGAATTTCCTTTTCGTGTGCTCGTACCGCTCATGAAGTGGAAGGGGGTGACTGATATTTTCCATGCTAGATGTGTTATTGTCAAGATGAGTGTTTATTCACTTTTCATTGCATGAGAGTATGGCGGTAATAGGGATGCCCAGTCCCGAAATGAAAAAAGAAAGAAATTTACTTTATGTTGTCAACTAATAAATTTCTTGGAAAGTGTTGGTATGGAAGGCAACTTTGGATTCGGCTAGCCATGGAAAGTGAAAGAATGGTGGAAAAAGGAATAAACTTTATTTTCTGTTTGGGAACCGCTTATGATATACCTAGCATGGAAAGGTATTGAAAGCTCTCGGTCGTTTTTGTTTCCACAAAAGGCATGCTACCCAAAATATTTTTCAATTTAAACCTTGAGCTCTGGCACCTCGACAAATCCCTACTTCCCTCTACGAAGGGCCTATCTATTTAATTTATACATTTTTTTACTTGAGTCTCCATCTTCTCTTATAAAGCACCAACTAGGGGGACTATGATCGTACTTGAGCATTAGGTGTAGCTAATATTCGAGTGTGTTTCATGAATGGATGAATGATTGAGCATGATGGGCTAGGGATAAATTTATTTAGTGTTGCTATTTTGAAAGACATGATTGCTTGCTGATATGCTTGAGTAACAAAGTCTTTATGTCAAAACTAGACTATTGCTTTGAACCATATAAAAAGACCAAATGTCAATGCTACAGAAGAAAAGAATATGTGATGAACATGTTAGGCAGCATTCCACATCAAAAAATCTGTTTTTGTCATTCACCTACTCGAGGACGAGTAGGAATTAAGCTTGGGGATGCTGATACGTCTCCAACGTATTTATAATTTTGGATTGTTCCATGTTGTTATATTATCAATGTTGGATGTTTTAAAATCATTTTATAGCAACTTTATATCATTTTTGGGGACTAACATATTGACATAGTGCCAAGTGCCAGTTGATGTTTTTTTGCTAGTTTTTTACTTTGTAGAAAATCAGTACCAAACGAAGCCCAAACATCGTGAAATTTTTTGGGGATTTTCTTTGGGCCAAAAGACATCCAGTGGGCCAAAGAAGTACCAGAGAGGAGGGCCGAGGTGAGCAGTAGACACCAGGGCGTGCCAGAGGCCCCAGGCATGCCGTGGTGGGTTTGTCCACCCCAAGATGCCTCTCCACCGCCTATCAGCTCTATAAATACCCAAATATTCAAAAAAAAACTAGGAGAGTCAACAAAACACAATTCCAGCTGCCGCAAGTTCCATAACCGCGAGATCCAATCTAATACCAGCACGGAGAGGTGCATCGTCTTCATGGGTGCCTCTCTGATGATGCGTGAGAAGTCCACCATAGACCTACGGGTCCATAGGTAGTAGCTAGATGGCTTCCTCTGTCTCTTTTGATTCTTAGTACAATGGTATCTTGGAGGTCTATTTGATGTAATATCTTTTTGCGGTGTTTTTGTTGGGATCCGATGAATTTTGAGTTCATGATCAGTTTCTATCATTGAATATTACTTGAGTCTTCTTTGATCTCTTATTTGCATGATTACTTATATCCTCGTATTTCTTCTTCGAATCTTTGGTTTAGTTAGGCCAAGTAGATCGATTTTTCTTGCCATGAGAAGAGGTGCCTTGAGACGGGTTCGATCTTGCGGTGTCCTTTCCTAGTGACTGAAGGGGCAGCAAGGCACACATGAATCGTTCCCATTAAGGATAACTAGATAGGATCTATTCCTACATGAATTGATCTTATTGCATTACTCCGTTTTTCCATGAACTTAATACACTAGATGCATGTTGGATAGTGGTCGATGTGTGGAGTAAGAGTAGTAGATGCAGAATCGTTTCGGTCTACTTATCTTGGACGTGATGCCTATATAATGATCATTTCCTTGGATATCGTCATGATTATTTGATCTTCTATCAATTGCCAAACATTAATTTGTTCACCCATCTTGTTTTATACTCATGAAAGAAGCCACTAGTAAAACCTACGCAAACATTAATTTGTTCACCCATCTTGTTTTATACTCATGAAAGAAGCCACTAGTAAAACCTACGGCCCCGAGCCTAATTTGAAGAGTTCAAGCAAATTGAGAGTGAAGTTTAAGATCATCGTGACAAGAAGATAAAAATGTCTGCGATATGATGGTGGAGGTGAATATCTGAGTTACGAGTTTGGCATACAACTTTAGACAATGTGAAAGTCGTTTGACAACTCACGCCACCTGGAACACCATAGTGTGATGGTGTGTCCGAACATCATAGTCGTGCTCTATTGAATATGGTGCGTGCTATGATGTCTCTTATCGTTTTGCTACTATAGTTTTGGGGTTATGCATTAGAGACAACTAAATTCACTTTAAATAGGGCACCATCTAAATTTGTTGAGATGACACCGTGTGAATTATGGTTTGATAGATACCTAAGCTGTCATTTCTTAATGTTTGGGGCTGCGACGCTTGTGTGAAAAAATGTTTTCACCTAATGAGCTCGAACCCAAAGCGGACAAATGCATCTTCATAGAATACCCTAAGAACAGTTGGGTGAACCTTCTATTTCAGATCCAAGCATAAAGTGTTTGTTGCTAAAACTGGGTCCTTTCTCGAGAAAAAGTTTCTCTCGAAAGAATTGAGTGGGAGGAAGATGTAACTTGATGAGGTTGTTGAACCTTTGCTTCAACCAGAGAGTAGCGCAACGCAGGAAGATGTTTCTTTGAAGCCTACGTTAGTTGATGAGGAAGTTAATGCTGATGATCATGAAGCTTCAGATCAAGTTACTATCAAACCTCGTAGGTCGACAAGGACGCGTACTACTCCTGAGAGGTACGGCAACCCTGTCTTGGAGGTCATGTTGTTGGACAACGATGAACCTAAGAGCTATGGAGAAGCGATGATGGGCCCGGATTCCGACAAATGGTTAGAGGCCATGAAATCCGGGAAAGGATCCATGTATGAAAACCAAGTATAGACTTTGGTAGACTTGCTCGTTGGACGGCAGGTCGTCGAGTACAAATGGACCTTTGAGATGAAGACAAACACTGATGGTAAATGTTACCATTTATATAGCTCGACTTGTCGCAAAGAAGTTTCCGACAAAGTTCAAGGAGTTGACTACGATGAGACTTTCTCACTCGTAGCGATGCTAAAGTCTGTTGGAATTATCTTGGCAGTTGTTGCATTTTTCAATTTTGAAATCTGGTAGATGGATGTCAAAACATCGTTTCCTTCCTTAAGAAAAGGTTGTATGAGATATAACCAGAAGGTTTTTGTCAGTCCTAAGGATGCTTAAAGGTGTTAAATCTTCAGTGATCCTTGTATGGGCTGGAGAAAGCATCTCGGAGTTGGAATATATGCTTTGATGATGTGATCAAAGTTTTTGAGTCTATACAAAGTTTATGAGAAACTTGTCTTTACAAGAAAGTGAGTGGGAGCACTATAGAGTTTCTGATAAGCATATGTGGTTGACATAGTGATTGGAAATGATGTAGAATTTCTGGAAAGCATAAAGGGTTGTTTGAAAAGCGTTTTTCAAAGGAAGACCTAGATAAAGCAACCTAATTGTTGAGCATAAAGATCTATAGAGATGGATCAAGATGCATGATGAGACTTTCAATGAATACATACCTTGACAAGTTTTTGAAAGAGTTCTAAATGGATCAGTCATAGAAAGAGTTCTTGCCTGATTTGTAAGGTGTGAAGTTGAGTAAGACTCAAAGCTCGACCATGGCAGAAGAAAGAGAAAGGACAAAGGTCATCCCCTATGCTTTAGCCATGTGCTCTATATAGTATGCCATGCTGTGTACCGCACCTGTGTGTGCCTTGCCATGAGTCCCTCAAGGGGTACAAGGGTAATCCAGGAGTGGATCACTGGACATCGGTCAAGATTATCCTTAGTGACTAAAGACTAAGGAAATGTTTCTTGATTATGGAGGTGATAAAGAGTTCATCGTAAAGAGTTACGTCGATGCAAGCTTTAACACCAATACGAATGACTCTTAGGAGCAATACAGATACGTATAGTAGAGCAGCCATTTGGAATAGCTCCAAGTGGAGTGTGGTAGCATTGTTTACAGTTTGACATGGAGATTTGCAAAGTAGACACGGATCAGAATGTCATAGACCCATTCACTGTAAGACCTCTCTCACATGCAAAGCATTATCGAGCCCCGGAACTCATTGGGTGTCAGATTCATAACAACGTGAATCACATGGTGATGTGAACTAGATTATTGACTCTAGTGCAAGTGGGAGACTGTTGGAAATATTCCCTAGAGGCAATAATAAATTGATTATTATCATATTTCCTTGTTCATGATAATCGTTTCTTATCCATGATATAATTGTGTTGATCGGGAACTCAGATACATGTGTGGATACATAGACAACACCATGTCCCTAGTATGCCTCTAATAGACTAGCTCATTGATCAAAGATGGCTATGGTTTCCTAGTCATGGACATGAGATTTCATTTGGTAATGGGATCACATCATTAGGAGAATGATGTGATGGACAAGATCCAAACAACAAACGTAGCATATGATCGTGTTAGTTTATTGCTACTGTTTTCTTCATGTCAAGTATATGTTCCTATGACCATGAAATCATGCAACTCACGGATATCAGAGGAGTGCCTTGTGTGTATCAAACATCGCACGTAAATGGGTGACTATAAAGGTGTTGTACAGGTGTCTCCGAGGGTGTCTGTTGAGTTGGCATGGATCAATACTGGGATTTGTTACTCCGTGTGACGGAGAGGTATCTTAGGGCCCACTCGGTAATACAACATCACAATAAGCCTTGCAAGCAATGTGACTAAGTTTTAGTTACGAGATCTTGTATTACGGAACGAGTAAAGAGACTTGCCAGTAACGAGGTTGAACTAGGTATGGAGATACCGACGATCGAATCTCGGGCAAGTAACATACCGAAGAACAAAGGGAACATCATACGGAATTAATTGAATCCTTGACATAGAGGTTCAACCGATAAAGATCTTCGTAGAATATGTAGGAACCAATGTGGACATCCAGGTCACGCCATTAGTTATTGACCGTAGAGGTGTCTCGGTCATGTCTACATAGTTCTCGAACCCGCAGGGTCTGCACACTTAAGGTTTGGTGATGTTTCGGTAGTATAGAGTTATGTATGGCGGTGACCGAAGTTTGTTCGGGGTCCCAGATGAGATCCGGACGTAACGAGGAGCTCCGAAATGGTCCGGAGGTAAATATTCATATATAGGAAGTCCTGTTTTGGTCGCCGGAAAAGTTTCGGGCTCATCGGTAGTGTACCGGGAGTGCCGGTAGTGTACCGGGAGGCCACCGGGAGGGGTATTTCGACCCAAGAGGCTACATGGGCTGTAGGAGGGTGTAAACCAACCCTTATTGGTCTGGTGGAACATGCATAAGAGGCCCATGCGGCTGGAGAAAAAAGTCCTAAGAGAAAAAGTGAAAAAAGGAAAAATAGGGTGAATCCTAGTCCTACTAGGATTGGAGGTGGACTCCACCTCTCCCTCTCTCCTTCGGCCGAAGCAAGGAGGCCTTGGACCTTGTGCCAAGGCCTCTACTCCTCTCCTCTTATATATACTGGAGGTTTTAGGGTTTTTGCACTAGAATTTCAGCCACGTGCTACCCGTTCCTCCAGTGCATAGTTTCTCCTCTAGATCGGATTTTTGCAGTGCTTAGGCGAAGCCCTGCCGGAATTGCTCCACAACCATCGCCGGGGCGCCGTCATGCTGCCGGAGAACTCTCTTCTGCTCCACTCCTTCTTGCCGGATCAAGACGGTGGAGTTCGCCATCAAGTTGTACGTGTGCTGAACGCGGAGGTGCCGTCCGTTCAGCGCTAGATCGGAAGGATCATGATCAAGTTCGTGGGACGGATCGTGATCAAGTTCGTGGGACGGATCGTGATCGGATCGCGGGACGGATCGTGATTGGATCGCGGGACGGATCGTGATTGGATCGCGGGAGCACGGCGATTTGGTTCGCGAAGACGTTCGACTACACCAACCGCGTTTCTTAACGCTTACCGCTTAGCGATCTACAAGGGTATGTAGATCCACTCTTCCTCTCGTAGATGCTAATCACCATGGATAGATCTGCGTGTGCGTAGGAAAAATTTTGTTACCCATGCAACGTTCCCCAACAGTGGCATCATGAGCTAGGTCTATGTGTAGATGAGATCTCGAGTAGAACACAAAAGGTTTGTGGGTGTTGATGCTTAGATTGCTTCCTCCCTTGGTCGGATTTTGGTTCAGCGGTATTGTGAGATGAAGCGGCCCGGACCAACATTACTCGTACGCTTACGAGAGACCCATTCCCTTGACCGCAACTTGTTGCATAGATGGCTTGCGGGTGCCAGTTTCTCTCACATTAGTTGGATCGGATTTGACAAAGGCGGTCCTTGAGAAGGTTGAAAAGCAACTAGTGTATCACCGTTGTGGTTTTTGCGTAGATGAGAATTGTTCTTGCTAGATACCCGTAGCAGCCACGTAAAACATGCAACAACAATTAGAGGATGTCTAACTTGTTTTTGCAGGGTATGTTGTGATGTGATATGGCCAATTACATGATGTGATATATGTGATGTATGAGATGATCATGTGATGTATAGATTATCACGACTTGCATGTCGATGAGTATGGCAACCAGCAGGAGCCATAGGGTTGTCTTTAATTATTGTATGACCTGCGTGTCAATCACTAAGCGCTATGTAATGCTTTACTTTATCGCTAAACGATAGCAATAGTAGTGGAAGCATGTTGGGCGCGACAACCCCGATGGCGACACGTTGATGGAGATATAGATTATGGAGATCATGGTGTGTTGCGGGTGACGATGGAGATCATGCCGGTGCTTTCAAGATGGAGATCTAAAGCACAAGTTCATGGCCATATCATGTCACTTATGAATTGCATGTGATGTTAATCCTTTTATGCACCTTGTTTTGCTTAGTACGACGGTAGCATTATAAGGTGATCCCTCACTTAAATTTCAAGATGAATTGTGTTCTCCCCGAGTGTGCACCGTTGCGAAAGTTCGTTGTGTCGAGACACCACATGATGATCAGGTGTGATAGATTCTACGTTCACATACAATGGGTGCAAGCCAGTGTTGCACACGCAGAACACTCGGGTTAAACTTGACAAGCTTAGCATGTACAGACATGGCCTCGGAACACAAGAGACCGAAAGGTCGAGCATGAGTCATATAGTAGATATGATCAACATAATGATGTTCAACATTGAAGCCACCTCAACTCACGTGATGATCGGACTTGAGTTGGTGGATTTGGATCATGTGACACTCAGATGACCTGAGGGATGTCAATTTGAGTGGGAGCTTTAGTAATTTGATTAACTAAACTTAATATCTTGAGCAATAGTCTAAGTAAACTTTGCATATTTATGTTGTAGATCAATGGCTCGGGCAGTAGCACCCCTGAATTTTAATGCGTTCCTAGAGAAAGCTAAGTTGAAAGATGATGGAAGTAACTTTGTTGACTAGGCCCGTAATCTGAGGATTACCCTCACGGCTTCCCAGAAATCATATGTCCTTGATGCACCGCTTGGTGACCAACCAGAAGACATGACCTCCGAAGACGTTAAGAATGTTTGGGAGGCACGTACTGGAGATTATTCAATAGTTCAGTGTGCAATATTGTATGGCTTAGAACCAGGACTTCAAAGACGTTTTGAATGTGATGGAGCATATGAGATGTTCCAGGAGTTGAAGTTTATCTTTCAGAAGAACGCCCGGATCGAGAGGTATGAAACCTCCGATAAGTTCTATGCTTGCAAGATGGAGGAGAACGGGTCTATCAGTGAACATATACTCAGAATGTTTGGGTATTCAACTCGTCTAGCAGAGTTGGGAATTGCCCTTCCGCCAGAGGCGATCACTGACAGAGTTCTTCAATCACTGCCACCTAGTTACAAGAGCTTTGTGATGAACTATAACATGCACGGGATGATCACGTCAGTCGCCGAGCTGTTTGCGATGCTAAAAGTCGCTGAGTCTGGAATCCAGAAAGAACACCAAGTGTTGATGGTCAATAAAACCACCAGTTTCAAGAAAAATGGCAAGGTCAAGGGCAAGGGCAAGAAGGGTAAAACCAAGAACGATGGCAAAGTAGTTGCTACACCTGTAAAGAAGCCCAAGCATGGACCCACGCCAGAAACTGAGTGCTTTCATTGCAAGGGAACTGGTCACTGGAAGTGGAACTGCCCCAAGTACCTGGCTGACAAGAAGGCGGCCAATGACAAACAAGGTATATGTGATATACATGTTATTGATGTGTACCTTACTAGCTCTCGTAGTAGTGCCTGGGTATTTGATACCGGTTTGGTTGCTCACATTTGCAACTCAAAGCAGGAACTATGGAATAAACGAAGGCTGGCAAAGGACGAAGTGACGATGCGCGTGGGAAATGGTTCCAAGGTTGATGTGATCGCCGTCGGCATGCTCTCTCTTCGATTACCATCGGGATTAGTGATGAACCTAAATAATTGTTATTTAGTGCCTGCGTTAAGCATGAACATTATATATGGATCTTGTTTATTGCGAGACGGTTACTCATTTAAATCAGAGAATAAAGGTTGTTCTATTTATATGAGTAATATCTTTTATGGTCATGCACCCAATGATAGGGGTTTATTCATATTGAATCTTGATAGTGATGACACACATGTTCATAACATTGATGCCAAAATATGTAGAGTTGATAATGATAGTACCACTTTCTTGTGGCACTGTTGTTTAGGTCATATTGGTGTAAAATGCATGAGGAAGCTCCCTGCTGATGGACTTTTGGAGTCACTTGATTTTGAATCACTTGACACATGTGAACCATGCCTCACGGGCAAGATGACTAAAACACCGATCTCTGGTACAATGGAACGAGCGAGTGACTTATTGGAAATCATACATACTGATGTGTGCGGTCCAATGAATGTTACAGCGCGTGGTGGATATCGTTATTTTCTCACCTTCACTGATGACTTAAGTAGATATGGGTATATTTACTTAATGAAGCACAAGTCTGAAACGTTTGAAAAGTTCAAGCAATTTCAGAGTGAAGTTGAGAATCATCGTAACAAGAAGATTAAGTTCCTGCGATCTGATCGAGGAGGTGAATATCTGAGTTATGAGTTTGGCAGTCACTTAAGACAGTGTGGAATTTTTTCATAGTTGACACCGCCCGGAACACCACAGCGTAATGGTGTGTCCTAATGTCGTAATCGAACCTTATTAGATATGGTGTGTTCTATGATGTCTCTTGCTGATTTGCCACTATCGTTTTGGGGTTATGCATTAGAGACAGCTGCATTCACTTTAAATAGGGCACCATCAAAATCCGTTGAGACAATGCCATATGAACTGTGGTTTGGCAAGAAGCCAAAGTTGTCGTTTCTTAAAGTTTGGGGATGTGATGCTTATGTCAAAAAGCTTCAGCCTGAAAAGCTGGAACCCAAAGCGGAGAAATGCGTCTTCATAGGATACCCGAAAGAGATAGTCAGGTATACCTTCTATCTCAAATCCTAAGGCAAAGTGTTTGTCGCTAAGAACGGAACATTTCTTGAGAAAGAGTTTCTCTCGAAAGAATTGAGTGGGAGAAAAATAGAGCTTGATGAGGTTATTGAACCTTTACTTCAACCAGAAAGTAGCGCAGCGCAGAAAGATATTTTTGTGGAACCTACGACGGTAGAAGAGGAAGTTAATGATGTTGATCATGAAGCTTCGGATCAAGCTGCTATTGAACCTCGTAGGTTGACAAGGCCGCGTACTACCCCTGAGTGGTACGACAACCCTGTCTTGGAAGTCATGTTGTTTGACAATTATGAACCTACGAGCTATGGAGGAGCAGTGATGGGCCCGGATTCCGAGAAATGGTTAGAGGCCATGAAATCCAAGATGGGATCCAAGTATGAAAAAAAACTATGGACTTCGGAAGTATTACCTGAAGGGCGAAAGGCCATTCAGAACAAATGGATCTTTAAGAAGAAGACATACGCGGACGGTAATGTCACCGTCTATAAAGCTCGACTTGTGGCAAAGTGTTTTTCACAAGTTCAAGGAGTTGACTACGATGAGACTTTCTCACCCGTAGAAATGCTTAAGTCTATCAGAATCATGTTAGAAATAGCTGCTTATTTCGACTATGAAATTTGGCAGATGGATATCAAAACAGCGTTCCTCAACGGTTTCCTTGAGGAAGAGTTGTATATGATGCAACTCGAAGGTTTTGTCGATCCAGAGAATGCTGACAAAGTTTACAAACTCCAGCGATCCATTTATGGACTGGTGCAAGCATCTCGGAGTTGGAATAAGCGCTTTGATGAGGTGATCAAAGCGTTTGAGTTTATACAAGTTTATGGAGAAGCTTGTATTTACAAGAAAGTGAGTGGGAGCTCTATAGCGTTTCTAGTATTATATGTGGATGACATATTGCTGATTCGAAATAATATAGAAATGCTGGAAAGCTGAAGGAATATTTGAACACGAGTTTTTCAATGAAGGACCTAGGAGAAGTTGCTTTCATATTATGCATTAAGATCTATAGAGATAGATCGAGATGCTTAATAGCACTTTCACACAACACATACCTTGATAAAGTTTTGAAGAAGTTCAAAATGGATCAGTCCAAGAAGGGGTTCTTGCTTGTGTTACAAGGTGTGAAGTTGAGTAAGACTCAATGCCCAGTAACTGCAGAAGATAGAGAAAAGATGAGTGTCATCCCCTATGCTTCAGCCATAGGCTCTATCATGTATGCAATGTTGTGCACAAGACCCGATGTCAGCCTTGCCATAAGTATGGCCGGAAGGTTTCAAAGTGATCCTGGAATGGAGCATTGGCAAGCGGTCAAGAATATCTTTAAGTACCTGAAAAGGACTAAGGAAATGTTTCTCGTTTATGGAGGTGATGAAGAGCTCGTCCTAAAGGGTTACATCGATGCAAGCTTTGACACTGATCCGGATGACTCTAAGTCGCAAACCAGATACGTATTTATTCTTAACGGGGGCGCGGTAAGCTGGTGCAGTTCCAAGCAAAGCGTGGTAGCTGATTCTACGTGTGAAGCGGAATACATTGCAGCCTCGGAGGCGGCAAAGGAAGGTGTCTGGATGAAGCAGTTCATGACAGATCTTGGAGTAGTGCCCAGTGCAGTGAATCCAATGAGCATGTTCTGTGACAACACTGGTGCCATTGCTCTAGCCAAGGAACCAAGGTTTCACAAGAGGACGAGACATATAAAGCGACACTTCAACTCCATCTGATATTACATTGAGGAGAAGGACATAAATATTTGCAAAGTGCACACGGATCTGAATGTTGCAGACCCGTTGACTAAACCTCTTCCAAGAGCTAAACATGATCAACACCAGAACTGCATGGGTGTTCGATTCATTACAATGTAAATCACATAGTGATGTGAGCTAGATTATTGACTCTAGTGCAAGTGGGAGACTGTTGGAAATATGCCCTAGAGGCAATAAATAAAGTGTTTATTATTATATTTCCTTGTTCATGATAATTGTTTATTATCCATGCTAGAATTGTATTAATTGGAAACATGGATACATGTGTGGATACATAGACAAACACAATGTCCCTAGTATGCCTCTAGTGAACTAGCTCGTTGATTGAAAGATGGTTAAGGTTTCCTAGCCATGGACATGAGATGTCATTTGATAACGGGATCACATCATTAGGAGAATGATGTGATGGACAAGACCCAAACTACAAACGTAGCTTATGATCGTGTCAGTTTATTGCTACTATTTTCTTCATGTCAAGTATATGTTCCTATGACCATGAGATCATGCAACTCACGGATATCGGAGGAGTGCCTTGTGTGTATCAAACGTTGCAACGTAACTGGGTGACTATAAAGGTGTTGTACAGGTGTCTCCGAGGGTGTCTGTTGAGTTGGCATGGATCAATACTGGGATTTGTTACTCCGTGTGACGGAGAGGTATCTCAGGGCCCACTCGGTAATACAACATCACAATAAGCCTTGCAAGCAATGTGACTAAGTTTTAGTTACGGGATCTTGTATTATGGAATGAGTAAAGAGACTTGCCAGTAACGAGGTTGAACTAGGTATGGAGATACCGACGATCGAATCTCGGGCAAGTAACATACCGAGGAACAAAGGGAACATCATACGGGATTAATTGAATCCTTGACATAGAGGTTCAACCGATAAAGATCTTCATAGAATATGTAGGAACCAATGTGGACATCCAGGTCCCGCCATTGGTTATTGACCGTAGAGGTGTCTCGGTCATGTCTACATAGTTCTCGAACCCGCAGGGTCTGCACACTTAAGGTTTGGTGATGTTTCGGTAGTATAGAGTTATGTATGGTGGTGACCGAAGTTTGTTCGGAGTCCCGGATGAGATCCGTATGTAACAAGGAGCTCCGAAATGGTCTGGAGGTAAAGATTCATATATAGGAAGTCCTGTTTTGGTCGCCGGAAAAGTTTTGGGCTCATCGATAGTGTACCGGGAGTGCTGGGAGTGTACCGGGAGGCCACCAGGAGGGGTATTTGGACCCAAGAGGATACATGGGCTGTAGGAGGGTGTAAACCAGCCCTTAGTGGGCTGGTGGAACATCCACAAGAGGCCCATGCGGCTGGAGGAAAAAGGCCTAAGAGAAAAAGTGAAAAAAGGCAAAATAGGGTGAATCCTAGTCCTACTAGGATTGGAGGTGGACTCCACCTCTCCCTCTCTCCTTCGGCCAAAGAAAGGAGGCCTTGGCCCTTGTGCCAAGACCTCTCCTCCTCTCCTCTTATATATACTGGAGGTTTTAGGGTTTTTGCACTAGAATTTCAGCCACGTGCTACCCGTTCCTCCAGTGCATAGTTTCTCCTCTAGATCGGATTTCTACAATGCTTAGGCGAAGCCCTGACGGAATTGCTCCACCACCATCGCCGGAGCCCCGTCACGCTGCCGGAGAACTCTTATTACTCTCTACCCCTTCTTGCTGGATCAAGACAGTGGAGTTCGCCATCAAGCTGTACGTGTGCTGAACGCGGAGGTGCCGTCCATTCGGCGCTAGATCGGAAGGATCGTGATCAAGTTCATGGGACGAATTGTGATCAAGTTCGTGGGACGGATCATGATCGGATTGCGGGATGGATCGTGATTGGATTGCGGGACGGATCATGATTAGATCGCGAGACGCACGACGATTTGGATCGCGAAGACGTTCAACTACACCAACCGCGTTTCTTAACGCTTCCCGCTTAGCGATCTACAAGGGTATGTAGATCCACTCTCCCTCTCATAGATGCTCATCACCATGGATAGATCTACGTGTGCGTAGGAAATTTTTTGTTTCCCATGCAACATTCCCCAACAGTCCAGCCGCTCACGACTTCAGCATTGGGTCAAACACGTAGTAGCACGTCAAACTTCTTCTCCGTAGATTGCGGCACTTGAGCCCGCCGAGTCTCTTCATGGTGTGTTCGAGTCGGATTCCGATCCGTCTGACGTGCCTTCCGCGTGCGAGAGCTGTGATCCCGCAGCAGAGATCTTGATGGCGGGCTCTCATCAGAGTTCACCGCCTGGCTTTGGCCATGGTAGGCGCGAGGCTGGCGGTCCGTCGAATGAGTAGCCGCGCCGCGAGGGGGAAGTTCTTCATACTCCCATCGTCGGCACAACTACCGAGGCTCAAGCTGTGGAGGCCGCATGCATTTGTTTGGAAGAGCTCTAGATGGAACTTGATGAGTGTGCTCGCCAGCGCCCGCCACGTCCCAGTCGACGTCAGCGATTGTTGTTTCCGACTGGATCTAATGACAACGTTGAGGTATATCGACCTCCTGTACTGAATGTTGCAGCTGCTGCTAGGATAGCAGATTCTATTCAACCATCACGGTTAGAGGCTGGTAGAGGATTGTTGCAGATCAGAGCTCTGTTAGATGCAGCGCAACGTCAGAATTCTATTGTGTCTCAATCGCGTAACAGGATACACAACAATTCACCCAGGGCGGAGACCGTTCAGTCGGCACACAACCCTGGATCGCCCTTGCGTCGTCGGGGTGGAGGTTTCCGTGAAGAGTAGGCCAAACATCAGTTTCATCGTGAAGACCACCGTCGAGTGGCAACTCCTCCGCGGAGTGGTCCGTACGTGCCCCGGCACCAGGACGATTGGCGCTCCTTCGGTGATGAGCTGAATGCAGATTTTGACGCCTGCAACCTCCTCGTTCAGAAGCAGATTGACAGGGGCAGAGCCCATAGAGAAGGACACACAGAGATTTTCTGAGTGTTAGCTCAGCTGTGGTTTCTAGTCCTGAGTGTTTCAGCAGAGCCATCCGTTCTGCAGAGATTCCCCCCAACTTCAGGTGGCGACGGGGATTGGGAAGTTTACTGGCGAAACAAAGCCAGAGACTTGGTTAGATGATTACTGAGTGGCTGTGCAAATTGGTGGCGGAAATGACAATGTCGCAATGAAGCACCTGTCCTTGATGTTAGATGGTTCAGCTCGAGCTTGGCTGAATCGTTTGGCTCCTTCCAGTATACATTGCTGGGAGGATCTTGCCCAAGTGTTTGTCCAAACCTTTGAGGGCACCTGCAAGTGTCCGGCAGGTCTGGTCGACTTACAACACTGTGTCCAGAAGCCCAATGAAACTTTGAGAGATTATATTCAGTGGTGGTCCACTCTGCATCACACAGTGGAGAATGTATCAGAACACCAGACTGTTTGTGCTTTCAAGGCCAGTGTGAGATACAGAGAGCTATATCTGAAGTTTGGGCAAACGGGTGATATTTCACTCGGCAAGATGATGGAAATTGCCACTCAGTACGCCAATGGTGAGGAAGAAGACCGCCTTCGTAGCGGCAAAGGAAAGGCATTCGCCGGTGAGACTCGCGGAAATAACAATCGGAAACACAAGCGTAAAGCTGAAGGTCCGCTTCAAGCAGAAGCAGCAGCACTGACGACTCAGTCAAAAAACAAGGGGAAAGCTAAAGCACAGTATGTCCCCAAGAAAGGAAAAAATCAGTCAGGGACTGATATCATGGATCAGCCGTGTGTAATTCACACGAGGAAAGATGGGGAAGGCAATGTGATTTTGCCCAAGCACACCACTCGGCAGTGTCCAACCCTTATCCAGCAATTCAAAGGGGACCCGCCGAGTTAGAAATCTCCTGAGAAGGGTGATGAAGATGAAGATAAAGAGACATTCCCAGATGTTACTGCTACACGGTGATCTTTGCTAATGTCGAGAGCAAGAGTCGTATGAAAGTCATCAACAGAGAAGTCAACATGGCTGTACCAGATACCCCCACCTACCTCAAGTGGTCCCAATATGCTATCACATTCGACCAGACAGACCATCTTGCTCATGTGGCCACTCTCGGTTGACAGGCTCTGGTAGTTGATCCGGTCGTGGGGGCACTCGACTTAGAAAAGTCCTCATGGACGGTGGCAGCGGCCTGAACATTCTCTATGCGGATACCCTGAAAGGGATGGGCATTCCGATGTTCCGTCTAAGTGAAAGCAACATGCAGTTTCACGGGGTCATCCCAGGAAAGAAGGCCAAGTCACTCGGCCAGATAGCATTGGATGTGACATTCGGGAATGACAAAAAATTCTGAAATGAAAAGTTGACGTTTGAAGTCGTGGATTTCCAGAGTGCCTATCATGCCATTTTGGGTCGACCTGCGTATGCACGTTTCATGGCCCGACCATGTTACATGTACCTCAAGTTGAAGATGCCAGGCCCTAAGGGCGTGATCACGGTCACCGGCAGTCGATAGCGGGTGGAAGAATGCCTCTAGCAAGGCTCCAAGATCGTCGATCACCAGATGGCATGGTTGAGCTGGAGGAGTACAAGAAAATCGCTGACCCTGCTGATTTGCCCCGCGCAAAGAAGCCGGCTTCCGAGTCAGCATTTCAGTCGGCAAGGGAAGTGAAGAAGGTGCACATCCACCCGACGGATCCTACTACTGCCCCGACGAATATCTCATCAACACTCGACAACAAATAGGAAGCCGAGCTCATCTAGTTCCTCCGTGAGAACTGGGATATCTTCGCATGGAAGCCCGCTGACATGCCGGGGGTTCCAGCGAGCTGGCTGAGCACCGTCTGAGAGTGGATCCAAAAGCCAAACCCGTCAAGGAGCATTTGCGTCGCTCAGCGGCGGAGAAGCGCAAGGCAATCAGCGAAGAAGTGGCCCGTCTCTTGCAAGCCACGTTTATTTGGGAGATTTACCACTCCGAGTGGCTCTCGAATGTTGTGATGGTGCCAAAGAAAGATAAGTCATTGCGTATGTGCATTGACTTCAAACATCTCAATCGGGTATGCCCGAAGGATCATTTTCCGCTCCCCTGCATAGATCAAATTGTTGACTCGATTGCGGGGTGCGAGCGTTTATTGTTTCTGGATGCTTACTCTGGGTACCATCAGATCCGTCTGTATGGCCCGGACAAAATAAAGATAGCCTTCATCACCCCATTCGGGTGTTTTTGTTACATGACTATGCATTTTGGTCTCAAGAATGTTGGCGCTACTTTTATGCGCATGATTCGGAAGTGTTTGCCTGACCAGATCCCTCTAAATGTCGAGGCATACATGGACGATGTAGTGGTCAAGTCCCGCAAAGGTTCCGACCTGCTGGCTGACTTGGCCGAGACATTCGCCAATCTAAGGCAATTCGACATAAAGCTGAATCTGGCCAAGTGTACTTTCGGCGTCCCTGGCGGCAAGTTACTTGGTTTTCTCGTCTCCGAGCGAGGAATTGATGTCAACCCCGAGAAAATCGGCACCATTACCCGAATGAAGACTCCCGTGCGAGTGCACGAAGTTTAGAAACTCACAGGTTGCTTGGCAGCATTGAGTCGATTCATTTCTCGTCTTGATGAGAAGGCTCTGTCGTTGTATCAATTGATGAAGAAGTCTGACACGTTCGAGTGGACTCCTAAAGCCGAAGCAGCGTTTGTCAAGCTCAAAGCCCTGCTCTCCACCGATCCGTTTCTTGTTGCTCCTTGCATCAAAGAGCCTTTGCTCCTATACATCGCGGACACTAATCAGGTCGTCAGTACAGTGCTAAGCGTCGAGCGGGAAGAGGAAGGTAAAGCTTATAAAGTCCAGTGGCCAGTGTACTATGTCTCGGAAGTTTTGTCCCCCTCAAAGCAGAGATATCCACACTATCAGAAGCTGGTTTATGGTATTTACCTATCAGCGAAGAAGGTGGCGCATTACTTCTAGGACCACTCGATTTCAGTCATTATTGATGCTCCTCTGTCTGAGATTTTCAACAACCGAGATGCATCAAGTCGAGCGGCTAAGTGGGCAATTGATCTTGGACATTTTAACATCAGATTTGAAGCCGAGAAAGCAATCAAGTCCCAAGCATTGGTAGATTTCATGGCCGAGTGGATTGAACAGCAACAGCCAATCCAGATTCACTCGGTACACTGGACCATGTTCTTCGACGGTTCTAAGATGTTGAATGGGTCCGGTGCTGGTGTGGTTTTGATATCCCCAAAGGGCGACAAGCTCAGCTATGTTTTGCAAATTCACTTCGATTCTTCCAACAATGAGGCAGAGTATGAAGCACTTTTGTATGGGTTGCGCATGGCTATCTCACTCGGCGTCAAGCGCCTGATGGTTTATGGCGACTCAGATTTGGTGGTGAATCAAGTGATGAAAGAGTGGGATGTTCGGGACCCCGCTATGACTAGGTACTGTAATGCAGTCAGAAAGTTGGAGAAGAAATTCGAAGGCCTGGAACTTCATCATGTACCCCGACTGAAAAATCAGGCGGCCGACGAACTAGCAAAGATTGGCTCCACTCGACGGCCAATTCCCAGTGATGTGTTCTTAGAGCACCTGCACACTCCTTCGGTACAAGAAGATCCTTTCACTGAAGAGCCTCAACAAGCTTTGAGTTCCAGTGATCCAACTAAAGTCGATGTTCCTACAGTGATTGATCTGGTCATGGAGATTGGACTATGCCTTACATTTCCTATATCCTCAGACAGGAGCTCCCTGAAGATGAGACAGAGGCTCGACAGATTGTGCGTCGGTCCAAGGCTTTTACTGTGATGGGAGATCAGCTATTCAGAGAGAGTGCAACCGGCATTACACAACGCTGCATTTCCCCCGAGGAAGGTCAAATGATTCTGGATGAGATTCACTCGGGAACTTGCGGCCACCATGCGTCCTCACGGACGATTGTTGCTAAAGCATACCGAGCTGGTTTTTACTGGCCGCGAGCTAATGAGATGGCTAAAGACATCGTTGATCATTGTGATGGATGCCATTTTTATACAAACTTGTCACACAAGCCGGCCTCTGCTCTGAAGACAATTCCTCTTGCCTGGCCGTTCGTTGTTTGAGGACTCGACTTGATTGGTCCCTTTCGACCCGGAAAAGGCGGATTCACTCACGTGCTAGAAGCAGTCGACAAGTTTACTAAGTGGATAGATGCCAAGCCGATCAAGAAGCTGAACTCCTGCACGACGGTCACATTCACGAGGGAGATAATTTACCGATATGACATTCCACACAACATCATCACAGACAACGACACTAACTTTGACTTGGAAGAATTCAGGAACTTTTGTAACTCCCAAGGCACCCAAGTGGATTATGCATCTGTTGCGCATCCTCAAACCAATGGACAAGTCGAGCGGGCTAATGGTCTCAATCTGCAAGGTCTGAATCCTCGTCTCATGCGCGATTTGGATCATGCCGCTGGAGCCTGGGTAACTGAGCTGCCGTCTAATTTGTGGGGTCTGAGGATGACGCCTAATCGGTCGACTGGACGAACACCTTTCTTCCTGGTTTATGGAGCCGAAGCTGTCCTTCCGAGTGATTTGTTTCATAACTCTCCTCGGGTGGAACTCTACTCCGAATCTGAAGCTGAACAAGCCAGACAAGATGGTGTTGATCTCTTGGAAGAAGAGCGAGAAATGGCTCTGATCCGGACTACAGCCTATCAGTAGGAGTTGCGGCGTTTCCACGCGAAGAATGTCAAGAGTCGAGCGTTTCATGAGGGAGATTTGGTGCTCCGAGTGGATCAACAGCGGCCTCACAAACTTGCTCCGGCATGGGAGGGTTCCTTTGTCGTTACTAGAGTGTTGAACAATGGAGCCTATCATCTGTACAATCTCAAGAAATAAATCGACGAGCCGCGGGCCTGGAATGCAGATTTGCTTCGACGCTTTTATACTTAGAGACAGAAGAGTTTGATGTAATGAAATGTTTCATCTATGCAAATTGAGACTCCTACTGTTTGTTGTCGATTCTGATCGTACAGTTTCATATTTGGGAATACTCCAAGTGATGAGAAATCCTCACACTCGGGGGCTTAGCTGCGAACATGTTTCACCTAAATTGAAAACCCTGTCGGGTGGATAGCAGTCCATTCACTCGATGGCTTAGCTGCGAATCGTCATTCGCCTAAGTTCTAAACAGCTCCGAGTGATGAGCAATCCTCACACTCGGGGGCTTAGCTACGAACATGTTTCGCCTAAGTTAAAAACACTGTCGGGTGGATAGCAGTCCATTCACTCGACGACTTAGTTGTGAATCGACATTCGCCTAAGTCCTAAACTACTCCGAGTGATGAGCAATCCTCACACTGAGGGGCTTAGCCGCGAACATGTTTCGCCTAAGTTAAAAACCTTGTCGGGTGGAGAGCAGTCCATCCACTCGATGGCTTAGCAGCGAATCGACATTCGCCTAAGTTCTAAACTACTCCGAGTGATGAGCAATCCTCACACTCGGGGGCTTAGCTGCAAACATGTTTCACCTAAGTTAAAAACCTTGTCGGGTGGAGAGCAGTCCATCCACTCGACAGCTTAGCTACGAATCGACATTCGCCTAAGTCCTAAACTACTCCAAGTGATGAGCAATCCTCACACTGAGGGGCTTAGCCACGAACATGTTTCGCCTAAGTTAAAAACCTTGTCGGGTGGAGAGGAGTCCATCCACTCAACGGCTTAGCTGCGAATCGACATTCGCCTAAGTTCTAAACTACTCCGAGTGATGAGCAATCCTCACACTAGGGGGCTTAGCTGCGAACATGTTTCACCTAAGTTAAAAACCTTGTCGGGTGGAGAGCAGTCCATCCACTCGACAGCTTAGATACGAATTGACATTCGCCTAAGTTCTAAACTACTCCGAGTGATGATCAATCCTCACACTCGGGGGCTTAGCTGCAAACATGTTTTGCCTAAGTTAAAAACCCTGTCGGGTGGACAGCAGTCCATTCACTCGACGGCTTAGCTCCGAATCGACATTCGCCTAAGTCCGAAACTACTCCGAGTGATGAGAAATCCTCACACTCAGGGGCTTAGCTGCGAATCGACATTCGCCTAAGTTCTAAACTACTCCGAGTGATGAGCAATCCTCACACTCGGGGGCTTAGCTGCGAACATGTTTTGCCTAAGTTAAAAACCCTATCGGGTGGACAACAGTCCATTCACTCGACGGCTTAGCTGCGAATCGACATTCTCCTAAGTCCGAAACTACTCCGAGTGATGAGCAATCCTTACACTCAGGGGCTTAGCTGCGAATCAACATTTGCCTAAGTTCTAAACTACTCTGAGTGATGAGCAATCCTCACACTCGGGAGCTTAGCTGCGAACATGTTTCGCCTAAGTTATAAACCTCGTCGGGTGGAGAGCAGTCCATCCACTCGACAGCTTAGTTGCGAATCAACATTCGCCTAAGTTCTAAACTACTCCGAGTGATGAGCAATCCTCACACTCGGGGGCTTAGTTGAGAACATGTTTCGCCTAAGTTAAAAACCTTGTCAGGTGGAGAGCAGTCAATCCACTCGACGGCTTAGCTGGGAATCGACATTCGTCTAAGTTCTAACTACTCTAAGTGATGAGCAATCCTCACACTCGGGGGCTTAGCTGCGAACATGCTTCCCCTAAGTTAAAAACCTTGTCGGGTGGATAGTAGTCCATCCACTTGAAGGCTTAGCTGCGAATCGACATTCGCCTAGGTTCTAACTACTCCGAGTGATGAGCAATCCTCACACTCGGGGGCTTAGCTATGAACATATGTCGCCTAAGTCAAAAAGCAAATATAGTCGAACAAGCGATTAAAAGCCAAATACGGGTAAAATCTACAAGATAAATCGTGGATAAATGTTTCGTAAAGAAGCAAAGGTGCTCAGGCCTAAGGCCTGAATGAAGTTTTAAAGGATACAGTTCCACTCGGCATACCGAGGCGAATAAAAGTGTTTCTTCCAAAGGTCAAGTTTTTTAAGCATCCGACGAGCTGGCTGGCTCGACAAAAGTGTCCAAGTCGATGCCATGTGCGATTCTGGTGGCTGCTTCGATGAAGGTTTCCATGAAGTCCTCAAACTGGAGTTTCTTCGTGTTAACCACTCAGAGCTCCTTTAGCTTCTCTTCCCTCACGTCCCTGCAATGGACCCTAACGAGTGACAGCGCCACGTCGGCCCCGCAGCAAGCAGCAGATTTTTTCCAGGCCTACACTCGACTTGGAAGTTCGTTCAGGCGAGCCATCATGGAGTTGAGGTCAAGCTAAAGGGTATCCTCAGGCCATAGCTCCTTTTGAATTCTCTCCATTGCAGATTTCAGTCGGACCAGATATGCCTGAAAGCCCTGGAGCCGGAAATTGAGTCTGAGCATGTTCATGGCCACCGCATCCATGACATGTGACTTAGTGGGATCCAGATTGGGCTCAATCTCCTCTGTCTCCTTCTCGAAGTCCTGGAAGAATTCCGTTGAAGAGTGGGAATGGGAGGAGAATCGATGAGTTATGACCTTCAAGGATTTTACAAAGTTCGGTCGACAAGAAACACTCACCGTCGAGCATGATGTACATCTTCCTCGAGAATTCGCCCAAGTGCTTCTCTAGGTCGTTGCTCCTTTTGTTCAGCTTCTCGGCCCTTTTGACGAGGTCCACGCGCTCCTGCTTCAGCTTTGCGTTCTCCTCCTCTAGCTTCTTGGCGGTCGCTAGCTTCTGATCTGCAGCTTCGGTTTTATCCCTGGCCCCCCATTGGGCGCCGGCGAGTGCTTTGTCCTTCTCCTCCAGTGCCTTCTTCATGGAATCTAAAGAAACAACATTGTTGAGTCGCACTTGGAGTCAATGATTTTCATTGCGCACGTCTGTTCGAGTTAGAGAACTCAGTTCAAAACATGTAAAGTGAAGATGAGAATGCAGAGAGTGGACAGTAATTACCTCACAGAGACTTCAGCTTAGCACGCGCTCGCTCCAGAGCATTGTTGGAGGCTTCTAGATCCACACGCGGTCGGTTCCTTTCATTCTCAAGATCCTTGTACTGCGTTCCAAGTTCGCAAGCCCTCTGAAACCAACAAAATAAAGAAATTCAATCGGCAAGTAATACCAAGGACGGTCGGCTGGGCAATGAGTACTGTCAAATGACTGTCTTATTACCCTGGAACAGCATTATATAATGTCTGGGGGAAGAAAAATTCAAGCAAAAGTCCGCTCGACATGTCGAGTGGTTCTGGCACTCTGCGTGTCGTGGACAAATTCAAAGTTGTTTCTTTCAAGACCTCCGCCGGTGCAAGCACCCGCCGGTGGTCTCGGGGACTACACCTAGTGGGTGCACTCAGAGTGCCCCCACTAAGATGGTTAACGCTCGATCTGTCGAGTAACTCGTCAGAAAAAATGCACTTGACATGTCGAGTGGCGCTAGTAGTACGCGTATGGCGAAAATCCAGATTGCAAGTTCTCAAGACTACAACATATCGTCTGCGATTAGCAGTAGCCTTGGGGACTACACCTAGTGGGTGCGCTTAGCGTGCCCCCACTGGTTATTGAAACATTTGACAAGGTCAGCCCTGTCAGAACATTCATCCGTCACTCGACCCGTCAAGTGATGCGCCTCCTCACTCTATGAAGTGCAGTCTATCCTTATGTAGCGTCATATCATGGTTTATCAATGATGTCCATGAAACCTACAAGGTAGCTTCGGAATGGTGCGATCTAAGGCGAAATGTATCCCGTATACAACAAACTCTAAGACCCCTGCTAGTGCAAGCACTCGACAGCGGTCTCGGGGACTACACCCAGTGGGTGCACTTAGCATGCCCCCACTGGTTCTGCCAACTCTCGACATGTCGAGTGGTAGAAAACATCCATCGTTGGAGTATCCGTCACTCGATCCGTCGAGTGATGCCCCTCCCCACTCTGTGAAGTGTAGTCTATCCTTATGTAGCGTCATATCATGGTTTATCAATGATCTCCATGAAACCTACAGCGTAACTATGGAGTGGTGCGATCAAGAGCAAACGTATCAAGCATACGACATACTCTAAGACCCTTGCTGAGGCAAGCACTCGACAGTGGTCTCGGGGACTACACCCAGTGGGTGCACTGAGAGTGCCCCCACTGATCTAAAACCTACTCGATTAAGACCCGATCTATTCGAGTGAAGAAATTTCAAAACACTCTATGGAGTGGAAAGTAAGCACCCAGGGGTGTACGATCAAGAAAAGACAGGAATCCAATCGGAAATGTACTCACAATCGAACTTACTTGGACATTTGGTGCGGAGGGCCATGTTGGCATCATAAGCCAGCTTGCTCGCCTCGTACGCCTCCTTGGTTCGCAACATCATCTGCTCTGCCTAGATCATAGCCTCGTTTGCAGCTTCGGTTTGATCTTCCGGGACACGATGCATAGGGAAAGACGTCACACGCGGGATCGGTGTAGTAGCTGGAGCGGTTGAACAAGTCTGAACGGGCCCGGTTGGAGTTGGCGTCATGATGGTTCAGACAACTGGAGGAGCATTCGACAGAGGTATTGTAAGATCAGTTCTGATTCATGTCGAGTCGCCCATCCCCTGGGAAGACTCTGCAGTCAACCACTAAACTGTCTGCACGGATGAAGCTCTTCGTGTGTCGATGCGCGGGGCGTCTGGCTGTTCCTCGTCATCTTCAAGTTGGATGACCTCTGCAACGTCAATCGACAGTGTTAACTTTTGCAAGTAATGAATCTCATAAGGTTGAACCAAAGGCTTGTTTACCTCTATGAGAAGTTGCAGCATCAGCAGTATCAATGTCCATTGCTTCCCCTCCATCTCGAGGAGGTGACGTTACAGAAGTAGCAGCTCTGAGGGATCAAACAACACTCGGTTAGCAACAACGGAAGTTCATAGTCAACAGAAAGGATTCAAAAGCAAATACTTACGTGGAGACGACAGGTACAACCATCCTCATGCGAGCCAGGGCCTTACAAAGTTTGGTCGTGATCTGCTTGGGTTGCTTGGCCGACCGCTCACTTGACTCGACAGTTGAAGGGCGACTCCGCTTTGGGTTCTTCTCACTGGGGCCCGGAGCCTTGTCCTCGCCAGCTGTCGGATCCTGGCGGGACTTGGAGCAGCGTTCGCACCGAGGAGGTGACTCAACTTCTTCCTCTTTGCTGGAGTACTCGTATTTAGCCTCGGAGTTAGATGGACTGTCGCCATCCATGTTGTCACCCTCGCTCACTACGCCGTCTGCAGGTTGGTTCCCATTGGGAACTAGCGAGTGCATGTTTGTCCATTCCTGCATAATTCCAACAAGGAAGTCAGTCTAAAAATCAATATGTATCACTCGCTAGTACAAGTATTTCAGTCGACAAAGTTCAACTTACCAAGTTTTTCGACGGGTTTTCGACTGAGTAAGGTAGGATCCTCTCGGCTCCCACGGGGTTGTCGCATGCCCCGGTGATGCTGCTAAGCCACTGCTCGACAGTCTCTTGCAAAACCTCTTATGGATGCGTCCTGGTCGAGTCTTCTGGGCCCGCATAATGCCACATGGTGTGATCTTTGGCTTGGAGAGGCTAAATCCGTCGACTAAGAAAAGTCTCTATCAGATCCAGGCCAGTCACTCCACCCCGAACCAGTTTCACCATGGCATCCACCAAGGTCGCCACCTAATCATGTTCCTCTTCAGTCACCTTTAGGGACTTGGGGGCAGCTGGGCGGTCAGATATGTAGGGGGGAAGGCCAATCGACATGTTGGGTGAAGCTGCGTCCTTGCAATAGAACCAAGTCGACTGCCAGCCTCTAACAGATTCAGGGAAAGTCATAGCAGGGAAAGAACGTTGCGCTCTCTTTTGAAGCGCCAAACCCCCACACAGCTACAACACATGAGTTTTTCCATCCGACGGCTCTGCTTTCTTCGCTGTCTGAGATCTAATCATAAAAATGTGCTTGAAGAGTCCCCAGTGGGGAGGACACCCTAGGAAGCACTCGCACAAAGTTACGAACGATGACAAGTACGCGATGGTATTCGGTGGGAAATGATGTAGCTGAGCGCCAAAGAAATTTAAGAACCCTCTAAAGAACGGATGACGGGGCATGGAGAAACCTCTTTCGACATGGGAGAGGAGGAGGACCTGCTCCCCATCGCGGGGCTCTGGCTCGCGCTCTCCCCTCGGCAACCTCCATGCTCCTTCTGCCACGAGCCCGTCGAAAACCAAGCCGTCAATGTCCTCACGGGTGACCATCGAAGGGAGGAAATCACCATGCATCCATCCCAGCGGCGTAGTGAACCGGGCAGTCGAGGGCTTCTTGCCCTTGACCTTCATCGCCCCCTTCTTGGCCCGCTCCAGCTTCTCTGTCATGCTCTTCGTCATCGGCGCGGCGACTCTCGTCAGGGAGGAACGGAGTTGGACGCCGGAGGCAGAGGAAAGTAGAAAGAATGGTCGGAGGTACTGTAGAAATTGCGGCGCGTGGAACTTTATACTCCGCTGAGTGTCTCACTGACCAGTGGGCCCATGATATCACCGCACACGCCAACCGCTGACGGCGCCTAGTACGTGGCGATATGACCGGCGCGAGAATCAAGGCATCATGCCTCCACTTGCCCTGATCGTGGCATCATCATCGCATGCGCGCGCTTCACAAATTTTCGTATCCCGCAAAATACGAGCTTGGCAGACCGACTCGTCACCTCCCAAGATTCCTTCGATTCACTCAGAGCAGAGTGAACATTGAACTTTCGCTCGGACACTCTCAAGGCTGAATGGATCCAGGCGAATGATGACGAATTCAATCAACACAAGTTCCATTGAAGCCCCGAATATCATTCAGAAGATTTGGGGTCTCGATTCCGAATCGACATCAACACCCCTATTCACCACTCGAACCCCGATCCATTCGGGGGAAAATGACAAGGATAAGTACCTAGGGTAGGGTCCTAGGCATGACTGACATACCCTACCTAAGGACACTACATTGGAGGATTTGAAGATCTCAAGCAAGCTTCCGACTGGATTCTGTGTGGTGCTTAAGTCACTCGACATGTTATCCACCCGGAGACTCCTTTCCTCACTCGGCAGTCCCGTGTCACTCGAAAGACCTCGTTCCCACTCGACACCAGAAGAGCAGAAGCCACCATCAAGAGCCCAATGGGCAGACATTAGTCCAATCCTCATTAATAGCTTTTATTACATACGTTACCAGTAACGGCAGACCTTAATCCCACGATCGGACCCTTAGATGTTGGGTAATTATGAGGGGCAACAAACTCTATATAAGCCGCCCCTCCCCTCGTGCACAAGTGTTCGCAACCATTGTAATCTCACTATTCCACATGAAAAAGCTCCCGAGCACTGAGAGGTAGGGCTGTTACCTCCACGAGAGGGGCCTGAACTCATACATACGTGTGTACACCCTCGCCGTAGTTAGGACTTTGCCCTCTCCTTACGTACCCCTACCATCTACTCTAAGGCTCGTTCCCACAACACTAATTGTTGAGCATCAAGATCTATAGAGATGGATCAAGATGCTTGATGAGACTTTCAATGAATACATACCTTGACAAGTTTTTGAAAGAGTTCAAAATGGATCAATCAGAGAAAGAGTTCTTGCCTGATTTGTAAGGTGTGAAGTTGAGTAAGACTCAAAGCTCTACCACGGCAGAAGAAAGAGAAAGGACAAAGGTCGTCCCTATGCTTTAGCCATGGGCTCTATATAGTATGTCATGCTGTGTACCGCACCTGTGTGCCTTGCCATGAGTCCCTCAAGGGGTACAAGGGTGATCCGGGAGTGGATCACTGGACATCGGTCAAGATTATCCTTAGTGACTAAAGACTAAGGAAATGTTTCTGGATTATGGAGGTGATAAAGTGTTCGTCGTAAAGATTTACGTCGATGCAAGCTTTAACACCAATCCGAATGACTCTTAGGAGCAATACGGATACGTATAGTAGAGCAGCCATTTGGAATAGCTCCAAGTGGAGTGTGGTAGCAGTGTTTACAGTTTGGAATAGAGATTTGCAAAGTACACGCGGATCTGAATGTCATAGACCCATTGACTATAAGACCTCTCTCACATGCCAAGCATGATCGAGCCCTAGAACTCATTGGGTGTCAGATTCATAACAATGCGAATCACATGGTGATGTGAACTAGATTATTGACTCTAGTGCACGTGGGAGATTGTTGGAAATATGCCCTAGAGGCAATAATAAATTGGTTATAATCATATTGCCTTGTTCATGATAATCGTTTATTATCAATGCTATAATTATGTTGATCGGAAACTCAGATACATGTGTGGATACATAGACAACACCATGTCCCTAGTATGCCTCTAATAGACTAGTTCATTGATCAAAGATGGCTATGGTTTCCTAGTCATGGATATGAGATGTCATTTGGTAACGGGATCACATCATTAGGTGAATGATGTGATGGACCAAGATCCAAGCTACAAATGTAGCATATGATCGTGTCAGATTATTGCTAATGTTTTCTGCATGTCAGGTATATGTTCCTATGACCATGAGATCATGCAACTCACTGACACCGGAGGAGTCCCTTGTGTGTATCAAACGTCACAACGTAACTCGGTGACTATAA
Source organism: Hordeum marinum (assembly GCA_022496015.1). Classification (NCBI taxonomy): domain Eukaryota; kingdom Viridiplantae; phylum Streptophyta; class Magnoliopsida; order Poales; family Poaceae; genus Hordeum; species Hordeum marinum. The sequence continues at coordinate 59,906,841 of CM039677.1, forward strand.
AGGTGCTCTACAGGTATCTCCGAGGGTGTCTGTTGGGTTCGCATGGATCAAGACTAGGATTTGTTACTCCGTGTGACGGAGAGGTATCTCAGGGCCCACTCGGTAATACAACATCACAATAAGCCTTGCAAGAAATGTGACTAAGTGTTAGTCATGGGATCTTGTATTACAGAACGAGTAAAGAGACTTGCTGGTAACGAGTTTGAACTAGGTATGGAGATGCCGACGATCGAATCTCAAGCAAGTAACATACCGAAGAACAAAGGGAACATAATAGGGTATTAACTGAATCCTTGACATAGAGGTTCGACCGATAAAGATCTTCATAGAATATGTAGGAACCAATATGGGCATCCATGTCCCGCTATTGGTTATTGACCGTAGAGGTGTCTCGGTCATGTCTACATAGTTCTCGAACCCGCAGGGTCTGCACACTCAAGGTTCGGTGACGTTTTGGTAGTATAGAGTTATGTATGGTGGTGACTGAAGGTTGTTTGGAGTCCCGTATTAGATCCAGGACATCACGAGGAGCTCCGGAATTGTCCAGAGGTAAAGATTGATATATAGAAAGTCCTGTTTTGGTCACCGGAAAAGTTTCGGGCTCATCGGTAGTGTACCGAGAGTGCTGGTAGTGTACCGGGGGACCATCGGGAAGGGTATTTCGACCCAAGAGTCTACATGGGCTGTGGTAGGATGAATACCAGCCCTTAGTGGGCTGGTGGAAGTCCCGCACAAGGCCCATGCGGCTGGGAAGAAAAGCCCAAAGAGAAAAAGGTGGAAAAAGGCAAAAGGGCTAAATAAGGAAGGAGTCCTAGTCCTACTAGGATTGGATTAGGATTCCTCCTCTCCTCCCACTTCGGCCGAAGCCTAGAGGGATTGGCCCTTGCACCAGACTCCTCCCTCTCTCCTCCTATATATACTAGAGGTATTGAGGGTTTTTACACATAGAAAACGGCAACGTGTTGCCCTCTTCTCTAGATCGTAGTTTCTCCTCTAGATCGGTTTTCAGCGGTGCTTATGCGAAGCCCTGCTGGAATAGCTCCACCACCATTGCTGCAATGCCGTCGCACTGCCGGAGAGCTCATCTATCTATTCGACCCCTATTGCTGGATCAAGAAGGCAAAGATCATCATCGAGCTGTACGTGTGCTTAACGCGGAGGTGCCGTCCGTTCGGCGCTAGATCGGAAGGACCGTGATCAAGATCGCGAGACGATTTGTGATTGGTTCGCGGGACGGATCATGATGGGGTTGTGGTACAAATCGTGATGATATTGCGGGACGGATCGTGATGGGATCGCGGGACGCTCGACGATTTGGATCACGAAGACGTTCGACTACATCAACCGCGTTTCTTAATGCTTCCCACTTAGCGATCTACAAGGGTATGTAGATCCACTCTCCTTATCGTAGATGCTCATCACCATGGATAGATCTTGCGTGTGTGTAGGAAAGTTTTTGTTTCCCATGCAACGTTGTCCAACAATCCGGTGGGCCAAAGAAGTACCAGAGAGAACGGCCGAGGTGAGCACTAGACACCAGGGCGCGCCAGAGGCCCCAGGCACGCCCTGGTGGGTTGTGCCAACCCCGAGATGCCTCTCCGCCGCCTATCAGCTCTATAAATACCCAAATATTCAAAAAAAATAGGGGTGTCAACAAAACACAATTCCATCTGCCGCAAGTTCCACAACCGCGAGATCCAATCTAACACCAGCACGGAGGGGCGCATCGTGTTCATGGGTGCCTCTCCGATGATGCGTGAGTAGTCCACCATAGACCTACGGGTCCATAGGCAGTAGCTAGATGTCTTCCTCTCTCTCTTTTGATTCTCAGTACAATGGCATCTTGGAGATCTATTTGATTTAATATCTTTTGTGGTGTTTTCGTTGGGATCCGATGAATTTTGAGTTCATGATCAGTTTCTATCCTTGAATATTATTTGAGTCTTCTTTGATCTCTTATTTGCATGATTACTTATAGCCTCGTATTTCTTCTTAGAATCTTTGGTTTAGTTAGGCCAAGTAGATCGATTTTTCTTGCCATGAGAAGAGGTGCCTTGTGATGGGTTTGATCTTGCGGTGTCCTTTCCTAGTGACTGAAGGGGCATCAAGGCACACATGTATTGTTCCCATTAAGGATAACTAGATAGGGTCTATTCCTACATGAATAGATCTTATTTCATTACTCCGTTTTCCATGAACTTAATACACTAGATGCATGTTGGATAGCGGTTGATGTGTGGAGTAAGAGTAGTAGATGCAAAATCATTTCGGTCTACTTATCTTGGACGTGATGCCTATATATTGATCATTTCCTTGGATATCGTCACGATTATTTGATCTTCTATCAATTGCCAAACAGTAATTTGTTCACCCACTATGTTCTATACTCATGAGAGAAGCCACTAGTGAAACCTACGGCCCCGAGCCTACTTTTCCAACATATCTATCTTTTTTCCACTTTTGTTTTCAGATCTATTAATCCAAAACCCAAAAATACCTTGCTGCACTTTTTATCTACTTATTTTATTTTGTGTCCTTGTGAGATCTATTTGCCCAACCAATTACAATCTAATCTATCTTTTTATCATTGAGAGCTTGACAACCTCTCTTACGCGTTGGGTTGCAAGTATTTGTTCTTTGTGTGCAGGTGTCGTTTACATAGTTGCTTGGTCTTCCTCCACGGATTGATACCTTGGTTTCTTAACTAAGGGAAATACTTAGCTTAGTTGTGCTGCATCATCCCTTCCTCTTTGGGGAAATACCGATGCAGTCTCAAGCCACGTCACGGGTCTATGTTTATCTTTTTCATCGGGTTTGGCAATTCTAGCAGATTCATCACCGAAGTAAATAACATGTGTTGGGGAACGTTGCAAGGGAAACAAAAAAATTCCTATGCACACGCAAGATCAATCCATGGTGATGAGCATCTATGAGAGGGAGAGTGGATCTATGTACCCTTGTAGATCGCTAAGCGGGAAGCGTTAGGAAACACGGTTGATGTAGTCGAACGTCTTCGCGATCCAAATCGCTGAGCGTCCCACGATCCAATCACGATCCGTCCCGATCTAGCACCGAACGGACGACACGTCCGCGTTCAGCACACGTACGACTTGATGACGATCTGCGCCTTCTTGATCCAACAAGATGGAGCAGAGAGGTGGACGAGTTCTCTGGCAGCGCGACAGCGTTGCGGCAATGGTGGTGGAGCTATTCCGGCAGGGCTTCGCCTAAGCACTGCAGAAATCCGATCTAGAGGAGAAACTATGCACTAGAGGAGAGGGTAGCACGTGACTGAAAATCTAGTGCAAAAATCCAAAAACCTCTAGTATATATAAGAGGAAGAGAGGAGGAGGCCTGGCCCAAGGGCCAACCCTAGGAGGCTTCGGCCGAAGTGGATAGGAGAGGAGGAATCCTCCTCCAATCCTAGTAGGACTAGAACTCCTTCCTTTTTTGCCTTTTTTGCCTTTTTCCACCTTTTTCTCTTTGAGCTTCTCTTCCCAGCCGCATGGGCCTTGTGTGGGACTTCCACCATCCCACTAAGGGCTGGTATTCATCCTCCCATGTCCCATGTAGCCTCTTGGGTCGAAATACCCCTCCCGATGGTCCCCTGGTACACTACCGGCACTCCCGGTACACTACCGATGAGTTCGAAACTTTTCCGGTGACCAAAACAGGAATTCCTATAAATCAATCTTTACCTGCGAACCATTCCGGAGCTCCTCGTGATGTCCGGGATCTCATCTAGGACTCCGAACAACCTTCGGTCACCACCATGCATAACTCTATACTACCGAAACATCACCAAACCTTAAGTGTGCAGACCCTGCGGGTTCGACAACTATGTAGACATGACCGAGACACCTCTACGGTCAATAACCAATAGCAGGACCTAGATGCCCATATTGATTCCTACATATTCTACGAAGATCTTTATCGGTCGAACCTCTATGTCAAGGATTCAGTTAATCCCGTATGATGTTCCCTTTGTTCTTCGGTATGTTACTCGCCCGAGATTCGATCGTCGGTATCTCCATACCTAGTTCAACCTCGTTACCGGCAAGTCTCTTTACTCGTTCCGTAATACAAGATCCCATGACTAACACTCAGTCACATTGCTTGCAAGGCTTGTTGTGATACCTTGAGATACCGCTCCGTCATACGGAGTAACAAATCTCAGTCTTGATCCATGCCAACTCAACGGACACCCTCGGAGATACCTATAGAGTACCTTTATAGTCACCCAGTTACGTTGCGACATTTGATACACGCAAGGCACTCCTCTGGTGTCCGTGAGTTGCATGATCTCATGGTCATAGGAACATATACTTGATATGCAGAAAACTGTAGCAATAACTGGGCATTGAGTCTTACTCAACTTCACACCTTGTAACACAGGCAAGAACCCCTTCTTGGACTGATCCATTTTGAACTTCTTCAAAACTTTATCAAGGTATGTGCTTAGTGAAAGTGCTATTAAGCATCTCAATCTATCTCTATAGATCTTAATGCCTAATATGAAAGCAGCTTCTCCTAGGTCCTTCATTGAAAAACTCTTGTTCAAATATTCCTCACGCTTTCCTGCATTTCTATATTGTTTGCAATCAGCAATATGTCATCCACATATAATATTAGAAACGCTATAGAGCTCCCACTCACTTTCTTGTAAATACAAGCTTCTCCATAAACTTGTATAAACCCAAACGCTTTGATCACCTCATCGAAGCACTTATTCCAACTCCGAGATGCTTGCACCAGCCCATAAATGGATCATTGGAGTTTGCAAACTTTTTCAGCATTCTCTGGATCGACAAAACCTTCTAGTTGCATCATATACAACTCTTCCTCAAGGAAACCGTTGAGGAACACTGTTTTGACATCCTTCTTCCAAATTTCATAGTCGAAATAAGTAGCTATTGCCAACATGATTCTGACAGACTTAAGCATCGCTACGGGTGAGAAGGTCTCATCATAGTCAAATCCTTGAACTTGTGAAAAACCCTTTGCCACAAGTCCAGCTTTATAGACGGTGACATTACCGTCCGCGTCCGTCTTCTTCTTAAAGATCCATTTGTTCTGAATGGCCTTTCCCCGTCCAGGTAATACTTACAAAGTCCATACTTTGTTTTCATACATGAATCCCATCTTGGATTTCATGGCCTCTAACCATTTCTCGGAATCCGAGCCCATCATCGCTCCTCCATAGCTCGTAGGTTCATTGTTGTCCAACAACATGACCTCTAAGACAGGGTTACCGTACCACTCAGGAGCAGTACGCGCCCTTGTCGACCTACGAGGTTTAATAGTAACTTGATCCGAAGCTTCATGATCATCATCATTAACTTCCTCTTCAACTGTCGGAGGCTCCACAAAAACATCTTTCTGCGCTGTGCTACTCTCTGGTTGAAGTAAAGGATCAATAACCTCATCAAGCTCTATTTCCTTCCCACTCAATTCTTTCGAGAGAACTCTTTCTCATGAAATGTTCCATTCTTAGCGACAAACACTTTACCTTCGGATCTGAGACAGAAGGTATACCCGACTGTCTCTTTCGGGTATCCTATGAAGATACATTTCTCCGTTTGGGTTCCAGCTTTTCAGGATGAAGCTTTTTGACATAAGCATCGCATCCCCAAACTTTAAGAAACGACAAATTTGGCCTCTTGCCAAACCATAGCTCATATGGCGTCGTCTCAACGGATTTCGATGGTGCACTATTTAAAGTGAATGCAGCTGTCTCTAATGCATAACCCCAAAACGATAGTGGCAAATCAGCAAGAGACATCATAAAATGCACCATATCTAATAAGGTTCGATTACGACGTTCGGACACACCATTATGCTATGGTGTTCCAGGTGGTGTCAACTATGAAACAATTCCACACTGTCTTAAGTGACTGCCAAACTCATAACTCAGATATTCACCTCCTCGATCAGATTGCAGGAATTTAATCTTCTTGTTACGATGATTCTCAACTTCACTCTGAAATTGCTTGAACTTTCCAAATGTTTCAGACTTGTGTTTCATTAAGTAAATATACCCATATCTACTTAAGTCATCAGTGAAGGTGAGAAAATAACGATAACCATCGCGCGTTGTAACATTCATTGGACCGCACACATCAGTATGTATGATTTCCAATAAGTCACTTTCGTGTTCCATTATTCCAGGGAACGGCATTTTAGTCATCTTGCCCATGAGGCATGGTTCACATGTGTCAAGTGATTCAAAATCAAGTGACTCCAAAAGTCCATCAGCATGGAGCTTCCTCATGCGTTTTACAATAATATGACCTAAACGGTAGTGCCACAAGAAAGTGGTACTATCATTATCAACTCTACATCTTTTGGCATCAATGTTATGAACATGTGTATCATCACTATCAAGATTCAATATGAATAAACCCCTCACATTGGGTGCATGACCATAAAATATATTACTCATATAAATAGAACAACCATTATTCTCTGATTTAAATGAGTAACCATCTCGCAATAAACAAGATCCAGATATAATGTTCATGCTTAACGCAGGCACTAAATAACAATTATTCAGGTTCATCATTAATCCCAATGGTAATCGAAGAGAGAGCGTGCCGAGGGCGATCACATCAACCTTGGAATCATTTCCCACTCGCATCGTCACTTCGTCCTTCGCCAGCCTTCGTCTATTCCGTAGTTCCTGTTTTGAGTTGCAAATGTGAGCAATCGAACCGGTATCAAATACCCAGGCACTACAACGAGAGCTAGTAAGGTACACATCAATAACATGTATATCATATATACCTTGTTTGTCGTTGGCCACCTTCTTGTCAGCCAGGTACTTGGGGCAGTTCCGCTTCCAGTGACCAGTTCCCTTGCAATAAAAGCACTCAGTTTCTAGCTTGAGTCCAGCCTTGGGCTTCTTTACAGGAGTAGCAACTACTTTGCCATCCTTCTTGGTTTTACCCTTCTTGCCCTTGCCCTTGCCATTCTTCTTGAATCTAGTGGTTTTATTGACCATCAAAACTTGATGTTCTTTCAAGATTTCAGACTTAGTGACTTTTAGCATCGCAAACAGCTCGACGACTGACTTGTTCATCCCGTGCATGTTATAGTTCATCACAAAGCTCTTGTAACTAGGTGGCAATGATTGAAGAACTCTGTCAGTGATCGCCTCTGGCGGAAGGGTAATTCCCAACTCCGCGAGACGAGTCGAATACCCAGACATTCTGAGTCTATGTCCACTTATAGACCCGTTCTCCTCCATTTTGCAAGCACAGAACTTATCGGAGGTCTCATATCTCTCGATCCGGGAATTCTTCTGAAAGATAAACTTCAACTCCTGGAACATCTCATATGCTCCATGACGTTCAAAACGTCTTTGAAGTCCCAGTTCTAAGCCATACAATATTGCACACTGAACTATTGAGTAATCTCCAGAACGTGCCTCCAAAGCGTTCTGAATGTCTTCGGATGACATGTCTTATGGTTGGTCACCAAGCGGTGCATCAAGGACATATGATTTCTGGGAAGCCGTGAGGATAATCCTCAGATTACGGGCCCAGCCAACAAAGTTACTTCCATAATATTTCAACTTAGCTTTCTCTAGGAACACACTAAAATTCAAGGGTGCTACTCCGCGAGCCATTGATCTACAACATAAATATGCAAAGGTTACTTAGACTATTGTTCAAGATAATGAGTTTAGTTAATCAAATTACTAAAGCTCCCACTCAAATTGACATCCCTCAGGCCATCTAAGTGTCACATGATCCAAATTCACCAACTCAAGTCCGATCATCACGTGAGTTGAGGTGGTTTCAATGGTCAACATCATCATGTTGATCATATCTAATATATGACTCATGTTCGACCTTTCGGTCTCTTGTGTTCTGAGGCCATGTCTGTACATGCTAGGCTCGTCAAGTTTAACCCGAGTGTTCTGCATGTGCAACACTGGCTTGCACCCATTGTATGTGAACGTAGAGTCTATCACACACGATCATCACGTGGTGTCTCGACATGACGAACTTTCGCAACGGTGCACACTCGGGGAGAACACAATTTATCTTGAAATTTAAGTGAGGGATCACCTTATAATGCTACGGCCGTCCTAATAAAAACAAGGTGCATAAAAGGATTAACATCACATGCAAATCATAAGTGACATGACATGGCCATGAACTTGTGCTTTTGATCTCCATCTTGAAAGCACCAGCATAATCTCCATCGTCACCGGCACGACACCATGATCTCCATCAATGTGTCGCCATCGGGGTTGTCGCGCCCACCATGCTTCTACTACTATTGCTACCGTTTAGCAATAAAGTAAAGCATTACATAGCACTTAATGATTGACATGCAGGTCATACAATAATTAAAGACAACCCTATGGCTCCTGCCGGTTGCCGTGCTCATCGACATGCAAGTCATGATATTCTATACAACACATGATCGTCTCATACATCACACATATCTCATCACGTAATTGGCCATATCACATCACAACATACCCTGCAAAAACAAGTTAGATGTCCTCTAATTGTTGTTGCATGTTTTACGTGGCTGCTATGAGTATCTAACAAGAACAATTCTCACCTACGCATAAACCACAACGGTGATACATAAGTTGCTTTTCAACCTTCTCAAGGATCGCCTTTGTCAAATCTGATCCAACTAAAGTAGGAGAAACAGGCACTCGCCAGCCATCTTTGTGCAACGAGGTTACATGTCAGTCGATGGAACCGGTCTCTCGTAAGCATACGAGTAAGGTTGGTCCGGGCCGCTTCATCCCACAATACCGCTGAACCAAAACACGGCCAAGGGAGGAAGCAATCTAAGCATCAACGCCCACAAACTCTTTGTGTTCTACTCGAGATCTCATCTACACATAGACCTAGCTCATGATGCCACTGTTGGGGAATTTTAAAAGGGAAACAAAAAAATTCGGTTAAGAAATGCGGTTGATGTAGTCGAATGTCTTCGCGATCCAAATCGCCGAGCATCCCGCGATCCAATCACAATCCATCCTGATCTAGCACCGAACGGACGGTACCTCCGCGTTCAGCACATGTATGGCTTGATGACGATCTCCACCTTCTTGATCCAGCAAGATGGAGCGGAGAGGTGGACGAGTTCTTTGGCAGCACGACGGCGTTGCGGTAATGGTGGTGGAGCTATTCTGGCAGGGCTTCGCCTAAGCACTGCAAAAAACCGATCTAGAGGAGAAACTATGCACTAGAGGAGAGGGTAGCACGTGGCTGAAAATCTAGTGCAAAAACCGTAAAACCTCTAGTATATATAAGAGGAAGAGAGGAGGAGTCTTGGACCAAGGGCCAGCCCTAGGAGGCTTCGACCGAAGTGGATAGGAGAGGAGGAGTCCTCCTCCAATCCTAGTAGGACTAGGAGTCCTTCCTATTTTGGCTTTTTTGCCTTTTCCCACCTTTTTCTCTTTGGGCTTTTCTTCCCAGATGCATGGGCCTTGTGTGGGACTTCCACCAGCCCACTAAGGGCTGGTATTCATCCTCCCACAGCCCATGTAGCCTCTTGGGTCGAAATACCCCTCCCGATGGTCCCCCGGTACACTACCGTCACTCCCGGTACACTACCGATGAGCCCGGAACTTTTCCGGCGACCAAAACAGGACTTCCTATATAGAAATATTTATCTCCAAACCATTTGGAAGCTCCTCGTGACGTCCGGGATCTCATCCGGGACTCCGAACAACCTTCGGTCACCACCATGCATAACACTATACTACCGAAACGCCACCAAACCTTAAGTGTGCAGACCCTGCGGGTTCGAGAACTATGTAGACATGATCGAGACACCTCTACGGTCAATAATCAATAGCGGGACCTGGATGCCCATATTGGTTCCTACATATTCTACGAAGATCTTTATCGGTCGAACCTCTGTGTCAAGGATTCAATTAATCCCGTATGATGCTCCCTTTGTTCTTCGGTATGTTACTTGCCTGAGATTCGATCGTCGCTATCTCCATACCTAGTTCAACCTCGTTACCGGCAAGTCTCTTTACTCGTTCCGTAATACAAGATCATGTGACTAACACTCAGTCACATTGCTTGAGAGGCTTGTTGTGATGTTGTATTACCGAGTGGGCCCTGAGATACCTCTCCGTCATACGGAGTAACAAATCCCAGTCTTGATCCATGCCAACTCAACATACACCCTCGGAGATACCTGTAGAGTACCTTTATAGTCACCCAGTTACGTTGCGACATTTGATACACACAAGGCACTCCTCCGGTGTCTGTGAGTTGCATGATCTCATGGTCACAGGAACATATACTTGACATGCAGAAAATTGTAGCAATAAACTGACACTATCATATGCTATGTTTATAGTTTGGGTCTTGTCCATCCCATCATTCTCCTAATGATGTGATCCCATTATCAAATGACATCTTATGTCAATGGTACTAAACCTTCACCATCTTTGATCAACGAGCTAGTCTACTAGAGGCATACTAGGGACAAAGTGTTGTCTACTTATCCACACATGTAATGTGTTTCCAATCAATACAATTATAGCATGTATAATAAACAATTATCATGAACAAGGAAATATAATAATAAACACTTTATTTATTGCCTCTAGGGCATATTTCCAACAACATGCCCATAAATATTTTCTACCAAGAGATCTTTAACCATAGAAACACTAGGTTCTACTTTAATTTGTTCAGAGGGCTTACGTTCTTTAATATTAATTTTGCAAACTACAATTGATACCTTAGCATGTTCCTTTATCCTAGTAGGGAAAGGTTGTTTTTCAATATAAGCAGTAGGCACAACTGGATCAACATTGTAAATGATAGTTTCATCTTTAGCTATGAACGGTTCTTTGATTTCTTATTTAATAGGGGGTGATATTTAAAGAGGTTACTATCTCAGAGTCAAGTCCATATTTAGTGCTAAACATGCGAAAAGCATCGGTATTCATAAAAGATTTAACACAATCAAACTCAAGATTTATACCTCACTCATTACCTTCGTCGAGTTCCCAATATTCAGAGTTGTGTTTAATTCTTTCTAAGAGATCCCACTTGAATTTGATAGTCTTTTTCATGAAAGAACCAGTACAAGAAGTATCGAGCATAAATTTTTTGAATAATAATTTCTCCCGGGATATCTTGACTGGAGCATGAGTATAGCATTGACTTAAGCTTATCCCAAGCTAGAGCGATGCTTTCTCCTTCACTAGGCCAAAAATTATATATATAATTCCGATCACGAACTTGATGCATAGGGAAAAACTTTTGGTGGAATTCTAATTTCAATCGATTCCGGTTCCATGATCCAATATCATCACATAGCCTATACCATGTCAATGATTTTCCCTTCAAATATATAGGGAAAACCTTCTTATTAACTTCATCTCTGGGTAAACCAGCCAACTTAAATAATCCACAAATTTCATCCACATATATTAGGTGCATATCAGGATGTTCAGTTCCGTCTCCTGCATAAGGATTAGCTAGCAGTTGTTCTATCATACCCCAAGGAATTTCACAAACAATGTTTTCAGTAGGTGAAGTAGATTGAGGGAAAACTAATCGTGGTTCCGATCGAGGTGAAGATACCACAAACAAACACCTCAAAGGATTATTTTCCATAGTAGCAAGTGACAATAAATTTCAGCACGTAGAATCAGTTTTTCCTTACCGATTTCCACTTACCAAGAGCTCTACACTCCCCGGCAATGATGCCAGAAATGAGTCTTGATGACCCACAAGTATAGGGGGTCAACCAATAGTCCTTTCGATAAGTAAGATTGTCGAACCCAATGAGGAGCAGAAGGAAATGACAAGCCGTTTTTAGGAAGGTAATTTTTGCAAGCACTGAAATTGTAGGTAAAAGGTAGTTTGATAGCAAGATAATTGGTAACGAGCAGGTAACGGTAATAGTAAATAAATTTCAGAAAGGTAGCCCAATCCTTTTGTGGCAAAGGATGGGCCAAAAGGTCTCTTATAATAAGCAAAGCGTTCTTGAGGGTGCATGGGAATTTCATCTAGTCACTTTCATCATTTTTGTTTGATTCACGTTCACTACTTTGATAATTTGATATGTGGGTGGACCGGTGCTTGGGTGCTATTCTTACTTGAACAAACCTCAAACTTATTATTAACCCCCTCGCAAGCATCCGCAACTACGAGAAAAATATTAAGATAAAATCTAACCATATCATTAAACATGTGGATCAAAATCAGACCCTTACGAAATAGCGCATAAACTAGGGTTTAAGCTTCTGCCACTCTAGCAACCCATCATCTAATAACTACTCCAAAATGCATTCCCTTAGGCCCAAAGATGGTGAAGTGTCATGTAGTCAACGTTCACATGACACCACTAAGGGAATCACAACATTCATATCATCAAAATATCGAGCACATATCAACTTCACATGATTACTTGCAACATGACTTCTCCCGTGATCTCAAGAACAAAGGTAACTACTCATAAATGATATTAATGATCAAGATCATAGGGGTATTAAATAGCATAATGGATTTGAACATATAATCTTCCACCAAATAAACCATATAGTAATCAACTACGAGATGTAATCAACACTACTAGTCACCCACAGGTACCAATCTGAGGTTCCGGTACAAAGATTGAACACAAGAGATGAACTAGGGTTTGAGAGGAGATGGTGTTGTTGAAGATGTTGATGAAGATTGGCCCCCCAAAGATGAGAGGGTTGTTGGTGATGACGATGGCTTCGATTCCCCCCTCTGGGAGGGAAGTTCCCCTAGTAGAATCGCTCCATTGGAGGGCAAACATGCTCCTGCCCAAGTTCCACCTCGAGACGGCGGAGTTCCATCCCGTAAGTCCCATCTGGATTTTTTCTAGGTCAAAAGACCTTAAGTACCAGAAGATGGGTACCAGAGGTGGGCTAGGCCGGCCACAACCCACTAGGGCGTGCCCTAGTGTCTTGTGGTCACCAGGTGGCCCCCCTCCAATGGTTATTTGCTCCAGTATTTTTTTCATATTTCAAAATAATTCTCTGTGAAGTTTCAGCTTATTTGAAGATGTGCAGAATAGGTATCTCTGATATGCTTTTTCAGGTCTAGAATTCCAACTGTCGGCAATCTCCCTCTTTGTCTAAACCTTGCATACTATGAGAGAAAAGGCATTAGAATTACTCCATAAAGCAGTAGTATGCATAAAAACATTATAAATAACAGTAGGAAATCATGATGCAAAATGGACGTATCAATGTGGTGGGACGAGTGGGGGTGTGGGGGTCCGGCACACAAGACTGGTCATATGCGCGCCACCACGTGGGGTTGTCCGATTAGTTAGGCACTAAGATGGCAATGGGGATTACTCAGGCAGGTATATTGGAGTCCCATTCCCGTCCCCATCATCGCCCTCCCATTCCCCTCCCCGTCTCTGTACCCGTGCGCGGGGATAAAAAGTTTCTCATCCCCGTCGCCACTTCTTTATCCTTGTGGGGAAACCCAACATGCATTTAACAAACAGTATTTCAACGCAATAAAAAAATATGTTGTGGCTAAATTTGGGATTTCTTAGGTATATTTGGGCCAGATGGGTGGGGTGTGTGGAAATTTGGGTGACCAAGGGCGCAAATTACATTGGGTCTACTAATTTCAGAGCCCACATGTAAGTACTTTATGGTTAAGGTGGGTAATGCTATATATATCCCATCCCCATCCCTGTCCTTCACGCCAGGTAAGGTATTTGACCCACCATATTCCCCTGGGAGTTCAAGATGGCACTTCTTCGTGCCCTAATAGAGTAAATACCCATGGGGATGCGGGTAACGGTTTTAACCATTGCCAGCTTCAGGTGAGGCACTTGCCACGTCAAAAGTCATGCATTGGGTATATATTTAAAGCATCTCGATCATGACCGTTTTCATGCATATCTTTGTGTCTCATGCATGCGGTGGTGGTCCCCGCACGGTCTATCACCTTGGATGGCGCATGCTAGAGGGGTTTGATCAAAGGTTGATTCATCTTAGTCCGTGTTTTGGTGAAGAACATGGTGAGATTCCGCTTTCCGTGCAGACTTTAAGATTCCGTAGGAAGGTGTTCCATGCTAAAGTTTGTGTGTTGGGTATGTAAACATCACACAACACTTCCATACATATGTTTGATCCATGCTTAGACGGTGATTGTCTTTGGATACTCCTTCATGTGGTTGTCGTTGGAAAGTCCATTCCTGGGCCTGCGTGGATGTCCATCACATTGACTAACAACAAGAGAGAGGTTACCATGGTGGATTCTTCAATTGCTTTGTGTTATGGTATATAGTATAGAGGTCATTTGAGTTTCCTTACCCAAGTCTGAGCACACGCGTACATACGCGTGAATCGTTCCCATCGACGCTCGGCATACTAGTTGTATGCGTCATGAATACTCGCTCAGCGGGAGGAGGGGGACATTCCGGTTCCAAAGCATGTGCCACATCAAAGATGCACATTAAGTATATATTAATGAATTCAAAGGCAACACAACATTTTCGTACATATGTTTACGCCACCTGTAGGTGATGGTTGTCTTCGACACTCCACCACATGGTTATCGACGTCACGCCCATTCATGGGCCTCAGTGGACGTCCATCCTATTGACCCATAAAGGGAGAGGTTTGACCAAAATGTTGATTCTTTGGTCAGGATGGCCATAGTGCACCTTTGACCGAAAAAGATATGGGGTGGTTTCACCATGCTGGATTCATGTAAATGTTTCATTTTCGTGTTACGGCATAGGTGAGACACGAGACCTGTTTGGGGGGGGCGTATATTCGTAGCATGGATTCCCCCTCCCACCGACACGAAGTGGCGACGGAGGAGACATGTCCCACATGAAAGTTACGCATTGGGTATTTTTAACGATCAAATTCCCCTATGCATACATATTTTTGTTCCACATGTAGGCGTGTATGTGTTCTGACCCCTTTCCCGCATTTTTTTTATGAAATGCTCCTATATATTATTATTCTAGGAGAAAATAGAAAATGATTCGAATGTAACAACCATTTGCGATTGTACACTCAACAGACACCATTCCCTCCGACGTTGACACATCAGCATGGTCCACTGGCGGGTGCCGGACACGATTGGGCTCCACGAGAATTCCCTCGAAGAATAACTACCACCTTGAGCCATTTGAAAAATGGCAATTCCACAAGTTTTTCCTATTTGATAGCACACACTTATTATGTTTCTATTGTGTGCGATGTTTGTTGCTCCCGCGTTGGCCGCGCTGCTTCAATCCTGTAATCTAAATTTTCAGTAGCCTTGGCATCCTGGCATTTCACTCCCGCCTAGTAAAATTTTCAGTAGCCACGCGAAATTTCCTCAAACACCACCTTCCCCCACTCCCCATGACAAAACCTCTGCTCATATTACGCAAGAAAAGGAAAATCTCTGCTCCCGCACGCATCACTCCTCTTCCTCACTCGAACCCTAGCTAGCTGCCGCCGCCCCGCTATCGGACGACTCTATTGCATGCATCGCTCCACTATCATCCTCTTTAGGCCATCCCGTGACTATCTCAAAGTACACATGAAGATCCATCACAAGGGGGTTGGACTAGAGTCGTTCGTGCAATAGATAGTAGTGCTCCTCCATGTCGAATGCACGCACAACTCACCCCATAGTGTCAGCCCGCAAAGCACCCACTTTCCCGCAGATCCCCATCCCCATCCTCACCCACACTCCAGACCATCGCAGCCTTAGCCCGTATATGGTTCCTGGGGAGCTGGATGAGTGAATGGCCAAAAAGAGGTATATCGAGGCATGTCCACTGGACGACGGAGAGGTGGCCGCTGAGGCCCCTCGGGGAAGCTCACTACGATGACTGGCCCAGGGCTTTTAACGAGCGGGCTCGTGCATGTCTGTATGTCCCGGCAGTCGGCCAGGACATTGAACTCGTCGATGGTGATGGCTTGACACGAGCTATGCCACATGTTAACAAACGCACCCCACCCCTTCGGGTTGAACCTCCTTGGATATCCTCCATGCCGCCCATCGTTGATCTACTCTGCTTAGCTGTCAGGATTTTGCCTTCATCGCCATCGAGACCCTTTTGTCATTTCTGAAGGTCGCATTCTATTATATAGCAGTGGCTCGGAATCATCACTGCCAAGTCAGACCTCATTGACTATGACAACAACGACAAGGATGCCCTACCCGTCTCTTCAATGGGGAAGTAGCCCATCCATGACATCAAGGACATCACCCTGCAGACGTGTTCCTACAAAGGGAAGGAGCTAAGCTACCACAATAGGGAGCACAGGTGCGCACCCCCAGTCCAGGCTCTTCCAAGGGGTATGCATTGTAATGTTCAAAAGTGCTATTTGATATGATGGAGTATGCATTGTTTAGTTCAATTTCAGTGCATATGTTTGGTCGTCTCTAGTGAGCATATACCTTGTTTAGTGTGATATGTGGTTGTTTGTAGTGAACATATGTACAGTTTCATTGCTAGATTTGGTTGTTCAATCATATAATTGGTTCCCGTTAAAGCTGGTGTATTTAACACGCACTTGTTTATTTCAATTTTCTCACAATGTGATGTTGAATCATACAATTTGATGTTTAAGCACATGGTGCGTTCTATCTTCTATGCAATTTCAATGATAGTGATGTTTTGGCATCGTCATCTGCCAAGTCAGGCCTCATTGACGACGACAACTTATCGTTGAAAGGTGTAGCCAACACTGGAGTATGAATTGTTCAGTTCAATTTCACGAATGCCTATGTTTGGTTGTCTATAGTGAGCATCTACCTTGTTTAGCTGTTTTTGGTTGTTTGTAGTGAACATATGTCTAGCTTCCATTGCTAGATTTGGTTGTTCAATCATACAATTGGTTCCTGTTAAAGCTGGTTTAGTTAACACGCCCCAATTTATTTTAGTTTTCTCACAATGTGATGTTCAATCATAGAATTTGATGTTTAAGCACATGGTACGTTTTATGCAATTTCAAAAATACCGATATGAATGACTATTTGGTTATTGCAGTATGCCTTGTTTATTTAGTTATTCACAATGTGCAGTACAATTTGATTAATACCAGCTCAATGGCCATATATGTTTCCTGTTAAGCCTGGTGTAGGTAATATACCCCCTGTTTTTTTCACTCTGTGATGTTCAATTATACAATTTGATGTTTAAATACAAGCTTTATTCTATGCAAATTCAACAATACCATTATGAATGAATTTATTTGGTTGTTGTTAAGCTTGATGTAGTGAGCATATGCCTATTTTAATTGTTTTTGGTTCACATGGCTATATTTGTTTCTCATGTTATACAACCTCCGCCCCATAATATAAGACGCTAATACATCCAATATGTTAGTGCATTGGATGTAATTAGATCTTATATAGTGGGACGAATAGGGAATCATGAGAGGTAACTAATAAAGATTGTTAGTACATGGTACGTCTCCAACGTATCTATAATTTTTGATGATGTCATGCAATTATATTATCTGTTTTGGATGTTTTATATGCATTAATATGCTATTTTATATTATTTTTGGGACTAACCTATTAATCTAGAGCCTAGTGCTAGTTTCTGGGTTTTTTCCTTGTTTTTGAGTTTTGTAGATATGGAATATTAAACGGAGTCCTAACGGAATAAAACCTTCGGAATGAATTTTTGGAAGGAAACAAATCAACCAGGCTTGGAGTGCATGCCAGGTCACCTGCTAGGAGGTCACAAGCCTGGTAGGCGCGGCCACCCCCCCTAGCCGTGCCTAGCAGGCTTGCCATCTCCTGGCAGGTCTCCTAACCCTATTATTCGTCCTATAAATACCCAAATATTCCCCCAACACCAGAACGAGCAACGCAAATACTTTTTCGCCGCCAGAAGCCTCCCTTCCCGAGAGATCCAATCTTGGAGCCTTTTCCAGTAATCTGCCGGAGGGGTTTCAATCATGGAGGGCATCTACATCAACTCCATTGCCCCTCCGATGATGCGTGAGTAGTCCATCACATTCCTACGGGTCCATAGCTAGTATCTAGATGGCTTCTTCTCTCTCTCTTTGATCCTCAATACCATGTTCTTCATGATCTTCACGGGGATCTATCCGATGTAATCTTCTTTTCTGGTGTATTTTTCAAGATCCGATAAATTGTGAGTTTATGTTCAGATTATCCATGAATCTTATTTGTATCTTCTCTGAATTCTTATATGCATGATTTCATATCTCTGTAATTCTCTTCGAGTTATTGGTTTGGTTTTGCCAACTAGATTGGTAATTCTTGCAATGGGAGAAGTGCTTGGTTTTGGGATCAATCTTGCGGTGTCCTCACCCAGTGACATAGTAGGGGTAGTGAGGCACGTGTTGTATTGTTGCCATCAAGGGTAAAATATGGGATTTTCATCATATTGCTTGAGTTTATCCCTCTACATCATGTCATCTTTCTTACTGTGTTACTCTGTTCTTCATGAACTTAATACTCTAGATGCAGGTAGGAGTCGGTCGATGTGTGGAGTAATATTAGTAGATGCAGAATCAATTCGGTCTACTTGATACGGACGTGATGTCGATATGCATGATCATTGCCTTGAATAACTACATGATTATTCGCTTTTCTATCAATTGCTTGACAGTAATTTGTTTACCCACCATGATATTTTCCTTCAAGAGAGAAGCCTCTAGTGAAACCTATGGCCCTCGGGTCTACTTTCCATAATATATTTTCAGATCTGTAAACCAAAAATAACAAAAATACTTTGCTGCAATTTATTTACCTTTTAATTTCTGTTCACATTTACATCTATCTCTATCGGATCTAATCCTTGCAAATAATCGTGAAGGGATTGACAACCCCTTTTATACCGTTGGGTGCAAGAGTTTGATTGTTTGTGTAGGTGCATCCATTGGTGACTTGCTTGTTCCTCCTACTGGATTGATACCTTGGTTCTCAACAACTCAGGGAAATACTTATCTACTTAGATGCATCACCCTTTCCTCTTCAAGGGAAAACCAACGCAAGCTCAAGAGGTAGCAGTACAATGGGTCAAAATGTGGCAATTAAACTATTTATTTACAGTTTATCCAAGACAACAGTGATAAGAAGTATATTAACTCAGAAGTCTATATCCTTTTTACTACACATAATGAGTTGTTAGATGACAATCTCTGTATATTTTTCCTTTGCAGTAGTTCCCTGTGTAGTCTACCCAAGATCACCTCTCAAACTACATGATTGTTGGACATGCAAATGTACATGTATTTCTACCAGACAAGAATGACTATTGGAAGTCATGAAGATATTGAAGGATAGGAGGTCGGCCATCACAAGGGATTGGGCTAGCTAGAGTCGTGTGTGCATTCGACATGGAGGAGGGCACACTATGGGCATGTCGCTACACCTTTTACAAGCAATCAGAATATATTTTGCCTCTTTCTTTGCAATCTTTAATACAATCATTCATCCCTCGTTTGATGACCCACAATTATAGGGGATCAATCATAGTGCTTCCATTAAGTAAGAGTTTCGACCCCAACGAGGAGCAGAAGGAAATGATAAGCTGTTTTCAGTAAGGTAATTTGTACAATCACCGAAATTGTAAGCAGCAAGTGTTTTGATAGCAAGGTAATTTGTAACGAGCAAGTAACGGTAACAATACGTAAGGTGCATCAAGGTAGCACAATCCTAGTGTGGCAAAGGACAAGCCAAAACTATCTCTTATGATGAGCAAAGTGTTCTTGAGGGTACACGGAGATTTCATCTAGTCACTTTCATCATGTTTGTTTGATTTATGTTCGCTACTTTGATAATTTGATATGTGGGTGGACCGGTGCTAAGGTGTTGTTCTTACTTGAACTAACAGCCTACTTATGATTAACCCCCTCGCAAGCATCCGCAACTATGATAAATGTATTAAGACAAAGTCTAACCATCGCATTAAACATGTGGACCCAAATCAGCCCCTTACGAAGTAGCACATAAACTAGGGTTTAAGCTTCTGTCACTCTAGCAACCCATCATATAATAACTACTCCAGAATGCATTCCCTTAGGCCCAAGGATGGTGAAGTGTCATGTAGTCTACGTTGACATGACACCACTAAGGGAATCACAACATAAATATCATCAAAATATCGAACCCATATCAAATTCACATGATTACTTGCAACATGACTTCTCCCGTGACCTCAAGAACAAAAGTAACTATTCACAAATAATACACATGCTCAAGATCGGAGGTGTATTGAATAGCATAATGGATCTGAACATATAATCTTCCACCAAATAAACCATATAGTAATCAACTACACAAGGTAATGAACACTACTAGTCACTCACAGGTACCAATTTAAGGTTTTGGTACAAAGATTGAACACAAGGGGTGAACTAGGGTTTGAGAGGAGATGGTGTTGTTGAAGATGTTGATGAAGAATGTCCTCCCCAAGAAGAGAGGGTTGTTGGTGATGATGATAGCTTCGATTTCCCCCTCTGGGAGGGAAGTTCACCCGGCGAAATCACTCCGCTGGAGGGTAAAAGTGCTCCTGCCCAAGTTCCGCCTCGAGGCGGCAGCGCTTCATCCCGAAAGTCCTCCTCCTCATTTTTTAGGTTTTTGGGAATTTATACCAGAAGATGGCCTCCGGAGGTGGGCCTGGGTGAGCACCCTCCACCAAGGCGTGTTTTTGGGGCCTGGCGCGCCCTAGTGGAGGGTGTCCACCTAGTGGCCCCCCTCTGGCAGTTTTCAGCTCCGGTATTTACTATTTATTGTATAAAAAATCTCCGTAAATTTTCAGCTTCATTGTGGATGTGCAGAATTGGTATCTCTGACATGCTTTTTTCAGGTGCTGAATTCTAGTTGCCGGCATTCTCCCTCTTGGTGTAAACCTTGCAAATTTTGAGAGAAAAGGCATTAGAATTACTCCCCAAAGCATATCGAAGAACATGTCCACATGGTTTGAGAGAGAGGTGTCGATACAAACAAAATACGAACATAGCAGCATCATGCTTATTATTATAACAACAACAAAAAATTAAAATTAAACTTTCTCATAAAACTTTTATTCATATCAACATCATATAACTTCTTATGAGCAAGTAACAATTCATCATGACGTGGAAGTATAAAGCATAAACCTTATTAGATACCAACAAACTATGTTTGCAATTAACTTTGCAACTACAATTCATGATATTTTTAGGAAGGGTCTCATGTAGGAGCCTTTTGGCAAGTCCACATACTCAACCATCTAGTCTTCTATGATTGCTAACACTCACAACATACCCATGAGCAAAAAGTTTCAACCGGACACATAGAAAGATAGGGGCTTATAGTTTGCCTCCCAACGGATTCACCTCAAGGGTGATGTCAACAATAATAACTCATGCTCACTCATATCCAACTAGAAATATGTGCCTAGATCTTTGCTCACCACATGACGCTTGCCAAAAGTGAGAAAAAACAGGAATAGGGGAGAATACTTTGACTCTTGCATAAAACTAAATAATTAAGAGTTAAAGATAGGCCCGTCATAGAGGGAAGTAGAGGTTGTCATGAGCTTTTTAGTTTGTATGCCAAATCGCTTAGTGCAAAAGAACATCACATTGCATTGCCTCTTGTGATAGCAACCTTTATTACGCAGTCTGTCGCTTTTATTACTTTGCCATCACAAGTTCATGCAACGTTCAATTTTCTCTTACACTAATTGATCCAACACTTTTAGAAGCAAATTTTATTGCCTTGATGCACCGATGACAACTTACTTGACGAATCTTATTAAATCTGTAGGTAGGCGTGGTGGACTCTCAAACATGAGTTTGGGTTTGGGTTTTTTGGATGCACAAGCAGTATCTCTACTTAGTGTGGAATTTTTGACTAGCAAAGATATTGGGCAAGCACCACATGTTGAAGGCTCTACGAAAATATAACTTCTATGTGAATATGAACAAGCATAAATCATTACATTGTCTTACTTGTCCAACATCCACAATTTTGGCATATAATCTTTAATGGCGGCTCACAATCATAAAATATGTCCATGATAGTGTATTTGCATGTGAATCTTCTCCTCCCTAATTAATTCTTTCATGAACTACATCATTGACCAATGCTATGTTTGCCAATCTCCAATAAATTTTACTACTTATACTTTTCTTTTTTGTGATGTCATTACTCACCATAAGTTAGCATATGATATTTTTCATTTATTTTCTTTCATTATGACTGCAATAAGAAAGTAAAAGGGCCAAAGGCTCAAACTAAACTTTCTTATATAACTCTCACTTGATTACATAGAAAGATGGATCACGAAACTAGCACTCGAAAATATATCATGCTAAACTTTTATTCAACTAAATCATGAAAATGCTAAGGATCGGAATAAAAAGCAAGGGTAAAAAGTGATGGTGATACGATACTAGGGCACCTCCCCCAAGCTTGGCTCAAGCCAAGGGGAGTGCACATTGATACGTCTCCAACGTATCTATAATTTATGAAGTATGCATGCCATGTTTACAATAATTCGATATGATTTTGGTATGATTTTATTACAACTAACTCGGACTGATGTTGTTTTTAGCAGAACTACCATGGTGTCTTTTTTTGTACAGAAATAAAAGTTCTCGGAATGGGATAAAAATTGAGTATGATTTTTTCTGGACCAACAGAGACCCCCAAAGCATTGGAGTTGGGCTAGAAGAGCCACGAGGAGGTCACAAGCCTACCAGGCATGGCCACCCCCCTTGTCGCGCCTAGCAGGTTTGTCACCGCCTCGTGGCCCCCCTTGACGTGAGATCGACGCAGAAAATTCCTATAAATATAGAAACTTTTGAAAAGAAACCTAGATCAGGAATTCCACCGCCGCACACCTCCAGAGCCACGAAAAACCAATCTTGGCCTTCTCTAACACCCTGCTAGAGGGGGTCACCATCACCGGAGGCCATCTTAATCGTCCCGGAGAGGCCATCAACACCATGGAGGCCAAGTACGAGAGGGAGAACCTCTCCCCACAAAGTGGGGAGGCCATGGAGGAGGAAGAACAAGGGGGAGACCCTCTCCCCCTCTCTCCCGGTGGTGCCGGAGTGCCACCCGAGGAACCATCATCGCGGTGATCATCATCATCAACATCACCTTCTTCATCACCATCCTCATCTCCTTTTAGCGGTCCACTCTCCCGCACCCCGCTGTAATCCCCTACTTGAACATGGTGCTTTATGCCACATATTATGATCCAATGATGTGTTGCCATCCTATGACGTTTTGAGTAGATTTCTTTTGTCCTTTGGGTTGATTGATGATCTAGATCGGTTTGAGTTGTATGTTTATTTTGGTGTTCTCCTATGGTGCCTTCTGTGCCGCACACACGTGAAGGATTCCCGCTGTAGAGTGTTGCAATACATTCATGATTCGCTTATAGTAGGTTGCTTGAGTGACAAAAGCATAAACCCAAGTATGGGGGTTGTTGCATATGGGATAAAGGGGACTTGATGCTTTAATGCTATGGTTGGGTTTTACCTTAATGATCTTTAGTAGTTGTGGATGCTTGCTAGAGTTCCAATCATAAGTGCATATGATCCAAGTAGAGAAAGTATGTTAGCTTATGCCTCTCCCTCATATAAAATTGCAATAATGACTTCTGATCTTGTTACCAATTGCCTAGGATAATTACGCACACCGACCCATCGTTATTCCACACTTGCTATTTGTAATATATTGTAATATTATGTTAACAACACCTATTTTAATATTTTAGTTCTCCATTATTATGCAGAGCTATCCTCTTCATACCCACAATGTAGTTTTATTTCTCTATTCTAGATGGAAGCAAACGTTCGGTGTACGTAGAGTCGTAGCGGTGGCAGATAGGACTTGAGAGAATATTGATCTTACCTTTATCTCCGTGTGGGTTCAACACTCCATACTTATCACTTCCACCTTTGGAAATTGCTACAATGATTCCTTGCACTTGGGGATTATCACCCATACCCGTGTACTCAATTCTCCTTTGGTGGTGGTGGTGATGAGACATTATTTTTCTTCGCAAATTTACGCTTGAGGATGAAGTTTTCTTCCCTCAAATCATCATTCTCTTGCTCAAGTTTCAAAATCCTCTTGCATAGAGCTGCCTTGCTCTCCTACAGAAAACGAGAAGGGAGAAAAGGGGTATTGGGTGTACTCCTACCATTAGGAAGGCTTGACTGCTTGAACTCCACGTACATATCTCCAAGTTCAGGTAGTAGAATTTCATCTTCATTCGAGCCACCATCTGGTCCAGCGTCTTCTGTTTCCTCTAGATCGGTGTCTTCTTCTTCCTCCGAAGTCCACAAGTAGGGGTAAATGTCCCCAAAGGTCTTTGGATCAGCAACATAATTCGACACATAGCTCTCTCCCTCAGAATCTTGGGAAACATATTTTCAGATCTACCAGGAAAACAACACAAAACAAGAACAGAGGAAAATCTCGCGATGCAGTGGACAAAACAATCGGGGGTATATATAGAGAATTTTTATTCTTGGAAACCATGCAAACAAAAGGAAAATAGAGTCGGAAAGGTTCCCGAGGTGGGCACCCTCCACCAAGGCGCGCCAGGGATGGCAACCGCGCCCTGGTGGACCGTGCCCTCCTCGGTTACCTTCTGGATTATTATTTATTTCCTAAAATTCTTAAATATTCCGAAATTGAATAAAATATTGTTGTGAGTTTTTTGGAGTTCGTTTACTTACCATATCATGTACCTCTTAATTTTCACATTCTGGAGTGTTCCAGAAGATTTCTTTTATGTGTTCCTCTGGTGTCATGGTTTGGATAACATTGCTTTCAACATTAATAGGCGTACCTGAGATGTAGTGTTTAATTATTTGTCCATTGACCACCTTTGGGTTGGTACCTTTGGCATTATTAATCTTAATAGTTCTAGAGCGACAAACTTCTTTGATAACATAGGGTCCTTCACATTTGGAGAGAAGTTTTCCTGGAAAAAATCTAAAACGAGAATTGTACAAAAGAACATATTCTCCAACTTTGAATTCTCACTTTTGGATTCTTTTGTCATGCCATATTTTAAATTTTTCTTTGAATAACTTGGAATTTTCCTAAGCTTGGGTTCTCCATTCATCTAATGAGCTAATATCAAATAACCTCTTTTCCCTAGCAAGTTTGTGGTCATAATTGCCCAAAATGCTTTATGTTCCAACTCTAGAGGCAAATGACAAGCTTTCCCATATACCATATTATATGGAGACACACTCATAGGATTTCTATATGTTGTTCTATAGTCATCTAATTTCTTAGAGCAATTCTTTCGAGACCTATTAACAATTTTCTGTAATATCAATTTTATTTCTCAATTGCTAAGTTCAACTTGACCACTAGATTGAGGATGATAGGGTGATGCAATTCTATGGTTAACATCATATTTAGAAAGCATTTTACGGAAAGCACCGTGAATAAAGTGTGAGCCACCATCAGTCATTAGATATCTAGGGACTCCAAACCTTGCAAAAATAACTTATTTAAGCATTTTAATGGAAGTGTGATGATTAGCACTACTAGTTGGAATAGCATCTACCCACTTAGTGACATAATCAATAGCAACCAAAATATGAGTGTACCCATTAGAGGAAGGAAAAGGTCCCATATAATCAAAACCCCAAACATAAAATGGTTCAGCAACTATTGAATAATCTGTAGGCATTTCCTGACGCTTACCTATATTACCAATTCTCGGATATTCATCACAAGACGAGACAAACTTATGGGCACCCTTGAAGAGAGTAGGCCAATAAAAACCAGATTGTAATACCTTATGAGCAATTCTATCTCCAGCATCATGTCCTTCATAAGCTTCGAAATGACATTTCCTTAGGATTTGTTCATGTTCATGCTCAGGTACAAAATGTCTAATAATACCATATACTCCTTTATATAGATGTGGGTCATCCCCAAAGTAATGTCTTAAATCATAGAAGATTTTTTTATTTTGTTGGTATGTGAAACTGGGTGGAATATATTTAGCAACAATGTAATTAGCATAATGAGCATACCATGGAGTGTTTTTAGAGACGTTTATTGCAGCTAGTTGTCCATCATGGAAACTATCATCAATAGGTAGTGGGTCATCAAGAATATTTTCTAACCTAAACAAGTTATCAGCCATGGGGTTCTCACCTCTCTTCCTATCAACGATATGTAAATCAAATTCCTGAAGCAAGAGAACCCACCTAATGAGTCTAGGTTTAGCATCTTTCTTTTCCATAAGATATTTTATAGCAGCATGATCAGTGTGAACAATAAGTTTGGAATCAACAATGTAAGATATGAATTTATCACAAGCAAACACAACTACTAAAAATTCTTTTTCAGTAGTAGCATAATTTATTTGAGCATTGTCTAGAGTTTAGCTAGCATAATGGATAACATTTAATTTCTTATCAACTCTTTGTCCTAGAACAGCACCACTAGCATAACCACTAGCATCACATATAATTTCAAAAGGCAAGTTCCAGTCAGGTGGTTGAACAATAGGTGAAGTGGTTAAGGCTTTCTTTAGTGTTTCAAAGCCTTCTATGCAATCATCATCAAAAACAAAGGGGCCTAGAAATTTTTTAGAAGTCTTTAATAAACCTCCTATAGAAACCAGCGTGACCAAGGAAACTTCGAATACCTTTGATATCTTTAGGACATGGCATTTTCTCAATTGCATCAACTTTAGCTTGATCCACCTCAATAACTCGTTCGGAGATTTTAATGCCCGAACACAATACCTTCATTAACCATAAAGTGGCACTTCTCCCAATTCAAGATGAGATCAAGGTTGCTTAAGCAATCATCAAAAGAAGTTCCGTAAACAGAGAAATCATCCATGAAAACTTCGACAATCTTTTCACAAAAATTAGGGAATATAGCAGTCATATATCTTTGAAAGGTAGAAGGTGCATTGCATAAACCAAAAGGCATATGTCTATAAGCATAGGTTCCAAGAGGATAGGTAAAGGTGGTTTTCTCTTGATCAGATTGTGACACAGGCATTTGAGAGAAACCAGAATATCCATCCAAGAAACAAAAGTGTTTGTGCTTAGATAAACTTTGAAGCATTTGAACAATAAAAGGCAAGGGTTAATGATCTTTTCAAGCAGCTTTATTTAATTTTCTAAAATCAATTTCCATCCTATAGCCAGTAACAATTATCTATTTAATAAGCTCATTTTTATCATTAGGAACAACAGTAATACCTCCCTTCTTAGGGACACAATGAATGGGACTCACCCATCTACTATCAGCTATAGGATAGATTATACCTGCTTCCAGAAGCTTTAATATTTCAGTTCTTACCACTTCTTTCATCTTGGGATTCAATCGTCATTGGTGATCAACTATGGGTTCAGCATGAGGTTCCATATTAATCTTGTGCTAACTTAGAGTGGGACTAATGCCCTTAAGATCATCAAGAGTATAGCTAATAGCAGCTTGGTGCTTCCTCAGAATTTTCAATGATGTTTCTTCTTCATGTTCTGAAAGGTTAGCACTAATAATAGCAGTATATATCTTTTTCTCATCAAGATAAGCATACCTAAAAGTGTCAGACAATTGTTTAAATTCAAACACAGGATCACCTTTAGGTGGAGGAGGACCTCCAAGAGTTTCAATAGGCAAATTGTGTTTTAGTAGAGGTTGTTGTTCAAAGAATTTTTTATCTATTTCATTTCTTTCACGCAAGTGCATATCCTTTTCATGGTCTAGCAAATATTGCTCTAGTGGATCGGTAGGAGGAACGGCAATAGAAGCAAGACCAATTATTTCATCCTTACTAGGCAATTCTCTATCATGAGGTTGTCTACTAAACTTAGAAAAAATTAAACTCATGTGACACATCACCAAACTCAACACTCGCGGTTTCTTTTTGACAATCTATCTTAGCATTAACAGTGTTCAAGAAAGTTCTACCAAAGATAATGGGACAAAAGTCATCTTGTGGGGAACCAAGAACTAGAAAATCTGTAGGATATTTTATTTTCCCACACACAACTTCAACATCTCTAAAAATCCCAGGTGGTGTGATGGTGCCTCTCTTAGCAAGTTTAATAGTAACATCAATATCTTCTATTTCAGCAGGTTCTATGTTAGCCGTAATTTCTTGATATAAGCTAAAAGTAATAGCACTCACACAAGCACCCAAATCACGTAATCCATGATAACAATGATCTCCTATTTTGACTGAGATAATGGGAAAGCCAACTACGGGTCTATGTTTATCTTTTTCATCGGGTTTAGAAATTCTAGCAGCTTAATCACAGAACTAAATGACATGCCCATCAATATTTTCTACCAAGAGATCTTTGACCATAGCAATAATGGGTTCTACTTTCATTTTTTCAGAGGGCTTAGGTGCTCTAATATTACTTTTGCGAACCACAGTTGATACCTTAGCATGTTACTTTATCCTATCAAGGAAAGGTGGTTTCTCAATATAAGCAGTAGGCACAACTGGATCAACATTGTAAATAGTAGATTCTTCTTTAGCAATGACTGGTTATTTAATTTATTCTTTAATAGGGGGATAATATTTAAACGACTTCTCCATAGCCAGATCAACATGAGCAGCAAATGATTCACAGAAAGAGGCTACTATCTCATAGTCAAGTCCATATTTAGTGCTAAACTTGTGAAAAGCATCGGTATTCATAAAAGATTTACCACAGTCAAATTCAAGCTTAATACCTGACTCATTACCTTCATCGAGTTCCTAATCTTCAGAGTTGCGTTTAATTATTTCCAATAGATCCCACTTGAATTCAATAGTCTTCTTCATAAAAGAACCAGTACAAGAAGTATCGAGCATGGTTTGATCATTATGAGAACGCCGAGCATAAAAATTCTAATAATAACTTCTCTCGGAATATCATGATTGGGGAATGAATATAACATTGACTTAAGCCTCCCCCAATCTAGAGAGATACTTTCTCCTTCACGAGGCCAAAAAATACATATATAATTCTGATCACGATGAACTAGATGCATAGGATAAAACTTTTGGTGGAATTCCAATTTCAAATGATTCCAGTTCCATGATCCAATATCATCACATAGCCTATACCATGTCAATGCTCTTACCTTCAAATATAAAGGGAAAACCTTCTTCTTAACTTCATTTCCGGATAAACCTACAAGCTTAAATAGTCCACAAATTTATTCCACATGTATTAGGTGCATATCAGGATGTTTAGTTCCATGTCCTGCATAAGGACTAGCTAGCAGTTGTTCTAACATACTTGAAGGAATTTCATAACCAACATTTTCAGTAGGTGTTGTAGGTTGAGGGGCAACTAATTGTGGTTCCGGCCGACGTGAAGATACCCCGAACAACCCCCTCAAAGCATTGATTTCCATAGTAACAAGTGACAGTAAATTTCAGCACGTAGTATAATTTTTTCCTTAACAAGAGCGCTTTACTCCTCGGCAACGGTGCCAGAAAAGAGTCATGATGACCCACAAGTATAGGGGATCAATCATAGTCATTTCGATAAGTAAGAGTGTCGAACCCAATGAGGAGCAGAAGGAAATGATAAGCGGTTTTCAGTAAGGTAATTTCTGCAAGCACTAAAACTGTAAGTAGCAAGTGTTTTGATAGAAAGGTAATTTGTAACGACCAAATAATGGTAAAAATAGGTAAGGTGAATCAAGGTAGCCCAATCCTTTTGTGGCAAAGTACATGCCAAAACTATCTCTTATGATGAGCAAAGTGTTCTTTAGGGTACACGGGAATTTCATCTAGTCACTTTCATCATGTTGGTTTGATTTATGTTTGCTACTTTGATAATTTGATACGTGGGTGGTCCAGTGCTAAGGTGTTGTTCTTACTTGAACTAACAACCTACTTATGATTAACCTCCTCGGAAGCATCCGTAACTAGGAGAAAAGTATTAAGACAAAGTCTAACCATAGCATTAAACATGTGGACCCAAATCAGCCCCTTACGAAGTAGCGCATAAACTAGGGTTTACTTCTGTCACTCTAGCAATCCATCATATAATAACTACTATAGAATGGATTCCCTTAGGCCCAAGGATGGTGAAGTGTCATGTAGTCGACTTTCACATGACACCACTAAGGGAATCACAAAATGCATATCATCAAAATAGTGAACACATATCAAATTCACATGATTAGTTCAACAAGACTTCTCCCGTGACCTCGATAACAAAAGTAAGTACTCACAAATAATATTAATGCTCAAGAGCAGAGGTGTATTGAATAGCATAATGGATCGGAACATATAATATTCCACCAAATAAACCATATAGTAATCAACTGCACAAGGTAATCAACACTACTAGTCACCCACAGGTACCAATCAGAGGTTCCAGTACAAAGATTGAACACGAGAGATTAAGTAGGGTTTGAGAGGAGATGATGTTGTTGAAGATGTTGATGAAGAATGGCCTTCCAAAGATGAGAGTGTTGTTGGTGAGGACAATGGCTTCGATTTCCCCCTCCGGGAGGGAACTTCCCCCGGCGGAATCGCTCCGCTCGAGGGAAAAGTGCTCCTGCCCAAGTTCTGCCTCGAGGCAGCGATGCTTCATCCTGAAAGTCCTCCTCCTCCTTTTTTAAGGACTTTTTGGGATTTAGACCAGAAGATGGGCTTCGGAGGTGGGCCTGTGTGAGCACCCTCCACCAAGGCACGGTTAGGGGGCCTGGCGCGCCCTGGTGGAGGGTTGCCACCTGGTGACCCCCCTCCGGTAGTTTTCAGCTCCACTATTTATTATTTATTGTATTAATGATCTTTCTAAATTTTCATCTTCATTGGGGATGTGCAGAATTGGTATCTCTGACATGCTTTTTTCAAGTGCTGGATTCGTGTTGCCGACATTCTCCCTCTTGATGTAAACCTTGCAAATTGTGAAAGAAAAGGCATTTGAATTACTCCCCAAAGCATTATTATGCATAAAAATATTATAAATAACAGTAGTAAAACATGATGCAAAATGGACGTATCATTGTTCAACATTCTTTATTGGGATTTTTACATTTGTGCCCCTTGTTCCTTAGATGTACTCATCCATCCCCACGCTCTTACAATTTGCTCGGTTTTCCCCACTCTCTTGTCCAAAACCCTCACGAAAGGTCATAACAGAGGATGTCGTCGGGTCAATGGTTTGACCATTAACTCTGACTAGTGGGGCCGCATTGTAAGGGCAACTCCAAATCATACGCCCACGTCCGCTTGAGGCAAAACGGACACACGGCCATCACTCGTGGTGGTCTCCAACCTACCCCCACCACCCAAAGTAAATGCGCACGCGCGGTGGGGCCCGGTCGTCAGCCACCCACCTTCGTGTCGTCATCCTTCTTTAAGTGGAAACCCATAGACCGACTAGTCACACTCCACACTGTAGCTTTCGCTTCCAAAGCCAATTCTGCCCCTTCCACCCCCGGCAGTTTCTAGAAACACTAGCACCCCCATCCTCTGGTAAGCGCCACTCCGGTCACTCTAGGAGCCCACAACCACTACCACCACCACTGCCACCTGCTCTATCCGCTCCCATCGCTCTGCGCGCATTTACAATCGGTCTGTCGGCTGCCCCGCAACGCACGCGCCTGTACATCGGCATGGAAATATGCCGGAGGTACTGGGAGACTACCACGCCATTGCCGTGGCAAGATGCCCACCTCCCGAACAATTGGCATCTGTCCGCAGATCTGGTTCCAATCCCCCCATGTGCCGATGAGCGGCCACGCTCATCGTGAGGAGATCGACCGACATCGCACACGCCTGCCTCCAGATCTCCTCCATGACCCAACGTACAACATCAACTCACCGTTGTGGGTTACGTGGCTCCATGATGAGCATGACCTGCGGCGGTAGCCTTTTTTTGTCGGTCGCCCACCTAGCCCACGGTGACGACATGCTGCTAGCCCGCCCCAAGTGTGCGGTCGTAGGCGTGTCCGCAGCCTCACCCCGACACCATCTCCATCCCCGTCACCACCACCTCCGATGACCGAGGAGGAGGAAGCCGAGCTCATTAGGCGTGTCATGGAGGATTCTGCACGCATGCATGACGAGCGTCAATGGGTGTACATGGATAGGGTGTTTACCCTCTCTGCGTTCGGTGATGTGGCTATCCCTAAGCTGGAGATGGCCGCCATCATCAAGGAGGAGGTGGTGGAGGAGCCGGAACTTGCGGTGTGGAACCCCCGGCAGGTGGGCTAGTCCTGGGGATGGTCGGCCTCTGCATCGGAGGTGGCCGATGAGGGAGTCCTAGATTAGGGGGTCCTCGGATAGCCGACCTGTTGTTTATGGGCTGGACTATATGGGCTACTTGCCGAACACTAGATGATTTGAAGGACCAGTTTCCAGGATGGAAGCTTCGAGGAGCACGCCTTGCGCTCCATGTTTGATGTAGTAAATAGGCATGTTTATCTCTTCGGCATGTAACCGACCATGTGTAAACCCTAGGCCTCCTCGGCTTTTGTATAAGCCAGAGGGTTTTAGGGTATAGATATAGAACAACTCATCTAGGGTTAGACATACGATCTCGAGGTAGATCAACTATGTAACCCCTTACACCATAAATACAATCAAGCAAGACGTAGGGTATTACCTCCATTGGAGGGTTCGGACATAGGTAAACTCTCGTCCCCTTTTCCTGTTACCGTCGATCCTAGTCTCACAGTTCGGGACACCCTACCCGAGATCTGCCGGTTTTGACATCGACATTGATGCTTTCATTGAGAGTTCCTCTGTGAGCGAGATGGGATCGACACCTCGCCTCATCATCAACGAAGAGGTCCGCAACATGGACGTTTTTGTCCCCAGGCAGATCTTTGCCTTAGGCAGCGTTGTGCTGCATGTTGATTCCGCCGGCCATCTAGGCCACGTGGAGAACTTCGCCCCTGATCAAGAGGTTAGAATCGGAAACTTAGAGTTCTCCATCGACTCTCGGGGCGACTTGTCACTGATCGGGCTCACGGCTTCGCCCGTAACCCCCGAGGACTTTGAGGCTTTAACCTCGAGCCCCTTCTTCGGACAAGCCGATGGGATCACCCATGGCAATAGTCCGATCTCTCATCTCGGTCTGGCTATCAAGCCATATGACCGGACATACGTTCCTTCCAAACACTCCCCATGGGTGGACTTCATGGGAGTGAACCCCGCGAGTTCCGAATAGCTAAATCCGATCAGGCCCTTAGCGGTCGACGAGGCCTTGGAGCAATTCTCGTCGATGAGGATCACAGTTCGGGCAGGGACGGATTTTTTGACCCACCCACCACCCACTTGATAACCACCGTCGAAGACCTAACCGACGTGCTAAACTATGCCTCCGAGGAGGCAGAATACATGGATCAAGAGGATCGTGCTCCCACCCCCGTTAACATCGGGAGTTGGGCCGCCACTTCTACATATGACGTCTACATGGTGGATACTCCTGCCACCAACGGTGACAATACGCCTCACAACAACGGAGACAAATCGGGCGACGCGCCATCAAGGCACCGGAAAATGCATAAGCGGTCCAAAAGCAAAAAAGGGAAGAAGAGCTAGTATCAGCAACGGGGACGGTAATGCGCCCGCCGAACATGACAATCCCGATATCCCCGACCACCCGTTTGAGGGTCCGCAAGAGCTGAAGGGCCAAAACGACCCCGATACCGTCAATGACCCCGAAGGCAACGATTACCTTCCCCCCGTCGAGGAGGAAGATATACCGGAAGCCAATGACTTGTACATCCCTGATAACCTCGAGGATCAGGAAGAAATCTGGCAATGGCTCATAGAAACGGCTCGCAGCCTGAAAGCCAAAGAATGGCAACTCAAAGCTGAACAGGCCGACCTCAATAATCGATGTACGGAAGTCCTCTTAGCTGAGGAAGTATACGACACTGGTGTGTCAAACCAGCCAAAAAGCTACCCTCGGAGAAAGTTGCTGCCGCAATTTGACGATGAGCTCACTGGCCCTCTGTCTTTGCATCATACCCCATGTGATAAGCCGGACCGCCCTCCCGTGGGCGTGACAGAGCGGCCAATGACACTGGTTATGTATCGGCGATGCCCCAAAGATAGGGAAAGGAGCCATTCGAACCCAATGACAGGTTCGACCTGCACAATGACCTAGATCACAGAGCAGGCCGTACAAGATCCATCTACGGATCCAGAGATTACTCACCGCATAGACGGGGAGAGTATAGACCATGATTCAATCAAAACCATAGAGGCCGGGAGCATGACCGGGCCCATACAGACGCCGACTACAGGCATGACATAGCACGGGTCAGAGGCGCCGCTCACCCACTGTGCTTCACGGACGAGGTAATGCGGCATCAGTTCCCTAAAGGGTTTAAACCCGTTAATATAGAACAGTATGACGAGACCCAACTGTATGGATCAAGGACTTCCTCCTCCATATCCACATGGCATGAGGAGACGATCTCCATGCCATCAAATACCTACCTCTTAAGCTTAAGGGGCCAGCTCGGCACTAGCTAAACAACCTCCTCGAAAACTCCATAGGATGCTGGGAAAACCTGGAGGACGCGTTCCGCTCTAAATTCCAGGGGACCTATGTCCGCCCGCCGGACTCTTCCGATCTCAGCAGCGTCGTTCAGAAGCCCGACAAATCCTCCCGACAGTTCTGGAATCGGTTCTTGACTAAGAAGAACCAAATTGTCGACTGTCCGGATGCTGAGGCCATAGCCTCCTTCCGGCACAATATTCGGGACGAATGGCTAGCCCGCCAGCTTGGCCAGGACAAACCTCGAACTATGTTTGCCCTTACCTCCCTCATGACCCGCTTTTGCGCGAGACAGGATAACTGGCTGGCTAGATGCAGCCACAATTCTGAAGATCATGTGGCACCGGAAGCCTAGGTGGCAACTCCAAGCCAAAGCGCAATAAGAATAAATGTTGGCACAATGGTACTGATGCCGATGACATGACGGTTAATGCCGGATTCCGCAATTCCCGACCTGGGCAGCGGGAGAAGCCCCCTAAAGGCAACCATGCTGGACCCACTTAGCTGGAAAAGATTATGGAAAGTCCTTGCCAGATCCATGGGACTTTGGAAAAGCCCGCCAATCGCACACACCGCAATTGTTGGGTGTTTAAGTAGGCCGGCAAGATACCGCCCGACGACCAAGGCAAGAGCTCTCGCAGCGAGGACGAGGGTCAACCTCGGTGTCCAATTGGTGGTGGACAAAAGAAATTCCCTCCCGAAGTCAAAACAATGAATATGATATACGTCACCCACATACCTAAGGAGGAGAGGAAATGAGCCCTTCGGGAGGTCTATGTTGTGGAGCCCGTAGCTCCGAGGTATAACCCATGGTCAGCATACCTGACCACCTTTGACCGGCGCGACCACCCGACCAGTATCCGTCATGGGGGCTCGGCTGCCCTCGTCCTAGATCCCATTATAGATGGGTATCACCTCACCAAAGTCCTAATGGACGGAGTAAGTAGCCTTAATCTGGTTTACTCAGACACGGTGAAAAAGATGGTATAGATCCGTCAAGGATCAAACCCAGCAGCACTACCTTCAAGGGAGTGATCCCAGGCATTGAGGCCCGATGTATGGGTTCTGTAACCCTGGAGGTTATGCTCGGCTCACCCGATAACTTCCGCAGTGAAGACTTGATCTTCGACATTGTGCCCTTCCGCAGTGGCTATCACGTGCTTCTTGGCCGGATGGCATTCGCTTGTTTCAACGCAGTCTCGCATTACGCATACCTCAAGCTCAAGATGCCAGGCCCTAAGGGGGTCATCACTGTTAATTGAAATACAGAGCATTCCCTTAGAACCGAGGAACATGCACGGGCACTGGCGGCCGAATTCAGCTACAAAGATGACCGACAAGTTTCGGCATTTGCCGTCAAGGCATGAAAGGCTGGGAAGCGAGTTCGGATTCAGACCGAAAACTTGGATCCTTCCTCTTCCCCTCTATAGGGATTCGCCCCCACCGCACAATTTCAGGACCACCAAAGTACGTGCCGAGGAGGCACGACTTCGCACTTAATATTCCATGGGAAGCGGTGGGGAAATAAGGTGGGTGTTCGGCTGCCCCAACCTACTACCACCAATACGTCTTCGAACCAAATGTAGGCACTCCTAAAAGAGCCTGCCTACGGCGTAAAGCTCACCTATAATGTTGCGGCCTCTCAAGATTTTGGTTAGCAAAATCCGCCCGCACTAACACCCATCAAGGTGCATCCAAAAGCAGGAGTCAACTAGCAAGGGGCCTTATCGAGGACGTCAGGTCACCAATTGAAGACCCCTGGTACAACAACTCATGTACGACTTTCTTTCCTATTTTCTTCCGCATACCTGTAAACAGTTGCTTCGACAATCCGAGTTATAAGAGTTGTTGAGGAAATGCAAAATTGTGTGGCGCAAGTACGCCTCACTTGTCCTATTTTTGGCGCATACTTTTTTCTTCTCTCCCTCTTCTCGTGAACCTATTCGGTATGACTCGAGATAACCGGCTAATAGACCGGGGGTCGATTTCAAACACAAATCGCCTTAACTATCATGTGTTCAGCGTCTTGTCATTCGCTTTATATGCATCGGTACCGAACTATGTATTTGGTCATTAAGTTGGGTTCCCGGCTCCTGTGCTTGCCTCTTTATGTTCTGCTCGTTCGGCTAAAAGGGCAAAGGGAGCACCCCTGCGATTGTGCTTCCAGATAGTCCGGTCAAGCACCTTAGGGGAGAAAGCTGAAAACAGATTGTCATAGTATGCGCTATCCGATCTGTGAACCCCAATCTAGAAGTATTATACTTCAACCCTCGTAAGCGGTTATTCTGTGTTATATAAGGAACTTGCCATTTGTGCAAATATTATGATGCTGGCTTCGGCCTCGGTTCGTCCGAACATTGCAAATACTCCAGTGGCTAATCGTATGCTGCCCGCAGTCCTTTTCGCGCCCCTTTGGTTAAGTGAAAGAAATAAAGAACAATAGTGTGATTGCCTAGTCTGCCGCACTAAACCGCCTTCGGGTTCCGATAATACGGCTAAGGGACACAATGCACTGGCATAGACACCCCATGTAGTATCTACATGGGGGCTGAAGCCGACGACTCACATCTTTCAGTATTAAACAACCATACGGGAGTTATAAAGGAATGCAAAACCATATAAGAGCGGATACTAATATCATTAAAAGTTATCTCGAGTCTTCAGACACATTACAAGCTCATTCAAATAATTTTTCACCCGAAGACTGCGACGCTATCACCTGTACACTCTCCATCACTCCGTCGAAGTAAAGCTCGGTACGTTGGTGCTCCTTTCTGGGGGGCGGCAGGTCGGTGGAGACCCTCATCGGATTGAGCCCCAGCCAGTGCACTTTGGCATTGGCAAGGGCCATCTGTACTCCTTCGATGCAGGAAGAGCGCTTGACGTCGTCGAGGCGAGGTGTGGCAGCAATCAGTCGCTGCACCAGGCCGAAGTAACTATGTGGGAGTGGCTCGCCGGGCCATAAGAGGATGCAGAGGTCCTTAATGGCCGGCTCCGCCATCTGGTGCAGTTCCATCAGCTGTTTCAACTGCTCCACCAAAAGAGTAGGACACTCGGGGGCTCCAAACTGTGCCCAGAACGTCCGACCTTCGTCTTCCTCGCCCTGCGAGGCGAGCAGCTGATTGGCGTCTACTGCGCTCTTCTAGAGATCGGCAGATGCACCCGAGGATCGCCACACCCAGGTCAGCAATTCGAATCTGCTATCCCCGAATACGCACTTTAGGGAGTACGGCTTACCATCGGCTATCTCCTTGGCTTGGCGAACTTGTTCCTCGAAGAACCGTATGTCCACTCGCTCCTTCTGGAGATCGGACTTCATGGTGGATAGTTCGACCGAGATCACTTTATTATTTTGCTCCAAGGCCTCGCACTTGTTGCTAGTGTCCTTGAGATCATCTCGTATCTCCACCACACGAGCATGGTGTTTATCACTGGTGGCTCGTACGGCGGAGAGTGTGGTGGCTGCTTATTTGACCACTGCCTTCTCCACGGCCGCCTCAGCTTTGGCACGTTGAAGCTCAGCCTTGAGCTTTTCGATCTCTTTCGATGAAGCCGCAACACGATAAAACATTACATAAAAGGAATCAGCATTAATAGTATTCGGGGGAAAGTATTCAGATTTAGTTCGGACTTACCTTGTGCCTCATCGAACCTCTTGTTGAGGACTTCCACCTCATCCTCGGAGCGCTTGAGCTTCCGATGTAGCTCATCCAGCTCGACACCGTTTTTGTCCACCGCTGATGACGAAGCCTACATTACAGACACAATTCATACATCACATCGGCACTCACTTCCCAAGTTATATATATGACCCCTAGGTGCGCTTGTTCACCTCACCTAGGGCTCGGGGCTGCCATGTATACAATATGAATAAATAAAAATCTTAGCAAAATATTGATTGACTTACTCGAAAGCCCGCAAGGAGACATTTGAAGGCCTCCTTCAGTCTGTTGTCAATGAACTGGACGCTTAGTAGTACCGCACCCATAAGGGTGCGGTGATCCTTGGGGATGGAGGCGCTTGGTAGAGCCTCCTCCATGGCCGACCACCTATTGGTCGGTAGCGCCGGGAATGATCAGATTTCCCGATCACCCACCGGGGATTGGACCGGTGCCTTAGGAGGCACAGTGTGCTCCGAAGATGTTCTCGGAGGGGACTGATCACCCACTCGTCCGGCCTCCTCGGTGTTCGGGCGAGGCATTGTCCCCCAGTCTTTGGTGGCCGAAGCGTTAGCTTTGGCCACGGTGCGATCTCCCTCGCCCCTGTGTGCGCCTCCATTGGGGTAGGCTGGGAAGACACCTCCACAGCGTCCTTCGTGGCGCCTGGAGTGGCAGGGTGTGAGGCATCCCCGCTCTCCACCAGTTCGGCGGGCGGGGTCTCCCCATCCGATACCACCTCGGTGGGGATAACGCGCGGGGGGTTGTAGGACCAATAACCTGCGTGATAGCAAACTCTAAATCTACTTGTGATAGGTAGGAGGGTCTTCAGATCCTGACCTGGATGAGGGGCTTGACCCTTAGGCTCCTTCGTGGAACCTCCTTGGGGTCTTTGGGCACGTAGCTCGAGTCCGAACTACCGTCGGACAAGACCACCCGTGTCTGCCACGTCCTCTTCGGGGCAAGAGAAGCTACCTGCCCCGAGGCATCCGAAGACGTCGCTCTTTTCTTGGCACGAGGGGAGTTGCCTCCCCCTCGCTCTCGACCTCCTCCTCCTCTTATTCCTCCTCTTCGGCCTCCTCCTGATTTGAGGAGGCGGAGGTGTCTTCGGATGCAGCATCAGGCCGGTGCCTGATGCGAAGGCCAGCTTGACCTGGTTTCTTCTTCTTCTACTTCTTCGTGGGAGCCACATAAGGCTTCTCTACGAGCATCCGGGCTAGCAGCCCGGTCCTCTCATCTTCAGGCTGAGGAGCTGGACTACTGATGTTGATGGCTTTCTTCAGCCATCTCTGCGTAAACAAATCGGACACAGGGTTATGGATCTTCTATGTAATAAGGCCAACCAAGCTAGGATGTATCGTACCTCGGAATCCGGCTTGGTGGCGTACAGGCCCTTGTCCTCCTCCTCGGCTAGCTAGCTCTTCATTGATTTGAAGAACACCTTCCACAGCTTCTCCCACATAGTGTGGAAGAGGTTTCAGACTGTGGGCTCGACTTTGAGTTTTCTAGCCCACAGGGGAGTGTCCCGGCACTGGCAGGGGAGGATGCGTCTTCAGAGCATCACCTGGACCACATCGGGCAGCTTGGTGTCGTCCTCGACCAAGGAACGAATGCGCTTCTGCAGATCGGTCACCTCCTTGCTCGATCCCCACACAATGCCCTTTTCAAGCCATGAAACCAGCCTGGTCGAAGGACCGGATCTGAATGCGGAGGCGGGGTGCTGACCTTCTTCTTGTGGTTCAGTGACATAGAACCACTCCTTTTGCCACCCCATGATGGTGTTGATGAGGGTGCCCGACGGCCACCCGACATGGGTGAGTTTGTCGATGACGGCCCCGCCATAGTCGACATGCTTGCCGCTGACGCATTTGGGCTTGATGTTGTAAACCTGCAGCTAGAGCCCGAAGTGCGGCTCGACATGCACGGAGCCTCGTGGACGAGGATGAAGGCTGAGAGGTGCATGATGGAGTTCGGCGCGAGGTCGTGGAAGTCGAGGACGTAGAAGAACATCAACCCCCTAGCGAAGGGGTGGAGTGGGAAGCTCAACCCCCTGATGAAGTGGGGGATGAACACCACCCGCTCGCCTAGCTTGGGGGTGGGGATCACTTGGCCCTCCTCCATCGCGCGATGAGGGATGCTGCTGGGGAGGTAACCGGCCTTCTTGAGGTCGAGTATGTCTTTATTGGTGGCCATGGAAGCATCCCACTGGCCATTGGAGCCCACCATTGCTGAGCTTGGGAGCGGGGGTGGAGAAACCTAGATCTGTGCTCTGGAGGTGCAAGGGAATAGGAGGCAGAGAAGTCGAATGGAGAGCATGAAAGGCCTTTGGGGTTTTCTTTCTCCTTTTATGAGGTCTGTCGATTCAGGCTCCCCTTGCTGCGCCATGAATCCCTCCACTTCCCGAGACGCGTGAGCCATTGCATGCGCGTGATTAAGTATATCCCGTATAAAATGGGACACGATCAACATGTTGATAGATCGTGTGGATGGAACGGCCTCGAACCGCGCATCGAGTGCATGTAACTGGCCTATCAGTCGTGGTGGGATGTGACCTTTCGTCAGAGAGGTCGTCAGGAAACATTACCTTTTTTCCTAATGTTTGGCCTTCAAAGCCAACTTATCTCATAGAATTCGGACGTGCCACTATGTGGAAAACTACTTATCAGCGAAAGCCAAACTATGGTTCAGCGGGAAGGAACTCACCTCGCAAGCCGAAGACTCTGTTCGCGAAGCAATTGGAGCCGAAGACCCTTGGCATTGGAGGCAAGTTTGGGGGCTACTGCGGGACTCCTGGATTAGGGGGTCCTCGGATAGCCGACCTGTTGTTTATGGGCCGGACTATATGGGCTACTTGTCGAACACTGGATGATTTGAAGGCCTAGTTTCCAGGGTGGAAGCTTCAAGGAGCACGGCTTGCGCTCCACGTTTGATGTACTAAATAGGCATGTTTATCTATTGATCATGTAACCGACCATGTGTAAACCCTAGGCCTCCTCGGCATCTGTATAAGCCGGAGGGTTTTAGGGTATAGATATAGGACAACTCATCTAGGGTTAGACATACGATCTCGAGGTAGATCAACTATATAACCCCTTACA
The DNA here is from genome assembly GCA_022496015.1 of Hordeum marinum. Taxonomy (NCBI): domain Eukaryota; kingdom Viridiplantae; phylum Streptophyta; class Magnoliopsida; order Poales; family Poaceae; genus Hordeum; species Hordeum marinum. Next base: position 59,948,054 of record CM039677.1, read on the forward strand.
CCATCAATACAATCAAGCAGGACCTAGGGTATTACCTCCATTGGAGGGCCCGAACCTGGGTAAACTCGTGTCCCCTTCGTCTTCTATTACCGTCGATCCTAGTCTCACAGTTTGGGACCCCCTACCCGAGATCTGTCGGTTTTGACACCGACAGCCAACGCGTTGGCTGTCCAGCCGTGGGCACCCATGCCGCTGCGGTCACCCGAACCGAAGCAGGAGCCATGGGAGCATGTGTTGCAGGCACCGCAGGCGCCTTCGGTCTGGCAGGGGCCGCTAGCCCACCTTTGGCAGCTGCCTCCCTACGTCGACCTCACCAGCGATGACGACAACGAGTAGGACGGCGCTCCTAAAGATGGAGGCGGCTTCACCGGCGGGCGGCATTTGTCTATATTTTATATGTATTATATTTGTATATGTCTTTTTAAATTGGTTCCCTTTTATATTAGTTTCTACTAGCATTGTGTAAAATGCACTAAAACTATCGTCGGCCGGCCTCTGTGGTCAGCATTAATGTCTAATTAAAGCTAATGCATGGTGATGTGATGTGATGTGATGTGACCGATATCACACCCGCGCCAGACTAAATATGATTCTTGTATTATCTTACCTATAGGTTTGATAGGGTTAGGCAGATGCTCCATTATTCGTAAATAAGAAGAAATCCAGTGAATAAATACCTGCATCTGCAACAAGATAGATGGCCATCATCTAACCACTTATATGCAGACAATCCTATATATGTGATGTTTGAATATGATGTGATTTGATGATTAATTAAGGTAAAACTTGAATTTGTACTAACATTTGAATTATAAGCAACATGTTGAAAGAGGCCTAAGTTGTAATGATCATGTTACCCTATGTTGGAATGATCTAACAGCAAACATAACAATAATAGACTCCTAAATCCTAACCCTAACCCTTTATTGCAAAACCCATTATTATATAGACAGTTTAAAATTTCAAAAATGAAACTACGTTCAGATCCTTCTTACTCACACCGAAATGGAGCTCTCGTGATTATTATTTTTCGTAAACATAAACCCACTCTCGCTCTCTTCTCAAACTCTATAAACCATATATGTGATAGCTCGTATGTGTGAAAGACTTTTCATGGAAATGTCCATAAACCAATATTTTTCTTTTTTGCCATAACCATGTCCATAAACCAATAAAAACGATGAACATGGAAGGTTTTGTATTTTTTTGATTTTATTTGAATTAGTTAAGGTCATTTGGAAGTTGCTCAAACATAAGATAACCCTGCTGGCCGGCTCAAAACCCTGTAGCATCTCTACAAACCCTAGCATCAAACTGCAACCGTCCGATCATACCCTAGCGCCAAGCGAAACTGTCAGATATGGTCTTCTAGAAGGATACGGGCAGGCTGTGAGCAGGTTGCACGCCGTTGGATCACATGGACAGCTCTGCATTGTTGGATTGTTGGGCGATCTATGAGACGTCGGTCCTGCTCACCCACTCGCCCGCGCAAAAAAAAGTCCTGGTTGGTCATTCGCTATGCGTTGACTGTCAAGGCATCGATCCGTCTCTCCGTCATTATCCGTAGACGGCTATGTAAGTCGGACTGCGTCCCCCAGCCCTAGCTCATCCGCCTACTCCCTCTCCTCTCCCTGCCAGCACCTGAGCACTCCCCTCTCTCAGCCCATCAGCCATGCCACCACGCCGCCAGTACTACACAATCGAAGACCGTCTCTTCCTTCTTCGGCAAGCCCAAATCCAGAGGCAAGTGAGGCTACCTCTGGAACCATAGGAGGATTTTGAGGAGGGGTCAGAGATGGGGGAGGATCCAAAGGCGCTGCCACAGGAGCCGCAGGAGGAGGCGTCATCATAGGAGGCGGAAGTGGAGGCGCCGTTGCAAGAGCCGGAGGAGGAGGCGCCACCAGAGTTGCCGGAACTGGAAGCACCACATGTCTACTATATGTGGCCCGACCAGGTGGTGATCCTCAACTCCATCCGCTCAGAAGCAGCTGTGTAGGCCCGGCGTCTTCGTTAGCAGCAGATGGAGGCAGCGCGGGCGGCGCAGGAGGAGGCGTAGGCAACGACCCAGGAGGACCAGGCTCCAGCGCAGACGGATCAGGCCATCTCTGACGACGAAGACGCGTAGTGCACTAGGGAGTACGTAGGATATATATTGTATGCTTTCGCTATTATGCTCTTTGAGCTATGTTTAGCTGACTCTAGTTGCTGGTTATTTTATCTAGTGTCATGGAGGATTGTAATAGGATCGACCTAACTTATTTTTGTTTTTGCTGACGCTTCAAAAAATATATTGCATGTTTTTCTACATGAACGGAGTGACATATGGGTGGGTAAAAAAGGTGGGTGAAGCCTGTATGTAGCACTGTACCCTGGCCTAGGTCTGTGGCACCTAGAAGGTGGAGACGCGTGCGAGAAGAGAGGAACCAGCGGCAGCGACCGTCATTGCATCCATGGTGGCACGCATCGGCACATGCAGGCAGGCTGGCTAGATCGTATGGCATGCATAGCGGGCTTCTGTATCGTGGTGGTGCATGTCGATCGGTATGCCCTAGACTTTAATTGCCATGCTGAATTGATGTTGCGAAGGTCAAAACCTGAGATGGTGTGAACTGTAAATCGATTGAGGAGGCGCTTATGAGAATGGATGAACTGGCAACAGCGACATACGATGCATCCCGTGGCGGCTCACAGGAAGGCTGGGTTCGTGGCGGCGTGCATCGGCGCATGTAGGCAGGCTGGTTGATTCATGTTGTGCATGCATAGCAAGCTTATCGTGGAGGCGTGCATCAACGCATGCATGCACGCGGGCGTTTAATGCAACGGCACAAACGAAACCACGGCCCAACAGTCCAACCAGCGCCACCGTCCAACGCGACCCCACTTGGTAGGTCCAATGGGCGACATAGTTCAACGCGGCCCAACACGCCAGAATGGTCAAAGAAGGGGGACACAGTCCAACACGGCTCCATTTGGTAGGTCCAATGGCCGACACAGTCCACCATGGCCCGCACGTCAGAGTTAACGGTCAAACCATTGACCTAACGACATCCTCCGTTGTGACCATTTCTGAGGGTTTTGGACAAGGGAGTGGGGGAAGTGAGAAAAAGTTAAGGGCGTGAATGAGTACTACTAAGCAACCAGGGGCACAATAATAGAAATCCCTTCTTTATTTGGTGCTTATGTAATTCTTCCGCTAACGGAATTCTTGAACGTATGTACCTGTGAATGGAATAATGCATTGGTTGATGAACCTATCTATGTATATGTAAAAAGCTATTCCCTACTTCCGAATTCAAATTATGTACGATTTTAAATTGTAGCAATTAAAATAATAATAAAATGATCTGCAGGTCATTACGCCGCACACGGTTTGCAAGTCTCAACATTTTGGATATACCTCATGATCTGACACGTTTCACAAATAGAAAACGTGTGCGCCCATGCACACAGTTCCCGTTTGCAAACCGTGTGTGATTCAGATAATATCATAAATGGTGCTACCGAATTCAACGTTGGTGATAGAATCTCTGTCGCACACAGTTTAAAATGATAAACTGTTTGTGATGTAGTATGCATTACAAATGTTGGACCACAGAATAGTGTGTGCGATAATTATCCTTCCAAACATGAGTATGACATTCACACGTTTCTTAAACTTGTCTGATACTTGTACAATGGTTAAATTATAGTCTTAGTTAAATATCACAAAGGGTTCAGACAATATAAGTGTTTATGATATACCCCTTATCATACACGCTTCATAATCATGAATTGTTTGTGATTTGGTGCACATCGTAAATGTTGAGCCACAGAATTGCGCGTGTGATGTTGGTGTGACCTCACACGAGTTGCAAGGATGGGCCATATGGGAATTCCACCATATTTGAAAAGGTTGAACGGTGACTCTCGCTTGTGATAGATGCGGACATCCCATATGCTTAGTTTTGCCAAACATTTCCGTGCGTTGGTCACCATCGCCGATGATTTTTCTGTGTTGTGTGCGATGGACCCCCCCCCTATCGCCCACACATGCAAGGAAATGGTTTCAAAGTACGTCGCGGAAAGGGGTTAAAAACCATTTGTATAGCACGTTGTTGCACCAGTGCCACTACAACGCACCCTTCTCACTAAAGATAAACCAATCTAGTTGGACAAACTAAACTGATAGATTGGAGAGATTTACAAAGCTATAATGATCACGCAAATAAGAATCAAATAAGTATTCATAGGAAACTCAAATCTTTTATCATAAATAATCTTAACATAAACCCACAATTCATCGGATCCCAACAAACACACCGCAAAAGAAGATTACATCAAATAGATCACTGCGAAGATCGCGTTGTACTTTGTACTGAAGATCAAAGAGAGAGAAGAAGCCATCTAGGTCCTAGCTATAGACCCGTAGATATGTGGCGGACTACTCACAGATCACCATGGGAGCACCAAGGATGATGCCCCGTGATCGATCCGGCCTCCGGCATGGCACCCACAAAGGGCTCCAGATGAGATCGTGGCAGAACAGAGCCTTAAGGCCGTGGAAAAGGTGTTTTGGGATCTCTCCAAGGGTTTTGGAATATATTTGAATTTATAGGCCAGCGTACGGGGTCATGAGAGCCGGGGCGGCCACAAGCTAGCAGGGTGTGCCGACCCCCCTAGGCACTCCCTGTTGGCTTGTGGGGCCCTCCTGCGGCCTCCAGTCTTCTCTCGAAGCTTCAGGTATTCTTTTGGTCCAGAAAAAATCCTTAAAAAGTTTCATGCCAATTGGACTTTGTTTGATATTGTAAACCTGAAAAGCCAAAAACATGCAGAAAACAACAACTCGCACTTGGCACTGAGTTAATATATTAGTGCTCAAAAACATATGAATCAACAAATAAATGCCAAAAATGTATCCTAGAATGATAATATTATAGCATGGAACAATCAAAAATTATAGATATGTTGGAGACATATCATCATCCCCGAGCTTAATTCCTGCTTGCCATCAAGTAGGTAAATGATAAAAATGGAATTTTCTAAGTGACATGCTACCCAACATGTAATCCCTTGCATGTATGCTCATTAAGAAACGACAAATTAACAAACATCAAAATATTAATGTTTATAAGCATAAGTAACACAATCATCAATCTTTTGAAATATATGATCCTTAAAGAATGTTTATCCCCATTAATTTTATCATATTAGTAAGGCATGACTCCATGTTCACCACATTAATACAAATGTCAAGCACCACGGTTTCCAAGTCAGGCAATTGGATCATACTTTTTAACGTGCTTCAGTTTTTTATTCTTCACGCAGTACATGAGCGTGAACCCTGGACATAGCATATATATATATGTGTGTGTGTGTATGGAACAGAATGCGATGTTAGATATCAAGGGGGTAAAAGTGGAGAAGAAAGTCTCGCATCAACTAGGCGTATCAACGGGCTATGGATATGCCCATCAATAGATATCAATGCGAGGAGTAGGGATTGCCATGCAACAGATGCACTGGAGCTATAAGTGTATGAAAGCTCAAATGAATCTAAGTGGGTGTGCATCCAACTTGCTTGCTCATGAAGGCCTGGGGCATTTGAGGAAGCCCATCATCGGAATATACAAGCCAAGTTCAATAATGGTAAATTCCCATAAACATATGGAAGTGACAAAACATGAGACTCTCTATATGAAGAACATGGTGCTACTTTGAAGCACAAGTGTGGAACAGGAGGTAGTAGCGCTATGCCTTCTCTCTTTTCTCCTATTTATTTTTTTGTCTATTTCCTTTTTTATTTTTCTTTTTATTTTTATTTTTATTTTTCTTTCTTTTTTCTTTCTTTCTTTTTTTCCTCACTGAGACAGTGCCCTAAGAATGAAAATCATCACACTTTTATTTACTTACAACTCGATATGAAAAACTATGAAACAATATGACACAATATGAATGCATATGGCAGTGTACCATGATGTGCAATGATCTAGCGTAGCAAAATATATGAAAATAAAATGGACAAGCCATGAAAATATCATGCTAGCTATCTTGTGATCATGCAAAGCAATATGACAATGAGTGTACTAGTCATATGATGTCACGGTGGAAGTTGCTTGGCAATATATCTCGGAATGGCTATGGAATTGCCATAATAGGTAGGTATGGTGGATTTTTTGAGGAAGATATAACGATGCTTATGTGCAACATAGCGTATCATGCCGTGGGGTTTGGATGCACCGGCGAAGTTCGCACCGACCCTCAAGGTGAAAATGGGCAATGCATGGTACTGGAGAGACAAGTAAAATATGAGGAGGTGAGAGTGTGTATGTCCATGGATTCACATTAGCCATGAAGAACTCATATACTTATTTCAAAGTTTTGTTATCTTTCTTAAATCAAAGTACTACTCGCATGTCCCTAGGGAGGAGGTTGGGAGGAGTTAACCATCGTGCGCCTCCGGCTCAATACAACACTAGGATTTCAACGAGGAATAAAAATGCTCACACATCCCCTCCATGCCATAACCAATATTTAGACAAATAGGAAATTAAAAAATTTTAATATCGATACTCCTATGGACCGGAAACCATGCACTCACACCCTTTAACATTACCACATCAATATCAGTAACCCACGGTTTCTCTTTTATGTGCTACATGAAGGTTTTAATTATGCACTCCTTGAATACCTATTATTTTTCGACTAGTCTTATAACCCATGCAAATTAGTGACACTATTTATTAACTCTAAAACAAATATAAGTGAAGAAACATAGTGCAATTATTTGTATAAAATATATACGCCGCCGTGCTCAAAAAGCTATAAGTGAAGCACTAGAGCAACTTCTAAGCTCAAAAGATATAAGTGAAGCACATAGAGTATTCTGACAAATCATGGTGAAGGTGTGATTCTATCAAATAGGTGTGTCCAGCAAACAATGATTGTAGCAAACTAAAAACAGAAGCAAACGACGCTCCAAAAAAACTCATAGCATCTGATGAATAAAAATATAGCTCCAAGTGACATACCGATGGATTGAGACGAAAGAGGGGATGCCTTCCGGGGCACCCCAAGCTTAGACGCTTGATTCTTTCTTGAATATTTACCTTGGGGTTCCTTGTTCATCCCCAATCTTAGGCTCTTGCCTCTCCTTATTCCTTCATCCATCGTGATAGCACCCAAAACTTGAAAACTTCAGCACACAAAACTCAATAGAAACCTTTCTGAGATCTGTTAGTATAGTAAACATATCAAATACATTAGGTACTGTTATAAATTTATTAATATTTTATTATTGCATAAGGTACTGTATTCTAACTTCTCCATGGCATATACGCCCCGATACAATCCATATCATCATCAAAACAAGCAAACTATGCAAGCAAAAATAGAATCTGTCTAAATAGAACGGTTTGTAATGATCAGCAATGAAACTATACTTCTATAAGTCCATAAATTATGAAAAGTACGACAACATGGGAAATTTCTATACCAATACTTTGTAATAAATCAGATCAAAAATATGTGCTAGTAAAATTAGAGAATTTATGCACTGGACGCAAAAGTTTCTGTTTTTGCACCATATCAATTCTACTCATCATGCAAGTCATCCCAAAGGCTTTACTTGGCACAAACACTAATTTAAACATAAAAACAAAATCATTAGATATGCAATAATCATGTTATAACACACAAACATAAAGTAAAAATAAAAAATTAAAGATAACTATTGGGTTGCCTCCCAACTAGTGCTATTGTTTTATGCCCCTAGTTAGGCATAATGCATAGTATCAAGTGTTCTCATCCTTGGTGTCAAGCTCCTCAATCACACAACAAGTTTCCTAAAAGGAATAGGTTTGATGGTAGGATCTATTATCAAGCTAATAAAATTGGGATGCACACTAATCATCTTAAGATCCTCATTTATTTTAATAGGAGCGATACTAGTATTCTTAGGGACATACGTAACTTTAGAATTTTTCCTTGAGAGGTACTAGCATTAGATTTGGATGGGGTGAAAGTATCACCCATTTTATAAAAGACTTCCTCTATTTTATCAATTCTACTAAATACTTGCTCTATCCTCTCATTAATAGTTGTATCTTTCTCCTTTAGTGCTTTCAAAGTAACTACTACCTTTGACCCAAACTGAGTGATATGATTATGAATCTTTTTATCCAACTCCTCAATTTTTTTCCTTAGTAGTCATTTTATTTTCAATAATTTCAAGCATTTGCCTAACATGTTCCAAGGTCAAAGTAGTTTCATTAATAATAAGGGGTGGTGACCCAACTAAATTTTCCATGGTTTTGAAAGCATCTTAAGTGTGACTCGTTAAGAAATTACCACTGGTAATAGTATCAAGTATGAACCTATACCACATAGTAATACCCACATAAAAGTTACAAAGAAAGATATTGGGGGATTTATTATGAGTTGATTTATTTTGAGCATTGCAAATCCTATGCCAAGCATCTCGCAAACTACCACCCCCTTATCTAAAATTAAGCACCTCATCCTCGGGAGTAAATGGAACATAGGTAAGACTAGACATAACAACAAGCAAACTAGCAAAGATAAATATTTTTGTATTTTTTATTTTTATAGCAAGCAAAATATAATATCAAATAAAATGTAGAACAAGTGAATGATAATTTTTGATAAGGTGCTTGATAGTAAGTTGGTGATACTCCCCGGCAACGGCGCTAGATATCCTTCCTGATACTTGTGATCGGCGGGTTTTTCCCCAAAGAGGAGGGGATGATGTAGCACAATATAAATAAGTATTTACCTCAGTGACATCCAAGGTTATTGAACCAATAGGAGGACCACACATCTATTGTCTTCAGCGCCTACACACATAAGAGCAAACAATTGCACCCAACACGCGCAAGAGGGTTATCAATCCCCTTGAACACATTACTTGCAAGCAAATAAGTAATGTAAATGATAATTGATAATAATAAATTACAAACTAAAAAAACAAATAAATGGCAGCAAGAAAATAAGAGTGTTTTTAAATATGTATGTGAATAGACCTGGGGCATAGTGTTCACTAGAGGCTTCTCTCTTAAATAAAGCATACGATGGGTAAACAAATTACTGTTGGGTAATTGATAGAAAAGCACATAGTTATGCAATATTTGTTCACGATAATGATCATGTGTATATAGGCATCACATCCATAAACAAGTAGACCGACTACTGTCTGCATCTACTACTATTACTCAACTTCGAGAGTGCTTCTATGCTTGCCTCGCTAGGTATTAAGTTCATGCAAACAGAGTAATGAGTGTGGAACGATGACATGATGTAGACAAAGTAAACTCAATTAATTGAATGAAACTCATCGTTTTATCCTTAGTGGTCGCAATACAAATACATGTCTTGTCCCCTAGTTTGTCACTCGGATATAGAGCACCGCAAGATTGAACCCACTACAACACACCCCTCTTAGTGAAAATAAACCAATCTAGTTGGCCAAATTAAATCGATAGATTGGAGAGATTTACAAAGCTATAATGATCACAAAAATAAGAATCAAATAAGTATTCATAGGAGACTCAAATCTTTTATCATAAATAATATGAACATAAACCCACAATTCATCGGATCCCAACAAACACACCGCAAAAGAATATTACAAATAGATCATCGCAAAAATCGCGGTGAACTTTGTATTGAAGATCAAAGAGAGAGAGAAGAAGCCATCTAGGTACATAAAAGACAACTTTCATAATCTAATAGACGTTTCAGTGCAACGCATAAAATAGAGCTAGCTAGGTAGTAGTATAAGCACAATATAATTGCTAGGCTTGACTCTATTTCCTCTGCTTCCACATCGTGGACATGGATATGGACTCGTGTGCATTCTGCTCTTTCCGCAGTGACACTGGCCTTCACCAGAGCGAGCCGTTGTGCGACTTCATGTCGGTTCCCTTTTTCGTATCGCATGCATGCGTCATGCCCCTCTTCTTGCCTAGTTTTTTCACCAGAGCCAGCCTAGCCGCAATCGAACACTGGCATGCCCCTTGATGACCTACAAGTATAGGGGATTTATCGTTGTCCTTTCTATAAGTAAGAGTGTCGAACCCAACAAGGAGCAGAAGGAAATGACAAGTGGTTCTCAGTAAGGTATTCTCTACAAGAACTGAAATTATCGGTAACAGATAGTTTTGTGATAAGATAATTCGTAACGGGTAGCAAGTAACAATTGTAACAAAGGTGCAGCAAGGTGGCCCAATCCTTTTTATAGCAAAGGACAAGCCTGAACAAACTCTTATATAAAGCAAAGTGCTCCCGAGGACACATAGGAATTTATGTCAAGCTAGTTTTCATCATGCTCACTTCATTGGCGTTCGCTTCTTTGATAATTTGATATGTGGGTGAACCGGTGCTTGGGTGTTGGCCTTACTTCGACAAGCCTCCCACTTATGATTAACCCCTCCCGCCAGCATCCGCAACTATGAAAGAAGAATTAAGATAAATCTAACCATCATGAAACACGTGGATCCAAATCAGCCCCTTACGAAGCAACGCATAAACTAGGGTTTAAGCTTTTGTCACTCTAGCAACCCATCATCTACTTATTACTTCCCAATGTGTTCCTCTAGGCCCAAACAATGGTGAAGTGTTATGTAGTCGACGTTCACATAAAACCACTAGAGGAGAGACAACATACATCTCATCAAAATATCGAACGAATACCAAATTCACATGATTACTTATAATAAGACTTATCCCATGTCCTCAGGAACAAACATAACTACTCACAAAACATGTTCATGTTCATAATCATAGGAGTATTAATGATGATCAAGGATCTGAACATATAATCTTCCACCAAGTAAACCAACTAGCATCAACTACAAGGAGTAATCAACACTACCAGCAACCCACAGGTACCAATCTGAGGTTTTGAGACAAAGATCGGATACAAGAGATGAACTAGGGTTTGGAGAGGAGATGGCGCTGATGAAGATGTTGATGGAGATTGACCCCTCCTCGATGAGAGGATCGTTGGTGATGACGAGGGCTTCAATTTCCCCCTCCAGGAGGGAAGTTTCACTAGCAGGATCGCCCTGTCAGAGCTCTAGATTGGTTCTACCCAAGTTCCGCCTCGAGACGGCGGCGCTTCATCCCTTATAATTTTTTCCTCGACGAAACCCTCCATATAGCAGAAGATGGGCACCGGAGGGCTTCCAGGTGGGCCACAAGCTCGCTAGCCGTGGCCAGGGGGGTCGCGGCCAGCAGGCTTGTGGCTCCCGGGTGGGCCTCCTGATGTATTTCTTTCGCCCATTATTTTTTATATATTCCAAAATAATTCTCTGTAGATTTTCAGGACTTTTGGAGTTGCGTAGAATAGATATCTCAGATTTGCTCGTTTCCCAGTCCAGAATTCCAGCTGCCGGCATTCTCCCTCTTCATGTAAACCTTGTAAAATAAGAGAGAAAAGGCATAAGTATTATACCAAAATGTGTAATGACAGCCCATAATGCAATAAATGTCAATATAAAATCATGATGCAAAATGGACGTATCAACTCCCCCAAGCTTAGACCTCGCTTGTCCTCAAGCGGAAGCCGAAATCAATAAATATGCCCACATGTTTAGAGAAAGAGGTGTCGATAAAATAAAATACGGACATGAAGGCATCGTGATCATCTTTAGAACAGCAATATATTTTTGACATATAATTTCTTATGCTAAATTAACAATTCATTCACAATGGCAAAGTATGAATCAAGAACTCTATTGAGAACTGACAAACTATGAGCTCAGTCATTGAAGCAATTCCAATTTATCATAACGTAGGAAAGAGTCAATATAAGAGCTTGTAAAGAAAATCCACATACTCAATCATCTTTTAGTCTTTCATAATTGCTAACACTCACATGGTACCTATGAGTTCAAAGTTTCAATCGGACACAGAGAAAGATAGGGGCTTATAGTGTTGCCTCCCAACAGTAATAGCTCATGCTCACTCACTTCCGAGTGGATATATGTGCTTAGATCATTCCCCAACATGTGGCTCTTGCCAGAAGCTAAAGGCAAAAATAGCGAAGGTGATTGAGATCACCACGCTTCTTGCATAAAGGTAAGTACTAGAAAATAAAAGTAATAGATAGGCCCTTCGCAGAGGGAAGAAGAGGTTGTCATGCGCTTTTATAATTGGATGCACAATCTCTTAATGCAAAAGAACGTCACTTTATATGCCCCTTGTGATAGAGAACTTTATTATGCAGTCCGTCGCTTTTATGCCTTCCCTATCACAAGTTCGTATAAATTTTATTTTCCTCACACTAATAGGTCACACATATTTAGAGAGCAATTTTTATTGCTTGCACCGATGACAACTTACTTGAAGGATCTTATTCTATCCTTAGGTAGGTATGGTGGACTCTCATGGCAAAACTGGGTTAAGGGTGTTTGGATGCACAAGTAGTATCTCTACTTGGTGCGGAAGTTTTGGCTGATATGAGGTGGAAGCAAGCCACACATGTTGAGGGATCTATAACAATATAACATCTATTCAGAATTAAGCAAACATAAACCATTATGTAGTCTTCCTTGTTCAACATCAACTTCTTAGCATATAATATTTTAATGAGTGCTCACAATCATAAAAGATGTCCAAGATAATATATTTATATGTGAACATATATTTCTTTATCACTTCCTTTTAATTGCCCCAATGACCAACAGCTATGTTTGTGAACCCACAACAGGTTTCAATCGACATACTTTTTATACGTGAAGTCATCACTCCCCATAAGATTTTCATATGTACTCTTTGCTTTTATTCTACACTTCTTTCTACTTCATCTTTCTCAAGATTAAAATCATACCAAGCAAGGCCCTCAACCCAAAAGCACTTTTCATTATATAACTCACGGACTTGCTTTCATATGGGGGATCATAAAGCAAAGACTCAAAGCTAGATCACATGAAAACTTTATTCTACTAGATCAAGATATAACCAAAAGGATTGAACTAAGGAAAGATGATAAAAAATAAAAATAAAAATAAAAACAAAGAGATGTGGTGGTGATACGATACCGGGGCACCTCCCCCAAGCTTGGCACAAGCCAAGGGGAGTGCATATACCCATGTGTTTAGTTGTCTGGCTTCAGAGGTGATGGTGTGGGAGTTGTTGATGGGGTTGGAAGCCTTTCTAGTTTCCTCCTAAGCACAAAACTCTGGTCCCTCAAATCATCCACTTCCTACTCGAGCTTCAATATCCTTTGACATAATTCTTCCTTGCTTTCCTGCAAGAAACGAGAAGGAATAAATAGAACCTTGGGTTTTTGCCTTGTGTTTGGGAGGCTTGATTTCTTGAACTCCACATGCATATCTCCTGGTTGAAGCAGGGGGGCCTCTTCTTCATCCGAGCTTTCTTCCTCGTACTTGCCTTCTTGTTCCTCCTCTGAGAACAATCCATAAGGGTCCAAGTCCCCATAGATCTTGGGATTGGCAAGATAATGCGATATGAAGCTCTCCCCATCAGGATCTTGGGACGACATATTGCTCTAAATCTATTGCAGAAATAGCTCAAAAAGAAAACGGGAGGTATTGTCGTGATACGAGATTCAAAACCTTCGGGAGATTGTATAATGAATTTTTACCGACCCGAAGGAGTATGCCACAAGAAAACAGAGCCCAGGCGGTGCACGAGGTGGCCACAAGCCCTAAGGGCGCGGTTAGGGGGGGTGGCCGCACCGAGCGGGCTTGTCGCCTCCTCGTGCACTATTCAGACTACTTTAAATTTTCCTAATTTTTTAAATATTCCAAAACAGATAAAAATTGCCATAGAAAAAGTTTTGGAGTCTTTTTACTTACCGTACCACGTACCTATTCCTTTTCGGGGTCTGAAACGGTCTGGTAAGTCTCCCTATTGTACTCCTCCGGAGTTATGGTATTGATGATATTGGTTTCAACATTTATGGGAGTACCTGAGATATAAGTTTGATTCTTTGACCGTTAACCACCTTCGGGTTTGTACCTTCGGCGTTGTTAATCTTGATGGCACCGGAACGGTATACCTCTTCGTTGATGTAAGGACATTCCCATTTGGAGAGAAGTTTTCCTACAAAAAATCTTAAACGAGAATTGTATAGCAAGACATGATCACCTACATTGAATTCACGCTTTTGTATCCTTCTATCATGCCATCTCTTAACCTTTTGTTTAAACAACTTAGCATTCTCGTAGGCTTGGGTTCCCCATTCATCAAGTGAGCTAATGTCAAATAACCTCTTTTCACCAGCAAGTTTGAAATCATAATTGATCTCTTTGATTTCCCAATAAGCCTTATGTTCTAGCTCTAGAGGTAAGTGACATGCTTTACCATAAACCATCTTATACGGAGACATGCCCATAGGATTTTTGTAAGCAGTTCTATAAGCCCACAATGCATCGTCAAGTTTCTTAGACCAATTCTTCCTAGATCTATTAGCATTCTTTTGCAAAATAAATTTAATCTCTCTATTGCTCAACTCTAGTTGACCACTAGACTGAGGATGATAAGGAGATGCAAGTCTATGATTAACATCATATTTACCAAGCAATTTATGGAAAGCACCATGAATAAAATGTGAACCACCATCAGTCATCAAATATCTAGGGACTCCAAATCTAGGGAAAATAACTTCTTTAAGCATTTTAATAGAGGTGTTATGATCAGCGCTACTAGTTGGAATAGCTTCTACCCACTTAGTGACATAATCAACAGCAACTGGAATATGAGTATACCCGTTAGATTGTGGAAAAGGCCCCATATAATCAAAGCCCCAAACATCAAATGGTTCGATAACAAGAGAGTAATTCATAGGCATTTCCTGACGTCTACTAATATTACCAATTCTTTGACATTCATCACAAGATAAGACAAACTTACGAGCATCCTTGAAGAGAGTAGGCTAATAAAACCCAGATTCTAGTACCTTGTGTGCAGTTCTATCTCCAGCGTGATGTCCTTCGTAGGCTTCGGAGTGACACTTGCGTAAGATCTGTTCCTGTTCATGCTCAGGTACACAATGTCTAATAATACCATCCACTCCTTCTTTATAAAGATGTGGGTCATCCCAAAAGTAATGCCTTAAATCATAGAAGAACTTTTTCTTTTGTTGGTATGTGAAACTAGGAGGTATAAATTTAGCAACAATGTAATTGGCGTAATCAGCATACCAAGGAGAATTATGTGAAGTATTCACGACAACTAATTGTTCATCAGGAAAGCTATCATCAATAGGTAGTGGGTCATCAAGAACATTTTCTAACCTAGACAAGTTATCTGCTACAGGGTTGTCAGCACCCTTTCTATCAATGATATGCAAATCAAATTCTTGTAGCAGAAGGACCCACCTAATAAGTCTAGGTTTAGCATCTTTCTTCTCCATAAGGTACTTAATAGCAGCATGATTAGTGTGAACAGTTACTTTGGAATCAACAATATAAGTTCTAAACTTATCACAAGCAAACACAACTGCTAGAAATTCCTTTTCAGTAGTAGCATAGTTTATTTGAGCATTTTCTAGAGTTTTACTAGCATAATGGATAACATTTAATTTCTTATCGACTCTTTGTCCTAGAACAGCACCAACATCATAATCACTAGCATCACACATAATTTCAAAAGGTAGGTTCCAGTCGGGGGGTTGAACAATAGGTGCGGTAATCAAGGCATTCTTAAGAATTTCAAATGCTTCTACGCAATCATCATCAAAAACAAATGGGACATCTTTTTGCAAAAGGTTTGTGAGAGGCCTAGAAATCTTAGAAAAATCTTTGATAAACCTCCTATAGAAACCATCATGACCAAGGAAACTTCTTATACCTTTGATATCCATAGGGCACGACATTTTTCAATAGCATCAACTTTAGCTTTATCAACTTCAATACCTCTTTTGGAGTTCTTGTGCCTCAAGATAATACCTTAATTAACAATAAAGTGACACTTTTCCCAATTCAAGACAAGATTAGTTTCTTCACATCTCTACAAAAATCGATCAAGGTTGCTCAAACAATCATCAAATGAAGTTCCGTAAACGGAAAAATCATCCATGAAAACCTCAAGAATCTTTTCACAAAAGTCAGAGAATATAGCCATCATACATCTTTGAAAGGTAGCAGGTGCATTGCATAAACCAAAAGCCATACGTCTATAAGCAAAGGTACCAAAAGGGCAAGTAAAAGTGGTTTTTTCTTGATCCTGGCTTGATACAGGTATTTGAGAGAAACCAGAGTAATCATCTAGAAAGAAAAAATGAGTATGTTTGGATAATCTTTCTAGCATTTGATCAATAAAAGGTAAAGGGTAATGATCTTTCTTAGTAGCTTTATTTAATTTCCTAAAATCAATTACCATTCTATAACCTATAACAATTCTTTGCAGGATCAATTAATTTTTATCATTAGGAACAACGGTCATACCTCCATTCTTAGGGACACAATGGACGGGACTAACCCATCTACTATCAGCAACAGGATAAATTATACCTGCCTCTAGAAGCTTTAGTACTTCTTTTCTTACCACTTCCTTCATCTTAGGGTTCAATCGTCGTTGGTGATCAATAACTGGTTTGGCATCAGGCTCCATATTAATTTTATGTTGGCACAGAGTGGGACTAATGCCCTTAAGATCATCAAGAGTATAGCCAATAGCAGCACGGTGCTTCCTCAGAGTTTTCAATAATCTCTTTTCTTCTTGCTCTGAAAGATTAGCACTAATAATAACAAGATATATCTCTTTTTCATCAAGATACGCATATTTCAACATATCGGGTAATTGCTTGAGCTCAAACACGGTATCACCCTTGGGTGGAGGAGGATCCCCAAGTATTTCAATAGGTAAGTTATGTTTCAAAATAGGCTACTGCTCAAAGAAAATTTCATCTATTTCATTCATCTCATTCATATGCATATCATTTTCATGGTCTAGCAAATATTGTTCTAAGGGATCAGTAGGAGGCACGGCAATAGAAGTGAGACCAATAATTTCATATTTACAAGGAAATTCCTTGTCGTGGGGTTGTCTACGAAATTTAGAGAAATTAAATTCATGGGATACATCCCCAAATCTCACATTAACTACTTCCTTCTCACAATCAATCTTAGCATACATTATTGAAGAAGGGTCTGCCAAATATAATGGGACAAAAATTATCTTGTGGGGAACCAAGAACAAGAAAACCAGTAGGATACTTTACTGTCCCACACAAGACTTCAACATCTCTAACAATCCCCATTGGTGCAATAGTTTCTCTATTAGCAAGCTTAATAGTAACATCAATATCCTCTAGTTCAATTGGTGCAATATCATGCATGATTTCTTCGTATAAGGAATAGGGAATTGCACTTACACTAGCACCCATATCACATAAGCCATGATAACAATGATCTCCTATTTTAACAAAAACAACAAGCATGCCAACAACTGGTCTATGTTTATGCTTAGTATCAGGTCTAGCAATTCTAGCAGCTTCATCATAGAAATGAATAACATGCCCATCAATATTATGAACCAAGATATCTTTAACCATAGCAATACTAGGTTCAACTTTAATTTGTTCAGGGGGTGTAGGTGTTCTAATACAACTCTTACAAACCACGGTTGAAGCTTTAGCATGTTCCTTTATCCTAACAGGGAAAGGTGGTTTCTTAGTGTAAGCGGTAGGGATAACAGGATTAGCATCGTAAGCAATAATTTTCTCTTCAATTTTGATAGGTTTCACTACTTTCACTTCAATGGGAGGATGATATTTAAACCACATCTCCTTATGGAGATCAACATGAGTAGCAAAAGATTCATAGAAAGAAGCTACTATCTCAGAGTCAAGACCATATTTAGTGCTAAATTCACGAAAAGCATAGGTGTCCACGAAGGATTTAACACAATCAAACTTAAGATTTATACCTGACTCCTTACCTTCATCGAGTTCCCAATCTTCAGAGTTGTGTTTAATTCTTTCCTATAAATTCCATTTGAATTCAATATCTTTCTTCATAAAAGAACCAGCACAAGAAGTATCGAGCATGGATTGATCATTATGAGAAAGCCGGGCATAAAAATTCTGAATAATAATTTCTCTCGAGAGCTCATGGTTGGGGCATGAATATAACATTGACTTAAGCCTCCCCCAAGATTGAGCGATTCTTTCTCCTTCATGAGGCCAAAAATTATAAATATAATTTCGATCACGATGAACTAAATGCATAGGATAGAACTTCTGATGAAATTCCATTTTCAACCGGCTGTAGCTCCATGATCCAACATCATCACATAGCCTATACCATGTGAATGCCTTCTCCTTCAAAGATAAAGGAAAGACCTTCTTCTTGACGTGATCCTCGAGCAGACCTGCAAGCTTAAATAATCCACAAACTTCATCCACATAGATTAGATGCAAATCAGGATGTAGTATTCCATCTCCTGCATAACGATTAGCTAGCAGTTTCTCTATCATAACCGAAAGAATTTCATAATAAATATTTTCAGTAGGTTCAGTAGGTTGAGGGACAACTCTTTGTGTTTCCAGTCGAGTCGAAGATACCCTGAACAAGCCCCTCAAAGTATTACTTTCCATAGTAACAGGTGACATAAATTTCAGCACACTATATAAATTTTTTCCTTACCAAGTTCCACTCACCAAAGGCGCTTCACTCCCCGGCAACGGCGCCAGAAAAGAGTCTTGATGACCCACAAGTATAGGGGATCTATCGTAGTCCTTTCGATAAGTAAGAGCGTCGAACCCAACGAGGAGCAGAAGGAAATGACAAGTGGTTCTCAGTAAGGTATTCTCTGCACGCACTGAAATTATTGGTAACAGATAGTTTTGTGATAAGATAATTCGTAACGGGTAGCAAGTAACAATTGTAACAAAGGTGCAGCAAGGTGGCCCAATCCTTTTTTATAGCAAAGGACAAGCCTGAACAAACTCTTATATAAAGCAAAGCGCTCCCGAGGACACATAGGAATTTATGTCAAGCTAGTTTTCATCATGCTCACTTGATTCGTGATTGCTACTTTCATAATTTGATATGTGGGTGGACCAGTGCTTGGGTGCTGGCCTTACTTGGACAAGCCTCCCACTTATGATTAACCCCTCCCGCAAGCATTCGCAACTACGAAAGAAGAATTAAGATAAATCTAACCATAGCATGAAACATGTGGATCCAAATCAGCCCCTTACGAAGCAACACATAAACTAGGGTTTAAGCTTATGTCACTCTAGCAACCCATCATCTACTTATTACTTCCCCATGCCTTCCTCTAGGCCCAAACAATGGTGAAGTTTTATGTAGTCGGTGTTCACATAACACCACTAGAGGAGAGGCAACATACATCTCATGAAAATATCGAACAAATACCAAATTCACATGATTACTTATAACAAGACTTATCACATGTCCTCAGGAACAAACGTAACTATTCACAAAACATGTTCATGTTCATAATCAGAGAAGTATTAATGATGATCAAGGATCTGAACATATAATCTTCCACCAAGTAACCAACTAGCATCAACTACAAGGAGTAATCAACACTACTAGCAACCCACAGGTACCAATCTGAGGTTTTGAGACAAAGATCGGATACAAGAGATGAACTAGGGTTTGGAGAGGAGATGGTGTTGATGAAGATGTTGATGGAGATTGACCCCCTCTCGATGAGAGGATCGTTGGTGATGACAAAGGCTTTGATTTCCCCCTCTCGGAGGGAAGTTTCACCAGCAGGATCGCCTTGTCGGAGCTCTAGATTGGTTCTGCCCAAGTTCCGCCTCGAGATGGCGACGCTTCGTCCCGAAAGTTCTCTTATGATTTTTTTCCTCGACGAAACCCTACATATAGCAGAAGATGGGCACTGGAGGGCTTCAAGGTGGGCCACAAGCTCGCGAGCCGCGGCCAGGGGCGCAACCAGCAGGCTTGTGGCTCCCTGGTGGGCCTCCTGATGTATTTCTTTCGCCCAGTATTTTTTTTATATTCCAAAATAATTCTCCGTAGATTTTCAGGACTTTTGGAGTTGTGCAGAATTGGTATCTCAGATTTGCTCCTTTCCCAGTCCAGAATTCCAGGTGCCGGCATTCTCCCTCTTCATATAAACCTTGTAAAATAAGAGAGAAAAGGCATAAGTATTGTACCAAAATGTGTAATAACAGCCCATAATGCAATAAATATCAATATAAAATCATGATGCAAAATGGACGTATCACCCCTGCCTTGCCTGGTTTTTCATCTACCGATTATGCTATTCCCACTTTGCCATCCAAACTCCTGTTGGACAGTTTATTCATTTGATCCATCTTCCCTCACTTTCGAGGTTAATTCTTTTTTTGGTTCTGTGGATTGCTTGTTGACTTTTGATGAATTTGTGATATGGCAAGGTCTCCGATGTATAATAATTGATAAGATTGGGTGGAAAGGAGCGACATGGGACTATTATTCTGGCAGCAACCATATTTTGCAGCACCAGCAGAGCGGTTGAGTTGGTGATACGTCCATTTTGCATCATGATTTCCTATTGATATTTATGTTGTTCTTGTTTTATTATTCCACTTTATGATACAATTTTTATGTATTTTCTTTTTTTAATTTACAAGGTACATCATAAAGAGGGAAATTGCCAAAAATTGGAATTCTAGACGTGAAAAACAAGAAAAAATATTGAAAATTCACTGGACTCCAAATTACCAAAAATTTCACAGAGAAACAAAAGATGTGAAATACCCGGAGCATGCCTATTGACCTTGAATTCCATAGGAGATCCTCTAGTACACGCACCCTATAGCACCAAAGAAAGAGCCTCGGCCACGAACAAAAATAAATACGGTGATAATGGATCTCCTTGCCTGCTACCACATGAAGGGGACAACGAATCCCAGATCTAACCATTGACATGCACTGAAAAATTTACTGAAGTAACACAGGCCATAATCCAATTCATCCACACCGATGCAAATCCCAGTGCCCTCAACAAGTTCTTCAAAAAGTGTCAATCAACTCTATCATAAGCCTTCGTTAAATCCAATTTATAGGCCCAAAATTCACCCCGATCATCCTTAAGTGTACTAAAGAATGCATACATTCCAAAGCTATAAAGGCGTTATCAGAGATTAGTCTTCCAAGAATAAAATCACTTTGAGTTGGAGAAATCATACCATCAAGATGCGATCTCAATCTGTTCACGAGGCACCTACAAATAATTTTATAAATAACGTTACACAGACTGATAGGCCAGATTTTTTTAATCGACTAGGGATTCTTCACCGTAGGGATAAGAACAATAATCGTACCATTTACCCCTTACGGTATTTTCCCAATGCTAAAGAACTTTTTTACTGCCGGAATAATATCCTTTTTGATCAATCCCCAATTCCGCTAAAAGAATCTTGCAGGGAAGCCATCCAAACCTGGGCTTTAAGAGAGTCTAATTTGAAAGAGAGCATCACTAATTTCTTTATCCGTAAACATCTTACATAAGTCAAGATTCATACCATGATTTACAAGCGGCTTGACCAGAGAAATAATCAAAGAAGGATCAACCATGTCATTGCGAGTGTACAGATTATTGAAAAATGAATTAGTGATAGCATGGATCTCTTTCATACTCTTGCTAACCATACCATCATTCCTCATCGGACTAGAAATAGTATTTTTCTTCGCTCTCCAACTAGCATTTGCTATAAAAAATGTATTCTGACCCCCCCCCCCTCAATTTTATTTTGTCAATCCGCGATCTTTGCTTCCATAACATTTCTTCTTTATACAGTAGCTCATCCATGTCCTTAAGATTTCTTTTCCTTTCCACCAGAGCATCTTGATCATTTCATTTATAAAGAACATTAAGCCTCTTCCTAGCCTGGTCCAATTTCTTGGGAATGTAGCCAATATAATTTCTACTCCAGGCATGCAATTTTCCTAGCACCCTATTCAGATTATTGGCCACATCTTTCAAATCCTCAACATACGTACCTTCATTCCAACAAGATTTAATCTGATCCTCTAAACCCACCCCTCCCTCTCCTAATATGCCTCATATTTAAGTTGTTTAACCATTTTTTCAAGCAAGGAAATCCCAATAATTCAGTGAGGAGAGGGCAATGATCTGATCTTGAACTGATTATATAAGAAACCTCGTAATCCGGAAATAAGGAAGACCATTGGGGGCACACCACAACCCGGTCCAATCTCACCCTAAAAAAAATTGTTGCACTCTTGCTTTTTATTATAGCTCCAAGAAACACCATGACATCCCAAATCAAACAGATTACAATCAGAAAGAACATTCCTGAAATTGTCCATTAGTGTAAAAGACCTCTTATGCCAAGAAAATTGTTCATTCCGCCACATCGTTTCATTAAAATCTCCAACCATAAACCACAGCCCAACATTGAGGGGTCAATAAAATGCTCCCCGTACTTGCTCAACTCCAGATTATAAAGATTATCCCAGGTCACAGCGATACCTCCACCTTTACCTTTTCCTGATGCAATAAACACATTTTTCATACCCAAACGATAACGCAAGCATTCAACACATTCTTTATTTTTCCTTGTCCCAGAAAAAAAATTTGGATTGATGCATATTAAAGAGACACACAAGCTCTTGAACTGTACGAGGTTGACCCAGCCATCGACAGTTCCAACTCATATTTTTCATGGTTACTGATGGACACTCACGTCTGAGCTCGTCAATTGACCGAACAGCCCTAGGGTCAGCATCTTCCTTAGTAGCATCCCTGCAACTTTTCCCTCGCCTATTGATTCCCTCTTTTTTCCCGTTTCACCTCCTCTCCCCTCATCCACTTTGTGGAAAGGCAATGCAACTCTCTGTATTGATCTGGTGCACATCGCACGTATATATACAAAGGGAGCCCACGGCCTCATCTATACAAGGAAACTAGAGGCGGGACCGTTAAGAGAAAACCCTAACTATACACGTGTGTATGGACCTACACAATATATTCAACACCCCCCCCCTCCGCGTGCAGTCAATATGTAACCAGTGACGCATAGACTGGACCGGAACGCCTTGAAGGTAGACGTCGGTAAACCCTTGGTCATAGCATCGGCAAACTGCTGACCGGTGGGAACATGCAGAACGCGAATGCGTCCGAGAGCCACCTGCTCGTGCACGAAGTTAATGTCGAGCTCAATATGCTTCGTTCGACGATGATGAACGGGGTTGGCGGAGAGGTAGACAGTAGAGACATTGTCACGGTAGACAATGGTGGCCTTGGACATGTCAAGTAGTAGCTCCTAAAGAAGTTGGTGTAGCCACGAACACTCAGTGACGGTGTTGGCGATGGCGCGATACTCAGCCTTGGTGTTGGAACGAGATATCGTGGTTGTCTTTTAGACGACGACGATATGAGCGAAGGCCCAAGGTAGACACAGTATCCGGAGGTGGAGCGTTGAGTGTCAGGGCAACCAGCCCAATCAGCGTCAGAGTAAGCCATGATGTCGGTGGAGGACGAGGCCGTCAACGTGAGACCGAGAGCCATAGTGTCACGGATATACTGGAGAATCCACTTCACTATGTTCCAGTGAGCATCACGTGGGGCGTGCATATGAAGGCACACCTATTGTACAGCATACTGCAAATCCGGTCGAGTGAGCGTTAGATACTAAAGGGCGCCAACAATCGAGCGGTAGAAGGCAGCATCCGGAGCGGTTAGGCCATCAAGAGCAGAGACCTTGGCCTTCGTGTCAATAGGTGTGGGGACAGGCCTACAATTAAGCATGACGGCCCGCTCGAGTAGATCCTGGGCGTACTGTTGTTGATGAAGAAAGAACCCATTGGCATGCCGCACCACCTCAATCCTGAGGAAGTAGTGCAAAGGACCAAGATCCTTGATGGCAAACTCGACGCTGAGGCGCGCAGTGAGCTGACGAAGATGATCTATCATGGAAGCCGTCAGAATGATGTCATCAACATAGAGGAGCAGGTAGGTGGTCATAGAGCCCTGGTGGTAGACGAACAGCTAGGCATCAGAGCGAGTAGCTCGGAACCCAAGTTGCTGAAGAAAGGTGGTGATGTGTTGGTACCACGCTCGTGATGCCTGCTTCAACCCATACAGAGAGCGGGGGAGCAAGCACACATAATCCGAATGTGTAGCATCGATGAAGCCAGTGGGCTGCTGACAGTAAACCTGCTCGATGAGGTGTCCATGAAGAAATGTGTTAGAGACATCCATCTGATGAACCGTCCAAGCACGAGAGACAACCAGCTGCAGAACGGCGCGGATCGTGCCCGGTTTCATAACCGGGGCAAAAGTGTTGGTGAAGTGGATGACAGCCCGTTGGTGGAAACCGCGGACCACCCAACGTGCCTTGTACCGCTCAAGGGACCCGTCGGAGTGAGTCTTATGGCGAAATACCCATTTTCCGCTGATGACATTGGCATGAGGAGGCTGAGGAACCAGCTGCCAGGTGCAGTTGTGCTGAAGCGCATCACACTCCTCCTGCATCACAGCGAGCCAGTGGGGATCATGGAGAGTGGCTCGAGCTGGCGATGGGAGAGGTGATGGTGTAGAGGTCAAGGTAACCAGAAGGTACTCGTCCGTAGAGTAGCGCGTGCTGGGGCGATGAACGCCTACACGGGCATGAGTCGTCATGCGAGGCGGTGGATCTGGCGGGTCCACTGAGGGCAAGGTGGATGAAGATCCAGTCGGTGTCCCAGCGCACGAGGAGCCGATGTCAGGTGCGGAGGCTACACTAGCTGACGGGGCTGCAGACTCATCCGATGAGCCGGCCATCGGGGTGGAGGGCGCCGAGGGAGCCGCGGCAATGGAGCCGGCCACCCGGGAAGAGGTAGAGGACGATCCCGGCGTGGCAGCCGAGGCGATCGGAGGAGACACGGGCCCCACGGGGCTCGCGGGGGCGGGCGGCATAGGAGCCGCGAAGGCAGCCCGTCCACCGATTGAGGCGGGAGCCGAGAAGCCAGGAGGCAGACCGAGCGCAGCACGGGGGCACGTGCCATAGCAGGCCGGCTGAGAGCCACTCGCATGGGGCGTCGAGGTTGGCGCGTCAGTAGGCGGTACCTGAAAAAACGGGAAGACCCGCTGATCAAAGTAAACGTGTCGTGAAGTAAACACGCGGTGAGAAACTGGATTATAACAACGATATCCTTTGGTGTTTGGTGGGTATCCTAGAAAGATACATGCCATGGAGCGAGGTGCGAGTTTGTGAGGAGTGGTGGAGGCGATGCTAGGATAGCAGAGACACCCAAAAACACATAGGTCGTTGTATGAAGATGGCACGCCGAATAGGAGATGGTGGGGCATTAAGTTTCCGCGATCACTACACGGACGGAAGTTGAGGAGAAGGGTAGCGGTGGCTAAGGCATCAGGCCAAAATGTGGAGGAACGTTGGCGTGGAAAAGAAGGGTGTGAACGCAATCATTAAGAGTGCAAAGGATCCATTCAGCACGACCATTTTGTTGCGAAGTGTACGGGCATGTGAGATGAAGAATCATGCCATGTGTGGCGAGAAGAGTGCAAACACCTAGGTTATCAAACTCCTTTCCGTTGTCTGTCTGAAATGCATGGATAGGTTGACCAAACTGCGTGGCGACATAGGAATATAAGGTGGTAAGGACAGAGAGCGTGTCAGATGCGGCGCAACGAAAAAGTCCACACATAGTGTGAAAAATCATCAAGTATAACAAGATAATATAGAAATAACGTATTACTAGCAACAGGAGATGTCCACAAATCACTGTGAATTAACTAAAAAGGATAGGACACTACAGATGACGATGCACTAAATGGAAGACGAACATGCTTGCCGAGATGACAAGCATCACAAGTATGATCGTCGGTTTTATTACATGTAAAGGAAAAACTCTGAAGGATGTGACGAAGAGTGGTAGGATTCGGATGACCTAGACGAGCATGCCAAAGGCCCACGCTGGCGGAGAGGGCGACAGGGGTGGAGGCGTTGGAGCCAGAGGGGTGGACCGGGTAGAGCTCTTCTGGGCTGTCACATCGGTGGAGCACCATCTAAGTACGGGCATCCTTAACAGAAAAACCAATTTCATCAAATTCCATAGTGACAGGATTTCATGGGCAAGACAACGAATGGAGACAAGGTTCTTAAGTAAGCCCAGGGAAACAAGTACGTTAGACAGGTGCAAAGGTGTAGATGAAGAAGGAAAATAAGCATGACCAACATGAGTGATGGGAAGGGAAGAACTATCCCTGAGAGTGATACGAGTAGAGGTATGAACTGGACAGGAAGAAGAGAGATTACCGGGGTGAGTGGTCATGTGAGTGATGGCCCCGGTATCCATATACCAGTCACCTCCACCATCATAGTTGGAGGATGTCGCAGCCGAGTGAAGTGCGGCAAGTAGAGCCGGATCCCATGGAGTCGTTAGGAGAGTAGGTGTGGCAGGGTAGGCGGTGCCGCGCCAGGGTAGCCATCGACTGGAGTCGGCGGGGGCGGTAGCATAGGATAGCCGCCAGGCTACTGCCCCGGAGGCGAGGCAGCATAGAATGCCTGATGGCCCGCCGGACGGGAGCCGAGGATGCCCGCTAGGATGGGGACGCATGGGACGGGCGTCGTGTAGGCGTGGACGACGCCCGTCCAAGGGTTTGGCACGGTGGCCTAGGGTGCAGGTGGAAGCTGCTGGTGCTACAGGCAAGGCGCCCCCCTGGCGCTGTTCGGCTGCTGCTGCTTCTTCCCGTGGCCGTCGTTTTTAGCCGGCTGCTGTTGCTGTGGAGGGAAGCCGGGCGGTGGGTGAGGATGCGGGTAGTGGGTAGCCGGCTGCGACAGTGGGTACCGCGACGGCTGTGGGGCGGGTGGAGCATCGCCGCGAGAGGTGTTGGAAATATGGCCTAGAGGCAATAAATAAAGTGTTTATTATTATATTTCCTTATTCATTATAATTGTTTATTATCCATGCTATAATTGTATTGATTGGAAACACATTGCATGTGTGGATATATAGACAACACTTTGTCCCTAGTGTGCCTCTAGTAGACTAGCTCGTTGATCAAAGATGGTCAAGGTTTCCTAGCCATTGACATGAGATGTCATTTGATAATGGGATCACATCATTAGGAGAATGATGGGATGGACAAGACCCAAACTATAAACGTAGCATATGATCATGTCAGTTTATTGCTACAGTTTTCTGCATGTCAAGTATATGCTCCTATGACCATGAGATCATACAACTCACGGACACCGGAGGAGTGCCTTGTGTGTATCAAATGTCACAACATAACTGGGTGACTATAAAGGTGCTCTATAGGTATCTCCGAGGGTGTCTGTTGGGTTGGCATGGATCAACACTGGGATTTGTTACTCCGTGTGACGGAGAGGTATCTCAGGGCCCACTCGGTAATACAACATCACAACAAGCCTTGCAAGCAATGTGAATAAGTGTTAGACACGGGATCTTGTATTACGGAAATGAGTAAAGAGACTTGCCGGTAACGAGGTTGAACTAGGTATGGAGATACTGACGATCGAATCTCGGGCAAGTAACATACCGAAGAACAAAGGGAACATCATACGGGATCAACTGAATCCTTGACATAGAGGTTCGACCGATAAAAATCTTCGTAGAATATGTAGGAATCAATATGGGCATCCAGGTCCCGCTATTGGTTATTGACCATAGAGGTGTCTCGGTCATGTCTACATAGTTCTCGAACCCGCAGGGTCTACACACATAAGGTTTGGTGACGTTTTCGGTAGTATAGAGTTATGCATGGTGGTGACCGAAGGTTTTTCGGAGTCCTAGATGAGATCCCGGACGTCACGAGGAGCTCTGGAATGGTCCAGAGGTAAAGATTGATATATAGGAAGTCCTGTTTTGGTCACCAAAAAAGTTCCGAGCTCATCGATAGTGTACCGAGAGTGCCGAGAGGGTACCGGGGGACCATCGGGAGGGGTATTTCGACCCAAGAGGCACATAGGCTGTGGGAGAATGAATACCAGCCCTTAGTGGGCTGGCCTAAGGCCCACGGGTAGCCCATGCGGCTAGGGAAGAAACCCAAGGTGGAAAGAAAGGCAAAAGTGGAGATAAGGAAGGAGTCCTAATCCTACTAGGAGTGGAGGAGGAGGACTCCTCCCTCCACTTCGGCCGAAGTGGATTTGGCTCCCTTGGGAGCCAAGTCTCCTCCCTCCCCTCCTCCTATATATACTAGAGGTTTTGAGGGGTTTTGCTACAGAATTTTAGCCACGTGCTGCCCTCTCCTCTAGTCCGTAGTTTCTTCTCTAGATCTGTTTCAGCAGTGCTTAGGCAAAGCCCTGCTGGAATTACTCTACCACCATCGCTGCAATGCTGTCGTGCTGCCGGAGAACTCGTCTACCTCTCCGCTCCCTCTTGTTGGATCAATAAGGCGGAGATCGTCATCAAGCCGTACGTGTGCTGAACGTGGAGGTGTCGTCCGTTCGCGCTAGATCGAGGCGGATCGTGATTGGATCGCGGGAAGCTCGGCGATTTGGATCGCGAAGACGTTCGACTACATCAACCGCGTTTCTTAACGCTTCCCGCCTAGCGATCTACAAGGGTATGTAGATCCACTCTCCCCTCTCGTAGATGCTCATCTCCTAGATTGATCTTGGTGAAGCGTAGGAAAAAAATTGTTTCCCATGCAACGTTCCCCAACAGTGGCATCATGAGCTAGGTCTATGTGTAGATGAGATCTCGAGTAGAACACAAAGAGTTTGTGGGCGTTGATGCTTAGATTGCTTCCTCCCTTGGTTGTGTTTTGCTTCATCGGTATTGTGGGATGAAGCGGCCCGGACCAACCTTACTCGTACGCTTACGAGAGACCGGTTCCATCGACTCATGTGTAACTTCGTTGCACAAAGATGGCTGGCGGGTGTCTGTTTGTCCTACTTTAGTTGGATCGGATTCGACAAAGGCGGTCCTTGAGAAGGTTGAAAAGCAACTTATGTATTACCGTTGTGGTTTTGCGTAGGTGAGAATTGTTCTTGCTAGATACCCGTAGCAGTTACGTAAAACATGCAACAACAATTAGAGGACGTCTAACTTGTTTTTGCAAGGTATGTTGTGATGTGATATGGCCAATTACATGATGAGACATATGCGATGTATGATATGATCATGTGTTGTATAGAATATCACGACTTGCATGTCGATGAGTACGGCAACCGGCAGGAGCCATAGGGTTGTCTTTAATTATTGTATGACCTACGTGTCAATCATTAAGTGCTATGTGATGCTTTACTTTATCGCTAAACAGTAGCAATAGTAGTAGAAGCATGGTGGGCGCGACAACCCCGATGGCGACATGTTGATGGAGATCAAGATGATGGAGATCATAGTGTCATGCCGGTGACGATGAAGATTATGCCGGTGCTTTCAAGATGGAGATCAAAAGCACAAGTTCATGGCCATATCATGTCACCTATGATTTGCATGTGATGTTAATCCTTTTATGCACCTTGTTTTGCTTAGGACGACGATAGCATTATAAGGTGATCCCTCACTTAAATTTCAAGATGAATTGTGTTCTCCTCGAGTGTGCACCGTTGCGAAAGTTCGTCGTGTCGAGACACCACGTGATGATCGGGTGTGATAGACTCTACATTCACATACAACGGGTGCAAGCCAGTGTTGCACATGCAAAACACTTGCGTTAAACTTGACGAGCCTAGCATGTACAGACATGGCCTCAGAACACAAGAGACCGAAAGGTCGAACATGAGTCATATAGTAGATATGATCAACATAATGATGTTCACCATTGAAACCACCTCAACTCATGTGATGATCGGACTTGAGTTGGTGAATTTGGATCATGTGTCACTCAGATGACCTGAGGGATGTCAATTTGAGTGGGAGCTTTAGTAATTTGATTAACTAAACTCATTATCTTGAACAATAGTCTAAGTAACCTTTGCATATTTATGTTCTAGATCAATGGCTCGCGTGGTAGCACCCCTGAATTTTAATGCGTTCCTAGAGAAAGCTAAGTCGAAAGATGATGGAAGTAACTTTGTGGACTGGGCCCGTAATCTGAGGATTATCCTCACGGCTTCCCAGAAGTCATATGTCCTTGATGCACCGCTTGCTAACCAACCCGAAGACATGTCATCCGAAGACGTTAAGAACGCTTGGGAGGCACGTTCTGGAGATTACTCAATAGTTCAGTGTGCAATATTGTATGGCTTAGAACCAGGACTTCAAAGACGTTTTGAGCGTCATGGAGCATATGAGATGTTCCAGGAGTTGGAGTTTATCATTAAGAAGAATGCCCGGATCGAGAGGTAAGAGACCTCCGATAAGTTCTATGCTTGCAAAATGGAGGAGAACGGGTCTATCAGTGAACGTATACTCAGAATGTCTGGGTATTCGACTCGTCTGGTGGAGTTGGGGATGCCCCTTCCACTAGAGGCGATCACTGACAGAGTTCTTCAATCACTGTCACCTAGCTACAAGATCTTTGTGATGAACTATAACATGCACGGGATGAACAAGTCAGTCGTCGAGCTGTTTGCGATGATGAAAGTCGCTGAGTCTAAAATCCAGAAAGAACATCCGGTGTTGATGGTTAATAAAACCACTAGTTTCAAGAAGAATGGCAAGGGAAAGAAGGGTAAATCCAAGAAGGATGGCAAAGCAGTTGCTCCTCCCATGAAGAAACCCAAGGCTAGACTCAAGCCAGAACTGAGTGCTTCCATTGCAAGGGAACTGGTCACTGGAAGCGGAACTGCCCCAAGTATCTGGCTGACAAGAAGGCGGCCAACAACAAACAAGGTATATATGATATACATGTTATTGATGTGTACCTTACTAGCTCTCGTTGTAGTGCCTGGGTATTTGATACCAGTTCGGTTGCTCACATTTTCAACTCAAAACAGGAACTACGAAATAGACGAAGGCTGGCGAAGGACGAAGAGATGATGCGTGTGGGAAATGGTTCCAAGGTTTATGTGATCTCCGTCGGCACGCTCTCTCTTCGATTACCATCGGGATTAGTGATGAACCTGAATAATTGTTATTTAGTGCCTGCGTTAAGCATGAACATTATATCTAGATCTTGTTTATTGTGAGACGGTTACTCATTTAAATCAGAGAATAATGGTTGTTCTATTTATATGAGTGATATCTTTTATGGTCATGCACCCAATGTAAGGGGTTTATTCATATTGAATCTTGATAGTGATGATACACATGTTCATAACATTGATGCCAAAAGATGTAGAGTTGATAGTGATAGTACCACTTTCTTGTGGCACTGTCGTTTAGGTCATATTGGTGTAAAATGCATGAGGAAGCTCCATGCTGATGGACTTTTGGAGTCACTTGATTTTGAATCACTTGAAACATGTGAACCATGCCTCATGGTCAAGATGACTAAAATGCCGTTCTATGGAATAATGGAACGGGCAAGTGACATGCTGGAAATCATACATACTGATGTGTGCGGTCCAATGAATGTTGCAGCGCGCGGTGGATACCGTTATTTTCTCACCTTCACTGATGACTTAAGTAGATATGGGTATATTTACTTAATGAAACACAAATCTGAAATGTTCGAAAAGTTCAAGCAATTTCAGAGTGAAGTTGAGAATCATCATAACAAGAAGATTAAATTTCTATGATCCAATCGAGAAGGTGAATATCTGAGTTATGAGTTTGGCAGTCACTTAAGACAGTGTGGAATTGTTTCACAATTGACACCGCCTCGAACACCATAGCGTAACGGTGTGTCTGAACGTCGTAATCGAACCTTATTAGATATGGTGCGTTCTATGATGTCTCTTGCCGATTTGCCACTATTGTTTTGGGGTTATGCATTAGAGACAGCTGCATTCAATTTAAATAGGGCACCATCAAAATCCATTGAGACGACACCATATGAACTATGGTTTGGCAAGAAGCCAAAGTTGTCATTTCTTAAAGTTTGGGGATGTGATGCTTATGTTAAAAAGCTTCAGCCCGAAAAGCTGGAACGCAAAGCGGAGAAATGCGTCTTCATAGGATACCTGAAAGAGACAGTTGGGTATGCCTTCTATCTCAGATCAAAAGGCAAAGTGTTTGTCGCTAAGAACGGAACATTTCTTGAGAAAGAGTTTCTCTTGAAAGAATTGAGTGGGAAGAAAATAGAGCTTAATGAGGTTATTGAACCTTTGCTTCAACCAGAGAGTAGCGCAGCATAGAAAGGTGTTTTTGTGGAGCCTATGGCAGTTGAAGAGGAAGTTAATGATGATGATCGTGAAGCTTTGGATCAAGTTACTATTGAACCTCGTAGGTCGACAAGGGCGCGTACTTCTCCTAGGTGGTACGACAACCCTGTCTTGGAGGTCATGTTGTTGGACAACAATGAACCTACGAGCTATGGAGGGGCGATGATGGGCCCGGATTCCGAGAAATGGTTAGAGGCCATGAAATCCAAGATGGGATCCATGTATGAAAACAAAGTATGGACTTTGGAAGTATTACCTGAAGGGCGAAAGGCCATTCAGAACAAATGGATCTTTAAGAAGAAGACGGACGCGGACGGTAATATCACCGTCTACAAAGCTCGACTTGTGGCATAGGGTTTTTCACAAGTTCAAGGAGTTGACTATGATGAGACCTTCTCACCCGTAGCGATGCTTAAGTCCGTCAGAATCATGTTAGCAATAGCTGCATATTTCGACTATGAAATTTGGCAGATGGATGTCAAAACAGCGTTCCTCAACGGTTTCCTTGAGGAAGAGTTGTATATGATGCAACCAGAAGGTTTTGTCGATCCAGAGAATGCTGAAAAAGTTTGCAAACTCCAGCTCCATTTATGGACTGGTGCAAGCATCTCGGAGTTGGAATAAGCGCTTTGATGAGGTGATCGAAGAGTTTGGGTTTATACAAGTTTATGGAGAAGCTTGTATTTACAAGAAAGTGAGTGGGAGCTCTATAGCGTTTCAAATATTATATGTGGATGACATATTGCTGACTGGAAACAATATAGAAATGTTGGAAAGTGTGAAGGAATATTTGAACAAGAGTTTTTCAATGAAGGACCTAGGAGAAGATGCTTTCATATTAGGCATTAAGATCTATAGATATAGATCGAGACGCTTGATAGCACTTTCACAAAGCACATACCTTGATAAAGTTTTGAAGAAGTTCAAAACGGATTAGTCCAAGAAGGGGTTCTTGCATGTGTTACAAGGTGTGAGGTTGAGTAAGACTCAATGCCCAGTGACTGCAGAAGATAGAGAGAAGATGAGTGTCATGCCCTATGCTTCAGCCATAGGCTCTATCATGTATACAATGCTGTGCACAAGACCCGATGTCAGCCTTGCCATAAGTATGGCCGGAAGGTTTCAAAGTGATCCTAGAATGGAGCACTGGACGGCAGTCAAGAATATCCTTAAGTACCTGAAAAGGACTAAGGAAATGTTTCTCGTTTATGGAGGTGATCAAGAGCTCGTCGTAAAGGGTTACGTCGATGCAAGCTTTGACACTGATCCGGATGACTCTAAGTCGCAAACCGTATACGTATTTATTCTCAACAGGGGAGCGGTAAGCTAGTGCAGTTCCAAACAAAGCATGGTAGCCGATTCTACATGCGAAGCGGAGTACATCGTAGTCTCGGAGGCAACGAAGGAAGGTGTCTAGATGAAGCGGTTCATGACAGATCTTGGAGTAGTGCCTAGTGCACTGAATCCAATGACTCTATTATGTGACAACACTGGTGCCATTGCTCTGGCCAAGGAACCAAGGTTTCACAAGAGGACCAGACACATAAAGTGACGCTTCAATTCCATTTGCGATTACATCAAGGAGAAGGACATAAATATTTGCAAAGTGCACACGGATCTGAATGTTGCAGACCTGTTGACTAAACCTCTTCCAAGGGCTAAACATGATCAACACCAGAACTGCATGGGTGTTCAATTCATTACAATGTAAATCACATAGTGATGTGAACTAGATTATTGACTCTAGTGCAAGTGGGAGACTGTTGGAAATATGCCCTAGAGGCAATAAATAAAGTGTTTATTATTATATTTCCTTGTTCATGATAATTGTTTATTATCCATGCTATAATTGTATTGATTGGAAACACATTGCATGTGTGGATATATAGACAACACTTTGTCCCTGGTGTGCCTCTAGTAGACTAGCTCGTTGATCAAAGATGGTCAAGGTTTCCTAGCCATTGACATGAGATGTCATTTGATAATGGGATCACATCATTAGGAGAATGATGGGATGGACAAGACCCAAACTATAAACGTAGCATATGACCGTGTCAGTTTATTGCTACAGTTTTCTGCATGTCAAGTATATGTTCCTATGACCATGAGATCATACAACTCACGGACACCGGAGGAGTGCCTTGTGTGTATCAAACGTCACAACGTAACTGGGTGACTATAAAGGTGCTCTACAGGTATCTCCGAGGGTGTCTGTTGGGTTGGCATGGATCAACACTAGGATTTGTTACTCCGTGTGACGGAGAGGTATCTCAGGGCCCACTCGGTAATACAACATCACAATAAGCCTTGCAAGCAATGTGACTAAGTGTTAGCCACAGGATCATGTATTACGGAAACGGGTAAAGAGACTTGCTGGTAACGAGGTTGAACTAGGTATGGAGATACCGACGATCGAATCTTGGGCAAGTAACATGCCGAAGAACAAGGGGAACATCATACGGGATTAACTGAATCCTTGACATAGAGGTTCGATCGATAAAAATCTTTGTAGAATATGTAGTAATTAATATGGGCATCTAGATCCCGCTATTGGTTATTGACCGTAGAGGTGTCTCGGTCATGTCTACATAGTTCTCGAACCCGCAGGGTCTGCACACTTAAGGTTTGGTGACGTTTCGGTAGTATAGAGTTATGCATGGTGGTGACCTAAGGTTGTTTGGAGTCTTGGATGAGATCCCAGATGTCACGAGGAGCTCCGAAATGGTCTGGAGGTAAAGATTGATATATAGGAAGTCCTGTTTTGGTCACCGGAAGAGTTTTGGGCTCATCGATAGTGTACCGGGAGTGCCGGAGGGTACCGGGGGACATCGGGAGGGGTATTTGGACCCAAGAGGCACATGGGCTGTGGTAGAAGGAATACCAGCCCTTAGTGGGCTGGCCTATGTCCCACAGGTAGCCCATGCGGCTAGGGAAGAAACCCAAGGTGGAAAGAAAGGCAAAAGTGGAGATAAGAAAGGAGTCCTAATCCTACTAGCAGTGGAGGAGGAGGACTCCTCCCTCCACTTCGGCCGAAGTGAATTTGGCTCCCTTGGGAGCCAAGTCTCCTCCCTCCCCTCCTCCTATATATACTAGAGGTTTTGAGGGTTTTTGCTACAGAATTTTAGCCACGTGTTGCCCTCTCCTCTAGTCCGTAGTTTCTCCTCTAGATCCGTTTCAGCAGTGCTTAGGCAAAGCCCTGCTGGAATTACTTCACCACCATCGTCGCAACGCCGTTGCACTGCCGGAGAACTCGTCTACCTCTCCGCTCCCTCTTGTTGGATCAATAAGGCGGAGATCGTCATCAAGCCGTACGTGTGCTGAATGCGGAGGTGCCGTCCGTTCGGCGCTAGATCGGGACGGATCATGATTGGATCACGGGACGCTCAGCAATTTGGATCGCGAAGACGTTCGACTACATCAACCGCGTTTCTTAACGCTTCCCGCTTAGCAATCTACAAGGGTGTGTAGATCCACTCTCCCCTCTCGTAGATGCTCATCTCCTAGATTGATCTTGGTGAAGCGTAAAAAAAATTGTTTCCCATGCAACGTTCCCCAACAAGAGGTCCCCATGGTGAGGGCCATGTGGGTGGCCCGGGTCTTGACCATCTTCATCCACCGTTCCTCCAGACGGAGGTACGCCACAACCCTAGGGAAGGTCGGGTCGGGGAGGAAGGTGAGATTGGAGGCAGTGTTGTTGAACTCCTCACCAAGCCGGCATTGAGAGTGCTCAAGAGGGTCTCGTCGGAGACCTTGTCGTTAAGATCATGAATCTCATCAGCGAGTTTCTTGAGGCGCATGCAGTAGTCGTCGATGGACGAGTCCTATTGATGGTAGCCAAAGAACTCCTGCTGAAGGAAGACGCGACGCTGGAGGGCATTGTCGGTGAAGAGCCCATTGAGCTTCGCCCACACAGTGTGTGCATCATCCTCGTCGCCCACAATGGTGTGGAAGAGGTCCTTGGAGATAGTCTGGTAGAGCCAACGAGTGATGGTGGCATCGATGGTCATCCAGTCGTCATCACCAAACATGAGGGCGGAGTCAACGGAGCCGTCGACATGATCCTGAAGATGGTACTCACGAAACACCAGGGAGAAGTACGTTTTCCAAGCGTAGTAGGTGGAGTCAAGGGTGATGGGAACACGACCAAAGATATTGAGATCGCGGATGAGTTCGACGGGAGGAGGCTCGGGACCGGCGAAGGGATTGGACCCGCCGGAGATGGAGGGGCGAGGGGAGGCCATCGAGAGGGTGGGGGTGATCGGCGCGGTTGCGACGACGCGGCGGCGAGGGAAGCGGCGGCATGGAGGCAGGGAGGAGCGGCGATCGGTAGGAGGGATCGGCGACGCGAAGGTGGGGAGGAGGGGCGATTGGGTACGGAGGGGGGTTGGGATGGCGGCGGCGATGACGATAGCAGGAAGCTGCGGCGACGGCGGGGGGAGGAGGGGCGATCGGGTAGGGAGGGGGTTGGGGTGGTGGGGACGGTGATGACAGCAGGAAGCTGCGGCGGCGACGGCTGGTGGGTAGGCGGCGGCGGCGGCGACAGCAAGGGACTGCGGCGGTGACGGCTGGTGGGTAGGCGGCGACGGCAGCGGCAGAAAGAGACTGCGGCGACGATGGCAAGGGATTGTGGCGGCGGCTGGTGGGTAGGCGGCAGCAGGAGGGAGCGGAAGCTAGGGTTTTAGGATCGAGGGAGAAAAATTGATACCATCTGAAAAGGCAATGCAACTCTCTATATCGATCTGATGCACATCGTACGTGTATATATACAAAGGTAGCCCATGACCTCATCTATACAAGAAAACTAAAGGCGGAACCGTTAAGAGAAAAACCCTAACTATAAACGTGTGTATGGACCTGCACAATATATCCAACACACTTCCTTGGCTGGCTGCACCTCGTCCTGAACTGAACAGAGAGCAGCACCCGGCCCCTCTCCTGCTCTTCCACGAGCGCCCAAGGCGATGGAGAGGTGCTCCCCAGGGCTGCTAGTACCTGCTCCAGTAGCATGTCCCGATGCGGCTCCTAACATCGAACAACTTGCGCTACTTTTCAGTTAAAATACAACAAATTAGTTCGCTATATCGTTAAACCATCACAACGAAGAGGAGAAAAAGGAAAGAAAAGATTGATTGCTTGTCCTTGACGTCGCGGTCGGACCTCGGATTATTAGTCCGTCGATTGCTGGCCGGCCGGCCAGGAAAGGCACGCAAGCAATCGAGCAGCACATCTGAACCAAAACCAGATTGATGCGTGCCTGCTAGCCATATAAAATTGACATTATAAACCCATGAGCTCGGCATTACTAATTTCATCCCTTTCCTGAGTCGAGACGGAAGCATGGGACCAAATGCTGTTACTTATATCCTTTCTGTCTGCTCACGGTACTGATAGGAGTTTGTTTCTTTTTTTAATTTTTTTTGCGGAAGCTGATTGGAGTTTGTTAATTGGGATGCAGGAGAGCGGCTGCCCCACGGTCACGGACGCACGTCGGAATCTCGGCGGATCCGGCCAGATTAAGCAAGTGCATGCAAGTACCGTCTCACTGCACTAAAAAAATTGAGCTCAAATGTTTGTGCACCAGGAGGAAAAGGACATGGACAAAGCGACGCACAAGTGTCGAGCCTTGCCAAGTGTGCATCATCCGGGCTTACTACACACAGCACGGCACGGGTCCAAGGTCAGGCCGTCAGAGAGACGCGATCACCCCGTAACGGATTTTCCACATCTTTTTGTGGGAAAAAAATGGATTTTCGGATACGCCGTCTCCGTCGTACTACCGCCGGCCTCCCACGTTCCCGGCCTACTTCCACTAAGACGATGTACAAGCGCCACGCCAGCCACTGAAATTCTCGGCCCACCAAATGTGGAGCCCGCATGTCAGTGATTATCTGCTGAGTAACCGGGGTGACCATGGTCCTGTGAATCCTCGCGCCAGTACAAAGCAGGAGTAGTAGTACTCTGCCCCACGAGGAAAAAAAAAGTTGTACTCCGGCCAGCGCGACCAACCGTGGGCAACATGATCTACCCGCATCACATGGGCCCACACGTCAGCCGCTTCAAGCTTCCCGCCGCTGTATATATTCCCCCCTCCTCGACACCCCTCTGCCGCTCTGCCCACCCCAACGGTTCCCAGCGCGCCACACCAGAGCACCCGAGCGCGGCACCGGCATGGCCATGGCCTCGGCCACCAGCTCTCGACACCGCCACCTCCTCCTCCTCCTGTGGCTCTGCGCGGCCGCCAGCACGGCCTGGGCGCATGGAGGCGGCGGGCACGCCGACGCCGACGCCGGAGACGCGGACGCGGACGGCGGCAGCGAGGCGAAGCCGAACCTGCGGGCGCCGGGGCTAGTGGCGGTTAAGCTGTGGTGCCTGGCGCTGGTGTTCGCGGGCACGCTGGCGGGGGGCGTGTCCCCCTACTTCATGCGGTGGAACGAGGCGTTCCTGGCGCTGGGCACGCAGTTCGCCGGCGGGGTCTTCCTCGGCACCGCCATGATGCACTTCCTCAGCGACGCCAACGAGACCTTCGGAGACCTCGTCCCCCACAGCGCCTACCCCTTCGCCTTCATGCTCGCCTGCGCGGGGTACGTGCTCACCATGCTCGCCGAGTGCGCCATCTCCTCCGTCGTCGCGCGCGGCCGCACCGCGCCCGCCGCCGCCCCCGCCCCGGCCAGCGCAGGTGAGTGGGCATGCCCCGTGGCTCACGTGTTGTCCGACGAATATATGCTTTACTATGTCCGTGCCGGCCGCCCGCATAGTACCGCCAGCTGGCTCGTGGCGGCATAAAGGAGGCAGCTGGGCGTTGGGTTAAATGCAAATCTGCGTCCTATTGTGGGCTATGGAGAAATTTGCTACTACTGTAAATTGCTGATGATCTTGATTCACTGTTGATTACAACTTTCCAGGGGAGCTGGAGGAGGGCAAGCTGAGCAGCACGAATGGCAACGGGTCGGAGCAACAAGCAGCTGTAAGCAGTGCAGCCTCTGGATTCAGTCTTATTTTTTGCTTTGTAGGAGCAGTCAGGTTGCCAAGCCGAACTGATCCTGGTGGTGTCTGCGCAGGACGCGCAGGGGCCGTCGGCGACGGGCCACTCGACGGCGTCGATGCTGCGCAACGCCAGCACGCTCGGCGACAGCATACTCCTCATCGCCGCGCTCTGCTTCCACTCCGTCTTCGAGGGCATCGCCATCGGAGTCGCCGGTAATTAAGAGACGGAGATAGGACCCGTTGAAGTGTCTCAAACTTTGACTTCCATGAGAAAATATTGGCATCTTCAATGTCTTCGTAGAACCGGCAGCATAGATGCTTGCAAGTTGCAAGGATCAGTCAGTCAGTCAGCTCCGAAACTGACATTGCTAGCTTCCTCCACGCGACACTTCAGTTCAGTCATTGTCATGCATACTTGATACTTCTACTTGCTCAAGCCTTTGAACAGATAGATGCTCAGACAGTCCAGATGCTCGCAACTTCCTCGCGCGTCCATTGACGTCCACTTCAATCAACATTTCAGATTCCACTGAAATTAACCAGAAAAAACAGAGATTCCTGGATAATCGATCTGATCAACGTTTGGCTGGCTGCAGAGACGAAGGCGGACGCGTGGAAGGCGCTGTGGACGATAAGCCTGCACAAGGTGTTCGCGGCGGTGGCCATGGGCATCGCGCTGCTGCGGATGCTGCCCAACCGGCCCCTGCTCTCCTGCTTCGCCTACGCCTTCGCCTTCGCCGTCTCCAGCCCCGTCGGCGTCGGCGTCGGCATCGCCATCGACGCCACCACGCAGGGCGCCGTCGCCGACTGGGTCTTCGCCGTCTCCATGGGCCTCGCCACCGGCATCTTCATCTACGTCTCCGTCAACCACCTCCTCGCCAAGGGGTACAAACCCCAGCCGCCCGTCGCCGCCGACACGCCCCTCGCCCGCTGGCTCGCCGTCGTGCTCGGCGTGGGGGTCATCGCCGTCGTCATGATATGGGATACCTGAGCTGATCTGATCGTCTGAAGTTGCATGCATGGGGGCTGGTTTGGTAATTAGTTTTGGACGTTGGTTCATGGTAGTATTTCATGGTGGAAAGGATATTTGTAGCTTTAATGTAGGCTATTGCCTCATAGTAGTACATGTGTTGTGGTAAGAAGGTTGTTTACATAATACAGTACTACTCTACGCACTGAAACGCGTCTAGATACACTCAATACACTTTCGAACGGAGGTAACGGTAAATTCCGCCGGGTCTCTTCATACCAGGTGAAACACACACAACAAAAGTGTGAAATTCTCGTTTATTTACGCTGGGAGCATGCACAAGTCCAACTGAAAAAAGGATATCATAATCCTTCCTTTGGTTCCTCCCACACAACGATCACAACACCAAATGGCAGTCAAGCAGACTACCCACAGCACCAATACACCAGCAAACCAATGCAGAATTCCTGGCTCTCCAGTAATTCAATACAAGATGCACAAGCCCCAGGCCAAACCCAACACACCAAGGACCAGCACGGCCTTAACTTACAGATATTGCTCGACTTCCCAGCGCAGAAATGGCTTCACAGCTTAAGAACCCTCGGTAGCTATACAGAAACAACAGATCAGGGCAAAAAACTGACCCGTGGCGCGTTTTCGGAGAGCCTTCTTTCAGACAGACAAAATTTGGCAGCAACCGATGTCGTGCTCGCTCGCTCGCTTGGATGGTGGCTGCTTGCCCACCATCATACTGAAGGATCCGAATGGCGGATGTGATGCCCTACTTCTTTGCCGAGGCATTACGAAGCTTCTCGAAGATGGGGTGTCCCAGGATCTCTTTCGCAGACGGCCGCCTCAAGGGATCAGGGTCCATCATCGACTGAAAGTAAGCAGAAAGTGGGAGTGAGCAAGCATGTGAAATACCTGCCATAAGGGAGGGAAATCTTTCTGGTACTTAAATGCTAGAGTTTGTTAAAGGTGCCAAGCAATTGCAAACTGCAGCTCTGTAGGTAGGTCATAGCTGTAACAGTAACAACCTTGACCCAAAGAATCAACTGAACTGAACAAAGCTAAAGGTGAAAGAAGTTCAACCATGTGATACTTCTTTATAAAACGATGCACAAGCACCGGTACAAGTGTTAGGATTGTGCATGCGAGTAAACAGTCGACATACAGAGTGGCAAAAAGATCTATCAGTAGCGAGGTACTCGTGTACTATGCTACTGCTTCATCAGGGAGAAATAAGCAGCATGGTTACACAAAGAGGTTTCTGCATAAATTTCAGCACCATGGCAGCAAACTTTACGATTTTAGCTGCAGCAGTAAAAAAACATTATGTTGTGTTGAGTTACTTGAGTGATCATGAATATTATCGAGCATGGGGATTAGATTAAGGAAGAGTGTAGCCGTCATTTTGATTTTTGAATGCAAGGGATTCAGATACACAAGGGGAAACTATAGTAGAATGGTGTGAATTGATTGACAATCTGCATACAGAAATGCAGGGCAAATGAAAGTAAACAGCTGGGAAGGGAAAGCCACATGGCGATGATGCCATACCTTGATTAAACTCTGGAACTGCATTGGGTGTCCTGGTAGCAATGAAATTTTGCCCTCTCTGAGACTTGCAAACTGGTGTCCAGAAACAGGAAGTGGAGTGCCTCTTATAAGCTCATAGACAGCTGCCCCGAGAGAAAAGATGTCTACCTTGTCAAGATGCTCATGCTTCTCATTCAACATTTCCGGAGGCATATAACGAGAATCTCCTTCTTCAATTGCCAAACTTCGATCAATAAGTGTAGCACAACCGA
Source organism: Hordeum marinum (assembly GCA_022496015.1). Classification (NCBI taxonomy): domain Eukaryota; kingdom Viridiplantae; phylum Streptophyta; class Magnoliopsida; order Poales; family Poaceae; genus Hordeum; species Hordeum marinum. The sequence goes on from CM039677.1 coordinate 59,989,968, forward strand.
AATCTCCAAGCTTATAAATACCATTCCTGACATATATGTTATCTGGTTTCACGTCAAGGTGTGCTACGCCACGCCCATGAATGAAGTCCAAACCTTTGCAGATCTTGCATTTTACAAAAAATTACTTTCAAAGGTGAGGTGCATGAAAGAATGGTTATATTAATAGGCAAGGTATACATGAACGAATAATGCACGAGCGGTTAACAGCAGATGATGACTCCAAGAGTACTTCACATAATTTCAAGAAACTTGTTTAGACAAATATTACAATGGTAATACTAGTTACACTATGATATTGAATTCATTTTGCTTCAAATACTGATCCATTGACCAAGAAGAAACAAATGGATTAGTAAACCAACCTGATACAACAGTTCCAGGGCCTCCCCAAACTCCAACGGCTTGTCCCCATTCACAGATAGGGAACGGTCACAGAGTTCCATCTGGATATAAAGTTTTTCGGTCTCGAACCAAGAGGTGAAATATCCAACTATGTTCTCATGGTTACCTAAGGCCACTAAAGTATGCACTTCCTTCAATGCTTGCCTCCTGTAAATAAATATACAGCAAGCATGATTAGTTAATTGTGGTCTAACTATTGAAGCAAGAGGGTTTCTATGAAGCTACCTGTCCATGTCATTATGCAACTGCTTGATGCTCCGTTTTACTGCGTACAAGCAGCCCTCTATCCTCCTCAGAACTTTAAACACAACACTGAAATTTCCACAGCCAATTTGCTGAAAGTAAACAATGTTCATGACCCAAACCTCCACAAATTGTAAAGCTGAAACCTGAACATGAACACATAAGCACAATCTACTAAGAGCATACCTCAATTTCATGGAAATCGGTACGGTAACGTGAAAGACCGTCAGCGCCAATAGAAGGAGAAGACCCTAAATACAGGTATTTTGTCTGTTAACTCCTTTGTGTGTGTGTGTGTGTGAGAAAGATGCTGTTATGAATGTTTCTTTTTGAGATAAAAAAAAATCACACCCAGTGATTACGTGTTATTAACCTTAAAATATGTACACATAATTTGAAGGGATGTGAAATGAACATGTTTCAATAACATGAAGCGCAGAAATGTTACCTGATGATTTGCATTTTCTCACGCAGAAAACATTATCATCAATCCGAGGGTCCATATTATATGGGTTCTTGATGCATGGTGGAGGCGTCACCTGCGAGCGCAGAACTCTTGCTGAATGAGGGACATAGCTACCTCTCTTTTGCGAACCAGGTTGTGCCATCTTTTCTTCCTCTAAATCATCTTGACTTAGAGAAAATCGGACCGGAGTAATCTCCTGGCTATCCGCCTCCAAAAGGTCCGTGGGTCGGCCTTTGGGGGAAGAATCTGTAAGCAATGGCAATCCTTTATTAATACAACAACATCAAGATGGAGATTGCTTAGGATAGCAATTGATAGGCATGGCAAATCTCCAAGAACGTGTTTCAATAGCAATTGATAGGCATGGCAAATCTCCAACATGACAGCAATTGAACAAGGGTTTTATCAATTGCTTAGGATAGCTTGGCAACCCTGATGCCACTAGGAAGACGTGTTTCTGCTTCTATGCTTCGTGGCTTGTGATGTTGTCATATGCGCTCTTCCTTGTATAGCTCTCAAATAAAAAATGCAATAGGGCTAGTTGGACTAAAACCCTTGATCTAGTTCCGTCGTCTGTGGCAGCTACTTTTGGTTGTCACCAAGAGCTGTTAAACAGTCTGGGACTTTTGGTTTTGCCTTGGCTTAATAAAGTTGGGGCTGGGGGGAAAGCCCTTTCATTTCTAAACGAAATACAACAACATCGAGCCAGAGCAAGCATATCAAACTCTAAAATTTAGGCAACTGGATCTTGAGGCAAGACCATGATGGTGATTTCAGATCAATAAGGAATCAGTTTGAGCATTCACAGTCTCACCTCTCTTGAACCTCTTGCTCCGGGCCACTGACTTCTCTGGAGATTGGGGGCAGAGGATGTTCTCCTGCAGATAACCCAGACAGATCGGCTAAGCACTGCAATCCCACATACTACAAAATATTTCGTTTTTCTCACCTTATCGGCGTCAAAACTGCTCGCCATCTGCGGCGCATCGGGCGTGAGGTAATCCGGGGTACTGCAAAACAGCGAGCGGCAAGAGGGATAGGGTTAGCCCGAGATGCGCTGGGGCACACTGGGCAGTGGGCACCGACTGCGGGTCGGATCAAATCGAGAGACGGATCAGAGATCTTACCAGAAGAAATCCTGGCTGAGGATGCAGGCGTCCCTGTCCTCCATGGGCACGTCCGAGTCCACGGGCGCGGCCTGCTGCGGCGGAGCGGGGGCGGGGGCGGCGGCGGGGGCTGGGGCCGGGCGGGACGGCTCCTCGAGGAGCTCCCCGAAGGGCTTGGGCGAGGCGAGGGGGCGGTCGGCGAAGAGGGGGAAGAAGGTGACGTGCTCGAGCTTCTGCGAGAGCTCCCCCGACGGCGAGCTGCCGGCCACCGCCGCCGCCGCCATCTGCGCCTGCGCCTTGGTCGCCGGGGGCGTGAAGCGGCGGCGGGACTTGCTCCCGCCGCGCGGGCCCGGGGTCTTCGTCCTCAGCATCGCCGCCGTCCGCCTCCTTCTGCCTTCCCGGCGCGCGGCGGAATGCCGGATTCGAATCCGCGGCGGGGCTGGGGGGAGAGGGAAGGGGGGAGACGCGGGGCGTGGAAGGGAGGAAAGAAATGATTTTCAATTGAGAAATCTGGAATGGGAGGGAGCTCTGGGTGGCTCCGTGGCTGTGGCGGGAGAGACAATAAATGAGAAAATCATTTCGGTGGCAAATGGGACGCCGTTTTGCTTGTGTTCTATCTGGATCAGGATGTTGGGCTGGCCCGGTGGGAATGTGTTTGCCGTCTTTCTTTCTGGGCTGCAAGTGTCTGCTTTGTGCCCTAGGCCCAGAACGGTAATGGCACTTTTTTTTTTGTTGGGATTTATATCCCTGAACAAAAATTGGTTGGGATTTACACTCACAATTACATCACCACAAGTTCTCAAAAAAATCACATCACCACAAGACATCATCATCTTGGAAAGAAGTGAACTTCCCTAATTCTTTTGGAAATGGTAGGTTTTCCCACAACCCCTTTGCTTGACAAGTGGCGTGATTACGAAGAAAGAAGGGGGGGGGGGGGGGGGAGCTCCTGGTTTTTCTAGGTGGAGATACAATTATTTTCCGATAAATAGAAGAGTAATATCAATGTAAGAAAATATCTCATAATCCACTCATCTGAATCAAAAACAGTTTTGCCTTTTGTGTTTCTTTTGCCGATGTCTTCAAGCTATATTCCTTGTTGTTAGGTTTTGATATAAAAAATTGTCGTGTAAGTGCACTTTTCATGCTAGTGTGCGTACTTATACGATTAATGTGTGGTCTTTCAATGTTGGTGTGCATACTTCCCATGCTAGTGGTGTGTACGAATATGGAATGTGAATAGGCAACTATCAAATTTTAGGTTTTCTTAACAAATTAGGCTAAGCAACAAATAGGTTGTCTAGAAATGCAACTAGGTGAGCAACCTATATGATGCTAACAGCAACAAAAATACAAGCAAGTAAATGATACAACACAAATAAATCTTGCACAAAGTAAAGGTAAAAAGTAACCACAAGTGGAGCCGGTGAAGACGAGGATGTATTACCGAAGTTTCTTCGATTTGAGGGGAAGTACATCTCCGTTGGAGTGGTGTGGAGGCACAATGCTCCCCAAGAATCCACTAGGGCCACTGTATTCTCCTCACGCCCTCGCAAAATGCAACATGTCGTGATTCCACCAGTGATGCCCTTGAAGGCGGCGATCGAACCTTTACAAACAAGGTTGGGGCAATCTCCACAACGAAATTGGAGGCTTCCAACACCACCACGAAGCTCCACCACAATGAATTGTGGCTCCGAGGTGACCTCGACCTTCCAGGGTGCTCAAAGACCCAAGAGTAACAAGATCCGCAGGGGATTAGTGGGGGAATCAAATTTCTCTTGGTGGAAGTGTAGATCGGGGCCCTCTCAATCAACCCATAGAGTATCAATAGGTTTTATGATCTAGGGAGAGATATCGGACGAAAATGGAGCTTTGAGCAATAGTGGAATTTAGGGGAGGAAGATGTAGGTCTTCTCGGGGAAGAAGACCCCTTTTACATAGAAGGCAAGAATCCCACACAAGCGGTACTACTGCTCGGGCGGCGGTGCTTGCAGAGCAATGCAATGGGACGAGGCCACGAGGTGGTAGTGCCGCCGGAGAGTTACTATCGCTAGGGTTGCAGCTCAGGAGCCCACAAAGGCAGAGCGGAGCAAGGGAAGAGAGGCAGTACCGCACAAGCGGTACTACGACTTAGAAGCCATAGTTCTGTGCACCCACTGTCTCTCTACCTCCGTTGAGAGCGCATTGGACCCAGAAGGGAGCAAAAGTGGAGAGGTAGTGAGCGGGCGGTACTAGCGCTTATAAGCGGTACTACCGCTCGTACTATACCGTCCCACTACCAGGCAACCCGACATGAAAAGTCGAGCCCCCAAACACATCGGTAGTACTCGCGGTACTGCGCAGAGGTACTGCCGCTTATAAGCGGTACTACCGCTGCCCAGAGCAATACTACAACTTGGGGCCTTTAGAGCCAACGCTCAGGAAAGCATAGGACCAACTTCATTGATGCGGGAAAGGAACAAGGATGCAAATGAATATGTGTATGTGTTGATTCCGTCCAAACCTTTCTGAAGCGCTCCCTCTTAATAGGACGATTTCCCTATGACTCAAATCCACCAAAAAAGAAGCACTAGAAGAATCTGTCTTCACTAGTAACACTCTGAGGGGCTCGAATCGTCTTATCACATATGATAAATTACCTGAAAATCTCAATGCACACGATTAGTCTACAAATGCATTGTCATCAATCGCCAAAACCACTAAGGGGAAATATGCCCTAACAATCACCCCCGTTTTGGGTGGATTGATGACAACGCGGGATTTGCACAAAAAGATATACTGAGATAATAAGCAAAGCCAACATCTATAAAATATAGACGGGCTCCCCCTAGATGTGTGCACTATTTAGGTCTACTTTTGAAATACAAAGCACACACACTAGGATCAACATTCCCCCTATATTTTATAGACATGGCAACACTTGCATCAACATAATATGAGAGATAAGCATGGATGCAAGATATAACATGTGAGCATAAAGATAGGGCACACGATAAGCATAAACTCACATACTAGCAAGGTACTTAGACATACGCAGATAATAAAGGGTAGCATATGTTTCACACCATATGACTCGGTATTTAAGTCTCAGAAACACAAACTATAAACCAAAGAAAATGATAAAAGAGTTTATGAGCAAAAAAAGCAAGCAAATAAGACGTACTAGTGACTCGGCAAATCCCTAAACTTTTCTCCCCTTTGGCATCGAGAAACCAGAAGGCCAGAAAGCACTAAGACGATCCAAGGTGGTAGCCATGCTCTAGAACACCATCAAAACTCCTTGTACTCATTGGATTCGTCCCTTGAAGCTGTACGAATATCCTTCGCCGAGTCAGACCACTTGCAATGCTGAATAGTCCACTCCTCATATGTGATCCTGTCCTTAGACCCACTATGAAAACCTCCATGCCAAGGTGCCTTATTATGATCTTGTCACAAATCCGAGCCTTCTTCTCTGCCACGTGTGCCTTGTACTGACCATGTGCCTCCATGCAGAAAGGCTTCTTCATCTTCTGCTTCAGCTTCTTAGCCCAAGATGGCTCCTCACCGGAAGGCTCATAATCGGTCTCATCAACACCCCTCATACCCAGGAGCCTCCGTCTCAAGAACAACAGGAGTACCACCATTATCTTTCACCCTCACTTGGACTACCTCATGAGTAGTCAGATCACCAGACACAAACATCTCCTCTGGAAAGGTGGATTCCCATGTCCTCTCAATAAGAAGCATCAAATAGGGACCATAGAAAGGGCACTTGCTGTAGGGGAACATTGCATGGGAAACAAAAAAAATTCTTACGCTTCACCAAGATCAATCTAGGAATGAGCATCTATGAGAGGAGAGATTGGATCTACGTACCCTTGTAGATCGCTAATCGGAAGTGTTAAAGAACGCGGTTGATGTAGTGGTACGTCTCCGCAATCCAAATTGCAAGCCGTCCCACGAACTCCCGATCAAGTGCCGAACGGACAACACTTCCGTGTTCAGCACACGTGCAGCTCGATGAAGATCTCTGCCTTCTTGATCCAGCAAGAGGAAGCGGAGAGGTAGATGAGTTCGCCGGCAGCATGACGGCGTGGCGGCGGTGGTGGTGGAGCTGATCCGGCAGAGCTTCGCTAAGCGGCACCAAACCAATCTACTAGAGGAGAGACTATCAGAGAGGAAGGAAGGGTTGCGCCGTGGCTCAGGTTGTGGCTGCCCTCCTCCCTCTCTCATATATATAGGGGGAAGGGGTGAAGGGGATGCTCCCTAGGGTTCCCACCCCTAGGGGCGGCGGCCAAGAGGAAGGGGCGGTGGCCAAGGGGTGCCTTGCCCCCCAAGGCAAGGTGGCCGCCCCCCTTAGGGTTTCCCCCACTAGTAGAAAACAGACCTTTTGTCCCAAGCATTAGTCCCGGTCTGGTTACAAGCCGGTACTAAAGACGGTATTAGTCACGGTTCGTGCCGGCTCCAGCGGCTAGGAGCAGGGCAACCTTTAGTACCGGCTCGTGAGCAATCTTTAGTACCGGTTCGTGTCACGAGCCGGTACTAAAGGGGGTGTGGCAGGCTTTTGATCAGACTTGGGCCCCGCGTGCACCTTTAGTACCGGCTGGTTACACCAACCGGTACTAAAGGGCAACCTTTAGTACCGGCTGGTGTCACCAGCCGGTACTAAAGACGTCCTACATATACGCTTCGTCCGCAGTCAATCGAAGGGGCTCTCATTTCTCTGTTTTCCCCCTGTTCTTCTTCTTGCTCGAAGCTCATCCGCCATTTTGCCAAGGATTTGTCAAGATTTAAAGGCACCCCATCTATCCAAGTGTTCATAAAGGTTAGCAACTTTGCTCCTTCATCTCTCATTGCTAATTAGCTTGTGGTATGCTCAAAGATATGTGATTTGTGGGTTTTAGCTAGGTTTTGGAGGAGTGATATCATTATGTGGGAGTTTATTTGATTTATATGCAATTTGAGCTCAAATTAACTTGTTAGATTGCATATGTGTAGGTGTGGTTTATTTGGTGCCTTCCCATCCCCGGCCATCCTAACCACCTCGATTGTCCACACCGTCTAATCGCGGCACCGGCCACCTTGGTGAGCCTCTTGTTCTTCTTAAAACCTTTTTTTCAAAAAAATATTTGTATGATTTAGATAGCTGCATGTATGATTTACTTACTTGTATTATTGTTAGTTATTCTATAGTGTCATGGTTATGGTATCCGCCCACGTCGGCCCTCGTCCAGTCTATGATTCAGATGTGGTATGTCGTTATCTTATATAACTATTTCACACATCATCTAATGTCTATGACAATTAATTATGCCACCAAATTGACGTAGATGTTTTTATCTATAGGAAGTAGTTGAACCAGAAATTCCAACCGACTATGCAATTCTGCTCGAGAAATTAACACAAGCTGAAAAAGAAATTGATCATTTGAAAGAAAAATTGAAAAGAACTGAAGATGAGAAGATGGGATTGGAGTTGCATGTTGCCGATATCGTCGATGATCACAAGAACAAGATGGCTGGAATGCGCTTGAAGCTTAGAAAGATTAGAAAATATGCCATTGATAAAGAGGCTTGGTATCATTATGCTGTTGGCTCAATTGTTACTTTAGTTGCGATTATGATCGCATTTGTTGTTGCATTTACATGTTTTAGATAGTTGTATGTTGTTTTATGAGATGTATGTGTGAACTATAAGTATCTATTATTTGCAGTAATAATATTTGGTCACTGCTAGCTCTATTTTTGGTTGTAATGTGATGATGAAGTTGTATTAATTTGGTCACTTCGATGTTGTGTAGTGAACATGAGCCGGCAATGGATGTACGATGACCGACTAAGTCCAGGGTTTCTTAATGGCCTGCATGATTTTATTCGTGTGGCTGAGGCAAACAAGCAGAATGGTTTCATGTGTTGTCCATGTCATGACTGTAGGAATGATAGGAGTTACTCTACCTCAAAAACCCTTCACTACCACCTGCTGAAGTCCAGTTTCATGTCCGGCTATAGCTGTTGGACCAAGCACGAAGAAAGAGGGGTTATAATGGAAGACAATGAAGAAGAAGAGGATGATGACAACTATCCTTTCGCTGATACAACAATGGGGGAAGCTGAAGAAGAGGCATCAATGGGGGAAGCTGAAGAAGAGGCATCAGATGAGCCCGCTGATGATTTGGGTCGGGTCATTGCCGATGCAAAGAGAAACTGCGAAAATGATAAGGAAAGGTTGAAGTTGAAACACATGTTAGAGGATCACAAGAAATCATTGTATCCAAATTGTGAAGATGACCAGAAAAAGTTGGGTACCACGCTGGAATTGCTGCAATGGAAGGTGAAGAATGGTGTAACTGACAAGGGATTTCAAGAATTGCTGATAATGATAAAGAAGATGCTTCCAAAGGATAACGAATTGCCTGAAAGTACGTACGAAGCAAAGAAGGTTGTCTTCCCTCTAGGATTAGAGGTGAAGAAGATACATGCATGCCCTAATGACTGCATCCTCTACCACGGTGAGGAGTACGAGAATTTGGATGCATGCCCGGTATGCGGTGCACTGCGCTATAAGATCCCCCGCGATGACCCTGGTGATGTGGAGGCCGAACGCCACAGGAAGAGGGTTCCTGCCAAGGTGATGTGGTATGCTCCTATAATACCACGGTTGAAACGTTTGTTCCAAAACAAAGAGCATGCCAAGTTGTTGCGATGGCACAAAGAAGAACGTAAGAAAAGACGGGATGTTGAGAGCACCCGCTGATGGGTCGCAGTGGAGAAAAATTGAGAGGGAGTTCGAGGACTTTGCAGCTGACGCAACTGTTGGAAATATGCCCTAGAGGCAATAATAAAATGGTTATTATTGTATTTCCTAGTTCATGATAATTGTCTATTATTCATGCTACAATTGTGTTAACCAGAAACCGTAATACATGTGTGAATACATAGACCATCGCATGTCCCTAGTGAGCCTCTAGTTGGCTAGCTCGTTGATCAATAGATGGTCACGGTTTCATGACCATGGACATTGGATGTCGTTGATAACGGGATCACATCATTAGGAGAATGATGTGATGGACAAGACCCAATCCTAAGCATAGCACAAGATCGTGTAGTTCGTATGCTAAAGCTTTTCAATGTCAAGTATCATTTCCTTAGACCATGAGATTGTGTAACTCCCGGATACCGTAGGAATGCTTTGGGTGTGCCAAACGTCACAACGTAACTGGGTGGCTATAAAGGTACGCTACGGGTATCTCCGAAAGTGTCTGTTGGGTTGACACGAATCAAGACTGGGATTTGTCACTCCGTGTGACGGAGAGGTATCTCTGGGCCCACTCGGTAAGACATCATCATAATGAGCTCAATGTGACTAAGGAGTTAGCCACGGGATGATGTATTACGGAACGAGTAAAGAGACTTGCCAGTAACGAGATTGAACAAGGTATGGGGATACCGACGATCGAATCTCGGGCAAGTATCATACCGATAGACAAAGGGAATTGTATACGGGATTGATTGAATCCTTGACATCGTGGTTCATCCGATGAGATCATCGTGGAGTACGTGGGAGCCAACATGGGTATCCAGATCCCGCTGTTGGTTATTGACCGGAGAGGTGTCTCGGTCATGTCTACGTGTCTCCCGAACCCGTAGGGTCTACACACTTAAGGTTCGATGACGCTAGGGTTATAGGGAAAAGGTATACGTGATTACCGAAGGTTGTTCGGAGTCCCGGATGAGATCCCGGACATCACGAGGAGCTCCGGAATGGTCCGGAGGTAAAGATTGATATATAGGAAGTCCAGTTTTGGTCACCGGAAAGTTTTCGGGCTCATCGGTAGTGTACCGGGAGTGCCGGGAGGGTGCCGGAGGACCCCCGGGAGGGGTGTGACGACCAAAGGACCACATGGGCTGTTAGATAAAGTGTGCCAGCCCTTATTGGGCTGGGCAAGACTTTTGCTAAAGGCCCATGCGGCTGGAGATAAGGAGATAAGGCAAAAAGGATTTAAAAGGAGGAGATCCACCTCCCTTGTGGGAGGTGGACTCTCCCTTTAATTCAGCCGGCCATCTCCTCTTTGGAGTAGAGGCCAAGCCAGCCCTCCACGTCCCTCCTCCTATATATACTTGAGGTTTTGGATGTTTTGAGACAGGATTTGATCTCTCTCTCTCACGGCGAAGCCCTACCTCTCTTCTTCCTCCTCCGCAGCGCTTAGGCGAAGCCCTGTCGGAATACCTTGCTACTCCACCACCACCACGCCGTCGTGCTGCTGTTGGAGCCCTTCCCCAACCTCTCCTTCCTCCTTGCTGGATCAAGGTGTTGGAGACGTCACCGGGCTGCACGTGTGTTGAACGCGGAGGTGCCGTCCGTTCGGCACTTGATCGGATCTACCGCGATCTGAATCGCTGCGAGTACGACTCCATCAACCGCGTTCTTGTAACGCTTCCGCTTAGCGATCTTCAAAGGTATGAAGATGCAATCTCTCCCCTCTCGTTGCTGGTTTCTCCATAGATAGATCTTGGTGAACGTAGGAAAATTTTGATTTACTACTACGTCTCCCAACAGTGGCATCATGAGCTAGGTCTATGCGTAGAATCTATGCACGAGTAGAACACAAAGCAGTTGTGGGCGTCGATTTTGTTAATATGCTTGCCGTTACTAGTCTTATCTTGATTCGACGGTATTGTGGGATGAAGCGGCCCGGACCAACCTTACACGTACGCTTACGTGAGACCGGTTCCACCGCCTGACATGCACTAGTTGCATAAGGTGGCTAGCGGGTGTCTGTCTCTCCCACCTTAGTCGGATTGGATTCGATGAAAAGGGTCCTTATGAAGGGTAAATAGCAATTGGCATATCACGTTGTGGTTTTGACGTAGGTAAGAAACGTTCTTGCTAGAAACCTATAGCAACCACGTAAAAACTTGCAACTACAAATTAGAGGACGTCTAACTTGTTTTTGCAGCATATGCCGTGTGATGTGATATGGCCAAAAGGATGTGATGTGATGCATTGTGATGTATGAGATTGATCATGTTCTTGTAATAGGGTTCACGACTTGCATGTCGATGACTATGACAACCGGCAGGAGCCATAGGAGTTGTCTTATATTATTGTATGACCTGCGTGTCAATCATAAACGCCATGTAATTACTTTACTTTATTGCTAAACGTTAGCTGTAGTAGTAGAAGTAATAGTTGGCGAGACAACTTCATGAAGACACAATGATGGAGATCATGATGATGGAGATCATGGTGTCGTGCCGGTGACAGTGATGATCATGGTGCCCCGAAGATGGAGATCGAAGGAGCAAGATGATATTGGCCATATCATGTCACTATATTGATTGCATGTGATGTTTATCATGTTTACATCTTATTTGCATAGAACGACGGTAGTAAATAAGATGATCTCTCAATAAAATTTCAAGAAAGGTGTTCACTCTAACTGTGCACCGTTGCTAAGGATCGTCGTTCCGAAGCACCACGTGATGATCGGGTGTGATAGGTTCTAACGTTCGCATACAACGGGTGTAAGCCAGATTTACACATGCGAAACACTTAGGTTGACTTGACGAGCCTAGCATGTACAGACATGGCCTCGGAACACGGAAGACCGAAAGGTCGAACATGAGTCGTATAGAAGATACGATCAACATAGAGATGTTCACCATGGATGACTAGTCCGTCTCACGTGATGATCGGACACAGGCTAGTTGACATGGATCATGTATCACTTGGAAGACTAGAGAGATGTCTATCTAAGTGGGAGTTCATTAATAATTTGATTAAGTGAACTTAATTATCATGAACTTAGTCTAAAAATGTCCTTGCAAATTATGTCGTAGATAGCTCGCGCTGTGGCTCCACAGTTTTATTGATACAATCCTAGAGAAAAGTAAGTTGAAAGTTGATGGTAGCAATAATGCGGACAGGGTCCGTGATCTGAGGATTGTCCTCATTGCTGCACAGAAAGCTTATGTTTTTTATGTACCACTAACTGCACCACTCCCTCAAGTGTTGTCAGTAGATGTTGTGAACATATGACAGGCACTTTTTGGTGACTACGTGATAGTTCAATGCGTCATGCATTGCGGCTTAGAATTGAGGCTCCAAAACATTTTGAACGTCACGGAACATATGAGATGTTCTAGGAGCTGAGATTGTGATCTCAGGCTCGTGCCTATGTTGAGAGGTATGAGACCTCCAACAAGATTCTTTGTCTGCAAGATAAAGGAGAATAGCTTAATCGGTGAGCGTGTGCTCAGATTGTCTGGGTGCTACAATCACTTGAATCAAGTGGGAGTTAATCTCCCAGATGAGATAGTGATTAATGCAGTTCTCCAAGTCACTGCCACCAAGCTACTAGAGCTTCGTGATGAACTATAACATGCCAGGGATGGATAAGATGATCCCTGAGTTGTTCGTGATGTTTGACACCACGAAGGTAGAAACCAAGAAGGAGCATCAAGTGTTGATGGTTAAGTTAAACCACTAGTTTCAAAAGGGGCAAGGGCAAGAAGGGAAAACTTCAGGAATGGCAAGCCAGTTGTTGCTCTAGTGAAGAAACCCAAGGTTGAGCCTGAACCCGAGACTAAGTGCTTCTGTTATGAGGAGAATGTTCGCTGAAGCGGAAAAACCCTAGATGCTTGGTAGATAAGAAGGCTGGTAATGTCAATGGAGGTATATTTGATATACGTGTTAGTGATGTGTACCTTGCTGGTACTCCTAGTAGCACCTGGGTATTGGATACCGGTTCGGTTGCTAAGTGTTAGCAACTCGAAATAAAAGCTACGGAGTAAATGGAGACTAGCTAGGTGAAAGGTGACGATGTGTGTTGGAAGTATTTCCAAGATTGATGTGATCACCATCGCACGCTCTCTCTACCTTCAGGATTTGTGATAAACCTAAATAAATGTTATTTGGTGTTTGCGTTGAGCATGAACGTGATTAGATCATGATTAGTGCGATACGGTTATTCATATAAGTTAGAGAATAATGGTTATTCTGTTTACATGGATAATGCCTTCAATGGTCATGCACCCACTCGGAATGGTTTATTGAATCATGATCGTAGTAGTACACATATTCATAACATTGGTACCAAAAGATATAAAGTTAATAATGATAGTACCACATACTTGTGGCACTGCCGCTAAATGTCATATTGGTATAAATCGCATGAAGAAACTCCATGATGATGGATTTTTGACTCACTCGATTTCGAATCGGTTGAGACATGCGAGCCATGCCTCTTGGGCAAGATGACTGAGACCCCGTCATCCAATATGATGGAGCGGGCAAGTGGCTTATTGGAAATAATACATGTTGATGTATGTGGTCCAATGAGTGTTGAAACACACAGTGGATATCGTTGTTTTTCTTTACCTTCACTGATGATTTGAGTAAATATGGGGATATTTACTTAATGAAACACGAATCTGAAATGTTTGAAAGATTCAAGGAGTTTCAGAGTGAAGTTAAAGATCATCGTGACAAGAAGATAAATGTCTATGATATGATCATGGAGGTGAATATCTAAGTTACGAGTTTGGTATGCAATTTTAGACAATGTGGAAATTGTTTCACAGCTCACGCCTCCTGGAACACCATAGTGTGATGGTGTGTTCGAACGTCATAGTCGTGCTCTATTGGATATAGTGAGTACTATGATGTCTCTTATCATTTTGCCACTATCGTTATGGGGTTATGCATTAAAGACAAATCCATTCACTTTAACAGGGCACCATCTAAGTCTGTTGAGATGACACCGTGAGAATTATGGTTTGACAGAAGCCTAAGCTGTCATTTCTTAATGTTTGGGGCTGCGACGCTTATGTGAAAATGGGTTTTTTCACCTAGCGAGCTCGAACCCAAAGCAGACAAATGCATCTTCATAGAATACCCTAATGAGACATTGGGTATACCTTCTATCTCAGATCCAAGCGCAAAAGGTGTTTGTTGCTAAGAACGGGTCCTTTCTTGAGAAAGAGTTTCTCTCGAAAGAATTGAGTGGGAGGAAGATAGAACTTGATGAGGTTGTTGAACCTTTGTTTCATCCAGAGAATAGCGCAACACAGAAAGATGTTTCTGTAGAGCCTACTCAGTTGAAAAGGAAGTTAATGATGATGATCATGAAGCTTCGGATCAAGTCACTATCGAACCTCGTAGGTCGACAAGGACGCGTACTGCTCCTGAGTAGTACGACAACCCTGTCTTGGAAATCATGTTGTTGGACAACGATGAACCTACGAACTATGGAGAAGCGATGGTGGGCCCGGATTCCAACAAATGGCTAGGAGCCATGAAATCCGAGAAAGGATCCATGTATGAAAACCAAGTATGGACTTTGGTAGACTTGCCTGTTGAATGGTAGGTCGTTGAGTACAAATGGACCTTTGAGATGAACATAGACGCTAATGGTGAATTGTCACCGTTTATAAAGCTCGACTTGTCGCAAAGAAGTTTCCGCCAAGTTCAAAGAGTTGACTGCGATGAGATTGTCTCATGTGTAGCGATGCTAAAAGTCTATTAAAATTTTGTTAGCAGTTGCTGCATTTTTCGATTAGGAAATCTGGCAGATGGATGACAAAACAAGGTTTCCGTAATGGTTTCTGTGAGGAAGAGTTGTATGTGATACAACCAGAAGGTTTTGTCAATCCAAAGGATGCTAATAATATGCAAACTCCAGCGATCCTTCTATGGACTGGAGCAAGAATCTCGGAGTTGGAATATATGCTTTGATGAGGTGATCAAAGTGTTTAAGTTTATACAAAGTTTATGAGAAACCTGTATTTGCAAGAAAGTGAGTGGGAGCACTATAGAATTTCTTATAAGAATATGTAGTTGACATATTATTGATCGGAAATGATGTAGAATTTCTGGAAGAGCATGAAGGGTTGTTTGAAAAGAGTTTTTTCAAAGGAAGACCCAGATAAAGCTACTATTTTATTGAGCATCAAGATCTATAGGGATAGATCAATTCGCTTGATAAGTTTTTTCGACGAAGACATACCTTGACAAGTTTTTGAAGGAGTTCAAAATAGATGGGTCAAAGAAGGAGTTCTTGACTGTATTGTAAGGTGTGAAATTGAGTAAGACTCAATACCCGACCACGGCAGAAGATAAAGAAAAGATGAGTGTCATCTCCTATGCTTTAGCCATAGGCTCTATATAGTATGCCATGCTGTGTACCGCACCTGTGTGTGCCTTGCCATGAGTCTGTCAAGGGGTACAAGAGTAATCCAAGAGTGGATCACTAGACAGCGGTCAAAGTTAGCCTTAGTAACTTGAGAACTAAGGAAATATTTCTCGATTATGGAGGTGATAAAGAGTTCATCGTAAAGTGTTACGATGATGCAAGCTTTAAAACCAATCCGGATGACTCTTAGTAGAAATCCAGCTACGTATAGTGGAGCAGCCATTTGGAATAGCTCCAAGTGGAGCGTGGGAGCAGTATCTACAAATATGAAATGGAAAGTTTGCAAAGGTACACACGGATCTGAATGTCGCAGACCCGCTGACTAAAAACCTCTTTCACGAGCAGAACATGAACAAACCCCAGAACTTATTGGGTGTTAATCACATGATGATATGATCACATGGTGATGTAAGTGTTAATCACATGGTGATGTGAACTAGATTATTGACTCTAGTGCAAGTGGGAGACTGTTGGAAATATGCCCTAGAGGCAATAATAAAATGGTTATTATTGTATTTCCTAGTTCATGATAATTGTCTATTATTCATGCTACAATTGTGTTAACCAGAAACCGTAATACATGTGTGAATACATAGACCATCGCATGTCCCTAGTGAGCCTCTAGTTGGCTAGCTCGTTGATCAATAGATGGTCACGGTTTCATGACCATGGACATTGGATGTCGTTGATAACGGGATCACATCATTAGGAGAATGATGTGATGGACAAGACCCAATCCTAAGCATAGCACAAGATCGTGTAGTTCGTATGCTAAAGCTTTTCAATGTCAAGTATCATTTCCTTAGACCATGAGATTGTGTAACTCCCGGATACCGTAGGAATGCTTTGGGTGTGCCAAACGTCACAACGTAACTGGGTGGCTATAAAGGTACGCTACGGGTATCTCCGAAAGTGTCTGTTGGGTTGACACGAATCAAGACTGGGATTTGTCACTCCGTGTGACGGAGAGGTATCTCTGGGCCCACTCGGTAAGACATCATCATAATGAGCTCAATGTGACTAAGGAGTTAGCCACGGGATGATGTATTACGGAACGAGTAAAGAGACTTGCCAGTAACGAGATTGAACAAGGTATGGGGATACCGACGATCGAATCTCGGGCAAGTATCATACCGATAGACAAAGGGAATTGTATACGGGATTGATTGAATCCTTGACATCGTGGTTCATCCGATGAGATCATCGTGGAGTACGTGGGAGCCAACATGGGTATCCAGATCCCGCTGTTGGTTATTGACCGGAGAGGTGTCTCGGTCATGTCTACGTGTCTCCCGAACCCGTAGGGTCTACACACTTAAGGTTCGATGACGCTAGGGTTATAGGGAAAAGGTATACGTGATTACCGAAGGTTGTTCGGAGTCCCGGATGAGATCCCGGACGTCACGAGGAGCTCCGGAATGGTCCGGAGGTAAAGATTGATATATAGGAAGTCCAGTTTTGGTCACCGGAAAGTTTTCGGGCTCATCGGTAGTGTACCGGGAGTGCCGGGAGGGTGCCGGAGGACCCCCGGGAGGGGTGTGACGACCAAAGGACCACATGGGCTGTTAGATAAAGTGTGCCAGCCCTTATTGGGCTGGGCAAGACTTTTGCTAAAGGCCCATGCGGCTGGAGATAAGGAGATAAGGCAAAAAGGATTTAAAAGGAGGAGATCCACCTCCCTTGTGGGAGGTGGACTCTCCCTTTAATTCAGCCGGCCATCTCCTCTTTGGAGTAGAGGCCAAGCCAGCCCTCCACGTCCCTCCTCCTATATATACTTGAGGTTTTGGATGTTTTGAGACAGGATTTGATCTCTCTCTCTCACGGCGAAGCCCTACCTCTCTTCTTCCTCCTCCGCAGCGCTTAGGCGAAGCCCTGTCGGAATACCTTGCTACTCCACCACCACCACGCCGTCGTGCTGCTGTTGGAGCCCTTCCCCAACCTCTCCTTCCTCCTTGCTGGATCAAGGTGTTGGAGACGTCACCGGGCTGCACGTGTGTTGAACGCGGAGGTGCCGTCCGTTCGGCACTTGATCGGATCTACCGCGATCTGAATCGCTGCGAGTACGACTCCATCAACCGCGTTCTTGTAACGCTTCCGCTTAGCGATCTTCAAAGGTATGAAGATGCAATCTCTCCCCTCTCGTTGCTGGTTTCTCCATAGATAGATCTTGGTGAACGTAGGAAAATTTTGATTTACTACTACGTCTCCCAACAGTGGCATCATGAGCTAGGTCTATGCGTAGAATCTATGCACGAGTAGAACACAAAGCAGTTGTGGGCGTCGATTTTGTTAATATGCTTGCCGTTACTAGTCTTATCTTGATTCGACGGTATTGTGGGATGAAGCGGCCCGGACCAACCTTACACGTACGCTTACGTGAGACCGGTTCCACCGCCTGACATGCACTAGTTGCATAAGGTGGCTAGCGGGTGTCTGTCTCTCCCACCTTAGTCGGATTGGATTCGATGAAAAGGGTCCTTATGAAGGGTAAATAGCAATTGGCATATCACGTTGTGGTTTTGACGTAGGTAAGAAACGTTCTTGCTAGAAACCTATAGCAACCACGTAAAAACTTGCAACTACAAATTAGAGGACGTCTAACTTGTTTTGCAGCATATGCCGTGTGATGTGATATGGCCAAAAGGATGTGATGTGATGCATTGTGATGTATGAGATTGATCATGTTCTTGTAATAGGGTTCACGACTTGCATGTCGATGACTATGACAACCGGCAGGAGCCATAGGAGTTGTCTTATATTATTGTATGACCTGCGTGTCAATCATAAACGCCATGTAATTACTTTACTTTATTGCTAAACGTTAGCTGTAGTAGTAGAAGTAATAGTTGGCGAGACAACTTCATGAAGACACAATGATGGAGACCATGATGATGGAGATCATGGTGTCGTGCCGGTGACAGTGATGATCATGGTGCCCCGAAGATGGAGATCGAAGGAGCAAGATGATATTGGCCATATCATGTCACTATATTGATTGCATGTGATGTTTATCATGTTTACATCTTATTTGCATAGAACGACGGTAGTAAATAAGATGATCTCTCAATAAAATTTCAAGAAAGGTGTTCACTCTAACTGTGCACCGTTGCTAAGGATCGTCGTTCCGAAGCACCACGTGATGATCGGGTGTGATAGGTTCTAACGTTCGCATACAACGGGTGTAAGCCAGATTTACACATGCGAAACACTTAGGTTGACTTGACGAGCCTAGCATGTACAGACATGGCCTCGGAACACGGAAGACCGAAAGGTCGAACATGAGTCGTATAGAAGATACGATCAACATAGAGATGTTCACCATGGATGACTAGTCCGTCTCACGTGATGATCGGACACAGGCTAGTTGACATGGATCATGTATCACTTGGAAGACTAGAGAGATGTCTATCTAAGTGGGAGTTCATTAATAATTTGATTAAGTGAACTTAATTATCATGAACTTAGTCTAAAAATGTCCTTGCAAATTATGTCGTAGATAGCTCGCGCTGTGGCTCCACAGTTTTATTGATACAATCCTAGAGAAAAGTAAGTTGAAAGTTGATGGTAGCAATAATGCGGACAGGGTCCGTGATCTGAGGATTGTCCTCATTGCTGCACAGAAAGCTTATGTTTTTTATGTACCGCTAACTGCACCACTCCCTCAAGTGTTGTCAGTAGATGTTGTGAACATATGACAGGCACTTTTTGGTGACTACGTGATAGTTCAATGCGTCATGCATTGCGGCTTAGAATTGAGGCTCCAAAACGTTTTGAACGTCACGGAACATATGAGATGTTCTAGGAGCTGAGATTGTGATCTCAGGCTCGTGCCTATGTTGAGAGGTATGAGACCTCCAACAAGATTCTTTGTCTGCAAGATAAAGGAGAATAGCTTAATCGGTGAGCGTGTGCTCAGATTGTCTGGGTGCTACAATCACTTGAATCAAGTGGGAGTTAATCTCCCAGATGAGATAGTGATTAATGCAGTTCTCCAAGTCACTGCCACCAAGCTACTAGAGCTTCGTGATGAACTATAACATGCCAGGGATGGATAAGATGATCCCTGAGTTGTTCGTGATGTTTGACACCACGAAGGTAGAAACCAAGAAGGAGCATCAAGTGTTGATGGTTAAGTTAAACCACTAGTTTCAAAAGGGGCAAGGGCAAGAAGGGAAAACTTCAGGAATGGCAAGCCAGTTGTTGCTCTAGTGAAGAAACCCAAGGTTGAGCCTGAACCCGAGACTAAGTGCTTCTGTTATGAGGAGAATGTTCGCTGAAGCGGAAAAACCCTAGATGCTTGGTAGATAAGAAGGCTGGTAATGTCAATGGAGGTATATTTGATATACGTGTTAGTGATGTGTACCTTGCTGGTACTCCTAGTAGCACCTGGGTATTGGATACCGGTTCGGTTGCTAAGTGTTAGCAACTCGAAATAAAAGCTACGGAGTAAATGGAGACTAGCTAGGTGAAAGGTGACGATGTGTGTTGGAAGTATTTCCAAGATTGATGTGATCACCATCGCACGCTCTCTCTACCTTCAGGATTTGTGATAAACCTAAATAAATGTTATTTGGTGTTTGCGTTGAGCATGAACGTGATTAGATCATGATTAGTGCGATACGGTTATTCATATAAGTTAGAGAATAATGGTTATTCTGTTTACATGGATAATGCCTTCAATGGTCATGCACCCACTCGGAATGGTTTATTGAATCATGATCGTAGTAGTACACATATTCATAACATTGGTACCAAAAGATATAAAGTTAATAATGATAGTACCACATACTTGTGGCACTGCCGCTAAATGTCATATTGGTATAAATCGCATGAAGAAACTCCATGATGATGGATTTTTGACTCACTCGATTTCGAATCGGTTGAGACATGCGAGCCATGCCTCTTGGGCAAGATGACTGAGACCCCGTCATCCAATATGATGGAGCGGGCAAGTGGCTTATTGGAAATAATACATGTTGATGTATGTGGTCCAATGAGTGTTGAAACACACAGTGGATATCGTTGTTTTTCTTTACCTTCACTGATGATTTGAGTAAATATGGGGATATTTACTTAATGAAACACGAATCTGAAATGTTTGAAAGATTCAAGGAGTTTCAGAGTGAAGTTAAAGATCATCGTGACAAGAAGATAAATGTCTATGATATGATCATGGAGGTGAATATCTAAGTTACGAGTTTGGTATGCAATTTTAGACAATGTGGAAATTGTTTCACAGCTCACGCCTCCTGGAACACCATAGTGTGATGGTGTGTTCGAACGTCATAGTCGTGCTCTATTGGATATAGTGAGTACTATGATGTCTCTTATCATTTTGCCACTATCGTTATGGGGTTATGCATTAAAGACAAATCCATTCACTTTAACAGGGCACCATCTAAGTCTGTTGAGATGACACCGTGAGAATTATGGTTTGACAGAAGCCTAAGCTGTCATTTCTTAATGTTTGGGGCTGCGACGCTTATGTGAAAATGGGTTTTTTCACCTAGCGAGCTCGAACCCAAAGCAGACAAATGCATCTTCATAGAATACCCTAATGAGACATTGGGTATACCTTCTATCTCAGATCCAAGCGCAAAAGGTGTTTGTTGCTAAGAACGGGTCCTTTCTTGAGAAAGAGTTTCTCTCGAAAGAATTGAGTGGGAGGAAGATAGAACTTGATGAGGTTGTTGAACCTTTGTTTCATCCAGAGAATAGCGCAACACAGAAAGATGTTTCTGTAGAGCCTACTCAGTTGAAAAGGAAGTTAATGATGATGATCATGAAGCTTCGGATCAAGTCACTATCGAACCTCGTAGGTCGACAAGGACGCGTACTGCTCCTGAGTAGTACGACAACCCTGTCTTGGAAATCATGTTGTTGGACAACGATGAACCTACGAACTATGGAGAAGCGATGGTGGGCCCGGATTCCAACAAATGGCTAGGAGCCATGAAATCCGAGAAAGGATCCATGTATGAAAACCAAGTATGGACTTTGGTAGACTTGCCTGTTGAATGGTAGGTCGTTGAGTACAAATGGACCTTTGAGATGAACATAGACGCTAATGGTGAATTGTCACCGTTTATAAAGCTCGACTTGTCGCAAAGAAGTTTCCGCCAAGTTCAAAGAGTTGACTGCGATGAGATTGTCTCATGTGTAGCGATGCTAAAAGTCTATTAAAATTTTGTTAGCAGTTGCTGCATTTTTCGATTAGGAAATCTGGCAGATGGATGACAAAACAAGGTTTCCGTAATGGTTTCTGTGAGGAAGAGTTGTATGTGATACAACCAGAAGGTTTTGTCAATCCAAAGGATGCTAATAATATGCAAACTCCAGCGATCCTTCTATGGACTGGAGCAAGAATCTCGGAGTTGGAATATATGCTTTGATGAGGTGATCAAAGTGTTTAAGTTTATACAAAGTTTATGAGAAACCTGTATTTGCAAGAAAGTGAGTGGGAGCACTATAGAATTTCTTATAAGAATATGTAGTTGACATATTATTGATCGGAAATGATGTAGAATTTCTGGAAGAGCATGAAGGGTTGTTTGAAAAGAGTTTTTTCAAAGGAAGACCCAGATAAAGCTACTATTTTATTGAGCATCAAGATCTATAGGGATAGATCAATTCGCTTGATAAGTTTTTTCGACGAAGACATACCTTGACAAGTTTTTGAAGGAGTTCAAAATAGATGGGTCAAAGAAGGAGTTCTTGACTGTATTGTAAGGTGTGAAATTGAGTAAGACTCAATACCCGACCACGGCAGAAGATAAAGAAAAGATGAGTGTCATCTCCTATGCTTTAGCCATAGGCTCTATATAGTATGCCATGCTGTGTACCGCACCTGTGTGTGCCTTGCCATGAGTCTGTCAAGGGGTACAAGAGTAATCCAAGAGTGGATCACTAGACAGCGGTCAAAGTTAGCCTTAGTAACTTGAGAACTAAGGAAATATTTCTCGATTATGGAGGTGATAAAGAGTTCATCGTAAAGTGTTACGATGATGCAAGCTTTAAAACCAATCCGGATGACTCTTAGTAGAAATCCAGCTACGTATAGTGGAGCAGCCATTTGGAATAGCTCCAAGTGGAGCGTGGGAGCAGTATCTACAAATATGAAATGGAAAGTTTGCAAAGGTACACACGGATCTGAATGTCGCAGACCCGCTGACTAAAAACCTCTTTCACGAGCAGAACATGAACAAACCCCAGAACTTATTGGGTGTTAATCACATGATGATATGATCACATGGTGATGTAAGTGTTAATCACATGGTGATGTGAACTAGATTATTGACTCTAGTGCAAGTGGGAGACTGTTGGAAATATGCCCTAGAGGCAATAATAAAATGGTTATTATTGTATTTCCTAGTTCATGATAATTGTCTATTATTCATGCTACAATTGTGTTAACCAGAAACCGTAATACATGTGTGAATACATAGACCATCGCATGTCCCTAGTGAGCCTCTAGTTGGCTAGCTCGTTGATCAATAGATGGTCACGGTTTCATGACCATGGACATTGGATGTCGTTGATAACGGGATCACATCATTAGGAGAATGATGTGATGGACAAGACCCAATCCTAAGCATAGCACAAGATCGTGTAGTTCGTATGCTAAAGCTTTTCAATGTCAAGTATCATTTCCTTAGACCATGAGATTGTGTAACTCCCGGATACCGTAGGAATGCTTTGGGTGTGCCAAACGTCACAACGTAACTGGGTGGCTATAAAGGTACGCTACGGGTATCTCCGAAAGTGTCTGTTGGGTTGACACGAATCAAGACTGGGATTTGTCACTCCGTGTGACGGAGAGGTATCTCTGGGCCCACTCGGTAAGACATCATCATAATGAGCTCAATGTGACTAAGGAGTTAGCCACGGGATGATGTATTACGGAACGAGTAAAGAGACTTGCCAGTAACGAGATTGAACAAGGTATGGGGATACCGACGATCGAATCTCGGGCAAGTATCATACCGATAGACAAAGGGAATTGTATACGGGATTGATTGAATCCTTGACATCGTGGTTCATCCGATGAGATCATCGTGGAGTACGTGGGAGCCAACATGGGTATCCAGATCCCGCTGTTGGTTATTGACCGGAGAGGTGTCTCGGTCATGTCTACGTGTCTCCCGAACCCGTAGGGTCTACACACTTAAGGTTCGATGACGCTAGGGTTATAGGGAAAAGGTATACGTGATTACCGAAGGTTGTTCGGAGTCCCGGATGAGATCCCGGACGTCACGAGGAGCTCCGGAATGGTCCGGAGGTAAAGATTGATATATAGGAAGTCCAGTTTTGGTCACCGGAAAGTTTTCGGGCTCATCGGTAGTGTACCGGGAGTGCCGGGAGGGTGCCGGAGGACCCCCGGGAGGGGTGTGACGACCAAAGGACCACATGGGCTGTTAGATAAAGTGTGCCAGCCCTTATTGGGCTGGGCAAGACTTTTGCTAAAGGCCCATGCGGCTGGAGATAAGGAGATAAGGCAAAAAGGATTTAAAAGGAGGAGATCCACCTCCCTTGTGGGAGGTGGACTCTCCCTTTAATTCAGCCGGCCATCTCCTCTTTGGAGTAGAGGCCAAGCCAGCCCTCCACGTCCCTCCTCCTATATATACTTGAGGTTTTGGATGTTTTGAGACAGGATTTGATCTCTCTCTCTCACGGCGAAGCCCTACCTCTCTTCTTCCTCCTCCGCAGCGCTTAGGCGAAGCCCTGTCGGAATACCTTGCTACTCCACCACCACCACGCCGTCGTGCTGCTGTTGGAGCCCTTCCCCAACCTCTCCTTCCTCCTTGCTGGATCAAGGTGTTGGAGACGTCACCGGGCTGCACGTGTGTTGAACGCGGAGGTGCCGTCCGTTCGGCACTTGATCGGATCTACCGCGATCTGAATCGCTGCGAGTACGACTCCATCAACCGCGTTCTTGTAACGCTTCCGCTTAGCGATCTTCAAAGGTATGAAGATGCAATCTCTCCCCTCTCGTTGCTGGTTTCTCCATAGATAGATCTTGGTGAACGTAGGAAAATTTTGATTTACTACTACATCTCCCAACAGCAACGAACTTATGGTTTGGTCTTAGTATAGACAGCATGAATCCATTTGGGGAGCAGAGCTCTAGTCACAGCACCTGGCCCGTGACTCTATGTATCTACAACCTTCCTCCTTGGTTGTGCATGAAGCGGAAGTTCATTATGATGCCAGTGCTCATCCAAGGCCCTAAGCAACCCGGTAACGACATTGATGTCTACCTAAGGCCACTAGTTGATGAACTTCTACGGTTGTGGAAAAAACCAGGTGTACGTGTGTGGGATGCGCACACAGAGAAGGAAATTGACCTACGAGCGTTGTTGTTTGTAACCATCAATGATTGGCCTGCTCTTAGTAACCTTTCAGGACATACAAACAAGGGATACAATGCATGCATGCACTATTTAGATGATAGTGAAAGTATATATTTGGATAAATGTAAGAAGAATGTGTACCTAGGACATCGTCGATTTCTACCGATCAAGCATATCTTAAGAAAGGCATGCAACCATTTCAAAGGTGAGCCAGATAACCGGAAGAAGCCTAGCCTCCGTACTGGTGAATATATATTTGATATGGTCAAGGATTTACAGGTAATCTTTGGAAAGGGTCCTGGCGGACAATCCGTTCCAAATGACGCCAACGGACACGCACCCATGTGGAAGAAGAAATCTATATTTTGGGAACTTGAATATTGGAAAGCCCTGGAGGTCCGCAATGCAATCGACGTGATGCACGTGGTGAAGAATCTTTGTGTGAACCTGCTAGGCTTCTTGGGCGTGTATGGAAAGACAAAAGATACACCGGAGGCACGAGAGGACAAGCAAAGAATTAACAAAAAAGACGGCATGCCTCCAAAGCAGTATCAAGGTCCTGCCAACTACGCTCTTACGAAAGAAGAGAAGAAAATCTTTTTTGAATGCCTGCTCAGTATCAAGGTCCCGTCTGGCTTCTCATCGAATATAAAGGGAATAATAAATTATTCAGAGAAAAAAAATTCAAAATCTAAAGTCTCATGACTACCACGTGATTATGACGCAATTACTTCCGATTGCACTTAGGGGGCTTCTACCGAAAAATGTTCGATTAGCCATTGTGAAGCTATGCGCATTCCTCAATGCAGTTTCTCAGAAGGTAATCAGTCCAGAAATCCTACCAAGGTTACAGAATGACCTGGTCCAATGTCTTGTCAGTTTTGAGTTGGTGTTCCCTCCATCCTTCTTCAATATTATGATGCACGTTCTAGTTCACCTAGTCGAAGAGATTAACATTCTGGGTCCTGTATTTCTACACAATATGTTCCCCTTCGAGAGGTTCATGGGAGTCTTAAAGAAATATGTTCATAATCGTGCTAGGCCAGAAGGAAGCATCACCAAGGGATATGGAACAAAGGAGGTTATTGAGTTTTGTGTTGACTTTGTTCCTAACATTAAGCCGATTGGTCTTCCTGAATCGCGGCATGAGGGGAGACTGGGTGGAAAAGGCACATTAGGAAAGAAATAAGCAATAAATATGGACGGGCATTCTTTCACTCAAGCACACTACACGGTTCTACAAAATTCCACCTTAGTGACTCCATATATGGAGGAACACAAGGATATTGTACGGTACAAGAACCCGGAGCAGTCTGACCCCTGGATTGAACGTAAACATATGGAGACTTTTGCCGGTTGGTTGCAAACAAAGCTCATCAATGACAATGATGTTCCAGATGAACTGTACTGGTTGGCCAAGACACCAAGTTCTACTGTAACGACTTTCAAAGGGTATGAGATAAATGGGAATACATTTTACACGATCGCCCAAGATAAAAAGAGCACCAACCAAAACAGTAGTGTCCGCTATGATGCAACTAACTTTCAAGACACATATTATGGTTACATAGAGGAGATATGGGAACTTGACTACATGATGTTAAGGTCCCTTTGTTTCGGTGCAAATGGGTCAAATATACTGGATACGGGGTACAGGTAGACCCGCAGTACGGAATGACAACAGTGGATCTCAACAATCTTGGATACACAGACGACTCATTCGTCCTAGCAATGATGTGGCTCAGGTTTTCTATGTGAAGGACATGTCTAGCAAACCGAGAAGAAAAAAGATAAGGAAGCGAATACATCATACGATGAGCCAAAGCGCCACATAGTTCTTTCAGGGAAAACAAACATTGTGGGAGTGGAGGACAAGACAGACATGTCAGAAGATTATGAAAAGTTTCATGAAATCCCTCCCTTCAGAGTGAAGACTGACCCAAGCATCCTGTTAAATGATGAAGTTTCTCCATGGTTACGGTGCAAACATAAGCAAGGGACAAACACGCAGAAAAAGTCTTACACCGCGAGATCCCACTCTGGGATGTGACCGGCTTCACCGTCATCACTTTCTATGTGAAGGACATGCATGCATTTTCTAGCATGGTATCTTTGTAACCGTTTTTGCCATAACCCTCTCAACTCTTTTAGAAGTTGCTATGTGGGTGAAAATATGATGTCATGCCAAGTTACAACCTTTTCAGAGTTCATTTGTACTGCTTTTCAAATTGAGGGTCATTTAGCTAAAAAAATCATTAAATGCATGAAAAATATCAAATGAAGTCAAAAAGGGTTGAAAATTGATGATGTGCCTTCGAATGGTGCATATTGAACACACAAAAAATATGGAGTTAAAATAAGTTATTAAAAATGAAATCCCTTTGTAATAGATGAGTTTTCGTCCGAAACCCTCATACTTTGAAAGAGATTGTCCAATTTGTACACCAAGTGCATGCAGTTTTTGCCGTAACCCTCCCAACCCTTTTAGAAGTTGTTATGTGGGTGAAATTATGATGTCATGCCAAGTTACAACCTTTTCAGAGTTCATTTGTACTGCTTTTCAAATTTAGTGTCATTTAGCTCAAAATAAATCATTAAATGCATGAAAAATATCAAATGAAGTCAGAAAGGGTTGAAAATTGATGATGTGCCTTTGAATGGTGTATATTGAACACACACAAAATATGGAGTTAAAATAAGTTATTAAAAATGAAATCCCTTTGTAATAGATGAGTTTTCGTCCGAAACCCTCATACTTCGAAAGAGATTGTCCAATTTGTACACCAAGTGCATGCAGTTTTTGCAATAACCCTGTCAACTCTTTAGAAATTGATATGTGGGTGAAATTATGATGTCATGCCAAGTTACAACCTTTTCAGAGTTCATTTGTACTGCTTTTAAATTCAGGGTCATTTAGCTCAAAATAAATCATTAAATGCATGAAAAATATCAAATGAAGTCAGAAAGGG
Source organism: Hordeum marinum (assembly GCA_022496015.1). Lineage (NCBI taxonomy): Eukaryota > Viridiplantae > Streptophyta > Magnoliopsida > Poales > Poaceae > Hordeum > Hordeum marinum. The sequence goes on from CM039677.1 coordinate 60,017,681, forward strand.
TTGAAAATTGATGATGTGCCTTAGAATGGTGCATATTGAACACACAAAAAGTATGGAGTTAAAATAAGTTATTAAAAATGAAATCCCTTTGTAATAGATGACTTTCGTCCGAAACCCTCATACTTCGAAAGAGATTGACCAATTTGTGCATGAAGTGCATCCAGTTTTTGTCGTAACCCTCTCAACTCTTTAGAAGTTGCTATGTGGGTGAAATTATGATGTCATGCCAAGTTACAACCTTTTCAGAGTTCATTTGTAGTGCTTTTCAAACTCGAGATATGACATTTCAAATGCCATTTAATCAAATTGTCTTATACATCAGTTTAATTTGTTCAAACATGCATGAAAACGCCATAAACAGATTCTTTATATTTTTCTGATATTTTTTCATATATTATTTATTTCCATTGGAGTCATAGTTTTTTTCTATGATTTTTTAAAGTTTAGTTTTTTTGAAAATAATTACTAATAATGAGTTAAAAAAAACTTTAGTACCGGTGCGAGCCACAAACCGGTACTAAAGGGTCTTTAGTACCGATGCGAGCCACGCACCGGTACTAAAGGCTTGCTAGGTATAAATACTATCTCCCTCGTCCCGGTGCGAGCCACACACCGGGAGAAGGTCATTCGCGCGCCGCCAGGCTGCCGGAAATTGCCGTCGCCGCCGCCGCTGCCCGCCGCCTCGACGCCGCCCGTAGCACCGCCGGGACACCGCACGCCGCCCCGACGCCGCTCGCAGCCCCGCCGGCCGCCCCCGCCCCTGCCGCCGACCACCCCCGCCCCTACCGCCGACTGCCCCCGCCCTTGCCGCCGCCATCGTGAGTCTGCCCTCTTTTTTTGTTTAGTTTAGGTTTTAGTTTAGGTTTAATTTAGTTTAGATTTTGTTTAGTTTAGGTTTAGTTTAGGTTTAATTTAGTTTAGATTTTTTTTAGTTTAGGTTTAGTTTAGGTTTAATTTAGTTTAGATTTAGATTTTGTTTAGTTTAGGTTTTGTTTAGGTTTAATTTAGTTTAGATTTTGTTTAGTTTAGGTTTAGTTTAGGTTTAATTTAGTTTAGGTTTAATTTAGTTTAGGTTTAGTTTAGTTTTAGGTTTAGTTTAGGTTTAGTTTAGGCCCCCCCCGACCCCGACACGACACCCCGACACCCCGACACGACACCCCCGACCACGACACAGCACCCCGACCCCGAGGTTTAGTTTAGTTTAGGTTTCATTTGATAGATGTTAATTTTGCTAAGTTTTATTTAATTTGTTTTCATAATTAAGTGTTTCTTCTCGACATCGACGATGCCGATCCCGCATCCTCGTCGTCGAGTCGCCGGAGGAGGTCACTTGCTTGAGCCGAGGGGCCTTGTCAGGGATTGGGCTCCGCCGGGCTGGTACTGGGAGGTGCTGCCTTTCGGGCGGCGCAGCTTGGTGAGGAGCCAGCCCGTCGTCGACCCGGAGGTTCTGTGGTGGTGGCCACATGGGCCACGGAGTTTACGGAGGCTAGAGTCCCCCGCGGAGGTGGTACAGTACCATGTCAGCAAGGAGAACGAGCACGTCCGTCGCTACATGGCAGCTTTGGAGGCCAGGTCCGACAATACCTGGCAGATTCTTCAGGGATCTCACTACAGCTATGTTCCTGTGATGGTTCCTTCTCTTTGGGTGTCCATCGCCCGCCCCGATATCCGCCAGGCGCTAGGGTTCTAGCTAGATTGATATATTAGCTACTATATATGTATTATTATGATGTATTAGCTAGATCGATGGATTAGCCGATGTATTAACAATTATCCGAGATTATGAGATGAGATCTTTTCTAAGAACTACTATATATGTATTCGATGATGCCTTATTAATTAACTATCAGTTATTTTGCTTCTTGAATGCATGCTAATTTGAATACTAATTTGTTTTATCTATATTATTATGGATAAGTTATTAAGCTATGGACAATACCGGTAGAGCTCATGAAAAGGACATCTTCGACATGATACGCTCCTCCGAAAACCCAGCGGACCTTCTGGGGGGTGAATCACATGATGATGACAGCTCACAATATCTGAACGATTATGGTGATGGATGTGAGGCCGAGGAAGAACAACTTATGTTCCAAAATCCGGAACAACTAACAATGTCCGGCGAGGTATATACACATATTAGCCTCTGGTGATCATTACATGTGTATTAACTGATTTGTATATATATATATTAACAAATCTTTTTTATTTTAATTATCAGCCCTCCGGATCGAGCCAATCTAGTAGAAAGGTACGAGGCGGTGCCAAAATATTGGACGGCAATGTAAAGCTCAATCTTGATGCTTTCAAACATGATGGCACATCGACTCACCTTGAAGCCAATGCCAAGACATTTGTGCGTCAATGCGGAGTGGTTGTTAGGGATGGAGTCCCGATCACAATGTAAGAATGGATTCAACCAAACAACCCAAAACCAGGAGTGACTTATGTCGATACAAGAATTAAAGATACCCTTTGGCGAGATCTCATGGAGCATTTCATCCTACCAGATTCTCTCTCGGAGCGCCAAAGGGACAAAGTCAAGGAGTTTGCTCTCCATAAGATGGCCGACGCGTTCCAGACTTGGAAGAAAAGATTATGGACCGAGTACAACGCTAGAGGCCAGAAGGCGCCCGAATTCATAGGAATATACGAGAAGGTAAGGAATCACCGGGACGCATTTATCGAGTACAAGACATCGGAAGCTGCTATGGAGAAGTCAACAAAGAATAAGATAAATGCGGAGAAAAAAAGTATCACCATAAACTAGGGACAGGTGGATACAAGTCAGCCATTCCTAAGTGGGATGCATTAGAGAATAAGATGCATGCTGAAGGGATCACTCCAGTAACCTTCCACTGGCCTCGGAGGTGCAGGAATTGGTTTTTTGCACATGGGGGAAAGTTGGACCCAACAACAAGGAAGATTATTGCACTGACCAGTCTGAAGCATGCATCAGATGAGTTGATTGATGTAATAAAAGCTGCCCAAGAAGGACGGTTTCACCCCGATAGAGAGAACGACGAGCTTACACGCGCCCTCGGGAATCCCGAACATGGAGGACGAACACGAGGCGTGGGCGTTGTTCCGTGGTACGAGGCGTTTGTAGGATGGAAGGACAGTTATAAAAGCCATTCGAGAAAAAACAAGGTGGAAGCGGACCGACTTTCAAAGTTGGAACAGAAGTATGAGCAACAATAGTTGCAGATACAGATACTGACCCAGCAAAGGGAAACTCCATAGCAGGAGGCAGGGGAACCCGTCCCATCTACACTGCCGAAAAGCAGCGTGAGTTCCATGGGGGCACCACTAGGTCACACCCCCGTGGATGATATCACCAAGAAGACATCTTGTGAGCTAATCCAGAAAATGAAGAACATACCCGTGCGGGTCGCGACGGGCTATGCTTTACCAAATACACCTGATGTTCTCTAGCATTGCAATCCGGTTCCAGCTAGGTATGCTCGTGTCGCGGTGGACGCAATAGAGCCAGTATATGATGAACTATTGCTTGACATCCCTGGAGGTGAGGGGGAGTCCACATTGGCAGAAGCCGGTCGTGGTCTCATTCTATGGAGTAAGGACTACATCGTCTTTCCACAGTCGGCACAAAGGCCACCGGCTCCTCCGAGTATCGATGTCCAGCGCGAGGGATCCCAGCCAGAGGCATCGCAGTGCCAGCAGTCCTCCCCACCTCGCTAGCAGTCCTCCCCACCTCGCCAGCAGTCCTCCCTACCTCCCCAGCAGTCCTCCCCACCTCGAGAGGCGTCCCACCTCGCCAGCAGTCCTCCCCACCTCGCCAGCAGTCCTCCCCACCTCGCCAGCAGTCCTCCCAACCTCGGGATGGAGCACGACGTGAGTCGATATCGTCGATATCGATCTCCGCCGCGTGAGCCGACTCCACCCCGGCAACGGTCCCGCCAGCATGGCTCCCAAAAGAGGAAGGCCAGCAGCAGTCCTCTTAGGAATAAAGCAAAGAAGAAACCCGAGCCTCCGGCCAAAAGGAAGCTGCCTTACGACATGACACCAGAGGAAAACAAAATTGAAAGCGATCGCCAAGTGAAAGCCTTTTTTGCGAAGAAGACTGTGCCTCCAAAGGAGGTAATACCCAAGGAAGTCCAAGAGCACTTTATGGAACACTTAATTAATCGACCCCCGGCATATGTCGAGCATATGCCGACAGACTATGAGCGACAAATTCAGAAGGCAAGTGAGCAGAGAAGTCGGCCCGGCCCAAGGAAGAAGTCGGGAAGTACGACATCAACGACAGGTGGTACTACTAGCGGGAAAACAGTTCCCCAGCTCGGAGAACAATCCAAGCAATCGATCTCTCCGCTCAAGGTGAGTACCAATTGAAGCAAGAAATTGATCCCACCAGTCGACGTGCAAGGCAACCCAATCGACCTCGAAGAAGCAGAGGCTGCAGGTCTCACTCTTGGCCAAATCCTTGGCACCAAGGAAATCCGCGGGTACGGTGCAACTGAGTACGCAATGCAATATGCCATCGGAAAACCACTTGTCACACTTGAGCAGTACAAGGAACTACCAACTGCGATGCGACGGTTGCATGATTGGTACCTGCGTGAAGCAAAGCGAGGGACGACGGCGGTCATGGTCAAAGTAAAAAAAGAGCATTACGTCAATGCATGTGACATATGTCTTGAATTCTCAAAACTTTTCCAGTCATACCACATGGACTCTATCGACAAAACTCTCATCAGTTGTTATTGTCTGTAAGTGATTTATATCTTTAATAATTTAAGTCTCTAGCTAAGATATCGTTCATTGGCTTATCCTCACTATATATGTTCTTTTTTACACTATTATGCAGATTGAAGATGTGGGAATTGAAACAAGAGGGAATTGATGACACTGGGTTCATCGACCCAAGTATCGTTAATGGTCATGTGGTAAAACATTATGCCAAGGACACAGAAGATCTCTTGGAAAATTTTCTAGAGGCACTAATGAATAGCAAATCTACTATAATATTTCCTTACAACATGGGATGAGTGTTTACTCTCTTGTATACTACTCATTCTATTTTTGCTTACTAGCTCGCTGTCAAGTGTAGTTGATGAGTTATTTGCATGTCTGCTTAATTATATGAACTTCTGCGCAGAGACCACTATATCCTCCTAAATATTATCCTCGCGGATGGACTTGTTCAAGTGTACGACTCACTAGATACACTAGAAAAATCATACGTGGACTTGTAATTTATGATAGAACGGTAATTTCAATCTTTATCGACCCCGCTTTCTTTCATTATTTCCTGATATAAAAAGTAATTATAATAACTCTTTCGTTCTTTTTCTTTGCCGCATAGTGTTTGGAAAAAGATGATAGAAAAAACCCATCACGGTCGTCAATGGAAACCGAAGCTGAAGTGGAAAAGATGCGGGTAATTAAGTAGTAATAGTAGGTCCGCGCATCTCTTTAATTCTAATTTCAATACCATTATCATGCTTGATTATTAATTATCTTATTGAATTCTATTCTTTTGCAAAGTGCACGAAGCAGCCACAGGGGACAAATTTATGTGGATACTTCCTTTGCGAGAACATTCCCATCCAGACCGAAGGCCGTATACGTCGCAGAGGAGCACGTGAAAGACAGCTCCAGGTTTGGCAGATGATGTCGACGCTCTCACCCGAGAAACGCTTTGTAGCACTTCAAAAGGAATTTGCGGCATTTCTTCTTCAATAGTCATTGATGTAAACGGAGAGCACTATTACTTACCGCCGCCTCAATAATGCCAGCAAATCAGTAGTAGAAAACTGAGATTTCATCTAGTCCCGGCCAGGTTTTGGGCCTTAAGTTATAAGTCCAGAATATATATATATATATATATATATGGATATGTAATTCCATTTGTATATACAGTGTGTATGAGATAATGTATATTATATTACATATATATATATGTATATACACACACACACATATATATATGCACCAACTTGTGTAATTAATGTTTACGATATGTAGCACCGTAAAATAAATTTGAAATGAATGGAAAACACAATAAATAGAGAGGAAAACTAAAACCTAATTAAAAGCGAAAACAAAAAAAACAGAACACTTAGTACCGGTTGGTATCACCAACCGGTACTAAAGGTCCTCCACCACCAACCCACGCAGGCAGCCACGTGGTGGGCCTTTAGTACCGGTCCGTGGTCCAACCGGTACTAAAGGTCCGGACCTTTAGTCCCGACCCTTTAGTACCGGTTGGGGAACCGGTACTAAAGGCACATCCCGACCGAGACTACTGATCGACATTCTACTAGTGCCCCTTCCACCCTTCGGCTGCATGGGCCCTTGTGGGAGGGGCGGCCAGCCCACCATGGACTGGTGCGCCATCTCTCACAGCCCATGTGGCCCTTTGGGGCTAGTGGCCCCTTCCAGTGGACCCCCGGAACCCTCCCGTCACCCCTGATATGTTACAGGTGACGCCCGAACTTTTCACGGTAACCAACACGAAACTTCCCATATATGAATCTTTACCTCTGGACCACTCCGGAACTCCTCGTCACGTCCGAGATCTCATCTGGGATTCCGAACAACCTTCGGTAACCAACACATATAACTCATCTATACCGAAACGTCACCGAACCTTAAGTGTGCAGACCCTGCGGGTTCGAGAACCATGTAGACATGACCAAGACACCTCTACGGTCAATAACCAATAGCGGGACATGGATGCCCATATTGGTTCCTACATGTTCTACGAAGATCTTTATCGATCGAACCTCTATGCCAAGGACTCAGTCAATCTCGTATGTTGTTCCCTTTGTTCTTCGGTATGTTACTTGCCCGAGATTTGATCATCGGTATCTTTATACCTAGTTCAATCTCGTTACCGACAAGTCTCTTTACTTGTTCCGTAATACAAGATCCTGCGACTAACATTCAGTGACATTGCTTGCAAGGCTTGTTGTGATGTTGTATTATCGAGTGGGCCCCGAGATACCTCTCTGTCACACGGAGTAACAAAACCCATTATTGATCCATTCCAACTCAACAGACACCCTCGGAGATACTTGCAGAGTACCTTTATAGTCACCCAGTTACGTTGCGACATTTGATACACACAAGGCACTCCTCCGGTGTCAGTGAGTTGCATGATCTCATGGTTATAGGAACATATACTTGACATACAGAAAATAATAGCAATAAACTGACACGATCATATGCTTCGTTAATAGTTTAGGTCTTGTCCATCACATCATTCTCCTAATGATGTGATCCCGATATCAAATGACATCTCATGTCTGATGTCTATGGCTAGGAAACCTTAACCATGTTGATCAACAAGCTAGCCTGCTAGAGGCACACTAGGGACACAGTGTTTGTCTATATGCCTACACATGTATTTAGTTTCCAATCAACACAATTATAGCATGGACAATAAACGATTATCATGAACAAGGAAATATAATAATAAACACTTTATTTATTGCCTCTAGGGCATATTTCCAACAGTCTCCCACTTGCACTAGAGTCAATAATCTAGTTCACATCACTATGTGATTTACATTGTTATGAATCGAACACCCATGCAGTTCTGGTGTTGATCATGTTTAGCCCTTGGAAGAGGTTTAGTCAACGGGTCTACAACATTCAGATCCGTGTGCACTTTGCAAATATTTATGTCCTTCTCCTCGACATAATCGCGGACGGAATTGAAGCATCGCTTTATGTGTCTGGTCCTCTTGTGAAACCCTCGTTCCTTGACCAGAGCAATGGCACTAGTGTTGTCACAGAATAGAGCCATTGGATTCAGTGCGCTGGGCACTACTCCAAGATCTGTCATGAACTGCTTCATCGAGACAACTTCCTTTGCTGCATTCGAGGCCGCGATGTACTCCGCTTCGCATGTAGAATCGGCTACCACGCTTTGCTTGGAACCGCACCAGCTTACCGCTCCCCCATTGAGAATAAATATGTATCCAGTTTGCGACTTAGAGAGTCATAGGGATCAGTGTCAAAGCTTGCATCGACGTAAACCTTTACGATGAGCTCTTGATCACCTCCATAAACGAGAAACATGTCCTTAGTCCTTTTCAGGTACTTAAGGATATTCTTGACCGCAGTCTAGTGCTCCATTCCAGGATCACTTTGAAACCTTCCGGCCATACTTATGGCAAGGCTAACATCGGGTCTTGTGCACAACATCACATACATGATAGAGCCTATGGTTGAGGCATAGGGGTTGACACTCATCTTCTCTCTATCTTCTGCAGTCACTAGGCATTGAGTCTTACTCAACTTCACACCTTGTAACACAGGCAAGAACCCCTTCTTTAATTGATCCATTTTGAACTTCTTCAAAACTTTATCAAGGTATGTGCTTTGTGAAAGTGCTATCAAGTGTCTTGATCTATCTCTATAGATCTTAATGCCTAATATGAAAGCAGCTTCTCCTAGGTCCTTCATTGAAAACCTCTTGTTCAAATATTCCTTCACGCTTTCCAGTATTTCTATATTGTTTCCAATCAGCAATATGTCATCCACATATAATATTAGAAACACCATAGAGCTCCCACTCACTTTCTTGTAAATACAAGCTTCTCCATAAACTTGTATAAACCCAAACGCCTTGATCACCTCATCAAAGCGCTTATTCCAACTCCGAGAAGCTTGCACCAGTCCATAAATGGATCGTTGGAGTTTGCAAACTTTGTCAGCATTCTCTGGATCGACAAATCCTTCCGGTTGAACCATATACAACTCTTCCACAAGGAAACCATTAAGGAACGCTGTTTTGACATCCATCTGCCAAATTTCATAGTCGAAATATACAACTATTGCTAACATGATTCTGACGGACTTAAGCATCGCTACGGGTGAGAAGGTCTCATCGTAGTCAACTCCTTGAACTTGTGAAAAACCCTTTGCCACAAGTCGAGCTTTATAGATGGTGACTTTACCGTCCGCGTCCGTCTTCTTCTTAAAGATCCATTTATTCTGAATGGCCTTTCGCCCTTCAGGTAATACTTCCAAAGTCCATACTTTGTTTTCATACATGGATCCCATCTCGGATTTCATGTCCTCTAACCATTTCTCGAAATCTGGGCCCATTGTTGCTCCTCCATAGCTCGTAGGTCCATTGTTGTCTAACAAGATGACCTCCAAGACAGGGTTGCCATACCACTCAGGAGCAGTACGTGTCCTTGTCGGCCTATGAGATTCAATAGTAACTTTATCTGAAGCTTCATGATCATCATCATTAACTTCCTCTCCAACCGTCGCTGGCTCCACAGAAACAACTTTCTGCACTGCGCTACTCTCTCGTTGAAGTGAAGGTTGAACAACCTCATAAAATTCTACTTTCCTCCCACTCAATTCTTTCGAGAGAAACTCTTTCTCAAGAAATGTTCTGTTCTTAGCGACAAACACTTTGCCTTCGGATCTGAGATAGAAGGTATACCCAACTGTCTCTTTTGGGTATCCTATGAAGAAGCATTTCTCCGCTTTGGGTTCCAGCTTTTCAGGCTGAAGCTTTTTGACATAAGCATCACATCCCCAAACTTTAAGAAACGACAACTTTGGCTTCTTGCCAAACCATAGTTCAAATGGCGTCGTCTCAACGGCTTTCGATGGTGCCCTATTTAAAGTGAATGCAGTTGTCTCTAATGCATAACCCCAAAACGATAGTGGCAAATCGGCAAGAGACATCATAGAACACACATATCTAATAAGGTTCGATTACGATGTTCGGACACGCCATTACGCTGTGGTGTTCCAGGCGGTGTCAATTGTGAAATGATTCCACACCGTCTTAAGTGACTACCAAACTCATAACTCATATATTATCCTCCTCGATCAGATCACAGGAATTTAATCTTCCTGTTACGATGATTCTCAACTTCACTTTGAAATTGCTTGAACTTTTCAAATGTTTCAGACTTGTGTTTCATCAAGTAAATATACCCATATCTACTCAAGTCATCAGTGAAGGTGAGAAAATAACGATATCCACCGTGCGCCTCAATGTTCATTGGACCGCACACATTAGTATATATGATTTCCAACAAACCATTCGCCCGTTCCATTATTCCAAAGAATGGTGTTTTAGTCATCTTGCCCATGAGGCATGGTTCACACGTGTCAAGTGATTCAAAATCAAGTGACTCCAAAAGTCCATCAGCATGGAGCTTCCTCATGCGTTTTACACCAATATGACCCAAACGATAGTGCTACAATAAATTGGTACTATCATTATCAACTCTACTTCTTTTGGCATCAATGCTATGAACATGTGTATCATCACTATCGAGATTCAATAAGAATAAACCCCTCACATTGGGTGCATGACCATAAAAGATATTACTCATATAAATACAACAACCATTATTATCTGATTTAAATGAGTAACCGTCTCACAATAAACAAGATTTAGATATAATGTTCATGCTTAACGCAAGCACTAAATAACAATTATTCAGATTCATCACTAATCCCGATGGTAGTCGAAGAGCGAGCGTGCCGACGGCGATCACATCAACCTTGGAACCATTTCCCACGTGCATCGTCACTTCATCCTTAGCCAGCCTCCATCTATTTCGTAGGTCCCGCTTTGAGTTGCAAATGTGAGCAACCGAACCAGTATCAAATACCCAGGCACTACAACGAGAGCTAGTAAGGTACACATCAATAACATGTATATCATATATACCTTGTTTGGTGTTGTCCGCCTTCTTGTCGGCCAGGTACTTGGGGCAGTTCCACTTCCAGTGACCAGTTCCCTTGCAATGAAAGCATTCAGTTTCTGGCTTGGGTCCAGCCTTGGGTTTCTTCACGGGAGGAGCAACTGGTTTGCCACCCTTCTTGGAGTTACCCTTCTTGTCCTTGCCATGCTTCTTGAAACTAGTGGTTTTATTGACCATCAACACTTGACGTTCTTTCTGGATTTCAGACTTAGCGACTTTCAGCATCGCAAATAACTCGGTGACTAACTTGTTCATCCCGTGCATGTTATAGTTCAACATGAAGCTCTTGTAGCTGGGTGGCAATGATTGAAGAACTCTATCAGTGACCGCCTCCGGCGGAAGGGGCATCCCTAACTCCGCCACACGGGTCGAATACCCAGACATTCTAAGTATATGTTCACTCATAGACCCGTTCTCCTCCATCTTGCAAGCATAGAACTTATTAGAGGTCTTATACCTCTCGATCCGGGCATTCTTCATAAAGATAAACTCCAACTCTTGGAACATCTCATATGCTCCATGACGTTAAAAACGTCTTTGAAGTCCCTGTTCTAAGCAATACAACATTGCACATTGAACTATTGAGTAATCTCCAGAACGTGCCTCCCAAGCGTTCTTAACGTCTTCGGACGACATGCGAGCGGGTGGGTCACCAAGCGGTGCATTAAGGACATAAGCCTTCTGGGAAGTCATGAGGATAATCCTCAGATTACGGGCCCAGTCAACAAAGTTACTTCCACCATCTTTCAACTTAGCTTTCCCTAGGAATGCATTAAAATTCAGCGGTGCTACTGCACGAGCCATTGATCTACAACATAAATAAGCAAAGGTTACTAAAACTATTGTGCATGATAATGAGTCCAGTTAAGCAAATTACTAAAGCTCCCACTCAAATTGACATCCCTCAGGTCATCTGAGTGATACGTGATCCACATTCACCAACTCAAGTCCGATCATCACGTGAGTTAAGGTGGTTTCAATGGTGAACATCATCATGTTGATCATATCTACTATATGACTTATCCTCGACCTTTCGGTCTCTTGTGTTCTGAGGCCATGTCTGTACATGCTAGGCTCGCCAAGTTTAACCCGAGTGTTCCGCATGTGCAACACTGGCTTACACCCGTTGTATGCGAATGTAGAGTCTATCACACCCGATCACCACGTGGTGTCTCGACACGACAAACTTTCGCAACGGTGCACACTCGAGGAGAACACAATTTATCTTAAAATTTAAGTGAGGTATCACCTTATAATGCTACCGTCGTCCTAAGCAAAACAAGGTGTATAAAAGATTAACATCACATGCAAATCATAAGTGACATGATATGGACATGAACTTGTGCTTTTGATCTCCATCTCCAAAGCACCGACACGATCTCCATCGTCACCGGCATGACACCATGATCTCCATTATCATGATATCCATCATCATGTTGTCATCGGGGTTGTCGCACCCACCATGCCCATACTACTATTGCTACCGCTTAGCGATGAAGTAAAGCATTACATAGCGCTTAAAGGTTGACACGCAGGTCATACAACAATCAAAGACAACCCTATGGCTCCTGCCGGTTGCCGTACTCATCGACATGCAAGTCATGATGTTCTATACAACACATGATCATCTCATACATCACATATATCTCATCATGTAATTGGCCATATCACAACACAACATACCCTGCAAAAACAAGTTAGATGTCCTCTAATTTTTGTTGCATGTTTTACGTGGCTGCTATGGGTATCTAGCAAGAATGATTCTTACCTACGCCAAACCACAATGGTGATATGAAGATTGCTTTTCAACCTTCTACAAGGACCGCCTCAATCAAATCCGGTTCAACTAAAGTGGGAGAGACAGACACCCGCTAGCCATCTTTATGCGACGAAGTCACATGTCAGTCGATGGAATACGGTCTCTCGTAAGCGTCCGAGTAAAGTCGGTCCGAGCCGCTTCATCCCACAATACCGTTGAACCAAGAAAAGACTAAGGAAGGAAGCAATCTGAATATCAATGCCCACAAACTCTTTGTGTTCTACTCAAGATCTCATCTACACATAGACCTAGCTCATGATGCCATTGTAGGGGAATGTTGCATGGGAAACAACAAATTTCCTATGCTTCACCAAGATCAATCTAGGAGATGAGCATCTATGAGAGGACAGATTGGATCTACGTACCCTTGTAGATCGCTAAGCGGAAGCGTTATAGAACGCGGTTCATGTAGTGGTACGTCTCCGCGATCCAAATCGCAAGACGTCCCGCGAACTCCCGATCAAGTGCCGAACGGATGGCACCTCCGCGTTCAGCACACGTGCAACTCGATGAAGATCTCTGCCTTCTTGATCCAGCAAGAGGAAGCGGAGAGGTAGATGGGTTTGCCGGCAGCACGACGGCATGGCGGCAGTGGTGGTGGAGATGATCCGACAAAGCTTCGCTAAGCGGCGCCGAACCAATCTACTAGAGGAGTGACTATCGGAGAGGGAGGAAGGGCTGCGCAGTGGCTCAGGTTGTGGCTGCCCTCCTCCCTCTCTCATATATATAGGGGGAAGGGGGAAGGGGCTGCGCCCTCGGGTTCCCACCCCTAGGGGTGGCGACCAAGAGGAAGGGGGGCGGCGGCCAAGGGGTGGCTTGGCCCCCAAGGCAGGGTGGCCGCCCCCTTAGGGTTTCCCCATTCCACCCTTCGGCCACATGGCCCCTTGTGGGAGGGGCGACCAGCCCACCAGGGACTGGTGTGCCATCTCTCACAGCCCATGTGGCCCTTCGGGGCTGGTGGCGGTGGACCCCCGGAACCCTCCCGGCACCCCCGGTACGTTACCGGTGATGCGCGAACTTTTCTCTGTAACCAACACGGAACTTCCCATATATGAATCTTTACCACCGGACCACTCCGGAACTCCTTCTCACTTCCGGGATCTCATCCGGGACTCCGAACTACCTTCAGTCATCAACACACATAACTCATCTATATCGAAACGTCACCGAACCTTAAGTGTGCAGACCCTACGGGTTCGAGAACCATGTAGACATGACCGAGACACCTCTACGGTCAATAACCAATAGCGGGACCTGGATGCCCATATTGGTTCATACATGTTCTACGAAGATCTTTATCAGTCGAACCTCTGTGCCAAGGATATAGTCAATCCCGTATGTTGTTCCCTTTGTTCTTCGGTATGTTACTTGCCCGAGATTCGATCGTCGGTATCTTTATACCTTGTTCAATCTCGTTACCGGCAAGTATCTTTACTCATTCCGTAATACAAGATCCCGCGACTAAAATTTAGTCACATTGCTTGCAAGGCTTGTTGTGATGTTGTATTACCGAGTGGGCCCCGAGATACCTCTCCATCCCATGGAGTAACAAAACCCAGTATTGATCCATGCCAACTCAATAGACACCCTCGGAGATACCTGTAGAGTAGCTTTATAGTCACCTACTTACGTTGCGATGTTTGATACACATAAGGCACTCCTTCGGTGTCAGTGAGTTTCATGATCTCATGGTTATAGGAACATATACTTGACATGCAGAAAACAGTACCAATAAATTGACACGATCATATGCTACGTTCATAGTTTGGGTCTTGTCCATCACATCATTCTCCTATTGATGTGATCCCGATATCAAATGACATCTCATGTCTGATGTCTATGGCCAGGAAACCTTAACCATCTTTGATCAACAAGCTAGCCTGCTAGAGGCACACTAGGGACACAATGTTTGTCTATATGCCTACATATGTATTTAGTTTCCAGTCAACACAATTATAGCATGGACAATAAACGATTATCATGAACAAGGAAATATAATAATACACACTTTATTTATTGCCTCTAGGGCATATTTCCAACAGTCTCCCACTTGCACTAGAGTCAATAATCTAGTTCACATCACTATGTGATTTACATTGTTATGAATCGAACACCCATGCAGTTCTGGTGTTTATCATGTTTAGCGCTTGGAAGAGGTTTAGTCAACGGGTCTGCAACATTCAGATCCATGTGCACTTTGCAAATATTTATGTCCTTCTCCTCGATGTAATCGTGGATGGAATTGAAGCGTCGCTTCATGTGTTTGGTCCTCTTGTGAAACCTTGGTTCCTTGGCCAGAGCAATGGCACTAGTGTTATCACAGAACAGAGCCATTGGATTCAGTGTGCTGGGCACTACTCCAAGATCTGTCATGAACTGCTTCATCCATACACCTTCCTTTGCTGCCTCCGAGGCTGTGATGTACTCCGCTTTGCATGTAGAATCGGCTACCACGCTTTGCTTGGAACCGCACCAGCTTACCGCTCCCCCATTGAGAATAAATATGTATCTAGTTTGCGACTTAGAGTCATCCGGATCAGTGTCAAAGCTTGCATCGACGTAATCCTTTACGACGACCTCTTGATCACCTCCATAAACGAGGAACATGTCCTTAGTCCTTTTCAGGTACTTAAGGATATTCTTGACCGCAGTCCTGTGCTCCATTCCAAGATCACTTTGAAACCTTCCAGCCATACTTATGGCAAGGCTGAGATCGAGTCTTGTGCACAACATCGCATACATGATAGAGCGTATGGTTGAGGCATAGGGGATGACACTCATCTTCTCTCTATCTTCTACAGTCACTGGGCATTGAGTCTTACTCAACTTCACACCTTGTAACACAGGCAAGAACCCCTTCTTGGACTGATCCATTTTGAACTTCTTCAAAGCTTTATCAAGGTATGTGGTTTGTGAAAGTGCCATCAAGCGTCTTGATCTATCTCTATAGATCTTAATGCCTAATATGAAAGCAGCTTCTCCTAGGTCCTTCATTGAAAAACTCTTGTTCAAATATTCCTTCATGCTTTCCAGCATTTCTATATTGTTTCCAATCAGCAATATGTCATCCACATATAATATTAGAAACGCTACAGAGCTCCCATTCACTTTCTTGTAAATACAAGCTTCTCCATAAACTTGTATAAACCCAAACGCCTTGATCACCTCATCAAAGCGCTTATTCCAACTCCGAGATGTTTGCACTAGTCCATAAATGGATCGCTAGAGTTTGCAAACTTTGTCAGCATTCTCTGCATCGACAAAAACTTCTGGTTGCATCATATACAACTCTTCCTCAAGGAAACCGTTAAGGAACACTGTTTTGACATCCATCTACCAAATTTCATAGCCGAAATATGGAGCTATTGCTAACATGATTCTGACGAACTTAAGCATCACTACGGGTGAGAAGGTCTCATCGTAGTCAGCTCCTTGAACTTGTGAAAAACCCTTTGCCACAAGTCGAGCTTTATAGACGGTGACATTACCGTCCGCGTCCGTTTTCTTCTTAAAGATCCACTTATTCTGAATGTCCTTTCGCCCTACGTGTCCTTGTCGACCTACAAGGTTCAATAGAAACTTGATCCGAAGCTTCATGATCATCATCATTAACTTCCTCTCCAACCGTCGTTGGCTCCATAGAAACAACTTTCTGCACTGCGCTACTCTCTGGTTGAAGTGAAGGTTCAATAACCTCATCAAGTTCTACTTTCCTCCCACTCAATTCCTTCGAGAGAAACTCTTTCTCAAGAAATGTTTCGTTCTTAGCGACAAACACTTTTCCTTCGGATCTAAGATAGAAGGTATACCCAACTGATCTGAGATAGAAGGTATACCCAACTGTCTCTTGTCGTTACTCCTGGCAGGATCTAGACTGGCCTGACAGATCAATACTAGTCTTTTTTGCGCACTTTGTCCTCACTCATGCGCACCCGGGACCAACTACCTGGTCGTTCACCCATCCTAGAACTACTCCAAGCCAAGAATGCTTAACCTGAGAGTTCTGTTTGAATGGGCTCCTGGAAAAGAAGGAATTCCTTATTGATATGAGTAGTCTATCATCCCTAATAAGCCAGGCTATCACATACACCACCACTCAGAGGAACTGACGTCCTCGTCGGGCCACAGGAACGTTCCCTCTTGGCACAAACGTCTGTGCTTCCAGTCCGATACATGTGTCATTCCGTGTGCCACGACGGGTCATGTAACATCCCAAAATTCCATTTTGGAATGTTATGAAATATAGCTATGCATCATCATCATCATTGCTTGAATGTATGGAATTGTTGAAATGCTTCTTCTGACTTTCTGAAAGCCTCTTTCTACTTCCCCTATGTTGCTTTCACCTATTTAAAAACGTTGGTAAAATGTTCAAAATAAGAGGGGAGTAACATGACACTCCACACCAGGGTCTTCTTGGTGATTAATTTGAGCTATAAAAACTAGGGGTTGTTTTGAAAATATTTGCAAAAGGATTTAAAAACAATAAGGCCATTTCTGAAAATAATATTTTTTAAAGTATTCAAATACCAGAATAAAAATGTTCATTAAATGGCATATTTTATTTTGATAATTTATATATATAATATCCCTATACTTGGAATAAAATCAATGCTTTAAAAAGGTTTTTATTACTCTATTTATTAAAAAGGGAAGACTTTAAACAGCAATCGGACCGGCCCACCGCAGTAAATACCGGTTCGCCTAGTTACCGGCCGACCGTCGCCCCACTAACCGCTCCCCTCTCACTGACATCGGGACCCACCGCCCGATCCCGCACGTGCCGCGGTCGCCTCTTTCCTCCCGCACGCGCCGCCGTCGCCGAGAATCCTCCTCGCCGCGGAATCCCCTCCTCCTTCCTTCCCCGACCCCCTCTCCGGCCCTATAAATAGCGCCCCTCCTCTGCGCCCCGTTCCCACCCCGAGCCCCTCTCTCCCGTCGCCAGACCGCCCCCACCAAGCCTCGCCGGAGCTCTGTCCCAACCGAAGCTCTCCACTGCTCCTGCCCGTCGCCTCGGTCGTCCTCGCACCTCTCCGACACCACCAATCGGCGCCGGAGGACCTCCGCCATCGTCTGGACCCTTCCGCCATCTCCTTCGACCACCGGAGCCACCTCCGACGACGTCACCGACCACCGGACGGCGCCATCCTTGCCGGAAACCCCTTCCCCCTCCGGTAAGTCGCCGGCTTCCCCCTAGACCGTAGGATCGATAGGGAACGGTCCAGATTAGACCTAATTAAAGCTGAACCGTTTTTCTCTTCGGTTCGGCCGACCGCTCGTAACGCCCCCGCGCACACCAGCCTAGCCAATCACCACTTGCCACGTAGCACTGACCGGTCGGTAGTGTTTTTTTTATTTTCTGTTTTGTTTCAGTTAAGAGAAACTTCTCAAATTTTGTTTTTGCTTATAACTTTTAATCTGTTTAATTTTTTGAGTTAATTCTTTTTGCAATAGCTCACATTTTTCATGTAGTTTCACCCTGTACTTTTAAATTTTAAATTTGAACTACAAAATTTGAATTTAGTCAAATTTGCTCAAATCACTCAAATCTGAATAACTAGAGTTTAAAAATAGATTTTGATATGAATCTTTTTGCTACTGCTTGGTATTAGTTAGGAGTATGTAGTTGCTTAGTTTGAGGATTTTTAGGATGATTTTGATTAGTGTTCTAGCTATAAACAGATTCTGCCTATTAGTTAGTATAGTTTTATTTATTTAGTTTTTAGTTAGTTTCAATTAGATTTAATTCTATTTGTTTAGTAGGTTCTGTTGCTTAAACATTTAGTGTTTTACTTACTGTTAATAAAAATATAAATTTGATTAGTTTATTTATTTATTATTATAGGAATCATATTCCTTTTCAATTAGGTTTAGTTTGTTAAAACAAACTAGTTTAGGAATAGATTCTTTTTACAAAGTTGTAAATAATTAAATTCTGTTTTCTAAGACAAGTTTTTAGAAAATTTCTCTTCTGTTAAGATAATGTTTTAATAATAAATAATAAGTTTTGTTTTGCTCTTTTGTTAGTAAACTATAGTTATCTCATCTAATAGTGTTTATCAAAACTTTTAAAAACTTTACTAAAGTTTTCTCAACAAAACTTTAATGAATTTAATTCTGTTATTAAAATATTTTATTGTTTTTCTTGCTGTCAACTATTGTTTTGTTAATACAAATAGTTTTGTTATGTTAGTAGTAATTTACCCATCATCTTTTAGAAAACCAAACCGAGTGTTGTTTTTCTTTCCATGTGATTGTGCATTGTTTGTCTTGAGTGATTCTAATTCCTTGCTGATTTTGTGAGTTACAATATTTTTATTGTATGCTTTTTGAGTGCTCTTGTTTGCTTCGTTAGATTATTCGGAGTGCGAGGCTTGTTACTTAGAGTCCCTCGAGTACGAAGATCGTCAATCAGGCAAGTCACTTTGATCATCTTTACCCATGTTTTATTGCATTAGTTCTACCATTCCCCCAAATTGCATGCAAAGTAGGTAATTGGAAACTTGGTTACTGTTGTAGTATCATGTGGTAGGTACCCCCTCTCAACCCTTGACACATTGGCCCCGGGAAACGTTGTTTTACTTTTTGCTATGCTATTAGTAGACGGGGTTGGTTGTGTGATTCATGAGAGTTGAGAG
Organism: Hordeum marinum; assembly: GCA_022496015.1. Taxonomy (NCBI): domain Eukaryota; kingdom Viridiplantae; phylum Streptophyta; class Magnoliopsida; order Poales; family Poaceae; genus Hordeum; species Hordeum marinum. Next base: position 60,036,853 of record CM039677.1, read on the forward strand.
AGTTAATAATTTCAAGACCTACATAATGATCAAGACTTCAAGACTCCGAGTTTTCAACATACCTCTGGGTGGATGATGGTTGAACGGCACCCTGGAGAAACCAGTGGATTTGCCTAGGTGTTGCTGGAGATGGCAAGTATTAACGCGGAAAGGTCCACCCAGGCACAAAGAGATGGATGGATGCTTCAAGACCCAAGGCTTACCTGCACAGCCACAAGTCATTATGGGCTTTGGCTTGGTTGGATATCGTGGTGACCCTGGACAGGCGGTGCTACGAGATGTAGAAGAACGGTAGGAAAGGATGGGCACTGACAGAGTCGTAGGGAAACCCTTTGGAAGACCATGTTTTGGTCATCCGTTTCTCAAACACCCTAAAGTGCGAGAAATCAAATGGAGGCGACCAAATCTTGTGGGGAACGTGTGCAAAACTCTGCAGAGTACTCAACCTAATCGATTAGCCGTGTCCACGGTGATGGACGACTTGAGCCAAAGGAACTAAAACTTCCGGAACCCTCAACACAATTAATATGATGATGTGGGTATTAATAAGGGTACGAGAATTGGTTGGTGGAACCATCTCATTAATCAACCAACCTAGTAATAATTTTGCTTATCCCTCTCTTGTTGTAGGAAAATTGGCTTTACGCAAAACTTACTACCCCACCTGCCATATATGCATGTAGATTAGATGATTATCTTTTTCACCCCTCTCTTGTGGCTTTGCCGGCATATTCCATATGCTGACCTACACGGCTGCAACGTATCATGTTGCAGATTATTTTTCCGACCAGGAGTGAGGATACGCTCTACGCTCGGTGAGATGCCCTTGGAGTCAGATGGACTCATCTACCTTCGATGCTTCCGCAAGATTTAGATATTCTCATGAGTTGGCCTTCAGCTACTTTATTGTAATCTTTATTGTAATAAAGGACTCGATATGAGATTTTGATTAATATAATGCTGTGTGATTTCCCTTTGATATATACATTGATGTACCGTGTGTGTACCATCATGATCTTGGGATGGTACGGAAACACCGGAGAATCGACCTTTCAGGTCGGGTTGCTACAGAAATGGTATCAGAGCACACGCTGACCGTAGGACGTAACCTCTAGGATTGGAAAGCCTTAAGACTTATTTCTCTTTGTCTTTAAAATTCTTATACTCTCATCTACTCGTTTCTGACTTCCCTCCGATTATATCAAAACTTATAGATGGCCACCTTCATCCCAATGTTGATCACGGAGTTTTGCCAGCCTGACGCAACGATGCCCTTTGGCAAGGAGCTGATGAGGATCGTCAAGGACATGAGGATTGCTTTGCCGAGCATCACCGGGACTCCTATCATGTCCTTTCCACAAGATGGACGCTACAGGATCGAGGTGCAAATTCCAGGGAAGACCTTTGGGAATCGGAAGGAACCCATCAACTTCAAGTTTGTGGCACCCAGCTGGATACTTGGGAGAGACATGGCCATTCATCGTGCTCTTGGACGTATTCAGGAGGAATACAGAGGTGGAACCATTTCACCAGGACTCAGCGTGGTTTGTCGCAGGGATGCCAATGGAAACCTCATAACCACTCCCACTGCAGACACCACCATTTCCTATATCCAGACCTTGGAGACTCACATCAGGACTCTAGAGCTTCGAGTTCGTGCAGATACGAAGACAATCAAGAATCTGATGAACCGCGAGATTGACCTCGAAGCTGACTTACGGGAAGCCGAGTACGAGCATGAGTATGAGGTGAAGGATTTCTTAGAGAGGATCGACAAGCTGAACACTCGCATCGCCACTCTGGAGGAACAGATGGACATGGGTGAAAATCTTCATCCTGAGGGAGACATGGCTCCTTTCATCAGCAACGATGATGACTATGAGGAGAGCACCACTAGAGGAGGCTCAGTCACCATGTACTTCTGAGGAAAACTATAGTCATGCCCCCATGTATCTTTTATTTTCAACATTAAAAGCGCAGGTCGATGCTTAGTTTGATGGAGATTTGTATCTCGATGTTTGACCTTGATTGAATAAATGAATGAGTGTTTGGTGTGATATGTTTGTTGCATTGCATATGGGTAGTGAATTTCTCCTTTTAGGCCCTTGTTCTATTCTAATTCTCACCCCTCTGAAAACAGCAAGATGCCTCCACGACGTGAGTCCGACCTCACCTTCCCGCTGGAACTCACGCAACTTCTTCAGCAGCAGAATGCACTGATGCAACTATTGATCCAGAATCAGACCAACAACCAGAACAACAACCACTACCATCCACCTCAGGCTGACAGTCTCACCCGTTTTCTGAGGTTGAACCCTCCAACTTTCTCTAGCAGCACTGAGCCCATTGTGGCGGATGACTGGCTCCGTAAGACGGAGAGAGAACTCGTCACCGCTGGTTGTACTGACGCTGAGAAGGTGCGCTTTGCCGCACATCAACTTGAAGGACCAGCAGCTTCATGGTGGGAGAACTACACCACCACCGACCCTATTGCTGATGTAACTTGGTAGCAGTTCAAGCAAGCTTTCCGCACCACACATGTCTCAGCTGGAGCTATGAGTCTGAAGAAGCGCGAGTTTCGCAACTTGCGCCAGGGAAATCGCTCCGTGGCCCAATATGTGGACGAGTTCAGCATGTTGGCTCGTTATGCACCCGGAGATGTGGCCGATGATGCGGCCAAGCAAGAAAATTTTCTGGAAGGACTCAACGATGAGTTGAGCATGCAGCTGGTAGTGGCTACCTTCAACAACTACCAAGAGCTGGTGGACAAGGCCCTCATCTTGGAGGGTAACCAACAGCAAATTGAGAACCGCAAGCGGAAATACACTCAGGGGAAGTTTAACTCTGGAGCTCATCAGAAGCCCCGCTACTCCCCGTACTCAGTAAATACCGGATCAGGTACCTGTAAGTTTGGAAGGCACACTCATGCTGTGCACAACCATGGAGGAAATGGGAACACCCGTCCCAACCATGGCAACTTCAAGAATGACAATGGGAATGGGAACAACAACCAGCACCGTCACGCTCCTACTCAAAAGGATCTGAGTCACATCACCTGTTTCAAGTGTCAGAAGACAGGGCACTATGCTACTGAGTGTCCCCAGAGCAAGCAGGGAAATGGAAATGGCAACTCCACAGCCAAGAAGCCAAATCCGTTTCCTCGTGCCCAGGTGAACCACCTCGACGTGGAAGAAGTCTATGATCAACCCGAGACAGTGGTTGGTAAGTTTTTATTGCATTCACGTCCAGTTACAGTACTTTTTGATTCCGGTGCAACTCATTCATTCATATCAAGGGTAGTTGTGGAAAAGTATGGTTTGCCCACCAAAACCCTTAGTCAGCCCATTAAGGTCAGTTCCCCAGGAGGTATGATGATGGCAGGGATAGGATGCCATGCTTTGAAACTCAATATAGGAAATCATGTTTTTCCCACTGACCTCATCGTCTTAGAGTCGCAAGGATTGGATGTAATCCTAGGCATGGATTGGATGACCAAGTATGAAGGAAATCTTGATTGCCCTAGCAAGTCTGTTTCACTCACCACCCTAGAGAACAAGAGGATTAAGTATGTATCCCGACGCACACGTATGAGTGCTCGGTTAAATTCCCTCACAGGAGTTGTTCAGGAGGAAGTACCTGTGGTAAGAGATTTTCCGGATGTATTCCTGGAAGAATTACCAGGCATGCCACCAGATAGGGAGATTGAGTTCCTAATAGAGCTACAACCAGGGACAGCCCCAATTTCCAAGAGACCCTATCGGATGCCCGCAAATGATTTAGTAGAAATCAAGAAGCAAATTAAGGAGTTATTGGACAAAGGGTATATTCGCCCAAGTTCTTCACCTTGGGGAGACCCAGTTCTTTTGGTGGAGAAGACGGATAAAACCTTGAGAATGGTAGTCGATTATCGTGCCTTGAACGAGGTGACTATCAAGAACAAGTACCCTCTACCGATGACTAATGACCTGTTTGATCAGCTAGTAGGCGCCAAAGTATTCTCCAAGATCGATCTTCGATCAGGGTATCACCAACTGAAGATTCGTGAACAAGATATACCCAAAACAGCTTTCACCACAAGGTATGGCTTGTACGAGTATATAGTCATGTCCTTTGGTTTGACTAATGCTCCTGCCTATTTCATGAATTTGATGAACAAAGTGTTCATGGAATACCTGGACAAGTTTGTCGTGGTGTTCATCGATGACATATTGATATTCTCCAAGAACGAGGAAGAACACAAGGAACATTTGCGTTTAGTCTGGAGAAGCTTAGAGAGCATCAGTTGTATGCCAAGTTCAGTAAATGTGAATTTTGGTTGACGGAAGTCGGATTCCTTGGACTCGTTATTTCTGGAGAAGGAATAGCCGTAGACCCCGCTAAGGTTGAAGCCGTCACCGAGTGGAAGTCACCCACCTCAGTTAAGGAGATCCGCAGTTTTCTCGGACTAGTCGGATATTACCGGAGATTCATTGAGAATTTCTCAAAGATTGCCAAGCCCATGACAGAATTGTTGAAGAAAGAGTCTAAGTATATTTGGACTGAGGAATGTGAAGCCAGTTTCCAGGAGTTGAAGAAATGTTTGGTCACAGCCCCAGTGTTGATTTTGCCCAATATTCGAAAGGACTTCTAGGTTTATTGTGATGCTTCACGTCAAGGACTTGGAGGAGTACTCATGCAAGATGGAAAGGTTGTAGCTTATGCATGCAGACAACTACGACCTCATGAGTTGAATTATGCCACCCATGATTTGGAATTAGCAGCCGTAGTGCACGCACTCAAGACCTGGAGACATTTCCTTATCGGAAATAGTTGTGATGTTTACACCGATCATAAGAGCCTGAAGTATATCTTCATGCAGAAAGAGTTGAACCTCAGACAGAGGAGATGGTTAGAGTTAATCAAGGACTATGACATGAGATTACACTACCATCTAGGTAAGGCAAATGTGGTAGCAGATGCCTTGAGTCGGAAAACTTATGTAAACACACTCACAGCGGGAGGATTACCCCAGGAGTTAGCCGATGATCTCAGAGAGCTCCGGCTAGAGATAGTTCCAACAGGATATGTTGCCACACTGGATATCCAGTCCACCTTGACCGAAAGAATTCGAGAAGCCCAGAAGACGGACAAGGAGATAGCTGAGATTAAGCAAAGAATGAAAGATGATAAAGCTAAAGGTTTTCGTGAGGATGAACAAGGAACTCTGTGGTTTGAGAACCGAATCTATGTGCCCAATGACCCAGAGCTCAGGAAGTTGATACTTCAAGAAGCCCATGATTCCCCTTACTCAATACACCCAGGCAACACCAAGATGTACCTGGATTTGAAAGAAAGTTATTGGTGGACAGGTATGAAGAAGGATATTGCGGAACATGTTGCAATATGTGATGTTTGTCAGCGAGTAAAAGCGGAACATCAGAAACCAGCAGGGTTACTCCAACCTTTGCCGATACCCGAGTGGAAATGGGAAAAACTTGGTATGGACTTCATCACAGGATTACCCAGGACCCGTTCAGGTTATGATTCCATCTGGGTAGTGGTAGATCGCTTGACCAAGGTGGCTCATTTCATTCCAGTGAAGACCACCTATACCAGTGCTAAGCTAGCCAAGATATATATGACCAGGATCGTATGTCTGCATGGAGTTTCGAGGAGTATCGTGTCAGATAGAGGAACACAATTTACCTCAAAGTTTTGGCACCAGTTACATGAAACTTTGGGTATGAGACTAGAGTTCAGTACAACTTTTCATCCGCAGACCGATGGACAGACCGAGAGAGTCAACCAGATTCTGGAAGACATGTTGAGAGCTTGTGCGCTAGATTATGGATCCAGTTGGGATGACAACTTACCTTACGCAGAATTCTCGTACAACAACAGTTATCAGACCAGTCTGAAGATGGCCCCTTTCGAAGCATTATATGGAAGGAGGTGCAGAACACCATTGACGTGGGATGGTGTTGGAGACCGACAACTTTTTGGTCCCGACCTTATTCGAGATTCAGAAGATAAAGTCAAGTTGATTCGTGACAGACTCAAAATAGCTCAATCCCGACAGAAGAGTTATGCCGACAACAAACGCAAGGAAGTAACGTATGAAGTGGGAGACCGGGTATATCTTCGTGTGTCCCCACTTCGAGGAATCAAGAGGTTTGGTGTTAAAGGAAAGTTAGCACCCAGATTCATAGGCCCCTACAAAATTCTTGTACATAGAGGCGAAGTTGCATACAAGCTGGAATTGCCGGAAGGATTGTCCGGAGTTCATGATGTGTTCCATGTGTCCCAACTGAAGAAATGCCATGCTGAGATGGCTGATATCCCTTTGAGAGACACCGTGCCCCTAGAGGCCATACAGCTTGACAGTGATCTGACTTACGAGGAGAAGCCTGTCAAGATCCTCAAGACTGCCAACAGAGTTACCCGCAGCAAGATCATCAAGTTCTGTAGGGTTTTGTGGAGTCACCACACCGAGGAAGAAGCCACCTGGGAACGCGAAGAAGATCTTCGTAGAGACCACCCGCACCTATTTTCTAGCCAACCCGAATCTCGAGGGCGAGATTCATCTTAAGGTGGGTAGGTTTGTAACATCCCAAAATTCCATTTTGGAATGTTATGAAATATAGCTATGCATCATCATCATCATTGCTTGAATGTATGGAATTGTTGAAATGCTTCTTCTGACTTTCTGAAAGCCTCTTTCTACTTCCCCTATGTTGCTTTCACCTATTTGAAAACGTTGGTAAAATGTTCAAAATAAGAGGGGAGTAACATGACACTCCACACCAGGGTCTTCTTGGTGATTAATTTGAGCTATAAAAACCAGGGGTTGTTTTGAAAATATTTGCAAAAGGATTTAAAAACAATAAGGCCATTTCTGAAAATAATATTTTTTAAAGTATTCAAATACCAGAATAAAAATGTTCATTAAATGGCATATTTTATTTTGATAATTTTTTATATAATATCCCTATACTTGGAATAAAATCAATGCTTTAAAAAGGTTTTTATTACTCTGTTTATTAAAAAGGAAAGACTTTAAACAGCAATCGGGCCGGCCCACCGCAGTAAATACCGATTCGCCTAGTTACCGGCCGACCGTCGCCCCGCTAGCCGCTCCCCTCTCACTGACATCGGGACCCACCGCCCGATCCCGCACGCGCCGCGGTTGCCTCTTTCCTCCCGCACGCGCCGCCGTCGCCGAGAATCCTCCTCGCCGCGGAATCCCCTCCTCCTTCCTTCCCCGACCCCCTCTCCGGCCCTATAAATAGCGCCCCTCCTCCGCGCTCCGTTCCCACCCCGAGCCCCTCTCTCCCGTCGCCAGACCGCCCCCACCAAGCCTCGCCGGAGCTCTGTCCCGACCGAAGCTCTCCACTGCTCCTGCCCGTCGCCTCGGTCGTCCTCGCACCTCTCCGACACCACCAATCAGCGCCGGAGGACCTCCGCCGTCGTCTGGACCCTTCCGCCGTCTCCTTCGACCACCGGAGCCACCTCCGACGACGTCATCGACCACCGGATGCCGCCATCCTTGCCAGAAACCCCTTCCCCCTCCGGTAAGTCGCCGACTTCCCCCTAGACCGTAGGATCGATAGGGAACGGTCCAGATTAGACCTAATTAAAGCCGAACCGTTTTTCTCTTTGGTTCGGCCGACCGCTCGTAACGCCCGCGCGCACACCAGCCTAGCCAATCACCACTTGCCACGTAGCACTGACCGGTCGGTAGTGTTTTTTCTATTTTCTGTTTTGTTTCAGTTAAGAGAAACTTTTCAAATTTTGTTTTGCTTATAACTTTTAATCTGTTTAATGTTTTGAGTTAATTCTTTTTGCAATAGCTCACATTTTTCATGTAGTTTCACCCTGTACTTTTAAATTTTAAATTTGAACTACAAAATTTGAATTTAATCAAATTTTCTCAAATCACTCAAATCTGAATAACTAGAGTTTAAAAATAGATTTTTATATGAATCTTTTTGCTACTGCTTGGTATTATTTAGTAGTATCTAGTTGCTTAGTTTGAGGATTTTTAGGATGATTTTGATTAGTGTTCTAGCTATAAACAGATTCTGCCTATTAGTTAGTATAGTTTTATTTATTTAGTTTTTAGTTAGTTTCAATTAGATTTAATTCTATTTGTTTAGTAGGTTCTGTTGCTTAAACATTTAGTGTTTTACTTACTGTTAATAAAAATATAAATTTGATTAGTTTATTTATTTATTATTATAAGAATCATATTCCTTTTCAATTAGGTTTAGTTTGTTAAAACAAACTAGTTTAGGAATAGATTCTTTTTACAAAGTTGTAAATAATTAAATTCTGTTTTCTAAGACAAGTTTTTAGAAAATTTCTCTTCTGTTAAGATAATGTTTTAATAATAAATAATAAGTTTTGTTTTGCTCTTTTGTTAGTAAACTATAGTTATCTCATCTAATAGTGTTTATCAAAACTTTTAAAAACTTTACTAAAGTTTTCTCAACAAAACTTTAATGAATTTAATTCTGTTATTAAAATATTTTATTGTTTTTCTTGCTGTCAACTATTGTTTTGTTAATACAAATAGTTTTGTTATGTTAGTAGTAATTTACCCATCATCTTATAGAAAACCAAACTAAGTGTTGTTTTTCTTTCCATGTGATTGTGCATTGTTTGTCTTGAGTGATTCTAATTCCTTGCTGGTTTTGTGAGTTACAATATTTTTATTGTATGCTTTTTGAGTGCTCTTGTTTGCTTCGTTAGATTATCCGGAGTGCGAGGCTTGTTACTTAGAGTCCCTGGAGTACGAAGATCGTCAATCAGGCAAGTCACTTTGATCATCTTTACCCATGTTTTATTGCATTAGTTCTACCATTCCCCCAAATTGCATGCAAAGTAGGTAATTGGAAACTTGGTTACTGTTGTAGTATCATGTGGTAGGTACCCCCTCTCAACCCTTGACACATTGGCCCCGGGAAATGTTGTTTTACTTTTTGCTATGCTATTAGTAGACGGGGTTGGTTGTGTGATTCATGAGAGTTGAGAGAGTTAATAATTTAAAGACCTACATAATGATCAAGACTTCAAGACTCCGAGTTTTCAACATACCTCTGGGTGGATGATGGTTGAACGACACCCTGGAGAAACCAGTGGATTTGCCTAGATGTTGTTGGAGATGGCTAGTATTCACGCGGAAAGGTCCACCCAGGCACAAAGAGATGGATGGATGCTTCAAGACCCAAGGCTTACCTGCACAGCCACAAGTCATTATGGGCTCTGGCTTGGTTGGATATCATGGTGACCCTGGACAGGCGGTGCTACGAGATGTAGAAGAACGGTAGGAAAGGATGGGCACTAACAGAGTCGCAGGGAAACCCTTTGGAAGACCATGTTTTGGTCATCCGTTTCTCAAACACCCTGAAGTGCGAGAAATCAAACGGAGGTGACCAAATCTTGTGGGGAAGGTGTGCAAAACTCTGCAGAGTACTCAACCTAATCGATTAGCCGTGTCCACGGTCATGGACGACTTGAGCCAAAGGAACTGAAACTTCCGGAACCCTCAACACAATTAATATGATGATGTGGGTATTAATAATTGGGTATGAGAATTGGTTGGTGGAACCATCTCATTAATCAACCAACTTAGTAATAATTTTGCTTATCCCTCTCTTGTTGTAGGAAAATTGGCTTTACGCAAAACTTACTACCCCACCTGCCATATATGCATGTAGATTAGATGCTTAATATTTTCACCCCTCTCTTGTGGCTTTGCCGGCATATTCCATATGCTGACCTACACGGCTGCAACGTATCATGTTGCAGAGTACTTTTCTGACCAGGAGTGAGGATACGCTCTACGCTCGGTGAGATGCCCTTGGAGTCAGATGGACTCATCTACCTTCGATGCTTCCGCAAGATTTAGATATTCTCATGAGTTGGCCTTCAGCCACTTTATTGTAATCTTTATTGTAATAAAGGACTCGATATGAGATTTCGATTAATATAATGCTGTGTGATTTCCCTTTGATATATACATTGATGTACCGTGTGTGTACCAGCATGATCTTGGGATGGTACGGAAACACCGGAGATTCGACCTTTCAGGTCGGGTCGCTACAGGTCACCAACTTCGTGAACAACATGATCGCGCACTTGTCGGCAAACATCCGTGTAACCGTGAGGGTCGTCTCTAATACCAACTTGTAACACCCCGAACACACCCGCCGGTAGTCGTTACTCCTGGCAGGATCTAGACTGGCCTCAAAGATCAATACTAGTCTTTTCTACGCACTTTGTCCTCACTCATGCGCACCCGTGGCCAACTTCCCGGTCGGTCACCCATCCTAGAACTACTCCAAGCCAAGCATGCTTAACCTGAGAGTTCTGGTTGAATGGGCTCCCGAAAAAGAAGGAATTCCTTATTGATATGAGTAGTCTATCATCCCTAATAAGCCAGGCTATCACATACGCCACCACTCAGAGGAACCGACGTCCTCGTCGGGCCACAGGAACGTTCCCTCTTGGCACAAACGTTTGTGCTTCCAGTCCGATACATGTGTCATTCCGTGTGCCACGACGGGTCACCAACTTCGTGAACAACATGATCGTGCACCTGTCAGCAAACATCTGTGTAACCGTGAGGGTCGTCTCTGATACCAACTTGTAACGCCCCGGACACACCCGCCGGTAGTCGTTACTCCTGGCAGGATCTAGACTGGCCTCACAGATCAATACTAGTTTTTTCTGCGCACTTTGTCCTCACTCATGCGCACCCCTGACCAACTTCCTGGTCGGTCACCCATCCTAGAACTACTCCAAGCCAAGCACGCTTAACCTGAGAGTTCTATTTGAATGGGCTCCCGGAAAAGAAGGAATTCCTTATTGATATGAGTAGTCTATCATCCCTAATAAGCCAGGCTATCACACCTATGAAGACGCATTTCTCCGCTTTGGGTTCTAGCTTTTCAAGCTGAAGCTTTTTGACATAAGCATCACATCCCCAAACTTTAAGAAACCACAGCTTTGGCTTCTTGCCAAACCACAGTTCATATGGCTTCGTCTCAACGGATTTTGATGGTGCCCTATTTAAAGTGAATGCAACTGTCTCTAATGCATAACCCCAAAACGATAGTGGCAAATCGGCAAGAGACATCATAGAACGCACCATATCTAATAAGGTTCGATTACGATGTTCGGACACACCATTACGCTATGGTGTTCCAGGTGGTGTCAATTGTGAAATGATTCCACGCCGTCTTAAGTGACTACCAAACTCACAACTCATATATTATCCTCCTTGATCAGATCGCAGGAATTTAATCTTCCTGTTACGATGATTCTCAACTTCACTTTGAAATTGCTTGAACTTTTCAAACGTTTCAGACTTGTGTTTCATCAAGTAAATATACCATATCTACTCAAGTCATTAGTGAAGGTGAGAAAATAACGATATCCATGCGCCTCAATGTTCATTGGACGGCACACATCAGTATGTATGATTTCCAACAAATCATTCGCCCGTTCCATTATTCCAGAGAATGGCGTTTTAGTCATCTTGCCCATGAGGCATGGTTCACACGTGTCAAGTGATTCAAAATCAAGTGAATCCAAAAGTCCATCAGCATGGAGCTTCCTCATGCGTTTTACACCAATATGACCCAAATGGTAGTGCCACAAGAAAGTGGTACTATCATTATCAACTCTACATCTATTGGCATCGATGCTATGAACATGTGTATCATCACTATCGAGATTCAATAAGAATAAACCCCTCACATTGGGTGCATGACCATAAAAGATATTACTCATGTAAATAGAACAACCATTATTCTTTGATTTAAATGAGTAACCGTCTCGCAATAAACAAGATTTAGATATAGTGTTCATGCTTAACGCAGGCACTAAATAACAATTATTCAGGTTCATCACTAATACCGATGGTAGTCGAAGAGCGAGCGTGCCGACGGCGATCACATCAACCTTGGAACCATTTCCCATGTGCATCGTCACTTCATCCTTAGTGATCCTCCGTCTATTCCGTAGGTCCTGCTTTGAGTTGCAAATGTGAGCAATCGAACCGGTATCAAATACCCATGCACTACAATGAGATCTAGTAAGGTACACATCAATAACATGTATATCATATATTCCTTGTTTGGTGTTGGACGCCTTCTTGTCGGCCAGGTACTTGGGGCAGTTCCGCTTCGAGTGACCAGTTCCCTTGCAATGAAAGCACTTAGTTTCTAGCTTGGGTCCAACCTTGGGTTGCTTCACGGGAGGAGCAACTGGTTTGCCACCCTTCTTGGAGTTACCCTTCTTGCCCTTTCCATGCTTCTTGAAACTAGTGGTTTTATTGACCATCAACACTTGATGTTCTTTCTAGATTTCAGACTCAGCGACTTTCAGCATCGCAAACAGCTCGACAACTGACTTGTTCATCCCGTGCATGTTATAGTTCAACACGAAGCTCTTGTATCTGGGTGGCAATGATTTAAGAACTCTATCAGCGATCGCCTCCGGCGGAAGGGGCATCCCTAACTCCGCCAGACGGGTCGAATACCCGGACATTCTAAGTATATGTTCACTCATAGACCCGTTCTCCTCCATCTTGCAAGCATAGAACTTATCAGAGGTCTTATACCTCTCGATCTGGGCATTCTTCATAAAGATAAACTCCAACTCTTGGAACATCTCATATGCTCCATGACGTTAAAAACGTCTTTGAAGTCCCGGTTCTAAGCAATACAACATTGCACATTGAACTATTGGGTAATCTCCAGAACGTGCCTCCCAAGCGTTCTTAACGTCTTCGGACGACACGGGAGCGGGTGGGTCACCAAGCGGTGCATCAAGGACATAAGCCTTCTGGGAAGCCGTGAGGATAATCCTCAGATTATGGGCCCAGTCAACAAAGTTACTTCCATCATCTTTCAACTTAGCTTTCTCTAGGAACGCATTAAAATTCAGGGGTGCTACTGCGTGAGCCATTGATCTACAACATAAATAAGCAAAGTTTACTAAGACTATTGTACACGATAATGAGTTTAGTTAAGCAAATTACTAAAGCTTCCACTCAAATTGACATCCCTCAGGTCATCTGAGTGATACATGATCCACATTCACCAACTGAAGTCCGATCATCACGTGAGTTAAGGTGGTTTCAATGGTGAACATCATCATGTTGATCATATCTACTATATGACTCATGCTTGACCTTTCGGTCTCTTGTGTTCCGAGGTCATGTCTGTACATGCTAGGCTCGTCAAGTTTAACCCGAGTGTTCCACATGTGCAACACTGGCTTACACCTGTTGTATGCGAATGTCGAGTCTATCACACCCGATCATCACGTGGTGTATCGACACGACGAACTTTCTCAACAGTGCACACTCGGGGAGAACACAATTTATCTTGAAATTTTAGTGAGGGATCACCTTATAATGCTATTGTCGTCCTAAGCAAAACAAGGTCCATAAAAGGATTAACATCACATGCAAATCATAAGTGACATGATATGGCCATGAACTTGTGCTTTTGATCTCCTTCTCCAAAGCACCGGCATGATCTCCATAGTCACTGGCATGACACCATGATCTCCATCATCATGTCGTCATCGGGGTTGTCGCGCCCACCATGCTCATACTACTATTGCTACCGCTTAGCGATAAAGTAAAGCATTACATAGCGCTTAAAGGTTGACACGCAGGTCATACAACAATCAAAGACAACCCTATGGCTCCTGCCGGTTGCCGTAATCATCGACATGCAAGTCATGATGTTCTATACAACACATGATCATATCATACATCACATATATCTCATCATGTAATTGGCCATATCACAACACAACATACCCTGCAAAAACAAGTTAGACGTCCTCTAATTGTTGTTGCATGTTTTACATGGCCGCTATGGGTATCTAGCAAGAACGATTCTTACCTACGCCAAACCACAACGGTGATACGAAGATTGCTTTTCAACCTTCTACAAGGACCGCCTCAATCAAATCCGGTTCAACTAAAGTGGGAGAGACAGACACCCGCCAGCCATCTTTATGCGACGAAGTCACATGTCAGTCGATGGAACACGGTCTCTCATAAGCGTACGAGTAAAGTCGGTCCAAGCCGCTTCATCCCACAATACCGCTGAACCAAGAAAAGACTAAGGAAGGAAGCAATCTGAATATCAACACCCACAAACTCTTTGTGTTCTACTCAAGATCTCATCTACGCATAGACCTAGCTCATGGTGCCACTATAGGGGAACGTTGCATGGGAAACAAAAAATTTCCTACGCTTCACCAAGATCAACCTAGGAGATGAGCATCTATGAGAGAGAGATTGGATCTACGTACCCTCATAGATCGCTAAGCAGAAGCATTAAAGAACATGGTTGATGTAGTGGTATATCTCCGCGATCCAAATCGCAAGCCGTCCCACGAACTCCCGATCAAGTGCCGAACGAACGACACCTACGCATACAGCACACGTGCAGCTCGATGAAGATCTCCACCTTCTTGATCCAGCAAGAGGAAGCGGAGAGGTAGATGGGTTCGGCGGAAGCACAATAGCGTGGCGGTAGTGGTGGTGGAGCTGATCCGGCAGAGCTTCGCTAAGCAGTGCCGAACCAGTCTACTAGAGGAGAGACTATATGAGAGGGAGGAAGGGCTGCGCCATGGCTCAGGTTGTGGTTTCCCTCCTACCTCTCTCATATATATAGGGGGAAGGGGGGAAGGGTCTGCACCCTAGGATTCCCACCCCTAGGGGTGGCGGCCAAGAGGAAGGGGGGGGGGGCGGCCAAGGGATGGCTTGGCCCCCAAGGCAGGGTGGCCGACCCCCTTAGGGTTTCCCCCTTCCACCCTTCGGCCACATGGGCCCTTGTGGGAGGGGCGGCCAGTCCACTAGGGACTGGTGCGCCATCTCTCACAGCCCATGTGGCCCTTTGGGGCTGGTGGCCCCTTCCGGTGGACCCCCAGAACCTTCCCGGCACCCTCGGTACGTTACCGATGACGCCCGAACTTTTCCCGGTAACCAGCACGGAACTTCCCATATATGAATCTTTACCTCTGGACCACTCCGGAACTCCTCATCATGTTTGGGATCTCATCCGGGACTCCGAACAACCTTCGATAACCAACACACATAACTCATCTATACCAAAATGTCATCGAACCTTAAGTATGCAGTCCATGCGGGTTCGAGAACCATGTAGACATGACTGAGACACCTCTATGGCCAATAACCAATAGCGGGACCTAGATGCCCATATTGGTTCCTACTTGTTCTACGGAGATCTTTATCGATCGAACCTCTATGCCAAGGATTCAGTCAATCCCGTATGTTGTTCCCTTTGTTCTTCGGTATGTTACTTGCCCGAGATTCGATCGTCGGTATCTTTATACCTAGTTCAATCTCGTTACCAGCAAGTCTCTTTACTCGTTCCGTAATACAAGACCCCGCGACTAACATTTAGTCACATTGCTTGCAAGTCTTATTGTGATGTTGTATTACTGAGTGGGCCCTGAGATACCTCTCCGTCACACGGAGTAACAAAACCCAGTATTGATGCATGCCAACTCAACAGACACCCTCAGAGATACCTATAGAGTAACTTTATAGTCACCCAGTTACGTTGTGACGTTTGATACACACAAGGCACTCCTCCGGTGTCAGTGAGTTGCATGATGTCATGGTTATAGGAACATATACTTGACATGCAGAAAACAGTAGCAATAATCTGACACGATCATATGCTACATTCATAGTTTGGGTCTTGTCCATCACATCATTCTCCTAATGACGTGATCCCGATATCAAATGACATTTCATGTCTATGGCCAGGAAACCTTGACCATCTTTGATCAACAAGCTAGCCTGCTAGAGGCACACTAGGGACATAGTGTTTGTCTATATGCCCACACATGTATTTAGTTCCAATCGACACAATTATAACATGGACAATAAACGATTATCATGAACAAGGAAATATAATAATAAACACTTTATTATTGCCTCTAGGGCATATTTCTAACACTTGCCACTGCTGCATGATGGTCCAAAGACAACACATCAATCGGAGAACCTTCGACCAAACTCTATGTGATACACAAATCGCAAACGATATAGTTTAAGCTGTGTCACCAATAATGCGAACTGTGTGCTATGGCGGACCCATCAGATACGATTCAAAAAAGACTTACGTGTGCAAAACATGCCATATAGTTGTTCTAGACGAACTTCTTGCGATGAGCCAGAATACGCCAACGCTTAAGAAGATAAAGGTATGTGTGATGTACGTCATACAGTTCATCCGGATGAACTATTTGCGATGAGGCAAAATAACACAACGTCTGAAGTTCTGTGTGATACCCAAGAAATAGGTTGCTCAAACATATTATTTGCGATGATCAAAAGTAACACAAATGATTCAGCATAACAAGATGTGTGCGATAACCGGCAAAGAGGTTAGTAATCGGAATTATGTGGGAATACCGATAAATAGATAGACAATTCCTGATAATAAGTCGTGTGTGCTGTGGGCAAACACTTGCTCGCACCCAATTGTCTGTTATTCTTGAAATCACCGCCGACGTGTTTCTTTCTTTAATCGTAAGCGATGCGATTTGCTCTCTTTGCATACCATGTATGCTCTTTGTACAGAACAACAACATTATCGCACAAACGAAATAAACATTGAAATACATTAGTGACTACATATAACATTTGCACACCTCACCTAACAAGTACATGCATACTAAACTAGTAGTAATGATTATCAGATCATCTATACTTCTTGTGACGATGGGTGTCGGGCGATGCATGACGGAGGCACTTCCTCATGTCAGCGATCCGCCAACACACCTTGTATCTTACATACATGTACTTGGCCGCGTACTTAACGTGATTTTCATCCAGTCTTCGGACCCACGCGTGGTGTCAGGCAACCTTCTTCTTCTTGTAGACATCCTTCATGCCTCTGTACTAGGAGTCAATGACAACCCTGGAGAGGTCAACCAGGGAGTCCTTACGCTTCTCCTTGCCGCCCAAGATCCTGCACTGGCATTGGATGTCCACAATATTCCAGCAGGCCAAGCCCGTGGTCTTGGGCACCTTTTCATTGTTGGTGGTGTCCACCATACCAAATATGTAGTCGGGTTGTTGAAAAACTTGGTGAAATGCTCGCAAGGCCTTGTGGGCAAGCAGTACTGGTAGATAAGGACGTAATAGCCCACGAACAGCTAGGCGACGACTACCTTCTGATCATGCCCAGCACGACCGCTGGTGTACTCGAGGTCGAAGCCGACAAACTTTGTACTTGTCATCGGCAAGTAATCCATGGTGTGGATGGAGTTCTTCACCCAGACCGGGGCGTTGGTGTACATCACAGAGAGGTCCTTGAACCTTACGTGGGGTGTCCACGTAGGCATGGATGGTGAAGCTGCTCATCATCGGCTAATGACCCACAAGTATAGGGGATTAATCGTATTCCTTTCGATAAGTAAAAGTGTCGAACCCAACGAGGAGCAGAAGGAAATGACAAGCGGTTTTCAGCAATGTATTCTTTGCAAATGCTGTGAGTAACAATAATAGATAGTTTTGTGGCAAGATAATTTGTAACAACTAACAAGTGACAATAGTAACAAAGGTGCAGGAAGGTATCCCAATCCTTTTTGTAGCAAAGGACAGGTCTAAAAGTACTCTTATATTAAGAAAGTGCTCAGGAGGACACATGGGAATTTCTGTCTAGTCATGTTCATCATGTAGAGTTGGTTCGCGTTCGCAACTTTGATAATTTGATGTGTGGGTGGACCGGTGCTAAGGTGTTGTTCTTACTTGAACTAACAACCTACTTATGATTAGCCCCTCTCGCAAGCATCAGCAACTACGAAAGAAGAATTAAGATAAATCTAACCATAGAATGAAACGCATGGATCCAAATCAACCCCTTATGAAGCAACACATAAACTGGGGTTTAAGCTTCTATCACTCTCGCAACCCATCATCTACTTGTTACTCCACACTAACTTCCCTTAGGCCCATAGCATGGTTAAGTGTCATGTAGTCGATGTTCACATGACACCACAAAGAGAAGTAACAACATACATATCATCAAAATATCGAATGAATACCAACTTCACAAGATTACTTATAACAAGACCTCTCCCATGTCCCTAGGAACAATAGTAACTACTCACACATCATCAGCATGCTCAAGATCAGAGGTATAATAATGATGATTAAGGATCTGAACATAATCTCTTCCACCAACTAATCCAACAAGCATCAACTACAAGATGTAATCAACACAACTAGTAACCCACAGGTACCAATCTAAGGTTTTGGGACAAAGATTGAATACAAGAGATAAACTAGGGTTGTAGATGAGATGGTGTTGGTGAATATATTGATGAATATTAGTCCTCCCATGAAGGAGGAAGCAGTGGTGACGACGATGGCTTCAATCTCCCCCTCCCAGAGAGGAATTTCCCCGGCAAAATCTGACTGCCAGAGTGCAAAAGTGCCTCTACCCAGGTTTCCGCTTCGAGACGGTGACGCTTCATCTCGAAAGGTTGCTTATGATTTTTTCTAGGGTAAAACACATCATATAGGAGAAGAGGGGCATCGGAGGGCCAGCAGGGGCCCCACAAGAAATCCGGGCGCGACCCATGGGGGGTGAGTGCCAACTGTTGGCTTGTGACCTGCTGGTGCCCCCCCTCCGGTATATTTTTGTCCCATAAATTCTTAAATATTCCAAAAATATTCTTCATGAAGTTTCAGGTCATTTGGAGTGTGGTGATTTTTCTGCCTTTTACTCGGTTTTCCGGTCCAAAATTCCATTTTCCAGATATTTCCCTCCTTGTGGTGTACCTTGCATATTCAGAGGGAAAAGGCATAAGAATTGTATAATAATGTGGAATAATGGACAAGAATGAAGTAGATAGTAATAATAATTCATGATGCAAAATGGACGTATCAACTCCCCTAAGCTTAGACCTCGCTTGTCCTCAAGCGAAAGTCGAACTCTAAAATAATGACCACATAATTTGAGAGAGAGGTGTTGATAAAAACAGAATACAGACATGAGAGCATCATGAATATCATCATAGCATCAAGATTTTCATCATATAGCTTCTCATAAACAAGTAACAATCTATTCACAATTGAAAAAATATGAAGCATAGTCTTATTGAGAACCAACATGCAATGCAATTAGTCCTTGAGATAATCACAACTATTGTAATTGAGAGAATAATCTATGTAAGAGTTTTGTATCTCTAGAAAGTTCATATATGCAACTATAATGTAGCCTTCTATGATTGTTGACACACATTGCATATTTCTGGAACCAGTGATTCCATGGGACACATAGGAAGATGGGGGCTTTATTATTCTTGCTACCCAACTTATTTACCTCAAGGATAATGTCAACAATAATGGATCATGATCATCTACATTCAACCAGATTTATTTGTTTGGATCTTTCCTTAACACACTATGCTTGCTACTAAAGAGTTGATAAATATGAACAAGGGGAAATATTCACTATTAGGGAAAAGCCTAGCAGTAGCGTGGTTTTTAGGTGTATCAGTAGCACGGATACCCGCGCTACTGATACAGTGATACAACTATCTTGTAGTAGTAGAGCTGGTCGACCCGTGCTACTGCTATACATGTGTAGCAGTAGCGTGCTTTATAGGGACACACTAGTGCTAATAGGTGTAGCTCTCTAGAGTAAGACACACTATTGCTAAACATGGGTAGCAATAGCGAGCTTTACCGGGACGCGAAGCCGCGCTACTGCTAGTTTTATCAGTTTCTGCTTTTTTCTGCATGTTTGTTTTGTATTTGTATAGGCTTTATACAATAATATCTAGCATATCATACACATAAAAATGTAATCATAGCATACACATACAAATAGTCTTATCGATTCATGTCATCATCATAATCATCATCCAACACAAAGTGGTCTCTCGTCATCATCTCTCGAAAATAGCGATACAAGTCTCGAGTACTTGCAACTATGTCGTCATCCATCTAAACAATGATATACACGAGAAGAGCTATCACTATGAGTGAGAGTGAAACTATGCAATACATGAGGCGGTGGTTATGAGTCCTCTCTAGTGCTAGCGTGAGCTTCCTCAAGTAACTATCTTATGCTTCTTGTCTGCTTTTGAAGCCTTTATGGCTGGCGCCCGAGACCCCCTCCACTTGTGCCTGACACTCGGACCACTCATCGTATACTCCCCGAACCTTCCCTTTGTACACGACATAGCACCGGTACTTCTCCATCAAGAATCTAGGTACCTGTTAGAGATGCATCTTCATCAAGAGAATGTACAACCATATGCAACAAAATATACTTGAGCAACACGAAAAACAAAGGTTTAGCAACTAGATGCAACATATAGTAAACATAAATAATCAACACAGTTTCATCGTATGCAAACTAATTAACTAGAGGTACACAGGTCATCGTACCCAAACTAATAAAGTAGCATTACGCAAGTTCGGTAGGGACCATGGACATCACAAAGTTTCATCGTTACAGAAAGTATACAAGTTCAACCGACACATATCATCATCATCGGCATCGTAAATCACTAGAATTTCCATCCTTCCAGATCATCGAGGATGCACCCTAGCTTATTGAATGGCGTGAGGTCCTAACATTGCATGCCTATGCGAGTTTGGACGTTAGCTCGCGATATAGGGCCGTGGTGGAACATCCCATTCTCTTTGATGACTTCTTTCACGATGTCTGTCGCAATGTCCCTCTAGATGGAAAAGAAGTAATCTCTAAGTTTATAATCTGCTTCTCCTTGAGATTCTACCCACTTGCAGATATGATCATCGTTTCTGGTTGCCATGTGAAGCTTTTGGTGATCCGTTCTGAACTCCATCATGAGATGGAGGAGGTAGAATCCATCGTTCCTACTTGATTTCGGGACATGGTTGCAGCAGAAGTTGGTTTTATGCGAGAAACCCGTCTTGTGGTTCCTTTGTTTCCTGATCTGCATGTGGCCACCCCTCAAGCTGAAGCCTTGGAGAGCATCATCTAGAATATTCATTACGTGGGTGTTGTCCTTCTTCTCGTAGTTTCTGGTAGGGTCGAAATACACAGCATGGGAGACTCGCGGGTAAAGAACGATAAGGATGGCGCACCCGTTGCTGCGGGGAAAAGAACACCTCAAATTATTCTCCATATGAGCAAGAAGGAATGATTGAAATTTACGAAAGGGTTGTCCGGCACTGACTTACTTTGGTTGATAAGGCAGGAGGACAATTTCCTGGTCCTTATTCTGTACCATGAAGTTTTCGAGGTACTTCCTAGTAGTTTTATGCTCAAAGTCACCGAGGCTCAAGAAGGACTCGTGCATGTAGTATGGATCCGCCACATTGATTTGCGAGACGACTTCTCTCTTCATGACGGAGCTCATATGTAGCGCAAAAAGGCGGACGATTGTAAAATCGAGCCGCCTTGTCAGAAATATCTCGAAGATATGGTCAAACCGCAGGAAGAACATCTCCACGGGCCGTGTGTCGACATAGCACCTCCCCTCGGGCACATGAGCCACGTATGCCGGATATCCTGGATCCTTCGAGGGTAGTAGGCTTTTCTCAGTCGACAAGACATGGTTGTGCAGTCTCCTGAGATCCCCTGATATTGCCTCCAACTGTTTCGGTAGTAGGATCGGCTCGCCCTTGATATTGATCATTGCCGCACCTTTGACGGGTACACGCTCTTCAAAATCTGCCATCTCGCTGCTATGTGCTCTGGCTTCTTTGTAGGCAGCAGAGCCTTTCTTCGGCGGTCTCCTCCTCTCCTTTTTTTGCTTGGGCTGACCATCCAGACTCTCCTTTTTCTTGGGCTGAGCTTCCAGACCCTTGCTTAACCCCTACCATAGTGTTGTCGGGATAAGCATTGTACGACCCTCGGCTAGTTGAGCCAGTGTTAAGGCGGCATCTGCAGGCATGTCATGTGAGCATTGCATGAAGAGAGACTTCTTGCAATCAACCCTGCTAGGACGTTCCAACCCGGGCAGATCATCCATCTCCTCATCAGCATGCTGATAGCCCGATTCATCATATGCCTCACTCATCAAAAATTCCAAGTCATCATCATAGGCTCCTGTGTTGAGGAACTAAAGAGGGTCCTCGCCCATCTCATCATCCATTCTTTGTTCTACGGGGGCGATTACATCAGCCACTATTGGAACCCCTTCCTCGCGTCGTCCACCGCTCTCACCCGCACTACTATAGGCACTGGTAATTGCGTAGGCGGGGTGGTGGTATTCATACCTGCTTGCTGATGTGTGGTTATTGGTCTGCTCTCGCCCAGCTCCAGATGAAGAAGATTCTTCGGCCATAGCAGCACCCAACCCTTGCAGTTTCCAAGCCGCGGTGAGGTCTGTTCGTCCTCTCCCCCTAGCCGTACTGGAGGAGGAAAATCCTCGTGCCCCGATTTCACACTCGACAAGGTAACCTTGAAGTGCCCATCGGGCATCGGCTGGCCATGGAACGTGAGTTCCAAGGGCTTCGTTATCACCGCCTTTCCCATGTCCACTTTCTGGCCTTTGATCAAGTAGAGTACGGTGCACGGGGTTTCGTCGGCCTGCAAAGACATGTCTATGGCGTAAAACATCTGAAAGGCAACGAAAAATGGAATATTATAGATATATGTTGGTGTGACATGTAATTACCGTGAGGGCGTCGAGCTCGGCCAAAGACGAAGGCCCGCCTAGTGCGCCAGAGACTAAGGATGGGCTGCTATGAGCGAGTGCGGGTGCGGGTGCGGGAGCAGGCGCGGTTGCGTGAGCAGGTGATGGTGCGGTTGTGTTGTTCACCGAGTTGCTCCCGACAAAGCTGGCCATGGGGAAATCATCTACTGTCTTGTCTGGATTTTCCTTCGTCCAGTTGATGATAGCCGGGACCAAGTTAGTAGCGAAATCATATCTGCAGGCATCTATAGCTGCAGCAACTGCCTACTGTAGCAACTCATTTTTCTCCTCGGATGCTTTTTTCGCATCCTTAGCTGCTTCTTTCTCAAACGCAAGCTTCACCTTCTCGTTGATGTCGGTCTGACTGAACTTCTTTTTCCGCTTCTTGGCCTCCTGGTCCTCGTTGTAAAAGACCTTCCATGTGGCACCATCTTCGGCACCGTGTACACGTCCATATTGCGTCCGCTAGTCCAAAGGGAGTCCCTTAAGTTCGTTCAAGGCCCGGTTGAGAGGGGTGTCCCACTTGGGCCTCATCAATGAAGGCTGGCTTTCGGCTCCAAGCTTGTGTTGCTCGTCCTACAGAAGGAACGTGAACCGTTTACGAATGTGTAGTCGACTTGATCAGAAGCTAAATGTAAGGTGGTAAAAGAATAATTACCAGCATTCTAATCAATTTCCTCATGACGGGGTCCGTGTAAAAAACCTTCTTTTCCTTGTCCCACTTGTAGCGGGCCCTGATGAAGTCGCGCTCCAAGGGGTTGGTGAACTTCACGAAGGGGTCTGGGAGACCCGCAACTTCACGTTCCACGTCCTCCTTATCCCATATAGGCCTTTTGCCAAGGTAGCCACGGCTTCCGAGGGGTTGGTTCCCCGTGTTCCTTTGCTGAAGGCTCTTGAATTTCGCAGCCTTAGCCTTGGTTGCCTTGGTAGCATAAGTGTCCTTGAACTTTTGGAACTCCTCTTCCATAAGTGTCGGATTTTCCTCCATAATATTGGACATGGGTTCCTTAGCCTCAATAGCTCGTTTCACCCTCCCTTTCCAGGAGGCCAAATCATTGCTGAACATGCCCAGGGCATGATTGTTAATCTTTTTCATCTTCTTATCATCCCATGCGTGTTCTATGGCACATCCCGGTCAGGGAACTTGAATCTCTTGTGCAGCTTCGTCAAATGTTTTTTACCCCTTATGTCATCGTCGTTGATGCTCGCGTAGTGCCGTAGGATACATTTGCTACTTCTTCAGCTTGAATTGGTTTTCCCTTGAATAGGAAAGGGTGATGCAGCAAAGTAGATAAGTATTCCCCTCAGTTGTTGAGAACCAAGGTATCAATCCAGTAGGAGATACAAGCAAGTCCCCAAACTTCGCACCTACACAAACAATCAAACACTTGCACCCAACGCTATAAAGGGGTTGTCAATCCCTTCATGGTTATTTGCAAGGATGAGATCTGATAGAGATAGATATAGAAGATTACTAAAATGAAAAGTAAAAAGATTGCAGCAAAGTATTTTTGGTTTATAGATCTGAAAATATAATATGGAAAATAGACCTGGGGGCCATAGGTTTCACTAGAGGCTTCTCTCATGAATGAAAATAATACGGTGGGTGAACAAATTACTGTCGAGCAATTGACAGAAAAGCGAATAATTACGAAGATATCCAAGGCAATGATTATGCATATAGACATCAAATCCGTGTCAAGTAGACCAAAACGGTTCTGCATCTACTACTATTACTCCACACATCGACCGACTCCTGCCTGCATCTAGAGTATTAAGTTCATGAAGAATAGAGTAACACATTAAGTAAGATGGCATGGTGTAGAGGGATAAACTCAAGCAATATGATGAAAACCCCATCTTTTTACCCTTGATGGCAACAATACAGTACATGCCTCGCTACCCCTACTATGTCACTGGGTGAGGACACCGCAAGATTGAACCCAAGACTAAGCACTTCTCCCATTGCAAGAATTACCAATCTAGTTGGCCAAACCAAACCAATAACTCAAAGAGACCTACAAAGATATGAAATCATGCATATGCGAATTCAGAAAAGACTCAAATAATATTCATGGATAATTTGAACATAAACCCACAATTCATCGGATCTCAACAAACACACCGCAAAAGAGTATTACATCGGATGGATCTCCATGAAGATCATGAAGAACATGGTACTGAAGCACAAAGAGAGAAAATAAGCCATCTAGCTACTAGCTATGGACCCAAAGGTCTGTGGTGAACTACTCATGCATAGGGGCAATGGAGTTGATGTAGACGCCCTCCGTGATCGGATCCCCCTCCGACAGATTACCGGAAAAGGCTCCAAGATTGGATCTCTCGGGAACGGAGGCTTCCGGCGGCTGCAAAGTATTTTCGTGGCTCCTTTTGGTATTGGGGGAATATTTGGGAATTTATAGGCCGAAGAATAGGGTTAGGGGACCTACTGGGGGGCCACAAGCCTGCCAGGCGTGACCAGGGGTGGTGGTTGCGCCCCTTGGCTTGTGACCTCCTGACAGGTCTCTTGCCTTCCCCTCCAAGTCTGGTAGATGTCTTCTGGTCCAAGAAAAATCATCGCAAAGATTTTATTCCGTTTGGACTCCGTTTAATATTCCTTATCTACAATACTCAAAAACAAGGAAAAAGCAGAAGCTGACACTAGGCTCTAGATTAATAGGTTAGTCCCCAAAATAATATAAAATAGCATATTAATGCATATAAAACATCCAAAACAGATAATATAATAGCATGGAACAATTAAAAATTATATATACGTTGGGGGCGTATCAAGCATCCCCAAGCTTAATTCCTGGTCATCCTCGAGTCGGTAAATGATAAAAACAGAATTTTTGATGTGGAATGCTTCATAACATATTTATCCATGTAATATTGTTTATTGTGGCATGAATGTTCAGATCCATAAGACTCAAAACAAATGCTTAATGTTGACATAAAAACAATAATATTTCAAGCATACTAACAAAGCAATTGTATCTCTTCAAAATATAATGGCAAAAGAAAATATATGGATCTTGATTTCTAGCCTCCCCAAGTTGCTTTCCACCAATCCCATCTCTTCTACCAAGCCAAACCTGTAAGAGAGAGATTGTGTGTTGAGGAGTCTATCATCTTGAAGCACAAGAGCAAGGAGTTCATCATCATTACCGAGCCTATTACCTTTTGGAGGGTGGTGCCTCCTAGATTGGTTAGGTGTGTCTTGGGAGCCTCCTACTTCGTGTTGGGGAGTGAACCAAGAAGTTTGTAAGGGCAAGGAGATCGCCTACTTAGTGAAGATCTACCCATAGTGAGGCTAGTACTTCGTGGACAGAAGCCGTTATGGAATAGTCAAGGTTGCTACTTCGTGGACCCTTTTGGGTGGAGCCCTCCGTGGACTCTCGCGACCGTTACCCTCCATGGGTTGAAGACTCCATAAATGTGGATGTACGATAGCGCCACCTATCGGAACCACGGGAAAAATCATCGTGTCTACAATTGCATTTGATCTTCCTACCCTATCCCTTCTATACATGCTTGTTGTTACTTTCCACTGCTATATACTCTTAGACTTGCATGTGTAGGGTGTACTTGACTTGCCATGAAACACTAAAAACTATCAACCCTAAAACTTGGCATACGCAAAACTTTTAATTGGTCAAGTAGTCTAATCACCCCCCTCTAGACCTACTTTCCGGTCCTACAAGTGGTATCAGAGCATTGGTCTCCATTGCTTAGTCTCACAACCTAGGAGAAGTATGGCGTCTAGCGAGGGAAGTTATCACCGTAGAGGTCCGTACTTTGATGGTACTAATTTTTCTAGTTGGAAGCATAAAATTAAAATGCCTATTCTTGGTCATAACCCCGCAATTTGGGCTGTTGTTTGTGTTGACTTGCAAGGTGATTTCTTTGCGGATGGACGGGAACCGGGTCGTGAAGCGATCGCGGATGAATTGAAGATGTTGTAACTCAATGCTCAAGCATGTGACATTCTCTTCAACTGCTTATGCCCCAAAGAATTCAATAAAATCAACCGTCTTGAGAATGCAAAAGAGATTTGGGATACTTTGGTTGATATGCAAGAAGGAACCGAGTCCATGAGAGAATCCAAGTTAGATGTTCTTCAAGGTCAGCTTGACAAGTTCAAGATGAAGGATGGTGAATGAGTCGTAGAGATGTACTCTAGGCTAGCTCTCATCACCAATGAGATTGTCGGCTTAGGAAGCAAAGAAATGACTGACAAATTCATCATCAAGAAGACACTTAGAGCTTTGGATGAGAGAACAACACCGTGTGCACATTAATCCAAATGATGCCAAACTACAAAGATCTCAAGCCTACGGAAGTCATTGGAAGGATTGTTGCTCATGAGATGACACTCAAAGATAAAGAAGAGCTTCATCACAAGTCTAGCGGTGCTTACAAAGCCACAAGTGATGCTCCTACAACTTCAAGCAACAACCTTGTCACCAATGAAGAGATAAGCCTCATGGTCAAGAAATTCAACAAGTTCTACAAGAATAGAAGCAAATAAAGAAACTCCAACTCAAGATATGAAGGGAAGCGTTCGTCAAGTCGTGACCGAATTTTCTACAATTGTGGGAAGCCCGGACACTACTCAAATGAGTGCACGGCTCCCTACAAAAGAAGAGAAGAGTCACCTCGAAGACGAAGCTCAAGGAATGAATTACCACGAAGAGAGAGAAGGAGTAAAGATGATCGTTATGAACGAAGACACTCAAGGAGAAGTAGAGATTCGGAGAAGAAGGACAAGCACACCAAGATCTACACAAGAAGAAAACATCAAGCTCATGTTGGTGAATGGGTTTCCGGCTCCGACTCCGACAATCACTCTGAGAGAAGCTATCACTCTGACTCCGACTATAGTCTAGATGAAGGTGTTGCCAGAATTGCTCTAGTGACTACCAACTTCTACGATCTATTTGATTCACCAAACGAAGGGAGTGGAAGTTGCTTCATGGATAAAGGCCCCAAGGTATCACACCCTGAGTATCTTGATTTTGATAGTGATGAAGATGATTTACTTTGTGATGATGACTTGCTTTGTGATAAAACTAGTGATATTGATCAAAATGAACTTGATAATTCTCATGCTAGTCAAGTTAAGTCATTTGATGATAAGATGAAAATAGAACAACTAACTAAAGAACTAAACACTCTTAAGTTAGCTCATGAATCTACTCTCGAAGATCATAGAGAGCTTGTGAGAACTCATGAGAATCTACGCTTTGAGAAGCTCAACTTGGAGCAAAAGCATGAGTTTCTCCAAGCTATCAATGATGATCTCCGAAAGAAGACCTCATCTTATCTAGCCAAACGACTACTCTTGTCTACTTTCATGCCTCAAGTTAAAACTAAGCAATCTAGTAACAGAGGCAAGAAAGGTTCTTCATCTAGTAGCAACAATAAAAATGCTAAACCCAATGATGTTGCTTCTAGTAGTTCTATTGATTCCACTAATGATGATTCTCTTAGCCAAGTTACACTTGAGAAAGAAAATGCTTTATTGAAAGGAATTATAGAAAAGGGTATCTACAAGAGTCATGCCGGATGTAAGCAATTTGATGAAATTGTACGCAAGCACGGAGGATACCTAAAGAATCATGGTGTTGGGTACTTCAACGCTAATGGTGTTGAGTGGGAAGAAGGTCAATATCCCAAGCCCAAGTTTGTTCCTCAAAAGGAGAAGTATGAAAATACTCTTCCCAAGGGGACAAACACTCAAGATGACCTTCCACCACAAGACCACAAGCTTAAGGGCAAGAACAAGCTTCAAGAGGACATTGACTCATATGAAGATGAATCCCTAGCTTTGGTGGAGTGGGTTCCCAAGGCAACTTCAAGCTCAACTACTACAATGGCTACTTCAACACCAAGGATCCCCATCATCTTGATGTGGGTTCCCAAGAAGAAGAACTAGTAAGTTCTTGAGGGGTGATTCCGCCAATGAAATTCACTCACATTCATTATTGACAAGGACTTTTTGCACTCTACATCAACTCAATGCAATAAGTTCAAGGATTCAAACATTCGCTCAAAGGTAAGCAAGGGACAAGGTAATCAACAAATCAATGGACATCATAACACATGCTTTGCACTGCATGTCCATAGATATACTTGTATTTGTCTCTTCTGTGTTGGTACTAACCCATGTAGGTGAGAGGAGTAAGGAAACAACAAGGATGCTCCCAACTCTTGGGGATCCTCATCAATATTGAGCATCCACAACTACCTTACCAACATGAAGTCTTCATCGACAAAACCCAAGGTTAGTTTATCCCTCTTATGGGGGGATGTCACATCAAGGGGGAGCTTTACTCTAATTCTTGAGTTGAAGCATCTCTTAGTATGCGACAACATTAAATGCTTTATGAATAAGTGGTAACCCCACTTGTGCTTAAACGATGAGTATGACCTATGATCAAGTACTCTTACTTGGCTCCTAAGTCAAATACTCATATATAGATAACTTTGTCATCTCCCAAGTGCTTGTTAGATGCTAGAGTGTCTATGCATGTTTGTCATGATTTCTTTTGACATTTTATTGTGTGAGCATGTTGGTCTGCATTTATTTTCTCATCCGAGGACATCCAATTGTTGCTATTTGGCTTTTAATTTATCTTTTGCCAATTGGATGGACAATAATGCCTAGGACCACTCTTTAGCTATCTATGCTTTCTCACCTCATATTCCATTCATGCCGCATCACAAAATTTGAACAAGTGCTTTTTGATCCCTCTGTGTGTGGAGCACTTGGAGTTCCGTATCGACAAGGACTGACCATTAAAACCTCCCAAGTGCAACTCGGTGGAACCAAACCCACAATCTCGGTCTCACCGATTGCCTGGGGTTGATCTGGTTTTCAATCTCAGTAGCACCGATTTCATATTCTCGGTTACACCAAGTTTCCCTATCAGTTGACAGTTGTGGAACTCGGTGACACCAAAAACATAAAATCGGTATCACCGACAGTGAGGGGTATATATGCTATGGACCCCGACGCTTTGAAATTCTATATTCAATGTCGCTCCCCAAAACCCTAAGCTGCCGCCCCAAAGACCCCCGGTCATCGCCCTTGACTTCCCGAGCTCCTCCGCCACTGGGAATCGCCGCTGTCGATGTAATCTACACCAACGTCGCCGCCGTAGAGGATCCGCGCCAAGCTAGCGTATGGATTCGATCTCTAGTGCGGTCCCATTCCGATTCTTGCGCATTGGACCTAGTTTTCTGTATAAGCCACCCATTTCTCATACATCTATCCACTAGAAATTGCAAAATCTCAAGTTAGATGGATTTTCTAGGGTTTTGCCGTCCGCCCGATAAATCTCGGTGGAACCGAAACAAAAATATCGGTCTCACTGATATACTTTTCTGTGTGGCTGAGAACTGACTCGATGGAACCGAGTGGCTCTTTTCGGTCCTACCGAAAAGGCTGCCAAGTTCCTGTTAAGGAGTTGGTCTGTCTCGGCCCCACCAAAAATTTCTTTTCGGCTGCACCGATATCTATTTGACAGATTGCAAAACTTTTGAAAACTCATTGCTCAATTTTGAAAAACAGCCTCCTTTTGTGATAACTCATCTCCTTCTGCTCATCTACACTCTATTCATTGGGTCAGCATGTCAGGTTCAGAAGACAGTCAGAACATGTTAGAGCAGGGAGCAGACATGAGTTCAGGCACATGCCCAGAGCCCAGTTCATTCTCAGATCCAGGCACCCCCAGCTCTCATGGGTTGCCCAAGGCTACCACGAACCAGGAAGAGGTTGAACTCATATGAAGAAGATTTAGACTTTGTCCCTGAGGATATTCTTGCTAAGAAGCAAGAGAAGGCTGCCAAGAAGGCTGCCACTGAAGCTATTTCCTCTAGAAGGGTTGTCAGCAAAATATATGCACCAGCTTCTACCTTCAAGACTCATGAGACTGCCAGAGCAGCAATGTCTGTTGAGATCCCCAACAGAGCTATGCCCAAGAAGGCAGGAGAAAAAAAAGCCAGGAAGAGGCTCATTCATGTGACTGGCAGGCCTACCTCCATGTTTAAGGATCCAGAAGCTGCTGGTGCTAAGGAAGAGGAGGTTAAGCTAGCTACAAAGGCTCCTCCCAAGAAGAAGGCAAAGAAGTTGATGTCTGATGCTATGCCTAAGACCAGCACATCCAAGAAGGCTGCTGAGAAGCCTAAGAGGACAACCAGGTGATTCCAGCTTCTAAGAAGAACAAAGGGACTGCCTCCAGAGCTGAAGCTAATGATGATCTGACAACATTAATGAAGCTCAGACCACACCTTGCAGTACACAATGCTAGCTACCCACTAGCTGAGGACATGAAGAAGAGGAAGGACTCAGGACTGAGGGCATGGAGAGCAATAGATCCTTATGCCTAGAGGAAGAAAATAGCTGTGGACTACATATTCTATACCAGAGAGCAGCAGGACTTCTCTGAGACTGTGCTCTTTGACAAGAGTCCAGCTGTCAGTGATATGCGATATGTTGATTGGAAGTACATCAAGGATAATGAGGACTACTTTCCAAGTGTCCAGGACAACTTCCATTGCATAGGTCTGGATGAGTTCGTTGGCAGAGAATTCACAACATGGAATGATGAGATGTTCATGCAGTTCTACTCCACTGCACACTTCTACGGAGATGGTAGAATTGTGTGGATGACTGAAGGTGCAAGATACAAATCAACAGTGGAAGAATGGGCTGAGATCTTAGGAGTTCCTGAAGCACAGGATGGTGACCTAGATGTCTACTCAGAATCCAAGGCTAGTCACAATGCTATGGCCAATATGTACAAGGAGATCCCTGCTGACTAAGTGAAGTCTCACCAGCTAGGGTCTATTTACTTTCTCCAGGCTGGCCTACGCACTATCAACACCATTATGAGGCATACCCTAATTCCCAAGTCCGGAGATGACAAGATGATCCGAGGCCACTCCGTAAACTTGTTGATCCATCTTGACAGTCACACCAGGATCAGAGTCATGGACTTGATTGTTGAGACAATCAAGAGGGTTGCTGCTGATCAGAAGCACTCATGCTATTATGCACCCTACATCCAGATGCTCATCAACTCAAGACTGGAGAAACACATCTTTGCCCTGGATCACCCACATTTGCCCCTACAGCCAGATCTTGAGGACAATGTTGTGGTGATGAATGCTGATCATCCCACTTCAGCAACAGCTCAGCAGAGGCAGAGGCAGTTAGAGCCACTATTGCTCAAGCCCCTCGATCCAGGAGCAAGAAAATGGATCTGTTGATATCATCTGTTCAAGGCATGCAAAAGGAAATTAAGGGGATTCTGGACAACCGGAACAGTCTTGTCAGGATCTTTGAGACCAGAATCAAGACCCTTACTGATAAGGTGGACGGGCTAACTAAGATAGTCACAGAGCTTCAGCATGAAGTTGACTCCGTGAACATCCCTCGGGTCTCTTCTACTTCAGATGAGGATGATGAGGATGATGAGGATGGTTCACCTCTAGGGCCAGGCACTGAGTTCACTACTCAGGCTAGATCAACCACAGTGCCAGCTCCATCAGTGACCACTCCAGCTCCATCCACGACGTCTGTAGAGATCTTCACCGGCACTGTCATCTCGACTCCTTCATCAACAACTGGAGGAGATATGCCCAAGAACGCTTAGATATATGCCTTTGAACTTTTTGGTAACTTGTTGCCAAAGGGGGAGAAGTGTATATAGATCTTTAGGCTTCGAGCGAGAGAGCGATTTGGTTTTTATTGCTTTTCAAAAACATTTGGTTCTTTTGGTTTGATGTGAGATACATGTGTGTTATGCTACTATGTTATGGGTGATGCTACTATTTCCTATCATCTTAATGCTCGTGAGATGATTATTCACCTTTGTTTGATTGTGTTGTGCATTGTTATTCATTCTAATTATTCTCGCACACCACCAAGTTGTATGTGACATGGAAGAAGTGCCCCATATACCTAATCGATTGTGCATTTGCTTTCAAATGCAAATTCAAAATAATGCACAAATTTAGGGGGAGCTCTTGCTTATCACATACTTCTCAAAGTGACGATTAATTTCATTGATTTTGTCATATGTCAAAGCTTTGATCTATATGTTGTCATCAATTACCAAAAAGGGGGAGATTGAAAGCACATTTGTTCCCTTGGTGGTTTTGGTAATTAATAACAACATATAAGTCATTGAACTAATGTTCCCACCAAGTATATTTCAGGAAATGTTCAATGAGAGGATTGGCAAAAGGAGATTGTGGGGAAACCCCAAGATGCAAGGAAATAGGTTGGCCAAGATTCAAGCAAGAGGACTCTACATTTTATATTTGTGAGAAATCACTTTGAGTCATAGGAAAGCCAATACTATTAAAAGGGGGTAAGGTTTTGTTGGTGAACAATATGCTCAAACGTGCACAAGTGATAGTCACCAAAAACATCCACAAACTCTCCCACCAAAGTTTGTTCTATACCCAACACTCAAAATTGGTGCAACCAACTTTCCCACTTCGGTGCCACCGATTCCAGAACATAGACAGACTCTGCCAAACCCTAGCCACTTCGGTGCAACCGATTCCATACCGGTGCCACCGAGTTCAGGTTGCCAACTTTCTGTTATGGAAATTCACATTTTCGTTCCCACCGAGAATGTTGGATCGGCGTCATCAAGATTGGAAATCTGATCGTTGGTGACCTTATCGGTGCAACCGAGAATTGTATATCAGCCTTACCAAGATTCAAAAGTTGCCACCTTTTGGTCACTTCAGTACCACCGAGATTAACACATCAGTGTCACCGAGTTGGTCATTTTGTGTGTAACGGTTGGATTTTTGGGGATGCCTATATATACCCCTTCACCACCACTCACTCCACAGAGAAGCTCTCAGGACTATCCCATACCTATTCTATCGGATTTTCTGAGAGAGAACCACCTACCCTTGTGTTGAGGTCAAGATCTTCCACTCACATCATGTGGATCTTGATTTCTAGCCTCCCCAAGTTGCTTTCCACCAATCACATCTCTTCTACCAAGCCAAACCCATGAGAGAGATTGTGTATTGAGGAGTCTATCATCTTGAAGCGCAAGAGCAAGGAGTTCATCATCATTACCAAGCCTATTATGTTTTGGAGGGTGGTGCCTCCTAGATTGGTTAGGTGTCGCTTGGGAGCCTCCTACTTCGTGTTGTGGAGTGAACCAAGAAGTTTGTAAGGGCAAGGAGGCTCATGAATATCTACCCATAGTGAGGCTAGTCCTTCGTGGACGGAAGCCGTTATGGAATATTCAAGGTTGCTACTTCGTGGACCCTTTTGGGTGGAGCCCTCCATGGACTCTCGCGATCGTTACCCTTCGTGGGTTGAAGACTCCATAAACGTGGATGTACGATAGCGCCACCTATCGGAACCACGGGAAAAATCATCGTGTCTACAATTGCGTTTGATCTTCCTACCCTATCCCTTCTATACATGCTTGTTACGTTTCGCTGCTATATACTCTTAGACTTGCATGTGTAGGGTGTACTTGACTTGCCATGAAACACTAAAAACTGTCAACCCTAAAACTTGGCATAGGCAAAACTTTTAATTGGTCAAGTAGTCTAATCACCCCCCTCTGGACCTACTTTCCGATCCTACAAGTGGTATCAGAGCATTGGTCTCCATTACTTAGGTCTCACAACCTAGGAGAAGTATGGCATCTAGGGAGGGAAGTTATCACCGTAGAGGTCCGTACTTTGATGGTACTAATTTTGCTAGTTGGAAGCATAAAATGAAAATGCATATTCTTGGTCATAACCCCGCCGTTTGGGCTGTTGTTCGTGTTGGCTTGCAAAGATATGAAATCATCCGTATAAGAATTCAGAAAAGACTCAAATAATATTCATGGATAACTGAACATAAACCCACAATTCATCGGATCTCGACAAACACACCGCAAAAGAGTATTACATTGGATAGATCTCCATGAAGATTATGAAGAATGACGGGGTTATTACCCCTGGGTAGGCCAAAGCAACGGGGTTCTCTCCCCTGCTTCAAGAAAAAATATGTGACCGGCTGCTTCTTGGTCGGCTGGCACATGACCGACATGCACATTGCCGGTTGGATCGGGGACGGCTGTCCGAGGAGCCGACTCGTCCCCCGGCCGTTTGCCTTCGGGCCGCCTCCTCCATTGACCATTGGGGCTGACAAGCTCCCGTCCCATCCCTCTGCACGCGGGTACGACAACAAGACGGTACCCCCACGACGGGCACCAATATAGCTGCAGTGACCGCTGACACGCGGGTGCGCATGGCTATAGTTCGGACGGTCGTACCGCTGACCTTGGCCAACCGTGACTGGGGGGGAAAACTATGCTGGCATGCTTCCGCCCACTTGATTACCTCCTCTGGCATGGCTACAGTGCAGCCAGCCATATTAGAGACTTCGGTCGGCTGGTGCAAGATGACGCTGCCCGGGCGGCCCATGCCGTAGCAGGTGGGCACGGGCCAATTGCGGAGCCGGATGGCGGGCCCTAGCGAGCGATGGGACCGTGTAGCCGGTGGACCCTACGGGCGATGAGACGGCTCAAGAGGCAGGACCCCCTGGCCAGTCGGAGAGGCTGCCAGCCGGGTCCCCCCATTCTGTACCTTAAGAGTATTGTAAGTCGGGCGGTTGGCCTATAAAACCCTCCGAGCCCCCCATGCATCGGGGAGGACGCGTCTCACGCACACACACCCACGGGACACTTCCTACACATTCACCCTCATAGCAGAGGAAGGCAAGCCGGTTGCTCCCTCTTCCTCCTGTAGACGACGGCTCTAGGAGCAACCTTGTAAACATACCCATCCATCAACTAGACCAAGCAGGACTAGGGGTGTTACCTCTCACAGAGGGCCTTGAATCTGGGTACATCATGTGTCTCCACCGCTTGTGCCTAATCCCACACCCGGAGCCCATCGACGTCCTCTGGCCCCAACCACCTTTGATAAGCCTACCCATGGCATCTGTCATGAGAAAACGATGGCAGTTGACGCCCACCATGGGGCCATACGTGGCGCCGGCCGGATTCATGCTCCGGGCGGGACCCCTCGCCATTCCCTGCCACCGCCACACGTCCAGGCGAAACCGCGGGATCGTGGGGCTTGCTCCGGTAGCCCATGCGGGCAGCGTCGTCGACCTCACACTCGACATCGACGTGCTCACCGAGCGCTTCGACAGGCTAAGCCTGGCCAAAGTGCCGGTCGCCGACGAGTACCCTAGCTAGGTGCTCAACTGCGCCGACCCGCCCACGGCTATGGGCTCGCTCGCTGCGATCCAATCCAGCGGCTCTCACATTCGCGTGGAAGCTATGGCCATCATCTCCTCCACCTCCTCTTGTCATGCGTGGGTCGAGGCCAACGCCACCACGGCTCGCACCGGCACCTCCGACCTGCTCGGTGTGGCCCTTCTGTGCTTGAGCACCCCCATCGCCCTGACAGCGAACCCTGATGTCGCCATAGCCAAGCTGGAGGCGGCTCGCCGCCTCCTGTTCGAGGATGCCAACACCCTTGTGGCCACACGGCGTCGCATGGAGGCTGCTCAGCGGGAGTATGCCTCCGCCTACGGTCTCACCCCGGCTGGCACCGAGCCCAGTCGACGTGGGGCTGTGTGCGACCGCGGTCGCATGGTCGCCGAAATGTTGGGCGGCAACATGCCCGTCTACGACACCCCCATGGCCAACCCACGGGCCGCAAAGGTAGCCTACAAGGATTTGGCTACCTTAGAGGGTGATGAGCATGCCGCCCGCGAGCGTCACATCAAAGACCTCATCGACACCGCTGACATAGGGCAGCACTAGCTCGCGGCGGGCGGCGCCACCTCTAAAGGCCCCCGTCCCGAGCATGAGGGCACAGGGACCGCTGGCCGTCAACCGGCTCAACACTCCTGTTCCCCTCGCATCTCCAGTTGCCGGGTCGAGGCAAGCAACCCCTAGCACTCTTAGCTGCCGGGGAACGAGTAGCCGGCTATGAACAGCCGGTGCACCAACAACCCGCCTCGTAGCGGCCGCCACCAAGAGGTGTCGGCTGCCGGCAGCCGGCGTAGCCGTGGAAACACGCTGCCCCCGTAGCGAGAGCTAGAGCGGTCGGTCCCGCCTGTTATCCGCCCCGAACTCTCGGCCCGGCTTGGGCCACGGGTCCCCCACAGCGAGAATGACGCCCACGTCCACATCGACCGGCTCGCGTAGTCGGCCCTCCTCGAGGAGGAGGGATCGATTGGCCCGACATGCTTTGGCCCCTGGATCCGCAACGAGCTATTCCCGACCGGCTTCATGCTCCCCCAGGGCACCCTGAAGTACAATGGGGCCGCCAAACCCGAAGACTGGCTGATCGACTACACCATCGCGGTCGGCATAGGTAGGGGGAACAAGCGCGTAGCCGTCTGCTACGCTCCCCTCATGCTGATCTGCTCGGCCCGCACCTGGCTCAACAGCCCAGCGGCCGGCAGCATCAACACCTGGATGTACTTCGGGGAAGCCTTTGTTCACAACTTCACCGACACTACAAGCGCCCCGGCCGTCCCCGTGAACTGGCCATGTGCGTTCAGGGGCTGGATGAGTCCCTTCGTGACTACCTCACCCGGTGGACCGAGCTCCGTAACTCGTGTGAGGGGGTGCACGAGGTGAAAGCCATACAGTACTTCATTGAAGGCTCATGACGACACTCCTCTCAAGCACAAGCTCCTGTGCTCCGAGCCGGCTACGCTAGCCGAGTTCATGACCAAGGCAGACAAGTACGCCATGACCGACTCCGCCATTCGGGTCAAGACGACCCCGCTCACCAAGGCAACACCGACGCCGGCGGAGTCCCGACCGGCTACTGACAACTAGCAGTCGCAGAACAACAAGCGCAAGAATGATCAACTCGACTCCCACTACGGGAGCCGGCATGTAGCCACCATCGAGGAGCAGGAGCCGGCTGCCCAGTCTTGCAGCCAGTGCCAGCACACTAGCAAGGCTGCCTGGCAGCCCAAGTTCACATTCAAGCAGATGCTCGACCTCCCCTGCAAGAACCACTCTAGGGCCAAGCCCTCCACGCACACACTTCGATAGTGCAACTTCTCACAATGACTGGCCCGAGGGGATGACCTTATGGCTCCCCCCGCGCTGCTCGTCCACACGCCGGCCACGGCACCAGCTGCTGCCCCGGCTCTAGCCCAAAACGACGGTCGCCTACACGACCAGTTCCCCAACCAGGACGGTTGCTACGTCGTCTTCACCGGTGAAGACACGAGCAAACATGCTCAACGCCGGCTCCATCGGGAGGTGAACGCCACCATGCCGGCAACTCCCTAGTTCATGCACTGGTCGGAGAAGCCGGTTACCTAGAGCCGCGCAAATCACTCGGGTGTAATGCCAAGTGCAGGAAGCTATGCCCTGGTCCTCGACCCCACCATCGCCACCGAGAAATGCACCTGCCACTTCACACGGGTGCTATTTGATGGTGGCAGCAGCATCAACATCCTCTACCTCAACACGATGCACAAGCTGGTTCTGAAAATAGAAGACCTGGAGGCGAGCTGGATGGTTTTCCACGGCATCGTGCCGGGAAAGTCCTGCTCCCCTGTTGGCAAGATCAAGCTTGACGTCCTCTTCGGTGTCCCTGCCCACTTCCACCGCGAGACGGTATTGTTAGAGGTAGTGGACCTCGAGAGTCCCTACCATGCATTGCTGGGCCGATCGGCCCTCGTCAAGTTCATGGTGGTCCCCCACTACGCCTACCTCAAGCTCAAGATGCCGGCCCCAAGGGAATCATCACCATCACGGGTGACTACAAGATGTCGCTCGAGTGCGCTCGAGATGGCAGCCGGCTGGCCAAGGCCCTAGAGATAGCCGAGGAAAAGCGGCAGCTCGACCGACTCGTGGCCCTTGCTGCCAGCCGGCTGACCGTGCCGACTCCTCCCTTGTAGTCAGTCGGCGAGGCCTCCTTCCAGCCGTCCAAGGACACCAAGCAGATCCCGCTCGACCCGACCAACCCCGCACAGTGCGTCACCATCGGCTCCCGCCTCGACAGCAAATAGGAAGGCGAGCTCATCGACTTCCTCCATGAGAATTGGGACATCTTTGCGTGGTCCCCCAAGGACATGCCAGGTGTTCCGAGGAAGTTCACCGAGCACAAACTACACGTCCGGCCGGACGCCAAACCGGTTAAGCAGCCCCTACGCCATTTCTCTGAGGAGAAGCGGCGCACTATAGGAGAAGAGATCGCTCGGCTACTTGCGGCCAGTTTCATCATGGAAGTTTTCCATCCGGACTGGCTGGCCAACCCAGTCCTGGTGCTCAAGCAGAACAAGACTTGGCACATGTGCATCGACTACACCATCCTGAACAAGGCGTGCCCCA
Organism: Hordeum marinum; assembly: GCA_022496015.1. Lineage (NCBI taxonomy): Eukaryota > Viridiplantae > Streptophyta > Magnoliopsida > Poales > Poaceae > Hordeum > Hordeum marinum. Next base: position 60,075,900 of record CM039677.1, read on the forward strand.
AGGACCCGTTTTCCCTGCCGCAGATCGATCAAGTCATCGAATCCACACCCGGCTGCGATTTGCTGTCTTTCCTGGACGCTTACTTCGGCTACGACCAAATCAAGCTGGACCCGGAGGACCGGCTCAAGACCTCCTTCATCATGCCTTTCGGGGCCTACTACTACATCACCATGTCTTCCAACCTGAAGAACGCAGGCGCCACCTTCCAGCAGTGCATGCAGAAGTGCCTCCTGCCTCAGATAGGGAGGAACGTCCACGTCTACGTCGACGACATTGTTGTCAAGACCAAGAAGCACTTCAGCCTCCTCAACGATCTCCCGGAGACCTTCGTGAACCTGCGCGAGTACAAGATCAAGCTCAACCCGGAGAAGTGCATCTTCAGCATCCCAACCGGCCAGCTCCCGGGTTTCTTCGTGTCCGCCCGCGGCATCAAAGCCAACCCAGAGAAGAACAACGTGATCGAGCGCATGCCCAAACTGACCCAGCTCCGCGATGTCCAAAAGTTCACCGGCTGCCTTGCCTCGCTCAGCCGGTTCATCAGCCGACTGGGGGAGAAGGCCCTGCCCCTCTACGGGCTCCTTTGCAAGACGGCTCTGGTCGAGCCGGGCCACACGAAAAGGTCGGGCGTGTTTGACTGGCCTGACGAGGCGAACGAGGCCTTCCACGGAATCAAGCGGGTTCTCACCCGTGCGCCCATCCTGGCCGCGCCGGCTGAGAAGGAGCCCCTGCTCGCCTACATCACGGCAACCACAAGCGTCATCAGCGTTGTCTTGGTGGTCGAGCAGTCGGAGGAGGGCAAGTCCCTACCGATCCAGCGCCCCGTCTACTACCTCAGCGAGGTGCTCTCCACCTCCAAGCAAAACTACCCCCATCACCAGAAGATGCGCTACGGCATTTACTTCGCCTCCAAGAAGGTCAAGCAATACTTCCAGGAGCACACCATCACCATGGTGAGCACGGCCCCGCTTGGCAAGATCATGAACGGCCGGGACTCGAACGACCGGATCGCCAAATGGGTCATCGCCCTCACCGACCACAAAATCCGGTCTGAGCCGTGTACCGCCATCAAGTTGCAGGCATTGGACGGCTTCCTCATCAAATAGACGGAGACCGAGTTCGTGCCACCTCCCCAGACTCCATGCATTGGCGCATGCATTTCAATGGCTCAAAAATGAGGACCGGTGTCATTGTTTTCTCACGACAGATGCCATGGGTAGGCTTATCGAAGGTGGTTGGGGCCTGAGGACGCCGACGGGCTCCGGGTGCGGGATTAGGCACAAGCGGTGGAGACACATGATGTACCCAGGTTCAGGGCCCTCCGTTGGAAGTAACACCCCTAGTCCTTCTTGGTCTAGTTGATGGATGGGTATGTTTACAAGGTTGCTCCTAGAGTTGTCGTCTAGAGGAGAAAGAGGGAGCAGCCGGCTCACCTTCCTCTGCTATGAGGGTGAATGTGTAGGAGGTGTCCCGTGGGTGTGTGTGCGTGAGACTTGTCGTTCCCGTTGCATGAGGGGATTGCAGGGTTTTATAGGCCAACCCCCGGCTTACAATACTCTTAAGGTACAGAATGGGGGGACCCGACTGGCAGCCTCTCCGGCTGGCCAGGGGGTCCTGCCTCTTGAGCCGTCTCGTCACCCGTAGGGTCCACCGGCTGTGCGGTCCCATCGCTCGCTGGGGCCCGCCAGCCGGCTCCGCGATTGGCCCTCGCTCACCTGCTATGGCCCGGGCCGCCCGGGTGGCGTCGTCTTGCGCCAGCTGGCCGAAGTGTCCGGTGTGGCCGGCTGCACTGTAGCCACGATGGAGCAGGTAATCGAGTGGGCGGAAGCATGCCGACACTATTCCCCACCCGATCACGGTCGGCTAAGGTCAGCAGTACGACCGACCGAACTATAGCCATGCGCACCCGCGCGTCAGCGATCACTGTGGCTATATTAGCGCCCGTCGTGGGGGTACCGTCTTGTCACCGTACCCACGTGCAAAGGGATGGGACAGGAGCTTGTCTGCCCCAATGGTCAACAGAGGAGGTGGCCTGAAGGCAGCCGGCCATGCCTAGCCGGCTAGGGGCCGAGCCGGCTCCTCAGAAAGCCGTCCTCGATCCAGCCGGCAACGTGCCTGCCGGTCGTGCGCCAGCCGGCCGGGAAGCAGCCGGCCATGTATTTTTTCTTGAAGCGGGGGAGAGAACCCTGTTGCTTTGGCCTACCCAGGAGTAATAACCCCATTAGTAGTCCCTAAAGCCGGTGAGGGCCCGTGTTTGCCAGACGGAGGGGAGCCGACGGCTTCCCCCCCGCGGTACCCGCCTCCGACACGGAGCCGAACAGCCAGCCGGGTCGGCGGCCTCTCCCGACTAATCGGGTTCCGACGCACCGCCTCGGGACCCGAGTTAGGCTATAGCGTGCCACGCGGTGAGCAATGATGCCGTGGGTCTCTTACACATGGGCATATGGGACGTCGCCCTGGGCCTAGCCCGCCAGGCCTCTAGCGTAGCCCAGGAGGCGTCGGGATGCAGGCCGAGATCTTCTGCGCCCCGACGCGGGGGTTACATCCCAGGTTGCCCATGCGCACACGGAGATTCCGGGGGAGTGGGCGCAGTTAATCCCCACGTCCCCCGGTCGTGGCCTCCCCATTTAAAAGGGGAGGGGGAGGGGGCAGAGGGTGGAAGCACCCGCACCCCATTTGCCCCCTTTGTCTTCCTTCCCTTCGTCTTTTCCGCTCCCTCGCACGCCGCCGTTCTTCTTGCTTGCGACCCTGCTCACACGCCCTCCCATGCAGCCCTGCCATCGTGATGGCCGAAGGATGCTTGGGGAGCTGGGCCGGCTCCGTGGTCACGGAGGCCACCATCGCGAAGCTCCACCACGCGCGCATGCTGCCGTCGGCGGAGCGCATGACTGCCCACGCGTCGGGCGATGAGGTGGTGCCCGAGCCATAGGAGGGGGAGTTTGTCATCTTCTCCTGCCACTTCTCCCATGGATTCGGGCTTCTGGTGAACCACTTCTTCCATCTTATGATGGACACCTTCGACCTCCAACCGCGCCACCTCGACCCCAATGCCATTCTCCACATTGCAGGCTTCGTGATGCTGTGTCAGGGTTAACTGGTTGGGGACCGCCCACGTGGAACCGCACTCGAAGAGCTCGGCCGACTCGTGGAGATGAGGAGTGGGAAAGGGATGGTCACCTCCGATCTGGTGGCGGCCTTCATCGCGCGCCGGGTGCTGCCTCTCCAGATGAGGCTACACCGGATCTGCGACATGTCGGGCGGCCGGGACCCCTGCCGGCTGATGACCGTTGACCTAACACCGACTCAGGTGGTGAAGCGGGTGAACGCCATCACGACCTTCAAGCTGGTGCCGGCGACGTGGACCTTCGGCAAGGAGCCGTATGACCGGCACCATCGAGCACCCTTGGTATGTTCAGTCGAGGCGACCCTTCTTGTTTGAACCCCTCTAGCCGGCACCCGATCTTACTTTTCCATGTTAACCGTAGTTGTTCGTGCTATAGAACACGCTGCATGGCCCGCACCCCGAGATCTTCGAGGCAGAGCGTGACCATTCCGACTCCGAGGACTACGAGCAGGGAGGCCCGCCCGAAGAGGGGGTCGATTCCTCAAGGGAGGCCAAGGAGGCGGCCGACTCGGGAGCCGGCGGGCCCAGCATAGCCGGAGAGCCTAGCGCAGCCGGTGAGTACCCTCCCAGCCCCACGATCAGGGATTGGACCGATGATGATGACGATGACGATGATGATGATGTTCGGATTTTGAACGCGCCTCCCCCCTCAATTTAGCAAGGCTGGTGTGAGCGGAGCGAGGAGCGAACGGCTCGTGCCCCGAAGGTCAGGGCCACCAGCCTGCGGAAGAGGCCAACTCAGAAGGAGCCGGCAGCCCCGCCGCCGGCCCGCAAGCGTGTCAAGGCGGTCGTGCCGAAGCCGTCGGCGCGCACCAGGCGGGCTCTGCCCATCGTCACCGGGTAAGTGACCATCTTCTTGCATGGGTTCCTTTCCAAGTTGTGTGTTGGCATGTGTTTGACCCCTTATGTGCTTCAGGTACCCCATCAAACTCCATGACATGGAGTCGATGGTCGACCCGACGGAGGCCGTCAGCCGGCTGGCCCGCGAGCATGCGGCCACGCAGCGCGAGGAGAAGAGGAGGCTTGCGGAGCTGCAGGCCTCGAAATCCGGAGCCCAGGGCGGGGCCTCGCGCTCCGGGACCTCGAGCGGCAGGAGGCGGAGGAGGTCTGCGGACCTCGCACGAGTGTCTGACTCGGCGACGGAATCGACTCGCATGTTGAGGCCCCCGTCGAGTGAGCCGTGTGGGGCGGCCATGGAGCCGGTTGCGCCTTCGTCTGCAGAGGAGGCGGGCCAACCGGGGGCGGCGGCTATGGAGCCGGCCCTCGAGGAGACCCGGCTGATGGTGTCGGACGTGATGTCACCCACGGCCGAGCCGGCCCGGGTCGACGTGTCGGAGGTCCCGATGGCTCCGGAGGCGCCAGGCATGGAGATGGAGGCACCATCCGTCATGATCGTCGTGCCGAGCTGGCAGGGGGAGGAGGCGGCACCAGCACCGAGTGAGGGGCAACTAGGGGCCGATTCCCGTGCATTTGCCGTTATCAATCCTCCTCCGGTAGCCGGCACCATGACGAATGTCAGGATGGGTGGTGAGGATAGCCGGACCCGGAGGTCCATGCTGGATGTGATCCAGGACTAGGAGGCATTGGCACACGTCCCTACCCTCCTGTCTCCCCCGGCAGGCGGCCCGGTCCCCGCGCTCGGGGAGCTGGGGAGTGTCGTGGAGCGGTGCCGCCAGGAGCTGGCCCGGTTCGCGGAGGCGGCCGACAACACCCTGCGGCGCACGGAGGTAAGCTTCACTTGTGTTTGTTAAAATTTTCAGTGGGAGCGCACGAGCACACCCACTGGGTGTAGCCCTCGAGATGCGGGCCGGCTGACCGGCTGTGGGGCAGCCGGGCCGGATCTCCTTGTGCGCATTCTGACTTTGGCCTCTTGTGGCAGGCGGGGAACGCAAGACGGCAGGACCTGTTCGATGAGGCGGTCGCCATCCACAACCGCGGCAAGCATGGCTTCTATCGGTTGGAGGAGGAGCTAGCGAGGGTGCGAGGTATGTTTGGTCTTGTGGGGGTGCGTAGCCCTCGGGAGCCGGGCCGGGCCAGGAATGTCTTCCTGACACTGGTTTTGCTTCGCAGGGGAGCTGACCACCCTCCGAGAGGAGAAAGCCAGGGCGGTCTCCGAGCAGGACTGGCTGGTGCAAAGCGTCCAAGCGGTCACCCAGGAGAGGGACCGGCTGGGTGCCCTGCTGGTGGATGGGCAGGCGGCTCAAGACCGCCTAAGAGCCGACGTAGTGCGGGAGGTGACGGCCAAGGAGAAGGCCATCAAGGAAGCGGCTGACGTCACCCAACGGACCGCCGCCCTCCAAAACAAGGTGACCCTCCTCGAGAGGACGCTCGAGGAGCGCAGGGTTTCCCTCGTTGAGGCAGAGGCGGCGCTGGTGTCGGAGCGGGACTCGTCTCTCCACTTCGCCATCGAGCTGGACGACTCCTTCGAGTGTAAGTATTAGTTTTTCTTTTTGAACCGGCTACTTTCTTCTTGTCCTTGAGTTGCCTTCTTCTTATTCTTCCCTTTCTTCTTTAGGATGCTTCCCAGAAACCCAGCACCATGCTGAGCGTACCATCGAGGAGCACCAAGAATATCTGCGGGGGCGCGGGCGCAACATTGAGGGGGATGCCGCTTGGGACATGGCGGAGCTCGGGTTGGCCATAGCAAACTAGCTGATCCACCTCGAGCGGAGTGTGGAGCGGTTGAAGACGGCCGGCAAGGAGGTCATCGCTGCCTTGTGGCTAGGTCGTGGGGCTCCAGAGAGTCGCGTGGCCTTGTGGCTAGAGAACACCATGGCCTAGCTCGAGGTCTGGAAGGCTTCAGTGGCTCGAGCCAGCATGCAGATGGCGCTCCGGTTCGTCACGTCGTGGTACCATGGCGTCGACCTAGACCGGTTGTCCACCATGAAGGACGAGCCGACCAAGGAGCGGGTGGCACGCGAGCCCATTCTTGTCCGTTGGGCCAACGAGCTCGCCACGTACGTCGACCCGGACGAGCTCCTACCGGCCCTTGGCAAGGATGGCAATCCGGTAGCCAAGGAATCCTTCGGCAACCCCCAGGGTCTGGAGGACGAGGAGGTCGCCGATGAGAGCACTGATTCCAACACTGATAGTGGCGGCAAGATGGCTAGGACCACGGAGGCTGCCCCGAAGGCCATGAAGTCCGACCCAAAGGCCGCGACCACCTCCGGGCCGAACGTCGAGCCGGCTAGGTCAAGCCAGATGCCCTGCTTGAAGCAAAAATGCACCAGCCACTACTAGGAAAAGGGCTATAGATAATATGGACATTAATGGCGCACCACACATGTGGTGCGCCACTACTATATAGCAATGGCGCACCATGTGCCGGTGTGCCATTAGTGTGATGGACACTAATGGCGCACCACACCCATGGTGCGCCACTACTAACAAACTTTTTTTTCCAAAACTAGTAATGGCGCACCAGCGCACAGTGCGCCATTACTAGTTATAACTAGTAACGGCGCACCACTCACCAGGTGCGCCACTACTAACATTTTTTTTACTTTTTTTTTCATAACTAGTAATGGCGCACCAGTGTATAGTGCGCCATTACTAGTTCAAACTAGTAATGGCGCACCACACACACGGTGCGCCACTACTAACATTTTTTTATTTTTATTTTTGCAAAACTAGTAATGGCGCACCACCTAACTTGTGCGCCTAATGGCGCATTTGTAGGTGGTGCGCCATTAGTAACCTGGGACCAGCTAGATATTTTGGACAGCCACCTACCACACTCACTTTTCCCACTTCATTCTCTCCACCTCCTCCTCCAAGCTTGTCTCGGCTGCCTCCTCCTCCTCACCTCATTTGCACCATAGATTCATCCAAATTAAGTGGTTAAATTACCTTTTTTGATAGGTAAGTAAGGGGAAAGCTTTCTTTATGTTGTAGATCTACTTTTTTCTCCCTCCAACAATATGCACATGCACTTTTTATGGCCTAGCTAGATCTATGTATGTTTGTGGTGTTGCATATGTTTGTGGTGTTACATATATGTTTGTGTTTGCAGGTACCGATATTTGAAATGCGATAGTTGCCAATATTTTGCCGGAATGTTGATTCATTTCCGTTTCGGCGAGAATTTGGCACTATGCATTTTTTTGGTCCTATTTTTAGGCAAAGTCATGCCAAATTTTTTCTTGGTTCTAAAATATCGTTTTGCTCTACCCCGCAGGCGACCATGGTCCGCACGATGACCGAAGGCATCGTGAATAGGTTTTTGAGCTCCGCGAAGGCCGAGATGCTTCAAAAGAACGTGACGGAGATAAGATGTCCGTGTCAAAGATGCAAGCTGAGGAGCCTTATGGACCCGGATTCCGTACAGGTGCGGGACCACTTGCTCTTGCGTGGTTTCATGGATGGCTATCGGTGGCAAGGTGTTGAAGATGATTATGAAGTCATCCATGGGGGGCGGGCAAGAAATGAGGAAGGGCATGAGCAAGACAACCGCGGTGAGGGCGGGCGAGAAGACGAAGAATCTCTAGGACATGATCACGAAGTAGATGCAGTACACAGTCATCATGTAGAAGATGCCAGACATGATGATGAGGAAGATGCCGGAGCAGACGAAGGGCATGATCATGAAGATGAAGATGCCGGAGCAGACGACGATGGACCATCGATGGGCTGGGTGCAGGAGCCTCATATTCAAGAGCTGCTTCTCAAGCAGATGGATAACACAAGAGATGCCGCCCGAGAGAAAGCCAAGCTGTATCAACTGGAGATAGACGCGGTTACTCCATTGTATGAAGGATGCACGACCGAGGATACTCGCCTGAAAGTAACGCTCATGGCTCTGGAGATGAAGGTAAAACACAAAATGACCGACGCATGCTTCAACGAGAACATGTCATTCTGGCACGAACGTCTTCCCAAGGGGAACAAGTGCCCGACCAGTTTCGAGGAGGCAAAGAAAATCGTGTGTCCTATGGATTTACCGCACGTGAAATACCATGTGTGCATGAACAATTGCATCATTTATCGGGACGAGCACGCGGAGCCTACCATATGTCCGGTGTGCGGCGTCACTCGATACAAGAAGAGGAAGAAAGCTCCTCGAAAAGTGGTGTGGTACTTTACGATCACTCCTCGTCTGCAGCGGTATTTCGCGGACCCTAAGGTAGCAAAGCTCCTGCATTGGCATGCGGATAGGGAGGAGAAGAAGCGAGAAGATGACGCAAATGATCCGGAGATAAATAAGAAAGACAAGATGCTGAGTCACCCTAAGGATGCGAGCCAGTGGCAAGCGTTGAACTTCAAACACCCAGAATTTGGGAACGATCCAAGGAACATCATGCTGGGCGAGAGCACCGATGGAGTCAATCCGTTTGGCAGCCAGAGAAGCACACATAGCACCTGGCTGTGTTTGTGTGGATGTACAACCTTCCCTCCTGGTTGTGCATGAAGAGGAAGTACATTCACATGAGTATGCTAATTGAAGGGCCGAAACAACCAGGGAACGACATCAATCTGTATCTGGGGCTGCTGAAAGAGGAGCTAGACACGATGTGGAAAACGCCAGCCAATACGTGGGACGCCGCAGAGAAAGAACATTTCCCTATGGGAGCCGCACTGCTCACGACGGTGCACGACTACCTCGGTTACGGATATGTCGCGAGGCAGGTGGTCCATGGATTTTCTGGATGCGTCAGGTGCTTGGATGACACAACGTATCGCCAGCTAGATAGAGATCCCGGGTCTTCGAAAACCGTGTTCATGGGACATCAAAGGTGGCTTCGCGACGATGACTCATGGAGAAAACGCAAGGATCTGTTCGATGGTGAAACCGAACCCCGAAGACACCCGCATACGAGGAGCGGCGAGGAAATAGACAAGCTGTTGAAAAATTGGAAAGAGTGCCCCCCGCCGGGAAAGGCGCTAGAGTCGGGAAAGAAGCAAAAGGTGCTAGAGCCGCTGCTGAAGGTATGGAAAACGAGGTCTGTTTTCTGGGACTTGCCGTACTGGAAGATATTCCGTGTGCCTCACAGCCTTGATGTCATGCATATCACGAAGAACGTGTGCGAGAGTGTTCTTGGTACCCTGCTCAACATGCCAGAGAGGACCAAAGATGGGCCGAAAGCAAGGGCAGACTTGAAATCAATGGGCATCAGGGAGGAGCTTCACGCTAATAATGATGATGATGATGAGGCGAAGCAGGACACGGAAAGTCGTCACAAAGGCAAAAAGGCCAAGAAGACCGGAAATGACTTCCCTCCCACGTGCTTCACTCTAAGTCAGGAGGAGATCGATCAGTTTTTCACCTACCTCGTAGGAGTAAAACTTCCTTACGGATATGCGGGGAAGATAAGAAGATACCTAGACTCAGCGAAGCAGAAGTTCAGCGGGATGAAGTCTCACGACCGTCACGTGCTGATGACGCAGATACTTCCAGTTGCAATCCGTGGGATCATGGACGCGCACGTCCGTGAAACGCTATTTGGCCTATGAAACTTTTTTGACGTCATCTCTCGGAAGTCGGTTGGCGTGAGGCAACTTAGAAGGCTACAGGAAGAGATCATGGTGATACTATGCGAGATTGAGATGTACTTCCCGCCCCCATTCTTCGACGTTATGGTGCATCTGCTGGTCCATATCGTGGAGGATATCATCCAACTCGGGCTGACGTTCCTGCACAGCATGATGCCGTTCGAAAGGATGAATGGTGTCATCAAAGGATACGTTCGCAACATGTCACGTCCAGAGGGAAGCATAGCCAGGGGCTTTCTGACCGAAGAGTGCATCTCCTACTGCACGAATTATCTAGGCATCGAGAACCCCATTGGTCTTCCCGTCAACAGGCACCTCAGCAGGCTCGCTGGATGGGGTCACCGTGAGGGTCGCCGCGAAATGCCTGTCGACTTCGAGGGTCGACTCGCCGACTTTGAAAGAGCAAACCTAATCACGCTACAACACATAGACGTGGTCGATCCTTGGGTGGTAGAGCACAAAACCTTTATTGAGAAGACATACAATGACCGAGGCCAACAGAGGACGGACGGAGATATAATCAAAGAGCACAACTCATGTTTCATGCGTTGGTTCAAGAAGAAGCTTCTATCGTACCCTTTACATGAGGATTCTTCCGCGGAAGAACAACTCATATTCGCCTTGTCACAGGGCGTCGAGCACAACCTGATGACCTATGAGGCGTACGATATCAACGGCTACACATTCTACAATGAGGGAAAGGACATGAAGAGCGATGGTTATCAGAACTCCGGGGTAACGATGGAATCCTACACCAGTAACGACAAGGACAGATACTACGGAAGGATCGAGGAGATCTGGGAGCTGAGCTACGCTGGAGAGAAGGTCCCGATGTTCTGTGTCAGATGGGCCAAGAGCGTCCTAAAAGAAGACTGGTATTTCACCACCATGGTTATACCCAAAGCCAAATCCAAGACCGCGGGCGCAAACGCCACCGCGAAAAATGAGCCATGGGTATTGGCTTCCCAAGTGGACCAATGCTTCTTCATTACCGACCCATCAAAGCCTAGTTGTGTTGTCGTGAGGAGAGGCAAAAGGAAGATCATCGGAATGGATGGAGTCGCCAATGAGCAAGACTTCGACAAGTACGGCGACCCGAAGATGGAACATGACGACGACGATGAAGGACCAGCATACACCACAAGAAGAATCATGACCACCCTACCTAAAGGACGTCCGTTCAAGAGAACAACTCCATTTGTGAAAAAGAAGGGCAAGAAGATTGTGAAAAGATAGCTAGCTAAGATCGATTGTATTTAAATTGTAGTCTTCATTTCTTGATTGTATTTCGACATATGAAAATGACATTTCTTCTGTTCTAGTCCTCATGAATATTTATTTATGTTTATTCTGGTATTGAATTTCTAACTCACAAAAAGTATTGAATTTGTTAATATTTTTTGAACTCATGAATATTTTAAAATTTCATGGGCACTTTTTGAATTCATGAATATTTTTACTGTAAAAATCTTCTACAGCAGAGTTTCTCACTTGATTTGTGGCTTGCTTGTCATAATTCCGTTCAAAAACTTATACATATGATGATTCTCATTCAAAACATAAAGCATGGTTCTTTCTTTATCGAAAAAATACAAGCTTCTGTATTTGCATGATTTTGAAGAAAATATTTTTGAGATTTTTTATCTTTGAGTGGGGAATAGTTTTGCTTTGCTTTGCGAGCTCCAAAAACATGAAAGTAATTAATAAGTTCAGTCACGAGACGTCCATGACTCTAATACTGATGGGAAAGCAATTCCTTCATTGGATAATGATTTTGCAGGTACCCCGAGAGGCCCTTGAGTTTGCCGGAATGTCGATTAACTTCCGTCTCGGCAAATTCGGGTACTCCATATGTCCTATTTTCAGCAAAGGTCATGCTGAAATTTTCCGTGATTTTTAGCATGACTTTGCTAAAAATAGGACATATGGGGTACTTGCGACTAATGCATGGGCCGGGGTTTGAATTCCCCTAGTCGTTTTCTCCCTACTCTGCTCTGCCCACATTTACCTAAACTTCGAATAAGCATCAACCATATAAACCAATCCGGCAACAGAATATAACCCCTAAACATAAGCAAATGTTCCAGTTCAAAAGAACAGGGGACCATCATGGTTCCATCAAACATTTTTTTATAGGAACCAAGGCATGTTTATCCGCACCATGAGGCCAGTCTGAGACTGGGAACCCTCACATATATCATCAGACTGCAAAGGACTCAAACTCCTAGATGGAAACATTTAGTGTGACCTTGCATTGCTGGGTTGCAAAGAACCACAACACATAGCAACCGGATCATGAAGATCCACACCATGAGGCCAGTCTCAGACTGGAAACCCTCACATATATAATCAGACTGCAAAAGACTCAAAACTCCCATAGCTGGAAACATTCAGAGTGACCTCGCATTGCTGGGTTGCAAAGAACCAGAACATATAGCAACCGGATCATGCAAGATCCACACCATGAGGCCAGTCTCAGACTGGAAACCCTCACATATATAATCAGACTCCAACGATAACTAGGGGTAAAGACAGCTAGGCTAACTACACAAGTTCAATCCAACAGTACCCAAAAGTTGTGACAGGTGTATCCCCGAGACATTGTCATCAGAGACTGACACATGTCATCGAAGACTGACGCTCAACTTGCCTGCGAAGGCCCAGTTGTACTTGCATTCTCTTCGATTAGCTTTTCCACAATTCTGAAAAGATTGAATATAAACATAAACTTTTATGTAGTCACAAAAGAAGATAAACATAAACTGATATGTAGTCACAAAAGTATATAAAAACAAACTTTTATGTAGTCATAGAACTACATAAACATAAACTGATATGTAGTCACAAGTATCTTACGTGAGGATCTCGAGGTGTTCCTCGTTGTCAGGTTCCAGGGCAAAGGAGAGAAAGACCAGCTCGGAAAGCCAGTCACGTGAGGTTCAAGAACTCAAGGCACAAGTGGCGCGGATTCCGGAGATGGTCTAAGAGCAAGTGCAACAACAACTGGAAATGACGCTCACCGCAATTGTGCCTACCTTGATTCAGGGGCTGCAGACGTGGATTGCGGGCGACCAACAGGGGCCGCCCCCGGTTCCCAGCTTCACGGCCAGCAATTCGCACAACGCGCAGGCGACGCCATTGGTGTCTCTGGCGGAGGCGGTATTGGTGTCTCCGGCGCCGGCACGGGCATTGGAGCTTAATGCACCCGGGTGTACGCCGGCCGGCACCTCGGCAGCAAGCGACCCCTCCGTCAGTTGCACGCCTGCCGTTGCGGTGCCTTGACATTAGCCGAGCTCGACGCCATCACGGTAACTAATCCTCTCGGCCGATGACTTCATCTCCTTGCCTTTGACTGGGCATCCTTGACGCCCTACATGTTTTCGCAGGGCGCCGCCGACGTTCCATGCACTCTCCTGCACTTCATGGGTGGCGAGTTGATCGATGTCGCTAATGGCAGAATCGTTCAACTGGGCAACCCCATGTTCCACGATAATCCGATGCCACCCACCGTGTATAGGGTTGAATTGGTTTGGGTGCTGCCAGGCTGCGACGACTTGTTACCTCCGATTCGACCCGCTGGGGCCGACGAAGATGATGTGATGACCCTCAGCGCCTGCGTAAGCTGGCCCCTGCTTTGGCCGAAGAGCCAGATTCGTTTTGGGGAGGGGGACACCACCCCAAAGACAACACCGCTAGTCGTGCTGGTGCCAAGCCATGGCAAGACCGCCGCAACGCTACCGGACATGCCGGACATGCATATGGCACAGGATCCGGACATGCATGTGGCACAGGATCAGGACGACGGTACATTTACCAATGTCGATAAGTACTTTGCCGAACATGGGTACGATGACGAATTCTTCAGGCCTCCTTCTCAAGAACCCAACCCTGCAAAAGACGACCGCGATCCAGCTGGTACCACGGAGAAACCCAATTGCAATAGGCATCGTCTGGCGTTCAATTCTCAGGAGACGCCTCTAGCTTCCGCCTTGACCGAGCCTCAGATAGCCGAGGTGCGAAATATTATCAGCCCCAACACACTCAAGAAGGCGGTCTATGAGCAGAACTCGATCCCATTACAGCAGAAGAAGAAGGGATGGACAAGAAAGAATAACAAGGGCGGTGCGAGCCAGCCGGCATCGAGTACGATCCGTGCTCAGGATGGGCCACCTTCACCTAAGGATATCTCGAGGAGGGTGCATGTGGCGGGTAGGCCGATGATACCGACTAATCTGCTCAATGCTGCAACCAGTGCTATGCGGAGTCTGCATGAAAGTGTTCTTTCTTTGGAGAAGCGGCGTCTCTCCGAGAATGATGTGGCATACCCGGTTTTCGTGGCCAAGGTGCTAGAGGGCAAGGGCTTTGTGGATAGCACCATCGGGGGTACGATTGTCTTGCGGTTTGATGACATCTTCGCTATGTTTAACCTTCATCCGCTGCACTACTCCTTCGTTCGGCTATTTTCGCTGAGTATGGAAATGCGGATCATTAGATACAAGACCCCGAACATCGTGATAGTTGACCCCTTCTACATGCGTGCCAAGATCTTGGGCAGCGCTGGGGACCGGCAAGTCACGAGTTCACACCTCGAAGGCGTCATTCTGGCAAACCCAGATAAGGATAACTTCCTCGTGCCTTACTTTCCCGAGTAAGTCATCCCCTCACCGCCCCGTAACATATGATTTCTTAGATTTCGATCGTTCTTTTTTTTCTAACATTCCGTGTTTTGTGCAGTGACACACATTGCACACTGATCCTCTTAAGCCCGAAATATTCCATGGCCACGTATTTCGACTCGGACCGTCAGTCGAAGAAAGACTACACAAATATCAAGAAAGTTCTTGATGATGTTCTCCCCGGCTATGCCAGATCTGGAGGTACCTTCAGCAGGACAATTTGTAGGTACGGCAAGCATGTGTTCACCCACAATACGATGTTCCCCTGCGTCAAGCAGCCGCCTGGCAGTCAGAAGGATGCCTACTATGCCCTTCATCACATGCGGGCGATCGTACGGGACTAGCATCACCTTCTTCTACCAAATAATCTCAAAGATTGGGCCACACGCTTGTCGGCAATCCAGGACACGAACATCAAACAAGAATTCTATCGCATCTAGTCGGAGTTTGCGGAAATCATCCATCAAGATGTCCTTCGTATCTCGAGGCAGTTCTACCTCATATATTAACCTTCCAACAGTGAGATAGAAACAACGCTACAAATGCAGGCTGACAACGCCCGCGATTTCATGACCATCACGAAAGACGGCGGCTTCATCCACGCTCCGGTCCCTGAGTCAAATCGAAAGTAGTGTTGCTATGTAGTTCTGAAATGTCGATTGCCTCATGTTGTAATATTAAACTTTAATGAACTTGTATGTCTCTTTGGTTTGGATAGTCGTTCAACTTATATGTAATCGATGCTATTTATTAGTAGGACCATGAATCGTGCTATTAATGTGTTGCTTTTCTGTTCCGATCCTTTTGTTGCATACTTATATATTGCTTATGTATTGTCTGTGAATCGCTACTAACATTTTGTTTGGCTAGTGCATAGAGATGCCGTCGTATGTCGTGTACAAGGGTAAGGTTCCCGGAGTCTACGATGATTGGGAGGAGTGTCGGAGACAGGTTCACTGTTTCAGTGGTAACAGTTACAAAGGGTACACCACTAGGGCGGAGGCGAAAGCTAGATATGCGCGCTATCTAGCGGGAGAGAGGAGGGAGCGTTGGAGGAACCGGATGATGACCAGTTTCATCGCGATGACGCTCATCGTGATGACCGCAACTCTCGTCTATGTGATGGTAGTTTAGATGATCGATATCGACTTGTAATGTGAAGACAAACTCGCTAGTCGCGGTCTCGAGACTTGTAATGTTCTAACTTTGTTCGGTATTTTAAATTTGGAGACTAATATGATGAATTGTATTCGGAGACTAATCTTCTATTGTATTCGATAAATCTGCTGTTTATATGTTGTGCTGTCTATATTATATGCAATAATATGTTTTGTAACCTATGCAAATATCAGAAAAAAAAAAATCCCTAATTATCATACTAGTGGCGCACCACTCTGCACTTTAGTGGCGCACTACAGTAAGCACACTAGTGGCGCATCATCTACAAGTGCGCCATTAGTAAGCCAGAGCACAAGGTAAATATGGCCCCCTGGGAGGCATACCAATGGCACACCGTGTGATATACTAATGGCGCATTCCCTGGTGCGCCATTAGTATCTGGTATACTAATGGCACACCAGGGGTGCGCCATTAGTATTAATTACTAGTGGCGTCATGCTAGTGGCGCACCTGTAGTGCACCATTAGTGGCCAAAACAGGTGCGCCACTAGCAGGCCTTTTCCTAGTAGTGAGCGCACCCTTGGCGAAGTTCGTGCCGTTGTCGGTATTGATGCTGTGGGGGACGCCATAGCAAACCGTGATGTCATCGATGAACCGAACGACCGTGGGGCCATCTAGCTTCTTGATCGTCCTGACCTCGATCCACTTGGTGAATTTGTCGATGGCCACCATCAGATGTGTCATGCTGCCTCGTGCGGTTTTGAACGGTCCCACCATGTCCAGCCCCCAGACGGCGAAGGGCCACGAGAGCAGGATGGTCTGGAGGGCCAAAGCCGGCAGGCACCTTTGCGTGCTGAGGCGCTGGCAGCCTTCGCACTCGTCGAACAACTTCTTGGCCTCCTCCAAGGCAGTCGGCCAGTAGAAATAGTGGCGGAAAGCCTTGGCCACCAGGGTTCTAGAGGCGGCGTGATGCCCGCACTCGCCCTGGTGGATGTCGAGGAGGATCTCCTAGCCCTTTTCTGACTCGACACACCGTTGAAAGACACTGGAGTTGCTACGGTGGATGAGCTCACGATTGATGATGTTGTTGGCCGAGGCCCGACGCTGGATTTTTCTTGCTGTGGCCTCGTTCGGAGGGAGCTCACCGCACAGAAGGAAAGCCAGGATGGCTGGGCCCACGAGGGAGCCGAGACGGGGCCCGGCTCGGGAGCCCCCGAGCCTAGGTGATCAGTCCTCGGGACCTGCTCGCCAACCCCGAGGGCCGGCTAGCCAGCCCCCGAGTTGGGGACGGTAGGAGGGTCATCGACTGCCATCATGACTGGCACGGCGTCGGAGCCGACTGCCTCGGATACAACTGACTGGACCGATTGAGACGGCGCTGGCAAGGCAGCCGGGGTGGGAGGAGCCAGTGGCGAAGATGCCGAGGGAGTAGCCAGAGCCGCCGATGGGCCGGCAGCGTCGGCTGGTACGAAGATGGACTCTGACTCTAGGGACGGCTTGATCGGTGGTTTGAGCAACCGCTCAAGGGAGACGCTGGCTAGGATGGCCTGTCGGGTGGAGCCGATCATTGCTAGCATGTCGGCCGCCTCGTTGTCCTTCCACGGGATGTGGTGGAACTCACAGCCCTCAAAGGATCCGGTGAGTTCCTGTACGAGGAAGAGGTAGCTGGCCATGTTGGCGTCCCTGGCATCCCATTCGCCAGAGATCTGCTGCACCACGAGGTCGGAGTCACCGAAGCATAGGATGCACCTGGTGCCGATCTCCTTGGCGAGCCGGAGGCAGTTGACGATGGCCTCATACTCGGCCATGTTGTTGGAGTGGGGAAAGTGGATCTATAGGGCATACTTGAGCTGGTCGCCTTTTGGGGAGGAGAGGACTATGCCAGCACCCACGCCGGTCCTCATTTTTGAGCCGTAGAAATGCATGCGCCAATGCGTGGAGTCTGGGGGAGGCGGCACGAACTCGGTCTTCGCCCAGTCGACGAGGAAGTCGGCCAATGCCTACGACTTGATGGAGGTAGGTGGCTCGTACCGGATTTCGTGGTCGGCAAGGGTGATGACCCATTTGGCGATCCGGCCGGTGGAGTCCCGCCCGCTCATGATCTCACCGAGTGGGGCCGTGCTCACCACGGTGATGGTGTGCTCCTAGAAGTACTGCTTCACCTTCTCGGAGGTGAAGTAAATGCTGTAGCACATATTCTAGTAGTGGGGCTAGTTTTGCTTGGAGGCAGAGAGGACCTCGCTGAGGTAGTAGACGAGGCGCTGGACCGGCAGGGACTTGCCCTCCTCCGGCTGCTCGACCACCAAGACAATGCTGATGACTCGTGTGGTCGCCACGATGTAGGCGAGCAGGGGCTCTTTCTCAGCCGGCGCGGCCAGGATGGGCACACGGGTGAGAGCCCGCTTGAGTCCGCGGAAGGCCTCGTCCGCCCCGTCGGGCCAGTCGAACACACCCAGCCTTTTCGTGTGGCCCGGCTTGACTAGAGCCGTCTTGCGAAGGAGCCTATAGAGGGGCATGGCCTTCTCCCCCAGCCGACTGATGAACCTGCTGAGCGAAGCAAGGCAGCCGTTGAACTTCTAGACATTGCGGAGCCGGGTCGGTTTGGGCATGCGCTCGATCACGCTGATCTTCTCTGGGTTGGCTTCGATGTCGTGGGAGGACACGAAGAAACCCAGGAGCTGGCTGAATGGGACATCGAAGACGCACTTCTCCGGGTTGAGCTTGTTCTTGTACTCACGCAGGTTCGCAAAGGTCTCCCGAAAATCGTCAAGGAGGCTGAAGTGCTTCTTCGTCTTGACAATGACATCATCGACATAGACGTGGACATTCCTGCCTATCTGAGGCAGGAGGCACTTCTGCATACATCATTGGAAGATGGTGCCTGCATTCTTCTGGCCGAAAGACATGGTGATGTAGCAGTAGGCCCCAAAAGGCGTGATAGAAGAGGTCTTGAGCTGGTCCTCTGGGTCCAGCTTGATCTGGTGGTAGCCGGAGTAAGCATCTAAGAAAGACAACAAATCGCAGCCGGCCGTGGAGTCGATGACTTGATTGATCAGTAGCAGGGCGAACGGGTCCTTGGGGCATACCTTGTTCAGGCTGGTGTAGTCGATGCACATGCGCCAAGTCTTGTTCTTCTTTAGCACCAGGACTGGGTTGGCCAGCTAGTCCGGAGGAAAAAATTTCATGATGAAACTGGCTGCGAGTAGTCGGACGATCTCTTCTCCTATAGTGCGCTGCTTCTCCTCAGAGAAATGGCGTAGGGGCTGCTTGATCGGTTTGACGTCCGGCCGGACGTGTAGTTTGTGCTCGGCGAACTTCCTCGAAACACCTGGCATGTCCTTGGGGGGCCACGTAAAGATGTCCCGATTCTCACAGAGGAAGTCGACGAGCTCGCCTTCCTATTTGCTATCGAGGCGGGAGCCGATGGTGACGCACTGCGCGGGGTTGGCCGGGTCGAGCGGGATCAGCTTGGTGTCCTTGGACGGCTGGAAGGAGGCCTCTCCGATCGACTGCGAGGGAGGAGCCGGCGCGGCCGACCGGCTGGCAGCAAGGGCCACGAGCCAGTTGAGCTACCGCTTTTCCTCGGCTATCTCCAGGGCCTTGGCCAGCCGGCTGCCATCTCGAGCGCACTCGAGCGACATCTTTTAGTTACCCACGATGGTGATGATTCCCTTGGGGCCCGACAACTTGAGCTTGAGGTAGGCGTAGTGGGGGACCGCCATGAACTTGACGAGGTCCGGTCGGCCTAGCAGTGCGTGGTAGGGACTCTCGAGGTCCACTACCTCAAATAATAGTGGCTCGCGGCGAAAGTGGTCAGGGCCGCCGAAGAGGACGTCAAGCTTGATCTTGCCGACAGGGGAGCAGGTCTTTCCCGACACGATGCCATGGACAACCGTCCGACTCGCTTGTAGGTCTTCTATTTTCAGCCCCAGCTTGTGCATCGTGTCGAGGTAGAGGATGTTGATGCTGCTGCCACCATCAATCAGCACCCATGTGAAGTGGCAAGTGCGTTTCTCGATGGCGATGGTGGGGTCGAGGACCAGGGCATAGCTGCCGGGACTTGGCATTACAACGGGGTGAGCTGCCCGGCTCCAGGTGACCGGCTTCTCTGACCAGTGCATGAACTGGGGAGTTGCCGACATGGTGGCGTTCACCTCCCGATGGAGCCAGTGTTGAGCATATTTGCTTATCTCTTCACTTGTGAAGACGACGTAGCAACCATCCTGGTTGGGGAACTGGTCGTGTAGGCAACCGTCGTTCTGGGCCGGAGCCGGGGCGGCAGCTGGTGCCGGGGCTGGTGCGCGGACGGGCAGCGCGAGGGGAGCCGAAAGGTCGTCCCCCAGGGCCAGTCGTTGTGAGAAGCTGCATTGCCGGAGCATGTGCATGGAGGGATTGGCCCCAGAGTGGTTCTTGCAAGGAAGGTCGAGCATCTGCTCGAACGTGAGCTTGGGCTGCTAGGTAGCCTTACCAGTGCGCTGGTGCTGGCTGGAAGACTAGGCAACCGACTCCTGCTCCTCGATGGTGGTGTAGGATCGAAAGTAGGTCTAGAGGGGGGTGATTAGACTACTTGACCAACTAAAGGTTTTGCCTATACCAAATTTTATGGTTGACAGTTTTTAGCATTTCATGGCAAATCAAGTACACCCTATACATGCAAGTCTAAGAGTATATAGCAGTGAAAAGTAACAACAAGCATGTATAGAAGGGATAGGGTAGGAAGATCAAACACAATTGTGGACACGATGATTTTTCCCATGGTTCCGATAGGTGGCGCTATCGTACATCCACGTTTATGGAGTCTTCAACCCACGGAGGGTAACAGTCACGAGAGTCCATGGAGGGCTCCATCCAAAAGGGTCCACGAAGTAGCAACCTTGACTACTCCATACGGCTTCCGTCCACGAAGGACTAGACTCACTATGGGGTAGATCTTCATGAAGTAGGCGATCTCCTTGCCCTTACAAACTTCTTGTTCACTCAACAACACAAAGTAGGAGGCTCCCAAGCGAGACCTAACCAATCTAGGAGGCACCACCCTCCAAAAGGTAATAGGCTCGGTAATGATGATGAACTCCTTGCTCTTGTGCTTCAAGATGATAGACTCCTCAACACACAATCTCTCTCTCATGGGTTTGGCTTGGTAAAAGAGATAGGATTGGTGGAAAGCAACTTGGCGAGGCTAGAAATCAAGATCCATATGATTAGAGTGGAAGATCTTGACCTCAACACAAGGGTAGGTGGTTCTCTCTCAGAAAATTTGATATGATAGGTATGGAATAGTTTTGAGTGCTTCTGTTTCGAGTGAGTGGTGGTGAAGGGGTATATATAGGCATCCCCAAAAATCCAACCATTACACACAAAATGACCAACTTGGTGACACTGATGTGTTAATGTCGGTGGTACTGAAGTGACCAAAAGGTGGCAACTTTTTAATCTCGGAGGGACCGATATACAATTCTCGGTTGCACCGATAAGGTGGCCAACTGTCAGATTCCCAATCTCGGTGACGCTGATACAACATTCTCGATGGAACCGAAAATGTGAATTTGCGTAACAGACAGTTGGCAACCTAAACTCGGTGGCACCGGTATGGAATCGGTTGCACCGAAGTGGCTAGGGTTTGGCATAGTCTGTCTAGGTACTGGAATCGATGGCACCAAAGTGGGATAGTTGGTTGCATCGATTTTGAGTGTTGGGTATAGAACAGACTTTGGTGGGAGAGTTATTTGGATGTTTTTGGCAACTATCACTTGTGCACGTTCGAGCATATTGTTCACCAACAAAACCTTAACCCCTTTTAATAGTATTGGCTTTCCTATGGACTCAAAGTGATTTAGCACAAATATAAAATGTAGAGTCCTCCTGCTTGAAGCTTGGCCAACCTATTTCCTTGCATCTTGGGGTTTCTCCACAATCTCCTTTTTGCCAATCCTCTCATTGAACATTCCCTGAAATATACTTAGTGGAAACATTAGTTCAATGACTTATATGTTGTTATTAATTACCAAAACCACCAAGGGAGAAAATGTGCTTTCAATCTCCCCCTTTTTGGTAATTGATGACAACATATAGATCAAAGCTTCGACATATGATAAAATCAATGAGATTAATCGTCGCTTTGAGAGGTATGTGATAAGCAAGAGCTCCCCCTAAATTTGTGCATTATTTTGAACTTGCATTTGAATGCAAATGCACAATTGATTAGGTATATGGGGTACTTCTTCCATGTCACATACAACTTGGTGGTGTGCGAGAATAATTAGAGTGAATAACATGGCACAACACACATAAGTAAGGGTGAATGATCATCTCATGAGCATTAAGATGATAGGAAATAGTAGCATCACCCATAACATAGTAGCATAACACAAACACAAAAGTATCTCACATCAAATCAAAAGAACAAAATGTTTTTGAAAATCAAGTAAAAAGACAAATCTCTCTCTCGCTCGAAGCCTATAGATCTATATATACTTCTCCCCTTTGGCAACAAGTTACCAAAAAGTTCAAAGGCATACATCTAAGTGTTCTTGGGAGCATCTCCTCTGGTTGTTGATGAAGGAGTCGAGATGATGACGTCGGCGAAGATCTCTGCAGATGTCGTAGATGGAGCTGGAGTGGTCATTGATGGAGCTAATGTTGATGGAGCTGATGGAGCTATTGGAGCTGGCACTGTGGCTGATCTGTCCTGAGTAGTGAATTGAGTGCTTGTCCCTAGAGGTGATTCCTCCTCTTCATCATCATCATCCTCATCTTAATTAGAAGAGACCCGTAGGATCTGCACAGAGTCAACTTCATGCTGAAGTTCTATGACTATCTTCGTCAACCCATGCACTTTATCAGTAAGGGTCTTGATTCTGGTCTCAAAGATCCTGACAAGACTGTTTTGGTTATCCGGAATCCCCTTAATGTCCTTTTGCATGCTCTGAACAGATGATATCAGCAAATCCATTTGCTCACTCCTGGATCGAGGGGCTTGTGCACTAGTGGCTCTCACTGTCTCTGCTGCTTCCTGAGCTATAGCAGAAGTCGGATGATCAGCTTCCATCACCACGACGTTGTCCTCTAGATCTGGCTATAGGGGCAAATGTGGGTGATCCAGGGAAAAGATGTGCTTCTCCAGTCTTGAGTTTATGAGCATCTGGATGTAGGGTGCATAACAGCATGAGCGCTTCTGATCAACAACAACCCTCTTGATTGTCTCTACAATTAAGTCCATGACTCTGATCCTGGTGTGAGTGTCAAGATGGATCAACAGGTTGATGGAGTGGCCTCGGATCATCTTGTCATCTTCGGACTTGGGCATCAGGGTATGCCTCAGAATGGTGTTGATAGTGCGTAGGCCAGCCCGGAGAAAGTGAATGGACCCTAGCTGGTGAGACTTCACTTTGTCAGCAGGGATCTCCTTATACATGTTGGCTATAACATTGTGACTAGCCTTGGATTCTGAGTAGACATCCAGGTCACCATCCAGTGCTTCAGGAACTCCTAAGATCTCTACCCATTCCTCAACAGTTGATTCGTATCGGGCACCTTCAGTCATCCACACAATTCTACCATCTCCGTAGAAGTGTGCAGTGGAGTAGAACTGCATGATCATCTCGTCATTCCATGCAGTGAATTCTTTGCCTATGAATTCATCAAGATCAATGCAATGGAAGTTGTCCTGGACACTTGGAAAGCAGTCCTCATTCTCCTTGATGTACTTCCAATCAACGTATCGCATATCGCTGACAGCTGGACTCTTGTCAAAGAGCACAGTCTGATAGAAGTCCTGCCGCTCCTTGGTACAGAACCTGTAGTCCACAACTTTTTTCTTTCTTTGGGCATAAGGATCAATAGCTCGCCATGCCCTCAGTCCTGAGTCCTTCCTCTTCTTCATGTCCTCAGCTAATGGATAGCTGGCATTATGAGCAGGGAGGTGTGGTCTAAGCTTCATTAATGTTGTTAGATCATCATCAACTTCAGCTTTGGAGGATTCCCTTTGTTCTTTTCAGAGGCTGGAATCTGTGGTCCTCTTGGGCTTCTCAGTAGCCTTCTTGGATGTGTTGGTTTTGGGCATAGCATCAAACATCAACTTCCTTGCCTTCTTATTGGGAGGAGCCTTTGCTGGCTCAACCTCCTATTCCTCAGCATCAACAACTTTTGGATCCTTAAACATGGAGGTAGGCCTGCCAGTCACATGAATGATCCTCTTCATGGACTTTTTCTTTCCTGCCTTCTTAGGCATAGCTTTCTTGGGGATCTCAACAGAAACAGTTGCTCTGGCAGTCTCATAAGCCTTGAAGGTTGAAGCTGGTGCATATATTTTGTTGACAACCCTTCTAGAGGAAGTAGCTTCAGTTGCAGCTTTCTTGGTAGCCTTCTCTTGCTTCTTAGCAAGAACTTCCTCAGGGACAAAGTCTGAATCTTCTTCTTCCGAGTTCAACCTCTTTCTGGTTCTGGTGGTAGCCTTGGGCAACCCATGTGAGCTGGGGGTGCCTGGATCTAAGAATGATCTGGGCTCTGGGCTTGTGCCTAAACTCATGTCTGCTCTCTGCTCTGACCTGTTCTGACCGTCTTCTGAACCTGACATGCTGACCCTATGAATAGAGTGTAGATGAGCAGAAGTAGATAAGTCATCCCAAAATGAGGTTATTTTTGAAATTTGAGCAATGAGTTTTTCAAAGGTTTTGCAATTTGTCACATACATATTGGTACAGACGAAATGAAATTTTCGGAGGGGCCAAGACAGACCAACTCCTTAACAGGAATTTGGCAGCCTTTTCGGTAGGACCGAAAAGAGCCACTTGGTTCCACCGAGTCAGTTCTCTGCAACACAGAAAAGTATATCGGTGAGACCGATATTTTTGTTTCGGTTCCACCGAGATGTATCGGGCAGGCAGCAAAACCCTAGAAAATCCATCTAACTCGAGATTTTGCAATTTCTAGTGGATAGATGAATGAGCAATAGGTGGCTTATAGAGAAAACAAGGTCTAATGCACAAGAATCAGAATGGGAGCGCACTAGAGATCGAATCTGTACCCTAGCTTGACACGGATCCTCTACGGCGGCGACGTTGGTGTAGATTACATCGACGGAGGCGATTCCCAGCGGCGGAGGAGCTCGGGAAGTCAAGGGGATGACCAGGGGTCTTTGGAACGGCAGCTTAGGGTTTTGGAGTGCGACGTATGAAGATGAAATTTCAAAACGTCAGGGTCCAGAGTTATATACCCACCACTATCGGTGACACCGATTCTAAGTTTTTGATGTCACCGAGTGCCTCAACTGTCAGCTGACAGGGACACTTGGTGTAACCGAGAAAATGGAATTGGTGATACCGAGATTGAAAACCAGATCAACCCTAGGCAATCGGTGAGACTGAGATTTTGGTGTTGGTTCCACTGAGTTGCACCTGGGAGATTTTAATGGTCAGTCTTTGTCGATACGGAACTCCGAGTGCTCCACACACAGAGGGATCGAAAAGCAATTGTTCAAATTTTGTGATGCAGCATGAATGGAAAATGAGGTGAGAAAGCATAGATAGCTAAAGAGTGGTCTTAGGCATTCTTATCCATCCAATTGGCAAAAGATAAATCAAAAGCCAAATAGCAACAATTGGACATCCTCGAATGAGAAAATAAATGCAGACCAACATGCTCACACAATAAGATGTCAAAAGAAGTCATGACGAACATGCACAAACACACTAGCATCTAACAAGCACTTGGGCGATGACAAAGTCATCTAACAGAGTATTTGACTTAGGAGCCAAGTAAGATTACTTGATCATAGGTCATACTCATCGTTTAAGCACAAGTGGGTTACCACTTTTTCATAAAGCATTTAATGTTGTCACATGTTAAGAGATGCTTCGACTCAAGAATTAGAGTAAAGGCCCCCTTAATGTGACACCCCTCGTAAGAGGGATAAACTAACCTTGGGTTTTGTCAATGAAAACTTCATGTTGGTGAGGTAGTTGTGGATGCGCAATGTTGATGAAGATCACCAAGAGTTGGGAGCATCTTTGTTGTTTCCTTACTCCTCTCACCTACATGGGTTAGTCCCAACATACAAGAGACAAATACAAGGATATCTATGGACATGGAGTGCAAAGCATGTGTTATGATGTCCATTGATTTGTTGATTACCTTGTCCCTTGCTCACCTTTGAGGGAATGTGTGACTCCTTGAACTATTGCATTGAGTTGATGTTGAGTGCAAAAAGTTCTTGCCAATAATGAATGTGAGTGAATTTCATTGGCGGAGTCACCCCTCAAGAACTTACTAGTTCTTTTTCTTGGGAACCCACATCATCACAAAGTAGATCATCTTCATCACTATCAAAATCAAGATACTCGGGGTGTGATACCTTGGGGCCTTTAGACATGAAGCAACTTCCACTCCCTTCATTTGGTGAATCAAATAGATCGTAGGAGTTGGTAGTCACTAGAGCAATTCCGACAACACCATCATCTTGACTATAGTCGGAGTCGGAGTGACAGCTTCTCTCAAAGTTGTTGTCGGAGTCAGAGCCGGAAACCCATTCACCAACATGAGCTTGATGTTTTCGTCTTGTGTAGCTCTTGGTGTACTTGTCCTTCTTCTTCGAATCTCTACTTATCCTTGAGTGTCTTCATTCATAACGATCATCTCTACTCCTTCTCTCTCTTTGTGGTCATTCATTCCTTGAGCTTCCTCTTCGAGGTGACTCTTCTCTTCTTTTGTAAGGAGCCGTGCACTCATTTGAGTATTGTCCGGGCTTCCCACAATTGTAGCAATTGCGGTCATGACTTGACGAACGCTTCTCTTCTTATCTTGAGTTGGAGTTTCTTTCTTTGCTTCTATTCTTGTAGAACTTGTTGAATTTCTTGACCATGAGGCTTATTTCTTCATTGGTGACAAGGTTGTTTCTTGAAGTTGTGCGAGCATCACTTGTGGCTTTGTAAGCACCGCTAGACTTGTGATGAAGCTCTTCTTTATCTTTGAGTGTCATCTCATGACCAACAATCCTTCCCATGACTTCCGTAGGCTTGAGATCTTTGTAGTTTGGCATCATTTGGATTAATGTGCACATGGTGTCATATTTCTCATCCAAAGCTCTAAGTATCTTCTTGATGATGAATTTGTCGGTCATTTCTTTGCTTCGGAAGCCGGCAATCTCATTGGTGATGAGAGCTATCCTAGAGTACATCTCTGCGACTCCTTCACCATCCTTCATCTTGAACTTGTCAAGTTGACCTTGAAGAACATCTAAGTTGGATTCTCTCACGGCCTCGGTTCCTTCATGCATATCAACCAAAGTATCCCAAATCACCTTTGCATTCTCAAGACGGCTGATTTTGTTGAATTCTTCGGGGCATAAGCAGTTGAAGAGAATGTCACATGCTTCACGATCCGGTTCCTGTCCATCCGCAAAGAACTCACCTTGCAAGCCAAGATGAACAACAGCCCAAACGACGGGGTTATGACCAAGAATATGCATTTTCATTTTATGCTTCCAACTAGCAAAATTAGTGCCATCAAAGTACGGACCTCTATGGTGATAACTTCCCTCACTAGACGCCATACTTCTCCTAGGTTGTGAGACCTAAGCAATGGAGACCAATGCTCTGATACCACTTGTAGGATCGAAAGTAGGTCTAGAGGGGGGGGGTGATTAGACTACTTGACCAATTAAAGGTTTTTCCTATACCAAATTTTGTGGTTGACAGTTTTTAGCATTTCATGGCAAGTCAAGTACACCCTACACATGCAAGTCTAAGAGTATATAGCAGCGAAAAGTAACAACAAGCATGTATAGAAGGGATAGGGTAAGAAGATCAAATGCAATTGTGGACACGATGATTTTTCCCATGGTTCCGATAGGTGGCGCTATCGTACATCCACGTTTATGGAATCTTCAACCCATGGAGGGTAACGGTCACGAGAGTCCACGGAGGGCTCCACCCAAAAGGGTCCACGAAGTAGCAACCTTGACTATTCCATACGGCTTCCGTCGACGAAGGACTAGCCTCACTATGGGGTAGATCTTCACGAAGTAGGCAATCTCCTTGCCCTTAAAAACTTTTTGGTTCACTCCACAACAAGAAGTAGGAGGCTCCCAAGCGACACCTAACCAATCTAGGAGGCACCACCCTCTAAAAGGTAATAGGCTTGGTAATGATGATGAACTCCTTGCTCTTGTGCTTCAAGATGATAGACTCCTCAACACACAATCTCTCTCTCATGGGTTTGTCTTGGTAGAAGAGATAGGATTGGTGGAAAGCAACTTGGGGAGGCTAGAAATCAAGATCCATATGATTAGAGTGGAAGATCTTGACCTCAACACAAGGGTAGGTGGTTCTCTCTCAGAAAATCTGATAGGATAGGTATGGAATAGTTCTGAGTGGTTCTGTTTCGAGTGAGTGGTGGTGAAGGGGTATATCTAGGCATCCCCAAAAATCCAACCTTTACACACAAAATGACTAACTCGGTGACACCGATGTGTTAATCTCGGTGGTGCCGAAGTGACCAAAAGGTGGCATCTTTCGAATCTCGGAGGGACCGATATACAATTCTTGGTTGCGCTGATAAGGTGACCAATGTTTAGATTCCCAATCTTGGTAACGCCGATACAACATTCTTGGTGGAACCTAAAATATGAATTTGCGTAACAGAATGTTGGCAACCTAAACTCGGTGGCACCGAATGGAATCGGTTGCACCGAAGTGGCTAGGGTTTGGCAGAGTCTGTCTAGTTACTGGAATCGGTGGCACCGAAGTGGGATAGTTGGTTGCACCGATTTTTAGTGTTGGGTATAGAACAAAATTTGGTGGGAGAGTTTTGTGGATGTTTTTGGCAACTATCACTTGTGCACTTTTGAGCATATTGTTCACCAACCAAACCTTACCCCTTTTAATAGTATTGGCTTTCCTATGGACTCAAAGTGATTTCTCACAAATATAAAATGTAGAATCCTCTTGTTCGAAGCTTGGACAACCTATTTTCTTGCATCTTGGGGTTTCTCCACAATCTCCTTTTTGCCAATCTGCTCATTAAACATTTCCAGAAATATACTTAGTGGAAACATTAGTTCAATGACTTATATGTTGTTGTTAATTACCAAAACCACCAACGGAGCAAATGTGCTTTCAGGTGGCTATCTGCCAGCTCCCGTAGCGGGAGTCGGGCTAATCCTTCTTGCGCTTGTTGTTTTGCGGTTACCGGTTGTCAACAGCCGGTCGGGACGCTGCCGGCATCGACGTTGGCTTGGCGGGCGAGGTTGTCTTGACCCGAATGGCGGAATCGTCCGTGGCGTACTTGTCCGCCTTGGTCATGAACTCGGCTAGCATAGCCAGCTCGGAGCATAGGAGCTTGTGCTTGAGGGGAGTGCCGTCACGACAGCCTTTGATGAAGTACTATATGGCTTGCACCTCGTGCACCCCCTCATAGGAGTTGCGGAGCTAGGTCCACCGGGTGAGGTAGTCGCGGAGGGACTCATTTGGCCCCTTAACGCACATGGCCAGTTCACGGGGGCGTCCGGGCCGCTTGTAGGTGCCGGTGAAGTTGCGGAAAAAGGCTTCCTTGAAGTTCGTCCAGGTGTTGATGCTGCCAACCGCTAGGCTATTCAGACAGGTGCTGGCCGAGACGATCAGCATGAGGGGAGCGTAGCGGACAGCTACGCGCTTGTTCCCCCTGGCGATGCCGATCGCGGTGGTGTAGTCGATTGGCCAGTCTTCGGGTTTGGTGGCCACGTTGTACTTCGGGGTGTCTTGGGGGAGCGTGAAGCTGGTCGGGAACGGCTCATTGAGGATCCGGGGGTCGAAGCATGCCGGGTCAATCGAGCCCTCCTCCTCGAGGAGGGCCGACTGCGCGAGCCGGTCGATGCGGAGGCGGGTGTCATTCTCGCTGTGGGGGACCCACGGCCTGAGCCGGGCCGAGAGTTCAGGGCAGATAACAGGCGGGACCGATCGCTCCGGCTCTCGCTACGGGGGCGGCATGTGTGTGCGGCTGCGCCGACTACCGGCAGCCGGCACCGCGTGGTGGCGGCCGCTACGAGGCGGGTTGTTGGTGCGCCGGCTATTCACAGCCGGCTGCTTGTTCCCCAACAGTTGAGAATGCTGGGGGTTGCTTGCCTCGACCCGGCGGCCGGAGACGCGAGGGGAACAGGAGTGCTAAGTCGGCTGACGGCCAGCGGTCCTTATGCCCTCGCGCTCGGGACGGGGGCCTTCGGAGGCGGCGTAGCCCACCGCGAGCTGGTGCTGCTGTGCGTCTGCAGCGTCGATGAGGCCTTTAATGTGACGTTCCCGAGCGACACGCTCCTGGCCCTCCAAGGTAGCCAAATCCTTGTAGGCTACCTTGGCGGCCCACAGGTTGGCCGTAGGGGTGTCGTAGACGGGCATGTTGCCTCCCAAGATTTCAGCGACCATGCGACCGCGGTCGCGCACAGCCCCACACAGTTTGGGCTCGGTGCCAGCTAGGGTGAGACCATAGGCAGAGACGTACTCCCGCTGAGCAGCCTCCATGCGACGCCATGTGGCCACGAAGGGCGCTAGCATCCTCGATCAGGAGGCGGCGAGCCGCCTCCAGCTCGGCTGTGGCGACATCAGCGTTCATCGTCAGGGCGATGGGGGTGCTCAAGCCCCGAAGGGCCCCGCCGAGCAGGTCAGAGGTGCTAGTGCGAGCCGCGGCGGCGTCGGCCTCGGCCCGCGCACGACCAGAGGAGGTGGAGGAGATGATGTCCATTCCCCCCATGTAGATGCGTGAGCCACTGGATTGGATCGCAGCGAGCGCGCCCATAGCCGTGGGTGGGTCAGCACAATTGAGCACCTGGCTAGGGTACTCATCGGTGACCAGCGCTTCGGCCAGGCTTAGCCTGCCAAAGTGCTAGGTGAGCACGTCGATGTCGAGTGTGAGGTCGACGATGCTACCCGCATGGCCTATCGTAGCAAGCCCCACGAGCCCGCAGTTTCACCCGGAGCATGAATCCGGCTGGCGCCACGTATGGCCCCACGGTAGGAGCCAACTGTCGTCATTTTCTCACGACAGATGCCATGGATAGGCTTATCGAAGGTGGTTGGGGCCGGAGGACGCCGATGGGCTCCGGGTGCGGGATTAGGCACAAGCGGTGGAGACACACGATGTACCCAGGTTCAGGGCCCTCCGTGGGAGGTAACACCCCTAGTCCTGCTTGGTCTTGTTGATGGATGGATATGTTTACAAGCTTGCTCCTAGAGCTGTCGTCTAGAGGAGGAAGAGGGAGCACCCGGCTCGCCTTCCTCTGCTACGAGGGTGAATGTGTAGGAGGTGTCCCGTGGGTGTGTGTGCATGAGACTCGCCGTCCCCGTTGCATGGGGGGCTCGGGGGGTTTTATAGGCCAACCCCCCGGCTTACAATACTCTTAAGGTACAGAATGAGGGGACCCGGCTGGCCAAGGGGTCCTGCCTCTTGAGCCATCTCGTCACCCGTAGGGTCCACTGGCTACGTGGTCCCATCGCTCGCTGGGGCCCGCTAGCCGGCTCCGCGATTGGCCCGCACCCACCTGCGACGGCACGGGCCGCCCGGGCGGCATCGTCTTGCGCCAGCGAGCTGAAGTCTCTGGTACGGCCGACTTCACTGTAGCCATGCTGAAGCAGGTAATCGAGTGGGCAGAGGTGTGCCGACACTGTTGCCCCACCCGATCGTGGTTGGCCAAGGTCAGTGGTACGACCGGCCGAACTGTAGCCATGCGCACCCGCGCGTCAGTGGTCACTGTGGCTATATTAGCGCCAGTCATGGGGGTCCCGTCTTGTTGCCATACCCACGTGCAGACGGATAGGACGGGAGCTTGTCTGCCCCAATGGTCAACGGAGGAGGCGGCCCGAAGGCAGCCGGCAGGGGGCCGAGCCGGCTCCTCGGACAGCCGTCCTCAATCCATCCGGCAACGTGCCTGCCGGTCGTGCGCCAGCTAGCCGGGAAGCAGCCGGCCACGTATTTTTTCTTGAAGCAGGGGAGAGAACACCGTTGCTTTGGCCTACATAGGGGTAATAACCCCCGGCCTGGGTGTCGACATAGTCCTCTCCTCCCCAGAAGGCGACCAACTCAAATACGCCCTACAGATCCACTTTGCCGCCTCCAACAATGTGGCCGAGTATGAGGCCATCGTCCACGGCCTCCGACTCGCCAAGGATATCGGTATCAGGCGCATCCTATGCTTCGATGACTCCAACCTCGTGGTGCAGCAGGTCTTTGGTGAATGGGACGCCAGGGACGCCAACATGTCCAGCTACCGCTTCCTCGTACAACAACTCACCGGCTCCTTCGAGGGCTGTGAGTTCCACCACATCCCGCAGGCGGACAACAAGGCGGCCGACACGCTGGCAAAGATTGGCTCCACCTGACAGGCCATCCCAGCCGGCGTCTCCCTCGAGCGGCTGCTCAAACCATCGATCAAGCCTTCCCTAGAGTCGGAGTCCATCTTCGTACCGGCCGACGCTGCCGGCCCATCGGCGGCCCTGGCTAATCCCTTGGCATCTTTGCCACCGACTCCTCCCACCCCGGCTGCCTTGCTGGCGCCGGCTCAGACGGTCCAGCCATCTGCATCCGAAGCAGCCGACTCCGCCGCCGCACCAGTCATGATGGCAGTCGATGCCCCTCTTGGCGTCCCCAACTCGGGGGCTAGCGAGCCGGCCCTGGGGACTACCGAGCCGGTCCCGGGGACTGGTCACCCAGGCCCGAGGGCTCTAGAGCCGGCCTCATCTCGGCTCCCTCGTGGGCCTAGCCCATCTTGGCTTTCCTTCTGCGTGGCGAGCTCCCTCCGGACAAGGCCACATCAAGACAAATCCAGCACCGGGCCTCGGCGTATAGCATCATCAATCGCGAGCTCGTCCACCACAGCACCACTAGCGTCTTTCAACGGTGTGTCGAGTCGGAAAAGGGCTAGGAGATCCTCCTTGACATCCACCAGGGCAAGTGCGGGCATCATGCCGCCTGTAGAACCCTGGTGGCCAAGGCTTTCCGGCACAATTTCTACTGGCCGACTGCCTTGGAGGAAGCCAGGAAGTTGGTCGACGAGTGCGAAGGCTGCCAGCACTTCAGCACGCAAAGCCACCTGCCGGCTTTGGACCTACACACCATCCCCCTCTCGTGTCCCTTTGCCGTCTGGGGCTGGACATGGTGGGACCCTTCAAAACCGCACGAGACGGCATTACACGTCTGCTGGTAGCCGTCGACAAATTCACCAAGTGCATCGAGGCCAGGCCGATCAAAAAGCTGGACGGCCCCATGGCCGTTCGGTTCATCGATGACATCACGATTCTCTACGGCGTCCCCCACAACATCATCACCGACAATGGAACGAACTTTGCCAAGGGCGCACTGGCGCATTTTTGCTCCAAGCAGGGCATCCGACTCGACCTGGCGTCCGTCTCTCATCCACAGTCAGACGACCAGGTTAAGAGGGCGAACAGCGTAATCCTATCCAGCATCAAGCCCCGGCTCATAACGCCGCTGATGAGGTTAGCCGACTGCTGGGTTGACGAGCTGCCAGTTGTCCATTGGAGCCTCAGGACCACTCCCAATGGATCAACCGGCCACACACCCTTCTTCCTTGTGTATGGGTCCAAGGCGATTATTCCCACCGACATTGAGTTTGACTCGCCTCGGGTCACCCTATACATAGAGAAGGATGCAAAGGAGGCGAGAGAAGACGATGTTGACCTACTCGAAGAAGCCCACAAACTAGCCTTGAGCCGGACGACCATCTATCAGCAGAAGATCCCGCACTACCATAGCAAGCGGATCCGGTCACTCTCCTTCCGCGAAGTGAACCTGGTCCTCAAGCGGATCCAGTGGACAGCCGGCTAGCACAATCTGTCCTCCCCATGGGAGGGCCCATTCATCATTAGCGAGGCGCTGCACAACAATGCGTACTACCTAATAGACACCCAGAAGCCGTAGAAGTGCACGAGAGACGCCTCCGGCGAGGAGACCGAGCGCCCGTGGAACGCGGCGCTCCTCCGTCCGTTTTACTGCTGAAAAAACCAGTGTATGTATGTATCGTCCCCTCTTTGGAGCTTATGAATGCCATGGGTGCCCCAAGCCGGCTCTTGGGGCACGCCCTTTCCGTTTCCATTCAAGGTTTCATCACTCACCGGTTCTCCGACCCGGCTCCCCGGCCCGTGGGCTCTCCGGCTGGTCCTAGGCCGCATCCCCCAGAACCGACCAAGTAGTGTGAGCTAAACGAGCCCTCCCACCCCTCCCAGCTACAGACCGGCTCCCGGCTGTCCGGGTGACGGGGCCTCGGGGCAGCGATACTTAGCGCACGCGAAAAATCGATCGTAAGGGGCTTGATGGCTAGGTCCAGCCGGACCCCGTCCTCGCCTCTGCCACTCAACTTACCCAAAAGTCCCTCGTGGTTCCCAATTTTGGAACCGGTTCCCTCGAGGCGGACGCCCTGACGCAGCTACAGACTAGCTCCCGGCTGTCGGGCTGCCGGGGCCAAAACCAAAGAGGAAAAGGGGTCGCGCAGATGGAACCAAGGGGGACAAAAAAGGGATAAGGACGAGCCGGCATGAACAACAAACAAGCTCATCGGGCGTTCAAAACACAAGTTAAAAATAGTAAAGGCACATGGCACACGTTCATTACAATACAACCCCAGTGGGTGGAATTGAGTCTAACATGCAGAAGAAACAAAAGACAAGTAAAGATGCCCAAGGGCTCAGGCTACCGGCGTGTCACTAGTCGGCGGGCTGCCAGCCGGCTCGACGTTCGGCCCAAAGGTGGTCGCGGCCTTCGGGTCGGCCTCCATGGCCTTCGAGCAGCCTCTATGGTCCTAGCCGTCTTGCCGCCAATATCAGTTCTGGAGTCGGTGCTCTCATCAGCGACCTCCTCGTCCTTCAGACCTTGGGGGTTGCCGAAGGAGTCCTCGGCTACCGGCTCGCCATCCTCGCCAAGGGCCGGCAGGAGCTTGTCCGGGTCGACGTACGTGGCGAGCTCGTTGGCCCGGCGGACGAGGATGGGCTCGCATGCCGCCCGCTCCTCGACCGACTCGTCCCGCATGGTGGCCAGCCTGTCCAGGTCGACACCGCGGTACCATGACGTGACAAACCGGAGTGCCATCTGCGCGCCGGCTCGAGCCGCTGACGCCTTCCAGACCTCGAGCCGGGCCACATCGTTCTCTAGCCACATTGCGACACGGCTCTCAAGAGCCCCATGACCTGGCCACAAGGCGGCGATGACCTCCTTGCCGACCGTATTCGGCCGCTCCACACTCTGCTCGAGGTGGATCAGCCGGTTTTCTATGGCCAGCTCGAGCTCAGACATGTTCCAAGTGACATCCCCCTCGATATTGCGCCTGTGCCCCCGAAGATATTCCTAGTGCTCCTCGATGGCACGATCAGCACAGTGCTAGGTTTCTACGAAGTGTCCTAAAGAAGAAAGGGAAGAATAAGAAGAAGGCAACTCAAGGAAAAGAACAAAGCAGCTGGTTGAAAAAGAAAAACTAATACTTACGCTCAAAGGAGTCGTGCAGCTCGATGGCGAAGTGGAGCGACGAGTCTCGCTCCGACACCAGCACCGCCTCTGCCTTGGCGAGGGAGACCCTATGCTCCTCGAGCGTCCTCTCAAGGCAGGTCACCTCGTTTTGGAGGGCGGCGGTCCGTTGGGCGGCGTCAGCCGCTTCCTTGATGGTCTTCTCCTTGGCCATCACCTTCTGCACCATGTTGGCTCTCAGGCGGGCTTGAGCCGCCTGTCCATCCACCAGCAGGGCACCCAGTCGGTCCCTCTCCTGGGTGACCGCTTGGACGCTCTGTGCCAGCCGGTCCTGCTCGTAGACTGCCCCGGCTTTCTCCTCCCGGAGGGTGGTCAGCTCCCTTGCGAAGCAAAACAGGCCTCAGCAAGACATTCCAGGCCCGGCCCGGCTGCCTAGCAGCCGACCCGGCTCCTGGGGGCTACGCACCCCCACAAGACCAAACATACCTCGCACCCTCGCGAGCTCCTCCTCCAACTGGTAGAAGCCATGCTTGTCATGGTTGTGGATGGCTACCGCCTTGTCGAACAACTCCTGACGCCGGGCGTTCCCTGCCTGCCACAAGATGCGAAAGTCAGAATGCGCACAAGGAGATCCGGCCCAGCTGCCCCACAGCCGGTCAGCCGACCGCATCTCGGGTTCTACAGCCAGTGGGTGCGCTCGCGCACCCCCACTGAATATTTTAACAAACACATCCGGCCGCAGGGGGTTGTCGGCCGCCTCCACGAATCGGGCCAGCTCCTGGCGGCACCGCTCCAGGATGCTCCCGAGCTCCTCGAGCGCGAGCACCGGGCCGCCTGCCGGGGAGCCGGGAGGGTAGGGACGCGCGCCAACGCCTCCTAGTCCTGGATCATGTCCAGCTTGGACTTCCAGGTCCGACTATCCTCACCACCCGTCCCGACGTTCATCATAGTGCCAACTACCGGAGGAGGATTGATGATAGCGAGGGCACGGGAATTGGTCCCCAGTTGCCCCTCGCTCGGCGTTGGTGCCGCCTCCCCCCTGTCGGCTCGGCGCGACGATCGTGAAGGACGGTGCCTCCATCTCCATGGCCAGCGCCTCCGGAGCCACCGGGACCTCCGGCACGTTGACCTGGGCCGGCTAGGCCATGGGCGGTGTCACGTCCGGCACCACCAGCCGGGTCTCCTCGAGGGTCGGCTCCGTAGCTACCGCCCCCGGTCGGGTCACCTCCTCCGCAGACAAGGGCGCAGCCGGCTCTGTGGCCGCCCCTCGCGGCTCGCTTGACGCGGGCCTCGACATGCGAGTCTATTCCGCCACCGAGTCGGACACTCGTGTGGGGTCCATGGACCTCCTCCGCCTCCCGCTGCTCGAGGTCTCGGAGCGCGAGGCCCCGCCTGGGCTACGGACTTCGAGGCCCATAGCTCCGCGAACCTCCTCTTCTCCTCGCCCTATGTGGCCACGTGCTCGCGTGCCAGCCGGCTGGCGGCCTCCGTCCTATCGACCGCCGACTCCACATCATGGCATTTGATGGGGTCCCTGAAGCACATAAGGGGTGAAACACCCGCCAACACACAACTTGGAATGGAATCCACACAAGAAGACGATCACTTACTCGGTGACGATGGGCAGGGCCCGCCTGGCGCATGCTGGCAGCTTCGGCATGGCCACCTTCACCCGCTTGTGGGCAGGCGGCAGGGTCACCGGGCTCTTCCCCCGGCTGGTGGCCCCGACCGTTGGGGCACGAGCCGGTCGCTCCTTGCTCCGCCCGCGCCGGCCCTGCTGAACTGAGGGGGAGGCGCGTTCAAGATCCGAACATCATCATCATCATCATCATCATCATCATCATCGGTCCAATCTGTCCCTGATCGTGGGACCGGGAGGGTACTCACCGACTGCGCTAGGCTCTCCGGTTGTGCTGAGCCTGTCGGCTCCTGGGTCAGCCGCCTCCTCGGCCTCCCCTAAGTAATCGACCCCCTCTTCGGGCGGGCCTCCCTGCTCGTAGTCCTTTGAGTCGGAATGGTCGCGCTCCGCCTCAAAGATCTAGGGGTGCGGGCCATCTGGCATGGACTGTCACACAAACAACTACGGTCAGCACGGAAAAGTAAGATCGGGTGTCGGCTGGAGGCGTTCGAACAAGAAGGGCCGCCTCGACGGAATGTAGCAGGTGTGCTCGATGGTGCTGATCGTATGGCTCCTTGCCGAAGGTCCACGTCGTCGGCACCAGCTTGAAGGTCGTGATGGCGTTCATCCGCTTTGCCACCTGAGCCGGCGTCAGGTCAACGGTCGTCAGCTAGTAGGGGTCCCGGCAGCCGGACATGTCACAGATCCGATGCGGCCTCATCTAGAGAGGCAGCACCCGACGCGTGTGAAGGCCTCCACCAGATCGGAGGCGAACAACTCTTCCCTGCTCCTCATCTCCACGAGCTAGCCGAGCTCTTCGAGTACAGTTCCGCGCAGGGCGGTCCCCGACCAGTTCACCCTGGAGGACGGGGCGTTGACATACTCCGGCAACCGGATGTAAGCCCACTACGGGTTGGGGTTCTCACGTACAAGAATGTCCGGTGCCAGCCCTTGATGGAGTCAATGAGGCTGAAGTGCGGGAAGCGCGAACCACGACAACACACCGCCGCGCCCCGCAGGCGAACGGCTCCTCGGTGCTCTTAAGCGCCTTGAGGTAGAACAACACCTTGAAGAAGTCCACAAAGGGGAGCATCCCCGAGTAGCCCTCGCACAGCGTCACGAAGCTGGCAATGTAGAGACTAGCATTGGGGCCGAGGTGGTGCGGTCAGAGGTCGAAGGTGTCCATCAAAAGACAGAAGAAGTGGCTGATCGGAAGCCCGAATCCACAGGAGAAGTGGCAGGAGAAGACAAAGAACTCCCCCTCCTACTGCTCGGGCACCACCTCGTCGCCCGGCATGTTGGCGGTCACGTGCTCCGCCGACGGCAGCATGCGTGTGCGGCGGAAATCCGCGATGGTGGCCTCCGTGACATTGAGCCGGCCCAGCTCCCTAAGCATCCTTCGGCCATCGTGATGGCGGGGCTGCGCGGGAGGGCGTGCGAGCAGGGTCGCGAGCAAGAAGAACAGCGGCACGCGAGGGAGCGGAAAAGACGAAGGGAAGGAAGACAAATGGGGAAAATGGGGCGCGGGTGCTTCCGCCCTCTGCCCTCCCTCCCCTTTGAAATGGGTGGCCATGACCGGGGGGCGTGGATATTAACTACGTCGACTCCCCCGGAATCTCGACGCGCGCATGGGTAACCTAGGCAGTAACCGCCGCGTCGGGGCGCAGAAGATCTCGACCTACGTCTCGAGGCCTCCTGGGCTATGCCCAAGGCGACGTCCCATCTACCCGTGTGCACGGGACCCACGACATCATTGCTCATGGCGTGGCGTGTTGTGGCCCGACCTGGGTCCTAGGGCGGTGCATTGGAACCTGAGGTGTCGAGAGCGGCTGCCGACCCGGCTGGCTGTTCGGCTCTATGCCGAAGGCGGGTACCGCGGGGGGGGGGGGGGGAGCCGCCGTCTCCCTTTTGTCTGGCGGACGCGGCCCCCGCATACTTTGGGGACTATTGACAGGGTTATTGCACCTGGGTAGGCCAATGCAACGGGGTTCTCTCCCCCGCTTCAAGAAAAAATACGTGGCCAACTGCTTCCAGGCTGGCTGGTGCACAACCGGCAGGCACGTTGCCGGCTGGATCAAGGCGGCTGTCCGAGGAGCCGGCTCGGCCCTCGGTCGGCTGGGCGTGGCCGGCTGCCTTCGGGCCGCCTCCTCCATTGACCATTGGGGCAGACAAGCTCCCGTCCCATCCCTCTGCACGTGGGTACGGCGACAAGACGCCCCCCGACGACGGGCGTCAATGTAGCCATAGTGACCGCTGACGCGCGGGTGCGCATGGCTACAGTTCGGCCGGTCGTACCACTGACCTTGGCCGATCGCGACCGGGCGGGGAAACAGTGCCGGCACGCCTCCACCCACTTGATTACCTGCTCTGGCGTGGCTACAGTGCAGCCGGTCGTACCGAAGACTTTGGTCGGCTGGCGCAAGACGCCGACGCCCGGGAGGCCCGTGCCATAGCAGGTGGGCAGGGGCCAATCGCAGAGCAGGTTGGCGGGCCCTAGTGGGTAATGGGACTGTGCAGCTGGTGGACCCTACGGGCGACGAGACGTCTCAAAGGCAGGACCCCCTGGCCAGCCGGAGAGGCTGCCAGCCGGGTCCCCCCATTTTGTACCTTAAGAGTATTGTAAGCCGGGGGTTGGCCTATAAAACCCCCCGAGCCCCCATGCAACAGGGAGGACGAGTCTCACGCACACACACCTACGGGACACTTCCTACACTTTCATCCTTGTAGCAGAGGAAGGCGAGCTGGCTGCTCCCTCTTCCTCTCTAGACGACAGCTCTAGAAGCAACCTTGTAAACATACCCATCCATCAACTAGACCAAGCAGGACTATGGGTGTTACCTCCCATGGAGGGCCCTGAACCTGGGTACATCGTGTGTCTTCATCGCTTGTGCCTAATCCCGTACCCAGAGCCCGTCGGCATCCTCTGTCCTCAACCACCTTCAATAAGCCTACCCATGGCATCTATCGTGAGAAAACGACGACAAAGAACATGGTATTGAAGCACAAAGATAGAGAAGAAGCCATCTAGATACTAGCTATGGACCCGAAGGTCTGTGGTGAACTACTCACACATCATCAAAAGGGCAATGGAGTTGATGTAGATGCCCTCCGTGATCGTATCCCCCTCCGCCAGATTACCGGAAAGGCTCCAAGATTGGATATCTCGGGAATAGAGGATTCCGGCGGCGAAAAAGTTTTTTCGTGGCTCCTTTTGGTATTGGGGGAATATTTGGGAATTTATAGGCCGAAGAATAGTGTTAGGAGATCTGCTGGGGGGCCACAAGCCTGCCAGGCGCGGCCAGGGATGGTGCTCGCGCCCCCTAGTTTGT
Organism: Hordeum marinum; assembly: GCA_022496015.1. Taxonomy (NCBI): domain Eukaryota; kingdom Viridiplantae; phylum Streptophyta; class Magnoliopsida; order Poales; family Poaceae; genus Hordeum; species Hordeum marinum. The sequence continues at coordinate 60,115,686 of CM039677.1, forward strand.
GACCTCCTAGCAGGTCACTTGCCTTCCCCTCCAAGTCTGGTAGATGTCTTCTGGTCCAAGAAAAATCATCGTGAAGATTTTATTCCGTTTGAACTCTGTTTAATATTCCTTATCTGCAATACTCAAAAAACAAGGAAAAAACAGAAACTGGCACTAGGCTCTAGATTAATAGGTTAGTCCCAAAAATAATATAAAATAGCATATTAATGCATATAAAACATCCAAAATAGATAATACAATAGCATGGAACAATAAAAAAATTATAGATAGGTTGGAGACGTATCAACATCTGACTTGGTTCCCTTATCACTGGCGAGGTTCTTCCGTCTCTAATAGCTCAAACTTGCCAAGGGCCATCTTTGTGATCACTAGTCGTCCGATGCCGAGTTTGTTAGGTATTCGTATCCTCTGCTTATTCTGCTTCTTCTTTTCGGTAGCGGTTCGGCATCGGTACCTTCCGTAATGGTATTTTCCCCACTAGTGCCTTCCCCGCATGTACCTACCCCACCGGTGTTGGCGTCGCCATCGGTGCCGGCATCGTCGGTGTTGATTTCAGAGTCAGTACCATCATCAAGGCCATCCTGCAAACCTTGACTGTGCTTAGCAGACAAAAATTCAAGGTACTATTGTTCACCCTCATAATCCATCTCGTCTACATCGTGGTTAGAAGGCCCTGTTTCTTAAACTATAATAAAAATCAGTACTAGCATAAAAAAGGTCTATGGTTTGCCGGAATGCCATTTCCCAGCAAGTCCCGACACTCGATATGCCTACTTTCTAGCACAAGTCATGCCAAAAATTCACGGGAAATTTTGGCATGACCTTTGCTAAAAAGTGGACATATCGAGCACCTGAAATTCACCGGAACGGAAAGGAATCAACATTCCGGCAAAATATAGGCCACTCATTTCATTTACCCATCACATAACCATCATTGTCCAAATCACATGTCCACATATCATATAGGGTTCAGATAGCAACATTACCTTTAACTAAAAAAATCAAATAGCAACAATTCTGTTTTTTCTTTGAATACCAATAAAAATTCCTTGAATAAAATTTGACACCTAGCTCGGATTCATAACTTAATTCATCACCGCAAAAAAAATAACTACCTAGGGTTGATAACTAAATGTGATACATAGGGCTCATAACTAAGTAAATTAACCTAAGAACCTAATTAACCTACTACCCTAACTAAATAGATAACCTAATTAACCTACTGCCCTAACTAAAACCTAACTAAAGTAACCTAAGAACCCTATCTAGAACCCTAATGGCAGAGATAGAGGAGCGGTGGGGGGCTTACAGATGGTGCAGGGCGAGGAGGCAGGCCCGACGACGGTCGAGGTTGGGAGGGGAGGCCTCAGAGGAGGGAGGTGTGCCGCGTCGGGGTCGGGGCCTGGGCCGGGCGACGACGACGAAGGCGTGTGGCGTTGGGACTGGGGCCGAGCGACGGCGAGGGAGGCGTGCGACATCGGGGTCAGCGTCGGCGCTCAGGCTACAGCTCTGGCGAGGGTGAGGGCAGGGGCTCCGGCGACGAGGGGGAGAAGAGAGTGGGGGAATTAGGGGAGGAAGCACACAAGGGAAGCCCAAATGGGGGTTATGTGGAAGTAAAACGCTCTACTCCTACTTGATATACCTATAGTGCATTTTACAAAAACTCGCTACTACTATCACTCCTCTATTTTCTTTTGTTTTCTTTTCCTGTTTGTTTCTTCTATTTTATTCTCCTTTTCTTTTCTTTTCCTATTTGTTTCTTCTATTTTCCTTTCCTATTCATTTCTTCTTTTTCTTTTTTCCGAGAGCAAGAATGAAGGGAAGGTGATACAATTTATATAACTAAGGCGATATATATTGCATCATTTGACGGTTAAGTGTGTATACAATATAGGAACATATATATTACATCATTTGACCCATGCATAACGGTTAAGTGTGTACAAAAATAGGAAGATATAGATTACATCATTTGACCGATAACAGTTTCTCGAACAATGTTGATGTTTTTGTTTTTGAGTGAGCTTCTTTCCCTTAAGCTTCTTGTTCATTGACGAATAATTGAGCCCCTTGATAACCCACAAGTATATGGGATCACAACAGTTTTTGAGGGTAGAGTATTCAACCCAAATTTATTGATTCGACACAAGGGGAGCCAAAGAATATTCTCGAGTATTCGCAACTGAGTTGTCAATTCAACCACACCTGTAAGACTTAATATCTGCAACAAAGTATTCAGTAGCAAAGTAGCATGGAACTAACTGTAACGGTAGCAAAAGTAACAATAGTAGTTATGTAGTGATTGTAACAGTAGCAACGGAGAAGGAACTTAGCAAGGATCAATATGTGGAAAGCTCGTAGGCAATGGATAAGTGATGGATAATTATGTTGGACAGCATTCATCATGCAACAGTTATAACATAGGGTGACATAGAACTAGTTCCATATATAGTCATACGTGCTTATGGAAAATAACTTGCATGACATCTTTTGTCCTTACCCCCCCCTCGTGGCAGCGGGGTCCTAATGGAAACTAAGGGATATTAAGGCCTAATATTTATAGAGAAACGGACCAAAGTATTAGCACTTAGTGAATACATGAACTCCTCAAACTATGGTAATCACCGGAAAGAATCCTAGTTATTGTCACCCTGGGGGATGCGGATCATAACTCGTAATAGGTGTCTACAACTTGCAAGATAGGATCAAGAAAAGGCATGGGTTTCTGAACCCATGGTTCTCATTCTTTACCATGCTTTCTAGCAATAAAATCTCTATTGTCATATCTTTTATTCTTAGGATGTGGGTTATCAAGATCAACAGCAGGTTCAATCTCCACATTATTAGCATTACTAGGTTGAGTATCAACATGAACATCATCATTAATATTATCACTAGGCTCATTTTCATCAACAGATTGTGTCTCTGCATCAGAAACAAAATTATCATTTGGGTTTTCAGGTGTATCTATAACAGGTTCACTAGCAGCATGCAGGGTTCTATCATCATCCTTGTTCCTCTTATTATTGGAATGACTAGGTGCATCAATATTATCCCTTTGAGAATCTTGTTCAATTCTCTTAGAGTGGCCCTCTAGATACAATGGTTCCTGAGTCATTCTTCCACCTCTAGTCACAACTTTAACAGAATGATCATTGTTCTTACAATTCATCTCATTAAGCAAATCATTCTGTGCCTTAAGTACTTGTTCTACTTGAGTAGTTACCATAGAAGCATGTTTACTAATAAGTTAAAGATCATTGATAGTTCTACTCATATAATCACCTAAGTGACCAAGCATGAAAGCATTATGTTTCAATTTTCTACTAACATAAGCATTAAAATTTTCTTGCCTAACAACAAAATTATTAAATTCATCCAAGCACTGGCTAGCAGACTTATTATAAGGAATATCGCTTTCATCAAATATACGAAGAGAATTTACCTCTACTACCTGTGTCGGGTTATCAAGACCATGTATTTCTTCAATAGGTGGTAGATTCTTAACATCTTCTGATTTAATACCTTTCTCTTTCAAAGATTTCTTTGCCTCTTGCATATCTTCAGGACTGAGAAATAGAATGCCTCTTTTCTTTGGAGTTAGCTTTGGAGGTGGTTCGGGAATAGTCCAATCATTACCATTGCTCAATATATTATTCAATAGTATTTCAGCTTGTTCAACAATTCGTTCCTTGAAAACACAACTAGCACAACTATCTAGGTGGTCCCTAGAAGCATCGGTTAGTCCATTATAAAAGATATCACGTATTTCATTTTTCTTGAGAGGATGATCAGGCAAAGCATTAAGTAATTGGAGAAGCCTCGCCCAAGCTTGTGGGAGACTCTCGTCTTCAATTTGCACAAAGTTAAATATTTCCTTCAAGGCAACTTGTTTCTTATGGGCAGGGAAATATTTGTCAGAAAAGTGATATAGCATATCCTGAGAACTACGCACACAACCAGGAGCAAGAGAATTAAACCATATCTTAGCATCACCCTTTACTGTGAAGGGAAACAACTTAAGGATATAATAGTAAATAATTTTTCCTCATGAGTAAATAGGGTGGCTATATCATTCAGTTTAGTAAGATGCGCCACAACAGTTTCAGATTCATAACAATAGAAAGGATCAGATTCCACCAAAGTGGTTAACTCAGAATCGATAGAGAATTCATAATCCTTATCAGTAACAAAGATAGGTGAAGTAGCAAACTTAGGATCATATTTCATTCTAGCATTCAAAGATTTTTGTTTCCACTAGCATAGTAATTTCATAAGATCATCTCTATCATTACAAGCAAGAAAGTCCCTAGATACCTCTCCTTCCATAACATAACCCTCAGGAATATCAGGCAATTCGTATCTAGGAGATCTTGGTCTAGGAGGTGTCTCAAAGTTTTCAGTTTCAGAAGTATCATAGTTTTGAGCATGGGCTCTAGCAATTAGTTCATCAAGAAATTCACCTAGTGGCACAGTATTATCAAGCAAAGTATCATAATAAACATCATGCATAGCAAAAGTGGCATCAAAAATTACTTGCGACATATCAGAATTACTAGCAGGTGGTGGTGTCGCAAACTTACTCATAACATAACGTGAATCAAGTGCAGAACTAGATGGCAGTTCCTTACCTCCCCTCGTAGTAGAGGGATAGATCTTAGTTTTTGGATCTTTCAGATTCTTCATAGTGATCAACAGATATAAATCACAGGTGACTCAGAGAATAGAGCTATGCTCCCCTGCAACGGCGCTAGAAAAAGGTCTTGATAACCCACACGTATAGGGGATCACAATAGTTTTCGAGGGTAGAGTATTCAACCCAAATTTATTGATTCGAACAAGGGGAGCCAAAGAATATTCTTGATTATTTCGTAGCTGAGTTGTCAATTCAACCACACTCGTAAGCCTTAGTATCTCTAGCAAAGTATTCAATAGCAAAGTAGCATGAAAGTAACAGTAATGGTAGCAAAGTAACATTAGCAGTTTTGTAGTGATTGTAACAGTAGCAACGGAGAAGTAACTTAGCAAGGATCAATATGTGGAAAGCTCGTAGGAAATGGCTCAGTGATGGATAATTATGTCAGACATCATTCATCATGCAATGGTTATAACATGGGGTGACACAGAACTAGCTCCAATTCATCAATGTAATATAGGCATGTATTCCATAGATAGTCATACGTGCTTATGGAAAAGAACTTGCATGACATCTTTTGTCCTACCCTCTCGTGGCTGCGCGGTCCTAATGGAAACTAAGGGATATTAAGGCCTCCTTTTAATAGAGAACCGAACCAAAGCATTAGCACTTAGTGAATACATGAACTCCTCAAACTATGGTAATCACCGAAAAGAATCCCAGTTATTGTCACCCTGGGGGATGCGGATCATAACTCGTAATAGGTGTCTACAACTTGCAAGAGAGGATCGAGAACACACATATATATATTCATGAAAACATAATAGGTTCAGATCTGAAATCATGGTACCCGGGCCCTAGTGATAAGCATTAAGCATAGCGAAGTCATAGCAACATCAATCGCAGAACATATTGGATACTAGGGATCAAACACTAACAAAACTAACTCGATTACATGATAAATCTCATCCAACCCATCACCATCCAGCAAACCTACGATGGAGTTACTCACGAATGGCGGAGAGCATCATGGAATTGGTGATGAAGGATGGTTGGTGATGACGATGGTGTTGATTTCCCCTCTCCGGAGCCCAAAACGGAATCCAGATCTGGTCTCCCGAGGAAGAACAGGAGGTGGCGGCGGCTACCTATCATGAAACGCGATGACCTCTTCTCTTTGATTTTTTCCTCCACAAATAGGGTTATATGGAGCTGGAGAGGAGGTCAGATGAGCCATGAGGGCCCCACAAGCCTGCTAGGCATGACCAGGCGGGTGCCCACGCCTAGCAGGCTTGTGGCCTACAGGTGGCCCCCCTCTGGTTGATTTTTGCACCAATATTTTTTATTAAACCCAAGAATATTCTCCGTAAATTTTTAGGACGATTCGAGAAATTTTATTGCTCCAGAAAAATAACACCAAGGCAATTTTGCTGAAAACCGCGTCAGTCCGGGTTAGTTCCATTCAAATCATGCAAATTAGAGTCCAAAACAAGGGCAAAAGAGTTTGGAAAACTGGATACGATGGAGACGTATCATCCCTCATTGTGACTTTTCCTTTTCCATGGAGTATGATCTTTCTTAGGTAATGTAGTATTGGTTTTTATTTTGACGTATACTTCATCGTCATCGTCATCTTCCCTCATTGGGTTGCCATACTGGTCGTAGTCTTCCTCGTTGGCGACTCCATCCATTCCAATGATGTTCCTTTTGCCTCTCCTCACAACAACATGGCTGGGATTTCTCGGGTTGGTTATGAATAAGCATCGTGTCATGTGCTTAGCGTGTACCCATGGCTCATTTTTTGCAATGTTGTTCACGTGTAGCGCTCTTGGCATCGGGAATAGTTATGGTAGTGAAATACTAGTTTTCTCTTTCGACATTCTTAACCCATCTAACACGAAACATTGTCGCGCTATGCAGTACAGAGTAGTCAAGCTCCCAGATCTCCTTTACCCTTTCGTAAATTCTATCAGTTGCGCCATTGTCGCTGCCGGTCATGCATTCCATTGTCACCCCTGAGTTCTGCCAATCAATGTTCATTTCTTTGGCCTCCATGTAGAAAGTGTATCCATTGATATCGTGTACCTGATAGGTCACGAGGTTGGTCGAGGGGCCTTGCGCTAAGGCGTATATGACCAATCTTTCCTTAGATACCTATTCCAGGGGATTAGCAAGAATATGCTCTTTGAACAATTGCAGGAAAGTGGAGTTGTGCTCTCTAGTAACTTTGGCGTCCGTCCTGCATACCCCCGGCCACGATACTTCTTTACGATGGTTTCTTTGTGCAGTGTCACGAAAGGATCTACCTGGTCTAGGTGTTGTAGCACTACTAAGTTTGCTCTGTCAAAGTCGTTGCATCGATCTGAGTAGGCCACATGCACTTCTGTGCGATCGTTGGAGTGACCTGCTCCTTCAAACCTCCCAACGTGCTTCTTAACGGGCAAACCAACACCAAGAAGGTCTCCGCCACATAGATAATTCTCGTAGAAGGAGATGCACTCTTGTGCTAGATAGCCCTCGACGATGCTTCCTTCCGGATGGGACATGTTACGAACGAATCCTTTGATGACCCCATTCATCCTCTCGAACGACATGATGTTATGCACGAATGACAGCCCCAGATCTAATATGTCGTCCATAATATGGACACACAGATACATCATGACGTCAAAGAACGTGGGAGGGAAGTACATCTCAAGCTCATTTAGTATCACAATGATCTCTTCCTATAGCCTTTGGAGCTGCTTCACACTGATCGACTTTTGAGAGATGATGTTGAAAAAGTTGTAGAGACCAATAAGCGTATCACAGACGTGCTTGTCCATTATCCCTCTAAGGTAAATAGGTAGTATATGCGTCATCATCACATGACAGTCATGGGACTTCATCGCGCTGAACCTTTTCTTCTTCATGTCTAGATATCTGCTTATCTTCTCATAGTAACCGGAACTAACTTTGATTTCGGTAAGGCACTTGAAGTATTGATCGATCTCAGCCGGACTTAAGGTGAAGCAAGATGGGGGCAATAATCCTCTTCCTTCACTTTTTTGCCCTTCTTCTCCCGCGCCTCCGTCTCCGTCTCTGTCTCCTCTGACTTTTTATGGGGCGGCATGTGCAAACCTTCCCTGATATTCAAATCTTGCAAGTCTCTTCTTGCCTTTGGCACACCCTTGGTCTTATCCAGCATGTTCTTCAGTGTCGCAAGCAAGCTCTCAAGGACATTCTTATAGATATGCATTTGATCAAGGCAATGTGGCATGTCGAGTTTGTGCCAGTACTCCAAGTCCCAAAAAACAGACCTCGTCTTCCATACCTTCAGCTGTGGCTCCGGTGCCTTGATAAGCCACAAGTATAGGGGATCGCAACAGTTTTTGAGGGTAGAGTATTTAACCCAAATTTATTTATTCGACACAAGGGGATCCAAAGAATATTCTTGAGTATTCATAGCTAGGTTGTCAATTCAACCACACCTGCAAGACTTAATATTTGCAACAAAGTATTCAGTAGCAAAGTAGTATGGAAGTAACGGTAATAGTAGCAGTTTTGTAGTGATTGTAACAGTAGCAACGGAGAAGTAAATTAGCAAGGATCAATATGTGGAATGCTCGGAGGCAATGGATCGGTGATGAATAATTATGTTGGATAGCATTCATCATGCAACAGTTATAACATAGGGTGACATAGAACTAGCTCCAATTCATCAATGTAATGTTGGCATGTATTCCATATATAGTCATACATGCTTATGGAAAAGAACTTGCACACACATCTTTTGTCCTACCCTCCCGTGGCAGCGGGGTCCTAATGGAAACTAAGGGATATTAAGGCCTCCTTTTAATAGAGAACTGGACCAAAGCATTAGCACTTAGTGAATACATGAACTCCTCAAACTACGATAATCACTAGAAAGAATCCCAGTTATTGTCACCCTAGGGGATGTGGATCATAACTTGTAATAGGTGTCTACAACTTGCAAGATAGGATCAAGAACATATATATATTCATGAAAACATAATAGGTTAAGATCTGAAATTATGGCACTCAGGCCCTAGTGACAAGCATTAAGCATAGCAAAGTCATCGCAACATCAATCTCAGAACATAGTGGATACTAGGGATCAAACCCTAACAAAACTAGCTCGATTACATGATAAATCTCATCCAACCCATCACCATCCAGCAAGCCTACGATGGAATTAATCACGAACGACGGAGGGCATCATGGAATTGGCGATGAAGGATGGTTGGTGATGATGATGGCGTTGATTTCCCCTCTCCAGAGAACAAAACGGACTCCAGATCTTGTCTCCCAAGGAAGAACAAGAGGTGGTGGCGGCTCCTTATCGCGAAAGGCGATGAACTCTTCTCTCCAAATTTTTTCTCCGCGAATAGGGTTATATGGAGCTGGAGAGGAGGTCGGAGGAGCCATGAGGGCTCCACAAGCCTGCTAGGCGTGATCAGGGGGTGGTCACGCCTAGCAGGCTTGTGGCCTACAGGTGGCCCCCCTTTGGTTGATTCTTGCGCCAGTATTTTTTATGAAATCCAAAAATATTCTCCTTAAATTTTCAGGACGATCCGAGAACTTTTATTTCTACACAAAAATGATAACACCAAGGCAATTCTGCTGAAAACAGTGTTAGTCCGGGTTAGTTCCATTCAAATCATGAAAATTAGAGTCCAAAACAAGGGCAAAAGAGTTTGGAAAGGGATACGATGGAGACGTATCAACTCCCCCAATCTTAAACTGTCGGGACCCGATCCTAAGTCATAGGAATCCAGCTTGTAACACATCACATCACTTTGCGGCCTCATGCACGGTAACTCCACGGTTGCAGCCTTTCCTTAGCCGGGACCATTTGCGTCTTTTGGCTCACGTATGTGAATATGTCGCTAGCATTCCAACAATAGAGAACTCGGGCCGACATGACTAGTCATAGAACCCAAGTGGCACATCCGTACGGGAACATGCATACATAACCCAGCAATGCAGGTGTCGGCCTCAAGCGTGTGTAGACAAGTTATCGCAAGCTACAAGGACTCCATTACGTCGTGGGACATAAATGTCATCACTGCACGTAGACAAGTCATAGCAGGCTACAGGGTCTCCATTACACTGCGAGACATTTCCCCGAAGGGACAGACACAACAGCAAACAAGGATACATGCTGGTCAATCAATGTGTCTAGAGTAGTAGCAAGCTACCAAGGCTCGGTGGAAGCACAAAGAGGCAGTTCCCCGTAAAGAGTACTACTAAAGGCACATGGCTAGGTGTCAGATCCCATACATACCATTGCACGTCACACATACACACGACATGCCCATTATGCATAGATACAACTATGGCATCACAACATAACCATACAACAACAAAACCTTTATTTAAGAGGCTCAGAGGAGCCTTGCATAATATGTTCTTATAGATAGGGGTCACATGAACCGACACTCAAGTCATACAAGCAAGCTCAAACAAACCAAGCGGAAGCATAAAGCTGTCTGGGTAGAGATAGATGAAAGGGTAAAAAGGCACATGGCCTGACTATCTATAACCCACCACAGGGCATAAGGTCGTAGGTGGGACACCAGCTATTCGGCGTCATCGACATCTAGGTAGAACCCACCTGATGGGTCCTGAGTCTCATCTGCAACATTTATTAAGCAAACATGAGTACAAACGTACTCAACAAGTCTTTTTAAAGTAGACCTAGTCTATTTATGCTCATGTATCAACAAGGGGAGTGGTGAAGTTTATGCAGCAATGCGAACTTTGAATCTTGGCAAACCTATACTAAACATATTAATTCTTTGTTCAAATTTTGGATATCGCACACGAGTCCACTAACTCCACAACAATACACCACCATGGATTCACTTCTGTCATCTACAAGAGTGCCATCCATAGTACTCACACTTGTCTTGAGATTTTTATGAGTATCCATTAAGTTATGTATGAACAACATAAGTTCTCCAAGTAGTCCATATCCCAGGACGCGGCTATTCGAACAGATTCACACCCTACAGGGGTGTACTCCTTCAGACACGCTCTCATCATGTAGCGACCCGACCTGAAAGGCCAAGTCTCCGGTGTTTTCCGTACCATCCCAAGATCATGCTGGTACACACACGGTACATCAATGTATATATCAAAGGTAAATCACACAGCATAATATTAATCACAATCTCATATAGAGTCCTTTATTACAATAAAAATTACAATAAAGTGGCTAAAGGCCAACTCATGAGAATATCTAAATCTTGCGGAAGCGTTGAAGGTAGATGAGTCCATCTGACTCCAAGGGCATCTCACTGAGCATAGAACGCGTCCTCACTCCTGGTCGGAAAAATACTCTGCAACATGATACGTTGCAGCCGTGTAGGTCAGCATATGGAATATGCCGGCAAAGTCACAAGAGAGGGATGAAAATAATCAGCTAGTCTATATGCTTATATGGCAGGTGGTGGTGTAAGTTTTGCGTAAAGCCAAGTTTTTCCTACATCGAAGGGGGTTTAAGCAAAATATTACTAAGTTGGTTGATTAATGAGATGGTTCCACCAACCAATTCTCATACCCAAAATTTATTAAATACCCACATCATCATATTATTTGTGTTGAGAGTTCCGGAAGTTCCAAATCCTTTGGCTCAAGTCGTCCATAACCGTGGACACGGCTAATTGATTAGGTTTAAGTACTCTACAGAGTTTTGCACACGTTCCCCAGAAGATTTGGTCGCCTCCGTTTGATTTCTCGCACTTCAGGGTGTTTGAGAAACGGATGACCAAAACATGGTCTTCCAAAGGGTTTCCCTGCGACTCTGACGGTGCCCATCCTTTCCTACCGTTCTTCTACCTCTCGTAGCACCGCCTGTCCAGGGTCACCACGATATCCAACCAAGCCAGAGCCCATAATGACTTGTGGCTGTGCAGGTAAGCCTTGGGTTTTAAAGCATCCATCCATCTCTTTGTGCCTGGGTGGACCTTTCCGCGTGAATACTGGCCATCTCCAGCATCACCTAGGCTAACCACTGGTTTCTCCAGGGTGCCGTTCAACCATCATCCACCCAGAGGTATGTTGAAAACTTGGAGTATTGAAATCTTGATCATTATGTAGGTCTTGAAATTATTAACTCTCTCAACTCCCATGAATCACACAACCAACCCCGTCTACTATTAGCATAGCAAAAATAAAACAACGTTTCCCGGGGCCAATGTTGTCAAAGGGGTTGAGAGAGGTATCTACCACATGATACTACTACAATGTAACCAAGTTTCCAACTAACCTATCTTGCATGCAACTGGGGAGATGGTAGAACTAATGCAAATAAAACATGGGTAAAACATGATCAAAGTGACTTGCCTGATTGATGATCTTCGTACGTGAGTGACTCTAAGTAACAAGCTTCGCACTCCGGATAATCTACGAAACAAACAATGCACTCAAATAAGCATACAACCAAAATAAGTACTCATAACATTCAGCAAAGAAGTACTAAACAAACAAGGCAAACAATGCACAAAAGTCTCTAGCAAGAAAAACACACAAAGTTTTGTTTTCCAAAAGGTGAGGGATGAAAAACACTACTGACATAATAAAACTATTTTGAAATGACAAGACAATTGTTGTCAGCAGAGAAACAATAGCATATTTTATTAATAAACAGAATATAATCAATTTAAGTTTGTTGGGAAAACTTTAGTAGAGTTTATACAAGTTTGTGATAAACACTATATGAATCAACTATAGTTATATTAACAAAAAAGAATGAAAACTAAACTTATTATTTTGTTGACAAAACATGTTCTTACAGAAAATAACTTACAAATAAATTTGTCTTAGAAAACAGAATTAATTATACAAAACTTATTTGAAAACAAAACTATTACTAGTTAGTTGTTTTAATCAAATTATGCCTATTTGAAAAGAAGTTGTGATTCCTATGTTAAATGAAATTAAACTAGGCAAATTTATATTTTTATTAACAGTAAGTGAAAACACTAAATGTTTACTAACAGAACCTAATAAACAAATAAAACCAAATTCTAAATCAAACTAATCAAAATTAAGTTTATAAAACTATATTATAATAATAAGCAGATTCTGTTTTTTGGTTAAAACAGTAATTAAATAGATCATGAAAATCCTCATACTATACATGAAGATAGTCCTAACTAATACCAAACAGTAGCAAAAAGAATCATGTCAAAATCTATTTTCAAACTCTAGTTATTCAGATTTGAAGATTTTGAGCAAATTTCATTACATTCAAATTTTATAGTTCAAATTTGAAATTTAAAAGTACAGGGTGAAACTACATGAAAAATGTGAGCTATTGCAAAAAGAATCAACTCAAAACACTAAATAGATTAAAAGATATAAGCAAAACAAAATTGGAAAACATTCTGTTAATTAAAACAAAACAGAAAATGAAAAAAAAGATTTGCGTCGGTCAGGGGGCTACGTGGCGTGATCCGATTGGCTAGCGAGTGTGTGCGGTAGGTGAATTAGAGCGGGTGACCGATCGATAGAAGATACCGGTTCGGTTTAAGTTTGTTCTAATCTGGAACGTTGATTCGGGATCCGACGGTCGAGGGGGCTTACAGGGAGGAGGTTGCCGGCGTCGGGGTACTCCGGCGAGTCCGGTAGCGGCGACGGCGTCGGCGAGGTATTCCGGTGGTCGGGGAAGAAGGGGAAGTGGTCCGGGCGACGGGGACGGTCCTCCGGAGACGATTGGTGGCGACGGCGAGGCGAATGATGGTCGGAGGTGGTGGCTACGGTCGACGGCGAGCTTCGGCTTGGGGTAGCTCCGGCGAGCAATTGGCAGCGTTCCGGCGAGGGGGAGAGGGGGGCTCGGGGTGAATGGGTGCGGGGAGTGGTCCGGTTCTTATAGAGGCTCGGGGGGTGCGGGAGTTAAGAGGGGAGAGAGAGATCCGGCGAGGGGGGGAGCGACCGGCGTCGGGTCCGGCGCGCGCGGGGGAGGGAGAAGACGACGACCGAGCGAGGGAAACGGTCGGATGAGTGGGGTCCAGCGTCAGAGAGAAAAAGGGGCGTCCGTTGCGCGCGGTCGGCCGGCTCGTAGTTATTGCGCGAATAAAACCTGTGGGCCGGCCCATTTAATACCGGAAACGGTTACCGTTACTGTTTAATAATTTCCAGAGACATTCAAAAACTTTTAAAGCATTCAAATCGTCTCTAAATATAGGGATATTATATATCAAAATTAACAGAATAATAAATGCTATTTAATGAACATTTCTATTCTGTCATTTGAACACTTTGAAAAAATATTATTTTCAGAAATTGCCTAATTGTTTTTAGATCCTTTTTTGCAAATATTTTCAAAATAACCCCTGGTTATTTTGTTCAAATAATTCACCAATTAGACCCTGGTGTGGAGTGTCATGTTACTCCTCTCTTATTTTGAACCTTTAACCAAAATTTCAAATAGGGAAAGCAACATAGGGAAAAGTAGAAAGGACTTTCAGAAAAATCAGAAATGGCATTTCAACTAACACATACAATCAAGCAATGGTGATGATAGATGCATAGCTATATTCATAACATTCCAAAATGGAATTTTGGGATGTTACAAACCTACCCACCTTAAGATGAATCTCGCCCTCGAGATTCGGGTTGGCTAGAAAATAGGTGCGGATGGTCTCTACGAAGATCTTCTTCGCGTTCCCAGGTGGCTTCTTCTTCGGTATGGTGACTCCACAAAACTTTACAGAACTTGATAATCTTGCTGCGGGTAACTCTGTTGGATGTCTCGAGGATCTTGACAGGCTTCTCCTCATAAGTCAGATCACTTTCAAGCTGTATGGCCTCTAGGGGCACGGTGTCTCGCAAAGGGATGTCAGTCATCTCAGCATGACATTTCTTGAGCTGGGAAACATGAAACACATCATGAACTCCGGACAATCCTTCTGGCAATTCCAGTTTGTATGCAACTTCACCTCTACGTTCAAGAATTTTGTAGGGGCCTATGAATCTGGGTGCTAATTTTCCTTTAACACCAAATCTCTTGGTTCCTCGAAGCGGGGACACACGAAGATATGCTCGGTCTCCCACTTCATATGTCACTTCTTTACGCTTGCTGTCAGCATAACTCTTCTGTCGAGACTGAGCTATCTTGAGTCTGTCACGAATCAACCTGACTTTCTCTTCCGAATCTTGAATAAGGTCGGGACCAAAAAGTTGTCGGTCTCCAACACCATCCCACGTCAGTGGTGTTCTGCACCTCCTTCCGTATAAAGCTTCGAAAGGGGCCATCTTTAGACTAGTCTGGTAACTGTTGTTGTACGAGAATTCTGCGTAAGGCAAGTTATCATCCCAACTAGATCCATAATCTAGCGCACAAGCTCTCAACATGTCTTCCAGAATCTGGTTGACTCTCTCAGTCTGTCCATCTGTCTGCGGATGAAAAGCTGTACTAAACTCTAGCCTTGTACCCAAAGTTTCATGTAACTGATGCCAAAACTTTGAGGTAAATTGTGTTCCTCTATCTGACACGATACTCCTCGGAACTCCATGCAGACATACGATCCTGGTCATATATATCTTGGCTAGCTTAGCACTGGTATAGGTGGTTTTCACTGGAATGAAATGAGCTACCTTGGTCAAGCGATCTACCACTACCCAGATGGAATCATAACCTGAACGGGTCCTGGGCAATCCTGTGATGAAATCCATACCAAGCTTTTCCCATTTCCACTCGGGTATCGGCAAAGGTTGGAGTAACCCTGCTGGTTTCTGATGTTCTGCCTTTACTCGCTGACAAACATCACATATCGCAACATGCTCTGCAATATCTTTCTTCATACCTGTCCACCAATAACTTTCCTTTAAATCCAGATACATCTTGGTGTTGCCTGGGTGTATCGAGTAAGGTGAATCGTGGGCTTCCTGAAGTATCAACTTCCTGAGCTCTGGTTCATTGGGCACATAGATTCGGTTCTCAAACCACAAAGTTCCATGTTCATCCTCATGAAAACCTTTAGCTTTACCATCTTTCATTCTCTATTTAATCTCAGCTATCTCCTTGTCCGATTTCTGGGCTTCTCGAATTCTTTCGGTCAAGGTGGACTGAATTTCCAGTGTAGCAACATATCCTCTTGGAACTATCTCTAGCTTGAGCTCTCTGAGATCATCGACTAACTCTTGAGGTAATCCTCCAGCTGTGAGTGTGTTCACATAAGTTTTCCGACTCAAGGCATCGGCTACAACATTAGCCTTACCTGGATGGTAGTGTAATCTCATGTCATAGTCCTTGATTAACTCTAACCATCTCCTCTGTCTGAGGTTCAACTCTTTCTGCGTGAAGATATACTTCAGGCTCTTATGGTCGGTGTAAACATCACAACTATTTCCGATAAGGAAATGTCTCCAGGTCTTGAGTGCGTGCACTACGGCTGCTAGTTCCAAATCATGCGTGGCATAATTTAACTCATGAGGTCGTAGTTGTCTGGAAGCATAGGCTACAACTTTTCCATCCTGCATAAGTACTCCTCCAAGTCCTTGACGTGAGGCATCACAGTAAACCTGGAAATCCTTCCGAATATCGGGCAAGATCAACACTGGGGCTGTGACCAAATGTTCCTTTAACTCCTGGAAACTGGCTTCACATTCCACAGTCCAAACATACTTGGATTCTTTCTTCAACAACTCTGTCATGGGCTTGGCAACCTTGGAGAAATTCTCAATGAATCTCCGGTAATATCCGGCAAGTCCAAGGAAACTGCGGATCTCCTTAACTGAGGTGGGTGACTTCCACTTGGTGACGGCTTCAACCTTAGCGGGGTCTACGGCTATTCCTTCTCCAGAAATAACATGTCCAAGGAATCCGACTTTCGTCAACCAAAATTCACATTTGCTGAACTTGGCATATAACTGATGCTCTCTTAGCTTCTCCAGAACTAAACGCAAATGTTCCTTATGCTCTTCCTCGTTCTTGGAGAATATCAGAATGTCATCGATGAACACCACAACAAACTTGTCTAGGTATTCCATGAATACTTTGTTCATCAAATTCATGAAGTAGGCAGGAGCATTAGTCAATCCAAAAGACATGACCGTATACTCATACAAGCCATACCTCGTGGTGAAAGCTGTTTTGGGTATATCCTGTTCACGAATTTTCAACTGGTGATACCCTGATCGAAGATCGATCTTGGAGAATACTTTGGCTCCTACGAGCTGATCAAACAAATCATTAATCATCGGTAGAGGGTACTTGTTCTTGATAGTCACCTCGTTCAAGGCACGATAGTCCACTACCATTCTCAAAGATTTATCCTTCTTTTCCACCAAAAGTACTGGGGCTCCCCAAGGTGAAGAACTTGGGCGAATATACCCCTTGTCCAATAACTCCTTGATTTGCTTCTTGATTTCCAACAGATCATTTGCGGGCATCCGATAGGGTCTCTTGGAAATTGGGGCTGTCCCTGGCTGTAGCTCTATTAAGAACTCAATCTCCCTATCTGGTGGCATTCCTGGTAATTCTTCCGGAAATACATCTGGAAATTCTTTTACCACAGGTACTTCCTCCTGAACAACTCCTGTGAGAGAATTTAACCGAGCACTCATACGTGTGCGTCGGGATACATACTTAATCCTCTTGTTCTCCGGGGTGGTGAGTGAAACAGACTTTCTAGGGCAATCAAGATTTCCTTCATACTTGGTCATCCAATCCATGCCTAGGATTACATCCAATCCTTGTGACTCTAAGACGATGAGGTCGGTGGGAAAAACATGGTTCCCTATATTGAGTTTCAAGGCATGGCATCCTATCCCTGCCATCATCATACCTCCTGGAGAACTAACCTTAATGGGATGACTAAGGGTTTTGGTGGGCAAACCATACTTATCCACAACTACCCTTGATATGAATGAATGAGTTGCACCCGAATCAAAAAGTACTGTAACAGGACGTGAATGCAATAAAAACTTACCAACCACAGTCTCGGGCTGATCATAGACTTTTTCCACATCGATGTGATTCACTTGAGCACGGGGAAACGGATTGGGCTTCTTGGCTGCGGAGTTGCCGTTGTTAGTGCCGTTTCCATTGCCTTGCTTGCTCTGGGGACACTCGGTAGCATAGTGCCCTGTCTTCTGGCACTTGAAACAGGTAATGTGACTCAGATCCTTCTGAGCAGGAACTTGACAGTGCTGGTTGTTGTTCCCATTCCCATTGTCACTCTTGAAGTTACCATGGTTGAGACGGTTGTTTCCATTTCCTCCATGATGGTGGCCTCCATGGTTGTGCACAGTATGAGTGTGCTTTCCAAACTTACTGTTTCCTGATCCGGTATTCCCGGAGTACGGGGAGTAACGAGGCTTCTGATGAGCTCCAGAGTTGAACTTCCCCTGAGTGTACTTCCGCTTGCGGTTCTCAATCTGCTGCTGTTTACCTTCCAGAATAAGTGCCTTATCCACCAGCTCTTGGTAGTTGTTGAAATTAGCCACTACCAGATGTATGCTCAACTCATCATTGAGTCCTTCCAGAAACTTTTCTTGCTTGGCCGCATCATCGGCCACATCTCCTGGGGCATAACGTGACAATGTGTTGAAACCGTCCACATATTGGGCCACGGAACGATTACCCTGGCGCAAGTTGCGAAACTCACGCTTCTTCAGACTCATGGCTCCAGCTGAAACATGAGCTGTGCGGAAAGCAAGCTTGAATTGCTCCCAAGTCACATCTGCAATAGGATAAGTAGTGGTGTAATTCTCCCACCATGATGCTGCTGGTCCTTCCAGTTGATGTGCGGCAAATCGCACTTTCTCAGCGTCAGTGCATTCAGTGGTGACAAGTTCTCTCTCCATCTTGCGGAGCCAGTCATCTGCCACAATGGGCTCAGTGTTGCTGGAGAAAGTTGGAGGGTTCAACCTCAGAAAACGGGTGAGATTGTCAGTCTGGGGTGGATGGTGGTTGTTGGTTTTGTTGTGGTTGTTGGTCTGATTCTGAATCAATAGTTGCATCAGTGCATTCTGCTGCTGAAGGAGTTGAGTGAGTTCTGGCGGAAAAGTGAAATCGGTCTCACGTCGTGGAGGCATCTTGCTGTTTTCAGAGGGATGAGAATTAGAATAGAACAAGGGTCTAGAAGAAATTCACTACCCATATGCAATGCAACAAACATATCACACCAAACACTCATTCATTTATTCAATCAATGTCAAACATCGGAAATACAAATCTCAGACAACTAAGCATCGACCTACGCTTTAACGAATAAAAGATACATGGAGGGCATAACTAATGTTTTTCCTCAGAAGTGCATAGTCGTAGGTCCTCCGGTGGTGCTTTCCTCATAGTCTTCATCGTCGCTGATGAAGGGTGCCATGTCTCCTTCGGGGTGAAGGTTTTCCCCCATGTCTAGCTGCTCCTCCAGAGTGGCGATGCGTGCATTCTGCTCATCAATCCTCTCTAGGAAGTCCTTCACTTCATGCTCGTGTTCATAGTTGGCCTCTCGCAGATCAGCTTCAAGGTCCAGCTCACGGTTCATCAGATTCTTGATAGTCCTCGTGTCAGCACGAACTCGAAGCTCCAGAGTCCTGATGTGAGTCTCCAAGGTCTGGATATAGGAGATAGTGGTGTCTGCAGTGGGATTGGTGATGATGTTGCCATGGGCATCTCTGCGGCAAACCATGCTGAGTCCTGGTGAAATGGTTCCACCTCTGTATTCCTCCTGAATACGTCCAAGGGCACGATGAATGGCCATGTCTCTCCCAAGTATCCAACTGGGTGCCACGAACTTGAGATCTATGGGTTCCTTCCGATTCCCAAAGGTCTTCCCTGGAATATGCACCTCGATCCTGTAGCGTCCATCTTGGGGAAATGACATGATAGGAATCCCGGTGATGCTCGGCAAAGCAATCCTTACGTCCTTGACGATCCTCATCAGCTCCTTACCAAAGGGCATCGTTGCGTCAGGCTGGCAAAACTCCGTGATCAACACTGGGATGAAGGTGGCCATCTATAAATTTTGAAATAATCGGAGAGGAGTCAGAAACGAATAGATGAGAGTATAATATATTTAAAGACAAAGAGAAACAATCCTAAGGCTTTCCAATCCTAGAGGTTACGTCCTACGGTCAACGTGTGCTCTGATACCATTTCTGTAGCGACCCGACCTGAAAGGCCAAGTCTCCGGTGTTTTCCGTACCATCCCAAGATCATGCTGGTACACACACGGTACATCAATGTATATATCAAAGGGAAATCACACAGCATAATATTAATCGCAATCTCATATAGAGTCCTTTATTACAATAAAAATTACAATAAAGTGGCTAAAGGCCAACTCATGAGAATATCTAAATCTTGCGGAAGCGTTGAAGGTAGATGAGTCCATCTGACTCCAAGGGCATCTCACTGAGCATAGAACGCGTCCTCACTCCTGGTCGGAAAAATACTCTGCAACATGATACGTTGCAGCCGTGTAGGTCAGCATATGGAATATGCCGGCAAAGTCACAAGAGAGGGATGAAAATAATCAGCTAGTCTATATGCTTATATGGCAGGTGGTGGTGTAAGTTTTGCGTAAAGCCAAGTTTTTCCTACATCGAAGGGGGTTTAAGCAAAATATTACTAAGTTGGTTGATTAATGAGATGGTTCCACCAACCAATTCTCATACCCAAAATTTATTAAATACCCACATCATCATATTATTTGTGTTGAGAGTTTCGGAAGTTTCAAATCCTTTGGCTCAAGTCGTCCATAACCGTGGACACGGCTAATCGATTAGGTTTAAGTACTCTGCAGAGTTTTGCACACATTCCCCACAAGATTTGGTCGCCTCCGTTTGATTTCTCGCACTTCAGGGTGTTTGAGAAACGGATGACCAAAACATGGTCTTCCAAAGGGTTTCCCTGCGACTCTGACGGTGCCCATCCTTTCCTACCGTTCTTCTACCTCTCGTAGCACCGCCTGTCCAGGGTCACCACGATATCCAACCAAGCCAGAGCCCATAATGACTTGTGGCTGTGCAGGTAAGCCTTGGGTTTTAAAGCATCCATCCATCTCTTTGTGCCTGGGTGGACCTTTCCGCGTGAATACTGGCCATCTCCAGCATCACCTAGGCTAACCACTGGTTTCTCCAGGGTGCCGTTCAACCATCATCCACCCAGAGGTATGTTGAAAACTTGGAGTATTGAAATCTTGATCATTATGTAGGTCTTGAAATTATTAACTCTCTCAACTCCCATGAATCACACAACCAACCCCGTCTACTATTAGCATAGCAAAAATAAAACAACGTTTCCCGGGGCCAATGTTGTCAAAGGGGTTGAGAGAGGTATCTACCACATGATACTACTACAATGTAACCAAGTTTCCAACTAACCTATCTTGCATGCAACTGGGGAGATGGTAGAACTAATGCAAATAAAACATGGGTAAAACATGATCAAAGTGACTTGCCTGATTGATGATCTTCGTACGTGAGTGACTCTAAGTAACAAGCTTCGCACTCCGGATAATCTACGAAACAAACAATGCACTCAAATAAGCATACAACCAAAATAAGTACTCATAACATTCAGCAAAGAAGTACTAAACAAACAAGGCAAACAATGCACAAAAGTCTCTAGCAAGAAAAACACACAAAGTTTTGTTTTCCAAAAGGTGAGGGATGAAAAACACTACTGACATAATAAAACTATTTTGAAATGACAAGACAATTGTTGTCAGCAGAGAAACAATAGCATATTTTATTAATAAACAGAATATAATCAATTTAAGTTTGTTGGGAAAACTTTAGTAGAGTTTATACAAGTTTGTGATAAACACTATATGAATCAACTATAGTTATATTAACAAAAAAGAATGAAAACTAAACTTATTATTTTGTTGACAAAACATGTTCTTACAGAAAATAACTTACAAATAAATTTGTCTTAGAAAACAGAATTAATTATACAAAACTTATTTGAAAACAAAACTATTACTAGTTAGTTGTTTTAATCAAATTATGCCTATTTGAAAAGAAGTTGTGATTCCTATGTTAAATGAAATTAAACTAGGCAAATTTATATTTTTATTAACAGTAAGTGAAAACACTAAATGTTTACTAACAGAACCTAATAAACAAATAAAACCAAATTCTAAATCAAACTAATCAAAATTAAGTTTATAAAACTATATTATAATAATAAGCAGATTCTGTTTTTTGGTTAAAACAGTAATTAAATAGATCATGAAAATCCTCATACTATACATGAAGATAGTCCTAACTAATACCAAACAGTAGCAAAAAGAATCATGTCAAAATCTATTTTCAAACTCTAGTTATTCAGATTTGAAGATTTTGAGCAAATTTGATTACATTCAAATTTTATAGTTCAAATTTGAAATTTAAAAGTACAGGGTGAAACTACATGAAAAATGTGAGCTATTGCAAAAAGAATCAACTCAAAACACTAAATAGATTAAAAGATATAAGCAAAACAAAATTGGAAAACATTCTGTTAATTAAAACAAAACAGAAAATGAAAAAAAAGATTTGCGTCGGTCAGGGGGCTACGTGGCGTGATCCGATTGGCTAGCGAGTGTGTGCGGTAGGTGAATTAGAGCGGGCGACCGATCGATAGAAGATACCGGTTCGGTTTAAGTTTGTTCTAATCTGGAACGTTGATTCGGGATCCGACGGTCGAGGGGGCTTACAGGGAGGAGGTTGCCGGCGTCGGGGTACTCCGGCGAGTCCGGTAGCGGCGACGGCGTCGGCGAGGTATTCCGGTGGTCGGGGAAGAAGGGGAAGTGGTCCGGGCGACGGGGACGGTCCTCCGGAGACGATTGGTGGCGACGGCGAGGCGAATGATGGTCGGAGGTGGTGGCTACGGTCGACGGCGAGCTTCGGCTTGGGGTAGCTCCGGCGAGCAATTGGCAGCGTTCCGGCGAGGGGGAGAGGGGGGCTCGGGTTGAATGGGTGCGGGGAGTGGTCCGGTTCTTATAGAGGCTCGGGGGGTGCGGGAGTTAAGAGGGGAGAGAGAGATCCGGCGAGGGGGGGGAGCGACCGGCGTCGGGTCCGGCGCGCGCGGGGGAGGGAGAAGACGACGACCGAGCGAGGGAAACGGTCGGATGAGTGGGGTCCAGCGTCAGAGAGAAAAAGGGGCGTCCGTTGCGCGCGGTCGGCCGGCTCGTAGTTATTGCGCGAATAAAACCTGTGGGCCGGCCCATTTAATACCGGAAACGGTTACCGTTACTGTTTAATAATTTCCAGAGACATTCAAAAACTTTTAAAGCATTCAAATCGTCTCTAAATATAGGGATATTATATATCAAAATTAACAGAATAATAAATGCTATTTAATGAACATTTCTATTCTGTCATTTGAACACTTTGAAAAAATATTATTTTCAGAAATTGCCTAATTGTTTTTAGATCCTTTTTTGCAAATATTTTCAAAATAACCCCTGGTTATTTTGTTCAAATAATTCACCAATTAGACCCTGGTGTGGAGTGTCATGTTACTCCTCTCTTATTTTGAACCTTTAACCAAAATTTCAAATAGGGAAAGCAACATAGGGAAAAGTAGAAAGGACTTTCAGAAAAATCAGAAATGGCATTTCAACTAACACATACAATCAAGCAATGGTGATGATAGATGCATAGCTATATTCATAACATTCCAAAATGGAATTTTGGGATGTTACAAACCTACCCACCTTAAGATGAATCTCGCCCTCGAGATTCGGGTTGGCTAGAAAATAGGTGCGGATGGTCTCTACGAAGATCTTCTTCGCGTTCCCAGGTGGCTTCTTCTTCGGTATGGTGACTCCACAAAACTTTACAGAACTTGATAATCTTGCTGCGGGTAACTCTGTTGGATGTCTCGAGGATCTTGACAGGCTTCTCCTCATAAGTCAGATCACTTTCAAGCTGTATGGCCTCTAGGGGCACGGTGTCTCGCAAAGGGATGTCAGTCATCTCAGCATGACATTTCTTGAGCTGGGAAACATGAAACACATCATGAACTCCGGACAATCCTTCCGGCAATTCCAGTTTGTATGCAACTTCACCTCTACGTTCAAGAATTTTGTAGGGGCCTATGAATCTGGGTGCTAATTTTCCTTTAACACCAAATCTCTTGGTTCCTCGAAGCGGGGACACACGAAGATATGCTCGGTCTCCCACTTCATATGTCACTTCTTTACGCTTGCTGTCAGCATAACTCTTCTGTCGAGACTGAGCTATCTTGAGTCTGTACGAATCAACCTGACTTTCTCTTCCGAATCTTGAATAAGGTCGGGACCAAAAAGTTGTCGGTCTCCAACACCATCCCACGTCAGTGGTGTTCTGCACCTCCTTCCGTATAAAGCTTCGAAAGGGGCCATCTTTAGACTAGTCTGCACCTCCTTCCATACACGACAAGTGCACCAATATGATGCATGATCATAACATGGCAACATGAATGGATGAGCTAATGCAACTATTATTCAAGTTGGATGAAGTGTATTTGAATATAGGTTCAAAGTCGTTCTCCATTTCATATTCCATATATTGTCCTATTGCTAGATTACAATGTTCACCTACATAGGTTGCTCTAACATGCGTTATAATAACACCATTGGATTCATTGGATTTTTCTGATAATTTTTCATATATAATTTATTTCAATCTGAGTTATAGATTAATTTCTATGATTTTTCTAAGTTTTAACTATTTTATGGAATTAGTTTAAATCAAAAATTTCTTTAATGCATCAACATGACATCATCATGACTTTAGCTGGTCAAATTGCTATTGACAGGTCAAACCTGACCAGTGGGGTCCACTGGTCAGTGACTCAGTCACTAACAGAGGCTAATTAAATCACTAACCACTAATTAATTAGTAGAGGGCCCACTATCAGTGGGTCATTAGGTTAATGAATTTTATCAATTAATTATTTTTAAATTAAACTTAATTAATAGGGTCGGGCCCACTTGCCAGTTGACCCTGGGGTCAAACCCCCGTCGTCAAACTGGATGACTCGCCAACGTTGAGACGCCGGCAACGTCAGGGACGACAGAGGGGATCGGAAACCCTCCTCTGGCGACCAAAAGGATGGCGGAGGGCAGCGATCGGCCCTATGTGCTCGCGCACATCGAACCCGACACCTCCCAAGGGCTGGGATGGCTGGAGTCGGCACCGGCGTTGAGCGCAGCGGCTGCCGGAGCTCGAGGGAGCACGGGCTCATCAAGCCGGAGCTCGAATGGGCTAACTAAAGGCTCCTATGGCTACCTGGGACCCTCCTGAGCATGCCTACGTGCTCAGGTGCGAGCTTGGGTCACTGTAGCGACGGCCGCGACCTCGCCGGCGGTGAGGAGCTCTCGGGTCTGAGGTGAATTGGCATTAGAGCATGCTAGAGATGGGGAAAGAGGGGGGAAAGAACCGGGGGCTCACAGCGGTTGCGACGGCATCGAGAGCGGTCTCGGAGTAGCTCTGCTAGCGGCAGACGGACGACGGCGGTCTTCAGAGACCGAGGAGGAATAAGATGATGGGGTCGACGCTAGGGGGCCTCCGGGCTCGATTCCTTTGGCGGAGAGGACCAGCGCGTCGAGGCGGAGCGAATGGGGGCTCAGCAGCGAGGGGGAGTGGCTGGAGCGGCAACTACGGCGGCGAGAAGGCGGCGGCCATGGCATGGCAGAGGGGGAGAGAGAGCTGCGGGCGAGGGAGAGGGAGAGAGCGATGGGGACGGCTCTCTGAGCTTATCGCCGTCGCGCTGGCGAGGGGAGGCACGCAAGCAGGGATCTGCATGGCAGCTCCGCCCGGGCGCACGACGACCACGCGCTCATCCTCCTGGCCGCCAGGAGGACGATGACCTCCCTGGGACAGGTGGGCCGTCCTGGCCTGGGCCTAAGGTGGGATTCCTTTTTCTATGTTTCTTATTTCTTTCTGTTTTGCATTTTCTGACATTTGTTTTATTTTGTTTTAGGCACAAATGCTAGGCACAAAATACTCATATATTTTATAGAGCTTAGTTTGAATATTTCAAACCTCTACAAAAAGTTTCAGAATATTTTGAATATCTAAAATAATTATAATGCTTTATTTGGTATTTTTAGCATCTTTAATATTTATTTTTGAAATGCTATATAAATTCAGATATTTAGAATGACCCCTCATACATTGATGTCAACATTTATCAGACATAGGGGGCATTTTTGATGGGCATTTTGGATTTTTTGATTTTTCACATCTTTTGAATTGGTTTGATTCAAGTGAGGTGATAGGGTTTCTGTTAATGCCGATTTTCAGTTGATGCAAAAATGAAAACATGATGCACACTCATGCTGACCTAAGTAAACTAACTAGGGATGTGACATAACCTATTGCTTGTCCTCAAGCAATTCAGTCGATAAATTGAAAGTGATAAAGAAAAACTTTTACAAACTCCGTTTGATCATGTTGTTGTAAATTCGTCTAACTGATGTTTAGATTTTCAGCAAAGATCATGGACTAACCACGTTCACAATAACATTTAAGTCTCACATTTACTCATACCAATGGCATAATCAACTAGCGAACAATAATAATAACTCTCGGATGACAACACTTTTTTCAAAACAATCATGATACAATATGACAAAATGGTATCTCGTTAGCCCTTTCTAAGACCGCAAAACATAAATGTAGAGAACCTCTAAAGAACAAGGACTGACTAGACATTGTAAGTCACGGTGAAAGAGATCCAGTCATGCTCATACTCAATATCAATTAACAGCAAAGCATACAAATGACGGTGGTGCTCTCTAACTGGTGACTTTTATACTCAATATCAATTAACTGGTATGCTTTCACTGCTCACAGAACGACCAAGAAGTTTTCAACATCTACCATGCTAGATATGTTATAGGCGGTTCCCAAACATAATGATAAAGTTTTTACTCCCCCTCCACCAATCAGTCACACTCCACGGCGAGCAGAACCCATGGGTACCGTCCATACAAACATAGTTCTGGGGGAGTTTTGTTTAATTAGACTTTGCTTTTATTCCGAGCATGGAACTGGGCATCCCGATTACCAGCCACTTTCTCGTGAATGATAGATACTGACAGCCCCCAGTCGCCACATGAGCGATTTGGTCATACAAAATAGAATGTTTATTTGAAGGTTTAGAGTTTGGCACATGAAAATTACTTGGAACGGAAGGTAAATACTGCATATAGGTAGGTATGGTGGACTCATATGAAACAACTTGGGGTATGAGGGATTGGATGCACAAGAAGTATTCCTGGTTAGTACAAGTTAAGGCTAGCAAAAGACTGGGGAGCGACCAACTAGAGAGCAACACAATCATCAACATGCTTTGAGATTAACCAACATTGAATGCAAGCATGAGTAGGATATGTCGGCGTTTTGGGAACGAGGGTACCCAAACCTGCCTGCCTGCAGCCCAGGGCATGGCCCACCTCATCGACCAAACGCAACAAGGTGTGACCCCACTCAGGACAAGGCCCTCATGAGGGCCCAAGCCTCGCGAGGATGAGCAGCATCAAGATCGGTAGAGGACAAGCCTCCGCAAGCCCCCTCCGGAGGGGCGGAGATCTCTATGAAAGTCCCGGCCTCAGGAGTCAAAGATGATGCAAGGAAGGACAAGCGAGCATCAGTGTGCCAGGCAGCACAGTTTCCCCTTTGGTGCAAAAGGGAGCAAGGACATACGCGGGTTCCGAAAGCACCCCCAAAGGTTTCCATTCCAGTGCAACAAGACCGCAACCACCAGCTCCACAGGACGGACGTCATCGCTGAGCCCGTCCCTGCGGTGACAATAGCTACTTTGCAGGCGAAGACCGCCTTTGGGCAGGGCGAGCACGAACCCTTGCCCCCCTTCAAAATTGGCCGTTGTGGGATCCCTTCCCACCATTGTGATAAGAGAAGAGGACCCGCGTCACCGCTATATATAGAGGGTAGGCTGCTTCGTAGATGACGACCCCAACCCGATGACCGACTTCGTCACTCATCGTCCACCAAACCACAAGGAGCCTCGAACACCACTGAGAGCCCTCAAGAGGCCCCGAAACATTGTACTTGTTCATCCACCTCACCTCCTCGAGAGGCAATTCACCAAAGAAGGAGTAGGGTATTACGCTTCGTAGCGGCCCAAACCTGGGTAAACTATTGTGTTCATCTTCTTCTTCGTCATTGTGCGAGTTCTTTGCTATGTTCATCGAGTAGCGAGCTAGGTCGGGCGAGGCTTCAGGGGATCTTCGCACACGCCCCTGTGTTCGAATCTTAAGGGTTTTACCGAGCCCGAAATCCGACATTTGGCGCCCCAGGTAGGGGCGTGTCGAAATCTCCCTCAGGTCTAGACCTGCCGACTCCATTGCACTCATGGTAGGAGGACTACGAGTCCGCACGGAGCGGCGAGCCGCTTGCGTGGCACGGCTGGCACAGGCGGGCCGGAATGCCCAGCGGCGCTCTGCCACCCTGTCAGCGGGCGTCAACACCGGTCGGGTTCCCGACAGGCGCTGGAGGCTACCGCCTTCACCAGCCGCATGACACGCCCATGTCGCCCCGGCCCTTCCTCGCGTTCAGGCCGCGCCGCCACTCTTCCAAGTTTGCCAAGACCCAACAGACAGACATGTCGCGCTCCTCGTGGTGCACGAGCTTCGGCGCCAACATGCCACCCGCCACCGCCGCACCCGCGAGCCCAGGCGTGCTCCTGAGCGCGACACCGCCGCCAACGAAACCCAGGTGCACCTCCGAGGGGCCGCACCCGTGGACCCGCACAACCGGAGGCCACGACACCTGGACCACGCGGGCGTATTCAAGACATTTATGCCGGCCTGCCCTTTCTGGGGACTTGGCTTGAGCCGCCGGGGGTGCGGGCCCAGGCCGCGCAAGGCGGGCATGGCTTCGCGCTTCCCGGCACGCTTCCCGGAACCAGGGAGGAGGACCGGAGGCCCGACTATGCTTGCGCTTGGGGGCCTGTGCAACTCGACAACGACCATGTTGTTGCGCGCCCGGGTCACGGAGTGAGCAGCACCGACTACCACGGCAGCAGGAGACACACACGTGACCTTGCGAGGAGCCCCCGCGCGGACAGGTACATGCAACCTTGCGGGGGCAGCTCGCAGGGCTGGCCTCGCGAGGTTGCCCGGTGCAGAGATCCTTGCGAGGCACGCCTGCTGGCAGGGAGCTGCTTCGCGCAGATGTCTGGGTTTGGGGACCGGGGGTCACTCGCCTAGGAATGAAGGGTGGAACATGCGCCCTCATATCCGGACTGAGAGGCCCCAGCTTGGGGATGGAGGATGGAACACATGCCCATGTCCCTGGGCCAGACAATCCTAACCTGGAGGCCAATGGTGGAACATGCTCCTTTGTCTCCAGGGCGCGCGACACTCGCTATGGGACGGAGGGTGGAACATACGCCCATGTCACCAGGACGGGTTTCGCTCGATCGCTGGCGGGCAAACATGTACTCGACCATGCCCCTAGGCCCGGCTCGCCCGGTCTGGGGGCAGGGCCCAGAGTACCAGCATGGGAACTCTGGGGGCCCTAGCGAGGCACGCTGGGGCAATGCCCGGGGAACTCAGGACTTCTATTAGGGCGGGCTCTCTGGCTAGAGAGCGCAGGGGGCTTCCCCTATGTTCGAGGGCTCGTTTAGGGCAGACCACACTTCGCCACGACGAGCCCGGGGGCTACGAGTGGGCTCCATGCCTGCGAGACATGGGGCTCCCTATACACCCCCAGGACCTACATCAACCCATGACACTCTCACGTAATAATGAGCGGGCTGTATATGCCCGAAGCCCCCCGAGGATGCAGTGGGGTTCCTCCCACACAATGTGGCAGCCACAGCCTAGAGCTAGTGGAGAAGTCAACACTACCCATCAATGGCTATGCCCATGCAACGTGGATGCCCTACACTCATCGCTGGGGGAAGATGAAGGCGGGGATGACCCTAAAAAGCCAGACGCGGCCGTTTTCTCGCTCTTTTTTGGATTTCAAGTTGTAGCCTTTGATGTCCCTTTTTGTGCTTGAGCCTGTCAGAAGCTCGAAGATTTCGTGATCCTATGTTTTAAAAGAAAAGAAGGGCGGGGACTTTTTCTCTTTGTTTTCTCGTTTTACCGATCTTGAGTTCTCTCTCTCTAGATTGGCGTTTTGCGAGAAGCTGTGGGCTCCGACCGCAGCACGATACCGTCGCATGGAGCCTCAGGAGGCCTCAGGGCCTCTTGGTGCGGTGACTGAAGGGATGGAATGGGGGATCACTCGAGCTTCAAAGGAGGCTCCTGAGCAGCACACCTCAAGAGCCTTACCGGTCACATAGCCATTTGGCCTCTCTGATGTCGTCCTTGGTTTCCGATCGGCAATAGGGGTAGCGGGGCCTCGCCCCGTGAAGTGCGTCCTTGGTTTTTGGTCATACCTAACCGTGGTGCGGAAATATGCGGGACTAGGACTTGTCGACATAGAGCGGTTTGAGCATCAAAGGGGGCTCCTGAGCAATGCGCCTTGGTAGCTTTATCGGTCATATAGCCACTCGGCCACCTTGATGTCATCCTTGGTTATCCGGTGGGCATCAGGGGTGTCGGAGCCTGACCCCATAGCTGTGTCTATGGTTATCCGGTTGTACGCAATGATGGTCGGGAAATGCGTGGGGCTGTGACCTGCAAACACATAGTGCCGAAAGGGCCCCCAAACCGCCCCATGAACAAGGAAGGAGCAACTCAGGAGGGGTCATGAATGAAGCCATCGCCACCCCATAAGCTAAGTATGCTGCGAAGCTGAGCAAGGGCCTCCTGGTCTCATGTCGACCCAAGGGTGGTCAAGAGCTGTGCGTAATAACGAGAGGATGCGGGTACTCTGGACCGAGCCATGATAAGTAGCAAGGCCATGGGCCAAGCGAACGGTGGCACATGCGGCGCCTCGAGAGGAGACACCTCGTGACGGCACTGACGACCATTGTCACCAAGCCATGACAAGATCAGCACCAGGCCCCGTGCAAGGAAACTAAGCCATGACAACGGCAAGCGATGACCAGCAGTTCAAGGAAGGAAGGTAAAAGGCAAAGGTAACATGCAAAAGATTAACGTCCATCAGGGCAGAATTCTCCTTCAAACATTATAGGAACCGGGGAGAAGAAACATGAGGACGCCTAGGGGGAGAAGTCCTCGTAGCCACCCGCGTCACCGGCTGGCTCGGCATCAGATCCGTCCTCCTTGCTGGAGGTGGGCACCTGGATGAACCTCTCCACCATGGCCTCCACGTGCGGGCGCACCTCGTCCCTAAGGGGGCATTGGAGCTCGTCAGGCATCGGCTCCCCGACGCGTCGGAGGTCGAGCAGCAGGGCGAAGCAGCGTAGGTTGGACAAGACGAGCATCAAGGCAAGGTCCAGAAGGTCACGCGCATTGGACACGATGTCCGCATCCACACAGGAGACACCGGTCTACAGTGCCTCCACCATCTTCTGGAACAAGTCAAGATAGCCCCCGTTGCCACGCACGTTCGGCAGCGCGGGGGCATCCCCGATGAACCGGCTCACCATGCCGGCTGCGCAATCGGCGATGCCCCCAAACTACTTGGCACGCTGGGATTCCAGTAGCCTGGCATGCGCCACCTCGTCCTGAGCGACTTGAATGGCGTCGGCAGCCTCCTGGACTTGGGTCTGTAGGGACGCCAGCTCCGCCTTGGCCCCCGCTTCACCCCGAAGGGTGGCTTAGAAGGCGGTCTCGGCGGTCACCAGCCGGGCCTACAACATCTCCACCTCCTCCTGAAGCTCGCCAAGCTTGCGTTTCTTGGCTGCGGGCGCCCTGGAAAAAGGAGGATCATGCTCGAAACGGCGGGCGGGGTGGCTAAGGAAAAGGGGAGCAACGAAATACTCACTCATCGACCAGGGCCCAGCAGCGGCGGGTTTGCGCCGACCCTGAAGGCCCTCTGTCACTGCCTCCGGAGGCAGATGATGGAGCCGGCAAAGTGATGTCTGCTACACAACCTTCTTCTTATAGACTCGTGTTGGGCCTCCAAGCGTAGTGTTTTGTAGGACAATGGCAATTTTCCCTCAAGTGGATGACCTAAGGTTTATCAATCCGCGGGAGGTGTAGGATTAAGATGGTCTCTCTCAAACAACCCTGTAATCAAATAGCAAAGAGTCTCTTGTGTCCCCAACACACCCAATACAATGGTAAATTGTATAGGTGCACTAGTTCGGCGAAGAGATGGTGATACAAGTGCAATATGGATGGTAGATATAGTTTTTTGTAATCTTACAATATAAAACCAGCAAGGTAACAAATAGTAAACAGCGAGCGAAACATTGTATAAATGCTTGGAAACAAGGCCTAGGGTCCATACTTTCACTAGTGCAATTTTTCTCAACAATACTAACATAGTTGAATCATATGTAAATACCTCTCGTGCGACAAAGAGTTCACTCCAAAGTCACAAATAGCGGAGAACTAACGAAGAAATTATTGTAGGGTACGAAACCACCTCAAAGTTATATTTTTCGATCAATCTTATGAGCTATCCCTATAAGTGTCACAAACAACCCTAGAATTCGTACTAAAATAACACCTTAAGATACACATCAACCAAAACCCTAATGTCACCTAGATACTCCAATGTCACCACAAGTACCCATGGGCTTGATTATACGATATGCGTCACATAATTTCAGATTCATCATGTTCAATCCAACACAAAGAACTTCAAAGAGTGCCCCAAAGTTTCTACCGGAAAGTCAAGACAAAAACGTGTGCCAACCCCTATGCATAGATTCCCAAGGTCATAGAACCCGCAAGTTGATCACCAAAACATACATCAAGTGGATCAATAGAACATCCCATTGTCACCACGGATATCCCATCGCAAGACATACATCAAGTGTTCTCAAATCTTTAAAGACTCAATCCGATAAGAAAACTTCAAAGGGAAAACTCAATTCATCACAACAAGATAGAGAGGGGAAAACTCCATATGATTCATCTATATAAATAAAGCTCGCGGTACATCAAGATCTTTTCATCTCAAGAACACGAGAGAGAGAGAGAGATCAAACACATAGCTACTGGTACAGACCCGAAGCCCCGAGGGTGAACTACTCCCTCCTCGTCATGGAGAGCGCCTGGATGATGAAGATGGCCTCCGATGATGGTTTCCCCCTCCAGCAGGGTGCCAAAATGGGCTCCCGATTGATTTTTTGTGGCACTAGAGCTTGCGGCGGCGGAACTCCTGATCTAGGTTTATTTTCAGCGGTTTCTGTATTTATAGGAATTTATGGCGGTGGAAACAAGTCCTGGGGGGCCACGAGGAAGTCACAAGCCAGGGGGCACGCCCTAGTGGGGTGGGCGTGCACCTATGGCTTGTGGCTTCCTCGGCCTTCCTCTCTGATGACTCTTCGCTCCAGTATTTTTTATATTTTCCAAAAATAATCTCCATAAATTTCCAGCTCATTCCAAGAACTTTTATTTCTACACAAAAACAACACCACGGTAGTTCTGCTGAAAACAACGTCAGTCCGGGTTAGTTCTAATAAAATCATACCAAAATCATATAGAATTAATGTAAACATGGCATGAATACTTCATAAATTATAGATATGTTGGAGATGTATCAGCATCCCCAAGCTTAGTTCTTGCTCGTCCTCGAGTAGGTAAATGATAAAAGAAATAATATATGAAGTGTGAATGCTAGCAAGTGCACAAGTTTGATCAATGATATATTCTTCTTCTTCTTTTTCTTCTTTTTCTTCTAGCTAGTCTTCTTCTTCTTCTAACTTTCATCTTTCCTACTTTGCAGATTTTCTATAGATGAGGAAGCTTGCATTGATGGAGTGTACTCTTCTACTTCTGCTTCCTTTTTGTTTATGGAAACTTGTTTTGGATATGCATGTTGGATATGTTGTTCCAAACTTGTATATGTTGGATATGTTGTTGGAACTTATTGTTGGTATGCTTTTTGGTACTTATTGTTGGTATGCTTGTTGAAACTTATTATTGGTATGCTTGTTGGAAACTTCTATTGTTGATATGTTGGATATATATGTGATATTCTATCAAATTGAATGATTTTAAGAAAAAACAGAAAAAACAGGGGCTATATAGCCACTTTGCCGTCTGCCAGCGGACGGCAAAGAGCTTTGCCGTCGGCCAGCGGATGGCAAAGATTCCACGTGGCAGCTGCCTGTGCAATCTGGGGCTGGCCTAGGTGGGTTCTTTTTCGTCCGCTGGCAGACGACAAAGAACTAAGGTCTTTGCCATCTGCCAGCGGATGACAAATAACGCCGTTAAGCCATAACGGAGCTGAGTTGCCACGTGTGCCATCCATGGGCTTTGCTGTCCGCTAAGGTCTTTGTCGTCCGTCAGCAGACGGCAAAGCGCCCTTTACCGTGGCTTATTCAGCCGGACGGTTGGCCGTCTGCTGGCGGACGACAAAGCCTCTGCCGTCCGGGATTCATGCCTTTGCCGTTCGGGATGGCTGTTGGCAAAGTGCCTGATTCCTGTAGTGATAATTCCAAACACGTTTTCTAGCATCATTATATATCATAAATAGTAGCTCATCTCATAAACCTTCTCATGATGAAATAACAAGCTATCCACATGTTAAAGTATAGACTAACAAACTATGCTTTTAGTCACCAGACAATTGCAATTCATCTTATTTTCAGGAAGGGTCTATGTAAGAGCTTTGATTTAGGAAATTCCACATACTCAACTGTCATATAGTCTTCCATGATTGCTAACACTCAAAGCATATTTTTAGAACAAATAGCATTCGTCGAACACAAAGAAAGATAGGGGCTTAATATTCTGCCTCCGAACTTGTTTATCATATAGATAGTTGTCAACAATAATAATTCATGATCAAATATATTTGAATGGCCATATATGCTTGGATCTTTCCCCAACACATGACGCTTGCCAAGAGAAAAAGGCAACATGTAGGAAGTGGTGAATACCACCATGACTCTTGCATAAAGGTAAGTACTAGAAAGTAAAAGATAGGCCCTTCGCAGAGGGGAGCATTGATTTGTAGAGGTGCCAGAGCTCAAACTTTTAAAACAGAGATGAATAATAATTTTGAAAGGTATGCTTTCATTGTCACCAAAAAAACCGAGAGATCTCGGTATCTTCCATGCTAGATAAATTATAGGCGGTTCCCAAACAGAATGTTAAAGTTTTTACCCCCCCTCCACCAATCAATCACACTCCACGGCGAGCCGAATCCACGGGTACCATCCATACCAACAACATTCCTGGGGGAGTTTTGTTTAATTATTTGCATTTTTTCTTTCATTTTGGGACTGGGAATCCCTATTACCAGACACTTTCTCGTGAATGATAGTGAATCAACACATATCGTGAGAATAACCCACCTAGCATGGAAGATACTAACAACCCCTAGTTACTGTATGAGCAATTCGGGCATACAAAACATAATATTATTTGAAGGTTTAGAGTTTGGCACATGCAAATTTACTTGGAACGGCAGGTAAATACCGCATATAGGTAGGTATGGTGGACTCATATGGAACAACTTTGGGTTTAAGGGTGTTTGGATGCACAAGTAGTATTTCTACTTGGTGCCGAAGTTTTGGCTAGTATGAGGTGGAATCAAGCACCACATGTTGGAGGATCCATAACAATATAACTTCTATGCAAATATACGCAACCATAACTCATTATGTTGTCTTCCTTGTCCAACTTCAACTAATTTGCTCAAGTTTGAAAATAATTATTGGGTAATCACAATCATAGAATATGTCCAAGATAGTATATTTATATGTGAAATCTCTCTTCCTTCAATATTTTTTCACGAATGGTTCAAGTGACCAATGCGGTGTTTGCTAAATTTCAATAAATTTTACTTCCTATACTTCTTATATGTGAAGTCACTACTCCCCATGGGATAATCAAATAAAAAATATATAATTTAAGATTCATGATATTGAATTCATTCAACCATTTACTCATAGGATATAAGTGAAGCACGAGAGTAAATGACAAAACTACTTCAAAACATATAAGTGAAGATCAATGTGTAGTCAAACAATTAAGTAGCTATGTGAGGACTTTCTCTCTCTCTCTCAATAAAGATTTTCAGATCTGAGTATTTTATTTAAATAGCAAGCAAAACAAAAATAGCACTCCAAGAATAGCACACATAATGTGAATGAATAAAAATTTAGGCTCAACATAGGCCAACCGATAGTTGACGAAGAGAGGTGGGATGCATAGCATCCCCAAGCTTAGAAACTTGAGAGTTCTCGAAATATTTACTTGGGGCACTTTAGGAATCCCCAAGCTTGAGTTTTTCTATCTCGTTCAATCCTCTCATACCATGGTTTCACCTATTCTCAAAAAACTTCATCCACACAAAATTCAAAAAGAACTCATGAGATAGGTTAGTACACATAATAATAAATAAAATCTTTATGTTCTGCCAAGACAAGTT
The DNA here is from genome assembly GCA_022496015.1 of Hordeum marinum. Taxonomy (NCBI): domain Eukaryota; kingdom Viridiplantae; phylum Streptophyta; class Magnoliopsida; order Poales; family Poaceae; genus Hordeum; species Hordeum marinum. The sequence continues at coordinate 60,151,690 of CM039677.1, forward strand.
TCATAATAAGTTTCAAACATTAGGTACTTTATAATATCATTTCCACAATTTATATCTACCAATATAGGCTATGAAAACTATAGGATAAGTAGATAACAAAACTATGGTAGCAATCTGTCTAAACACAACAGTCTGTAGAAATTTATGAAAAAAGTGTACTTCTCTAACTCAAACAATTATAAAAATTTAGTACATGCTATAAAATTTATATTACCATATTCTTTAAAAATTTCAGAAACTTTCCACGTTCCAGTAAAATATGAAAATTCAAACACTACAGGCAAAGTTTCTATTTTTACACAGCACTTAGCAAAACATGAAATGCAAGCATCCTAAAGGAAATTTTTGGAACTTTTTATTGAAAAAAATATTATAAATAACACCTAACAGAAATTAACAAAATATAATGACGATCCAAGCAAAGCACATATTGTGTGACGAATAAAAATATAGCTCCAAGTAAGATATACCGATAGTGTTGAAGACGAAAGAGGGGATATTACTTGGATATTACCTTGGGGATGCCTTGGGAATCACCAAGGTTAGGTTCTTGTCACTCCTTATTCTTCTCATATCGGTGTCTCACCCAAAACTTGAAAACTTCAATCACACAAAACTTAACAGAACATCATGAGATGGGTTAATATAATAAACAAAGATCATTCACTTTGGTACTGTCAAGACAAGATTCATAATTGTTCCCACATGATAGCTACTGTATTCTACCATTACCATAATTTATACCACTGAATATAAGCTATCGGAACACTAATACAAGCAAACTATGCATGCAAAACAGAATCTGTCAAAAACAGAACAATATGTAAAGATCTGAATGATCACCATACTTCCCTGACTCTAACAATTCTGAGAAATTATGAATACTCAAGGAATTTGCATATGAACTTTGTGTAAAAATTTCAGGATTGTTTTATGCTCCAGTAAAATCAGATAATTCATATACTGGACGCAAAACGTTTTGTTTTTGCACAGAGTCAAGCAAGCAGGTGTTCACACTATCCTAAAGGCTTTACTTGGCACTTTATTGAAATAAAAGACACAAAACATGATTAATACAGTAGATTAATCATGTGAACACATAAAAACAGAAAGTAAAGTGTTGGCTTGTCTCCCAACAAGCGCTTTTCTTTAATGCCTTTTAGCTAGGCATGATGATTTCAATGATGCTCACATAGGAATAATAATTGAAACATGCAAAAGAGCATCATGAATCTCATGACAAGCACATTTAAGTCTAACCCACTTCCTATGCATAGGGATTTTGTGAGAAAACAATTTATGGGAGCAAGAATCATCTAGCATAGGAAGGGAAAACAAGCATATCCTCAAGAATTTGAACACATAGAGAGGAAACTTGATATTATTGCAATTCCTATAAGCATATGTTACTCCCTCATAATAATTTTTAGTAGCATCATGAAGGAATTCCACACTATAAGCAGCACATGAAGCATTCTTTTCATGATCTACAAGCATAGAAATTTTACTACTCTCCACATAAGCAAATTTCTTCTCGTGACTAATAGTGGGAGTATCATAAAAGACTTGAATACTACAAATTGGTTCCACACTAAAAGAGTAATATTTAGTAAAAAGATATTTATAATTATGAAAAATATCATAATAGTAATCATCACTCTTTTTCGTTGCATAAGTATCATCACAATAATCATCATAAGTAGGAGGCATGCAATCATTATAACAAATTTGATCATTCAAAGTAGGGGAAATAAAAAGATCATCTTCATTAAACATAGCATCCCCAATATTGGTAAAAACATTAATTCTAGCAAATAAAATCTCAAACATGTCATTTTCATCAAACATAGCATCCCCAAGCTTGTGGCTTTGCATATCATAAACATAATCACTCTCATCATTAATGGTATGAATAACACCAATAGTATAGCAATTATTATCATCATCCTCCAAGTTGGTGTTGGAAATATGCCCTAGAGGCAATAATAAATTAGTTATTATCATATTTCCTTGTTCATGATAATCGTTTATTATCCATGCTATAATTGTATTAATCGGAAACTCAGATCCATGTGTGGATACATAGACAACACCATGTCCCTAGTATGCCTCTAATAGACTAGCTCGTTGATCAAAGATGGCTATGGTTTCCTAGTCATGTACATGAGATATCATTTGATAGCGGGAACACATCATTAGGAGAATGATGTGATGGACAAGACCCAAACTACGAATGTAGCATATGATCGTGTCAGTTTATTGCTACTGTTTTTGCATGTCAAGTATATGTTCCTATGACCATGAGATCATGCAACTCACTGACACCGGAGGAGTACCTTGTGTGTATCAAACGTCGCAATGTAACTAGGTGACTATAAAGGTGATCTACAGGTATCTCCGGTGGTGTCTGTTGAGTTGGCATGGATCAAGACTGGGATTTTTTACTTCATGTGACGGAGAGGTATCTCGGGGCCCACTCAGTAATACAACGTCACAATAAGCCTTGCAAGAAATGTGACTAATTGTTAGTCATGGGATCTTGTATTACAGAACAAGTAAAGAGACTTGCCGGTAACGAGGTTGAACTAGGTATGGAGATACCGACGATCGAATCTCGGGCAAGTAACATACCGAAGAACAAAGGGAACATCATATGGGATTAACTGAACCCTTGACATAGAGGTTTGACCGATAAAGATCTTCGTAGAATATGTAGGAACCAATATGGGCATCCAGGTACCGCTATTGGTTATTGACCGTAGAGGTGTCTCGGTCATGTCTACATAGTTCTCGAACCCGCAGGGTCTCCACACTTAAGGTTCGGTGACGTTTCGGTAGTATAGAGTTATGCATGGTTGTGACCGAAGGTTGTTCGGAGTCCCGGATGAGATCCCGGAAATCACGAGGAGCTCCAGAATGGTCCTCGGGTAAATATTGATATATAGGAAGTCCTATTTTGGTCGCCGGAAAAGTTTCGAGCTTATCGGTACTGTACCGGGATTGCCGGTAGTGTACCGGGAGACCATCGAGAGGGGTATTTCGACCCAAGAGGCTACATGGGCTGTGGGAGAGTAAATACCAGCCCTTAGTGGGATGGTGAAAGTTCCACACAAGGCCCATGCAGCTGGGAAGAAAAGCCCAAAGAGAAAAAGGTGGAAAAAGGCAAAAATATGGAGGAGTCCTAGTCCTACTAGGATTGGAGGAGGAATCCTCCAATCCCACTAGGTTCGACCGACCCACGGGCTTCCTCTTTGGCAGCCAAGCCTCCTCCTCCTCTCCTCCTATATATACTAGAGGATTTTAGGGTTTTGACACAGATTTTTAGCCACATGGTGCCCGTTCCTCTAGTGCATAGTTTCTCCTGTAGATCGGATTTCTGCAGTGCTTAGGCGAAGCCCTGCCGGAATAGCTCCACCACCATCTCCGGAGCACCGTCATGCTGCCGGAGAACTCTTCTACCTCTCCGCTCCCTCTTGCTAGATCAAGAAGGCGGAGATCATCATCGAGCTGTACGTGTGCTGAACGCGGAGGTGCCGTCCGTTCGGCGCTAGATCGGAAGGACCGTGATCAAGATCGCGAGAAGGATCGTGATGAGTTCGCGGGACGGATCGTGATGAATTCGCGGGATGGATTGTGACGAGATCACGGGACGGATCGTGATGAGTTCGCAGGATGGATCGTGATTGGATCGCGGGACGGATCATGATGAGATCGCGGGACGCTCGGCGATTTGGACCATGAAGACATTCGACTACACCAACCACGTTTCTTAATGCTTCCCGCTTAGCGATCTACAAGGGTACGTAGATCCACTCTCCCTCTCGTAGATGCTCATCACCATGGATAGATCTTGCGTGTGCATAGGAATTTTTTTTCCATGCAACATTCCCCAACAGTGGCATTATGAGCTAGGTCCATGTGTAGATGAGATCTCGAGTAGAACACAAAAGGTTTGTGGCCGTTCATGCTTAGATTGCTTCCTCCCTTGGTCGGATTTTGGTTCAGCGGTATTGTGAGATGAAGTGACCCGGACCAACATTACTCGTACACTTACGAGAGACCGGTTCCCTCGACTGCAACTTGTTGCATAGATGGCTTGCGGGTGCCAGTTTCTCTCACTTTAGTTGGATCGGATTCGACAAAGGCAGTCCTTGAGAAGGTTGAAAAGCAACTAGTGTATCACCGTTGTGGTTTTTTCATAGATGAGAATTGTTCTTGCTAGATAACCGTAGCAGCCACATAAAACATGCAACAACAATTAGAGGACGTCTAACTTGTTTTTGCAGGGTATGTTGTGATATGATATGGCCAATTACATGATGTGATATATGTGATGTATGAGATGATCATGTGATGTATAGATTATCATGACTTGCATGTCGATGAGTATGACAACTGGCAGGAGCCATAGGGTTGTCTTTAATTATTGTATGACCTGCATGTCAATCATTAAGCACTATGTAATGCTTTACTTTATCGCTAAACGGTAGCAATAGGAGTAGTAGCATGTTGGGCTCAACAACCCCGATGGCGACATGTTGATGGAGATGAAGATGATGGAGATCATGGTGTCTTGCTGGTGACAATGGAGATCATGCCGGTGCTTTCAAGATGGAGATCAAAAGCACAAGTTCATGGCCATATCATGTCACTTATGATTTGCATGTGATGTTAATCCTTTTATGCACCTTGTTTTGCTTAGGATGACGGTAGCATTATAAGGTGATCCCTCACTTAAACTTCAAGATGAATTGTGTTCTCCCCGAGTGTGCACCATTGCGAAAATTCGTCATGTTGAGACACCACGTGATGATCGGGTGTGATAGACTCTACGTTCACATACAACGGGTGCAAGCCAGTGTTGCATATGTAGAACACTCGGGTTAAACTTGACGAGCCTAGCATGTACAGACATGGCCTTGGAACACAAGAGACTAAAAGGTCAAACATGAGTCATATAGTAGATATGATCAACATGATGATGTTCACCATTGAAACCACCTCAACTCACGTGATGATCGGACTTGAGTTGGTGAATTTGGATCATGTATCACTCGAATGACTGGAGGGATGTCAATTTGAGTGAGAGTTCTTAAGTAATATGGTTAATTGAACTCATTATCATGAACATAGTCAGTAGTGTCTTTGCAAACTATGTTGTAGATTACTAGCTCACACTGTAGCTCCCTTGAATTTTATATGTTCCTAGAGAAATAGAGTTGAAAGATGATGGTAGCATTATTGCGGACTGGCTCCGTGATCTGAGGATTGTCCTCGTTGCTGCACAGAAGGCTTATGTCCTTAATGCACCACTCGGTGCGCCAACCCCTCTAGCGTTGTTTGTAGATGTTGTGAACATCTGATAGGCACGTTCTGATGACTACTTGAGAGTTTAGTGCGTCATGCATTACGGCTTAGAATTGAGGCTCCGAAACGTTTTGAACGTCACGGAACATATGAGATGTTCTAAGAACTGAAATTAGGATCTCAGGCTCATGCTCGTGTTGCGAGATATGAGATCTCCAACAAGATTCTTTGCCTGCAAGATGAAGGAGAATAGCTCAATCATTGAGCATGTGCTCAGATTGTCTGGGTGCTACAATCGCTTGAATCGAGTGGGAGTTGATCTTCCAGATAAGATAGTGATTGATATTGTTCTCCAAGTCACTGTCATTAAGCTACTAGAACTTGGTGATGAACTATAAACGCCAGGGATAGAAATAATGATCCCTGAGCTGTTCGTGATGTTTGACACCGTGAAGGTAGAAATCAAGAAGGAGCATCAAGTGTTGATGGTTAGTAAAACCACTAGTTTCGAGAAGGGCAAGGGCAAGGAGGGAAACTTCATGGATAGCAAGTTAGTTGCTGCTCCGGTGAAGCAACCCAAAGTTGAGCCCAAACCCGAGACTAAGTGCTTCGATTATGAGGAGAGCGTTCGCTGAAGCGGAACAACCCTAGATACTTGGTAGATAAGAAGGCTGACAAAGTCGACAGAAGTATATTTGATATACGTGTTATTGATGTCTACCTTGCTAGTACTCCTAGTAGCACCTGGGTATTGGATACCGGTTCAGTTGCTAAATGTTAGTAACTCGAAATAAAAGCTACGGAATAAGCGGAGAACTAGCTAAGGGTGAGGTGACGATGTGTGTTGGAAATGTTTCCAAGGTTGATGTGATCAACATCGCACGCTCTCTCTATCTTCAAGATTAGTGACGAACCTAAATAAATGTTATTTGGTGTTTTTGTGTTGAGCATGAACATGATTAGAACATGTTCATTGCAACACGGTTATTCATTTAAGTTAGAGAATAATGGTTATTCTATTTACATGAATAATACCTTCAATGGTCATGCACCCAGTTATAATGGTTTGTTGAAACTTGATCGTAGTAATACACATGTTCATAACATTGATGCCAAAAAGATACAAAGTTAATAATAATAATAGTACCACATACTTGTGGCATTGCCGCTAAATGTCATATTGGTATAAAACGCATGAAGAAACTCCATGCTAATGGATCTTTGGACTCATTCGATTTCGAATCGGTTGAGACATGCGAACCATGCCTCTTGGTCAAGATAACTAAGGACCCCGTTTTCTGTTTTGATGAAGTGGGCAAGTGATTTATTGGAAATGATACATGTTGATGTATGCAATCCAAAGAGTCTTGTAGTGTGTGGTGGATATCATTATTTTCTTACCTTCACTGATGATTTGAGTAGATATAGTGTATATTTACTTAATGAAACACAAGTCTGAATTGTTTGGAAGGTTCAAGCAAATTCAGAGTGAAGTTTAAGATCATCGTGACAAGAAGATAAAAATGTTTGCAATATGATCATGGAGGTGAATATTTGAGTTACGAGTTTGGCATACAACTTTAGACAATGTGAAAGTTGTTTCATAACTCACGCCACCTGGAACACCATAGTGTGATGTTGTGTCCAAATGTCATAGTCTTGCTCTATTGGATATGGTGCATGCTATGATGTCTCTTATCGTTTTGTTACTATAATTTTGGGGTTATGCATTAGAGAAAACTACATTCGCTTTAAATAGGGCACCATCTAAATCCGTTGAGATGACACCGTGCGAATTATGGTTTGATAGAAACCTAAGCTGTCATTTCTTAATGTTTGGGGCTGCGATGCTTGTGTGGAAAATGTTTTCCCCTAATGAGCTCGAAACCAAAGCGGACAAATGCATCTTCATAGAATACCGTAAGAACAGTTGGGTGAACCTTCTATCTCAGATCCATGTATAAAATGTTTATTGCTAAAACTGGGTCCTTTCTCGAGGAAAAGTTTCTCTTGAAAGAATTGAGTGGAAGGAAGATAGAACTTGATGAGGTTATTGAACGTCTGTTTCAACTAGAGAGTAGCGCAGCGCAGGAAGTTGTTTCTGTGAAGCCTACATTAGTTGAAGAGGAAGTTAATGATGATAATCATGAATTTTCAGATCAAGTTACTGTCGAACCTCGTAGGTCGACAAGGACGTGTACTGCTCCTGAGCGGTATGACAACCCTGTCTTGGAGGTCATGTTGTTGGACAACGATGAACCTACGAGCTATGGAGAAGCGATGATGGTCCTGGATTCCGATAAATGGTTAGAGGCCATGAAATCTGAGAAAGGAACCATGTATGAAAACCAAGTGTAGACTTGCTCGTTGGACGGCAGGTCATTGAGGACAAATGGATCTTTAAAATGAAGACAGACGCCGATGGTAAATGTCACCATTTGTAAAGCTCGACTTGTTGCAAAGAAGTTTACGACAAGTTCAAGGAGTTGACTGCGATGAGACTTTCTCACTCGTAGCAATGCTAAAGTCTGTTGGAATTATGTTAGCAGTTGCTGCATTTTTCAATTATGAAATCTGGCAGATGGATGCCAAAACATCGTTTCCTTCCTTAAGGAAAGGTTGTATGAGATACAACCAGAAGGTTTTGTCAGTCCTAAGGATGCTAAATGGTGAGCAAGCTTCAGTGATCCTTCTATGGACTGAAGCAAGCATCTCGGAGTTGGAATATACACTTTGATAAGGTGATCAAAGTTTTTTACAAAGTTTATGAGAAACTTGTATTTGCAATAAAATGAGTGGGAGCACTATAGAGTTTCTGATAAGTATATGTGGATGACATATTGCTATTCAGAAATGATGTAGAATTTCTGGAAAGCATAAATGGTTGTTTGAAAAGAGTTTTTCAGAGGAAGACCTGGATAAAGCTACCTAATTGTTGAGCATCAAGATCTATAAAGATAGATCAAGATGTTAGATAAGACTTTCAATGAGTACATACCTTGACAAGATTTTGAAAGAGTTCAAAATGGATTAGTCAGAGAGAAGTGTTCTCAACTACATTGTAAGGTGTGAAGTTGAGTAAGACTCAAAGCTCGACCACGGCAGAAAAAAGAGAAAGGACGAATGTCGTCCCCTATGCCTTAGCCATAGGCTCTGTATAGTATGTCATGCTATGTACCGCACCTGTGTGTGCCTTGCCATGAGTCCGTCAAGGGGTACAAGAGTGATCCAGGAGTGGATCACTAGACAGCGGTCAAGATTATCCTTAGTAACTAAAAGACTACGGAGATGTTTCTCGATTATGGAGGTGATAAAGAGTTCATCGTAAAGAGTTACGTCGATGCAAGCTTTAACACCAATCCGGATGACCCATAGTAGCAATCTGGATACATATAGTGGAGCAGCCATTTGGAATAGTACCAAGTGGAGTGTGGTAGCAGTGTTTACGGTTTGACATAGAGATTTGCAAAGTACACACGGATCTGAATGTCGCAGACCCGTTGACTGTAAGACCTCTCTCACATGCGAAGCATGATCAAACCCCAGAACTCATTGGGTGTTAGATTAATAACAATGCGAATCACATGGTGATGTGAACGGGATTATTGACTCTAGTGCAAGTGGGAGACTGTTGGAAATATGCCCTAGAGGCAATAATAAATTGGTTATTATTCTATTTCCTTGTTCATGACAATTGTTTATTATCCATGCTATAATTGTATTAATCCGAAACTCAGATACATGAGTGGATACATAGACAACACCATGTCCCTAGTATGCCTCTAATAGACTAGCTCATTGATCAAAGATGGCTATGGTTTCCTAGTCATGGACATGAGATGTCATTTGATAGCGGGATCACATCATTAGGAGAATGATGTGATGGATAAGACCCACACTACGAACGTAGCATATGATCGTGTCAGTTTATTGCTACTATTTTCTGCATGACAAGTATATGTTCCTATGACCATGAGATCATGCAACTCACTGACACCGGAGGAGTACCTTGTGTGTATCAAACGTCGCAACATAACTGGGTGACTATAAAGGTGCTCTACAGGTTTCTCCGATGGTGTCTGTTGAGTTGGCATGGATCAAGACTGGGATTTGTTACTCCGTGTGACGGAGAGGTATCTCGGGGCCCACTCGGTAATACAACGTCACAATAAGCCTTGCAAGAAATGTGACTAATTGTTAGTCACGGGATCTTGTATTACGGAACGAGTAAAGAGACTTGCCAGTAATGAGGTTGAACTAGGTATGGAGATACCGACGATCGAATCTCGGGCAAGTAACATACCGAAGAACAAAGGGAACATCATACGGGATTAAATGAATCCTTGATATAGAGGTTCGACCGATAAAGATCTTCGTAGAAGATGTAGGAACCAATATGGGCATCCAGGTCCCGCTATTGGTTATTGACCGTAGAGGTGTCTCGGTCATGTCTACATAGTTCTCGAACCCGCAGGGTCTGCACACTTAAGGTTCAGTGACGTTTCGGTAGTATAGAGTTATGCATGGTGGTGACCGAAGGTTGTTTGGAGTCCCGGATGAGATCCCGGATGTCACGAGGAGCTCCAGAATGGTCCGGAGGTAAAGATTGATATATAGGAAGTCCTATTTTGGTCGCCGGAAAAGTTTTGAGCTTATTGGTAGTGTACCGGGAGTGCCGGTAGTGTACCGGGAGACCATCGGGAGGGGTATTTCGACCCAAGAGGCTACATGGGCTGTGGGAGAGTAAATACCATCCCTTAGTGGGCTGGTGGAAGTTCCACACTAGGCCCATGCGTCTGGGAAGAAAATCCCAAAGAGAAAAAGGTGGAAAAGGCAAAAAAGGCAAAAATAAGGAGGAGTCCTAGTCCTATTAGGATTGGAGGAGGAATCCTCCAATCCCACTAGGTTCGGCCGACCGAAGGGCTGCCTCTTTGGCAGCCAAGCCTCCTCCTCCTCTCCTCCTCTATATATACTAGAGGATTTTAGGGTTTTGACACAGATTTTTAGCCACGTGCTGCCCGTTCCTCTAGTGCATAGTTTCTCCTGTAGATCGGATTTCTGCAGTGCTTAGGCGAAGCCCTACCGGAATAGCTCCACCACCATCTCCGGAGCGCCGTCACGCTGCCAGAGAAATCTTCTACCTCTCCGCTCCCTCTTGTTGGATCAAGAAGGCGGAGATCGTCATCGAGCTGTACGCGTGCTGAACGCGGAGGTGCCGTCCGCTTGGCGCTAGATCGGAAGGACCGTGATCAAGATCGCGAGACGAATCGTGATGAGTTCGCGGGACGAATCATGATGAGTTCGCGGGACAGATCATGATGAGATTGTGGGACGAGTCATGATGAGTTTGCAGGATGGATCATGATTGGATCGCGGGACGGATCGTGATGAGATCGCGGGATGCTCGGCGATTTGGATCGCGAAGACGTTCGACTACACCAACCGCATTTCTTAACGCTTCCCGCTTAGCGATCTACAAGGGTACGTAGATCCACTCTCCCTCTCATAGATGCTGATCACCATGGATAGATCTTGCATGTGCATAGGATTTTTTTGTTTCCCATGCAACGTTCCCCAACAGTTGGTGCCATAAATATTTTCAAGATTATAAGAAGTATCATTATCTTCCCAATCATAATTATCACAACAAGCAATAGGCATAACAAAACCATCCTCAAGTGTATCATCTTCCATAACTATTTTTGATTCATTCTCATGAGGCCGATCAATAATGGGAGCAACATTATGTGGGAGAGATACCTCTTTACCTTTACCTTTTCTTCTTTTCTTCTTCTTCACCCCATTACGTGTGGGTTTATTTAATTCCTCCAAGCTTCTTTTTGAAGAGGTTGGTCGAATAAAAGCTCCTCCTCGTTACCTGATTCATCATAAGAAAAAATAGGAGGATATTGGGAAACATCTCCCCCTTCATTAGTATTCTCTTCATCTTCTATTGGTTTTCTTTTCTTTGAGTAATTGGCAATATAAGTATCCCCAATGCAATTTACCACACAATACATATAAATTTCCTTTAGATCGAAATCAAGAAATCTCTTAAGATTATATTCTAGGATACCCCTAGTTATACATTTCATTTCTTCATATCCCAGAAGCAAACTAAGTTCATTATGATGCACAAGGGAAATCAAGTTATCACAATTTTTGGACATGATTCGATCATGAAACAATTTGCATTGGAGATTTAAATGACCACATTCATTGTAAAGTTCACAAGGATGACAAGAAAAATTAAATCTTTCAGCACAAACATCTAGCCTCTCTTGCAACCATTTAGTTTCTAAATACTTATGCCTCTTACAAAATCTATCTTCCCTTTTTGGCATGTCTTCACAAACTCCATGCACTCCACAAAAATTGACATGCTTATACGAAACATTTTTGCCATGACTAGTGCAATCATCATTAGCATTTTGGATATTCAAAGAATTCATACTAACAACACTACAATCATGCTCATCACTCAAAGATTTAGTGCCAAACATTTTAATAACTTCTTCTTCTAACACTTGAGCACAATTTTCCTTTCCATCATTTTCACGAAAGACATTAAAGAGATAAAGCATATGAGGCAACCTCAATTTCATTTTTTGTAGTTTTCTTTTATAAAACCAAACTAGTGAAAAACAAGAAAGTAAAAGATTTGATTGCAAGATCTAAATATATACCTTCAAGCACTCACCTCCCCGACAACGGCGCCAGAAAAGAGCTTCATGTCTACTACACAACCTTCTTCTTGTAGACTCGTGTTGGGCCTCCAAGCGCAGAGTTTTGTAGGACAATGGCAATTTTCCCTCAAGTGGATGACCAAAGGTTTATCAATCCGCAGGAGGTGTAGGATGAAGATGGTCTCTCTCAAACAACCCTGTAATCAAATAGCAAAGAGTCTCTTGTGTCCCCAACACACCCAATACAATGGTAAATTGTATAGGTGCACTAGTTCGGCGAAGAGATGGTGATACAAGTGCAATATGGATGGTAGATATAGTTTTATTGTAATCTGACAATATAAAAACAGCAAGGTAACAAATAGTAAACGGCGAGAAAAATGTTGTATAAATGCTTGGAAACAAGGCCTAGGGTCCATCCTTTCACTAGTGCAATTTCTCTCAACAATACTAACATAGTTGAATCATATGTAAATACCTCTCGTGTGACAAAGAGTTCACTCCAAAGTCACAAATGGCGGAGAACTAACGAAGAAATTGTTGTAGGGTACGAAACCACCTAAAAGTTTTCTTTTCCGATCAATCTTATGAGCTATCCCTATAGGTGTCACAAACAGCCCAAGAATTCATACTAAAATAACACCTTAAGATACACATCAACCAAAACCCTAATGTCACCTAGATACTCCAATGTCACCACAAGTACCCATGGGCTTGATTATACGATATGCATCACATAATTTCAGATTCATCATGTTCAATCCAACACAAAGAACTTCAAAGAGTGCCCCCAAAGTTTCTACCGGAAAGTCAAGACAAAAACATGTGCCAACCCCTATGCACAGATTCCCAAGGTCACAGAACCCGCAAGTTGATCACCAAAACATACATCAAGTGGATCAATAGAACATCCCATTATCACCACGGATATCCCATCGCAAGACATACATCAAGTGTTATCAAATCCTTAAAGACTCAATCCGATAAGAAAACTTCAAAGGGAATACTCAATTCATCACAACAAGATAGAGAGGGGAAAACTCCATATGATTCATCTATATAAAGAAAGCTCGCGGTACATCAAGATCTTGTCATCTCAAGAACACGAGAGAGAGAGAGAGAGAGAGAGATCAAACACATAGCTTCTGGTACATACCCTCAGCCCTGAGGGTGAACTACTCCCTCCTCATCATGGAGAGCGTCGGGATGATGAAGACGGCCTCCGGTGATGGTTTCCCCCTCTGGCAGGGTACCGGAATAGGCTCCCGATTGGTTTTTCATGGCTTAGGAGACTGGCGTCGGCGGAAATCCCGATCTAGGTTTATTTTCAGAGGTTTATGTATTTATAGGAATTTATGGCGGTGGAAACAAGTCCTGGGGGGCACGAGGAAGTCACAAGCCAGGGGGCACGCCCTAGGGGGGTGGGCGCCCCCTTGAGCCTTTTGGCTTCCTCGGCCTTCCTCTCCGATGACTCTTCACTCCAGTATTTTTTATATTTTCCAAAAATATTCTCCGTAAATTTTCATCTCATTCCGAGAACTTTTATTTCTGCACAAAAACAACACCACGGTAGTTCTGCTGAAAATAGTGTCCGTCCGGGTTAGTTCTAATAAAATCGTACCAAAATCATACAGAATTATTTTAAACATGGCATGAATACTTCATAAATTATAGATACGTTGGAGATGTATCACGGAGCCGCACGCTTCCCTCCACTAGCGCCGCTCCGCCTGGACGCCCTGAAGGGCAAGAAGATGGGAAGGAAAGGGGGTTTTCTTGGTGGAGCAAAGGAAACAAGAAGAAGGCTCATAACTGCAATGCCCTCCCCTTGCCAGGGGCGGGCGGATTTATAGGCGTAACCGCAGCTGCCAAGCGTCATGGGAGGGAAGGCCTCGTGCGCTTCTCGGGCACCGCAAGGTGGTTCAGTTAGTGCATTACCGTCGATGTCGCCTCCCCTGTAACTGAAGGGTCACATCCACGAGGCCCGAGGGGCTTAGGCCTGGGGCAGCAGCGACATTCAATAAGAAGCAATGATGGCCGGCACATCACCCGGACGTCGTGTTAGTTTGACGGGGAGCATTTCCGGATGCCTCGTGGAGCGGAGGCGTCGCCGCCTAGTCGTTTGACGCGTGTAAAGCCTGGCCCGCATGCAATTGGGGCCCGCGGGGCTTCAAGCCATCCTCAAGGCTTTGCCCGGAAGCCGGCTCGAGCGTGCTGTGGGCCCGGGGGCTACTGTCGGCATTCTGGGAATGGGGGTACCCAGACCTTCCTGCCTGCGGCCCAGGGCATGGCCCCCCTCGTAGACCAAACGTAGCAAGGTGTGGCCCCACTCAGGACAAGGCCCTCGCGAGGGCCCAAGCGTCGCAAGGATGAGCAGCATCAAGACCGGCAGAGGACGGGCCTCCTCAGGCCCCCTCCGGAGGGGCGGAGATCTCTATGCAAGGCCCGGCCTCAGGAGTCAAAGATGACGCAAGGAAGGACATGCAAGCATCAGTGCGCCAGGCAGCAGTTTCCCCTTTGGTGTCAAGGGAGCAAGGATGTACACGGGTTCCCAAAGCACCCCCCAAAGGTTTCCATTCTAGTGCAACAAGACCGCAACAACCAGCTCCACAGGACGGACGTCATCGCTAAGCCCGTCCCTGCAGCGTCGACGGCTACTTTGCGGGCGAAGACTTCCTTTGGGAAGGGCGAGCACGAACCCCTATCCCCCTTCAAAATTGGCAGTTGTGGGATCCCTTCCCGCCATTCTGATAAGGGAAAAGGACCGGGGCCACCGCTATATATAGAGGGTAGGCTGCTTCATAGACGAGGACCCCAACCCGATCGACCGACTCCGTCACTCATCGTCCACCAAACCACAAGGAGCCTCGAACACCACTAAGAGCCCTCAGGAGGCCCCGAAACACTATACTTGTTCATCCACCTCACCTCCTCGAGAGGCAATCCACCAAAGCAGGAGTAGGGTATTACGCTTCACAGCGGCCCGAACCTGGGTAAACTATCGTGTTCATCTTCTTCCTCGTCATCGTGCGAATTCTTTGTTGTGTTCATCGAGTAGCGAGCTAGGCCAGGCGAGGCTGCAGGGGAACTTCGCACATGTCCCTGTCTTTGAATCTTAAGGGTTTTGAGGAGCCCAAAATCTGATAGGATATAAATCACTATGAACATAAATATCGTGGAGGCTAAGTTGATTTTGTTTCAACGACATGCATGAACATGTGCCAAGTCGAGCCACTTGAATCATTCAGAGGAGGATACCATCCCATCATACTACCTCACAACCATTTTAATCTGCATGTTGGCACCCAAGACAAACCAATATCCACTCTTAGCTAATTAAGCATGGCATGAGTAACTATAATCTCTAATTGTCATTGCAAATATGTTTCACCCATGATGAACTGAATTCGGAACAATGAGCTAATCATATTTACAGAAGCTAGATAGGTCGAGTTCATACCAGCTTTTCTGCATCTCAACCTTTTCATCAAATATCGTCATTATTGCCTTTCACTTGCACGACCGAATGGTGTGGATAATAATAAGAGTGCACGTGCATTGGACTAAGCTAGTATCTGCAAACAATAACTCAAAGAAGAAGACAAGGTAACATGGACTCTCTAATAGGTAAACAATAATGCATATGAGAGCCACTCAATATTTTCATTCTGGTCTTCTCCTTACGACCCAAATAAAGAAAAATCAAAACATGAACGAGAAAAACTATTTACACGGGAAAGCTCCCAAGAAGTAAAAGAAGAACGAAAAATCTTTTTGGGTTTTATTTTTAATGCTACAACTAAGCAACTGGAAATAAAGCTAGAACTATTTTTTTTGTATTTTTCTTAGAGTTAAATAAACACACAAGAAGAAAGCGAAACAAGAAAATAAACTACCATGGATGGTACAATGAAAGAGTATGAACACCGACTACTAAGATGAATGTGTGAACATGAATGTAAAGTCGGTGAGAAATACGTATTTCCCCAAGCTTAGGCTTTTCGCCTAAGTTGGTCTATGGCCATGGCTGGAAACATCTCTCTCCCGGATACTCAGGAGCATCATCAGAGTTCCATTGGTTGGCGAACTCCTGCCGCTCCCACTGAAAAACTGGCTCCGTGTACGGATCAAGGGCTGGTGCCGGTTTTGGAGCTGGGGGTTGTGTCAGACCCCAATATCTGTAAATGTCTCTAGGCATAATGGTGTACCTGCCTGAGCGAATGTCGAACAAAGAAGAAGCAGGCAGAGTAATAATTCCACAAGTACCCTGGCTAAAAACTAAGTTGTAAAGCAGCCTCCTATCATTATTTTTCTTAATAACATCATGAGATACCATCCGTTCATAATCTAAAAACTTCGCGGGTAGCAGCCTCTCATCTTTCTCGTTAAGCCTAATGGGTATCTCAAAATGATTGGCTAAATGAGATGCATAGATTCCTCGGAATATGGGCCCCTTTGAATAGTTTGTGTTGAACCGTTGGGCCACCATAGCGCCCAGACTAAAGGTTCTATCATCAAATAAATCATGGCACAAAATGGTGAGGTCAGGGGCACTAAGGCTTCCAATCTCCTAGCGACCAACTAAACATCTTTCCGCAAATAATGAATAATAGCATAGCATAGGAAAAATGTAAACCAGCTGTTCCTGCCTTTGACACACCTCTCTCTTCCCCTAAAGTGACTACGGCAATAAAATCCTCCATGTCTCTAGGACGTGATTCCTTGATGCTGCCCTCATAGGGTATTTTGCAAACTTTGCAAAAATCATAAAGGTTAATTTTCTTAGGAACATCATATAAGTGAAATTCTACCGTGGGAGGGTCTTCCCTAGAATGATAGTGAAAATTTTGCACAAAGGTATTCGTGATCAAGAGGTACTAGTCACACTTATCGTTGAGGAAGTCGGTGATGCCTGCATTCTCGGGCAGAAAATAGAAATCTTCATAAATTCCAGTCGCCCTCAAGAATGTGTCAAACGACCATTCACATGGTCGAACTTCTGCGACGTGAGGAAGATTATACTTGGGTTTATCCCTCATTTCATTTTCATCTTCCTTAGAACTCAAGCTTCAAGAGCCTCTTAATAATCTCCTCATCATTTCTTTCTCTGAAAATTCTGAAATTTTTAGTGACTCAAAATAAAGGTGAACAAAACTCAACGAAACTCATAGCAACTACTCCCACAAGTGCCTAGAGGATATATCATGCATCAAAACTACTTGGAACCATATAAATTTGACATGCAAGCTCAAGAATAGGGTCACCACAACAGCAAAAATTTGCAACATATTAAGCACTAGAACAAAAACTAATTGGACCATTGTAGGAGTCACATAACGAGGAACAATCTCCCAAAACAGTTTTGCGAAGGAAGCTTTGCACAAGGAGATCAAAAATGGCAGCAAAATGCCCTAGAACACGGGTTTGAGCAATGGTGGGATTTTTTTTCTGGAGGAAGATGAAGTGAATGGGTGCTGGAATAAGTGAAGGGGGGCCATGTGGGACCCACAAGCCTGTTCGACCAGGAGGTGGCCGCGCCTTGTGGGCTTGTGGCCCACTCGTGCAGCCCCCTGTAGTGTGCTTAGTGCTAGATATTTTTAAATATTCCAGAAAAAATCATACTCCATTTTCAGGACATTTGAAGACTTAATTTTTAGGTCACTTTTTATTGAACGGGAAACTCAGAAAACAGAAAAACAATAGCATTCTTACTTAATGCACTCTAACTAACAGAAAGTAAAAGGTTGGATACAAAAAGTTGTGTTTCCTAAATTCATCCATCTCATGTTCATCGAAAGGAATCCATTAATAAGGTTGATCAAGTCTTATTAATGAACTTCTTTCGAGTAACATGAAACCGGAAAATTTTCGAGTAACACTAAGTTACGTCAATGGGGATATGCATATCCCCAACAATAAGTATATCATATTTCTTCTTGATAGTAGGAAGAGGGAATTCAAAGTCTCCAATAACAATTGTTGGAATTTTTTCAATGGAGTTGATACTGTGAACTTGAGGTTGTTTCTTCGGAAAGTATACTGTATGCTCATTACCATTAATATGAAAAGTGGCATTGCCCTTGTTGCAATCAATAACAGGCCCTGTAGTAT
Source organism: Hordeum marinum (assembly GCA_022496015.1). NCBI lineage: Eukaryota > Viridiplantae > Streptophyta > Magnoliopsida > Poales > Poaceae > Hordeum > Hordeum marinum. The sequence goes on from CM039677.1 coordinate 60,169,794, forward strand.
TCAAAAAGGGTCTGCAAAGGATGATCGACATACTGTCGACCTCGGGAATATCAAGAATAACAAAGTCCATTAAGATAGTAGAATTTGCAAGTATGACATGTACATCCTCACAAATACCGATAGGTAGAGCAGTTGATTTATCATCCATTTGCAAAGATATTTCAGTAGGTGTCAACTTATTCAAATCAAGTCTACGATATAAAGAGAAAGGCATAACACTAACACCAGCTCCCAAATCACATAAAGCGGTTTTAACATAATTCCCTTTTATAGAGCATGGTATTGTTGGTATTCCTAGATCTCCTAATTTCTTTGGTACTCCACCCTTAAAAGTATAATTATCAAGCATGGTGGAAATCTCAGCTTCCGGTATGTTCCTTTTATTAGTCACAATATCTTTCATATACTTAGCATAAGGTGACATTTTCCGAATATCGGTCAAGCGCATACGCAAAAATGACAGGTCTAAGCATTTCAACAAAGCATTCAAAATCCTCATCATCCTTTTTCTTGGATGGTTTAGGAGGAAAGGGCATGGGTTTCTAAACCCATGGTTCTCTTTCTTTATCATGTTTTCTAGCAATAAAGTCCCTTTTGTCATATCTTTTATTCTTAGGTTGTGAGTTATCAATATCAACAACAGGTTCAATCTCCACATCATTATCATTACTAGTTTGAGTATCAACATGAACATCATCATTAATATTATCTCTAGGCTCATTTTCATCACCAAATTGTGTCTCAGCATCAGAAACATAAATATGATTTGGGTTTTCAGGTGTGGCTATAACAAGTTCACTAGAAGCATGCAAAGTTCTATCATCATCCTTGTTCATCTTATTACTAGAGCAACTAGGTACATCAATATTACCCCTTTGAGAATCTTGTTCAATTCTCTTAGGGTGACCCTCAGGATACAAAGGTTCCTGAGTCATTCTTCCACCTCTAGTCACAACTTTAACAGAATGATCATTGTTCTTACTATTCATCTCATTAAGCAAATCATTCTGTGCTTTGAGTACTTGTTCTACTTGAGTAGTTACCACAGAAGCATGTTTACTAATCAGTATAAGATCATTGATAGTTCTACTCATATAATCACCAAAGCGATCAAGCATGAAAGCATTATGTTTCAATTTTCTACTAACATAAGCATTAAAATTTTCTTGCTTAACAACAAAATTATCAAATTCATCCAAGCATTGGCTAGCAGACTTATTATAAGGAATATCACTTTCATCAAATCTATGAAGAGAATTTACCTCTACTACTTGTGTCGGGTCATCAGGACCATGTTTTTCTACAATAGGTGGTATATTCTTAACATCTTATGCTTTAATACCTTTCTCTTTCATAGATTTCTTTGCCTCTTGCATATCGTCAGGATTGAGAAATATAATGCCTCTTTTCTTCGAAGTTGGCTTCGGAGGTGGTTCGGGAATAGTATAATCATTATCATTGCTCAATATATTATTCAATAGTATTTTAGCTTGTTCAACAGTTTGTTCCCTGAAAACACAACCAACACAACTATCTAGGTGGTCCCTAGAAGCATCGGTTAGTCCATCATAAAAGATATCAAGTATTTCATTTTTCTTGAGAGGATGATTAGGCAAAGCATTAAGTAATTGGAGAAGCCTCCCCCAAGCTTGTGGGAGACTCTCTTCTTCAATTTGCATAAATTTAAATATTTCCTTCAAGGCAGCTTGTTTCTTATGGACAGGGAAATATTTGTCAGAAAAGTGATATATCATATCCTGGGGACTACGCACACAACCAGGAGCAAGAGAATTAAACCATATCTTAGCATCACCCTTTAACGAGAAAGGAAAAAAATTAAGGATATAATAGTAACGAATTTTTTTCTCATGAGTAAATAGGGTGGTTATATCATTCAGTTTAGTAAGATGCGCCACAACAGTTTCAGATTCATAACCATGGAAAGGATCAGATTCAACCAAAGTGATTAACTCAGGATCGATAGAGAATTCATAATCCTTATCAGTAACAAAGTTAGGTGAAGTAGAAAACTTAGGATCATATTTCATACTAGCATTCAAAGATTTTTCTTTCCACTTGCATAGTAATTTCTTAAGATCATTTCTATCATTACAAGCAAGAAAGTCCCTAGATACCTCTCCTTCCATAGCATAACCCTTCGAAATATCATGCAATTCATATCTAGGAGAGCTAGGTATAGCAGGTGTCTCAAAGTGTTCAGTTTCAACAATTTCATTAGTTTCAGAAGTATCATAGTTTTCAGCATGGGCTCTAGCAGTTAGTTCATCAAGAAATTCACCCAGTGGCACACTATTATCAAGCAACATATCATCATAAGCATCATGCATAGCAGAAGTGGCATCGTCAATTACTTGCGGCCCATCAGAATTACTAGTAGGTGGTGGTGTCGCAAACTTACTCATAATAGAAGGTGAATAAAGTGTAGAGCTAGATGGCAGTTCCTTACCTCCCCTCGTAGTAGAGGGATATATCTTGGTTTTTGGATCTTTCAGATTCTTCATAGTGATCAACAAATATAAATCACAAGTGACTCAGAGAATAGAGCTATGGTCCCTGGCAACGGCGCCAGAAAGAGGTCTTGATAACCCACAAGTATAGGGGATCGGAACCGTTTTCGAGGGTGGAGTATTTAACCCAAATTTATTGATTCGACACAAGGGGAGCCAAAGAATATTCTGGAGTATTCACAACTGAGTTGTTAATTCAACCACGCCTGTAAGACTTAATATATGCAGCAAAGTATTCAGTCGCAAAGTAGTATGGAAGTAACGGTAACAATAGCAAAAGTAACAGTAGCAGTTTTGTAGTGATTGTAACAGTAGCAATGGAGAAGTAACTTAGCAAGGATCAATATGTGGAAATCTCATAGTTAATGGATCGGTGATGGATAATTATGTTGGATAGCATTCATCATGCAACAGTTATAACATAGGGTGACATAGAACTAACTCTAATTCATCAATGTAATGTAGGCATGTATTCCATATATAGTCATACGTGCTTATGGAAAAGAACTTGCATGACATCTTTTGTCCTACCCTCTCGTGGCAGCGGGGTCCTAATGGAAACTAAGGGACATTAAGGCCTCCTTTTAATAGAGAACTGGACCAAAGCATTAGCACTTAGTGAATACATGAACTCCTCAAACTACGGTGATCACCGGAAAGAATCCCATTATTGTCACCCTGGGGGATGCAGATCATAGCTCGTAATAGGTGTCACAACTTGCAATATAGGATCAAGAACATATATATATATATATATATATATATATATATATATATTCATGAAAACATAATAGGTTCAGATCTGAAATCATGGCACTCAGGCCCTAGTGACAAGCATTAAGCATAACAAAGTCATAGCAACATCAATCTCAGAACATAGTGCATACTAGGGATCAAACCCTAACAAAACTAACTGGATTACATGATAAATCTCATCCAACCCATCACCGTCCATAAAGCCTACGATGGAATTTCTCACAAAGGGCAGAGAGCATCATGGAATTGGCGATGAAGGATGATTGGTGATGATGATGGCGCTGATTTCCCCTCTCCGGAGCCCAAAACTGACTCTAGATCTAGTGCCCCGAGGAAGAACAGGAGGTGGCAGCGGCTCCATATCATGAAACGCGATGAACTCTTCTCTGCAAAAAATTTCTCCGTGAATAGGGTTATGTGGAGCTGGAGAGGAGGTCGAAGGAGCCACAAGGGCCCCACAAGACTGCTAGGCGCGCCGGGGTGGGGGGGTCACGCCTAGCAGACTTGTGGCCTGCAGGTGGCCCCCTCTAGTTGATTCTTGCGCCAGTAATTTTTATGAAATCCAAAAATATTCTCCATAAATTTTCAGGACGATCTGAGAACTTTTATTTCTGCACAAAAATAACACCAACGCAATTCTGCTGAAAACAACATCAGCCTGGGTTAGTTCCATTCAAATCATGCAAATTAGGGTCCAAAACAAGGGCAAAAGAGTTTGCAAAAGTGGATACGATGGAGACGTATCATGCCTTTTTCATCGTCTTTCCCGGCACGAGGCACTGTTCCCAGTTTTTCAAGAGCTCATCGATTTTGGCGCTGCTCCACTTACAAGGAAGTCCTCTATGCTCAGCCTAACCATTGAATAGATCTCCACGGTTTATCCTTCTCGAGCCATCTTCGATGCCCCATGTACATGATTTTCCCAGACCCGCCATCTTTTGTTGACGTTAGCTACTGTGACGTCATATCATCCATGCACCGCGTGCATCCGCAATATACATGGCACACCTGGCCTGCGACATATCCGTAACCGAGATAGTCGTGCATCGTCGTCATTAGCGCAACTCTCATATAGAAATACTCGCCTTTGCTGGTGTCCCATGTCTTGGCCGGTGTTTTCCATAACATGTGTAAATCCTCTTGAAGTAGCCCTACATACAAATTAATATTATTTCCCGGTTGTTTTGGCCCTTGAATCAGCATGCTCATGTGTATGTACTTCGACTTCATGCACAACCAAGGGGGATGTTGTACATCCATACAAATGCGGGTCATGTGCTATGGTTGGTGTTCTGGTTGCCAAACGGATTCATGCCATCGGTACACGCGCCAAGCACGATGTTCCTTGCATCACATATGAAATATCGATATTTGCGTTGAACGCTCTCCACCGGCTTCCATCCATGATTTGTCTTAGCTTCGGATCATCCCCATCATTGGGCTTTGTCCTCTCCGCGTGCCATCGCATGAGCTTTGCTTCCTTGGGATGTAAAAAATAACGTTGCAGACGGGGAGTGATCGGTAAGTATCATACAACTTTCTGGGGAGATTTCTTCCCAGCCTTCTTGTATCAAGAAGCATTGCACACCGGACAACTGGTTTTTTCTGCGTCCTCCTTACAATAAATTATGCAATTGTTTATGCATGCATGGTATCTAATGTGCGGCAGATCAAGAGGGCACACGATCTTCTTGGCCTCATCCACACTAGTAGGACATAGATTCCCCACGGGAAGAATATCCTTTAGGTACTTGAGAAGCTCATCGAGGCTAGTGTCGGTCCATTTGTTTTTAGCCTTCGTCTTCAGAAGTTCGAGCGTGAAACTCAAGCGGGTCAACCACCAGTTGCTACAGCTTGGCCTCCTCTCTAGAAGCAGCTCTATCAATACTCGTCTCCTTGCGTAGAAGTTCTTGAACATGAAGGTCCCGCACGATTGAACTTAGTAACGACAAAGTGTGTAGAGTGGAGTCCACATTTTCTCCGCCGCCATGTCCGGCCTCTTCCCCGCCGCCATTATCTGTCATCTATTCATCTTGCCCCGTGTCGTCATTGCTTGCCCCATCGGTGTCCTCCTCCTCATCATCATCATCATCATCATCATCTTCAGTTATCCACCGAGTATAGCCATCCATGAAACCATTCATGAGAAGGTGCGCCATCACATGACCATCCTCAAAGGGTTCGAGCCAAACTCCTCCTTTGCATCTTCGACACGGACATATAATCTCTTTCCAGTTATTTTCATTCATGTCCTGCACCGCCGAACACCCCCACCTTTCAACCATCGTTCCACTGATCATCATGAACGCCTACACAGTAATAATAAATAAATTGGTTATAAAACTGCATGCATGCATCAAAGTCATACAAAAATTCGGCATGATCTTCCCTAAAAATAGGACATATAGAGTTTTCCCGAAATTCATCAAAACAGAAATAAATCGACATTTCGGCAAATCATAGGCAACTCAAGCACAGTTCGGCGGCAACTCATGCCACACACACAATTTCCATCATATCGCCCGATTATGTCGTATCGCACACATACACATATTTCCATTCTTGCAAAAGCACACATTTTTTATCACCTATCTCGAGATCGAGCACGGTGATGATGATGTCTCAATCGGTGTCACCACACCACCTAGGCGAATGATCAAAAGTGGACAAAGCTTACTTCCATGACATGGCTAGATCTAGTTAGGGAGGTACATAGGTCACTTTGTTAAATGCTAGATCTACCTAGCTAGTTTGGGAAGGAGATGAGTTCAACTACCTAGTGGAGGGGGAAGAAAAAAGAGAAAGGAGATGCGTAATGGAGGTGGTGTAGTTAGCTAGGAGCAATAAAGAGAGAGAGGGAGGTAGAAGAAGGGGAGTAATGGGGGGGAGAAGTAGTGAGGAAGAAGCAAAGTGAGGGAGAGAGGAGATGGGAGCTAGGGGAAAGTGAAGTAAGAGAGGATGATGGGGAGGGGGGTGGGGGGAGGAAAAAGGTGGTGGCTTGGAAGAAAATGCGCTACTGCTAAAAAGATAGTAGTAGCGCGCCTCAGGGAGAGGTGCTACTGCTAAGTGGGGCCCGCCATGTGGCTAGGTTCAAACTCAGCAGTAGCGCCCTACGTTGGAAACGCGCTACTACTAATATTTTAGCTGTAGTGTGTTTCTCGGGTGCGCGCTACTACTAAACCTAGCCTGGCAGCAACGGTGCCGGCAATATTAGTAGTAGCGCATTTTTGAAAAGTGTGCTACTACTAAATTTTTAGCAGTAGCGCCTCTTTTTAGCCAGCGCGACTGCTAAGTTTTTGTGTATAAGGTTTTCCCCAGTAGTGATTATTGACACTAGCATGAAAGTAATTTTTTTGTAAGAATGTAAAATACAGGCCCTTCATGGAGGGAAGCAGAGGTTGTCATGATCTTTAATTTGTTTGTTATGTGCAATCTCTTAATGCAAAAGAACTGTTGTGAGACGTAGTAGTAAATCAAAAAATTTCCTACGCGTTCACCAAGATCCATCTATGGAGAAACCAGCAACGAGCAAGGGGAGAGTGGATCTTCATACCTTTGAAGATCGCTAAGCGGAAGCGTTACAAGAACGCGGTTGATGGAGTCGTACTCGCAGCGATTCAGATCGCGGTAGATCCGATCAAGTGCCGAACGGACGGCACCTCCGCGTTCAACACACGTGCAGCCCGGTGACGTCTCCAACACCTTGATCCAGCAAGGAGGAAGGAGAGGTTGGGGAAGGGCTCCAACAGCAGCACGACGGCGTGGTGGTGGTGGAGTAGCAAGGTATTCCGACAGGGCTTCGCCTAAGCGCTGCGGAGGAGGAAGAAGAGAGGTAGGGCTTCGCCGTGAGAGAGAGAGATCAAATCCTGTCTCAAAACATCCAAAACCTCAAGTATATATAGGAGGAGGGACGTGGAGGGCTGGCTTGGCCTCTACTCCAAAGAGGAGAGGGCCGGCCGAATTAAAGGGAGAGTCCACCTCCCACAAGGGAGGTGGATCTCCTCCTTTTAAATCCTTTTTGCCTTATCTCCTTATCTCCAGCCACATGGGCCTTTAGCAAAAGTCTTGCCCAGCCCAATAAGGGCTGGCACACTTTATCTAACAGCCCATGTGGTCCTTTGGTCGTCACACCCCTCCCGGGGGGTCCTCCGGCACCCTCCCGGCACTCCCGGTACACTACCGATGAGCCCGAAAACTTTCCGGTGACCGAAACTGGACTTCCTATATATCAATCTTTACCTCCGGACCATTCCGGAGCTCCTCGTGACGTCCGGGATCTCATCCGGGACTCCGAACAACCTTCGGTAATCACGTATACCTTTTCCCTATAACCCTAGCGTCATCGAACCTTAAGTGTGTAGACCCTACGGGTTCGGGAGACACGTAGACATGACCGAGACACCTCTCCGGTCAATAACCAACAGCGGGATCTGGATACCCATGTTGGCTCCCACGTACTCCACGATGATCTCATCGGATGAACCACGATGTCAAGGATTCAATCAATCCCGTATACAATTCCCTTTGTCTATCGGTATGATACTTGCCCGAGATTCGATCGTCGGTATCCCCATACCTTGTTCAATCTCGTTACTGGCAAGTCTCTTTACTCGTTCCGTAATACATCATCCCGTGGCTAACTCCTTAGTCACATTGAGCTCATTATGATGATGTCTTACCGAGTGGGCCCAGAGATACCTCTCCGTCACACGGAGTGACAAATCCCAGTCTCGATTCGTGCCAACCCAACAGATACTTTCGGAGATACCCGTAGCGTACCTTTATAGCCACCCAGTTACGTTGTGACGTTTGGCACACCCAAAGTATTCCTATGGTATCCGGGAGTTACACAATCTCATGGTCTAAGGAAATGACACTTGACATTGAAAAGCTTTAGCAAACGAACTACACGATCTTTGTGCTATGCTTAGGATTGGGTCTTGTCCATCACATCATTCTCCTAATGATGTGATCCCGTTATCAACGACATCCAATGTCCATGGCCATGAAACCGTGACCATCTATTGATCAACGAGCTAGTCAACTAGAGGCTCACTAGGGACATGTTGTGGTCTATGTATTCACACATGTATTATGGTTTCCGGTTAACACAATTATAGCATGAACAATAGACAATTATCATGAACAAGGACATACAATAATAACCATTTTATTATTGCCTCTAGGGCATATTTCCAACAGTCTCCCACTTGCACTAGAGTCAATAATCTAGTTCACATCACCATGTGATTAACACTTACATCACCATGTGATCATATCATCATGTGATTAACACCCAATAAGTTCTGGGGTTTGTTCATGTTCTGCTCGTGAAAGAGGTTTTTAGTCAGCGGGTCTGCGACATTCAGATCCGTGTGTACCTTACAAACTTTCCATGTCATATTTGTAGATACTACTCCCATGCTCCACTTGGAGCTATTCCAAATGGCTGCTCCACTATACGTAGCTGGATTTCTACTAAGAGTCATCCGGATTGGTTTTAAAGCTTGCATCATCGTAACACTTTACGATGAACTCTTTATCACCTCCATAATCGAGAAATATTTCCTTAGTTCTCAAGTTACTAAGGCTAATTTTGACCGCTGTCCAGTGATCCACTCTTTGATTACTCTTGTACCCCTTGACAGACTCATGGCAAGGCACACACAAGTGCGGTACACAGCATGGCATACTATATAGAGCCTATGGCTAAAGCATAGGAGATGACACTCATCTTTTCTTTATCTTCTGCCGTGGTCGGGTATTGAGTCTTACTCAATTTCACACCTTACAATACAGTCAAGAACTCCTTCTTTGACCCATCTATTTTGAACTCCTTCAAAAACTTGTCAAGGTATGTCTTCGTCGAAAAAACTTATCAAGCGAATTGATCTATCCCTATAGATCTTGATGCTCAATAAAATAGTAGCTTTATCTGGGTCTTCCTTTGAAAAAACTCTTTTCAAACAACCCTTCATGCTCTTCCAGAAATTCTACATCATTTCCGATCAATAATATGTCAACTACATATTCATTCTTATAAGAAATTCTATAGTGCTCCCACTCACTTTCTTGCAAATACAAGTTTCTCATAAACTTTGTATAAACTTAAACACTTTGATCACCTCATCAAAGCATATATTCCAACTCCGAGATGCTTGCTCCAGTCCATAGAAGGATCGCTGGAGTTTGCATATTATTAGCATCCTTAGGATTGACAAAACCTTCTGGTTGTATCACATACAACTCTTCCTCACAGAAACCATTACGGAAACCTTGTTTTGTCATCCATCTGCCAGATTTCATAATCGAAAAATGCAGCAACTGCTAACAAAATTTTAATAGACTTTTAGCATCGCTACAGATGAGACAATCTCATTGCAGTCAACTCCTTGAACTTGGCGGAAACTTCTTTGCGACAAGTCGAGCTTTATAAACGGTGACATTTCACCATTAGCGTCTATGTTTATCTCAAAGGTCCATTTGTACTCAATGACCCGCCATTCAACAGGCAAGTCTACCAAAGTCCATACTTGGTTTTCATACATGGATCCTTTCTCGGATTTCATGGCTCCTAGCCATTTATTGGAATCCGGGCCCACCATCGCTTCTCCATAGTTCGTAGGTTCATCGCTGTCCAACAACATGATTTCCAAGACAGGGTTGTCGTACTACTCAGGAGCAGTACGCGTCCTTGTCGACCTACGAGGTTCGATAGTGACTTGATCCGAAGCTTCATGATCACCATCATTAACTTCCTTTTCAACTGAGTAGGCTCTACAGAAACATCTTTCTGTGTTGCACTATTCTCTGGTTGAAACAAAGGTTCAACAACCTTATCAAGTTCTATCTTCCTCCCACTCAATTCTTTCGAGAGAAACTCTTTCTCAAGAAAGGACCCGTTCTTAGCAACAAACACCTTTTGCGCTTGGATCTGAGATAGAAGGTGTACCCAATGTCTCATTAGGGTATTCTATGAAGATGCATTTGTCTGCTTTGGGTTCGAGCTCGCTAGGTGAAAAACCCATTTTCACATAAGCGTCGCAGCCCCAAACATTAAGAAATGACAGCTTAGGCTTCTGTCAAACCATAATTCTCACGGTGTCATCTCAACAGACTTAGATGGTGCCCTGTTAAAGTGAATGGATTTGTCTTTAATGCATAACCCCATAACAATAGTGGTAAAACGATAAGAGACATCATAGTACTCACTATATCCAATAGAGCACGACTACGACGTTCGAACACACCATCACACTATGGTGTTCCAGGAGGCGTGAGCTGTGAAACAATTTCCACATTGTCTAAAATTGCATACCAAACTCGTAACTTAGATATTCACCTCCATGATCATATCATAGACATTTATCTTCTTGTCACGATGATCTTTAACTTCACTCTGAAACTCCTTGAACCTTTCAAACATTTCAGATTCGTGTTTCATTAAGTAAATATCCCCATATTTACTCAAATCATCAGTGAAGGTAAAGAAAAACAACGATATCCACTGTGTGTTTCAACACTCATTGGACCACATACATCAACATGTATTAATTCCAATAAGCCACTTGCCCGCTCCATCATATTGGATGACGGGGTCTCAGTCATCTTGCCCAAGAGGCATGGCTCGCATGTCTCAACCGATTCGAAATCGAGTGAGTCAAAAAACATCCATCATCATGGAGTTTCTTCATGCGATTTATACCAATATGACATTACGTGGCAGTGCCACAAGCATGTGGTACTATCATTATTAACTTTGTATCTTTTGGTACCAATGTTATGAATATGTGTTCTACTACGATCATGATTCGATAAACCATTTCGAGTGGGTGCATGACCATTGAAGGCATTATCCATGTAAACAGAATAACCATTATTCTCTAACTTATATGAATAACCGTATCGCACTAATCATGATCTAATCACGTTTATGCTCAACGCAAACACCAAATAACATTTATTTAGGTTTATCACAAATCCTGAAGGTAGAGAGAGCGTGCGATGGTGATCACATCAATCTTGGAAATACTTCCAACACACATCGTCACCTTTCACCTAGCTAGTCTCCATTTACTCCGTAGCTTTTATTTCGAGTTGCTAACACTTAGCAACCGAACCGGTATCTAATACCCAGGTGCTACTAGGAGTACCAGCAAGGTACACATCACTAACACGTATATCAAATATACTTCCATTGACATTACCAGCCTTCTTATCTACCAATAATCTAGGGTTTTTTCGCTTCAGCGAACATTCTCCTCATAACAGAAGCACTTAGTCTCGGGTTCGGGCTCAACCTTGGGTTTCTTCACTAGAGCAACAACTGGCTTGCCATTCCTGAAGTTTTTCCCTTCTTGCCCTTGCCCCTTTTGAAACTAGTGGTTTTCACTTAACCATCAACACTTGATGCTCCTTATTGATTTCTACCTTCGTGGTGTCAAACATCACGAACAACTCAGGGATCATCTTATCCATCCCTGGCATGTTATAGTTCATCACGAAGCTCTAGTAGCTTGGTAGCAGTGACTTGGAGAACTGCATTAATCACTATCTCATCTGGAAGATTAACTCCCACTTGATTCAAGTGATTGTAGCACCCAGACAATCTGAGAACACGCTCACCGATTAAGCTATTCTCCTTTATCTTGCAGGCAAAGAATCTTGTTGGAGGTCTCATACCTCTCAACATAGGCACGAGCTTGAGATCACAATCTCAGCTCCTAGAACATCTCATATGTTCTGTGACGTTCAAAACATTTTGAAGCCTCAATTCTAAGCCGTAATGCATGACGCACTGAACTATCACGTAGTCATCAAAAAGTGCCTGTCATATGTTCACAACATCTACAGACAACGCTTGAGGGAGTGATGCAGTTAGCGGTACATCAAAAACATAAGCTTTCTGTGCAGCAATGAGGACAATCCTCAGATCACGGACCCAGTCCGCATTATTGCTACCATCAACTTTCAACTTACTTTTCTCTAGGATTGTATCAATAAAACTGGGGAGCTACAGCGCGAGCTATCTACGACATAATTTGCAAGGACATTTTTAGACTAAGTTCATGATAATTAAGTTCACTTAATCAAATTATTAATGAACTCCCACTTAGATAGACATCTCTCTAGTCTTCCAAGTGATACATGATCCATGTCAACTAGCCCGTGTCCGATCATCACGTGAGACGGACTAGTCATCCATGGTGAACATCTCTATGTTGATCGTATCTTCCATACGACTCATGTTCGACCTTTCGGTCTTCCGTGTTCCGAGGCCATGTCTGTACATGCTAGGCTCGTCAAGTCAACCTAAGTGTTTCGCATGTGTAAATCTGGCTTACACCCGTTGTATGCGAACGTTAGAACCTATCACACCCGATCATCACGTGGTGCTTCGGAACGACGATCCTTAGCAACGGTGCACAGTTAGGGTGAACACCTTTCTTGAAATTTTATTGAGAGATCATCTTATTTACTACCGTCGTTCTATGCAAATAAGATGTAAACATGATAAACATCACATGCAATCAATATAGTGACATGATATGGCCAATATCATCTTGCTCCTTCGATCTCCATCTTCGGGGCACCATGATCATCACTGTCACCGGCACGACACCATGATCTCCATCATCATGATCTCCATCATTGTGTCTTCATGAAGTTGTCTCGCCAACTATTACTTCTACTACTATAGCTAACGTTTAGCAATAAAGTAAAGTAATTACATGGCGTTTATGATTGACACGCAGGTCATACAATAATATAAGACAACTCCTATGGCTCCTGCCGGTTGTCATAGTCATCGACATGCAAGTCGTGAACCCTATTACAAGAACATGATCAATCTCATACATCACAATGCATCACATCACATCCTTTTGGCCATATCACATCACACGGCATATGCTGCAAAAACAAGTTAGACGTCCTCTAATTTGTAGTTGCAAGTTTTTACGTGGTTGCTATAGGTTTCTAGCAAGAACGTTTCTTACCTACGTCAAAACCACAACGTGATATGCCAATTGCTATTTACCCTTCATAAGGACCCTTTTCATCGAATCCAATCCGACTAAGGTGGGAGAGACAGACACCCGCTAGCCACCTTATGCAACTAGTGCATGTCAGGCGGTGGAACCGGTCTCACGTAAGCGTACGTGTAAGGTTGGTCCGGGCCGCTTCATCCCACAATACCGTCGAATCAAGATAAGACTAGTAACGGCAAGCATATTAACAAAATCGACGCCCACAATTGCTTTGTGTTCTACTCGTGCATAGATTCTATGCATAGACCTAGCTCATGATGCCACTGTTGTGAGACGTAGTAGTAAATCAAAAAATTTCCTACGCGTTCACCAAGATCCATCTATGGAGAAACCAGCAACGAGCAAGGGGAGAGTGGATCTTCATACCTTTGAAGATCGCTAAGCGGAAGCGTTACAAGAACGCGGTTGATGGAGTCGTACTCGCAGCGATTCAGATCGCGGTAGATCCGATCAAGTGCCGAACGGACGGCACCTCCGCGTTCAACACACGTGCAGCCCGGTGACGTCTCCAACACCTTGATCCAGCAAGGAGGAAGGAGAGGTTGGGGAAGGGCTCCAACAGCAGCACGACGGCGTGGTGGTGGTGGAGTAGCAAGGTATTCCGACAGGGCTTCGCCTAAGCGCTGCGGAGGAGGAAGAAGAGAGGTAGGGCTTCGCCGTGAGAGAGAGAGATCAAATCCTGTCTCAAAACATCCAAAACCTCAAGTATATATAGGAGGAGGGACGTGGAGGGCTGGCTTGGCCTCTACTCCAAAGAGGAGAGGGCCGGCCGAATTAAAGGGAGAGTCCACCTCCCACAAGGGAGGTGGATCTCCTCCTTTTAAATCCTTTTTGCCTTATCTCCTTATCTCCAGCCACATGGGCCTTTAGCAAAAGTCTTGCCCAGCCCAATAAGGGCTGGCACACTTTATCTAACAGCCCATGTGGTCCTTTGGTCGTCACACCCCTCCCGGGGGGTCCTCCGGCACCCTCCCGGCACTCCCGGTACACTATCGATGAGCCCGAAAACTTTCCGGTGACCAAAACTGGACTTCCTATATATCAATCTTTACCTCCGGACCATTCCGGAGCTCCTCGTGACGTCCGGGATCTCATCCGGGACTCCGAACAACCTTCGGTAATCACGTATACCTTTTCCCTATAACCCTAGCGTCATCGAACCTTAAGTGTGTAGACCCTACGGGTTCGGGAGACACGTAGACATGACCGAGACACCTCTCCGGTCAATAACCAACAGCGGGATCTGGATACCCATGTTGGCTCCCACGTACTCCACGATGATCTCATCGGATGAACCACGATGTCAAGGATTCAATCAATCCCGTATACAATTCCCTTTGTCTATCGGTATGATACTTGCCCGAGATTCGATCGTCGGTATCCCCATACCTTGTTCAATCTCGTTACTGGCAAGTCTCTTTACTCGTTCCGTAATACATCATCCCGTGGCTAACTCCTTAGTCACATTGAGCTCATTATGATGATGTCTTACCGAGTGGGCCCAGAGATACCTCTCCGTCACACGGAGTGACAAATCCCAGTCTCGATTCGTGCCAACCCAACAGATACTTTCGGAGATACCCGTAGCGTACCTTTATAGCCACCCAGTTACGTTGTGACGTTTGGCACACCCAAAGTATTCCTATGGTATCCGGGAGTTACACAATCTCATGGTCTAAGGAAATGACACTTGACATTGAAAAGCTTTAGCAAACGAACTACACGATCTTTGTGCTATGCTTAGGATTGGGTCTTGTCCATCACATCATTCTCCTAATGATGTGATCCCGTTATCAACGACATCCAATGTCCATGGCCATGAAACCGTGACCATCTATTGATCAACGAGCTAGTCAACTAGAGGCTCACTAGGGACATGTTGTGGTCTATGTATTCACACATGTATTATGGTTTCCGGTTAACACAATTATAGCATGAACAATAGACAATTATCATGAACAAGGAAATACAATAATAACCATTTTATTATTGCCTCTAGGGCATATTTCCAACAAGAACATCACTTTATATTGCCCCTGGTGATAGTGAACTTTATTATGCACTCCATCGCTTTTATTTCTTCACCAACACAAGATCGTACAAAGCTTAATTTCCCTTACAATAGAAGTTCTTACATGCTTAGAGGCAATTTTTATTGCCTTGTGCAACAATGACAACTTACTTGAAGGATCTTATTCAATCCATAGGTAGTTATGATGGACTCTCATGGCAAGAAACTGAGTTGAAGGGTTATCGATGCACAAGTAGTATCTCTACTTAGTTCGAATCTTTGGTCTAGCAAAAGATCATAAGCAAGCATCACATGTTAAGGGATCCGATACCATATAACTTATATGCAAATGTAAACAACCATGGTCAATATGTTGTCTTCCATGTCCAACTTTAACGCTTGGTAATTATGTAATATTTTGATGTGAGCTCACAATCATAGACGGTGTTCAAGATAGTATATTTATATGTAAATCTCCTCTTCTCTACCATACTTTTGCATAGCTCATACCAATTACTAATATTATGTTTGTTGGTTTTCAACACTTTTTATTGCTTACACCTCTTTTCTATTGTGAAGTCATTACTTCTCATGGGATAAGCATGTGATATTTTCCTATGCCTTTTATTACCATGCAAAGATGATGGGTGCATGCGATGGTAAGGCACACGAACTCAACTAACTTTATTATATAACTCCCACACTTGATTACAAAGATAGGTAGAACTGAAAGCAAAAAACCCTAAACAAAGCAAATCCGAAATTATAACTCACTAAATCATGAAAAACTGAAGATCAAACTAAGATAGAAAATGGTGATAAAAGTGATGGTGATACGATACCGCGGCACCTCCCCCAAGCTTGGGACAAGCCAAGGGTGTTGCCCATATTGATGTACTCAAGTGTTCTTCAGTGATGGTGGTGGTGTTGTAGTAGTGTTCTTCTTCTCCGGTTTACGCTTGATGATGAAATTTTCTTCCCTTAAATCGTCGGCCCCTTGCTGGAGCTTCCATATCCTTTTACATAAAGTTGCCTTGCTCTCCTACAAAAAATGAGATGGGGTACATTGGGTATTGGGTTTGTTCCCTCCATTAGGGAGACTTGACTTCTTGAATTCCACGTGCATATCTCCAGGTTGAGGTAGTTGTCGGTGTCAAATCCGGCATATCTCGTAGTAGGGGTCCTAAGCTAGTCGTCTTGGAGCGATGGTAACATGGACACATGATTTTACCCAGGTTCGGGCTCTCTTGAAGAGATAATACCCTACGTCCTGCTTTTGATTGTATTGATATGAGGGATAGTACACAGTACAGGTATCTAGCACGAGATTGTAGTAATGAATTTAATGATCTATTGACTAACCTGGGCTCGGTTTATATATGCACCATAGGCCCAGGGTTTAGAGGAGTCCTTGTCTTGTGCGCCAAGTCTTATGGATTCCTTCTTGTAGTTGGCATGGGCTGCCCGAAGTGGCCCATTAGTAAATCATCATGGGGTCCTCGGTCTGACCCACTCGCCAAGAGACGACGTGGTGAGTACCCCCTAGTCCAGGACGCCGTTAGCAGCCCCCTGAACCGGTCTTCAAGTTACGGACACTCCTCGGTTCTTCAGAATAATTCTTTGTCTTCGATTGTTGGTCTTGAAAACTGGTTCAACAAATCTTCCCACATCCGATCTTGAGGATCGCCGAGTTGAATCCGAAGAGTTTATATGTCGGGCATCTGAGGATCCCATTTAAGTTATCGGCCTTTATCAATGCCTTGTCAGTTTTTACGTCACACTTGGGGTTTGAAGTGTTTCCCGTGCGGCGGCATCTTCTTGCGTCCGAGCTCCAGCCGAACTACATTCGAGGCGTCTTTCCACAGTCGAGCTCCAACGCTGGACTGCATCCGTGGTGTCTTTTGCAGCCGAGCTCTAACATTGATCGGCATCCGACGTATCCTCTTGCATCCGAGTTCCAACATCGGACTGCATCTGAGGTATCATAGATTACCTCGGTCTTGAAAAAGTTGAAGGAGTTCATCCGAGCTTAATGCCGGAAATGCCCTCTATGGATCTAGCCACTTGCATCCGAGCTTTATGCTGGACTGCTTCCAAGGTGGTGCACCACCTCGGTCTCAGGCTGGTTTTTATGGAAATTATTTCCGATTGCTGCAATGTATTCTCTGTCGAGATATATAGCCAGTAGCCCTCAAGATGCATGCCGGTCTAAAACCCAGGATGCACCTGAAGGAAAAATACTAATCAAAATAAAACCACGAATCCTAGTAGCCCCTGAGACTTAGCTCGATTTGGAAAATCGGCTTGAGGATCAAGTTCTTGCTCAACGGCATACGTTAGGGATACAAACATGGTACACAGTAGTTTCCAAGACTCGGATTGGGTGCGGCTGACCAACCTAAGGATCAGATCTCCTCAAAAACCGTATTGCTCTTTGAATTTGCTGCATTGAATAGGCAATGTAGTAGTTCATGAGCCTTAAGTTGGGCACGGGTGGTCGAATTAAGGATCGATGTTTTTTGAAACAAACTTTGTTACGTTTGACAGAATTTATGGTTTAGTTCGGGGAATGCTCCCAAAATCTATGGTCTTTAATGAACAGAAATTTTCACTTCTGTCGTTGCCGACCAATTATATTCTTAAGATGGCTAGCTTTCGGCTTCACCTAGTCTGAGGCACTAACCCGGATGACCCGGATGTAACAATCACAGAGGTGCTCCCTTTACCTCCTAGCCGAACAATCGGGAATGTTGGGGGTAAGCACAGGAGCCAGGCAACCCAACTAGGCTAAAATCCTAAGTTAAATTGATGCATATTTATGGCTTTGTAACGATGATTACGGAAGGCGGCACTCGCATATTGAATATAAATTCTTTAATGCTATTTGCTATTTTGACTCCTTTGTGACTATTTATCATTTGAGAATGGCCCATCGTCGGCTTCTACCCCTTTGTAAATGCTATGCAGGGTGTTTCCGCAGTAACAAGATAACCCTTAGCTGATGTCTTAGTGCCCGGAGGTCATTGTGTTAGAAGAAATGAGGCAATCAGATATCTAGGCTTTATAACTTTCACTTCGTCACATGAGCATAAAGTTTGGGAGGCCAGTTACTAGCCCCCGATTAGTGATCGACGTTAGCTGAGGTCAAGCCGTTAACACTTCGGACATTTTTGTGAATGGCCCATGGCGTAACCTCTATCGGTCAACAGTTTGACAGACTCATCGGATTGCTGGCAAGTTAGCGCTCATTGTGACAACCAATTTTCGGCTTTCTCCACTAAGGTACTTAACCAATAGAATCGGAAGTACAATCGCAGTGGTTCTCCCTTTGCACACCTAGCCGAATGAAGAAGAATGTAGGAGGCAATCATAGGAGCAGGGCAACCCAACTATTGACTAAAGACACAATTCGAAACCGGTGCATATAGAGGAATATCCGAGACGCCGAGGTGGAGGTCGGCAGGGAAGATATCAAACAGCGGGTCAAAAAAATTCCCAAGCTAAATTACTACGCAGGGCACCTCGGTCAAGATGGTGTCCATCCTCCTAAAAAACATACAAATAGCTTAAAAGTGCCATAAGCTTGAAAAGCCAAAAAACTTACGTAAAAACTTTGACGTTCGAACTAAATCAAGTGTGCCAATCCGAAAATTGGTCTTAAAATTAACATGTGCTTCAGCCGTGCTTTAACATGATACATCCAATCTCTTAGACTTCAAGCGGGTCAGCCTTTGGTTTCAGCCTCCATATCCAGAGGGCAGAGTGTTTCTCCAAGGCCCATTTAGCGAATTAAACTCAAGCGGCTTTAGAGAGAAACTAGTCTACCCGACTATTGACCAAACACTCGTGTCAAAAAAAGGAGTAGTAGAAAAAGACTTTGCAATGACCAAGAAGAAAATAACATTTATTATAAAATGGTCATATAAATTTAAGAGCCCCCAAGTGACTTGGGTAAAAGAATTTTATGTATAGTGATTGTATGTACCGAAGTACTTATATCATATACGTGTTTGCCCAAACTTTAAACGCGTCTTAACCAACCGTCGGCTTCTCACTCTTCGACCAAGGTCCGAAAAATGTTATTTACTACGCCATCTAAGGATATCGGAGGTGTTTCGAATAACCAGGCAATCAGGCCATTAGGCTATAACACACAAAGCGCGCCCATGGAACTTATGCTATATTACTATTTAATCGTAAGAATCATCTTCAAAGAAAATAGTTTCGCCAATGGTTCCTTTCTTTGGGTTCTCATGATTACCACGAGGGGCGTGCAATAGATTTATGTATGCTTGTCTTCCGTCATGGCCGACCATAGTTGAAAACAGTAAGAGATCTAGCTTTCGGCTTCACCCGTATGTGGTACGAGTTCGGATGACCCGATCGTAACAATCGCAGAGGTGCTCCCTTTATTCCCTAGCCGAACAATTGGGAACGTAGGGCTAAGCATAGGAGCAAGGCAACCCAGCTTTGCGGAACACTTAAGTCAACATGATGCATATATTGGCATAAACACGAACAAGGAAGGGTGCGATACATTAATAATCATATGCAAGAGGAATGGCTTCATAAAGGAAGCCCCCAAGTAAACGGGGTATTTGAATTTGTTTGTAAAAACAAAGTTTTGACAAGGAAAGTTTTTCGCAAACAACTTTTTGGCAAAAAAGTATAATGCTTGGTCGAACCAAACAAAATTTAAAAATAGAAAAAAGTGAGCATGAAAGCGATTTAGCTGGTCAATGAGCTTGTGACGTGCGCCGAGCTTATTGTGGGTCAAGGTTCCAGCCCCCAAGCTGGTCATGAGGTAGCCGAAGAAGAGATAGGCTTGATGAAGTGCGAGTGGAGCAGACGGAGTAGTTCGACAGCGTGATGGCGAAGCCCCTAGTCCACCAGCCATGTTGATGACACAATTTGGTTCATGGAGGCACGACAACGATGTAGGCACGCCAAGGTGACCGCATGACACAGCCGAAGCCGATTACCTGTGCACACAATATAGTGCGATCCAAGAGTAATAAAAAATAAAGGTAATAATATATATATATATTTAAAAAAGTTCTTCTACTTAGTTAATTTACGTGAAGCAAATAAGTAAAGTAATATGGACTACGTGCCTAGGTGCCTGAATGAAGAGTTCGGTTTGACGAAGTGGCGATGTTGGACGGTCGATGTGGCGAGATGAAGTCCTCGGTCCAGTTACCATGGCAAAGCTGTGATCAACGGACGCCGAAGTCTCATACAGGTCGGCTAGTGACGCCGAAGTTGTTGGAAATATGCCCTAGAGGCAATAATAATTAGTTATTATCATATTTTCTTGTTGATGATAATCATTTATTATCCATGCTATAATTGTATTGATTGGAAACTAAATACATGTGTCGGTCTATAGACAACATTGTCTCTCTAGTATGCCTCTAGTTGACTAGCTCGTTGATCAAAGATGGTCAAGGTTTCCTGGCCATGGACATGAGATGTCATTTGATAACGGGATCACATCATTAGCAGAATGATTTGATGGACAAGACCCAAACTATAAACATAGCATATGATCGTGTCAGTTTATTGCTATAGTTTTCTGCATGTCAAGTATCTGTTCCTATGACCATGAGATCATGCAACTACCTGAGATCGAAGGAGTATCTTGTGTTTATCAAACGTCGCAACGTAACTGGGTGACTATAAAGGTGCTCTACATGTATCTCCGAGGGTGTCTCTTGGGTTGGCATGGATCAAGACTAGGATTTGTTACTCCGTGTGACCGAGAGGTATCTCAGGACCACTCAGTAATAGAACATCACAACTAGCCTTGCAAGCAATGTGACTAAAGTGTTAGCCACGGGATCTTGTATTACAGAATGAGTGAAGAGACTTGACGGTAACGAGATTGAACTAAGTATAGAGATACCGACGATCGAATCTCGGGCAAGTAACATACCTAAGAAGAAAGGGAACATCATACAGGATTAACGGAATCTTTGACATAGAGGTTCAACCGATAAAGATCTTCATAGAATATGTAGGAACCAATATGGTCATCCAGGTCCCACTATTGGTTATTGACCGTAGAGGTGTCTCGGTCATGTCTGCATAGTTCTCAAACCCGTAGGGTCTGCACACTTAAGGTTCTATGACGTATCGGTATAGTTGAGTTACGTATGTTGGTAACCGAAGGTTCTTCGGAGTCCCGGATGAGATTCCGGACATCACGAGGAGCTCCATAAAGGTCCGGAGGTAAAGATTGATATATAGGAAGTCCCGTTTTGGTCAGCGGAAAAATTTCGGGCTCATCGGTAGTGTACCGGGAGTGTCGGGAGGGTGTCGTGGAACCATCGGGAGGGGTGTCTCGACCCAAAGGGCCTCATGGGCTGTGAGAGGAGGCAAACCAGCCCCTGGTGGGCTGGCCTAAGACTTCCCTAAGGGCCCATGCGGCTGGGGGGAAGGAAAAGGCAAAAGGGCCAAATTACGAAGGAGTCCTAATAGGACTCCACCTCCCTTGTTGCTTCGGCCGAAGCCCTATTTGGAGTAGGGGCCAAGGCTGCCTCCTCTCCCCTCCCTCCTATATATATTGAGGGATTTTGAGGTCAGCCCCTAAACCTAATTGCCACATGCTTCTCTCTTCTTCCTCTATATCTATTTCTCCTCTAGATTGATTCTGTAGTGCTTGGCGAAGCCCAGCTGGATCAGCTCCACCACTGCCGCCGCCATGCCGTCATGCTACCGGAGAACTCATCTACCTCTTTGCACCCTCTTGCTGGATCAAGAAGGTGGATATCGTCATCGAGTTGTACATGTGCTGAACGCGGAGGTGTCATCCGTTTGGCGCTAGATCGGAAGGACCGTGATTGGATCGCGAGACGGATCGTGATTGGATCGCGGGACGGATCGTGATGGGATCGCGGGACATTTTGTGATTTGGATCGTGAAGACATTCAACTACATCAACCGCATTTCTTAACGCTTCCTCATTAGCGATCTACAAGGGTATGTAGATCCACTCTTCCTCTCATAGATGCTCGTCACCATGGATAGATCTTGTGTGTGCGTAGGAATTTTTTTGTTTCCCATGCAGCATTCCCCAACAATGGTATCAGAGCTAGGTCTATGTGTATATGAGATCACGAGTAGAACACAAAGTAGTTTGTGGGCGTTGATGCTTAGATTGCTTACTCTCTTGGTCGTGTTTTGATTCAGCGGTGTTGTGGGATGAAGCGGCCCGGACCAACCTTACTCGTACGCTTACGAGAGACCAGTTCCATTGACTGACATTCAACTTTGTTGCATAAAGATGGCTGGTGGCTGTCTGTCTCTCTTACTCTAGTTGGATCGGGTTTTACAAAGGCGGTCCTTGAGAAGGTTGAATAGCAATTTGTGTATCACCATTGTGTTTTTGTGTAGGTAAGAATTGTTCTTGCTAGATACCCGTAGCAGCCACAAAAAACTTGCAAGAACAATTAGAGGACGTCTAACTTGTTTTTGCAGGGTATGTTGTGATGTGATATGTCCAATTACATGATGAGATATATGTGATGTATGAGATGATCATGTTTTGTATAGAATGACATGACTTGCATGTCGATGAGTACGACAACCGGCAAGAGCCAAAGGGTTGTCTTTAATTATTGTATGACCTGCGTGTCAATCATTAAGCGCCTTGTAATGCTTTACTTTATCGCTAAGCGGTAGCAATAATAGTAGAAGCATGGTGGGTGCAACAACCCTGATGGCAACACGTTGATGGACATCAAGATGATGGATGACTGGGGGATGACCCCCGGGTAGCCTCAAGCGCCCCTTGCTCCGGCCTTCTAACGTAATCAAAGTGCGGGCTGCCTCCCCCTGCGGTCCGGCTACGCCCTGCCAGTACCGGCCCTCCGGCCAGAGCCTGTCGGCTACGCCCCCATCAGTTACGACGTGCCGGCCGGCTGGGGGCGCTGCCGCCTACCCCCCCCCCCAGCCGGCCGCGCATTGGATACCGTCGTCAGGGCATGTGTGGCAACAATGGTCCCCATCCCATCTGTGGTCAGCGCCGGAGTAGCCACAGTGAAGGTTTCAGGGCCTCTGACCCTGGCGGACGGTGACCGGGCTTCCAACAGAGCCGGCACGCCCTAACCACTCCATTACCTGCCCCGGCATGGCTACAGGGCGGCCGGCCGCACCACTGACCTCGGTCGGTCGCCGCAAGACGACACCACAAGGGGCGGCCTGTGCCGTGACGTGACCGGCGTCGGGACCCGCCGCACGGGCCCCGCCGGCTCCTAACGGGACCCTTCAGCCGGTGAGGCCTACCGGCGACAGGACCACACAGCCGGCCAAAGAGGCTGCCGGCTGGGGCCCCCCATGACCTTCTATTTGTATTGTAATCCCGGGGGTTGGCCTATAAAATCCCCCGGGCCACCCCATGCAAGGGGTCGTCTGATCTCCCAGTTCTCTCCACGTCCACTCCACACACGCGTATAGAGGCAGAAGAGCGGGCTAGCTCCTTCTTCCTCCATGATCCATACAGCTCAAGGAGCGCCATTGTAATCTGACCATTGTCTCAACTAGACCAAGCAGGACTAGGGGTGTTACCTCCCACGAAGGGCCCCGAACCTGTGTACATCATGTGTCCTCCACCGCTTGTGCCTAATCCCGCTCCCGGAGCCCGCCGGCGTCCTTCGTCCCCTCTCGATAAGCCTACCCATGGCATCTGCCGTGACGAAACCATGACAGTTGGCACCCACTGTGGGGCCGTCCGCGGCGCCGGCCGGAGTTACTCTCCGGGCGGGGCCCTTCACAACCTCCCCCGGCCGCCTCGCGTCTGGGCGGAACCGCGTGCTCATGGGGCTTGCTCCGGCGGGGCTTGCGAGCAACGCGGTCGGCATCTCTGACGAGTGCCTCGGCCGCGACCTCGCGCTCGACGTCGCCACGCTCGCTGGGCCGCTCAACAAGCTGAGCCTCGCTGAAGAGCCGGCATACGACGAGTACCCTAGTTGGGTGCTCGACTGTACGACCCTCCCTCGGCCATGGGCGCGCTCGCCCTGGGCGAGGCCATCGGCCCCCACACCCGCGTGGGAGTGATGGTTACCGCCTCCTCCACCACTTCGGGCCGTGTGCGGGCGGCCGAGGCCCACGCGGCCGCCGCTCGTGCCGGCAGCTCCAACCCACTCTCCGCCACCCTCCGGGGTCTGGGCACTCCTATCGCTATGACGGCGGACCCGACCACCGCCAGAGCCGAGCTGGAGGCGGCCCGCCGCCTGCTGTTTGAAGATGCCAGTGCCCTCGTTGCCGAGCGGCGTCAGATGGAGGCCGCGTAGCAGAAATACAACTCCGCGTATGGTCTCACCCTGGCTGGCCCCGAGCCCAGATGGCGTGGTGCTGTGCGAGAACGCGGCCGCGTGGTCGCAGAAATCCTCGGCGGCCGCTTCCACGTCTACGACACCCTCGCGGCCAACCTGCGCGCCGCCAAGGTTGCCTATGAGGATTTGGCAACCTTGGAGGGCGAGGAGCAGGCCGTACGCGAGCGGCACATCAAGGACCTCTTCTACACCGCCAACGCGCAACAGGTCGTCCTCACCCCCGGTGGGGCCGTCTCCGAGTTTCCCCGTCCCGAGGGCGAGGACGCTGGGGCTGCTGACCGTCGGCCGGCTCAGCACTCCAGCACCCCTCGTCCCTCCGGCGGGAACGCCCGGGGAGCAACGCTCAGCGCCCCCCGTCACGCGGAAACAAGCAGCTGGCTCGGAACAGTCGGCGCAACAACAATCCGACTGGCAGCAACCGCCGCGACGAGGCGCCGGCAGGCGGCAGCTGGCGCACCCGCGGGCATACTCCGCCTCCGTGGCAGGAGCCGGTGCGGTCCATCCCGCCGGCCGGCCGTCCCGAGCTTGCAGCCCGGCTCGGACCGCGCGTCCCCCACAGAGCAACGATGCCCGACTCCGTCTCGACTGGCTGGCGCAGTCGGCTCTCCTCGAGGAGGAGGGCTCGATTGGCCCGGCCTGCTTCACCATCGGCCCCCATCCGCGGGTCCTCCCTTGTCGAAGACCGCGATGGGACCGGCCCCTCCTGTCCCCGTCGTGCCAGGGGCCGCCGTCGACGCACCTGCGGCGACTGTTTCCCCGGCCGTCGCGGCCCTCACCTCCGGCGCTCCGCCTGCAGCGGCTCCGGGCCGACTCGCCTCCGGTGCCGGCGCCTCTAGAGCCGGCGCCTCCGAAGCCGGCAATTCCGGGGCCAGCGCTCCCGGGGCCTTCACCTTCGCCCCCGGCGACACGTCATCCGCCACTGGCTGGGTGGCGTCACAGTCCATCTCCGCCACGTCCTCCGCGGCCTTTGCGCCCGCCTCCGTCCATTGCCCAAGACCATGGTGGTCCTTAAACCTCTTCTCCCGGTCGTGGGGGAACGGCTCCCACGCTCCGCCAGCGGCCTCCCCACTGGTTCCTCAAAGGCGGGGGGACGGCTCCCATGCTCCACCAGTGGCCTCCCCGTTGGTTCCTCCCCACTTCTTTGCCGCCTCTTCCCATGGGCGGAGCTCCTCGATGCGTCACTCCTGCCCGACCGCCACGAGGTCGAGCCACACCTGGCGCTCCCTCTCCTCGGCAACCGTCGGCAACGCCGCCCTCTCCGTCCTGCCCCCCGGGGTCCTTCCTAGGGCGCGCGCCTCCCTGGTAACGACAAAATAAGGGACTAGGGGGAAGATGGAACGGACCAAGGTGGAGGAGGAGATGGACTTACCCGGCGACGACAGGGACCGCCCTCCTCATGGGTCCCGCTTGGGCGACCCTTTGTTTCTTGCCCCCGCCTCCGCGGCTGCCGCCCGGCTGCATGGTCCCCGCACGCTTGGGCGCTGGCTTGGTGGCAGCCGGCCGTTTCCCCTTGTCGTCCGTGTCCGGGACTCCCCGGCTGGAGGTGCCGCCGGCTCGAGGTTGGCGCCCCCGCGGCGCCATGACCTCGTCCTCCGAAGTTTTGGGCTTCCCCGGAGACTCTACAACAAGCGACGTCTCCGCCTTAGCGTCATCATCGGTCCAGTCCCGTAGGTGCTTCTGGGGAGGAGACTCACCCGTCGATTCGTCCTCTTTGGCCCCCTCCGTATCCGTCTCCACGTCGCTAGCTTCGGACGCGCTGGCTCGCTCGAAGTCAGCCGGCTCCACGTAGTCGGCATCCTCGACCTCCTTGGGGTCTGACTCCGCCGTGTTGGGGGCCGGCTCCCCGTAGTTCTGCAGCAGCTGGAAAATCTGCGGGCGGGCCGGGCGGCGCGCCATCAGGCCAAAGGGGGAGGGGTGCTGCTTCTGAAAAAAGATGGAGGGAAGGAGGTGACCAAACACTTACCCGCGATGCCGGGCGGCTCCGGCTGTACGGGGTTTTCCCCCATTGCCACTCGCCCTCCACCATCTTCGCCGTCGAGATGGCATTCACTCTCCTCGCCACGTGGGCTGGTTTCATCTCCTTGGTGGAGAGCCGGCAGGGGTCCTGGGCGTCCTCCCATCCGGCAGATGAGGTGTGGCCGGCGCTGCAACGGCTGCACCCGGCGCGCCACCATCGCGGCCAGTAGATCAGTGGCCTTCAGCCCCTCCGTCCCGGTCATCACGAGCAGGCGCTCGCAGAGCCGGTCCGCCGTCTCGGGCGCCAGAGGCGGAACCGCCCGCCAGTTCAGCATCGCGGTCGGTGGGTGGTTGGCGAAGTCGGGGAGGTTGATGTAATCCTCCTCCGGCTTCACGTTCTTCACATAGAAGAATCCCCGCTCCCAGCGCTTCACCGACTCATGCAGCGGGAGTTTCGAGAAGTCGGTCCCCTTGCGGATATGGATCAAGGCGCCCCCACAGGCGGTCATCACCATCTGCTTCGTCACCGGATCCTTCATCGTCTGTCGCTTGAGGAAGAAGAGCCGACACCAGAGGTCAAGCCTCGGCTCAACCCCCAAGTACCCCTCGCAAAGGGTGACGAACGCCGCCAACTGCAAGACGGCGTTGGGGGGGAGGTGGTGCGGTTGCAGACTGAACCGGGTCAGGAAACGGCGGAAAAAGGCGCTCGCTGGCAGCCCAAGCCCGCGGAGGAAATGATCGGCGAAGACGACCACCTCGCCTTCCTGCGGTGTCGGGGAGTTCTTCGGCCCGGCTGGGCGGGCCTCCAAGTGTGCCTCCACTGGGAGCTTGCGGCGATGGCGGAGGTGCTCGATGAAGGTCTCATCCACGTCGCTGTCGTCCCATGCGCCCTTGCTCGCCATGGTCGCCGAGGGGGCGTGCGGTCGCGACGACGGGCGCGGGTGCTCGGCAGCGGCCCGGGCTTTCTTCGGCGGCGGACGGTGGCACAGCCTCCCCGCGTGCTCGGACCCCTCTCTCTCTCTCTCTCGTGACGGGGGGAGGACAACGACGACGATGCAACGACAGTGGGGGGAGCAAACGGGCCGTTCTGCCCCCCTCCTCTCGCCATTTAAACCCTACGCGGATGGTCGTGGGGGCCGGATTCATTGCGCACGGCCCCCGCGATTCCCGTGGCATGCGGGGCGGATATTATGGCTCTTGGGAACGCCAACCGTCCGCCCGCACCGTAAAAGATCCCTGCGCGCGGGCCGAGGCTGCGGTCGTGGAGGGGCCCGCCCTGCGGCCCGGTCTTTTCTGCCGCATGGCGCGTCTTCTCTACCCGGTGGGGAACACAGGGCGGCGTGCGAGGCATCGGCCGGCTATGGAGCCGGCCGTCATTTGCCGGCATCTCTCGACTCTCAAGGCACCCCGCGGCGCAAGGACGATCTTCAAGCCGGCGAGGACCGCCACGGTTCCTCAGCGGGCCTCCTTGGCTTCGGGGACTACTGACGGGGGGATGACCCCGGGGTAGCCTCAAGCGCCCCCTTGCTCCGGCCTTCTAACACAATCAAAGGGTGGGCCGCCTCCCCCTGCGGTCTGGCTATGCCCTGCCGGTAGCGTCCCTCCGGCCAGAGCCCATCGGCTACGTCCCACCGGTTACGACGTGCCGGCCGGCTAGGGGCGTTGCCGCCTACCCCCCCCCCCTAGCCGGCTACGCATTGGATACCGTCGTCAGGGCACGCGTGGCAACAGTGGTCCCTATCCCATCGGGGGTCAGCGCCGGAGTGGCCACAGTGAAGGTGTTAGGGCCTCTGACACCCAGTGAGAATGGTTTGTTGAATCTTGATCGTAGTGATACACATGTTCATAATACTGATGCCAAAAGATACAAAGTTAATAATGATAGTACCACATACTTGTGGCACTGGTCCTAAATGTCATATTGGTGTAAAGCGCATGAAGAAACTCCATGCTGATGGATCTTTGGACTCATTCGATTTCGAATCGGTTGAGACATGCGGACCATGCCTCATGGGCAAGATGACTAAAGACCCTGTTTTCGGTATGATGGAGCGGGCTAGTAACTTATTGGAAATAGTACATGTTGATGTATGTAGTCCAATGAGTGTTGTAGCGTGCAGTGGATATCGTTATTTTCTTACCTTTGCTAATGATTTGAGTAGATATGAGTATATTTGCTTAATGAAACACAAGTCTGAAACGTTCAAAAAGTTCAAGCAAATTCAGACTGAAGTTGGAGATCATCATGACAAGAAGATAAAAATGTCTACGATATTATCGTGGAGGTGAATATCTGAGTTACGAGTTTGGTATACAACTTAAGACAATGTGGAAGTTGTTTCACAACTCATGCCACCTGGAACACCATAGTGTGATGGTGTGTCCGAACGTCATAGTCGTGCTCTATTGGATATGGTGCGTACTATGATGTCTCTTATCGTTTTGCCTCTATTGTTTTGGCGTTATGCATTAGAGACAACTACATTCACTTTAAATAGGGCACCATCTAAATCTATTGAGATGACACCATATGAATTATGGTTTGATAGAAACCTAAGCTGTCATTTTTCAAAGTTTGGGAATGCGACACTTATGTCTCATAAGCTCGTACCCAAAGCGGAAAGGTGCATATTCATAGGATACCCTAAGGAAACAGTTGGGTATACCTTCTATCTCAGATCCGAGGGCATAGTGTTTGCTTCTAAAAACGGGTCCTTTCAAGAGAAAGAGTTTCTCTCGAAAGAATTGAGTGGGAGGACGATAGAACTTGATGAGGTTGTTGAACCTTTGTTTCAATCAGAGAGTAGCGCAACGTAGAAATTTATTTCTGTAGAGCCTACGTCAGTTGAAGAGGAAGTTAATGATGATGATCGTGAAGCTTTGGTTCAAGTTACTATCGATCCTCATAGGTCTACAAGGACGCGTACTGCTCTTGAGTGGTATAGCAACCCTGTCTTAGAGGTCATGTTGTTGGACAACGATGAACCTACGAACTATGGAGAAGCGATGATGGGCCCGGATTCCAACAAATGGTTAGAGGCCATGAAATCCGAGAAAGGATCCATGTATGAAAACCAAGTATGGACTTTGGTAGACTTGCCCGTTGAACGGCAGGTCGTTGAGTACAAATGGACCTTTAAGATGAAGACGGATGCTGATGGTGAATGTCACCATTTATAAAGCTCGACTTGGCGCAAAGAAGTTTCCGCCAAGTTCAAGGAGTTAACTGAGATGAGATTTTCTCACATATAGTGATGCTAAAGTCTGTTTGAATTATGTTAGCAGTTGCTCCATTTTTGAATTATGAAATCTGGCAGATGGATGTCAAAACATCGTTTCCTTAACGGTTTACTTGAGAAAAGGTTGTATGTGATACAACTAGAAGATTTTGTCAGTCCTAAGGATGCTTAAACGTGTGCAAGCTCCAGCAATCCTTCTATGGGCTGGAGCAAGCATCTCGGAGTTGGAATATACGCTTTCATGAGGTGATCAAAGTTTTTGGGTTTATACAAAGTTTATGAGAAACTTTTATTTACAAGAAATTGGGTGGGAGCACTATAGAATTTTTGATAAGTATATGTGGATGACATATTGCTGATTGGAAATGATGTAGAATTTCTGGAAAGCATAAAGGGTTGTTTGAAAGGAGTTTTTTCAAAGGAAAACCTGGATAAAGCTACTATTATATTAAGCATCAAGATCTATAGAGATAGATCAAGAGACTTGATAAAACTTTCAAATGAGAACATACCTTGACAAGATTTTGAAAGAGTTCAAAATGGATCAGTCAAAGAAAGAGTTATTGCCTGATTTGTAAGGTGTGGAGTTGAGTGAGACTCAAATCTCGACCACGGAGGAAGAAAGAGAAAGGACGAAGGTCGTCCCCTATGCCTTATCCATAGGCTTTGTATAGTATGCAATGCTGTGTACCGCACCTGTGTGTGCCTTGCCATGAAGTCTGTCAAGGGGTACAAGAGTGATCCAAGAGTGGATCACTGGACAGCGGTCATAATTATCCTTAGTAACTAGAGAACTAAGGGAATATTTCTTGATTATGGAGGTGATAAAGAGTTCGTCGTAAAAGATTACGTCGATGCAAGCTTTAACACCAATCCGGATGACTCTTAGTAGCAATCCGGATACGTATCATGGAGCAGCCATTTGGAATAGCTCCAAGTGGAGTGTGGTAGCAGTGTCTATAGTATGACATAGAGATTTGCAAAGTACACACGGATTTGAATGTCACAGACCCGTTGACTAAAGACCTCTCTCACATGCAAAGCATGACCGAACCCTAGAGCTCATTGGGTGTTAGATTCATAACAATACAAATCACATGGCGATGTGAGCTAGATTATTGACTCTAGTGCAAGTGGGAGACTGTTGGAAATATGCCCTAGAGGCAATAATAAATTAGTTATTATCATATTTCCTTGTTCATGATAATCATTTATTATCCATGCTATAATTGTATTGATTGGAAACTAAATACATGTGTCGGTATATAGACAACACTGTCTCCCTAGTATGCCTCTAGTATACTAGCTCGTTGATCAAAGATGGTCAAGGTTTCCTAGACATGGACATGAGATGTCATTTCATAACGGGATCACATCATTAGTAGAATGATGTGATGGACAAGACCCAAACTATAAACATAGCATATGATCGTGTCAGTTTATTGCTATAGTTTTCTACATGTCAAGTATATGTTCCTATGACCATGGGATCATGCAACTCCCTGGCACCGGAGGAGTACCTTGGGTGTATCAAACATCGCAACGTAACTGGGTGACTATAAAGGTGCTCTACAGGTATCTCCGAGGGTGACTATTGGGTTGGCATGGATCAAGATTGGAATTTGTTACTTCGTGTGAAGGAGAGGTATCTTAGGGCCCACTCGGTAATACAACATGACAACAAGCCTTGCAAGCAATGTGACTAAAGTGTTAGCCACAGGATCTTGTATTACGGAACGAGTAAAGAGGCTTGCCAGTAACGAGATTGAACTAGGTATAGAGATACCGATGATCGAATCTCGGGCAAGTAACATACTTAAGAACAAAGGGAACATCATACGGGATTAACGGAATCCTTTACATAGAGGTTCGACCGATAACGATCTTCATAGAATATGTAGGAACCAATATGGGCATCTAGCTCCCGCTATTGGTTATTGACCATAGAGGTGTCTCGGTCATGTCTGCATAGTTCTCGAACCTGCAGGGGCTGCACACTTAAGGTTCGGTGACGTTTTGGTATAGTTGAGTTATGTATGTTGGTGACTGAAGGTTCTTCGGAGTCCCAAATGAGATCCCGGACGTCACAAGGAGCTCCGGAATGGTCTGGAGGTAAAGATTGATATATAGTAAGTCCCGTTTTGGTTACCAGAAAAATTTCGGGCTCATCGTTAGTGTACCGAGAGTGTCGGGAGGGTGCCGGGGAACCATTGTGAGGGGTGTCTCGACCCAAAGGGCCTCATGGGCTATGAGAGGAGGCAGACCAACCCCTGGTGTGCTGGCCGAAGCCTCCCCTAAGGGCCCATGCGGCTGGGGTGAAGCAAAAGGCAAAAAGAGCCAAATTAGGAAGGAGTCCTAATAGGATTCCACCCCTGTTGTGGGAGGTGGATTCCTCCCTTGTTGCTTCGGCCGAAGCCCTACTTGGAGTAGGGTCCAAGGCTGCCTCCTATCCCCTTCCTTCTATATATATTGACGGATTTTGAGGGCAGCCCCTAACCCTAATTGCCACGTGCTGCCCTCTTCTTCCTCTAGATCTGTTTCTCCTCTAGATTGATTCCATACTGCTTGGCGAAGCCCTGCCGGATCAGCTCCACCACCGCCGCCGCCACGCCGTCGCGCTTCCGGAGAACTCATCTACCTCTCCGCCCCTCTTGCTGGATCAAGAAGGTGGAGATCTTCATCGAGTTGTACATGTGCTGAACGTGGAGGTGTCGTCCGTTCGGTGTTAGATCAGAAGGATTGTGATTGGATCGCGAGACGGATCGTGATTGGATCGCGGGATGGATCGTGATGGGATCGCAGGATGGCTTGCGATTTGGATCGTGAAGACGTTCGACTACATCAACCGTGTTTCTTAACGCTTCTCGCTTAGCGATCTACAAGGGTATGCAGATCCACTCTCCCTCTCGTAGATGCTCATCACCATGGATAGATCTTGCGTGTGCGTAGGAAATTTTTTGTTTCCCATGCAATGTTCCCCAACAGAAGTCTCATGCCAGCCGATGTGTTGAAGCAGGTCGGCTAGTGACGCCGAAGTCTCATGCCAGCCGATGTGTTGAAGCAGGTCGGCTGGTGACGTCGAAGTCTCATGCCAGCCGATGTGTTGAAGCAGGTCGGTTGGTGACGTCGAAGTCTCATGCCAGCCGATGTGTTGAAGCAGGTCGGCTGGTGACGCTGAAGTCCCCAGAGCAGGTTGATGAAGGGATGCCAAAGTCTCGGTCTAGCCGAGGTGACAGAGCAGATCTAAAAGGTGACGCTAGAGCCCCATGCCAGCCGACATGTCAAAGCAAGTCGGCGTGGGGGACGTTAGCTTGAAAAAGTAACGGTGCGGTAATGCCGACACAGGTCAGAATTTCTGACGAGGTCGATGCTGGCTTGATGAAGCAATGGAGCACCCAATATTGGAAATATGCCCTAGAGGCAATAATAAAATGGTTATTATTGTATTTCCTTGTTCATGATAATTGTCTATTGTTCATGCTATAATTGTGTTAACCGGAAACCATAATACATGTGTGAATACATAGACCACAACATGTCCCTAGTGAGCCTCTAGTTGACTAGATCGTTGATCAATAGATGGTCACGGTTTCATGACCATGGACATTGGATGTCGTTGATAACGGGATCACATCATTAGGAGAATGATGCGATGGACAAGACCAAATCCTAAGCATAGCACTAGATCGTGTAGTTTGTTTGCTAAAGCTTTTCAATGCCAAGTATCATTTCCTTAGACCATGAGATTGTGCAACTCCCGGATACCGTAGGAATGCTTTGGGTGTGCCAAACATCACAACGTAACTGGGTGGCTATAAAGGTGCACTACGGGTATCTCCGAAAGTGTCTGTTGGGTAGCCACGAATCGAGACTCGGATTTGTCACTCCGTGTGACGGAGAGGTATCTCTGGGACCACTCGGTAAGACATCATCATAATCAGATCAATTTGATGTATTACAGAACGAGTAAAGAGACTTGCCGGTAATGAGATTGAACAAAGTATAGAGATACCGACGATCGAATCTCGGGCAAGTATCATACCGATAGACAAAGGGAATTGTATACGGGATTGATTGAATCCCCGACATCGTGGTTCATCCGATGAGATCATCATGGAGCATATGGGAGCCAACATGGGTATCCAGATCCCGTTGTTGGTTATTGGCCGGAGAAGTGTCTCGGTCATGTCCACGTGTCTCCCGAACCCGTAGGGTTTACACACTTAAGGTTCGATGACGCTAGGGTTATAGGGAAATGGTATACGTGATTACCGAAATTTGTTCGGAGTCCCCAATGAGATCCTGCACATCACGACGAGCTCCGGAATGGTCCGGAGGTAAAGATTGATATATAGGAAGTCCGGTTTTGGTCACCGGAAAGTTTTCGGGCTCATCGGTATTGTACCGGGAGTGTCGGGAGGGTGCCGAAGGACCCCCGGGAGGGGTGTGACGACCATAGGACTTTGTGGGCCCTTAGAGGAGGTGTGCCAGCCCTTATTGGGCTGGCCAAGACCTTCTAGAAAGGCCCATGTGGCTGGAGGAGTAGAGATAAGGGCAAAGGAGTTTGAAAAGGAGGAGATGCACCTCCCTTGTGGGAGGTGGACTCTCCCTTTGATTCGGACGAAGCTCTCCTCCTTGGAGGAGAGTCCAAGCCAGCCCTCCCTCTCCCTCCTCCTATATATACTTGAGCTTTTGGCCTTTTGAGAACAGTTCTGAACTCTCTCTCTCTCTCACGGCAAAGCCCTACCTCTCTTCTTCCTCCTCCGCAGCGCTTAGGCAAAGCCCTGCCGGAATACCTTGCTACTCCACCACCACCACCACGTCGTGTTGCTGTTGGAGCCCTTCCCCAACCTCTCCTTCCTCCTTGCTGGATCAAGGCGTAGGAGACGTCACCGGGCTGCACATGTGTTGAACGCGGAGGCGCCATTGTTCGGCGCTTAGATCGGAATCCACCGCGATCTGAATCGCTGCGAGTACGACTTCATCAACCGCGTTCTTGTAACGCTTCCTCTTAGCGATCTTCAAAGGTGTGAAGATGCAATATCTCTCCACTCATTGCTGGTTTGTCCATAGATAGATCTTGGTGACACGTAGGAAAATTTTGATTTACTACTACGTCTCCCAACAGTGGTATCAGAGCTAGGTCTATGTGTAGAATCTATACACGAGTAGAACACAAAGCAGTTGTGGGCATCGATTTTCTTAGTTTGCTTACCACTACTAGTCTTACCTTGATTCGGCGGTATTGTGGGATGAAGCGGACCGGACCGACTTTACACGTACGCTTACGTGAGACTGGTTCCACCGCCTGACATGCACTTGTTGCATAAGGTGGCTAGCGGATGTCTGTCTCTCCCACCTTAGTCGGATTGGATTCGATGAGAAGGGTCCTTATGAAGGGTAAATAGCAATTGGCATATCACGTTGTGGTTTTGACGTAGGTAAGAAACGTTCTTGCTAGTAACCTATAGCAGCCACGTAAAAACTTGCAACTACAAATTAGAGGGCGTCTAACTTGTTTTTGCAGCATATGCCTTGTGATGTGATATGGCCAAAGGATGTGATGTCATCCATTGTGATGTATGAGATTGATCATGTTCTTGTAATAGGATTCACGACTTGCATGTCGATGAGTATGACAACCGGCAGGAGCCATAGGAGTTGTCTTATTTTATTGTATGACCTGCGTGTCAATCATAAACGCCATGTAATTACTTTACTTAATTGCTAAACGTTAGCCATAGTAGTAGAAGTAATAGTTGGCGAGACAACTTCATGAAGACACAGTGATGGAGATCATGATGATGGAGATCATGGTGTCGTGCCGATGACAGTGATGATCATGGTGCCCCGAAGATGGAGATCAAAGGAGCAAGATGATAATGGCCATATCATGTCACTATATTGATTGCATGTGATGTTTATCATGTTTACATATTATTTGCCTAGAACGACGGTAGTAAATAAGATGATCTCTCACTAAAATTTCAAGAAAAGTGTTCACCATAACTGTGCACCATTGCTAAGGATCGTTGTTCCGAAGCACCACGTGATGATCGGGTGTGATAGGTTCTAACGTTCGCATACAACGGGTGTAAGCTAGATTTACACACGCGAAACACTTAGGTTGACTTGACGAGCCTAGCATGTACAGACATGGCCTTGGAAGACGGAAGACCGAAAGGTCGAACATGAGTCGTATGGAAGATACAATCAACATGGAGATGTTCACCATGGATGACTAGTCCGTCTCACGTGATGATCGGACACGGGCTAGTTGACATGGATCATGTGTCACTTGGATGACTAGAGAGATGTCTATCTAAGTGGGAGTTCATTAAATAATTTGATTATGTGAACTTAATTATCATGAACTTAGTCCAAAATTATCTTTACAATCTATATTGTAGATCCAATGGCCAACACGAATGTCACCCTCAATTTCAACGCATTCCTAGAGAAAACCAAGCTGAAAGATGATGGAAGCAACTATGCGGACTGGGTCCGTGGCTTGAGGATCATCCTCATAGCTTCCAAGAAATTGTATTTCCTTGATGCACCACTAGGTGACCCGCCCCTTCTCCCAGCAGAGCAAGACGTTGCGAACGCTTGGCATTCTCGCTGCAATGATTACTCCATTGTTCAGTGCGGCATGCTTTACAGTTTAGAAACGGGGCTCCAAATGCGTTTTGAGCAACACGGAGCATATGAGATGTTCCAAGAGCTGAAACTGGTTTTCCAAGCTCATGCCCGGGTCGAGAGATATGACATCTCCGACAAGTTCTTCAACTGTAAGATGGAGGAGAATAGTTCTGTCAGTGAGAACATCCTCAAGATGTCTGGGCTACACAACCGCTTGACTCGGCTAGGAGTTAATCTTCCGGATGACTCGGTCATTGACAGAATCCTCCAGTCGCTTCCACCTAGCTACAAGAGCTTTGTGATGAACTACAACATGCAAGGGATGGAGAAGTCCATTCCTGAGTTGTACTCGATGCTGAAATCAGCAGAGGTCGAGATCAAAAAGGAGCATCAAGTGTTGATGGTGAATAAGACCACTAGTTTCAAGAAAGGCAAGGGTAAGAAGAACTTCAAGAAGGACGGCAAAGCTGTTGCCGCGTCCGGTAAGCAAGTTGCCAGGAAGAAGAAGAAGAACAAGAATGGACCCAAGCCTGAGGCTAAGTGTTTTTATTGCAAGGGTACCGGTCACTGGAAGCGGAACTACCCCAAGTACTTAGCGGATAAAAAGGACGGCAAGATTAAAGGTATATGTGATATACTTGTTATTGATGTGTACCTAACCAGCGCTCGTAGTAGCTCCTGGGTATTTGATACCGGTGCAGTTGCTCACATTTGTAACTCCAAGCAGGAGCTACGGAATAAGCGGAGGCTGGGAAAGGACGAGGTGACGATGCGCGTCGGGAATGGTTCCAAGGTCGATGTGATCGCCGTCGGCACGCTACATCTACATCTACCTTCGGGATTAGTGTTAAACCTTAATAACTGTTATTTAGTACTAGCTTTGAGCATGAACATTGTATCTGGATCTCGCTTGATGCGAGATGGCTACTCATTTAAATCTGAGAATAATGGTTGTTCTATTTATATGAGAGAAATGTTTTATGGTCATGCCCCGCTGGTCAATGGTTTATTTTTGATGAATCTCGAACGTGATGTTACACATGTCCATAGTGTGAGTACCAAAAAGTGTAAGGTTGATAACGATAGTCCCACTTACATGTGGCACTGCCGCCTTGGTCATATTGGTGTGAAACGCATGAAGAAGCTCCATACTGATGGACTTTTGGAGTCTCTTGATTTCGAATCATTTGAGATGTGTGAACCATGCCTCATGGGCAAGATGACCAAGACTCCGTTCTCCGGAACAATGGAGCGAGCAACTGACTTGTTGGAAATAATACATACCGATGTATGCGGTCCAATGAGTGTCGAGGCTCGTGGTGGCTATCGTTATGTTCTCACCCTCACTGATGACTTGAGTAGATATGGGTATGTCTACTTAATGAAACATAAGTCTGAAACTTCTGAAAGGTTCAAGGAATTTCAGAGTGAGGTAGAGAATCAACGTGACAGGAAAATAAAGTGCCTACGATCTGATCGTGGTGAAGAATATTTAAGTCACGAGTTTGGCACGCACCTAACGAAATGTGGAATTGTTTCACAACTCACGCTGCCTGGCACACCTCAGCGAAATGGTGTGTCTGAAAGTCGTAATCGCACTCTATTAGATATGGTACGATCTATGATGTCTCTTACCGACTTACCGCTATCATTTTGGGGATATGCATTAGAGGTGCCGCATTCACTTTAAATAGGGCACCGTCAAAATCCGTTGAGATGACACCGTATGAATTATGGTTTGGAAAGAAACCTAAGCTGTCATTTCTAAAAGTTTGGGGATGCGATGCTTATGTGAAGAAACTTCAACCTGAGAAGCTCGAACCCAAAGCGGAAAAGTGCGTCTTCACAGGATATCCCAAAGAGACTATTGGGTATACCTTCTACCTATGATCCGAGGGCAAAGTCTTTGTTGCCAAGAATGGATCCTTTCTCGAGAAAGAGTTTCTCTCAAAAGAAGTAAGTGGGAGGAAAATAGAACTTGATGAGATAATTGTACCTCCACTCTAACCGGAGAGTAGCGCAGTAGAGGAAGTTGTTTCTGTGGAGCCTACAGCGGCTGGAGAGGAAGTTAATGATGATGATCATGAAACTTCAGATCAAGTTACTATTGAACGTCGAAGGTCCACTAGGACACGTTCCACACCAGAGTGGTATGGCAACCCTGTCCTAGAGATCATGTTGTTAGACAACGGTGAACCTTCGAACTATGAAGAAGCGATGGCGGGCCCGGATTCCAAAAATGGCTTGAAGCCATGAAATCTGAGATAGGATCCATGTATGAGAACAAAGTATGGACTTTGGTGGACTTGCCTGTTGATAAGCGAGCCATTGAAAATAAATGGATCTTTAAGAAGAAGACTGACGCGGATGGTAACGTGACCATCTATAAGGCTCGGCTTGTCGCTAAGGGTTATCGACAAGTTCAAGGAGTTGACTACGATGAGACTTTCTCACCCGTAGCGATGCTGAAGTCTGTCCGAATCATGTTAGCAATTGCCGCATTTTATGATTATGAGATCTGGCAAATGGACGACAAAACGGCATTCCTTAATGGCTTCCTCAAGGAAGAACTGTATATGATGTAGCCGGAAGGTTTTGTCGATCCTAAAGATGCTAACAAGGTATGCAAGCTCCAGCGCTCCATCTATGGGCTGGTGCAAGCATCTCGGAGTTGGAACATTCGCTTTAATGAAGTAATTAAAGCATTTGGGTTTGTACAGGTTTATGGAGAACCCTGTATTTACAAGAAAGTGAGTGGGAGCTCTATAGCATTTCTCGTATTATATGTGGACGACATACTGGTAATGGGAAATGATATAGAACTCTTGGAAAGTATAAAGGCCTACTTAAATAAGTGTTTTTCAATGAAGGACCTTGGAGAAGCTGCTTACATATTAGGTATTAAGATCTATAGAGATAGATCGAGACGCCTCATAGGTCTTTCACAAAGCACATACCTTGACAAGATATTGAAGAAGTTCAATATGGATCAGTCCAAGAAGGGGTTCTTGCCTGTGTTACAAGGTGTGAGATTGAGTACGACTCAATGCCCGACCACGGCAAAGGATAGAGAAGAGATGAGTGTCATCCCTTATGCTTCAGCCATAGGCTCTATTATGTATGCCATGCTGTGTACCAGACCTGATGTGAACCTTGCCATAAGTTTGGTAGGGAGGTACCAAAGTGATCCCGGAGCGGAACACTGGACAACGGTCAAGAATATCCTGAAGTACCTGAAAAGGACCAAGGAGATGTTTCTCGTATATGGAGGTGCCGAAGAGCTCGTCGTAAAGGGTTACGTCGATGCTAGCTTCGACATAGATTCGGACGACTCCAAGTCGCAAACCTGATACATGTGAATGGAGGGGCAGTCAGCTGGTGCAGCAGCAAGCAAAGCGTCGTGGCGGTATCTACATGTGAAGCAGAGTACATAGCTATTTCGGAAGCAGCAAAGGAAGGAGTCTGGATGAAGGAGTTCATCACCGACCTAGGAGTAATTCCAAGTACGTCGGGCCCGATGACTCTATTCTATGACAACACTGGAGCTATTGCCCTTGCGAAGGAGCCCAGGTTTCACACGAAGACAAGACACATCAAGTGCCGCTTCAACTCCATCCGTGATTACATTCAGGAGGGAGATATAGATATTTGTAAAGTGCATATGGATCTGAATGTCGCAGATCCGTTGACTAAACCTCTCTCACGAGCAAAACATGATCAACACCAGATTGCTATGGGTGTACGATTCATCACAATGTAACTAGATTATTGACTCTAGTGCAAGTGGGAGACTTTTGGAAATATGCCCTAGAGGTAATAATAAAATGGTTATTATTGTATTTCCTTGTTCATGATAATTGTCTATTGTTCATGCTATAATTGTGTTAACCGGAAACCATAATACATGTGTGAATACATAGACCACAACATGTCCCTAGTGAGCCTCTAGTTGACTAGCTCGTTGATCAATAGATGGTCATGGTTTCATGACCATGGACATTGGATGTCGTTGATAACGGGATCACATCATTAGGAGAATGATGTGATGGACAAGACCCAATCCTAAGCATAGCACTAGATCGTGTAGTTCATTTGCTAAAGCTTTTCAATGTCAAGTATCGTTTCCTTGGACCATGAGATTGTGCAACTCCCGGATACCGTAGGAATGCTTTGGGTGTGCCAAACATCACAACATAACTGGGTAGCTATAAAGGTGCACTACGGGTATCTCCGAAAGTGTCTGTTGGGTTGGCACGAATCGACACTGGGATTTGTCACTCCGTGTGACGGAGAGGTATCTTTGGGCCCACTCGGTAAGACATCATCATAATGAGCTCAGTGTGACTAAGGAGTTAGCCACGAGATGATGTATTACGGAACGATTAAAGGGACTTGCCGGTAACGATATTGAACAAAGTATAGAGATACCAACGATCGAATCTCGGGTAAGTATCATACCGATAGACAAAGGGAATTGTATACGGGATTGATTGAATCCCCGACATCGTGGTTCATCCGATGAGATCATCATGGAGCATGTGGGAGCCAACATGGGTATCCAGATCCCGCTGTTGGTTATTGGCCGGAGAAGTGTCTCGGTCATGTCCACGTGTCTCCCGAACCCGTAGGGTTTACACACTTAAGGTTCGATGATGCTAGGGTTATAGGGAAATGGTATACGTGATTACCAAAAGTTGTTCAGAGTCCTGGATGAGATCCTGGATGTCACGAGGAGCTCCGGAATGGTCCGGAGGTAAAGATTGATATATAGGAAGTCCAGTTTTGGTCACCGGAAAGTTTTCGGGCTCATCGGTATTGTACCGGGAGTGTCGGGAGGGTGCCGAAGGACCCCCGGGAGGGGTGTGACGACCATAGGACTTTGTAGGCCCTTAGAGTAGGTGTGCCATCCCTTATTGGGCTGGCCAAGACCTTCTAGAAAGGCCCATGCGGCTGGAGGAGTAGAGATAAGGGCAAAGGAGTTTGAAAAAGAGGAGATCCACCTCCCTTGTGGGAGGTGGACTCTCCCTTTGATTCGGCCGAAGCTCTCCTCCTTGGAGGAGAGTCCAAGCCAGCCCTCCCTCTCCCTCCTCCTATATATACTTGAGATTTTGGCCTTTTGAGAACAGTTCTGAACTCTCTCTCTCACGGCAAAGCCCTACCTCTCTTCTTCCTCCTCCGCAGCGCTTAGGCGAAGCCTTGCCAGAATACCTTGCTACTCCACCACCACCACGTCGTCGTGCTGCTGTTGGAGCCCTTCCCCAACCTATCCTTCCTCCTTGCTGGATCAAGGCGTAGGAGACGTCACCGGGCTGCACGTGTGTTGAACGCGGAGGCACCGTTGTTCGGCGCTTAGATCAGAATCCACCGCGATCTGAATCGCTGCGAGTACAACTCCATCAACCGCGTTCTTGTAACGCTTCCGCTTAGCGATCTTCAAAGGTATGAAGATGCAATCTCTCCCCACTCGTTGCTGGTTTCTCCATAGATAAATCTTGGTGACACGTAGGAAAATTTTGATTTACTACTACGTCTCCCAACACCCGACCCATACAACCGGCGGATGACAAGGTTTGCTTGATGATTATTCGGCCCACGTGATACCGAACTCTTGGTCGGATGACCGAGATGATGAGAAAATTTCCTTAAAAAAGGATGTCTGACAACCTGTTGATGAAAAAGATGAACTCGGGCCGGATTCGTTTTCGCGCAGAAAATAGATCCAAAATTCGTTGTACTAATCGGATGTTTCCCGTAGTTTGGACGGTCGGCTGAAATTTTGAGGAGTGGTCAGTATACGAATTCCGCAGACGATGAACGGTGGGATTTTCCAACGGACGTCCGAGCTAGACGTTGGACTCCTCGCCCTAAACTCATCCAGATTCTCGTCCAGATTCAATAGGGCTCTGGTATATTGTTGATCACCGGGGATTCCTCTAGCGGAACGCGACAAAAATTTGCAGGGTTGTTCTAGACTCAATTCCGTACAATTCCACCGAAGCAATCGTCAAAGCGACACTCGAGGAGGCACGGGCGATGAACATGAATTCGCTGTCCAGAAAAACTGCAGGGTCGCACGAGGGCAATGTTGACATTGAGACCCCGAGCACTATGGAGGATTATTCCATGGTTTGGTTGAGATTGGAGTTGATGTTGATGAAGACACCCATCCGATCTAGATAATCCGATGTAGCGTGCAGTACTCGGCCTAGACGAGGTGACCAGCCAAGCTAGCGACAAGGATGCCGACGTTGACGATGTAGCTCGATTCCGACGCATAGATCGTGATGGAGCCGATCTGAATTCCAATTGCACTGTAGCGACTACCCAGCAGGCTCTCAATGAAAGCACCAATGTCCGTGTCAAATCCGGCATATCTCGTACTAGGGGTCCTAAGCTAGGCGTCTTGGAGCGATGGTAACATGGACACGGGATTTTACCCAGGTTCTGGCTCTCTTGAAGAGATAATACCCTACGTCCTGCTTTTGATTGTACTGATATAAGGGATGGTAGAGAGTACATGTATCTACCACGAGATTGTAGTAATGAATATAACGATCTATTGACTAACCTGGCCTCGGTTTATATATGCACCATAGGCCTAGGGTTTAGAGGAGTCCTTGTCTTGTGCGCCAAGTCTTGTGAAATCCTTCTTGTAATCGGCATGGGCTGCCCGAAGTGTCCCATTAGTGAATCATCATGGGGGTCCTCGGACCGACCCACTGGTCGGGAGACAACGTGGTGAGTACACCCTAGTCCAGGATGCCGTTAGTAGTGGAGCCTCATCTTCATCTGAACTAGCATTCGAACCGGCATCCTC
This sequence comes from Hordeum marinum, assembly GCA_022496015.1. NCBI lineage: Eukaryota > Viridiplantae > Streptophyta > Magnoliopsida > Poales > Poaceae > Hordeum > Hordeum marinum. The sequence continues at coordinate 60,213,127 of CM039677.1, forward strand.
TATCTCCTCCAAATTAGTATCTCCTTCCTCATCCGTGGACCATAAGTAGGGGTAAATATCCCCAAAGATCCTTAGGTCTGCAATATAGTGGGAGACATATCTCTCTCCATATGAATCTTGATACGACATATTCTCAAATCTTCCACAAAAACAGCTCGAAACAAGAACGGAAGATAATCTCGCGATGCAGTGGTCAAATCATACGGGAGTACATATAATGATTTTTCTAGGTCATAATACGTGCTCGGGAAGAAATCGGAGTCCGGAGGGCACATGAGGGGCCCACAAGCCATCAGGGTGCGCCCCATGGGGGCAAGCCATGTTGGCTTATGCCTCCGTCGTGGGTCCTCCTGACTCCGTTTTATTTTTGTATTTAAAAAAAACAAAACCAACAGAAATTAGGTTTTGGAATTTTTGGAGATGGTTTACTTACCGTACCACATACCTAGCCCTTTTCAGGTTTCTAGAGTGTTCCAGAAGACCTCCTTGATGTGTTCTTTCGGTGTCATAACTTGGATGACATTAGTTTCTTCATTAATGGGTGCACCTGAAATGTAATGCTTGATTCTTTGCCCATTCACCACTCTCGGGTTCTTGCCTTCAAAGTTATTGGTTTTTATAGCACCGGAGCGATAAACCTCCTCAACAACGTATGGGCCCTCCCATTTGGAGAGAAGTATTCCTGCAACTAATCTGAAATGAGAGTTGTACAAAAGCACTAAGTCTGCTACATTGAATTCTCATTTTTGAATCCTCTTGTCATGCCATCTTTTAACCTTTTCTTTAAACAACTTAGCATTTTCATAGGCTTGTGTTCTCCATTCATCTAATGAGCTAATGTCAAATAACCTCTTTCCACTAGCAAGTTTAAAATCATAGTTAATTTCTTTAATTGCCCAATAAGCTTTATGATCTAGCTCGAGAGGTAAATGACAAGCCTTTTCATAGACGTACGGGGACATACCCATAGGATTCTTATAAGCAGTTCTATAAGTCCATAGTGCATCATCTAGTTTCTTAGACCAATTCTTCCTAGATCTATTAATAGTCTTTTGCAAGATTAATTTTATTTCTTGATTACTCAATTCAACCTAAACACTAGACTGAGGATGATAAGGGGATGCAATCCTATGGTTAACATCATATTTAGCTAGAAGTTTACGGAAAGCACCATGAATAAAATGTGAACCACCATCGGTCATTAAGTATCTAGGGACTCCAAACCTCAGAAAAATGATGTCTTTAAGCATTTTCATAGAGGTGTTATGATCAATGCTACTAGTTGGAATAGCCTCTACCCACTTAGAAACGTAATAAAAAAATAACTAAAATATGATGAGTATACCCATTTGAAGAAGGAAAAGGTACCATAAAGTCAAAACCCCAAACATCAAATGGTTCGATAGCAAGTGAATAATTCATAGGCATTTACTCACGCTTACCGATGTTACCAACTCTTTTGCATTCATTGTATGAAAGGACATACTTACAATCATCTTTGAAAAGAGTAGGTCAATAGAAACCAGATTGTAATACCTTGCATGAAATTCTGTCACCGGCATGATGTCCTCCGTATGCTTCAGAATGACATTTCTGAAGAATTTGTTCCTGTTCATGCTCAAGTATACATCGTCTAATAATACAGTCTACTCCCTCTTTTTAAATCATAAAATATTTTTTCTTTTGTTGATAGGTGAAGCTAGGTAGAATATATTTAGCAACAATACAATTAGCATAACCAGCATAGCAAGGAGCACTACGTGAAGTATTTATAGCAGAAAGTTGCTCATCTGGAAAGCTATCATCGATAGGAAGTGGGTCATCAAGAACATTTTCCATCCTAGCCAGGTTATCTTCTACGGGTTTTTCATCTCCTTTGTACCAATGATATGCAAATCAAACTCTTGAAGTAAAAGTACCCACCTAATGAGTCTAGGTTTAATATCTTTATTTTCCATAAGGTATTTAATAGTAGCATGATTAGCGTAAATAGTTACTTTGGAATCGACAATGTAAGGTCTAAACTTATCACATGCAAAAACAACTGCCAAAAATTCCTTTTCAGTGATAGCATAATTTCTTTGAGCAGAGTTTAGTGTTTTACTAGCATAACGAATAACATTTAATTTCTTGTCCACTCTTTGCCCTAGAACAGCACCAACATCATAATCACTAGCATCGCACATAATTTCACCTCGTAAGTTCCAACCGGGTGGTCGAACAATGGGTGCGGAAATTAAAGCCTTCTTAAGTATTTCAAAAGCTTCTACACATTCACCATCAAAAACAAAACAGGAACATCTTTTTGAACAAGATTAGTTAACGGCCTAGAAATCTTTGAGAAATCTTTGATGAAACGCCTATAAAAACCAGCATGACCAATGAAACTTCTTATACCTTTGATATCTCTCGAGCATGGAATTTTCTCTATTGTATCAACTTTAGCTTTGTCCATCTCAATGCATCGTTCAGAAATTTTATGCCCAAGCACTATACTTTCAATTACCATAAAGTGACACTTCTCCCACTTTAAGACAAGGCTAGTTTCTTCGCATCTCTGCAAAACTCGATCAAGGTTGCACAAGCAATCATCAAAAGAAGTCTCATAAACGAAAAAAATCATCCATGAACATCTCAACGATCTTTTCATAAAAGTCTGAAAATATAACAGTTATACATGTTTGAAAGGTAACAGGTGCATTGCATAAACAAAAGACATATGCGTGTAAGCATAAATTCCAAAAGAACTGTTCGACAAGGTTTTGTGCATTGTTGCATAAAATAATTTTAATGAGTTTTGGTGCAGGCTATTTTGTATCCAAAGGCAAGTTTTTAATGATGCAAATGCTTAATTAGCATACCATATATTTATATGGCACATACACGCACGTACTTGCTCAAACACATGCATGAAATTATGTTGCAATTTCTACGCATGCATTCACGTATCCTGGCTAGTAACATGGGCACGGACTAGACATGGCTAGTGTAGATTTTTATCTACGTATGTATTCCTGTATTTGTACCGGCAGGCCCGCATCCGTATATAGCCTGAATATCCTTTTTTTTGCATCGATATAGCACCTACTCATATGTATACATCCTATATATATGTATTCGGGTATATGCGACCGGACCGCAAGCACGCGCATATACTTCTCCGAATACCCGAAATTACTTGGCTAACCATGTAGGCTCGTACACACATTCCGAAGAGGAGGAGGAACTTGATTCTTGCAGTTGTTGCAATGGCATATTCTGTTCTAAACAAAAAAAGGCTGTCATATGGACCTAGAAGAGCATCAATAATGACAGGATTGCAGTGGGTGAAAGAGAAAGAGAAGCAACCACAAATATTCTACTCTATGTTCAGGATGTGAAGGTCAGTGTTTTACTCACTACATGACATCTTAGTTCAAAAGTATGATCTGAGTTCAACTTGCAACATGTTAAGCAAAGAAGCATTAGCACAATTCTTGTGGACGTTGGGGTCATGGCAGACCACCAACAATGTTGCAGATCGATTTGAACATAGTCGGTCTACCATCAACAAAAAATTTAAGGAGGTATTGTTGTGTGTGTACCGTATGGCCGGTGATTACATTCAACCCAAAGATCGTTCTTTCACCCAAGTTCACGACTCACTTACAAAAGAAAGATTTTGGCCTCACTTCAAGGATGCCATTGGGGCAATAGATGGAACACACATTGAATATGTTGTGCCTGGAAGTGAGCGACCCAAGTATCGCAACAGGAAAGGTTTGACAACTCAGAATGTCATGGCAATTTGCGATTTTGATATGAGATTTACATTTCTTGTTGCTAGATGGCCTGGATCTGTTCATGACACGCGTGTACTCAATGATGCACAAGTTGAATATCCCTATTTTCCACACCCTCCGGACGGTAATAACCTGTACATGCATTCTTGTGCTCTAATGTTTTGCGTGATCTTAATGATTTTGGTTATCATTATTATCAATGCAAGAGAAATATTATCTTGTTGACTCTGGATATCCAAACAGAGTTGGATATCTAGAACCATACAAAGAACAACGTTATCATGTACCCGATTTCCAACAAGTACCACCAAGAGGGAGATATGAAACATTCAATCATCTACATTCATCACTACGGAACATCATCGAACGATCGTTCGGTGTTCTAAAGATGAAATGGAGGATCCTCCTCGGCATCACACGGTACAAACCTCCTATGCAAACAAGGATCATTACTGCATGCGCGTGTCTGCATAACTTCATACGTGAGAGCAAACTAAGTGATCAACATTTTGACATGGTTGAGAGTGGATCTTATGCTCATGAGGAGAGTCTTTCTCATCACTATGCACCCATTGATGATGGTACTATGGGTTCCATTCGTGATGCTATTACGACAAGTGTTTTCCCTCAATGGTTAGCTATAGGGTGTATGCTTTTGTTGGGAGAATCATGTAATAATTTAAAGATATTTTTTATTTGGTACTTCTTCTCAAGTACTCGTACTCGTACATGAGACAATGATGCATGTATGATATTCGTATGCCAGACAATGATCTTCCTTATGTTCAATTATGACATGTGGTGGTGTTTGAAAGTCGAATTTATGTTTATATGGGCAATGAAATAATAAATAATAGCGCAATATCATTTAATCCGAACAAACAATATAATCGAAGGGCATTACAGACTTTTCACTGATCGTACCATACATAAGCTGAGAAAACAGGCACTGAAAAAAACTGGCTAGCTTATTATCTGGAGCTTATTTTCACAGCAGCTTATTTTGAGCTTATTTTTAAAGAAGCTTATTTCCGTAGCAGCGTTCAAAAGAACTGGCTCTAAGGGCCAGTTCTTTTATAGCTTATTTGGAGCTGTGGAAATAAGCTGCCCCCTACCCAGCTTATTCTAAAAACTCAAACTAATTTTTTTATATTAGAAGCCTACTAATTAAAGGTCAACTAGTAGGCTTCCAAAATAAAATTTAAGTTTGACCTTCCAGAATAAGTTGGGTGAGAGGCAGCTTATTCTATAAGCCCAAAATAAGCTACAAAAGAACTGGCCCTAAAGCAGATATACATGGACGGTACGTGTTGATCTTCTGAAGAGTCGCACCGTTCGGAAGGAAGTTGGTCCACCTACAGTCATTCAGTCAGGTACGTATGAAAGGTTTGTTTTATTTTACAGGCGTGTGCGTCAAGAAGATCATAGAAGGAGATAAGCACCTAAACATATCTCAAACGCGTTCCTGCGTACGAGAATATCGGAGCGGCCAAAGGCCAAAGCTGTGCGCAGCGCCTGCTCCTCCAGCCTATAAATACAGAGGGAGAGGAGGCCATCGTCCGAAAAATCCATCTACTCGCGCATGAACCACCACAACACGCATCCATCCATCACGCAGCAGGAAGAAAGGAAGGAGAGACAGACAAGAAGCTCAGGGGCGTCGTGAGATCGCATCTCACGGAGGCTCAGCAGCGACGGAGTCCCTGAAGGCCGGCTACGCGCATCCACCACTTCAAGCAAACAGAAGAAGAAAGCTCGCCGAGGCGCACGCGGCCACGGCAGACGGACTGCGCGACCAGAAGGCCATGGAGATGAAGCTCGTCTTTCCTGATGGTAAGGCCACCGTTTAGCTAATCTTGCTTTTCTTTTTCTTCTGCTCTATAGCATGCACATGCATGAGTCGGACACCACTCAAGCGCCGCCGAAGACAACGCGGGCATGATCGGATCACACGGAGTTGGAACCACCGGCGCCGCGGAGGACGACGGCGTGGAGCTTGTCGAGATGCCGCCCACCTCCAACGTCAAGCCGGCGTCACGGAGGTCGACAACACGACAACCGTCATCATCACTCACGCCCACTTCGTCACGATGACGCCACGGAGGATGACGACACGAAGTTCGCCAAGACGCTGTCCATCGTCAACGTCGCCCGCCAGGGAGGCGCTGCCCACAGTCAGCCGGCGCCATGGAGGACGACGACATGGAGCTCGTCGAGGTGTCCCCCACTTCTTCAAGCCGGCGCCATGGAAGATGACGACACGAAGTGCCCATGGTCGACTCCGAGCCGGTGCCGTGGAGGATGACGACATGGAGCTCGCCGAGGTGCCGCTTACTTCGTCAAGTCGGCGCCATGGAAGATGATGACATGGAATTCGCTAAGACGCTGCCCACCATCGACGTCTTCGATCCGGTGCCGTGGAGGACGATGACACGAAGCTCGCCAAGGTGTCGTCCACTTCGTCGAGCCGGCGCCACGGAAGATGACGACACGGTTTTCGCTAAGACTCTGCCCACTGTTGTCGTCGCCGAGCCGGTGCCATGGAGGACGACAACAAAATCGTCACCATCCTTCTTCACTACTGTGTCATAACGGCGCCGTGGAGGTCGAGGCCACCGAGGTCGTCATCGCCGCTCTCGCCCACTCCGTCAAGCCGACGCTGAAGACGGTGATATTGGGCACGCCACAACGTCACCCACCATCAATGTTGTCAAGGCGGCGCCGTGAAGGTCGAAGCTGCCAAGGTCGCCATCACCAGTCATGCCCACTGCACCACGGCGCCATGGAAGATGACACGAAGCCGGTCGTGTATTTCATCGTGCTAAGCAAGACCACTCAGAATGAAGACCCGAAGCACGCCCATCACGCCGTTCGTTCTGCTGTGAAGATGGAGCACTCGCTGGCGGCTCCTTAAGGTGAACACGTTCAAGACATCGCGCAACTCGCGACATCGCCGAAGCACTCGTCGGCGGTTCCTTGCTGGCAAATACTAGCGACATCATGCAACGGTGCCGGCGCCGTGAATGTTGTAGCCGAAGCAAACGGCGCCCTACTACCTCTGAGCTGACGCCACGTCGGCTTTTCCTTTTTCTCGTCGCAGCAGAGGCGTCCAGTTTGGCGGCCGACCTGCCATCACCGAGAGACCACCTTGTGCCACAAAGTACTCCTAAGCTAACGCCACAGTGTAAATGAAGTACTCCAGAGTAGTACGCACGTATATCTCATGCGCACGTGCATGGGCCATGCATGCATGTGAATGTTTGGCTGAATGGCAACGTGTACACATGACTTACAAAAGGAAACACATGAAGATGACACATGAGCTATCATCCGAAGATGACACCGACCAAGCTGTTCGGCACACCGTCTACTTCGTCATACCCGGTGTCGCTGAAGATGGGGACGCGGAGCATGATACCTCCCACTCGTTTTCCACTGCGCCCCGATGTACACCGTTGAAGATAAAGATATAGGCAAGACAAAGAGTCATTCGTTCGTCGTAACGGACGCCCGAAGAAGGTTAGAGTCTTCCATGCCATGGCGCTGACCGCGTGCTGTTCGAGGAAGATGGCGCCCCGTCATGGTGTCGCATTCTCCCGCGTCTTGCTCATCGGAGGTCGGAGCCGAGCAAGGTGATTCAACCCCAAGACAAGGCAAGGTGAGGCGAGGCGAGGCGACTTCAACAACAACACCGTTTCTTTGCGAATTCGTGAGACGACGCCTTGACTACGCCAACTGCCGTGTACTCGGCGTACGGTCGGGACGAGGCGTCGACCACACCGATCATGCTGATGTGCGTAACGCGACGGTCTTACACCGACGTCGATCTCCACCGACAATTACTCCTGCAAGGCGTAGCCCCTTGCGTACCCGACGAGGCTTTCGGTTGTCAAGAAGTCCAAGACGAGCGCGATTCATGCTACTCCAACAACGACTACCCCAACGCCGTCAAGACCGACGAGGCTCGACGACGAGGGCGGGCGTGGCCATCGCAAAGGCCATGCTACTTGCGCGTATGTACCGACGAGGACATGGGCTCTGTCGCTGCCCACACACACACCATCACCACCACTGTCATGCATGAAGAACGCGAAGCGAAGACGACGATGAAGACCACACAGCTCAATCAGAGGTAACCCGCGGGAGTAATTAACCGGGAGCCTTTCGAGGCCCTGGGAACCAGGAGATCACACAATCGCTATAGTCAGCTTGGCCGCGCTAGTAGGCCACGGAGCGCACACTTTTCTATATGGAAACTTGTAATTTTATTTCTCCAATGAGATTAATGAAATACTAGTTTCCGTACTTTTTTTGTGTACTATGGTACACTGACATGCCCGCACATTTACTTTGTCTTTCCCAGCGCGCAAGAGAGAAATACACTCCCCTTTCCTTCTCGTGGAGTATTCTTTTAGATATTTTTCTTGTGTCAAACAAGGACATCTAAAGGTAGTTTTCTCTTGATCTTTTTTTGACACAAGTATTTGAGAAAATCCAGAATATCCATCAAGAAAGCAAAAGTGTGTGTGCTTAGATAATCTTTCTAGCATTTGATCAATAAAAGGCAAGGGTTAATGATATTTCTTAATAGCTTTATTTAATTTCCTAAAATAAATCACCATCCTATAGCCAGTTACGATTCTTTGTGGAATAAAGTCATTTTTATCATTAGGGACGACAGTAATACCACCTTTCTTAGGAACACAATGAACGGGACTTACACACCTACTATCAGCAATATGATAGATTATACCTATCTCCAGAAGCTTTAGCATTTTAGTTCTTACCACTTTCTTCATCTTAGAATTTAAGCGGCATTGGTGATCAACAACAGATTTAGCATCTGGTTTCATGGTAATCATGTGCTCACATAGAGTGGGGCTTGTGCCCTTTAGATCATCAAGAGTACATCCAATAGCATCCATGTGCTTCCTCGGAGTTTTAAGTAATCTCCTTTCTTCATGCTCTGAAAGGCTAGCACTAATAATAACATGTTATATCTTCTTTTTTATCAAGATAAGCATATTTCAAGGTATCAGGTAAAGTCTTTAGTTCAAACACGGGATCTCCTTTGGGTGGAGGAGCATCCCCTAAAATATCGACTCATAAGTTGTGTTTAAGAATATGTGTTTGTTCAAGAAATATGTCATCTATTTCATTCCTTTCATTTATATGCATATCATTTTTATGGTCTAGCAAATATTGTTCTAGAGGATCAGTAGGAGGCACGACAATAGAAGCAAGTCCAATTATTTCATCCTTACTAGGTAACTCCTTCTCATGTGGTTTATTAGTAAACTTGGAGAAATTAAACTCATGAGACACATCACCAAAGCTTACTCTAATCTTCTTAGTAACACAATTTTTTTAGCATTAACGATGTTTAAGAAAGGTCCATCGAATATAATGGGGCAAAAGTTATCTTTTTTTGAACCAAGTACTAAGAAATCGGTAGGGTACTTGACTTTTCCACACAAAATCTCAACATCTTTAACGATCCCAAGTGGTGTAATAGTATCTCTATTTGCAAGTTTAATAATGACATCAATATCTTCAATCGTAGAGGGTTCTATGTCATTCATAATTTCCCGATATAAAGTAAAAGGCATAGCATTGACACTAGCACCGAGGTCACACAAGCCATGATAACAATGATCTCCAATTTTAACCGAAACAACATGCATGCCAACCACTGGTTCATTTTTGTCTAATTCACCCTATTTGTTTCTAGCAGGTTTCGCAATCCTAGTAGCTTCTCCACAAAAGTAAATAACTTGACCCTCAATGTTGTTAACAAAAATATCTTTAACCATCGCAACCTTAGGCTCAACAGTTATTTGTTCAGAAGGTATAAGTGTCCTGACATGACTTTTATTAACCACAGTTGTAGCCTTAGCATGTTCCCCAATTCTAACAGGAAAAGGAGGTTTCTCAATGTAAGCAGTGGTAACAACTGGATCAGCATGACTAACAATTATTTATTCCTTCTTTATCTTAATAGGTTCCTCTAATGGTTTTTCAATATGAGGATTATATTTAAACCACTTATTTTTGGGAATATCAACATGAGTAGAAAATGATTCATAGAAAGTAGCTACTATTTCAGAGTCAAGACCATATTTATTGCTAAACTCATGGAAGGCATTAGTTTACATAAAAGATTTAACACAATCAAAATTAAGTTTTATACCTGACTCTTTACCTTCGTTGAGTTCCCAATCTTCAGAGTTGCGTTTATTTCTTTCCAGAATATCCCATTTGAATTCAATAGTTTTATTCATATATGAGCCAACAGAAGAAGAAACCAGTAGTAACCGATCATCATGAGAAAGCCGAGCATAATTTTTTTGTATAATCATTTCTCTTGAGAGATCATGGTTAGGGAAGGTGTGCATCATAGTTTTAAGCCTCCCCCAAGCTTGAGCGACGCTTTCTCCTTCACGAGGCCAGAAGTTATATATATATATATATATATATATATATATATATATATATATATATATATATATATAGTTCCGATCACGATGGACTAGATGCATTGGATAAAACTTGTGATGAAATTTCAGCTTCAAGCGATTCCAGTTCCATGATTCAATATTATCAAATAGCCTATACCACATTAATGCTTTTCCCTCCAAAGATAAAGGGAAAATTTTCTTCTTAACTTTGTCCCTAGACAAACCTGCAAGCTGAAATAATCCACATACCTCATCGACGAATATCAAATGGTAATCAGGATGAGTCGTACCATTATATGGATTGCATAATAGTTTTTCAAGCATACCCAAAGGAATCTCATAATAAATATGTTTAGTAGGTTCAGTAGGTTGAGGAACAACTTCCTCATCTTCCGTTTGGGGCGAAGATGCCCTGAACAAGCCACTCAAAGGGTGACCATTCATAGTGACAAGCAACAGTAAATTTCAACACATATAGAAAATGTTTCCATACCAATTTCTACTCACACAAGGCGCTTCATTCCCCGGCAATGGTGCCAGAAACGAGTCTTGATGATCCACAAGTACATGGGATCAATTGTAGTCATTTCAATAAGTAATAGTGTTGAACCCAACGAGGAGCAGAAGTAAATGACAAGCGGTTTTCAACAAGGTATTCTCTGCAAGTGTTGTGAGTAACAATAATAGATAGTTTTGTGGCAAGATAATTTGTAACAAGTAACAAGTGACAATAGTAACAAAGGTGCAGCAAGGTATCCCAATCCTTTTTATAGCAAAGGACAGGGTACTCTTATAGTAAGCAAGTGCTCCCGAGGACACATGGGAATTTCTTCCTAGTCATGTTCATCATGTTGATTTTCTTCACGTTCGCTACTTTGATAATTTGATATGTGGGTGGACCGGTGCTAAGGTGATGTTCTTATTTGAACTAACATTCTACTTATGATTACCCCCTCTCACAAGCATCCGCAACTACGAAAGAAAAATTAAGATAAATCTAACCATAGCATGAAATATGTGGATCCAAATCAACCCCTTATGAAGCAACACATAAACTGGGGTTTAAGCTTCTGTCACTCTCGCAACCCATCATCTACTTTTTTCTCCACACTGACTTCCCTTAGGCCCGTAGCATGGTGAAGTGTCATGTACTCGACGCTCACATGACACCACTAAGAAAAGTAACAACATACATATCATCAAAATATCAAACGAATACCAAATTCACAAGATTACTTATGACAAGACTTCTCCCATGTCCTCAGGAACAATAGTAACTACTCACACATCATCAACATTCTCAAGATCATAGGTATAATGATGATGATTAAGGATCCGAACATAATATGTTCGACCAAGTAATCCAACAAGCATTAACTACAAGATGTAATCAACACAACTAGAAACCCACAGGTACCAATCTGAGGTTTTTGGACAACGATTGAATACAAGTGATGAACTAGGGTTGGAGATGAGATGTTGCTGGTGAAGATGTTGATGAAGATTGGTCCTCCCACGAAGGAGGAAGCGTTGGTGATGACGATGGCTTTGATCTCCCCCTCCCGGAGAGGAATTTGTTGGAAATATGCCCAAGAGGCAATATATAAAGTGTTTATTATTATATTTCCTTGTTCATGATAATCGTTTATTATCCATGCTATAATTGTAGTGATTGGAAACACATTGCATGTGTGGGTAAATAGACAACACAATGTCCCTAGTATGCCTCTAGTGAACTAGCTCGTTGATCAAAGGATGGTTAAGGTTTCCTAGCCATGGACATGAGATGTCATTTGATAACGGGATCACATCATTGGGAGAATGATGTGATGGACAAGAACCAAACTACAAACGTAGCATATGATCGTGTCAGTTTATTACTACTATTTTCTGCATGTCAATCTATATGTTCCTATGACCATGAGATCATGCAACTCACGGATATCGGAGGAGTGCCTTGTGTGTATCAAACGTCGCAACGTAACTGGGTGACTATAAAGGTACTCTACAGGTATCTCCGATGGTGTTTGTTGAGTTGGCATGCATCGAGACTGGGATTTGTTACTCCGTGTGACAGAGAGGTATCTCGGGGCCCACTCGGTAATGCAACATCACAACAAGCCTTGCAAGCAATGTGACTAATATGTTAGCCACAGGATCTTGGATTACAGAACGAGTAAAGAGACTTGCCGGTGACGAGGTTGATCTAGGTATGGAGATACCGACGATCGAATCTCGGGCAAGTAACATACCGAAGAACAAAGGGAACGTTATACGGGATTAACTGAATCCTTGACATAGAGGTTCGACCGATAAAGATCTTCGTAGAATATGTAGGAACCAATGTGGAAGTCCAGGTCCCGCCATTGGTTATTAACCGTAGAGGTGTCTCGGTCATGTCTACATAGTTCTCGAACCCGCAGGGTCTACACACTTAAGGTTCGGTGACGTTTCGGTAGTGTAGAGTTATGTATGGTGGTGACCGAAGGTTGTTCGGAGTCCCGGATGAGATCTCGGACGTCACGAGGAGCTCCAGAATGGTCCGGAGGTAAAGATTCATATATAGGAAGTCCCAGTTTGGTCGCCGAAAAAGTTTCGGGCTCATCGGTAGTGTACCGGGAGTGTTGGTAGTGTACCGGGAGACCTCCGGGAGGGGTATTTCGACCCCAAAGGGTCCATGGGCTGTGGAGAGTAATAACCAGCCCTTAGTGGGCTGGATAAACAGCCACAAGAAGGCCCATGGCGCAGGAGATAAAAGGGCTAAAGGAAAAAATGAAAAAAAGGGCCAATAGGGAGCAATCCTACTCCAACTAGGATTGGAGGAGGAGTAGGATTCCTCCCCCTTGGCGCACTAGCCCTCCCCCTCCTCTCCTCCTTTATATACTAGTGGATTGGGGCTGTTTTAGACAGAATTTCCGGCCACGTGCTACCCGTTCCACCGGTGCATAGTTTCTCCTCTAGATCGTAGTTCCGCAGTGCTTAGGCGAAGCCCTGCCGGAATTGCTCCACCACCATCACCGGAGCGTCGTCACGCTGCCGGTGAACTCTCTCTCCTCTCCACCTCCTCTTGCTGGATCAAGACGGTGGAGATCGTCATCAAGCTGCACGTGTGCTGAAGGCGGAGGTGCCGTCCGTTCGGTACTAGATCGGAAGGATCGTGATCAAGGCCACGGGACGTTCGTGATCGGATCGCGGGACGGATCGTGACGAGATCGCGGGACGGTTCGTGATTGATTCGCGGGACAGTTCGTGATTAGATCGCGGGACGCTCGGCGATTTGGATCGCGAAGAAGTTTGTCTACACCAACCGCGTTTCTTAACGCTTCCCGCTTAGCGATCTACAAGGGTACGTAGATCCACTCTCCCTCTCGTAGATGCTCATCACGATGGATAGGTTTGCGTGTGCGTAGCAAATTTTTTGTTTTCCATGCGACGTTCCCCAACGGGGCATCATGAGCTAGGTTGATGGTTCGATGAGATCTCGAGTAGAACACAAAAGGTTTGTGGGCGTTGATGCTTAGATTGCTTCCTCCCTTGGTCGGATTTTGGTTCAGCAGGATTGTGAGATGAAGCGGCCCGGACCCACATTACTCGTACGCTTACGAGAGACTGGTTCCCTCGACGCAACTTGTTGCTTAGATGGCTTGCGGGTGACAGTTTCTCTCACTTTAGTTGGATCGGATCCTACAAAGGCGGTCCTTGAGAAGGTTGAAAAACAATCTATGTATCACCGTTGTGGTTTATGCGTAGGTGAGAATCGTTCTTGCTAGATACCCGTAGTAGCCACGTAAAACATGCAACAACAATTAGAGGACGTCTAACTTGTTTTTGCAGGGTATGTTGTGATGTGATATGGCCAATTACATGATGTGATATATGTGATGTATGAGATGATCATGTGATGTATAGAACTTCATGACTTGCATGTCGATAAGTACGGCAACCGGCAGGAGCCATAGGGTTGTCTTTAATTATTGTATGACCTGCGTGTCAATCATTAAGCGCTATGTAATGCTTTACTTTATTGCTAAACGGTAGCTATAGTAGTAGAAGCATGCAGGGCGTGACAACCTCCATGGCGACACGTTGATGGATATCAAGATGATGGAGATCATGGTGTCGTGTCGGTGACGATGAAGATCATGTCGGTGCTTTCAAGATGGAGATCTAAAGCACAAGTTCATGGCCATATCATGTCACTTATGAATTGCATGTGATGTTAATCCTTTTATGCACCTTGTTTTGCTTAGTACGATGGTAGCATTATAAGGTGATCCCTCACTTACATTTTAAGATAAAATTGTGTTCTCCCCGAGTGTGCACCGTTGCGAAAGTTCGTCGTGTTGAGACACCACGTGATGATCGGGTGTGATAGACTCTACGTTCACATACAACGGGTGCAAGCCAGATTTGCACGCGCAGAACACTCGGGTTAAACTTGACGAGCCTAGCATGTACAGACATGGCCTCGGAACACAAGAGACCGAAAGGTCGAGCATGAATCATATAGTAGATATGATCAACATAATGATGTTCACCAATGAAGCCAACTTAACTCACATGATGATCGGACTTGAGTTAGTGAATTTGGATCATGTGACACTCAGATGACCTGAGGGATGTCAATTTGAGTGGGAGCTTTAGTGATTTGATTAACTAAACTCATTATCTTGAACAATAGTCTAAGTAACCTTTGCATATTTATGTTGTAGATCAATGGCTCGCGCAGTAGCACCCCTGAATTTTAATGCGTTCCTAGAGAAAGCTAAATTGAAAGATGATGGAAGTAACTTTGTTGACTGGGCCCGTAATCTGAGGATTATCCTCACGGCTTCCCAGAAGTCATATGTCCTTGATGCACCGCTTGGTGACCAGCCAGAAGACATGACCTCCGAAGACGTTAAGAACGCTTGGGAGGCTCGTGCTGGAGACTACTCAATAGTTCAGTGTGCAATATTGTATGGCTTAGAACCGGGACTTCAAAGACGTTTTGAACGTCATGGAGCATATGAGATGTTCCAGGAGTTGAAGTTTATCTTTCAGAAGAATGCCCGGATCGAGAGGTATGAGACCTCCGATAAATTCTATGCTTGCAAGATGGAGGAGAACGGGTCTATTAGTGAGCACATACTCAGAATGTCTGGGTACTCAAACCGTCTAGCTGAGTTGGGAATTACCCTTCCGCCGGAGGCAATCACTGATAGAGTTCTTCAATCGCTGCCACCTAGTTACAAGAGCTTTGTGATGAACTATAACATGCACGGGATGAACAAGTCAGTCGTCGAGCTGTTTGCGATGCTAAAAGTCACTGAGTCTGAAATCCAGAAAGAACATCAAGTGTTGATGGTCAATAAAACCACTAGTTTCAAGAAAAATGGCAAGGGCAAAGGCAAGAAGGGTAAAACCAAGAAGGATGGCAAAGCAGTTGCTACTCCTACAAAGAAGCCTAAGCATGGACCTAAGCCAGAAACTAAGTGCTTTCATTGCAAAGGAACTGGTCACTGGAAAGCGGAACTGTCCCAAGTACCTGGCTGGCAAGAAGGCGGCCAACGACAAACAAGGTATATATGATATACATGTTATTGATGTGTACCTTACTAGTTCTCGTAGTAGTGCCTGGGTATTTGATACCGGTTCGGTTGCTCACATTTGCAACTCAAAGCAAGAACTATGGAATAAACGAAGACTGGCAAAGGACGAAGTGACGATGCGCGTGGGAAATGGTTCCAAGGTTGATGTGATTGCCGTCGGCACGCTCTCTCTTCGATTACCATCGGGATTAGTGATGAACATGAATAATTGTTATTTAGTGCCTGCGTTAAGCATGAACATTATATCTGGATCTTGTTTATTGCGAGACGGTTACTCATTTAAATCAGAGAATAAAGGTTGTTCTATTTATGTGAGTAATATCTTTTATGGTCATGCACCCAATGTTAGGGGTTTATTCATATTGAATCTTGATAGTGATGAGACACATGTTCATAACATTGATGCCAAAAGATGTAGAGTTGATAATGATAGTACCACTTTCTTGTGGCACTGCCGTTTAGGTCATATTGGTGTAAAACGCATGAGGAAGCTCCATGTTGATGGACTTCTGGAGTCACTTGATTTTGAATCACTTGACACATGTGAACCATGCCTCTTGGGCAAGATGACTAAAACGTCTTTCTCTGGAACAATGGAACGGGCAAGTGACTTGTTGGAAATCATACATATTGATGTGTGCGGTCCAATAAATGTTGCAGCGCGTGGTGGATATCGTTACTTTCTCACCTTCACTGATGACTTGAGTAGATATGGGTATATTTACTTGATGAAACACAAGTCTGAAACGTTTGAAAAGTTCAAGCAATTTCAGAGTGAAGTTGAGAATCATCGTAACAAGAAGATTAAATTTCTGCGATCTAATCGAGGAGGTGAATATCTGAGTTATGAGTTTGGCATTCACTTAAGACAATGTGGAATTGTTTCATAGTTGACACCGCCCGGAACACCACAGCGTAATGGTGTGTCTGAACGTCGTAATCGGACCTTATTAGATATGGTACGTTCTATGATGTCTCTTGCCGATTTGCCACTATCGTTTTGGGGTTATGCATTAGAGACAGCTGCATTCACTTTAAATAGGGCACCATCGAAATCCGTTGAGACGACGCCATATGAACTGTGGTTTGGCAAAAAGCCGAAGTTGTCGTTTCTTAAAGTTTGGGGATGTGATGCTTATGTCAAAAAGCTTCAGCCTGAAAAGCTGGAACCCAAAGCGGAGAAATGCGTCTTCATAGGATACCCGAGAGAGACAGTCGGGTATACCTTCTATCTCAGATCCGAGGGCAAAGTGTTTGTCGCTAAGAATGGAACATTTCTTGAGAAAGAGTTTCTCTCGAAAGAATTGAGTGGGAGGAAAATAGAGCTTAATGAGGTTGTTGAACCTTTACTTCAACCAGAAAGTAGCGCAGCGCAGAAAGATGTTTCTGTGGAACCTACGACGGTAGAAGAGGAAGTTGATGATGATGATCATGAAGCTTCGGATCAAGCTGCTATTGAACCTCGTAGGTCGACAAGGGCGCGTACTACTCCCGAGTGGTACGGCAACCCTGTCTTGGAGGTCATGTTGTTAGACAACAATGAACCTACGAGCTATGGAGGAGCAGTGATGGGCCCAGATTCCGAGAAATGGTTAGAGGCCATGAAATCCGAGATAGGATCCATGTATGAAAACAAAGTATGGACTTTGGAAGTATTACCTGAAGGGCGAAAGGCCATTCAGAACAAATGGATTTTTAAGAAGACAGACGCGGACGGTAATGTCACCGTCTATAAAGCTCGACTTGTGGCAAAGGGTTTTTCACAAGTTCAAGGAGTTGACTACGATGAGACTTTCTCACCCGTAGCGATGCTTAAGTCTGTCAGAATCATGTTGGCAATAGCTGCTTATTTCGACTATGAAATTTGGCAGATGGATGTAAAAACGGTGTTCCTCAACGGTTTCCTTGAGGAAGAGTTGTATATGATGCAACCCGAAGGTTTTGTCGATCCAGAGAATGCTGACAAAGTTTGCAAACTCCAGCGATCCATTTATGGACTGGTGCAAGCATCTCGGAGTTGGAATAAGCGTTTTGATGAGGTGATCAAAGCGTTTGGGTTTATACAAGTTTATGGAGAAGCTTGTATTTACAAGAAAGTGAGTGGGAGCTCTATAGCGTTTCTAGTGTTATATGTGGATGACATATTGCTGATTGGAAACGATATAGAAATGCTGGAAAGCGTGAAGGAATATTTGAATAAGAGTTTTTCAATGAAGGACCTAGGAGAAGCTGCTTTCATATTAGGCATTAAGATCTATAGAGATAGATCGAGACGCTTAATAGCACTTTCACAAAGCACATACCTTGATAAAGTTTTGAAGAAGTTCAAAATGGAACAGGCCAAGAAGGGGTTCTTGCCTGTGTTACAAGGTGTGAAGTTGAGTAAGACTCAATGCCCAGTGACTACAGAAGATAAAGAAAAGATGAGCGTCATCCCCTATGCTTCAGCCATAGGCTCTATCATGTATGCAATGCTGTGCACAAGACCCGATGTCAGCCTTGCCATAAGTATGGCTGGAAGGTTTCAAAGTGATCCTGGAATGGAGCACTGGCAAGCGGTCAAGAATATCCTTAAGTACCTTAACAGGACTAAGGACATGTTTCTCGTTTATGGAGGTGATGAAGAGCTCGTCGTAAAGGGTTACGTCGATGCAAGCTTTGACACTGATCCGGACGATTCTAAATCGCAAACCGGATACGTATTTATTCTTAACGGGGGAGCGGTAAGCTGGTGCAGTTCCAAGCAAAGCGTGGTAGCTGATTCTACGTGCGAAGCGGAGTACATCGCAGCCTTGGAGGCAGCGAAGGAAGGTGTCTGGATGAAGCAGTTCATGACAGATCTTGGAGTAGTGCCCAGTGCACTGAATTCAATAAACCTGTTCTGTGACAACACTGGTGCCATTGCTCTAGCCAAGGAACCAAGTTTTCACAAGAGGACCAGACACATAAAGCGACGCTTCAACTCCATCCAGTTCTACATCGAGGAGAAGGACATAAATATTTGCAAAGTACACACGGATCTGAATGTGGCAGACCCGTTGACTAAACCTCTTCCAAGGGCTAAACATGATCAACACCAGAACTGTATGGGTGTTCGATTCATTGCCATGTAAATCACATAGTGATGTGAACTAGATTATTGACTCTAGTGCAAGTGGGTGACTGTTGGAAATATGCCCTAGAGGCAATATATAAAGTGTTTATTATTATATTTCCTTGTTCATGATAATCATTTATTATCCATGCTATAATTGTAGTGATTGGAAACACATTGCATGTGTGGGTAAATAGACAACACAATGTCCCTAGTATGCCTCTAGTGAACTAGCTCGTTGATCAAAGGATGGTTAAGGTTTCCTAGCCATGGACATGAGATGTCATTTGATAACGGGATCACATCATTGGGAGAATGATGTGATGGACAAGACCCAAACTACAAACGTAGCATATGATCGTGTCAGTTTATTGCTACTGTTTTCTGCATGTCAATCTATATGTTCCTATGACCATGAGATCATGCAACTCACGGATATCGGAGGAGTGCCTTGTGTGTATCAAACGTCGCAACGTAACTGGGTGACTATAAAGGTGCTCTACAGGTATCTCCGATGGTGTTTGTTGAGTTGGCATGGATCGAGACTGGGATTTGTTACTCCGTGTGACGGAGAGGTATCTCGGGGCCCACTCGGTAATGCAACATCACAACAAGCCTTGCAAGCAATGTGACTAATATGTTAGCCACAGGATCTTGCATTACAGAACGAGTAAAGAGACTTGCCGGTGACGAGGTTGATCTAGGTATGGAGATACCGACGATCGAATCTCGGGCAAGTAACATACCGAAGAACAAAGGGAACGTTATACGGGATTAACTGAATCCTTGACATAGAGGTTCGACCGATAAAGATCTTCGTAGAATATGTAGGAACCAATGTGGACGTCCAGGTCCCGCCATTGGTTATTTACCGTAGAGGTGTCTCGGTCATGTCTACATAGTTCTCGAACCCGCAGGGTCTGCACACTTAAGGTTCAGTGACGTTTCAGTAGTGTAGAGTTATGTATGGTGGTGACCGAAGGTTGTTCGGAGTCCCGGATGAGATCCCGGACGTCACGAGGAGCTCCGGAATGGTCCGGAGGTAAAGATTCATATATAGGAAGTCCCGGTTTGGTCGCCGGAAAAGTTTCGGGCTCATCGGTAGTGTACCGGGAGTGCCGGTAGTGTACCAGGAGACCTACGGGAGGGGTATTTCGACCCCAGAGGGTCCATGGGCTGTGGAGAGTAATAACCAGCCCTTAGTGGGCTGGATAAACAGCCACAAGAAGGCCCATGGCGCAGGAGATAAAAGGGCTAAAGGAAAAAGTTAAAAAAAAGGGCCAATAGGGAGCAATCCTACTCCAACTAGGATTGGAGGAGGAGTAGGATTCCTCCCCCTTGGCGCACCAGCCCTCCCCCTCCTCTCCTCCTTTATATACTGGTGGATTGGGGCTGTTTTTGACAGAATTTCCGGCCACGTGCTACCCGTTCCACCGGTGCATAGTTTCTCCTCTAGATCGTAGTTCCGTAGTGCTTAGGTGAAGCCCTGTCGGAATTGCTCCACCACCATCACCGGAGCGCCGTCACGCTGCCGGTGAACTCTCTCTCCTCTCCACCTCCTGTTGCTGGATCAAGACGGTGGAGATCGTCATCAAGCTGCACGTGTGCTAAACGCGGAGGTGCCGTCCGTTCGGTACTAGATCGGAAGGATCGTGATCAAGGCCATGGGACGTTCGTGATCGGATCGCGGGATGGATCGTGACGAGATCGCGGGACGGTTCGTGATTGATTCGCGGGACGGATCGTGATTAGATCACGGGACGCTCGGCGATTTGGATCGCGAAGAAGTTCGACTACACCAACCGTGTTTCTTAACGCTTCCCGCTTAGCGATCTACAAGGGTACGTAGATCCACTCTCCCTCTCGTAGATGCTCATCACCATGGATAGGTTTGCGTGTGCGTAGGAAATTTTTTGTTTCCCATGCGACGTTCCCCAACAGAATTTCCCAGGCAGAATCTGATTGCCGGAGTGCAAAAGGGCCTCTGCCCAGGTTTCTGCCTCGAGACGGCGACGCTTCGTCTTGAAAGGTTGCTTATGATTTTCTCTATGGTAAAACACATCATATAGGAGAAGAGGAGCGTCTGAGGGCCAGCAGGGCCCCCACAAGCCATCAGGGCGCCCCAAGGGGTGCCCTATTGGCTTGTGGCCTGCTGGTGGCCCCCTCTAGCATATTTTTGTCCCATAAATTCTTAAATATTCCAAAATATTCTACGTGAAGTTTCAGGTCATTTGGAGTGTGGTGATTTTTCTGCCTTTTCTCGGTTTTTCGGTCCAGAATTCCAGTTTCCAGATGTTTCCCTCCTTGTGGTGCACCTTGCATATTCAGAGGGAAAAGGCATAAGAATTGTATAATAATATGGACTAATGGACAATAATGAAGTAGATAGTAATAAGAATTCATGACACAAAATGGACGTATCATCGGCAATCCCTGGGAGTGTCGCCATTGGAGCCGAGTAGGATATCCTCTCTGTATTTGAAGTCGTGGGTGTGCTTCTTGCGTTGTGGGGAAAGGTTGAAGAGAGACAAGAGGTTAAATGAGTGGTGGAGTAAATGGGGGTTTGACGACCTGTAATTGGCACGTCTTGTCATCGCGTTCCCGACGGTGGATTGTTGTGCAAGCTTGACCAGCGTGCGAACATGCGCTTCGTTTGTCCACATGGCGGCTCGAAGTGCCGTCAACGTATCTCTGATGAGCCCGTTCCCGCACAACTGCGTAGGTCCCCGCGCGCAACCGCGCAAAGCTTCCCCGCCCGGCTCGGTTGGCCACGCGTCAGTTGGAAGAAGCTCTCATTATTGTGAGTGTTAGATGGCAAACGGTTGGCAAAAATGAAGTGTGTGCAATGACTTAAAGTAGCGCACACGTTCAACACTAAGTAGTGGGTGTGACGATGTGAATGACTGTTGTCAGTTTCGTAATATAGTTCGTTTGCGATGAGATCGGGAGGGGAAACACAAGCAAGAATGGTAATTAAATCAAGTCGATTACATGTTAAGGTGCAGATATCAAATGTCCATTGCATATTTAAGTCAAAATGGCACTACAAAAATAGACTCTCATAGGATGCTAGTTCACTGATTGTATCATAAATGGCAGAAATATGACAAGCCTTAGATTCGATGATTACAAGGTTTAAACCGATATTGGAAATGAGATTCGGCTTATGCAAAAACTTTGTCATGCCGCTGTAGACGCCCGCGCTGATGAGCTGAAACTGAACACATGAAAGTTCCAAACCGATATTTGCAACTAGTCTCGCTAGTTCACTATTTCTGCAAAGGGATCTTTCGTTGACAAGTCGTGTAGGGGTTTGACACACAGATTCATAGTACTCTGCCACCAGAACTTTCAAAATGCAGCTAAGCTTCTCGAGAGCCTTTTCCATTCTGCTGAAGACGTCAGCGTTGATCAGCAAACCATTCATTTGTGCGCATTCAACCTCATTACATTTAGCACACTTGCTTTGACAACAAAGAACCCGTCGAATTTAATCTCCTGCAAGGTCCCTCGGTAGGAGTTTAAAGTACTTTCGGAGAAATGGATATCAAGGCATTCAATGGAAATGCCATGATATTGTGTCACATTATCCGCTGCTTGACCTAATCGGTTTGTCATTATCTGCAAAAAGGAGGAGAACGTGTTAGTGTCTAGATGCGGTTTTGAACACTACGAGACTCTTTGATTTGCATGATTTTTAAAATAAACGAATAGAGTGGCATGCCATCTTCGAACTGACATGATTAACATGGTATTTGATTACACCCTAGGAAAACGTAGGATTCTTCAAAATGGGTTGTAGGATTTACGCAAACATTTTTTTACCAATAAACATTTGTCTTACACATTATTAACATTTTTTATTTAGAAATGATTAACATGTTTTACTTTTTTTTGTTTCAGTTTTCTACATCTTTTGTGTGCATGAAAAACAGGTATACATGATTACATTTTTTGCACACACGAAACATTTTCTGTACAATTTTTTTTCAAGCATGATTACATTTTTGTATTTACACAAACATTTTTTTACAATGTATAAACATTTTCATACACATGATCATGTAGACCTCTGTCTCTGTTTTTACCACAAAAATAAATAAATAAATAGTTAATAAAATAACGTGTCTCATTTTTTAATAAATCAGGGAGTTTTAATGGTGGGGAGAGGAACATACCGTAGCCATTCATCGCTTGGTTGTCCTCTTCTCGTTGCTTCTCCCACCCTTTATCTCTTCCCTCCCGTCGCTTCCTTCCATGGAGAGTAGGAAACAAATTCTCCACCATAGTAAGTCGTCGCCGGCCGCTCATAGTCAACGGCTCCCACGCCGTCGCGTGGAAGGTGTGCTCGCGAGAGCCGCCCACTGCGTCGCCATATGTGGAAGCGGAATCATCCGTAACTATCCCTCTGCCCGAGCTCGTCCGAGCGTGTTCGTGGCGGCTGCCATATCTGATTCCGGTGTGACGACGCTCGACGGGTTAATAATAACAGTTTCTTGCCATGTCCATGGTTCCGCACACCATGCTGCGCCCCTTCGGCGTGAACCCGTGCGTCGGCGGCGGCCATCTCAGACGGCGTCATGCCCGGCTGTGCCTCCGCCGTGCGAGCTCGGTCGATGCGACGAGCGGGAATGAGCCGGGCGGTGGCAAAAAAAGTGGGAGGAAGAAGAAGCAGGCCGCGGAGGAGTCGCCGTTGGAGGTTCTTTATGACGACGGGTTCGGGAGCGTCACCATGGAGGACTACTGGGAGGCGGTGAGGGCCATGCCCAAGGACGACGGCGGGCCGCCGCGGTGGTTCTGCCCCGTCGAGTGCGGCCGGTCGGTGGTGGACAGGGCGCCGCTGCTGCTCTTCTTGCCAGGTTGGTCGCTCTTGCTAGCAAAATCGATGGTGTGCCTTTCCTCTGCTGGAAGCCTAAATGCTGTCTCTGGAATTGTCTGAACTGCAGGAACAGATGGTGTTGGAATGGAGCTCATTTTGCATCACAAATCTTTGGGCAAGTGAGTATAGATTTCTTTAACGGACAACCAATTATATGTGCTTTATCATGTCTTTTTTAGAAACACCATATCCTTGTTGAAGTGCAAATAAAAGGTGCAAAATGGACAGTAAATCTGGACCATATTCTTGACTCACGCCATACAAAACAGTGACTCATTAATTAAGGTGCAAACGGAGACGAAATCTGAATTTGGAAAAAGTTATTGCTTTATGTTAGAAATTTTACTGGCACAAAGTTGCAGTGCGTAATTCAATTTTTTCATGATAATCATGTGACATATCTTGCTTGTATGAAGTAAATCCATGTCCAGGTTCTAATTTAATTTTTCATCTTCTTTTTATGCAGAGTATTTGAGGTTTGCTGCTTCCATATACCAGTAAATGACCGTGCACCATTTGAAGGTAAGGATAAATGAATATTTCAGATATTATTATTTGCACTAGCTTGGCATGTCTATGACGTCACAAGCACTTGATCATCTTTACTTTCTAAAGAAAGACGTAAAATGGACATGACTTAAACAGAGAGACCACTGTGTTCTATGTGTAGAGCACATGGTTGTGGTGATTGTTTGATTTAAGTCTGGATTGTCCTATTTAAGAAAAGATATGCATGCATTTTCTTATGTTTATCATCACTGCATTAATGGCTGCCAGGATTCGCTGTATATAATCATAGTTGTCACTTCGACCTACTTAAATTTAGTATTTTTTTTAGTCTGAACCAAGTTTGCAAGTTTGACAGGCTGCTTAATTGTAACTTACAGGGTTGTTACAAATTGTGGAAGAATATGTCAGATATGAGAGTGCTTTGTCACCAAGCAGACCAATATATATTATTGGAGATTCTTTTGGCGGATGCCTGGCAATTTCAGTTGCAGCTCGCAATCCAGAAATTGATTTGATTCTTACACTAGTAAATCCAGGTAGGTAAAACAAATTTACCTATATGCTAATATCTACTGCCATCTTGTCATTCAAATATCGATTTGGCTCTTACACTACTGGTTTTAGAATATTACAGTATAAATTTGATTTTTCAGCAACATCATCAGCAAAAACTTCGTTGCAGGCAGTATTGCCTCTTTTGGAAGCGGTGCCAAGCAACCTTCCAGTTGTACATCCCCGCCTTCTCAGATATTTAATTGGTATATTTCTCATAACTTGTCAATTACACCTCTATAGGTAAAGATAAGTCACCATAGTTTAAGCGTGGTGACTATTTTGGACCCTGGCTAGATGTATATCTTAAAAATTCAGTCTACCATAATGATTTTGACATAATTTCCCTTGAAGATGGTTTATTTCAAGATAATATTCATTTCACTTTTTTTTTTGTTCGCACCATCTGCATCACTAGGATGCAAACAACCTGATTTTTATAATTCATTATCAAAATTTTGCCAAAAAAATCATGCAAAGACTTAAAAGGCTTCTTTTCTTAGTGAATCCAGTAAATACAAATAGGCTCAAAGCTAGTATATTTGTTCTGCACCTGATTTTTATACTAACTTTAGTACAAAGTTGTACTAGAGTTGAGACACTTATTTTGGGACGGAGGGAGTATATATCCAATCTAGAGCACTTGTATGAGTAGTCAGTTCCTGAACGAAGCATATGATATACACTAAATGCGAGGAATACGGGTCATGTATATGAATTGTAATGGTGCCAAAAAAAATCAGTTTCTGTATCTTCAGGAAGAAAGCTTAATTCATTGGTATATGAGCAACCTCAGTTCTCATTATATTCTTATTCGGTGTTAAATATAATAATTTCTCTTAATTATATCTACTTCAGTGTCTTCGGGAAATTAGTGCTCCTCAAAATGTTTTTCTGTATGACGAAATAGGTAACCCTCTTAATGTGGCTATGGTTAGCGTTCAGAATGGTCTTTCCCCTCAAGAAACTCTACAAGAGTTTTCAAACAGTCTCACTTCAATGCTACCTTTAGTTTCAGTAAGTTTTCAGTTTATCACTTCTTTTTATTTTTTATCAATCCATTAGTCTTGTACAAATACAATTTGAAATTTATGGAAAATTAATATATTTTATCTATTATAAGAAAAATATTGTAGCTTTTTACAACATTATTTATCAACCAAGAACATCAGCATGGTCATCAATCATACTACTTTCTTATGTTTTTACAAGACAAACTTAGTAGATCGTTGCTGAAAAAACACAAGTAGATCATAATATTATCTTGTCAGACTTGATGCTTGGTGTTTATCAGGAACTAGGAGATATAATACAAATGGGCACTCTCATGTGGAAACTTAAGCTTCTCAAGTCAGGTGCAAACTATGCCAACTCTCAACTTCATGCGGTACAAGCAGAAGTACTACTTCTGGCAAGGTATCTCTATTTAACAGCTTCACACATTTGGTAGCTCAGGTGAGGTATAGTCTTACAAATTTGATCTCCCACTATAAATATATTTGGATTTAGTGGCATTGAGAATCTGCCGCCAAGTGGAGAAGCAGACCGACTGTTTAAGACACTGAAAAATTGCAAACTTCGATACTTTAGGAACCGGGGTGATAGACTACTCATGGTACAGACTATCATGATCACCATTCTTCTCGTACATTATTTACAAGAATTTCCATGTTTTCACTTACTCGGTTGAGCAGTGTACACTTATTTAATCCATGGGATTGTGTAACAGAAGAATTCTGAATTTTTTGAGGCATTTTGACAGGAGGATGGCTTCAATTTGCTAACTGTCATTAAAGGAGTAAACATATACCGTCGTGGTAGACAACGGGATTCCGTGAGCGATTTCCTCCCACCTACATCAAGTGAATTCAAGAGAACATTTGGTGAAGATTTCAAGTATGTATTGACTATTTAACACCGATTCAACTTTCACATACTATTATATAAGGATGATTGGAGTCATAAGTTGGAGGCTCCAAATTTTGCAGACTGTTTAATCAGTTATTAAGCCCAGTTATGCTCTCTACATTGAAAAATGGAAATATTGTTCGTGGCCTTGCCGGTGTTCCCGACAAAGGTCCTGTCTTGTTTGTGGGCTATCACCAACTCTTGGCCATGGAGGTGCCTGCACTGATTGAAGGGTTCCTGAGAGAGAAAAAAACAATTCTCAGAACAACGGCCCATCAAGTATTTTTTGTTGGAAATTATGAGACACTACGTCAGGAGTTGTCACTGTTTGATTGGTTCTCTACGTACGGCGCAATTCCAGTCAGTCCGATCAATACGTACAAGTTGTTCGAGAGAAATGAATTTGTTCTTCTATATCCAGGCGGTGTGCGGGAAGCTCTACATAGGAAGGTGTCCTTGAAGTTTACATTTTGTTGTACGGAAATTGCGTTCTCTATGGTCTGCTATGCTTATTCTGTTGTACCTTGCAGGGCGAGGCATACAAATTATTTTGGCCAGATCAACCAGAATTTGTAAGAATGGCAGCACGGTTTGGAGTTACCGTCATACCATTTGGTTGTGTGGGAGAAGACGACTTTACGGAGGTTAGCTTTATGTGCCTTTGTATGCCGAGTCATCTGAAGCAACATGATTTACATATTATAGTAAGAAGTTACATTCCACATTTTTGAGGCAGCATAAGTGGCTATATTGTGTATCTTCCTATTTACATAGAGTCTACTTATGCATTCTACCATTCATTTTTTTTTAAGTTCAAAAATAATAATTCCGCATTCTTTGTACCTTCTGCAGATGGTTCTGGACTACAATGATCAAAAGAACATACCCTATCTCAAAGACGAGATAAAATCATTCAACGAAGATTTTACAGGAATAATAAGGTTAGATTTCTATTATCCTTAGTCCGTTTTCCTTCAGTAAAGAAGCATTCAAAACCATCAGTGTCACCTACGTTATCCAAGGAACAAAAACCTTGGTCACCCACTGTGTGCACGCTTGGTTGCAGGGACACTGTGAAAGGAGATGATGGGAATCAAGTCTTGCATCTACCCGCTGTCCTCCCAAAAGTACCAGGTCGGCTATACTTCCTCTTCGGCAAGCCAATCGAGATGAAAGGAATGGAGAATGTGCTGACAGATAGGAAGAAGGCAAATGATTTATATTTGCAAATCGAATCGGAAGTGGAGAATGTAATATCTTACCTCAAGAGGAAAAGGAACGAAGATCCTTACCGGAGTATTGCGCGACGCACGTTGTACCAGGCAACTTGGGGTCCTTCTACTCAGGTGCCGACTTTTGAGCCGTGAAAGATTGGCTCTAGCCTTGTATTCTCTAGGCCAAGTTTGATCGGGACTTTCATGTAGGATTGTAAGCTGGGG
Organism: Hordeum marinum; assembly: GCA_022496015.1. Lineage (NCBI taxonomy): Eukaryota > Viridiplantae > Streptophyta > Magnoliopsida > Poales > Poaceae > Hordeum > Hordeum marinum. Next base: position 60,241,340 of record CM039677.1, read on the forward strand.
CAATTTGAGAGTTAATTATGAGATCACTTAGACCTTCAATATTGAAGTGTAATCACAGAGCATGCACACCGCAGTAGCATACCGTCACTGTTCTTGGATGGCTCTGGTCTCCGCGGCCTCCAGGCAATATCTTTTTTTTTTCTAGAAACACCTGTAATTTTATTCATAGTCATAACAATTACAGATCCACTGATTTGGAAAATACAAAGTAACTCCTAAAACTAAAAATTACAATGAAATTTGTTGGAAATACATTCTTCTCGCCTTCTCGGTATCAATCTCTGCTAGAAGATGTACTCCAAAGTCTTTGTTAAAGAGCCTGCAATTGGATTGAAGCAATGATATTGTTCCTCTTTCAGCCGCACTGACATTATCAAATAATGTTTTTTGAAAGCACCTTGAGTCGCTCATCCAAAAAGATGGAAGACTTGATCGATGAACGTATTTGATCTGGGGATGATCCCGTAGAAGTGCGGACCGTTGATTCAAGATATCCCCACCATGGTGTTGATGAAAAATTTCACCACCACAATGAATCAAACCAACAAAAAAAGCTTACCACACCAACATAATCTCATCAGATCCGAACAGTCGAATCTGCAAGGACAGAAAACTCTCAAACCTCATGACACCACCAAAAGAACGAGAGTATTTTTATTCTCACAAAACAAAAAAAAATCATTAAACGTTGACAAAGAACATAACAATTTTGAAGATGTGAGGTCATCTCACCTCACAACGCCAAGATGCATGGCAGCCGGAGGCGAGGGGAACAAAGATTCCTGGTGACGGCAACGGCGGCTGCGGTCAGCGCGTTCACGAATCCCACCCTTCTGTCTGTGTGAGCCGGCACCAGGCAATATCTTCTGACGACCATGCCCCATGAAGCAGGCTCTCGTGCATGATTTTCGTGGAGAAGACTTACTTTTCTTAGATATACCCAGATACTATCCTACTTTATCTAAAAAATATCCCAAATACTTATTAGTGCAGCCGCATTAATTGGACCTCCCGAGCCCACACGCCGCAGCCATTCATTGGCTCATTGCGCGCACGACCATCACCACATGTGTATTAATGTGGGGTTTTAAAAACTTAAAAAGTCATAACTTTTGATTCGATTATCGAAATTCAGAACCGTTTTCACCGTTAGGTTTCTCACGTCGAGTTCTTTAAAACTAGATCCCATATGGATAGGTTTTGTCGTACGTTTTTTTGAGCAACTTTGGGTGCAATTGAGGCAGCTTTACTGTTATTGAGAAGCAGCTTCTTCTATTTTTTCTAGTAGGACTGCATATTTGGTTGATTTGTATAAAAACAAAAAAATCACACAAAACATGAAGTGACTGAGTGTTAGATACAAGAAATTTCACTACACTACATGTACTTGTTAAGTTTACTAACATTATCCTAACTTTTCAATGTATTGTAGGCAACTGAAATAGTAATGACAGGCAATTAAGTGTCGCCAGTAGGCAACTTCATAATGTTTGTAAAGCAAGTTAGAAAAATAATGATACAAAACTTCATAATATTGTAGGTAACTAATGTGCAAAGTTAGGCAACTGAGCAGCAAAGTTAGGCAACTGAGCAGCAAAGTTAGGCAACTAATTACCAATAGCAAGCAACTAGGCATCCATACTAGGCAACTTCAAAGTCTTTGTGGACAACTGAGACTCAACCATAGGCAACTGACGAGCAATGGTTAAAAATTGAGCAGCCGCGATAGGCAAGTTGGGATAATGTTAGCAAAAATTTACGGGTACAAATAACCCAGTGAAGTTGATTACATGTAGCACTAAAAGCATCTCATGTTTCGTGTGATTTTTTAATTTTTACACAAGCAAACATAACCGGCAGCCCTACTAGGCTAAAAAGAAGGAGTTGCTTTCCTATAACACTAGAGTTGCCTCCATTGCACACAAAGTTGTCCATAAAAAAGTTTATCGAAACCTACCCATATGGGATCTAGTTTTGAAGCATTCATCGCGAGAAACCCAACCGTGAAAACGGATCTCAATTTTGACACTTGGTTCAAAAGTTATAGCTTTTCTTAAAAAGTAAGGAAGGTAATTAATTGTTTCTTTTTGATTGTCCTGGTCGCGTGTGTGTGTTTGCTCTTTTTTTTTCTGAGTTGTCCTCATGCGCACGCGGCTGCTCTTTCCATTTATGGGAGTGCGCTCGCGCACGTGAACTAGCGTCCTGGCGCTCGCTGGCGCGTCCTTAAAATATTGTCTTAGTTCCAGACATGTCCTTATTAGAGAAATTCATAAAATCAAAAGAATGTGAAAGTGAAAATAGACCCTAAACTATATATTTTAAAGTAAGTGTTGTGTGTGCGTGCGCATATTATCTTTACTATTAAAGGAGAGTTTGTACCTTCGCCTCACCTTCCACATCTCCCTCGTACCGATTGTACTCTCTCCATTTGTCTTGAAACAAAATAATTTGATTCATATGCCATAAGAAAATTGATGTGTGGTAGATTTTTGGCTCAGAAAACTGGTCCCGTACCTCTAGCGAAAAACCCTTGAATAGGGTGGTTTGAGAAAAATGTAGTGTGGAGATATTGTACTCAAACCCAGGTCATCATAGTACTAGCTTGAAGCTCAACTTGCCTCAGCCCATCCATTGTCCATTTCAAGAAAACATTTCTGTGTGACCCTTTTGACTACTATGTGGGTGAACACTTACCAAAAACCGATGACTGAACCTGAACTGAATAAATCGTTGTAGCCATTTTTTTTGCGAGAACACATTTCCTTCTTTGGTGCAAACAAACATCGTCATAACGCAATACTCATACCGGTCGACGTGGTAAATTAGCAGTGCATTTTCCAGTGGCAAAACTATGTGTGTTTTAGGGGGCTATGCCCCCTCCTCAGCAGAATGGTTAATCACCCTTAAAAATCATGTGGTTGAGCCACTTGTGTTGCTCAATACACCTATAGGTTATATGAAGATTAATATTATAAAGCACATTGCTTGAAAATTACTTAACAACACGAATTATAGAAAAGTGATATTTTTTCGCAAAACAAGATATTATGAGAACCCAACAGATTAATCACAATATCATTACCAAAATTTACATTGCATAATCATATCCATGGAATGGGCACGTGACAATCTTAAAATTTGTAGAGTTCGGGAGGAGTAAAAGTCTCAAATTATAACCTAATAATGGTCATTGAATTGCATATATTGTACTATTTTTCCTTCTTAGATGTTCCCTAACGGTTTCTCATAAAAAGCTTTAAACGAGACCATATAAACATCAAGGGTCCATACATGCCATATCACTTTCTCTTCGTATTTTTCCCACTGGGTTTAAAAGGAGTTTTTCAATGGCATATTGTATTGCACTCTTTTTCATTTATCAGTTTTTATCTCAAGATTTCTCATAATATTTCTTAATAAGGCAATATATTTTCAAAGATCATATCATGCTTTCTGATCAAAGTCCCTGAGAGGGATCTTCTTCTGTAATGAGAGGCGGTCGCAGGGGCGATTGCGGGGGCGCTCGGGGGGGTGTTCTTGGATTGGCCGCTGGGGAGGCTCTGACGGCGAAGGCGGATCCACTACAGCGGGTTAGCCGGTTATGGGTTATCGCCGGATCGGACTCGGATGAGTTTGACGACGAGGATACCCGGGACCTCACCGGCGCGCGGCCAAGGGACTGCTCTCCGACGCTGGCTGATTACATTTGTGAGTCTCTTCGTGTAGGGTACTCGGAGGATCCGATCACGGCTTGCATCGAGCACGTCATGCCGAAGAATGATCTCGCACGGGAAGGGTTGAACGACGACGACAAGGTCAAGGTTTTCCGACGAGTAGTTCATCGGAGAACGGCGCCTTCGGCGGTTAAGCCATGGAAGGGTCCCCTGCCTAAGGTACGTCTTCTTGCGCTTACTCTTTCTGATTCATCTCCAACTGGAAATCGGTTCCAGTTCATCGGAAGAAGGGAGGTGCAGCCGTGGGGAAGCCGTTGCCGCAGCCGCCGCCGTTGGGCTTGGTTGGGCCGGACATGGACCGCAGTGGGAAAACTGGGTATGTGGCCCAGGGACACGCAGCGGGACATGGGCCTGGGTTTTGTATCAAAGGAAATCAATCGGAGGAGAGGATTGCCTCGTCGATTGGTATATCGATAGCTGACACGGGGATTAATCTCTCGACAGAGACTATGGTTCGGCGGCGATGCTGCCCTGGTTTTCCTTCGCGTCAGGGGCGAGTGATACGTCTCCAACGTATCTATAATTTATGAAGTATTCATGCCATGTTTACAATAATTCTATATGATTTTGGTATGATTTTATTAGAACTAACCCGGACTGACGTTGTTTTCAGCAGAACTACCGTGGTGTTGTTTTTGTGTAGAAAATTTACGGAGAATATTTTTGGAAAATATAAAAAATACGGAGCATCAGAGTTGGGCCACAAGGTTCTCGAGGAGGCCACAAGCCTCAGGGGCGCGGCCATCCCCCTGGCCCCGGCCACCAGGCTTGTGGGCCCCTCGAGAGTCCACCGACCTCCCTCTCAGCTCTATAAATCGTCAAATATTCCAGTAACCCCAACGGAGAACCTAGATCGGGAGTTCCGCCGCCGCAAACCTCCAGAGCCACGAAAAACCAATCGGGAGCCCGTTCCGACACCCTGCCGGAGGGGGAAACCATCACCGGAGGCCATCTTCATCATCCTAACGCTCTCCATGATGAGGAGGGAGTAGTTCACCCTCGAGGCTGAGGGTATGTACCAGTAGCTATGTGTTTGATCTCTCTCTCTCTCTCTCTCTCGTGTTCTTGAGATGGCACGATCTTGATGTACCGCGAGCCTTGTTGATATAGATTGAATCATATAGAGTGTTTCCCCTCTCTATCTAGTTGTGGTGAATTGAGTTTTCCCTTTGAAGTTTACTTATCGGATTGAGTCTTTAAGGATTTGAGAACACTTGATGTATGTCTTGCGATGGGATATCTGTGGTGACAATGGGATGTTCTATTGATACACTTGATGTATGTTTTGGTGATCAACTTGCGGGTTCCGTGACCTTGGGAATCTATGCATAGGGGTTGGCATACGTTCTTATTTTGACATTCCGGTAGAAACTTTGGGGCACTCCTTGAAGTTCTTTGTGTTGGATTGAACATGATGAATCTGAAATTATGTGATACATATCGTATAATCAAGCCCATGGGTACTTGTGGTGACAATGGAGTATCTAGGTGACATTAGGGTTTTGGCTGATGTGTATCTTAAGGTGTTATTTTAGTACGAACTCTAGGGCTGTTTGTGACACTTATAGGGAAAGCTCATAAGATTGATCAGAAAAGATAATTTTGAGGTGGTTTCGTACCCTAAAATAATTTCTTCATTAGTTCTCCGCTATTTGTGACTTTGGAGTGAACTCTTTGTCGCACGAGAGGTATTTACATATGATTCAACTATGCCAATAATGTTGAGAGAAATTGCACTAGTGAAAGTATGGACCCTAGGCCTTGTTTCTAAGCATTTATACAACCTTTTGCTCGTTGTTTACTATTTGTTACCTTGCTGTTTTTATTTTTTCAGATTACAAAAACCTATATCTACCATCCATATTGCACTTGTATCACCATCTATTCGCCGAACTAGTGCACCTATACAATTTACCATTGTATTGGGTGTGCTGGGGACACAAGAGACTCTTTGTTATTTGGTTGCAGGGTTGTTTGAGAGAGACCATCTTCATCCTACAAAACTCTGCGCTTGATGGCCCAACACGAGTCTACATGAAGAAGGTTGTGTAGTAGACATCAAGCTCTTTTCTGGCGCCGTTGCCGGGGAGGTGAGTGCTTGAAGGTATATATTTAGATCTTGCAATTAAATCTTTTAGTTTCTTGTTTTCACTAGTTTGGTTTTTTATATAAAAAACTACAAAAATGGAATTGAGGTTGCCTCATATGCTCCATCTTTTTAATGTCTTTCGTGAAAATGATGGAAAGGAAAACCGTGCTCAAGTGTTAGAAGAAGAAGTTATTAAAATGTTTGGCACTAAATTTTTGAGTGATGAGCATGATTGCAATGTTGTTAGTATGAATTCTTTGAATATCCATAGTACTAATGATGATTGCACTAGTCATGATAAAAAGATTTCTTATAAGCATGTCAATTTTTGTGGAGTGCATAGCGTTTGTCAAGACATGCCAAAAAGGGAAGATAGATTTTGTAAGAGGCATAATTATTTAGAAACTAAATGGTTACAAGAGAGTCTATATGTTTGTGCTGAAAGACTTCATATTTCTCGTCGTCCTTGTGAACTTTGCAATGAACGTGGTCATTATAATTTCCAATGTGAATTCTTTCATGATCGAATTGTGTCCAAAAATTGTGATAACCTCATTACCCTTGAGCACCATAATGAACTTAGTCTATTTTTGGGGTATGAAGAAATGAAAAGTGAAACTAAGGATGTTCCAGCATGGGCTCTCATGAAAGTGATTGATTTTGATCTAAATGAAATATATATGTATTGCGTGGTAAATTGCATTGAGAATCCTTATATTGCCAATTACTTAAAGACAAGGAAACAACTAGAAGATGAAGAGAATACTAATGAAGGGGAAGAGGTTTCCCAATATGCTCCTATTTGTTCTTATGATGAATCAGGTAACAAGGAGGAGCTTTTTATTCAACCAACCTCTTCAAAAAGAAGTTTGGAGGAATTAAAGAAAGCCACACATAATGTGGTGAAGAAGAAGAAAAGAAGGAAAAGTAAAGGTAAAGAAGTATATCTCCCAAATAATGTTTCTCCCATTATTGATAGACCTCATGAGAATGAATCAAAAATAGTTATGGAATATGATGCACTTGAGGATGATTTTGTTATGCCTATTGCTTGTTGCGATAATTATTATTGGGAAGATAATGATACTTCTTATAATCTTGAAAATATTTATGGCACCAACTTGGAGGATGATGATAATAATTGCTATACTATTGGTGCTATTCATACCATTAATGATGAGAGTGATTATGTTTATGATATACAAAGCCACAAGCTTGGGGATGCTATGTTTGATGAAAATGAAATGTTTGAGAATTTATTTGTTGCAATTAATGTTTGTCCCAAGCTTGGGGATGCTATGCTTAATGAAGATGATCTTTTTATCCCCCCTACTTTGAATGATCAAATTTGTTATAATGATTGCATGCCTCGTACTTATGATGATTATTGTGATGATACTTATGCAATGAAAAGGAGTGATGATTACTATTATGATACTTGTAATAATTATGAATATCCTTCTACTAAATATTACTATTTTAGTGTGTAACCAATTTGTAGTATTCAAGTCTTTTATGATACTCCCACTATTAGTCATCAGAAGAAATTTGCTTATGAGGAGAGTAGTAAAATTTATATGCTTGTAGATCATGAAAAGAATGCTTTATGTGCTAGTTATATTGTGGAATTCCTTCATGATGCTACTGAAAATTATTATGAGGGATGAACATATGCTTATAGGAATTGCAATTATATCAAGTTTCCTCTCTATGTGTTCAAATTCTTGAAGTTATGCTTGTTTTCCCTTCCTATGCTAGATGCTGTTAGGGAACGTTGCATGGGATTTTTTTTCCTACGCACACGCAAGATCTATCCATGGTGATGAGCATCTACAAGAGGGAGAGTGGATGTACATACCCTTGTAGATCGCTAAGCAGGAAGCATTAAGAAACGCGGTTGATGTAGTTGAACGTCTTCGTGATCCAAATCGCTGAGCGTCTCGCAATCCCATCATGATCCAACTCGCGATCCCATCATGAATCATCTCACGATCTTGATCACGGTCCTTCCGATCTAGTGCCGAACGGACGACACCTCCGCGTTCAGCACACGTATAGCTCGATGACGATCTCCGCCTTCTTGATCCAAAAAGAGGGAGCGGAGAGGGAGATGAGTTCTCCGACAGCGCGACGGCGTTGCGGCCATGGTGGTGGAGCTATTCCAGCAGGGCTTTGCCTAAGCACCGCTGAAACCAATCTAGAGGAGAAACTACGATCTAGAAAAGAGGGCAGCACGTGGCTGTTTTTCTGTATCTCAAAACCTCTAGTATATATAGGAGGAGTGAGGGAGGAGGCTTGGCGCACAAGGGGACAGCCCTTGGCCTTGAGCAAGGAGGAGAGGACGATTCCTCCTCCAATCCTAGTAGGATTAGGACTCCTCCTTCCCAATGGAAACTCTTTCCACCTTGGCTTTTTTTCCTTCTCCTTCCACTCTAGCCGCATGGGCCTCTTGTGGGACTTAGGATAGCCCACTAAGGGTTGGTATACCTCTTCCCACAGCCCATGTAGCCTCTTGGGTCGAAATACTCCTCCCGATGGTCCCCCGGCACCCTCCCGGCACTCCCGGTACCCTACCGATGAGCCTGAAAATTTTCCGGTGACCAAAACAGGACTTCCGATATATCAATCTTTACCTCCGGACCATTCCGGAGCTCCTCGTGATGTTCGGGATCTCATCTGGGACTCTGAACAACCTTTGGTTACCACCATACACAACTCTATACTACCAAAACGTCACCGAACCTTAAGTATGCAGACCTTGCGGGTTCGAGAACTATGTAGACATGACCGAGACACCTTTACGGTCAATAACCAATAGCGGGACCTAGATTCCCATATTGGTTCCTACATATTCTACGAAGATCTTTATCGGTCGAACCTCTATGTCAAGGATTTAGTTAATCCTTTATGCTGTTCCCTTTGTTCTTCGGTATGTTAGTTGCCCGAGATTCGATCGTCGGCAACTCCATACCTAGTTTCATCTCGTTACCGGAAAGTATCTTTACTCGTTTCGTAACACAAGATCCCATGTCTAAAACTTAGTCAAATTTCTTGCAAGGCTTATTATGATGTTGTATTACTGAGTGGGCCCTGAGATACCTCTCCGTCACACGGAGCAACAAATCCCAGTCTTGATCCATGCCAACCCAACAAACACCCTCGGAGATACCTGTAGAGCACCTTTATAGTCACCCAGTTACATTGCGACGTTTGATACACACAAGGTACTCCTCCGGTGTTAGTGAGCTGCATGATCTCATGGTCATAGGAACAGATACTTGACATGCAGAAAACAGTAGTAATAAACTGACACGATTATATGCTACGTTTATAGTTTGGGTCTTGTCCATCACATCATTCTACTAATGATGTGATCCCGTTATCAAATGACATATCATGTCCATGACTAGGAAACCATAGCCATCTTTGATCAATGAGCTAGTCTATTAGAGGCATACTAGGTACATGGTGTTGTCTATGTATCCACACATGTATCTGAGTTTCCAATCAATACAATTATAGCATGGATAATAAATAGTTATCATGAACAAGGAAATATGGTAATAACCAATTTATTATTGCCTCTAGGGCATATTTCCAACAGTCTCCCACCTACACTAGAGTCAATAATCTAGTTCACATCACCATGTGATTCACATTGTTATGAATCTAAGACCCAATGAGTTCTGGGGCTCGATCATGCTTTGCACATGAGAGAGGTCTTTTACTCAACGGGTCTGCCAGATTCAGATCCGTGTGTACTTTGCAAATCTCTATGTCATACTGTAGACACTGCTACCACACTCCACTTGGAGCTATTCCAAATGGTTGCTCCACTATACGTATCCGGATTGCTACTAAGAGTCATCCGGATTGGTGTTAAAGCTTGCATCGACGTAACTCTTTACGATGAACTCTTTATCACTTCCATAATCGAGAAACATTTCCTTAGTCTTTTAGTTACTAAGGATAATCTTGACCGCTATCCAGTGATCCACTCCTGGATCACTCTTGTACCCCTTGACGGACTCAGGCAAGGCACACACAGGTGCGATACACATCATGGCATACTATATAGAGCCTATGGCTAAAGCATCGGGGACGACCTTCGTCCTTTCTCTTTCTTCTGCAGTGGTCGAGCTTTGAGTCTTACTCAACTTCACACCTTACAAATTAGGCAAGAACTCTTTCTCTAACTAATCCATTTTGAACTCTTTCAATATCTTGTCAAGGTATGTACTCATTGAAAGTCTCATCAAGCATCTTGATCTATCTCTATAGATCTTGATGCTCAACAATTAGGTAGCATTATCCAAGTCTTCCTTTGAAGAACTCTTTTCAAACAACCGTTTATGCTTTCTAGAAATTCTACATCATTTTCGATCAATAATATGTCAACCACATATGCTTATCAAAAATTCTATAGTGCTCCCACTCACTTTATTGTAAATACAAGTTTCTCATAAACTTTGTGTAGACTCAAAAACTTTGATCACCTCATCAAACCGTATATTCCAACTCCGAGATGCTTGCTCCAGTCTATACAAGGATCACTGGATCTTGCACACCTTTTAGCATCCTTAGGACTGACAAAACCTTCTGGTTGTATCACATACAACCTTTATTCAAGTAAACCGTTAAGGAAACGATGTTTTGACATCCATCTGCTAGATTTCATAATTGAAAAATGCAACAACTACTAACATGAGTCCAACAAACTTTAGCATCGCTACGAGTGATAAAGTCTCATCGCAGTCAACTCCTTGAACTTGTCGGAAACTTCTTTGTGACAGGTAGAGCTTTATAAATGGTGACATTTACCATCAGCGTCTGTCTTCATCTTAAAGGTCTATTTGTACTCGACGACCTGCCATCCAACGAGCAAGTCTATCAAAGTCTATACTTGGTTTTCATACATGGATCCTTTCTCGGATTTCATGGCCTCTAACCATTTGTCGGAATCCGGGCCCATCATCGCTTCTCCATAGCTTGTAGGTTCATCATTGTCCAACAACATGACCTCCAAGACAGGGTTGTTGTACCACTTAGGAGCAGTACACATCCTTGTCGACCTACGAGGTTCGATAGTAACTTGATCCGAAGCTTCATGATCATCATCATTAACTTCCTCTTCAATTGACGTAGGCTCCACAGAAATATGTTTCTGCGCTGCGCTACTCTCTGGTTGAACAAAGGTTCAACAACCTCATCAATTTTTATCTTCCTCCCACTCAATTCTTTCGAGAGAAACTATTTCTCGAGAAAGGACCCAGTTTTAGCACCAAACACTTTGTACTCGGATCTGAGATAGAGGGTATACCCAACTATTCTTAGGGTATTCTATGAAGATGCATTTGTCCGCTTTGGGTTCGAGCTCTTTATGTGAAAACCCTTTTCACATAAGCATCACAACCCCAAACATTAAGAAATGACAGCTTAGGTTTCTGCCAAACCATATGGTTTCATCTCAACGGATTTAGATGGTGCCCTATTTAAGGTGAATGTAGTTGTCTCTAATGCATAACCCAAAACGATAGTGGTAAAACAATAAGAGACATTTTAATTCGCACCATATCCAATAGAGCACGACTACGACGTTCGGACACACCATCACAATATGGTGTTCCTGGTGGCGTGAGTTGTGAAACAACTTTCACATTGTTTAAAGTTGTATGCCAAACTCGTAACTTAGATATTCACCTCCATGATCATATCGTATACATTTTTATCTTCTTGTCACGATGATCTTGAACTTCACTCTGAATTTGTTTGAACTTTTCAAACGTTTCAGACTTGTGTTTCGTTAAGCAAATATACTCATATATACTCAAATCATCAGTGAAGGTAAGAAAAATAACGATATCCACTGCATGCTACAACACTCATTGGATCGCATACATTAACATGTATTATTTCCAATAATGTTGGGGATATAACCCCACGGAGAGACCCGCCCTGATGGATTCGAGTCTCACCAGGCGGCTCGTACGCCAGCCCAAGAGTGAGTCGTGAAGACTTAAGGCCCAAGACACTTGGCGGCTTGACAGGATGGGCCGGAATGTGGCCTGAACGGAGAAGACCCGAGCGTGTAAGCCGCCCGGGGACAACTTGGTCAGGAAAGGCAAGAGAAGGTAGAGGTAGACTCGGACGTATGATAGAGTCGGTTACAACTTGTATGACCTATGGTCTTGACCTCCTATATAAAGGCAAGACCCGGGGCGACTTAGGGATCAGGCTATCAAGGACTAGGTCAAGCAATAGCTCCCCTGTAATCGATACATCAAGCAATACAAGCACAAGCAGGACGTAGGCTATTACCTCAACTTGAGGGGGCGAACCTGGGTAAACTCGTGTCCTTCGTCCCAACCAACCCCTTTGAGTCCATCACCTTATTAATGGCCTCGAATCCAAGTCTGTTCGCCCAAACATCTGCCGTGATAAAACCACGACAGTTGGCGCCCACCGTGGGGCCTGCGCTTGGTGGTGTTGAGTTCTCAAAGGGCTCACTCCCAGGGCTCGAGGAATACGTGGTCGAAAGGATGAGCAAGAGTCGTCGTGGCCGGCTCTACATCGACGATGACGGCTGGGGGCTTGATGCCGATTCTGTGGAATATGGATTTTGGGTTCCTTTTGGCGGGATTCACGTCTTCATCGGAAGGACCAATGGATCTACACCCGGGCCGGACGTCTGCACCAACATCATCGAGCCGACTCGGCGCGTGCAACCCGCCCGTGATATGCAGCCCGCCTGTGTTAACCCGGGCTGGAAGCACGTCTTTGTGGGCTTCACTCAAGGTATGGATTTTGAAGCCTCTGCATCACAGGAGACTCTTGTCTATTTAGAGGACGAATCTTCGAGCGGAGAAACAGAGTCGATCTACCAACTTCACAACGGTGGGCTCGGGGGCTACGACAAGCTTTACCCTGAGTCGGATCGTTCTGAGCAGGATGATCTTGGGCCGCCGGTTCATGCAGAAGTGTTCATGGCAGGGTCGGCCCTGGGTGTGAGCAGCACAGCTCCTGGAGCAGCACCCTCGGGGGCTGACCCACCGCCGGCGGCTCAAGTTCTTCTGGATCTGATGAATGAGCTTGCGGCCCTGATGGCCACTGAAGTTACACCAAATAATCAAGCTGCTCGGAACTTAGAGATTGTGAGGCTCAAGGATCGGATGGCAGAGGAACAACAGAGGATAGCTGAGCTAAAGGTCCAGATAGAGGAAGAGGCAGAACGTATTAAGATAGATGCTTTTCGCCTTGGGCTGGAACAGCAGTCGACGGCTGTGGTGCATCGGATGAGGCATCAATCCCGCTTACCAGAAAGTTATGAGGCTAGGAACCTCTTCAACACGCCAGGAACGGGACGAGCAGCGGATGCACCTGGAAGCCGCCCGGCGGTTCGACCGACGTCACACCCGGCCCGACAAAACCAGGCCTCGCCAGTGATCTTTCCAACACCGGCGGGTCATTATTCTAACCCAGCTGAGAACATGGTGGCCGCGGCCACCCGGCTTGAAACAATTCCTATTCCGGATGAAGCACCTTTTGCGGAAGAGGTACGGGATGCCATTGGATACCTTCATACGGCGATGGCCTAGTAGGAGAAGTATACTCACAGCCAGAGCCGCGTTTATTCAACCCCTCTCCCCAGCCAGAGCTTTAGCCGGCGCTATGACTCGCCAGCAATTTCCAGCAACGATCGGCAGAGAGGACCTCCGGGGGACGATCAGGCGGCTCTAGATGTGCAAGCGCTCATAAACCGGGCGAGAAACCAGCAAGAGGCGGTAGCTTTGGCCACAGCAACTCACCAAGAGCCCACGCCATCTGTATCAGTAGGAGCAGGAGTAACTACCAGGGCCATGGGAGTGCCATGCTTATCGTCGGCTCTGCGAAGTGAACGGTCGCCAAAGGATTTCAAAGGACCTCGCAAGGTCCCGAATTACACTGTTGATTTGCCTCCGGAGGCCTGGATCGAAAGTTATGAGCTGGCTATGGAGATGCTAGATGTCAGTGAGGCGGTGTGTGCTAAGTACTTCATCATGATGCTTGAAGGTCCGGCTCGCACATGGTTAAAAGGGTTGCCACCCAATACCATCAATTCATGGGCTGAGTTAAGGGCAAGGTTCATCAAAAAAATTCAAGGGACTTGCAAACAGCCTATGACCATAGTGGATCTCGATCATTGCGTCCAACAGAAGGGTGAGTCGGCTCATCATTGGGTCCGACGGGTGTCGACCATCATCCACTCATCTGAACAGATCACGGCGGCTCAAGCAGTGCTGATCTTAGAGAAGAATTGTCACTTCATCCCATTGAAGCAGAAGCTTGGCCGGATCAAGCGTACGTGTCAGGACATGGGAGAGCTCATGACGGCTCTCACAAAATACGTCGACTCTAATAACACGAAGGATCCAAGCTCTAATGAGGAGAAGGCCGGCCAAGGCAAGAGGAACAATCAAGGTAAGGGTGTGACAAACAATGGTAACCAAAGTAAGCGGAAGAACCCCGATGGCGGGTCAGAACTGGTAGCCAATGCAAGCACCAGCCAGAATCATCCTAAGGGCAATGGGAAGTTTAGGCCGCCTTTTAATAAAAACATGACTCCTTTCAATTTGGAGGATGCGCTTAAGAAGCCCTGTCCGGAACATAGCCAGCCCGGTAAGCCTTCAGCGCACACATGGGGTGATTGCCATATCATGCAGAAGTTCAAGAGTTACCACATGCAGCAACACAACAACCAGGGCGGTGGCCCGCCCAGTGGCTCAAGACCGGGCGGGTCAGGAGCCAGATTTGGATCCGGTCATCATGGTCAGGGCAATCAAGGAGGACATCCGCAGCACTCTGGTAACAACAACCAGCAGTAGCATAACCAGTCTGGGTATCAAAGTAATCCAAAGTAGCTCAGTTTGGGCCAGTATCATGTTTTCATGACCAGCCTTAACAAGCGGGATCAGAAGTTACACAAGCGAGCGGTTAAAGCGGTTGCGCCGGCTCTGCCGCAGTACTTGAAGTGGTCTGAGTATGACATAACGTGGAGCCGGGAGGATCACCTGCCGCGTGTTGATGACCCGGGGCGGCTGGCCTTAGTTGTTGCCCCCCAAGTGGGAGGATATATGGTGAATAAGGTACTTATGGATGGATGCAGCAGTATCAACATCCTCTATTATGATACCTTCCGGTGGATGAAGCTGCTTGACAAGGATCTTAAGCCCTCATCCACCGTTTTTCATGGTGTGGTGCCAGGCAAGTCAGCTTATCCGGTGGGCAGGATTACTTTGGAAGTTGCCTTTGGTGATGAATATAACTACAGGGTGGAGTCCTTGTGGTTTGAAGTGGTCAAGATCAAGAGCCCTTACCATGCATTATTTGGGTGGCCAGCTTATGCTAAGTTCATGGCTAGGCCCTCTTATGTCTACTTACAGCTCAAGATGCCCGGGTTAAAATGTACGATTACCGTTCATGGTGATCGGAATACGGCTATTGAATGCGATGAAGGAGACGCGGCTTATGCAGAATCCAGTTGTGCTCAGGAGGAGCTTAAGTTTTATAAGGACAATGTTGACCCGGAGGATATGACCCCACTGAAAAAGCCCACAATGGAGGTTGAGTCGCCCCTTAAGTTTTCGGTAGATGATACCAAGGCAATAGATTTCACTCCGGGCGACTCATCCAAACAGTTCATAATTGGGGCTCACATGGATCCTAAATAGGAAAGCGCGCTCGTCGAATTCATCCATGAAAATCGGGGCATCTTTGCATGGAAACCTTCTGACATGCCGGGTGTTCCGAGAGAGTTCGCTGAGCACAACCTTAATGTGGATCCTAAGTTTAAACCTGTCAAGCAGTTTCTATGATGGTTCAATGAGGAGAGACGCAAGGCCATTGGGGAAGAGGTTGCCCGACTCTTAGCGGCGGGTTTCATCGTCGAGGTCTTTCACCCGGAGTGGCTTGCTAACCCGGTGCTTGTGCTCAATAAAACGACACATGGTGGATGTGCGTGGATTATACAAACCTTAACAAGACTTGTCCGACTGATCCCTTTGCTCTCCCTCGTATTGATCAGATCATTGATGCTACAGCGGGTTGTGAAAATCTATGCTTCCTGGATGCTTATTCAGGATATCATCAGATCAAGATGACAGTTAAGGATCAAGAGAAGACAGCTTTCATTACGCCTTTTGGAGCCTTCTGTTATGTATCTATGCCTTTCGGCCTCAAGAGTGCCCAGGCGACTTCAGTGCTGTGTGCAGAATTGCCTTCACAGTCAGATCGGGAGCAATGTTCACGCTTACGTGGATGATATTGTGATCAAATCAAGGAAGAAGGAGACCCTTTTGGACGACTTAAGGGAAACCTTTGACAATCTCCAGATCTATAAGATGATGCTTAACCTGGCCAAATGTGTCTTTGGTGTTCCGGCTGGCAAGCTCTTGGGTTTTCTGGTTTCTGAGCGTGGCATTGAGGCTAACCCGTATAAAATCAAAGCTATCACCTCCCTGGCAGAGCCGGCTTGTATTAACGATGTCCAACACCTGGCAGGGCGGATCGCCGCGTTGAGTCGGTTCATAAGCCGCCTTGGTGAGAAAGTTATCCCCCTATATCAGATGATGAAAAAGACAGACAATTTTGTCTAGAGTACGACGACGGGTGAAGCATTTGAGGCGCTCAAGAAGCAGCTCATTGAGCCGCCGGTATTGGCTGCTCTGACTGAGAAAGAACCCTTGCTCCTGTACGTGGCGGCTAACAACCGGGCAGTCAGCGCTGCAATTGTGGTCGAGTGCAAGGAGGCTAGGAAGGAGTATCCGGTTCAGAGGCCGATTTATTATATCAGTGAGGTTCTGACCGAATCCAGGCAGAGATATCTGCATTGGCAGAAGCTAGTGTATGGGGTGTTCATGGCCAATCGCAAGTTAAAGCACTATTTCTTAGGGCACCAGATCACTGTGGTCAACTCTGTTTCGTTGGGGACATAATTCAGAATAGAGAAGCCACTGGTAGGATTGCTAAGTGGGCGTTGGAGCTAGGACCTCTTAATCTGAAATACGTGCCTCATACGACCATCAAGTCCCAGGCCCTTGTGGATTTTATAAACGATTAGACAGAGTGTCAAGATCCCGAGGAAAAGCCGGATAACACATACTGGACTATACACTTTGATGGATCCAAGCAGCTAGAAGGATTAGGGGCAGGAGTTGTTTTGACATCTCCCAAAGGTGATAAGTTTTCTTATGTGCTCCGGCTGATGTTCCCTTGCACCAACAATGCGGCTGAGTATGAGGCTCTGCTCCATGGTCTTAGAGTAGCCAAGGAGATGAATTTAAGCCGGGTAAGGTGTTTGGGCGACTCAGATCTTGTGGCTCAGCAAGTTTCGGGCACTTGGGATTCCAAGGACCCGCGGATGGCGGCTTATTGTCAGGTGGTGGATGTCATTGCTGGTCACTTCAAATGTTATCAGGTAGATCACATTGATCGTCGCAGGAATGAGGCGGCTAATGCCTTGTCACGGTTAGGCTCTCAGCGAAAGCCGGTGCCGCCCAATATCTTTCTGGACGTTTTAAATCACCCGACTGTCAAGTTGCCTTCAGAGGAAGATTTGGCTGTTCCTGACCCGAAGGGGCAATTGGTGGTGGCTCTACATGCTATTCCAGATTGGACTGTGCCTTACCTGGCCTATTTGACTCGGGGTGATGAAAATCTGGCCAGACAGATCACCCGGCTGTCTAAGTCCATGATAATAGTTAATGGTGAGTTGCACAAGTGCAGCGTTACCGGGTTTTTTCAGCGTTGTGTCTCACCAGAGGAAGGTCAGGAAATCTTGAATGAAATTCACGCGGGAGATTGTGGACATCATGCCGGCTCAAAATCTTTAGTGGCCAAGGCTTTCTAGCACGGTTTCTTCTGGTTGACGGCTCACAAAGATGCAGAGGATCTGGTTTGCAAGTGTAACGACTGTCAAAAATTTGGCCGGCGTGCTCATGTTCCGGCTCAAGAATTGTGCATGATACCAATTATTTGGCCGTTTGCAGTCTAGGGGCTTGATATGGTAGGACCTTTCAAGAGATCCAAGGATAAGAAAACGCACCTCTTGGTGGCGGTTGATAAGTTCACCAAATGGGTAGAGGTTGAGGCGATCAGCAAGTGTGACGCGGCTACGGTGGTTCAGTTCATTAAAAAGCTGATCTACCATTTTGGTTACCCTCACAGCATCATCACTGACAATGGCACAAATTTGTCCAAGGGGGCTATGAAAAAATTCTGCGACGAGGAGCACATCTGGCTTGATGTTTCGGCAGTTGCTCATCCACAGTCCAACGGTTAGGCGGAGCATGCCAATCAAGAAATCTTGAGGGATATCAAACCACGGCTTATGGTTCCTTTACAACGAATGCCCGGTTGTTGGGTAGAAGAGTTGCCTTCCGTCTTATGGAGCATCAAAACCACCCCCAACAGATCCATAGGGTATACACCTTTCTTCATGGTTTACGATGCCGAGGCAGTATTGCCAAGTGACATCCGGCATGACTCGCCACGAGTGGCGGCTTACGTTGAGATGGACAATGAGATGGCATGTCAAGACGCGTTGGATGCTTTGGAAGAGGAACGAGAGTTGGTGGCTGCCTGTTCGGCGATTTATCAACAAGACCCGCACCGCTATCATAGCCGCAGAGTCAAGACCCGGACGTTTCAAGAGGGCGACTTGGTGCTATGGCTGATTCAAGACGAGACAAATATGCATAAGTTATCTCCTCCATGGGAAGGACCTTTCGTGGTCAGCAGAAATCTCAACAATGGGTCGTATGGCCTCATTGACATCTGGGATGACTAAGATACTTCGGGTCAGGAAACCCGCCGGCCGTGGAACATAGTGCATCTGCGGCCTTATTACACTTAAGGTTGTTGAGAATCGCCACTGTACATTGTCATTGTACATATCATATTTATATATGAATAAAATAGCATCCCTGCAAGCCGAGGCCTCTGCCATGTCGCATATCTTCATCGATGCAAGAAAAATCTAAAACAATGGTTGTCGAAGGGGCTTCTTACCTTCGGGTATCGCTTATCTAACCCTAATAGCCGGCTTTATGCCAATCCAGTTGACATGTCAGCTGCGGTTGTCGAAGGGGGCTTCCCACCGACAGGTGTAGCTTATCTATCCCTAACAACCGGCGTTCGCGCCAAAAATTTTGACAAGTCAACATTGGCTATCGAAGGGGGTTTCTTACCTTCGGGTATCGCTTATCTAACCCTAACAGTCGGCTTTATGACAATCCAATTGACATATTAGCTGCGGTTGTCGAAGGGGGCTTCCCACCTCCGGGTGTAGCTTATCTATCCCTAACAACCGGCGTTCGTGCCAAAAATGTTGACAAGTCAACATTGGCTGTCGAAGGGGGCTTCTTACCTTCGGGTATCGCTTATCTAACCCTAATAGCCGGCTTTATGCCAATCCAGTTGACATGTCAGCTACGGTTGTCGAAGGGGGCTTCCCACCTCCGGGTGTAGCTTATCTATCCATAACAACCGGCGTTCGCGCCAAAAATGTTGACAAGTCAACATAGCCGTATAGGGGGCTTCCTGCCCGACGGGTGTAGCTTATCTAACCCTAACAGTCGGCTTTATGCCAATCCAGTTGACATGTCAGCTGCGGTTGTCGAAGGTGGATTCCCACCTCCGAGTGTAGCTTATCTATCCCTAACAACCGGCGTTCGTGCCAAAAATGTTGACAAGTCAACATAGCCGTACAGGGGGCTTCCTGCCCAACGGGTGAAGCTTATCAAACCTTGTCGGACGGCTCTTAAGCCAAGCAATGGACTCTGTCAGCACGTTGGGCAGACACAACATCTTCGGGTTGCACTTTTAAGCCGCCCTCCTACACGGAATAAAGGTACATCTATGCATGCAGGAAACTAAGCTGCAAAGAGCCGGTAAGGCATACAATGAGAAGGACAAGGAAGATGGCAAATATATATTTTAAAGACGGACTTTCATATGTGCGCGACGGCACAAACTCAACAAAGGCAAAAGTTGTTGCTAGTCTATTACAGACGCTCTCTGTGGAGCCCAAAAATATCATCAAGTTTTTACACCACTCACGGCGGGTCATGAAGAGCCGGCTATTTAAAGATTTCTACAACGTGATCAGCTGGCTAGCGGGTCATCTTGCTCCGACTCTTTGTCTGCCTTGATCTGGAGATTTTCCAAATCCTAGTTGCAGTCGGTTAAAGCCGCAAACGTTCCTCCTTCAAAGAAGGGGGACGGGTCAAGATCAGAGGCGAAAAGATTCTTACTGCGAGCGGGTGTCAGATCCTTGCACTCAAAGAGCGGGCCATGGATCCTTGTTTGATCGGCGCTGTAAGCCGCCTGGTAAGTCGCCAAATTGACCTCTTCTGCTAAGATGAAGGCTAGGACTTTGGAATCCTTTATGCACCGGGCATAGTCAGCGTCTGTAAATTCAGAGCCATCGTCCTTCTTGGAGGGAAACCCGTCCATCATATCAGCCGGAGTAAGCTCTGGAGCGAAAGCCAATGCCCGACTTATGGCCGTGATCGCCCCCTGGCGGGCGGCTGATCTCTTCAACTCCACAATCTGCTTTGGCACCGTCGACAGGAGCTCCAAGACCCCTTTGAGAGCTGAAGGGATATTTTCTTTATACTGCACAGCCTTGATTGTGCATACTACGCTGTAGTAGAGTTTTTCTGTCATAGTGTATATAGCCTTCAAAGGCAGCAAACTGTCAGAGGCGAGTTGGCGGCTCCTAGGACCTGCATGAGACGGAGGCCTCCTTATGAGTCGCCAACACAAGTACAATATCCGGATTGAGCCAAGCTATTAAAAACTTACCAAAGAGGGTGGCTGCCATCTTCGTTATATGGCGCTTCAAAGACTGCAGCTCGTCAGATACGATCATGAGTCGCTGATCAGTGTCATCCGCCCGTTTAGTCAACGTAGCTTTTTCAGCATTGGCAGATTCCTTGAAGGCGGTGAAGTCGGCCTTGATCTTAGCTAACTCTTTGGTAAGGAGCCGACATTTCTCGTCAGCTTCACTCCGGGCGGCTTGCTGAGTAGCTAGGTCGGTTTTTAAGCCGGCCAATTTTGACCCGGCTTCGGTTAAAGCTTCCTGTGACATATAAAAATATGGAGTAAATAAGCAGGGGGTGGAATTTCAAAAACTTAGCAAGTCTCAACTAGATTGCAAGCAATATGCATGACACTTGGGGGCTAATGTCTATTTTCAAGGCAGCTCTGACTCAACTTCGACAAGATTCACCTGGAACTTGGGGGCTACATATTGGTTTTCAAGCTGTTAAGAATTAAAAGTTCCGACTCAACTTCGACAAGATTGGCCGGGAACTTCAGGGCTACATATTGATTTTTTCAGGAGGTTCAGCATGAAAGTCCCGACTCAACTTTGGAAAAGATTGAGCCGCCCTTGGGGACTAAGATTGGCTCTGTTAACTATCTTCTAGGAAGTTCCGGTTCAAAAGTATCAATTATTGAGCCGGCCCTTGGGGGCTAATGACAATGATTTGAGATCGCGGCTAAGTAAATTCAGGCCTACATATTACAGATGTCTACTACTACTAAGATGGAAGAGCCGGATTATTATCAGTCAATATTAACCCGGCCCTTGGGGGCTACGTAAGGGTATAAGGAGGAAAAAGGAATACCTCATATTTTCTCTTCATTAAATTAACCAGTTTGAGCTCTAGATCCCGGCTTGTAGATAGCCGATTCATGTAGCCAACATGAAGTTCGTCAGCTGTCATTTTTTCCATGGCGGGGAGCTCAAAATCAAGCTTCCTGGAAGCTTCAGCTGTCTCACTATGCTTGGTCAGCACGTGAGGTGAAGGAGAGTGCAAGCCGGCGCCGGCAATCACGACATCTGGGGCAGCGGTATGATCAGCAGCCTTGGCAAGGCTCGGCGGCTTGGAAAGGGCCCTTTGCGGGCTCTCAGGAATAACGTCATCAGCAGCCAGCTCTGTAGAAATCGCTGGGGGGTCCGGCTTAGCAAGCTCCAGCTCTTGAGCAGTAGGGCTAGGGGAGGACTTGTTGGCTTTCCTTCGTTTAGCTTGAGCCCTAGAAAAAACATGAAAGTCAGAGTTCAAGGGTTACAACCGCCGAAGAGCCGGGCGTAAAGGCTAGAAAAACACGTATAGCGGATTAATCTTCGGAGGTGGCAGAGCGGTGGCCGTAGAGTCGCCAGACGAAGGTGATCCCTGAGAAATAGTTCATATAATATAAGGCAATGTTTATATTACAAAGGAAAAGTTAGTAAAATCAAACAGAGAGGAAATACATACCTCTGCGGGGCGCTTCTTCTGAGCCAGGGAGTTAGGTAACCCGGACATGAGATCAGTGGAGCCGGCGCTCCGGGTCTAACGATGGTCGGCTTGTTGTTGCTTTTTCAAAAGAAATTGGGGATCCAAATAAGCAAGAGGATGAGAAAGGGGAACTTTTCGAATGACCCGCCGTATCTTCTGGGCTACAAAACATTCTGAGTCGGATGAAACGTAAGTTACCTCAGGGGTGTTGGCGCGGCTCGTCTCTACCTCGTCCTGTGAATAAGTTGTTATCAGTAAGGTGAATAACGAGGTTACAGAAAATAGTCAAACTATACCTCTGAGCCAGACGATTCTGGCGGTTCAAACCATTCCTCTTGAGGGGTGGTCTTCTTCGTCCTCTTGGCCGGGGCCTTCTTCTTGTTTTTATTCAAAGGAGGAACATACTTCTTCTTCCAGAAGTCGGAGTCAGCCTGAAAAGGTAAGACGGCTAATAGCGATGAATTAACAAGTCATAACTAAACAAAGAGAAGATACGATGAAGAGTCGCCTTACGTCTGGGGCCGGATTAATGGCACAGAAAGGCGCCAGCCTAATAGTGCTGCAAGCTCCTGAAGTATCATGGACAAGACTCCGGATGACAGTGGTAATATCATCTTCGGTTAATGTTGTCCGGCTAAAGCATAGGGAACCATCATACTGGCCTGGGTATTCGCACATGAGGCGGCTTCTCTGGCTCAAAGGCATAATCCTCCAGGAGATCCAGCAGTGGATCAAGTCCAATCCCATCAATCCATTGGCCATGAGGGCTCTAATCTTGGCGTGAGCCGGCTCGTGCCTTGCACGTTCAGAAGTTGACAGCCGGCCGGGAAGCTCAGAAGTTGTCTTGAGCCGGGAGGGGCGGTAACCCGGCAACGGATGCTCACCCTCCGGGGAAGTATCCTTACAATAAAACCAAGTCTTATTCCAATCCTTTGGATGACTCGGCATCGGTACAAGACGGAAAGGTAATGTCCCGGCACCTCTGAATCAATTCCACCAAGTTCTAAGCTTGGGCCGGCCTTCACTTCAGTTTGCCGATTCGCATAAAAGAATTCCCGAAAGAGACTCACAGACGGCTTAGTTTGCAGATAGACCTCACTGAGCACTTGGAAGTTGCATATGTTTGAGACGGAGTTGGGGGCAAGGTCTTGAGGATGCAGCTTGTAAAAATGAAGGATGTCCTAAAATAATTTTGAGCCGGGGGTACGAATCCACATTCAATATGATCCGAAAAAACAACTACCTCGCCCTCCTAAGGAACGGGCTTCAGTTCATTACCCGGAACCCGCCAATGGATGACCTCTTTGGCAGGAAGGGTGCCCGCGTGAACAAAGTCCATCAGGAACTCTTCGGTGATGCAAGAGCCGACTCAATTGCAGGAGTTGGATGCACGAGACATGGCGGCGGTTTAAAACTGTGCAAAGTAACCATATACGGTGAGTCGAGAAATGGCAAATATGTATGGGCGGCTTAAAATCTTAAGACCTTAAGGGTGAGATGCCAAGATCCGGCTGGTGAGAGCCGGACCAGCACGACGGGTCAACATCACGAAAGGACATAATGAAATTTGGCGAAGTGCTGAAAACAGGTTTTGCAAAGTATAGCTAAGATTGCAGATCTACAAAAACAAAGGAAATGTTTCTATTTCCAGACCTAGAGACGAACTGGTGAAAATAGAGAAAGTCTGAAACGACGGACGGGGCTACGGTGAATCTAAGTAGCATTAATATCGGTCTCCTACCTAGTGGCGCCATGGGGACAGGATATGGTCAAGGATTCATGTGTTAAATATGGCTGGCATTGATGGGAGTCCGAGTTCTGAGCAGCGGCAGCGGAGCTCCATGAAAACCCTACTGGAACAGTTATGGATCTAGGGGAAGGAGGACTCACCGGGGACGATGTGATGAACGTGGAAGGAGCTCTGGATCACGTCAGGTTGATGCAGCGGCCTTGTCGGTGGCGAGGAGGAGACGGCGTCGGGGCGGGATGCGCTGGAACGGAATCGTTTGAAGGAGAGAGATGAAGAACGAGCGAGAGAAGGCAAATGCTGCCCCTGGCGGTCCTATTTAATAGGAAAAAGGTGGAACAGGCGCGAAAATCCAGGCGTCGGATGTCGTTTGACCGAGGCGGATGCCTCGATTTACGGACTATTCATTTAATAAGAGAAGATTCGTTGCGTGCGTCAGAGGATCTTTTTTACAGATTTGACATGACGTCACGGCGGGTCATTTTCGGGCGACTTGCCGAGGAGTAAAAAGAAAGGCTGAAGTAAGCAAGCTCAAATCAACCTGGGGCCTAATGTTGGGGATATAACCCCATGAAGAGACCCGCCCTGAGGTCTCCGGGTCTCACCAGGCGGCTCGTACGCCAGCCCAAGAGTGAGCCGTGAAGACTTAAGGCCCAAGATGCTTGGTGGCTTGATAGGATGGGACGGAATGTGGCCCGGACGGAGAAGACCCGGGCGTGTAACCCGCCCGGGGACAACTTGGTCAGGAAAAGGCAAGAGAAGGTAGAGGTAGACTTGGACGTATGATGAGAGTCGGTTACAACTTGTATGACCCGTGGTCTTGACCTCCTATATAAAGGCAAGACCCAGGGCGACTTAGGGATCAGGCTATCGAGGACTAGGTCATGCAATAGCTCCCTTGTAATCGATACATCAAGCAATACAAGCACAAGCAGGACGTAGGCTATTACCTCGACTTAGGGGCTGAACCTGGGTAAACTCGTGTCCTTCGTCCCAACCAACCCCTTTGAGTCCATCACCTTAGTAATGGCCTCGAATCCAAGTCCGTTCACCCGGACATCTGCCGTGATAAAACCACGACAAATAAGTTACTAGCCCGCTCCATCATACTGAAAACGGGGTCTTTAGTCATCTTGCCCAAGAGGCATGGTCCGCATGTTTCAACCGATTCGAAACTGAATGAGTCCAAAGATCCATCAACATGGCCTTTCTTCATGCGATTTATACCAATATGACATTTAGCGGCAGTGCCACAGGTATGTGGTACTATCATTATTAACTTTGCATCTTTTGGCATCAACGTTATGAACATGTGTATTACTACAATCAAGTTTCAACAAACCATTCTCATTGGGTGCATGACCATTGAAGGTATTATTCATGTAAATAGAATAGCCATTATTTTCTCACTTAAATGAATAACCGTATTGCAATAAACACGATCTAATCATGTTCATGATTAACGCAAACACCAAATAACATTTATTTAGGTTTGTCACTAATCCCGAAGGTAGAGAGAGCATGTGATGTTGATCACATCAACCTTGGAAACATTTCCAACACACATCGTCAACTCACACTTAGCTAGTCTCCGTTTATTCTGTAGCTTTTATTTCGAGTTACTAACATTTAGCAACTGAACCTGTATCCAATACCCAGGTGCTACTAGGAGTACTAGCAAGGTACACATCAATAACACATATATAAAATATACTTATGTCGACGTTGCCAGACTTCTTGTCTACCAAGTATCTAGGGTTGTTCCACTTCAGCGACCGCTCTCCTCATAATAGAAGCACTTAGTCTCGGGTTTGGGTTCAACTTTGGGTTGCTTCACTGGAGCAGCAACTGACTTGCCATCCATGAAGTTTCCCTCCTTGCCCTTTCCCTTCTTGAAACTAGTGGTTTTACTAACCATCAACACTTGATGCTCCTTCTTGATCTCTACCTTCGCGGTGTGAAACATCGCGAACAGCTCAGGGATCATTATTTCCATCCCTCACATTTTATAGTTCATCATGAAGCTCTAGTAGCTTAGTGACAGTGACTTGGAAAACTATATCAATCACTTTCTTATCTGGAAAATCAACTCCCACTCGATTCAAGTGATTGTAGCACCCAGACAATCTGAGCACATTCTCAACGATTGAGCTATTCTCCTTCATCTTGTAGGCAAAGAATCTTGTTGGAGATCTCATATCTCACAACACGGGCACGAGCCTGAGATCCCAATTTCAGCTCTTAGAACATCGCATATGTTTCGTGACGTTCAAAACATTCTGGAGCCTCAATTCTAAGCCGTAATGCATGATGCACTAAACTATCAAGTAGTCATCAGAACATGCCTGTCATATGTTCACAACATCTACACACAACGCTAGAGGGGGTGGCGCACCAAGCGGTGCATTAAGGACATAGTCCTTCTATGCAGCAATGAGGACAATCCTCAGATCACGGACCCAGTCCGCAGTATTGCTACCATCATCTTTCAACTTTATTTCTCTAGGAACGTATAAAAATTTAAGGGAGCAACAATGTGAGCTAGTAATCTACAACATAATTTGCAAAGACACTACTGACTATGTTCATGATAATGAGTTCCATTAATCATATTACTTAAGAATTCCCACTCAAATTGACATCCCTTCGGTCATTCGAGTGATACATGATCCAAATTCACCAACTCAAGTCCGATAATCATGTGAGTTGAGGTGGTTTCAATGGTGAACATCATCATGTTGATCATATCTACTATATGACTCATGTTCGACCTTTCGGTCTCTTGTATTCCGAGGCCATGTCTGTACATGCTAGGCTCGTCAAGTTTAACCCGAGTGTTCCGCATGTGCAACTGGCTTGCACTCGTTGTATGTGAACATAGAGTCTATCACACCCGATCACCACGTGGTGTCTCGACATGACAAACTTTCGCAACGGTGCACACTCGAGGAGAACACAATTTATCTTGAAATTTAAGTGAGGGATCACCTTATAATGCTACTGTCTTCCTAAGAAAAACAAGGTGCATAAAATGATTAACATCACATGCAAATCATAAGTGACATGATATGGCCATGAACTTGTGCTTTTGATCTCCATGCTGAAAGCACCGGCATGATCCATCATCATGATCTCCATCATCATGATCTCCATCATCATGATCTCCATCATTGTGTTGCCATCAGGGTGGTCGTGCCCACCATGCTCATACTACTTTAGCTACCATTTAGCGATAAAGTAAAGCATTACATAGCGCTTAATGATTGACACGCAGGTCATACAATAATCAAAGACAACCCTATGGCTCCTACCGGTTGACATACTCATCGACATGCAAGTCATGACATTCTATACAATACATGTTCATCTCATACATCACATATATCTCATCATGTAATTGTCCGTATCACATCACAACATATCCTGCAAAAACAAGTTAGACGTCCTCTAATTGTTGTTGCAAGTTTTATGTGGCTGCTATGGATATCTAGCAAGAACAATTCTCACCTACGCAAAACCACAATGGTGATACATAAATTGCTTTTCAACCTTCTAAAGGACTTCCTTTGTCGAATCCGATCCAACTAAAGTAGGAGAAACAGACACCCGCCAGCCATCTTTGTGCAACGAAGTTACACGTCAGTCGATGGAACCGATCTCTCGTAAGCGTACGAGTAAGGTTGGTCCAGGCCCCTTCATCCCACAATACCGCTGAACCAAAACACGACCAAGGGAGGAAGAAATCTAAGCATCAACGCCCACAAACTCTTTGTGTTCTACTAGAGATCTCATCTACACATAGACCTAGCTCATGATGCCACTGTTAGGGAACGTTGCATCGGAAACAAAAATTTCCTACACACACGCAAGATCTATCCATGGTGATGAGCATCTACGAGAGGGAGAGTGGATCTACATACCCTTGTAGATCGCTAAGCGGGAAGCATTAAGAAATGCGGTTGATGTAGTCGAACGTCTTTGCGATCCAAATCGCCGAGCGTCCCGTGATCCCATCACAATCCATCTTGCGATTGTTGGAAATATGCCCTAGAGGCAATAATAAATTAGTTATTATCATATTTCCTTGTTCATGATAATCGTTTATTATCCATGCTATAATTGTATTGATCGGAGACTTAAATGCATGTGTGGATACATAGACAAAACCATGTCCCTAGTATGCCTCTAATGGACTAGCTCGTTGATCAAAGGATGGTTAAGGTTTCCTAGCCATGGACATGAGATGTCATTTGATAACGGGATCACATCATTAGGAGAATGATGTGATGGATAAGACCCAAACTACAAACATAGCATATGATCGTGTCAGTTTATTGCTACTGTTTTCTGCATGTCAAGTATATGTTCCTATGACCATGAGATCATGCAACTCACGGATATCGGAGGAGTGCCTTGTGTGTATCAAACGTCGCAACGTAACTGGGTGACTATAAAGGTGCTCTACAGGTATCTCCGATGGTGTTTGTTGAGTTGGCATGGATCGAGACTGGGATTTGTTACTCCGTGTGACGGAGAGGTATCTCAGGGCCCACTCGGTAATACAACATCACAACAAGCCTTGCAAGCAATGTGGCTAAGTGTTAGTCACGGGATCTTGTATTACGGAACGAGTAAAGAGACTTGCCAGTAACGAGGTTGAACTAGGTATGGAGATACCGACGATCGAATCTCGGGCAAGTAACATACCGAAGAACAAAGGGGACGTTATACGGGATTAACTAAATCCTTGACATAGAGGTTCGACCGAAAAAGATCTTCGTAGAATATGTAGGAACCAATGTGGATGTCCAGGTCCCTCCATTGGTTATTGACCGTAGAGGTGTCTCGGTCATGTCTACATAGTTCTCGAACCCGCAGGGTCTGCACACTTAAGGTTCGGTGACGTTTCGGTAGTGTAGAGTTATGTATGGTGGTGACCGAAGTTTGTTCGGAGTCCCGGATGAGATCCCGGACATCACGAGGAGCTCCGGAATGGTCCGGAGGTAAAGATTCATATATAGGAAGTCCCAGTTTGGTTTCCGGAAAAGTTTCGGGCTCATCGGTAGTGTACCGGGAGTATCGGTATTGTACCGGGAGTACCGGTAGTGTACCGGAGGACCTCCGGGAGGGGTATTTCGACCCCAAGAGGTCCATGGGCTGTGGGAGAATAATAACCAGCCCTTAGTGGGCTGGGAAAACAGCCACAAAGGCCCATGGCGTAGGAGAGAAAGTCCTAAAGCAAAAAGTGGAAAATCAGCCAATAGGAGGCAATCCTACTCCAACTAGGATTGGAGGTGAAGTAGGATTTCTTCCCACCTCCTATTTCGGCCGACCCAAAGGCCTTGGCTGCCTCTCCTCTCCTCTCCTCCTATATATACTAGTGGATTGGGTGGTTTTTGGATAGAATTTCCGGCCACGTGCTACCCGTTTCACCGGTGCACAGTTTCTCCTCTAGATCGGATTTCTGCAGCGCTTAGGCGAAGCCCTGCCGGAATTGCTCCACCACCACCATCACCGGAGCGCCGTCATGCTACCGGTGAACTCTCTCTCATCTCCACCTCCTCTTGCTGGATCAAGATGGTGGAGATCGTCATCAAGCTGCACGTGTGCTGAACGCGGAGGTGCCGTCCGTTCGGCGCTAGATCGGAAGGACCGTGATCGAGATCGCGAGACGGTTCGTGATGTGATCACGGAACGGATCGTGATGAGTTCGCGGGACAGATCGTGATCAAGATCGTGAGACGGATCGTGATGAGTTCACGGGACGGATCATGATGTGTTCGCGGGACGGTTCGTGATTGGATCGCGGGACGCTCGGCGATTTGGATCGCGAAGAAGTTCGACTACACCAACCGCGTTTCTTAACGCTTCCCGCTTAGCGATCTACAAGGGTACGTAGATCCACTCTCCCTCTCGTAGATGCTCATCACCATGGATAGGTTTGCGTGTGCGTAGGAAAATTTTTGTTTCCCATGCGACGTTCCCCAACAGTGGCATCATGAGCTAGGTTGATGGTTCGATGAGATCTCGAGTAGAACACAAAAGGTTTGTGGGCGTTGATGCTTAGATTGCTTCCTCCCTTGGTCGTATTTTGGTTCAGCGGGATTGTGAGATGAAGCGGCCCGGACCAACATTACTCGTACGCTTACGAGAGACCGGTTCCCTCGACGCAACTTGTTGCCTAGATGGCTTGCGGGTGACAGTTTCTCTCACTTTAGTTGGATCGGATTCGACAAAGGCGGTCCTTGAGAAGGTTGAAAAGCAAACTAGTGTATCACCGTTGTGGTTTATGCGTAGGTGAGAATCGTTCTTGCTAGATACCCATAGCAGCCACGTAAAACATGCAACAACAATTAGAGGACGTCTAACTTGTTTTTGCAGGGTATGTTGTGATGTGATATGGCCAATTACATGATGAGATATATGTGATGTATGAGATGATCATGTGATGTATAGAATTTCACGACTTGCATGTCGTTGAGTACGGCAACCGGCAGGAGCCATAGGGTTGTCTTTAATTATTGTATGACCTGCGTGTCAATCATTAAGCGCTATGTAATGCTTTACTTTATCGCTAAGCAGTAGCAATAGAAGTAGAAGCAGGGCTGGCGCCACAACCCCAATGGCAACACATTGATGGAGATCAAGATGATGGAGATCATGGTGTTGTGCCGGTGACGATGGAGATCATGCCGGTGTTTCGAAGATGGAGATCTTAAACACAAGTTCATGGCCATATCATGTCACTTATGAATTGCATGAGATGTTAATCCTTTTATGCACCTTGTTTTGCTTAGTACGGCGGTAGCATTATAAGGTGATCCCTCACTTGAATTTCAAGATGAACTGTGTTCTCCCCGAGTGTGCACCGTTGCGAAAGTTCGTCGTGTTGAGACACCACGTGATGATCGGGTGTGATAGACTCTACGTTCACATACAACGGGTGCAAGCCAGATTTGCACGCGCAGAACACTCGGGTTAAACTTGACGAGCCTAGCATGTACAGACATGGCCTCGGAACACGAGAGACCGAAAGGTCGAACATGAGTCATATAGTAGATATGATCAACATAATGATGTTCACCATTGCAGCCACCTCAACTCACGTGATGATCGGACTTGAGTTGGTGAATTTGGATCATGTATCACTCGAATGATCGGAGGGATGTCAATTTGAGTGGGAGTTCTTAAATAGTATGATTAATTGAACTCATTATCATGAACATAGTCAAAGTGTCTTTGCAAATTATGTTGTAGATTACTAGCTCGCGTTGTGGCTCCCTTGTATTTTTATATGTTCCTAGAGAAATAGAATTGAAAGATGTTGGTAGCAATATTGCGGACTGGGTCCGTGATCTGAGGATTGTCCTCATTGCTGCACAGAAGGCTTATGTCCTTAATGCACCGCTCGGTGCGCCACCCCCTCTAGCGTCGTCTATAGATGTTGTGAACATCTGACAGGCACGTTTCGATGACTACTTGATAGTTTTGTGCGTCATGCATTACGGCTTAGAATTGAGGCTCCGAAACGTTTTGAACGTCACGGAACATATGAGATGTTCTAGGGGCAGAGATTGTGATCTCAGGCTCGTGCCTGTGTTGCGAGATATGAGATCTCCAACAAGATTCTTTGCCTGTAAGATGAAGGAGAATAGCTCAATCGTTGAGCATGTACTCAGATTGTCTGGGTACTACAATCGCTTGAATCAAGTGGGAGTTGATCTTCCAGATAAGATAGTGATTGATATAGTTCTCCAAGTCACTGTCACTAAAGCTACTAGAACTTAAGTGATGAACTATAATACACCAGGGATAGAAGTATTGATCCCTGAGCTGTTCGCGATGTTTGACACCGCGAAGGTAGAAATCAAGAAGGAGCGTCAAGTGTTGATGGTTAATCAAACCACTAGTTTCGAAAAGGGCAAGATCAAGGAGGGAAACTTCATGGATAGCAAGTCAGTTGCTGCTCCAGTGAAGCAACCCAAAGTTGAACTCAAACCCGAGACTAAGTGCTTCTATTATGAGGTGAGAGGTCGCTGAAGCGGAACAACCCTAGATACTTGGTAGATAAGAAGGCTGGCAACATTGATAGAAGTATATTTGATATACGAGTTACTAATGTGTACCTTGCTAGTACTCTTAGTAGCACCTGGGTATTGGATACCGGTTCGGTTGCTAAATGTTAGTAACTCGAAATAAAAGCTACGGAATAAACGGAGAACTAGCTAAGGGTGAGGTGACGATATGTGTTGGAAGTGTTTCCAAGGTTGATGTGATCAACATCGCACGCTCTCTCTACCTTCAGGATTAGTGACGAACCTAAATAAATGTTATTTGGTGTTTTGCGTTGAGCATGAACATGATTAGATCATGTTTATTGCAATACGGTTATTCATTTAAGTTAGAGAATAATGGTTATTCTGTTTACATGAATAATACCTTCAATGGTCATGCACCCAGTGAGAATGGTTTGTTGAAATCTTGATCGTAGTATTACACATGTTCATAACATTGATGTCAAAAGATACAAAGTTAATAATGATAGTACCACATACTTGTGGCACTGCCGCTAAATGTCATATTGGTATAAAGCGCATGTAGAAACTCCATGCTGATGGATATTTGGACTCATTCGATTTCGAATCGGTTGAGACATGCGAACCATGCCTCTTGGGCAAGATGACTAAAGGACCCCGTTGGATGGAGCGGGCAAGTGATTCATTGGAAATGATACATGTTGATGTATGCAATCTAGTGAGTCTTGTAGTGTGCAGTGGATATCGTTATTTTCTTACCTTCACTGATGATTTGAGTAGATATAGTGTATATTTACTTAATGAAACACAAGTCTGAATCGTTTGAAAGGTTCAAGCAAATTCAGAGTGAAGTTTAAAGATCATCGTGACAAGAAGATAAAAATGACTGCGATATGATCGTGGAGGTGAATATCTGAGTCACGAGTTTGGCATACAACTTAAGACAATGTGAAAGTTGTTTCACAACTAAACGCCACCTGGAACACCATAGTGTGATGGTGTGTCCGAACATCATAGTTATGCTCTATTGGACATGGTGCGTGCTATGATGTCTCTTGTCGTTTTACTACTATAATTTTGGGGTTATGCATTAGAGACAACTACATTCACTTTAAATAGGGCACCATCTAAATCCGTTGAGATGACACCATATGAATTATGGTTTGATAGAAACCTAAGCTGTCGTTTCTTAATACTTGGGGCTGCGGCACTTGTGTGAAAAATGTTTTCACCTAATGAGGTCGAACCCAAGGCGGACAAATGCATCTTCATAGAATACCCTAAGATCAGTTGGGTGAACCTTCTATCTCAGATCCGAGTGCAAAGTGGTTGTTACTAAAACGGATCCTTTCTCGAGGAAAGGTTTCTCTCGAAAGAATTGAGTGGGAGGAAGATAGAACTTGATGAGGTTGTTAAACCTTTGTTCAACCAGAGAGTAGCGCAGCGCAGAAAGATGTTTCTGTGAAGCCTACGTTAGTTGAAGAGGAAGTTAATGATGATGATCATGAAGCTTCAGGATCAAGTTACTATCGAACTTCGTGGGTCGACAAGGATGTGTACTGCTCCTAAGCGGTACGACAACCCTGTCTTCGAGGTCATGTTGTTGGACAGCGATGAACCTACGAGCTATGGAGAAGCGATGATGGGCCCGGATTCCGACAAATGGTTAGAGACCATGAAATCCGAGATAGGATCCATTTATGAAAACCAAGTATAGACTTTGGTAGACTTGCTCGTTAGACGGCAGGTCGTTGAGTACAAATGGACCTTTAGAATGAAGACAGACACTGATGGTGAATGTCACCATTTGTAAAGCTCGACTTGTTGCAAAGTTGTTTGTGACAAGTTCAAGGAGTTGACTGCGAGGAGGCTTTCTCACTCGTAGCGATGCTAAAAGTCTGTTGGAATTATGTTAGCAGTTGCTGCATTTTCAATTACGAAATCTGGCAGATGGATGTCAAAACGTCGTTTCCTTAACGGTTTACTTAAGGAAAGGTTGTATGTGATACAACCAGAAGGTTTTGTCAGTCCTAAGGATGCTAAAAGATGAGAGAGCTTCAGTGATCCTTCTATGGACTGAAGCAAGCATCTCGGAGTTGGAATATACACTTTGATGAGGTGATCAAAGTTTTTGTAGTTTATACAAAGTTTACGAGAAACTTGTATTTGCAATAAAGTGAATGGGAGCACTATAGAGTTTCTGATAAGTATATGTGGTTGACATATTGTTGATCGGAAATAATGTAGAATTTCTGGAAGGCATAAAAGGTTGTTTGAAAAGTGTTTTTCAAATGAAGACCTGGATAAAGCTACCTAATTGTTGAGCATCAAAATCTATAGAGATAGATCAAGATGCTTGATGAGACTTTCAATGAGTGCATACCTTGACAAGATTTTGAAAGAGTTCAAAATGGATCAGCCAGAGAAATAGTTCTCGTCTGATTTGTAAGGTGTGAAGTTGAGTGAGACTCAAAGCTCGACAACGGCAGAAGAAAGAGAAAGGATGAATGTCGTCCCCTATGCCTTAGCCATAGGCTCTATATTATGCCATGCTGTGTACCGCACCTATGTGTGCCTTGCCACGAGTCTGTCAGGGGGTACAAGAGTGGTCCAGGAGTGGATCACTGGACAGCGGTCGGAATTATCCTTAGTAACCAGAGGACTAAGGAAATGTTTCTTGATTATGGAGGTGATAAAGAGTTCGTCGTAAAGAGTTACGTCGATGCAAGCTTTAACACCTATCCAGATGACTAGTAGTAGCAATCTGGATACGTATAGTGGAGCAGCCATTTGGAAATAGTACCAAGTGGAGTGTGGTAGCAGTGTTTACGGTTTGACATAGAGATTTGCAAAGTACACACGGATCTGAATATCGCAGACCCGTTGACTATAAGACCTCTCTCACATGCAAAGCATGATCGAGCCCCAAAACTCATTGGGTGTTAGATTCATAACAATGCGAATCACATGGTGATGTGAACTAGATTATTGACTCTAGTGCAAGTGGGAGACTGTTGGAAATATGCCCTAGAGGCAATAATAAATTAGTTATTATCATATTTCCTTGTTCATGATAATCGTTTATTATCCATGCTATAATTGTATTGATCGGAGACTTAAATGCATGTGTGGATACATAGACAAAACCATGTCCCTAGTATGCCTCTAATGGACTAGCTCGTTGATCAAAGGATGGTTAAGGTTTCCTAGCCATGGACATGAGATGTCATTTGATAACGGGATCACATCATTAGGAGAATGATGTGATGGATAAGACCCAAACTACAAACATAGCATATGATCGTGTCAGTTTATTGCTACTGTTTTCTGCATGTCAAGTATATGTTCCTATGACCATGAGATCATGCAACTCACGGATATCGGAGGAGTGCCTTGTGTGTATCAAACGTCGCAACGTAACTGGGTGACTATAAAGGTGCTCTACAGGTATCTCCGATGGTGTTTGTTGAGTTGGCATGGATCGAGACTGGGATTTGTTACTCCGTGTGACGGAGAGGTATCTCAGGGCCCACTCGGTAATACAACATCACAACAAGCCTTGCAAGCAATGTGGCTAAGTGTTAGTCACGGGATCTTGTATTACGGAACGAGTAAAGAGACTTGCCAGTAACGAGGTTGAACTAGGTATGGAGATACCGACGATCGAATCTCGGGCAAGTAACATACCGAAGAACAAAGGGGACGTTATACGGGATTAACTAAATCCTTGACATAGAGGTTCGACCGAAAAAGATCTTCGTAGAATATGTAGGAACCAATGTGGATGTCCAGGTCCCTCCATTGGTTATTGACCGTAGAGGTGTCTCGGTCATGTCTACATAGTTCTCGAACCCGCAGGGTCTGCACACTTAAGGTTCGGTGACGTTTCGGTAGTGTAGAGTTATGTATGGTGGTGACCGAAGTTTGTTCGGAGTCCCGGATGAGATCCCGGACATCACGAGGAGCTCCGGAATGGTCCGGAGGTAAAGATTCATATATAGGAAGTCCCAGTTTGGTTTCCGGAAAAGTTTCGGGCTCATCGGTAGTGTACCGGGAGTATCGGTATTGTACCGGGAGTACCGGTAGTGTACCGGAGGACCTCCGGGAGGGGTATTTCGACCCCAAGAGGTCCATGGGCTGTGGGAGAATAATAACCAGCCCTTAGTGGGCTGGGAAAACAGCCACAAAGGCCCATGGCGTAGGAGAGAAAGTCCTAAAGCAAAAAGTGGAAAATCAGCCAATAGGAGGCAATCCTACTCCAACTAGGATTGGAGGTGAAGTAGGATTTCTTCCCACCTCCTATTTCGGCCGACCCAAAGGCCTTGGCTGCCTCTCCTCTCCTCTCCTCCTATATATACTAGTGGATTGGGTGGTTTTTGGATAGAATTTCCGGCCACGTGCTACCCGTTTCACCGGTGCACAGTTTCTCCTCTAGATCGGATTTCTGCAGCGCTTAGGCGAAGCCCTGCCGGAATTGCTCCACCACCACCATCACCGGAGCGCCGTCATGCTACCGGTGAACTCTCTCTCATCTCCACCTCCTCTTGCTGGATCAAGATGGTGGAGATCGTCATCAAGCTGCACGTGTGCTGAACGCGGAGGTGCCGTCCGTTCGGCGCTAGATCGGAAGGACCGTGATCGAGATCGCGAGACGGTTCGTGATGTGATCACGGAACGGATCGTGATGAGTTCGCGGGACAGATCGTGATCAAGATCGTGAGACGGATCGTGATGAGTTCACGGGACGGATCATGATGTGTTCGCGGGACGGTTCGTGATTGGATCGCGGGACGCTCGGCGATTTGGATCGCGAAGAAGTTCGACTACACCAACCGCGTTTCTTAACGCTTCCCGCTTAGCGATCTACAAGGGTACGTAGATCCACTCTCCCTCTCGTAGATGCTCATCACCATGGATAGGTTTGCGTGTGCGTAGGAAAATTTTTGTTTCCCATGCGACGTTCCCCAACAGCGATCCCATCACAAATCGTCTCGCCATCTTGATCACGGTCCTTCCGATCTAGTGCCGAACGGACGGCACCTCCGCGTTCAGCACACGTACAGCTTGATGACAATCTCCACCTTCTTGATCCAGCAAGAGGAAGCGGAGAGGTAGATGAGTTCTCCGTCAATGCGACGATGTTGCGGCGATGGTGGTGGAGCTATTCCAGTAGGGCTTCGCCTAAGCACCGCTGAAACCAATCTAGAGGAGAAACTACGATCTAGAGAAGAGGGCAGCACGTGGCTGTTTTTCTGTGTCTCAACACCCTCAAAACCTCTAGTATATATAGGAGGAGGGAGGGAGGAGGCTTGGCGCACAAGGGGCCAGCCCTTGGCCTTGTGCAAGGAGGAGAGGAGGATTCCTCCTCCAATCCTAGTAGGATTAGGACTCCTCCTTCCCACTTTGCCTTTTTTCCTTCTCCTTCCACTCCAGCTGCATGGGCCTCTTGTGGGATTTAGGCCAGCCCACTAAGGTCTGGTATACCTATTCCCACAGCCCATGTAGCCTCTTGGGTCGAAATACCCCTCCCGATGGTCCCCCGGCACCCTCCCGGAACTCCCGGTACACTACCGATGAGCCCGAAACTTTTCCGATGACCAAAACAGGACTTCCTATATATCAATCTTTACCTCCGGACCATTTCGGAGCTCCTCGTGATGTCCAGGATCTCATACGGGACTCCAAACAACCTTCGGTCACCACCATACATAACTCTATACTACCGAAACGTCACCGAACCTTAAGTGTGCAGACCCTGCGGGTTCGAGAATTATATAGACATGACTGAGACACCTCTACGGTCAATAACCAATAGCGAGACCTGGATGGCAATATTGGTTCCTACATATTCTACGAAGATCTTTATCGGTCGAACCTCTATGTCAAGGATTCAGTTTATAGTCGACATCTCCATACCTAGTTTAATCTCGTTGCCGACAAGTCTCTTTACTCATTCCATAACACAAGATCCCGTGCCTAACACTTAGTCACATTGCTTGCAAGGCTTATTGTCATGTTGTATTACCGAGTGGGCCCTGAGATACCTCTCCGTCACATGGAGCAACAAATCCCAGTCTTGATCCATGACAACCCAACAAACACCCTCGGAGATACCTGTAGAGCACCTTTATAGTCACCCAGTTACATTGCGACGTTTGATACACACAAGGTACTCCTCCGGTGTCAGTGAGTTTCATGATCTCATGGTCATAGGAACAAATACTTGACATGCAGAAAACAGTAGCGATAAACTGACACAATCATATGCTACGTTTATAGTTTGGGTCTTGTCCATCACATCATTCTCCTAATGATGTGATCCCGTTATCAAATGACATCTCATGTCCATGACTAGGAAACCATAGCCATCTTTGATCAACGAGCTAGTCTATTAGAGGCATACTAGGGACATGGTGTTGTCTATGTATCCACACATGTATCTGAGTTTCCGATCAATACAATTATAGCATGGATAATAAACGATTATCATGAACAAGGAAATATGATAATAACCAATTTATTATTGCCTCTAGGGCATATTTCCAACAGATTCCTGCTCCCATAAATTGTTTGCTCACAAAATCCCTATGCCTAGGAAGTGGGTTAGACTTAAATGTGCTTGTCATGAGATTCATGATGCTCTTTTGCATGTTTCAATTATTATTGTTATACGAGCATCATTGAAATTATCATGCCTAGCTAAAAGGCATTAAAGAAAAGCGCTTGTTGGGAGAGAACCCAACACTTTTACTTTCTGTTTTCATGTGTTCACATGATTAATATACTGTATTAATCATGTGTTGTGTCTTATATTTCAATAAAGTGCCAAGTAAAGCCTTTGTGATAGTGTGGATACTTGCTTGTTTGATTCTGCGCAAAAACAGAAAGTTTTCCGCCCAGTATATGAATTATCTGATTTTACTGGAGCGTCAAACAATTCTGAAATTTTTACACAAACTTTTGTGCAAATTCCTGGATTTGTACTAATTTTCCAGATTTGTTTTAGTCAGGGAAGTTTGGTGATCATTCAGATCTTTACATGTTGTTCTGTTTTTGACAAATTCTGTTTTGCATGCATAGTTTGCTTGTTTCAAGTGTTCCTATAGCTTCTATTGAGTAATATAAATTGTGGGAATGATGTAATATAGTAGGTATTATTCGGGAACAATTATGAATCTTCCCTTGACAGTACCTAAGTGAATGATCTATATTTACTACACTAACCCATCTCACAAAGTTCTGTTAAGTTTTGTGTGATTGAAGTTTTCAAGTTTTGGGTGAGACACCGATTTGAGGATAATAAGGAGTGAAAAGAACCTAAGATTGGGGATGATCAAGGCACCCCCAAGTTAATATTCAAGGAAGAATTAAGCATCTAAGCTTGGGGATGCCTCGGAAGGCATCCCCTCTTTCGTCTTCAAGATTATCGGTATATCTTACTTGGAGCTATATTTTTATTCGTCACATAATATGTGTTTTTCTTGGAGCGTCATTATATTTTGCTAATTTCTGTTAGGTGATATTTATAATCTAGTTTTTCAATAAAAAGTTCCAAGAATTGCCTTTAGGATGCTTGAATTGCATGTTTGATGTGTCCGGTGTAAAAACAGAAACTTCTGCTGTAGTGTTTGAATTTTCATATTTTACTGGAACATTGAAAGTTTCTGAATTTTTTACACAGTATTTTCATATAAATTTATAGAATTTCCTAAATTTTCATAATTTTTAGAGTTACAGAAGTACACTGTTTGCATAAATTTCTATAGACTGTTCTGTTTCGACAAATTGCTGTCATAGTTTCGTTATCTACTTATCCTATAGTTTCCATAGCCTATATTGTGGAAATGATAGCATACAGTACCTAATGTATGAAAATTATTATGCAACTTGTCTTCGCAGTACATAAAGAGTTGATTTATTATTATGTGTACTAACCTATCTCACGAGTTCTTTTTGAGTTTTGTGTGGATGAAGTTTTTGAGAATAGGTGAAACCGTGGTATGAGAGGATTGAACGAGATACAAAAGCTCAAGCTTGGGGATTCCCAAGGCACCCCAAGTAAATATTTCAAAAAATCTCAAGCATCTAAGCTTGGGGATGCTACGCATCCCACCTCTCTTCATCAGCAATTATCGGTTAGCCTATGTTGAGCCTAAATTTTTATTTGTTCACATGATGCGTGCTATTCTTGGAGTGCTATTTTTCTTTTTCTTGCTATTTGAATATAATACTCAGATCTAAAAATCTTTATTGAGATAGATAGAGAGAGATAAAGTCCTTACATAGCTACTTAATTGTTTGACTACTCATTGATCTTCACTTATATGTTTTGGAGTAGTTTTGTCATTTACTTTCGTGCTTCACTTATATCCTATGAGTAAATGGTTGAATGAATAGAATATCATAAATCTGAAATTATACATGATTTATATGCTTATCACATTGGGAGTAATGACTTCACATATAAGAAGTATAGGTGGTAAAATTTATTGAAAGTTAGCAAACACCGCATAGGTCACTTGAACCATTCATGAAAGAATATTGAAGGAAGGGAGATTTCACATATAAATATACTATCTTGGACATCTTCTATGATTGTGAATACCCATTAATTATTTTCAAACTTGCGCAAATTAGTTGAAGTTGGACAAGGAAGACAATGTAATGAGCTATGCTTGGGTATATTTGTATAGAAGTTATATTTTTATGGATTCTCCAACATGTGGTGCTTGCTTCCACCTCATACTAGCCAAAACTCCCGCACCAAGTAGAAATACTACTTGTGCATCCAAACACCCTTAAACCCAAAGTTGTTCTATATGAGTCCACCATACCTACCTATATGCGGTATTTACCAGCCGTTCCAAGTAAATTTGCATGTGCCAAACTCTAAACCTTCAAATAATATTATGTTTTGTATGCCAGAATCGCTCATATAGTAACTAGTGGCTGTCAGTATCTTCCATGCTAGGTCGGTTATTCTCACGATATGTGTTGATTCACTATCATTCATGAGAAAGTGGCTGGTAATAGGGATTGCCAGTCCCAAAATCGAGGAAGAAAAATGCAAATAATTAAACAAAACTCCCCCAGAAATGTTGTTGGTATGGACGGTACCCTTGGATTCGGCTTGCCGTGGAGTGTGATTGATTGGTGGAGGGGGAGTAAAAACTTTACCATTCTGTTTGGGAACCACCTATAATGTATCTAGCATGGAAGATACCGAGATCTCTCGGTTGTTATGGTGACAATGAAAGCATACTGCCCAAAATTATTATTCATCTCTGTTTTAAAAGCTCGAGCTCTGACACCTTTGCAAATCAATGCTTCCCTCTGCGAAGGGCCTATCTTTTACTTTCTAGTACTTACCTTTATGCAAGAGTCGTGGTGATCTTTACCACTTCCTATATTTCGCCTTTTTCTCTTGGCAAGCGTCATGTGTTGGGGAAAGTGTTGGGGAACGTCGCATGGGAAACAAAAAATTTCCTACGCACACGCAAACCTATCCATGGTGATGAGCATCTACGAGAGGGAGAGTGGATCTACGTACCCTTGTAGATCGCTAAGCGGGAAGCGTTAAGAAACGCGGTTGGTGTAGTCGAACTTCTTCGCGATCCAAATCGCCGAGCGTCCCGCGATCCAATCACGAACCGTCCCGCGAACACATCATGATCCGTCCCGCGAACTCATCACGATCCGTCTCACGATCTTGATCACGATCTGTCCCACGAACTCATCACGATCCATTCCGTGATCACATCACGAACCGTCTCGCGATCTCGATCACGGTCCTTCCGATCTAGCGCCGAACGGACGGCACCTCCGCGTTCAGCACACGTGCAGCTTGATGACGATCTCAACATCTCGATCCAGCGAGAGGAGGTGGAGAGGAGAGAGAGTTCACCGGCAGCATGATAGTGCTCCGGTGATGGTGGTGGAGCAATTCCGGCAGGGCTTCACCTAAGCGCTGCAGAAAACCGATCTAGAGGAGAAACTATGCACCAGTGTAAGGGGTAGCACGTGGCAGGAAATTCTGTCC
This sequence comes from Hordeum marinum, assembly GCA_022496015.1. Lineage (NCBI taxonomy): Eukaryota > Viridiplantae > Streptophyta > Magnoliopsida > Poales > Poaceae > Hordeum > Hordeum marinum. The sequence continues at coordinate 60,283,307 of CM039677.1, forward strand.
AAAAACCACCCAATCCACTAGTATATATAGGAGGAGAGGAGAGGAGAGGCAGCCAAGGCCTTTGGGTCGGCCGAAATAGGAGGTGGGAAACAATCCTACTTCACCTCCAATCCTAGTTGGAGTAGGATTGCCTCCTATTGGCTGATTTTCCACTTTTTGCTTTAGGACTTTCTCTCCTGCGCCATGGGCCTTTGTGGCTGTTTTCCCAGCCCACTAAGGTCTGGTTATTATTATCCCACAGCCCATGGACCTCTTGGGGTCGAAATACCCCTCCCGGAGGCCTCCCGGTACACTACCGGCACTCCCGGTACACTACCGATGAGCCCGAAACTTTTCCGGAAACCAAACTGGGACTTCCTATATACGAATCTTTACCTACGGACCATTCCGGAGCTCCTCTTGACGTCCGGGATCTCATCCGGGACTCCGAACAAACTTCGGTCACCACCATACATAACTCTACACTACCGAAACGTCACCGAACCTTAAGTGTGCAGACCCTGCGGGTTCGAGAACTATGTAGACATGACCGAGACACCTCTACGGTCAATAACCAATGGCGGGACCTGGACGTCCACATTGGTTCCTACATATTCTACGAAGATCTTTATCGGTCGAACCTCTATGTCAAGGACTTAGTTAATCCCGTATAACATTCCCTTTGTTCTTCGGTATGTTACTTGCCCGAGATTCGATCGTCGGTATCTCCATACCTAGTTCAACCTCGTTACTGGCAAGTTTCTTTACTCATTCCGTAATACAAGATCCCGTGACTAACACTTAGCCACATTGCTTGCAAGGCTTGCTGTGATGTTGTATTACCGAGTGGGCCCTGAGATACCTCTCCGTCACACGGAGTAACAAATCCCAGTCGCGATCCATGCCAACTCAAAAGACACCATCGGAGATACCTGTAGAGCACCTTTATAGTCACCCAGTTACGTTGCAACGTTTGATACACACAAGGCACTCCTCCGATATCCGTGAGTTGCATGATCTCATGGTCATAGGAACATATACTTGACATGCAGAAAACAGTAGCAACAAACTGACACGATCATATGCTATGTTTGAAGTTTGGGTCTTATCCATCACATCATTCTCCTAATGATGTGATCCCGTTATCAAATGACATCTCATGTCCATGGCTAGGAGACCTTAACCATCCTTTGATCAACCAGCTAGTCCATTAGAGGCATACTAGGGACATGGTTTTGTCTATGTATCCACACATGCATTTAAGTCTCCGATCAATACAATTATAGCATGGATAATAAACGATTATCATGAACAAGGAAATATGATAATAACTAATTTATTATTGCCTCTAGGGCATATTTCCAACAGAAAGATCCAAGAAAATATGTCCGTTCAAATATATTTGATCATGAATTATTATTGTTGACAATTATCTATATGATAAATAAGTTGGGAGGCGAAACATTAAGCCCCTATCTTTCTCTGTGTTCGATGGATGCTATTTGTTCTAAAAATATGATTTGAGTGCTAGCAATCATGGAAGACTATATTATTGTTGAGTATGTGGAATTTGCTAAATCAAAGCTCTTACATAGACCCTTCCTGAAAATAAGATGAATTGCAATTGTTTGGTGACTGAAAGCATAGTTTGTTAGTCTATACTTTAACACGTGGATAGCTTGTTATTCAATCATGAGAAGGTTTATGAGATGAGCTACTGTTTATGATATATAATGATGCTAGAAAAAGTGATTGGAATTATCATTGATCAAATTTATGCACTATGCTAGCATTCACACTTCATAAATTATTTCTTTTATCATTTACCTACTCGAGGACAAGCAGAAATTAAGCTTGGGGATGCTGATACGTCTCCAACGTATCTATAATTTATGAAGTATTCATGACATGTTTACAATAATTCTATATGATTTTGGTATGATTTTATTAGAACTAACTCGGACTGACGCTGTTTTCAGTAGAACTACCATCGTGTTGTTTTTGTGCAGAAATAAAAGTTCTCGGAATAAGCTGAAAATTTACAAAGAATATTTTTGGAAAATATAAAAAATACGGAGCATCAGAGTTGGGCCAAAAGGTTCCCGAGGAGGCCACAAGCCTCAGGGGCGTGGCCACCCCCCTGGCCGCAGCCACCAGGCTTGTGGGCCCCTCGGGGGTCCACTGACCCGCCTCTCAGATCTATAAATCGTCAAATATTCCAGAAACCCCAACGGAGAACCTAGATCGGGAGTTCCGCCGCTACAAACCTCTAGAGCCACGAAAAACCAATCAGGAGCCCGTTCCGGCACCCTGCCAGAGGGGGAAACCATCACCAGAGGCCATCTTCATCATCCCAATGCTCTCCATGACGAGGAGGGAGTAGTTCACCTTCGGGGCTAAGGGTATGTACCAGTAGCTATGTGTTTTATCTCTCTCTCTATCGTGTTCTTCAGGTGGCACAATCTTGATGTACCGCGAGCTTTGTTGATATGGATTGAATCATATGGAGTGTTTCCCCTCTCTATCTAGTTGTGGTGAATTGAGTTTTCCCTTTGAAGTTTACTTATCAGAGTGAGTCTTTAAGGATTTGAGAACACTTGATGTATGTCTTGCGATGGGATATCTGTGGTGATAATGGGATGTTCTATTGATACACTTGATGTATGTTTTGGTGATCAACTTGCGTGTTCCGTGACCTTGGGAATCTATGCATTGGGGTTGGCACACGTTCTTATCTTGACATTCCGGTAGAAACTTGGGGGCACCCCTTGAATTTCTTTGTGTTCGATTGAACATGATGAATCTAAAATTATGTGATACATATCGTATAATCAAGCCCATGGGTACTTGTGGTGACAATGGAGTATCTAGGTGACATTAGGGTTTTGGCTGATGTGTATCTTAAGGTGTTATTTTAGTACGAACTCTAGGGTTGTTTGTGACACTTATAGGGACAGCTCATAATATTGATTAGAAAAGATAACTTTGAGGTGGTTTCGTACCCTATAAATTCTTCATTAGTTCTCTGCTATTCGTGACTTTGGAGTGAACTCTTTGTCGCACGAGAGGTATTTACATATGATTCAACTATGCCAATAATGTTGAGAGAAATTGCACTAGTGAAAATATGGACCCTAGGCCTTGTTTCCAAGCATTTATACAACATTTTGCTCACTGTTTACTATTTGTTACCTTGCTGTTTTTATATTGAAGATTACAAAAACCTATATCTACCATCCATATTGCACTTTTATCACCATCTCTTCGCCGAACTAGTGCACCTATACAATTTACCATTGTATTGGGTGTGTTGGGGACACAAGAGACTCTTTGTTATTTGGTTGCATGGTTGTTTGAGAGAGACCATCTTCATCCTACACCTCCTGCGGATTGATAAACCTTAGGTCATCCACTTGAGGGAAAATTGCCATTGTCCTACAAAACTCTGCGCTTGGAGGCCCAACACGAGTCTACAAGAAGAAGGTTGTGTAGTAGACATCGGCGAGCACCTAGGGTTGCGCTAGCGTGCGAACCTCCATCCGTGACCATGGCGGGACGTGGGAATCCGCAAGGGCCAAGCCGGTTGCAGGGGCTGGCCGAGCGAATGCCACGCGCGGGCGCGGTGAGGGTCAGGGACGTGGTGGTAGAAACGGTCCCAACACAGGCGGTCATGATGGATATGGGACTGGCCACAACGCCGATGAGTATCATGCGAAGTGGCCGTTCTAGCATTGGAGTGATGACAGAGGAGGCCCAAGAAGCGGGCGGTGGTTTGATGGTGGTGGTAGGGGTTACGGTGCAAACAATTGGCATCGGAACTTCACGCCACCGACAGGGGACTTCATAGAGGGAGCTACGAGTTCTTCCTTTTGGTCGAACGGTGGCCATGGAGGCAGTGGCCATGGTTTTGGTCGCAAGCCTCCGCCTCGACGGACTGCGAGCAACAACGCGACGATGGAGGCGCCGCCTCAGGCTGATGGTGGAGCAGCCAAAGTGGACACTACCATGGCGATCCGCTGCCTACGGCCATGGCGTTGACAGTCAAGGCACTTGCGGCGGTTAGTATACCGACTGATACAGTGATTGAGGGAAAATACAAGAACAATGACAAGGGGTCTGACAAATCTGAAAGTATGCGGGCAAGCAAGGAGAAACTTTGTTGCTACAGGTGTGGGGTTCCCGGGTACTTTGTGATGGATTGCACGGCTGTGTTGTGCAATATCTGTCTCAAACCAGACCACAATGCAGCGGGTTGTCCGTTGCTCTTAGCCCCTAAACCCGCGGTTAATATTTACGGATTATGTCAGAGCAAGCTAATGTTTTTCGAGACTTCCTCCTCTAATATTGTTGCTATGCCACCTCACCTAGAGAACTTGAGGACTGGTTTGGTAACTGTTACACATGGGACTTTGACAGTTGAACGGGTTTCTCAACAACTAAGGAGACTAGTTTCTGAGTCATATCACTGGGCACCGGTCAGGCAGGATGATCAGGTGTTCCGAGTAGAGTTTCCAAGGAGGGAGGATCTGGAGCGTCTTTTGAAGTTTGGGGTCAGCAAAGTGGCTGGTAGCGACTGCATGCTAGAGTTTAATGAATGCAAAAAACCGGAGCCAAAAGAATCGCCTCTTGAGAAGGTATGGATCAGGTTCTCTGGTGTTCCTCAGTCACTACTTAATGATTTCCTTGTTGTCTGGAGTCTCGGTACTCTGCTTGGTAAGACGGATAAGGTGGATATGCGGTTCACACGAAAACATGGGATTGCGAGGTTGCTTGTTGGTGTGCTGGATCCCGAGTTCTTGCCAGACTTTGTTCCATGGTCTTATGATGGATTGCATTATGATCTGGACGTGGAGGTTGAGGAAGCACCACCGCGGGTAGATGATGATACGAATGACGATGTAGATATGATGGATGACGGTGATGATGGTGGAGACCATAAAAAAATGAAAAAACTGGTAATAATGATGAATTCTCAAAAAGCCATCAATCTCAACCCTCAAAATCTGCTACTTCGCCACATGAAAATGGTAAAGCTCCCTCATCGACACTAATGGCTCCTCTAGGTTTTGGCTCTTTTCACCCCGTGTTCGCGCCGAGCCGCCTGTGGGCGGGTGTCATGTGGAGATGGCTGATAGGTTTGCAGAAACGAGTTTGGGCGTTGCTAGGGGATGTGATAATCTGCCAGAAGGTAGCGAACTTATGGTGCATCAGGCGTCGCAGTCACGCCTGGTCGTTGATGGAGAATCAGGCCCAGGTGATTCCGGCCAAGAGGTTAGTGCGGCGGTTCTTTACCAGCCGCGATCTTCATCTGATGGGGAGGTAGGCTCCCAGCAGATTGAGCAGCAGGGCCATCCTGCCAGCCCGGGTATGGCAAGAGTCGATGGATCACTAAACCTTGCGTTATTGGCTTCGAGGGACGGCGACAGTCCAGTGCTAGAGGCTGCTGTCGAGAAGACGAACGCAGCTCACGGTCATTGCTCGGACGACGGTGGGAACGAGACACGTGGTCTTAAACCGTCCGAGACGTCCATGGAGGATGTCATCAGTTTCAAAGGAATTCTGTGGCACCCCGGCTCAGAGGAAACCGGAACGCCCCGTATTCCGGCCTAGGGACAAGTCTTCTGGAATACGACACTATTGGCATAGAACAAATCAGCTCTTTATTACTATGAATACGAATACGAGGGTCCATGGATTACATCGGCACGTCGAGACTACGCCTGCCCAGGGTAGCTCTATGCTAATAGCGGAACAACCTGAGGAAGCGGAGTAACCCTTGGCAGCGGAACCACATCGGCAGTGATGGACTCCACTCCGCAGGGACTCTGGCTGGAACACTTATCCTAGCTCGCGAACTCGGCATCATTGACAAGCAAGCAAACCTGACCTGCAAACTGGCATGATACGCAGGTGAGTACTTTTAATGTACTCGCAAGATCACGACAACCAAACAATGCAGCAAACAATAGCATGGCAATAAACATGTTAAATACTTAAGGGCTTCACTTACTGTTACCAATCATCAACTTACTCTTTTCCGGGTTGTCCCATAACCCTCGAAATACTCACTGAGTACTTCGACGAGTTTATCCATCATTATTACCAATATTACGGTTGACCACCTAGTGAGGTCTGGACGGGTTGTCCAATACCGTGGACGCGACTATTCGAATAGATTTTTACACTCTGCAGAGGTTGCGCACTTTACCCACACCATGAACCACCTGGCCTCGTGATCCCACTCGGGTGGACCAGCATTGCTCCAACGAAACCTGTCTGACCCGTGACTCTCTCATTGTACCACCGGCATTCATCCTCCCTCGGAGGCCTGCCCTGGGTGGCCCCTGTGTCCTCATGACACCTGCCACCGTCATGGCCAAACTAAACAATCCCAAACGGGGACCAAACTAAACTGTCCCAAACGGGGACGGGCCCATACAACTCAACTGGGCTCACAAGGTTATCGCCGCCTACCGGCTAGGGTAGTGCGCACGCATAACATTCCCTCGGGAGTGGTACCGATAAGGGAGCACGCGATCAGACCAAGTCAAGGTCGTCCCATACCGGCAAATGTGATTGCACGGATAAGCCCGGACAGGTGACTCGAGATCAACCCACTAAGTTCACTTGACAAACATAGTGGTTTATCACAATAGGCAACTAAGTTTTTAAATCAATTTACTTTGAATTATCACATAGCAAAGTAATGCAAGAAATTCAATTAAATCAGTAATGGTATTGAAATGCTTCATGGAATGGGTGTCCTGGCTTGCCTGGGGTGAGGGATCCACCGGGAAGAAGTGCGGAAAGGTCGCGGAAGGAGTTGCCGAAACAGTTCTCTCTCGGAGGGGGCTGTTTACGGGGAAGGGCAAAATGGTCATTTTCACTATGTGAACACATAATGAAAATTATACCAACATGATGGGCTCGAGGAGACGAAGAAGTGGGCTTTGGAATCACCTCAATCAGAGTTGTGGATAAAAAGATATCAGAACTTTTCTGCCAGGGACCAATCTGAAAATATACATATTAGCATCCAGGTTCCTGGGCAGTGCAGCCGGTCGCGTCTTCCGGAAAATACGCCTTCCCACGGCGAAAACGTATTTGCAGAAATACATTTCCACTTGCCACGTCATCAGGGCCGACGGAGTCAACACCTGAGGCCGACGGGTGGGGTCGCACGGGCGGTGGGGCCCGCCTGGTCAGTGTCTTCTCCCTCCTCGCTGTGCCCCAATCGAAACAGAGGAGGCAGGGGCGGGACAGCAATGCCGGCGGTGGCCTGGCCGGCTCAGGCCGCCTCCGGCCAAGTGGAGGCCATCGGAGGAAGCGCGGCGATGCGCCGCTCCCTCCTGGAGCAGCAGCAGTGCCGGAGAGGGGATGGAGCGACGACGGCTCGCGGAGGCCGGAAGTAGCGGCGGCAGCCAGATCTTGGGGCACGCGGCCACAGGGCCTCCGGCGATGAGGCGAGGGGGTGGGGAGGGTCTACATCGAGTGAGAAAGCTGCTGGAGAGGTCAGGTGTGGAGAGGAGGGCGATGAGATGCTTGGGAGAGGCACGGGGCCTTTTATAGCCGCAACGAGATCGCCGGATAAGCTCGGCCATGGTGGCGAGCTTAGACGCATACTAGAGCTTCGGGGCGACGTGGCTGGCTGCATGCGATATCGAGAGGCTTCACGGAGGGGTGAAGACGGCTCAGGCGAGGTCAGGAAGGGTCGGGAGCTCGCAGGCGACTGGACACGGCGGTGACAGCTTCTGTCGGTCACGGGCGCGGCTGCCGTACCGCGTAGGAGGGGATGCGAGAGGGGGAGACTTATCCAGGGAGGAAGACGACGAGGAGGGGGAGCTGTTGGACACGACGAGGCGTGTGGAACCGACGAGCAGAGGAGGGGCCCGAGCTAGCAAACACGCAACTCGTGTCCATGGCGTGCCAAGGCGGTGGTCACCGCGTGGACGTGGCATTGCCATGTACTCTGGTCAACCAAACCGTGTCTGCTCGATTAGTCGTTCATCAGATGGGGCCAAGAAGGAAAGAAACGAACACAGGGGCTCCTGAGATGACTGAAGCTAGCTCGAGTCCAAATCAACAACAAGGTGTTTGATGGGAGGTGAGGGAGATAGAGCAGGAACTAGACTCTGATAATTGGCTGGGAGCTATCACACACTAAGATGATCACTATTGAAAATTTTCAGCTCATTTAGATGGGGATGAATAGCTCTCGCAATTCAAAGGGCTCTATTGGAAAGAAAGGCTAATCTAGATGTGGCACTCACATATAGTGTTTCCTTGAGATGAAAATGGGCATTTGATAATGATTTGTTCATATGAGAGTGCCATAAAAATTTCATGCCATTTGGGTAAGCCAAAATGGTACTTCCTTCATAATGGACCTCTCTGACCAGAATCTTACAAAAATTCCTGAGGGAAAATGGCTATATAGATTGAGCCCAATTTTTTAGAGAGGGGTTATATGGATATGAGAATGCACTGGTAAAATTTTAGAAATTATGGAGCAACATAAAATATAGTTGCTTCACGATCCAAAATAATGACTAGAAACAAAGATTTGATGCTGTGGTCACATAGAAGATGGGATGATGCTCAAATCTTGAGGAGAGCCATTATTTGAGCATATAAAGATACTGGCCAAATTTCAACTCATTGGAATACTCTTAGCTAGCACTTTCTTCACAAAGCTTCCTCTGGATCAAAAACTTTGGAAATTTACCAAGAAATATTTACTAGCCAAATTGAGTTGAATTTTGTCATGTGGAAATTATCAAGATAATAAAGAGTTCCCAAAAAGTCTGGGAGCAATCAAGCAAAGATAAATGGCACTTGCTTCACAAAATGCCATCTGGGGCAGAATAGGAAAAGGAATATTGGTGAGATATTTTTGAACATGGAAAGGATAGGTTTTGACATATTTGAGGAACATATGAACCAAACAATTTATGAAAATTATTTGGGAATTTTAGGAATGGCATAAATGTGGGTTGCTTCACAACCCAGAGCAATCAGGGTTATTCCTTTAATAGAAAAAAGGAATATTCCCAAGAAAAGATTATTGGGACTGGTCCAATATGGAAATGGCAAGGTCTCAAGATGGTTTAGAGGTTGGCAAGCCACTAGGGAAAGGAATCAAGGGTGATCCTTCCAGGTTCCAAGACTACCAAGCCACAGAAAAGCAAAACCAGACCAAAATCAAAAGAAAAAAGAAATGGTTAAAATCCAGGGTGTTACAAGATTCAGATCCTTCTACTGGGGAGCGACGATTCAGTCATCGTATCGAGGGACAGCCTGATGCTGACAACATACAACCGAGGCATGCTATGAGGGCCGCTAAGCTTCGTGATATCGGGGCGAACATAGGTATGTCGATCAATAATGATTGTTCAATTCTTCATTTTTCTGAGCATGAAATCGTAGAGAAGGCTAATAATTTAGGAATCTCTTTGGGGAGTAATGAAAAAGAAATTGTGAAATCTGTTAATGACATTCTAGACTTAGAAGCATAGAGAGCCATGGAAATTATCACAAACCTAGCAGCAATTAAACCAATGGATGAGAGTGATATTAGTAACCTAGGTGCCACAAAATATAGAGTTTTTGTGAGGACCTAATGCAATAAGAGGGTGAGGAGGTGGAATAGGAAGAATTGGGATAACAGGGGCATATGTCCCCTTCGATGCCTAACAACCTTCCTCATAGTACATCCACTAATGATCACGACAATTTGATGCATGATAAACCTAAGAGACCTTGGAAGAGGAAGGTGTATCCTGTATCAGCGGTTTGGAGAAGCATGAGAGTCAACAAAAAGAAAAAAATCCATGATGAAATATGAGAGGAATCTTTTGGAATAGCAGAGGTCTATCGGACTTGGCTAAAATAAGTTTCCTTAGGGAAGCTTGACTTGAGCATAAGCTCGATTTTTTGACGTTGCAAGAAACAGGTAGAGACAACTTTACAACTCGATTTCTTAGCAACATCTTTGGAGGAGTTGAGTTTGATTGGCATTGCTTGCCACCAAGAGGTAGATCTGGTGGGATCCTTCTTGGTGTTAAGTGTGACACATTAGAGGTCTTAAGTGTCGTTTATGGTGAGTTTGTCGTCAAATTTCATGTAAGGTAGAAGATTGATGGCTTTAGATGGGCTCTGGTGGCTGTATATGGGGCGGCACAACCGGAGTTAAAATATGTTTTTTCTTGCTGATTTAGTGAGAATCTAAGGTAATGAAAGGCTTCCCATGCTGGTTAGGGGAGACTTTAACATCATAAGAACTAAAGAAGAAAAAAATAATGATAACTTCGATGGAAGATGGTCATTTATGTTCAATATGATTATTGAGAGTCTCGATTTGATGGAGATTGACCTCACTGGTAGACAATTCACTTGGGCTAACTCATTACCAATGCCAACATATGAGAAGTTGGATAGAGTTCTGAGTAGCATTGAGTGGGAACAGAAATACCCGCTTGTCACAATCCATGCCATGCAAAAGGGCAATTTCAGATCACACACCACTACTAGTCGATTCTGGGGAAGCGACACATGTAGGTAATAAAAATGCTTTCTATTTCGAATTAAGCTGATTCGAGAGAGAAGGATTCATGGATCTAATTGCCTCTGAATGGGCAAGAGATTATGGTGGATTTTCTAGTATGAACAGGTGGCAAAACAAGATTAGACACTTACGCCGGTTTCTGAGAGGCTGGGCAAAGAATCAATCTGGAATTTACAAAGTAGAAAAAGACAAACTTATCAAAATCATTAATGAGTTGGATGTGAAAGCTGAATATTCACTCCTAAGCACTTCAGATAGGGATTTTAAGACCGAGGCTGAGAAGAAGCTACAAATTCTTCTAAGAGAGGAGGAGATGAAATGGGCCCTACGAGCAAAGGTGTCGAAGGTAGTCCATGGAGATGATAACACGCACTTCTTTCACATGATTGCGAATGTCAAGCATAGGAAGAAGAAGATTATTCAGCTAGAGCAGGACAAGGGTACAATCATAGGGCAGGAGAACCTAAAATTGTACATTCCAGAGTATTATAAGAAGCTTTTTGGTGAACTGGAACACAATTTTGTCTCTCTTGATGAGAATGAAAATGGTGACATACCACAGCTCAGTTCGGATGAGAATGAGATTCTATCAACACCATTTACACAGAACGAGATTCTATCAGCACAAATGAAGCAAAACAAGGCACCAGGACCGGATGGGTTTCCAACCGAGTTTTATAAAAAGTGTTGGCATATTATAAAGGATGATCTTATGCCTATGTTTCATGATTTGTTTGATGGTCAGCTTCAGCTTTTTCACCTAAAATATGTAACAATAACGTTGTTGCCAAAAAAGTGGAAGCTATTCGCATTGAGCAGTTCAGGCCGATCTGCCTGCTCAATGTTAGTTTCAAAATCTTCACAAAGGTTGGCAGGAATAGGCTAACGCAGATAGCCCAGTTTGTTGTACAATTGACTCAGAGTGCCTTCATGCCAGGAAGACACATCCTATAGGGGGTTGTCATCTTACACGAAACACTGCATGAAATTAATAAAAAGAAACTTGATGGGGTTATCCTTAAGGTGGATTTCGAGAAGGCATATGACAAGGTCAAATGGCCATTCTTTCAACATGCATTATGTATGAAAGGGTTCAATGAATCCTGGAGGGATCAGGTGTCCTCTTTCATTCAACAAGGAAGTGTTGGGATTAAAGTCAATGATGACATAGGTCATTATTTTCAGACTCATCGGGGACTGAGACAGATTGATTCAATGTCCCCAGTGCCGTTAAACATAGTAGCGGATATGTTGGCAATCCTTATTGGCCGGGCTAAAGAGAATGGTCATGTAGGAGGGCTAGCCCCCACCTGGTGGAGGGGGGAGTGTCCATACTACAATATGCGGAATACAATAATTTTTATGGAACACGATCTTGCAAAAGCTAGAAAAATGAAGCTTGTGCTTTGCCTTTTTGAACAATTGTCTGGACTTAAAATCAACTTTAACAAAAGCGGGTTGTTCTGGTTTGGGCAAGCAAAGGAGGAACAAGACGCTTATAGGCAGCTATTTGGGTGTGAAATGGGCTCACTACCCTTTAGTTACCTAGGAATCCCCATTCATCATAGACGTTTGACGAATAGGGAATGGAAATGTATTGAGGATAGATTCGAAAAGAGACTAAGCTGCTGGAAGGGCAAGCTGATGTCTTATGGAGGAAGGCTGGTGCTGATAAACTCGGTGTTGTCAAGCCTGCCGATGTTTCTTCTATCTTTCTTTGAAATACCGGTGGGTTTATGGAAAAGAATAGATTTCTATCGATCTCGTTTCTTGTGGCAATGTGATGAGGCTAAGAAGAAATACAGACTAGCAAAGTGGAATATTATGTGCAGACCAAAAGACCAAGGGGGCTTAGGCATAGAGAATTTAGAGGTTAAAAATAGATGCCTGCTTAGCAAATTGTTATACAGGCTCTCTACTAAGACTGAAGGGATGTGGATACAAATTTTGAGAAATAAGTACTTACATTCTAAGTCTCTACTAAGACTGAAGGGATGTGGATACAAATTTTGAGAAATAAGTACTTACATTCTAAGTCTCTGGCTGAGGCCACTGCTCGCCCTAACGACTCTCCTTTTTGGAAAGGGTTAATGAAGGTGAAGGTAACTATCTTTCAGAGGGTCAATTTTTTAGTTGGTAATGGAACCACGACCAGATTCTGGGAGGACACATGGCTGGGGAATACGCCGCTAGCTTTGCAATATCCTACCCTCTATAATATTGCACAACGTAAGGAATATTACGTTGCGACAATATTTCAATGAATACCTCTAAATATCCAATTCAGACGAGCATTGGTGGGAGAACGATGGAATGCCTGGATACACTTGATCAGACGTTTGATTGATGTTGAACTGTTGGACCAGGTAGATTCCATTCACTCAAAATTAACTACATCTGGTAGGTTTACGTTGAAATCAATATACATCGATCTAATTAATTCTGGACCACTTTCGATATCTTTACATATTTGGAATATCAAGGTGCCGCTCATAATTAAAATTTTCATGTGGTTTATACAAAGGGGGTTGTGTTAACTAAAGATAATTTGATAAGACGACGATGGATAGGCAGTCCTAAATATTACTATTGTGATCAAAATGAAACAGTTAAAGACCTCTTTATTGATTGCCCATTGGCCAAATTATTATGGTGCACTGTACATATAACTTTTAACATTACTCAACTAACCAGCATTAACACGCTATTTGGGATGTGGCTCAATGGAGTAGACGGAACTATAGCGAATCATATCAGGATTGGAAGAAGTGCACTATTTTGGGCTATATGAAACACGAGAAATGATCTGATCTTTAATGGAAAAGGTATCCACAATTTTTTGCAGGTTATCTACAAAGTTGTAATACATGGCCGTTACTCAGCCATGTGGACTCCAGGAAACTTATGGCTATTGGGTGCAAACGGTGGGAGACAGTCGCTCGGGCTATCTTCAGACGGTTTGGATGACGAGCTATTAATAGACTAGGTGTATAGGCATCATAGTCTATTTGCTTCTTTTCGCCGAATGTGGCAGTTTATTTATGCTTGTGAGCGGTTTTTATCCAACTTCCTTAGGTACTTGAGAACTTAAGACCTGTTTGGTTATTTGCTTAATAAAATGGCTGCATGCATCGATTGATGCAGAGGTCGGGAATGTGATCCTCCTTTTCAAATATAATATATATATATATATATATATATATATATATATATATATATATCATGCTTTCTATTTTTTCTACCAAGGTTTTTAAAGGAAAGTATATAAAGCATATTTATTGTTCTATGAACTTACTAATAAGTTTTATCCCCATTTGAAGTTTTTTCTCATATGAAATATCAGGAGACAATAATCAGTATATGTATCATTTTCTTCTTATTTATCTCATTAGGTTTAAGAGAGTTTTAACAACATATCAAACAATTATTCTCTTCATATTTTTTCCACCACGTTTTTGAAGGAGTCTTCTAAAAAAGAAAATGATGAACATTCTCACAACAAACACATACTGAGAGGAATCTTTAGCAATATGATGCGTATTAGACTAGCATAGATTAGAAAAGAGTAATAAGGACTAAATATACCATAATAATCAATTAAGTCGACTGTAGTTACTCACGTTGTAATCTTGACTGCTATGTAAAGAAGGTATAAATACCCTGTTTTCAATCAATGAAATTAACTGTTTCATCATTTACTTTCATTTCTAAATAGTTTTCTCTATATGGGGATTTAGGCAGACATATCTGGCTAATTGAGCTACATAATAGTGTAATATAGTTCATTTGAAGTTCGTTGATGAATAAAATCAAGCACAAACACTTCCTCTTGTTTTCTCCCCTAATCCTAGATGGTCAGGGCAAACTTTCCCCTCCATACTTCATCAGCAAGCCTCTGGATTCGTATCCCCTCTGCCTGTCACTCCGCCGACCGGTGGTGGGAAGGGAAATCCCAGTGCCTCCGCTCTGGTTAGTTGTTTATTTTACGGGTTTTTAGTCCTCACAAGTGCGATGCTCGGGCGGATGATGACGTTTGGACGTAGTTGACGAAGCTCCGACGTAGATTGTGGCCATCTCATTGGGACGGTGAGGTTAGTGTTTCTTGCCATGTGGCGAGGTTTTATGTTAGATACTTTAGATCTATGCAAGAGTTGACTAGTGACGGTTGCGGTTCCATGACGATGGTCCTTAGGGCACATGTCCCAGCTGTTGTCGACACAAGTCAAACCGGCCCCAGTTGAGGAACGACAACAACGACATAATTCTGATGACAGTAGTGGTCATCCAATGGTCTTGAAGTTTCTACGTGATTTTATTATGTTTGAGATGTTTTATACTATCGATCAACTTTTATAATGTTTGATCCTTTTAGAGAAGGGAAAAGCTAACCATCATCCGACGGATCGCAGTGGTCGCGTCCGCAAACCTCCTCTAGATGACATGTGTCCAAGTAACATCCTGCATAGCGGTTCTGCAACAAGGACTGTGTTTTTGGAACATATACGATGTTGTAATAGTCTACGACAGGTCTATGTTTTGCAACAAAACCTCTATTGTGAAATTTGTTTGCAACAAGACATCGGTTTACAAAAAATTTACAACGAAACCTCAGTTGCCAAAATAATTCGCAACAAAACAATTGCTACCGAAATAATTTTGTAACAAGATCTAAGTTACAGAAATAATTCTACAACAAGCCATGTGTTGCAGACCCGTAATGATGAAGACGTACCTGTTTCGTCAATGCAGCAAATCTAACGTCTAGCGATCCGGCGGCAAACGCGTAGCATTGCCCGAGAAGGGAAAAGCTAAACTCTTTTCTTTTTGAAAAAAAAGCTAAACTCTTTCATGAACGAAATTTTACAGTTCCCTAAAAAAAGTTATCTTAGGGGAAATTCACCTGACCCAGCTCTCTGGCCTCCGTGACTCCAAAAAAGAAAAAGAAAAGGCTATCTGGCCTCCGCCGACTTCGCCCGGCGGCGGCGGCGTCCACTGAAGGCTTCACCCCCCCTCCCCCGATTCGATCGATGTGAGTTCTTCTTCCTGCAATCTCCTCCCGGTTTCTTTCTTCTTTTCTTTTCTCTTCTCTTCTCTTCTCGCGGAATCGAACCCTAGCTACAGTTTTATGATCTGCCCCCAAATCAAACCGTAACTGCATCTACTTGTTCAGCGCGGAGCCTAGCCGAGGTGGGAAGGAAGATCGATGGATGCTCCGGAGGCGATTCCCCAACGGTGAGACCTCCAATCACCCCCATCTCTTTCTATTCCCCTCAACAATTTCTTTCCTTTAGTCCGTTCCGCTGGATGCTGTGTGTTGGATGTTTTGCCCCGGCGGTTGCTTCAAGAAATTAACGCCAGTTTGCATTTTCGTTTTGTTGGCGGCAATGTCTCAGTGTCCATCCCAAGAAGAAACCATGTGTGGACGGCAAACAGCAGCAGCATCCCCAGACATCCATGGGCGGCACGATATCCGAGGTGCTTAACGACGACAACCTCCTCATCGAGATCCTCATCCGCGTCGGCTTCCCTACCACCCTCGTCCGCGCCGCCCTCGTCTGCGAGCGCTGGTACCACCATGCCTCAGACCGTGGGTTCCTCAGCCGTTTCCGCAAGCGCAACCCGCCCCGCCTCCTTGGCTTATACATTGACGTAAGGTGGACCGGGTTGGGGTTGTATGCTACTCCACACTTTGTCCCAATGCAGCCCCAGGACCCGGAGCTTGACACCGTTGTCCGCCGCGTAGCGAGCCATAGCTTCGACGCCTACGATGACGGAATATGGATCATGCACTGCCAGAATGGCAGCATCTTCACCCGGTACCGCGAAGGAAAAGTAGTGAGACATGGAGTTTATCGCCCATTGTGCCCTGAGAGAGGCATGGACTTCATCCCACCGCTACCAAGCGCCCAGAACCGCCTTCAAAAACTTCTTGGCGCAATCCTCTCCAAAGAAGAAGGCGATGGGTTGTCCTACATGTATGTGTTGGCGGAGTTTACCGGGCAAACAAAAACTTTCAAGGTGCGCGTGTATATGTTGCAAGGCGGCGTCTGGTGCATGCATACGTCGGCCACAACACAACTCCCTCATACGCCGCCGGCACTGAAAGCTGTGCTTGTTGATGATAAAATTTATATGGCGGATGTCTTCAGTAATGACATTATTGTCTTGGATTTGGCAACCTCGAGTTTTTCTAGAATTCTGCTCCCACAAGGAGTGAAGTATCACACTCTTCACACTATCTTGTCCCGGGCTGATGATGCTTCCAGTCTATATCTCATCCATGTCCATGTCATGGAGCGTCAACTTTGCATCTGGCTCCACAAGGGGAACAACTGGTTGCTGGTTGATACCCTTTGTTTGCATCAGATGTGGGCTAATTTGAGGATGCGAGACCACACGCTCGAGGACGAGGATATTGGTTACGCCTATATAAGCCAGGTGGGGGATAATGTTCAGTTTGTGTTCTTGAAGACAATATGTGGATGCATACTCTATCTGGACATTACTAGCAGGACACTACATAAAGTGCATGGGCTGACAGAAAAGGATCGACATTTCAGTGTCATCTATCCTTTTATGATGATTTGGCCGCCCATATTCCCTGTGCTCAAGGATGATCACGTAAGGTTTGCCCTTTGGCCTTTACATGATCTATGTATTACTCTTGTTGAGGTTAATTTGTTTTGCACAGAAATTTCTATACTGCGGGTAATACCTCTGTATTAAGTTTACTCTCTACCTTCTGTGTACCTAACATGATTTATTCGAATCACATGTGGAAGCTTAAAGTTTGTTATGTTTTTCATTTAATACTTATCCTTGCATGATAAAAATATCTCGATATCAGTCATCTATTCATAACAGCATGTATTTACTTTCTAGTCCAAAAATTGTACGAATTCATTAGTTTCTAATGTACCAAGTAATTAGTCAATTGTCAAAGGTTTCTCAATATGTGCATATTTTGTTTGGCCCATTGAGAGTAAATGGTACAAGCTCTCTCGACAATAATTTTGGATGAACGCATTTTCTGTGAACATTCAAACAGTTTTAATATCCTTTGCGTTTCATTGCATTGAAAAGGTAGGGTTTTGATACAATCCTCCTAGGAGGTCAGGTACAAGCAAGAGAATAAAGAAATTAATGCACGTCCCATGTGGATGGCAGAACGACGCGTAGGCCGCGTGCGCCGGCTCTTGCCCACTGTTCGGACATTGTCTTGGCAAAAGATTATGATCAGTCTTTCTTCCTGTCTGGGGCTTTATTTTTTACTGCCCTTCACAAATGCTACTCTCCTTTCCAATCGAGTTACATCATATATAATTGATTCAAATTCTGCTTGAATGGGCCTTCTTTTTTTCTGGTAGGCAGGGGAGTAGGGTGGAAATGGGTCAACCTGAAACTGTAAGTACATGAGATCTGCTGGTGTACAATGTTGGTTGAGCAGGTGAAGTTAATCTATGTGCATATATTTTTTGCTTGCTTACCAATTTAAAACGTGATGTGTGATACATTGTTTTAGGCTTCCATTGCATGAATTCGATTAATTCCTAAACTGTTTAGTTATTACATTTCCAAAACAAAACCTGTCTTTGAGTTGCATGTCGGATGTGTCTACTCTGTGCTCCGCGGAGGTATGATAGTACAACTAATTGTTCTTCTGCTGCTAGGATGATGCTTGTTTTGTGTAGGTATGTTTCTTTATCGTGAAACAGTTTCAATAGATGTTTTTATTATTTGAGTTATCATAGAGGAGAAACATTCGTAATAGGGGTGTCCCCTGTCCATGAGTGCATGGTCGGCGAGATGAGAAGCACAATGGGGAATGAAGGATAGCTAAGAGAACCTAGAGGGACAGGGGTTATCCTATGAACTGTGGTCGTCAAGCTAATATACCTCAGAGTATCAATCCTTTGTATGTTTGGAATTTTGTTGTATAACAGAATCGATGTGTCATGTCTGTATGCTGAAGCATGCTGTCTCTCACATGGATTTCAATTATGAATCGTTTGCTCATGGTTATGTATGCTTTCCATTTCATATGACCCGTATATGACAAGTAGTGTATAATAATTGAATCTAAAAACTATGGTACCTGGCTGCGGTTTTACCTTCTATGTCCCGCTTGTAGTTTGGGAGGGATATCAAGGGTCAGGGCATTGATTATATGAACAGTTCTATCGTTTTGACTTTGGGGTTGTAGAACTACTTCTCACTTCTCCAGATCCTTGTCATGCTCAATTATATATGTCCATCCTGATCCTTGTTCTGTGTTGCTTTGAACAGGGGTGCCATGTGAAGAAAAAGGGATATCCGGAAGGTCTTTAGATCACAGTTCTTTTCTGGCAAAGCCTATCTTAGCGTGCACAAACTTTGTTTTGAGTCAGTCACAAGTTTATTGGGTAGTACTGGATCAGGATGTTATGTATATGCGTAACTGGATCAGTTCTGGATCAGTTGCTGCTCTGCCCTGTTCGTAAGAATCCTTGTATGTTTATGCTTGAAAACCTGTCTATGTCCAGAGCCCGATCTATCTGTGTCGCCGTACGTCTTCTCCATTTTCAGATTATGTTCTGTTTAACAATGTGCAGCTCGGATATTTATGGGTGACATTTTGCACCTGGCAACTCAGTATGCGTGATGGATTGCGCTAAATATATGATCCTTCTCCATCTGAAGAGCTTCTGTTAAGCTGATGCGCTGCCTCGAGTCTTGGTGCACACTACCCCTCTCTTGCTTGTTCACTTCACCCTCAACTCTCCGAGGAGCTATTTTTGCTTTTCGTAACAAAAAGTTCGAGTAGTGAAGTGAAAAAGCAGTCAATCTTTCTTTCATCATTCTTAGCTCCTCGAGCTTGCACCCGCTCGACATCTTTTTCATTGTTTTCTTACCGCACCCTAAACTCTCCGAGCTATTTCTGCTATTTCTAACAAAAAGTTTGAGTGGTGAAGTGAAAAAGGGTCAAGCTTTCTTCCATCCTTCCTAGTCCCCTGAGCTTGCACACGTTCGATGCCTTTTTCATTGTCCGTTCTGAGGTGGATTCGAACATGAGAAGTATCCCTTGATGTCACAAATAAACATTTCAAGTGTCCAGAAAGCTAGCGTAGTCATTGATAATTCGTTCGGTTTCAGGAATGCAAGACTAAGATCCATAAAGGAGAACTTTGCCTACTTTAGTTTTTTATCTTCCAGAGAAATTTATCTCATCAAGGTTCATTCTAGGAATTACACAAAATAGCCCTCTTCAACTTTGGAGCTTGTTGATCCCCTCTCGATCTCCTCTGCCTCCCTCCCGACAGGTGGCGGTCCCCCAAGCGCTCCTCTTCCTTCCGGCGACGATGGTCATCCTTGTCCTGTCCCGAGCTCAGCTTAGCCTTGCCTCAGAGCTCCTGTCCCTCCAGTTGTCTTCCTCCTTGACCTAGGTTAGCCTCTGCCACTGTTAAAGAAAAAGGGTTGGCCTCTACCCGGGCAGCCCAACTCTCGAGTATTATGTTTATACCAAGAATTTTTCATGAAAAAATGATTTTTTATATGAAAGCGTAGCATCTGAGTAAGAAAATATTGAATTGCTTTTTATAATCTGTTTTGTCGTGTTGTAGTTAGGGCTGCAATAAATGTACGAGGCTCGTGAGTTGCTCGAGATTTATTCGTATTTTGGCTCGATTCGAGACCGACTCGAAAATAAATAAGTTAAGTATGAACATTTTATGTAGCTCGATTGAGAAATGAGATGATTTTGAGGAAATATTGGCTCACTCGATTTAAGCTCGATAGCTCGATATCATAATTTTGATATATATTAAAAAGAAATGGGATAATTTGTTACCATATAGATAGTAAATACAGAATTATAACCATATATGTTATGTATGATTTTTCTCCATTTCACCTACTACTAAACATGGAAACTTAATTAAGTACGGAGAAATTTTTAGCCCATATATGGTATCTGGTCCGCCATGTGGTAGATGTCATGTTATTTTTCTAAAGTTTGAGAGCATATGCACATTCGTTTTCCTCTTCTTTCTAGTTTATTCATGATCTCTTGCTATTAAATATCAGCCTTTGTTTGTCAAGTTGAATTATAATGGTTTCTTACGTTGTGTAGTGGCATACCTTGTTTGAAAATGTATCTTACTTTATTACAAATATCACCTTATTTAGCTTGAAATTAATTCGAGATTGTTACAAGCTGAGCACGATTCACTTTTTATAGCTCAACTTGAGCTTTGCTCGGTTTGAGCTCGCTCGAACTTTAGCATAAGTTGAGCAGAGCCTAATCCAACTCGTTCGAACTTGACTTGTTCACAGCTCTAGTTGTAGTTATTCCCTGAGTGCTTAAGAAGGCCATGTTCATTGGTAATCAGGTATGCATATTTTCTCTTGAGCTATCTTGTTATCTTATTACTTCTTAACACAAACCCAGCTCACTCGATTCTCCTCAGCAGACTAACGCCCACTTGAAAATTGGAATGGGTGTAAATTATACACCTATCTTACTTTTACAGGTGTGTATCACCGACCATATGTGATTTCCATCCGGAAAGAAAACGACCGATTGAGGTCTGTTTCTTTTTACAGGTGTAAAAGTATGGAAAACGACAGTCCAATTAGGCCCTAAGTATTTGTAATCTTTGAAAGTGTTCTGTTATGGCATCATATGAACACGCACACTAGACAAAGCTTTTGCTTCTTTTGGCCCAGCAATACAACTCAGGGCTTCTCGTTTCCATGACGAGGCAACCGTTGAAGTAAAACAACACACACTTGACAGAGCTGTTGCTTCTGTTGGCCCAACAACTCAACTCAGGGCTTCTCGTTTTCATGGCAGGGCAACCGTCCAAGTAAAAGGTGCATGAAACTGATCCACAGAAGATAACAGAAGATGAAGGCCGAGTAAGTCTCTACTCCGTGGACAAGTTCAATTCTTGGATGTTCCTTTCCTTTTTCTAACCCAAATGATATGTGCCACATGTGAGACACGAAGTAACACCGACCTGACGTTTTGAAAAAAACTGAAACTTGCCATCCAAACAGAAAGTTACCATGGTTCATAAAGTTGTCATCCCCGATTAACTAAAGTTGCCATAAAAAATGTAAGGATGGAATTGCTTCGTGCGTGTGGCATTTATCAGGCTCCTTTTTTAATTCTCGCCGCAAAATGTCTTCTGAATATCTTTCTTGCTTTGCAGTGCGGCAAGGGGTCTTATCAATCACATTATATACGAGTCCGAAAAGATTTCTCGGTTTAAGACAGTCGAGAGCAGATTCTCGGCATATGCTGTATGAATAAATATATGACCAGCTAATGCTTCACCCTTTTTTGGGCACCTTTACCATGTTTCTTGATGCAATTGACCCGCACATGATTAGCACTATCTGGTTTGGTCGATCGTTAGGTCTCCTCCAAGCTCGGAGATGAAGATCATGGGCAGATTTTAACACTCCAATCGGTGTGAAAACAAAACATATGCGTAATATACTTTTTCTGATAACTAACACGTGTTGCTAGGAAATGTCTTTTCTTCTCATGACGTTCTTTTGGTGAATTTTCTTCTGATTTATTTTAGGGGAATTTTCCTCTGATGATGCATTGAGGCAGTTTCACCATGTTTACTGGTTCAATTCCTACGGGGACACATCTCTACGACTACGAAGATCCGGGCTTCGCATCGCTGGAAGCTTCTTCGTGGGCCTTTTGGCAGGTATATCACCAGTTAGTTACAGACCAGGAGGCCCACCCGTCCGTTGCCATTTCCGGCCCACCACAGCCAGACTCGCACACAGCGCTAGCATCTCATCCATTAGTCCCTTGTCAGCCAGGAATACAACAAGCTTATATACCCCTGCGGTTAGCCCTCGGAGCAATGGCCAGAGGGTGAAGTGTGGGTCCAGTCCTAGGGCGAGTGGCGTCGGCGTAATTAGCGGCACCGGCTAGGTGCGCGTGATTAACCCTAAACCTACGCGCTCCCTCCTCGCGCGGGCAGGCTTGTTTACCTGCGCTTTGTAACTAGTCAGGCAATGATATGTGGCTCACGACCGACCGCTCGAGCGTCCAGTATTGCGCGAGCCATACTTTCCTAGACAATGGTCGTGGCTTTTCGTTTCTTTTTGAACTTAGACAAAAACATCCTAAATTTATTTCCTAGACAGTAACATACTTTCCTAGACAATTGCTCGAGCGTCCAGTATTGCGCGAGCCACGTAGCACTATGTAATTTTCCTAATGCGTTGTCCATTGGCTTTATTTTAATTTTGTCCCAATTTTGTGTTTAGTTTCATGGGACTTCAATTTCCCATATAAAGGACACAATATGCAATTATTTTTTATTTTACATATTTTCCTATTTTTATTATTGCATACTTTGAAGAGGTAGACATGAACTTTTTCAAAACTTTATGGGGATTAAAATAGTTTAACCTACATTAGAAATTATTGTGTAAATTTATGTATGTTCATTCTAGAGCACAGGCACACACTATTGCTGTTTATCTTCACAGTATTTCTAACATACCCAATTATTAACAAATTGACAACATTGTACTGAAAACTATTCTTAAAAGTATTGTGTTCAACTTTTTAATACAATCATTCAAAATGTTATATAAAATTTTAATACATGTTGAACTTATTCTAAATACACATTGCCAATTTTGTAATGCAAGACGGACATTTTTAAAATACTTGTTATATTTTTATAATACAAGTGAAACAATTTCCAATAACATGTTAAACATTTTCAAATGGACTAACACTTTCTTTAATTTTATGGAAGTTGTAATAATATTATGAAGATTAAAAATAAAGAACTTAAAAAATGAAAACAAAACTTGTGCAGGTCCATAGAAGCGTCCCATAGGAATAAAAATCGTTTGAAGTACCTTTCTAAGGCTAAAATCTGGCACTTAAAAGTTTCAAAAAGAGTTGATTGTTTTCATACAAAAACTTACGTATGCATGTGCTCTAAGTGACTTCCAAATTTTATTAGACTTCGATTGTACTGTATAGAAAAAATCCTCTGAAATATGCACTCAGCAGTGTATGACACGGTGGACAACCTCGGCGTACCATGCAATCCATGATTACAAGAGCTCATGTTCGATCCTTGATCCTGTGACACTCATTTTTTTCTTTCTAGTTTCTAATATTTGAGGTTTTTTGAGTGGTTAAATAAAATATTACGGGGATTTGTATAGAAAATCTCACCCTCGGACCACTCAGCATCCTCTCAGCTCTCAGCCATTGACTGGTGGACCACTGTAACGCTGGCACGCCATACAGACTGGACATACGTTTTGAATATGGATGAAGGCATCGTATTTGCATGTCCGAACAAGTTCGAGCATCCGTTTTGTGTATTTTATAACTTTAGACACTAAACTAATCGTACATGACAAGATGAGACACCTTTAGTGTATTTATCTCTTTTTGGTATGTCACCAATTCATTGGAAGAACGATTTCTTGGTCCCAGGGGATGGAGTATGTCTCACGTTTGAGGAAACATGCAAACAAAGTCGTTGAATGCAGATCGTGGGGCTCATCCACGCCACTAAGTACTTGCGAGTGCCTTTTGATAGCGTTCGATAGTCTTGTCATTTTCATGAATTTGGCGTCGGGCAGAGACTCGGTGTCCGCTGTTGTTGCGGTTCAACTGATTTCAGTCTCAACATTTAGGACAGTAAAACCGAATTTAAAGCGAGCCCTCTCAGCGATTTGCATTATTAGCCGTCCATTTCTGTGATCAGAGCGTTTTTGGCCGTTTGATTTTCATTAGCAACCCCATCTCTCGCTCAGCGGGCCTGTTGTCCTAGAGGGGCGCTGCTCCGATAGAAAAATCGGTGCGTTTCCGTTGATTGGGCCTGATCGGTACGAAAGCCCATCTCAGTGTCACGAATACCTCAAGCTCAAGGGAAAATAATAATCAGTGTGAGGTTTCTCCTCACGCCGTCGTCATCCCACCAAAGTAGCCGCCGCTGCCTCCAACGCCGATGGGATCTTGCCTCCCTCCATAACCTTGCTTCTCGCCGCTGCCCTCCCCATCGTAGTCCTAGTTCCCGACGCCGCGACGATGGTGGCCGCCTCCTGACCGCAGCTGCTCCAAGGTAGGTCGGCCGCTTCCAGGTCTCTGCTACTCCAAGGTAAATCTGCCGATATGAGGTCCTCCTCGATGCCCTTGCTGGCTCAGCAAACAATTTGTCGTCGCCCTCCTGTCCTCCACGTTGCTGGTCGTCCGCATTCTCTCTCCACATTCGAGAAATCCTAACAACTCTGAAGGTGGTGGTGGGTGGCGGAGACGCACCTTAGGGCGATACTAGGAGGGGGCTTTTATCCCACACGCACAAGACGGCGACCGACAGTGCCTCTCAAGCTCTCCTTTGGATCGCCATCACCTCGAATAGGCTCCACAACCATATCACTGCTGGATGGGGATTTATGGGTTTGTTTATGAACTCATCTTGTTTCAAAAAGCTGATTGTACACCGCTGTGGATTTGTGGACTTATAGATTGACAATCTACATCAATTATGACTTACAGGTAAAGATGCAGAAAATTTTGGATGCCAAGAGGTGCAAGCCAGGTGATGCAGAAAAAAGGTGTCAGCGGTGAAGCCAATGGCGTATTGAAGATTTCAAGCACAAGAAGCCCAAGGGAAAGAATGGCAAGCATGTGCAGCCACCCTAAGAACCACATCCATGTCTTATTAGAAGGTATTATTTAGGAGATGGTGTAGTGTGACCGATGCACACTGCTCAGACCAGTCATTACTGAAAATTGTACCACTAGAAAAGATTACAGAGCTCCTTGCGGGGCTATGTAAGTAGCATTCTCTTTTGCCTTTGCCTTTTGCTTCAGGTAAATCACATTAAGCTCTTTCGTTTCCTGATAATCAAGCCAGAAATTGTTGCCTTTTTCATTTCGCTATGCTGACTCAACAACACTTATTGTTTTGTTGTTTCATTTCCATGTACACGGACCCAAATCATACAAGGATTATATGAGTTCGTTCATAAAATTATAGATTTCAAGTAGTTCCTGATGTTTTGTCATGTTCCGCATAATTCGGATACTTCTCAAGTTTAAACTTCAGTCTGATAATGAATTGTTTGTACTTGCCACTATTTTTGGCATCATCCAAACTAATTCAGCCATGTCAAACCCCAAACCCTTACAACTAGGAATAGAGTGGTATGGAAAAGAAGGTTTGGAATGACTTTACTATGTAATTGATCATCAATTTCATTTTCTAATTTTTTCTTCAGTTAGAAAATTTCGACCAGTAAAATAAACTATCGGTCTATATGAAATAGCACAGCAGTTTCTACCTAATCAATGATGCTTCATTTTTTATTTTCTCTCGTCAGATTAGAGTAATGTAATTTATTTATGAGGTTGATGCAAGAAAGATATGTGTGCAATACGTACTGGTCAACTTCAAAAGCGATATTAAGGTTCTCACTAAGAAATCTGAAATTATAAGGTTGCAGTTGCATATCAAGACGTACAGTCTCAAATTAGGTACAGATACAGTATGCAACAAATCATCTTAGTTTATAAATTTCCAACTTACTGTTTCTGCGCATAGTGGGGGAGAGGAGCTGATTGCAGTATGTATATACTAAAATCATTCTTGGCTGCCAAAGTACGTGTCCCACAGCTGGACATTATCACCTTTTTCTACTTACCCATGTATTTTTGTTATCCATATTATTTTGGGTTATTTCGAATCAATTACAACTAGGACGGCGTATTTATCTATTTCATATCCTTCTAGCTTACTTTGTTAATTTATAAATGTATCATTATGTTCTTTTGATACGGATGGAATCAGTGCTAGATGATTATTATGCGAGGCATCAGTCCTATAGATGATATAGTTATACAACGGTGCATCTACCGGTTGAGAGTTTGATTTGCTACGGAAGCAGATACATTAAAATCTGAAAACTGCGATCAGGTTTTGTTCACATGACATGGAGGCAATTAAAAATGTTTGAGGACGCTGAAGATGCTTGCTATTTTCCTATCCCGGTGGCTTCCCGACGAAATTTGCTGCCATTCATGGTAAAATTCCAGCTATTCATGCTACTGCATATAATTTTCTTTCTAGCTATAGCTCTTTTCATCATTATGCAAAATCTGGACCTACTCAGGAAAAGGCGCATTTAACTAAAATAAGTAGTTTGTCTGTACGATTTTCTAAATGTTCCTCTAACGATTTGACAAAAAAAATGTAAAATAAAAAAAATCACTTACTTTGGGTGCATCATGATCTTTTCTTTCTTCAGTTGTAAAACCAATCATATTCACTACATAGATTACTACCTAATGTATGGGTAAGTTTATGCAAATTAAACCTTTATGCTTCATATCTCGATATATTTAGAAAAATAACGTATCATTTTATCATAAATATAGACGGACACATAGTGTTGACTAATCTATTGTTATGGTTATACAAACGTGTGGTCATATATTTATAAAATTTCTATCATTTTGCTGTACAAATTGATGGGCGCAGCAACGCCCGCTGTCATGGATCTAGTTACTAGGTAAAAAATAATCATGTTCCACAGTTGCCGCAAGGATGTTCGCGTTGACTTGAATGCAGCTCGTTGGTATTGTCGTTGTAAATTAGTTCTGGACAGCCTCCGAGGGTATCTTACCTTCCTGTATTTACTTCTAAATCATGTTGAGATTGATCATGGACACTGTAAAATAAATGCATGTATTAGCTAGAACCACATCGGAAAAATTTCATGGCCAGGACAAACAAAATATGCAATGTATTTTCTTCAATATTTCATCCTCAAGAAAATAAATGCATGCAATTCCTTGAATCCAATACTGAAAGAGTATTGCCCACCCTCACGCGCTCGCCGGCATGCATGGCACAAAAATCCGAGTCAGCTTTTTTCTTCTTGTGAAACTAGGCAGGACATAATAACTAAACCTAAGCAATAATCAAAAGGTCGTGGATCCAACCCGCAACTCTAATCTAGTATTTTTCCTTTTTAATTACTTTCTTAATTACTGTCCTTCATAAATATCCCATATCAAGATGCATACCATATATTCATGGACATAACAGTATAGGTAGGTACAAGAATCTCTCCCTAATAATAAAGCGCGTAGCGCTGCTGGTCTTCCATCGATCAATTTTTACAAAAAAGCCCTTGCGTTTTTCCAAAATCAATCCGCGGTCTTGATTTAAGTGACATAACGAACTGCTTTTTGTATTTTTACGAAAACCCTCTCCTGTTTTCGTGGAATAAACCCGCAGTCCGAACTTCAGTTAAAAAAAAACTTTTTATATTTTTTCGAAAAACTCCCTATTATTTTCATTAATTAATTCGTAGTTTAACTATAAGTGACAAGTATTTTCAAACAATCATATCTTTTAAACCGTAACTCCAATTTTAAATTATTATATATGCAATTTGATTAGAAAAATTTATAGAATCTGAATATGATTTTATTTCTATATTTTTGGAATTTTTATAATTCTATTGTTGGTGTAATTTTAATTTTAATCAATAGCGATGTGTACAATGTGAATACGATGTCATTTTACCTATTTAACATTTTAAATTTTCAAGTACTTTCAAAAAATCATATCTTTTAAACCGTAACTCTAATTTTAAATTATGTTATATGAAATTTGATTAGAAAATTTGTATAATCTGAATATGATGTTATTTTTATCTTTTTGGCATTTTTATAATTCTATTTCTGGTGTAATTTTAATTTTAATCAATAGCGATGTGTACAATGTGAATACGATGTCATTTTACCTATTCATGTTTTAAATTTTTATTTATGATGTGATTTTAATCAATACCATACAATCTGTTTTTTCCCCGTACCGAGCTAGAAATGAATTTGTGGGCTGGTGCTCCTAAATTAGATAGGATGGAGGAACATACTTGGCTGATGGATAGCATGAAAAAAAGACATGCCGATTTGGCTGATTGGGTCCCTAATTAAACGAGATCTTAAGTAATTAAGTCAGCGTTGCATGCAGCATCAGCAGAAAAAAAATTGAGTCGGTCGTGCAAGCATGTGCGTGAGTGCACGCGCGTGAGCTCCGGTGCAAGATCAATTCTGCTCATTAAATTATGTTGCTCCTTTCAGATTTTTCCTTCTAAAATCCCAGAAGGATTTGTGGGTGCTAATTTTTGAATTTCTAGGAACCTTCACGAGAGGTGTGCGTGATTGCGGGGGTTGTTGCTGAAACGAGTACATTCATTTTTTTAACACAGCAAATCTATTTTTTAGGGTGTAACTACAAATTCTCACATTATAGACCATTTTTTGTAAATTAAGAGTGTGTTGTATTTTTTCTTCCGTTGCAACGCACAGACCCTTTTGCTAGTAAACATTAACATGATAAGTACAAAAATAAACATTTTTACTACTATTTCTTATTCTTCGGTCGTGACCATGTTGTAAAAAAACATGCATTTTCAAAAAATATTATGACAAGCAAAAGTTTGTTGCATATTTTATTCAAATAACAAAACTGCATGCACATGGAAAATCACACGATGATGAACTCGCCCGGCTAGTTTCCTTTTGACGTCTGTGAAGAATGATGGCGAGCAGAGGAGGCGGTGACCTGGGACGACTTCTTGTTGGCGGCGAAGAAGGGAAGAAGGGGGAGAGAATGAGGGGTAAATCTGGCTGCAATATGTACATGACTAGACACATGCTAACTAGTGGTTGCTGCCGTTGTGTCAATCAATGGAAGCTCTCCAAAGCATGTTCAAATAAGCAAACCAAATATTAACTAAATTTAGAGGCACAATTTGACCCATAAAAATTATACATTTGGTCGATTTTAGAAAACAAATTAAGTATTGACGAAATTTAGAGGTCCAATTCGACCCATAAAGGCCTAACAGAGACATGCATATTTAAGATGGAAACCTAGCAATCACCGTCACTTTCCTTGCTGCGAGCACATCCCACAGCCTCAGTCCCATCACTTCATGTAAGACACGCTCCGAAAAATCGAGAAGTCGTTCTGCAACCACCAAGACTTCATATAAGACTTGGATTCTGTCTTTATAAAGGCTAGCTCATTTCTACTCAAGTAGAGTTATTTTTTTTTTGCGAAATTACTCAAATAGAGTTATAATGTAGCAAAGTCATGTATTCCCTCTGTAAATAAATATAAGAACATTTAGATAACTATAATAGTGATCTAAACATTTTTATATTTCTTTTTTTTTGACGGGAACGCCATAATGGTTAGCTTTATTAAAACTCAAATGATACTTACATCATCAGTTAAAAATTAAAATAAGAAATCTGGCGGAGCCTCCACCCAAAAAGTAGGAGTATTGACACCGTCCCACTGAGCTAGCTCATGCCTAACCATATTAGACTCTTAATACAATGTTCTACCACAACCTTCCCGAATTCTCTCAGCATTACTCGACAATCTTGCAAAATAGGAGCCGCCACCATCGAGTGTCCTTCATTATTATGTAGCGCCTGCACCACTATCAGGTTGTCCATACATACTAAAAGATTGTTGCATCCAGTCCTCTATGCTAGTTTTAGTCCCTCCAACATCGTTGCTGCTTCTGCTGAAACCACATCTGGAACGTGGTCAAGTCTCGTCGTAGCTGCCCTGATGAAGCCTCCTCTATTATCACGAAGCACAACACCACAAGCTCCTGTGAAATCGTCTTTTGAGTAGGACGCATCGACATTCAGTATTTGCTGTCCCGTCATGCTAGGAGACCATCTGTTTGTACGTAGAACTTGGGTCATATTTCCTCTTGTTCTAACAAAATTCAAGGTTAAAGCGTATATTGCTAAAGCAGCCTGAACTGGACACTGAACTTGTTCACCCCAAACCAATTGCCTGCGTTGCCAGTTGCCACCATATGTACCAACATGCCGTCGCAAACAACTCTAATAGTTCAACTGGGTGCGGAGGGAGTATCTAATAATGAATAGAAAGCCAGCGTTTTTTTCTTTCCAATTGACATATGGGCCGGACTTGCATGGGCCAACATTACATTGACCCGTGCACTTTTCTCTCTCTACCCCTTTCAAAGAGCAATTCTTCACTCGTTCAGACCGCAATCTCCCCACAGCACAGCAGACAACGGCGGCGGCCGGAGCCGAGCGACAGAATCGAGGAGCGGCGCCGCCGGCGACCTCGATTGGCCCCGTCCCCGGCAGAAACCCTCAAATCGAGGCCAGTCCACACCACTTGGCCTTCCTCTCCTTCTCCATCTCCTATTGATATCTTCTCTTTTCTCTTCTCCCCTAGCTCGTCGGCGCCCGTGTCCGGTCGGAAGGAGGGGACGAAGCGCGCGTGCGTCTCCATCCCGCCGCCAAAACCGTGCGAGAAGGTGGCCATCTCTCTATCCCGCCTCCGGTCCCTCCGCGCCGGGTCATCGGCCAGGTAAGGGTCGCCCTCCTCCCGCCCCTGCCCCCGTCCCCGTGCAATTTTGGCTGCGCAGACAACGGATACGCCCCCCCCCCCCCACCCCGCATCCCTACCCGACGTTGATTCAATGGAAAGATTGCCTCTCCGTGGGACGCTTGCAATTTTTACTGAGCTTTGCACCTTAGATAGGCTCTGTTCGTTCTGTGTTTCTTCACTTTTCTGCAAGTACTCATGCATAGTTCAATTCTGCAAATGCCATAGCAAGCATCCATATGCACCGCAAGTGGAACTGCAATTAGGCTTGCAGACAGAAGTGCATTGCTCAACTTACTTATACAGGTGGCAAACAACGAAGCAATAATGTTTCACTGATACTAGGAGCATATCTTAGTCCAGTGCAGAGTATAACTAGTTTGTGAGCCACTCGAAAGACAGAGTGAATGTTCAGATAAAGCAATGCATCCGTTACAGCCATACAGCTTAGATACCTATAGATTTTTCGCACAAGGAAACTTGTGAAGTACATACAGGCAGGGGTGTGAAAAATGTCAGACATAGGTAGCAGGTGAGATCTAAGGCATTATTGCCATCAGTACCAAAGAAGAAGATGAAATGAAAGTACAAAGAATAGTAACACCTGCATTCTCTTCATACTGATTGCCAATGAGTGTTTGTTGCAAGTTTTCTTTTTCCAACTTGCGACAAGAGAGCCAGACGAGTAGCAACTGTACAACACAGCCAGATTGGTCTTATTTTTTTATCAAATGGGCAATGTTACAATTTCTTTTACCTTTCGTGCCGTTACCCTCTTCAGTTCAGATATGGTACACTTCCATATGCATAGGAGGAGGAGAAGGGGGTTTACTGGTCATGGTCTCGTGGAGGAGCAACATTGCAGGGTAGCGGGCAACATTGCAACACGGTAGTGGAGGTCGCCGGTGGGCTCATCCGTTCCGGCGGTGATTGTAGTGGGAGAAACTGACGACCAAGACGACGATGGCAACCAAAACTGACGACCAACCGGCGGTAATTTAATTCTTTTTGCTCCTAGGCACATATTAGATGGTGCATGTTGAACAACCAAAAGTATGAAGTTAAAATAAGTTTAAAAAAATGAAATGCTTTTGTAACAGATGAGTTTTCGTCCAAAACCCTAATACTTCGAAAGAGATTGCTCAGTTTGTACACAAAGTGCATTTAGTTTTTACCGTAAGCCTCTCAACTTTTTAGCACATGCTATGTGGGTGAAATAATAATATCATGCCAAGTTTCAACCTTTTCAGAGTTCATTTATAGTGCTTTTCAATTTCAGGGTCATTTAGCTCAAAAATAATAATTAAATGCATGAAAAATAGCAAATGAAGGTAGAAATGGGTTAACTCTGGCTTGGTTAACCTTAGTTGTGACTCTGGCTGGGACGATGCTAGCATATGTAGTCGACGGTATGATTGGATGGACACCAACCCGGACTAAAGGGGTTGTGAAATTTTCAAACTCTACCCCCCATGTGGACCGCCTTTTTGAGTTTTCTAGAAAATAAACAAAAATGATAAAATCTTCAAAAAATAAAATCATTTGAGACGTAGTTAGGTTTTAGTGTCTAGTTGGTATAGAAATTTTGAAATATGAATTTTGACCGTTTCTGCAAAAAAATGAAAAAAAATGTAAAACGGCCATAACTTTTGCATACAACGTCTAAAAAAGTTTAATATATCAAAAAAACTAGAGAAAAATTGGGACTCGATTTCACCAGGGTTTATCCGGTGAAGTTTTCTCAGATTCTCGAAATTCAAAAAGTAAAAAAAGTTATTTCAAAAAGAAGATTTTTTCCCTACAAAATCAAAAAAAAATAATTTTTAAAAAATAATTTTATTTAAAAATAAATAAATGATGTCATATTTGGATTCCTCACATTTTTCTGATAATAATGGATCTATTATTTGTTGAATTTCGATTTACAGATTTAAAGATATTAATTATGCCATATGAATTGAATATATGGCAAAAAAATGAATAAAATAATAATATTACTTATTTTATTTTCATAGAAATTCAATATTATTATTACTTATTTTGTTTATTTTAATAATTGTTTGGAATTCAAAAAATTAAATAATGTAACATCAAGACCTAAGGGTTAATAGGATTGATAACTTACTATTGTCAAGAAAGTTAAGCGTGCTCGGGTTAGAGCAGTGAGAGGATGGGTGATTGGCTGGGAAGTTATATGATTTGGAATGAGTGGTGATTAGAGATTAAATTTTTAAATAATTCAAAAGCAGTGAGAAGGGGTGATTAGAGATTAAATTGTCACATAATTCACAAATTTGAAAATCGGAAAAAAAATAAAAAACAAAAAAATTTATTAAAAAAATACATTTAGTTCTGGTTTGTAACACCAACCGGGACTAAAGGTCCCGCTCTAGGAAGCTACCACGTGGAGGGCCTTTAGTCCCGGTTCGTAACACAACCGGGACTAAAGGGTGGAGGCTTTAGTCCCGACCCTTTAGTCCTGGTTCGAGAACCGGGACTAAAGTGTTGGGGAATGTCGCATGGGAAACAAAAATTTTCCTACGTACACGCAGATCTATCCATGGTGATGAGCATCTACGAGAGGGAGAGTGGATCTACATACCCTTGTAGATCGCTAAGCGGGAAGCATTAAGAAACGCGGTTGGTGTAGTCGAACATCTTCGCGATCCAAATCGCTGAGCGTCCCGCGATCTCATCACGATCCGTCCCGCGATCCAATCATGATCCTCCCGCGAACTCATCACGATCCGTCCCGCGAACTCATCACGATCCGTCCTGCAAACTCATCACGATCCGTCCCGCAAACTCATCACGATCCGTCCCGCGATCTCATCATGATCCGTCTCGCGATCTTGATCATGATCCTTCCGATCTAGCGCCGAACGGACGACACCTCCGCGTTCAGCACACGTATAGCTCGATGACGATCTCCGCCTTCTTGATCCAGCAAGAGGGAGCGGAGAGGTAGAAGAGTTCTCCGGCAGCGCGACGGCGCTCCGGTGATGGTGGTGGAGCTATTCTGGCAGGGCTTCGCCTAAGCACTGCAGAAATCCGATCTAGAGGAGAAACTATGCACTGGAGGAACGGGCAGCACGTGGCTAAAATTTTTGTGCCAATACCCTAAAATCCTCTAGTATATATAGGAGGAGAGGAGGAGGAGGCTTGGCTGCCAAAGAGGCAGCCCTTGGGTCGGCCGAACCTAGTGGGATTGGAGGATTCCTCCTCCAATCCTAGTAGGACTAGGACTCCTCCTTATTTTTGCCTTTTTCCACCTTTTTCTTATAGTCAACGGGTCTGCAACATTCAGATCCGTGTGTACTTTGCAAATCTCTATGTCAAAACGTAAACACTGCTACCACACTCCACTTGGTACTATTCCAAATGGCTGCTCCACTATATGTATCCAGATTGCTACTACGGGTCATCCGGATTGGTGTTAAAGCTTGCATCGACGTAACTCTTTACGAAGAACTCTTTATCACCTCCATAATCGAGAAACATCTCCTTAGTCTTTTAGTTACTAAGGATAATCTTGACTGCTGTCCAGTGACCCACTCCTGGTTCACTCTTGTACCCCTTGACGGACTCATGGCAAGGCACACACAGGTGCGGTACACAGCATGGCATACTATACAGAGCCTATGGCTAAGGCATAGGGGACGACATTCGTCCTTTCTCTTTCTTCTGCCGTGGTCGAGCTTTGAGTCTCACTCAACTTCACACCTTACAAAGCAGGCGAGAACACTTCTCTCTGACTAATCCATTTTGAACTCTTTCAAAATCTTGTCAAGGTATGTACTCATTGAAAGTCTTATCAAATATCTTGATCTATATTTATAGATCTTGATGCTCAACAATTAGGTAGCTTTATTTAGGTCTTCCTTTCAAAATCACTTTTCAAACAACCATTTATGCTTTCCAGAAATTCCACATTATTTCCGAATAGCAATATGTCATCCACATATACTTATCAGAAACTCTATGGTGCTCCCACTCACTTTATTGCAAATACAAGTTTCTCATAAACTTTGTATAGACTCAAAAACTTTGATCACCTCATCAAAGTGTACATTCCAACTCCGAGATGCTTGCTTCAGTCTATAAAAGGATCACTGAAGCTTGCACACCTTTTAGCATCCTTAGGACTGACAAAACCTTCTGGTTGTATCACATACAACCTTTCCTCAAGTAAACCGTTAAGGAAACAATGTTTTGACATCCATCTGCCAGATTTCATAATTGAAAGTGCAACAACTGCTAGCATAATTCCAGCAGACTTTAGCATCGCTACGAGTGAGAAAGTCTCATCGCAGTCAACTCCTTGAACTTTTCATAAACTTCTTTGCAACAAGTCGAGCTTTACAAATGGTGACATTTACCATCAGCGTCTGTCTTCATTTCAAAGATCCATTTATACTTAACGACCTGCCGTCCAACGAGCAAGTCCACCAAAGTCTATACTTGGTTTTCATACATGGATCCTTTCTCGGATTTCATGGCCTCTAACCATTTGTTGGTGTCCGGGCCCATCATCGCTTCTCCATAGTGTTGGGAGACGTAGTAGTAAATCAAAATTTTCCTACGTTCACCAAGATCTATCTATGGAGAAACCAGCAACGAGAGGGGAGAGATTGCATCTTCATACCTTTGAAGATCGCTAAGCGGAAGCGTTACAAGAACGCGGTTGATGGAGTCGTACTCGCAGCGATTCAGATCGCGGTAGATCCGATCAAGTGCCGAACGGACGGCACCTCCGCGTTCAACACACGTGCAGCCCGGTGACGTCTCCAACACCTTGATCCAGCAAGGAGGAAGGAGAGGTTGGGGAAGGGCTCCAACAGCAGCACGACGGCGTGGTGGTGGTGGAGTAGCAAGGTATTCCGACAGGGCTTCGCCTAAGCGCTGCGGAGGAGGAAGAAGAGAGGTAGGGCTTCGCCGTGAGAGAGAGAGATCAAATCCTGTCTCAAAACATCCAAAACCTCAAGTATATATAGGAGGAGGGACGTGGAGGGCTGGCTTGGCCTCTACTCCAAAGAGGAGATGGCCGGCCGAATTAAAGGGAGAGTCCACCTCCCACAAGGGAGGTGGATCTCCTCCTTTTAAATCCTTTTTGCCTTATCTCCTTATCTCCAGCCACATGGGCCTTTAGCAAAAGTATTTCCCAGCCCAATAAGGGCTGACACACTTTATCTAACAGCCCATGAAGTCCTCTGGTCGTCACACCCCTCCCGGGGGTCCTCCGGCACCCTCCCGGCACTCCCGGTACAATACCGATGAGCCCGAAAACTTTCCGGTGACCGAAACTGGACTTCCTATATATCAATCTTTACCTCCGGACCATTCCGGAGCTCCTCGTGACGTCCGGGATCTCATCCGGGACTCCGAACAACCTTCGGTAATCACGTATACCTTTTCCCTATAACCCTAGCGTCATCGAACCTTAAGTGTGTAGACCCTACGGGTTCGGGAGACACGTAGACATGACCGAGACACCTCTCCGGTCAATAACCAACAGCGGGATCTGGATACCCATGTTGGCTCCCACGTACTCCATGATGATCTCATCGGATGAACCACGATGTCAAGGATTCAATCAATCCCGTATACAATTCCCTTTGTCTATCGGTATGATACTTGCCCGAGATTCGATCGTCGGTATCCCCATACCTTGTTCAATCTCGTTACCGGCAAGTCTCTTTACTCGTTCCGTAATACATCATCCCGTGACTAACTCCTTAGTCACATTGAGCTCATAATGATGATGTCTTACCGAGTGGGCCCAGAGATACCTCTCCGTCACACGGAGTGACAAATCCCAGTCTCGATTCATGCCAACCCAACAGATACTTTTGGAGATACCCGTAGTGCACCTTTATAGCCACCCAGTTACGTTGTGACGTTTGGCACACCCAAAGCATTCCTACGGTATCCGGGAGTTGCACAATCTCATGGTCTAAGGAAATGATACTTGACATTGAAAAGCTTTAGCAAACGAACTACACGATCTTTGTGCTATGCTTAGGATTGGGTCTTGTCCATCACATCATTCTCCTAATGATGTGATCCCGTTATCAACGACATCCAATGTCCATGGCCATGAAACCGTGACCATCTATTGATCAACGAGCTAGTCAACTAGAGGCTCACTAGGGACATGTTGTGGTCTATGTATTCACACATGTATTATGGTTTCCGGTTAACACAATTATAGCATGAACAATAGACAATTATCATGAACAAGGAAATACAATAATAACCATTTTATTATTGCCTCTAGGGCATATTTCCAACAGTCTCCCACTTGCACTAGAGTCAATAATCTAGTTCACATCACCATGTGATTAACACTTACATCACCATGTGATCATATCATCATGTGATTAACACCCAATAAGTTCTGGGGTTTGTTCATGTTCTGCTCGTGAAAGAGGTTTTTAGTCAGCGGGTCTGCGACATTCAGATCCGTGTGTACCTTACAAACTTTCCATGTCATATTTGTAGATACTACTCCCATGCTCCACTTGGAGCTATTCCAAATGGCTGCTCCACTATACGTAGCTGGATTTCTACTAAGAGTCATCCGGATTGGTTTTAAAGCTTGCATCATCGTAACACTTTACGATGAACTCTTTATCACCTCCATAATCGAGAAATATTTCCTTAGTTCTCAAGTTACTAAGGCTAATTTTGACCGCTGTCCAGTGATCCACTCTTGGATTACTCTTGTACCCCTTGACAGACTCATGGCAAGGCACACACAAGTGCGGTACACAGCATGGCATACTATATAGAGCCTATGGCTAAAGCATAGGAGATGACACTCATCTTTTCTTTATCTTCTGCCGTGGTCGGGTATTGAGTCTTACTCAATTTCACACCTTACAATACAGTCAAGAACTCCTTCTTTGACCCATCTATTTTGAACTCCTTCAAAAACTTGTCAAGGTATGTCTTCGTCGAAAAAACTTATCAAGCGAATTGATCTATCCCTATAGATCTTGATGCTCAATAAAATAGTAGCTTTATCTGGGTCTTCCTTTGAAAAAACTCTTTTCAAACAACCCTTCATGCTCTTCCAGAAATTCTACATCATTTCCGATCAATAATATGTCAACTACATATTCATTCTTATAAGAAATTCTATAGTGCTCCCACTCACTTTCTTGCAAATACAAGTTTCTCATAAACTTTGTATAAACTTAAACACTTTGATCACCTCATCAAAGCATATATTCCAACTCCGAGATGCTTGCTCCAGTCCATAGAAGGATCGCTGGAGTTTGCATATTATTAGCATCCTTAGGATTGACAAAACCTTCTGGTTGTATCACATACAACTCTTCCTCACAGAAACCATTACGGAAACCTTGTTTTGTCATCCATCTGCCAGATTTCATAATCGAAAAATGCAGCAACTGCTAACAAAATTTTAATAGACTTTTAGCATCGCTACAGATGAGACAATCTCATTGCAGTCAACTCCTTGAACTTGGCGGAAACTTCTTTGCGACAAGTCGAGCTTTATAAACGGTGACATTTCACCATTAGCGTCTATGTTTATCTCAAAGGTCCATTTGTACTCAATGACCCGCCATTCAACAGGCAAGTCTACCAAAGTCCATACTTGGTTTTCATACATGGATCCTTTCTCGGATTTCATGGCTCCTAGCCATTTGTTGGAATCCGGGCCCACCATCGCTTCTCCATAGTTCGTAGGTTCATCGTTGTCCAACAACATGATTTCCAAGACAGGGTTGTCGTACTACTCAGGAGCAGTACGCGTCCTTGTCGACCTACGAGGTTCGATAGTGACTTGATCCGAAGCTTCATGATCATCATCATTAACTTCCTTTTCAACTAAGTAGGCTCTACAGAAACATCTTTCTGTGTTGCGCTATTCTCTGGTTGAAACAAAGGTTCAACAACCTTATCAAGTTCTATCTTCCTCCCACTCAATTCTTTCGAGAGAAACTCTTTCTCAAAAAGGACCCGTTCTTAGCAACAAACACCTTTTGCGCTTGGATCTGAGATAGAAGGTATACCCAATGTCTCATTAGGGTATTCTATGAAGATGCATTTGTCTGCTTTGGGTTCGAGCTCGCTAGGTGAAAAACCCATTTTCACATAAGCGTCGCAGCCCCAAACATTAAGAAATGACAGCTTAGGCTTCTGTCAAACCATAATTCTCACGGTGTCATCTCAACAGACTTAGATGGTGCCCTGTTAAAGTGAATGGATTTGTCTTTAATGCATAACCCCATAACGATAGTGGCAAAATGATAAGAGACATCATAGTACTCACTATATCCAATAGAGCACGACTATGACGTTCGAACACACCATCACACTATGGTGTTCCAGGAGGCGTGAGCTGTGAAACAATTTCCACATTGTCTAAAATTGCATACCAAACTCGTAACTTAGATATCACCTCCATGATCATATCATAGACATTTATCTTCTTGTCACGATGATCTTTAACTTCACTCTGAAACTCCTTGAACCTTTCAAACATTTCAGATTCGTGTTTCATTAAGTAAATATCCCCATATTTACTCAAATCATCAGTGAAGGTAAAACAACGATATCCACTGTGTGTTTCAACACTCATTGGACCACATACATCAACATGTATTAATTCCAATAAGCCACTTGCCCGCTCCATCATATTGGATGACGGGGTCTCAGTCATCTTGCCCAAGAGGCATGGCTCGCATGTCTCAACCGATTCAAAATCGAGTGAGTCAAAAATCCATCAGCATGGAGTTTCTTTCATGCGATTTATACCAATATGACATTACGTGGCAGTGCCACAAGCATGTGGTACTATCATTATTAACTTTGTATCTTTTGGTACCAATGTTATGAATATGTGTACTACTACGATCATGATTCGATAAACCATTTCGAGTGGGTGCATGACCATTGAAGGCATTATCCATGTAAACAGAATAACCATTATTCTCTAACTTATATGAATAACCGTATCGCACTAATCATGATCTAATCATGTTCATGCTCAACGCAAACACCAAATAACATTTATTTAGGTTTATCACAAATCCTGAAGGTAGAGAGAGCGTGCGATGGTGATCACATCAATCTTGGAAATACTTCCAACACACATCGTCACCTTTCACCTAGCTAGTCTCCATTTACTCCGTAGCTTTTATTTCGAGTTGCTAACACTTAGCAACCAAACCGGTATCCAATACCCAGGTGCTACTAGGAGTACCAGCAAGGTACACATCACTAACACGTATATCAAATATACTTCCATTGACATTCCCAGCCTTCTTATCTACCAAGCATCTAGGGGTTTTCCGCTTCAGCGAACATTCTCCTCATAACAGAAGCACCTAGTCTCGGGTTCGGGCTCAACCTTGGGTTTCTTCACTAGAGCAACAACTGGCTTGCCATTCCTGAAGTTTTCCGTTCTTGCCCTTGCCCCTTTTGAAACTAGTGGTTTCACTTAACCATCAACACTTGATGCTCCTTCTTGATTTCTACCTTCGTGGTGTCAAACATCACGAACAACTCAGGGATCATCTTATCCATCCCTGGCATGTTATAGTTCATCACGAAGCTCTAGTAGCTTGGTGGCAGTGACTTGGAGAACTGCATTAATCACTATCTCATCTGGAAGATTAACTCCCACTTGATTCAAGTGATTGTAGCACCCAGACAATCTGAGCACACGCTCAGCGATTGAGCTATTCTCCTTTATCTTGTAGACAAAGAATCTTGTTGGAGGTCTCATACCTCTCAACATAGGCACGAGCCTGAGATCACAATCTCAGCTCCTAGAACATCTCATATGTTCCGTGACGTTCAAAACGTTTTGGAGCCTCAATTCTAAGCCGTAATGCATGACGCATTGAACTATCACGTAGTCACCAAAAAGTGCCTGTCATATGTTCACAACATCTACAGACAACGCTTGAGGGAGTGATGCAGTTAGCGGTACATAAAAAACATAAGCTTTCTGTGCAACAATGAGGACAATCCTCAGATCACGGACCCAGTCCGCATTATTGCTACCATCAACTTTCAACTTACTTTTCTCTAGGATTGTATCAATAAAACTGGGGAGCTATAGCGTGAGCTATCTACGACACAATTTGCAAGGACATTTTTAGACTAAGTTCATGATAATTAAGTTCATTTAATCAAATTATTAATGAACTCCCACTTAGATAGACATCTCTCTAGTCTTCCAAGTGATACATGATCCATGTCAACTAGCCCGTGTCCGATCATCACGTGAGACGGACTAGTCATCCATGGTGAACATCTCTATGTTGATCGTATCTTCTATACGACTCATGTTCGACCTTTCGGTCTTCCGTGTTCCGAGGCCATGTCTGTACATGCTAGGCTCGTCAAGTCAACCTAAGTGTTTCGCATGTGTAAATCTGGCTTACACCCGTTGTATGCGAACGTTAGAACCTATCACACCCGATCATCACGTGGTGCTTCGGAACAACGATCCTTAGCAACGGTGCACAGTTAGGGTGAACACTTCTCTTGAAATTTTATTGAGAGATCATCTTATTTACTACCGTCGTTTTAAGCAAATAAGATGTAAACATGATAAACATCACATGCAATCAATATAGTGACATGATATGGCCAATATCATCTTGCTCCTATGATCTCCATCTTCGGGGCACCATGATCATCACTGTCACCGGCACGACACCATGATCTCCATCATCATGATCTCCATCATTGTGTCTTCATGAAGTTGTCTCGCCAACTATTACTTCTACTACTACAGCTAACGTTTAGCAATAAAGTAAAGTAATTACATGGCGTTTATGATTGACACGCAGGTCATACAATAATATAAGACAACTCCTATGGCTCCTGCCGGTTGTCATAGTCATCGACATGCAAGTCGTGAACCCTATTACAAGAACATGATCAATCTCATACATCACAATGCATCACATCACATCCTTTTGGCCATATCACATCACACGGCATATGCTGCAAAAACAAGTTAGACGTCCTCTAATTTGTAGTTGCAAGTTTTTACGTGGTTGCTATAGGTTTCTAGCAAGAACGTTTCTTACCTACGTCAAAACCACAACGTGATATGCCAATTGCTATTTACCCTTCATAAGGACCCTTTTCATCGAATCCAATCCGACTAAGGTGGGAGAGACAGACACCCGCTAGCCACCTTATGCAACTAGTGCATGTCAGGCGGTGGAACCGGTCTCACGTAAGCGTACGTGTAAGGTTGGTCCGGGCCGCTTCATCCCACAATACCGTCGAATCAAGATAAGACTAGTAACGGCAAGCATATTAACAAAATCGACGCCCACAACTGCTTTGTGTTCTACTCGTGCATAGATTCTACGCATAGACCTAGCTCATGATGCCACTGTTGGGAGACGTAGTAGTAAATCAAATTTTTCCTACGTTCACCAAGATCTATCTATGGAGAAACCAGCAACGAGAGGGGAGAGATTGCATCTTCATACCTTTGAAGATCGCTAAGCGGAAGCGTTACAAGAACGTGGTTGATGGAGTCGTACTCGCAGCGATTCAGATCGCGGTAGATCCGATCAAGTGCCGAACGGACGGCACCTCCGCGTTCAACACACGTGCAGCCCGGTGACGTCTCCAACACCTTGATCCAGCAAGGAGGAAGGAGAGGTTGGGGAAGGGCTCCAACAGCAGCACGACGGCGTGGTGGTGGTGGAGTAGCAAGGTATTCCGACAGGGCTTCGCCTAAGCGCTGCGGAGGAGGAAGAAGAGAGGTAGGGCTTCGCCGTGAGAGAGAGAGATCAAATCCTGTCTCAAAACATCCAAAACCTCAAGTATATATAGGAGGAGGGACGTGGAGGGCTGGCTTGGCCTCTACTCCAAAGAGGAGATGGCCGGCCGAATTAAAGGGAGAGTCCACCTCCCACAAGGGAGGTGGATCTCCTCCTTTTAAATCCTTTTTGCCTTATCTCCTTATCTCCAGCCGCATGGGCCTTTAGCAAAAGTCTTGCCCAGCCCAATAAGGGCTGACACACTTTATCTAACAGCCCATGTGGTCCTCTGGTCGTCACACCCCTCCCGGGGGTCCTCCGGCACCCTCCCGGCACTCCCGGTACACTACCGATGAGCCCGAAAACTTTCCGGTGACCGAAACTGGACTTCCTATATATCAATCTTTACCTCCGGACCATTCCGGAGCTCCTCGTGACGTCCGGGATCTCATACGGGACTCCGAACAACCTTCGGTAATCACGTATACCTTTTCCCTATAACCCTAGCGTCATCGAACCTTAAGTGTGTAGACCCTACGGGTTCGGGAGACACGTAGACATGACCGAGACACCTCTCCGGTCAATAACCAACAGCGGGATCTGGATACCCATGTTGGCTCCCACGTACTCCATGATGATCTCATCGGATGAACCACGATGTCAAGGATTCAATCAATCCCGTATACAATTCCCTTTGTCTATCGGTATGATACTTGCCCGAGATTCGATCGTCGGTATCCCCATACCTTGTTCAATCTCGTTACCGGCAAGTCTCTTTACTCGTTCCGTAATACATCATCCCGTGACTAACTCCTTAGTCACATTGAGCTCATAATGATGATGTCTTACCGAGTGGGCCCAGAGATACCTCTCCGTCACACGGAGTGACAAATCCCAGTCTCGATTCATGCCAACCCAACAGATACTTTCGGAGATACCCGTAGTGCACCTTTATAGCCACCCAGTTACGTTGTGACGTTTGGCACACCCAAAGCATTCCTACGGTATCCGGGAGTTGCACAATCTCATGGTCTAAGGAAATGATACTTGACATTGAAAAGCTTTAGCAAACGAACTACACGATCTTTGTGCTATGCTTAGGATTGGGTCTTGTCCATCACATCATTCTCCTAATGATG
This sequence comes from Hordeum marinum, assembly GCA_022496015.1. Taxonomy (NCBI): domain Eukaryota; kingdom Viridiplantae; phylum Streptophyta; class Magnoliopsida; order Poales; family Poaceae; genus Hordeum; species Hordeum marinum. The sequence continues at coordinate 60,327,201 of CM039677.1, forward strand.
TGATCCCGTTATCAACGACATCCAATGTCCATGGCCATGAAACCGTGACCATCTATTGATCAACGAGCTAGTCAACTAGAGGCTCACTAGGGACATGTTGTGGTCTATGTATTCACACATGTATTATGGTTTCCGGTTAACACAATTATAGCATGAACAATAGACAATTATCATGAACAAGGAAATACAATAATAACCATTTTATTATTGCCTCTAGGGCATATTTCCAACACATAGTTCGTAGGTTCATCGTTGTCCAACAACTTGACCTCTAAGACAGGGTTGCTGCACCACTCAGGAGTAGTACACGTCCTTGTTGACCTATGAGGTTCGATAGTAACTTGATCCGAAGCTTCATGATTATCATCATTAACTTCCTCTTCAACTAACGTAGGCTTCACATAAACAACTTCCTACGCTGCGCTACTCTCTGGTTGAAACAGAGGTTCAATAACCTCATCAAGTTCTATCCTCCTCCCACTCAATTCTTTCTAGAGAAACTTTTTTTCGAGAAAGGACCCAGTTTTAGCAATAAACATTTTATGCTTGGATCTGAGATAGAAGGTTCACCCAACTGTTTTTAGGGTATTCTATGAAGATGCATTTGTCCGCTTTGGGTTCGAGCTCATTAGGTGAAAACATTTTCCACACAAGTGTCGCAGCCCCAAACATTAAGAAATGACAGCTTAGGTTTCTATCAAACCATAATTCACACGGTGTCATCTCAACGGATTTAGATGGTGCCCTATTTAAAGCGAATGTAGTTTTCTCTAATGCATAACCCCAAAATTATAGTAACAAAACGATAAGAGACATCATAGCATGCACCATATCCAATAGAGCACGACTATGATGTTCGGACACACCATCACACTATGGTGTTCCAGGTGGCGTGAGTTGTGAAACAATTTTCACATTGTCTAAAGTTGTATGCCAAACTCGCAACTCAGATATTCATCTTGACGATCATATCGTAGACATTTTTATCTTCTTGTCACGATGATCTTAAACTTCACTCTGAATTTGCTTGAACCTTTCAAATGATTTAGATTTGTGTTTCATTAAGAAAATATACACTATATCTACTCAAATCATCAGTGAAGGTAAGAAAATAACGATATCCACCGCACGCTATAAGACTCATTGGATTGCATACATCAACATGTGTCGTTTCCAATAAGTCACTTGCTTGCTCCATCAAACCAGAAAACGGGGTCCTTAGTCATCTTGACCAAGAGGCATGGTTCGCATGTCTCAACCGATTCGAAATCGAATGAGTCCAAAGATCCATCAACATGGAGTTTCTTCATGCGTTTTATACCAATATGACATTTAGCGGCAGTGCCACAAGTATGTGGTACTATTATTATTAACTTTGTATCTTTTGGCATCAATGTTATGAACATGTGTATTACTACGATCAAGATTCAACAAACCATTCTCACTGGGTGCTTGACCATTGAAGGTATGATTCATGTAAACAGAATAACCATTATTCTCTAACTTAAATGAATAACTGTGCTGCAATGAACACGATCCAATCACGTTCATGCTCAACGCAAAACACCAAATAACATTTATTTAGGTTTGTCACTAATCCCGAAGGTAGAGAGAGTGTGCGATGTTGATCACATCAACCTTGGAAACATTTCCAACACACATCGTCACCTCACCCTTAGCTAGTTCTCTGTTTATTCCGTAGCTTTTATTTCGAGTTACTAACATTTAGCAACCGAACCGGTATCCAAAACCAAGAGCTACTAGGAGTACTAGCAAGGTACACATCAATAACACGTATATCAAATATACTTCTGTCGACGTTGCCAGCCTTCTTATCTACCAAGTATCTAGGGTTGTTCCGCTTCAGCGATCGCTCTCCTCATAATCGAAGCACTTAGTCTCGGGTTTGGGTTCAACTTTGGGTTGCTTCACCGGAGCAGCAACTGACTTGCTATCCATGAAGTTTCCCTCCTTGCCCTTGCCCTTCTCGAAACTAGTGGTTTTACTAACCATCAACACTTGATGCTCCTCATGATTTCTACCTTCATGGTGTCAAACATCGCGAACAACTCAGGGATCATTATTTCTATCCCTGGCGTTTATAGTTCATCACCAAGTTCTAGTAGCTTAGTGACAGTGACTTGGAGAACAATATCAATCACTATCTTATCTGGAAGATCAACTCCCACTCGATTCAAGCGATTGTAGCACCCAGACAATCTGAGCACATGCTCAACGATTGAGCTATTCTCCTTCATCTTACAGGCAAAGAATCTTGTTGAAGATCTCATATCTCGCAACACGGGCACGAGCCTGAGATCCTAATTTCAGATCTTAGAACATCTCATATGTTCCTTGACGTTCAAAATGTTTTGGAGCCTCAATTCTAAGCTGTAATGCAGGACACACAAAACTATCAAGTAGTTATCAGAACGTGCCTGTCAGATGTTCACAACATCTACAAACAATGCTAGAGGGGTTGGCACACCGAGCGGTGCATTAAGGACATAAACCTTCTGTGCAGCAATGAGGACAATCCTGAGATCACGGAGCCAGTCCGCAATATTTCTACCATCATCTTTCAACTCTATTTCTCTAGGAACATATAGAAATTCAAGGGAGCTACAGCGTGAGTTAGTAATCTACAACACAGTTTGCAAAGACACTACTGACTATGTTCATGATAATGAGTTCAATTAATCATATTACTTAAGAACTCCCACTCAAATTGACATCCCTCCAGTCATTCGGGTGATACATGATCCAAATTCACCAACTCAAGTCCGATCATCACGTGAGTTGAGGTGGTTTCAATGGTGAACATCATCATGTTGATCATATCTACTATATGACTCATGTTCGACCTTTCGGTCTCTTGTGTTCCGAGGCCATGTCTAGGCTCGTCAAGTTTAACCCGAGTGTTCTGCATGTGCAACACTGGCTTGCACCCATTGTATGTGAACGTAGAGTCTATCACACCTGATCATCACGTGGTGTCTCAACACGACGAACTTTCGCAACGGTGCACACTCGGGGAGAACACAATTCATCTTGAAATTTAAGTGAGGGATCACCTTATAATGCTACCGTCGTCCTAAGCAAAACAAGGTGCATAAAAGGATTAATATCACATGCAAATCATAAGTGACATGATATGACCATGAACTTGTGCTTTTGATCTTCATCTTGAAAGCACCGACATGATCCCCATCATCACCGGCATGACACCATGATCTCCATCAACGTGTCACCATTGGGGTTGTCGTGCCCATCATGCTTGTACTACTATTGCTACTGTTTAGCGATAAAGGAAAGCATTACATAGCTCTTAATGATTGACACGCAGGTCATATAATAATTGAAGACAACCCTATGGCTCCTGCCGGTTGCCGTACTCATCGACATGCAAGTCGTGATAATCTATACATCACATGATCATCTCATACATCACATATATCACATCATGTAATTGGCCATATCACATCACAACATACCCTGCAAAAACAAGTTAGACATCCTCTAATTGTTGTTGCATGTTTTATGTGGCTGCTACGGGTATCTAGCAAGAACAATTCTCATCTACGCAAAAACCACAACGGTGATACACTAGTTGCTTTTCAACCTTCTCAAGGACCGCCTTTGTCAGATCCGATCCAACTAAAGTGAGAGAAACTGGCACCCGCAAGCCATCTATGCAATAAGTTGCAGTCGAGGGACCCGGTCTCTCGTAAGCGTACGAGTAATGTTGGTCCGGGCCGCTTCATCTCACAATACCGCTGAACCAAAATCCGACCAAGGGAGGAAGCAATCTAAGCATCAACGCCCACAAACCTTTTGTGTTCTACTCGAGATCTCATCTACACATAGACCTACCTCATGATGCCACTGTTGGGGAACGTCGCATGGGAAACAAAAATTTTCCTACGCACACGCAGATCTATCCATGGTGATGAGCATCTACGAGAGGGAGAGTGGATCTACATACCCTTGCAGATCGCTAAGAGGGAAGAGTTAAGAAACACGGTTGGTGTAGTCGAACATCTTCGCTATCCAAATCGTTGAGCATCCCGCGATCTCATCACGATCCGTCCCGCGATCCAATCACGATCCGTCCCGCGATCCAATCACGATCCGTCCCGCGAACTCATCACGATCCGTCTCGCAAACTCATCACGATTCGTCCCGCGAACTCATCACAATCCGTCCCGCGAACTCATCACGATCCGTCCCGCAATCTCATCACGATCTGTCTCGCGATCTTGATCACGATCCTTCCGATCTAGCACCGAACGGACGACACCTCCGCGTTCAGCACACGTACAACTCGATGACGATCTCCGCCTTCTTGATCCAGCAAGAGGGAGCGGAGAGGTAGAAGAGTTATCCGGCAGAGCGATGACACTCCAGCAATGGTGGTGGAGCTATTTCGGCAGGGCTTCGCCTAAGCACTGGAGAAATCCGATCTAGAGGAGAAACTATGCACTAGAGGAACGGGTAGCACGTGGCTGAAAATCTTGTTCCAAAACTCTAAAACCCTCTAGTATATATAGGAGGAGAGGAGGAGGAGGCTTGCCTCCCAAGGAGGCAGCCCTTGGGTCGGCTGAACCAGGAGGGAGGAGTCCTCCTCCTCCACTCCTAGTAGGATTAGGACTCCTTCCTAATTTAGCCCTTTTTGCCTTTTTCCACCTTTTTCCTTTTGGGCTTTTCTTCCCAGCTGCATGGGCCTTGTGTGGGACTTCCACCAGCCCAATAAGGGCTGGTATTCATCCTCCCACAGCCCATGTAGCCTCTTGGGTCGAAATACCCCTCCCGATGGTCTCCCGGTACACTACCGACACTCCCGGTACACTACCGATGAGCCCGAAACTTTTCCGGCGACCAAAATAGGACTTCCTATATATCAATCTTTACCTCCGGACCATTCCGGAGCTCCTCATGACGTTCGAGATCTCATACGGGACTCCGAACAACCTTCGGTCACCACCACGCATAACTCTATACTACCGAAACGTCACCGAACCTTAAGTGTGCAGACCCTGCGGGTTCGAGAACTATGTAGACATGACCGAGACACCTCTACGGTCAATAACCAATAGCAGGACCTGGATGCCCATATTGGTTCCTACATATTCTACAAAGATATTTATCGGTCGAACCTCTATGTCAAGGATTTAGTTAATCCCGTATGATGTTCCCTTTGTTCTTCGGTATGTTACTTGCTCGAGATTCGATCGTCGGTATCTTCATACCTAGTTCAACCTCGTTACCGGCAAGTCTCTTTACTCGTTCCGTAATACAAGATCCCGTGGCTAACAGTTAGTCACATTGCTTGCAAGGCTTATTGTGAGGTTGTATTACCGAGTGGGCCCTGAGATACCTCTCCGTCAGACGGAGTAACAAATTCCAGTCTTGATCCATGCCAACTCGACAGACACCCTCGAAGATACCTGTAGAGCACCTTTATAGTCACCCAGTTACGTTGCGACGTTTGATACACACAAGGCACTCCTCCGGTATCCGTGAGTTGCATGATCTCATGGTCATAGGAACATATACTTGACATGCAGAAAACAGTAGCAATAAACTGACACGATCATATGCTACGTTTGTAGTTTGGGTCTTGTCCATCACACCATTCTCCTAATGATGTGATCCCGTTTATCAAATGACATCTCATGTCCATGGCTATGAAACCTTAACCATCTTTGACCAGCGAGCTAGTCTATTAGAGGCATACTAGGCACATGGTTTTGTCTATGTATCCACACATGCATCTAAGTCTTCGATCAATACAATTATAGCATGGATAATAAACGATTATCATGAACAAGGAAATATGATAATAACTAATTTATTATTGCCTCTAGGGCATATTTCCAACATAAAGGCCCTCTGGAACCGGGACTAAAGGCCAGTTTTCTACTAGTGAGGAGCACGAAAAAGGCTATTGCCGTAAGCTTGGTCGCCATGTCTAGATCGACTACGAGTTGAGATCTGTTGGGCGAGGAAGAAGGATGTCTAGGCGCCTGTTTAAAAGCGGTGGCAGGAACCCCGCAATTTCCTCTAACGTTTAAGCCATTCTTTTTTCTTTTCGAAACATTTATAATTCATTCCTGTTTGGAAACAAACCCTAAATAAATAAAATGGATATATTTTAACTGGTATAATATCTCCCCAGAAATGCTCCTTACAATTTTTTGACTGCCATATATTCCCCCGCGCTTTAATTAACAACCCATAACAAGCGGACCCCCCGCCCCCCTAATCTCGCCTCCATGTAATGTCCATAAATCCTACGATGTGCAGCCTGTCCACATCATCATATCTTTACTCTTAAAAACGAGCACCAAATAAATTTGGAAATCAAGTCAATAATGGAATTAATAAACAAATAATTAATTACGTTTTCAATTAGTTAAGTCTATTTAAGAATGGATTTTTTACGCCGAATCAATTAAGAAATTTAGTCATTAATGCAAAAATAATAAAGAAACCGAACACAAAATCAATTTATAAATCAAACTACTAATGCAATTAATAGCCAGACAATTAATTATGCATGGCATTAATTATCTTTGTTTAAGTAAAGATTTTTTTACATCAAATCAATTTGGAAATCAAGTCATTAATGCAATTAAAAGGCGAATAATTAATTACATGCGCAATTAATCAAGTCTGTTTAATTGGGGATTTTTCATGCCAAATTAATTATGAAATTGAGTCATTAATGCAAAAATAATAAAGAAACGAAGCACATAATCAATTTGAAATCAAGCCATTAATGCAACTAATAGGCACACAATTAAATACGCGTGCAATAAATTTAGTCCATTTAAATAAGACTTCTTTCACGTGAACCAATTATGAAATCAAGTCATTAATACAATTAATTAATTATTCAGACACTTAATTAGGGATGTAGATAATTAGTAGTAGGAATATTTTTTTCAACCGTATGTCTACTATCAAAGAGGGGTTGTGAATTGTGCGTGGTACATCCAACTCCCCTCCCCACGATCCCCTCCATGAAAAAACCCATCACCGCCCACCTTCCACACGCACAAAAAAAACTACCTCCCTTGCCTCACGTAAAAACAAAAGAAAAATAGAAAAAAGGTCGTCCTCCTCTCGATCTCGCCACCACCATGATTTGTTGTTTGCCGCACCACTAGGCTAACATCCTCTGAAATAATGACACGCCTCATGGTTTATCCGGTCGTTGTCGTGCGTGATCAGAGGTATGCCAAGGAGCGCGCCTCTGGGTCGATCTAGTTGCCGCCATGCATCATCCTTATGGAACTAGTGTGGAAAGAGAGGGGTGCCAGGATATGAGTATTGGGCCGCCAGTGCATCACTAGTGATGCGATGACTAGGAGTGACGTCGCCACCCTCGGGTGACACGTCTTGGGGTAGGGATAGGCTACCACGGGGCTATGGTGTGCTCACCTCCTCACATCTCGTGGTTATGGCTAGAGCCGTGTCAGCAACAGTAACCCACGACAGATTCAGAGCGATGTGAGTGGAGCAGCCAGGCGGGATCCCACCCCACTGCCTCTAATGATTAACGTTAGCAGGTGAAAGAGGGACGATGAGGAGGGTGGCGTTGGTAAGAGGATGAGACGCGGTGTGGTAGGCTGTGTCGGTGTTTGTGGAGTGGTAGTTGCGGGAAGAGTCCTCACACATGCGACCTTTTTTACCCAATCGATCTCCCTGGTAGCATCATCTTCCTATCCATGCATTATTTACATCATGGGGAGAGTGTTGTAGCGGACGTCCGGACGAGTATAGATCGATCAACCCAACAGCTACCACCCCGAGAGCACAAAGCAAGCTGTGGGGAATCAGCACACGTCGGTGTGACATGATACGTCCATTTTGCATCATGCTTTTATATTGATATTTATTGCATTATGGGCTGTTATTACACGTTATGGTACAATACTTATGCCTTTTCTCTCTTATTTTAGAAGGTTTATATGAAGAGGGAGAATGCCGGCAGCTGGAATTCTGGACTGGGAAAGGAGCAAATTTGAGATACCTATTCTGCACAACTCCAGAAGTCCTAAAAATTTAGGGAGAATATTTTGGAATTAATAAAAATACTGGTGCAAGAATCAACCAGAGGGGGCCCACCTACGGGCTACAAGCCTGCTAGGCGCGGCCACCTCCCTGGCCGCGCCTAGTAGGATCGTGGGGCCCCTGTGGATCCTCTGACGCCCATCTTCTCCTATATGAAGCGTTTTGACACGGAAAAAATCAGAAGAGACCTTTTAGGACGAAGCGCCGCAGTCTCGAGGCAGAACTTGGACAGAACCAATCTAGAGCTTCGGCAGGGCGATCCTACCGGGGAAACTTCCCTCTTGGAGGGGGAAATCGAAGCCATCGTCATCAGAAACGATCCTCTCATCGAGAGGGGGTCAATATCCATCAACATCTTCACTAGCACCATCTTCTCTCCAAACCCTAGTTCATCTCTTGTATCCGATCTTTGTCTCAACACCTGAGATTGGTACTTGTGGGTTGCTAGTAGTGTTGATTAATCCTTGTAGTTGATGCTAATTGGTTTACTTGGTGGAAGATCATATGTTCAGATCCTTTATGATAATTAATACCCCTCTGATCTTGAACATGAACATGCTTTCCGAGTAGTTATGTTTTTCCCAAGGACATGGGATAAGTCTTGTTATAAGTAATCATGTGAATTTGGTATTCGTTCGATATTTTGATGAGATGTATGTTGTCTCTCCTCTAGTGGTGTTATGTGAACATGGACTACATAACATTTCACCATTATTTGGGCCTAGGGGAAGACATTGGGAAGTAATAAGTAGATGATGGGTTGCTAGAGTGATAGAAGCTTAAACCCTAGTTTATGCGTTGCTTCGTAAGGGGCTGATTTAGATCCATATGTTTCATGCTATGGTTAGGCTTACCTTAATTCTTCTTTCGTAGTTGCGGATGCTTGTGATAGGGGTTAATCATAAGTGGGAGGTTTTTCCAAGTAAGGGCAGCACCCAAGCACTGGTCCACCCACATATCAAATTATCATAGTAACGAACGCGAATTAAATGAGCATGATGAAAATTAGCTTGACAGAAATTCCCATGTGTCCTCAGGAGCGCTTTGCTTTACATAAGAGTTCGTCCAGGCCTGTCCTTTGCTATAAAAAGGATTGGGCTACCTTGCTGCACCTTTTCTATACTTGTTACTTGTTACTCGTTACGAATTATCTTATCACAAAACTATCTGTTACCGATAATTTCAGTGCTTGCAGAGAATACCTTAGTGGAAATCGCTTGTCATTTCCTTTTGATCCTCGTTGGGTTTGACACTCTTACTTATTGAAAGGACTAAGATATATCCCCTATACTTGTGGGTCATCAAGACTCTTTTCTGGCGCTGTTGCCGGGGAGTGAAGCGCCTTTGATTAGTGGAATTTGGTAAGCAAAATTTTATATAGTGTGCTGAAATTTACTGTCACTTGTCACTATGGAAAGTAATCCTTTGAGGGGCTTGTTCAGGGTATCTTCACCTCAATCGGAAACAAAAAGAGTTGTCCCTCAACCTACTGAAAATATTTATTATGAAATTCCTTTGGGTATGATAGAGAAACTGCTGGCTAATCCTTACGCAGGAGATGGAACACTGCATCCTGATTTGCATCTAATCTATGTGGATGAAGTTTGTGGATTATTTAAGCTTCCAGGTCTGCCCGAGGATCACATTGAGAAGAAGGTTTTTCCTTATCTTTGAAGGAAAATACATTGACATGGTATAGGCTATGTGATGATATTGGATCATGGAGCTACAACCGATTGAAGATGTAATTTCATCAGAAATTCTACCCTATGCATCTAGTTCATCGTGATCAGAATTATATTTATAATTTTTGGCCTCGTGAAAGAGAAAGAATCACTCAAGCTTGGGGGAGGGTTAAGTCAATGTTATATTCATGCCCCAATCATGAGCTACTGATAGAAATTATTATTCAGAATTTTTATGCTCGTCTTGTAATGATCAATCCATGCTCGATACTTCTTGTGCTGGTTCCTATATGAAGAAAGATATTGACTTCAAATGGGATTTGTTGGAAAGAATTAAGCGCAACTCTGAAGATTGGGAACTCAACGAATGTAAGGAGTCAGGTATGAACCTTAAGTTTGATTGTGTTAAATCGTTCGTAGACACCGATACTTTTCGTGAATTTAGCAGTAAATATGAACTTGACTCTGAGATAGTAGCTTCTTTTTGTGAATATTTTGCTACTCATGTTGATCTCCCTGAGGAGAAGTGGTTTAAATATCATCCTCCCATTGAAGTGAAAGTAGTTAAACCTATTAAAGTTGAAGAGAAAACTATTACTTATAATGTTGATCCTGTTATTCCCACTGCTTATATTGAGAAACCACCTTTTCCTGTTAGAATAAAGGATCATGCTAAAGCTTCAATTGTGGTTTGTAAGGGCTGTGTTAGAACACCTACCCCCCTGAAAATTAAAGTTGAGCCTGGTATTGCTATGGTTAAGGATCTCTTGGTTGATAATATTGATGGGCATGTTATTCAATTTTATGACGAACCTGCTAGAATTGCTAAACCTGATGCTAAAGATGAACATAAACCCATTGTTGGCATGCCTATCGTTTCTGTTAAAATAGGAGATCACTGTTATCATGGCCTATGTGATATGGGTGCTAGTGTGAGTACAATCCCCTTTTCCTTATAAAAAGAGATTATGAATGATATTGCACCATCTGAGTTAGAGGAAATTGATGTTACAATTAAACTTGCAAATAGAGATAGTATATTACGAGTTGGGATTATTAGAGATGTTGAAGTCTTGTGTGGGAAAATAAAGTATCCTACTGATTTTCTTGTTCTTGATTCCTCACAAGATAATTTTTGTCCCATTATATTTGGAAGACCCTTCTTGAACACCGTTAATGCTAGGATATATTATGAGAAGGAAACGGTTACCGTAAGTTTTTGGGATACGTCTCATGAGTTTAATTTCTCTAAATTTCGTAGACAACCCCATGATAAAGAACTGCTAGTAAAGATGGAATTATTGGTCTTGCCTCTATTGTTGTGCCTCCTACTGATCCTTTAGAGCAATATTTGCTAGACCATGAAAATGACATGCATATGAATGAAAGGAATGAAATAGATAGGATTTTCTTTGATTAACATCCTATTCTAAAACACAACTTGCATGTTGAAATACTTGGGGATCCTCCTCCACCCAAGGGTAATACCGTGTTTGAGCTTAAACAAGTACCAGATACTTTGAAATATGCTTATCTTGATGAAAAGAAGATATATCCTGTTATTATTAGTGCTAACCTTTCAGAGCATGAAGAATAGAGATTATTGAAAACACAGAAGAAGCACCACGCTGCTATTTGATATACTCTTGATGATCTTAAGGGCATTAGTCCCACTCTATGTCAGCACAAAATTAAAATGGAGCCTGATGCTAAACCAGTGGTTGATCACCAACGACGGTTGAATCCTAAAATGAAGGAAGTGGTAAGAAATGAAATATTAAAGCTTTTGGAGGCATGTATCATTTACCCTATTGCTGATAGCAGATGCGTTAGTCCCGTTCATTGCGTCCCTAAGAAAGGAGGTATTACTGTAGTTCCTAATGATAAAAATGAATTGATCCCACAAAGAATTGTTACAGGATATAGAATGGTGATTGATTTTAGGAAATGGAATAAAGCTACTAGGAAAGATCATTACCCTCTACCTTTTACTGATCAAATGCTAGAAAGATTATCAAAACACACACATGTCTACTTTCTAGATGGTTATTCTGGTTTGTCTCAAATACCTGTGTCAAAAGAGGACCAAGAAAAGACCACCCTTACTTGCCCTTTTGGTACCTTTGCTTATAGACGTATACCTTTTGGTTTATGCAATGCACCTGCTACCTTTCAAAGATGCATGCCTGCTATATTCTCGGATTTCTATGAAAGGATTGTTGAGGTTTTCATGGATGACTTTTCCATTTACGAAACTTCTTTTGATGATTGTTTGAGCAACCTTGATCGAGTTTTGCATAGATGTGAAGAAACTAATCTTGACTTGAATTGGGATAAGTGCCACTTTATGGTGAGTGAAGGCATTGTCTTGGGACATAAAATTTCTGAAAGAGGTATTGAAGTTGACAAGGCTAAAGTTGATGCTATTGAAAAAATGCCGTGTCCTATGGATATCAGAGGTATAAGAAGTTTCCTTGGTCATGCTGGTTTCTATAGGAGATTTATTAAAGATTTCTCTAAGATTTCTAGGCCTCTCACTAATCTTTTGCAAAAAGATGTTCCATTCGTTTTTTATGATGATTGTGTAGAAGCTTTCAAAATTCTCAAGAATGCTTTGATTTCTGCACCTGTTGTTCAACCACCTAATTGGAACCTACCTTTTGAAATTATGTGTGATGCTAGTGACTATGTTGTAGGTGCTGTTCTAGGCCAAAGAGTTGATAAGAAATTAAATGTTATTCATTATGCTAGCAAAACTCTAGACAGTGCTTAAAGAAACTATGCTACCACTGAAAATGAATTTTTAGCAGCTGTGTTCACTTGTGATAAGTTTAGACCCTATATTGTTGCTTCTAAAGTAACTGTTCACACTGATCATGCTGCTATTAAATATATCATGGAAAAGAAAGATGCTAAACCTAGACTTATCAGGTGGGTTCTTCTGCTACAAGAATTTGATTTGCATATTGTTGATAGAAAGGGTGCTGATAACCCCACATCAGATAACTTGTCTAGGTTAGAGAATGTTCTTGATGACCCACTACCTATTGATAATAGCTTTCCTGATGAGCAATTAGTTGTCATAAATGCTTCTCATAATGCTCCTTGGTATGATGATTATGCTAATTACATTGTTGCTAAATTTATACTGCCTAGTTTCACATACCAACAAAAGAAAAAGTTTTTCTATGATTTAAGACATTACTTCTGGGATGACCCACACCTTTATAAATAAGGAGTAGATGGTGTTATTAGATGTTGTGCACCTGAGCATGAACAGGAACAGATCCTACGGAAGTGTCTTTCCGAGGCCTACGAAGGACACCATGCTGGAGATAGAACTACACATAAGGTACTACAATCTGGTTTTTATTGGCCTACTCTCTTCAAGGATGCTCGTAAGTTTGTCTTGTCATGTGATGAATGCCAAAGAATTGGCAATATTAGTAGATGTCAAGAAATGCCTATGAATTACTCTCTTGTTATTGAACCATTTGATGTTTGGGGTTTTGATTATATGGGACCTTTTCCAACATCCAGCGGGTATACTCATATATTAGTTGCTATTGATTATGTTACTAAGTGGGAGAAGCTATTCCAACTAGTAGTGCTAATCATAACACCTCTATTAAGATGCTTAAAGAAGTTATTTTCCCTAGATTTGGAGTCCCCAGATATTTAATGATTGATGGTGGTTCACCTTTTATTCATGTTGCTTTCCGTAAATTGCTTGCTAAGCATGATGTTAATCATAGAATTGCATCTACCTATCATCCTCAGTCTAGTGGTCAAGTAGAATTAAGCAATAGAGAAATTAAATTGATCTTGCAAAAGACAGTTAATAGATCTAGGAAGAATTGGTCTAAGAAACTTGATGATGCATTATGGGCTTATAGAACTTCTTACAAGAATCCTATGGGTATGTCTCCATATAAAATGGTTTATGGTAAAGCATTTCACTTACCTCTAAAGCTAGAGCATAAAGCTTATTGGGCAATCAAAGAGCTCAACTATGATTTCAAACTTGCTGGTGAGAATAGGTTATTTGACATTAGCTCACTTGATGAATGGAGAACCCAGGGCCTATGAGAATACCAAGTTGTTCAAAGAAAAAGTTAAGAGATGGCATGACAAAAGGATACAACAGTGTGAATTTAATGTAGGTGATCAGTCTTGCTATACAATTCTCGGTTAAGATTTTTTGCAGGTAAACTCGTCTCCAAATGGGAAGGGCCTTATATCGTCGAGGAGGTATATCGTTCCGGTGCCATCAAGATTAACAATGCTGACGACACAAATCCAAAGGTGGTAAATGGGCAAAGAATCAAACACTATATTTCAGGTACTCCCACTAATGTCGAAACCAATGTTATCAATACCATAACTCCCGAAGAGCATATTAGGGAGACTTACCAGAACGTTTCAGACTCTGAAAAGGAATAGGTATGTGGTATAGTAAGTAAACTGACTCCAAAACTTTCCCAATAGCAATTTCACTCAGTTTTGGAATATTTAAAAAATTAGGAAAATAAAAAGTAGTCCGAAGGATGCACGGGGAGGCGACAAGCCTGCTAGGCACAGCCACCCTCTGGCCGCACCTAGGGGGTTTGTCACCACCCTGTATGCCCCCGGACTCTGTTTTCTTGTGGAACACCCCTTTGGGTCGGCAAAAATTCATCATATAATCTCCCGAAGGTTTTGACTTTTTTTATCAGGACAATACCTCTTGTTTTTGTTTTGAGTTGTTTTTGCCGTAGATTTAGAGCAAGATGTCGTCCCAAGAGTCTTATGGAGAGAGCTACATATCGCACTATCTTGCCAACCCCAAGCTCTATGGGGACCTAGATCCTTATGGATTATTCTCGAAGGAGGAACAAGAAAACAAGTACCTAGAGGAAAGCTTAGATGAAGAGGATACTCCTATGCCTCAACCGGGAGACATGCACGTGGAGTTCAGGAAATCAAGACTCCCAAACGCAAGAAGAAAACCCAAAGTTCTATTTATGCCTTCTCGTTTTCTACAGGAGAGTAAAGAATAATTATGTCAAAGGATATTGAATAATTGTTTTGATCTAGTAGAATAAAAGTTTTAGTATGATATACCTTTTAGTTATTGCTTTTGCTCCCCTTATGTAAGCAAGTCCGAGAGTTATATAATAAAAAGTAGTTTTGATAAGAGGGCTTTGCTAGATCACTATGCTCTTGAAAGCAATAAAATATAATAGAACTAAAGCAAGTAGAATACATAATGATCTTATGGGGAGTAATGAATTCACATATAAAAAGTATGGTGATTGAAATTTGTTGGGAGTTAACAAACATAGTAATTGGTTATTGGTGCAATTGAAAGGAAGTGATAAACAAAGAGATATTCACATATAAAGCACATACTATGTGGGTGAACTTATGATACCATGCCAAGTTTCAACCTTTTCAGCGTTCATTTGTAGTGCTTTTCAAATTCATGGTCATTTAGTAAAAAATACATCATTAAATGCATGAAAATAGGAAATAATATTTACTTAACAGAAAAGAAAATATAACATTACTAGATTAACAAAAAATATTTTATAATATTCTTCATTTGTAGTGCTTTTTTACTTTCATGGTCATTTAGCTGAAAAAATCATTAAATAATCAACTAGAAAGCTTTTACAAAAATATAATAGAAAAAAGAATCAACTATAATATTTTGTTATGATCAACTAAAACAAAACTATAATACTTTTCAATAGCAAAAAAAATCAACAAAAAACTTTAATTTATCAAAGTATGTTTTGTTAAAAACTTTAATAGCAAAAAAAACTTTCATAAATATTTTTTGTTAAAAACTTTAATAGCAAAACCCTTCATAAAGATTTTTTTGTCAAAAGCTTCAATATGCTAAATATAACATAAAAAATAAAAAAGCGCATCTACTCGGCCACCATGGCCTGCATACGACTAGAAACCCAACCATACATGAGCGAGGATGCAGGCCCGCGAGACAAGTAGGCCCAACAGGGCTGGGAATAGAGGAACTTTAGGCCCACGACTTGCTTTAGAGAGGAGCTCGAGATTGTAGCCGCAGCAGGGCTTATAAATCACTGCGACCGCACCTCGTTTGGCGAGGTGGGACTAAACTCCCACTGCTCTGCGCTAGTGCCAGGAACAAGGTTTTAGTCCCGGTTGGTGGTTTCAACCGGGACTAAAGGTCCCTCTTTAGTCCCTGTTGGCGGTTTCAACCGTCACTAAAGGCCCCACTTTAGTCCCGGTTGGATCCACCAACCGGGACTAAAGGCCTGGTCTTCCCGCCCTTTTGCCTGGTGAAATTCACCTTTAGCCTCGGTTGGTGGCTCTGACCGGGACTAAAGGGCCTTTAGTCCCGGTTGGATCCACCAACCGGGACTAAAAGGTGGGTTACATACGCGGCACTTAGCAAAATTTCCAAATCAAATTGCTTTCTTTGACTCTTCCTCTCCCCCGATGACGTCGACGACCACCTTGACGCCGCTAGGCTGGCGGACCTCGCTGTCACCTCCCCGAGCCCGCTGCTCGTCCCCTCCCCCGACGCCGCCCCCGACGCCGCCCCTGTTGCCTCCCACCCCGTCGCCAGCCTCATCACCGCCCCCGACGCCGTCCCCGAGCCCACCCTTGTGGCCGGTCGAACCTCCGAGCCTGCTCCTCGTCGTCGCCACCTCATCGCCGCCCCCGACGCCCTCCTCGTGCCCTTCCTTGACGCCGTAACACCCGTGCCGTCCCTAAACCCGCCCTCCTCGCCGGCCGGACCTCCGAGCCCGCTCCTCATTATCGCCGCCCCCATCGCCACCCCTGATGCCGTCCCCATACTTTGCCCCGATGCCGTCCGGCCCGTGCCGCCCCCGACGCCGTCCCCGAGCCCTCCCTCGTCGCCAACCGGACCACCCAGCCCGCTCCTCATTGTCATCGCCCCCGTCGCCGCCCCCAATGCCGTCCCCATGCCCTGCCCCGACACCGTCCCCGTGCCTCCCCCAACGCCGTCCCCAAGCCCTCATCACCCCCGCTGGGAGCCGCCATTGCCCCAAAACTTAGTTAATTTTTAACATCATGAAGTTTGTTATGTGTGACACTTAGTTTGTAACATGAATATAACTTTGATATGAGGGGGGTCGTTAAAACATAAGCCCGATAACTTCGACATAAGGGGGGAGGAACCATTAAATCATAACCCCCGATAACTTTGACATGAGAGGGGGTGGGTCATTAAAACATAACCCTGATAACTTCTACATGAGGGGGGAGGGGACGTTAAAACATAACCTCGCTAACTTCGACATGAGGGGGATCGTTAAGACATAACCCCAATAACTTTGACATGAGGGGGGGGTCGTTAAAACATAACCTCGATAACTTTGACATGAGGGGGGGGGTCCCTTCAAACATAACCCCTATAACATCGACATGAGGGGGGCATTAAAAATATAACCACGATAACTTCGACATGAGGGGGGGGGCGCTAAAAAGATAACCCCAATAACTTTGACATGAGGCGGGAGGGGTCATTAAAACATAACTCCAATAACTTTGACATGAGGGGGGGGGGGGGTTGTTAAAACATAACCCTGATAACTTTGACATGGGGGGCATTAAAACATAACCCCCATAACTTTGACATGAGGGGGGGGGGTTTAAAAACATAACCCCCATAACTTTGACATGAGGGGGAGGGGCCGTTGAAACATAACCCTGATAACTTCAACATGAGGGGGTCGTTAAAACATAAAACCAACAACTTTCACATGAGGGGGGGTCGTTAAAACATAACCTCGATAACTTCGACTTGGGGGGGGGGGCGTTAAAACATAATCCCAATAACTTCTACATGAGGGGGGAGGGGCCGTTAAAACATAACCTTGATAACTTCGACATGAGGGGCGGGGGCTCATTAAAACATAACACCGATAACTTTGACATGAGGAGGGGGGTCGTTAAAACATAACCCTGATAACTTCGACAAGAGAGGGGGGGGGTCGTTAAAACATAACCCCGCTAACTTTGATTTTGAGGCATATGAAAGATAGGACGACTCATCAGATATGAGGGGGAGGAGTCCTCAACTTTGCATGATGTGATATGCATATGATTACTTATTGTGATTAGGTCTATGTTTGCCACTAATGCATCTCTCATGGTTGTATATTGCCATGTTGTGATATTTGCAGAAACTATGGACATAGACTTAGAAAAAGAAGAATTGTTGGGGGATATAATCCGTGACGGAGGTGATGCTATCACTGACTTGGGGTTTCTCAATGACACCGATGGTGAGGGAAGAGAGGATGACGGCCCCGGTGATCAAATGGAGGAGGGAGGAGATGACGGCTCCGGTGATCAAATGGAGGAGGAAGGAGATGATGGCTCTGCCGGTGTTGGAGCCTTAACTGTTGCAAAGTCCGGCGAGGTATATATATATATTAATTAAGCCTCTTCTTTGACTAGATGCATTAATTGTTTTGTATGTGCATATATTAACACTTCTTTCTTCTTTAGTACTCCGGATCGACACAAACTTCTGTAACGAGATGAGGCCCGGAGAAAAGGTTGGATAAGCATGAAAGGTTCACGATCGAAGAAGTCGCTCCAGATGGCCAACTGATTTCTCCCAAGCGGACCAAAGGAAAATTTATACATCAGTGCAAAGTTATTGTTAGGGACAGCATCCCGATCAGCATCCAAGAATGGAATAAGAAGGACAGTGAAATTTATTATGTCTCCGATAGATAGGAAGATGACCTTTGGACCTCGCTGATGACAAATTTCAGCCTACCACTACTAGGAGAAAGCCTAGTAGTAGCACTGGAAATACCCTTACTAGTAGCGCTGGGTCCAGCACTACTGCTACAGCGCTACAACTAAAGTGTAGCAGTAGCGTGTGTTAGCCCGTGCTACTTCTATACCTGCTTAGCAGCAGCGCTTTTAGTAGAAAGCGCTGCTGGTAGTTACTAGGAGCACGCCTCTCCGCCAGCACTTCTACTATTATTACATATTTCTTTTTATGTCGTATATTCATACGCCACTATATAAGTTTTCATACAGTATTATCATAATACATCATTGTCATATAACAACTCCTCCTCCTCATCATTTTTGTCAAACAAATAACTAGATTTCAAAAACCTTACAAGTCCAGACCGAACTGCTAGAACGAGACCAATAATGATAAAACTATTAAACCTTAAACTAGAGCTTAATCTTACTACAATACTATTAATGAGCGGAATCTGGTGGTGCAGAATCTGATGGTGGTGGGGGCATTCTTGGCGAAGTATCCCGACAACACTTCCCCATCGGGCTCTTTGAGCCGGGCATGAAGATGTCACTTGTTGTAGTGCCCATTCCATAACCAAATGGGGACTACTCTAAGGTGGCATCCGAGCCCACTCTGCATCGTTGGCCTCCACGAAGATGACGCCTGCTGCAACTTGTAGTTGTGTTTGGGCATAACTCTTGCACTCCTTGACTTCAAACTCCAAGTGACTACACTGAGTCTTCCGAAACATATCCTCCGCCTCTTTCAGCTCCCGCATACAATCTCTCCATCCAAACACTACAACATCAATCCTTTTCCCCGCGTGAGCAACTTCCTCCGCCACTTCAACTCCTCTTCACGAGAACGTCTAGGAGCCATGGAATCCCTATAAATTTGGCATGACATTTTCTTAGCAATGGATATATTAAATAGCACAATGTCTAGGAGACATGGAATCCCTGTAAATTTCCCCGCACCAAAAAATCTAACCATTTACAACGTGTTAGACATGGAATCTAACAATGGACATTTGCACAAAGTTTGCAAGTTTAAACAATTTTTACGGTTACGACGTGAAGCACCTTTTTAAGACAATTTACCACATGTGAATGAATTCTGATATGCATCCATACATAACCATCTAACCATCTAAATGCATCCATCCATAACCATCTAAATGCATCATACATCCATCTAACCATTTAAATGCATCCATCCATAACCATCTAAATGCATCATACATCGATCTAACCATCTAAATGCATCCATACATCCATCTAACCATCTAAATGCATCCATTCATAACCATCGAAATGCATCAATCCATCCACCCATTAAGCTTTTCTAGCAGTGCAAAAAGAGAGGGAGGAGGGAGAAGGGGGAGAGTGGGAGAGAGGAGGGAGGGAGAGCTACCACTGTGTGGATGGCCAGGACGGGAGGGCCGGGATAGGGAGGGCCGGCGTGTGGGGTGGACGGCCAGGATGCAGGAGCGCCGCCACAAGGGAGATAGTGGAGAGGGAGGAGTGAGGGGCGGTGGCGACACAGGGAGAGGGAGGGAGTGAGGGGCGGCGGCGGCGCAGGGAGAGGGAGGGAGGAGGGACAAAGGGAGAGAGTGAGAGAGGGGCCGTGCGGGTCAAAGAGGATAAGTACATGGCCCACTTAGCAGTAGCGCGGGTGGGAAACATACGCTAGTAATATTATGTTAGCAGTAGCGCTGGTCCGAAAAGCACGCTACTACTAAATCTAGCCTGATGGCAATGGTGGGTCAATATTAGTAGTAGCGCATTTCTGGAATCCCGCGCTACTGCTAAGTGTTAGCAACAACGTTTTTTCTAGACGTGTGCTACTGATATGTAGCGGTAGCACCTCCTTTTATCCAGCGCTACTGCTAAGGTTGTGTGTATAAGGTTTTCGCTAGTAGTGTACCGCCATAGGAGGATATAAATAACCCAGTTATATAGTGAAAAGTCAAGGCATTTGCTATTAAAAAGACCACATAACTATTCAAGAACTGTAGGAAACTATTGAACAAAAAGTGTGTCGAGGAAGACAAGACTCTAGAATTCACCGGTCAATATGCGAAGATGAAAGATCAGTGGCCCGAATTTGCGACGTACAAGAAATCATACAAAGCTAAGAAAATGTCACATACAACTAAGTTAAAGGCTGCAAAGAAGAAGTATCACCATGTTACGAGGTCAGATGGCTACAATGTTGCCCGGCGTACATGGGACAAAGCTGAGAACGACCTGCTTGCTAAAGCGGTCCAACCAGCGACATTGAACTGGCCCGATCGGTGTAGGACTTGGTTCTTCGAGCATGGGGGAACTTTGGACCCAGAAATAGGGAAATGTGTT
Organism: Hordeum marinum; assembly: GCA_022496015.1. NCBI lineage: Eukaryota > Viridiplantae > Streptophyta > Magnoliopsida > Poales > Poaceae > Hordeum > Hordeum marinum. The sequence continues at coordinate 60,348,089 of CM039677.1, forward strand.
TTGACGAAAGCTCAACTTCAGACACCCGTCAATAAGATTCAGGCACCAATCAAGGAAGTGGAGGAAGGGAGGATCCATCCCGACAAGTAGAAGGACGTGCTGTCAAAGGCCATTAGGAATCCTGAACACCCTGGGCGAACTAGAGGTACATCAGGCTCCATTCCGTGGAAGTATGGGTTTCCGGGCATCACTGATTATAGAAGCCGAGCGAGAAAGAAGAAAGAGGAAGCAAACCGGATGTAGAAGATGGAAGAAAGATTAGAGCTGCTAGAGGCAAGTCAGCGAGCTATTACCAGCCCACCATCTCAGCAACATGAAGATCCTTCATTCGATACTGCCAATGAAGCTACCCCACCATCTGAGTGGAAAAGCAGCATGGCTTCCACGGAGCTCGTTCAACCTGATATCATGGATTCTTGCTACCCCGTGGATGGTATCACAAATAGGGAGCATTGTGAGCTATTTGCGAAATGTCATAACCTAACTTTGAAGGTGGCAGTCGGCTATATCTTACCTACTGCACCTGATGGAACTTTCCATTGCAATCTGATTCCAAATGGCTATGCTGTTGTTAGGGTGGATGAAGTTTCCAATCTATTTGAGGATCTGGATCTTGAGTACCCTATAGGTGAAGGGGAGACTCGTCTAATAAATGCCCCAAGGACTACAATTCTATGAAGAAAGGAAAACACCGTGCTTCCAAACTGGATGCCGCCTTAGCAGACTCAGTCGGAGGAGGCCCCTCAGCAGACTCAGCCAGAGGAGGCCCCTCAGTAGAATCCTCCTCTGCCTCAGCTCATGTCCCCGCCGCGTCATCAGACTTCACCTTCTCCGCCACGTCAGCTAACTCTGCCGCCTCAACAATAGCGGAAGAGAGCCGCCGCCGCGCTGACAACTAGCAGCAACACAACAATCAAGAAATCCAGAGCAGTACCAAGCGTCAAGAAGGCTCCTCCGAAGTTAACCTACGACAGGACTAATGAGGAAATCGACGATATCGTGGCTGCCGATGTGAAATGATGGCTTGCACCGAAACGTCCACCCCTAGAGGAGAAAGTAGATTCGGTAAAAGTGAAGCGATGTCTGGATGCCCTAAGGCGACCACCACCGCCTCCACCATAATGAAACTGTGACCGCTGTATTGTAAAGACATTTGATCAAGTGAAGTGGTCGGGAAACTTAAGTAGCACTGGTGTAAGAAGTGGGAAAACAATTCCCCAGCTCGGCGAACAAGAAAAGCAATTGTGCCCTCTGCTCAAGGTGTTTACCGATATCCTTAATGATCCCGAGATAGCAGCCAGTGGTCTTGCTATCACTCTTGGTGATTACTTAGACGATTCAGTACAGTTCAAAAAGGCTGAAGTAATAGCAACCTTAAGATACGAGCACGGGAAGCCTCTCGTGAGAAGTGAGGAGCTCCCCCGTCTATCAACGATTATGCGACAATTGCATGAATGGTGAAAACCTGCAAGGACGGGACCGACAATATCTTCATGTCAATAAAAGATGATCACTTCTTCAATGCAGTCCAGGCATTGTTCATCGAATTTGAAGAAGTTTTTAGTTATACAATCATGCTGTCCTCAACAAAACTATCGTTAGTTGCTATTGTCTCTAAGTATTTGTTTTCTATAGTTAAGCCTCTAGCTCAGCTTGTCCATTGCATGTATAATTATCCTCACACACTATATTATGTAGATTGAAGATCCTCGAATGCAAAAAACTACATATCTATGACATTGGGTTCATTAACCCAGATACTATAAATGAACATACATTAAAAGAATTTCCCGCCGATATAAAGGTTGCAGAACCGGGACTAAAGGGCATGTGGAACCGGGACTGATGGACCGTTTTCTACTAGTGATGCTATGATCTCATGATAAGATATCAGCCATTATCCATATCTCACATGAGTGCTTCTATAGTAGGTCATAAGGCACATATTTTTTGATTAGTACTAGCATGCATGTCAATGAAGGTCACATGCTCTGTCTAACATGTATTGCTTGATCTGTGATTCTTTTGCCTATAGTTTATGATTTCTTTTCAATTATTCAGTTTAGAAAATTAGTATGTTACTATCCAATCATACCATGTTAGTATAGGTAAGAAGGACAATGAAGTGATTATTAGTTAAAAAGCATAGGCCAAGCATGATATGTTCTAAACTATGGTAACCTAACCTCTACTATAAAGTAGTCTTGCATGTTGTGATTATCAACCCTCAATTGCATGATGATTTTGATGATTAATTCCATCTTATGTAAGTTCTTCATAAGCAAGGATGCCTCATATATTTGCGGTAGAGGATGTCCATTGATTTTTACAGGCGTCAACTATATAGGTTGTAGGGCGTATGATAGAATACATTCACAAGAGGAGAGTGAGCATTTATTATTGATTTGCATTGGCAGGTCTTGCATGCTATCCCAAAGAAATCAAAAGATGGTTATGTCATCTCATTAGTAATTGACTTCTTATAGAAAAAAATCTATCACAATTACATGTTAACGACATACATTCAGGAATTGTACAAACTATTAGATTTTTGTTAATATAAATATTGTTCTTTTGTTAAAATGGAAATATGTGACAACACACACTCCAAAAATTATGTAAGCAATCATTCTTCATACCATGGTCAAGTATGTCTAATTAGTGAAATATATTTCATAGCTCATGTCTTTTCCATGATATACCAACAACCAAAATGATAAGAGGGCATTGAAAAAAACAATAGATGTACAAATTAGATTAAGGGGCATAATTAAGCTTAAAATTCAGACCAGATTTGCTTTCTAAAATATATGCATTGTTGCCCATAGCAACGCACGGGAATTCTACTAGTATATTCTATACATGCTTAATGTACATGCAAGTCATCCACATCATCCTACATATGTAATCAATCAACTTTTCACAACATAGTATTTTGGTGCTATAGTCAGTTATTATGAGGCCCGTACTATACTACACAGTAGCACACTCGTGCGTTACTATGAGCTAGCGTGCATAGAACAAATCAAACAGATGATTAAGGTCATCTTCAAGATCAAAACCTATTTTTTTCTCGTATGTTTGGACATGTTCGGACATCAAATAGACGCCCAACATGCTCCCAAAATTCACCCATATGGATAGCCCGGGCTCCTTGAAATCCGCCCCATATATGGGGGAGAAATGCGTGGTTGTCTGGACTATCACCCATGTTATCTTCAACAACTGATCCCAACAGAAAAACTCACCCCACGACATGCATTTCCATTTTCCCAGTGGACCTCATTGGATCCATCATTTAAAACCGGATGACGCGTACCTCACCTTCTCCATGACGCCCTCTCCCCTTCACATCATACTTCCCCACAACTGCCAAGGAGAAGTCCCCACCTCACCTTCTCCATGACGCCCTCTCCCCTTCACATCATACTTCCCCACAAACTGCCAAAAGAACTCCCGTGCCCAGCACCCCGCTCTGCCTTGATCTCCTTCCCCTGTGTTCATGCTGATCCGCCACCGCCATCAAGGGGGAGGAGGCGTGCACTGCCCTTGACATCCCCCAAGGCAAGAAGGCATATCTGATGTCTCCTTTGCTATTGCCACATTGTAGCATACAATTGATTGTCATGCATTTCCACGAAACAAAAATATGATGTTTGTTGTTGGGCATGCAACTCATAAGACACTATGTCACATATTAACTCTTGAAGCATCCAACCAATGCATTTACCCTTCTATACTAACCAAAAAATTGTACTACTTCATAAAAATTTCTAAACGGCTCGCTCATGCAATTTGATGCAAAACCATCTCAAATGTGATGCATTTTGCCACATTTTCTAAAGTAGGGAGATTATTATATGTGAACAATCCATTCCCAATCCCCACCTCGCTAACTCTCAACCGTCACCCTTATCACATAATCCACTAACCCACGTTCTAAGTTGGCCAGTGATCGACACCACCATGATAGGCCAATAGCAAGGGACAAGGGCCGCAACCGCATTAAGATGTTATCCAGTACATGCCTACAGCAAAATTTCTAGATAAAAAGGTAATCCTACATCAGCATGCACTCAGTAAAAACATAATGCTATCCACAATTAACAAACATGGTGGTACTTCCCTAACGTGATCCTCTCGCCGAAAGAGTGATACATACTCTTCATAATTAACGCAATCCTTACATCGAACGCTCGATGATACTTCCATAAATACTGTGACCTGATACGTCTCCAACGTATCTATAATTTTTGCTTGTTCCATGCTATTATATTATCAATCTTGGATGTTTTACACTCATTTTATAGCAACTTTATATCATGTTCTAGGACTAACCTATTGACATAGTACCAAAGTGTGAGTTGTTGTTTTTGCTTGTTTTTTTACTTCGCAAAAAATCAGTATCAAACGGAGCCCAAACGTTGCAGGGAATTTTGTGAAATGTTTATGGACCAGAAAGAAGCACATGGGCCAAAGATCACCAGAAGAGGGGCCCTAGATTGTCCACCCTCCACCAGGGCGTGCCAGAGGCCCCTGGCACGGCCTGGTAGAGGGTGCGCACCTCGGGCACCCCCTCACCGACTATTGAGCCTATAAATTCCCAAATATTCAGAAAACCCTAGGGGAGTCGATGAAACATAATTTCAACCTCCACAATTTCCAAAACCTCAAGGTCCAATCTAACACCACCACGGAGGGTTCATCTTGTTCATAGGTGCCTCTCCGATGATGCGTGAGTAGCCCACCATAGACCTACGGGTCTGTAGGCAGTAGTTAGATGGATTCCTGTCTCTCTATGTTCCTTAATACAATGGTACTTCGATATCTACTTGATGTAATGACTTTTGCGGTGTGTTTGTTGGGATCCGATGAATTTTGAGTTCATGATCAGTTTCTATACATGAATATGCTTTGAGTCTTCTTTGATCTCTTATTTGCATGATTAGTTATAGCCTCGTATTTCTTCTTAGAATCTTTGGTTTAGTTAGGCCAACTAGATCAATTTTTCTTGCCATGGGAAGAGGTGCTTTGTGATGGGTTCGATCTTGCGGTGTTCTTTCCCAGTGACAGAAGGGGCGGCAAGACACACATGTATCGTTTCCATTAAGGATAACAAGATGGGGTCTATTCCTACATGAATAGATCTTGTCTACATCATGTCACCGTTCTGATTGCATTACTCTGTTTTCCCATGAACTTAATACACTAGATGCATGTTGGGTAGCGGTCGATGTGTCGAGTAATAGAAGTAGATGCAAAATTGTTTCGCTCTACTTATCTTGGTCGTGATGCCTATATAATGATCATTGCATGGATATCTTCATGATTATTGGATCTTCTATCAGTTGCCCAATAGTAATTTGTTCACCCACCATGTGCTATACGCATGAGAGAAGCCACTAATGAAACCTACGGCCCCCGTGTCTACTTTTCCAACATATTGCTTTCCGATGTACTGTTTGTATCTTTTGTTTTCAGATCTATTAATCCAAAAAATCCAAAAATGCCTTGCTGAACTTTTTGTTTACTTATTTTATTTTGTGTTCTTGCAAGATCTATTTGCCAAAACTATCATTACCTAATCTATCTTATTACCGTCGAGAGTGTGACAACCTCTCCTTTGCGTCGGGTTACAAGTATTTATTCTTTGTGTGCTGGTGTTGTTTACGTGGGTGCGTGATCTTCCTCTACGGATTGATACCTTGGTTTCATAACCAAGGGAAATACTTATCGTCGTTGTGCTGCATCGTCCCTTCCTCTTTGGGGAACTAACGACGCAGTCTCAAGCCATATCATGACCCTCCCATCGAACGCTCGATGATACTTTCCCCAATTAAGATGATGCTTCCATACAAAGAATGGTACTTTTGAAATTAACATGATCCTCTCATATAAGGAATGATGATCTTCACAATTAACACATTTTATTTGATGGAATGAGTAGGACAAGGAAAATAAAGTATCAATTTGGTATAGATTATTCCAATTTATTTGATGGGAGGGGGTGAAGGCGAGGAGGTGAACGTACACGATCCTCCTGTCCAATAGTCGATGATATACTTTACATAATTAATGGGATCCTCCCATACAAAGAATGATATTCTTCATACTTAACATGATGCTCCCGTCCAAAGAATGCCACTCTCCACAAATTAACTCATCTCTATTCCTAAAGGGGGACTTGGTAGCTTCCGCTCCAAGTTTATTTTCTTCTCATCTCTTCGGGTTTATTTTTGTCCCTTTTTTCCACCCTCCCATGAAAACCCCCACGGTTTAACTGTTTTTCACAGTTCACACCCACCTCTACGGTACACTAGTTCAATCTAGGTCCATAGGAGGGGTCTCCTCCTGTACATCAATCCCTGGCCCCCTTAGTCCATTCCCATCGAGGGCCACTGTTGTGGATATACCCCACATGTATAACCTGCCTAAATTGTAACCCGGTTTCCACTATGGCGGCCCATAAAGATGGATGCCCATGAAGTACAAGGCCCAGGGGGTGGTTCATCTACATGGCCATCTCGATGATGGTGCCTAAGGAACCAGCTTAAGCATGAAGGCATAAGGAGTCCTGTTTTCCATGAGGAGCAAGGGAAGAAGGAATCTCTACTCCTAAAGGGGGAGTTGGTAGCTTCTTGTCTTGGTTTTTTTCGTCATCCCTCCAACATTCGTTTGGTTTTTTTCATCCGGTTTTTTCCATCCCTCCTCCCATCATCTTAGATTTAGAAATGTATTTATGTGAAAGAATCAATCGAAATTAATTTCTAATGAATCTTTAGAAACCAAATCTAAATTAATTAACCTTAGCGTAAATCACTCAGTCACATTACTTAATATTTCCATAAGTCACCAAATTAGATTAAATAACATTCCATGCAGCTGCAATTTATTTCGCTTCACCTCCCACATAATGAGAAAAAGTCTGAACGAATCAAAAATTTCCATGCAGGTGCAATTTTTTCTAATCCCATTAATTTAGTTTTTTCATATGTTTTTTCGCCCCTCCTCTCAACATCATTATGTTTCGTCTCCCATTTTTTTGGGTTTTTTGCGTCTCCTCTCCCATCACACCTTCATGTTGGTTCTTATTCACTGGTTTATTTTTCTCTTCATTTTTTCCTTGCAAACCCGTACTTTTCTTAACGTATAAAAGATCATGGATCCAACTTGCCTAACATACCCATTTTAATTGATTCTTTCCATTAGTACAATTTACGTTAGGAAAAAAATAACAAATCAATAATGAATTTTAAGGAAACAAAATAACAGATTTTGATTAAATCAATTTTGCCCTCACATGCCTTGCCCTCCTCCCAGCCTCTCCACGCGCCCCGCAATGTCGACCCTTGTGCCATCGCCTCTCTCGGCGCTCAAATACGGGGCTCGCCACAATGCCCGAGGCATCGACACTGAGTCGTAGGGAGGAGGAGATGGCGGTGTACAAAGAAGTACATGGAGGTGGAGGAGGGGACGGGCGCAACATCAACTTCATGCCGAATGTGGAGGCATGAAGGACTACCGTCGGTGTGAGCACCATCCCATCAGCACTGGTGACTTGTCCAAGCAGGTCACCTACATCATCGTCGCCAATTCATCCTCCCCCTGGCTAGGGTTTCTAATCAAGCCGCCACCATAGATGCACATCTACATGCGGATGGCTCGTGTTCAACCATGGCTAGCGACTTTGGAGGCGACATGCGCCTGATCTACGTCAACATTAAGGAACAAGCAGCAGTGATGCCCGACCCCATGCTCATCACACTCCATAAAGAGAGCCTGCTTGCGGATGCAGTCACTCGGGTGGAGCCTACAGTGAGGCAGGCGGGTTGTGTTCAGGAGAGGCCTCGGTATGCTGCTGCAGAAATGTTTAGTAGCGGCCACCTATTGTCTGCATCATATCGTTGGGTGCCATCGACAGGCGACATGGACAGAGTCTTATGATGTTGAGGATGTCGAGGTGTGCAGCGGTGGCAGGTACTCCGTCGACCACTCGCCTCGCCACCGCGATGACGCCCCTGTCGCATTGTTGTGCCCCTGTACCAGGGCAGCAGAACTACTACTCCATGCTGGCTACTCAGATCTGAGCTCATCGAGGGACATGGCGCCAGCGAGGAAGCCGGAGCAGGTTTGAGGGTCGTTTCCATTTGTGTTATGTACCCTTTATTGTTTTATTGATGTAAAACCCTTCACAACTTATCCTTCCTTTTTTGAAGATCAAGAGGTTTTGCAGTGGACAAGCTAACATGTTTGAACAATGGGGCAGACCATTTGACCCGTGGGTTTTGTTGTTAGACTGTTACAAGGAGAAGGAGGTTCCTTTTAACTTGCAGGAGCTCCGCCAATGGCAACATGCTTTCCTTGACGATAGCATAGTACTGCAGGTATGCAAGATGCAACGAGCTGAATCGGCGCAAGAGTGCATCCTACAAGCAACACCAAATCTGAAATTGTTGGATGTTTTTTTCTTGCCCCGTCATGTTATAATGCTGGGATCCTAATGTATAACTAATACGAACAAAAAGGTGCTCGTAGCAATTGCTCTAATTTGTGCAGGTTATTTGATTAAAAGGTATTAATCGTTGTGATGATGGAGTTGGGCGCTTGTGGTGGTGCATCTTCTTCCTGGTCATAAAAAAATACCGTTCACACAAAGGTTCTGGATGTCTTAAGCCCAGGAAGGTTTTTCTTTAGTAAGTTGGGTGATATCTTATATTCTTTGTAATTTTTTTCAGTTATCTTCCCGTCATTCCGTTTCGTGCTTCTCATTGCTATTTGTCTAAAAACTATAGATACAGAAGCGCATCAAATTCGGTTGCACGGTCAATCGTAGTCGCATATTACAAAGTTGTAGAACTCAGGCTTACAAACGATGGTGAAAGCAAAGCATTCTATATCCAGGGAAGGAAATAGTATTCAGAGATTCCAAAGAAGAAAAGGAAATCAGGGAGTGCTTATTAGATGGTGGTGCTATAAGGATCGGTAATCTCAAGAAAAAATTATGGGTAAATAACTAGTCCCTCTCTTATTATATCAGTTGTAACTTGTAATAATATCTTATATTATTGGATGGAGCGAGTACCTCAAAGAAGACATATTTTTTTGATGTAGGAATATATGTAGGATGATTATGCTTTGATGTATATAGTCCGCAGTAGCACTTCACTTAGGTATAAATATAAGTTCTTAGCCTGTTCAATAGTACTTTTGTTGAACAATACTGAATTGATATTAGGCAAAAACCTCGAGAATACATGAGGGGCCAAGGAAAGTGTTGTTTGTAATGACTCGTGTTATGATATTGCAAAATAGATTAGATAGAAAAGTACACAACATTGCCATGGAATATTTCAAATTTTTGGATCTGCCTATTCATATGATGGCATCCAAAAAATCCTTTCTACCATGTGCTTGTATTTTTTTAGAACTGTTTCACACAAATAGAAAAATTATTTTCTATGAGTATGCTTCTCCTTCTATCAACTTATGCTATATTGATGGGACATGCTTTATTTGCAAGATTTAGATATCTTAAGTTGATAAAAGGACTTTATATTGAATGTGTTTGTGCGACTAAAGATGAGGCATGCTTTATTTGCAAAAGTATATTGAGTGTGTTTGTGCGACTGCAGATGGAAGATAGGCTGTGATGTCTCGCTCGTGCGGTTAACACGGTGTTCTGGCCATGATGAAGAAGAGTTGTGGCAGCAGTAAAGTGTTCCAACTTCGACGGTGTTGCCCCCATTTTGGTGAGTGGAGTTGGAGATATCTGGTGCTAGAGTTGAAAGTCTTGCCCGACTTAGGTCGGTGCCGGTGGCAACGATGCAGGTGGGTGTCGTTCCTCTCCTTGGAGGCATCATCGAGGTGTGTTAGCATATCTTCCCTCGCATTGGTGTTTGGTTGCTATCTCCAGGCGAAAGCCTAGGTTCGGGTCAGAATCGGGGATGGAGGTGTTCTCAATGTCATTCCTGTCTGTTGGGAGCCTTGTGTAAGGAGACACGGCATGTATATCCTGTGTTGCGATCCTTTGGTGTTCATTGCTACCCCAAGTTGATCCTCAAGGGCTCTATGTACATCGTCGCTCATGCGTCCAAGACGGTCCCTCCTCAAGTCTGTCCAAGTCCCGCCACCTACTCGTAGACCTCTCTTTTAGGCTTACATAGGTGGCTGGTGCGCTGATTAGGGAAATCATCATGGTGTATTGTCTTCAGAGGCATCCAATGTTAGTTGGCACACAATTTTGTCTCTTAGTTTAGGGTATACATATTGTGTCGTGGCTTTAATGTGTGTGGTGGCATGTCTTCTAAGCTACACTTGTTGACTGAGGTTGTAGGAGTAGGAAGAATCATTTGAGGGATTGTAAATGGCTGAGATAGCAAATATGCACATCGATTATGTTTTCAATGAAATAGTTTTACATTGTACATATCTCCTACTTAGGGAAAGTTGGGGTGTCAATGGGAAGGCAAAGGAGTATAAGCATGTGAGAGCAATAGGGAACCAGTGACTTGATACTCTATCATTAATTCCTATCATAGTAGCCGGCTAGAGGGACGATGACGCATGCAATTATTTACATAACAAGATACAAACATGTTACACGAGTCATCAATTTAAGTGAGAAGACTTGTTTCATGTGATTTGTATGTGACAAAAGTGGAAACAAATAGTTTTTATAATAGCTAATTCGAGAATAGAAGTGCTACACCTTGATCATCATGTGCATATGATATGATTCTAGCTATTTTCCTTTGTATGCAATGCTTAAAAAAGTAAAATGAGAGCAATTGAGGATTTTGATGTAGTATAACATTGCAAAATTGTATGGGGAACTTGTTTAATTTTTTAGAACTTTTATGAGGTAGTGGATGACAAATGTTGGAAAACGTTTGAAGTTAGGTCTGATGGAATGCCTATGGTAGTTTGGTGGACTTGGAGAAAACATATGCGAATTTTGAGTTAGGTGGCAATGCAAAGGTGAAGCCAAGTGGTTTCTATTCATATGCTAGTCCATGGGTTAGGGATGACGGGACTCGACAATTTGATAGAATTGGAGGGAACACGAGCCGGATTTTTAGTGGAGTGGCAATACAATGAAGTACTCACTTCGGTCCTTTTTATTCCATGTATAAGATTTTTTGTCAAGTCAAATTTGTAATGTTTGGACAAATTTATATTAAAAAAATTCAACAAGTATGATACCAAATATATATATATAATATGAAACTACATTGCATAATGAATCTAATGATATTGATTTGGTATTGTGAATGTCAATACTTTGTCCTATAAGTTTGGACATATTAGAGATACTTTTACTTCAGGCAAAACTTATATGAAGACTAAACAGGACCGGAGGGAATAGTAACACAATGATCAAAGACATGAAATGAATAGGATCCTAATAGATCCATTTGTTGGCCCGTGCCAACGCACGAGCATTCTCCTAGTTAGATTAGGTCACGGGTTGTATTGCGACCCGGACTCTGTTGTAAACTCTGGGCCTCCAAATATAGATGAAGGGGAGCGCCAGAGCTAGAAAGGTTAAGTAAGAAAGAAACAAACTCTCGAGATCTAGGTTCGAGATTCCGCACCCTTGTAATCGAGGTCATCATCAATATACACACAAGGTAGAACGTAGGCTATTTCCTTCATTGGAGGGGCCGAACCTGGGTAAACTCGTCTCTCATTCCCGATCAACCCCTTCAAGTCACCACCTAACGACGTTTGCCTCACACTTAAGTTCTCCTATGAGGACATCTGTAGTGACAAAACCACGACAATTGGCACCCATCATGGGGATGTCACATGATGGAGTTGAGGGAGCTACACGGTTGGTCAGATGACCAAGAGTTGCCATGGCAAGCTCTGCATCGAAAATGTAGGCTGGGGCCCCGAGGCCGACTCAATTGATTATGAGTACTGCATACCCTTCGGCAAGATCCACATATTCATCGGCCAAATCGATGCATGAGTACCCGATCTAGACATCTACACACACATCGTCAAGCCAGCTCGGCACGCCCAACCTGGCCGGCGTCAAGCCAGTCAACGTCACGTCTTCGTCAGCTTCACCCAAGGAGTTAGCCTCCCAAATGACACGACAGGAAGCAGGGACACCCTCGTTGACTCCAACGACGAGTCATCCATGGGAAATACCGAATCACTTTGTGCCTTGTATGATGGGAGACCCGGGGGATCTTCAAAAGCTGAAGCCCTAAGGAGTCATATGAGCCGCCCCGTCAGGTCGCTATCTACATGGTGGGAACCGTGGCGGCTCAAGATCCATTGGTGGCTCAAGATCCATTGGTGGCATGAGATGCAAACGGTGCTGGCGGGTCAGGCTAGATACCGACTCAAGCCATGATGGACCTTTTGGCAAAGATGACCAAGCTCCTGGAGAGTCCTATTACTAAAAAAATCAGGAATCTCAAGATGTGGGCTGATAAAACTTCATGGGGAGATGGACTAGGTTCAAGAGGAAATTGACGCCAAAAACGCCCAGATGATGGAATTACAGGCTCATAACCATAATGAGTTAGAGCGCTCGAAAGGCCAAGGCTTGGTAGTTAGGGATTCATCGGGACGCTTCTGAGGCGGTTTACCAGAGGAGACATCAGAGCCGGGTACCACCAAACCTCGAGCCGTCACAGTTATTCACCACACTACATCAGGCACCGGGAGTCGGACATCCCCACGAGGATCCACCCCGTCACATAGGCCGACAGGTCGAGCCTTCCCAACCCCTGCCAGCTCAATCGCCGTCCCAACACTTACAGATGCCGCAAGGTCACTTCTCCAACCCCGTCGACAACATGCTAGCGCCGACCCGTAATCTAGAAGACTTGCTATTCACATGAACACTCTAGTTGAGATTGAGGCCAGGAATGCCATAGAGATGCTGAAAACAGCTTATTGCAACAAGCGCAATATTCTTACAGCCGTGATCGTATGCACTCCATGCCGCATACCAATTGTAGTAAGAGTCACCACGTGGAGACTCCAGCTGTTACCAGCAGTAGGCATGGGCAGCATCCACAGGTTTCCCTAACCTGGCCTGTGTTATAAAATGCTCAGGAGGTTGTTGACGGGGTTATTACCCCTGGGTAGGCCAAAGCAACGAGGTGCTCTTCCCCGCTTCAAGAAAAAGTACATGGCCGGCTGCTTACAGCCGGCTGGCGCGCAACCGGCAGGTGCATTGCCGGCTAGATCGAGGACGACTGGTCAAGGAGCCGGCTCGGCCCCCGGCTGGCTGGACGCGGCCGGCTGCCTTCGAGCTGCCTCCTCCGTTGACCCTTGGGCGGACAAGCTCCCACCCCATCCCACAGCACATAGGTACGGCGATACGATGGGACCCTCACGACGGACACCAATGTAGACACAATGGTGGCTGACGCACGGGCACGCGTGGCTACAGTTCGACCGGTCATACCCTTGACCTTGGCCGACCGCGACCGGGCGGAGCAACAGTGCCGACACGCCCCCTCCCACTCGATTACCTGCTCTGGCATGGCTACAGTGCAGCCGGCTATACCAGAGACTTCCGCCGGCTGGCTCAAGACGCCGCCGCCCAGGCGGCTCGGGCCGTAGCAAGTAGGCGCGGGCCAATTGTGGAGCCGGCTGGTGGGCCCTAGTGGGCGATGGGACCGTGCAGCCGGTGGACCCTATGGGCGACGAGACGGCTCAAAAGGTGGGACCCCCTGGCCAGCCGGAGAGGCTGCCAGCTAGGTCCGCCCATTCTGTACCTTAAGAGTATTGTAAGCCAGGGGGTAGGCCTATAAAACCACCGAGCCCCATGCAACGGGGACAAGTGATCTCACACACACACACCCATGGGACACTTCCCACATATCTACCTTCGTAGTGGAGGAAGGCCAGCCGGCTGCTCCCTCTTCTTCCTCTAGACATCAGCTCCAGGAGCAACCTTGTAAACATACCTATCCATCAACTAGACCAAGCAGGACTAGGGGTGTTACCTCTCATGGAGGGCCCTGAACGTCGGTACATCGCGTGTCACCACCGCTAGTGCCTAATCGCGCACCCGGAGCCCGTCGGCGTCCTCCGGCCCCAACCACCTTCAATAAGCCTACACATGGCATGTGTCGTGAGAAAATGATGACAGTTGGCGCCCATCATGGGGCCGTACGTGGTGCCGGCCAGATTCATGATCCGAGCGGAACCCCTCGCCATTCCACGCCATTGCTGCATGTCTAGGCGAAACCGCAGGCTCGTGGGGCTTGCTCCGGCAGGCCCTGCTCGACATCACGCTCGACAACGATGACCTCACACTCAACATTGACGCGCTCACCGAGCGCTTCGGCAGGCTAAGCCTTGCCGAAGCGCCTGTCGCCGACAAGTACCCTAGCTAGGTGCTTGACTGCATCGACCCACCCACGACTATGGGTGCACTCGTTGACCCAGTCCGTCAGCTCCCACGTCCACGTGGGAGCGATGGCCATCATCTCCTCCACCTCCTTCGGCCGTGCCCAGGCCGAGGCCGACACCGCCGCGGCCCGCGTTGGCATCTCCGATCCGCTCGATGTGGCCCTTTGGGGCTTGAGCACCCCCATTGCCCCGACGGCGAATCCTGATATTGCCATGGCCGAGCTGGAGGCGGCTTGCCGCCTCCTGTTCGAGGACGCCAATGCCCTCGTGGCCATGCGGCACCGCATGAAGGCTGCTCAGCGGGAGTAAGCCTCTGCCTACGGTCTCACCTCGGCTGGCACCGATCCCAGCCGGCGTGGGGCTGTGCACGATCGCAGTCACGTGGTCACCGAAATCTTGGGCGGCAACATGCCCATCTATGACACCCCCCGCGGCCAACCAAGTCTTCCAGCCAGTGCCAGCGCGCTGGCAAGGCTACCTGGCAACCCAAGCTCACGTCCGAGCAGATGCTCGACCTCCCCTGCAAGAACCACTTTGGGGCCAAGCCCTCCACGCACACGGTCCGGCAGTGCAGCTTCTCATAGCGACTGGCCATGGGGGACGACCTCTCGGATCCTCCCGCGCCACCGGCCCATGCGCCGGCCCCGACACCAGCTCCAGCTCCGGCCCAGAACGACGGTCGCCTACACGACCAATTCCCCAACCAAGACGGTGGCTACATCGTCTTCACCTGCAAAGAGACGAGCAAACACGCTCAACGCCGGCTCCATCGTGAGGTGAATGCCACCATGCCAGCAACTCCCCAGTTCATGCACTGGTCGGACAAGCCGGTCACCTAGAGCCGGGTAGATCACCCGGCCGTGATGCCGAGTCCTGGCAGCTATGCCCTGGTCCTCGACCGCACCATCGCCACCGAGAAGCGCACCTCCCGCTTCTCAGGGGTGCTGATTGATGGTGGCAGCAGCATCAACATCCTCTACCTCGACACGATGTGCAAGCTGGGGTTGAAAGTAGAAGACCTTCAGGCTAGCCGGACGGTTTTCCACGACATCATGCCGGGAAACTCCTGCTCCCCTGTTGGCAAGATTGAGCTTGACGTCCTCTTCGGCGGCCCCAGTCACTTTCGCCACGAGCCAGTGTTGTTCGAGGTAGTGGACCTCGAGAGTCCCTACCACACGCTGCTGGGCCGACCGGCCCTCCTCAAGTTCATGGCGGTCCCCCATTATGCCTACCTCAAGCTCAAGATGCCAGGCCCCAAGGGAATCATCACCATCGCAGGAGACTACAAGATGTCACTCGAGTGCACTTGAGACGGCACCCAACTTGCCGAGGCCCTAGAGATAGCCGAGGAAAAGCGGCAGCTCGACCGACTCGTGGCCCTTGCCGCCAGCTAGCCGGCCGTGCTGGCTCTGCCCTCGCAGTCGGTCGGAGAGGTCTCCTTCTAGCCTTCCAAGGACACCACGCAGATCCCGCTCGACCCGGCCAACCCCACTCAGTGCGTCACCATCGGCTCCCGCCTCAACAGCAAATAGGAAGGTGAGCTCGTCGACTTCCTCCGTGAGAATCGGGACATCTTTGCATGGTCCCCCAAGGACATGCCGGGTGTTCCGAGGAAGTTCGCCGAGCACAAACTACACGTCCGACCGGATGCTAAACCAGTCAAGCAACCTCTACTCCATTTCTCTAAGGAGAAGCGGTGTACTATAGGAGAAGAGATTGCCCGGCTGCTCGCAGTCGGCTTCATCATGGAAGTTTTCCACCCAGACTGGCTGGCCAACCCAGTCCTGGTGCTGAAGAAGAACAAGACCTGGCGCATGTGCATCGACTACACTAGCCTAAACAAGACATGCCCCAAGGACCCATTCGCCCTGTCGTGGATCGATCAAGTCATCGACTCCACGACTGGCTGTGATTTGCTGTCCTTCCTGGACGCCTACTCCGGCTACCACCAGATCAAGATGGATCCGGAGGACCGGCTCAAGACCTCCTTCATGATGCCTTTCGGGGCCTACTGCTACATCACCATGTCCTCCAGCCTGAAGAACGTCGGCGCCACCTTCCAACGGTGCATGCAAAAGTGCCTCCTGCCCCAGATAGGCCGGAACATCCATGTCTACATCGACGACATCGTCGTCAAGACCAAGAAGCATTTCAGCCTCCTTGACGATATCTGGGAAACCTTCGCGAACCTATGCGAGTACAAGATCATGCTCAACCCAGAAAAGTGCGTCTTCGGCGTCCCAGTCGGCTAGCTCCTCGGTTTCTTCGTGTTGGCTCGCGACATCGAAGATAACCTAGAGAAGATCAATGCGATTGAGGGCATACCCAAGCCAACCCGGCTCCGTTACGTCCAGAAGTTCACCGTCTGCCTCGCCTCACTCAGCCGGTTCATCAGCCGGCTGGGGGAGAAGGCCTTGCCCCTCTACGGGCTCCTTCGCAAGATGGCTCTGGTCGAGCCGGGTGGCACAAAGAACCCGGGCATGTTTGACTGGCCCGACGAGGCATGCAAGGCCTTCTGTGGCCTCAAGCGAGCTCTCACCTGTGTGCCCATCCTGGACGCGTCGGCTGAGAAGGAACCCTTGCTCTCCTACATCGCGGCGACCACTCGCGTCATCAGCGTCGTCTTGGTGGTCGAGTGGCCGGAGGAGGGAAAATCCCTGCCGATCCAACGCCCCGTCTACTACCTCAACGAGGTCCTCTCTGCGTCCAAGCAAAACTACCCCCACTACCAGAAGTTGTGCTATGGCATTTATTTCGCCGCCAAGAAGGTCAAGCAGTACTTCCAGGAGCACACCATCACCGTGGTGAGCATGGCCCCGCTCGGCCAGATCATTAGCAGCCAGGACTCCACCGACCGGATCACCGAATGGTTCACCGCCCTCACCAACCATGAGATCTGGTACGAGCCGCGTACCACCATCAAGTCGCAAGCGGTGGACAACTTCCTCGTCGACTGGGCGGAGACCGAGTTCATGCCGCCTCCCCCAGACTCCACGCATTGGCGCATGCATTTCGACGGCTCAAAAATGAGGACCGGCCTGGATGCTGGCATAGTCCTCTCCTCCCCAAAAGGTGACCAGCTCAAGTACGCCCTCCAGATCCACTTCGCCACCTCCAATAACGTGGCCGAATATGAGGCCATCGTCCACGGCCTCCGGCTCGCCAAGGAGATCGGCATCACATGCATCCTATGCTTCAGTGACTCCGACCTCGTGGTGCAGCAGGTCTTTGGCGAATGGGACGCTAGGGACGCCAACATGTCTAGCTACTGCTTCCTCGTACAACAACTCACCGGCTCCTTCGAGGGCTGTGAGCTCCAACACATCCCATGGGCGGACAACAAGGCAGCCAACACGCTGGCAAAGATCGGCTCCATCCGGCAGGCCATCCCAGTCGGCGTCTCCCTCGAGCGGCTGCTCAAACCATCAATCAAGCCATCCCCAGATTCAGAGTCCATCTTCGTACCAGCCGATGCTACTGGCCCATCGGCGGCTCCGGCTGCCCCCTCGGCATCTTTGCCACTGGCTCCTCCTACCCCGGCTACCTTGCCAGCGCCGATTGAGCTGGCCCAGCCGGCTGCATCCAAAGCAGCCGGCTTCGATGCCGCGGCTGTCATGATGGCAGTCGACGCCCCTCCTGCCGTCCCCAACTTGGGGGCTGGCGAGCCGACCCCGGGGGCTGGCGAGCCGGTCCCGAGGACTGATCACCCAGGCCCGAGGACCCCCGAGCCGGCCCTCATCTCGGCTCCCACATGGGCCTAACCATCCTGACATTCCTTCTGCACGGCAAGCTCCCCCCGAACGAGGCCACGACAAGACAAATCCAGCGCCGGGCCTTGGCCTACAACATCATCAATCGCGAGCTAGTCCACCGTATCACCACCGGCATCTTCCAACGGTGCATCGAGCCGGAGAAGGGTTAGGAGATCCTCCTCGACATCCACCAGGGCAAGTGCGGGCACCATGCCGCCTCCAGGACCCTGGTGGCCAAGGACTTCTGCCAGGTTTCTACTGGCCGACCGCTTTGGAGGTGGCCAAGAAGCTGGTCGACAAGTGCGAGGGCTGCCAGCGCTTCAGCAAGCATAGCCACCTACCGGCCACGACCCTCCATACCATCCCCCTCTTGTAGCCTTTCGCAGTCTGGGGGCTGGACATGGTGGGTCCCTTCAAGACCGCATGAGGCGGCATGACACATCTGCTGGCTGCCATCGACAAATTCACCAAATGGATCGAGGCCAGGCCAATCAAGAAACTAGACGGCCCCATGGCCGTCCGGTTCATTGATGACATCACGGTTTGCTACGGTGTCCCCCACAGCATCATCACCAACAGCGGCACGAACTTTGCCAAGGGCACGCTCACGCGTTTCTGCTCCAAGCAGGGCATCCAGCTCGACCTGGCGTCCGTCTGTCGCTCACCCATAGTTAAACGGACAGGTCGAGAGGGCGAACAGCCTAATTCTATCCGGCATCAAGCCCCGGCTCATGACGCCGCTAGTAAAGTCAGCTGACTTCTGGGTCGATGAGCTATCGGCTGTCCTTTGGAGCCTCAGGACCACTCCCAACTAATCAACCGGCTACACACCCTTCTTCCTTGTAAACGGGTCCGAGGTGATCATACCCACCGACATCAAGTTTGACTCGCCTCGGGTCGCCCTATACACGGAGAAGGATGCAAAGGAGGCAAGAGAGGACGACATCGACCTACTCGAAGAAGCCTGCGAACCGGCCTTGAGCCGGACGACCATCTATCAGCAGAAGTTCCCGCACTACCACAGCAAGCGGATCAGGTCGCTCTCCTTCCGCGAAGGAGATCTGGCACTGAGGTGGATCCAACGGACAGCCGGCCAGCACAACCTGTCCTCTCTGTGGGAGGGCCCGTTCATCATCAGCAAGGCGCTGCACAACAACGAGTACTGCTTGATAGACCCCCAGAAGCCGTAGAAGCACAAGAGAGACGCCTCCGGCGAGGAGACCGAGCGCTCGTGAAATGCGATGCTCCTACGTCCGTTTTACTGCTGAGAAAACTAGTGTATTTATGTATCCTTCCCCTTTTGGGCTTATGAATGCAATGGGTGACCCAAGCTGGCTCTTGGGACATGCCCCTTTCCACTTCAAAGCTTGTCAATTCAATCCGTCGGCCCCCGGATCCGGCCCCTGGCCCTTGGGGCTCGCCGGCTAGTCTTAACGCCCTTCCTCGAGGTAGATCAAGTAATGTGAGCTAAGTAAGTCCTCCCACCCCTCCCAGCTATAGACCGACTCCCGGCTGTCCGGCTCGCGGGGTCTGGGGGCAAAGTTTGGTTCACATGAGAAACCGATCACTTGGGGGCCGTCGGCTAAGTCTAGCCGATTCATGTTCCTGCATCTATCACTTTCCTTACCAAAAAAGTCCTCACGGTTCCTAAACTCAGAGCCGGCTCCCTCGAGGCGGATGCCCCGTCCCAGCTATAGACCGGCTCTCGGCTGTCGGGCTGGCGGGGTCGAAACCAAGGGGGAAAAGGATTTGAGCTAAAGGAACCTAAGGGGCAAACAAAGGGAAGGGCAAGACGGCATGCATAAAAATTGACTTTGCAACAACCAGAAACTTCATAATTTAAAAGAATGCCCATGGCCATCACGGTTCATTACAATACACCCCCAATGTGTGGACTTGAGTCTAACATGCAGAAAAAACAAAAGAAAAGTAAAGACGCCCGGGTGCTCAGGCCACCGACGCGTCACCAGCCGGCGTGCCGCCAGTCGGCTCGACGCTCGGCCTGGAGGTGGTCGCGGCTTTAGGGTCAGCTTCCGTGGCCTTCGGGACAACCTCCGTAGTCCCATCCATCTCAATGTTGGAGTCGGTGCTCTCATCGGCGACCTCCTCGTCCTCCGGACCTTGGTGGTTGCCGAAGGAGTCCTCGGCTACCGGCTCGCCGTCCTCGCCAAAGGCAGGCAGGAGCTCACCCGGGTCGACGTACATGGCGAGCTCGTTGGCTCGGCGGACGAGGACGGGCTTGCGTGCCACCTGCTCCTCGGCTGACTCGTCCTGCATGGTGGCCAGCCGGTCCAAATCAACACCGCGGTACCATGACGTGACAAACCGGAGCGCCATCTCTGCGCCGGCTCGAGCCATCGATGCCTTTCAGACCTCGAGCCAGGCCACGGTATTCTCCAGCCACAAAGCCATGCGGCTCTCCGGAGCCCCACGGCCCGACCACAAGGCGGCGATGACCTTCTTGCCAGCCGGTTCTCTATGGCCAGCCCAAGCTCCACCATATCCCAAGTGGCATCCCCCTCGATGGTGTGCCCGCGCGGCTGGAGATATTCCTGGTGCTCCTCGATGGACATTCGGCACGGAGCTGGGTTTCCGGGAGCGCCCTAAAGAAGAAAGGGAAGAATGAGAAGAGGGCAACTCAAGGACAAGAAGAAAGCAGCTGAACAAAAAAGAAAAATTGGTACTTGCGCTCAATGGAGTCATCCAGCTAAATGGCGAAGTGGAGCGACGAGTGCCGCTCCGACACCAGCGCCGCCTCCGCCTCAGCGAGGGAAACCCTACAACCCTCGAGCGTCCTCTCGAGGTGGGTCACCTCGTTTTGGAGGGCGGCAGTCCGCTAGGCGGCGTCAGCCACTTCCTTGACGGTCTTCTCCTTGGTCATCACCTCCCACGCCACGTCAGCTCTCAGGCGGTCTTGGGCCGCCTGCCCGTCCACCAGCAGGGTGCCCAACCGGTCCCTCTCCTGGGTGACCGCTTGGACACTCTACGCTAGCCGGTCCTGCTCAGAGACCGCCCCGGTTTTCTCCTCCCGGAGGGTGGTCAGCTCCCCTGCGACGCAAAACCGACATCAGCCAGACATTCCAGGCCTATCCTGGCTCCCGAGCAGCCGACCTGGCTCCAAGGGGTTATGCCCCCCATAAGACCAAATATACCTCGCACCCTCGCCATCTCCTCCTCCAACCGATAGAAGCCATGCTTTCCATGGTTGTGGATGGCGACCGCCTCGTCGAACAGGTCCTGCCGCCGGGCGTTCCCCGCCTGCAACAAGAAGCCAAAGTCAGAAGGCGCACAAGAAGATCTAGCCTGGCTGCCCCACAGCCGGTCAGCCGGCTCGCATCTCAAGGGCTACACCCAGTGGGTGTTGACGAGGATATGTACCTAGGGTAGGGTCCTAGGCAAGGCCTACATACCCTACCTAAGGACACTATATTGGAGGACTTGAAGATCAAGCATAAACTTCCAGCTGGATTCCACGAGACGTTCAAGTCACTCGACAGGCTATACACTCGGAGATTCCTTCCTCCACTCGGTAGTCGCGTGTCACTTGGAAGACCTCGTTCTCATTCGACGCCAGAAGACTAGGAGCCACCATCAAGAGCCCAATGGGCAGATGTTAGTCCAATCATCATTAATAGCTTTTATTACGTATGTTACCAGTAACGGCAGACTTTAACCCCACGATCGAACCCTGAGATGTTGGGTAATTATGAGGGGCAACGAACACTACATAAGCCGCCCCTCCCCTCCTGCACAAGGTTTAGCAACCATTGTAATCTCTATATTCCACACGACATAAGCTCCTGAGCACTGTGACGTAGGGTTGTTACCTCCACGGGAGGGGCCTGAACTCATACATCCCTGTTTACATCCTAGCCGTAGCTAGGACTCTGCCCTCTCCTTACGTACCCCTACCATCTACTGTCAGGCTCGTTCCCACGACAGTTGGCGGCCACCGTGGGGCAGGCGTCTAAGTGACTTCCGGCGAGGTTGCATTTCCCGTCCTTCGACATGTCTTCTGGTGGTGTTTTTGGTCTGGGCCATGAGATCCGTTTCGGAGCGCTCACCTTCATCGCTGACGATTCGGCAGGGCTCCAAGAAGTGCCTCTTGATGTCGACGCGCTCCCGGTCTGCGGGGCCGCGCACTTCGGCGCGAGTTCCTACGGTGTGTTGCTGCGTCAGCCTTGGACTCCTTACATGTCGGCTCCCCTCGCTATTCGTGGTTGCAAGCGGTCCGGCCACTGACGACTTCAGCGCTGGGCCAAAAACGTAGTGGCGCGTCAAACTTCTCCGCAAATTGCAGCACTCGAGCCCAGCAAGTCCCTTGATGGCGTGTTCGAGTCGGATTCCGATCCGTCCTACATTCCTTCCGATTGCAAGAGCTGCGATCCCGCAGCAGAGGTCTTGTTGGAGGGTTCTCATCAGAGTTCACCGCCTGGCTTTGGCCATGGTAGGCGCGAGGCTAGCGGTCCGTTGAATGAGCAGCCGCGCCGTGAGGAGGAGGTTCTTCATACTCCCATCATTGGCGCGACTGCCGAGGCTCAAGCTTTGGAGGCCGTGCACTTTCGTCTGGAAGAACACCAGGCAGAACTTGATGAGCGCGCTCGCCAGTGCCCACCAAGCCCCAGTCAACGTTAGCGACAGCTGTTTCCGACTGGATCTCACGACGACGTTGAGGTATGTCGAACTCCTGTGCTAAATGTTGTTGTTGCTGCTAGGATAGCAGATTCCATTCAGCCGTCCCGGTCAGAGGCTGGAAGAGGGTTGATTCAGATCAGAGCACTATTAGATGCAGCGCAGCGTCAGAATTCAGTAGTTTCTCAATCTCGCAACATGATACATAGAAATTCACCCAAGGCAGAGACCGTTCAGTCGGCACACAGCCCTGGATCGCCCTTGCACTGTCGGGGTAGAGGTTTCCGTGAACAGTAGGTCAGGGATTAGTTTCACCGCGAAGACCACCGTCGAGTGCCCACTCCTCCGCGGAGTGGTCCGTACGTGCCCTGGCGCCAGGACGATAGGTGCTCCTTCGGTGATGAGCGGAATGCGGGCTTTGACGCCTGTGACCTCCTTGTTCAGAAGCGGATTGATAGGGGCAGAGCCCACAGGGAAGGACACGACATAGATTTTCTGATTGGTAGCTCAGCTGTGGTTTCTAGTCCTGAGTGTTTGAGCGGAGCCATATGTTCAGCAGTGATCCCCCCAACTTCAGGTTGGCGGTGGGGATCGGGAAGTTTACTAGCGAAACAAAGCCAGAGACTTGGTTAGATGATTACCGAGTGTCTGTGAAAATTGGTGGCAGAAATGACAATGTTGCAATGAAGCACCTGTCCTTGATGTTAGATGGTTCAGCTCAAGCTTGGCTGAATCGTTTGGCTCCTTCTAGTATACATTGCTGGGAGGATCTTGCCTAAGTGTTTGTCCGAACCTTTGAGGGCACCTGCAAGCGTCTGGCAGGTCTGGTCGACTTACAACACTGTGTCCAGAAGCCCAATGAAACCTTGAGAGATTATATTCAGCGATGGTCCACTCTGCATCATACAGTGGAGAATGTGTCGGAATACCAAGATATTTGTGCGTTCAGGGCCGTTGTGAGATACAGGGAGCTATATCTGAAGTTTGGGCGAACGGGTGATATTTCACTCGGCAAGATGATGGAAATCACCACTCGGTACACCAATGGTGAGGGAGAAGACCGACTCCATAGCAACAAAGGAAAGACAATCGTCAATGAGGCTGGTGGCTGTAATAATCAGAAACAGAAGAAAAAAGCTGAAGATCCAGTTCAAGTAGAAGTGGCAGCACTAGTGACTCAGTCAAAGAACAAGGGCAAAGCTAAAGCACAGTATGCCCCCAAGAAAGGGAAAAATCAGTCAGGAATTGCTATCATGGATCAGCCGTGTGTAATTCACACGAGGAAAGATGCGGAAGGCAATCTGATTTTGCCCAAGCAATACCACTCGACAGTGTCGGACCCTTATCCAGCAATTCAAGGGGGACCCGCTGAGTGATAAAACTCCTAAGAAGGGAGATGAAGATGAATATAAAGAAACATTCCCGGATGTCACTGCTACACTGGTGATCTTTGCTGATGTCGAGAGCAAGATCCGTCTGAAAGTCATCAACAAAGAAATCAACATGGTTGTACTGGATACCCCACCTATCTCAGGTGGTCCCAATATGCTATCACATTCGACCAGACAGACCATCCCGCTCATGTGGCCACTCCCAGTCGACAGGCTCTGGTAGTTGATCCGGTGGTGGGGGGAACTTGACTTAGAAAGGTCCTCATGGACGGCGGCAGTGGCCTGAACATTCTCTATGTGGATACCCTAAAAGGGATGAGCATTCCGATGTCCCGTCTGAGTGAAAGCAACATGCAATTTCACGGGGTCATCCCAAGAAAGAAGGCCAAGTCACTCGGCCAGATAGCATTGGATGTGACATTCGGGAACAATAGAAATTTCTGAAGAGAAAAGTTGACATTTGAAGTCGTGGATTTCAGGAGTGCTTACCACGCCATTCTGGGTCGACCCGCATATGCACGTTTCATGGCACGACAATGTTACGTGTATCTCAATTTGAAGATGCCAGGCCCTAAGGGCATGATCACGGTCACATGCAATCGACAACGGGCTGAAGAATGCCTCCAACAAGGATCCAAGATCGAGTTGAGTTGGTGGAGTACAAAAAACCCGCTGACCCTGCTGATTTGCTCCGTGCAAAGAAGTCAGCTTCCGAGTCGGCATTTCAGTCGGCGGGGCAAGTGAAGAAGGTAGACATCCATCCGACGGATCCTACTACTGCCCCGACGAATATCTCATCAACACTCGACAACAAATAGGAAGCCGAGCTCATCCAGTTCATCCGTGAGAACTGGGATATCTTCACATGGAAGCCTGCTGACATGCCGGGGATTCCCAGGGAGCTGGCTGAGCACCGTCTGCGAGTGGATCCGAAGGCCAAACCCGTCAGGGAGCATTTGCGTCACTAAGCGGCGGAGAAGCGCAAGGCAATCGGAGAAGAAGTGGCCTGTCTCTTGCAAGCCAAGTTCATTCGGGAGATTTACCACTCCGAGTGGCTCTCGAATGTTGTGATGGTGCCAAAGAAAGATGAGTCGTTACCCATGTGCATTGACTTCAAACATCTCAACAAGGTGTGCCCAAAAGATCATTTTCCGCTCCCTCACATAGGTCAAATTGTTGACTCGACTGAGGGGTGTGAGCGTTTATCGTTTTTAGGTGCTTACTCTGGGTACCATCAGATCCGTTTGTATGGCCCAGACGAAATAAAGACAACCTTCATCACCCCATTCGGGTGTTTTTGTTACATCACTATGCCTTTTGGTCTCAAGAATGCCGGCTCTACTTTTATGCGCATGATTCAGAAATGTTTACTCGACCAGATCCCTCGGAATGTCGAGGCGTACATGGACGATATAGTGGTCAAGTCCCGCAAAGGTTCCGACCTGCTGGCTGACTTGGCTGAGACATTCGCCAATCTGAGGCGATTCGACATGAAGTTGAATCCGGCCAAATGTACTTTCGGCGTCCCTGGCGGCAAGTTACTCGGTTTTCTTGTTTCCGAGCGAGGAATTGATGTCAACCCTGAGAAAATCAGCGCCATTACTCGTATGAAGACTCCCGTGCGAGTGCACAATGTTCAAAAGGTCACAAGTTGCTTGGCAGCATTGAGTCGATTCATTTCTTGTCTTGGTGAGAAGGCTCTGCCCTTATATCAATTAATGAAGAAGTCCGACACGTTCAACTGGAGTCCCGAAGCTGAAGCATCGTTTGTTGAGCTCAAAGCCCTGCTCTCCACCCAGCCGGTGCTTGCTGCTCCTGCCAGCAAAGAGCCCTTGCTCGTGTACATCGCGGCCACAAATCAGGTCATCAGTACAGTACTAATTGTCGAGCGGGAAGAGGAGGGTAAAGCTTATAAAGTCCAGCGGCCAGTTTATTATGTCTCGGAAGTATTGTCCCCCTCAAAGCAAAGATATCCACACTATCAGAAGCTAGTTTATGGTATTTACCTATCAGCGAAGAAGGTGGCGCATTATTTCCAAGACCACTCGATTTCAGTCGTCAATGATGCTCCTTTGTCCGAAATTTTCAATAGTCGAGACGCATCAGGTCAAGTGGCTAAATGGGCAATCGATCTTGGACACTTTGACATCAGATTCAAAGCCAAAAAAGCAATCAAGTCCCAAGCATTGGCAGATTTCATGGCCAAGTGGATTGAACAGCAACAGCCTATCTAAGTTCACTCGGTGCATTGGACAATGTTCTTTGATGGCTCCAAAATGTTGAATGGGTCCGATGCTGGTGTTGTCTTGATATCTCCTAGGGGCGACAAGCTCAGCTATGTCTTGCAAATTCACTTCGATTCCTCCAACAATGAGGCAGAGTATGAAGCACTTTTGTATGTGTTACGCATGGCTATCTCACTCGGCGTCAAGCGCCTCATGGTTTATGGTGACTCAGATCTGGTGGTGAATCAAGTGATGAAAGAGTGGGATGTTCGAAACCCTGCTATGACTGGATACTGCAATATGGTCCAAAAGTTGGAGAAGAAATTTGAAGGCCTGGAACTTCATCATGTTCCCCGACTGAAAAAATCAGGCGTCCGATGAGCTATCCAAGATTGGTTCCACTCGACAGCCTGTCCCCAGCGGTGTATTCTTGGAGAACTTGCACACTCCTTTGGTTCAAGAAGATCCTTTCACCGAAGAGCCCTCACAAGCTTTGAGTTCCACTGACCCGATAGAAGTCGATGTCCCTGCAGTGATTGAGCTAGTCATGGAGATTCTGGTTATCACTCCCGATTGGACTAAGCCTTACATTGCCTATATCCTCAGACAAGAGCTCCCTGAAGATGAAACAGAGGCTCAACATATTGTGCACAGGTCCAAGGCTTTCACTATGATGGGAGATCAGCTTTTAGAGAGAGTGCGACTGGTGTTACACAGCGGTGCATTTCCCCCGAGGAAGGTTGAATGATTCTAGACGAGATTCACTCGGGAACTTGCGGCCACCATGCGTCCTCAAGGACGATTGTTGCTAAAGCATACCGAGCTGTTTTTTACTAGCCACGAGCTAATGAGATGGCTAAAGACATCGTTGATCATTGCGATGGTTACCAGTTCTATGGAAACTTGTCACACAAGCCGGCATCTGCTCTGAAGACAATTCCTATTGCCTGGCCGTTTGCTGTTTGGGGAGTCGACATGGTTGGCCCCTTTCGACCCGGAAAAGGAGGATTCACTCACTTACTGGTAGCAGTCGAAAAATTCACCAAGTGGATAGAAGCCAAGCCAATGAAGAAGCTGAACTCTCGCACAACGGTCACATTCACGAGGGAGATAATTTATCGATACGACATTCCACACAACATCATCACAAATAATGGCACTAATTTTGACTCAGAAGAATTCAGGAACTTCTGCAACTCCCAGGGCACTAAGGTAGATTATGCATCTGACGCTCACCCACAAACCAATGGGCAAGTCAAGCGAGCCAATTGCCTCATCTTACAAGGTCTTAAACCTCGTCTCATGCGCGACCTGGATCATGCCGCTGGTGCCTGGGTAACTTGACGACCTATTTGCGAATTCGTCTTTGCTTAGGTTCAAAGATTCTCCGGGTGATGAGCAATCCTCACACTCGGGGGCTTAGCTGCGAACACGCTTCGCCTAAGTTAAAAACCTTGTCGAGTGAATAGCTGAATTTCACTCGATGACTTAGCTGCGAATCGACATTCGCCTAAGTTCTAAACTACTCCGAGTGATGAGCAATCCTCACACTCGGGGGCTTAGCTGCGAACACATTTCACCTAAGTTAAAAGCCTTGTCGGGTGAATAGCTGAATTTCACTCGATGACTTAGCTACAAATCGAAATTCGCCTAAGTTCTAAACTACTCCGAGTGATGTGCAATCCTCACACTCGGGGGCTTAGCTGTGAACACGTTTCTCCTAAGTTCAAAACCCTGTCGAGTGGTGAGCAATCCTCACACTCGGGGGCTTAGCTACGAACACGTTTTGCCTAAGTTAAAAACCCTGTCGAGTGGTGAGCAGTCCTCACACTTGGGGGCTTATCTACAAACATGTTTTCGCCTAAGCCTAAAAACAAACTCAGTCGAACAAACGATTGAAAGCCAAATACGAATTAAATCCAAAGGTTAAATTGCGGATAAATGTTTCACAAAGAAGAAAATGTGCTCATGACTAAGGCCTGAATGAAGTTTTAAGGGATACAACTCCACTCGGCATACTGAGGCGAATAAAAGTTTTTCTTCCAAAGACCAAGTTTTTTAAGCGTCTGACGGGCTGGCTGGCTCGACAAAAGTGTCCAAGTCGATACTGTCAGCAATTCTGGTGGCTGCTTCAATGAAGGTTTCCATGAAGTCCTCAAACTAGAGTTTCTTCGTGTTAACCACCCGGAGCTCCTTCAGCTTCTCTTCCCTCACGTCCCTGCAATGGACCCTGACGAGTGATAACGCCACGTCGGCCCCATACCGAGCAGCAAATTTCTTCCAAGCATGCACTCGACTTGGAAGTTCGTTCAGGTGAGCCATCATCAAGTTGAGGTCAAGATGAAGGGTGTCCTCAAGCCACAGCTCCTTGTCAATTTTATCCAATGCAAATTTCAGTCGGACAATACATGCCTGGACGCCCTGGAGCCGGAAATTGAGTCTGAGCATGTTCATGGCCACTGCGTCTGCGACAGGTGACTTAGTGGGATCCAGATTGGGCTCAACCTCCTCTGTCTCCTTCTCGAAGTCTTGACAAAATTCTGTTGAAGAGTTGGAATGGGAGGGGAATCGGTGAGATATGACCTTCAAAGATTTTACAAACTTCAGTCGAAAAGAAACACTCACCATCGAGCAGGATATACATCTTCCTCGAGAATTCGCCCAAGTGCTTCTCCAGGCAGTTGCTCCTTTTGTTCAGCTGCTCGGCCCTTTTGACGATGTCCATGCGCTCCTGCTTCAGCTTTGTGTTCTCCTCCTCTAGCTTCTTGGTGGCTGCCAGTTTCCGATCTACAGCTTCGGTCTTGTCCCTAGCCACCCGTTGGGCGTCAGCGAGTGTTTTGTCCTTCTCCTCAAGTGCCTTCTTCATGGAATCTAAAGAAACAACATTGTTGAGTTGTGCTTGGATTCGACAATTTTCATTGCGCACGTCTATTCGAGTGAGAACAGTCGATTCAAAACATGAAAAGTGAAGATGGGAATGCATAAAGTCAATAGTAAGTACCTCCCAGAGACTTCAGCTCAGCATGCGCTCGCTCTAGAGCATTGTTGGAGGCTTCCAAATACACACACAGCTGGTTCCTTTCATCCTCCAGATCCTTGTACTCCATCCCAAGTTCACAAGCCCTCTCAAACCAACAAAAGAAAGAGATTCAATCGGCAAGTAATGCCAAGGACGGTCGACTGGTCTATGAACAACGTCGAATGACTGTCTTACAACCTTGGAACAACGTCGTATATTGGTTGACCTATGATGTCCATGAAGCCCATGTCCAGGGGAAGAAGAATTCAATCAAAAAGTCCACTCGACATGTCGAGCGGCCTTGGTGCTACACACGCCATAAACAAATTCAAAGATGTCTCTATTAAGACCCCTGCCAGTGCAAGCATTCGATAGTGGTCTCGGGGACTACACCCAGTGGGTTCACTTACAATGCCCCCACTGAGAAGGTTAACTCTCGATCCGTTGAGTAACTCGTCAGAAAAAATGCACTCGACATGTTGAGTGACTCTAGTACTCCGCGTACGGCAAGTTTTCAAGACTACTGCTTATCGTCTGCGATTAACAGTAGCCTCGGGGACTACACCCAGTGGGTGCACTTAGCATGCCCCCATTGGTTATTAAAACATTTGAGATGGTCAGCCCTGACAGAACATCCACCCGTCACTCGACCTGTCGAGTGACACGCCTCCCTACTCTGTGAAGTTCAATCTATCCTTATGTAGCGTCATATCATGGTTTGTCAATAATATCCATGAAACCTACAAGGTAGCTTCGGAGTGGTGTGATCCAAGGCGAAATGTATCTCGTATACAATAAACTCTAAGACCCCTGCCTGTGCAAGAACTCGACAGCGGTCCCAGGGACTACACCCAGTGGGTGCACTTAGCGTGCCCCCACTAGATCTGTCAATTCTCGATCAGTCGAGTGGAAGAAACATCCATCATTGGAATATCCATCACTCTGAGAAGTGCAGTCTATCCTTCTGTAGCATCATATCATGGTTTGTCAATAATATCCATGAAACCTACAAGGTAGCTTCGGAGTGGTGTGATCCAAGCCAAAATGTGTCCCGTATACAATAAGCTCTAAGACCCCTGCCGATGCAAGCATTCGACAGTGGTCTCGGGGACTACACCCAATGGGTGCACTCAGAGTGCCCCCACTGAGACAGTTAACTCTCGATCCGTGGAGTAACTCGTCATAAAAAAATGCACTCGACATGTCGAGTGACTCCAATCCCACGCGTACCATCGACCCAAATCCTACTCGACTACGTCCGGATCTATTCGAGTGTAGCAATTTCAAACATTCTACGAGTGGACAATAAGCACCCAGTGGGTGTACAGTCAAGAAAAGACATGAATTCAATCAGAAATGTACTTACAGTCGAACTTACTCGGACATTGGTACGGAGGGCTGCGCTGACATCGTAAGCCAGCTTGCTGGCCTTGTATGCCTCCTTGGTTCGCAGCAATATCTGCTCTGCCTGGATCATAGCCTCCTTCGCAGCTCCGGTCTGATCTTCCGGGACGCGATGCAGAGAGAAAGCCATCATAGGCAGGATCGGCATAGTTGTTGGGGCAGCATGTGTAGTCTGAACAGGTCCGGTTGGAGTCGATGTCATGATGGTCGAGATAGCTGGAGGGGCATTCGACAGAGGTACTGCAGGTTTAGCTCTAATTTGTGTCGAGTCACCTATCCCCTGGGAGGACTCTGTAGTCAAACGCTGAAGCGTCTACCCTGATGAAGCTCTTCGAGTGCGGGTGCGTGGAGTGGCTAGGTGTTCCTCATCGTGTTCCAGCTGGATGATCTCTGCAACATCAACCAACAGTGTTAACTTTTGCAAGTGGCGAATCCCATTTGGATGAATCAAGAACTTATTAACCTCTATGAGAAGTGGCAGCATCAGCAGTGTCAATGTCCATCACCTCCCCTCCGTCTCGATGAGGCGAGGTTACAAACATAGCAGCTCTGACGGACCGAACAACACTCGGTTAGCTACAACTCAAGGTCACAATCAACAGAAAGAATTCGAAAATAAATACTTACGTGGAGACGATAGGTATAGCCATCCTCATGCGAGGCAGAGCCTTGCGAGGTTTGTTCATGATTTGCTTGGGCTGCTTGGCCAGCCTCTCGCTCGACTCAACGGTTGAAGGGCGACTCCGCTTCAGGTTCTTCTCACTAGGGCCCGGAGCCCTGTCCTCAACAGCTACCGGATCCTAGCGGGACTTGGTGCGGCCTTCGCGCCGGGGAGGTGACTCGACTTCTTCCTCTTCACTAGAGTCCTCGTATTCATCCTCAGAGTCAGAGGGACCATCGTCGTCCATGCCGCCACCCTTGCTCATTATGCCATCTTCAACATGGTTCCCGTTGGGAACGGGCGAGTGCATGTGCGTCCACTCCTGCATGATTCAAGTAAAGAAGTCAGTTCATAAGTCAATGTATCACTCTATAGTACAAGTACATCAGTCGACACCGCGTAACTCACTAGATTCTTCGGCGGGTTTTTGGTCGAGTAAGGTCGAATCCTCTTGGTCCCAAAGGGTTGTCACATGCTCCAGTGATGGTGCGAAGTCACTGCTCGACAGTTTTTTGTGGAACCTCTTCTGGATGCATCCTGGTTGAGTCCTTAGGGCCCGCATAGTGCCACATGGTGTGATCTCTATCTTGGAGCGGTTGAATACGTCGACTGAGAAACGTCTCCAACAGATCCATGCCAGTCACTCCGCCCCGGATCAACTGCACCACAACTTCAACCAAGATTCCCACTTGGACATGCTCCTCTTCGGTCACCCTCAGAGACTTGGGGACAGCTGGACGGTCAGGTGTATAGGGGGGAAGGCCAATCAACATGTTGGGCGATGCTACAACTTTGCAGTAGAACCAAGTCGACTGCCAGCCTCTAACAGACTCAGGAAAAGTCATGGTAGGGAAGGAACTATGGGCTCTTTTCTGAAGTCCTAAACCTCCACACAACTGAAGCACATGAGTCTTCTGATCAGCAGGGAGAGATTTCTTCACGGTCTGGGATCTGACCGTAAAGATGTGCTTGAACAGCCCCCAATGGGGAGAGCAGCCTAGAAAACACTCACACAAAGTACCGAAGGTAGACAATTATACAACAGTATTCAGTTGGAGATGATGCAGTTGGGCGCCGAAGAAATTCAGGAACCCTCTGAAGAGTAGGTGGGGTGGTATAGATAAACCTCTTTCAATGTGGGAGAGAAGGAGGACCCGCTCCCCGTCGCGCGGCTCCGGCTCGCGCTCTCCCTCCGGCAGCCTCCAGGCGCCGTCTGCCACGAGCACGTCGGCGACAAGGCCCTCCATGTCCTCACGAGTGACTGTGGAGGGGAGAAAGTCCCCCTGCATCCATCCCGCCGGCGCGGTGAACCGAGCGATCGAGGGCTTCTGGCCGTTGAGCTTTGGCACCCCCTTCTTAGCTCGCTCCAGCTTCTCCATGGTACCCTTCGTCATCGCCGCGGCAGCTCTCGTTGGAGAGGAACAAGATGAAGTGCTGGAAACAGGGGAGGTGGAGGAAGAGAGGAAGTTTGGGGAATAGTACTGTGCAAACCGCAGCGCTCCGAGATTTATATCCCGCCGGGTATCTCGCTGGCTGGTGGACCCACGATATCACCATGCACACCAGCCACAGTCTGCGTCCAGTACGTGGCGCGGAGATTGAGGCATCGTGGTCCCACTTGCCCTGATCATGGCATCATCATCGCATGCGTGTGCGCTTCCCAAATTTTCGTATCCCGCAAAATCCGGGTCTGACAGACTGGCCCGTTACCTCTTAAGATGCTTTCAGTTCACTCGGAGCAAAATAGGCATTGAACATCCACTCGGACACTATTAAGGCTGAATGGATCTGGGCGAATAGAGAAGAATTCAATCGATGCAAGTTTCATTGAATCCCCGAATATCATTCGGAAGATTTGGCATCTTGATCTCGAATCAACGTCAATACTCAGAGTTCAGTTGACGCAAGTTTCATTGAAACCCGTATATCATTTGAAAGATTTGATGCCCTAATTCGAGATTGGCATTGATACCCCCATTTCACCACTCGAACCCCGATCCATTTGGGGGCTAATGATGAGGATATGTACCTAGGGTAGGGTCCTAGGCAAGGCCTACATACCCTACCTAAGGACACTACATTGGAGGACTTGAAGATCAAGCATAAACTTCCGGCTGGATTCCATGAGACGTTCAAGTCAATCGACAGGCTATCTAGTTGAAGATTCCTTCCTCCACTCGGCAGTCGCGTGTCACTCGGAAGACCTCGTTATCACTTGACGCCAAAAGACCAGGAGTCACCATCAAGAGCCCAACAGGCAGACGTTAGTCCAATCGTCATTAATAGCTATTATTACGTACGTTACCAGTAACGGCGGACTTTAACCCCATGATCGGACCCTTAGATGCTGGGTAATTATGAGGGGCAGCGAACTCTATATAAGCTTCCCCTCCCCTCCTGCACAAGGGTTCACAACCATTGTAATCTCTATATTCCACACAACATAAGCTCATGAGCACTAAGACGTAGGGCTGTTACTTCCACGAGAGGGTCCTGAACTCATACATCCGTGTGTACATCCTCGCCGTAGCTAGGACTTTGCCCTCTCCTTATGTACCCCTACAATTTACTGTCAGGCTCGTTCCCACGAAAGGTGAACTAGCGCGCCCCCATTGAAAATTTCAACAAGGACAGGCAATGCTTACCTCCACGCGCCGCAGGGTGTTGTCGGCCGCCTTCGCGAATCGGGCCAGCTCCTGGCGGCACCGCTCTAGGACGCTTCCCAACCCCCCGAGCGCGGGGAACGGGCCGCCTGCCGGGGGAGCCGGAAGGGTAGGGACGCACGCCAGTGCCTCCCAGTCCTGGATCACATCTAGCATGAACCTCCAGGTCCGACTATCATCACCACCCGTCCCGACATTCGCCACGGTGCCGGCTGTCGGTGAGGATTGATGACGGCAAGGACACGGGAATCGGTCCCCACTTGCCCCTCGCTTGGCGCTGGTGCCGGCTCCTCCTCCTACCGGCTTGGCGTGACGACCGTGACGAACGGCACCTCCGTCTCCATGGTCGGCGCCTCCGGCGCCGCCTCCGGAGCCATCGGTACCTCCGGCACGTCGCCCCGGGCTGGCTTGGCCGCGGGCGGCGTCACGTCCGGAACCGTTGGCCGGGTCTCCTTGAGGGCCGGCTCCGTAGCCACCGCCCCCGGTCGGACCACCTCCTCTGCAGACGGGGGCATGGCCGGATTCATGGCCGCCTCTCATGGCTCGCTCGACGGGGGCCTCGACAGGCGAGTCGATTCCGCCGCCGAGTTTGACGTTCGCGCGGGGTCCGCGGACCTCCTCCGCCTCCCGCCAGTTGAGGTCCCGGAGTGCGAGGCCCCGCCTTGGGATCCGGACTTCGAGGCCCGCAGATCCATGCACCTCCTCTTCTGCTCGCGGTGTGTGGCCGCATGCTCTCGGGCCAGCCATCTGGTGGCTTCTGTCGGGTCAACCGTTGACGCCACGTCGTGGAGTTTGATGGGGTCCCTGAAGCGCATAAGGGTCAAACATCCGCCAACCCACAACTCAGAAAGGAACCCACACAAAAAGAAGGTCACTTACCCGGTGACGATGGGCAGCGCCCACCTGGTGCGCACCGGTGGCTTCGGCACGGCCGCCTTCACCCGCTTGCGGCCAGGCGGCGGGACCGCCGGCTCCTCCTGAGCCGAACTCTACCCCCGGCTAATGGCCCCGGCCGTCGGGGCAAGAGCCGACCGCTCCTCGCTCCGTCCACGCCAGCCTTGTTGAACTAAGGGGGGAGGCGCATTCAGGATCCGAACGTCATCATTGTCATCATCATCATCGGTCCAATCCCTGGTCGTGGGGCCGGAAGGATACTCACCGGCTGCGCTGGGCCCTCCGGCTGCGCCGGACCCTCCGATTGTGTCGGGCCCGTCGGCTCCTGGATCGGCCGCCTCCTCGGCCTCCCTCGAGGAATTGACCCCCTCTTCGGGCGGGCCTCCTTGCTCGTAGTCCTGAGAGTCGGAGTGGTCACGCTCCACCTCGAAGATCTGGGGTGCAGGCCATTTGGCATGTTCTGTCGCATGAACAACTGCGGCCACCACAGAAAAGTAAGAACGGATGCTGGCTGGAAGGGTTCGAATAGGAAGGGCCATCTCGACGGAACGTACTAGGGGTGCTCGTTGGTGTCGTTCGTACGGCTCCCTGCCAAAGGTCCACGACGCCGACGCCAGCTGGAAGGTCGTGATGGCATTCACCCGGTTCACCACCTAAGTCGGCATCAGGTCGACGGTCACCAGCCAGCAGGGGTCCCGACGGCCAGACATATCGCAGATCTGGTGCGGCCTCATTTGGAGAGGCAGCACCCGGCGCGTGATGAAAGCCGCCAGCAGATCAGAGGCGACCAGCCCCTCCCCGCTCCACAGCTCCACGAGCCGGCAAAGCTCTGCAAGGGCGGTTCCGTGCGGGGCGGT
This sequence comes from Hordeum marinum, assembly GCA_022496015.1. Classification (NCBI taxonomy): domain Eukaryota; kingdom Viridiplantae; phylum Streptophyta; class Magnoliopsida; order Poales; family Poaceae; genus Hordeum; species Hordeum marinum. Next base: position 60,383,972 of record CM039677.1, read on the forward strand.
CCCCGACCAGTTCACCCCGGTGGACGGGGCGTTGACGTACTCTGGCAGCCGGATGTAATCCCGCTGCGGGTCGGTGTTCTTCACATAGAAGAATGTTCGATGCCAGCCCTTGACGGAGTCGATGAGGCTAAAGTGTGGGAAGCGCGAGCTATGGCAGCACACTGTCGCACCCCCGCAGGCGAACGTCTCCTCGACGCTTTTCAGCGCCTTGAGGTAGAACAGGGCCTTGAAGAAGTCCACGAAGGGGAGCATCCCCAAGTAACCCTGGCACAGCGTCATGAAGCCCGCAATGTAGAGAATGGCATTAGGGCCAAGGTGATGCCGTTGAAGGTCAAAGTTGTCCATCATGAGACGGTAGAAGTGCCTCACCGGAAGCCTGAAGCCATGGGGGAAGTGGCAGGAGAAGACGACGAACTCCCCCTCATGCGGCTCAGGCACCACCTCGTCACCCGGTGCGCGGGCGGTCACGCGCTCCACCAGCGGCAGCATGCGCGCATAGCAGAGCTCCGCGATGGTGGCCTCCGTGACCATGGAACCGGCCCATCTCCCCGAGCATCCTTTGGCCATCGCGATGGCAGAGCTGGGCGGGAGGGCGTGCAAGTGGGGTCGTGAGCAGGAAGAGTGGCAGCGCGTGAGGGAGCGGAGAAGACAAGAGGAAGGAAGACGAGGGGGCAAATGGAGTGCAGGTACTTCTGCCCTTTGCCCTCCCTCCCCTTTTAAATGGGGAGGCCACGACCGGGGGACATGAGGATTAACTACGCACACTCCCCCAGAATCTCCGCGCGCGTGTGGGCAACCTGGGGCGAAACCACCGCATCGGGGCGCAGAAGATCTCTGCTTGCGCCTCGAGGCCTACTAGGCTACGACCGGGGCCTAGCAGGCTATGCCCAGGGCGATGTCCCGTCTACCCGCATGCGCGGGACCCACGACATCATTAATTGTCGTGTTGCGTGCTACGGGCTGACCCGGGTCCCGGGGCGGCGCATCAGGACCCGAGGCATGAGGAGCGGCCATCAACGTAGCCGGCTGTTCGGCTTCGCATTGGAGGCAGGTACCGCTGGGGAGATATCACCGGCTCCCCTTCGTCTAGCAGACGCGAGCCCTCGCAGGCTTCGGGGACTACTGACGGGGTTATTACTCGTGGGTAAGCCAAAGCAACGGGGTTCTCTCCCCCGCTTCGAGAAAAAGTACGTGGTCGGCTCCTTACTGCCAGCTGGCGCGCAACCGGCAGGTGCGTTGCCGACCGGATCGAGGATGTCTGGTCAAGGAGCCAGCTCGGCCCCCGGCTGGTAGGATGCAGCCGGCTGCCTTCGAGCTGCCTCCTCCATTGACCCTTGGGCGGACAAGCTCCCGTCCCATCCCACTGCACATAGGTATGGTGACACGACAGGACCCCCACAACGGACACCAATGTAGCCACAGTGGACGCTGACGCACGGGCGCGTGTACCTACACTTCGGCTGGTCATACCCCTGACCTTGGCTGACCGCGACCAGGCGGAGTAACAGTGCTGGCACGCCCCCTCCCACTCGATTACCTGCTCCAGCGTGGCTATAGTGCAGTCGGCCATACCAGGGACTTCGGCCGGCTGGCGCAAGACAACGCCGCCTCGGCGGACCGTGCCATAGCAGGTAGGCACGGGCCAATCGCGGAGCCGGCTGGCGGGCCCCAGCGGGCAATGGGACCTCGTAGTTGGTGGACCCAATGGGAGACAAGACGACTCAAGAGGCGGGACCCCTTGGCCAGCCGAAGAGGCTGCCAGCCGAGTCCCCCATTCTGTACCTTAAGAGTATTGTAAGCCGGGGGTTGGCCTATAAAACCCCCCGAGCCCCCCATCCAACGGGGACAAGTGATCACACACACACACGCACACCCACAGGACACTTCCCACATCTCTACCTTTGTAGTGGAGGAAGGCCAGTCGGCTGCTCCCTCTTCTTCCTCTAGACAACAGCTCGAGGAGTGACCTTGTAAACATACCTATCCATCAACTAGACCAAGCAGGACTAGGGGTGTTACCTCCCATAGAGGGCCCTAAACCTGGGTACATCGCGTGTCACCACCGCTTGTGCCTAATCCCGCACCCGGAGCCCGTCGGCGTCCTCCAGCCCCAACCACCTTCGGTAATCCTGCCCATGGCATCTGTCGTGAGAAAATGATGAGATTTGTCGATGCGGCAAGAGCGATGTGACAGGCGAAGGTGGAAACAACAACAGCACAGATGACTCAACAGCCTACGATGGATCCCCAGTTGGTAGAATCAACAATAGGACGATTCTAGAATCAACAATAGGACGATTGGCATCCCTTGTTTATCCCCGACTCTCCATGGTGAGCGTATGCCTAAGTATTTCAAGGGGCCTCGCAAAGTACCCAATTACAAAACAGCTCACGATCCGACAACATGGACCGAAAGCTACGAGTTAGCTATGGATATGCTCTCTATGAGCGACGCTGTGTGTGCAAAGTATTTGAGGATGATGCAGGAAGGTCCGACTCGATCGTGGCTGAAAAATCTTCCACCTAATTCCATCAACACCTAGGAAGAGATGAAGGAGCGATTTGTCAAGAATCTTCCACCTAATTGGACTCGTCGTGTTGCCGAAATTATCCACTCATCGGACGGCATCACAACTACTCAAGTCGTCCTAATCTTGGAGAAAAATTGCCACTTCCACCCATTGGTACAGAAGCTTGGACGTCTGAAATGAAAAGTTCAAGATATGGGGGATTTGATGGACGTTCTCACGAGGTACGCTGAGTTAGACAACACCAAGGATGCCGGCTAGGATGAGGACAAAATTGGCAAAAACAAGAAAGGTGAAGGTGGTAAGGGTCATCATCAAAGCCATGGGCACAATGGGAACCCAGGGGGTCAAAGCAACAATAGTAAATGAAAGCATCCTGATGGCAGGTCAGATTTCGTAGCTAATACCAACACTGGTTTCAAGAACCAGCGGCGTAACAATCGCCCTGGTGGAGGTACCAATGGGAATAAGCCGTGCAACTACATGGAGGCACTCAAGGCGACTTGTCGCAAACATGGCACCAAGGACAAGCCGGCTACACACTCATGGAAAAAACTATTACATCATGCAGGAATTTCGTAATCAGGCTTTCCAAAATCACCAAGGAGGTAATGGTGGTGGATATCTAGGTCAGCTTGGCCCCGACGGATCGCATGGCGCCTTGTTTGGTAGATTTTCAGGATCAAGTTTTCATGGTCAGGGCGGCTCAGGAACTAGACATCAGCATGAAGGAAACAATGGCAATGAACAATGTTTTGGCCAAGGCAATCAACAACATAATAGTCAAACTGGGTTTCAAAGCAATCCCAAGGAGTTGAATAGTGGGTAGTACCATGTTTTCACCACCAGTACCTGCAGGCGAGACAACAAACTCAAACAAAGAGCCATCAACATGGTTGAGCCGGGCATGCTTAGGTATCTCAATTGGTCTGAGCAACCAATCACTTGGAATAGGGAAGATCACCCCCCCCGGGTTGATAACTCAGGTGGTCTGTCCTTGGTGGTGGCGGCACAGGTTGGTGGGTATACCCTCAAAAAGATCCTCATGGATATGGGTAGCAACATCAACATTTTATATTATTACACCTTTTGGCAGATGAACCTCCCGAAAAGAAGATTACAAACTTCAACCACATTCTTTCATGGTATCGTTCCAGGGAAGTCAGCACCCAATTGGGCTGATTAAGCTTGACGTTGCTTTCAGTGATGAGTTTAACTTCAGATGTGATACTTTAACTTTTGAAGTAGTCAAGACAAGAGCCTTTAACTTCAGATGTGATCTTTCAGTCATGAATTTAACTTCAAATGAGTTTAAACACGCCCTTTTTGGATGGCCTGCTTATGCTCGGTTTATGGCTAAACCTTGCTATGTTTACCTCAAGCTTAAGATGCCGGGTCCAAATGGTATTATAACCGTGGGAGGCGGGAGAAAGATAGCTCAGGGGTGCAAGGAAGGGGATGCAGCCTATGCTGAGTCAGACTGCGTAGCTGAAGAGTTGAAGTTCTATACGACCAATGTTGACCTGACTGATATGAGCCCCCTCAAGAAGCCAACTACTGATTTTGAATCATTCCTCAAATTCAAGCTGGCTGAAGATACCAAGCAAATTGACTTCACACCAGGCGAGTCATATCAATAGTTCATTATTGGGACCGGCTTGGATCCCAAATAGGAAAGCGTGCTCATTGAGTTCATCCGTGAGAATCGAGACATCTTTGCATGGATACCTTCTGGCATGCCTGGAGTACCGAGAGAACTCGCTGAGCACCACCTTAATGTGGATCCAAATATGATACCATTACGACAATACCTCCATTGTATTAATGAGGAGACAAGCAAACCTATTGGAGAAGAAGTAGCCTGGCTACTAGCTGCCGGGTTTATCATAGAAGTTTTTCATCCTGAGTGGTTGGCTAACCTAGTGCTCATTTGAAAAAGAAAGGTACTTGGCGCATGTGTGTGGACTACACATATCTCAACAAAGCTTGTATCAAGGATCCTTTTGCTCTCCCATGAATCGATCAGATCATCGATTCTACAGCTGGTTGTGAGTGCTTATGCTTTCTGGATGCATACTCTGGTTATCATCAAATCAAGATGGCCATTGAGGATCAAGAGAAGACAACTTTCATAATTACGTTCAGTGGTTTCGGCTATGTCTCTACGCATTTTGGGCTTAAGAGCGCAGGGGCAACTTATCAACGGAATGTGCAGAACTGCCTTCACCCAAAGATTGGGCGCAATGTTCACGCCTATGTTGATGATATCGTGATAAAATATAAGAAAAAGGATACACTCTTAGGTGACCTCAAGGAGACGTTGGATAATCTCCGGGTTTACGAGATAAAGCTCAACTAGGACAAATGCGCTTTTGGCATTCCTGCAGGCAAGTTACTGGAGTTTCTGGTTTCTGAGCGAGGTATAAATCAGTGAATTCACTTGCTAAGCTGGTCAGTATAAATCAAGGCAGTGAATTCACTTGCTAAGCTGGTCAGTATAAATCAAGTTTAGCGCATGTCTGGTCGCATTGCGACATTAAGCCATTTCATAAGTCGCCAGGGAGAAAAAGAAATTCCTCTTTATCAGTTGCTGAGGAAAATAGTCAACTTTGTGTGGACCGACACAACTAACGAAACCTTCGAGGCACTCAAGAAATAGTTGGTTGAGCCGCCCGTCCTAGCCGCTCCGATTGACAAAGAGTCTATGCTCCTGTACATTGCTGCCAACTCAAAAGCGGTAAGTGTTGCAGGTGTCGTCGAGCGAAAGGAGGCAGGAAATGAGTACCCGGTACATCGGCCGATCGATTTTGTCAGTGAAGTCTTGACTCTATCCAAGCTGTGATATCCGCACTGGAAATGGTAGTCTTTAGTGTTTTTATGGCAAGCCAGAAGTTAAAACATTACTTGCAAGAACAACCAACTACTATGGTCAGCTCAGCACCCCTTGGAAATATCATAAAAAACCATGAAGCAACTGGTCAAATCGCTAAGTTGGAAACTGAACTTGGTCCTCACCATCTGAAATACATGCCCTGCACAACCATCAAATCCCAAGCACTGGTGGATTTCATCTATGATTGCACATAACTACAAATTCCAGAGGATAGGTCAGATAACACATATTGGACCATACACTTTGATGGGTCCTGGCAATTCGAAGGCTCGGGGGATGGAGTTATTTTGTCTTCTCCATGAGGAGACAAATTCTGTTACATTTTAGGGCTCATGTTCCCTTGTACTAACAATGCAGGTGGGTATGAGGACCTCCTACATGGGCTCAAAATGGCTAAGGAAATGGATCTTAGCCCGATCAGGTGTTTGGGTGACTCGGATTTGGTGCCTCAACAAGTCTCAAGAAGTTGGGATCAAAGGACCCCCTAATGGCGGCTTATCAACAAGCAAGCACTAATGTGGCAGAGGGCTATCAAGTGGATCACATTGATCGCCGGATCAACAAGGTAGCAGATGCGCTCTCACGACCCTGCTCTTAGTGCAATCCAGTCCCTCCTAATGTGTTTTTGGTCGTCCTTCACAACCCTTCGGTTAAATTGCCACCTCAGGAGGACATAGCTATTCCTGACCCGGACAATGCCATACTTGGGTCATCTAACTCGAGGCGAGCTCCCAGCTGAGGAAATCATCGCTCGACAGATAATTCTGTGGTCCAAATCCATGACTATTGTCAATGGCGAGTTACACGGACGAACTAGTACCAGTGTTTTCCATTGTTGTGTTTCCCCTGAGGAAGGACATGAGATCTCAATGAAATTCATGCTGGTGATTGTGGTCATCACGCTGGCTCACGATCTCTGGTGGCAAAAAGGCTTTTCGGCATGGGTTTTATTGGTTGACAACTCATGCAGATACAAAGGACATCATGCACACGTGCGATGGATGTCAAAAATTCGCTCAACAAGCTCACGTGCCGGCTCAAGAACTGCGCATGATCCCAATTACTCGACTGTTTTCGGTGTGGGGGCTAGATATGACTGGTGTGTTCAAACCGTCTTTTGACAAGAAAACCCACCTATTGGTAGCGGTTGATAAATTCACCAAGTTGGTCGAGGCAAAACCTATCAACAATTGTGATGCGGAGACATCAGTCAATTTTTTTAAAAAGTTGATCTTCTATTTTGGCTATCCCCATAGCATTGTCTATGACAATGGAAGTTATTTATCCAAAGGAGCTATGGAGCAGTTTTGTCAGTGAGAGCATATCCGGCTAGATTTGGTGGTAGTTGCACATCCAAAGTCCAATGGACAAGCCAAACGAGATAATCAAGAGATTTTAAAAGGTATCAAACCCCAGCTTATGGATCCACTCCAGCGCACTCCAGGATGTTGGGTTGAAGAACTATCCATAGTACTTTGGAGCATTAGAACACTCCAAACAGATCCAGTGGATACACACTATTCTTTCTGCTTTATGGAGCCGAGGCGGTATTGCCAAGCGATATTCACCGTGATTCTCCTCGAGGCACTACCTATGTTGAAGAAGACAACGAACAAGCACATCAAGATTCCTTGGATACTTTGGAAGAAAAGCGTGACTTAGCAGCAGCTAGATCTGCTGCATATCAGCAAGACCTACATCTCCATCACAGCCATAGAGTCCGAATCCGCACCTTTCAAGTGGTCGACTTAGTGCTCCGTCTGATTCAAGATCAAATAGGGATGCACAAACTTTCACAACCATAGGAAGGTCCTTTTGTCATCAGCAAGAACCTCAATAATGGTTCATATTACCTGATAGATCTATGACCTGTATCATATACCTCTGAAGAGGAAACAACCCATCCTTGGAACATCATTCACCTTCGGCCTTATTACATTTAGAGCCACCGACTCCTTCCTGTTTGTACCTCCGCCAATTTCTGTACATACTTCTATATGTTCAAACATAATAAACTCAGCACCCCCGAAACTCGGGGTCCCTTTTGTTTCATCCTAGAAAAATTGAGCATCAGTCTTTATTTTTTTGAACATAAGTCACTTTGGGGCTTCCAACTCAATGAGTCGGCCTTTAATATCCCTCTTGAGTAGGCTATAAGCCTATAAAATATGGTTAAACCTGCCTGCTTGTTCGACATGACTCTCAACAGGTGACCCCATGTACTCTTGATAAGTCAATCCATCCGGACCCTAAACTTAACAAGGTTGAAACACCGGCTTGAGTCATGTGAGAGCCGTCATACAGAGAGCTAGGATAAACCATGGGTTTCGCATGGAAATCTTCTCACATGACTGGATTACTGAGAGAACTCGTTGAGCACCACCTTAATGTGGATCCATAGATGAAAGCAGTTAGGCAATACTTCCGTCGTTTTAACAGGGAGAGACAGAAGACTGTTGGACAGGAGGTGGCCTGACTCCTGGCTGCTAGGTTTAGTGTTGAAGTTTTTCATCCCGAGTGGTTGGCAAAGCCAGTGCTTGTTCTGATAAAGAATGGAACTTGGTGCATGTGTGTTGATTACACAGATCTCGACAAAGCTTGCCCCAAGGATCCTTTTGCTCTTCCCCGTATCGATCAAATCATTGATTACATAGCTGGGTGTCAGCTTTTATGTTTCCTGGATGCGTTCTCGGGCAATCATCAGATTAAGAAGGCCATTGAGGACCGAGAGAAAACGACTTTCATCACTCCTTTTTGCGCTTTCTGCTATGTCTCTATGCGTTTTCGGCTGAAGAACACGGGGGCTACTTATCAATGTTGCGTTCAAAACTATCTTCACCCACAAATTGGACACAACGTTCATGCCTATGTTGATGATATTGTGGTGAAATCCTAGAAAAAGGAGACAGTTTTGGATGACCTCAACGAGACATTGGATAAACTTCGGGTGTACCAGATAAATTCAACTCGACCAAGTGTATTTTTGGTTTTTCTCCAGGTAAACCGTTGGGTTTTCTAGTTTTTGAGCATGGCATTGATGCTAATAAAGATAAAATCAAAGCTGTGACGTCGCTTGCCAGGCCGGCCAATATCAATCAAGTTCAACGCATGGCTGGTCACATCGCGGTGTTAACTTGGTTTATCAGTCGCCTGGGAGGAAAGGTGATTCCTTTGTATCGGATGTTGAAAAATACGGACAAAATATTGTATGGACCGATGCGACTAGTGAAGCATTTCAAGTGCTCAAAAGACAAATGGCTGAGCCGCCCATCCTAGCCGCCCAGATTGATAAAGAGCATCTGCTCATGTACACTACTGCCAACTCCAAAGCAGTAACTGTTGCAGTTGTTGTCAAGCGCAAAGAGGCAGGAAAGGAGTATCCAGTACAATGGCTTGTCTATTTTATCAGCGAAGTTTTAACTCTATCCAAGCAGCGGTATCCACATTCACAAAATTTGTTCTTCGGTGTTTTCATGGTGAGCCAGAAATTACATCATTATTTCCAGGAGCATCCAATTAATTTGGTCAATTCATCCCCCTTTGGAGATATCATACAAAATCGGGAGGCTATTGGACATATTGCTAAGTGGGAAATTGAGCTTGGTCCTCACCAAGTCAAATATATGCCCCGCTCAACCATTAAATCTTAGGCATTGGTCGATTTGATCAATGTCGGGACCTCGATCCTAAGCCATAAGAATCCATCCTGTAACACATCACATCACTTTGTGGCCTCATGCATGGATATCTCCACGGCTGCCACCTTACCTGGGCCGGGACCGTTTGTGTCTTTTGGCTCACGTATGCGAATATGTCGCTAGCATTCAAATGACAAAGAACCCGGGTCGACATGACTAGTCGTAGAACCCAAATGGCACATCCGTACTGGGACATGCATACGTAACCTAGCAACACAAGTGTCAGCCTCTAGCATGTGTAGATGAGTCATAACAAGCTACAAGGACTCCATTACACCGTGGGACATAAATGTCATCATTACACGTAGACAAATCGTAGAAGGCTATAGGGACTCCATTGCACTGCGAGACATTTCCTCGAAGGGACATACATAGCAGCAAAGAAGGATACATGCCGGTAAATCAATGTGTCAGAAGCAGTAGCAAGCTACCAAGGCTCGATGAAAGCACAAAGAGGCATTTCCCCGTAAGGAGTACTACTAAAGGCACACAACTAGGTGTCCGATCCCATACATAACATTCCATGTCACACATACGCACGACATGCCCGATATGCATAGATACAACTATGGCATCACAACATAACGATACAGGTAGGGGTCACACAGGTAGGGGTCACATGACCCGACACTCAAGTTATACAAACAAGTGCATACAAACCAAGCGGAAGCTTAAAGTTGTCTAAGTACATACAGATGAAAGGTAAAAAGTCATAAAGCCTGACTATCTACAACCCAACCCAGGGCATCAGATCGTAGCTGAGGTACCAGTTACTCGGTGTCATCGACGTCTAGATAGAACCCACCAGATGGGTCCCGACTCACATCTGCAACATTTATTAAGCAAACATGAGTACAAACGTACTCAGCAAGTCTTTAAAGCAAACCTAGTATATTCATGCTCATGTATCAGCAAGGGGAGTAGTAGGGTTTATGCAGCAATGCCAGCTTTGACTCTTGGCTAACCTGTACTATGATTATTAGTTCTTTCTTCAAGTTTTAGATATTGCACACGAGTCCACTAACACCACATTAATACACCACCATGGGTTCACTCATGCCACCTACGAGAGTGCCATCCACGATACTCACACTTGTCTGGGTACTTTTATGAGTAACCATTATCATTGACTATGAACAACATAAGTTCTCCAAGTAGTCCATATCCGAGGACGCGGCTATTCGAACAGATTCATTACCCTACAGGGGTGTACGCCTTCACACACACTCTTGCCACTTATCACTATGTGCAATTAAAAGGGCACCTCGACATCCTTCAAGCGGAAGCCTAGCAAGGGAGTCGGCCACGACCGTCAATCACACAAGACCTCTACTCTAGGCTATAGCCTATTTGATACTAAACCCGCACAGAAGTCCGGCCGAAGTTTCCGCTACAGACCCAAACGATGTGCGTAGGGTTCCCAAGCCCACCATTCGGGTGACCCTTGGTACACCGTGCCACTGCCTACCGCGTCGTAGCCCACCCCTAGGGTTACACACAGCCTCCAGCATAGCTATAACCACCAAAAACTACTTGCAACTCCTGGACCCAGGACTAGGTGGTTGATAAATTGAGAGGGTCAATTAAGTATCCCAACATGTGGTAGTAACTAGTCTTGTATCACAAACACGAAACTCCATTCCTAAGGACGGTCCCAATGAGATAATCCGCTATGTCCTCCTACATAACCTCTCATCGCTAACTTTACCAAATCAGGTTCATCATTTAGCTCATCACATCAGGATAACACTATTTCACTCCGGTTCATCACCTAGACGAATCAGACCTGACACAACTCTAAGCATAACAAGCAAAGAAAACACAATAGGTAAAACACATCAAGGCTCAAGCATCTACCAGGTATATGCTAGGTTGCAAGTTTTAGCTATTTACTGTGACAATGACAGGTCATGCAGAGGAATGGGTTCAGCTACCACAATAGATAGATAGTTGAAGTGTTTGTCCTTATGCAATAAACAAGAGTAGGAGTGAGAGAGTGGGATGTTATCAGGATGATCAATGAGGTTTCTTGCCTTGCTGGTTCGCGGAGAGGTACTCTCCTTCAGTGGGATAACCATGTGTATCCTCGGGAGCAGGACCAACGCTATACAGATAAGGTAACAATCAATACACGACAAGTGCGACAATATGATGCATGATGATGACATGGCAACATGATTGGATGAGCTAATGCATCTATCATTAGAGTTAAATGGAGTAGATTTGAATATAGGTTCAAAATCGTTCTCCATACGATATTCCATACATTGTTCTATTGCAAAATGTCAATGTTCTCCTATTTAGGTTTCTCTAGAATGCATGATAATATCACCATTGGATTCATTGGATTTTTCTGATAACTTTTCATATATAAATTATTTCAATCTGAGTGATAGATTAATTTCTATGATTTTTCTAAGATTTTAGAATTTTCTGGAGTTAAAATAAATCAGAAATTCTTTACTGCATCGGCATGACATCAGCATGACGTCAGCAGGTCAAATGACTGTTGCTAGGACAAACCTGGCCAGCGGGGTCCACTTGTTAGTGACTCAGGCACTATTCGGGAATTAAAACAGATAATTGACACTAACAAGCGGAGCTGGGCCCACGGTGAGTGGGTGATTAGGTTAATAAACTAATTAATTAATCTTCTAACCTAAACCCAAATTAACTAGGGCTCGGCCCCACCTGTATGAACATATTATGCAAGGCTCCTCTGATGCCATATTATGCAACGCTTCCATGTTTAACTCCGGCTCTCAGAAGTGAACGACTACCGAAAGATTTCAAGGGGCCTCGAAAGGTTCCGAATTACACAGCTGATCTACCCCCTGAGGCGTGCGTTGAAAGTGATGAGCTGGCCATGGAGATGCTGGATGTCAGTGAGGCGGTATGCGCAAAGTATTTCATCATGATGCTTGAGGGTCCGGCTCGTACATGGCTGAAAGGTCTGCCGCCTAACACGATAAGCTCATGGGCGGAGCTGAGAGCGAAGTTTATTAAGAATTTCTAGGGGACCTGTAAGCAGCCTATGACCATTGTCGACCTGGACCATTGTGTCCAACAGGAGAGTGAGTCAGCCCATCATTGGGTCCAGCGGGTGTTGACCATTATTCACTCTTCAGAGCAGATCACGGCGGCTCAAGCGGTGCTTATTTTAGAAAAGAACTGTCATTTTGTTCCATTGAAACAGAAGCTCGGCCGGCTCAACCGCACGTGTCAGGATATGGGAGACTTCATGACGGCCTTGAAAAAGTATGCCGACTCAGATAACACCAAGGATCTAGGCTCGGATGATGAGAAAGCCAATCAAGGGAAGAAAAACAATCAAGGAAAAGGTTTTGTGAGCAATGGGAATCAGAATAAGCGGAAGAGCGCTGATAGCGGGTCAGAGCTAGTGGCAAATACCAACACAAGACAGAACCATCCAGAGGGGAGTGGAAAATTCAGGTCGTTTCATCAAAGGAATAGAAGCCCTTTTAATTTAGAAGAAGCGCTTAGGAAGCCTTGTCCGGAGCACAGCACGCCTGACAAGCCGGCGTTGCATGCGTGGGGTGATTGTTTTATCATGCAGAGATTCAAAAACCAGCATTCCCAACTGCGTAATAATCAGGGCGGTGGCCCGCCTGGCGGCTTAGGGCACGGCGGATCAGGGGCTGGATTTGGCGCCGGTGGTTCAGGAAACGGGCATCCAGGTCAGAATAACCAAGGGGGGCACCAACAGCATCCTGGCAACAACAGCAATAACAACAAACAGCAGCAGCGCAATCAGTTTGGGTTTTAGAGTAACCCAAAGCAGCTCAGCTCCGGACAATATCATGTATTCACGATCGGTCACAGTAAACGAGACGAGAAATTGTGGAGGAGCAGTTAATACGGTTGCTCCGGCTCTCCCGCGATATTTACCGTGGTCTGGGTACAACATAATGTGGAGCCGGGAGGATCACCCGCCACGGGTAGATGACCCGGGCCGGCTGGCTCTAGTTGTGGCCCGTCAGGTGAATGGCTATACGGTGAATAAAGTGCTTATGGATGGAGGTAGCAGCATCAACATCCTTTACTATGACACTTTCCGGCGGATGAAGTTTCTTGACAAAGACCTTAAACCTTCCTCCACCGTTTTTCATGGTGTGGTCCCGGGTAAATCGGCATACCTAGTGGACCGGATTTCATTGGAAGTAGCTTTTGGCGATGAGTATAATTACAGGGTGGAATCCTTGTGGTTCGAGGTGGTCAAAATCAAAAGTCCCTATAATGCACTATTTGGGAGGCCGACTTATGCCAAATTTATGGCTAGGCCTTGCTATGTTTATTTGCAACTCAAAATGCCCGGCTTAAAAGGTACAATTATCGTTCGCGGTAATAGGAAAACGACTCTCGAGTGTGAGGAAGGAGATGCGGCGTATGCAGAGTCTAGTTGTGCTCAAGAGGAGCTGAAATTCTACAAGGAGAACATTGACCCGGAGGATATGACCCCGCTGAAGAAGCCTATGATAGAAGTTGAGCCGCCACTCAAGTTTTCAGCGGATGATACCAAGGCAGTAGATTTCAATCCGGGCGACTCATCCAAGCAGTTCATCATTGGGGCTCACATGGATCCCAAATAGGAAAGCGTGCTCACTGAATTCATCCGTGAGAATCGGGACATCTTTGCATGGAAGCCTTCTGACATACCGGGTGTACCGAGAGAGTTCGCTGAGCACAATCTTAATGTGGATCCAAAGTTTAAGCCGATCAAACAGTTTGTACGACGGTTTAACGAAGAGAGACGTAAAGCTATTGGGGAGGAAGTTGCCCGGCTCTTGGCCGCAGGCTTTATAGTGGAAGTTTTTCACCCGGAGTGGTTGGCTAACCCGGTGCTAGTGCTAAAAAAGAACGGCACGTGGCGTATGTGTATAGATTACACGGACCTTAACAAGGCTTGCCCGGCTACCCCTTTTGCATTCCCTCGTATCGATCAAATTATTGATGCTATAGCCGGATGTGAAAGTTTATGCTTCCTGGATGCATATTCAGGATATCATCAGATAAAGATGGCAACGAAAGATCAGGAGAAGACGGTGTTTATTACACCTTTTGGGGCGTTCTGTTATGTCTCCATGCCTTTCGGGCTCAAGAGTGCCCAGGTGACTTACCAACGATGTGTGCAGAACTGCCTCCACAGTCAGATCGGCCGAAATGTTCATGCTTACGTAGACGACATCGTGGTTAAATTCAGAAAGAAGGAAACTCTCCTAGAGGATTTGAAAGAAACCTTTGACAATCTCCGGGTCTACAAGATGATGCTTAACCCAACGAAGTGTGCCTTTGGTGTTCCAGCAGGAAAGCTTTTGGGTTTCTTGGTCTCTGAGCGGGGCATCGAGGCTAACCCGGATAAGATTAAGGCTATCACTTCCTTAGGGGAGCCGACGTGCATTAATGACGTTCAACGCCTTGCAGGACAGATTGCTGCATTGAGCCGCTTCATAAGCCGGCTTGGGGAGAAAGCCATTCCCTTATACCAGATGATGCAAAAGATAGATAAGTTTAAGTGGAGCACAGCAGCGGCCGAAGCACTTGAAGCTCTTAAAAAACAGTTGACTGAGCCGCCATTGTTAGCTGCTCCGGTGGAGAAAGAGCCATTACTCCTTTATGTAGCGGCTAACAACAGAGCGGTCAGTGTAGCAATTGTGGTTGAGCGCAAGGAGGCAGGGAAGGAGTATCCTGTGCAAATGCCAGTTTATTACATTAGTGAAGTTTTGGCAGAGTCTAAGCAGATGTATCCACATTGGCAGAAGTTAGTATATGGAGTTTTCATGGCCAACCGCAAGTTAAAACACTACTTTTTGGGGCACCAGATAACAGTGGTCAGTTCTGCCCCATTGGGAGATATCATTCAAAATAGAGAAGCTATAGGGAGGATTGCCAAGTGGGCCTTAGAGCTGGGTCCTCTTAACATCAAGTATGTTCCTCGTACAGCAATTAAGTCTCAAGCTTTTGTGGATTTCATAAATGATTGGACCGAATGTCAAGCCCCATATTATGTATTGGACTATACACTTTGATGGGTCCAAGCAGCTAGAGGGGTCCAGTGCAGGAGTTGTTCTCACCTCCCCCATGGGTGACAAGTTTTGTTATGTGCTCCCGTTAATGGTCCCTTGTACTAATAATGCAGCTGAGTATGAAGCACTGCTCCATGGTCTCAGAGTCGCTAAAGAGATGAATTTAAGCCAGGTCAGATGTTTAGGCGACTCAGATCTGGTGCCTCAGCAAGTTTCAGGTACTTGGGACTCCAAGGATCCATGGATGGTGGCTTATCGACAAGCGGTTGATATCATTGCCGGTCACTTCAAGGGGTACCAGGTGGATCACATTGATTGTCGCAGGAATGAGGCGGCTGATGCTTTGTCACGGTTAGGCTCTCAACAAAAGCCGGTACCACCTAATATTTTCCTGGATGTATTGCATCATCCGACTGTCAAGATACCCTCTCAGGACGATCTGGCTATTCCTGACCCGGAAGCGGAATTGGTGGCGGCTCCGCATGCTACCCCAGACTAGACTATTCCTTATTTGGCGTATCTGACACGCGGCGAGTTACCTTAGGAGGACGATTTGGCCAGGAATATCACCCAACATTCTAAGTCTATGACGATTATCAATGGTGAGTTACATAAGTGTAGTGTGATGGGTGTCTTTCAGCGCTGCGTCTCACCGGAGGAGGGCCGGCAGATGTTGAGTGAAATTCATGCTGGCGACTGTGGACATCACGCCGGGTCAAAATCTTTAGTGGCCAAGGCTTTTCAACATGGGTTCTTCTGGTTGACGGCTCACAAGGATGCAGAAGACTTAGTCCGTAAATGTGATGACTGTCAGAAGTTTGGCCGGCGTGCTCACGTTCCGGCTCAAGAGTTGAGGATGATACCAATTACTTGGCCGTTTGCGGTCTGGGGGCTTGATATGGTAGGACCCTTCAAGAGATCCAAGGATAAGAAAACACACCTTCTGGTGGCAATTGATAAATTTACTAAGTGGGTAGAGGCAGAGCCGGTCGGTAAATGTGATGCAGCTACAGCGGTTCAATTTGTTAAGAAGCTGATTTATCACTTTGGTTACCCGCACAGTATCATTACGGACAATGGAACAAATCTATCCAAAGGAGCTATGAAAACGTTCTGTGAGAAGGAGCATATCCGGCTTGATGTTTCAGCCGTAGCACATCCACAGTCTAATTGTCAGGCGGAGCGAGCCAATCAGGAAATCTTAAGAGGAGTCAAACCACGGCTCATGGTTCCTTTGAAGCAGACACCCGGATGTTGGGTTGAGGAGTTGCCTTCCGTCTTATGGAGCATCAGAACTACCCCTAACAGATCAACAGGTTTCACGCCTTTCTTCATGGTGTATGGTGCTGAGGCGGTTCTACCCAGCGATATCCGGCACGACTCACCAAGGGTGGCGGCTTATGTTGAGACGGACAATGAGGTAGCACGCCAAGATGCGTTGGACGCCTTGGATGAAGCACGAGAGTTAGCAGCAGCCAGGTCAGCAATTTATCAACAAGACCCGCGACGCTATCATAGCCGCAGGGTGAAGACCCGGACGTTCCAGGAGGGTGACCTGGTGCTCCGGCTGATTCAAGACCAATCTGGAATGCATAAGTTATCTCCACCATGGGAGGGGTCTTTTGTGATTAGCAGAAACCTTAACAATGGGTCATATTACCTCATTGATATCCGAGATGAGTCGGAAGCCGCGGGTCAAGAGACGCTGCAGCCATGGAATATCGCACATTTGCAACCATACTTTACTTAGCAGGCATTGAAAGCCGCTATCATTATATATATCATGCTTACAGGAGTAAAAGCTAGCATCCCCACAAAGACAGGGGCCTCCGCTCTTATGGATACCTTTGTGCAATCAAGATGAAATTTTTCCGGCTCAAAAATTTGAGTTAAGGTGGTTTATTCACCGTCAAAACGGCTGATCCGGCTTTATGCCCTATCAAGCGTTGTTGCAGGGAGGCTTCTTGCCTTTGGGTATAGCTCACATCTCCCCTACACAGTCTACTTTTACGTTGTTGCAAGGAGGCTTCTTGCCTTCGGGTATAGCTCACATCTCCCTTGCACAACCGGCGTTATGCCCAATTAAGCACTGTTGCAAAGAGGCTTCTTGGCTTCGGGTATAGCTTACATCTCCTTTGCACAGCCAGCTGTTATTAAACTGTTGCAAGGAGGGCTTCTTGCCTCCGGGTATAGCTTACATCTCCCTTGCATAGTTGGCTTTATGCCTAGTTTGGTTACATTAAGCGCTGTTGTTGATGGAGGCTTCTTACCTTTGGTATAGCTTACATGACCCTAAGACAACAACGTCTACACCAAATTCCAGTTGCTTATCAACTGCGGCCATCGAAGGGGGCTTCTTACCGACGGGTATCGCTTATCTCACCCTAATGGCTGGCTTTATGCCACTTCCGCTTACTTATTAACTGCGGTTGTTAAAGGGGGCTTCTTACCGACGGGTTCGCTTATCTCACCCTAACAACCGGCGTTTACGCCAAAACTCAGTTGCTTATCAACTGTAGTTGTTGAAAGAGGCTTCTTGCCTTCGGGTATAGCTTACATCTCCTTTCAAACAGCCGGCTTTATCAGTTAGCCGTGGTTGTCAATGGAGGCTTCTTGCCTTCGGGTATAGCTTACATTACCCATCGACAGCCGGCGTCCGTGCCTACAACTGTAGTTGTTGAAAGAGGCTTCTTGCCTTCGGGTATAGCTTACATCTCCTTTCAAACAGCCGGCTCTATGCCGTCTCAGGCTGATTATTAGCCATGGCTGTCGATGGAGGCTTCTTGCCTTAAGCTATAGCTTACATCTGCCATCAACAGCCGACGTTCGCACATACAACATTTGCAGTTAAAAGGAGGCTTCTTACTGTCAGGTATAGCTTACATTACCCTTCATACAGCCGGCTTTAAGCCGCTTCCGATTCATAAATAGCCGCAGTTGTTGATAGAGGCTTCTTACCATCAGGTATAGCTTATATTATCCTATGACAATCAGATCCTTAATGGATTTATCCGACAAGAATCGGAGCCATGTTGCCCGGTTGACAAAAAATGAGTTTTCAAAGAGATTATCCGGCTCTAATATTCTGGCGAAGGAATGGTGTCTTCAAAGATAGACACCCCTCATCAGAAAAGCTCAAGGTATATCCATGGAGAGTCGGCAACACATTAAATTGAAACACAGAGAGAAGGAAAGTGCACACAGAGAGGTGAAAAATATATACAGTCGCCAAACGACAGGGTCATGATTACTCTATTATGAAAACTACTCTCAGAAGGAGCAAAAAGCATTGTCAACCGCCCACAACGGGTCATTACATGAGTCTGTGCTCAGAAAGGTTAAAAGAATAAAGTTCAGTTATTGGCCGGCTCATCCTGCTTCGGGTCTTCTACTGGCTTTATCTAGAGATTTCCCAAGTCCCAATTACAGTCAACCAGAGCAGCGAAAGACCCTTCAGGGAAAGGCGACACGTCAAGCTCACAAGGGAAGAGATCCTTACTACGGGCGGGTGTCAGATCTTTCCACTCGTAGAGAGGCCTGCAGATCCTCTTCTCCTCTGCGTCATAAGCCGCCTAATAAGTGCTCAAGTCAGCTTCATCTGCCAGTACAGAGGCCAGATAACACGACTCTTTGACACACCGGATGTAATCTTCTTCGATGAATTCTGAGCCATCATCTCTTTTGGACGGCTAACCATCCATCATTTCAGCCGGCGTTAGCTCGGGGGCGAAGACCAGAGCCCGTCTCAATCCAACGACGGCTTCTTGGCGGAAGGCGGACTTCTTTAGCTCTTCTATCTGCTTGGGCATTGTGGAGAAGAGTTCCAAGACCCCTTTCAGAGCGGTGGGGATCTTCTCCTTATATTGAACACTCTTGATCGTGAAGATGGCGCCGCAGTATAGTTGTTCCGCAAAGGTATAGATGGCCTTCAGTGGTAGAAGGCTATCAGAAGCCAACTGCCGGCTCCTGGGACCTGGATAAGCCGGATAAAGCTAATGAGTCGCCAGTTTTTCAATAGCAATGTTAAAATACAAAGTAAACCAGAAACTTACCAAATAGGGCGGCTGACATCTTCGCTATGTGCCGCTTTAGGCCTTGGAGTTCCTCCGTCACAGCTATAAGCCGCTGGTCGGCGTCGTCCGTCCGTTTGGTCAGAGCGGCCTTTTCAGATTCTGCCGTCTCTTTCAAAGAGGTAAGCTCAGCAGTGGCATTGGCCAGCTCCTCAGAGAGAAGCCGACACTTTCGTCAGCAATGCTTTGGGCTTCTTGCTGAGCCGCCAGGTTGGACTTCAGATGCGTCAACTGAGAACCGGCTTCATTTAAAGCTTCCTATAATACATCAAAATACAGGATAAGTGGCCAAAATACAGGACGAGTGTTAAAAGCAAAATTGATGCAAGTCTCAAACAGATTGCAAGCAATATATTTGACACTTGGGGGCTAATGTATATTTGATCTTTCAGTATGCAATGCAGTTTCGGTTCATCTCCTTCGAAGTTAATCCGGAACTTGGGGGCTACGCTATGGCTTTTCAATGTCCTAATAATGGAAGCACCGACTCAACTTGATCAAGTTTGAGCCGGCCCTTGGGGGTTACGATTAGATCTTCAAGTTGTCTACATTAAGGACCAACTCAAATATAATCTGAGACGACCCTTGGGGGCTACGACTGGCGGTTCACTTTATCTATAGTGCTAAGCTAAAGCAATTCTAAGGGAATTTGGCATGACAATATCTACAGAGGTCATAGAAAGACCCGGCTCAACGATTGAGTACGTTAAACTGGCTCTTGGGGGCTAAGTAAGGATATGGTAAGAAGGAAAGGTACCTCATATTTTGTCTTCATTGAAGAGATCAACCGAAGTTCCAAATCCCAGTTGGTGGTAACCCGGTTTATATACCCGGCGTGGAGCTCTTCGACTGTCATCTTCTCGCACGAAGAGTCAAAGTTCAGCTTCTTCGAGGCTTCATCCGGCTCTGTATGTTTGGTTAACACATGAGCTAGAGGCATTTCATGACCAGACCCGGTGATAACAATATCTGGAGTTTCAGGGGTCTTGGCAGGAGTCGCAGGCTTTGAAGGAGCCCTAGGAGGGCTGTCCATGATGGTATCAACAGCAGTCGGCTCTATGGAGGCAGCTGGTGGATTTTCTTCTACTTCAGCCTCCTCCGGTTGTTCAGGCTCCGGCTGTTGGATAACTGGGCCGGAGGAGGGCTTGTTGGTCTTGCGACGTTTAGCTTGAGCACTGCAAAATAGAAGGATCAACAATTGAAGATGTTGCTATCATATTAAGAGCTGGATATCCAGATATCATAGTAAGGAATGCTTACAACAGATTGATCTTGGGCGGTGGTAGAATTGACGCCGAAGAGTCGCCGGAGGAAGGAGATTTCTAAAAACAATAAAACAGAAAGGTGAAGAAAGAATCAAGTTTACAAAGGAAAGTCAAAGGAAAAGTAGAGACTTAAACCTCGGCGGGGCGTTTCTTTGGAGCCGGAGAGTTTGGTAGCCCGGACATGAGCTCAGTAGAGCCGGTGCTTCGAGTCTGTCGACACTCGACTTGCTGTTGCTTTTTTAAGAGAAAATCGGGAGCCAGATAAGCAAGAGGGTGAGAAAGAGGAACTTTTCTGATAACCCGCCGCGACTTTCGGGGGACGAAACATTCTGAGCCAGAAGAAACGTAATTTACCTCAGGAGCATTGCCACAACTGGTTTCCACTTCATCCTGCGAGTAAAACAAGCATTAATAAAGCAGGAAGGTAAAAGATCAAACAAAGCAGTTAAAACTTTACCTCTGAGCTGGATGATGGTGGCGGGTCAAGCAAATTATCTTACGGGGCATCTTTTTTAGCCTTCTTAGTCGCGACCTTCTTCCTGGATTTCTTCGGAGGGGCAACATATTCCTTCTTCCAGAAGTCTGAGTCGGCCTATAGGAATGACCCGGAGAGTGAGTACCAAATCAACAAAGTACAAACAACGTCTAAGATACGGATGGGAAGAGATTAACTTACATCGGGAGCCGGATTATTGACGCAGAAAGGCGCCAGGCCGATGACACTGCATGAGCCGGAGGCCTCGTGGACAAGGCTCCAGATGGTAGTGGTAATATCATCTTCTGATAATGTTGATTCGTTGAAGCACAATGAGTTGTCATATTTGCCTTCATACTCGCACATAAGCCGATCTCTGCGGCTTAAAGGCATGATCCGCTAGGAAATCCGGCAGCGGATCAAATCCAATCCTATTAAGCCATTGGCCAGGAGCGCTTTGATCTTGGCATGGAACGGCTCATATCTGGCACGCTCCAAGGCTGAGAGCCGGCCGGGAAGCTCTGTATCTGTCCTAAGCCGGGAGGGGCGGTAACCCCCCAATTAGCGCTCTTTCTCGGGAGAGGTCTCTAGGCAATAGAACCATGTCTATTCCAATATTTTGGGTGACTCGGCATTGGAGTAGCAGGAAAGATGATGTCTCGGCGGCGTTGAATAGAAATGCCGCCCAGCTCCAGACTCGGGCCACCCTTCATTTCAGTTTGGCGGTTGGCGTAGAAGAATTCTCGAAAGAACCCCACAGACGGCTTACTGAGAAGGTAAGCTTCGCAGAAAACTTGGAAGTTGCAGATGTTGGAAACAGAGTTGGGAGCCAAGTCTTGAGGATGTAGCTTATAGAAATGAAGGACGTCCTGGAAAAACTTAGAGCTGGGCGGCACGAACCCTCGCTCGACGTGATCAGCAAAGACTACTATTTCTCCTTTTTGGGGAGAAGGCGGGTCTCGTTGCCCGGAACCCGCCAATTGAGAACCTCCTTGGGAGGAAGAGCACTGGATTCACTGTAGCCTGCTAAGTACTCCTCCGTAACGCAAGAACCAACCCAGTTGCATGAGTTGGACGCACGAGACATATTGGCAGCTTAAGTATTCTGCAAGACAAAAGGCGCAATGAGTAAAAGCGCAAGCAAATATTTTTGACGGCTTCAAGGTATAAAGGGCTCAATGGATAAAGTGGAAAGACCCGGTTGATGAGAGCCGGAGAAGCTTAGTGACTCAACAGAGGAAAGGAAGATTGAAAAATCGGCTAAGTCCTAAAAACAGATTCCGCAAACTATCGCTATGACTACGGATCTACAAAAGCGGCGAAAAATGATTTAAATCCAGACCTAGCGATGAACAGCATAAAGAAAGAGAATGGAGTGGGCCTATCGCGGTCCACGCATTACGGGCGGCCGGCCCGCGTACGGCGGCGGGACGAGAGCGCAATCTGAAGGTAACAATGACGTCGAGATATGCTCGTGGTGGTGGTGCCGGAGCCCTACTATGGCGGAGCCCTACTACGGCGGAGCCCTACTACAGCGGAATCTTACTACGGCGGAGAGCGATCTAAAGAAAGGGGAGAACTCACCAGAGATGTTGCGGCGGTGATGGAAGAAATCTAGTCCGTATCAGGGTGATGCGGCGGCCTGGTCAGTGCAGATGCGAAGACGGCGCTGGACGACGAGGACGCTAGAGCGGCGGCGACACGAGGAAGAAAGAAGAGGCACGAGCAGGAGGATGGAAAGCTCCGACCCGCACGGGTCATATTTAAAAAGGGATTAAGGAAGGTGCAAAAATCCAGGCGACGACACCGTTTGACCGAGGCGGACGCCTCGAATCTCGGGACGACAGTTAATGAAAGATTCGGTGGTATGTCATCAGATCTTATGACGTCACGCCGGGTCATTTCCGGGCGACTCGCCAAAAAACCCGGAAGAGAAGGATGAAGTGAGCAAGCTCAATTCAACCTGGGGCCTAATGTTGGGGATATGACCCCATGATATGACCCGCCTTGGAGGCTCCGGGTCATGTTGCTGGCTCGTGAGCCGGCCCAAAGGTGAGTCGTAAGACTGGTGGCCCAGGAAGATAGGCGGCTCAAGGTGTGGGCCGTACAAACGGCCCGGACGGAGAAGACCCGGGCGTGCAAGCCGACTCATAGACAGCTTGGACAAGAAGATAGATAGAGACTCGGTTAGCAATTGTAACGACCCGGTGGTCCTGACCTCTTATATAAAGGCAGACCCGGGGCGATTTAGGGGAGGGGTAATCGAGAACTAGGTTAAGCTTCTAGCTCCTTGTAATCGATACACAAGCAATACAAACACAAGCAGGACGTAGGCTATTACCTCGACTTGAGGGGCCGAACCTGGGTAACTCCGTGTCTTTCGTCCCAACTAACCCCTTTGAGTCCACCCCATTAAGCGATGGCCTCGAATCCAAGTTCGTTCACCCGGACATCTGCCGTGATAAAACCACGACACTAACCATAAACACCAACGACCATTTTGGTCAGAAAGGTCATAATTTCCTTAATTGAAATTGTCATAAAGCAAACAACACCGGTCCACTTCCTTATTTCTAGCTGATAATGACCAATATACATGGTCGTAAGCTACAACTTGGCACCACCTCATTAGTTTTGCATATGTGTCATGTCCATGTGTCAATTTTTGCCCTAGGTTGTGAAGCAACCCATATCTCTGCTATTCCCAAAATTCCCAAACAATTCTCATAAATTCTTCGTATCATATCTTCATCAAATATGTCAAAAACCTTCCTTTCCTAGTTCAAAAATGATTCAAAAATATTCATTTTCCTATTTTGTTGAAAACAACACTTTGTGAAGGAAGTGCCACTTATATATTCTTGATTGCCCTCAAAAATTTTGGGAACTCTTTCCTATCCAAATCATTGACTCATGGCAAAATTCAGCTCCATTTGCCCAGTAAATCGTCCTCGGCAAATTTCCAAAATATCCTTTCACCTAGAAGTTTGTGAAGGAAGTACTGACTATGCATATCATAACGAGTTGATTTTTTCCCAGATCTTCTATATGCCCAATTAATAGCTATCCACAAAAATTTAGTCCCGTCTAACAATCCATGTGAGCTCACCATCCAATCTTTGTTTCTAGTAATATTTTTAGTTTGTGAAGCAACTAAATTTTATATTTCTTTATCATTTTTGAAACTTTACCAGTACATGACCATGATCACAGAACCTCCCTCCACCAAATTTTAGCTCATTTAATTTAGCCAATTTCCCTCAATATTTTCCTAATATTCTCTTCAGTGGAGAGCATTGTGAACCAAGTACCATTTTTATTTAGCTAAATAGTATGACATTTTTACAGTGCCTTCATATGCCCAAATTACCATCCTCCTACAAATTACAGCTTAATCCAATCATCTATGTGAGCCCAGGTTCAATTTCTACTTTCTGTCCAGATTGGCACATTGCAAAGCAAGTGCTATATAGACCCTCGTATTGCCCTCAAACTTATTGGGCGATCTTCCATATCCAAATAATTTCCACGTGCCAATTTTCACCTCAATCCATTCATTATTTTGAGCCCAGCTTCAACATTCATATTTCTGTCCAGTGTGGTACTTTGCAAAGGAAGTACCACCTAGGTTCATCCATTTGAGCTGAAAATTTGTGGAGACAGTCTTCTTAGTAGGTGATCATACTCAGCCAAAACTCACGCCCATTGACCATGTGCCTTTCCCGTACCGCTAATCGAACACTTGGCTGCTAATTCATGTTTGAGCATAGTTAGGTCTCCTCGTAAGATTCTTCTACTGTAATTTTCTTCCTATCACCTACCTAGGGAGTTCCCAACCCACTAGACATGCCTAGGCCGTCTAGAATGCATGGCAATGCCACGGTCACACGGTGACCACGCGACGGGCATGCGAGTTTACGCGCTCTGGAGTTGGGGCACTCGGCCACTATCCAAACCTCGACGTATCGCCACCAAACCATGTATTTCTGATTATATAGATACTTATGTAATTATAAATGATTTTTGGAAAAAATAAAGAGCAAACTATAAGACAGCTGCAGTTCAAATTTGACCCGCTTCGAACTGAATCAGTAGAGTTTTGTCTTTTTCACTAGAGAAGGATTGAAAGATTTTGGAACCCAAATATTTTGTCAATTGTGCATTAAATATGGCCTAATATTTTATAAAAATGATTTTGTCCAATTTCATAACAAATATTTGGTAGGTCCTTCACAAAAAAACTCATTTTGGGCACTCGAAAAAGGAAAATGATTTTTTTCTGCAAAGAAAATGAAAACTCCCTTTGGAACCGTTGTTTGCCATTTCAACATGCACCCTTGTGCACAATATGAGATCATTTGAACAAACTATGCCATGAATGTGGCCATTAGATTGATCATTTGGCTTGAAAGCAATGAATCTTCATACCTGATAGCTCATTTCTAAAAACACTTTTTTAAAATAATCACCGTATTACAAGTTTGTTATTTTTCCTGGTAACTTGGTGACATATGATGACACAACGCGAAGGTTTTACATTTTTTTATTTTTTTTGAATTATTTATGCCCGTTTCAAAATGCGATCGAAACGGCGGGCATGACCGTTCATAGCTAGGAGTCGAATCTTGCCATAATTTTGTTGTATCCATGATTAAATAGATACTTCTTTACCTATAAATGATTTTTGGAAAAAATAAAGAGTAAACTATGAGGCACGTCTAGTTCAAATTTGACTCACTTCCAACTAAATCGGCACAGTTTTGTCTTTTTCAGTAGAGGTGGATCGAAAGATTTTGGCACCCAAATATTTTGTCAATTGTGCATTAAATATGGCCTAATATTTTATAAAAATAATTTTGTCCAATTTTATAACAAATATTTGGTAGGTCCTTCACAAAAAAACTCATTTTGGGCACTCGAAAAAAGGAAAATGATTTTTTTGTGCAAAGAAAATGAAAACTCCCTTTGGCAACATTGTTTGCCATTTCAACATGCACCCTTGTACACAATATGAGATCATTTGAACAAACTATTCCATGAATGTGGCCATAAGATTGATCATTTGGCTTGAAAGCCATGAATCTTCACACATGATAGCTCATTTCTAAGAACACTTTTTTAAAATAATTATCGTATTACAAGTTTATTATTTTTCCTAGTAACCTGGTCACATATGATGACGCAACGCGAAGGTTTTGCATTTTTTGAGTTTTTTGAATTATTTATGCCCGTTTCAAAATGTGGTCGAAAGGGCATGCATGGCCGTTCTGAGCTAGGTATTGAATCTTGGAAAACTTTTGGTGTTTCTCTGATTAAATAGATACTTATGTACATAAAAATGATTTTTGGAAAAAATAAATAATAAACTGTACGGCAGCTATAGTTCAAAATTGACCCGTTTCCTACTGAATCGGCGGAAATTTTTGGAATAACACTACTACTTATTAGGAAACTTAACAAACATTGTCATAAAAAGAGAAGGAAACATTGTCATATTGATATGATCAAACGAACACCAACGCACAGATCGGGCGGCTACTAGGTGGATGATTTCTAGACAAAATCATTAGAGACTACAACAAACTTAGATGGTCATAATGTCATCAAAGCTTGTACTTCGTTCTGATTGGTCTATGGGCATGTCATGCGGATCAAGCATCAGAGACCTTCGGATACTGCCAGATCCAACGGCCCAAACCCGTCACCCTATCACCCACCCACCGCGAGCTCGTCTCTCTCCCCCGTGTAGCGAACCCTAGCCCCTCTCTCCCCTGCACACCACTCCTCCCTTCCAGATCACCGCCGCCACCTCCTCCCTTCTACATAGCCACCGCCACCTCCCACCAGTGGAGCTCCCCGCCATCCATGGCCTCCCCTATGCCCTCCTACTCTCTCCCATCCCCTTCCCTCACCACGAGACCTTCTCCACCACGAGCCCTTCTCCCACACCACCTCCCCGTCACCTCCACCCAGATCGCACCAACCTCCCCGATGGCTGCCGCCGCACCACCGCATGCCGCGATGCTCCTGGCCACCCTCGCCCTGCTCGCGATCGCGCCCCCGGCGGCGGCCGAGATCCGTTCGACGGCGATCCAGGCCGACCCACACACCATCATCCCGATTGATTTGTGTGAAATACAGGATGAACAAACAAACTTTGGCATGCCATCGTAGCTGCAGTACTAGAGAGGGTGCTCTCGTTGTGTTTTCTGTCCAGTTAGTCAGGTGATGCTTTTGATTTAGCTCTGATTGTAATCATCTAGTTAGATTCAGATGCATAAATTTAATTACTTGTCTCTGTATATCTACTCTACAATAGTACTAGTGTATAGTGCTGACAAACTCATTCACTTGTCATTTGTTCAGTTGGAGTGACTTAATCGATCACTACGAGAGCATAAATCATGGTGAATATCAGGTTAATACACAAACATAATCTACTCATAGTACTAGCTATGAATACATCTTTACACTCAGAGTTAACTGCATTCCGTTCTGATTGATCTATATGATTCTTGCACATAGAAACTTTTGGCGGATATCGCAATATTGAGGCATGAGCGTGACCACCTGGAGGTCAGCGTGAGGAGGCGGACCGGAGAAGAACTGCCCTCCGGCACAACTGCGGCAGAGCTCAGCGATCTAGAGCAGAAGCTAGAGTGCGTGTTGGGTAAAGTACGTGAAATGAAGGTATGCATACAGTTATAGTTACACCCTGCACTGCACAATATTCACTATGGCTCACACAGTCATATGTTACTGCCAGTATTTGAGTGAATGGTTACATCTTACATGGCCTTCGTATGTGCAGGATAAAGTAAACTGCTGGAGGAGCAGCTGGACGAATCACACCAGAGGGTAGGTCGCTATAATCGTAAAGGAACCAGAATTATTTAACATGCTGACAAGCAATTGTGATTGATCGTGCATATGCCTCTGTTGGCGTGTCATGGAGGTGAACATCCTGGAGGACCAGAACGGCTTCCTTCGCCACATGGTAGGAGTGATTTCCATTGCTATGTCCTACGTGCCTAACTGCTATTTCTCCTATACTTACTGAGCTTCTGAATGTGTGTCTACTATCTATCAGATGAGCGAGGAGGGGAGGCAACGTGCTGCCGTGGAGGCGTCGCCAGTGGTGGTGGAGCTCATGGAGCCGGTGCCACCTAGATCACTGTTTCGGGGATTCTTCCCGGAGGTAGAGGAGTAGGCAGCGACGTCGCTACAGTTGTGGCCGTAGCAGCTCCCCATGCCCAGGGCTGTGTTAAGCAAGATCATGCACAAACGAACCTCTGCTCTGCTCGACGGTGGATCTGGTCGTGTTCTGCTCTTGACGCGTTGTGGCCATGGTGAACACAGGAGCTCAAGAACCTATGGTCGCAGCTCTACTCCGCCTCCGAGTACTGCGAGAAGTCCTCCCTCAACACCCACCAGAAGCAGATGTGAGTAGCCTGCCCCGCCCCTCCTCCCCCTCCTCCATTGCCAGTGCTAACCTCTGTTCTCATTCCGCACACATAGAATTTACCATCTTACACTTGCATGTCCATGCCACCTACGTACCTATCTTCCTCTATTTTGTCAGACGGCCTAAGAACATGACTGGATTCAACTGAAGGTTCGTGCAGCATGTACTGGCTAGCAATCGCTACAATGGCATTGCTATGCTAGGTATAGGAAGGGTGCAACAGGTGTAGATTCATGTCCAGATGTGATAATGTGACCAGCTAGACAACAAATTCCGCTAGCTGAACACAACAAGGATATGTCTTTTTGGTTTCATCTGTGATTTTTGGAACCATCCAGCAACGGCCTGCATATGCATGTTTCCTATGACCGAGTAGCTCAAACCTCATGAATGAATAGTCATGCTCTTGCATACATGTTTTGTTGGACTAAAAAATGTACAATGATCTGCTGTAGTCGTAGCTCAAATTGTTTTAGTTATTTTCTACCTGTAGATATTTGATTCCAACCAATGTTTTATTGCAATCGAACTCATATGATAGAGTAGATATTTTCTACCTGTAGCATCACGGAGGTATTAACTACCTGATGTAGTTGTAGAAGAGCATCATGTTTGAATATGCCAAATGTTTGGGCCTAATGATGTTCTGTATTAGGGCAGCAGGTTTATTACTTTTTTCTAGGTGTGTGTGCAATGTTGGATTAATGATTGGAGTGCATTAGCGGTTTATCTTCTTCTTCATAAGTCTGTTTGCAATGGATGTACGTAACTGTCATTTTTACCTCTTGCATATTTAACATACATCACAGTAGCAGTAGCTATTCAAATATATGCACAGGTAGAAGCTATCATTGTTGCTTATGTCTTTAATAAATAAATAAAAATCTGTAATGATGATATGAAATGTCATGCAGGTCGATCACTTTGCCGGTCGGAGGTGCTGTTGCTGCATTTGGCTGAGCTTCCGCTGTCACCCCAAAGAGCAACCTTCATCACACACTACCCCATAACAGTGCCTCAAGGTTCTATGCCCCATCTCCCCTCTTTCAAAATTACTGAAATGAAAATGGCTAGGCCTGATGTGCCTCTTGTATCTATTGCTCGATTTGTTATGATTTGATTCAACAAGAATGATTCTTCTACTATCTTGTAGTAAAGTTAAATGGAACAACGACACATGTTTCTAATATGGTTATTGCTAGAATAATTCATCAACTTGAGATATGCTGGGATGTTACTCTAGGTGTCAAAATGACAGTAAAACCTAGGTTCTTGCATGATTATTAGATTAATTGTTCTGTTTTTCTATTAGCAAATATTGCCTATATTGAGACACTAAACATGTGACTATTCGTCTCATTTATAAGCGTTCTAGGCCGAAGACATTCGAAGAAGCTTGAAGCCCCAGTCAACAACTTGCTTTATATGTTACTGAATTTGTAATGCTAAATTTCTCGAGAAATTCGATGTACTGCTGAGCATTTGGGAATTTGGTGTATATTTGCTCTTTGAACTTGATATTTAAATATTGGTAGTTATGTACATATACTCAGAATATTAATTTTTTTACTTGAAATACATTCCTCGACTAAAAGTGGCCAGAAAAAGAAATATATACACAAATGAAAAACGTCTGAAATGTCTATTGGACCAAATTTATTTGGGCTTTGAAGACATGCCTAAAATATATTGGCTGAAACAAAGGCTGAAAATTAAAAAGAAATGGATTGTTAAAAGGTCCGGGCCCAGAAAATATGGTTTAGGCCCAAAAAAGAAATGTACAACAAAAGACATCAGCCTAGAAAATCGAATTGTTGGGCCATGCCCATGTAGCTGACCAAAATTGGCAGAAATAAAACAATATAAACAAGCTGAATTACTGGGCTAGGCCCATGTAGAACACCGTATTGGACCGGGCTGATTCTAATCAACGACCTTTTCATTTGGTCGCAATATTGCAACGTCAGCTTGCCACGTCGGATCTGACGTGGCCTGGACAGAGTGCTAGTGACCAAAACAATTGGTCGTAGGATCAACGACCTTTTGTTTTGGTCGTTACCTTCTACGACCAATCCAGAAGAAAGGTGCTTAATTTCCATTCTTGACCCTCAACTTTTGACCAACTATTTTTTGTCCTAAAAAGGTCGTAAATGAAAAACAATGACCATTCGGTAACCAATATTGATGGTCGCAAGTTAGCATATTTCTTGTAGTACATGCTCGCGCCCGTGCCCTCCCCGACCACCCTGTCACCATGATCGGAGCCCTGCTCCTCGCGTGCACGCGCATCCGCTTGCCGCGTGCCCCAACCTACACCTGGTCCTGCTATGCTGCATGCACCGCCTGGCCCAACGCGCACACCCTCGCACCGTCGCGTCCATGCACCCCCGCGTCGTTCGCGCCCTACCCGCTCACCCTGCAGCCCCGGTCACCTGCACGCTCCGGCCCCTGCTCCCCTGGTCGTGACGCCCGCGTCACCCTGTCATGCGCCCCACACGCCCCGACCGCACCGCCCGCACCGCCCGCACCGCTGGCCTCATGTGCGTTCTGCCGCCGCATGACCTCGGGTCGAGCCCCTCGTCTCGATCCAATAATTGGGTCCAGACTAGTCCTCCACTAACCCCCCCCCTCGCTGAACCACTGAAAACCGGGGTCGAGCCCTCTGTTAAAAAAATGTATTAAAAATGTATAAATAAATAATTAAGTTACAAATTAATTAATTAATTAATTAGGTAGAAAAAGTTAAGTTAATTAACTCTGTTAGTTTAAGCTAATTAAATTAGTTACTCTAATTAGCTGTTAAGATGATTAATTAGGTTAGAGAAAATGACATGTGGGCTAGGCCCCATTAATACTAATTAAACATGCTAATTAGATCCGGTAAATAAATATCCTTTAATGTGCCACATATAGGTGGGTCCCACCCCAAATTAATCTGATTGAATGTTAGTTTAACCTTAATTAACCCATGGGTATGACATGTGGGACCCACTGGTCAGTTTGACCAATCAAGAGGACTGTTGACTGCTGATGTGAGCATGACATCATGCTGATGTCATAAAATGAATTATTGAATTAAAACTTTAAATATTAATAAAACTTTAAAAATTAATATAAAAGAAACCCTAAGTCAGATGAAAATAATTTATACATGAAAGTTGTTCATAAAAATCCCACGAATCCGAATACGTTGTTTGTTAGTCTATCACGTGCCCCTATCATAAAGAACGTGCAATATTTCCATCGTTTTCATTTGTCTGGTAGAAGCCCGAGACCCAGAAAATATTGTGAGATATTATTCTGACCCGTCTGCGACGTGTAGTACTTTGTTAGTGCATGCCTAGCTCTGCATGTTGTCATGTCATGCATGTGATGCATCTGTTTGATTTATATTTATTGTTTCTCCCCCTCTTCTTACCGGTAGACCCAAAGACTGACGCTGCTACCTGAGACAACTACACCGCTGTCGATCAGGCCTTTGCCGCAGAGCAGCAAGGCAAGCAACCCCCCTTGAGCCTTCCGATATCGCCCATTTCTTTCTGTCTCACTCTTGCATTAGATTTTGCTACTGTATTTACCTAGCTCCTATTTCTCATGCATAGCTTGTTTTTGATAACTGCTACTATACCTGTGTAGTATCAAGTGCTTAGTATAGGTTGATCAATGAATCCACAGTGATCCCTTAGTCCAAGTTGCCCCTGCTTCTTAATCGACAACTCGAAGACTCGGTCAACCGACCGACAAGCCATGCCCTTCACATTCACCGCACACAACTTATTTGTACGACTCTACAGAGCTACTATCGAGTACCGTGGGTGACACCTCGTGAAGTACTCATGATGCTAGCTCTGTAGTGCAGCTAGTCGGTCATGGTTATCGAGGGTGATTCCTCCTTCACCGCTCCCGACGATGACTCTGTCGTGCAACCCCTCAAGTGTGGGACCCTCGAGGGTGATTCCTCTAAGTCCACCTTGACGGTTTCATCAAGCGGGGCCCTTTGAGGGTGATTCCTCAGGTTCTGTCTTGATGTTTTATACACACAGTTACTATGAACCAGATACAGAAATATGTTGGTGATGGGTTGGACCTGAGGGGTACCCATGGTTTGATGATTATGTGGCGTGGATAGGCCAAAGAGGCCCTAGCCACACATCCTCGAGACGGGGCAACGGGACTGCACTTCATGGTCCGTGCTTGCCCCGCATTAATAAAATGCTAATGGGTTGGGTATTTGATCAGAGTTGGTCAATTGACCTTTTACGCACCAAACCTTCACGTGGGAGAAGTTATGGATACTCAGCATCGTTGTATCAACCGAAGCTCTTCGAACGTCAGCAATTGAGTGGCGCGTGCCCGAGTGGTCTGCACCGGCAGTGCGTTTGTTATAAGGGGTTCTAGGACTAACCTCTGCCGCCCTCACATCATGTAGGAGTGCAAAGGGTGAGTGGGACCATGACCCCTGTGCGCTTAGGATTTAGACCGGCGGGCTGGCCTGTCTGTTGAGTCTAGGTGGGGCGATGACGTGTTGTTATCCCGAGGCCGGGCATCACCCAGAAAAGTGTGTCTGGCTAAAGGTGATCAAGCGTGTTGGAAATGCGGTGCACCCCTGCAGGGATGAATTCATCTATTCGTATAGCTGTGTCCACGGTAACAGGACGACTTGGAGTTGTAACTTCACCTACTATAACTAAAATTGTGATTTAAAATTGAAATGAATGTTGGCTCCAAGATTTATTTCTTGCGGGCAATCGAGGAAGAATCTTTGGGCGTGGTTACTTAATAAAATTGCTACAATAATATGACAATATATGAGATACCAATCTACTCTCTTCTAATGCTGCAAGATGCTGAAGATGCCAGTCTTCGATAGGACTAAGCCTTCCTTCTATTCTTGCTTTCTACAGTCAGCCAGATATAATCCCTTTCCTTGATACTGATGCATACTTAGCATAGTTCTGATGTCAGTCTTGCGAGTACTTTGGATGAGTTCAAACGACAGACGATTGCTACGTTCAGACGACAGAGCCCCGGAGATGGAGTACGCCGGAGATGACTACTACCCCGACGGAGCCTACTACTACGTGGAGGCCACCCCCGACCAGCAATGCGATAGGTGGTTCCCAGGCAGGAGGCCTCGCCTCTTTCGATCCGTGTTATGTTTGTGCTAGCTTTCTCAAAGCAAAACTTGTTTAACTTATGTCTATACTCAGATATTTTTTGCTTCCGCTGACTTGTGCTTGTCGAGATTTGTATTCGAACCCTCTAGGCCCTTGGCTTGTAATATGAAGCTGTATGACTTTAATTTGTGTCCAGAGTTATGTTGTGATATTGATTAGTGATTCCCTAATCTTGGGTGTATGCATTTGTGTGTATGATTAGCGTACGGTCAAATTGGGGGCGTCACAAGTTGGTATCAGAGCCGACTGCCTGTAAGTAGCCCCCTTTCCAACTCCTTGGCCGAAGTTGAGTCTATTCATTGAAAACCTTTTACTAACATAGTTGTGTGGCTTACGGGCCCACATCTCAATTGGGTGGTATTAGGATCTTTTATTCCTCATCTATACTCTGGGTTCTGATCTCTCTACTCTTTGGGGTTAAAGTTTTTGCTAACTCTAACTCTAGGTTCTCATAACTACTTCCACCCGGAGAGCCACTCATTCGAGACGATGGCTTGATTCATTGGAAGACTTCGTGGATACTCTGTGATGTTCTTTCTAGAATGTGTGCCCATTGCTTTTGTGATTTTCTTCCACCACCAACCCCTACAGATAACTCCTCACCCTCATCGAGGATTCGATCATTCCCAGTTGTTCATGTGTCTCACAAGATTCTTCGAAATAATATTCAATCTTCCATAATCCTTAGTAGCCTTTTTCTCTTGACCTTTCTCACCTGCTTGCATTATGGTTAATTCCATATGTCTAGCAATATTAAGTAAATACTTTGTGGTTTTCATTTGATTTTATTGATTCAACTCGTGTGTGAATGCACACAATCATCAGTTGTTTATCATAAATTATCTGTCTGGCTCAAACGTCTTTCCAAACATGAGTTGGTTCCCGACAAATCAACCTTGATTGATTGCCCATCTTAGTAATTTCATATTACTTGCATTTGATCGGATGGTCTCTTTCCGATACACCAATTTGAAAATCTTAATTCCTTTGGTTATTTAAGCATAAAATTATTTGGATGTCCTATGATCAGATGCCTTGCATTCTTTCTCCCTCTGATTGGGTACCGATACTCACATCAGGTCCTTTGTGGACCGCTAGACCCAGTGTTGGGTTCTTATCCGATAGCATCCTTCACATTCAAAATTCTTGTGATGTTCTTCCCCTGATACAAGATGTCATTGGTAAACTGTGTCGTCTCCCTCTAATAAGTTGTATCATATGCTTTCGTCAGCCATGCTCTATTTGCAAGCATGTGTTAATTACTCTTGAAGCTGGTAGTATATGTTCCTAATATGCCTCGATGGGTTGAACCTATTCTTTCCTTAATCCGTGTGAACCCGACAGTTTTCACGAATCATACTCTCCTGTTGTTTGGCAGTTAAACTTTGAATAATATAATTTCACCAAAGGTGGGGTGTAAATGTAAGGTGATGCATTGATGAAGTGGGAGTCGACCTTGAACCTTGTGTTCATGCCCATGGAAACGATATTGATCTTATCATACAAGCTTCTCCTTTCATATAATCATTCATTGTATGATTTCATCTTGTATCTTTGATCATGTACTTTGCAATCATGGTTCCGACCAGGTTGTTCTACTTTGATTTCATTCTCAGACAGGTTAAACTGCTTGTCTTCCACAGATCAATACACTAGTCTAACATCTATTCTGATCTACCTCCGGGTATTATCTCTGGTATCTTGATAAATATCACGAAGCTTTATAACTTCTTATGAGCTCCTCATCTATTATGATATTTCACTGACTCCAGTTTCCCCATGTTCTGAGTTGTTGGACAATCAAGGACACTGATATATGAATCGAGTATGCATTGCGATTCAACGACTCTTGGTAATCTTCTTTGATTATGAATTGTACTTGATCATGTCATTCCAAGCTGTTAGATGCTGAAGCCTGGCTAAATGCCCTGAATGCATTAAACATGCCACCTCTTGAGGGGATTGAAAACATCCAAATGGTCCGTGATTTTCAAGATGTCTTTCCGGAAGAACTTCCAAGGTTTCCCCCTGCTAGAGCCGTCAAGTTTGTCATCGACTTGGTACCTGGTACCACTCCTATAGCCAAATGTCCGTATAAGATGCCACCACATGAACTCCTTGAACTTAAGCAAGAAATTGACAATTTGCTTCGTGTTGGTTTCATTCGTCCAAGTTCCTCTGCTTGGTGGGAGCACCTTCTCTCTTTGTCAAGAAGAAAGATGGTACGAATCGATTGGTCCAAGACTACCGTCCCACCAACCAGGCAACAATTCAGAATAGATATCCGCTTCCCCGGATCAATGATTTATATGATCAACTTGCTGGCTCCTCAATATTCTCTAAGCTCGACTTGAGGTTGGGTTACCATCAGATCCATGTTCGTGAAGAAGATATTCCTAAGACTGCATTTGTTACTCGCTATGGTTCATACGAGTACAGCGTCATGTCTTTCATTCTAACAAATGCTCCAGCAACTTCTCTCGGTTGATGCACTATATCTTCATGGACTACCTCGATAAATTCATCGTGATTTATTTGGATGATATTCTGGTATTCTCCAAGAACAAAGAAGAGCATGTTGAACATCTTCGTCTTGTGCTAGAAAAGCTTCGAGAGCATCAGCTATATCCCAAGTATTCCAAGTGTGAGTTCTGGTTGGACGAGGTGACCTATCTTGGTCATGTGATCTCCAAGGATGGTATTGTCGTCAACCTAGAACGGGTTTAGGCTATTCTTGACTAGACTCCCCCAAAGAACGTCAAGCAAGTTAGAAGTTTACTCGGAGTCGGCAGCTATTGCTGTCAATTTGTCGAGAAATTCTCCAAGATTGCCAAGCCCTTAACCAATCTGCTTCACAAAGGTGTTAAATATGAGTGGACAAAAAAATGTCAGGAGAGCTTTCAGGCACTTAAAGACAAACTGATATCTGCTCCAGTGCTTGCTCCTCCGGATACTCATAAGGACTTCGTCATTTATTTTGACGCTTTGCGTCAGGGAATAGGTTGTGTCCTAATGCAGGAGTGCAGAGTGGTTTCTTATGCACCTCGTCAATTGTGTCCTCCTGAAGCGAACTACCCAGTTCATGACCTTGAACTTGGCGCAGTGATTCATGCATTGAAAGAGTGGTGACAGTACCTTATTGGTAATTGTCGCTAGATCTACGCCAATCACCAAAGACTGAAGTACTTGTTTACTAAACCAGATCTGAACCTCCATCAACAGAGATGGATGGAGCGCATAGCAGATTACAACATGGGTATTTCTTATACACCAGGCAAGGCTAATGTAATGGCTGATGCTTTGAGTCACAAGTCGTACTGCAATCACCTTCAGGTTTATAAGGTTCACCCCTTCTTCAAGAAGAATTTCGCAAGCCGAACCTCCATATTGGTCCTCAGGGTTATCTCGCTCCCCTCCTGAAGGGTCCTACAAAATGAACCTCCACATTGTTTCCTAGGGTTTTCTTAATACCCTGGTTGCTAGACCAGATCTTGCGGATGTCATCAAGTGGATCTAGAGGTGTGAAAATGAAGCCGAGAGGATTAAACTCGATCTGGCAGAAGGAAATCCCTCATCCTTCACTATTGTTGAGGATGGCACTTTGTACTTCAAAGGCCGCCTAGTGGTACCAAGTAAGGAGAAAAACAATGATATGACTCAGGAGGTCATGAAGGAAGCTCATGATACAGCAATGTCAATTCATCCTGGTAGTACCAAGATGTACCAAGACATTTGTCAAAGATTCTGGTGGTCTAACATGAAGCAAGACATTGCATGCTATGTTTTAGAATGTGACATTTGCCATCGGATCAAAGCAGAACATCAAAAGCCCGCTCGAACTCTACAACCTATTTCTATTCCTGAATGGAAATGGGATCATGTTGAAATGGACTTCATTACTGGTTTTCCCAGGTCGCAGAAAGGTAATGATTCTATTCTTGTCATCATAGACCGACTTTCCAAAGTTTCACATTTTCTACCCGTCAAAGAAACGATCACTGCTAGTCAGTTGGCAACTCTCTACATGTCTAGAGCTGTTTCACTCCATGGTATTCCATTGGTGATTAGTCCGGACCATGGCAGTTTATTCACTTCAAGATTCTCGGCAAGTTTCCAGGAAGCTATGGGAAATCATTTGTCATTCAGCACCGCTTTTCACCCTCAATGCCAGGGAGAAGTTGAAAGAGTCAATCAGATTCTCGAATACATGCTTCGAGCTTGTGTCATTTCTTTCGGCAAGAAATGGGAGAAATCTCCTCCCATATGCTGAGTTCTCCTACAACAATTGATATCAAGCTAGTCTGAAGATGGCTCCTTTGAAGTGTTATATGGACGTAAGTGTCGAACTCCTCTAAACTGGTCAAAAACTGGGGAACGTACGCTTATCGGTTCGAATATTATCCAGGATGCCGAAGATCAAGTCCGCATTATTCATGCGAATGTGAAGGCTACTTAGTCCCGTCAGAAGAGTCAGTATGATCGTCATCACAAAAATATGGTCTATCAACCTGGCGAAAAGGCTTATCTTTGACTCACACCAATGAGAGGTGCACACTGTTTTGGGATCAAGGGCAAGCTGGCTCCTCGTTATATTGGTCCTTTCACTGTTCTCGAAAGGCGTGATAAAGTGGCATATCAAATGGAACTACCGTCAAACCTTTCTCAGGTTCATGATGTGTTCCATGTGTCACAGCTTCGACGTTGTTTCAAGGATCCTATCCGAGCAATGGATCATGATGTATTGGAGCTGCAACAAGACCTTTCTTACAAAGAGCAACCAGACGACATTCTCCATGGAACTGAACGTCGGACTCGTCAAAAGGTTACCAAGTTCTTCAAAGTCATTCTGAAGATGAAGCCACTTGGGAACGCGAAGATCATGTTTGTGCAGAATACCCCGACATCTCTGCTTCTACTTCTTAATTCTCGGGACAAGAATTCTTTTTATTAGGGGAGAGTTGTGATGCCCTGGATTTGTGCTATAGTAATCTCTGTAATTAAGCTACAATAATCCCACGCTAATGATGTCAAGTCACCACTATTACTCTTGTTAAAATCTAGCGATGATTCATTCCCATGTGGATTCGAAATTCAAAACCAAGTCAAACGGCAAAAGTTTTCAGAAATACAAAGAAAAATATTCGAAGTGTGTCAAATATTACATACGTAATTGTGTTGAATAAATCAACATTATTGGAGGTATTTAAATTCACTAAAATAAAATAAAACTTAAACAGAAAACTGATAAAAGATAAGAAACTAAAACAAACAAACAAAGAGAAGAAAAGAAAAAGAGAAACCCCCCTTCCCCATTGAACCGGCCCCAGCCGGCCCACCTCTCCCCCAGCGGACAGTGGCCCAACCGGGCCAGCTAGGCCAGCCCACCCCGATGCCTACACACCCCGAGGCAAACCCTAGCCCACCCCGACCCCCCACTCACCTGATGTCTACTACACAACCTTCTTCTTGTAGACTCGTGTTGGGCCTCCAAGCGCAGAGTTTTGTAGGACAATGAGAATTTTCCCTCAAGTGGATGACCTAAGGTTTATCAATCCGCGGGACCCGTAGGATGAAGATGGCCTCCGGTGATGGTTTCCCCCTCCGGCAGGGTGTCGAAACGGGATACCGATTGGTTTTTCGTGGCTGTGGAGGTTTACGGCGGCGGAACTCCCGGTCTAGGTTCTGCGTTGGGGTTTCTAGAATATTCGATGATTTATAGAGATGAGAGGGAGGTCGATGGACTCCCGAGGGGCCCACAAGCCTAGTAGCCACGCCCCTGAGGCTTCAGGCCTCCTCGGGAACCTTCTGGCCTCTTCTGGTCCAAAAAAATCACAGTAAAGTTTTATTCCGTTTGGACTCCATGTGATATTCCTTTTCTGTAAAACTCAAAAAATAAGGAAAAAACAGAAACTGGCACTAGGCTCTGTGTTAGTAGGTTAGTCCCAAAAATAATATAAAGTTGTGGTAAAATGATTGTAAAACATCCAATAATGATAATATAGCAGCATGAAACAAGCAAAAATTATAGATACGTTGGAGACGTATCAGCATCCCCAAGCTTAATTCCTGCTCGTCCTCGAGTAGGTAAATGATAAAAACAGATTTTTTGATGTGAAATGCTTCCTAATATATTTATCCATGTAATATTATTTATTGTGGCATGAATATTCAGATCTGTAAGATTCAAAACAATAGTCTAATATTGACATAAAAACAGTAATACTTCGAGCACACCAACAAGGTAGTCGTGTCCTTTCGAAATAACATGGCCTTAGAAAGTCATCCCTACAAAATCATATAGTCTGGCTATGCTCCATCTTTCCCACACAAAGTATCTAAATCTTGCACAACCCCGATGAACAAGTCAAGCAATTGTTTCACAATTTTGGTGTTCTCAAACCTTTTCAACTCTCACGCAATACATGAGCATGAGCCATGGATATAGCATTATAGGTGGAATAGAATATGGAGGAGATGCAACGGGAAAAGGAGAAGATAGTCTCACATCAACTAGGCGTATCAACGGGCTACGAAGATGCCCATCAATAGATATCAATGTGAGTGAGTAGGGATTTCCATGCAACAAATGCACTTAAAGTTATAAGTGTATGGAAGCTCAAAAAGAAAACGAAGTGGTCATGCAAAATGAATATCCACTAGTTATATGAAAGTGACAAAATAGGAGACTCTCTATCATGAAGATCATGGTGCTACTTTGAAGCACAAGTGTGGAAAAAGGTAGTAGCAATTGTCCCTTCTCTCTTTCTCTCATTTTTCTCTTTTTATTTTGGTGGGCTTCTTTGGCCTCTTTTATTTTTTAATTTGGGTTTCACTGGCCTCTTCTTTTTTGTGAAGTCCGGATACTCGTCCCAACTTGTGAGGGAGTCATAGCCTCCATCATCCTTTTCTCTCATGGGACAATGCTCTATTATTGAAAATC
Organism: Hordeum marinum; assembly: GCA_022496015.1. Taxonomy (NCBI): domain Eukaryota; kingdom Viridiplantae; phylum Streptophyta; class Magnoliopsida; order Poales; family Poaceae; genus Hordeum; species Hordeum marinum. The sequence goes on from CM039677.1 coordinate 60,424,527, forward strand.
ATCACACTTTTATTTACTTATAACTCAAAGAAAAAGAAATTACAACTCAATACCTATGACAAAATATGACTCTATATGCAATATGAAAGTGATGGTACATGTCATAAAAAACTACATGGTGGAAGTTGCATGGCAATATATCTCAGAATGGCTACGGAAATTCCATAATAGGTAGGTATGGTGTCTGTTTTGAGGAATATATGGTGGATGTTTTGTGTACTAGCGAAAGTTGTGTGGTACTAGAGAGGCTAGCAAAGGTGGAAGGGTGAGAGTGCGTATAATCCATGGACTAAACATTAGTCATAAAGAACTCACATACTTATTGCAAAAGTCTATTAGTCATCAAACAAAGCATTATACACATGGTCCTAGAGGAGAGGTTGGTAGGAGTTAACCATCGCGCGCTCCCGACCCACACATAAAGGTCGACAATCATTAAACAAATCATGCTCTGACTTCGTTACATAACGGTTCACCATACGTGCATGCTACGGGAATCACAAGCTTTAACACAAGTATCTCTTCCAATTCACAACTACTCACTAGCATAACAATCATATTACCATCTCTATTATCTCAAAACTATATGCAAGGAATCAAACTTCTCATAGTTTTTAATGCACTTAATATGAAAGTTTTTATTATATCCCTCTTGGATGCCCATTATATTAGGACTAAATTCATAACCTAAACAAATTACCATGCTGTTTTAAGAAACTCTCAAAATAATATAAGTGAGGTACGGGAGTTCAATAATTTCTATAAAATATAACACCACCATGCTCTAAAAATATATAAGTGAAGCACTAGAGCAACATTGCCTAGCTCAAAAGATATAAGTGAAGCACATAAGCAAATGACAAGCTACTCTCAAAGGATATGAGTAGTCAAACAATTAAGGAGCTATGTTAGGAATCTCTCCCCATCAATAAATATTTTCAGATCTTAAGTACTTTATTCAAAGATTGAGCAAAATAAAAATAGCACTCCAAGAATAGCACGCATCATGTGAACGAATAAAGATTTATGCTCAACATAGGCTAACCGATAATTGTTGATGAAGAGAGGTGGGATGTGTAGCATCCCCAAGATTACATGCTTGAGAGTTCTTGAAATATTTACTTGGGGTGCCTTGGGCATCCCCAAGCTTGAGCTTTTGTTTCTGATTCAATCCTCTCATACCACGGTTTCACCTATTCTCAAAAACTTCATCCACACAAAACTCAAAAAGTACTCGTGAGATAGGTTAGTACACATAATAATAGATCAACTCTTTATGTACTGGCAAGACAATTTGCATAATAATTTTCAAACATTAGGTACTGTAAACTATCATTTCCATAATTTATATCAACCAATATAGGCTATGGAAACTATAGGATAAGTAGATAACGAAACTATGACAGCAATCTGTCTAAACAGAACAGCCTGTAACAATTTATGAAAACAGTGTACTTATGTAACTCAAACAATTATGAAAATTTAGTACATGATATAAAATTTATATGAAAATACTTTGTAGAAATTTCAGAAACTTTCCACGTCCCAGTAAAATATGAAAATTCAAGCACTACAGCCAAATTTTCTGTTTTTACACAACACTCATCAAAACATGCAATGCAAGCATCCTAAATGCAATTCTTGGAACATTTTATTGAAAAACTAGATTATAAATAATACCTAACAGAACGTAACAAAATATGATGACGATCCAAGCAAAGCACATATTGTGTGACAAATAAAAATATAGCTCAAGTAAGATATATCGATAGTGCTAGAGACGAAAGAGGGGATGCCTTTCGGGACATCCCCAAGCTTAGACGCTTGAGTCTTACTTTAACATTACCTTGGGGGTGCCTTGGGAATCCCCAATATTAGGTTCTTGTCACTCATTATTCTCCTCATATCGGTGTCGCATCCAAAACTTGAAAGCTCAATCACACAAAACTTAACGGAACTTCGTGAGATGGGTTAGTGTAGTAAATATAGATCATTCACTTAGGTAAAGACAAGATTAATAATTGTTACCAAATGATACCTACTTTATTAAATCATTCCCATAATTTATATTACTCAATATAAGCTATAGGAACACTTGAAACAAGCAAACTATGCATGCAAAACAGAATCTGTCAAAAACAGAACAGTCTGCGAAGATCGGATTTATCACAAAACTTCACTGACTCTAAAAATTCTGAAACATTAGGACAGATCAAGGAATTTGCATATAAATTTTGTGTAAAAATTTCAGAATTTTTTGATGCTCCAGTGAAATCAGATAATTCATATACTGGATGCGAAACTTTCTGTTTTTGCATAGAATCAAACAAGCTAGTATTCACACTATCCCAAAGGATTTACTTGGCACTTTATTGAAATAAAAGACACAAAACATGATTAATACAGTAGATTAATCATGTGAACACACAAAAATAGAAAGTAAAATGGTTGGGTTTTCTTCCAACAAGCGCTTTTCTTTAATGCCTTTTAGCTAGCCATGATGATTTCAATGATGCTCACATAGGAATAGTAATTGAGACATGCAAAAGAGCATCATGAATCTCATGACAAGCACATTTAAGTCTAACCCACTTCCTATTCATAGGGATTTTGTGATCAAACAATTTATGGGAGCAAGAATCCTCTAGCATAGGAAGGGAAAATAAGGATATCTTCAAGAATTTGAACACATAGATAGGAAACTTGATATTATTGCACTTCCTACAAGCATATGTTCCTCCCTCATAATAATTTTTAGTAGCATCATGAAGAAATTCCAAAATATAATCAGCACATAAATCATTATTTTTATGATGCACAGGCATAGAAAATTTGTCACTCTCCACATAAGCAATTTTCTTCTCATTCAAAATAGTGGGAGCAAACTCAACAAAATAACTATCATGACATACTTGATTGACATAACCACTTTGAATATTAAAATCATGATGACAAGTTTCATGGTTACCATTACTCTTTATAGCATACGTGTCATCACAATAATCATCATAGATAGGAGGCATGTCATAATCATAATAGTTTTTGCTCATCAAAACTTAGGGGGCTAAAAATATCATCTTCATCAAACATAGCATCCCCAAGCTTGTGGCTTTGCATATCATTAGCATCATGAATATCCAGAGAATTCATACTAACAATATCACTATCATGGTCATCACTCAAATATTTAGTTCCAAACATTTTAATAACTTCTTCTTCTAACACTGGAGCACAATTTTCCTTTCCATCATTTTCACGAAACACATTAAAAAGATGAAGCATATGAGTCAACCTCAATTCAATTTTCTTCTAGTTTTCTTTTATAAAACCAAACTAGTTAAAAACAATAAACTAAAAGATTTGATTGCAAGATCTAAAGATATACCTTCAAGCACTCACCTCCCCGGCAACGGCGCCAGAAGAGAGCTTGATGTCTACTACACAACCTTCTTCTTGTAGACTCGTGTTGGGCTTCCAAGCGCAGAGTTTTCTAGGACAATGGTAATTTTCCCTCAAGTGGATGGCCTAAGGATTATCAATCCGCGGGAGGCGGAGGATGAAGATGGTCTCCGGTGATGGTTTCCCCCTCCGGCAGGGTGCCGGAACGGGCTCCCGATTGGTTTTCCATGGCTCTCGAAGTTTGTGGCAGTGGAACTCCCAATCTAGGTTCTCTGTTGGGGTTTCTGGAATATTTGACGATTAATAGAGCTGAGAGGGAGGTCAGTGGACTCCTAAGGGGCCCACAAGCCTAGTGGCCGCGGCCAGGGGGTGGTCGTGCCCCTGAGGCTTGTGGCCTCCTCGGGAACCTTCTGGCCCAACTCTGATGCTCCGTGGGTCTCTTCTGGTCGAAAAAAATCATCGTAAAGTTTTATTACTTTTCGACTCCATTTGATATTCCTTTTCCGTAAAACTCAAAAACAAGGGGAAAACAGAAACGGGCACTAGGCTCTGGGTTAATAGGTTAGTCCCAAAAATAATATAAAGTTGTGGTAAAATGATTGCAAAACATTCAAGAATGATAATATAGCAGCATGAAACACGCAAAAATTATAGATACGTTGGAGACATATCATCGCCCCCCTCGCTCTCTCCCCTCCCCTCCCCGATCAAGATCGGATCGGGGCCGACCCAACGTCCGATGCCTCCGCGGCGCCCCGCACCGGCCTCCATCGTCGCGCGCAACCCCCGGCGTCGCCGCGCCTCCCCACCAGCGCCCGATGCCGCCCTGCGCCGCCTCGCCTCCTCCCCCATCGAATCGCATCCCCGTGACCGGCGCTCACCTTGTCAACGCATCCTCGCACTCCTCACCACCGTCGCCTCCCCGGCCACCTCCCCATCTCCTCCTCGTCGGACCACCCCGAACCTCGCCGCCCTCTTCTCAGCAACGTGGGGGAGCCACCGGCCACCCTCCCCTCTCTTCTTGGCATGCTCGCGCTCGTGCCCTCCCCGGCCACCCTGTCGCCGTGACCGGAGCCCTGCTCCCCGCGCGCACGCGCATCCGCTCGCTGCGTGCCCCCACCTCCACCTGGTCCCGCTACACCGCACGCACCGCGTGTCCCCCCCGTGTGCGCCCGCATCGCTCGTGTCCTACCCGCTCACCCCGCAGCCCCGGCCACCCGCGTGCTCCGGCCCCAGCTCCCCTGGACGCAACGCCCGAGTCGCCCTATCATGCGCCCCTGCGCGCCCCGGCCGCACCGCCTGCATCGCTGGCCTTGCCTGCGTTCTGCCGTCGCATGACCTCGGCCGAGCCCCCGGTCCCGATCCAACTAATCTCTAATCTCCCACTAACACCCCCCCTGACCCATTGAACACAGGGCCCAGTCCTCTGTTAAAAAAAGTATTAAATATATAAAATCTACATCTATCTATATCTATACTTCTATATCCATATATATACTTTATTATCTATACTTACTTACTTATACTAATTAGGCACTTTCTATAAATTCTCACGTTAATTAGTAATTACCGACCATTCATTTGATGGGCCCGAGTTATAACGGTGTGGATTCACCCATATAATCCTTGCAATCTAAGAAAAAACCAGCATAGCGTTGCTGTAAAAAACAAATCTCGGCAAAGTGTCAAAAGGAATATTCTACCGTACTCCCATAGAACTCTAGGGTCGATCCTTCCCCAAAGAATCTTCATGCAATATTTCTCTCCGTATACCTTCTCCTCCCAATACCCTAGCATCCCCTTCCCCAAAGAATCTTCATGCAATATTTCTCTCCGTATACCTTCTCCTCCCAATACCCTAGCATCCCTCGATCTTGCAATTTAATCTTGGTAGAAGCGACATAAGAGCCCTTCCCCTCACCCCTGTCGATGATGTGTTCCCCCACGACATGCTGCGCTGGAACTAACTGGGCTGCAGATCCATGGAGGCATGGAGCTAGCTAGCGCGTCTGTGAGAAGAAAGATTCCTGTCCGTGCACTCTGGGTCAAACCCGAGTCAGACATGGCAGAAAATCTACTCTTAGATGAGCATGCTGGTATGGTTTGAATCAACTAATTTATACTACACACATCAGTTTAGGTTTGATTTTAGTTGTTGTCTCCACGGATCGTAGCTAACCTTGCAGTCTATTACGTCTATACTTAATTAGGCATTAGTCATCCACTCAAACCATACCAGCGTGCTCACCTAAGAATAGATTTCGCGCCAGCTCTGACTCAGGTTTGACCAGACCGCAGAGAGAGGAATCTGTCTTCCCACACACAGTAGCTAGCAGCAGGCCTCCACCGGATGTTCCTTTCATGGGGCATGGGCCATACAACTGGACTTCTATTGGCCGGGGATGCTACAGACTACGTCGTTGTCGCTCCTGTCTAGGGGCCGCATCAACAACAGAGGATGCGTTGTATCCTGCATCTCCGTCCATGTAAGTGCATCCATGCATCATCCTTTCTGAGCCGCGTGAATTATCAACTGCTAGAAGCCAAACCACAATAGCTACTACATCATGTCCATATTCGATGGAACATATCTGCCGCCACACCGTCTATTTGGAGATTTCAAACATCATCTTGAGAGGGTGCGAAGTCAAGATTATGTATTCTTTTCTCCGTTAACAGGGCCATGTACACTGGCCGCGAGCCAAGGACAGCGACAATATTTACAACTGATTGGGGTCGCCTCTCAACCGCATGATTGAATTCACATGATACAGCTTAGGTACAAACATGTTTCATCCTTTGGTGTCTATATTCCTTGGGCTTCAATGAGGTCTAGCAGTGCACATTGAGAACAGGTTTATTTCAATCTAAGTGGCAACATATTCCAGATTATATCACTGTTAATTATTATGTGAAAACACACAAAACTACCCAAGTATATCATTCAATCGTGTCACTAACTTGCTGTCAGTGGAGACCCATTCTGCCGCAAGTTGTTAGCTGATTGAAGCCTTTCCGTAATCAACTAGCTTAGACATCCTCCAGCAGCTATGGTGCACCCTGCTCCAAGTGTTCTGTAGGGTATTATCTTTCTGCACTTATTTTCTTACCAAGTTGTCTATATGCTACGTTATCTTATTTTTTATTTGAAAGGGAGAGCGAAGAAAGGATGATGACTCAGAGCATCCAACGGCCAACTCTATATTGTTTGGAAAGCATAATCGTAGGTACTCTGGTCCAAGGTACAAGTATGATAAAACAACACTATTGTTTATTTGTTTTCCACATAAATACAAAACACGATTACTCCCTCAAATTTTAACCTTGGATGATGATTAAGAATTTATAACACGGTGATAAATATGTGAATATTTTATTAGCTCCTTCGTGTATTGTTAAAATTATTTTGAAATAATATCTTTTAGAGACAGAATCTTCATGTACTTCAAAAGTACGTCATAAAGGAATATCCGTAGCTGCTCTCTAATTTTTAGACGAACCATGAAAATAGTTAAAGATAGATCAAAAACAGATTAAATAATATATTATAAGGCAAGTGAGATCTCAGACGAAATGTTTCGGTAGTGTACATCGAAATGGAAGTCCTATATGCTACATCATGACATGTGTGTATCAACTGTACAATTAATTATTCTATGCAATATGGAAAATATTTACATGATTCAAAATACCAACCACAAAAATATATGCATTGAATGGATATATGTATGTATCCCATAGATAAGCCACGTCTCAAATAACTATGTCAGAATACATGCATTCCAATGGTACGTGTAGCAATACCAAACAGATTCTAACAATTCAATTGGCATATATGAAGCAATGATATCCAATGAGTAATGCTTAGAAAAAAAATTAGAAGATATTCTTTCCTCCTTGAATCACGGCACAATTAAAAAGAGGTCATCATGTCCCTCAAAATAAAAAAAGTAAAAGAAAACTCAGAATTACATACGGTAAAAAAATCTCTTGCATTGAAAAGAAATATCAGAATCACATACGGTAAAGAAAGATATCTCATCCCTTGGAGAAAATGGATGTGATGGACCAACTTTCCTATCACGTTCTTCTCATAACACGAATATTGAATCACCCGTAAAAACTGGACTATTGAATCACGTACAACTAAGCTTCCCTTTCCTTGAATCACTAGATTATAGGTGGCGCGCGTTGCCGCGCCCATCTATTTGTACAATAATATAGTGTGTTTTTTAATATATGGCCACATGAAACGTACTAACAGTCTGGATGGAACTTTAATGTAGACTTGGTAAAAGCAAGACTCACTGATAAAAATCGATTTTTTATGACAACATACGCAACAAAGGGTCCTGGTCTGAAGATTAACCTCGCACCCATTTAGGTAACACTTTGGTTTTGGAAGTTACATGCTACAATTTGATTTTTTATATCAGCTTGGCTAACACAGATTGAATAATCCTATCAAAGAAATAACATGTGTATCAGCATGATTCAAAGAACATATCTATTTCACAAATTCAGGAACTGTCCATGTCTCAAGATTAACCTCGCACCCATTTACGTAACACTTTGGTTTTGGAAGTGACATGCTTCAATGAAGCTTTATCTTCAACATGAAGACACATTTTCAGTTTGTTGTCCATAAGATTGTAAAGTAGAAAGATCATCAGGAAGACACTTGATCAGTATCAGAGAGGTCTTCATAAATAGTTGAACGGAATTATACGAAAAGGGGAAACATGTCGAATAGAGGACGCGCCAAATTTCAGTGGAAATGTAGAGCTACAAAATGAATAAATCACAATCAGGAACCAGTGTCAGTAAAAAAAATGTAAACCACTATTTGCTATAGCAGACAAATACATATGTATGGCAATAGAAGGAATGTTAAATTTTCTTCAGTCTTTGGCATCCATGATCACGATTAATATTACTTGCATGGAACTTCATATATCTAGCATAATAGAGTGCTTACATCACCTCTAGTGATAGTTGATACCCAATACGGAGTACTTCTCAGTCTCACCGAAATCAGTTACAATGCTAACCAAACACTGCTTAGTACAGATAACGACCTCTGCACCTGTTATCATGATGCGTAAAACTTAGCTTCACATGCATGAAACCAACCATGCAACTGGGCAACAATTCAAAAATTTCTAATACCACAAGAAAAGAAAACAGAAGTGCACCGATGTTGTGAACTGAGATTCTGATTTACCAAAAATAGTGCAGCCTATGCGGTCAGAAGCTTGGTTATTGTACCCTTCAAAGGCCTTTTCCATTCCTATAAATCTCCATACATGGCATTTAGAAAAGTTTAGATGCCTCCGCCCCCTTGCATACGCAATAACATGCACCCAGTGACTTGCAAAGGGGGCTAAGATGTAGACATCTAGTCATTAGATGGAACCATAAGAAGAGCAATTTGATACCTTGCTACTGCGAGAGTCTCGGGGTAACCGTTTGGGAGAGATGGTGAGCAGAAGCGCAACGAGGTAGATATAATGTTCATGGCCGAGGACCTTATGCGCTTGTTCCTCGACTCAAAGCGCTCTTCTCCACGAACACTTTGATTTTCTTTGCCAACCTCGACATTGTACGCACGACCACTGTTTTTCTTCTCATTTAGTGCTGCCCTGCCTACAGATATAAACAATCACAACTTGTATTCAAAGGGCTAAATTTAAAGCAGTAGAGAGCAAGGTATAACCTGGAAGTTAGGAAAAAAATCAGATGTGAAATGTCCACTATAGCCACTGTAAATCCCACGAAAATTCTGAAACAACCATGGAACAAGTATCAAGCATTTGGGCATTTTTCTCTTCAAAGAAAATGACGTCCAGTTAGAGTATCAAGAAGCCTTTCTGCAATCACTACACACATTCATATTGCTCTCTCAGCTTTCACTGCAGTCTTACCTTGAAAGTAGGCTGGGGGTTGATCTCAAAGCAACTAAGTAAGCACATTTTAGCGTAGTACCTACATCAGAGATGGACAAAGATGACATGAATCGTAAGATGAGTAAATTATGAAGCACTTCCATTGAAAAACTGGAGATATAAACAAAATCATTCATTCGCCCTTACTTGGATTTTATCAAAAAAGAAGTTGAACCATTGTGGAATTTGAGAACGTCGGATCTTTTATGGAACTGAACTCTATGTACCACCAGCACTCAATTTTCCAACCAATTCTCTGCAAGCAATATGAATGGCATATATCTCCTCCTAGATTGGCGCTCAGAAATAACCAATCCATCTATTTTCTAAAACAACTATCATGCGTCCATGGAGAAAACTACGCAGAAGGTAACTTCATCCAATACAGCTAAATCGAATAACGAAAAGTTTTCGGATCCATATAATCTGTACAAAGAAGTGAACGGGCGAGGCACATCTGCCGCTTCACGGACATGTAAAAATGAACAGAGCATAACAGGTATAGCGTATTGTCCCCATATGAGAGAGAGACAGGATTGGCCGTCGGTAGAGGTGGTTGCGGCGGCGCACCTGGTGTGGCATGTGCAGCACAAGGTAGGATTGCGGGGGCACACACGTGGCTAGGGCAAAGAGGAGGGCCGGCGGCGGCGGCGTGGGAGAGGGGCGGCGGCTTGGATGTGGAGATGGGCGACATGGGAGGAGAGGTGGTGGGTTTGGCTTCGGCCAATTGAGCTATGGTTGGTGAGCTAACTGGGCTACAAAACGTGGCCCAGTATACCATAGGGCCTGCCGGAGCAACAGCCCCTTAGGACAGATGGGCCGCGTATGCACAATAGCCCAGCAGAAACTGCACTAAGATCGGACGGCCTGTGACGACCGATCCAAGAGATCCAACCACTGGTAGAAACACCCCCCTTTTGTCCCAGTTTTTAAGGGGCCTTTTGTCCCGGTTGCCCAATCGGGATGGGGCAGCCGGGACGAATGCCCCCCCTCGTCCCGGTTGTACCAGGATCCGGGATGGATGGGGCGTCCACGTGGGGGGCGTGGGCTGGTCCCTGGCCAGGACTATTCGTCCCGGTTCGTAATACGAACCGGGATGAATGCCCCCTCTGCCGCGGCAGAGATTTTTGCCAATTCTTTGCCAGGGCAGAATTTTTTTTCTTCTTTTTCTTGTTTTCCTTTTAGGGTTTGGTTTGTTGTATTTTTTTCCTATTTGTTTCCCATAAGTATTCTGCATCTAATACACCACCATGTTTTTTTATTGTATTCCATTTTATTAGAATACACAAGTTTGCTGATCGCATTAGAATATACAACTATATGGTGATCGCATTAGAATATAGTTGAAGAATATACAAGTAAGTACGCACCATGAATCGAATATATAAGTAAGGAGTGAAGAATATACAAGTTTGTACTCTTTCCCATAATTACTCTAATACACCACCAGCACCATGACTCGAATATACACGTAAGTACTATGCATCTAAGAATTCGAACATCAAGTTCGTCGAGCATAGTTGGCGCTGACATAGTATTCCACTCCTGGTGTTAGGACCTCTGCGTCTAAGAATCCGCAAATTTCCTCTTGAATTGCTCGTAGGCGATCCCTTGGTAGAAGACCGTCCCGCAGCCGCTCGATCTAATATAAAGAAGAGTGGTCAATATCTAATTAAAGACAATAGATGGTAATAAGATAAAAGTGATGGTTGACGTAAACGAAGTTTTTCTAAATCTCTGCCCAGCTTGGCGCATGTCCTCTGACGAATGAACTCGCAGACATAGTATCCACATAAGTTATTCCCATCTCCCTGGTTCAAGCACTTTACAAGAACATGGTTTCAATCAAAATTATAATATAGCATTATAATGGTATCGAAACTATAATCAAGGAGATGCCCGGATATAGCTAGTACCACTTACTTTCAGATGTTGAAATTTAAGCTTCTCCTTCCATTCACCCCTAGCCTTTGCTGTGAACCGTTTCCAAGCGCTACCCGACAAAGAAAATGAATTAAGTGAGTTATCAGAAAATAAACGAAACTTGTCGATATAGTGTCATAAAGATTGAAATTACCGTTGGATCAGTTCCTGCATGTCCTCCTAGTCCTTAAGGGGTTTACGTTTCGAGTCCATTACCAGTACTTTTCCTTTGTCAGTTTCAAATATTAGAAGAATATAGTGAAAGCTGCGCAAACATAACTCATCAGTTATACACTTATCATCGAGTAAGCAAAAAAAATGTTTACCAGACAAACTCACTCTTGGTTTCATGAAACCTTAACGCCTTCACAATTGAATCTTCTGTTTCCTGGTTTTTGTGAGAAGAGTTGCTTGATTAACCCAATATGGGTCAATGAACCCAATGTCATAGATGTGTCCTCTTTTGCATTCGAGAATCTTCATTCGGCAATTATAATATAGTGAGTATTATTATAAAAATGTAATGAACGAGGTGAGCTAGCTAGAGACTTAACTACAGCGAAATAAATACTTACAGACAATACGCACTGACGATAGATTTGTCGAGGGCCTTTAGCTGGAATAACTGATATAGTTCTATAAACTCAATCAGAATGATCCTTTCTCCATAATCGTGATGCTCGTTTCTAACTTCCATCGTTATCCATCCCTCAGAGTGCTCCGAGGCTTCCATGTACCAATTATGCACTCTTGGCATTTTTGTTGGTAGATCATTTTCCTCCCCAGGTTTGATGAGAGGATGCCCGTGCCGATATGGGTGCGCGAAATTAGAAGAGGGGAAGACATCTAAGGTTTGGAGATACTGCACAATGGACATACCCGCAGCAGCGGCCGCTTGTCCGTACAGTGCAATAAACTCCGGGTCAAGTTCCTCGCCTGCGCCTGTGCTCGGCCCCACCTCGGGATTGGAATGCACTATGAGCGGGGGGATGGATTGATTTTTCTGTTGTCCGAGCTGGTCAACTATTTTCCCGCATTTCCCGCTTCCGGTACTACTCTTCTTCGACCGCTTCTTTTCGTCATGTGCCTTAAGAATAGAGCGGACATAGTTAGGAATGAGACTCGGCTCGGGCTGATGAAGGGTCTTCACCATTTTCAACGCTCGGGCTTTGTCTTCTTCGGTGTTGGGGAAATCTGGCTCTTTCGGCGACTTCTCCTTAGATTTCCACGCCTCATATTCGGCCTTTGCGATCTCCTGGGTTTCCTCTGGAGTACAATGGTAAGGTAACTTGGGTAGATTCGGATGTGGTACTCTTGGGAGGGGCGACAATCGACGCTTCGGTGATGCGGTGGTTCTCCTCCGCTTTGAGCTGCCCTGATTAGACTTCGTGGGCAGAGACGGCTGCCGCCGCGGCGTAGACGCACGCATTGGAGACGGCTGACACGGCGGCGTAGACGCACGCGTTGGAGACGCCGAGCGCGGCGGAGAGTACCAAGACGACCGTTCCGCTGGAGACTGGTCTTGAGGCGGCGGCGAAGGAGGATGGCTACTCCGATCAGTCGTTGGCCTTGGCGTCCAATTAGGAAACACGATGTGTTCCTTTAGCCATAGAATGCTCAAGTTCTTGGCGTCTCCAAGTTCAGTCACCTCCCCATCTTCACCTTCAGGATAGTCAAGCTGCACCCGCTCGAATCCGGTCATAACTTCATCCACCCCGGCAACAGCGTAGCCCGGTTGAACTGGCTGACAATGGTGTGTTGGTTCAGGGCCAGCTGGTTTCACATAGCCGACCGCCGCCTTAATGGTTATATTGTTGACGACTTTCACATGCAGCTCACACGGTGTCATCTCCGTTATATGATCCACTGGGTGCATCATCAGCGGTGCATCTTCACCATCATCACCCTGGAGCTGCGTGGAAGCAACACTGCTCTTCCGATTAGATGGTGCGGCTTCCATTTCCTGTTGAGATTGGGTGTTACCTTGCTGCTGGCTAAGTCTGTCAATTTGCTCCTGCTGCCGCTCTGATTGCTCCCGCTGCCACTTTAATTCTGCTTCAATGCTAGTCCACCGGTCTACCCAATTCTGTGCTTCAGCTGCCTCCAAATCCTTTCTCCTCTGACGGCTTCTATCCGGATATTTGTTCTTCTCCTGGGGAAACCCATGTGTCCATGGAACAGAGCCTTTTGTGGCTCGTGTCCGTCCATAGTGTTCCTTATTCCCAAGGGCGCGGGTGAGCTCGTCGTTCTCTCTATCTGGATGGAACTTCCCCTCTTTAGCAGCCTTTATTGCTTCTCTGAGAGCATCGATGGGTAGAGGATCTTCTTCATGTCTTACATTATAGATGCATTTCCCTTCTTAGTCCAACGTGCCCCCATGGCCGAAAAACCAAGACCTTGTCCGTTGGTCCCAGTAGAACTTCTCTGGAACGATGTCCTTAGCAAGCAAGTCGTCCTCAAGTTTATTCCACTTAGGCATGTTACCCTTGTAGCCAGCTTGCCCCATAGTATGGTGATAGATCTTTTTAGCGGCGTTTATCTTATTTTTTTTAGACTTTTCCAGAGCTTCCTCCGACTTCTTGTACTCAACAAATTCTTCCCAGTACGGTTTTATCTTCTCATACGTTCCGGTGTAATCCGGAGTCTTGTTTTTCTGAATAAAGTCAAGGTTCAATCTTTTCTTCCAGCTCTTGAATTGCTCGGCCATCTTCCTAAAAGTGAACGCCTTGACCAGTTTCTCTAAGGCTTTGGTCTTTCGCTCTAAGATCAATTCAGGATCCTCCTCATTCTCATCCAACTCATCTTGAGTAACCTTCGGCGTCGGTAGGGTGAAATTAGCCAACATCTTTTCAGAAAGTTTTTCTTTCGCTTTGTCGCCGACATATGAAATTCCGAGAGCCTCCTTTGGCTTATGCCACTCCCGAATGGTGATCGGGATGTGGTCCCTAACAAGCACACTGCATTGCTTCACATATTTTTGGGCAACAACTTCGAGAAGCTCTGGCGCGCCGTCTGCAGCGATCTGTTCGATCCTGTACCTTTCATGCTCTTTCAACTTCTGGGCTCCGCCTCGTTTAGTCTTCTTTCCGGTGGATTTGCTAGATCCGGATGGCTAAAATATATAAGAAAGAGTGTTAATACATGTATATAGAAAACAAATGCTTCCTTGAATTAACATATATATATGCACCTCGCCGGAGTTTCTAATTTGTAAGGTTCGACCGGAACCGTCGGCTTCTCTCTCATGGGGGCCCTCGGCTTCTCCCCCGACGATGTCGTAGGCTTCTCCCTCACCAGAGCCGTCTCTTTGGGCGAGCTCCGGATCTACCTCACCAGATCCGTCTCTTCGGGCGAGCTCCAGATCTACCTCACCAGAGCCGTCTCTTCGGGCGAGCTCCGGATCTCCCTCACCGGAGTTGTTCATCCACTCGGAGACATCTGGGTCTCCCCGGGCCCGCGGATAACATCCGCGACCATTTCTTCCGCATCTTCGTCTCTGAAGTTTGGGTCCATAATTTCTGCAAATTAAAAATTGCAAGTTAGTGTCAACGCATAAAACTTAAAACAAAATGACTTAGCAGCTTCATCATCCATTCAACCCACATGTTTTGAATGCCTAAATAATTTGTTTTCAAAATATTGCTAAGTAATTGCAACTTCGTTCTTTTTTCCAGAAACTAAACAAATGGCCCATGGGACCGCCACCAAACTAGATCCGGGTCGACGATGTCACCCGGAATCCTCACCAAGCTGCGCGTCCCGGAAGGTAGCACCTGCCAACGCCAGCCCGGCGGGACCCACTCCCGAACATCACCCCTCGGGTCCAACAGGGACATCGTCGGCGAGAACAATAAACTAAAAAACATATTTTGGTTGTTATTTGAACTTAAGAAAATTTCTAATATGAATGACACAAATAACATTCCGGATCTAAATATAAGACCTAATATAACCGAGCATCTTTTAGAAGTTTAATTTTTTTATTTTTAGACCTAATATAAGACCTAACATTCCGGATCTAAATATAAGACCTAATATGAAGACCGCATTCCAGATCCGGATGACACAAATAACATCGATTTCAAAAAAAATTTCAATTTAGAAGTTTAAATTTCATTTTTTTTCCATTTTTTTAGCTTTTTTTCTCCACCCTCTCTTCTCTGTCTCTCCACTCTGTTTCTTCTCCACGATCGAGCAAGCCGGAGCGAGGCCGGGGGCAGGGAGAGGGAGAGGGAGGGGGAGAGCTTTACCTGCGAGAGAAGGTGACACGGGCGACGGGCGACGCGGGCGAGGTGGCGCCGGGCGACGCGGGCGAGGTGGCGTCGGGCGAGCTCGGTGGCGCACGGTGCTGTGACGACGTAGAGGCGGGCGACCCGGGGGCAGAGCCGCTGCAGGCGGGCGATGGCGAGAAAGGGGGGCGGCCGCGGGAGTTGGGCAGCTTGCTAGCGTCGAGTGTCGTCCTCCTCGCGCGACAGAAGGGGAGGGGGAGAGGGAACGACTTAAGTACGTGGGGAGGGGCATCCGTCCCGGTTGTTGCAAATAACCGGGATGAATGACCCATTCGTCTTGGTTGTTGGCAATAACCGGGACGAATGCCCCACCCATTCATCTCGGTTGTTGCTAACAACCGGGACGTATGACCTAGATCTGGAACGGCCCGAAGAGGGGCATTCGTCCCGGTTGTTAGCAATAACCGGGATGACTACCGTGTTTTTTCAAAAAAGTTTCATATTTTCAAAAATTCCCGCCAGATTATCCGCTAGTTCAATAATCAGAAAAATATGATAAAACTACAAAACCTTTGGAAAACTATAAACTAACTAAATATGTTACTTTCAAACATATTTGGTGAAATTCAAAATTTGAAATTATTTGAATTTGAATTAATTTATTTAAGAAATGGAGAAAATATCAAATACTTCAATAAATTCTGAAAATTGCAAGTTATATATCAAAATGATCAGAAATATAAATTAAACTCACTTATGATGTTTTGGTACTTCCTAGGGCTTCACCGGAGAGGGGTTGTTCTCTCCAGCGGGGCTAGGGTTTCACCGGAGAGGGGCTGCGGAGCGTCAGGATGGCACGAGAAGCAAGGATTTGTCATACCAATGTGTTTACAAGTGTTCTTAGGGTTGTCCATGCCAAATATTCACCCACTCTTGTTGTTGGGTCTTCACCGGCATCGATTTCTCTCTCCGAGTCGAAGTACTTAATTATAGGCTGAAGGTCCCTGAACTGATGGACGGGAGGGGATCTTTTGTACAGGTGGTTCATGCCATTGTTTTGGGACTTCCTAGGGCCCACCCTAACACAACCAAGCAAAGTGTTGCACATTGCTACCCACTACGGGCTCCGGTGAAAGCTGTAGACCGATAAGCTGGGTTGTTCTCTCCAGCGGGGCTAGGGTTTCACCGGAGAGGGGCTGCGGAGCATCGGGATGGCACCAGAAGCAAGGATTTGGCATACCAATGTGTTTACAAGTGTTCTTAGGATTTTACATGCCAAATATTCACTCACTCTTGTTGTTGGGTCTTCACCGGCATCGATTTCTCTCTCCAAGTCTAAGTACTTAATTATAGGCTGAAGGTCCCTGAACCGACGAACGGGAGGGGATCTTGTGTACAGGTGGTTCATGCCATTGTTTTGGGACTTCCTAGGTCCCACCCTAACACAACCAAGCAAAGTGTTGCACATTGCTACCCACTCCGGGCTCCGGTGAAAGCTGTAGACCGATAAGCTGGGTTGTTCCCTCCAGCGGGGCTAGGGTTTCACTTGAGAGGGGCTGCGGAGCGTCGGGATGGCACCAGAAGCAAGGATTTGTCATAACAATGTGTTTACAAGTGTTCTTAGGGTTGTACATGCCAAATATTCACTCACTCTTGTTGTTGGGTCTTCACCGGCATCGATTTCTCTCTCCAAGTCTAAGTACTTAATTATAGGCTGAAGGTCCCTAAACCGACGAACGGGAGGGGATCTTGTGTACAGGTGGTTCATGCCATTGTTTTTGGACTTCCTAGGGCCCACCCTAACACAACCAAGCAAAGTGTTGCACATTGCTACCCACTCCGGGCTCCGGTGAAAGCTGTAGACCGATAAGCTGGGTTGTTCTCTCCAGCGGGGCTAGGGTTTCACCGGAGAGGGGCTGCGGAGCGTCGGGATGGCACCAGAAGCAAGGATTTGTCATAACAATGTGTTTACAAGTGTTCTTAGGGTTGTACATGCCAAATATTCACTCACTCTTGTTGTTGGGTCTTCACCGGCATCGATTTCTCTCTCCGAGTCTAAGTACTTAATTATAGGCTGAAGGTCCCTGAACCGACGAACGGGAGGGGATCTTGTGTACAGGTGGTTCATGCCATTGTTTTGGGACTTCCTAGGGCCCACCCTAACACAACCAAGCAAAGTGTTGCACATTGCTACCCACTCCGGGCTCCGGTGAAAGCTGTAGACCGATAAGCTGGGTTGTTCTCTCCAGCGAGGCTAGGGATTCACCGGAGAGGGGCTGTGGAGCGTCGGGATGGCACCAGAAGCAAGGATTTGGTATACCAATGTGTTTACAAGTGTTCTTAGGGTTGTACATGCCAAATATTCACTCACTCTTGTTGTTGGGTCTTCACCGGCATCAATTTCTCTCTCCGAGTCTAAGTACTTAATTATAGGCTGAAGGTCCCTAAACCGACGAATCGGAGGGGATCTTGTGTACAGGTGGTTCATGCCATTGTTTTGGGACTTCCTAGGTCCCACCCTAACACAACCAAGCAAAGTGTTGCACATTGCTACCCACTCCGGGCTCCGGTGAAAGCTGTAGACCGATAAGCTGGGTTGTTCTCTCCAGCGGGGCTAGGGTTTCACCGGAAAGGGGCTGCGGAGCGTCGAGATGGCACCAGAAGCAAGGATTTGGCATAAAAATGTTTTTACAAGGGTTCTTAGGGTTCTACATGCCAAATATTCACTCACTCTTGTTGTTGGGTCTTCACCGGCATCGATTTCTCTCTCCGAGTCTAAGTACTTATAGGCTGAAGGTCCCTGAACCGACGAACGGGAGGGGATCTTGTGTACAGGTGGTTCATGCCATTGTTTTGGGACTTCCTAGGGCCCACCCTAACACAACCAAGCAAAGTGTTGCACATTGCTACCCACTCCGGGCTCCGGTGAAAGCTGTAGACCGATAAGCTGGGCTGTTCACTCCAGCAGGGCTAGGGTTTCACCGGAGAGGGGCTGCGAAGCGTCGGGATGGCACCAGAAGCAAGGATTTGGCATATCATGTGTTTACAAGTGTTCTTAGGGTTGTACATGCCAAATATTCACTCAAAGGTTCAATACCTTAACACAACCAATAACATTACATAGATTTACATCAGAGGTTCAATACATTATTATACATCACTCCATTAAGTCCATGAACCCTTGCTTATGATCGCTTCGGACGTAACCATGGAGCATCTTCTTTATTTAACGGGATGGTTGGGTCAGCTTTCACTATGAAGGGCGGAATTTTAGCAAACTTATCATAATCTTCAGACATGTCTGTCTTGTCCTCGACTCCCATGATGGTTCTTTTCCCTGAAAGAACTATGTGACGCTTCGGCTCATCATATTATTTATCTGGTTGCTTATTTTTTCTTTTCTTTGGTCTGGAGGACATGTCCTTCACATAGAAGACCTAAGCCACATCATTGGCTTGGACAAATGGTTCGTCATTGTAACCAATTTTGTTGAGATCCACTATTGTCATTCCGTACAGCGGGTCTACCTTTACCCCTTCTCCATTCAGGTTGACCCATTTGCACTTAAACAAAGGGATCTTAAAAGAAGGTCCATAGTCAAGTTCCCATATCTCCTCTATGTAACCATAGTATGTGTCCTTTTTCCCATTCTCGTTTGTTGCATCAAAGCGGACACCACTGTTTTGGTTGGTGCTCTTCTTATCTTGGGTGACCGTGTAAAATGTATTCCCATTTATTCGTACCCTTGAAAAGTCCCAATAGTCGAAGATGGTGACCCGGCCAACATGTAGAGCTGATCTTCAATAGTGATGTCATTTATAAGATGTGCTTGCAACCAACTTCCGAAAGTCTCCATGTGTTTGACTTTAATCCATGTGTCATCCTTCCCCGGGTTTGTGGAGCGTACAATATTCTTGTGTTCCTCGATATACGGAGCCACAAAGGTGGAATTTTGTAGAACCGTGTAGTGTGCTTTAGTGAAAGAATGCCCGTCCCCGGGTATCATTGTTTTCTTTCCTAGCGTTCCTTTTCCCCTCAGTCTCCCCTCATGCCGCGATTCAGGAACACCAATCGTCTTAAGGTCAGGAATAAAGTCAACACAGAACCCAATGACCTCCTCTGTTCCATAGCCCTTGGAGATGCTTCCTTCTAGCCTAGCATGGTTATGAAAATATTTCTTCAAGACTCCCATCAACCTCTCAAAGGGGAACATATTGTGTAGAAATACCGGATCGAGAATATGAATCTCTTCTACTAGGTGAACCAGGAGATGCATCATAATGTTGAAGAAGGATGGTGAGAACACCAACTCAAAACTAACAAGACATTGGACCACATCCCTCTGTAACCTTGCCAGACTATCTGGATCGATTACCTTCTGAGATATTGCATTGAGGAATGCACATAGCTTCACAATGGGTACTCGAACATTTTCCGGTAGAAGCCCCCTCAGTGCAATCGGAAGCAACTGCGTCATAATCACGTGGCAGTCATGACACTTCAGGTTTTGGAATTTTTTCTCTGCCATATTTATTATCCCCTTAATATTCGACGAGAAGCCAGACGGCACCTTGATACTGTAAAGGACTTCAAAAAAGATTTCCTTCTCTGCTTTCGTAAGAGCGAAGCTGCTTAAGAAATGACGCCATGTATCCATGTGCTTGTTTTTTGGGCTTTCATACGTTGCTGGTCCTCTCGTGCTTCTGGTGTATCTTTTGACTTCCCATACACGCCCAGGAAGCATAGCAGGTTGACGCAGAGATTCTTCGTCATGTGCATCACTTCGATTGAAGAGCGGACATGTAGGACTTTCCAATATGGTAGCTCCCAAAAGATAGATTTCTTCTTCCACATGGGTGCGCGCTTATCAAGGCCGTTCGGAACAGGTTGGCTGCCATCACCCTTCCCAAAGATTACTTCTAGGTCCTTGACCATAACGAATACATCATTACCACTACGGAGGTTAGGCTTCTTCCAGGTATCTGCCTCACCTATGAAATGTTTGCCTCCTTTCTTTCTTACGGGATGATTCATCGGAAGAAATCTACGATGCCCCAGGTATACAACCTTCTTATATTTATCCAAATATACACTATCAGTCTTATCTAAAAAGTGTGTGCATGCATTGTATCCCTTGTTTGTATGTCCAGAAATGTTACTAAGAGCAGGCCAATCATTGATGGTTACAAAAAGCAACGCCCATAGGTCAAATGGCTTTTGTTCGTTCTCATCCCATACACGTACACCTGGTTTGCCCCACAACTGTAATAGTTCTTCCACTAATGGTCTTAGGTACACATCAATGTCGTTGCCGGGTTGCCTTGGGCCTTGGATGAGCACTGGC
Source organism: Hordeum marinum (assembly GCA_022496015.1). Taxonomy (NCBI): domain Eukaryota; kingdom Viridiplantae; phylum Streptophyta; class Magnoliopsida; order Poales; family Poaceae; genus Hordeum; species Hordeum marinum. Next base: position 60,445,367 of record CM039677.1, read on the forward strand.
ATCATAATGAACTTGCGCTTCATGCACAACCAAGGAGGAAGGTTGTAGATACATAGAGTCAAGGGCCAGGTGCTGTGACTGGAGCTCTGCTCTCCGAAAGGATTAAAGCCATCTGTACTTAGACCAAACCATAAGTTTCTTGCCTCACGTGCAAATTCTAGGAAGTCTCTCTCGATTTTTCTCCACTGCGACCCATCAGCGGTGTGTCTCAACTTTCCGTCTTTCTTACGGTCTTCTTTATGCCATCGCAACAACCTGGCATGCTCTTTATTTCTAAACAGACGTTTCAACCGTGGTATTATAGGAGGATACCACATCACCTTGGCAGGAACCCTCTTACGGGGGGGGGGGGGGCTAGCCGTCAACATCGCCAGGGTCATCTTCTCTGATCTTATACCGCAGTGCAGTGCATACCGGACATTTATCCAAATTCTCGTACTTCTTACCGCGGTAGAGGATGCAGTCATTAATGCATGCATGTATCTTCTCCACATCTAGTCCTAGAGGGCAGAGAGCCTTCTTTGCTTCGTACGTGCTGTCAGGCAATTCGTTATCCTTTGGAGCTTCGGCTTCATTATTTTAAGTAAACTCTCAAATGCTTTGTCAGTCACACCGTTTTGTGCCTTCCATTTCAGCAACTCTAGTGTGGTACCGAGCTTTGTGCTGCCATCTTCGCAATTTGGGTACAACAACTTTTTGTGATCCTATAACATGTCGTCCAACTTCAACCTCTCCAACTCACTTTCACAGTCTTCCCTTGAATCAGCAATAACTCGACCAAGATCATCATCGGGCTCATCTGATGCCCGTTCTTGATGATCATCGGGCTCATCTGATGCCCGTTCTTGATCATCATCGGGCTTATATGATGCCCGTTCTTGATCAGCTCCTTCTTCTGCATTGTCTTCCATTGCAGTATCACCGTATTCGGGGAACATAGGATCCTCTTCTTCTTCTTCATTGTCTTCCATCACAACCCCTCTCTCTCCATGCTTGGTCCAACAATTATAGCTGCACATGAAACCTCTCCGAAGCAGGTTGCTGTGAACGACTCTCGAGGAAGAGTGCTCCCTGACGTTCCCACAGTCAACACATGGGCAACACATAGATCCATTCTCTTTGTGAGCCTGAGCTACAATGAGAAATTCATCCAGGCCGGCCCTGTACTCGGAAATGCGTCGGTCACCGTACATCCATCGCTGCCGTGCATCCATCTACATCGTATAATTAAGTTTATCAAAAACTATTACAACAATAACATCTTCAATAGCGAAATGACCACAGTACATCGACAAATATAACATTTTTGTATCAATTATAGATCAAATGGATAAGTTTGCTAACCTCGGTCAAAGATACCATTTTCTGTGAAGTTAAGTGTCACTCGGGTATTTCGTCGAACACCTCGTGTGCATAGCAAAAAGAACACACACTAGCACCCACCTCTCTCACACCTCCTAGAAAAGAAACAGAGGAGGGAAGGGGTCTGGATGCAGTATTTATAGGCAAGGGGGATTCATCCCGGTTCCTGGCATGAACCGGGACCAATGCCCCTGCACACGCCACGTGGCATACATCGAGGCATTGGTCCCGGTTCATTCCACGAACCGGGACGAATGCCGACTAAAAAACCGGGACGAATGCCCAGGGGGGCTACACGCTGCCCTAGCCTAAAGAACCGGGACGAATGCGTAGCATTCGTCCCGGTTCTTTAGGCAGCCGGGACGAATGCGAATTCCCCCTGGACGAAAGGGGGTGTTTCTACTAGTGAACGGCTAAAAACACATATGGCGTAAGAAGGCTCCGTTTAGGCTCAGTTTTACTGTTCTAAATGGCACACTAAAATCTTCTCTTGAAAATAAAAAGATCTAATAGTACTATAGCTTTTCTTTCGTCATTAATTGGGATACAATAAAAAGGAGATTTCACGTCCCTAAAAAAGGAAAAACAAATCTCACTCTACTAGATTTCCTTCTCTGAAACAGTAACAATAATCTCCATCTAATATCTCAAGTTCCATGCTGAAGTTTTTTTTCCTGCGAGATCTCTAACTAATCTGTCCCCTCTGCCCAAGATTATTTCTATGCAAATTTTCAAATTATCATCTCTCTCACCTCTCGAGTTCCATCCCTGAAGGCTAACCACACATACGGTTAATGTAAATAAATATAGATGTTTTGCATGTTAACTTAATTAATTGCTATGTTCATAAATTATGATGTTTTGCATGTAGCACGATATAGCAGTTTACTTTCAAATATTGGTATCATACGTCAATAAATTATTATAACCTTGTGAAACAATTTTATAGAAATATTCTATGACTGTATCATCACTTAGCAATATTTTGTATATTGATATAGCTAAAATTAGAGAAATTAGTTGACACACTTTATAGATGCAAGCAACCATCATTAACAACTAGGTGTTGCATAAATTAGTACTATTCTATATACCCATCACGAAAAAGCATTAGCATATATTAACATGTTTTACGATATATATTAAAATATATTAGCATACACATTAAATGAAAATAAAATTCTACTACAACCTTAAATTTTGTGTTGATAAAGCATGTTTTTAGACAGTTACATCAATAAAAGGTCGGATCCCTTCCATGCCTCATTTTATAGGGAAACACAAAGTGCCTTTAATTCAATTCCTAGAAGTACCTATCATTTAATATTGGTCCAGTTGGTCTCATTGACATAAGATATGTCACCTATCTCTTTCCATACAAGGAGAGTCGATAAATTTTCACCTAAACATCTAGGCTACATCCTTCCCAAATGATACCAATAGAGTTTTGATTAGTGAACGTACAGTACGTTCGAACAAAATATACTTACATTCTCAATTTGTCTTGCATATAGTCTACTTTGCAACAATATACTTTCATAGTAAGTTATTATAAAATACATGAGCTTGGCAGCGCTACTTATGATGATTTGATATGACTTACCAATATATATCCTGATTTATAGTATTCCAGACTCTAAACCTATCTGGATGTAAAGGATTGACACACATCACAACACAATCGAAAATCAAAATATGGTCATAATATGGATTGTAAGATAGTATTATATATCTAGCCCATGCGAATGCACGGGTTGACGACTAGTAAATAATTCAGTTAACAATTAATTAATTAGGTAATTAGGTAAGTTAATTAACTCTGTTAGTTTAAGCTAATTAAATTAGTTACTCTAATTAGCTGTTAAGATGATTAATTAGGTTAGAGACAATGACATGTGGGCCAAGCCCAATTAACACTAATTAAACATGCTAATTAAATTTGTTAATTAAATATCCTTTAATGTGCCACTTATAGGTGGGTCCCACCCCCTAATTAATCTGCTTAAATGTTAGTTTAACCTTAATTAACCTGTGGGTATGACATGTGGGACCCACTGGTCAGTTTGACCAGTCAACAGGACTGTTGACTGCTCATGTCAGCATGACATCATGCGGATGTCATAAAATGAATTACTGAATTAAAATAATATATTTTGAATTTTTGAATATTAATAAAACTTTGAAAACTAATATAAAGTAAACCGTAAGCCAGATGAAAATAATTTATACATGAAAGTTGTTCAGAAAAATCCAACAATCCGAATACGATGTCCGTTAGTTTGTCACATGCCCCTATCATAACGAACGTGAAATATTTCCATCGTTTTCATTTGTCCGGTAGAAGCTCGAGACCCGGAAAAATATCGTCAGATATTCTTCCGACCCGTCTGCGATGTGTATTACTGCGTTAGTGCGTGCCTAGTTGTGCATGTTGTCATGTCATGCATGTGATGCATCTGTTTGCTTTATATTTATTGTTTCTCCCCCCCTCTTCTTACCGGTAGACCCCGAGACTGACGCTGCTGCCGAGTACGACTACACCGTTGACGATCAGGCCTTTGCCGCAGAGCACCAAGCCAAGCAACCCCCTTGAGCATTCCGATATCGCCCCATTTCTTTCTCTCTCACTCTTGCATTAGATTTTGCTACTGTATTAGCTAGCTCATATTTATGATGCATAGCCTGTTTTGATAACTGCTACTATACATGTGTAGTATCAACTACTTAGTATAGGTTAATCAATGTATCCCGAGTGACCCCTTAGTCCCAGTTGCCCCTGCTTCTTCATTGACTGCTCGAAGACTCGGTCAACCGTCTGACAAGCCATGCCCGTCACATTCACCGCACACACCTTATTTGTATGACTCTACATAGCTACGATCGAGTACCGAGGGTGAGACCTCGTAAAGTACTCATGTGCTAACTCTGTAGTGCAGCTAGTCGGTCGTGGTTATCGAGGGTGATTCCTCCTTCACCACTCCCGACGATGACTCTGTCGTGCAACCCCTCAAGTGTGGGACCCTCGAGGATGATTCCTCTAAGTCCACCTTGACAGTTTATCAAGCGCGGCCCTTTGAGGGTGATTTCTCAGGTTCCGTCTTGATGTTTTAGACACACAGTTACTATGACCTGGTTACAGAAACGTGTTGGTGATGGGTCGGCCCTGAGGGGTACCCATATGGTTTGATGATGATGAGGCGTGGATGGGCAGGAGAGGCCCTGCCCACACATCCTCGAGACAGGGCGACGGGACCACACTACATGGGTCACGCTTGCCCCGTATTTCACATGTAAACAAGGTCAAGTTGAAGTAACTGTGTGTTTATACACCCAGATATTTTTTGCTTCCGCTGACTCATGCTTGTCGAGCTTTATATTCGAGCCCTCGAGGCCCCTGGCTTGTAATATGAAGCTGTATGACTTTAATTTGTGTCTAGAGTTGTGTTTTGATATTTATTAGTGAGTCCTTGATCTTGGTCGTATGCATTTGTGTGTATGATTAGCATACAATCAAATTGGGGGCGTCATATAGGTATAACATTATCATTGCCATCTCAAAAATTGCCATCCGGGTTACGAAACTGCAGTCATATTATGACCATTTCATTTCTACATATCCTTTCTCACCCAACCAGCGGCTACAGATGATTCTATTTGGGCGGGTTAAACTAACCGACTTATACCGTGCAACCGGTAGCTCATTGAGCAAAAATACAATTCATCAAAGACAAAATGAAGAAAGATTATAGCAAGGTGACTCATTGGATGAACAAAGTTGTCTAACTCATTGGATCAACGTGCACGATGGTATTGCAGAATAGTTTAAAGTTTAGCTACCACTATTACAGGCTCACATCAGGAGCCACAAAAATATTGGCGTTTCTTGCCCAACACATAGGAGCTATTCTTCGCCGGCGGCTTATGCCTCCTCTGTTATAGCCTGCCTTTGATGATCTTCGATCTTCTGCACAAGCCGCCTCAGGGATCGATTCTGCCGCCTCATCACCATCAACCTGCTGGTCTTTCTATAGCCACCGGATTGTTTTTAGAGACTGAAAGCTTGAAGGCCCTATTACTATAACTAATGTGTCAACATCAGGAGCAAAGGTATTCTTACGTCGAGGAGGCACCAGTTCAAAAGGTTCATCCTTCGACGGGTCGATGCGCTCGTTCTCCATTGTGTATGCATGTTCGTAGTGTGACCCATCAAGTTCCTTACTATCAAAGTTTCCAATGGTAGGCTCTCCATCATTCAACCGACGTAATCTTTTTTAGAGAACTCTGGCCCGTCCAACTTGAATTTTGGGAATCCATCCTTCAAAGCATTCAGATCAATCTCAGGCAAATAAGCTTTTGCACAAGCTAAACCATGTTAGCTCCAGCTCGAGCCGCCAATTTTTGAAATCCAGTGACCCATTGCAACATGGTTGACACCTGCTTTAGCATGTCTTTAATCTGACTCGACAGGCGTCTTAAATATTCACTACCTTAATGGAAAAGATAGATGTTGTGAATAGCTTCTCTACATATGTAAATATTGTCTTCAACTTTACAATTGGTAGCATCACAAGGTTTTGATCTTTTCATCCTACATAAACAGACAAGTGGAGCAATGAGCCGGTGCATCATCATAACCCTAAATTTAAACAATAGGAAGGGTTAGCCGCCATACCAAAGATCGTAGTCAACATATCATTTATTTGCTTCACCAGAGTCTGGTGCTCCAAGTTAACACGCTCAAGTTGCTTTTCAGCTTCTTCAACATGTTTTATCATGATGGATTTTTCTTGTTCAAATATTTTCTTGGTCTGATCAAGAAGATCATTTGCATGATGGACATAACCTTTCAGACACTTCTGCAGTTTCACAACAACAGATTTAGCATCTACTAAAGACCCATGTCAAAAGCATACAGACATCATCAAAAGGTGTTCCTACAAAAGTCTTGAGCCACCTTACAAAAGTCGACTCAACCCTTGGGGGATATAACACTTCAAAGTTGGTTTTACTTTACAAAGTCCCATGCAGTTGCAAGCAATCCACATGGCACTTAGGGGCTAATGTACCATTTTCTGCATAATACAACAATAAGACCCGGCTATTTCAAAGAGATAAGCCAGCCCTTGGTGGCTACAAGTTCTGAAATTACAAGTATACAACACAGATTGACTTCATACTACTAAAGACCCGTCTATCTCAAAGAAATAAGCCAACTCTTGGGGGTTACATCAACATTCAATTTTCCAAAAAATCTTATAAAGTGCGGAATCATTATAGTCATAATGACCCTACCCTTGAAGTCTACATCACCATTTATACTCCCAAGTTCTACAAAGTGCCAAATCATTATCATCATAATGACCCGGCCCTTGGGGGCTACAATACCGGCTTGTCTAAGGTAAGTATTGAAGGATTAGCTCATCATTCTCATATTAAGCTGACCCTTGAGGGCTAAAGAGAGCGTATGAGTTACAACAAGGAAAGGGAGAAGTTTACCTCATATTTTTCCTTCAACATGGTGAATAAATCATCTCAATTTCTTGGCTCTCAGAAAGTCGGGTCAGATACTGCTGGAATAAATCTTCAACACTAAGCACAACAAAATGTGGAACCTCTAACTTGGCTTTTCCTTTCTCCATCTTTTCTGGCTCATTTTTTGCTACATTTTTTTCAAAACACTTGAGGGACTAGGATCTTAGAAAGCCTGTTTTGTAATGACACCTTCAGCATTTTCAAGGGTGGTGGACGGGATGGCGTCATCTGTATTCAATACAGGGCTCGCGGTATGAGGAGGACTCGGTGGTTGAAAGGCTAGCTTGGACTCGCCTTGCTTTTCAGATATCCTCTTCATAAAGATTGTTTCTTTAACACGGGTCATTTCCACATCAGGGGCCGACCCACTGCCCAAATCCGGGTTCTCTTGACCAACAGGATTAACTGGAGCTATTTGTTCTTGCGGATAATGTGGACTACTGTGACACTCGGCACCAGAAGACTACCCTCCAACTTTCTTGCTTACAAAAGCTTTGGCTCTATAATTTACAAACAAACCACTAAATTTGAAGATAAGTATAAGCTATAACCACAACAAAGGGAAACACGGTTTTGAGTAGAAACTTACCCGCGGTTGATAGTAAAGGCTGGAAGTTTAGTCGTCATTGAATTATCAGAAGAAGGAGGAGATTCCTGATAAAGTGAGTTTGAAGGACTAAGAGGTTGTTTAGAAATACCAACATAAGGGTGAGAAGCGGCTGGACTATGTGGAACCTCAACACGTTGTTTACGAGTAGCCAGCGCATGGGACAAGTCGGGATCTAAGTCACCCGAACTGCTTCGGGTCTTGTGTTAAGACTTGCCGGCGTGTTGGGTTTTCTTCAAAATAAAGTTGGGGTCTAAGTGAGCATTTGGGTGTGAAAATTTAACTGTCCGGACGACTTGCCTTGGTTTTCTTGGGATAAATGTTTCTGAGGAACTCGAGGAAATTGAAATTACCTCAATATCTTGACTGGATTCCGAGTTATCCCGAGAAGATGGCGCATCCACAAGTTCAATAAACAAGCGTCCAAGAGAGTCAAGTTCTACCTCAGATTCTTCTCACGATGACGATTCATGAGCCGGGTGATCTATTTGACCTAACGGAGGAGCAGGAGATTTCAGTGTAAGTTTCCAAACGTTAGAATTTGCCTATAGCAGCATAAGTAGGATAGTAATTATAGCAGGTCAAAATAAGATTGACAAAGAAATGAAACGAGTTGCTAAGGAATTAATACCGGAGCAACTGGATTCTTCAGACAAAACGGAGCCAGTCCGGTAACACTACACTATTCCTTCGAGTCGGAAAAGAATCTCTTAGTTGTTTTGTTGATGGTCTCGTCAGTGAGATCTTTTTTGGTTAAGCGTTGGGCGTCTTTTGATTCACCTGTATAGTTGAACATCAAATCACCTCTTACACTGACGGGTTGGATTCGCCACATTATTCAGCACCGGATCAAGTAGATCCTAGTGAGGCCATGCACAGTCAGAGCCCTTAATATTTTGCGCACAGGCGCCAACAAATCTCCATCTTCATCAGTTGGCCAACCCGTGAAATCAGCGTTCCCAAGTCGTTCCAATCAAGAACTTCACAAAAGATTCTGCCTACAGGGGCAGTGTTTCTGCAATAAAACCAAGTTTTCTTCCATCTTTTTGGATGACTCGCCAATTTTGACTCAGGGAAAGGGATGTTTTTCCTCTTCTAAATAGAGATGCCGCCAAGTTCTACACTAGAGCCATTCTTTGGCTCAATTTGACGGTTAAGCCAGAAAAATTACCTGAAGAGAGTCATAAACGGATCGATCTGGAGATATACTTCGCACAGTACTTGAATTTGACACATATTGTTCATGGAATTGGGACCAATATCTTGAGGCCCGAGGTTGAAAAAGTGTAAAAGATCCATGAAGAATATCGAGCCAGGTGGCCGAAAACCAATACGCAAATGATCAGAAAATATGACAACTTCTCCCTGCTCAGGTTGAGGATAAGGTTCTTCTTTAGGTGCTCGTCATCTTATAACCTTCTGAGCCGGAAAAAGACCTTGACTCACAAAGTTGTCCAAAGTGAGTTTTGATTCCTGAGATCTGACCCAACCATAGATTTGGTGTTCTTGGGGGCCATGGGTTTTTACAGATCAACTTTAAGCGAAAACAAGAAAAATGAGACGCTGTGCAGTTCGAACCGCCAACATGAGGACAAATTAATAAGTCTGTGTATTCAATTGGTAATTTAAGAAATGAGGATTTCAGCAATAGACCAGTGTTTGCATGACATAGAGATAAGCCGCCTAAGTATGAGTTGGTATGATTGAATAAGCCGGACAAATAACCGGGAAAAGATGACCAAAGCGAGCCAGTCATCACATGAGCCGGCAATAGAGCATCACAAGATTAAGCACTTAGAGATATTTTTGTTGGTGAAAACAACTTTCTACAGCGGTGGGAAGATCAATCAGATCTAAATAAGTGCACAAAAGAGGGAGGAAATACCCTATAATGCGGAGGAACTGAAACTGGAGCATTCATGGGGTCTCATCAGTGGACTATTTTCAATCTATTTTGCGAAAAACACAAGACGGAGATCAAACTAAGATTATATCTGCTAAAAGAACACCGAGCCTATGGATCTACAATGGCCACTCAACGAGCGGGATGAACAAGGCGACGAACACCGGCGAAGAGCCCGAACCCTAATGGGAAAGGGGGCGTACCATATCAACGGCGAAGAGAAGTGAGGATGACTACGTCTCCTCAGGCGACCGCAGGCGAGCTTCAGCGATACCGGCGGTGCAGGTGGAGAGTTGGTGCAGGATCCGAGCTCTGATGAGTTGAAGGCGGTGCTTTAGAGGCGCGATGAGGAAGAAGAAGTAAAAGATGCGAGAAGAGGTCCGGAGGCCTATTTATAAGGAGAGGTGAAAGTTGAAACGGCGCTGTAAAAAACGGAATGGGCACGAGAAATTGTGGCTGAGATTGCGCCTCGATTTTCACACCAGACCGGATTTGGTGCTGTTTTCAAAAAGATTTGTTTCGATGACCTCACGCGGCAACAGTCAGCAGGATGATGACATACAAATGTTAACTGAAAAAACACGAATTCCTAGACAACGAAAGATAACCCAACAAAGATGTTAACCCGGACAAAGCTTGAGGCATTATCGATCATTCGGGTTGAAGTTTTCTTAATAGAGTTTAACATGGATAAATCCAAATGACACTAGGGGCTAATGTTGGAGATATACCCCACAGGTATGACCCGCCCAATGTATAAGCCGGCAACAGCCAGGCGGCCCATGAGGGAGATTCTTGCCAGAAGCACAAGGTCCAGAAGGTGGCTTATGGAGAAGGGTGGCTTATGAAAGGTTGGGTGGCGGACCGGCTCATGAAGACAGATATTGGAATGTTCCTTTACTTGAGAAACAAAATGAGTAGGTAGAGATAGGTTAGCTCACGGATTGTGCTTCGACCCGAACTCCATTGTATCCTCAGGGCCTCGACCTGTATATAAAGGAGAGCCCCCGAGGTAGAAAGATTAGGTAAGAAAGAAATCCTCAAGAGCTAGGTTAGCGATTCTGCATCCTTGTAATCAGGATCATCATCAATACACACAAAGCAAGACGTATGCTTTTACCTCCATCGGAGGGGCTGAACCTAGATAAATGTTGGTCTCTTGTTCCCGATCAACCGCGTTCAAGTCGCCACCTAGCTTCGATGGCATCACAACGAAGTTCTCTCATGAGGATATCTGTCATGACAAAACCACGATAGTGTTGGGTAACGTCGCATGGGAAACAAAAAAATTCCTACGCACACGCAAACCTATCCATGGTGATGAGCATCTATGAGAGGGAGAGTGGATCTACGTACCCTTGTAGATCGCTAAGCGGGAAGCGTTAAGAAACGCGGTTGGTGTAGTCGAACTTCTTCGCGATCCAAATCGCCGAGCGTCCCGCGATCCAATCACGAACTGTCCCGCGAACACATCATGATCCGTCCCGCGAACTCATCACGATCTATCTCACGATCTTGATCACGATCTGTCCCATGAACTCATCACGATCCGTTCCGTGATCACATCACGAACCGCCTCGCGATCTCGATCACGGTCCTTCCGATCTAGCGCCGAACGGACGGCACCTCCGCGTTCAGCACACGTGCAGCTTGATGACGATCTCCACCGTCTCAATCCAGCGAGAGAAGGTGGAGAGGAAAGAGAGCACCGGCAGCGTGACGGCACTCCGGTGATGGTGGTGGAGCAATTCCGGCAGGGCTTCGCCTAAGCGCTACAGAAAACCGATCTAGAGGAGAAACTATGCACCGGTGTAACGGGTAGCACGTGGCCGGAAATTCTGTACAAAAACCACCCAATCCACTAGTATATATACGAGGAGAGGAGAGGAGAGGCAGCCAAGGCCTTTGGGTCGGCCGAAATAGGAGGTGGGAAGCAATCCTACTTCACCTCCAATCCTAGTTGGAGTAGGATTGCCTCCTATTGGCTGATTTTCCACTTTTTGCTTTAGGACTTTCTCTACTGCGCCATGGGCCTTTGTGGCTGTTTTCCCAGACCACTAAGGGCTGGTTATTATTCTCCCACAGCCCATGGACCTCTTGGGGTCGAAATACCCCTCCCGGAGGCCTCCCGGTACACTATCGGCACTCCCGGTACACTACCGATGAGCCCGAAACTTTTCCGGAAACCAAACTGGGACTTCCTATATATGAATATTTACCTCTGGACCATTCCGGAGCTCCTCGTGACGTCCGGGATCTCATCCGGGACTCCGAACAAACTTCGGTCACCACCATACATAACTCTACACTACCGAAACGTCACCGAACCTTAAGTGTGCAGACCCTGCGGGTTCGAGAACTATGTAGACATGACCGAGACACGTCTATGATCAATAACCAATGGAGGGACCTGGACGTCCACATTGGTTCCTACATATTCTACGAAGATCTTTATTGGTCGAACCTCTATGTCAAGGATTCAGTTAATCCCGTATAACGTTCCCTTTGTTCTTCGGTATGTTACTTGCCCGAGATTCGATCGTCGGTATCTCCATACCTAGTTCAACCTCATTACCGGCAAGTCTCTTTACTCGTTCCGTAATACAAGATCCCGCAACTAACAATTAGTCACATTGCTTGCAAGGCTTATTGTGATGTTGCATTACCGAGTGGGCCCCGAGATACCTCTCCGTCACACGGAGTAACAAATCCCAGTCTCGATCCATGCCAACTCAACAGACACCATCGGAGATACCTATAGAGCACCTTTATAGTCACCCAGTTACGTTGCGACGTTTGATACACACAAGGCACTCCTCCGATATCTGTGAGTTGCATGATCTCATGGTCATAGGAACACATACTTGACATGCGGAAAACAGTAGCAATAAACTGACACGATCATATGCTACGTTTGCAGTTTGGGTCTTGTCCATCACATCATTCTCCTAATGATGTGACCCCGTTATCAAATGACATTTCATGTCCATGGCTAAGAAACCTTAACCATCTTTTGATCAACGAGCTAGTCTATTAGAGGCATACTAGGGACATGGTTTTGTCTATGTATCCACACATGCATCTAAGTCTCCGGTCAATACAATTATAGCATGAATAATAAACGATTATCATGAATAAGGAAATATGATAATAACTAATTTATTATTACCTCTAGGGCGTATTTCCAACAGATAGAACGGATGCACCGAATGGGTGCAGGAGGACATCTTCACAGGATCCGACGACCCTCATTGGGCCAAACAGATGGCTAGCATGAAACCGGCCGAAAATTCGGCCAGTAGACGAGCCCCTAGTACTGGCATTTATGGTAGGTATTCAAATGTTAATTACATTACCGTGCTTCAATTGACACACCGATCTATCACCCCTCCAAATATATTGTTTCCCTTCATTTTGACTAGTATAATGCCCGTGCATTGCCACAGATCATGAATATATTTTTATCAGTTGTAAACATGATCGCAATGCATGTCAAAATTTGCATGCATAGAAATTATAGCATGTAAAAATGAGAAGTAATTAAAACCCACTTCAATGATCCAACTAATTATCTCTTACAAACTAAGATCTATTTTTATACCTTAACATCCTAGATCTAGGAAGGGTTATAATGGAGTGTGAGATAAAAAATGAGCCGAAACATCCGAAAATGCAATTCGGCTCTTGGGTCCAGATGAACCTGGAATCTTGAACAACCAAATGCCTCGCGATACGCGCACAACCTGGTATCAATTTCGTATTCGATGGACAGAAATCCACTTGCGACCCACCCAACACATTTAATATATGACGTCGACAGATGGGATGGTCGATTATGTCGCACCTGCACAAATGGCCGTCCATGCTCACGCCCCTCACCCAACCCCACTTAACAAGTGCCGCAGTCGTCTTCCTCCATACGCCACCAAACCAAAATATCCGCAACTACACACAACTCCATCCACCATGCCAATGGCGTCTTCATCTTCTTCCAGCCAACGAAAGTCTCCATAGGAGATGCTGCCATTCATTCCATGCCCGTATTGCCACGGATCAGATGTTTCCATTCATGTGCGGGGCAACTGGACCAAATCCGGGCGGATCGTTTATACAAGGACATTCGAAATGATGTAAGTTTTCTGCCATATCTCCATCACCCGATGTCTCCTAAGACATTGCCACATTGCAACGTATAGTTGAGTGTCTTACATTAACACAAAACAAAAATATGATGATATCTGTTATTAACTCTTGAAGCAACCAACCAATGCATTTACCCTTCCATCCAAACTAAAAAATGTACAACTTAATGAAAAAATACGCATCAACCGCTCCCTCATTCAATTTGCTGCAAAGCCGTTTGTAATGAAATGCAATCTACCACATTTTTAAAGTAAAGTGATTATTCCGCATAGACAGTGGTAACTAAAGAGACCACCACCAACCCCCATCTACATATGCCGCATAATAATAGTGACAGAGTCTAACTGAACTATCAACTCTCACCGGCTTGTTATTCACAACATTTACAAAAAACCCCAAAAAATATTTTTTTAAATATGAAGTCCAAGAACAATCATCTGAACAAACCGAGTCCCGTACCCAAACAAAAAAGGAATTTCTTGCTCATGTTAATTTTATGCACCAAGTATAATCCAAATAGGAATACGTAGCAGTAAAACTGATGAATAGTGATCTAAACCGGATGTGCCGGAGTTTGGTTGACGCTAGAGTACCACCATCAATCCAGATCATAACCGTATAATCTCATCCAATAACTCATCACACTCAGTGGCGGTGCCAGGAATCCAATTATGTGTGGTCAACTAAATGTTGAATAGTCAGATGTATGCATTCATAAAAAATTTAGCATGATTTCTACTTGATGTATGTCGTTGTTGCAAATAGTTGTGTAGTCAATTGACTACCCAGCTCAAGTGTGGCTTCGCCACTGATCACACTGGTTGAATTCATCCTGATTGATGCTATTGTTGTTGGATCGATACCATCCCTGCCTCAAGAGCTGCATACTGACCAATTTTTTCCCATGCCTTCTTGCCTAGAAGAACCCATCCTAATTGAAGTTTTTCTCGTTGAATACATGCCTTCCTGCCTATAAGAAACAAACATGAGCTTCTTTGAATTGCAAGGAGCATCAACTTCTGTACGGATAATATTTCTTAGTATTACCTCTTTGTTTTTCTAAAAGGACATTACCTCTTAGCTGAAACCAAGTATTACCAATAAACAACTTGTATATCTTAATAGTAGCACATGGACAAGGTTTGTTCGATGGACAGATAATAATTGCAATATCTCTATGCTGAGCAATTTTAATGCCTAGCGCAAGTGCAAAGATTATCTATGACGAGCATATTGACCTTCATGTTACACACAAAGACGAACAATTGTGTATCTCAAGAAAAAAATGCTATCTATGGTAGAGAATGAAGTAGGGAGTAAAAAGATGAGAATATTTTATATATTAGCACAGAAAACTAACCATGAGAAGATTTGACATCGCCTCCAGGGATATGATCGAACTTGACGGCTTGGTTGTCCTACAAGCCTTAGGAATAACATTGTTCGCTTCTCTTCGGATTGGACCAATATGGGAGTAATCAGATGCATACCCACCCTTGAAGGCTACGCAGAGTCCGAGTACTCTTCCTCCGATGTACGCAACAACACATGCTTGTTGCTGCCACACATTCTCCTTGGCAGCACCGTCTCCCTTGACGAGCTCAGATCCAAATAGCCATCGATGGAGTAGTAGTTCTGCTGTCCGGGCATGTTGCCGTACCGGCAGAGGGGCACGGCCGTGCGACATCCGAGCGAGGCCTACGACGGAATACCCACCGCAGCTGCAGACCTCAACCTCCTTGGCGTTTGAGCACTTGTCCACGCCGAAGGCCGTGGAGGCACTCCGTCTATGACGTGTAGCGGCATCGATGTGCGGGGCATGTGACTGCTCCTGAACTTCTCCGGCGATGTCATGAGGCCGCTGCTTCCTGCTCACCTTCCGCACCAACTTGAGCGCGTCCCAATCCAGGGTAGAGGCCCTCCGTGAACAACATCACCGACATCCAAATGGCTAGTTGCCCTACCACACCACCAACAAATCCACACACCAAAACAGCGAGGCACCCAAATGCCACGTCCATAAATCGCGGCGACCGAAAAAAAGCTTTGCAAAATGCCGATGGATGAGACTCGCTCATATGAAGACTTGTATGTGGAGAGTTTTGATTAGAAGGAAAGTATTGATTAGAAGGAAAGTGTTGATATTTGTTCGTTTGCTTGGTTGGTTGTGTTCGTTGATGAAAATGCAGTAGAAAGAGGATTTGTTTGTCATGATTTTATATGTTAATATCCATAAAAACTCATTATTTGTTTTCTGAAAATCTGTTATCTGTTTACTAAAATAAATTACACTAATGAGAGGGATTGGTTGATTTGGATAAGTTAGGAAAGTTAGATTAAAATCTATTATTTGTTTTCTGAAAATATGTTATTTATTTCCTAAAAAAAATTACATTAATAAGAGGGATTGATTAATTTGGATAATTTAATAATATTAGATTCATGATTTGTTAAATGTTCGGAAAGTCTTGGTTTGTAATAAAGAATGAAGAGAAAAATAAACCGGTGGACCAGGTGGGGATGGAGGGAGGAGAGACGAAAAAATATACTCAAATAATATACTACATCAAAGCCTTTTAATACCCTTCAAATATAGGATAGCACGGGCGAGGGGGGGAAATCCGTCTATTTAAAGCGGATGATTTGGGGGAAATATATTACGGCAGGTACCAAATGGAAGTAATTAGTTTCTTGTGGAAAGATATTCATTAGTACTTTTTTCGTTCCTAAATATAAAACCTTTTAGAGATTTTATTATGGACTACATACGGTTGTATATAGACATATTTTAAAATATGGATTCATTCATTTTGCTTCGTATATAGTACATAGTACAATCTCTAAATCATCTTATATTTAAAAACGGAGGGAGTATGAATTAAGATATGTACACTGTTTCCAACTAGGTAAATTGGGAAGTATTGTTTACCTACCACTACTTTCCGTTACTACTACCCTTGGGTATTGTAGTACTAAAGTATGGCCGAGCTGTATAAATAGGCACCTAGACCCTTCCATCCTCCTCGCCCAACGAAATTCAGTTCATAGTGATCTAGTCATGGCGACCAAGCTTACAGCAGTAGCCTTTTTCTTGTTTGTCCTGGCCTTAGGCGAGTCCAGTGACAAGGGTGAACCTCCAGTTTCTCGTAAGTATAGTACTGGATTTACCAAGTAAGGATTCTTAAGTCTGAATGTGCTCATAGTTGTCTTTCCTGCAGAAGGAATTGGTTTTGGTGAGCACTTCCGTTTGCTCATGCAGTACACTGGGACAGGGATCCTCCAACTTCTCGTAAGCACTTCCGTTTGCTTTACAAATCTAGGATTGTGTTAAGTCTGAATGAACTCATCATTTGTTATTTCCCGCAGAAGGAAAAGGTTTTGGTGCAAGTGCTTATAAGGTATCTTGGGACCGAGACGAAGCACCATCTGGTAAGTACTTGTGCTGCCTTTTACCAACTTGAGAGTGGGTTCATTCTGAATAACCTAATAAGTTGTCATTTCCTGCAGAAGAAAAAGGTTTGGGTGCAAGTGCTTATAAGGTATCTTGGAACTCAGATGATGCACCTTTTGGTAAGTACTTGCCGTCCCTTACCATGTTGAGAATGTGTTAATCCGAATCAACTCATATATAGTATGTAATTTCCTACAGAAGAAAAAGGTTTTGGTGCTAGTGCTTATAAGGTATCTTGGAACTCAGATGATGCACCTTCTGGTAAGTACTTGTCGTACCTTACCAAGTTGAGAATATTAATCTGAATCCACTCATAGTTTGTGATTTCCTACAGAAGAAAAAGGTTTTGGCGCAAGTGCTTATAAGGTATCTTGGAACTCAGATGACGCACCTTCTGGTAAGTACTTATCGTACCTTACCAAGTTGAGAATGTGTTAATCTGAATAGACTCATAGTTTGTGATTTCCTACAGAAGAAAAAGGTTTTGGCGCAAGTGCTTATAAGGTATCTTGGAACTCAGATGATACACCTTCTGGTAAGTATTTGCGCTACCTTTAGCAAGTTGAGAATGTCTTCATTTCAAAAATAATAATTTGAGAATTTGTTCATTTCAAAAATAATAAATTTGACAATGTGTGTATTATGAATCAACTCATAATTTCTTATTTCCTATAGAAGAAAAAGGTTTTGGTCAAAGTCACTAGTAGAAACACCCCCCTTTCGTCCAGGGGGGAATTCGCATTCGTCCAGCATTCGTACCGGTTCTTTAGGTCAGGGCAGCGTCCAGCCCCCCTGGGGCATTCGCCCCGGTTTTTTAGTCCGCATTCGTCCCGGTTCGTGGAATGAACCGGGACCAATGCCTCAATGTATGCCACGTGGCGTGTGCAGGGGCATTGGTCCCGGTTCATGCCAGGAACCGGGATGAATGCCCCTTGCCTATAAATACTGCATCCAGACCCCTTCCCTCCTCTGATTTTTTTTCTAGGAGGTGTGAGAGAGGTGGGTGCTAGTGTGTGTTCTTTTTGCTATGCACACGAGGTGTTCGACGAAATACCCGAGCGACACTTAACTTCACAGAAAATGGTATCTTCGACCGACGTTAGCAAACTTATCCATTTGATCTATAATTGATACAAAAATGTTATATTTGTCGATGTACTGTGGTCATTTCGCTATTGAAGATGTTATTGTTGTAATAGTTTTTGATAAACTTAATTATACGATGTAGATGGATGCACGGCAGCGATGGATGTACGGTGACCGACGCACTTTCGAGTACAGGGCCGGCCTGGATGAATTTCTCGTTGTAGCTCAGGCTCACAAAGAGAATGGATTTATGTGTTGCCCACGTGTTGACTGTGGGAACGTCAGGGAGCACTCTTCCTCGAGAGTCCTTCATAGCCACCTGCTTCGGAGAGGTTTCATGTGCAGCTATAATTGTTGGACCAAGCATGGAGAGAGAGGGGTTGTGATGGAAGACAATGAAAAAGAAGAAGAGGATCCTATGTTCCCCGAATACGGTGATACTGCAATGGAAGACAATGCAGAAGAAGGAGCTGATCAAGAACGGGCATCAGATAAGCCCGATGATGATCAAGAACGGGCATCAGATGAGCCCGATGATGATCAAGAACGGGCATCAGATGAGCCCGATGATGATCTTGTTCGAGTTATTGCTGATGCAAGGGAAGACTGTGAAAGTGAATTGGAGAGGTTGAAGTTGGACGACATGTTACTGGATCACAAAAAGTTGTTGTACCCAAATTGCGAAGATGGCAGCAAAAAGCTCGGTACCACACTAGAGTTGCTGAAATGGAAGGCACAGAACGGTGTGACTGACAAAGCATTTGAGAGTTTACTTAAAATAATGAAGCCGAAGCTTCCAAAGGATAACGAATTGCCTGACAGCACGTACGAAGCAAAGAAGGCTCTCTGCCCTCTAGGACTAGATGTGAAGAAGATACATGCATGCATTAATGACTGCATCCTCTACCGCGGTGAGAAGTACGAGAATTTGGATAAATGTCCGGTATGCACTGCACTGCGGTATAAGATCAAAGCAGATGACCCTGGCGATGTTGACGGCGACCCCCCCCCCCCCCCCGTAAGAGGGTTCCTGCCAAGGTGATGTGGTATCCTCCTATAATACCACGGTTGAAACGTCTATTTAGAAATAAAGAGCATGCCAGGTTGTTGCGATGGCATAAAGAAGACCGTAAGAAAGACGGAAAGTTGAGACACACTGCTGATGGGTCGTAGTGGAGAAAAATCGAGAGAGACTTCCCAGACTTTGCACGCGAGGCAAGAAACTTATGGTTTGGTCTAAGTACAGATGGCTTTAATCCTTTCGGAGAGCAGAGCTCCAGTCACATCACCTGGCCCGTGACTCTATGTATCTACAACCTTCCTCCTTGGTTGTGCATGAAGCGCAAGTTCATTATGATGCCAGTGCTCATCCAAGGCCCAAGGCAACCCGGCAACGACATTGATGTGTACCTAAGACCATTAGTGGAAGAACGATTACAGTTGTGGGGCAAACCAGGTGTACGTGTGTGGGATGAGAACGAACAAAAGCCATTGGACCTACGGGCATTGCTTTTCGTAACCATCAAGATTGGCCTGCTCTTAGTAATATTTCTGGACATACAAACAAGGGATACAATGCATGCACATACTGTTTAGATAAGACTGATAGTGTATATTTGGATAAATGTAAGAAGGTTGTATACCTGGGGCATCGTAGATTTCTTCCGATGAATCATCCCGTAAGAAAGAAAGGAGGCAAACATTTCAGAGGTGAGGCAGATACCCGGAAGAAGCCTGACCTCCGTAGTGGTAATGATGTATTCGGTATGGTCAAGGACCTAGAAGTAATCTTTGGGAAGGGTGATGGCAGCCAACCTGTTCCGAACGGCCCTGATAAGCGCGCACCCATGTGGAAGAAGAAATCTATCTTTTGGGAGATACCATATTGGAAAGGCCTACATGTCCGCTCTTCAATCGACGTGATGCACGTGACGAAGAATCTCTGCGTCAACCTGCTATGCTTCCTGGGCGTGTATGGAAAGTCAAAAGATACACCAGAAGCATGAGAGGACCAGCAGCGTATGAAAGACCCAGAAAACAAGCACATGGATACAGGGCGTCATTTCTTAAGCAGCTACGCTCTTACGAAAGCAGAGAAGGAAATCTTTTTTGAAGTCCTTTACAGTATCAAGGTGTCGTCTGGCTTCTCGTCGAATATTAAGGGGATAATAAATATGGCAGAGAAAAAATTCCAAAACCTGAAGCATCATGACTGCCACGTGATTATGACGCAGTTGCTTCCGATTGCACTGAGGGGGCTTCTACCGGAAAATGTTCGAGTACCCATTGTGAAGCTATGTGCATTCCTCAATGCAATATCTCAGAAGGTAATCGATCCAGATAGTCTGGCAAGGTTACAGAGGGATGTGGTCCAATGTCTTGTTAGTTTTGAGTTGGTGTTCCCACCATCCTTCTTCAACATTATGACGCATTTCCTGGTTCACCTAGTAGAAGAGATTCATATTCTCGGTCCGGTATTTCTACACAATATGTTCCCCTTTGAGTGGTTCATGGGAGTCTTGAAGAAATATGTTCATAACCATGCTAGGCCAGAAGGAAGCATTTCCAAGGGCTATGGAACATAGGAGGTCATTGGGTTCTGTGTTGACTTTATTCATGACCTTAAGACGATTGGTGTTCCTGAATCGCGGCATGAGGGGAGACTGAGGGGAAAAGGAACGCTAGGAAAGAAAACAATGATACCCAGGGACGGTCATTCTTTCACTAAAGCACACTACACGGTTCTACAAAATTCCACCTTCGTGGCTCCGTATATCGAGGAACACAAGAATATTGTACGCTCCACAAACCCGGGGAAGGACGACACATGGATTAAAGTCAAACACATGGAGACTTTCGGAAGTTGGTTGCAAGCACATCTTATAAATGACATCACTATTGAAGATCAGCTCTACATGTTGGCCGGGTCACCATCTTCGACTATTGGGACTTTTCAAGGGTACGAGATAAATGGGAATACATTTTACACGGTCACCCAAGATAAGAAGAGCACCAACCAAAACAGTGGTGTCCACTTTGATGCAACAAACGAGAATGGGAAAAAGGACACATACTATGGTTACATAGAGGAGATATGGGAACTTGACTATGGACCTTCTTTTAAGATCCCTTTGTTTAAGTGCAAATGGGTCAACCTGAATGGAGAAGGGGTAAAGGTAGACCCGCTGTACGGAATGACAATAGTGGATCTCAACAAAATTGGTTACAATGACGAACCATTTGTCCTAGCCAATGATGTGGCTTAGGTCTTCTATGTGAAGGACATGTCCTCCAGACCGAAGAAAAGAAAAATAAGCAACCAGATAAATCATATGATGAGCCGAAGCGTCACATAGTTCTTTCAGGGAAAAGAACCATCGTGGGAGTCGAGGACAAGACAGACATGTCTGAAGATTATGATAAGTTTGCTGAAATTCCGCCCTTCACAGTGAAAGCTGACTCAACCATCCCGTTAAATAAAGAAGATGCTCCATGGTTACGTCCGAAGCGATCATAAGCAAGGGTTCATCGACTTAATGGAGTGATGTATAATAATGTATTGAACCTCTGATGTAAATCTATGTAATGTTATTGGTTGTGTTAGGGTATTGAACCTTTGAGTGAATATTTGGCATGTACAACCCTAAGAACACTTGTAAACACATGATATGCCAAATCCTTGCTTCTGGTGCCATCGTGACGCTCCGCAGCCCCTCTCGTGTGAAACCCTAGCCCTGCTGGAGAGAACAGCCCAGCTTATCGGTCTACAGCTTTCACCGGAGCCCGGAGTGGGTAGCAATGTGCAACACTTTGCTTGGTCGTGTTAGGGTGGGCCCTAGGAAGTCCCAAAACAATGGCATGAACCACCTGTACACAAGATCCCCTCCCGTTCGTCGGTTCAGGGACCTTCAGCCTATAAGTACTTAGACTCGGAGAGAGAAATCGATGCCGGTGAAGACCCAACAACAAGAGTGAGTGAATATTTGGCATGTACAACCCTAAGAACACTTGTAAACACATTGGTATGCCAAATCCTTGCTTCTGGTGCCATCCCGACTCTCCGCAGCCCCTCTCCGGTGAAACCCTAGCCCCGCTGGAGAGAACAACCCAGCTTATCGGTCTACAGCTTTCACCGGAGCCCGGAGTGGGTAGCAATGTGCAACACTTTGCTTGGTTGTGTTAGGGTGGGCCCTAGGAAGTCCCAAAACAATGGCATGAACCACCTGTACACAAGATCCCCTCCCGTTTGTCGGTTTAGGGACCTTCAGCCTATAATTAAGTACTTAGACTCGGAGAGAGAAATCGATGCCGGTGAAGACCCAACAACAAGAGTGAGTGAATATTTGGCATGTACAACCCTAAGAACACTTGTAAACACATTGGTATGCCAAATCCTTGATTCTGGTGCCATCCCGATGCTCCGCAGCCCCTCTCCGATGAAACCCTAGCCCCGCTGGAGAGAACAACCCAGCTTATCGGTCTACAGCTTTCACCAGAGCCCGGAGTGGGTAGCAATGTGCAACACTTTGCTTGGTTGTGTTAGGGTGGGCCCTAGGAAGTCTCAAAACAATGGCATGAACCACCTGTACACAAGATCCCCTCCTGTTCGTCGGTTCAGGGACCTTCAGCCTATAATTAAGTACTTCGACTCGGAGAGAGAAATCGAGCCGGTGAAGACCCAACAACAAGAGTGAGTGAATATTTGGCATGTACAACCCTAAGAACACTTTTAAACACATTGGTATGCCAAATCCTTGCTTCTCGTGCCATCCTGACGCTCCGCAGCCCCTCTCCGGTGAAACCCTAGCCCCGCTGAAGAGAACAACCCCTCTCCGGTGAAGCCCTACGAAGTACCAAAACATCATAAGTGAGTTTAATTTATCTTTCTGATCATTTTGATATATAACTTGCAATTTTCAGAATTTATTGAATTATTTGATATTTTCTCCATTGCTTAAATGAATTAATTCAAATTCAAATAATTTCAAATTTTGAATTTCACCAAATATGTTTGAAAGTAACATATTTAGTTAGTTTATAATTTTCAAAAGGTTTTGTAGTTTTTTCATATTTTTCTGATTATTGAACTAGCGGATAATCTGGCGGGAATTTTTGAAAATATGAAACTTTTTTGAAAAAACAGGGTAGTCATCCCGGTTATTGCTAACAACCGGGATGAATGCCCCTCTTCGGGCCATTCCAGATCTAGGTCATTCGTCCCGGTTGTTAGCAACAACCGAGATGAATGGGTGGGGCATTCGTCCTGGTTATTGCCAACCACCGGGACGAATGGGTCATTCATCCCGGTTATTTGCAACAACCGGGACGGATGCCCCTCCCCACGTACTTAAGTCGTTCCCTCTCCCCCTCCTCTTCTGTCGCGCGAGGAGAATGACACTCGACGCCGGCAGGCTGCCCAACTCCTGCGGCCGCCCCCCTTTCTCGCCATCGCCCGCCTGCAGCGCCTCTGCCCCCGCGTCGCCCGCCTCTACGTCGTCATGGCACCGCGCGCCACCGAGCTCGCCCGGCGCCACCTCGCCCGCGTCGCCCGGCGCCCGCGTCGCCTTGTCCCACAGGTAAAGCTCTCCCCCTACCTCCCCCTCTCCCTGCCCCCGGCCTCGCTCCGGCCTGCTCGATCGTGGAGAAGAAACAGAGTGGACAGACAGAGAAGAGAGTGTGGAGAAAAAAGCTAAAAAAATGAAAAAAATGAAATTTAAACTTCTAAATTGAATAAAAAATTGAAATCGATGTTATTTGTGTCATCCGGATCTGGAATGCGGTCTTCATATTAGGTCTTATATTTAGATCCGGAGTGTTAGGTCTTATATTAGGTCTAAAAAATAAAAAATTTAAACTTCTAAAAGATGCTCGGTTATATTAGGTCTTATATTTAGATCCGGAATGTTATTTGTGTCATTCATATTAGAAATTTTGCTAAGTTCAAATAACAACCAAAATATGTTGTTTAGTTTATTGTTCTCGCCGACGATGTCCCTGTTGGACCCGAGGGGTGATGTTCGGGAGTGGGTCCCGTCGGGCTGGCATTGGCAGGTGCTACCTTCCGGGACGCGCGGCTTGGTGAGGATTCCGGGTGACATCGTCGACCCGGATCTAGTTTGGTGGCGGTCCCATGGGCCATTTGTTTAGTTTCCGGAAAAAAGAAGAAAGTTGCAATTACTTAGCAATATTTTGAAAACAAATTATTTAGGCACTCAAAACATGTGGGTTGAATGGATGATGAAACTGCTAAGTCATTTTGTTTTAAGTTTTGTGTGTTGACACTAACTTGCAATTTTTAATTTGCAGAAATTATGGACCCAAACTTCAGAGACGAAGATGCGGAAGAAATGGTCGCGGATGTTATCCGTGGGCCCGGGGCAGACCCAGATGTCTCCGAGTGGATGAACAACTCCGGTGAGGGAGATCCGGAGCTCGCCCGAAGAGACGGCTCTGGTGAGGTAGATCTGGAGCTCGCCCGAAGAGACGGATCTGGTGAGGTAGATCTGGAGCTCGCCCAAAGAGACGGCTCCGGTGAGGGAGAAGCCTATGACATCGTCGGGGGAGAAGCCGAGGGCTCCCATGAGAGAGAAGCCGACGGTTCCGGTCGAACCTTACAAATTAGAAACTCCGGCGAGGTGCATATATATATATATGTTAATTAAATGAAGCATTTGTTTTCTATGTACATTTATTAACACTCTTTCTTATATATTTTAGCCATCCGGATCTAGCAAATCCACCGGAAAGAAGACTAAACGAGGTGGAGCCCAGAAGTTGAAAGAGCATGAAAGGTACAGGATCAAACAGATCGTTGCAGACGGCACGCCAGAGCTTCCCGAAGTTGTTGCCCAAAAATATGTGAAGCAATGCGGAGTGCTTGTTAGGGACCACATCCCGATCACCGTTCGGGAGTGGCATAAGCCAAAGGAGGCTCTCGGAATTTCATATGTCGACGACAAAGCCAAAGAAAAACTTTTTGAAAAGATGTTGGCTAATTTCACCCTACCAACGCCGAAGGTTACTCAAGATGATTTGGATGAGAATGAGGAGGATCCTGAATTGATCTTAGAGCGAAAGACCAAAGCCTTAGAGAAACTGGTCAAGGCGTTCACTTTTAGGAAGATGGCCGAGCAATTCAAGAGCTGGAAGAAAAGATTGAACCTTGACTTTGTCCAGAAAAACAAGACTCCGGATTTCACCGGAACGTATGAGAAGATAAAACCGTACTGGGAAGAATTTGTTGAGTACAAGAAGTCGGAGGAAGCTCTAGAAAAGTCTAAAAAAAATAAGATAAACGCCGCTAAAAAGATCTATCACCATACTATGGGGCAAGCTGGCTACAAGGGTAACATGCCTAAGTGGAATAAACTTGAGGATGACTTGCTTGCTAAGGACATCGTTCCAGAGACGTTCTACTGGGACCAACGGACAAGGTCTTGGTTTTTCGGCCATGGGGGCACGTTGGACTCAGAAGGGAAATGCATCTATAATGTAACACATGAAGAAGATCCTCTACCCATCGATGCTCTCAGAGAAGCAATAAAGGCTGCTAAAGAGGGGAAGTTCCATCCAGATAGAGAGAACGACGAGCTCACCCGCGCCCTTGGGAATAAGGAACACTATGGATGGACACAAGCCACAAAAGGCTCTGTTCCGTGGAAACATGGGTTTCCCCAGGAGAAGAAGAAATATCCGGATAGAAGCCGTCAGAGGAGAAAGGATTTGGAGGCAGCTGAAGCACAGAATCGGGTAGACCGGTGGACTAGCATTGAAGCAGAATTAAAGCGGCAGCGGGAGCAATCAGAGCGGCAGCAGGAGCAAATTGACAGACTTAGCCAGCAGCAATGTAACACCCAATCTCAGCAGGAAATGGAAGCCGCACCATCTAATCGGAAGAGCAGTGTTGCTTCCACACAACTCCAGGGTGATGATGGTGAAGATGCACCGCCGATGATGCACCCGGTGGATCATATAACGGAGATGACACCGTGTGAGCTGCATGTGAAAGTCGTCAACAATATAACCATTAAGGCGGCGGTCGGCTATGTGAAACCAGCTGGCCCTGAACCAACACACCATTGTCGGCCAGTTCAACTGGGTTACGCTGTTGCCTGGGTGGATGAAGTTATGACCGGATTCGAGCGGGTGCAGCTTGACTATCCTGAAGGTGAAGACGGGGAGGTGACTGAACTTGGAGACGCCAAGAATTTGAGCATTCTATGGCTAAAGGAACACGTCGTGTTTCCTAATTGGACGCCAAGGCCAACGACTGATCGGAGTAGCCATCCTCCTTCGCCGCCGCCTCAAGACCAGTCTCCAGCGGAACGGTCGTCTTCGTACTCTCCGTCGCGCTCGGCGTCTCCAGCGCGTGCGTCTACGCCGCCATGTCAGCCGTCTCCAGCGCGTGCGTCTACGCCGCGGCGGCAGCCGTCTCCGCCCACGAAGTCTGATCAGGGCAGCTCAAAGCGGAGGAGAACCACCGCACTTACTCGATGATAAGTGTATAACTGATGAGTTATGTTTGCGCAGCTTCCACTATATTCTTCTAATATTTGAAACTGACAAAGGAAAAGTACTGGTAATGGACTCAAAACATAAACCCCTTAAGGACTGGGAGGACATGCAGGAACTGATCCAACGGTAATTTCAATCTTTATAACACTATATCGACAAGTTTCGTTTATTTTTTGATAACTCAATTAATTCATTTTCTTTGCCGGGCAGCGCTTGGAAACGGTTCACAGCAAAGGCTAGGGGTGAATGGAAGGAAAAGCTTAAATTTCAACATCTGAAAGTAAGTGGTACTAGCTATATCCGCGCATCTCCTTGATTATAGTTTGGATACCATTATAATGCTATATTATAATTTTGATTGAAACCATGTTCTTGTAAAGTGCTTGAACCAGGGAGATGGGAATAACTTATGTGGATACTATGTCTGCGAGTTCATTCGTCAGACGACATGCGCCAAGCTGGGCAGAGATTTAGAAAAACTTCGTGTACGTCAATCATCACTTTTATCTTATTACCATCTATTGTCTTTAATTAGATATTGACCACTCTTCTTTATATTAGATCGAGCGACTGCGGGACGGTCTTCTACCAAGGGATTGCCTACGAGCAATTCAAGAGGAAATTTGCGGATTCTTAGACGCAGAGGTCCTAACACCAGGAGAGGAATATTATGTCAGCGCCAACTATGCTCGACGAACTTGATGTTCGAATTCTTAGATGCATAGTACTTACCTGTATATTCGAGTCATGGTACATGGTGATGTATTAGAGTAATTATGGAAAAGAGTACAAACTTGTATATTCTTCACTCCTTACTTGTATATTCGATTCATGGTGCGTACTTACTTGTATATTCTTCAACTATATTCTAATGCGATGACCATATAGTTGTATATTCTAATGCGATCAGTAAACTTGTGTATTCTAATAAAATTGAATACAATAAAAAAACATGGTGGTGTATTAGATGCAGAATACTTATGGGAAACAAATATGAAAAAAATACAACAAACCAAACCCTAAAAGGAAAACAAGAAAAAGAAGAAGAAAATTCTGCCCTGGCAGAGAATTGGCAAAAATCTCTGCCGCGGCAGAGGGGGCATTCATCCCGCTTCGTATTACGAACCGGGATGAATAGTCCTGGCCAGGGACCAGCCCACGCCCCCCACGTGGACGCCCCATCCATCCCGGGTCATGGTACAACCGGACGAGGGGGGGGGGGCATTCGTCCCGGCCGCCCCATCCCGGTTGGGCAACCGGGACAAAAGGCCCCTTAAAAACCGGGAAAAAAGGGGGGTGTTTCTACCAGTGAGTGCTTATAAGGTATCGTGGAGCCCACATGATGCAACTTCTGGTAAGTACTTGTGCTACCTTACCAAGTTAAGAGTGTGATAATTCTGAACCAACTCATAGTTTTCTGCACTCTACAGAAAAAAAGGGTTTTGGTGCTATTGCTTATAAGGTAACTAGGAGCCGAGATGATGTGCCTTCGGGTAAGTACTTGCGCTACCTTACCAATTCGAGAATGTGTCAAGTCTGAATACAAGATCTTAGTTTCTTACCGGCGGAAGGAAACTATTGTATTGAATCTCCAAAAATAGCGCTACCATGTCAATATTTTTGATAAACTGATATTATAATTTATAACCACCTGCAGCTTCTGCTCCTAAAGCACCAGCAAAACGCCAGCAGATAAAAGTTCAAACTGGCATGTTGTTCCTGAAGAAGAATCTGCATGTTGGCACCATACTGCCTGAAGGAACCATGTTTGCACGAGCTGGTGCACCAAAGTCTGTTAATTTTGTCTCTACTCCATTAGAGTCGAAGTACTTGACAACCATCCTTTCGCATTTCATGATACCTGACGGCTCGACGAAGGCAAAGCAGGTAGCTGAGACCCTTCGTTCATGCGGCAAACCGGTTGACAAGGAGGAGCCTCACATGTGCTTCTCATCTCGCAAAGCAATGTCAAGGTTCGCCACCAGAGAATTAGGAGTCAGCGGCGCACGAGCAGCCATTACAAGGATTCATGGCAATGAGACCCCCAACTCCATGTACGTTGTGGAACAGATCACCCAACTCAACAATAACGTGGTGCCATGTCATCCTATGGATTTTCCGTATGAGGTCTTTTATTGCCATCGGCCGAAAGAGGTGCAATCTTTGAAGGTGCAACTCAAGGGTTTGAAAGATGGCATGCCGCGCGTGACGGCAATAGCCATGTGTCACATGAACACATCTGATTGGGACACACGGTACTTTGAGCTATTAGACGGAAAGCGTGCTGAACCTATTTTCCACTACATGCCTACCAATTACATCATGTTCTATTAGATATATTTCAAGTTCCTGTTGTACTATGTAATCTTGTTATCAGATCAATTAAGCATACTGAGTGAACGGGATTTTATTAAAAAAAATGCTTAATCACCACCAGATTTGGGAGTCTTTGGACTGCTTCCGACCAACATTTTCTTTTATTGCATCCTAAATAACTATAATTAATTACCTATGTTTTTTTCCGGGTAATTACATATGATGATACACTCGAGCATTATTACTTTTGCATTTCGACCGCTCGGACGAGCCGTTGCCCCGTTGATAGCTTCTGCCACCCCGCTGCTGGTCAAGGAGAGGTGGATCCGCGTCATCTCGATCGTCCTTGGTGAAGGAGAGACGGATCCGCGTCGTTCTATCCGTTGCCGTTAGAAGAGATAACTTCAATAGAAGAAGGGTCGCTGCTAGGCACTATCACAATAACTGCTTACGCCGACGGTCTGAGATATGACGACGGTCCCCGTCAGCATAGAGGGAGGTATGCCGACGGTCTAGGTGAAGCCACCGGCGCAGAAAAGCCATCGGCGTACCTAGAGATATGCCTATGGTGGCCGTCGGCGTAGCCAGGCCGTCGGCATATCGTGATATATGTATACAGTGGCCGTCGGCATAGTAGGGCCGTCGGCATAGATGTGGGGCCGGCAAGCCTTCGTCCAACGGGAGTTTGACGCCGTCATACCTACGCCGACGGCCCTGACGGCGACCGTCGGCATAGCTATGCCGACGGTTTGGCCGTCGGCGTAGGTGCGGTCCACGTCACCGATCCGCGATGCATGCCACGTCATCGATCCGAGGCCTACTGGTCAATCCGTGGCCAGACCTATGCCGACGGCAACGCATAGCTTTGTTTTATCTGCTTTTTTTTCTTTTTTTTGTATTTTAGTTTTTTTCTATATTTAAATTTGATTAACTTAAATGTGCCTTATCCAAACATAAACATACATAATAAATTATATAGAGATTTGTGTAGAATTTTTCATATATTATGTATATGTAGTTTGTATTTGTTTTCGAGTATGTTAGTAATGTGACCACATGTTCTTTTGCATATAGGTTCCTATATTTTATTAAAATCATAAACAATTGATAATTACAATTAGTTTGACAAGTTCTATATGTTTTTATAAGCATCTTGCAAGTGCCAGATCCGCTGGTCAACTGTGCCATGGTTAGACGGGACGATGTACTTGGGGGTATCTATGCCGCCAGGTCTTGGGCTAGGCCCGGACCTTGTTCGGGAGTGTAGCTTTGGACAGGCCTATCACAACAAGGTGAAAATGTCCATTAGTCAAACCCCGCCCAACGAAAGTCAAAGGATTAGATCCACCGGTCAATTGTGTCAGGATTGGACATGACAGTGTACTTGGGGGGTACCTATGCCGCCAGGACTTGCGCTGGCCCTCTTAGACGTCTAGAAGCGTGGTGGCAGGTGCAAGCACCCGGCACGCGGCTCCTGGGTGTGGCCCCTCTCACGGACGACGCTGGCGCCGTTGCACGAAGGGGGGAAACGACCACATCGGGCAAAGACAGAGGAAATCTTGCAGTGGGTTGGGCCCGGACTGTGTTCGGGGGTGTAGCTATGGGCTGGCCTATGACAACCAGGTGAAAAGGTCCATAGGTCAAACCCTGTTCGGCGAAAGTCAAAGGCGTAGATCCGCCGGTTAACTGTGATAGGGTTAGACTGGACGGTGTACTTGGAGGGTAGCTACGCCACCAGTCCTCGCGCTGGGCCCTCTTATAGGTCTGGAAGCGTGGTGGTAGGTGCAAGCACCCGGCACGCGGCTCCGTAGTGTGACCCCCCCCACTCACAAACGTCGTTGTCGCTGTCGCACGGAGGGGGGAAACGGCCATGTCTGGCAAACACGGAGAGAATCTTGCAGTGTGTTGGGGCTGGACCTTGATCGGAAGTGTGCCTATAGCCGGAGTATCACAACTAGGTGAAAAGATACATCGGTCAAACCATGTATGGCGAAAGTAAAAGGCCTAGATCCGTCGGTCAACTGTGCCACGGTTAGACGGGACGCTGTACTTCGGGGGTAGCTATACCGCTAGGTGTTGCACTGGGCCCGCTTACACGTTTGGAAGCATGGTGGCACGTGCAAGCACCAGGCACGCGGCTCCGGGGTGTGACCCCTCACACGGATGTCGCTGCCGCCGTCTCATGAAGGGGGAAACGGCCACGTCGGGCAGACATGAAGGGAATCTTGCTGTGGGTTTGGCCCGGACCTTGATCGGAAGTGTGCCTATAGGCTGGAATATCACAACCAGGTGAAAAGATCCATCAGTCAAACCCCGTCCAGCGAAAGTCAAAGGCCTAGATCCGCCGGTCAACTGTCGCACGGTTAGACGGGACGGTGTACTTGGGAAGGTATCTATGCCTCCAAGTCTTGCGCTAGGCCCTCTTACACGTCTGGAAGCGTGGTGGAAGGTGCAAGCACCCGACATGCGCCTCCGTGGTGTGACCCCCTCACAGACGTCGCTGATGCCGTCTCCCGGAGGGGAAACGGCCACGTCGGCCGACATGGAGGGAATATTGAGATGGGTTGGGCCCGGACCATGTTCGGGGGTGTAGCTATGGGCTGGCCTATGACAACCAGGTGAAAAGGTCCATCGGTCAAACCCTGTCCGGCGAAAGTCAAAGGCGTAGATCCGCCGGTCAACTGTGATAGGGTTAGACGAGACGGTGTACTTGAGGAGGGGTAGCTACTGTTGGGAGACGTAGTAGTAAATCAAAATTTTCCTACGTTCACCAAGATCTATCTATGGAGAAACCAGCAACGAGAGGGGAGAGATTGCATCTTCATACCTTTGAAGATCGCTAAGCGGAAGCGTTACAAGAACGCGGTTGATGGAGTCGTACTCGCAGCGATTCAGATCGCGGTAGATCCGATCAAGTGCCGAACGGACGGCACCTCCGCGTTCAACACATGTGCAGCCCGGTGACGTCTCCAACACCTTGATCCAGCAAGGAGGAAGGAGAGGTTGGGGAAGGGCTCCAACAGCAGCACGACGGCGTGGTGGTGGTGGAGTAGCAAGGTATTCCGACAGGGCTTCACCTAAGCGCTGCGGAGGAGGAAGAAGAGAGGTAGGGCTTCGTCGTGAGAGAGAGAGATCAAATAATGTTCTCAAAGGGCCAAAACCTCAAGTATATATAGTAGGAGGGAGAGGGAGGGCTGGCTTGGCCCCTCCTCCAAGGAGGAGAGGTTCGGCCGAAGTGGGGGAGGAGTCCACCTCCCACAAGGGAGGTGGATCTCCTCCTTTCAAACCCCTTTTGCCCTTATCTCTAGATCCCAGCCGCATGGGCCCTTCTAGGAGGTCTTGGCTGGCCCAATATGGGCTGGCACACCTCCTCTAAAGGCCCACTAAGTCCTCTGGTCGTCACACCCCTCCCGGGGGTCCTCCGGCACCCTCCCGGCACTCCCGGTACAATACCGATGAGCCCGAAAACTTTCCGGTGACCAAAACTGGACTTCCTATATATCAATCTTTACCTCCGGACCATTCTGGAGCTCCTCGTGACGTCCGGGATCTCATCCGGGACTCCGAACAACCTTCGGTAATCACGTATACCTTTTCCCTATAACCCTAGCGTCATCGAACCTTAAGTGTGTAGACCCTACGGGTTCGGGAGACACGTAGACATGACCGAGACACCTCTCCGGCCAATAACCAATAGCGGGATCTGGATACCCATGTTGGCTCCCACGTACTCCACGATGATCTCATCGGATGAACCAAGATGTCAGGGATTCAATCAATCCCGTATACAATTCCCTTTGTCTATCGGTATGGTACTTGCCCGAGATTCGATCGTCGGTATCCCCATACCTTGTTCAATCTCGTTACCGGCAAGTCTCTTTACTCGTTCCGTAATACATCATCCCGTGACTAACTCCTTAGTCACATTGAGCTCATAATGATGATGTCTTACCGAGTGGGCCCAGAGATACCTCTCCGTCACACGGAGTGACAAATCCCAGTCTCGATTCGTGTACAGACACTTTCGGAGATACCCGTAGCGTACCTTTATAGCCACCCAGTTACGTTGTGACGTTTGGCACACCCAAAGTATTCCTACGGTATCCGGGAGTTACACAATCTCATGGTCTAAGGAAATGACACTTGACATTGAAAAGCTTTAGCAAACGAACTACACGATCTTTGTGCTATGCTTAGGATTGGGTCTTGTCCATCACATCATTCTCCTAATGATGTGATCCCGTTATCAACGACATCCAATGTCCATGGTCATGAAACCGAGACCATCTATTGATCAACGAGCTAGCCAACTAGAGGCTCACTAGGGACACGTTGTGGTCTATGTATTCACACATGTATTACGGTTTCCGGTTAACACAATTATAGCATGAACAATAGACAATTATCATGAACCAGGAAATACAATAATAACCAATTTATTATTGCCTCTAGGGCATATTTCCAACAGTCTCCCACTTGCACTAGAGTCAATAATCTAGTCACATTGTGATGAATCGAACACCCATAGCATTCTGGTGCTGATCATGTTTTGCTCGTGAGAGAGGTTTAGTTAATGGATCTGCGACATTCAGATCCGTATGCACTTTACAAATATCTATGTCTCCCTCCTGAATGTAATCACGGATGGAGTTGAAGCGGCGCTTGATGTGTCTTGTCTTCTTGTGAAACCTGGGCTCCTTCGCAAGGGCAATAGCTCCAGTGTTGTCACAGAGTAGAGTCATCGGGCCCGACGCATTCGGAATCACTCCTAGCTCGGTGATGAACTCCTTCATCCAGACTCCCTCCTTTGCTGCTTCCGAAGCAGCTATGTACTCCGCTTCACATGTAGATGCCGCCACGACGCTTTGCTTGCTGCTGCTCCAACTTACTGCCCCTCCATTCAAAATATACACGTATCCGGTTTGCGACTTGGAGTCGTCCGGATCTGTGTCGAAGCTGGCATCGACGTAACCCTTTACGACGAGCTCTTCGGCACCTCCATAAACGAGAAACATGTCCTTTGTCCTTTTCAGGTACTTCAGGATATTCTTGACCGCTGTCCAGTGTTCCGCTCCGGGATCACTTTGGTACCTCCCTACCAAACTTATGGCAAGGTTCACATCAGGTCTGGTACACAACATGGCATACATGATAGAGCCTATGGCTGAAGCATAGGGGATGGCACTCATCTCTTCTCTATCCTTTGTCGTGGTCGGGCATTGAGTCGTACTCAATCTCACACCTTGCAACACGGGCAAGAACCCCTTCTTGGACTGATCCATATTGAACTTCTTCAATATCTTTTCAAGGTATGTGCTTTGTGAAAGACCAATGAGGCGTTTTGATCTATCTCTATAGATCTTAATACCTAATATGTAAGCAGCTTCTCCAAGGTCCTTCATTGAAAAACACTTATTCAAGTAGGCCTTGATACTTTCCAAGAGTTCTATATTATTTCCCATTATCAGCATGTCATCCACATACAGTATAAGAAATGCTATAGAGCTCCCACTCACTTTCTTGTAAATACAGGGTTCTCCATAAACCTGTACAAACCCAAACGCTTTAATTACCTCATTAAAGCGAATGTTCCAACTCCGAGATGCTTGCCCCAGCCCATAGATGGAGCGCTGGAGCTTGCATACCTTGTTAGCATCTTTAGGATCGACAAAACCTTCCGGCTGCATCATATACAGTTCTTCCTTGAGGAAGCCATTAAGGAATGCCGTTTTGACGTCCATTTGCCAGATCTCATAATCATAAAATGCGGCAACTGCTAACATGATTCGGATAGACTTTAGCATCGCTACGGGTGAGAATGTCTCATCGTAGTCAACTCCTTGAACTTGTCGATAACCCTTAGCGACAAGCCGAGTTTTATAGGCGGTCACATTACCATCTGCGTTAGTCTTCTTCTTAAAGATCCATTTATTTTCAATGGCTCGCTTATCATCAGGCAAGTCCACCAAAGTCCATACTTTGTTCTCATACATGGATCCTATCTCGGATTTCATGGCCTCAAGCCATTTGTCGGAATCCGGGCCCGCCATCGCTTCTTCATAGTTCGAAGGTTCACCGTTGTCCAACAACATGATCTCTAGGACAGGATTGCCGTACCACTCTGGTGCGGAACGTGTCCTAGTGGACCTTCGAATAGCAACTTGATCTGAAGTTTCATGATCATCATTATTAACTTCCTCTCTAGCCGGTGTAGGCTCCACAGAAACAACTTCCTGTGCTGCGCTACTCTCCGGTTCGAGTGGAGGTACAATTACCTCATCAAGTTCTATTTTCCTCCCACTTACTTCTTTCGAGAGAAACTCTTTCTCGAGAAAGGATCCATTCTTGGCAACAAAGACTTTGCCTTCGGATCGTAGGTAGAAGGTATACCCAATAGTCTCTTTGGGATATCCTATGAAGACGCACTTTTCCACTTTGGGTTCGAGCTTCTCAGGTTGAAGTTTCTTCACATAAGCATCGCAACCCCAAACTTTTAGAAACGACAGCTTAGGTTTCTTTCCAAACCATAATTCATACGGTGTCGTCTCAACGGATTTAGACGGTGCCCTATTTAAAGTGAACGCGGTAGTCTCTAATGCATATCCCCAAAATGATAGCGGTAGGTCGGTAAGAGACATCATAGATTGCACCATATCCAATAGAGTGCGATTACGACGTTCAGACACACCATTTCGCTGAGGTGTGCCTGGCGGCGTGAGCTGTGAAACAATTCCACATTTCCTAAGGTGCGTGTCAAACTCGTGACTTAAATATTCTCCGCCACGATCAGATCGTAGGCATTTTATTTTCCTGTCACGTTGATTCTCGACCTCACTCTGAAATTCCTTGAACCTTTCAAAGGTTTCAGACTTGTGTTTCATTAAGTAGACATACCCATATCTGCTCAAGTCATCAGTGAGGGTGAGAACATAACGGTAGCCACCGCGAGCCTCGACACTCATTGGACCGCATACATCGGTATGTATTATCTCCAACAAGTCAGTTGCTCGCTCCATTGTTCCGGAGAACGGAGTTTTGGTCATCTTGCCCATGAGGCATGGTTCGCATGTGTCAAATGATTCGAAATCAAGTGACTCCAAAAGTCCATCAGCATGGAGCTTCTTCATGCGTTTGACACCAATATGGCCAAAACGGCAGTGCCACATGTAAGTGGGACTATCATTATCAACTTTACACTTTTTGGTACTCACACTATGGACATGTGTAACATCACGTTCGAGATTTATCAAAAATAAACCATTGACCAGCGGGGCATGAGCATAGAACATTTCTCTCATATAAATAGAACAACCATTATTCTCGGATTTAAAAGAGTAGCCATCTCGTATCAAGCGAGATCCAGATACAATGTTCATGCTCAAAGCTAGTACTAAATAACAATTATTAAGGTTTAAAACTAATCCCGAAGGTAGATGTAGAGGTAGCGTGCCGACGGCGATCACATCGACCTTGGAACCATTCCCGACGCGCATCGTCATCTCGTCCTTTGCCAACCTTCGCTTATTCCACAGCTCCTGCTTGGAGTTACAAATGTGAGCAACTGCACAGGTATCAAATACCCAGGAGCTACTACGAGCGCTGGTTAGGTACACATCAATAACAAGTATATCACATATACCTTTAACGTTGCCGACCTTCTTATCCGCTAAGTACTTGGGGCAGTTCCGCTTCCAGTGACCGGTACCCTTACAATAGAAACACTCAGTCTCAGGCTTGGGTCCATTCTTGTTCTTCTTCTTCCCGGCAACTTGCTTACCGGGCGCGGCAACAACTTTGCCATCCTTCTTAAAGTTCTTCTTACCCTTGCCTTTCTTGAAACTAGTGGTCTTGTTTACCATCAACACTTGATGCTCCTTTCTGATCTCGACCTCTGCTGATTTCAACATCGAGTACAACTCAGGAATGGACTTCTCCATCCCCTGCATGTTGTAGTTCATCACAAAGCTTTTGTAGCTAGGTGGAAGCGACTGGAGGATTCTGTCAATGACTGAGTCATCCGGGAGATTAACTCCCAGCTGAGTCAAGCGGTTGTGAAGCCCAGACATCTTGAGGATGTGCCCACTAACAGAACTGTTCTCCTCCATCTTACAGCTGAAGAACTTGTCAGAGATGTCATATCTCTCGACTCGGGCATGAGCTTGGAAAACCAGTTTCAGCTCTTGGAACATCTCATATGCTCCGTGTTGCTCAAAACGCTTTTGGAGCCCCGATTCTAAACTGTAAAGCATGCCGCACTGAACAAGGGAGTAATCATCGCAGCGCGACTGCCAAGCGTTCGTAACGTCTTGGTCCGCTGGGAGAATGGGTGGGTCACCTAGCGGTGCATCAAGGACATACAATCTCTTGGAAGCTATGAGGATGATCCTCAAGCCACGGACCCAGTCCGTATAGTTGCTTCCATCATCTTTCAGCTTGGTTTTCTCTAGGAACGCGTTGAAATTGAGGTTGACATTTGCGTTGGCCATTGGATCTACAATATAGATATTAAAGGCAATTTTAGACTAAGTTCATGATAATCGAGTTCACATAATCAAATTATTCAATGAACTCCCACTCAGATAGACATCTCTCTAGTCATCTAAGTGACACATGATCCATGTCAACTAGCCCGTGTCCGATCATCACGTGAGACGGACTAGTCATCCATGGTGAACATCTCCATGTTGATCGTATCTTCTATACGACTCATGTTCGACCTTTCGGTCTTCCGTGTTCCGAGGCCATGTCTGTACATGCTAGGCTCGTCAAGTCAACCTAAGTGTTTCGCGTGTGTAAATCTGGCTTACACCCGTTGTATGCGAACGTTAGAACCTATCACACCCGATCATCACGTGGTGCTTCGGAACAACGATCCTTAGCAACGGTGCACAGTTAGGGTGAACACTTCTCTTGAAATTTTATTGAGAGATCATCTTATTTACTACCGTCGTTTTAAGCAAATAAGATGTAAACATGATAAACATCACATGCAATCAATATAGTGACATGATATGGCCAATATCATCTTGCTCCTATGATCTCCATCTTCGGGGCACCATGATCATCATTGTCACCGGCACGACACCATGATCTCCATCATCATGATCTCCATCATTGTGTCTTCATGAGGTTGTCTCGCCAACTATTACTTCTACTGCTATGGCTAACGCTTAGCAATAAAGTAAAGTAATTACATGGCGTTTGTGATTGACTCGCAGGTCATACAATAAATAAGACAACTCCTATGGCTCCTGCCGGTTGTCATAGTCATCGACATGCAAGTCGTGAACCCTATTACAAGAACATGATCAATCTCATACATCACAATGCATCACATCACATCCTTTTGGCCATATCACATCACACGGCATATGCTGCAAAAACAAGTTAGACGTTCTCTAATTTGTAGTTGCAAGTTTTTACGTGGTTGCTATAGGTTTCTAGCAAGAACGTTTCTTACCTACGTCAAAACCACAACGTGATATGCCAATTGCTATTTACCCTTCATAAGGACCCTTTTCATCGAATCCAATCCGACTAAGGTGGGAGAGACAGACACCCGCTAGCCACCTTATGCAACTAGTGCATGTCAGGCGGTGGAACCGGTCTCACGTAAGCGTACGTGTAAGGTTGGTCCGGGCCGCTTCATCCCACAATACCGTCGAATCAAGATAAGACTAGTAACGGCAAGCATATTAACAAAATCAACGCCCACAACTGCTTTGTGTTCTACTCGTGCATAGATTCTACGCATAGACCTAGCTCATGATGCCACTGTTGGGAGACGTAGTAGTAAATCAAAATTTTCCTACGTTCACCAAGATCTATCTATGGAGAAACCAGCAACGAGAGGGGATATATTGCATCTTCATACCTTTGAAGATCGCTACGCGGAAGCGTTACAAGAACGCGGTTGATGGAGTCGTACTCGCAGCGATTCAGATCGCGGTAGATCCGATCAAGTGCCGAACGGACAGCACCTCCGCGTTCAACAGACGTGCAGCCCGGTGACGTCTCCAACACCTTGATCCAGCAAGGAGGAAGGAGAGGTTGGGGAAGGGCTCCAACAGCAGCACGACGGCGTGGTGGTGGTGGAGTAGCAAGGTATTCCGACAGGGCTTCGCCTAAGCGCTGCGGAGGAGGAAGAAGAGAGGTAGGGCTTCGTCGTGAGAGAGAGAGATCAAATCCTGTTCTCAAAGGGCCAAAACCTCAAGTATATATAGTAGGAGGGAGAGGGAGGGCTGGCTTGGCCCCTCCTCCAAGGAGGAGAGGTTCGGCCGAAGTGGGGGATGAGTCCACCTCCCACAAGGGAGGTGGATCTCCTCCTTTCAAACCCCTTTTGCCCTTATCTCTAGATCCCAGCCGCATGGGCCCTTCTAGGAGGTCTTGGCTGGCCCAATATGGGCTGGCACACCTCCTCTAAAGGCCCACTAAGTCCTTTGGTCGTCACACCCCTCCCGGGGGTCCTCCGGCACCCTCCCGACACTCCCGGTACAATACCGATGAGCCCGAAAACTTTCCGGTGACCAAAACTGGACTTCCTATATATCAATCTTTACCTCCGGACCATTCCGGAGCTCCTCGTGACGTCCGGGATCTCATCCGGGACTCTGAACAACCTTCGGTAATCACGTATACCTTTTCCCTATAACCCTAGCGTCATCGAACCTTAAGTGTGTAGACCCTACGGGTTCGGGAGACACGTAGACATGACCGAGACACCTCTCCGGCCAATAACCAATAGCGGGATCTGGATACCCATGTTGGCTCCCATGTACTCCACGATGATCTCATCGGATGAACCAAGATGTCAGGGATTCAATCAATCCCGTATACAATTCCCTTTGTCTATCGGTATGGTACTTGCCCGAGATTCGATCGTCGGTATCCCCATACCTTGTTCAATCTCGTTACCGGAAAGTCTCTTTACTCGTTCCGTAATACATCATCCCGTGACTAACTCCTTAGTCACATTGAGCTCATAATGATGATGTCTTACCGAGAGGGCCCAGAGATACCTCTCCGTCACACGGAGTGACAAATCCCAGTCTCGATTCGTGTCAACCCAATAGACACTTTCGGAGATACCCGTAGCGTACCTTTATAGCCACCCAGTTACGTTGTGACGTTTGGCACACCCAAAGTATTCCTACGGTATCCGGGAGTTACACAATCTCATGGTCTAAGGAAATGACACTTGACATTGAAAAGCTTTAGCAAACGAACTACACGATCTTTGTGCTATGCTTAGGATTGGGTCTTGTCCATCACATCATTCTCCCAATGATGTGATCCCGTTATCAACGACATCCAATGTCCATGGTCATGAAACCGAGACCATCTATTGATCAACGAGCTAGCCAACTAGAGGCTCACTAGGGACACGTTGTGGTCTATGTATTCACACATGTATTACGGTTTCCGGTTAACACAATTATAGCATGAACAATAGACAATTATCATGAACCAGGAAATACAATAATAACCAATTTATTATTGCCTCTAGGGCATATTTCCAACAGCTACGCCACTAGGTCTTGCGATGGGCCCTCTTATAGGTCTGGAAGCGTGGTGGCAGGTGCAAGCACCCGGCACGCGGCTCCATAGTGTGACCCCCCCTCACGGACATCGCTGCCGCCATCGCACGGCGGGGGAAATGGCCACGTCTGGCAGACACGGAGAGAATCTTGCGGTGTGTTGGGGCCGGACCTTGATCGGAAGTGTGCCTATAGGCTGGAGTATCACAACCAGGTGAAAAGATCCATCGGTCAAACCATGTATGGCGAAAGTAAAAGGCCTAGATCCGTCAATCAAATGTGCCGAGGTTAGACGGGACGCTATACTTGGGGGGTAGCTATGCCACCAGGTCTTGTGTTGGGATTTCTTACAGGTCTGGAAGCATGGAGGCAGGTGCAAGCACGAGGCACGCGGCTCCGGGGTGTGACCCCTCACATGGACGTCGCTGCCACCGTCTCATGAAGGGGGGGGGAATGGCCACGTCGGGCAGACACGGAGGGAATCTTGTGGTGGTTTGGGCCCGGACCTTGATCGGAAGTGTGCCTATGGGCTGGACTATCACAACCAGGTCTTGCGCTGGCTCCTCTTACATATCTGGAAGCATGGTGGCAGGTGCAAGCACCCAGCACGCGGCTCCGGGGTGTGACCCCCCACACGGACGTCGCTGCCATCATCACATGGAGGGGGGAAATGACCACATCGGGCAAAGACAGAGGGAATCTTCCGGTGGGTTGGGCCCGGATCATGTTTGGGGGTGTAGCTATGGGTTGGCCCATGACAACCAGGTGAATAGGTCCATCGGTCAAACCCTGTCCGACGAAAGTCAAAGGCGTAGATCTGCCGGTCAACTGTGATAGGGTTAGACTAGACGGTGTACTTGGGGGGGTAGCTACGCCACCAAGTCTTGCACTGGGCCCTCTTATAGGTCTGGAAGCGTGGTGGCAGGTGCAAGCACCCGGCACACGGC
This sequence comes from Hordeum marinum, assembly GCA_022496015.1. Taxonomy (NCBI): domain Eukaryota; kingdom Viridiplantae; phylum Streptophyta; class Magnoliopsida; order Poales; family Poaceae; genus Hordeum; species Hordeum marinum. The sequence goes on from CM039677.1 coordinate 60,486,765, forward strand.
TCCATAGTGTGACCCCCCCTCACGGACGTCTCTGCCGCCGTCGCACGGAGGGGGGAAACAGCCACATATGGCAGACACGGAGAGAATCTTGCGGTGTGTTGGGGTTGTACCTTGATCGGAAGTGTGCCTATAGGCTGGAGTATCACAACCAGGTGAAAAGATCCATCGGTCAAACCATGTATGGCGAAAGTAAAAGGCCTAGATCGGTCGGTCAACTATGCCACGGTTAGACGGGACCCTGTACTTGGGGGGTAGCTATGCCACCAGGTGTTGCACTGGGCCCGCTTGCACGTTTGGAAGCATGGTGGCTGGTGCAAGCACCAGGTACACGGCTCCGGGGTGTGACCCCTCACACGGACGTAGCTGTCGCCGTCTCACGGAGGGGGGAAACGGCCATGTCGGGCAGATACGGAGAGAATCTTGTGGTTGGTTGGGTCCGGACCTTGATCAGAAGTGTGCCTATGGGCTGGACTATCACAACCAGGTGAAAAGATCCATCAGTCAAACCCCGTCCGGCGAAAGTCAAAGGCCTAGATCCACCGGTCAACTGTGGCACGGTTAGACGGGACGCTGTACTTGGGGGGGTAGCTATGCCTCTAGGTCTTGCGCTAGGACCTCTTACACATCTGGAAGCATGGTGGCAGGTGCAAGCAGCCGACACGCGCCTCCATGGTGTGACCCCTCTCACACACGTTGCTGATGCCGTCTCACGGAGGGGAAACGGCCATGTCAGGCCGACCCGGAGGGAATCTTGCGGTGGGTTGGTCCCGGACCGTGTTCGGGGGTGCAGCTATGGGCTGCCTATGACAACCAGGTGAAAAGGTCCATCGGTCAAACCCTGTCCGGTAAAAGTCAAAGGCATAGATCCACTAGTCAACTATGATAGGGTTAGACGGGACGATGTACTTGGGGGGTAGCTACGCCAATAGGTCTTGCGTTGGGCCCTCTTATAGGTTTGGAAGCATGATGGCAGGTGCAAGCACCCGGCACGTGGCTCCGTAGTGTGACCCCCCCTCTCACGGACGTCGCTGCTACCATCGCACGGAGGGGGGAAACGGCCACGTCTGGCAGACACGGAGAGAATCTTGCGGTGTGTTGGGACCGGACCTTGATCGGAAGTGTGCCTATAGGCTGGAGTATCACAACCAGGTGAAAAGATCCATCGGTCAAACCATGTATGGCGAAAGTAAAAGGCCTAGATCCGTCGGTCAACTATGTCGAGGTTAGACGGGACACTGTAATTGGGGGGTAGCTATGCCACCAGGTCTTGCGCTAGGCCCTCTTACAGGTCTGGAAGCATGGTGACAGGTGCAAGCACCAGGCACGTGGCTCTGGGGTGTGACCCCTCACACGGACGTCGCTGTCGCCATCTCATGAAGGGGGGAAACGGCCACGTCGGGGAGACACAGAGGGAATCTTGCGGTGGGTTGGGCCCGGACCTTGATCGGAAGTGTGCCTACGGGCTGGACTATCACAACCAGGTCTTGTGCTGGCCCCTCTTACATATCTGGAAGCATGGTGGCAGGTGCAAGCACCCCGCACGCGGCTCCAGGGTGTGACACCCCTCACGGACGTCGCTGCCGTCATTGCATGGAGGGGGGAAATGACCACATCGGGCAAACACAGAGGGAATCTTGTGGTGGGTTGGGCTCGGACCGTGTTCGGGGGTGTAGCTATGGGCTGGCCTATGACAACCAGGTGAAAAGGTCCGTCGGTCAACCCCTGTCATGGATTTATCATGGCAGATGTCCGGGTGAACAGACTTGGATTCGAGGCCATCGCTAATGTGATGGACTCAAAGGGGTTAATTGGGACGAAGGACACGGGTTTACCCAGGTTTGGCCCCTCAATTCGAGGTAATAGCCTACGTCCTACTTGCGCTTGTATTGCTTGTTGTATCGATTACAAGGGAGCTAAAGCTTGACCTAGTTCTCGATCACCTGATCTCTAAGTCGCCCCGGGTCTGCCTTTATATAGGAAGTCAGGACCAGGGTCTTACAATTGCTTAACCGAGTCTCATTGTCTCTCCGAGTCTTCCTCTATCTTCTCGTCCAAGCTGTCCCCGAGCGGCTTACACGCCCGGGTCTTCTTCGTCCGGGCCACCTTGTGACCCACACCATGAGCCGCCTATCTTCCTGGGCCGTAGGTTTTACGGCTCACGAGCCATCAATGTGACCCGGGGCCGTAAGGGCGGGTCATATTGCAGGGTTATATCCCCAACATTAGGCCCCAGGTTGAATTGAGCTTGCTCACTTCATCCCTTTCTTTTGCTGTTTGGCGAGTCGCCCTGTGATGACCCGGCGTGACGTCAGGTGGTCCCTACGAAAAAGATCCTATGACGTTCCACAGAATCTTTTATTAAATGGTCAGCCCGAGAATCGAGGCGTCCGCCTGGGTCAAATGGTTTCTGTCGCCTAGATTTTTGCGCCAGCCTTGTCTCCTCTTTAAATAAGACCTATCGCGGGTATAAACTTTTCCTTCTCCCGCTCACCCTTCATCTTCTTCCTCTCGTCATCTCCGCTCCGTCGCTCCTTGCTCCGGCGCCATCTTTGCGTCATCATCAACCAGGCCGCTGCATCAACCTGAATCATGCTAGAGTCTCTTCCGGGTCCGCCGCTCCATCCTCGGTGAGTCCCAACTATCTTCTTTAGATACATCACCGCCGTAGTAGGGTTCATGGAAAAGCTCCACCGCCGTTGCTAAGGCTCCTCCATCGCCACAGTTAGTGCCTTCTGACGCCGTCGACGCCTTTAGTGCGCGTCCTCGCTGTGCCGCCGCGTACGGGGCGGCCGTGCGCAATGCGCAGACCGTTGCGGCTCCGTTTTATTCTTTTCTGTTTCAACTGTTCTTCGCTAGGTCAAAAATTAGATCTCTTTTCCCTGCTTTTATAGATCCGTAATTGTATCGGTAGTTTGCGAAACCTGTTTTCAGGACTTAGCCAATTTTTGCTCCTCCTTTCCTTGTTGACCCGCCAGACCTCTCCGGCTTTCATCAGCTAGACTATGGCGTAGTATTTTAGAGCCCTTAAAATTGTAAGTCGTCACAGATATTTCTTATTCTTAACTCGCCGCATATTTAATTTTGCACAGTCTTTGAGCCGCCGTCATGTCCCGCGCTTCCAACTCATGCAACTGGGTCGGATCTTGCGTCACAAAAGAATACTTAGCGGATTTTGTTGACGCGGGTACTCTTCCTTCCAAGGAGGTCCTTCACTGGCGGGTTCCAGGTGACGAGACTCGGCCCTCTCCCCAACAAGGAGAGGTAGTAGTTTTCTCTGACCATATCGAGCGAGGGTTCGTTCCGCCCGGCTCTAAATTCTTCCGTGACGTTCTCCATTTGTACAAGCTTCACCCCCAAGGCTTGGCCCCCAATTTTGTTTCAAACATATGAAATTTCCAAGTGCTCTGCGAAGCCTACCTGCAAACCAAGCCGTCTGTGGGGTTGTTTCGAGAGTTGTTCTATGCCAACCGCCAAACTGAAATGAAAGGCGGTCTGAGTCTAGAACTTTGCGGTATTTCCATTCGACGATGTAGAGACATCTTTTTTCCGGCTGCGTAGATGCCGAGTCATCCAAAGGATTGGAATAAGACTTGGTTCTATTGCAAGGACACCTCTCCTGAAGATGAGCGCCCATTGCTGGGTTATCGTCCCTCCCGGCTCAGGACAGATTCAGAGCTTCCTGGCCGGCTCTTAGTTTCAGAGCGTGCCAGGTATGAGCCGGCTCATGCCAAGATCAAGGCACTCATGGCCAATGGTTTGACCAGACTGGATTTGATTCGCTGCTGGATTTCATGGCAGATCATGCCCTTAAGCCGTAGAAACCGGCTTATGTGTGAATATGAAGGCAAGTATGACAGCTCCTTGTGCTTCAACAAATCAACCTTGACAGAGGATGACATTACCACTGTCATCTGGAGCCATGTCCATGAAGCCTCCGGCTCATGCAACGCCATTGGCCTAGCGCCTTTCAGCGCCAACAATCCGGCTCCAGATGTAAGTTAATTTCTTCCCATCCGTCTCTTGGATGTTGCTTGTACCTTGCTGATCTATTATTCTTCTCCGGGTTATTTTCGCAGGCCGACTCTGATTTCTGGAAGAAGGAGTACGTCCCTCCTCTGAAGAAGCTCAAGAAGAAGGCCCCAGCCAAGAAGCCAAAGAAAGACACCCCTCGAGAGGAGTGGTTTGACCCGCCACAGTCATCCAGCTCAGAGGTAATTTTTTATTTGTTTTGCTTGATTCTTTGCCTACCTGTTTGCTCCAGATCTTCACCCATCACCCTTTTTTGAGGGCTCTTTTGCGGCTCTAACGAACGGCAATTGGGATTTTGACAACCTCCAGATCAAGGCCCTAGAAGAGCCGGCACAGGATGACCCGCCAGCTAACTAGTTCCTGCTGTAAGATCTTGTATCAGCTTAAGCCGCCGTGTGACGGCTGAAAAAACTTTGTCTAAATTTTTGATCTCCTCTGGGAGTGTAACAGCTAGATGAAAACTTGTCTGAAATTTGTCTTATAAGATGATCCGGCTGTTGGTCTGCCATTTGTATTTGTATGCTTTGAGTTACTTACACTTGCTTTGTCGTCATATAAGACACCTGCAGCCAAGATTAGGTAAGCCACACCCGGAGGTGGTGACTCCCTCTTTGATAATTATGGCCAATCTGGTTAGCCGGAAATGGCATAAAGCCTGGCCGATAAGGCATTTTTAGAAGATACACCCGAAGGTAACAATATGGCGTAAACGCCGGCGGATAAACATTAGAAGTTGTACCCGAAGGTAAGAAGCCGCCCTCGCCGCGGCTAATTTTTCCTTAGCCGGATTTTTATGAGAACAGTTAATAGGTGGTAGAAGCTGTACCCGAAGGTAAGAAGCCGCTATTCACCGCAGCTAAGTTACCTTAGTTGTGTTTACGTGGCCTTAGGCTGGCTAATAGGCATTAGAAGCTTTACCCGGAGGCAGAAAGCTGCCGTTCGCGGGTCATGAGATGTTAGCTACCCGTCGGTAAAAAACCTCTCATAACCGCGGCTAAGCTGGTTAGCCGGAGATGGCATAAAGCCGGCTGATAGGGTGTTAGAAGCGATACCCATCAGTAAGAAGCCCCCTCAGCAATTACAGCGAAACCCGCCGGCGGATAGGCGTTAGAAGCTGCACCCGAAGGCGAGAAGCCGCCCTCGCCATGACTAATTACCTTAGTTGGTTTTACATATTTTTGTGGCAAAATGCCAGCTTAATAGGTGTCTACCACCGTTCAGCAATACGACGCAAAGCACCGGTGGATAGGCGTTAGAAGCTGCACCCGAAGGCGAGAAGCCGCCCTCGCCGTGACTCATTGTTCTGAGCCGGATTTTGTGGCATAACGCCTGGCTAATAGGCATCTACTGCCGTTTGATGACCTTAGTTGAGGCATCAACCGGAATATTACTTAATCTTCTCTTGTACGAGGATGCATGAAATAGCAGAGGATTCCTTGTTTATTCATATAACTTTGGTATGTACAATGATAGTGTACAACGGTAGATCTTTACACCCTTAGGTGAAATAGGGCCGGACATGCACGATGTTCCATGGCCGATGGGTCTCCTAACCCGCCATATCTGAGTCATCTCGGACATCGATGAGGTGATACGACCCATTGTTGAGATTTCTGCTGACCGCAAAAGGTCCTTCCCATGGAGGTGACAGCTTATGCATATTTTTCTGGTCCTGAATCAGCCGGAGCACCAAGTCGCCCTCCTGGAAAGTCTGGGTCTTGACCCTGTGGCTGTGATAGCGGCGCAGGTCTTGTTGATAAATTCCCGATTGGGCTGCTGCTAACTCTCGCGCCTCTTCTGAAGCATTCAATGCATCTCGGCGTGCCGTCTCATTGTCCGTCTCAATGTAAGCCGCTACACTTGGCGAGTCATGCCGGATGTCGCTGGGTAAGACGGCCTCAGTGCCGTACACCATGAAGAAGGGCGTGAAACCCGTGGACCTGTTAGGGGTGGTTCTGATGCTCCATAAGACGGAAGGTAATTCTTCGACCCAACACCCGGGCGTTCGCTGCAAAGGAACCATAAGTCACGGATTAATTCCTCTTAAAATTTCCTGATTGGCGCGCTTCACCTTACCGTTGGATTGTGGATGTGCCATGGTTGATATATCAAGCCGGATATGTTCTTCATCACAGAATTTCTTCATAGCCCTCTTGGATAGATTTGCACCATTATCAGTGATGATGTTGTGCGGGTAACCAAACCGGTAAATTAGCTTTTTTGATAAACAGAACTGCTGTAGCTGTATCACATTTGCTAACCGGCTCTGCCTCTACCCACTTGGTAAATTTATCAAGCGCCACGAGGAGGTGCATTTTTTTTCCTTGGACCTCTTGAAAGGCCCGAGCATGTCCAGCCCCCAGACCGCAAACGGCCAAGTGATTGGTATCATCCTTAATTCTTGAGCCGGAACATGAGCACGCCGGCTAAATTTCTGACAGCCATCGCATTTACGGACTAAGTCCTCTGCATCTTTGTGAGCCGTCAACCAGAAGAACCCGTGCCGGAAAGCCTTGGCCACCAAAGATTTTGAGCCGGCATGGTGCCCACAATCTCCAGCGTGGATCTCACTCAACATCTGCTGGCCCTCCTCCGGTGAAACACAACGTTGGAAAACCCCTGTTACACTGCATTTATGCAACTCACCGATAATTATCGTCATGGACTTAGAATGGCGGGTGATCTTTCTAGCCAGATCTTTATCCTCTGGTAACTCGCCCTGGGTTAAATAGTCTAAATAAGGAATAGTCCAATCTGGGATAACATGTAGAGCCGCCACCAATTCTGCCTCCGGGTCAGGAATAGCCAAATCCTCCTCTCAAGGTATTTTGACAGTCGGATGATATAAGACATCCAGAAAGACATTAGGTGGCACCGTCTTTCCTTGGGAACCTAGCCGTGATAAAGCATCAGCCGCCTCGTTCTTGCGACGATTAATGTGATCTACCTGATACCCTTTGAAGTGACCCGCAATAATATCAACCGCCTGCCTATAAGCCGACATCCGTAGGTCTTTGGAGTCCCAAGTGTCAAAAACCTGCTGAGCTACTAGATCTGAGTCGCCCAAACACCTGACCCGGCTCAAATTCATCTCTTTGGCTAAACTAAGACCATGAAGCAAAGCCTCATACTCAGTCGCATTGTTAGTGCAAGGGAACATCAGCCGGAGCACATAACAAAACTTGTCACCCTTTGGGGATGTCAGGACAACCCCTGCTCCGGACCCCTCTAACTGCTTGGATCCATCAAAGTGTATAGTCCAGTATGTACTATCTGGCTTTTCTTTGGGAGCTTGGCACTCTGTCCACTCATTGATGAAATCCACCAAAGCTTGGGATTTGATCGCTGTGCGAGGAACATACTATACATTAAGAGGTCCTAGCTCTAAGGCCCATTTGGCAATCCTCCCTGTGGCTTCTCTGTTCTGGATAATATCTCCCAACGGAGCAGAACTGACCACAGTTACCTGGTGCCCTAGAAAGTAGTGTTTTAACTTGCGATGGGCCATAAAAACCCCGTATACCAGCTTCTGCCAGTGCGGATATCTCTGCTTAGATTCTGTCAGGACCTCACTGATATAATAAATCGGCCTTTGCACGGGATATTCCTTCCCAGCCTCCTTGCGCTCGACTACAATTACGATGCTGACGGCCCTGTTGTTAGCCGCCACATAAAGGAGCAACGATTCTTTCTCAGCCGGAGCGTCTAATACTGGCGGCTCAATGAGCTGTTTCCTAAGCGCCTCAAGTGCTTCACCCACCGCCTTGCTCCAAGAAAACTTGTCTGTTTTTTTTCATCATCTGATATAAAGGGATAGCTTTCTCTCCAAGACGGCTTATGAACTGGCTCAACGCAGTAATCCGCCCTGCTAAGCGTTGAACGTCGTAAATGCAAGTCGGCTCTCTTAGAGAAGTAATAGCTTTGATTTTGTCCGGTTTAGCCTCGATGCCACGCTCAGAGACCAAGAAACCCAAAAGCTTCCCTACTGGAACACCAAAGACACACGTGGTCGGGTTAAGCATCATCTTGTAGACCCGGAGATTGTCAAAGGTTTCCCTTAGATCCTCCAAAAGAGTCTCCTTCTTTCTGGATTTGACCACGATGTCATCTACATAAGCATGAACATTACGGCCAATTTGACTGTGAAGGCAGTTCTGCACACATCGTTGATAAGTTGCCTGGGCACTCTTGAGCCCGAAAGGCATAGAGACATAACAGAACGCCCCAAAGGGTGTAATAAACGATGTCTTCTCCTGGTCTTTCACTGCCGTCTTGATCTGATGATAACTTGAGTAAGCATCCAGGAAGCATAAACTTTCACATCCGGATGTAGCATCAATGATCTGATCAATTCGAGGGAGGGCAAAAGGATCAGCCGGACAAGCCTTGTTAAGGTCCGTACAGTCCACACACATACGCCAGGTGTCGTTCTTTTTGAGCACCAGCACTGGGTTAGCCAACCATTCTGGGTGAAAAACTTCAACAATAAAGCCAGCAGCCAAGAGCCAGGCAACTTCATCCCCAATAGCCTTGCGCCTCTCCTCATTGAACTGCCGCAGGAACTGTTTGATCAGTTTAAACTTTGGATCCACATTAAGGTTGTGCTCAGCGAATTCTCTCGGTACACCCGGCATGTCAGAAGGTTTCCATGCAAAGATGTCCCAGTTCTCATGGATGAATTCGATGAGCACGCTTTCCTATTTGGGATCCATATGAGCTCCAATGATGAACTGCTTAGATGAGTTGCCCGGATTGAAATCTACTGCCTTGGTATCATCCGCTGAAAATTTCAGGGGCGGCTCAACCTCCGTGGTGGGCTTTTTCAGGGGGTTCATCTCCTCCGGATTAACATTCTCCTTATAAAACTTAAGCTCCTCCTGAGCGCAACTGGACTCTGCGTAAGCTGCATCCCCTTCTTCACACTCAATAGCCGTGTTTCGGTTACCATGAACGGTGATGGTACCATTTAAGCTGGGCATCTTGAGCTGCAAGTAAACATAGCAGGGTCGAACCATGAACTTAGCATAAGCCGGCCGTCCAAACAAGGCATGATAAGGGCTCTTGATCTTCACCACCTCAAACCATAAGGACTCCACTCTGTAGTTGTATTCATCGCCAAAAGCTACTTCCAAAGAAATCCTGCCCACTGGATGCGCCGACTTACCCGACACCACACCATGGAAAACAGTGGATGAAGGTTTTAAGTCCTTGTCGAGCAACTTCATCAGCCGGAAGGTGTCATAACAAAGGATGCTTATGCTGCTGCCACCATCCATGAGCACCTTGTTCAACATATATCCACCCACTTGGGGGGCCACAACAAAAGCCAGCCGCCCCGGGTCATCAACGCATGGTGGGTGATCTTCACGGCTCCATGTTATGTCATATTCAGAACACTTTAGATATTGTGGAAGAGCAGGCGTAACCGCATTGACTGCCCGTTTACGTAACTTCTGGTCCTGTCTATTGAGGCTAGTCGTGAAGACGTGGTATTGCCCGGAGCTGAGCTGCTTCGGATTACTCTGAAAGCCGGACTGATTCCGTTGTTGCTGCTCTTGTTGATTATTATTACCAGTATGCAGCTACTGTCCCCCGTGATTATCCTGACCCGGATTACTGGATGCCGAACCGCCAGAGCCAAAACTGTCTCCTGACCCGCCAGAACCAAATCCAGCTCCTAACCCGTCACGTCCTGGGCCGCCTGGCGGGCCACCCCCGCGATGGTTAGGCTGTGTGACATATCGCTTGAACCTCTGCATAAAAGAATAACTCTCCCATGTATGATTTGCCGGTCTATCAGGCAAATTGTGATTCGGGCAAGGTCGCTTAAGCATCTCTTCCATGTTCGAGGAAAAATTATCTCTGCTCGAGGGCGGCCCAAACCTCCTGTTGCCCTTGGGGTGATTTTGCTGGGCATTTGTGTTGGCCACCAGCTCTGACCCGCCCTCTGGATTTTTACGTTTACTCCGGTTACCATTGTTCACTGTGCCCTTGCCTTGGTTGCCCTTCTTGGCTTGACTAGCCTTTTCCTCATCAGAACACGAATCCTTCGTGCTGTCTGAGTCGGCATACTTCGTGAGAGCCGTCATGAGCTCTCCCATGTCCTAACACGTGCGCTTGAGCCGGCCAAGTTTGTGCTTTAAAGGAACAAAATGGCAATTCCTTTCTAAAATCAACACCGCTTGAGCCGTCGTGACCGGCTCTGATGAGTGGATAATTGTCGAGACCCGCCATACCCAATGATGAGCCGACTCGCTTTCCTGTTGGACATAGTGATCAAGATCCACAATGGTCATAGGCTGCTTGCAAGTCCCTTGAAAGTTTTTGATGAACCGAGCCCTGAGCTCCTCCCATGAATTGATGGTATTAGGTGGCAACCCTTTTAACCATGTACGAGCCGGGCCTTCAAGCATCATGATGAAGTCTTTCGGCAACCGCTCGCTCCGGAGAGCCGGATATAGACACGGTAGCCCCGTGTCCTGGGGATTACACCTACCTCTATGGAAACGGAAGACCCGGGCTCTTGGAAAGCCGGCCTAGCTAGCGCCTCTTGCGGACTTCATGCAGGGTCTACACGTGCCTGTGTATCTCTTTGTGGTCGGTGACCCGTTGGAATTTCTCTGGGATGATTACTGCTGGAACCTGCTGGTGACTTGTACCGCCGGCTAAAGCTACGGCTGGGAAGAGGGGTTGAATGGACGCAGCTTCGGCTGTGAGCGTACCTCTCTTGCTGGGCCATGGCCGTCTGCAAGTACCTGATGGAGTTCCGCACATCCTCCGCAAAGGGTGCTTCATCCGAGATAGGGATCGTCTCAAGCCGGGCGGTAGCTGCTACCATGTTCTCGGCCGGGTTAGAATAATGACCCGCCGGTGTTGGAAAGCCCCTAGGTGAAGTTGGGTTATGTTGGGCCGGATGAGTCGCTGGCCGCTCCGTTGTGCGGCTGTCGGGCGCGCCCGCGGCTCGCCCTGCGCCAGGGTTATTAAAGCGGTTCCTTGCTTCATAACGCTCGGGTAGACGGGACTGATGCCTCCTCCTATGTACTGCCGCTGTTGACATTTGCTCCAGCCCTAGACGGAAAGCATCTGTCTTGGTACGTTCTGCTTCTTCTTCCATCTAGACCTTCAGCTCAGCTATCCTTTGTCGTTCCTCTACCATCCGGCCCTTGATCCGTGCAACCTCTATATTCTGAGCTGCTTGATTATCTGGTGTCACTTCAGTGGCCATGAGAGCCACTAGTTCATCCATCAGCTCCACAAGAACTTGAGCCGGCGGCGGCTGGCTATCACCCGAAGCGGCGGCTCCCGCGGCTGTACTACCAGCGGCTGGGGCTGATCCTGCCATGAACACCGCTGCACGAACCGGAGGTTTTAAAGCATCCGACTCAAAACCATCCGACTCAGAGTATGCATTGTCACAGCCCCCGAGGACACCGTTGCAAAGCTGGTACATTGATTCTGTTTCTCCTCTTGAAGATTCATCTTCTAAATAGATAAGGGTTTCCTGTGACTCGGAATCTTCCAGATCCCTACCTTGCGTGAAGCCTACGAAGACATGCTTCTAACCCGGATTGGCACAAATAGGCCACACGTTACTTGCAGACCGGAGACGCCGAGCCGGCTCGATAATGTTGGTGCAGATGTCCGGCCCGGGTGTAGATCCATCAGCCTTTCCGATGAAGACATGGATCCCGCTGAATGGGACCCGGAATCCATACTCCACGGACTAAGCATCAAGCCCCCAGCCGGCGTCGTCGATGTAGAACCGGCCACAGTGACTCTTGCTCATCCTTCCGACCACGTATCCCTCGAGCCCTGTGAGAGAGCCCTTTGAGAACTCAACACCACCAAGCGCAGGCCCCACGGTGGGCGCCAACTATCGTGGATTTATCACGGCAGATGTCCAGGTGAACGGACTTGGATTCGAGGCCATCGCTAATGTGATGGACTCAAAGGGGTTAATTGGGACGAAGGACACGGGTTTACCCAGGTTCGTCCCCTCAAGTCGAGGTAATAGCCTACGTCCTTCTTGCGCTTGTATTGCTTGTTGTATCGATTACAAGGGAGCTAAAGCTTGACCTAGTTCTCAATCACCTGATCTCTAAGTCGCCCCGGGATTGCCTTTATATAGGAGGTCAGGACCATCGTCTTACAATTGCTTAACCGAGTCTCATTGTCTCTCCGAGTCTTCCTCTATCTTATCGTCCAAGCTGTCCCCGAGCGTCTTACACGCCCGGGTCTTCTCCGTCCGGGCCACCTTGCGACCCACACCATGAGCCACCTATCTTCTTGGGCATAGGTTTTACGGCTCACCCTTGGGCCGGCTCACGAGCCATCAATGTGACCCGGGCCCATAAGGGCGGGTCATATTGCGGGGTTATATCCCCAACAAACCAAGTCCGGCAAAAGTCAAAGGCGTAGATCCGCCGTTCAACTGTGATAGGGTTAGACTGGACGGTGTACTTGGGGGGTAGCTACTTCACCAGGTCTTGCGCTAGGCCCTCTTATAGGTCTGGAAGCGTGGTGGCAGGTGCAAGCACCCGGCACGCGGCTCCGTAGTGTGACCCCCCCCCTCACGGATGTCGCTGCCTTCGTCGCACGGAGGGGGGAAATGGCCACGTCTAGCAGACACGAAGAGAATCTTGTGGTGTGTTGGGGCCGGACCTTGATCGGAAGTGTGCCTATAGGTTGGAGTATCACAACCAGGTGAAAAGATCCATCGGTCAAACCATGTATGGCGAAAGTAAAAGGCCTAGATCCGTCGGTCAACTGTGCCACGGTTAGACGAGGACGCTGTACTTGGGGGGTAGCTATGCCGCCAGGTGTTTCACCGGGCCCGCTTACACGTTTGGAAACATGGTGGCAGGTGCAAGCATTAGGCCCACGGCTCCGGGGTGTGACCCCTCACACGGACGTCGCTACCGCCGTCTCACGAAGGGGGAAAACGTCCACATCGAGCAGACATGGAGGGAATCTTGCGGTGGGTTGGGCCTGGACCTTTATCGGAAGTGTGCCTATGGGCTGGACTATCACAACCAGGTGAAAAGATCAATCAGTCAAACCCCGTCCGTTGAAAGTCAAAGGCCTAGATCCGCTGGTCAACTGTGGCATGGTTAGACGGGACGGTGTACTTGGGGGGCGGGGGGGTAGCTATGCCTCCAGGTCTTGTGCTAGGCCCTCTTACACGTCTGGAAGCATGGTGGCAGGTGCAAGCACCTGACACGCGCCTTCGTGGTGTGACCGCCTCACAAACGTCGCTGATGCCGTCTCACGGAGGGGAAACGGCCACGTCGGGCCGACACGGAGGGAATCTTGCAGTGGGTCGGGCTCAGACCGTGTTCAGGGGTGTAGCTATGGGCTGGACTATGACAACCAGGTGAAAAGTGTTGGAAATATGCCCTAGAGGCAATAATAAAATGGTTATTATTGTATTTCCTTGTTCATGATAATTGTCTATTGTTCATGCTATAATTGTGTTAACCGGAAACCATAATACATGTGTGAATACATAGACCACAACATGTCCCTAGTGAGCCTCTAGTTGACTAGCTCGTTGATCAATAGATGGTCACGGTTTCATGGCCATGGACATTGGATGTCGTTGATAACGGGATCACATCATTAGGAGAATGATGTGATGGACAAGACCCAATCCTAAGCATAGCACAAAGATCGTGTAGTTCGTTTGCTAAAGCTTTTCAATGTCAAGTGTCATTTCCTTAGACCATGAGATTGTGTAACTCCCGGATACCGTAGGAATACTTTGGGTGTGCCAAACGTCACAACGTAACTGGGTGGCTATAAAGGTACGCTACGGGTATCTCCGAAAGTATCTGTTGGGTTGGCACGAATCGAGACTGGGATTTGTCACTCCGTGTGACGGAGAGGTATCTCTGGGCCCACTCGGTAAGACATCATCATAATGAGCTCAATGTGACTAAGGAGTTAGCCACGGGATGATGTATTACGGAACGAGTAAAGAGACTTGCCAGTAACGAGATTGAACAAGGTATGGGGATACCGACGATCGAATCTCGGGCAAGTATCATACCGATAGACAAAGGGAATTGTATACGGGATTGATTGAATCCTTGACATCGTGGTTCATCCGATGAGATCATCGTGGAGTACGTGGGAGCCAACATGGGTATCCAGATCCCGCTGTTGGTTATTGACCGGAGAGGTGTCTCGGTCATGTCTACGTGTCTCCCGAACCCGTAGGGTCTACACACTTAAGGTTCGATGACGCTAGGGTTATAGGGAAAAGGTATACGTGATTACCGAAGGTTGTTCGGAGTCCCGGATGAGATCCCGGAAGTCACGAGGAGCTCCGGAATGGTCCGGAGGTAAAGATTGATATATAGGAAGTCCAGTTTCGGTCACCGGAAAGTTTTCGGGCTCATCGGTATTGTACCGGGAGTGCCGGGAGGGTGCCGGAGGACCCCCGGGAGGGGTGTGACGACCAGAGGACTTCATGGGCTGTTAGATAAAGTGTGTCAGCCCTTATTGGGCTGGGAAATACTTTTTCTAAAGGCCCATGTGGCTGGAGATAAGGAGATAAGGCAAAAAGGATTTAAAAGGAGGAGATCCACCTCCCTTGTGGGAGGTGGACTCTCCCTTTAATTCGGCCGGCCATCTCCTCTTTGGAGTAGAGGCCAAGCCAGCCCTCCACGTCCCTCCTCCTATATATACTTGAGGTTTTGGATGTTTTGAGATAGTATTTGATCTCTCTCTCTCACGGCGAAGCCCTACCTCTCTTCTTCCTCCTCCGCAGCGCTTAGGCGAAGCCCTGTCGGAATACCTTGCTACTCCACCACCACCACGCCGTCGTGCTGCTGTTGGAGCCCTTCCCCAACCTCTCCTTCCTCCTTGCTGGATCAAGGTGTTGGAGACGTCACCGGGCTGCACGTGTGTTGAACGCGGAGGTGCCGTCCGTTCGGCACTTGATCGGATCTACCGCGATCTGAATCGCTGCGAGTACGACTCCATCAACCGCGTTCTTGTAACGCTTCCGCTTAGCGATCTTCAAAGGTATGAAGATCCACTCTCCCCTTGCTCGTTGCTGGTTTCTCCATAGATGGATCTTGGTGAACGCGTAGGAAATTTTTTGATTTACTACTACGTCTCCCAACAGTGGCATCATGAGCTAGGTCTATGCGTAGAATCTATGCACGAGTAGAACACAAAGTAGTTGTGGGCGTCGATTTTGTTAATATGCTTGCCGTTACTAGTCTTATCTTGATTCGACGGTATTGTGGGATGAAGCGGCCCGGACCAACCTTACACGTACGCTTACGTGAGACCGGTTCCACCGCCTGACATGCACTAGTTGCATAAGGTGGCTAGCGGGTGTCTGTCTCTCCCACCTTAGTCGGATTGGATTCGATGAAAAGGGTCCTTATGAAGGGTAAATAGCAATTGGCATATCACGTTGTGGTTTTGACGTAGGTAAGAAACGTTCTTGCTAGAAACCTATAGCAACCACGTAAAAACTTGCAACTACAAATTAGAGGACGTCTAACTTGTTTTTGCAGCATATGCCGTGTGATGTGATATGGCCAAAAGGATGTGATGTGATGCATTGTGATGTATGAGATTGATCATGTTCTTGTAATAGGGTTCACGACTTGCATGTCGATGACTATGACAACCGGCAGGAGCCATAGGAGTTGTCTTATATTATTGTATGACCTGCGTGTCAATCATAAACGCCATGTAATTACTTTACTTTATTGCTAAACGTTAGCTGTAGTAGTAGAAGTAATAGTTGGCGAGACAACTTCATGAAGACACAATGATGGAGATCATGATGATGGAGATCATGGTGTCGTGCCGGTGACAGTGATGATCATGGTGCCCCGAAGATGGAGATCGAAGGAGCAAGATGATATTGGCCATATCATGTCACTATATTGATTGCATGTGATGTTTATCATGTTTACATCTTATTTGCATAGAACGACGGTAGTAAATAAGATGATCTCTCAATAAAATTTCAAGAAAGGTGTTCACCCTAACTGTGCACCGTTGCTAAGGATCGTCGTTCCGAAGCACCACGTGATCA
Source organism: Hordeum marinum (assembly GCA_022496015.1). NCBI lineage: Eukaryota > Viridiplantae > Streptophyta > Magnoliopsida > Poales > Poaceae > Hordeum > Hordeum marinum. The sequence continues at coordinate 60,502,855 of CM039677.1, forward strand.
TCGGGTGTGATAGGTTCTAACGTTCGCATACAACGGGTGTAAGCCAGATTTACACATGCAAAACACTTAGGTTGACTTGACGAGCCTAGCATGTACAGACATGGCCTCGGAACACGGAAGACCGAAAGGTCGAACATGAGTCGTATAGAAGATACGATCAACATAGAGATGTTCACCATGGATGACTAGTCCGTCTCACGTGATGATCGGACACGGGCTAGTTGACATGGATCATGTATCACTTGGAAGACTAGAGAGATGTCTATCTAAGTGGGAGTTCATTAATAATTTGATTAAATGAACTTAATTATCATGAACTTAGTCTAAAAATGTCCTTGCAAATTATGTCGTAGATAGCTCGCGCTGTAGCTCCCCAGTTTTATTGATACAATCCTAGAGAAAAGTAAGTTGAAAGTTGATGGTAGCAATAATGCGGACTGGGTCCGTGATCTGAGGATTGTCCTCATTGCTGCATAGAAAGCTTATGTTTTTTATGTACCGCTAACTGCATCACTCCCTCAAGCGTTGTCTGTAGATGTTGTGAACATATGACAGGCACTTTTTGATGACTACGTGATAGTTCAGTGCGTCATGCATTACGGCTTAGAATTGAGGCTTCAAAATGTTTTGAACGTCACAGAACATATGAGATGTTCTAGGAGCTGAGATTGTGATCTCAAGCTCGTGCCTATGTTGAGAGGTATGAGACCTCCAACAAGATTCTTTGCCTGCAAGATAAAGGAGAATAGCTTAATCGGTGAGCGTGTTCTCAGATTGTCTGGGTGCTACAATCACTTGAATCAAGTGGGAGTTAATCTTCCAGATGAGATAGTGATTAATGCAGTTCTCCAAGTCACTGCCACCAAGCTACTAGAGCTTCGTGATGAACTATAACATGCCAGGGATGGATATGATGATCCCTGAGTTGTTCGTGATGTTTGACACCACGAAGGTAGAAATCAATAAGGAGCATCAAGTGTTGATGGTTAAGTGAAAACCACTAGTTTCAAAAGGGGCAAGGGCAAGAAGGGAAAAACTTCAGGAATGGCAAGCCAGTTGTTGCTCTAGTGAAGAAACCCAAGGTTGAGCCCGAACCCGAGACTAAGTGCTTCTGTTATGAGGAGAATGTTCGCTGAAGCGGAAAAACCCTAGATGATTGGTAGATAAGAAGGCTGGTAATGTCAATGGAAGTATATTTGATATACGTGTTAGTGATGTGTACCTTGCTGGTACTCCTAGTAGCACCTGGGTATTAGATACCGGTTCGGTTGCTAAGTGTTAGCAACTCGAAATAAAAGCTACGGAGTAAATGGAGACTAGCTAGGTGAAAGGTGACGATGTGTGTTGGAAGTATTTCCAAGATTGATGTGATCACCATCGCACGCTCTCTCTACCTTCAGGATTTGTGATAAACCTAAATAAATGTTATTTGGTGTTTGCGTTGAGCATGAACGTGATTAGATCATGATAAGTGCGATACGGTTATTCATATAAGTTAGAGAATAATGGTTATTCTGTTTACATGGATAATGCCTTCAATGGTCATGCACCCACTCGAAATGGTTTATCGAATCATGATCGTAGTAGTACACATATTCATAACATTGGTACCAAAAGATACAAAGTTAATAATGATAGTACCACATGCTTGTGGCACTGCCACGTAATGTCATATTGGTATAAATCGCATGAAGAAACTCCATGATGATGGATGTTTGTTGACTCACTCGATTTCGAATCGGTTGAGACATGCGAGCCATGCCTCTTGGGCAAGATGACTGAGACCCCGTCATCCAATATGATGGAGCGGGCAAGTGGCTTATTGGAATTAATACATGTTGATGTATGTGGTCCAATGAGTGTTGAAACACACAGTGGATATCGTTGCTTTTCTTTACCTTCACTGATGATTTGAGTAAATATGGGGATATTTACTTAATGAAACACGAATCTGAAATGTTTGAAAGGTTCAAGGAGTTTCAGAGTGAAGTTAAAGATCATCGTGACAAGAAGATAAATGTCTATGATATGATCATGGAGGTGAATATCTAAGTTACGAGTTTGGTATGCAATTTTAGACAATGTGGAAATTGTTTCATAGCTCACGCCTCCTAGAACACCATAGTGTGATGGTGTGTTCGAACGTCGTAGTCGTGCTCTATTGGATATAGTGAGTACTATGATGTCTCTTATCGTTTTACCACTATCGTTATGGGGTTATGCATTAAAGACAAATCCATTCACTTTAACAGGGCACCATCTAAGTCTGTTGAGATGACACCGTGAGAATTATGGTTTGATAGAAGCCTAAGCTGTCATTTCTTAATGTTTGGGGCTGCGACGCTTATGTGAAAATGGGTTTTTCACCTAGCGAGCTCGAACCCAAAGCAGACAAATGCATCTTCATAGAATACCCTAATGAGACATTGGGTATACCTTCTATCTCAGATCCAAGCGCAAAAGGTATTTGTAGCTAAGAACGGGTCCTTTCTTGAGAAAGAGTTTCTCTCGAAAGAATTGAGTGGGAGGAAGATAGAACTTGATAAGGTTGTTGAACCTTTGTTTCATCCAGAGAATAGCGCAACACAGAAAGATGTTTCTGTAGAGCCTACTCAGTTGAAAAGGAAGTTAATGATGATGATCATGAAGCTTCGGATCAAGTCACTATCGAACCTCGTAGGTCGACAAGGACGCGTACTGCTCCTGAGTAGTACGACAACCCTGTCTTGGAAATCATGTTGTTGGACAGCGATGAACCTACGAACTATGGAGAAGCGATGGTGGGCCCGGATTCCAACAAATGGCTAGGAGCCATGAAATCCGAGAAAGGATCCATGTATGAAAACCAAGTATGGACTTTGGTAGACTTGCCTGTTGAATGGCGGGTCATTGAGTACAAATGGACCTTTGAGATAAACATAGACGCTAATGGTGAAATGTCACCGTTTATAAAGCTCGACTTGTCGCAAAGAAGTTTCCGCCAAGTTCAAGGAGTTGACTGCAATGAGATTGTCTCATCTGTAGCGATGCTAAAAGTCTATTAAAATTTTGTTAGCAGTTGCTGCATTTTTCGATTATGAAATCTGGCAGATGGATGACAAAACAAGGTTTCCGTAATGGTTTCTGTGAGGAAGAGTTGTATGTGATACAACCAGAAGGTTTTGTCAATCCTAAGGATGCTAATAATATGCAAACTCCAGCGATCCTTCTATGGACTGGAGCACGCATCTCGGAGTTGGAATATATGCTTTGATGAGGTGATCAAAGTGTTTAAGTTTATACAATGTTTATGAGAAACTTGTATTTGCAAGAAAGTGAGTGGGAGCACTATGGAATTTCTTATAAGAATATGTAGTTGACATATTATTGATCGGAAATGATGTACAATTTCTGGAAGAGCATGAAGGGTTGTTTGAAAAGTTTTTTTTTTCAAAGGAAGACCCAGATAAAGCTACTATTTTATTAAGCATCAAGATCTATAGGGATAGATCTATTCGCTTGATAAGTTTTTTCGACGAAGACATACCTTGACAAGTTTTTGAAGGAGTTCAAAATAGATGGGTCAAAGAAGGAGTTCTTGACTGTATTGTAAGGTGTGAAATTGAGTAAGACTCAATACCCGACCACGGCAGAAGATAAAGAAGAGATGAGTGTCATCTCCTATGCTTTAGCCATAGGCTCTATATAGTATGCCATGCTGTGTACCGCACCTGTGTGTGCCTTGCCATGAGTCTGTCAAGGGGTACAAGAGTAATCCAAGAGTGGATCACTAGACAGCGGTCAAAGTTAGCCTTAGTAACTTGAGAACTAAGGAAATATTTCTCGATTATGGAGGTGATAAAGAGTTCATCGTAAAGTGTTACGATGATGCAAGCTTTAAAACCAATCCGGATGACTCTTAGTAGAAATCCAGCTACGTATAGTGGAGCAGCCATTTGGAATAGCTCCAAGTGGAGCGTGGGAGCAGTATCTACAAATATGAAATGGAAAGTTTGCAAAGGTACACACGGATCTGAATGTCGCAGACCCGCTGACTAAAAACCTCTTTCACGAGCAGAACATGAACAAACCCCAGAACTTATTGGGTGTTAATCACATGATGATATGATCACATGGTGATGTAAGTGTTAATCACATGGTGATGTGAACTAGATTATTGACTCTAGTGCAAGTGGGAGACTGTTGGAAATATGCCCTAGAGGCAATAATAAAATGGTTATTATTGTATTTCCTTGTTCATGATAATTGTCTATTGTTCATGCTATAATTGTGTTAACCGGAAACCATAATACATGTGTGAATACATAGACCACAACATGTCCCTAGTGAGCCTCTAGTTGACTAGCTCGTTGATCAATAGATGGTCACGGTTTCATGGCCATGGACATTGGATGTCGTTGATAACGGGATCACATCATTAGGAGAATGATGTGATGGACAAGACCCAATCCTAAGCATAGCACAAAGATCGTGTAGTTCGTTTGCTAAAGCTTTTCAATGTCAAGTGTCATTTCCTTAGACCATGAGATTGTGTAACTCCCGGATACCGTAGGAATACTTTGGGTGTGCCAAACGTCACAACGTAACTGGGTGGCTATAAAGGTACGCTACGGGTATCTCCGAAAGTATCTGTTGGGTTGGCACGAATCGAGACTGGGATTTGTCACTCCGTGTGACGGAGAGGTATCTCTGGGCCCACTCGGTAAGACATCATCATAATGAGCTCAATGTGACTAAGGAGTTAGCCACGGGATGATGTATTACGGAACGAGTAAAGAGACTTGCCAGTAACGAGATTGAACAAGGTATGGGGATACCGACGATCGAATCTCGGGCAAGTATCATACCGATAGACAAAGGGAATTGTATACGGGATTGATTGAATCCTTGACATCGTGGTTCATCCGATGAGATCATCGTGGAGTACGTGGGAGCCAACATGGGTATCCAGATCCCGCTGTTGGTTATTGACCGGAGAGGTGTCTCGGTCATGTCTACGTGTCTCCCGAACCCGTAGGGTCTACACACTTAAGGTTCGATGACGCTAGGGTTATAGGGAAAAGGTATACGTGATTACCGAAGGTTGTTCGGAGTCCAGGATGAGATCCCGGACGTCACGAGGAGCTCCGGAATGGTCCGGAGGTAAAGATTGATATATAGGAAGTCCAGTTTCGGTCACCGGAAAGTTTTCGGGCTCATCGGTATTGTACCGGGAGTGCCGGGAGGGTGCCGGAGGACCCCCGGGAGGGGTGTGACGACCAGAGGACTTCATGGGCTGTTAGATAAAGTGTGTCAGCCCTTATTGGGCTGGGAAATACTTTTGCTAAAGGCCCATGTGGCTGGAGATAAGGAGATAAGGCAAAAAGGATTTAAAAGGAGGAGATCCACCTCCCTTGTGGGAGGTGGACTCTCCCTTTAATTCGGCCGGCCATCTCCTCTTTGGAGTAGAGGCCAAGCCAGCCCTCCACGTCCCTCCTCCTATATATACTTGAGGTTTTGGATGTTTTGAGATAGGATTTGATCTCTCTCTCTCACGGCGAAGCCCTACCTCTCTTCTTCCTCCTCCGCAGCGCTTAGGCGAAGCCCTGTCGGAATACCTTGCTACTCCACCACCACCACGCCGTCGTGCTGCTGTTGGAGCCCTTCCCCAACCTCTCCTTCCTCCTTGCTGGATCAAGGTGTTGGAGACGTCACCGGGCTGCACGTGTGTTGAACGCGGAGGTGCCGTCCGTTCGGCACTTGATCGGATCTACCGCGATCTGAATCGCTGCGAGTACGACTCCATCAACCGCGTTCTTGTAACGCTTCCGCTTAGCGATCTTCAAAGGTATGAAGATCCACTCTCCCCTTGCTCGTTGCTGGTTTCTCCATAGATGGATCTTGGTGAACGCGTAGGAAATTTTTTGATTTACTACTACGTCTCCCAACAAAAAGGTCCATCGGTCAAACCCTGTCCGGCGAAAGTCAAAGGCATAGATCGGCCGGTCAACTGTGATAGGGTTAGATGGGACGGTGTACTTGGGGGCGTAGCTATGCCTCCAGTTCTTGCGCTTGGACCTCTTATAGGTCTGGCAGCGTGGTGGCAGGTGCAAGCACCCGGCATGCGGCTCCGTAGTGTGACCCTCCCTCTCACGGAAGTCGCTGTCGTCGTCACACGGAGGGGGGAAACGACCACGTCTGGCAGACACGGAGGGGGGAATCAAATTTATGAAAAATTCTACAGAAATCTATATATAATTTATTATGTGTGTTTATGTTTAGATAAGGCTCATTTAAGTTAATCAAATTTTAATTTAGAAAAAAACTAAAATACAAAAATAAGGAAAAAACAGATAAAACAAAGCTATGCCGACGGCAATGCCATCGGCATAGGTCTGGCCACGGATCGACCAACAGGCCTCGGATCGGTAACGTGGACCGCACCTATGCCGACGGCCAAACCGTCGGCATAGATCAATCTTATCCACTCAGGCAGCTGCCCCTGACACGTGGGCCCCATGCTATGTCAACGGCCAAACCGTCGGCATAGTGCCCCTTATCCAGTCGGTCGTTCCTCCTCCTCCACTCGTTTCGTCTCTCGCCCCGAACCGACCCCAATCTCCCTCTCTCTCTCTCGACCACGACCGTCGCCTCCGCCCTCGTCCCGCTGCCGTCTCATCCCCACTGTTTGCCCTCGCTGCGCCAGCTGGGCCGCCCGCCCGCGCTCCGCCGGCCGCCCGCCCGCGCTCCGCCGCACTGGCCCCGTCCTCGCCGCCGCCGACACCCTCCCGCACCGGCCCCGTCCTCCCATAGCTGTCGCCGCCCCGCACCGCCACCGTCCGGCCAGCTTTCCTCGATGTCGTCTGGTTGCGGCTCCGGCCGACCGGTGCCCCTTCCCGGGCGGTTGCCCTTTCCTCCACTGATTCTCACCGGCACCCCCGACCATCGGCACCCCCCAAACCAGCCGGCCCCCTCCACAGAGTGAGCATTTTACTTCATTTTTTAGTTATTTGGTATTGTTTCTAGGTGGATGGATACATGAATGAGTATGCCCTAGATAGTATGAATGTTTTTAGATTCATAGATGGATGGATGGATGGAATGTTGATCAAATTTGTTATCAATGGATGTCATTATCATTATGATTTTTGTCCAAGTTTGAAGTGTCAATGTTGTGTGTGACGTGGTCATATATACTTTTCTCACGGTAGAATTAGCATTCTATGTTGTGTCGAGTCTCCCCGGAGTGACCCTCGTCGGAAGCGGTTGTCTCCGATGAGTGGTTTTTTGGATGGATGGATGCTATCATTTTGTCATCAAAGATTGCTATACGAGATGTGATGACCTATTTTTTTCACCTGTTGGAATTTACAGGCTTTGTGGTGTTGCATCTCCCTGGAGTGATCGTCGACGTCGGAGCTGTTGGTCCCCGATCGTCCTCTGTTGTTCGACTACTTCCTCTACAGCCGAGGGTGAGCTACAAATCCACCACCTCCTCATCTGCTTTTTTATGTCACTAGATTTTCTTTTCATGTCAAGTCCCGTAACCTAGGCGTCTCTCGTACGAAAGGGTTGCATCGATAAATATGCATTCAATTGCATATTTATCACCGCAACTCTTTTGGATTGTCCAGCGTTTTCCACGGACAGCCCGAGGATGTCTAGATTGGGTATGTTCTCCATGCTCTACCCTGTTCCGAGACAAAATTTCGGCAGCACCTCCCCGCTGTTCTCCAGATACACGTCTCGGCTCCAGGGAACCGGTGGATCATCCGTTGGTGGTGGTGTCGGTGTTCACATCAATCCCGAGTCATGGAGCCCGGTCACTCCAATCCACCGAGGCGGTAGTGCTGCCGCTAGCAGTGAAGACCTTGGCTTTGGCGGACTTGGCATTGACGACCTTGGAGGTGGACGTACTAGCGCTCCTTAGATGACTTGTGCTCTTTAGATGACGTCTGTCTTTTTACGCTACTTATATTTCTGATATGCTTATGTTGTTGGTTGTGAGGATGTGATGGTGGTGGTGGTGGTTGTAAGGATGTGATGGTGGTGTTGGTTGTGAGAACATATATATTTATGATGCTCTTGATGGTGCTGTTGTTCATTTATATTTCATTGTATATACCCTGCTATTTTGAATTGAAATAGATTTGTAAGAAACAAGAAAAAGAAAAAAAACAGCACAAAACTACGCCGACGGCTAAGCCGTCGGCATAGAGGGCGTTCGCGTTACCAATGGCTGCCACGTGGTAAACTATGCCGATGGCTCGACCGTCGGCGTAGCTTTTTAGCCTATGCCGACGGCCTGAGCCGTCGGCGTAGGCACACCCCAGGAACTACCAGCGATCGTCACATGTCAGGGTATGCCGACGGCTATGCCGTCGGCGTAGTTTCGGACCTATGCCGACTGTCCCGGCCGTCGGCATAGGTATGCCACCAGGGACCATCGCCGACCGCCACGTGGCAGTCTATGCCGACGGCCGGGCCGTCGGCATAGTGCGACACGTGGCCGTCCCTGGATGGGACGCTCTTGACGGCAGCACTGCCAGATGTCGTTTGCCATGGAACTATGCCGACGGCCGAGGCCGTCGGTATCAATGTACGGACACCGTCGGCATAACATCTATGCCGACGGCAACCTGGGGTACGCCGACATATATGGTGTCGACGGTGCTACGTCGACGGGGGCCGTCGGCATAGGTCTATGCCGACGGGAATCGGGGCTATGCCAACGGCCTGAGCCGTCGGCATAGGACTTTATCCTGGTAGAGAGGTGCTAGACCACCACCGAACCTCCTCTAACCGTCCTTGCCACCGCCTATACCCCGTAGTATAGCACCACCGGAGAAACGTTAGAGGGAGTGGCCTCAGTCAAGAGAGACGGGCTAGAACGGGGTTGAGGGCGAGGGTCTGAGATTCCGTGTCGTTGGCCGATTTGGACAAACTGCCGCGTTTCGGATCTAAGGTGTATATTTCTTTTTATGGAATGGGTGCATTTAGATTCTCCTTTTCCAACCAAACACTTGAACACATGCCTAGGCAGAACTGTCTCGTTATTTTTGATGTGATGTCACCAATCAAACAAGACCTTACATACTAGATAGGGAAGCCCTGCAGAAGCGATGGGCAAACCAAAATGAATACTCAAGTTACAGATCAATAAACTTATAACAGGCACTGATTGTACATATAAGGAGAGATATAAGTATCTATATATTATGTTTACAATAAGCTAAATTTTATCACTTATAAGTGATTTGGCTGCATTGTTTTTTTTAACACAGTACAAACAAAGACCCTCACATACACGCAGCCCTATGAACACATATACGTACACCGGGATAATATCTTGAGATTGACGGTGTCATCACAGAGAAACAAACATCGCCGAAAATCTTAAACTAAATGCAGAAAAATACGACCATCAAAGTCAAGTCTAGGACTTGAATCCTGATTAGTTGGTTTCATCACAAGTAACATAATCATCTAAGATAGGCTCATTTCGCATTTAGCTCTCCAATGTTTACTACTCTCTCCATTTCAAAATAAGTGTCTTTAGTTTAGTACAACTTTGTACTGAAGTTCGTAAAAAGTTAAGACCGTTACTTTTAAGACGGAGGAAGTATTATAATTAGTATCATATTTATAGTTAGGCACCATGACATGAAGCAAGGTAATTAAGATATCTACGCCTGGGTTAATTATAATACATCAAAAAATGATTAGTGCGTATACAGAAAACTGAATATATAAAGAATTTAAAAAGGCTAAGCTATCCCGTCTGAGGTGAATTCCCAGTGTTACCAAGAGCTGCGTCGAGGCGTTGACAAGTGGATTTGGGTTTCTTGCTGGTTTGGATCTGGTTTCTCGACCGGATTTTTTTCATGCTTCAGTTCGTCCGGTTTCTACAATGCCATCATTTTGACTGCACCACTGAAGCGAGATATTTCTCTGTCCTCCCGACCGTTCCGCCTCCATCAACCTCTCCACAAGTCTCTCATTCCCCATTCTCCTATCTGCTCTCGGCTTCGCCGTTCCTCCGCCCTCGCCTCTTCCGATTTGCTTTCGTTCTCGTGCTCCTCTCTTCTCTCAGCATCTAGCACATGCGGAAATGCCTGGAGGCAACACTTGGATCAGTGATCCAATATCTCTTGGAGCTTCTTCCGTTCCTGCGCAGGTTCCACCATCGCATGAGGACGGCGCTGGAACACGCGAAGTACGGATCCACGGTGAAGAGGCTCCCCACCAGGTTGTGATCATGTATTTTCTTTTTTTATACTTTCTCCAGCCGGGTTTTTCATTTTTCGCTGTGGATTTTTTCTGGACCGATTTTTTGTTTTCTGTTTATTTTATTTCATCTTTTTTCCTTTTTATTTTTATATATTGATGAACTTTTTCTAAATCAATGAACTTTTTTCGAATTTGAGTATTTTTTCCATATCCAATGAACTTTTTTTTTTCAAAATCCATGAACTTTTTCAAAATTGATGGACATTTTCAAAAATGATGAACTTCTTCTTAAATTTGTTTACTTGTATGAATTTTTTTTCAAAATCCATGAACATTTTTTAATTCAAGATTTTTCAATTTTTTGGATTCCTTTTAAAATGTATGTTTTCAATAGTCAATGGTTGACCGTTCAGTTAGAGAGCAACCGTTAAGTTACCAGCACGTTGTTGAGCCGGCCCGTGAGAGCGGCTATGTCATATGTGAGCGCTAGTTTCTCCAGTTAGCGCCAATTAGGAGCACCCGGCCAGCACCTCGTCCATAGATTTATTCGCGTTACGATCTAATCCGTGGGACGGTCGGAGTGCTGTTCCCTCGACTGCTGCTTCTGTGATTTCTCGACGATTTCTTCCGGCTCTTCCACTAGATCAATAATTTGCATCCTTTGCATAACCTAGGTCATGATATCACTTGTTAGAATTAATTCGAGATGCGTAATCGATCATCTAAAGACCAATCTATCATACAAGGAACAACACTGAGATTTGTTAACAAGGTTCACTAACATGGCTACATTCTGGGGGCAAGACTATGGACACTCCTTCCTATGACACCCTCACAATACCGCAAGCCGGCCACCTAGGCGCCGGTACACGTCGCCAGCTCCCCTTACACGCTTATGCTATTATGTTGTATAGGTTACAAGCGTGTGTCTATCCCATGTTATATATAAGGCCTAGGATAGAGATGTCCTATTATGACATGACTTCTACCTTATCTAGACACAATTCCACTCAAAGCTCAATTGTAACTTATTTTGTACGCTCTATTCGATACAACTCCAACAATAATCTCCGGTCACCTTAACAGATAACCTCTGAAAGTAAGGCTTTGGCCAACTCTTCAAGTTTAAATGGTCAAACTTGGAAAGGATTCTCTGAAAATGCTGCTAATTAGGAATTGGTAACACACTAAACTTAATATAAATTGTACTTTACATATTAACATAAGACTATATTTTTGCCGCAATATACAAAAATACCAACCCATAAGTAAGTACAAATAACTTGCCTCGGTTAATACCTCAACTTCAGTATGACGAAGATAATGTAGAGGATGAAGCCGAAGAAGAATTCAAGTCTTGTATCTCACGGGTTTGATGATGAAGCTGAGTAGACCACCTTTCCTCGTAAGTTCAAATGAGGATCCACTAAGTCAGACAGAGCTCAGTCCCTGATTTTTGCATGTATTCCCTTCATCTCATAATGAAAGACGTTTTTTGACACTAGTTAGTGTTAAAAAAGGTTTTACATTATGGGACGAAGTAGTAGCACTCATCCTGTTCTTTTCCACATAGCTATACTGTTCCTATCATTTGTTCTCCTTCACAGAGCTGTAACCTTTAAGATGCAATTTGTGCATTCTCTAGTACTTTTATTGATATAACTTAAATGCAAATTGCACTCCGGTATTTTTTGTCCGGCTGCTCTAACCCAGTTAGTTAGCCCGCATGTGTGCCGCCCAAATTTAATTGAATTGGATGCAAGTACTAGCTGACATGATTTCTAAACTAGTTAGCATCTAAACTACAAGTATATATGGGCCGTATATGATTTAGAGAGAGTTGGCAGTCTGGAAGTTCAGCGTAATGGATAACATGGCCATGCTTAGAGCCGAGTAAAACAATGTTGCGCGGCATCACCTCGACCATCGATAGCTTCACCGCCTGTAGCAGGACAATTGAGATCCAAAGCACCAGTCGGGTAGTTCAGATCCGTGCCTGAAAAGCAAACATAAACATTATTCTTCCCCTTTTTGTTCCCTATTTTCCTTTCATTTGTGGTTTCCATTGGATGGGAAAAACAGCAAAACTTAACAATTGTGCGATAACTTTTTGGTAAACACAAGAACACCTCATAGTACAACAATCAGCTTTTTGTTAAACTGATATTTAAAGTTATAATTATACGCAGCTTCTGCTGTTCCTGAAGCAACGGCAAAACACCGTCAGATAAAAGTTCAAACTGGCATGTTGTTCCTGAAGAAGAATCTGCATGTTGGCACCGTACTTCCGGAAGGAACCAAGTTTGCCCGAGCCGGTGCACCAAAGCCTGTCGATTCCATCTCTACCCCGTTGGAGTCCAAGTACTTGCCAGCCATCCTTGCGCATTTCAAGATACCTCACGGCTCGATGAAGGCCAAGCAGGTAGCTGACACCCTTCAGTCATGCGGCAAACCAGTTGACAAGGAGGAGCCTCACATGTGCTTCACATCTCGTGAAGCAATGTCAAGGTTTGTCACCAAAGCATTAGGAGTAAGCGGTGCGCGTGCAGCCGTTACAGGGATTCATGGGCATGAGACCCCCAACTCCATGTACGCTGCTGCACAGATCGCCCAACTCAGCAACAATGTGGTGCCATGCCACCCTATGGATTTTTCATGTGAGGTTATTTTACTACCATCGGCAGGGCCGGCCCTGTGTTTCGGGAGGCCCTAGGCGAACTCAAGGACATGGGCCCTTAAGTCAAAGAATCTTTTAGTAATTGAATTTTCAGATTACTTTTTTTCTTTATTCTCCATTTTTCAGCTGCCGACAAATGCTTCTTGGGTAACATGGCAGGCAAATGTCCTAAAATTATAAAGTAAAGACTATACAAAGAATTAGAAATTTATAGATTGGATGATCAGAACCCTAGACATGTACACAGAATGACAAAAAAATTAGGATGGTAGAATACATACTATGACAGATTGAATTAGAAAATTATACATCAAAAAGTTGGAACTAAGTGGGATGAATCATGGATGAGTAGTTGAATAGACGTATTAAAAAGCTACTGAAAATCTGATATTGGGGGGTGGATGAATGGATCATGAACATGGATAACTGAATCAACCGCACATACATATAAAGTATTGCCGTATTGCCGGAAGGCCGGGTTGCCGGAGTGGCGGACTGCTGCTTACGGCGGTGACAACAAGCGGTCGAGGTGCCAGGCGAGGAGCGACGGAGCGACGGGCCGATGAGACGACGAAGACGAACCGACGAGTGACTAACAAGAAAAGAATCTATCGATCGATCTGTTTCACATGTAGACATTTCAAATCGCAGTCATGTACGTCCGTGACTTGCGTACGCCAGATCTGATGGGCTGAGCCCATCTCGTTTTTTCTCTCATATAATCTTTTTTATTAGCTATTTCCTTCTGGGCTATACTATATATGTGTAGTACATCATGGGCCCCCTCCCGGCCTGATCCCTGGGCCACCGCCCCTCTGGCCATACACCAGGGCCGGCCCTGACCATCGGCCGAAAGAGGTGCAGGCTCTGAGGATGCAGCTCAAGGGCTTGAAAGATGGAATGCCACTTGAACACATCTAATTGGGAAGAGCATTACTTTGAGCTGTTGGGCGGAGAGCTTGGCGACACCATCTACATGCCAACAAACTACATCATGTTCTATTAGGGTATGTGAATCATTCTTCTTCTGTCCTATATTTTTTTTTTCAGGAGATCCTTCTTGTTCTTTCCGATATCCCTTGTCAATAGTGCAGAATCGCCCTCCCTGCTAAATGGTACAAATTTTTCAGCAGTGGAGGCCCCCCGGGAAAGAGGAAGGACAGTGAGGTGGCATGATTGGTGCTAAACAAGATTAAAGACGTATGTCCAGTTCGTCGGCAGAAGCAGACAGCCTAGAAGATTTCGATGGAAGCGGCCTTCAGCCTTATGCTTTACCCTAATCATCTCGCTCCTTTGTTAATTATGAGCTGGTCTGTAATAAACACTTATCACTTGCCCTATTTGTTGGGGTAAAACCCTGCCTGTTATGTACCCCAGCCCTTTTGGCTATATTAATTTATCACTTGCTCTAGTAATATAAGCACTTATATAGCTTGCTCTAGTTGAAATGTATGTGGAGCATCACTAGCAGACTCTTAATGTGCTATCACTTTGACGTTAAGCTTGGGAGTTTGCGCCGCAGACAGATACTCGTATTAGGGACAGCCGGAAAAGGGCAGCTGGGATTTCAACCTGATTAAAAGAAGATGTCCAACCCTAGAAGGATCCGCGTGGTTTTATAGCATTGCAACTTAGAGTAAAATGCATAAGTGTCGAAAAAGGAGCAAGTGAGCTTTAGTGGAAAGCTAACGCTGACCTCGAGCAAAGTGGAATCGTCCGATCGCAGACCAACGTCAGCTGCGAGCTCTGGCTGGCGCGAATCGGTAAGTAGCATTCAAGCCCATTGGATCGGAGATCGACGGCTTCCTTCGAATCTCCCGTGAAGCGGTACGCCGTGAACCAGGTGTCGAATTCTTCAGGTCGGGGCCTGCCTGACAATCCGCCATGCCTGCTAGCCCGACTTTCGCTGCAATCAAGTCTCCGGCATGGTCCCATTAATCCAGTCGCCCTAAAAGCAAGCCCAATAAGTAGACACGAGTGATGAGAATAGTACTAACTCCCTAGCAGTTGTGTGACATCTGGATAAATTGTTTTTTTGTTCTTCTAATTATTTGAAGCAAAAACTCAATCTTGTTCACTCAATATGAGAAAACTACAGTGGATAAAATTGAAGCAGACAATAGCTGGATATTAATAGCAACAGTGATATAGAATTATTCTCTTATCAATAAATAAAGGAGACGCTTGAGCATTAAACATTCATTCCAATCTGAACCCAATTTAAACAAAACTGGTAAATGCTTTGATTTCCAAAAGTAGACTGATTCAGCCATTCAGGCATGAGTTGCTTCGATCTCATTACTTCTGGCTGCATATGTCTACACAAGCAGAAAGTACAAACAATGGTACAATGTGATACCTTTGGTTCGCATCTTGCTGATACAACATGAAGATGGCTTCATAACTGTGATCACTTGTTATGGCTAGAACCGGGAGTTTACCATAAGCAGAACACGGACACAAAACAGGTCGAGCTGAATAGGCACCCTTGAGGAAGGGCAGCGGTGGCTTCCGTGTCTCCGCTGCGCAAAGGAATGGAGTGTTTCATATGGAGGATTTGCGTCCTGGCTCGAACATTGGCATAAAGAAAGCTGAAATAGTTCCACCTGGCAGAAAATTAAACCGGCAAAGCGAGACTGTTAGGGTGCATGCTTATTAAAACGTACTGTAACAATGACCTTGGCCCTGGTAGACACCCTCGGCAGAGCTAATAGCTTGGCAAGAACCATGCTGCAGTCTGTTTCGCCCTCCCACTCTGTCTTCACTTCTTCCAAAGTTGGTGCCACTCTCAGTAGCTTTGCGACGAACTCTACTTCACAATCCAGAGTCCCAAAACATTTCACACTGGCTGTTACGAGATGGTCCATTTGCATTTGCATGGTAAGCTCTTGAATGCTTGCCTGATCCTGATCCCACGGGCTCCAAGGGTAACTCTGCATTTTTCATCACAACGGTAACTCAGCATCTTTTTCTCGCAACCATTAGCCGTAAATACGACGAATGAACATGGATCGGGTGATCGAGCGATGTGAGGGTTTACTGGAGGCATATTTACAAACATATCAAGCTTCGTTTAAGTTAATGGCATTCTGAAACAATGACCAGGCGGTCAAGACTTGCCTCTGGTCCCAAAAGCGTATTGCAAGATAAATATGCTTCAGGCAAGTAAACACAGCAGGGAGCTTCGTAAGTATGCACCCTTTTGATAGATACTGTAACAAGAAAAGAAAAGAAAATGGCAACACAGATTGGTCAGAATGCAGAAGAAGGCCGTAGCAATGCTGGAGCTAATAATAGCTCACCGTCATGAAAATGCCACCAATTCCAAGTGTTTTGGTGTCACTTAGGCTTCCCAGTGACTTCATGACATAGCTTTCCTTGTCAAGCCCAATTGGAACAGATTGATATGCTTTAGCTTTGTGATCAAGAGAGAGAAAGGCCACCTCCAGATTAGGGGCGTCTAAATTAATGTCTTCAAAGTCCCCATGAACATCTAGATATACCAAATTAGGAGCTTGAATGTTTAGACAGTTCATGCACTCAAAAGAAGTTAAGCGCAAATCAGTCAGTATACAGGGCAAAAGGAGATCAGATTTTGGATATCCCTGTCTGTGGAGGACAAAATATCCAGGCTTTAAGTTACTAGTAAATATGCCCGTGCGTTGCAACGGGAGAAATTTTACATCATGACTCAAGAGTGCAACGTATCAATTGTGGCCAATGCTAAGGTATTGCGTTCGTCATCACATGTCACACCAATCATTATGTCCATGAAAGGACGTAGAAAACAGGGCATCGGTTCGGGCCGGCCAGCCCATTAGTCCCGGTTTAGTAATGAACCGGGACTAATGGCAGCAACAGTCCCGGTTCGGGAGGCCAGGGGGCCGGGCGCATATGGGGCATTGGTCTCGGTTCGTAGGACACCTTTGGTCCCGGTTCCATACACGAACCGGGACCAATGTGCCTCGCTCCTGGCCCCACAACCATTGGTCCCGGTTCGTGGCCAAAACCGGGACCAAAGGGGGTAACCGTTCGCCTGGTGCGAGCCCCTTCAGTCCCGGTTGGTGGCTCAAACCGGGACTAAAGGTTCGAACGGTTCACTTCCCATGACGTTTCGCACTTCGAAAAAGATTCCGCGGCGAGGGCTACAGTAACTTCGTCCATTTCTCTTCTTCTCCTCCATTCTCCTCTCTTCTTCTCCTCCATTCTCCTCTCTTCTTCCCCATATCTTCTATCATGAATCCAATCACTCGCTACGGGGAGGTGCTCACACATGGCACGACCAATCTCGATGTCGTCTACATGAACGACAACGCCATGGTGCCGCGTTTTCTTTCCCTTTTGCGGAAATGGCTTGAAGTGGCGGATGAGAAAGACAAGTTCATAGGGCTTGATCTCGAGTACACAGCCAAGTAAGCAGATGTTGTCGTCATCCAGCTATGTTTCAAGAAACATGTGATGATCTTCCAATGGGCAAGGTGAGTTTTGAGGGTTCTCTTTGATTAATTAATAATTTATAGATTATTATGAAAATTGCATAGGATAGAAATATGTTGCATTTTGAATCCTATTGGAAAGATCAATATTTCTTTTAAGTTTGTAGTGAATAACAATTTTCCTTGTTGCAAAACGTGGGAGAACATATATGTCATATAGTTAATTTAGGGTTTCTTCATCAATTCATAGGATATGAAAATTGCATATATAGGATATAGCAATATATATGTTCTATTTTGAATCCTATGGCAAAGATCAATTTCTCTTAAGTCGTAGTGAAATAATTTTTGATTTTTTATGATATTAATTACTGTTCACTGGGCTCAAATGAGTCCGGGAGCAAAAACTCTACGTCTTCCTCTTTTGTTGCAGCGAAATAATTTTCCTTTATATAGTTGCATATTATAATTCTGCCGAAATATACTTGTTGCAGCAATATTTAACATTTGTTCCATTTTAATTTGTTGATATTGCAGTAGTGACAAGCACTGCCCAGCACTCATGGACTTCCTACGCGGGGACATACATTTTGCTAGTGTTGACGTAAGGAATGACAAGCTGAAGATGAGGCGCAGCTTCGGTATTGCGATACCATCTGGCTGCCTTATTGATATCCAAGACATATTCAGGCTTTGGTATCAGAGGACTTCGATAGCTTTTATGGCAGTCACCTTGATCGATGACTATTACGGAGATATGAAGACCAAATTTCCCCCAGCTCAGCACAAAGAGTGGAAGAGGACCCCACTTCAGCCTATGAACATTGAGTATCCAGCAAAAGATGCATACGTTGCATATGAGTTGTACCGCAAGATTCGAACCGTGAACTATGGGCAGCGTCACCTCGGACCACCACCACCATGGGGTGGATATTCTTCTGATTTAGACTAGATAGTAGTGTTCACTTGGACGAGTACTTTCTGTAATGGATAACTGAACTATTATATATTACATATCTCTCTAGCTATTATATATTTGTAGTGCTTTATAATTCAGGTTTTTCTTAAATTCCGATTTTTGCCGAGAACAATATGCCACAAAAAAGTGGGTTGTCATCGTTGGCAACAAGCACGCACACACCATGCCAACTTTCAACCTTTTCAGACTTCATTTGAAGTGCTTTTCAATTTTAGGGTCATTTAGCTCAAAAAATAAGTAAATGCATGAAAAATATCAAATGAAGTCAGAAAGGGTTGAAAACTGATGATGTGGCTTTGAATGGTGCATTTTGAACACACGAAAAACCTAGAGTTCAAATAAGTTGAAGAAAATGAAATGCCTTTTGTAATCGATGAGTTTCCGTCCGAAACCCCGATACTTCAAAAGAGACTGTCCGTTTTGGACACGAAGTGCATCCAGCTTTTGCCGTAACCCTCCCAACTTTTTAGCACATGCTATGTGGGTGAAATGATGATACCATGCCAACTTTCAACCTTTTCAGAGTTCATTTGTAGTGTCTTTCAATTTCAGGGTCATTTAGCTCAAAAAATGAGTAAATGCATGAAAAATATCAAATGAAATCAGAAAGGGTTGAAAATTGATGATGTGGCTTAGAATGGTACATTTTGAACACACGAAAATCCTGGAGTTCAAATAAGTTCAAAAAATGAAATGCCTTTTGTAACCGATGAGTTTCCGTCCGAACCCCCGATACTTCGAAAGAGAGTGTCCATCTTGTACGCGAAGTGCATCCTACTTTTGCCGTAACCCTCGCAACTTTTTAGCACATGCTATGTGGGTGAAATGTTGATACCATGCCAACTTTCAACCTTTTCAGACTTGATTTGAAGTGCTTTTCCATTTCAGGGTCATTTAGCTCAAAAAAATCAGCAAATGCATGAAAAATATCAAATGAAGTCAGAAAGGGTTGAAAATTGATGATGTGGCTTTGAATGGTGCATTTTGAACACACAAAAAGCCTGGAGTTCAAATAAATTCAAGAAAATGAAATGCCTGTTCTAACCGATGAATTGCCGTTCGAAACCCCGATACTTCGAAAGAGTGTGTCCGTTTTATACGCGAAGTGCATCCTGCTTTTGCCGTAACCCTCCCAACTTTTTAGCACATACTATGTGGGTGAAATGATGATATCATGCCAACTTTCAACCTTTTTAGAGTTCATTTGAAGTGCTTTTCAATTTCAGGGTCATTTAGCTCAAAAAAATAGTAAATGCATGAAAAATATCAAATGAAGTCAGAAAGGGTTGAAAAATTGATAATGTGGCTTAGAATGGTACATTTTGAACACACAAAAAGCTTGGAGTTCAAATAAGTTCAATACAATGAAATGCCTTTTGTAACCGATGGGTTTCCGTCTAAAACCTCGATACTTCGGAAGAGACTATCCGTTTTGTACGCGAAGTGCATCCAGCTTTTGCCGTAACCCTCCCAACTTTTTAGCACATGCTATGTGGGTGAAATGTTGATACCATGCCAACTTTCAACCTTTTCAGACTTCATTTGAAGTGCTTTTCAATTTCAGGGTCATTTAGCTCAAAAAAATCAATAAATGCATGAAAAATATCGAATGAAGTCAAAAAGGGTTGAAAATTGATGATGTGGCTTTTAATCGTGCATTTTGAACATACAAAAAGCCTAGAGTTCAAATAATTTCAAAAAATGAAATGACTTTTCTAACCGATGAGTTTCCGTCCGAAACCCCAATACTTCGAAAGAGTGTGTCCGTTTTATACTTGAAGTGCATCCTGCTTTTGTCGTAACCCTCCCAACTTTTTAGCACATGCTATGTCGGTGAAATGATGATACCATGCCAACTTTCAACCTTTTCAGACTTCAGTTGAAGTGCTTTTCAATTTCAGGGTCATTTAGCTCAAAAAAACAGTAAATGCATGAAAAATATCAAATGAAGTCAGAAAGGGTTGACAAATTGATGATGTGGCTTAGAATTGTACATTTTGAACACACGAAAAGCCTGGGGTTCAAATAAGTTCAAGACAATGAAATGCCTTTTGTAACCGATGAGTTTCCGTCTAAACCCCGATACTTCGAAAGAGGCTGTCTGTTTTGTACGCGAAGTGCATGCTGCTTTTGCCGTAATCCTTCCAACTTTTTAGCCCATTCTATGTGGGTGAAATGTTGATACCATGCCAACTTTCAACCTTTTCAGACTTCATTTGCAGCCTTTTCAATTTCAGGGTCATTTAGCTCAAAAAATCAGTAAATGCATGAAAAATATCAAATGAAGTCAGAAAGGGTTGAAAAATTGATGATGTGGCTTAGAATGGTACATTTTGAACACATGAAAATCCTGGAGTTCAAATAAGTTCAAGACAATGAAATGCCTTTTGTAACCGATGAGTTTCCGTCTAAAACCCCGATACTTCGAAAGAGACTGTCCGTTTTGTACGCGAAGTGCATCGTTCATTTGCCGTAACCCTCCCAACATTTTAGCACATGCTATGTGGGTGAAATGTTGATACCATGGCAACTTCCAACCTTTTCAGACTTCATTTGAAGTGCTTTTCAATTTCAGGGTCATTTAGCTCGAAAAAATCAATAAATGCATGAAAAATATCGAATGAAGTCAGAAAGGGTTGAAAATTGATGATGTGTCTTTTAATCGTGCATTTTGAACACACAAAAAGCCTAGAGTTCAAATAAGTTCAAAAAATGAAATGCCTTTTCTAACCGATGAGTTTCCGTCCGAAACCCCGATACTTCGAAAGAGTGTGTCTGTTTTATACGTGAAGTGCATCCTGCTTTTGTCGTAACCCTCCCAACTTTTTAGCACATGCTATGTGGGTGAAATGATGATACCATGCCAACTTTGAACCTTTTCAGACTTCGGTTGAAGTGCTTTTCAATTTCAGGGTCAATTAGCTCAAAAAAACAGTAAATGCATGAAAAATATCAAATGAAGTCAGAAAGGGTTGATAAATTGATGATGTGGCTTAGAATGATACATTTTGAACACACAAAAAGCCTGGAGTTCAAATAAGTTCAATACAATGAAATGCCTTTTGTAACCGATGAGTTTCCATCCGAAACCCCGATACTTCGAAAGAAACTGTCCGTTTTGTACGCGAAGTGCATCCTGATTTTGCCGTAACCCTCCCAACTTTTTAGCAGATGCTATGTGGGTGAAATGTTGATACCATGCCAACTTTCAACCTTTTCAGACTTCATTTGAAGTGCTTTTCAATTTCAGGGTCATTTAGCTCAAAAAAACAGTAAATGCATGAAAAATATCGAATGAAGTCAGAAAGGGTTGAAAATTGATGATGTGGCTTTTAATGGTGCATTTTGAACACACAAAAAGCCTAGAGTTCAAATAAGTTCAAAAAATGAAATGCCTTTTCTAACCGATGAGTTTCCGTGCGAAACCCCGATACTTCGAAAGAGTGTGTCCGTTTTATACGTGAAGTGCATCCTAGTTTTGCCGTAACCCTCCCAACTTTTTACCATATTATATGTGGGTGAAATGATGATACCATGCCAACTTTCAACCTTTTCAAACTTCATTTCAAGTGCTTTTCAATTTTAGGGTCATTTAGATAAAAAAACAGTAAATGCATGAAAAATATCAAATGAAGTCAAAAAGGGTTGATAAATTGATGATGTGGTTTAGAATGGTACATTTTGAACACACAAAAAGCCTGGAGTTCAAATAAGTTCAAGCCAATGAAATGCCTTTTGTAACCGATGAGTTTCCGTCTAAAACCCCGATACTTCGAAAGAGACTGTCCGTTTTGTACGTGAAGTGCATCGTTCTTTTGCCGTAACCCTCCCAACATTTTAGCACATGCTATGTGGGTGAAATGTTGATACCATGGCAACTTCCAACCTTTTCAGACTTCATTTGAAGTGCTTTTCAATTTCAGGGTCATTTAGCTCGAAAAAATCAATAAATGCATGAAAAATATCGAATGAAGTCAGAAAGGGTTGAAAATTTATGATGTGTGTTTTAATCGTGCATTTTGAACACACAAAAAGCCTAGAGTTCAAATAAGTTCAAAAAATGAAATGCCTTTTCTAACCGATGAGTTTCCGTCCGAAACCCCGATACTTCGAAAGAGTGTGTCTGTTTTATACGTGAAGTGCATCCTGCTTTTGTCGTAACCCTCCCAACTTTTTAGCACATGCTATGTGGGTGAAATGATGATACCATGCCAACTTTGAACCTTTTCAGACTTCGGTTGAAGTGCTTTTCAATTTCAGGGTCATTTAGCTCAAAAAAACAGTAAATGCATGAAAAATATCAAATGAAGTCAGAAAGGGTTGCTAAATTGATGATGTGGCTTAGAATGATACATTTTGAACACACAAAAAGCCTGGAGTTCAAATAAGTTCAATACAATGAAATGCCTTTTGTAACCGATGAGTTTCCGTCCGAAACCCCGATACTTCGAAAGAAACTGTCCGTTTTGTACGCGAAGTGCATCCTGATTTTGCCGTAACCCTCCCAACTTTTTAGCACATGCTATGTGGGTGAAATGTTGATACCATGCCAACTTTCAACCTTTTCAGACTTCATTTGAAGTGCTTTTCAATTTCAGGGTCATTTAGCTCAAAAAAACAGTAAATGCATGAAAAATATCGAATGAAGTCAGAAAGGGTTGAAAATTGATGATGTGGCTTTTAATGGTGCATTTTGAACACACAAAAAGCCTAGAGTTCAAATAAGTTCAAAAAATGAAATGCCTTTTCTAACCGATGAGTTTCCGTGCGAAACCCCGATACTTCGAAAGAGTGTGTCCGTTTTATACGTGAAGCGCATCCTAGTTTTGCCGTAACCCTCCCAACTTTTTAGCATATGATATGTGGGTGAAATGATGATACCATGCCAACTTTCAACCTTTTCAAACTTCATTTGAAGTGCTTTTCAATTTTAGGGTCATTTAGATAAAAAAAACAGTAAATGCATGAAAAATATCAAATGAAGTCAGAAAGGATTGATAAATTGATGATGTGGTTTAGAATGGTACATTTTGAACACACAAAAAGCCTGGAGTTCAAATAAGTTCAAGACAATGAAATGCCTTTTGTAACCGATGAGTTTCCGTGTAAACCCCGATACTTCGAAAGAGACTGTCTGTTTTGTACGCGAAGTGCATCCTGCTTTTGCCGTAATCCTCCCAACTTTTTAGCCCATTCTATGTGGGTGAAATGTTGATACCATGCCAACTTTCAACCTTTTCAGACTTCATTTGCAGCCTTTTCAATTTCAGGGTCATTTAGCTCAAAAAAATCAGTAAATGCATGAAAAATATCAAATAAAGTCAGAAAGGGTTGAAAAATTGATGATGTGGCTTAGAATGGTACATTTTGAACACACGAAAAGCCTGGAGTTCAAATAAGTTCAAGACAATGAAATGCCTTTTGTAACCGATGAGTGTCCGTCTAAAACCCCGATACTTCGATAGAGATTGTCCGTTTTATACGCGAAGTGCATCCTGGTTTTGTCGTAACCCACCCAACTTTTTAGCACATGCTATGTGGGTGAAATGTTGATACCATGCCAACTTTCAACCTTTTCAGACTTTATTTGAAGTGCTTTTCAATTTCAGGGTCATTTAGCTCAAAAAAATCAATAAATGCATGAAAAATATCGAATGAAGTCAGAAAGGGTTGAAAATTGATGATGTGGCTTTTAATGGTGCATTTTGAACACACAAAAAGCCTAGAGTTCAAATAAGTTCAAAAAATGAAATGCCTTTTCTAACCGATGAGTTTCCGTCCGAAACCCCGATACTTCGAAAGAGTGTGTCCGTTTTATACGTGAAGTGCATCCTGCTTTTGTCGTAACCCTCCCAACTTTTTAGCACATGCTATGTGGGTGAAATGATGATACCATGCCAACTTTCAACCTTTTCAGACTTCCGTTGAAGTGCTTTTCAATTTCAAGGTCATTTAGCTCAAATAAACAGTAAATGCATGAAAAATATCAAATGAAGTCAGAAAGGGTTGAGAAATTGATGATGTGGCTTTTAATGGTACATTTTGAACACACAAAAAGCCTGGAGTTCAAATAAGTTCAATACAATGAAATGACTTTTGTAACCGATGAGTTTCCGTCCGAAACCCCGATACTTCGAAAGAAACTGTCTGTTTTGTACGCGAAGTGCATCCTGATTTTGCCGTAACCCGCCCATCTTTTTAGCACATGCTATTTGGGTGAAATGTTGATACCATGCCAACTTTCAACCTTTTCAGACTTCATTTGAAGTGCTTTTCAATTTCAGGGTCATTTAGCTCAAAAAAACAGTAAATGCATGAAAAATATCGAATGAAGTCAGAAAGGGTTGAAACTTGATGATGTGGCTTTTAATGGTGCATTTTGAACACACAAAAAGCCTAGAGTTCAAATAAGTTCAAAAAATGAAATGCCTTTTCTAACCGATGAGTTTCCGTGCGAAACCCCGATACTTCGAAAGAGTGTGTCCGTTTTATACTTGAAGTGCATCCTGCTTTTGTCGTAACCCTCCCAACTTTTTAGCACATGCTATGTGGGTGAAATGATGATACCATGCCAACTTTCAACCTTTTCAGACTTCAGTTGAAGTGCTTTTCAATTTCAGGGTCATTTAGCTCAAAAAACAGTAAATGCATGAAAAATATGAGATGAAGTCAGAAAGGGTTGACAAATCGATGATGTGGCTTAGAATTGTACATTTTGAACACACGAAAAGCCTGGGGTTCAAATAAGTTCAAGACAATGAAATGCCTTTTGTAACCGATGAGTTTCCGTCCGAAACCCCGATACTTCGAAAGAGTGTGTCCGTTTTATACGTGAAGTGCATCCTGCTTTTGCCGTAACCCTCCCAACTTTTTAGCATATGATATGTGGGTGAAATGATGATACCATGCCAACTTTCAACCTTTTCAAACTTCATTTGAAGTGCTTTTCAATTTTAGGGTCATTTAGATAAAAAACAGTAAATGCATGAAAAATATCAAATGAAGTCAGAAAGGGTTGAAAAATTGATGATTTGGTTTAGAATGGTACATTTTGAACACACAAAAAGCCTGGAGTTCAAATAAGTTCAAGACAATGAAATGCCTTTTGTAACCGATGAGTTTCCGTCTAAACCCCGATACTTCGAAAGAGACTGTTTGTTTTGTACGCGAAGTGCATGCTGCTTTTGCCTTAATCCTCCCAACTTTTTAGCCCATTCTATGTGGGTGAAATGTTGATACCATGCCAACTTTCAACCTTTTCAGACTTCATTTGCAGCCTTTTCAATTTCAGGGTCATTTAGCTCAAAAAATCAGTAAATGCATGAAAAATATCAAATGAAGTCAGAAAGGGTTGAAAAATTGATGATGTGGATTAGAATGGTACATTTTGAACACATGAAAATCCTGGAGTTCAAATAAGTTCAAGACAATGAAATGCCTTTTGTAACCGATGAGTTTCCGTCTAAAACCCCGATACTTCGAAAGAGACTGTCCGTTTTGTACGCGAAGTGCATCGTTCATTTGCCGTAACCCTCCCAACATTTTAGCACATGCTATGTGGGTGAAATGTTGATACCATGGCAACTTCCAACCTTTTCAGACTTCATTTGAAGTGCTTTTCAATTTCAGGGTCATTTAGCTAGCAAAAATCAATAAATGCATGAAAAATATCGAATGAAGTCAGAAAGGGTTGAAAATTGATGATGTGTCTTTTAATCGTGCATTTTGAACACACAAAAAGCCTAGAGTTCAAATAAGTTCAAAAAATGAAATGCCTTTTCTAACCGATGAGTTTTCGTCCGAAACCCCGATACTTCGAAAGAGTGTGTCTGTTTTATACGTGAAGTGCATCCTGCTTTTGTCGTAACCCTCCCAACTTTTTAGCACATGCTATGTGGGTGAAATGATGATACCATGCCAACTTTGAACCTTTTCAGACTTCGGTTGAAGTGCTTTTCAATTTCAGGGTCATTTAGCTCAAAAAAACAGTAAATGCATGAAAAATATCAAATGAAGTCAGAAAGGGTTGATAAATTGATGATGTGGCTTAGAATGATACATTTTGAACACACAAAAAGCCTGGAGTTCAAATAAGTTCAATACAATGAAATGCCTTTTGTAACCGATGAGTTTCCATCCGAAACCCCGATACTTCGAAAGAAACTGTCCGTTTTGTACGCGAAGTGCATCCTGATTTTGCCGTAACCCTCCCAACTTTTTAGCAGATGCTATGTGGGTGAAATGTTGATACCATGCCAACTTTCAACCTTTTCAGACTTCATTTGAAGTGCTTTTCAATTTCAGGGTCATTTAGCTCAAAAAAACAGTAAATGCATGAAAAATATCGAATGAAGTCAGAAAGGGTTGAAAATTGATGATGTGGCTTTTAATGGTGCATTTTGAACACACAAAAAGCCTAGAGTTCAAATAAGTTCAAAAAATGAAATGCCTTTTCTAACCGATGAGTTTCCGTGCGAAACCCCGATACTTCGAAAGAGTGTGTCCGTTTTATACGTGAAGTGCATCCTAGTTTTGCCGTAACCCTCCCAACTTTTTACCATATTATATGTGGGTGAAATGATGATACCATGCCAACTTTCAACCTTTTCAAACTTCATTTCAAGTGCTTTTCAATTTTAGGGTCATTTAGATAAAAAAACAGTAAATGCATGAAAAATATCAAATGAAGTCAAAAAGGGTTGATAAATTGATGATGTGGTTTAGAATGGTACATTTTGAACACACAAAAAGCCTGGAGTTCAAATAAGTTCAAGACAATGAAATGCCTTTTGTAACCGATGAGTTTCCGTCTAAACCCCGATACTTCGAAAGAGACTGTCTGTTTTGTACGCGAAGTGCATCCTGCTTTTGCCGTAATCCTCCCAACTTTTTAGCCCATTCTATGTGGGTGAAATGTTGATACCATGCCAACTTTCAACCTTTTCAGACTTCATTTGCAGCCTTTTCAATTTCAGGGTCATTTAGCTCAAAAAATCAGTAAATGCATGAAAAATATCAAATGAAGTCAGAAAGGGTTGAAAAATTGATGATGTGGCTTAGAATGGTACATTTTGAACACATGAAAATCCTGGAGTTCAAATAAGTTCAAGACAATGAAATGCCTTTTGTAACCGATGAGTTTCCGTCTAAAACCCCGATACTTCGAAAGAGACTGTCCGTTTTGTACGCGAAGTGCATCGTTCATTTGCCGTAACCCTCCCAACATTTTAGCACATGCTATGTGGGTGAAATGTTGATACCATGGCAACTTCCAACCTTTTCAGACTTCATTTGAAGTGCTTTTCAATTTCAGGGTCATTTAGCTAGCAAAAATCAATAAATGCATGAAAAATATCGAATGAAGTCAGAAAGGGTTGAAAATTGATGATGTGTCTTTTAATCGTGCATTTTGAACACACAAAAAGCCTAGAGTTCAAATAAGTTCAAAAAATGAAATGCCTTTTCTAACCGATGAGTTTCCGTCCGAAACCCCGATACTTCGAAAGAGTGTGTCTGTTTTATACGTGAAGTGCATCCTGCTTTTGTCGTAACCCTCCCAACTTTTTAGCACATGCTATGTGGGTGAAATGATGATACCATGCCAACTTTGAACCTTTTCAGACTTCGGTTGAAGTGCTTTTCAATTTCAGGGTCATTTAGCTCAAAAAAACAGTAAATGCATGAAAAAAATCAAATGAAGTCAGAAAGGGTTGATAAATTGATGATGTGGCTTAGAATGATACATTTTGAACACACAAAAAGCCTGGAGTTCAAATAAGTTCAATACAATGAAATGCCTTTTGTAACCGATGAGTTTCCATCCGAAACCCCGATACTTCGAAAGAAACTGTCCGTTTTGTACGCGAAGTGCATCCTGATTTTGCCGTAACCCTCCCAACTTTTTAGCAGATGCTATGTGGGTGAAATGTTGATACCATGCCAACTTTCAACCTTTTCAGACTTCATTTGAAGTGCTTTTCAATTTCAGGGTCATTTAGCTCAAAAAAACAGTAAATGCATGAAAAATATCGAATGAAGTCAGAAAGGGTTGAAAATTGATGATGTGGCTTTTAATGGTGCATTTTGAACACACAAAAAGCCTAGAGTTCAAATAAGTTCAAAAAATGAAATGCCTTTTCTAACCGATGAGTTTCCGTGCGAAACCCCGATACTTCGAAAGAGTGTGTCCGTTTTATACGTGAAGTGCATCCTAGTTTTGCCGTAACCCTCCCAACTTTTTACCATATTATATGTGGGTGAAATGATGATACCATGCCAACTTTCAACCTTTTCAAACTTCATTTCAAGTGCTTTTCAATTTTAGGGTCATTTAGATAAAAAAACAGTAAATGCATGAAAAATATCAAATGAAGTCAAAAAGGGTTGATAAATTGATGATGTGGTTTAGAATGGTACATTTTGAACACACAAAAAGCCTGGAGTTCAAATAAGTTCAAGACAATGAAATGCCTTTTGTAACCGATGAGTTTCCGTCTAAACCCCGATACTTCGAAAGAGACTGTCTGTTTTGTACGCGAAGTGCATCCTGCTTTTGCCGTAATCCTCCCAACTTTTTAGCCCATTCTATGTGGGTGAAATGTTGATACCATGCCAACTTTCAACCTTTTCAGACTTCATTTGCAGCCTTTTCAATTTCAGGGTCATTTAGCTCAAAAAAATCAGTAAATGCATGAAAAATATCAAATAAAGTGAGAAAGGGTTGAAAAATTGATGATGTGGCTTAGAATGGTACATTTTGAACACACGAAAAGCCTGGAGTTCAAATAAGTTCAAGACAATGAAATGCCTTTTGTAACCGATGAGTTTCCGTCTAAAACCCCGATACTTCGATAGAGACTGTCCGTTTTATACGCGAAGTGCATCCTGGTTTTGTCGTAACCCTCCCAACTTTTTAGCACATGCTATGTGGGTGAAATGTTGATACCATGCCAACTTTCAACCTTTTCAGACTTTATTTGAAGTGCTTTTCAATTTCAGGGTCATTTAGCTCAAAAAATCAATAAATGCATGAAAAATATCGAATGAAGTCAGAAAGGGTTGAAAATTGATGATGTGGCTTTTAATGGTGCATTTTGAACACACAAAAAGCCTAGAGTTCAAATAAGTTCAAAAAATGAAATGCCTTTTCTAACCGATGAGTTTCCATCCGAAACCCCGATACTTCGAAAGAGTGTGTCCGTTTTATACGTGAAGTGCATCCTGCTTTTGTCGTAACCCTCCCAACTTTTTAGCACATGCTATGTGGGTGAAATGATGATACCATGCCAACTTTCAACCTTTTCAGACTTCCGTTGAAGTGCTTTTCAATTTCAAGGTCATTTAGCTCAAATAAACAGTAAATGCATGAAAAATATCAAATGAAGTCAGAAAGGGTTGAGAAATTGATGATGTGGCTTTTAATGGTACATTTTGAACACACAAAAAGCCTGGAGTTCAAATAAGTTCAATACAATGAAATGACTTTTGTAACCGATGAGTTTCCGTCCGAAACCCCGATACTTCGAAAGAAACTGTCTGTTTTGTACGCGAAGTGCATCCTGATTTTGCCGTAACCCGCCCATCTTTTTAGCACATGCTATTTGGGTGAAATGTTGATACCATGCCAACTTTCAACCTTTTCAGACTTCATTTGAAGTGCTTTTCAATTTCAGGGTCATTTAGCTCAAAAAAACAGTAAATGCATGAAAAATATCTAATGAATTTAGAAAGGGTTGAAAATTGATGATGTGGCTTTTAATGGTGCATTTTGACCACACAAAAAGCCTAGAGTTCAAATAAGTTCAAAAAATGAAATGCCTTTTCTAACCGATGAGTTTCCGTCCGAAACCCCGATACTTCGAAAGAGTGTGTCCGTTTTATACGTGAACTGCATCCTTCTTTTGCCGTAACCCTCCCAACTTTTTAGCATATGATATGTGGGTGAAATGATGATACAATGCCAACTTTCAACCTTTTCAAACTTCATTTCAAGTGCTTTTTAATTTCAGGGTCATTTAGATAAAAAAACAGCAAATGCATGAAAAATATCAAATGAAGTCAGAAAGGGTTGATAAATTGATGATGTGGCTTAGAATGGTACATTTTGAACACACAAAAAGCCTGGAGTTCAAATAAGTTCAAGACAATGAAATGCCTTTTGTAACCGATGAGTTTCCGTCTAAACCACCATACTTCGTAAGAGACTGTCCGTTTTGTAGGCGAAGTTTATCCTGCTTTCGCCGTAATCCTCCCAACTTTTTAGCCCATTCTATGTGGGTGAAATGTTGATACGATGACAACTTTCAACCTTTTCAGACTTCATTTGCAGCCTTTTCAATTTCAGGGTCATTTAGCTCAAAAAAATCAGTAAATGCATGAAAAATATCAAATGAAGTCAGAAAGGGTTGAAAAATTGATGATGTGGCTTAGAATGGTACATTTTGAACACACGAAAATCCTGGAGTTCAAATAAGTTCAAGACAATGAAATGCCTTTTGTAACCGATGAGTTTCCCTTTAAAACCCCGATACTTCGAAAGAGACTGTCCGTTTTGTACGCGAGGTGCATCCTGCTTTTGCCGTAACCCTCCCAACTTTTTAGCACATGCTATGTGGGTGAAATGTTGATACCATGCCAACTTTCAACCTTTTGAGACTTCATTGGAAGTGCTTTTCAATTTTAGGGTCATTTAGCTCAAAAAAATCAATAAATGCATGAAAATTATCGAATGAAGTCAGAAAGGGTTGAAAATTGATGATGTGGCTTTTAATGGTGCATTTTGAACACACAAAAAGCCTAGAGTTCAAATAAGTTCAAAAAATGAAATGCCTTTTCTAACCGATGAGCTTCCGTCCGAAACCCCGATACTTCGAAAGAGTGTGTTCGTTTTATACGTGAAGTGCATCCTGCTTTTGTCGTAACCCTCCCACCTTTTTAGCACATGCTATGTGGGTGAAATGATGATACCATGCCAACTTTCAACCTTTTCAGACTTCAGTTGAAGTGCTTTTCAATTTCAGGGTCATTTAGCTCGAAAAAACAGTAAATGCATGAAAAATATCAAATGAAGTCAGAAAGGGTTGATAAATTGATGATGTGGCTTAGAATGGTACATTTTGAACACATGAAAATCCTGGAGTTCAAATAAGTTCAAGCCAATGAAATGCCTTTTGTAACCGATGAGTTTCCGTCTAAAACCCCGATACTTCGAAAGAGACTGTCCGTTTTGTACGTGAAGTGCATCGTTCTTTTGCCGTAACCCTCCCAACATTTTAGCACATGCTATGTGGGTGAAATGTTGATACCATGGCAACTTCCAACCTTTTCAGACTTCATTTGAAGTGCTTTTCAATTTCAGGGTCATTTAGCTCGAAAAAATCAATAAATGCATGAAAAATATCGAATGAAGTCAGAAAGGGTTGAAAATTTATGATGTGTGTTTTAATCGTGCATTTTGAACACACAAAAAGCCTAGAGTTCAAATAAGTTCAAAAAATGAAATGCCTTTTCTAACCGATGAGTTTCCGTCCGAAACCCCGATACTTCGAAAGAGTGTGTCTGTTTTATACGTGAAGTGCATCCTGCTTTTGTCGTAACCCTCCCAACTTTTTAGCACATGCTATGTGGGTGAAATGATGATACCATGCCAACTTTGAACCTTTTCAGACTTCGGTTGAAGTGCTTTTCAATTTCAGGGTCATTTAGCTCAAAAAAACAGTAAATGCATGAAAAATATCAAATGAAGTCAGAAAGGGTTGCTAAATTGATGATGTGGCTTAGAATGATACATTTTGAACACACAAAAAGCCTGGAGTTCAAATAAGTTCAATACAATGAAATGCCTTTTGTAACCGATGAGTTTCCGTATAAAACCCCGATACTTCGATAGAGACTGTCCGTTTTATACGCGAAGTGCATCCTGGTTTTGTCGTAACCCTCCCAACTTTTTAGCACATGCTATGTGGGTGAAATGTTGATACCATGCCAACTTTCAACCTTTTCAGACTTTATTTGAAGTGCTTTTCAATTTCAGGGTCATTTAGCTCAAAAAAAATCAATAAATGCATGAAAAATATCGAATGAAGTCAGAAAGGGTTGAAAATTGATGATGTGTCTTTTAATCGTGCATTTTGAACACACAAAAAGCCTAGAGTTCAAATAAGTTCAAAAAATGAAATGCCTTTTCTAACCGATAAGTTTCCGTCCGAAACCCCGATACTTCAAAAGAGTATGTCCGTTTTATACGTGAAGTGCATCCTGCTTTTGTCGTAACCCTCCCAACTTTTTAGCACATGCTATGTGGGTGAAATGATGATACCATGCCAACTTTCAACCTTTTCAGACTTCCGTTGAAGTGCTTTTCAATTTCAAGGTCATTTAGCTCAAATAAACAGTAAATGCATGAAAAATATCAAATGAAGTCAGAAAGGGTTGAGAAATTGATGATGTGGCTTTTAATGGTACATTTTGAACACACAGAAAGCCTGGAGTTCAAATAAGTTCAATACAATGAAATGACTTTTGTAACCGATGAGTTTCCGTCCGAAACCCCGATACTTCGAAAGAAACTGTCCGTTTTGTACGCGAAGTGCATCCTGATTTTGCCGTAACCCGCCCATCTTTTTAGCACATGCTATTTGGGTGAAATGTTGATACCATGCCAACTTTCAACCTTTTCAGACTTCATTTGAAGTGCTTTTCAATTTCAGGGTCATTTAGCTCAAAAAAACAGTAAATGCATGAAAAATATCGAATGAAGTCAGAAAGGGTTGAAAATTGATGATGTGGCTTTTAATGGTGAATTTTGAACACACAAAAGGCCTAGAGTTCAAATAAGTTCAAAAAATGAAATGCCTTTTCTAACCGATGAGTTTCCGTCCGAAACCCCGATACTTCGAAAGAGTGTGTCCGTTTTATACGTGAAGTGCATCCTTCTTTTGCCGTAACCCTCCCAACTTTTTAGCATATGATATGTGGGTGAAATGATGATACCATGCCAACTTTCAACCTTTTCAAACTTCATTTGAAGTGCTTTTCAATTTCAGGGTCATTTAGATAAAAAAACAGCAAATGCATGAAAAATATCAAATGAAGTCAGAAAGGGTTGATAAATTGATGATGTGGCTTAGAATGGTACATTTTGAACACACAAAAAGCCTGGAGTTCAAATAAGTTCAAGACAATGAAATGCCTTTTGTAACCGATGAGTTTCCGTCTAAACCACCATACTTCGTAAGAGACTGTCCGTTTTGTAGGCGAAGTTTATCCTGCTTTCGCCGTAATCCTCCCAACTTTTTAGCCCATTCTATGTGGGTGAAATGTTGATACGATGCCAACTTTCAACCTTTTCAGACTTCATTTGCAGCCTTTTCAATTTCAGGGTCATTTAGCTCAAAAAAATCAGTAAATGCATGAAAAATATCAAATGAAGTCAGAAAGGGTTGAAAAATTGATGATGTGGCTTAGAATGGTACATTTTGAACACACGAAAATCCTGGAGTTCAAATAAGTTCAAGACAATGAAATGCCTTTTGTAACCGATGAGTTTCCCTCTAAAACCCCGATACTTCGAAAGAGTGTGTCCGTTTTATACTTGAAGTGCATCCTGCTTTTGTCGTAACCCTCCCAACTTTTTAGCACATGCTATGCGGGTGAAATGATGATACCATGCCAACTTTCAACCTTTTCAGACTTCAGTTGAAGTGCTTTTCAATTTCAGGGTCATTTAGCTCAAAAAAACAGTAAATGCATGAAAAATATGAAATGAAGTCAGAAAGGGTTGACAAATCGATGATGTGGCTTAGAATTGTACATTTTGAACACACGAAAAGCCTGGGGTTCAAATAAGTTCAAGACAATGAAATGCCTTTTGTAACCGATGAGTTTCCGTCCGAAACCCCGATACTTCGAAAGAGTGTGTCCGTTTTATACGTGAAGTGCATCCTGCTTTTGCCGTAACCCTCCCAACTTTTTAGCATATGATATGTGGGTGAAATGATGATACCATGCCAACTTTCAACCTTTTCAAACTTCATTTGAAGTGCTTTTCAATTTTAGGGTCATTTAGATAAAAAAACAGTAAATGCATGAAAAATATCAAATGAAGTCAGAAAGGGTTGATAAATTGATGATTTGGTTTAGAATGGTACATTTTGAACACACAAAAAGCCTGGAGTTCAAATAAGTTCAAGACAATGAACTGCCTTTTGTAACCGATGAGTTTCCGTCTAAACCCCGATACTTCGAAAGAGACTGTCTGTTTTGTACGCGAAGTGCATGCTGCTTTTGCCTTAATCCTCCCAAGTTTTTAGCCCATTCTATGTGGGTGAAATGTTGATACCATGCCAACTTTCAACCTTTTCAGACTTCATTTGCAGCCTTTTCAATTTCAGGGTCATTTAGCTCAAAAAATCAGTAAATGCATGAAAAATATCAAATGAAGTCAGAAAGGGTTAAAAAATTGATGATGTGGCTTAGAATGGTACATTTTGAACACATGAAAATCCTGGAGTTCAAATAAGTTCAAGACAATGAAATGCCTTTTGTAACCGATGAGTTTCCGTCTAAAACCCCGATACTTCGAAAGAGACTGTCCGTTTTGTACGCGAAGTGCATCGTTCATTTGCCGTAACCCTCCCAACATTTTAGCACATGCTATGTGGGTGAAATGTTGATACCATGGCAACTTCCAACCTTTTCAGACTTCATTTGAAGTGCTTTTCAATTTCAGGGTCATTTAGCTAGCAAAAATCAATAAATGCATGAAAAATATCGAATGAAGTCAGAAAGGGTTGAAAATTGATGATGTGTCTTTTAATCGTGTATTTTGAACACACAAAAAGCCTAGAGTTCAAATAAGTTCAAAAAATGAAATGCCTTTTCTAACCGATGAGTTTCCGTCCGAAACCCCGATACTTCGAAAGAGTGTGTCTGTTTTATACGTGAAGTGCATCCTGCTTTTGTCGTAACCCTCCCAACTTTTTAGCACATGCTATGTGGGTGAAATGATGATACCATGCCAACTTTGAACCTTTTCAGACTTCGGTTGAAGTGCTTTTCAATTTCAGGGTCATTTAGCTCAAAAAAACAGTAAATGCATGAAAAATATCAAATGAAGTCAGAAAGGGTTGATAAATTGATGATGTGGCTTAGAATGATACATTTTGAACACACAAAAAGCCTGGAGTTCAAATAAGTTCAATACAATGAAATGCCTTTTGTAACCGATGAGTTTCCATCCGAAACCCCGATACTTCGAAAGAAACTGTCCGTTTTGTACGCGAAGTGCATCCTGATTTTGCCGTAACCCTCCCAACTTTTTAGCAGATGCTATGTGGGTGAAATGTTGATACCATGCCAACTTTCAACCTTTTCAGACTTCATTTGAAGTGCTTTTCAATTTCAGGGTCATTTAGCTCAAAAAAACAGTAAATGCATGAAAAATATCGAATGAAGTCAGAAAGGGTTGAAAATTGATGATGTGGCTTTTAATGGTGCATTTTGAACATACAAAAAGCCTAGAGTTCAAATAAGTTCAAAAAATGAAATGCCTTTTCTAACCGATGAGTTTCCGTGCGAAACCCCGATACTTCGAAAGAGTGTGTCCGTTTTATACGTGAAGTGCATCCTAGTTTTGCCGTAACCCTCCCAACTTTTTACCATATGATATGTGGGTGAAATGATGATACCATGCCAACTTTCAACCTTTTCAAACTTCATTTCAAGTGCTTTTCAATTTTAGGGTCATTTAGATAAAAAAACAGTAAATGCATGAAAAATATCAAATGAAGTCAAAAAGGGTTGATAAATTGATGATGTGGTTTAGAATGGTACATTTTGAACACACAAAAAGCCTGGAGTTCAAATAAGTTCAAGACAATGAAATGCCTTTTGTAACCGATGAGTTTCCGTCTAAACCCCGATACTTCGAAAGAGACTGTCTGTTTTGTACGCGAAGTGCATCCTGCTTTTGCCGTAATCCTCCCAACTTTTTAGCCCATTATATGTGGGTGAAATGTTGATACCATGCCAACTTTCAACCTTTTCAGACTTCATTTGCAGCCTTTTCAATTTCAGGGTCATTTAGCTCAAAAAAATCAGTAAATGCATGAAAAATATCAAATAAAGTGAGAAAGGGTTGAAAAATTGATGATGTGGCTTAGAATGGTACATTTTGAACACACGAAAAGCCTGGAGTTCAAATAAGTTCAAGACAATGAAATGCCTTTTGTAACCGATGAGTTTCCGTCTAAAACCCCGATACTTCGATAGAGACTGTCCGTTTTATACGTGAAGTGCATCCTGGTTTTGTCGTAACCCTCCCAACTTTTTAGCACATGCTATGTGGGTGAAATGTTGATACCATGCCAACTTTCAACCTTTTCAGACTTTATTTGAAGTGCTTTTCAATTTCAGGGTCATTTAGCTCAAAAAATCAATAAATGCATGAAAAATATCGAATGAAGTCAGAAAGGGTTGAAAATTGATGATGTGGCTTTTAATGGTGCATTTTGAACACACAAAAAGCCTAGAGTTCAAATAAGTTCAAAAAATGAAATGCCTTTTCTAACCGATGAGTTTCCGTCCGAAACCCCGATACTTCGAAAGAGTGTGTCCGTTTTATACGTGAAGTGCATCCTGCTTTTGTCGTAACCCTCCCAACTTTTTAGCACATGCTATGTGGGTGAAATGATGATACCATGCCAACTTTCAACCTTTTCAGACTTCCGTTGAAGTGCTTTTCAATTTCAAGGTCATTTAGCTCAAATAAACAGTAAATGCATGAAAAATATCAAATGAAGTCAGAAAGGGTTGAGAAATTGATGATGTGGCTTTTAATGGTACATTTTGAACACACAAAAAGCCTGGAGTTCAAATAAGTTCAATACAATGAAATGACTTTTGTAACCGATGAGTTTCCGTCCGAAACCCCGATACTTCGAAAGAAACTGTCCGTTTTGTACGCGAAGTGCATCCTGATTTTGCCGTAACCCGCCCATCTTTTTAGCACATGCTATTTGGGTGAAATGTTGATACCATGCCAACTTTCAACCTTTTCAGACTTCATTTGAAGTGCTTTTCAATTTCAGGGTCATTTAGCTCAAAAAAAAGTAAATGCATGAAAAATATCGAATGAAGTCAGAAAGGGTTGAAAATTGATGATGTGGCTTTTAATGGTGAATTTTGAACACACAAAAGGCCTAGAGTTCAAATAAGTTCAAAAAATGAAATGCCTTTTCTAACCGATGAGTTTCCGTCCGAAACCCCGATACTTCGAAAGAGTGTGTCCGTTTTATACGTGAAGTGCATCCTTCTTTTGCCGTAACCCTCCCAACTTTTTAGCATATGATATGTGGGTGAAATGATGATACCATGCCAACTTTCAACCTTTTCAAACTTCATTTGAAGTGCTTTTCAATTTCAGGGTCATTTAGATAAAAAAACAGCAAATGCATGAAAAATATCAAATGAAGTCAGAAAGGGTTGATAAATTGATGATGTGGCTTAGAATGGTACATTTTGAACACACAAAAAGCCTGGAGTTCAAATAAGTTCAAGACAATGAAATGCCTTTTGTAACCGATGAGTTTCCGTCTAAACCACCATACTTCGTAAGAGACTGTCCGTTTTGTAGGCGAAGTTTATCCTGCTTTCGTCGTAATCCTCCCAACTTTTTAGCCCATTCTATGTGGGTGAAATGTTGATACGATGCCAACTTTCAACCTTTTCAGACTTCATTTGCAGCCTTTTCAATTTCAGGGTCATTTAGCTCAAAAAAATCAGTAAATGCATGAAAAATATCAAATGAAGTCAGAAAGGGTTGAAAAATTGATGATGTGGCTTAGAATGGTACATTTTGAACACACGAAAATCCTGGAGTTCAAATAAGTTCAAGACAATGAAATGCCTTTTGTAACCGATGAGTTTCCCTCTAAAACCCCGATACTTCGAAAGAGACTGTCCGTTTTGTACGCGAGGTGCATCCTGCTTTTGCCGTAACCCTCCCAACTTTTTAGCACATGCTATGTGGGTGGAATATTGATACCATGCAAACTTTCAACCTTTTGAGACTTCATTGGAAGTGCTTTTCAATTTTAGGGTCATTTAGCTCAAAAAAATCAATAAATGCATGAAAATTATCGAATGAAGTCAGAAAGGGTTGAAAATTGATGATGTGGCTTTTAATGGTGCATTTTGAACACACAAAAAGCCTAGAGTTCAAATAAGTTCAAAAAATGAAATGCCTTTTCTAACCGATGAGCTTCCGTCCGAAACCCCGATACTTCGAAAGAGTGTGTTCGTTTTATACGTGAAGTGCATCCTGCTTTTGTCGTAACCCTCCCACCTTTTTAGCACATGCTATGTGGGTGAAATGATGATACCATGCCAACTTTCAACCTTTTCAGACTTCAGTTGAAGTGCTTTTCAATTTCAGGGTCATTTAGCTCGAAAAAACAGTAAATGCATGAAAAATATCAAATGAAGTCAGAAAGGGTTGATAAATTGATGATGTGGCTTAGAATGGTACATTTTGAACACATGAAAATCCTGGAGTTCAAATAAGTTCAAGCCAATGAAATGCCTTTTGTAACCGATGAGTTTCCGTCTAAAACCCCGATACTTCGAAAGAGACTGTCCGTTTTGTACGTGAAGTGCATCGTTCTTTTGCCGTAACCCTCCCAACATTTTAGCACATGCTATGTGGGTGAAATGTTGATACCATGGCAACTTCCAACCTTTTCAGACTTCATTTGAAGTGCTTTTCAATTTCAGGGTCATTTAGCTCGAAAAAATCAATAAATGCATGAAAAATATCGAATGAAGTCAGAAAGGGTTGAAAATTTATGATGTGTGTTTTAATCGTGCATTTTGAACACACAAAAAGCCTAGAGTTCAAATAAGTTCAAAAAATGAAATGCCTTTTCTAACCGATGAGTTTCCGTCCGAAACCCCGATACT
This sequence comes from Hordeum marinum, assembly GCA_022496015.1. Taxonomy (NCBI): domain Eukaryota; kingdom Viridiplantae; phylum Streptophyta; class Magnoliopsida; order Poales; family Poaceae; genus Hordeum; species Hordeum marinum. Next base: position 60,542,114 of record CM039677.1, read on the forward strand.
TCGAAAGAGTGTGTCTGTTTTATACGTGAAGTGCATCCTGCTTTTGTCGTAACCCTCCCAACTTTTTAGCACATGCTATGTGGGTGAAATGATGATACCATGCCAACTTTGAACCTTTTCAGACTTCGGTTGAAGTGCTTTTCAATTTCAGGGTCATTTAGCTCAAAAAAACAGTAAATGCATGAAAAATATCAAATGAAGTCAGAAAGGGTTGCTAAATTGATGATGTGGCTTAGAATGATACATTTTGAACACACAAAAAGCCTGGAGTTCAAATAAGTTCAATACAATGAAATGCCTTTTGTAACCGATGAGTTTCCGTCTAAAACCCCGATACTTCGATAGAGACTGTCCGTTTTATACACGAAGTGCATCCTGGTTTTGTCGTAACCCTCCCAACTTTTTAGCACATGCTATGTGGGTGAAATGTTGATACCATGCCAACTTTCAACCTTTTCAGACTTTATTTGAAGTGCTTTTCAATTTCAGGGTCATTTAGTTCAAAAAAATCAATAAATGCATGAAAAATATCGAATGAAGTCAGAAAGGGTTGAAAATTGATGATGTGGCTTTTAATGGTGCATTTTGAACACACAAAAAGCCTAGAGTTCAAATAAGTTCAAAAAATGAAATGCCTTTTCTAACCGATAAGTTTCCGTCCGAAACCCCGATACTTCAAAAGAGTGTGTCCGTTTTATATGTGAAGTGCATCCTGCTTTTGTCGTAACCCTCCCAACTTGTTAGCACATGCTATGTGGGTGAAATGATGATACCATGCCAACTTTCAACCTTTTCAGACTTCCGTTGAAGTGCTTTTCAATTTCAAGTTCATTTAGCTCAAATAAACAGTAAATGCATGAAAAATATCAAATGAAGTCAGAAAGGGTTGAGAAATTGATGATGTGGCTTTTAATGGTACATTTTGAACACACAAAAAGCCTGGAGTTCAAATAAGTTCAATACAATGAAATGACTTTTGTAACCGATGAGTTTCCATCCGAAACCCCGATACTTCGAAAGAAACTGTCCGTTTTGTACGCGAAGTGCATCCTGATTTTGCCGTAACCCGCCCATCTTTTTAGCACATGCTATTTGGGTGAAATGTTGATACCATGCCAACTTTCAACCTTTTCAGACTTCATTTGAAGTGCTTTTCAATTTCAGGGTCATTTAGCTCAAAAAAAACAGTAAATGCATGAAAAATATCGAATGAAGTCAGAAAGGGTTGAAAATTGATGATGTGGCTTTTAATGGTGAATTTTGAACACACAAAAGGCCTAGAGTTCAAATAAGTTCAAAAAATGAAATGCCTTTTCTAACCGATGAGTTTCCTTCCGAAACCCCGATACTTCGAAAGAGTGTGTCCGTTTTATACGTGAAGTGCATCCTTCTTTTGCCGTAACCCTCCCAACTTTTTAGCATATGATATGTGGGTGAAATGATGATACCATGCCAACTTTCAACCTTTTCAAACTTCATCTGAAGTGCTTTTCAATTTCAGGGTCATTTAGATAAAAAAACAGCAAATGCATGAAAAATATCAAATGAAGTCAGAAAGGGTTGATAAATTGATGATGTGGCTTAGAATGGTACATTTTGAACACACAAAAAGCCTGGAGTTCAAATAAGTTCAAGACAATGAAATGCCTTTTGTAACCGATGAGTTTCCGTCTAAACCACCATACTTCGTAAGAGACTGTCCGTTTTGTAGGCGAAGTTTATCCTGCTTTCGCCGTAATCCTCCCAACTTTTTAGCCCATTCTATGTGGGTGAAATGTTGATACGATGCCAACTTTCAACCTTTTCAGACTTCATTTGCAGCCTTTTCAATTTCAGGGTCATTTAGCTCAAAAAAATCAGTAAATGCATGAAAAATATCAAATGAAGTCAGAAAGGGTTGAAAAATTGATGATGTGGCTTAGAATGGTACATTTTGAACACACGAAAATCCTGGAGTTCAAATAAGTTCAAGACAATGAAATGCCTTTTGTAACCGATGAGTTTCCCTCTAAAACCCCGATACTTCGAAATAGACTGTCCGTTTTGTACGCGAGGTGCATCCTGCTTTTGCCGTAACCCTCCCAACTTTTTAGCACATGCTATGTGGGTGAAATGTTGATACCATGCCAACTTTCAACCTTTTCAGACTTCATTGGAAGTGCTTTTCAATTTCAGGGTCATTTAGCTCAAAAAAATCAATAAATGCATGAAAACTATCAAATGAAGTCAGAAAGGGTTGAAAATTGATGACGTGGCTTTTAATGGTGCATTTTGAACACACAAAAAGCCTAGAGTTCAAATAAGTTCAAAAAATGAAATGCCTTTTCTAACCGATGAGCTTCCGTCCGAAACCCCGATACTTCGAAAGAGTGTGTTCGTTTTATACGTGAAGTGCATCCTGCTTTTGTCGTAACCCTCCCACCTTTTTAGCACATGCTATGTGGGTGAAATGATGATACCATGCCAACTTTCAACCTTTTCAGACTTCAGTTGAAGTGCTTTTCAATTTCAAGGTCATTTAGCTCAAAAAAACAGTAAATGCATGAAAAATATCAAATGAAGTCAGAAAGGGTTGATAAATTGATGATGTGGCTTAGAATGGTACATTTTGAACACACAAAAAGCCTGGAGTTCAAATAAGTTCAATACAATGAAATGCCTTTTGTAACCGATGAGTTTCCGTCCGAAACCCCGATACTTCGAAAGAAACTGTCCGTTTTTTACGCGAAGTGCATCCTGATTTTTCCGTAACCCTCCCAACTTTTTAGCACACGCTATGTGGGTGAAATTTTGAAACCATGCCAACTTTCAACCTTTTCAGACTTCATTTGAAGTGCTTTTCAATTTCAGGGTCATTTAGCTCAAAAAAACAGTAAATGCATGAAAAATATCGAATGAAGTCAGAAAGGGTTGAAAATTGATGATGTGGCTTAGAATGGTACATTTTGAACACACGAAAATCCTGGAGTTCAAATAAGTTCAAGACAATGAAATGCCTTTTGTAACCGATGAGTTTCCCTCTAAAACCCCAATACTTCGGAAGAGACTGTCCGTTTTGTACGCGAAGTGCATCCTGCTTTTGCCGTAACCATCCAAACTTTTTAGCACATGCTATGTGGGTGAAATGTTGATACCATGCCAACTTTCAACCTTTTCAGACTTTATTTGAAGTGCTTTTCAATTTCAGGGTCATTTAGCTCAAAAAAATCAATAAATGCATGAAAAATATCGAATGAAGTCAAAAAGGGTTGAAAATTGATGATGTGGCTTTTAATGGTGCATTTTGAACACACAAAAAGCCTAGAGTTCAAATAAGTTTAAAAAATGAAATGCCTTTTCTAACCGATAAGTTTCCGTCCGAAACCCCGATACTTCAAAAGAGTGTGTCCGTTTTACACGTGAAGTGCATCCTGCTTTTGTCGTAACCCTCCCAACTTTTTAGCACATGCTATGTGGGTGAAATGATGATACCATGCCAACTTTCAACCTTTTCAGACTTCCGTTGAAGTGCTTTTCAATTTCAAGGTCATTTAGCTCAAATAAACAGTAAATGCATGAAAAATATCAAATGAAGTCAGAAAGGGTGGAGAAATTGATGATGTGGCTTTTAATGGTACATTTTGAACACACAAAAAGCCTGGAGTTCAAATAAGTTCAATACAATGAAATGACTTTTGTAACCGATGAGTTTCCATCCGAAACCCCGATACTTCGAAAGAAACTGTCCGTTTTGTACGCGAAGTGCATCCTGATTTTGCCGTAACCCGCCCATCTTTTTAGCACATGCTATTTGGGTGAAATGTTGATACCATGCCAACTTTCAACCTTTTCAGACTTCATTTGAAGTGATTTTCAATTTCAGGGTCATTTAGCTCAAAAAAACAGTAAATGCATGAAAAATATCGAATGAAGTCAGAAAGGGTTGAAAATTGATGATGTGGCTTTTAATGGTGAATTTTGAACACACAAAAGGCCTAGAGTTCAAATAAGTTCAAAAAATGAAATGCCTTTTCTAACCGATGAGTTTCCGTCCGAAACCCCGATACTTCGAAAGAGTGTGTCCGTTTTATACGTGAAGTGCATCCTTCTTTTGCCGTAACCCTCCCAACTTTTTAGCATATGATATGTGGGTGAAATGATGATACCATGCCAACTTTCAACCTTTTCAAACTTCATTTGAAGTGCTTTTCAATTTCAGGGTCATTTAGATAAAAAAACAGCAAATGCATGAAAAATATCAAATGAAGTCTGAAAGGGTTGATAAATTGATGATGTGGCTTAGAATGGTACATTTTGAACACACAAAAAGCCTGGAGTTCAAATAAGTTCAAGACAATGAAATGCCTTTTGTAACCGATGAGTTTCCGTCTAAACCACCATACTTCGTAAGAGACTGTCCGTTTTGTAGGCGAAGTTTATCCTGCTTTCGCCGTAATCCTCCCAACTTTTTAGCCCATTCTATGTGGGTGAAATGTTGATACGATGCCAACTTTCAACCTTTTCAGACTTCATTTGCAGCCTTTTCAATTTCAGGGTCATTTAGCTCAAAAAAATCAGTAAATGCATGAAAAATATCAAATGAAGTCAGAAAGGGTTGAAAAATTGATGATGTGGCTTAGAATGGTACATTTTGAACACACGAAAATCCTGGAGTTCAAATAAGTTCAAGACAATGAAATGCCTTTTGTAACCGATGAGTTTCCCTCTAAAACCCCGATACTTCGAAAGAGACTGTCCGTTTTGTACGCGAGGTGCATCCTGCTTTTGCCGTAACCCTCCCAACTTTCTAGCACATGCTATGTGGGTGAAATTTTGATACCATGCCAACTTTCAACCTTTTCAGACTTCATTGGAAGTGCTTTTCAATTTCAGGGTCATTTAGCTCAAAAAAATCAATAAATGCATGAAAATTATCGAATGAAGTCAGAAAGGGTTGAAAATTGATGATGTGGCTTTTAATGGTGCATTTTGAACACACAAAAAGCCTAGAGTTCAAATAAGTTCAAAAAATGAAATGCCTTTTCTAACCGATGAGCTTCCGTCCGAAACCCCGATACTTCGAAAGAGTGTGTTCGTTTTATACGTGAAGTGCATCCTGCTTTTGTTGTAACCCTCCCACCTTTTTAGCACATGCTATGTGGGTGAAATGATGATACCATGCCAACTTTCAACCTTTTCAGACTTCAGTTGAAGTGCTTTTCAATTTCAAGGTCATTTAGCTCAAAAAAACAGTAAATGCATGAAAAATATCAAATGAAGTCAGAAAGGGTTGATAAATTGATGATGTGGCTTAGAATGGTACATTTTGAACACACAAAAAGCCTGGAGTTCAAATAAGTTCAATACAATGAAATGCCTTTTGTAACCGATGAGTTTCCGTCCGAAACCCCGATACTTCGAAAGAAACTGTCCGTTTTTTACGCGAAGTGCATCCTGATTTTTCCGTAACCCTCCCAACTTTTTAGCACACGCTATGTGGGTGAAATTTTGAAACCATGCCAACTTTCAACCTTTTCAGACTTCATTTGAAGTGCTTTTCAATTTCAGGGTCATTTAGCTCAAAAAAACAGTAAATGCATGAAAAATATCGAATGAAGTCAGAAAGGGTTGAAAATTGATGATGTGGCTTAGAATGGTACATTTTGAACACACGAAAAGCCTGGAGTTCAAATAAGTTCAAGACAATGAAATGCCTTTTGTAACCGATGAGTTTCCCTCTAAAACCCCAATACTTCGAAAGAGACTGTCCGTTTTGTACGCGAAGTGCATCCTGCTTTTGCCGTAACCATCCAAACTTTTTAGCACATGCTATGTGGGTGAAATGTTGATACCATGCCAACTTTCAACCTTTTCAGACTTTATTTGAAGTGCTTTTCAATTTCAGGGTCATTTAGCTCAAAAAAATCAAAAAATAGCTTGAAAAATATCGAATGAAGTCAAAAAGGGTTGAAAATTGATGATGTGGCTTTTAATGGTGCATTTTGAACACACAAAAAGCCTAGAGTTCAAATAAGTTCAAAAAATGAAATGCCTTTTCTAACCGATGAGTTTCCGTCCGAAACCCCGATACTTCGAAAGAGTGTGTCTGTTTTATACGTGAAATGCATCCTGCTTTTGCCGTAACCCTCCCAACTTTTTAGCATATGATATGTGGGTGAAATGATGATACCATGCCAACTTTCAACCTTTTCAAACATCATTTGAAGCGCTTTTCAATTTTAGGGTCATTTAAATAAAAAAACAGTAAATGCATGAAAAATATCAAATGAAGTGAGAAAGGGTTGATAAATTGATGATGTGGTTTAGAATGGTACATTTTGAACACACAAAAAGCCTGGAGTTCAAATAAGTTCAAGACAATGAAATGCCTTTTGTAACCGATGAGTTTCCGTCTAAACCCCGATACTTCGAAAGAGACTGTCTGTTTTGTACGCGAAGTGCATCCTGCTTTTGCCGTAATCCTCCCAACTTTTTAGCCCATTGTATGTGGGTGAAATGTTGATACGATGCCAACTTTCAACCTTTTCAGACTTCATTGGCAGCCTTTTCAATTTCAGGGTCATTTAGCTCAAAAAAATCAGTAAATGCATGAAAAATATCAAATGAAGTCAGAAAGGGTTGAAAAATTGATGATGTGGCTTAGAATGGTACATTTTGAACACACGAAAAGCCTGGAGTTCAAATAACTTCAAGACAATGAAATGCCTTTTTGTAACCGATGAGTTTCCCTCTAAAACCCCAATACTTCGAAAGAGACTGTCCGTTTTGTACGCGAAGTGCATCCTTCTTTTGCCGTAACCATCCCAACTTTTTAGCACATGCTATGTGGGTGAAATGTTGATACCATGCCAACTTTCAACCTTTTCAGACTTCATTTGAAGTGCTTTTCAATTTCAGGGTCATTTAGCTCTAAAAAATCAATAAATGCATGAAAAATATCGAATGAAGTCACAATGGGTTGAAAATTGATGATGTGGCTTTTAATGGTGCATTTTGAACACACAAAAAGCCTAGAGTTCAAATAAGTTCAAAAAATGAAATGCCTTTTCTAACCGATGAGCTTCCGTCCGAAACCCCGATACTTCGAAAGAGTGTGTCCGTTTTATACGTGAAGTGCATCCTGCTTTTGTCGTAACCCTCCCAACTTTTTAGCACATGCTATGTGGGTGAAATGATGATACCATGCCAACTTTCAACCTTTTCAGACTTCAGTTGAAGTGCTTTTCAATTTCAGGGTCATTTAGCTCAAAAAAACAGTAAATGCATGAAAAATATCAAATGAAGTCAGAAAGGGTTGATAAATTGATGATGTGGCTTAGAATGGTACATTTTGAACACACCAAAAGCCTGGAGTTCAAATAAGTTCAATACAATGAAATGCCTTTTGTAACCGATGAGTTTTCGTCCGAAACCCCGATACTTCGAGAGAAACTGTCCGTTTTGTACGCGAAGTGCAGCCTGATTTTGCCGTAACCCTCCCAACTTTTTAGCACATGCTATGTGGGTGAAATTTTGATACCATGCCAACTTTCAACCTTTTCAGACTTCATTTGAAGTGCTTTTCAATTTCAGGGTCATTTAGCTGAAAAAAACAGTAAATGCATGAAAAATATCGAATGAAGTCAGAAAGGGTTGAAAATTGATGATGTGGCTTTTAATGGTGCATTTTCAACACACAAAAAGCCTAGAGTTCAAATAAGTTCAAAAAATGAAATGCCTTTTCTAACCGATTAGTTTCCGTCCGAAACCCCGATACTTTGAAAGAGTGTGTCCGTTTTATACGTGAAGTGCATCCTGCTTTTGCCGTAACCCTCCCAACTTTTTATCACAAGCCAGGTGGGTGAAATGTTGATACCATGCCAACTTTCAACCTTTTCAACCTTCATTTGAAGTGCTTTTCAATTTCAGGGTCATTTAGCTCAAAAAAATCAATAAATGCTTGAAAAATATCGACTGAAGTCAGAAAGGGTTGAAAATTGATGATGTGGCTTTTAATGGTGCATTTTGAACACACAGAAAGCCTAGAGTTCAAATAAGTTCAAAAAATGAAATGCCTTTTCTAACCGATGAGTTTTCGTCCGAAACCCCGATACTTCGAAAGAAACTGTCCGTTTTGTACGCGAAGTGCATCCTGATTTTGCCGTAACCCTCCCAACTTTTAAGCACATGCTATGTGGGTGAAATGTTGATACCATGCCAACTTTCAACCATTTCAGACTTCATTTGAAGTGCCTTTCAATTTCAGGGTCATTTAGCTCAAAAAAACAGTAAATGCATGAAAAATATCGAATGAAGTCAGAAAGGGTTGAAAATTGATGATGTGGCTTTTAATGGTGCATTTTGAACACACAAAAAGCCTAGAGTTCAAATAAGTTCAAAAAATCAACAGGCCTTCTCTAACCGATGAGTTTCCCTCCGAAACCTCGATACTTCGAAAGAGTGTGTCCGTTTTATATGTGAAGTGCCTCCTGCTTTTGCCGTAACCCTCCCAACTTTTTAGCATATGATATGTGGGTGAAATGATGATACCATGCCAACTTTCAACCTTTTCAAACTTCATTTGAAGTGCTTTTCAATTTCAGGGTCATTTAGATAAAAAAACAGTAAATGCATGAAAAATATCAAATGAAGTCAGAAAGGGTTGATAAATTGATGATGTGGTTTAGAATGGTACATTTTGAACACACGAAAAGCCTAGAGTTCAAATAAGTTCAAGACAATGAAATGCCTTTTGTAACCTATGAGTTTCCGTCTAAACCCCGATACTTCGTAAGAGACTGTCCGATTTGTACGCGAAGTTTATCCTGCTTTCGCCGTAATCCTCCCAACTTTTTAGCCCATTCTATGTGGGTGAAATGTTGATACGATGCCAACTTTCAACCTTTTCAGACTTCATTTGCAGCCTTTTCAATTTCAGGGTCATTTAGCTCAAAAAAATCAGTAAATGCATGAAAAATATCAAATGAAGTCAGAAAGGGTTGAAAAATTGATGATGTGGCTTAGAATGGTACATTTTGAACACACGAAAAACCTGGAGTTCAAATAAGTTCAAGACAATGAAATGCCTTTTGTAACCGATGAGTTTCCCTCTAAAACCCCGATACTTCGAAAGAGACTGTCCGTTTTGTACGTGAAGTGCTTCCTGCTTTTGCCGTAACCCTCCCAACTTTCTAGCACATGCTATGTGGGTGAAATGTTGATACCATGCCAACTTTCAACCTTTTCAGACTTCATTTGAAGTGCTTTTCAATTTCAGGGTCATTTAGCTCAAAAAATCAATAAATGCATGAAAAATATCAAATGAAGTCAGAAAGGGTTGAAAATTGATGATGTGGCTTTTAATGGTGCATTTTGAACACACAAAAAGCCTAGAGTTCAAATAAGTTCAAAAAATGAAATGCCTTTTCTAACCGATGAGCTTCCGTGCGAAACCCCGATACTTCGAAAGAGTGTGTCCGTTTTATACGTGAAGTGCATCCTGCTTTTGCAGTAACCCTCCCAACTTTATAGCATATGATATGTGGGTGAAATGATGATACCATGCCAACTTTCAACCTTTTCAAACTTCATTTGAAGTGCTTTTCAATTTCAGGGTCATTTAGATAAAAAAACAGTAAATGCATGAAAAATATCAAATGAAGTCAGAAAGGGTTGATAAATTGATGATGTGGCTTAGAATGGTACATTTTGAACACACAAAAAGCCTGGAGTTCAAATAAGTTAAAGACAATGAAATGCCTTCTGTAACCGATGAGTTTCCGTCTAAACCCCGATACTTCGTAAGAGACTGTCCGTTTTGTACGCAAAGTTTATCTTGCTTTCGCCGTAATCCTCCCAACTTTTTAGCCCATTCTATGTGGGTGAAATGTTGATACGATGCCAACTTTCAACCTTTTCAGACTTCATTTGCAGCCTTTTCAATTTCAGGGTCATTTAGCTCAAAAAAATCAGTAAATGCATGAAAAATATCAGATGAAGTCAGAAAGGGTTGAAAAATTGATGATGTGGCTTAGAATGGTACATTTTGAACACACGAAAAGCCTGGAGTTCAAATAAGTTCAAGACAATGAAATTCCTTTTGTAACCGATGAGTTTCCCTCTAAAACCCCAATACTTCGAAAGAGACTGTCCGTTTTGTACGCGAAGTGCATCCTGATTTTGCCGTAACCCTCCCAACTTTTTAGCACATGCTATGTGGGTGAAATGTTGATACCATGCCAACTTTCAACCTTTTCAGACTACATTTGAAGTGCTTTTCAATTTCAGAGTCATTTAGCTCAAAAAAACAGTAAATGCATGAAAAATATCAAATGAAGTCAGAAAGGGTTGATAAATTGATGATGTGGCTTAGAATGGTACATTTTGAACACACAAAAAGCCTGGAGTTCAAATAAGTTCAATACAATGAAATGCCTTTTGTAACCGATGAGTTTTCGTCCAAAACCCCGATACTTCGAAAGAAACTGTCCGTTTTGTACGCGAAGTGCATCCTGATTTTGCCGTAACCCTCCCAACTTTTTAGCACATGCTATGTGGGTGAAATTTTGATACCATGCCAACTTTCAACCTTTTCAGACTTCATTTGATGTGCATTTCAATTTCAGGGTCATTTAGCTCAAAAAAACAGTAAATGCATGAAAAATATCGAATGAAGTCAGAAAGGGTTGAAAATTGATGATGTGGCTTTTAATGGTGCATTTTCAACAAACAGAAAGCCTAGAGTTCAAATAAGTTCAAAAATGAAATGCCTTTTCTAACCGATTAGTTTCCGTCCGAAACCCCGATACTTCGAAAGAGTGTGTCCGTTTTATACGTGAAGTGCATCCTGCTTTTGCCGTAACCCTCCCAACTTTTTATCACAAGCCATGTGGGTGAAATGTTGATACCATGCCAACTTTCAACCTTTTCAAACTTCATTTGAAGTGCTTTTCAATTTCAGGGTCATTTAGCTCAAAAAAATCAATAAATGCTTGAAAAATATCGACTGAAGTCAGAAAGGGTTGAAAATTGATGATGTGGCTTTTAATGGTGCATTTTGAACACACAAAAATTCTAGAGTTCAAATGAGTTTCCCTCTAAAACCCCGATACTTCGAAAGAGACTGTCCGTTTTGTATGCGAAGTGCATCCTGCTTTTGCCGTAACCCTTCCAACTTTTTAGCACATGCTATGTGGGTGAAATGTTGATACCATGCCAACTTTCAACCTTTTCAGACTTCATTTGAAGTGCTTTTCAATTTCAGGGTCATTTAGCTCAAAAAAAGAGTAAATGCATGAAAAATATCGAATGAAGTCAGAAAGGGTTGAAAATTGATGATGTGGCTTTTAATGGTGCATTTTGAACACACAAAGAGCCTAGAGTTCAAATAAGTTCAAAAAATGAAATGCCTTTTCTAACCGATGAGCTTCCGTGCGAAACCCCGATACTTCGAAAGAGTGTGTCCGTTTTATACGTGAAGTGCATCCTGCTTTTGCCGTAACCCTCCCAACTTTATAGCATATGATATGTGGGTGAAATGATGATACCATGCCAACTTTCAACCTTTTCAAACTTCATTTGAAGTGCTTTTCAATTTCAGGGTCATTTAGATAAAAAACAGTAAATGCATGAAAAATATCAAATGAAGTCAGAAAGGGTTGATAAATTGATGATGTGGCTTAGAATGGTACATTTTGAACACACAAAAACCCTGGAGTTCAAATAAGTTAAAGACAATGAAATGCCTTCTGTAACCGATGATTTTCCGTCTAAACCCCGATACTTCGTAAGAGACTGTCCGTTTTGATGCAAAGTTTATCTTGCTTTCGCCGTAATCCTCCCAACTTTTTAGCCCATTCTATGTGGGTGAAATGTTGATACGATGCCAACTTTCAACCTTTTCAGACTTCATTTGCAGCCTTTTCAATTTCACGGTCATTTAGCTCAAAAAAATCAGTAAATGCATGAAAAATATCAGATGAAGTCAGAAAGGGTTGAAAAATTGATGATGTGGCTTAGAATGGTACATTTTGAACACACGAAAATCCTGGAGTTCAAATAAGTTCAAGACAATGAAATGCCTTTTGTAACCGATGAGTTTCCCTCTAAAACCCCAATACTTCGAAAGAGACTGTCCGTTTTGTACGCGAAGTGCATCCTGATTTTTCCGTAACCCTCCCAAATTTTTAGCACATGCTATGTGGGTGAAATGTTGATACCATGCCAACTTTCAACCTTTTCAGACTTCATTTGAAGTGCTTTTCAATTTCAGGGTCATTTAGCTCAAAAAACAGTAAATGCATGAAAAATATCGAATGAAGTCAGAAAGGGTTGAAAATTGATGATGTGGCTTTTAATGGTGCATTTTGAACACACAAAAAGCCTAGAGTTCAAATAAGTTCAAAAAATGAAATGCCTTTTCTAACCGATCAGTTTCCGTGCGAAACCCCGATACTTCGAAAGAGTGTGTCCGTTTTATACGTGAAGTGCATCCTGCTTTTGCCGTCACCCTCCCAACTTTTTAGCATATGATATGTGGGTGAAATGATGATACCATGCCAACTTTCAACCTTTTCAAACTTCATTTGAAGTGCTTTTCAATTTTAGGGTCATTTAGATAAGAAAGAGTAAATGCATGAAAAATATCAAATGAATTCAGAAAGGGTTGATAAATTGATGATGTGGTTTAGAATGGTACATTTTGAACACACAAAAAGCCTGGAGTTCAAATAAGTTCAAGACAATGAAATGCCTTTTGTAACCGATGAGTTTCCATCTAAACCCCGATACGTCGAAAGAGACTGTCTGTTTTGTACGCGAAGTGCATCCTGCTTTTGCCGTAATCCTCCCAACTTTTTAGCCCATTCTATGTGGGTGAAATGTTGATACCATGCCAACTTTCAACCTCTTCAGACTTCATTTGCAGCCTTTTCAATTTCAGGGTCATTTAGCTCAAAAAAATTAGTAAATGCATGAAAAATATCAAATGAAGTCAGAAAGGGTTGAAAAATTGATGATGTGGCTTAGAATGGTACATTTTGAACACACGAAAAGCCTGGAGTTCAAATAAGTTCAAGACAATGAAATGCCTTTTGTAACCGATGAGTTTCCGTCTAAAACCCCGATACTTCGATAGAGACTGTCCGTTTTATACGCGAAGTTCATCCTGGTTTTTCCGTAACCCTCCCAACTTTTTAGCACATGCTATGTGGGTGAAATGTTGATACCATGCCAACTTTCAACCTTTTTCAGACTTTATTTGAAGTGCTTTTCAATTTCAGGGTCATTTAGCTCAAAAAAATCAATAAATGCATGAAAAATATCGAATGAAGTCAGAAAGGGTTGAAAATTGATGATGTGGCTTTTAATGGTGCATTTGGAACACACAAAAAGCCTAGAGTTCAAATAAGTTCAAAAAATGAAATGCCTTTTCTAACCGATGAGTTTCCGTCCGAAACCCCGATACTTCGAAAGAGTGTGTCCGTTTTATACGTGAAGTGCATCCTACTTTTGTCGTAACCCTCCCAACTTTTTAGCACATGCTATGTGGGTGAAATGATGATACCATGCCAACTTTCAACCTTTTCAGACTTCGGTTGAAGTGCTTTTCAATTTCAAGGTCATTTAGCTCAAATAAACAGTAAATGCATGAAAAATATCAAATGAAGTCAGAAAGGGTTGAGAAATTGATGATGTGGATTCGGATGGTACATTTTGAACACACAAAAAGCCTGGAGTTCAAATAAGTTCAATACAATGAAATGACTTTTGTAACCGATGAGTTTCGGTCCGAAACCCCGATACTTCGAAAGAAACTGTCTGTTTTGTATGCGAAGTGCATCCTGATTTTTCCGTAACCCTCCCAACTTTTTAGCACATGCTATGTGGGTGAAATGTTGATAGCATGCCAACTTTCAACGTTTTCAGACTTCACTTGAACTGCTTTTCAATTTCAGGGTCATTTAGCTCAAAAAAAAGTAAATGCATGAAAAATATCGAATGAAGTCAGAAAGGGTTGAAAATTGATGATGTGGCTTTTAATGGTGCATTTTGAACACACAAAAAGCCTAGAGTTCAAATAAGTTCAAAAAATGAAATGCCTTTTCTAACCGATGAGTTTCCGTGCGAAACCCCGATACTTCGAAAGAGTGTGTCCGTTTTATACATGAAGTGCATCCTGCTATTGTCGTAACCCTCCCAACTTTTTAGCACATGTTATGTGGGTGAAATGAAGATACCATGACAACTTTCAACCTTTTCAGACTTCAGTTGAAGTGCTTTTCAATTTCAGGGTCATTTAGCTCAAAAAAACAGTAAATGCATGAAAAATATCAAATGAAGTCAGAAAGGTTTGATAAATTGATGATGTGGCTTAGAATGGTACATTTCGAACACACAAAAAGCCTGGAGTTCAAATAAGTTCAATACAATGAAATGCCTTTTGTAACCGATGAGTTTCCGTCCGAAACCACGATACTTCGACAGAAACTGTCCGTTTTGTACGCAAAGTGCATCCTGATTTTGCCGTAACCCTCCCAACTTTTTAGCACATGCTATGTGGCTGAAATGTTGATACCATGCCAACTTTCAACCTTTTCAGACTTCATTTGAAGTGCTTTTCAATTTCAGGGTCATTTAGCTCAAAAAACAGTAAATGCATGAAAAATATCGAATGAAGTCAGAAAGGGTTGAAAATTGATGATGTGGCTTTTAATGGTGCATTTTGAACACACAAAAAGCCTAGAGTTCAAATAAGTTCAAAAAATGAAATGCCTTTTCTAACCGATGAGTTTCCGTGCGAAACCCCGATACTTCGAAAGAGTGTGTCCGTTTTATACGTGAAGTGCATCCTGATTTTGCCGTAACCCTCCCAAAATTTTAGCATATGATATGTGGGTGAAATGATGATACCATGCCAACTTTCAACCTTTTCAAACTTCATTTGAAGTGCTTTTCAATTTTAGGGTCATTTAGATAAAAAATAGTAAATGCATGAAAAATATCAAATGAAGTCAGAAAGGGTTGATAAATTGATGATGTGGTTTAGAATGGTACATTTTGAACACACAAAAAGCCTGGAGTTCAAATAAGTTCAAGACAATGAAATGCCTTTTGTAACCGATGAGTTTCCGTCTAAACCCCGATACTTCGAAAGAGACTGTCTGTTTTGTACGCGAAGTGCATCCTGCTTTTGCCGTAATCCTCCCAACTTTTTAGCCCATTCTATGTGGGTGAAATGTTCATACCATGCCAACTTTCAACCTTTTCAGACTTCATTTGCAGCCTTTTCAATTTCAGGGTCATTTATCTCAAAAAAATCAGTAAATGCATGAAAAATATCAAATGAGGTCAGAAAGGGTTGAAAAATTGATGATGTGGCTTAGAATGGTACATTTTGAACACACGAAAAGCCTGGAGTTCAAATAAGTTGAAGACAATGAAATGCCTTTTGTAACCGATGAGTTTCCGTCTAAAAGACCAATACTTCGATAGAGACTGTCCGTTTTATACGCGAAGTGCATCCTGGTTTTGCCGTAACCCTCCCAACTTTTTAGCACATGCTATGTGGGTGAAATGTTGATACCATGCCAACTTTCAACCTTTTCAGACTTTATTTGAAGTGCTTTTCAATTTCAGGGTCATTTAGCTCAAAAAAATCAATAAATGCATGAAAAATATCGAATGAAGTCAGAAAGGGTTGAAAATTGCTGATGTGGCTTTTAATGGTGCATTTTGAACACACAAAAAGCCTAGAGTTCAAATAAGTTCAAAAAATGAAATGCCTTTTCTAACCGATGAGTTTCCGTCCGAAACCCCGATACTTCGAAACAGTGTGTCCGTTTTATACGTGAAGTGCATCCTGCTTTTGTCGTAACCCTCCCAACTTTTTAGCACACGCTATGTGGGTGAAATGATGATACCATGCCAACTTTCAACCTTTTCAGACTTCCGTTGAAGTGCTTTTCAATTTCAAGGTCATTTAGCTCAAATAAACAGTAAATGCATGAAAAATATCATATGAAGTCAGAAAGGGTTGAGAAATTGATGATGTGGCTTGTAATGGTACATTTTGAACACACAAAAAGCCTGGAGTTCAAATAAGTTCAATACAATGAAATGACTTTTGTAACCGATGAGTTTCCGTCCGAAACCCCGATACTTCGAAAGAAACTGTCTATTTTGTACGCGAAGTGCATCCGGATTTTGCCGTAACCCTCCCATCTTTTGAGCACATGCTATTTGGGTGAAATGTTGATACCATGCCAACTTTCAACCTTTTCAGACTTCATTTGAAGTGCTTTTCAATTTCAGGGTCATTTAGCTCAAAAAAATAGTAAATGCATGAAAAATATCGAATGAAGTCAGAAAGGGTTGAAAATTGATGATGTGGCTTTTAATGGTGCATTTTGAACACACAAAAAGCCTAGAGTTGAAATAAGTTCAAAAAATGAAATGGCTTTCTAACCGATGAGTTTCCGTCCGAAACCCCGATACTTCGAAAGAGTGTGTCCGTTTTATACGTGAAGTGCATCCTTCTTTTGCCGTAACCCTCCCAACTTTTTAGCATATGATATGTGGGTGAAATGATAATACCATGCCAACTTTCAACCTTTTCAAACTTCATTTGAAGTGCTTTTCAATTTCAGGGTCATTTAGATAAAAAACAGCAAATGTATGAAAAATATCAAATGAAGTCAGAAAGGGTTGATAAATTGATGATGTGGCTTAGAATGGTACATTTTGAACACACAAAAAGCCTGGAGTTCAAATAAGTTCAAGACAATGAAATGCCTTTTGTAACCGATGAGTTTCCGTCTAAACCACCATACTTCGTAAGAGACTGTCCGTTTTGTACGCGAAGTTTATCCTACTTTCGCCGTAATCCTCCCAACTTTTTAGCCCATTCTATGTGGGTGAAATGTTGATACGATGCCAACTTTCAACCTTTTCAGACTTTATTTGAAGTGCTTTTCAATTTCAGGGTCATTTAGCTCAAAAAAATCAATAAATGCATGAAAAATATCGAATGAAGTCAGAAAGGGTTGAAAATTGCTGATGTGGCTTTTAATGGTGCATTTTGAACACACAAAAAGCCTAGAGTTCAAATAAGTTCAAAAAATGAAATGCCTTTTCTAACCGATGAGTTTCCGTCCGAAACCCCGATACTTCGAAACAGTGTGTCCGTTTTATACGTGAAGTGCATCCTGCTTTTGTCGTAACCCTCCCAACTTTTTAGCACACGCTATGTGGGTGAAATGATGATACCATGCCAACTTTCAACCTTTTCAGACTTCCGTTGAAGTGCTTTTCAATTTCAAGGTCATTTAGCTCAAATAAACAGTAAATGCATGAAAAATATCATATGAAGTCAGAAAGGGTTGACAAATTGATGATGTGGCTTGTAATGGTACATTTTGAACACACAAAAAGCCTGGAGTTCAAATAAGTTCAATACAATGAAATGACTTTTGTAACCGATGAGTTTCCGTCCGAAACCCCGATACTTCGAAAGAAACTGTCTATTTTGTACGCGAAGTGCTTTTCAATTTCAGAGTCATTTAGCTCAAAAAAATCAATAAATGCATGAAAAATATCGAATGAAGTCAGAAAGGGTTGAAAATTGATGATGTGGCTTTTAATGGTGCATTTTGAAAAAACAAAAAGCCTAGAGTTCAAATAAGTTCAAAAAATGAAATGCCTTTTCTAACCGATGAGCTTCTGTCCGAAACCCCGATACTTCGAAAGAGTGTGTCCGTTTTGTACGCGAAGTGCATCCTGATTTTGCTGTAACCCTCCCAAATTTTTAGCACATGATATGTGGGTGAAATGTTGATACCATGCCAACTTTCAACCTTTTCAGACTTCATTTGAAGTGCTTTTCAATTTCAGGGTCATTTAGCTCAAAAAAACAGCAAATGCATGAAACATATCGAATGAAGTCAGAAAGGGTTGAAAATTGATGATGTCGCTTTTAATGGTGCATTTTGAACACACAAAAAGCCTAGAGTTCAAATAACTTCAAAAAATGAAATGCCTTTTCTAACCGATGAGTTTCCGTGCGAAACCCCGATACTTCGAAAGAGTGTGTCCGTTTTATACGTGAAGTGCATCCTGCTTTTGCCATAACCCTCCCAACTTTTTAGCATATGATATGTGGGTGAAATGATGATACCATGCCAACTATCAACCTTTTCAAACTTCATCTGAAGTGCTTTTCAATTTCAGGGTCATTTAGATAAAAAAACAGTAAATGCATGAAAAATATCAAATGAAGTCAGAAAGGGTTGATAAATTGATGATTTGTCTTAGAATGGTACATTTTGAACACACAAAAAGCCTTGAGTTCAAATAAGTTCAAGATAATGAAATGCCTTTTGTAACCGATGAGTTTCCATCTAAACCCCGATACTTCGTAAGAGACTGTCCGTTTTGTACGCGAAGTTTATCCTGCTTTCGCCGTAATCCTCCCAACTTTTTAGCCCATTCTATGTGGGTGAAATGTTGATACGATGCCAACTTTCAACCTTTTCAGACTTCATTTGCAGCCTTTTCAATTTCAGGGTCATTTAGCTCAAAAAAATCAGTAAATGCATGAAAAATATCAAATGAAGTCAGAAGGGGTTGAAAAATTGATCATGTGGCTTAGAATGGTACATTTTGAACACACGAAAAGCCTGGAGTTCAATTAAGTTCAAGACAATGAAATGCCTTTTGTAACCGATGAGTTTCCCTCTAAAACCCCAATACTTCGAAAGAGACTGTCTGTTTTGTACGCGAAGTGCATCCTGCTTATGCCGTAACCCTCCCAACTTTTTAGCACATGCTATGTGGGTGAAATGTTGATACCATGCCAACTTTCAACCTTTTCAGACTTCATTTGAAGTGCTTTTCAATTTCAGGGTCATTTAGCTCAAAAAAAATCAATAAATGCATGAAAAATATCGAATGAAGTCAGAAAGGGTTGAAAATTGATGATGTGGCTTTTAATGGTGCATTTTGAACACACAAAATGCCTAGAGTTCAAATAGTTCAAAAAATGAAATGCCTTTTCTAACCGATGAGCTTCCGTCCGAAACTCCGATACTTCGAAAGAGTGTGTCCGTTTTATACATGAAGTGCATCCTGCTTTTGTCGTAACTCTCCCAAATTTTTAGCACATGCTATGTGGGTGAAATGATGATACCATGCCAACTTTCAACCTTTTCAGACTTCAGTTGAAGTGCTTTTCAATTTCAGGGTCATTTAGCTCAAAAAACTTGGTAAATGCATGAAAAATATCAAATGAAGTCAGAAAGGGTTTAAAATTTGATGATGTGGCTTAGAATGGTACATTTTGAACACACGAAAAGCCTGGAGTTCAAATAAGTTCAAGACAATGAAATGCCTTTTGTAACCGATGAGTTTCCCTCTAAAACCCCGATACTTCGAAAGAGACTGTCCGTTTTGTACGCGAAGTGCATCCTTCTTTTGCCGTAACCCTCCCAACTTTTTAGCACATGCTATGTGGGTGAAATATTGATACCATGCCAACTTTCAACCTTTTCAGACTTCATTTGAAGTGCTTTTCAATTTCAGGGTCATTTAGCTCAAAAAATCAATAAATGCATGAAAAATATCGAATGAAGTCAGAAAGGGTTGAAAATTGATGATGTGGCTTTTAATGGTGCATTTTGAACACACAAAAAGCCTAGATTTCAAATAAGTTCAAAAAATGAAATGCCTTTTCTAACTGATGAGCTTCCGTCCGAAACCCCGATACTTCGAAAGAGTGTGTTCGTTTTATACGTGAAGTGCATCCTGCTTTTGTCGTAACGCTCCCAACTTTTTAGCACATGCTATGTGGGTGAAATGATGATACCATGCCAACTTTCAACCTTTTCAGACTTCAGTTGAAGTGCTTTTCAATTTCAGGGTCATTTAGCTCAAAAAAACAGTAAATGAATGAAAAATATCAAATGAAGTCAGAAAGGGTTGATAAATTGATGATGCGTCTTAGAATGGTACATTTTGAAAAGACAAAAAGCCTGGAGTTCAAATAAGTTCAATACAATGAAATGCCTTTTGTAACCGATGAGTTTCCGTCCGAAACCCCGATACTTCGAAAGAAACTGTCCGTTTTGTACGCGAAGTGCATCCTGATTTTGCCGTAACCCTCCCAACTTTTTAGCACATGCTATGTGGGTGAAATGTTGATACCATGCCAACTTTCAACCTTTCCAGACTTCATTTGAAGTGCTTTTCAATTTCAGGGTCATTTAGCTCAAAAAAAGAGTAAATGCATGAAAAATATCGAATGAAGTCAGAAAGGGTTGAAAATTGATGATGTGGCTTTTAATGGTGCATTTTGAACACACAAAAAGCCTAGAGTTCAAATAACTTCAAAAAATGAAATGCCTTTTCTAACCGATGAGTTTCCGTCCGAAACCCCGATAATTCGAAAGAGTGTGTCCGTTTTATACGTGGAGTGCATCCTGCTTTTGCCGTAACCCTCCCAACTTTTTAGCAGATGATATGTGGGTGAAATGATGATACCATGCCAACTTTCAACCTTTTCAAACTTCATTTGAAGTGCTTTTCAATTTCAGGGTCATTTAGATAAAAACAGTAAATGCATGAAAAATATCAAATGAAGTCAGAAAGGGTTGATAAATTGATGATGTGCCTTAGAATGGTACATTTTGAACACACAAAAAGCCTTGAGTTCAAATAAGTTCAAGACAATGAAATGCCTTTTGTAACCGATGAGTTTCCGTCTAAACCCCGATACTTCGTAAGAGACTGTCCGTTTTGTACGCGAAGTTTATCCTGCTTTCGCCGTAATCCTCCCAACTTTTTAGACCATTCTATGTGGGTGAAATGTTGATACGATGCCAACTTTCAACCTTTTCAGACTTCATTTGTAGCGTTTTCAATTTCAGGGTCATTTAGCTCAAAAAAAATCAGTAAATGCATGAAAAATATCAAATTAAGTCAGAAAGGGTTGAAAAATTGATCATGTGGCTTAGAACGGTACATTTTGAACACACGAAAAGCCTGGAGTTCAAATAAGTTCAAGACAATGAAATGCCTTTTGTAACCGATGAGTTTCCCTCTAAAACCCCAATACTTCGAAAGAGACTGTCTGTTTTGTACGCGAAGTGCATCTTGCTTTTGCCGTAACCCTCCCAACTTTTTAGCACATGCTATGTGGGTGAAATGTTGATACCATGCCAACTTTCAACCTTTTCAGACTTCATTTGAAGTGCTTTTCAATTTCAGGGTCATTTAGCTCAAAAAAATCAATAAATGCATGAAAAATATCGAATGAAGTCAGAAAGGGTTGAAAATTGATGATGTGGCTTTTAATGGTGCATTTTGAACACACAAAAAGCCTAGAGTTCAAATAGTTCAAAAAATGAAATGCCTTTTCTAACCGATGAGCTTCCGTCCGAAACTCCGATACTTCGAAAGAGTGTGTCCGTTTTATACGTGAAGTGCATCCTGCTTTTGTCGTAACCTTCCCAACTTTTTAGCACATGCTATGTGGTTGAAATGATGATACCATGCCAACTTTCAACCTTTTCAGACTTCAGTTGAAGTGCTTTTCAATTTCAGGGTCATTTAGCTCAAAAAAATCAGTAAATGCATGAAAAATATCAGATGAAGTCAGAAAGGGTTTAAAATTTGATGATGTGGCTTAGAATGGTACATTTTGAACACACGAAAATCCTGGAGTTCAAATAAGTTCAAGACAATGAAATGCCTTTTGTAACCGATGAGTTTCCCTCTAAAACCCCGATACTTCGAAAGAGACTGTCCGTTTTGTACGCGAAGTGCATCCTGCTTTTGCCGTAACCCTCCCAACTTTTTACCACATGCTATGTGGGTGAAATGTTGATACCATGCCAACTTTCAACCTTTTCAGACTTCATTTGAAGTGCTTTTCAATTTCAGGGTCATTTAGCTCAAAAAAATCAATAAATGCATGGAAAATATCGAATGAAGTCAGAAAGGGTTGAAAATTCATGATGTGGCTTTTAATGGTGCATTTTGAACACACAAAAAGCCTAGAGTTCAAATAAGTTCAAAAAATGAAATGCCTTTTCAAACCGATGAGCTTCCATCCGAAACCCCGGTACTTCGAAAGAGTGTGTTCGTTTTATACGTGAAGTGCATCCTGCTTTTGTCGTAACGCTCCCAACTTTTTAGCACATGCTATGTGGGTGAAATGATGATACCATGCCAACTTTCAACCTTTTCAGACTTCAGTTGAAGTGCTTGTCAATTTCAGGGTTATTTA
Source organism: Hordeum marinum (assembly GCA_022496015.1). NCBI lineage: Eukaryota > Viridiplantae > Streptophyta > Magnoliopsida > Poales > Poaceae > Hordeum > Hordeum marinum. The sequence continues at coordinate 60,564,372 of CM039677.1, forward strand.
GATAAAAAAACAGTAAATGCATGAAAAATATCAAATGAAGTCGGAAAGGGTTGATAAATTGATGATGTGGTTTAGAATGGTACATTTTGAACACACAAAAAGCCTGGAGTTCAAATAAGTTCAAGACAATGAAATGCCTTTTGTAACCGATGAGTTTCCGTCTAAAGCACCATACTTCGTAAGAGACTGTCCGTTTTGTACGCGAAATTATCCTGCTTTCGCCGTAATCCTCCCAACTTTTTAGCCCATTCTATGTGGGTGAAATGTTGATACGATGCCAACTTTCAACCTTTTCAGACTTCATTTGCAGCCTTTTCAATTTCAGGGTCATTTAGCTCAAAAAAATCAGTAAATGCGTGAAAAATATCAAATGAAGTCAGAAAGGGTTGAAAAATTGATGATGTGGCTTAGAATGGTACATTTTGAACACACGAAAAGCCTGGAGTTCAAATAAGTTCAAGACAATGAAATGCCTTTTGTAACCGATGAGTTTCCCTCTAAATCCCCGATACTTCGAAAGAGACTGTCCGTTTTGTACGCGAAGTGCATCCTGCTTTTGCCGTAACCCTCCCAACTTTTTAGCACATGCTATGTGGGTGAAATGTTGATACCATGCCAACTTTCAACCTTTTCAGACTTCATTTGAAGTGCTTTTCAATTTCAGGGTCATTTAGCTCAAAAAATCAATAAATGCATGAAAAATATCAAATGAAGTCAGAAAGGGTTGAAAATTGATGATGTGGCTTTTAAGGGTGCATTTTGAACACACAAAAAGCCTAGAGTTCAAATAAGTTCAAAAAATGAAATGCCTTTTCTAACCGATGAGCTTCCGTCCGAAACCCCGATACTTCGAAAGAGTGTGTCCGTTTTATACGTGAAGTGCATCCTGCTTTTGCCGTAACCATCCCAACTTTATAGCATATGATATGTGGGTGAAATGATGATACCATGCCAACTTTCAACCTTTTCAAACTTCATTTGAAGTGCTTTTCAATTTCAGGGTCATTTAGATAAAAAAACAGTAAATGCATGAAAAATATCAAATGAAGTCAGAAAGGGTTGATAAATTGATGATGTGGCTTAGAATGGTACATTTTGAACACACAAAAAGCGTGGAGTTCAAATAAGTTAAAGACAATGAAATGCCTTCTGTAACCGATGAGTTTCCGTTTAAACCCCGATACTTCGTAAGAGACTGTCCGTTTTGTACGCAAAGTTTATCTTGCTTTCGCCATAATCCTCCCAACTTTTTAGCCCATTCTATGTGGGTGAAATGTTGATACCATGCCAACTTTCAACCTTTTCAGACTTCATTTGTAGCCTTTTCAATTTCAGGGTCATTTAGCTCAAAAAAATCAGTAAATGCATGAAAAATATCAAATGCAGTCAGAAAGGATTGAAAAATTGATGATGTGGCTTAGAATTGTACATTTTGAACACACGAAAAGCCTGGAGTTCAAATAAGTTCAAGACAATGAAATGCCTTTTGTAACCGATGAGTTTCCCTCTAAAACCCCAATACTTCGAAAGAGACTGTCCGTTTTGTACGCGAAGTGCATCCTGATTTTGCAGTAACCCTCCCAACTTTTTAGCACATGCTATGTGGGTGAAATGTTGATACCATGCCAACTTTCAACCTTTTCAGACTTCATTTGAAGTGCTTTTCAATTTCAGGGTCATTTAGCTCAAAAAATCAATAAATGCATGAAAAATATCGAATGAAGTCAGAAAGGGTTGAAAATTGATGATGTGGCTTTTAATGGTGCATTTTGAACACACAAAAAGCCTAGAGTTCAAATAAGTTCAAAAAATGAAATGCCTTTTCTAACCGATGAGCTTCCGTCCGAAACCTCGATACTTCGAAAGAGTGTGTCCGTTTTATACGTGAAGTGCATCCTGCTTTTGTCGTAACCCTCCCAACTTTTTAGCACATGCTATGTGGGTGAAATGATGATACCATGCCAACTTTCAACCTTTTCAGACTTCAGTTGAAGTGCTTTTCAATTTCAGGGTCATTTAGCTCAAAAAAACAGTAAATGCATGAAAAATATCAAATGAAGTCAGAAAGGGTTGATAAATTGATGATGTGGCTTAGAATGGTACATTTTGAACACACAAAAAGCCTGGAGTTCAAATAAGTTCAATACAATGAAATGCCTTTCGTAACCGATGAGGTTTTGTCCGAAACCCCGATACTTCGAAAGAAAGTCCGTTTTGTACGCGAAGTGCATCCTGAATTTGCCGTAACCCTCCCAACTTTTTAGCACATGCTATGTGGGTGAAATGTTGATACCATGCCAACTTTCAACCTTTTCAGACTTCATTTGAAGTGCTTTTCAATTTCAGGGTCATTTAGCTCAAAAAAGCAGTAAATGCATGAAAAATATCGAATGAAGTCAGAAAGGGTTGAAAATTGATGATGTGGCTTTTAATGGTGCATTTTCAACACACAAAAAGCCTATGGTTCAAATAAGTTCAAAAAATAAATGCCTTTTCTAATCGATTAGTTTCCGTCCGAAACCCCGATACTTCGAAAGAGTGTGTCCGTTTTATACGTGAAGTGCATCCTGCTTTTGCCGTAACCCTCCCATCTTTTTATCACAAGCCATGTGGGTGAAATGTTGATACCATGCCAACTTTCAACCTTTTCAAACTTCATTTGAAGTGCTTTTCAATTTCAGGGTCATTTAGCTCAAAAAAATCAATAAATGCATGAAAAATATCGAATGAAGTCAGAAAGGGTTGAAAACTGATGATGTGGCTTTTAATGGTGCATTTTGAACACACAGAAAGCCTAGAGTTCAAATAAGTTCAAAAAATAAATGCCTTTTCTAACCGATGAGTTTCCTTCCGAAACCCCGATACTTCGAAAGAGTGTGTCCGTTTTATACGTGAAGTGCATCCTTCTTTTGTCGTTACCCCTCCCAACTTTTTAGCACATGCTATGTGGGTGAAATGATGATACCATGCCAACTTTCAACCTTTTCAGACTTCAGTTGAAGTGTTTTTCAATTTCAGGGTCATTTAGCTCAAAAAAACAGTAAATGCATGAAAAATATCAAATGAAGTCAGAAAGGGTTGATAAATTGATGATGTAGCTTAGAATGGTACATTTCGAACACACAAAAAGCCTGGAGTTCAAATAAGTTCAATACAATGAAATGCCTTTTGTAACCGATGAGTTTCCGTCCGAAACCCCGATACTTCGACAGAAACTGTCCGTTTTGTACACGAAGTGCATCCTGATTTTGCCGTAACCCTCCCAACTTTTTAGCACATGCTATGTGGGTGAAATTTTGATACCATGCCAACTTTCAACCTTTTCAGACTTCATTTGAAGTGCTTTTCAATTTCAGAGTCATTTAGCTCAAAAAACAGTAAATGCATGAAAAATATCGAATGAAGTCAGAAAGGGTTGAAAATTGATGATGTGGCTTTTAATGGTGCATTTTGAACACACAAAAAGCCTAGAGTTCAAATAAGTTCAAAAAATGAAATGCCTTTTCTAACCGATGAGTTTCCGTCCGAAACCCCGATACTTCGAAAGAGTGTGTCCGTTTTATACGTGAAGTGCATCCTGCTTTTAGCGTAACCCTCCCAACTTTTTAGCATACGATATTTGGGTGAGATGATGATACCATGCCAACTTTCAACCTTTTCAAACTTCATTTGAAGTGCTTTTCAATTTCAGGGTCATTTAGATAAAAACAGTAAATGCATGAAAAATATCAAATGAAGTCAGAAAGGGTTGATAAATTGATGATGTGGCTTAGAATGGTACCTTTTGAACACACAAAAAGCCTTGAGTTCAAATAAGTTCAAGACAATGAAATGCCTTTTGTAACCGATGAGTTTCCGTCTAAACCCCGATACTTCGTAAGAGACTGTCCGTTTTGTACGCGAAGTGTATCCTACTTTCGCCGTAATCCTCCCAACTTTTTAGACCATTCTATGTGGGTGAAATGTTGATACGATGCCAACTTTCAACCTTTTCAGACTTCATTTGCAGCCTTTTAAATTTTAGGGTCATTTAGCTCAAAAAAATCAGTAAATGCATGAAAAATATCAAATGAAGTCAGAAAGGGTTGATAAATTGATGATGTAGCTTAGAATGGTATATTTCGAACACACAAAAAGCCTGGAGTTCAAATAAGTTCAATACAATGAAATGCCTTTTGTAACCGATGAGTTTCCGTCCGAAACCCCGATACTTCGACAGAAACTGTCCGTTTTGTACGCGAAGTGCATCCTGATTTTGCCGTAACCCTCCCAACTTTTTAGCACATGCTATGTGGGTGAAATGTTGATACCATGCCAACTTTCAACCTTTTCAGACTTCATTTGAAGTGCTTTTCAATTTCAGGGTCATTTAGCTCAAAAAAATCAATAAATGCATGAAAAATATCGAATGAAGTCAGAAAGGGTTGAAAATTGATGATGTGGCTTTTAATGGTGCATTTTGAACACACAAAAAGCCTAGAGTTCAAATAAGTTCAAAAAATGAAATGCCTTTTCTAACCGATCAGTTTCCGTGCGAAACCCCGATACTTCGAAAGAGTGTGTCCGTTTTATACGTGAAGTGCATCCTGCTTTTGCCGTAACCCTCCCAACTTTTTAGCATATGATATGTGGGTGAAATGATGATACCATGCCAACTTTCAACCTTTTCAAACTTCATTTGAAGTGCTTTTCAATTTTAGGGTCATTTAGATAAAAAAAGAGTAAATGCATGAAAAATATCAAATGAATTCAGAAAGGGTTGATAAATTGATGATGTGGTTTAGAATGGTACATTTTGAACACACAAAAAGCCTGGAGTTCAAATAAATTCAAGACAATGAAATTCCTTTTGTAACCGATGAGTTTCCATCTAAACCCCGATACGTCGAAAGAGACTGTTTGTTTTGTACGCGAAGTGCATCCTGCTTTTGCCGTAATCCTCCCAACTTTTTAGCCCATTCTATGTGGGTGAAATGTTGATACCATGCCAACTTTCAACCTTTTCAGACTTCATTTGCAGCCTTTTCAATTTCAGGGTCATTTAGCTCAAAAAAGTTAGTAAATAAATGAAAAATATCAAATGAAGTCAGAAAGCGTTGAAAAATTGATGATGTGGCTTAGAATGGTACATTTTGAACACACGAAAAGCCTGGAGTTCAAATAAGTTCAAGACAATGAAATGCCTTTTGTAACCGATGAGTTTCCGTCTAAAACCCCGATACTTCGATAGAGACTGTCCGTTTTATACGCGAAGTGCATCCTGGTTTTGCCGTAACCCTCCCATCTTTTTAGCACATGCTATGTGGGTGAAATGTTGATACCATGTCAACTTTCAACCTTTTCAGACTTCATTTGAAGTGCTTTTCAATTTCAGGGTCATTTAGCTCAAAAAATCAATAAATGCATGAAAAATATCGAATGAAGTCAGAAAGGGTTGAAAATTGATGATGTGGCTTTTAATGGTGCATTTGGAACACACAAAAAGCCTAGAGTTCAAATAAGTGCAAAAAATGAAATGCCTTTTCTAACCGATGAGTTTCCGTCCGAAACCCCGATACTTCGAAAGAGTGTGTCCGTTTTATACGTGAAGTGCATCCTGCTTTTGTCGTAACCCTCCCAACTTTTTAGCACATGCTATGTGGGTGAAATGATGATACCATGCCAACTTTCAACCTTTTCAGACTTCCGTTGAAGTGCTTTTCAATTTCAAGGTCATTTAGCTCAAATAAACAGTAAATGCATGAAAAATATCATATGAAGTGAGAAAGGGTTGAGAAATTGATGATGTGGCTTTTAATGGTACATTTTGAACACACAAAAATCCTGGAGTTCAAATAAGTTCAATACAATGAAATGACTTTTGTAACCGATGAGTTTCCGTCCGAAACCCCGATACTTCGAAAGAAACTGTCTGTTTTTTACGCGAAGTGCATCCTGATTTAGCCGTAACCCTCCCATCTTTTTAGCACATGCTATTTGGGTGAAATGTTGATACCATGTCAACTTTCAACCTTTTCAGACTTCATTTGAAGTGCTTTTCAATTTCAGGATCATTTAGCTCAAAAAAACAGTAAATGCATGAAAAATATCGAATGAAGTCAGAAAGGGTTGAAAATTGATGATGTGGCTTTTAATGGTGCATTGTGAACACACAAAAAGCCTAGAGTTCAAATAAGTTCAAAAAATGAAATGCCTTTTCTCACCGATGAGTTTCCGTCCGAAACCCCGGTACTTCGAAAGAGTGTGTCCGTTTTATACGTGAAGTGCATCCTTCTTTTGCCGTAACCCTCCCAACTTTTTAGCATATGATATGTGGGTGAAATGATGATACCATGCCAACTTTCAACCTTTTCAAACTTCATTTGAAGTGCTTTTCAATTTCAGGGTCATTTAGATAAAAAACAGCAAATGCAAGAAAAATATCAAATGAAGTTAGAAAGGGTTGATAAATTGATGATGTGGCTTAGAATGGTACATTTTGAACACACAAAAAGCCTGGAGTTCAAATAAGTTCAAGACAATGAAATGCCTTTTGTAACCGATGAGTTTCCGTCTAAACCACCATACTTCGTAAGAGACTGTCCGTTTTGTACGCGAAGTTTATCCTGCTTTCGCCGTAATCCTCCCAACTTTTTAGCCCATTCTATGTGGGTGAAATGTTGATACGATGCCAACTTTCAACCTTTTCAGACTTCATATGCAGCCTTTTCAATTTCAGGGTCATTTAGCTCAAAAAAATCAGTAAATGCATGAAAAATATCAAATGAAGTCAGAAAGGGTTGAAAAATTTATGATGTGGCTTAGAATGGTACATTTTGAACACACGAAAAGCCTGGAGTTCAAAGAAGTTCAAGACAATGAAATGCCTTTTTTAACCGATGAGTTTCCCTCTAAAACCCCGATACTTCGAAAGAGACTGTCCGTTTTGTACGCGAGGTGCATCCTGCTTTTGCCGTAACCCTCCCAACATTTTAGCACATGCTATGTGGGTGAAATGTTGATACCATGCCAACTTTCAATATTTTCAGGCTTCATTTGAAGTGCTTTTCAATTTCAGGGTCATTTAGCTCAAAAAAATCAATAAATGCATGAAAAATATCGAATGAAGTCAGAAAGGGTTGAAAATTGATGATGTGGCTTTTAATGGTGCATTTTGAACACACAAAAAGCCTAGAGTTCAAATAAGTTCAAAAAATGAAATGCCTTTTCTAACCGATGAGTTTCCGTGCGAAACCCCGATACTTCGAAAGAGTGTGTCCGTTTTATACGTGAAGTGCATCCTGATTTTGCCGTAACCCTCCCAACTTTTTAGCATATGATATGTGGGTGAAATGATGATACCATGCCAACTTTCAACCTTCTCAAACTTCATTTGAAGTGCTTTTCAATTTTAGGGTCATTTAGATAAAAAAACAGTAAATGCATGAAAAATATCAAATGAAGTCAGAAAGGGTTGATAAATTGATGATGTGGTTTAGAATGGTACATTTTGAACACACAAAAAGCCTGGAGTTCAAATAAGTTCAAGACAATGAAATGCCTTTTGTAACCGATGAGTTTCCGTCTAAACCCCGATACTTCGAAAGAGACTGTCTGTTTTGTACGCGAAGTGCATCCTGCTTTTGCCGTAATCCTCCCAACTTTTTAGCCCATTCTATGTGGGTGAAATGTTCATACCATGCCAACTTTCAACCTTTTCAGACTTCATTTGCAGCCTTTTCAATTTCAGGGTCATTTAGCTCAAAAAAAATCAATAAATGCATGAAAAATATCAAATTAAGTCAGAAAGGGTTGAAAAATTGATGATGTGGCTTAGAATGGTACTTTTTTAACACACGAAAATCCTGGAGTTCAAATAAGTTCAAGACAATGAAATGCCTTTTGTAACCGATGAGTTTCCGTCTAAAACCCCAATACTTCGATAGAGACTGTCCGTTTTATACGCGAAGTGCATCCTGGTTTTGCCGTAACCCTCCCAACTTTCTAGCACATGCTATGTGGGTGAAATGTTGATACCATGCCAACTTTCAACCTTTTCAGACTTTATTTGAAGTGCTTTTCAATTTCAGGGACATTTAGCTCAAAAAAAATCAATAAATGCATGAAAAATATCGAATGAAGTCAGAAATTGTTGAAAATTGATGATGTGGCTTTTAATGGTGCATTTTGAACACACAAAAAGCCTAGAGTTCAAATAAGTTCAAAAAATGAAATGCCTTTTCTAACCGATGAGTTTCCGTCCGAAACCCCGATACTTCGAAAGAGTGTGTCCGTTTTATACGTGAAGTGCATCCTGCTTTTGTCGTAACCCTTCCAACTTTTTAGCACATGCTATGTGGGTGAAATGATGATACCATGCCAACTTTCAACCTTTTCAGACTTCCGTTGAAGTGCTTTTCAATTTCAAGGTCATTTAGCTCAAATAAACAGTAAATGCATGAAAAATAATTTATGAAGTCAGAAAGGGTTGAGAAATTGATGATGTGGCTTTTAATGGTACATTTTGAACACACAAAAATCCTGGAGTTCAAATAAGTTCAATACAATGAAATGACTTTTGTAACCAATGAGTTTCCATCCGAAACCCCGATACTTCGAAAGAAACTGTCTGTTTTGTACGCGAAGTGCATCCTGATTTTGCCGTAACCCTCCCATCTTTTTAGCACATGCTATTTGGGTGAAATGTTGATACCATGCCAACTTTCAACCTTTTCAGACTTCATTTGAAGTGCTTTTCAATTTCAGGGTCATTAGCCTCAAAAAAACAGTAAATGCATGAAAAATATCGAATGAAGTCAGAAAGGGTTGAAAATTGATGATGTGGCTTTTAATTGTGCATTTTGAACACACAAAAATCCTAGAGTTCAAATAAGTTCAAAAAATGAAATGCCTTTTCTAACCGATGAGTTTCCGTCCGAAACCCCGGTACTTCGAAAGAGTGTGTCCGTTTTATACGTGAAGTGCATCCTTCTTTTGCCGTAACCCTCCCAACTTTTTAGCATATGATATGTGGGTGAAATGATGATACCATGCCAACTTTCAACCTTTTCAAACTTCATTTGAAGTGCTTTTCAATTTCAGGGTCATTTAGATAAAAAAACAGCAAATGCATGAAAAATATCAAATGAAGTCAGAAAGGGTTGATAAATTGATGATGTGGCTTAGAATGGTACATTTTGAACACACAAAAAGCCTGGAGTTCAAATAAGTTCAAGACAATGAAATGCCTTTTGTAACCGATGAGTTTCCGTCTAAAGCACCATACTTCGTAAGAGACTGTCCGTTTTGTACGCGAAGTTTATCCTGCTTTCGTCGTAATCCTCCCAACTTTTTAGCCCATTCTATGTGGGTGAAATGTTGATACGATGCCAACTTTCAACCTTTTCAGACTTCATTTGCAGCCTTTTTAATTTCAGGGTCTTTTAGCTCAAAAAAATCAGTAAATGCATGAAAAATATCAAATGAAGTCAGAAAGGGTTGAAAAATTGATGATGTGGCTTAGAATGGTACATTTTGAACACACGAAAAGCCTGGAGTTCAAATAAGTTCAAGACAATGAAATGCCTTTTGTAACCGATGAGTTTCCCTCTAAAACCCCAATACTTCAAAAGAGACTGTCCGTTTTGTACGCGAGGTGCATCCTGCTTTTGCCGTAACCCTCCCAACTATTTAGCACATGCTATGTGGGTGAAATGTTGATACCATGCCAACTTTCAATATTTTCAGACTTCATTTGAAGTGCTTTTCAATTTCAGGGTCATTTAGCTCAAAAAAATCAATAAATGCATGAAAAATATCGAATGAAGTCAGAAAGGGTTGAAAATTGATGATGTGGCTTTTAATGGTGCATTTTGAACACACAAAAAGCCTAGATTTCAAATAAGTTCAAAAAATGAAATGCCTTTTCTAACCGATGAGCTTCCGTCCGAAACCCAGATACTTCGAAAGAGTGTGTTCGTTTTATACGTGAAGTGCATCCTGCTTTTGTCGTAACCCTCCCAACTTTTTAGCACATGCTATGTGGGTGAAATGTTGATACCATGCCAAGTTTCAACCTTTTCAGACTTCAGTTGAAGTGCTTTTCAATTTCAGGGTCATTTAGCTCAAAAAAACAGTAAATGCATGAAAAATATCAAATGAAGTCAGAAAGGGTTGATAAATTGATGATGTGGCTTAGAATGGTACATTTCGAACACACAAAAAGCCTGGAGTTCAAATAAGTTCAATACAATGAAATGCCTTTTGTAACCGATGAGTTTCCGTCCGAAACCCCGATACTTCGACAGAAACTGTCCGTTTTGTACGCGAAGTGCATCCTGATTTTGCCGTAACCCTCCCAACTTTTTAGCACATGCTATGTGGGTGAAATGTTGATACCATGCCAACTTTCAACCTTTCCAGACTTCATTTGAAGTGCTTTTCAATTTCAGGGTCATTTAGCTCAAAAAACAGTAAATGCATGAAAATATCGAATGAAGTCGGAAAGGGTTGAAAATTGATGATGTGGCTTTTAATGGTGCATTTTGAACACACAAAAAGCCTAGAGTTCAAATAAGTTCAAAAAATGAAATGCCTTTTCTAACCGATGAGTTTCCGTCCGAAACCCCGGTACTTCGAAAGAGTGTGTCCGTTTTATACGTGAAGTGCATCCTTCTTTTGCCGTAACCCTCCCAAGTTTTTAGCATATGATATGTGGGTGAAATGATGATACCATGCCAACTTTCAACCTTTTCAAACTTCATTTGAAGTGCTTTTCAATTTCAGGGTCATTTAGATAAAAAAACAGCAAATGCATGAAATATATCAAATGAAGTCAGAAAGGGTTGATAAATTGATGATGTGGCTTAGAATGGTACATTTTGAACACACAAAAAGCCTGGAGTTCAAATAAGTTCAAGACAATGAAATGCCTTTTGTAACCGATGAGTTTCCGTCTAAACCACCATACTTCGTAAGAGACTGTCTGTTTTGTACGCGAAGTTTATCCTGCTTTCGTCGTAATCCTCCCAACTTTTTAGCCCATTCTATGTGGGTGAAATGTTGATACGATGCCAACTTTCAACCTTTTCAGACTTCATTTGCAGCCTTTTCAATTTCAATGTCATTTAGCTCAAAAAAAATCAGTAAATGCATGAAAAATATCAAATGAAGTCAGAAAGGGTTGAAAAATTGATGATGTGCCTTAGAATGGTACATTTTGAACACACGAAAAGCCTGGAGTTCAAATAAGTTCAAGTCAATGAAATGCCTTTTGTAACCGATGAGTTTCCCTCTAAAACCCCGATACTTCGAAAGAGACTGTCCGTTTTGTACGCGAGGTGCATCCTGCTTTTGCCGTAACCCTCCCAACTTTTTAGCACATGCTATGTGGGTGAAATGTTGATACCATGCCAACTTTCAACCTTTTCAGACTTCATTTGAAGTGCTTTTCAATTTCAGGGTCATTTAGCTCAAAAAAATCAATAAATGCATGAAAAATATCGAATGAAGTCAGAAAGGGTTGAAAATTGATGATGTGGCTTTTAATGGTGCATTTTGAACACACACAAAGCCTAGAGTTCAAATAAGTTCAAAAAATGAAATGCCTTTTCTAACCGATGAGCTTGTGTCCGAAACCCCGATACTTCGAAAGAGTGTGTTCGTTTTATACGTGAAGTGCATTCTGCTTTTGTTGTAACCCTCCCAACTTTTTAGCACATGCTATGTGGGTGAAATTATGATACCATGCCAACTTTCAACATTTTCAGACTTCAGTTGAAGTGCTTTTCAATTTCAGGGTCATTTAGCTTAAAAAAACAGTAAATGCATGAAAAATATCAAATGAAGTCAGAAAGGGTTGATAAATTGATGATGTGTCTTAGAATGGTACATTTTGAACAGACAAAAAGCCTGGAGTTCAAATAAGTTCAATACAATGAAATGCCTTTTGTAACTGATGAGTTTCCGTCCGAAACCCCGATACTTCGAAAGAAACTGTCCGTTTTGTACGCGAAGTGCATCCTGATTTTGCCGTAACCCTCCCAACTTTTTAGCACATGCTATGTGGGTGAAATGTTGATACCATGCCAACTTTCAACCTTTTCAGACTTCATTTGAAGTGCTTTTCAATTTCAGGGTCATTTAGCTCAAAAAAAGAGTAAATGCATGAAAAATATCGAATGAAGTCAGAAAGGGTTGAAAATTGATGATGTGGCTTTTAATGGTGCATTTTGAACACACAAAAATCCTAGAGTTCAAATAAGTTCAAAAAATGAAATGCCTTTTCTAACCGATGAGTTTCCGTCCGAAACCCCGGTACTTCGAAAGAGTGTGTCCGTTTTATACGTGAAGTGCATCCTTCTTTTGCCGTAACCCTCCCAACTTTTTAGCATATGATATGTGGGTGAAATGATGATACCATGCCAACTTTCAACCTTTTCAAACTTCATTTGAAGTGCTTTTCAATTTCAGGGTCATTTAGATAAAAAAACAGCAAATGCATGAAAAATATCAAATGAAGTCAGAAAGGGTTGATAAATTGATGATGTGGCTTAGAATGGTACATTTTGAACACACAAAAAGCCTGGAGTTCAAATAAGTTCAAGACAATGAAATGCCTTTTGTAACCGATGAGTTTCCGTCTAAAGCACCATACTTCGTAAGAGACTGTCCGTTTTGTACGCGAAGTTTATCCTGCTTTCGTCGTAATCCTCCCAACTTTTTAGCCCATTCTATGTGGGTGAAATGTTGATACGATGCCAACTTTCAACCTTTTCAGACTTCATTTGCAGCCTTTTTAATTTCAGGGTCTTTTAGCTCAAAAAAATCAGTAAATGCATGAAAAATATCAAATGAAGTCAGAAAGGGTTGAAAAATTGATGATGTGGCTTAGAATGGTACATTTTGAACACACGAAAAGCCTGGAGTTCAAATAAGTTCAAGACAATGAAATGCCTTTTGTAACCGATGAGTTTCCCTCTAAAACCCCAATACTTCAAAAGAGACTGTCCGTTTTGTACGCGAGGTGCATCCTGCTTTTGCCGTAACCCTCCCAACTATTTAGCACATGCTATGTGGGTGAAATGTTGATACCATGCCAACTTTCAATATTTTCAGACTTCATTTGAAGTGCTTTTCAATTTCAGGGTCATTTAGCTCAAAAAAATCAATAAATGCATGAAAAATATCGAATGAAGTCAGAAAGGGTTGAAAATTGATGATGTGGCTTTTAATGGTGCATTTTGAACACACAAAAAGCCTAGATTTCAAATAAGTTCAAAAAATGAAATGCCTTTTCTAACCGATGAGCTTCCGTCCGAAACCCCGATACTTCGAAAGAGTGTGTTTGTTTTATACGTGAAGTGCATCCTGCTTTTGTCGTAACCCTCCCAACTTTTTAGCACATGCTATGTGGGTGAAATGTTGATACCATGCCAAGTTTCAACCTTTTCAGACTTCAGTTGAAGTGCTTTTCAATTTCAGGGTCATTTAGCTCAAAAAAACAGTAAATGCATGAAAAATATCAAATGAAGTCAGAAAGGGTTGATAAATTGATGATGTGGCTTAGAATGGTACATTTCGAACACACAAAAAGCCTGGAGTTCAAATAAGTTCAATACAATGAAATGCCTTTTGTAACCGATGAGTTTCCGTCCGAAACCCCGATACTTCGACAGAAACTGTCCGTTTTGTACGCGAAGTGCATCCTGATTTTGCCGTAACCCTCCCAACTTTTTAGCACATGCTATGTGGGTGAAATGTTGATACCATGCCAACTTTCAACCTTTCCAGACTTCATTTGAAGTGCTTTTCAATTTCAGGGTCATTTAGCTCAAAAAACAGTAAATGCATGAAAATATCGAATGAAGTCGGAAAGGGTTGAAAATTGATGATGTGGCTTTTAATGGTGCATTTTGAACACACAAAAAGCCTAGAGTTAAAATAAGTTCAAAAAATGAAATGCCTTTTCTAACCGATGAGTTTCCGTCCGAAACCCCGGTACTTCGAAAGAGTGTGTCCGTTTTATACGTGAAGTGCATCCTTCTTTTGCCGTAACCCTCCCAAGTTTTTAGCATATGATATGTGGGTGAAATGATGATACCATGCCAACTTTCAACCTTTTCAAACTTCATTTGAAGTGCTTTTCAATTTCAGGGTCATTTAGATAAAAAAACAGCAAATGCATGAAATATATCAAATGAAGTCAGAAAGGGTTGATAAATTGATGATGTGGCTTAGAATGGTACATTTTGAACACACAAAAAGCCTGGAGTTCAAATAAGTTCAAGACAATGAAATGCCTTTTGTAACCGATGAGTTTCCGTCTAAACCACCATACTTCGTAAGAGACTGTCTGTTTTGTACGCGAAGTTTATCCTGCTTTCGTCGTAATCCTCCCAACTTTTTAGCCCATTCTATGTGGGTGAAATGTTGATACGATGCCAACTTTCAACCTTTTCAGACTTCATTTGCAGCCTTTTCAATTTCAATGTCATTTAGCTCAAAAAAAATCAGTAAATGCATGAAAAATATCAAATGAAGTCAGAAAGGGTTGAAAAATTGATGATGTGCCTTAGAATGGTACATTTTGAACACACGAAAAGCCTGGAGTTCAAATAAGTTCAAGTCAATGAAATGCCTTTTGTAACCGATGAGTTTCCCTCTAAAACCCCGATACTTCGAAAGAGACTGTCCGTTTTGTACGCGAGGTGCATCCTGCTTTTGCCGTAACCCTCCCAACTTTTTAGCACATGCTATGTGGGTGAAATGTTGATACCATGCCAACTTTCAACCTTTTCAGACTTCATTTGAAGTGCTTTTCAATTTCAGGGTCATTTAGCTCAAAAAAATCAATAAATGCATGAAAAATATCGAATGAAGTCAGAAAGGGTTGAAAATTGATGATGTGGCTTTTAATGGTGCATTTTGAACACACACAAAGCCTAGAGTTCAAATAAGTTCAAAAAATGAAATGCCTTTTCTAACCGATGAGCTTGTGTCCGAAACCCCGATACTTCGAAAGAGTGTGTTCGTTTTATACGTGAAGTGCATTCTGCTTTTGTTGTAACCCTCCCAACTTTTTAGCACATGCTATGTGGGTGAAATTATGATACCATGCCAACTTTCAACATTTTCAGACTTCAGTTGAAGTGCTTTTCAATTTCAGGGTCATTTAGCTTAAAAAAACAGTAAATGCATGAAAAATATCAAATGAAGTCAGAAAGGGTTGATAAATTGATGATGTGTCTTAGAATGGTACATTTTGAACAGACAAAAAGCCTGGAGTTCAAATAAGTTCAATACAATGAAATGCCTTTTGTAACTGATGAGTTTCCGTCCGAAACCCCGATACTTCGAAAGAAACTGTCCGTTTTGTACGCGAAGTGCATCCTGATTTTGCCGTAACCCTCCCAACTTTTTAGCACATGCTATGTGGGTGAAATGTTGATACCATGCCAACTTTCAACCTTTTCAGACTTCATTTGAAGTGCTTTTCAATTTCAGGGTCATTTAGCTCAAAAAAAGAGTAAATGCATGAAAAATATCGAATGAAGTCAGAAAGGGTTGAAAATTGATGATGTGGCTTTTAATGGTGCATTTTGAACACACAAAAAGCCTAGAGTTCAAATAAGTTCAAAAAATGAAATGCCTTTTCTAACCGATGAGTTTCCGTCGGAAACCCCGATACTTCGAAAGAGTGTGTCCGTTTTATACGTGAAGTGCATCCTGCTTTTGCCGTAACCCTCCCAACTTTTTAGCATATGATATGTGGGTGAAATGATGATACCATGCCAACTTTCAACCTTTTCAAACTTCATTTGAAGTGCTTTTCAATTTCAGGGTCATTTAGATAAAAACAGTAAATGCATGAAAAATATCAAATGAAGTGAGAAAGGGTTGATAAATTGATGATGTGGCTTAGAATGGTACATTTTGAACACACAAAAAGCCTTGAGTTCAAATAAGTTCAAGACAATGAAATGCCTTTTGTAACCGATGAGTTTCCGTCTAAACCCCGATACTTCGTGAGAGACTGTCCGTTTGGTACGCGAAGTTTATCCTGCTTTCGCCGTAATCCTCCCAACTTTTTAGACCATTCTATGTGGGTGAAATGTTGATACGATGCCAACTTTCAACCTTTTCAGACTTCATTTGCAGCCTTTTCAATTTCAGGGTCATTTAGCTCAAAAAAATCAGTAAATGCATGAAGAATATCAAATGAAGTCAGAAAGTGTTGAAAAATTGATCATGTGGCTTAGAATGGTACATTTTGAACACACGAAAAGCCTGGAGTTCAAATAAGTTCAAGACAATGAAATGCCTTTTGTAACCGATGAGTTTCCCTCTAAAACCCCAATACTTCGAAAGAGACTGTCTGTTTTGTACGCGAAGAGCATCCTGCTTTTGCCGTAACCCTCCCAACTTTTTAGCACATGCTATGTGGGTGAAATGTTGATACCATGCCAACTTTCAACCTTTTCAGACTTCATTTGAAGTGCTTTTCAATTTCAGGGTCATTTAGCTCAAAAAAATCAATAAATGCATGAAAAATATCGAATGAAGTCAGAAAGGGTTGAAAATTGATGATGTGGCTTTTAATGGTGCATTTTGAACACACAAAAAGCCTAGAGTTCAAATAGTTCAAAAAATGAAATGCCTTTTCTAACCGATGAGCTTCCGTCCGAAACTCCGATACTTCGAAAGAGTGTGTCCGTTTTATACGTGAAGTGCATCCTGCTTTTGTCGTAACCCTCCCAACTTTCTAGCACATGCTATGTGGGTGAAATGATGATACCATGCCAACTTTCAACCTTTTCAGACTTCAGTTGAAGTGCTTTTCAATTTCAGGGTCATTTAGCTCAAAAAAATCAGTAAATGCATGAAAAATATCAGATGAAGTCAGAAAGGGTTTAAAATTTGATTATGTGGCTTAGAATGGTACATTTTGAACACACGAAAAGCCTGGAAATCAAATAAGTTCAAGACAATGAAATGCCTTTTGTAACCGATGAGTTTCCCTCTAAAACCCCGATACTTCGAAAGAGACTGTCCGTTTTGTACGCGAAGTGCATCCTGCTTTTGCCGTAACCCTCCCAACTTTTTAGCACATGCTATGTGGGTGAAATGTTGATACCATGCCAACTTTCAACCTTTTCAGACTTCATTTGAAGTGCTTTTCAATTTCAGGGTCATTTAGCTCAAAAAAATCAATAAATGCATGAAAAATATCGAATGAAGTCAGAAAGGGTTGAAAATTGATGATGTGGCTTTTAATGGTGCATTTTGAACACACAAAAAGCCTAGATTTCAAATAAGTTCAAAAAATGAAATGCCTTTTCTAACCGATGAGCTTCCGTCCGAAACCCCGATACTTCGAAAGAGTGTGTTCGTTTTATACGTGAAGTGCATCCTGCTTTTGTCGTAACCCTCCCAACTTTTTAGCACATGCTATGTGGGTGAAATGTTGATACCATGCCAAGTTTCAACCTTTTCAGACTTCAGTTGAAGTGCTTTTCAATTTCAGGGTCATTTAGCTCAAAAAAACAGTAAATGCATGAAAAATATCAAATGAAGTCAGAAAGGGTTGATAAATTGATGATGTGGCTTAGAATGGTACATTTCGAACACACAAAAAGCCTGGAGTTCAAATAAGTTCAATACAATGAAATGCCTTTTGTAACCGATGAGTTTCCGTCCGAAACCCCGATACTTCGACAGAAACTGTCCGTTTTGTACGCGAAGTGCATCCTGATTTTGCCGTAACCCTCCCAACTTTTTAGCACATGCTATGTGGGTGAAATGTTGATACCATGCCAACTTTCAACCTTTTCAGACTTCATTTGAAGTGCTTTTCAATTTCAGGGTCATTTAGCTCAAAAAACAGTAAATGCATGAAAATATCGAATGAAGTCGGAAAGGGTTGAAAATTGATGATGTGGCTTTTAATGGTGCATTTTGAACACACAAAAAGCCTAGAGTTCAAATAAGTTCAAAAAATGAAATGCCTTTTCTAACCGATGAGTTTCCGTCCGAAACCCCGGTACTTCGAAAGAGTGTGTCCGTTTTATACGTGAAGTGCATCCTTCTTTTGCCGTAACCCTCCCAAGTTTTTAGCATATGATATGTGGGTGAAATGATGATACCATGCCAACTTTCAACCTTTTCAAACTTCATTTGAAGTGCTTTTCAATTTCAGGGTCATTTAGATAAAAAAACAGCAAATGCATGAAATATATCAAATGAAGTCAGAAAGGGTTGATAAATTGATGATGTGGCTTAGAATGGTACATTTTGAACACACAAAAAGCCTGGAGTTCAAATAAGTTCAAGACAATGAAATGCCTTTTGTAACCGATGAGTTTCCGTCTAAACCACCATACTTCGTAAGAGACTGTCTGTTTTGTACGCGAAGTTTATCCTGCTTTCGTCGTAATCCTCCCAACTTTTTAGCCCATTCTATGTGGGTGAAATGTTGATACGATGCCAACTTTCAACCTTTTCAGACTTCATTTGCAGCCTTTTCAATTTCAGTGTCATTTAGCTCAAAAAAAATCAGTAAATGCATGAAAAATATCAAATGAAGTCAGAAAGGGTTGAAAAATTGATGATGTGCCTTAGAATGGTACATTTTGAACACACGAAAAGCCTGGAGTTCAAATAAGTTCAAGTCAATGAAATGCCTTTTGTAACCGATGAGTTTCCCTCTAAAACCCCGATACTTCGAAAGAGACTGTCCGTTTTGTACGCGAGGTGCATCCTGCTTTTGCCGTAACCCTCCCAACTTTTTAGCACATGCTATGTGGGTGAAATGTTGATACCATGCCAACTTTCAACCTTTTCAGACTTCATTTGAAGTGCTTTTCAATTTCAGGGTCATTTAGCTCAAAAAAATCAATAAATGCATGAAAAATATCGAATGAAGTCAGAAAGGGTTGAAAATTGATGATGTGGCTTTTAATGGTGCATTTTGAACACACACAAATCCTAGAGTTCAAATAAGTTCAAAAAATGAAATGCCTTTTCTAACCGATGAGCTTGTGTCCGAAACCCCGATACTTCGAAAGAGTGTGTTCGTTTTATACGTGAAGTGCATTCTGCTTTTGTTGTAACCCTCCCAACTTTTTAGCACATGCTATGTGGGTGAAATTATGATACCATGCCAACTTTCAACATTTTCAGACTTCAGTTGAAGTGCTTTTCAATTTCAGGGTCATTTAGCTTAAAAAAACAGTAAATGCATGAAAAATATCAAATGAAGTCAGAAAGGGTTGATAAATTGATGATGTGTCTTAGAATGGTACATTTTGAACAGACAAAAAGCCTGGAGTTCAAATAAGTTCAATACAATGAAATGCCTTTTGTAACTGATGAGTTTCCGTCCGAAACCCCGATACTTCGAAAGAAACTGTCCGTTTTGTACGCGAAGTGCATCCTGATTTTGCCGTAACCCTCCCAACTTTTTAGCACATGCTATGTGGGTGAAATGTTGATACCATGCCAACTTTCAACCTTTTCAGACTTCATTTGAAGTGCTTTTCAATTTCAGGGTCATTTAGCTCAAAAAAAGAGTAAATGCATGAAAAATATCGAATGAAGTCAGAAAGGGTTGAAAATTGATGATGTGGCTTTTAATGGTGCATTTTGAACACACAAAAAGCCTAGAGTTCAAATAAGTTCAAAAAATGAAATGCCTTTTCTAACCGATGAGTTTCCGTCGGAAACCCCGATACTTCGAAAGAGTGTGTCCGTTTTATACGTGAAGTGCATCCTGCTTTTGCCGTAACCCTCCCAACTTTTTAGCATATGATATGTGGGTGAAATGATGATACCATGCCAACTTTCAACCTTTTCAAACTTCATTTGAAGTGCTTTTCAATTTCAGGGTCATTTAGATAAAAACAGTAAATGCATGAAAAATATCAAATGAAGTGAGAAAGGGTTGATAAATTGATGATGTGGCTTAGAATGGTACATTTTGAACACACAAAAAGCCTTGAGTTCAAATAAGTTCAAGACAATGAAATGCCTTTTGTAACCGATGAGTTTCCGTCTAAACCCCGATACTTCGTGAGAGACTGTCCGTTTGGTACGCGAAGTTTATCCTGCTTTCGCCGTAATCCTCCCAACTTTTTAGACCATTCTATGTGGGTGAAATGTTGATACGATGCCAACTTTCAACCTTTTCAGACTTCATTTGCAGCCTTTTCAATTTCAGGGTCATTTAGCTCAAAAAAATCAGTAAATGCATGAAGAATATCAAATGAAGTCAGAAAGTGTTGAAAAATTGATCATGTGGCTTAGAATGGTACATTTTGAACACACGAAAAGCCTGGAGTTCAAATAAGTTCAAGACAATGAAATGCCTTTTGTAACCGATGAGTTTCCCTCTAAAACCCCAATACTTCGAAAGAGACTGTCTGTTTTGTACGCGAAGAGCATCCTGCTTTTGCCGTAACCCTCCCAACTTTTTAGCACATGCTATGTGGGTGAAATGTTGATACCATGCCAACTTTCAACCTTTTCAGACTTCATTTGAAGTGCTTTTCAATTTCAGGGTCATTTAGCTCAAAAAAATCAATAAATGCATGAAAAATATCGAATGAAGTCAGAAAGGGTTGAAAATTGATGATGTGGCTTTTAATGGTGCATTTTGAACACACAAAAAGCCTAGAGTTCAAATAGTTCAAAAAATGAAATGCCTTTTCTAACCGATGAGCTTCCGTCCGAAACTCCGATACTTCGAAAGAGTGTGTCCGTTTTATACGTGAAGTGCATCCTGCTTTTGTCGTAACCCTCCCAACTTTCTAGCACATGCTATGTGGGTGAAATGATGATACCATGCCAACTTTCAACCTTTTCAGACTTCAGTTGAAGTGCTTTTCAATTTCAGGGTCATTTAGCTCAAAAAAATCAGTAAATGCATGAAAAATATCAGATGAAGTCAGAAAGGGTTTAAAATTTGATTATGTGGCTTAGAATGGTACATTTTGAACACACGAAAAGCCTGGAAATCAAATAAGTTCAAGACAATGAAATGCCTTTTGTAACCGATGAGTTTCCCTCTAAAACCCCGATACTTCGAAAGAGACTGTCCGTTTTGTACGCGAAGTGCATCCTGCTTTTGCCGTAACCCTCCCAACTTTTTAGCACATGCTATGTGGGTGAAATGTTGATACCATGCCAACTTTCAACCTTTTCAGACTTCATTTGAAGTGCTTTTCAATTTCAGGGTCATTTAGCTCAAAAAAATCAATAAATGCATGAAAAATATCGAATGAAGTCAGAAAGGGTTGAAAATTGATGATGTGGCTTTTAATGGTGCATTTTGAACACACAAAAAGCCTAGAGTTCAAATAAGTTCAAAAAATGAAATGCCTTTTCTAACCGATGAGCTTCCGTCCGAAACCCCGATACTTCGAAAGAGTGTGTTCGTTTTATACGTGAAGTGCATCCTGCTTTTGTCGTAACGCTCCCAACTTTTTAGCACATGCTATGTGGGTGAAATGATGATACCATGCCAACTTTCAACCTTTTCAGACTTCAGTTGAAGTGCTTTTCAATTTCAGGGTCATTTAGCTCAAAAAAACAGTAAATGAATGAAAAATATCAAATGAAGTCAGAAAGGGTTGATAAATTGATGATGTGGCTTAGAATGGTACATTTTGAACAGACAAAAAGCCTGGAGTTCAAATAAGTTCAATACAATGAAATGCCTTTTGTAACCGATGAGTTTCCGTCCGAAACACCGATACTTCGAAAGAAACTGTCCGTTTTGTACGTGAAGTGCATCCTGATTTTGCCGTAACCCTCCCAACTTTTTAGCACATGCTATGTGGGTGAAATGTTGATACCATGCCAACTTTCAACCTTTTCAGACTTCATTTGAAGTGCTTTTCAATTTCAGGGTCATTTAGCTCAAAAAAAGAGTAAATGCATGAAAAATATCGAATGAAGTCAGAAAGGGTTGAAAATTGATGATGTGGCTTTTAATGGTGCATTTTGAACACACAAAAAGCCTAGAGTTCAAATAAGTTCAAAAAATGAAATGCCTTTTCTAACCGATGAGTTTCCGTCCGAAATCCCGATACTTCGAAAGAGTGTGTCCGTTTTATACGTGAAGTGCATCCTGCTTTTAGCGTAACCCTCCCAACTTTTTAGCATATGATATGTGGGTGAAATGATGATACCATGCCAACTTTCAACCTTTTCAAACTTCATTTGAAGTGCTTTTCAATTTCAGGGTCATTTAGATAAAAATAGTAAATGCATGAAAAATATCAAATGAAGTCAGAAAGGGTTGATAAATTGATGATGTGGCTTAGAATGGTACATTTTGAACACACAAAAAGCCTTGAGTTCAAATAAGTTCAAGACAATGAAATGCCTTTTGTAACCGATGAGTTTCCGTCTAAACCCCGATACTTCGTAAGAGACTGTCCGTTTTGTACGCGAAGTGTATCCTACTTTCGCCGTAATCCTC
The DNA here is from genome assembly GCA_022496015.1 of Hordeum marinum. NCBI lineage: Eukaryota > Viridiplantae > Streptophyta > Magnoliopsida > Poales > Poaceae > Hordeum > Hordeum marinum. The sequence continues at coordinate 60,586,831 of CM039677.1, forward strand.
CCAACTTTTTAGACCATTCTATGTGGGTGAAATGTTGATACGATGCCAACTTTCAACCTTTTCAGACTTCATTTGCAGCCTTTTAAATTTTAGGGTCATTTAGCTCAAAAAAATCAGTAAATGCATGAAAAATATCAAATGAAGTCAGAAAGGGTTGAAAAATTGATGATGTGGCTTAGAATGGTACATTTTGAACACACGAAAATCCTGGAGTTCAAATAAGTTCAAGACAATGAAATGCCTTTTGTAACTGATGAGTTTCCCTCTAAAACCCCAATACTTCGAAAGAGACTGTTCGTTTTGTACGCGAAGTGCATCCTGATTTTGCCGAAACCCTCCCAACTTTCTAGCACATGCTATGTGGGTGAAATGTTGATACCATGCCAACTTTCAACCTTTTCAGACTTCATTTGAAGGGCTTTTCAATTTCAGGGTCATTTAGCTCAAAAAAAGTAAATGCATGAAAAATATCGAATGAAGTCAGAAAGGGTTGAAAATTGATGATGTGGCTTTTAATGGTGCATTTTGATCACACAAAAAGCCTAGAGTTCAAATAAGTTCAAAAAATGAAATGCCTTTTCTAACCGATGAGTTTTCGTGCGAAACCCCGATACTTCGAAAGAGTGTGTCCGTTTTATACGTGAAGTGCATCCTACTTTTGCCGTAACCGTCCCAACTTTTTAGCACAAGCCATGTGGGTGAAATGTTGATACCATGCCAACTTTCAACCTTTTCAAACTTCATTTGAAGTGCTTTTCAATTTCAGGGTCATTTAGCTCAAAAAAATCAATAAATGCATGAAAAATATCGAATGAAGTCAGAAAGGGTTGAAAATTGATGATGTGGCTTTTAATGGTGCATTTTGAACACACAGAAAGCCTAGAGTTCAAATAAGTTCAAAAAATGAAATGCCTTTTCTAACCAATGAGTTTCCGTCCGAAACCCCGATACTTCGAAAGAGTGTGTCCGTTTTATACGTGAAGTGCATCCTGCTTTTGCGGTAACCCTCCCAACTCTTTAGCATATGATATGTGGGTGAAATGATGATACCATGCCAACTTTCAACCTTTTCAAACTTCATTTGAAGTGCTTTTCAATTTCAGGGTCATTTAGTTAAAAAATAGTAAATGCATGAAAAATATCAAATGAAGTCAGAAAGGGTTGATAAATTGATGATGTGGCTTAGAATGGGACATTTTGAACACACAAAAAGCCTGGAGTTCAAATAAGTTCAAGACAATGAAATGCCTTTTGTAACCGATGAGTTTCCGTCTAAACACCGATACTTCGTAAGAGACTGTCCGTTTTGTACGCGAAGTGCCTCCTGCTTTCGCCGTAATCCTCCCAACTTTTTAGCCCATTCTATGTGGGTGAAATGTTGATACCATGCCAACTTTCAACCTTTTCAGACTTCATTTGCAGCCTTTTCAATTTCAGGGTCATTTAACTCAAAAAAATCAGTAAATGCATGAAAAATATCAAATGAAGTCAGAAAGGGTTGACAAATTGATGATGTGGCTTAGAATTGTACATTTTGAACACACGAAAAGCCTGGGGTTCAAATAAGTTCAAGACAATGAAATGCCTTTTGTAGCCGATGAGTTTCCGTCTAAAAAACCCCGATACTTCGAAAGAGACTGTCCGTTTTGTACGCAAAGTGCATCCTGCTTTTGCCGTAACCCTCCCAACTTTTTAGCACATGCTATGTGGGTGAAATGTTGATACCATGGGAACTTTCAACCTTTTCAGACATCATTTGAAGTGCTTTTCAATTACAGGGTCATTTAGCTCAAAAAATTAATAAATGCATGAAAAATATCGAATGAAGTCAGAAAGGGTCGAAAATTGATGATGTGGCTTTTAATGGTGCATTTTGAACAAACAAAAAGCCTAGAGTTCAAATAAGATCAAAAAATGAAATGCCTTTTCTAACCGATGAGTTTCCGTCCGAAACCCCGATACTTCGAAAGAGTGTGTCCGTTTTATACGTGAAGTGCATCCTGCTTTTGTCGTAACCCTCCCAACTTTTTAGCACATGCTATGTGGGTGAAATGATGATACCATGCCAACTTTCAACCTTTTCAGACTTCGGTTGAAGTGCTTTTCAATTTCAGGGTCATTTAGCTCAAAAAAACAGTAAATGCATGAAAAATATCAAATAAAGTCAGAAAGGGTTGATAATTGATGATGTGGCTTAGAATGGTACATTTTGAACACACAAAAAGCCTGGAGTTCAAATAAGTTCAATACAATGAAATGCCTTTTGTAACCGATGAGTTTCCGTCCGAAACCCCGATACTTCGAAAGAAACTGTTCGTTTCGTACGCGAAGTGCATCCTGATTTTGCCGTAACCCTCCCATCTTTTTAGCACATGCTATGTGGGTGAAATGTTGATACCATGCCAACTTTCAACCTTTTCAGACTTCATTTGCAGCCTTTTCAATTTCAGGGTCATTTAGCTCAAAAAAATCAGTAAATGCATGAAAAATATCAAATGAAGTCACAAAGGGTTGAAAAATTGATGATATGGCTTAGAATGGTACATTTTGAACACACGAAAAGCCTGGAGTTCAAATAAGTTCAAGACAATGAAATGCCTTTTGTAACCGATGAGTTTCCGTCTAAAACCCCGATACTTCGAAAGAGACTGTCCGTTTTGTATGCGAAGTGCATCCTGCTTTTGCCGTAACCCGTCCAACTTTTTAGCACATGCTATGTGGGTGAAATGTTGATACCATGCCAACTTTCAACCTTTTCAGACTTCATTTGAAGTGCTTTTCAATTTCAGGGTCATTTAGCTCAAAAAAATCAATAAATGCATGAAAAATATCGAATGAAGTCAGAAAGGGTTGAAAATTGATGATGTGGCTTTTAATGGTGCATTTTGAACACACAAAAAGCCTAGAGTTCAAATAAGTTCAAAAAATGAAATGCCTTTTCTAACCGATGAGCTTCCGTCCGAAACCCCGATACTTCGAAAGAGTGTGTCCGTTTTATACGTGAAGTGCATCCTGCATTTGTCGTAACCCTCCCCACTTTTTAGCACATACTATGTGGGTGAAATGATGATACCATGCCAACTTTCAACCTTTTCAGACTTAAGTTGAAGTGCTTTTCAATTTCAGGGTCATTTAGATAAAAAAACAGTAAATGCATGAAAAATATCAAATGAAATCAGAAAGGGTTAATAAATTGATGATGTGGCTTAGAATGGTACATTTTGAACACACAAAAAGCCTGGAGTTCAAATCAGTTCAAGACAATGAAATGCCTTTTGTAACCGATTTGTTTCCGTCTAAACCCCGATACTTCGAAAGAGACTGTCCGTTTTGTACGCGAAGTGCATCCTGCTTTTGCCGTAATCCTCCCAACTTTTTAGCACATTCTATGTGGGTGAAATCTTGATACCATGCCAGCTTTCAACCTTTTCAGACTTCATTTGAAATTCTTTTCAATTTCAGGGTCATTTAACTCAAAAAAATCAGTAAATGCATGAAAAATATCGAATGAAGTCAGAAAGGGTTGAAAAATTGATGATGTGGCTTAGAATGGTACATTTTGAACAGACGAAAAGCCTGGAGTTCAAATAAGTTCAAGAAAATGAAATGCCTTCTGTAACCGATGAGTTTCCATCTGAAACCCCGATACTTCGAAAGAGACTGTCCGTTTTGTACGCGAAGTGCATCCTGCTTTTGCCGTAACCCTCCCAACTTTTTAGCACATGCTATGTGGGTTAAATGTTGATACCATGCCAACTTTCAACCTTTTCAGACTTCATTTCAAGTGCTTATCAATTTTAGGGTCATTTAGCTCAAAAAAATCAGTAAATGCATGAAAAATATCAAATGAAGTCAGAAAGGGTTGAAAAATGATGATGTGGCTTTCAATGGTGCATTTTGTACACACAAAAAGCCTGGTGTTCAAATAAGTTCAAGAAAATGAAATGTCTTTTCTAACCGATGAGTTTCCGTCTGAAACCCCGATAGTTCGAAAGAGTTTGTCCGTTTTGTACGCGAAGTGCGTCCTGCTTTTGCCGTAACCCTCTCAACTTTTTAGCACATGCTATGTGGGTGAAATGATGATACCATGCCAACTTTCAACCTTTTTAGAGTTCATTTCAAGTGTTTTTAATTTCAGGGTCATTTAGCTCAAAAAAAACAGTAAATGCATGAAAAATATCAAATGAAGTCAGAAAGGGTTGAAAAATTGATGATGTGGCTTAGAATGGTACATTTTGAATACACGAAAAGCCTGGAGTTCAAATAATTTCAAGAAAATGAAATGCCATTTGTGACCGATTTGTTTTCGTCCGAAACCCCGATACTTGGAAGAGACTGTCTATTTCGTACACGATACTTCGAAAGAAACTTGATATTATATACAATTCATGCAACTAAACTTATCAAAGTTATTTTTGAAAAAAAATCATAAAGTATTTTTTGTTAACAACTTTTAATATGCAAAGAATAACATGAAAAATAGCAAAAGTGAAAATAGATGCGCTTACACTAAAATTCAACCTAAATTCAAAGTGCTAGTTAGGCACCTAACTAACATTTTTGAATTTCGGCCGAATTTCAGTATAAACGCATCTATTATCACTATCAGAGGAGCTCAACGTAACAGCCGCAGCGGGGCTTATAAGCAGGTTCGGGCAACCTTCGCTTGGCGAGGTGGGACTAAACCCCGATACTTCGAAAGAGACTGTCCGTTTTGTACGCGAAGTGCATCCTGATTTTGCCGTAACCCTCCCAACTTTTTAGCACATGCTATGTGGGTGAAATGTTGATACCATGCCAACTTTCAACCTTTTCAAACTTCATTTGAAGTGCTTTTCAATTTCAGGGTCATTTAGCTCAAAAAAAGAGTAAATGCATGAAAAATATCGAATGAAGTCAGAAAGGGTTGAAAATTGATGATGTGGCTTTTAATGGTGCATTTTGAACACACAAAAAGCCTAGAGTTCAAATAAGTTCAAAAAATGAAATGCCTTTTCTAACCGATGAGTTTCCGTCCGAAACCCCGATACTTCGAAAGAGTGTGTCCGTTTTATACGTGAAGTGCATCCTGCTTTTAGCGTAACCCTCCCAACTTTTTAGCATATGATATGTGGGTGAAATGATGATACCATGCCAACTTTCAACCTTTTCAAACTTCATTTGAAGTGCTTTTCAATTTCAGGGTCATTTAGATAAAACCAGTAAATGCATGAAAAATATCAAATGAAGTCAGAAAGGGTTGATAAATTGATGATGTGGCTTAGAATGGTACATTTTGAACACACAAAAAGCCTTGAGTTCAAATAAGTTCAAGACAATGAAATGCCTTTTGTAACCGATGAGTTTCCGTCTAAACCCCGATACTTCGTAAGAGACTGTCCGTTTTGTACGCGAAGTGTATCCTACTTTCGCCGTAATCCTCCCAACTTTGTAGACCATTCTATGTGGGTGAAATGTTGGTACGATGCCAACTTTCAACCTTTTCAGACTTCATTTGCAGCCTTTTAAATTTTAGGGTCATTTAGCTCAAAAAAATCAGTAAATGCATGAAAAATATCAAATGAAGTCAGAAAGGGTTGAAAAATTGATGATGTGGCTTAGAATGGTACATTTTGAACACACGAAAATCCTGGAGTTCAAATAAGTTCAAGACAATGAAATGCCTTTTGTAACTGATGAGTTTCCCTCTAAAACCCCAATACTTCGAAAGAGACTGTCCGTTTTGTACGCGAAGTGCATCCTGATTTTGCCGAAACCCTCCCAACTTTTTAGCACATGCTATGTGGGTGAAATGTTGATACCATGCCAACTTTCAACCTTTTCAGACTTCATTTGAAGGGCTTTTCAATTTCAGGGTCATTTAGCTCAAAAAAAAGTAAATGCATGAAAAATATCGAATGAAGTCAGAAAGGGTTGAAAATTGATGATGTGGCTTTCAATGGTGCATTTTGAACACACAAAAAACCTAGAGTTCAAATAAGTTCAAAAAATGAAATGCCTTTCCTAACCGATGAGTTTCCGTGCGAAACCCCGATACTTCGAAAGAGTGTGTCCGTTTTATACGTGAAGTGCATCCTACTTTTGCCGTAACCGTCCCAACTTTTTAGCACAAGCCATGTGGGTGAAATGTTGATACCATGCCAACTTTCAACCTTTTCAAACTTCATTTGAAGTGCTTTTCAATTTCAGGGTCATTTAGCTCAAAAAAATCAATAAATGCATGAAAAATATCGAATGAAGTCAGAAAGGGTTGAAAATTGATGATGTGGCTTTTAATGGTGCATTTTGAACACACAGAAAGCCTAGAGTTCAAATAAGTTCAAAAAATGAAATGCCTTTTCTAACCGATGAGTTTCCGTCCGAAACCCCGATACTTCGAAAGAGTGTGTCCGTTTTATACGTGAAGTGCATCCTGCTTTTGCGGTAACCCTCCCAACTCTTTAGCATATGATATGTGGGTGAAATGATGATACCATGCCAACTTTCAACCTTTTCAAACTTCATTTGAAGTGCTTTTCAATTTCAGGGTCATTTAGTTAAAAAATAGTAAATGCATGAAAAATATCAAATGAAGTCAGAAAGGGTTGATAAATTGATGATGTGGCTTAGAATGGGACATTTTGAACACACAAAAAGCCTGGAGTTCAAATAAGTTCAAGACAATGAAATGCCTTTTGTAACCGATGAGTTTCCGTCTAAACACCGATACTTCGTAAGAGACTGTCCGTTTTGTACGCGAAGTGCCTCCTGCTTTCGCCGTAATCCTCCCAACTTTTTAGCCCATTCTATGTGGGTGAAATGTTGATACCATGCCAACTTTCAACCTTTTCAGACTTCATTTGCAGCCTTTTCAATTTCAGGGTCATTTAACTCAAAAAAATCAGTAAATGCATGAAAAATATCAAATGAAGTCAGAAAGGGTTGACAAATTGATGATGTGGCTTAGAATTGTACATTTTGAACACACGAAAAGCCTGGGGTTCAAATAAGTTCAACACAATGAAATGCCTTTTGTAGCCGATGAGTTTCCGTCTAAAAAACCCCGATACTTCGAAAGAGACTGTCCGTTTTGTACGCAAAGTGCATCCTGCTTTTGCCGTAACCCTCCCAACTTTTTAGCACATGCTATGTGGGTGAAATGTTGATACCATGGGAACTTTCAACCTTTTCAGACATCATTTGAAGTGCTTTTCAATTACAGGGTCATTTAGCTCAAAAAATCAATAAATGCATGAAAAATATCGAATGAAGTCAGAAAGGGTCGAAAATTGATGATGTGGCTTTTAATGGTGCATTTTGAACAAACAAAAAGCCTAGAGTTCAAATAAGATTCAAAAAATGAAATGCCTTTTCTAACCGATGAGTTTCCGTCCGAAACCCCGATACTTCGAAAGAGTGTGTCCGTTTTATACGTGAAGTGCATCCTGCTTTTGTCGTAACCCTCCCAACTTTTTAGCACATGCTATGTGGGTGAAATGATGATACCATGCCAACTTTCAACCTTTTCAGACTTCGGTTGAAGTGCTTTTCAATTTCAGGGTCATTTAGCTCAAAAAAACAGTAAATGCATGAAAAATATCAAATAAAGTCAGAAAGGGTTGATAATTGATGATGTGGCTTAGAATGGTACATTTTGAACACACAAAAAGCCTGGAGTTCAAATAAGTTCAATACAATGAAATGCCTTTTGTAACCGATGAGTTTCCGTCCGAAACCCCGATACTTCGAAAGAAACTGTTCGTTTTGTACGCGAAGTGCATCCTGATTTTGCCGTAACCCTCCCAACTTTTTAGCACATGCTATGTGGGTGAAATGTTGATACCATGCCAACTTTCAACCTTTTCAGACTTCATTTGCAGCCTTTTCAATTTCAGGGTCATTTAGCTCAAAAAAATCAGTAAATGCATGAAAAATATCAAATGAAGTCACAAAGGGTTGAAAAATTGATGATATGGCTTAGAATGGTACATTTTGAACACACGAAAAGCCTGGAGTTCAAATAAGTTCAAGACAATGAAATGCCTTTTGTAACCGATGAGTTTCCGTCTAAAACCCCGATACTTCGAAAGAGACTGTCCGTTTTGTATGCGAAGTGCATCCTGCTTTTGCCGTAACCCTTCCAACTTTTTAGCACATGCTATGTGGGTGAAATGTTGATACCATGCCAACTTTCAACCTTTTCAGACTTCATTTGAAGTGCTTTTCAATTTCAGGGTCATTTAGCTCAAAAAAATCAATAAATGCATGAAAAATATCGAATGAAGTCAGAAAGGGTTGAAAATTGATGATGTGGCTTTTAATGGTGCATTTTGAACACACAAAAAGCCTAGAGTTCAAATAAGTTCAAAAAATGAAATGCCTTTTCTAACCGATGAGCTTCCGTCCGAAACCCCGATACTTCGAAAGAGTGTGTCCGTTTTATACGTGAAGTGCATCCTGCATTTGTCGTAACCCTCCCCACTTTTTAGCACATACTATGTGGGTGAAATGATGATACCATGCCAACTTTCAATCCTTTTCAGACTTAAGTTGAAGTGCTTTTCAATTTCAGGGTCATTTAGATAAAAAAACAGTAAATGCATGAAAAATATCAAATGAAATCAGAAAGGGTTAATAAATTGATGATGTGGCTTAGAATGGTACATTTTGAACACACAAAAAGCCTGGAGTTCAAATCAGTTCAAGACAATGAAATGCCTTTTGTAACCGATTGAGTTTCCGTCTAAACCCCGATACTTCGAAAGAGACTGTCGTTTTGTACGCGAAGTGCATCCTGCTTTTGCCGTAATCCTCCCAACTTTTTAGCACATTCTATGTGGGTGAAATCTTGATACCATGCCAGCTTTCAACCTTTTCAGACTTCATTTGAAATTCTTTTCAATTTCAGGGTCATTTAACTCAAAAAAATCAGTAAATGCATGAAAAATATCGAATGAAGTCAGAAAGGGTTGAAAAATTGATGATGTGGCTTAGAATGGTACATTTTGAACAGACGAAAAGCCTGGAGTTCAAATAAGTTCAAGAAAATGAAATGCCTTCTGTAACCGATGAGTTTCCAGTCTGAAACCCCGATACTTCGAAAGAGACTGTCCGTTTTGTACGCGAAGTGCATCCTGCTTTTGCCGTAACCCTCCCAACTTTTTAGCACATGCTATGTGGGTTAAATGTTGATACCATGCCAACTTTCAACCTTTTCAGACTTCATTTCAAGTGCTTATCAATTTTAGGGTCATTTAGCTCAAAAAAATCAGTAAATGCATGAAAAATATCAAATGAAGTCAGAAAGGGTTGAAAAATGATGATGTGGCTTTCAATGGTGCATTTTGTACACACAAAAAGCCTGGTGTTCAAATAAGTTCAAGAAAATGAAATGTCTTTTCTAACCGATGAGTTTCCGTCTGAAACCCCGATAGTTCGAAAGAGTTTGTCCGTTTTGTACGCGAAGTGCGTCCTGCTTTTGCCGTAACCCTCTCAACTTTTTAGCACATGCTATGTGGGTGAAATGATGATACCATGCCAACTTTCAACCTTTTTAGAGTTCATTTCAAGTGTTTTTAATTTCAGGGTCATTTAGCTCAAAAAAACAGTAAATGCATGAAAAATATCAAATGAAGTCAGAAAGGGTTGAAAAATTGATGATGTGGCTTAGAATGGTACATTTTGAATACACGAAAAGCCTGGAGTTCAAATAATTTCAAGAAAATGAAATGCCATTTGTAACCGATTTGTTTTCGTCCGAAACCCCGATACTTGGAAGAGACTGTCTATTTCGTCCACGATACTTCGAAAGAAACTTGATATTATATACAATTCATGCAACTAAACTTATCAAAGTTATTTTTGAAAAAAAATCATAAAGTATTTTTTGTTAACAACTTTTAATATGCAAAGAATAACATGAAAAATAGCAAAAGTGAAAATAGATGCGCTTACACTAAATTCAACCTAAATTCAAAGTGCTAGTTAGGCACCTAACTAACATTTTTGAATTTCGGCCGAATTTCAGTATAAACGCATCTATTATCACTATCAGAGGAGCTCAACGTAACAGCCGCAGCGGGGCTTATAAGCAGGTTCGGGCAACCTTCGCTTGGCGAGGTGGGACTAAACCCCGATACTTCGAAAGAGACTGTCCGTTTTGTACGCGAAGTGCATCCTGATTTTGCCGTAACCCTCCCAACTTTTTAGCACATGCTATGTGGGTGAAATGTTGATACCATGCCAACTTTCAACCTTTTCAAACTTCATTTGAAGTGCTTTTCAATTTCAGGGTCATTTAGCTCAAAAAAAGAGTAAATGCATGAAAAATATCGAATGAAGTCAGAAAGGGTTGAAAATTGATGATGTGGCTTTTAATGGTGCATTTTGAACACACAAAAAGCCTAGAGTTCAAATAAGTTCAAAAAATGAAATGCCTTTTCTAACCGATGAGTTTCCGTCCGAAACCCCGATACTTCGAAAGAGTGTGTCCGTTTTATACGTGAAGTGCATCCTGCTTTTAGCGTAACCCTCCCAACTTTTTAGCATATGATATGTGGGTGAAATGATGATACCATGCCAACTTTCAACCTTTTCAAACTTCATTTGAAGTGCTTTTCAATTTCAGGGTCATTTAGATAAAACCAGTAAATGCATGAAAAATATCAAATGAAGTCAGAAAGGGTTGATAAATTGATGATGTGGCTTAGAATGGTACATTTTGAACACACAAAAAGCCTTGAGTTCAAATAAGTTCAAGACAATGAAATGCCTTTTGTAACCGATGAGTTTCCGTCTAAACCCCGATACTTCGTAAGAGACTGTCCGTTTTGTACGCGAAGTGTATCCTACTTTCGCCGTAATCCTCCCAACTTTGTAGACCATTCTATGTGGGTGAAATGTTGGATACGATGCCAACTTTCAACCTTTTCAGACTTCATTTGCAGCCTTTTAAATTTTAGGGTCATTTAGCTCAAAAAAATCAGTAAATGCATGAAAAATATCAAATGAAGTCAGAAAGGGTTGAAAAATTGATGATGTGGCTTAGAATGGTACATTTTGAACACACGAAAATCCTGGAGTTCAAATAAGTTCAAGACAATGAAATGCCTTTTGTAACTGATGAGTTTCCCTCTAAAACCCCAATACTTCGAAAGAGACTGTCCGTTTTGTACGCGAAGTGCATCCTGATTTTGCCGAAACCCTCCCAACTTTTTAGCACATGCTATGTGGGTGAAATGTTGATACCATGCCAACTTTCAACCTTTTCAGACTTCATTTGAAGGGCTTTTCAATTTCAGGGTCATTTAGCTCAAAAAAAAGTAAATGCATGAAAAATATCGAATGAAGTCAGAAAGGGTTGAAAATTGATGATGTGGACTTTCAATGGTGCATTTTGAACACACAAAAAACCTAGAGTTCAAATAAGTTCAAAAAATGAAATGCCTTTCCTAACCGATGAGTTTCCGTGCGAAACCCCGATACTTCGAAAGAGTGTGTCCGTTTTATACGTGAAGTGCATCCTACTTTTGCCGTAACCGTCCCAACTTTTTAGCACAAGCCATGTGGGTGAAATGTTGATACCATGCCAACTTTCAACCTTTTCAAACTTCATTTGAAGTGCTTTTCAATTTCAGGGTCATTTAGCTCAAAAAAATCAATAAATGCATGAAAAATATCGAATGAAGTCAGAAAGGGTTGAAAATTGATGATGTGGCTTTTAATGGTGCATTTTGAACACACAGAAAGCCTAGAGTTCAAATAAGTTCAAAAAATGAAATGCCTTTTCTAACCGATGAGTTTCCGTCCGAAACCCCGATACTTCGAAAGATTGTGTCCGTTTTATACGTGAAGTGCATCCTGCTTTTGCGGTAACCCTCCCAACTCTTTAGCATATGATATGTGGGTGAAATGATGATACCATGCCAACTTTCAACCTTTTCAAACTTCATTTGAAGTGCTTTTCAATTTCAGGGTCATTTAGTTAAAAAATAGTAAATGCATGAAAAATATCAAATGAAGTCAGAAAGGGTTGATAAATTGATGATGTGGCTTAGAATGGGACATTTTGAACACACAAAAAGCCTGGAGTTCAAATAAGTTCAAGACAATGAAATGCCTTTTGTAACCGATGAGTTTCCGTCTAAACACCGATACTTCGTAAGAGACTGTCCGTTTTGTACGCGAAGTGCCTCCTGCTTTCGCCGTAATCCTCCCAACTTTTTAGCCCATTCTATGTGGGTGAAATGTTGATACCATGCCAACTTTCAACCTTTTCAGACTTCATTTGCAGCCTTTTCAATTTCAGGGTCATTTAACTCAAAAAAATCAGTAAATGCATGAAAAATATCAAATGAAGTCAGAAAGGGTTGACAAATTGATGATGTGGCTTAGAATTGTACATTTTGAACACACGAAAAGCCTGGGGTTCAAATAAGTTCAACACAATGAAATGCCTTTTGTAGCCGATGAGTTTCCGTCTAAAAAACCCCGATACTTCGAAAGAGACTGTCCGTTTTGTACGCAAAGTGCATCCTGCTTTTGCCGTAACCCTCCCAACTTTTTAGCACATGCTATGTGGGTGAAATGTTGATACCATGGGAACTTTCAACCTTTTCAGACATCATTTGAAGTGCTTTTCAATTACAGGGTCATTTAGCTCAAAAAATCAATAAATGCATGAAAAATATCGAATGAAGTCAGAAAGGGTCGAAAATTGATGATGTGGCTTTTAATGGTGCATTTTGAACAAACAAAAAGCCTAGACTTCAAATAAGTTCAAAAAATGAAATGCCTTTTCTAACCGATGAGTTTCCGTCCGAAACCCCGATACTTCGAAAGAGTGTGTCTGTTTTATACGTGAAGTGCATCCTGCTTTTGTCGTAACCCTCCCAACTTTTTAGCACATGCTATGTGGGTGAAATGATGATACCATGCCAACTTTCAACCTTTTCAGACTTCGGTTGAAGTGCTTTTCAATTTCAGGGTCATTTAGCTCAAAAAAACAGTAAATGCATGAAAAATATCAAATAAAGTCAGAAAGGGTTGATAATTGATGATGTGGCTTAGAATGGTACATTTTGAACACACAAAAAGCCTGGAGTTCAAATAAGTTCAATACAATGAAATGCCTTTTGTAACCGATGAGTTTCCGTCCGAAACCCCGATACTTCGAAAGAAACTGTTCGTTTTGTACGCGAAGTGCATCCTGATTTTGCCGTAACCCTCCCAACTTTTTAGCACATGCTATGTGGGTGAAATGTTGATACCATGCCAACTTTCAACCTTTTCAGACTTCATTTGCAGCCTTTTCAATTTCAGGGTCATTTAGCTCAAAAAAATCAGTAAATGCATGAAAAATATCAAATGAAGTCACAAAGGGTTGAAAAATTGATGATATGGCTTAGAATGGTACATTTTGAACACACGAAAAGCCTGGAGTTCAAATAAGTTCAAGACAATGAAATGCCTTTTGTAACCGATGAGTTTCCGTCTAAAACCCCGATACTTCGAAAGAGACTGTCCGTTTTGTATGCGAAGTGCATCCTGCTTTTGCCGTAACCCTTCCAACTTTTTAGCACATGCTATGTGGGTGAAATGTTGATACCATGCCAACTTTCAACCTTTTCAGACTTCATTTGAAGTGCTTTTCAATTTCAGGGTCATTTAGCTCAAAAAAATCAATGAATGCATGAAAAATATCGAATGAAGTCAGAAAGGGTTGAAAATTGATGATGTGGCTTTTAATGGTGCATTTTGAACACACAAAAAGCCTAGAGTTCAAATAAGTTCAAAAAATGAAATGCCTTTTCTAACCGATGAGCTTCCGTCCGAAACCCCGATACTTCGAAAGAGTGTGTCCGTTTTATACGTGAAGTGCATCCTGCATTTGTCGTAACCCTCCCCACTTTTTAGCACATACTATGTGGGTGAAATGATGATACCATGCCAACTTTCAATCTTTTCAGACTTAAGTTGAAGTGCTTTTCAATTTCAGGGTCATTTAGCTCAAAAAAACAGTAAATGCATGACAAATATCAAATGAAATCAGAAAGGGTTAATAAATTGATGATGTGGCTTAGAATGGTACATTTTGAACACACAAAAAGCCTGGAGTTCAAATCAGTTCAAGACAATGAAATGCCTTTTGTAACCGATGAGTTTCCGTCTAAACCCCGATACTTCGAAAGAGACTGTCTGTTTTGTACGCGAAGTGCATCCTGCTTTTGCCGTAATCCTCCCAACTTTTTAGCACATTCTATGTGGGTGAAATCTTGATACCATGCCAGCTTTCAACCTTTTCAGACTTCATTTGAAATTCTTTTCAATTTCAGGGTCATTTAACTCAAAAAAATCAGTAAATGCATGAAAAATATCGAATGAAGTCAGAAAGGGTTGAAAAATTGATGATGTGGCTTAGAATGGTACATTTTGAACAGACGAAAAGCCTGGAGTTCAAATAAGTTCAAGCAAATGAAATGCCTTCTGTAACCGATGAGTTTCCGTCTGAAACCCCGATACTTCGAAAGAGACTGTCCGTTTTGTACGCGAAGTGCATCCTGCTTTTGCCGTAACCCTCCCAACTTTTTAGCACATGCTATGTGGGTTAAATGTTGATACCATGCCAACTTTCAACCTTTTCAGACTTCATTTCAAGTGCTTATCAATTTTAGGGTCATTTAGCTCAAAAAAATCAGTAAATGCATGAAAAATATCAAATGAAGTCAGAAAGGGTTGAAAAATGATGATGTGGCTTTCAATGGTGCATTTTGTACACACAAAAAGCCTGGTGTTCAAATAAGTTCAAGAAAATGAAATGTCTTTTCTAACCGATGAGTTTCCGTCTGAAACCCCGATAGTTCGAAAGAGTTTGTCCGTTTTGTACGCGAAGTGCGTCCTGCTTTTGCCGTAACCCTCTCAACTTTTTAGCACAAGCTATGTGGGTGAAATGATGATACCATGCCAACTTTCAACCTTTTTAGAGTTCATTTCAAGTGTTTTTAATTTCAGGGTCATTTAGCTCAAAAAAAACAGTAAATGCATGAAAAATATCAAATGAAGTCAGAAAGGGTTGAAAAATTGATGATGTGGCTTAGAATGGTACATTTTGAATACACGAAAAGCCTGGAGTTCAAATAATTTCAAGAAAATGAAATGCCATTTGTAACCGATTTGTTTTCGTCCGAAACCCCGATACTTGGAAGAGACTGTCTATTTCGTACACGATACTTCGAAAGAAACTTGATATTATATACAATTCATGCAACTAAACTTATCAAAGTTATTTTTGAAAAAAAATCATAAAGTATTTTTTGTTAACAACTTTTAATATGCAAAGAATAACATGAAAAATAGCAAAAGTGAAAATAGATGCGCTTACACTGAAATTCAACCTAAATTCAAAGTGCTAGTTAGGCACCTAACTAACATTTTTGAATTTCGGCCGAATTTCAGTATAAACGCATCTATTATCACTATCAGAGGAGCTCAACGTAACAGCCGCAGCGGGGCTTATAAGCAGGTTCGGGCAACCTTCGCTTGGCGAGGTGGGACTAAACCCCGATACTTCGAAAGAGACTGTCCGTTTTGTACGCGAAGTGCATCCTGATTTTGCCGTAACCCTCCCAACTTTTTAGCACATGCTATGTGGGTGAAATGTTGATACCATGCCAACTTTCAACCTTTTCAGACTTCATTTGAAGTGCTTTTCAATTTCAGGGTCATTTAGCTCAAAAAAAGAGTAAATGCATGAAAAATATCGAATGAAGTCAGAAAGGGTTGAAAATTGATTATGTGGCTTTTAATGGTGCATTTTGAACACACAAAAAGCCTAGAGTTCAAATAAGTTCAAAAAATGAAATGCCTTTTCTAACCGATGAGTTTCCGTCCGAAACCCCGATACTTCGAAAGAGTGTGTCCGTTTTATACGTGAAGTGCATCCAGCTTTTAGCGTAACCCTCCCAACTTTTTAGCATATGATATGTGGGTGAAATGATGATACCATGCCAACTTTCAACCTTTTCAAACTTCATTTGAAGTGCTTTTCAATTTCAGGGTCATTTAGATAAAACCAGTAAATGCATGAAAAATATCAAATGAAGTCAGAAAGGGTTGATAAATTGATGATGTGGCTTAGAATGGTACATTTTGAACACACAAAAAGCCTTGAGTTCAAATAAGTTCAAGACAATGAAATGCCTTTTGTAACCGATGAGTTTCCGTCTAAACCCCGATACTTCGTAAGAGACTGTCCGTTTTGTACGCGAAGTGTATCCTACTTTCGCCGTAATCCTACCAACTTTGTAGACCATTCTATGTGGGTGAAATGTTGATACGATGCCAACTTTCAACCTTTTCAGACTTCATTTGCAGCCTTTTAAATTTTAGGGTCATTTAGCTCAAAAAAATCAGTAAATGCATGAAAAATATCAAATGAAGTCAGAAAGGGTTGAAAAATTGATGATGTGGCTTAGAATGGTACATTTTGAACACACGAAAATCCTGGAGTTCAAATAAGTTCAAGACAATGAAATGCCTTTTGTAACTGATGAGTTTCCCTCTAAAACCCCAATACTTCGAAAGAGACTGTCCGTTTTGTACGCGAAGTGCATCCTGATTTTGCCGAAACCCTCCCAACTTTTTAGCACATGCTATGTCGGTGAAATGTTGATACCATGCCAACTTTCAACCTTTTCAGACTTCATTTGAAGGGCTTTTCAATTTCAGGGTCATTTAGCTCAAAAAAAAGTAAATGCATGAAAAATATCGAATGAAGTCAGAAAGGGTTGAAAATTGATGATGTGGCTTTCAATGGTGCATTTTGAACACACAAAAAACCTAGAGTTCAAATAAGTTCAAAAAATGAAATGCCTTTTCTAACCGATGAGTTTCCGTGCGAAACCCCGATACTTCGAAAGAGTGTGTCCGTTTTATACGTGAAGTGCATCCTACTTTTGCCGTAACCGTCCCAACTTTTTAGCACAAGCCATGTGGGTGAAATGTTGATAACATGCCAACTTTCAACCTTTTCAAACTTCATTTGAAGTGCTTTTCAATTTCAGGGTCATTTAGCTCAAAAAAATCAATAAATGCATGAAAAATATCGAATGAAGTCAGAAAGGGTTGAAAATTGATGATGTGGCTTTTAATGGTGCATTTTGAACACACAGAAAGCCTAGAGTTCAAATAAGTTCAAAAAATGAAATGCCTTTTCTAACCGATGAGTTTCCGTCCGAAACCCCGATACTTCGAAAGAGTGTGTCCGTTTTATACGTGAAGTGCATCCTGCTTTTGCGGTAACCCTCCCAACTCTTTAGCATATGATATGTGGGTGAAATGATGATACCATGCCAACTTTCAACCTTTTCAAACTTCATTTGAAGTGCTTTTCAATTTCAGGGTCATTTAGTTAAAAAATAGTAAATGCATGAAAAATATCAAATGAAGTCAGAAAGGGTTGATAAATTGATGATGTGGCTTAGAATGGGACATTTTGAACACACAAAAAGCCTGGAGTTCAAATAAGTTCAAGACAATGAAATGCCTTTTGTAACCGATGAGTTTCCGTCTAAACACCGATACTTCGTAAGGACTGTCCGTTTTGTACGCGAAGTGCCTCCTGCTTTCGCCGTAATCCTCCCAACTTTTAGCCCATTCTATGTGGGTGAAATGTTGATACCATGCCAACTTTCAACCTTTTCAGACTTCATTTGCAGCCTTTTCAATTTCAGGGTCATTAACTCAAAAAATAAGTAAATGCATGAAAAATATCAAATGAAGTCAGAAAGGGTTGACAAATTGATGATGTGGCTTAGAATGTACATTTTGAACACACGAAAAGCCGGGGTTCAAATAGTTCAACACAATGAAATGCCTTTTGTAGACGATGAGTTTTCCGTCTAAAAACCCCGATACTTCGAAAGAGACTGGTCCGTTTTGTACGGCAAAGTGCATCCCTGCTTTTGCGTAACCCTCCCAACTTTTTAGCAAGCCTGTGGGTGAAATGTTGATACCATGGGAACTTTCACCTTTTCAAATCATTTGAAGTGCTTTTCAATTACAGGGTCATTTAGCTCAAAAAATCAATAAATGCATGAAAAATATCGAATGAAGTCAGAAAGGGTCGAAAATTGATGATGTGGCTTTTAATGGTGCATTTTGAACAAACAAAAAGCCTAGAGTTCAAATAAGTTCAAAAAATGAAATGCCTTTTCTAACCGATGAGTTTCCGTCCGAAACCCCGATACTTCGAAAGAGTGTGTCTGTTTTATACGTGAAGTGCATCCTGCTTTTGCGGTAACCCTCCCAACTCTTTAGCATATGATATGTGGGTGAAATGATGATACCATGCCAACTTTCAACCTTTTCAAACTTCATTTGAAGTGCTTTTCAATTTCAGGGTCATTTAGTTAAAAAATAGTAAATGCATGAAAAATATCAAATGAAGTCAGAAAGGGTTGATAAATTGATGATGTGGCTTAGAATGGGACATTTTGAACACACAAAAAGCCTGGAGTTCAAATAAGTTCAAGACAATGAAATGCCTTTTGTAACCGATGAGTTTCCGTCTAAACACCGATACTTCGTAAGAGACTGTCCGTTTTGTACGCGAAGTGCCTCCTGCTTTCGCCGTAATCCTCCCAACTTTTTAGCCCATTCTATGTGGGTGAAATGTTGATACCATGCCAACTTTCAACCTTTTCAGACTTCATTTGCAGCCTTTTCAATTTCAGGGTCATTTAACTCAAAAAAATCAGTAAATGCATGAAAAATATCAAATGAAGTCAGAAAGGGTTGACAAATTGATGATGTGGCTTAGAATTGTACATTTTGAACACACGAAAAGCCTGGGGTTCAAATAAGTTCAACACAATGAAATGCCTTTTGTAGCCGATGAGTTTCCGTCTAAAAAACCCCGATACTTCGAAAGAGACTGTCCGTTTTGTACGCAAAGTGCATCCTGCTTTTGCCGTAACCCTCCCAACTTTTTAGCACATGCTATGTGGGTGAAATGTTGATACCATGGGAACTTTCAACCTTTTCAGACATCATTTGAAGTGCTTATCAATTTTAGGGTCATTTAGCTCAAAAAAATCAGTAAATGCATGAAAAATATCAAATGAAGTCAGAAAGGGTCGAAAATTGATGATGTGGCTTTTAATGGTGCATTTTGAACAAACAAAAAGCCTAGAGTTCAAATAAGTTCAAAAAATGAAATGCCTTTTCTAACCGATGAGTTTCCGTCCGAAACC
Source organism: Hordeum marinum (assembly GCA_022496015.1). Taxonomy (NCBI): domain Eukaryota; kingdom Viridiplantae; phylum Streptophyta; class Magnoliopsida; order Poales; family Poaceae; genus Hordeum; species Hordeum marinum. Next base: position 60,606,060 of record CM039677.1, read on the forward strand.
CCGATACTTCGAAAGAGTGTGTCCGTTTTATACGTGAAGTGCATCCTGCTTTTGTCGTAACCCTCCCAACTTTTTAGCACATGCTATGTGGGTGAAATGATGATACCATGCCAACTTTCAACCTTTTCAGACTTCGGTTGAAGTGCTTTTCAATTTCAGGGTCATTTAGCTCAAAAAAACAGTAAATGCATGAAAAATATCAAATAAAGTCAGAAAGGGTTGATAATTGATGATGTGGCTTAGAATGGTACATTTTGAACACACAAAAAGCCTGGAGTTCAAATAAGTTCAATACAATGAAATGCCTTTTGTAACCGATGAGTTTCCGTCCGAAACCCCGATACTTCGAAAGAAACTGTTCGTTTTGTACGCGAAGTGCATCCTGATTTTGCTGTAACCCTCCCAACTTTTTAGCACATGCTATGTGGGTGAAATGTTGATACCATGCCAACTTTCAACCTTTTCAGACTTCATTTGCAGCCTTTTCAATTTCAGGGTCATTTAGCTCAAAAAAATCAGTAAATGCATGAAAAATATCAAATGAAGTCACAAAGGGTTGAAAAATTGATGATATGGCTTAGAATGGTACATTTTGAACACACGAAAAGCCTGGAGTTCAAATAAGTTCAAGACAATGAAATGCCTTTTGTAACCGATGAGTTTCCGTCTAAAACCCCGATACTTCGAAAGAGACTGTCCGTTTTGTATGCGAAGTGCATCCTGCTTTTGCCGTAACCCTTCCAACTTTTTAGCACATGCTATGTGGGTGAAATGTTGATACCATGCCAACTTTCAACCTTTTCAGACTTCATTTGAAGTGCTTTTCAATTTCAGGGTCATTTAGCTCAAAAAAATCAATAAATGCATGAAAAATATCGAATGAAGTCAGAAAGGGTTGAAAATTGATGATGTGGCTTTTAATGGTGCATTTTGAACACACAAAAAGCCTAGAGTTCAAATAAGTTCAAAAAATGAAATGCCTTTTCTAACCGATGAGCTTCCGTCCGAAACCCCGATACTTCGAAAGAGTGTGTCCGTTTTATACGTGAAGTGCATCCTGCATTTGTCGTAACCCTCCCCACTTTTTAGCACATACTATGTGGGTGAAATGATGATACCATGCCAACTTTCAACCTTTTCAGACTTAAGTTGAAGTGCTTTTCAATTTCAGGGTCATTTAGATAAAAAAACAGTAAATGCATGAAAAATATCAAATGAAATCAGAAAGGGTTAATAAATTGATGATGTGGCTTAGAATGGTACATTTTGAACACACAAAAAGCCTGGAGTTCAAATCAGTTCAAGACAATGAAATGCCTTTTGTAACCGATGAGTTTCCGTCTAAACCCCGATACTTCGAAAGAGACTGTCCGTTTTGTACGCGAAGTGCATCCTGCTTTTGCCGTAATCCTCCCAACTTTTTAGCACATTCTATGTGGGTGAAATCTTGATACCATGCCAGCTTTCAACCTTTTCAGACTTCATTTGAAATTCTTTTCAATTTCAGGGTCATTTAACTCAAAAAAATCAGTAAATGCATGAAAAATATCGAATGAAGTCAGAAAGGGTTGAAAAATTGATGATGTGGCTTAGAATGGTACATTTTGAACAGACGAAAAGCCTGGAGTTCAAATAAGTTCAAGAAAATGAAATGCCTTCTGTAACCGATGAGTTTCCGTCTGAAACCCCGATACTACGAAAGAGACTGTCCGTTTTGTACGCGAAGTGCATCCTGCTTTTGCCGTAACCCTCCCAACTTTTTAGCACATGCTATGTGGGTTAAATGTTGATACCATGCCAACTTTCAACCTTTTCAGACTTCATTTCAAGTGCTTATCAATTTTAGGGTCATTTAGCTCAAAAAAATCAGTAAATGCATGAAAAATATCAAATGAAGTCAGAAAGGGTTGAAAAATGATGATGTGGCTTTCAATGGTGCATTTTGTACACACAAAAAGCCTGGTGTTCAAATAAGTTCAAGAAAATGAAATGTCTTTTCTAACCGATGAGTTTCCGTCTGAAACCCCGATAGTTCGAAAGAGTTTGTCCGTTTTGTACGCGAAGTGCGTCCTGCTTTTGCCGTAACCCTCTCAACTTTTTAGCACATGCTATGTGGGTGAAATGATGATACCATGCCAACTTTCAACCTTTTTAGAGTTCATTTCAAGTGTTTTTAATTTCAGGGTCATTTAGCTCAAAAAAAACAGTAAATGCATGAAAAATATCAAATGAAGTCAGAAAGGGTTGAAAAATTGATGATGTGGCTTAGAATGGTACATTTTGAATACACGAAAAGCCTGGAGTTCAAATAATTTCAAGAAAATGAAATGCCATTTGTAACCGATTTGTTTTCGTCCGAAACCCCGATACTTGGAAGAGACTGTCTATTTCGTACACGATACTTCGAAAGAAACTTGATATTATATACAATTCATGCAACTAAACTTATCAAAGTTATTTTTGAAAAAAAATCATAAAGTATTTTTTGTTAACAACTTTTAATATGCAAAGAATAACATGAAAAATAGCAAAAGTGAAAATAGATGCGCTTACACTGAAATTCAACCTAAATTCAAAGTGCTAGTTAGGCACCTAACTAACATTTTTGAATTTCGGCCGAATTTCAGTATAAACGCATCTATTATCACTATCAGAGGAGCTCAACGTAACAGCCGCAGCGGGGCTTATAAGCAGGTTCGGGCAACCTTCGCTTGGCGAGGTGGGACTAAACCCCGATACTTCGAAAGAGACTGTCCGTTTTGTACGCGAAGTGCATCCTGATTTTGCCGTAACCCTCCCAACTTTTTAGCACATGCTATGTGGGTGAAATGTTGATACCATGCCAACTTTCAACCTTTTCAGACTTCATTTGAAGTGCTTTTCAATTTCAGGGTCATTTAGCTCAAAAAAAGAGTAAATGCATGAAAAATATCGAATGAAGTCAGAAAGGGTTGAAAATTGATGATGTGGCTTTTAATGGTGCATTTTGAACACACAAAAAGCCTAGAGTTCAAATAAGTTCAAAAAATGAAATGCCTTTTCTAACCGATGAGTTTCCGTCCGAAACCCCGATACTTCGAAAGAGTGTGTCCGTTTTATACGTGAAGTGCATCCTGCTTTTAGCGTAACCCTCCCAACTTTTTAGCATATGATATGTGGGTGAAATGATGATACCATGCCAACTTTCAACCTTTTCAAACTTCATTTGAAGTGCTTTTCAATTTCAAGGTCATTTAGATAAAACCAGTAAATGCATGAAAAATATCAAATGAAGTCAGAAAGGGTTGATAAATTGATGATGTGGCTTAGAATGGTACATTTTGAACACACAAAAAGCCTTGAGTTCAAATAAGTTCAAGACAATGAAATGCCTTTTGTAACCGATGAGTTTCCGTCTAAACCCCGATACTTCGTAAGAGACTGTCCGTTTTGTACGCGAAGTGTATCCTACTTTCGCCGTAATCCTCCCAACTTTGTAGACCATTCTATGTGGGTGAAATGTTGATACGATGCCAACTTTCAACCTTTTCAGACTTCATTTGCAGCCTTTTAAATTTTAGGGTCATTTAGCTCAAAAAAATCAGTAAATGCATGAAAAATATCAAATGAAGTCAGAAAGGGTTGAAAAATTGATGATGTGGCTTAGAATGGTACATTTTGAACACACGAAAATCCTGGAGTTCAAATAAGTTCAAGACAATGAAATGCCTTTTGTAACTGATGAGTTTCCCTCTAAAACCCCAATACTTCGAAAGAGACTGTCCGTTTTGTACGCGAAGTGCATCCTGATTTTGCCGAAACCCTCCCAACTTTTTAGCACATGCTATGTGGGTGAAATGTTGATACCATGCCAACTTTCAACCTTTTCAGACTTCATTTGAAGGGCTTTTCAATTTCAGGGTCATTTAGCTCAAAAAAAAGTAAATGCATGAAAAATATCGAATGAAGTCAGAAAGGGTTGAAAATTGATGATGTGGCTTTCAATGGTGCATTTTGAACACACAAAAAACCTAGAGTTCAAATAAGTTCAAAAAATGAAATGCCTTTTCTAACCGATGAGTTTCCGTGCGAAACCCCGATACTTCGAAAGAGTGTGTCCGTTTTATACGTGAAGTGCATCCTACTTTTGCCGTAACCGTCCCAACTTTTTAGCACAAGCCATGTGGGTGAAATGTTGATACCATGCCAACTTTCAACCTTTTCAAACTTCATTTGAAGTGCTTTTCAATTTCAGGGTCATTTAGCTCAAAAAAATCAATAAATGCATGAAAAATATCGAATGAAGTCAGAAAGGGTTGAAAATTGATGATGTGGCTTTTAATGGTGCATTTTGAACACACAGAAAGCCTAGAGTTCAAATAAGTTCAAAAAATGAAATGCCTTTTCTAACCGATGAGTTTCCGTCCGAAACCCCGATACTTCGAAAGAATGTGTCCGTTTTATACGTGAAGTGCATCCTGCTTTTGCGGTAACCCTCCCAACTCTTTAGCATATGATATGTGGGTGAAATGATGATACCATGCCAACTTTCAACCTTTTCAAACTTCATTTGAAGTGCTTTTCAATTTCAGGGTCATTTAGTTAAAAAATAGTAAATGCATGAAAAATATCAAATGAAGTCAGAAAGGGTTGATAAATTGATGATGTGGCTTAGAATGGGACATTTTGAACACACAAAAAGCATGGAGTTCAAATAAGTTCAAGACAATGAAATGCCTTTTGTAACCGATGAGTTTCCGTCTAAACACCGATACTTCGTAAGAGACTGTCCGTTTTGTACGCGAAGTGCCTCCTGCTTTCGCCGTAATCCTCCCAACTTTTTAGCCCATTCTATGTGGGTGAAATGTTGATACCATGCCAACTTTCAACCTTTTCAGACTTCATTTGCAGCCTTTTCAATTTCAGGGTCATTTAACTCAAAAAAATCAGTAAATGCATGAAAAATATGAAATGAAGTCAGAAAGGGTTGACAAATTGATGATGTGGCTTAGAATTGTACATTTTGACCACACGAAAAGCCTGGGGTTCAAATAAGTTCAAGACAATGAAATGCCTTTTGTAGCCGATGAGTTTCCGTCTAAAAAACCCCGATACTTCGAAAGAGACTGTCCGTTTTGTTCGCAAAGTGCATCCTGCTTTTGCCGTAACCCTCCCAACTTTTTAGCACATGCTATGTGGGTGAAATGTTGATACCATGGGAACTTTCAACCTTTTCAGACATCATTTGAAGTGCTTTTCAATTACAGGGTCATTTAGCTCAAAAAATCAATAAATGCATGAAAAATATCGAATGAAGTCAGAAAGGGTCGAAAATTGATGATGTGGCTTTTAATGGTGCATTTTGAACAAACAAAAAGCCTAGAGTTCAAATAAGTTCAAAAAATGAAATGCCTTTTCTAACCGATGAGTTTCCGTCCGAAACCCCGATACTTCGAAAGAGTGTGTCCGTTTTATACGTGAAGTGCATCCTGCTTTTGTCGTAACCCTCCCAACTTTTTAGCACATGCTATGTGGGTGAAATGATGATACCATGCCAACTTTCAACCTTTTCAGACTTCGGTTGAAGTGCTTTTCAATTTCAGGGTCATTTAGCTCAAAAAAACAGTAAATGCATGAAAAATATCAAATAAAGTCAGAAAGGGTTGATAATTGATGATGTGGCTTAGAATGGTACATTTTGAACACACAAAAAGCCTGGAGTTCAAATAAGTTCAATACAATGAAATGCCTTTTGTAACCGATGAGTTTCCGTCCGAAACCCCGATACTTCGAAAGAAACTGTTCGTTTTGTACGCGAAGTGCATCCTGATTTTGCCGTAACCCTCCCAACTTTTTAGCACATGCTATGTGGGTGAAATGTTGATACCATGCCAACTTTCAACCTTTTCAGACTTCATTTGCAGCCTTTTCAATTTCAGGGTCATTTAGCTCAAAAAAATCAGTAAATGCATGAAAAATATCAAATGAAGTCACAAAGGGTTGAAAAATTGATGATATGGCTTAGAATGGTACATTTTGAACACATGAAAAGCCTGGAGTTCAAATAAGTTCAAGACAATGAAATGCCTTTTGTAACCGATGAGTTTCCGTCTAAAACCCCGATACTTCGAAAGAGACTGTCCGTTTTGTATGCGAAGTGCATCCTGCTTTTGCCGTAACCCTTCCAACTTTTTAGCACATGCTATGTGGGTGAAATGTTGATACCATGCCAACTTTCAACCTTTTCAGACTTCATTTGAAGTGCTTTTCAATTTCAGGGTCATTTAGCTCAAAACAATCAATAAATGCATGAAAAATATCGAATGAAGTCAGAAAGGGTTGAAAATTGATGATGTGGCTTTTAATGGTGCATTTTGAACACACAAAAAGCCTAGAGTTCAAATAAGTTCAAAAAATGAAATGCCTTTTCTCACCGATGAGCTTCCGTCCGAAACCCCGATACTTCGAAAGAGTGTGTCCGTTTTATACGTGAAGTGCATCCTGCATTTGTCGTAACCCTCCCCACTTTTTAGCACATACTATGTGGGTGAAATGATGATACCATGCCAACTTTCAACCTTTTCAGACTTAAGTTGAAGTGCTTTTCAATTTCAGGGTCATTTAGATAAAAAAACAGTAAATGCATGAAAAATATCAAATGAAATCAGAAAGGGTTAATAAATTGATGATGTGGCTTAGAATGGTACATTTTGAACACACAAAAAGCCTGGAGTTCAAATCAGTTCAAGACAATGAAATGCCTTTTGTAACCGATGAGTTTCCGTCTAAACCCCGATACTTCGAAAGAGACTGTCTGTTTTGTACGCGAAGTGCATCCTGCTTTTGCCGTAATCCTCCCAACTTTTTAGCACATTCTATGTGGGTGAAATCTTGATACCATGCCAGCTTTCAACCTTTTCAGACTTCATTTGAAATTCTTTTCAATTTCAGGGTCATTTAACTCAAAAAATCAGTAAATGCATGAAAAATATCGAATGAAGTCAGAAAGGGTTGAAAAATTGATGATGTGGCTTAGAATGGTACATTTTGAACAGACGAAAAGCCTGGAGTTCAAATAAGTTCAAGAAAATGAAATGCCTTCTGTAACCGATGAGTTTCCGTCTGAAACCCCGATACTTCGAAAGAGACTGTCCGTTTTGTACGCGAAGTGCATCCTGCTTTTGCCGTAACCCTCCCAACTTTTTAGCACATGCTATGTGGGTTAAATGTTGATACCATGCCAACTTTCAACCTTTTCAGACTTCATTTCAAGTGCTTATCAATTTTAGGGTCATTTAGCTCAAAAAAATCAGTAAATGCATGAAAAATATCAAATGAAGTCAGAAAGGGTTGAAAAATGATGATGTGGCTTTCAATGGTGCATTTTGTACACACAAAAAGCCTGGTGTTCAAATAAGTTCAAGAAAATGAAATGTCTTTTCTAACCGATGAGTTTCCGTCTGAAACCCCGATAGTTCGAAAGAGTTTGTCCGTTTTGTACGCGAAGTGCGTCCTGCTTTTGCCGTAACCCTCTCAACTTTTTAGCACATGCTATGTGGGTGAAATGATGATACCATGCCAACTTTCAACCTTTTTAGAGTTCATTTCAAGTGTTTTTAATTTCAGGGTCATTTAGCTCAAAAAAAAACAGTAAATGCATGAAAAATATCAAATGAAGTCAGAAAGGGTTGAAAAATTGATGATGTGGCTTAGAATGGTACATTTTGAATACACGAAAAGCCTGGAGTTCAAATAATTTCAAGAAAATGAAATGCCATTTGTAACCGATTTGTTTTCGTCCGAAACCCCGATACTTGGAAGAGACTGTCTATTTCGTACACGATACTTCGAAAGAAACTTGATATTATATACAATTCATGCAACTAAACTTATCAAAGTTATTTTTGAAAAAAAATCATAAAGTATTTTTTGTTAACAACTTTTAATATGCAAAGAATAACATGAAAAATAGCAAAAGTGAAAATAGATGCGCTTACACTGAAATTCAACCTAAATTCAAAGTGCTAGTTAGGCACCTAACTAACATTTTTGAATTTTGGCCGAATTTCAGTATAAACGCATCTATTATCACTATCAGAGGAGCTCAACGTAACAGCCGCAGCGGGGCTTATAAGCAGGTTCGGGCAACCTTCGCTTGGCGAGGTGGGACTAAACTCCCACCACACCGATGTGCAAGGCCATTGGTCCCGGTTGGTGGCCCCAACAGGGACCAATGCCACCCTTTCGTCCCGGTTTGTGCCACCAACCGGGACCAAAGGGTCTGTTTCCCGCCCTTTGGGCTGCTGAAAACAGGGCGTTGGTCCCGGTTGGTGCAACAAACCGGGACTAAAGGTAGCATTTGTCCCGGTTGGGGCCACCAACCGGGACCAATGCTCCTTATATATGACAAGCACGTAGCAAAATTCGCAGTTTTCATTCCACTTCGCCCTCGTCGCTGCCCCAAGCACGCCGTCGCCATTCCCGTCCCCGTCGCCGCCCCGTCACCTCCCCCGCCGCCCCCGTCGCCTCCCCCGCCGCCCTCGTCGCCTCCCCCGCCTCCCCATCGCCTCCCCCGCCGTCCTCGTCGCCGCCCCCGTCACCTCCCCCAACGCCCCCATCACCTCACCCGTCGCTGCCCCGCTCCCGTCGCCGCCCCTCCACCGTCGCCTCCCCCGCCGCCCTCGTCACCGCCCCGCCCCGTCATCGTTGCCGCCCCGCCCCCGTCATCGCCGCGTCGCCGCCCCCGCTATGAGCCGCCGCCATCATGGCTCGTTGCAATTTTTTTAAATATATGTTGATTTTTATGCTTTTTTAGTATGTGTATGCATGTTATATTAGTATGTTTATGTTAGCTAGATTAGTATGTATATGTTAGATTAGTATGTTTATGCTTTTTTAGTATGTTTATGTTAGCTAGATTAGTATGTGTATGTTAGATTAGTATGTTTATACTTTTTTTGAAAGTAGATTAGTATGTTTATGTTAGATTAGTATGTGTATGTTCATTTTGGGTTTCATGAAAAACTAGTCGATGATGCCCGGCCCACATCCTCGTCGTCGAGTAGTCCGCGAGAGCCTGCTTGATAGGCGCCATGTCCAGGACTGGGCTCCGTCGGGCTGGCACTGGGAGGTGTTACCTTCCCGGGCTCGGAGGTTGGTCAGGAATGCAGGTATCGTCGTCGACCCGGACCTTTTGTGGTGGCGGTCACGCGGGCCACTTTCGGTGCGGAGGGAGCCGACACCCGCGGAGGTGGTACGTTGCCGTGTCAGGGAGGAGGACGAGCTCGTCCGTCGCTACATGGCGGCGTTGGACGCCCGGTTTGACAATACCTGGCAGATCCTTCAGGATCTCACTTGAGGTATGATCTCGTGATGGTTTCTTATATTTAGGTGTCCACCGTCGGCGACTCAGCGACCGCTGGTGAACCGAGTTCACCGTCCTCCATTTTGGATTCTAGGATATTCGATCTGCATTAGTGATATTATATTCGAGGTCATTATAAATATTAATGTATTAGTGATATTTTATCGGTATAATGCGTGTGTGACTTTCGGTCTATTGTTGCTCCTTGTGTGACTTTCATGTGTGTTCTTGATGGAGGAAGGAATCCCGACTGTTGTCGTTGTTGGAAATATGCCCTAGAGGCAATAAATAAAGTGTTTATTATTGCATTTCCTTGTTCATGATAATTGTTTATTATCCATGCTATAATTGTATTAATTGGAAACATGGATACATGTGTGGATACATAGACAAACACAATGTCCCTAGTATGCCTCTAGTGAACTAGCTCGTTGATCGAAAGATGGTTAAGGTTTCCTAGCCATGGACATGAGATGTCATTTGATAACGGGATCACATCATTAGAAGAATGATGTGATGGACAAGACCCAAACTACAAACGTAGCTTATGATCGTGTCAGTTTATTGCTACTGTTTTTTGCATGTCAAGTATATGTTCCTATGACCATGAGATCATGCAACTCATAGATATCGAAGGAGTGCCTTGTGTGTATCAAACGTCGCAACGTAACTGGGTGACTATACAAGTGCTCTACAGGTGTCTCCGAGGGTGTCTGTTGAGTTGGCATGGATCAAGACTGGGATTTGTTACTCCGTGTGACGGAGAGGTATCTCAGGGCCCACTCGGTAATACAACATCACAATAAGCCTTGCAAGCAATGTGACTAAGTGTTAGTTGCGAGATCTGGTATTATGGAACGAGTAAAGAGACTTGCCAGTAACGAGGTTGAACTAGGTATGGAGATACCGACGATCGAATCTCGGGCAAGTAACATACCGAAGAACAAAGGGAACATCATATGGGATTAACTGAATCCTTGACATAGAGGTTCGACCGATAAAGATCTTTGTAGAATATGTAGGAACCAATGTGGACATCCAGGTCCCGCCATTGGTTATTGACCGTAGAGGTGTCTCGGTCATGTCTACATAGTTCTCGAACCCGAAGGGTCTGCACACTTAAGGTTTGGTGACGTTTCGGTAGTATAGAGTTATGTATGGTGGTGACCGAAGGTTGTTCGGAGTCCCAGATGAGATCCCGGACGTCACGAGGAGCTCTGGAATGGTCCGGAGGTAAAGATTCATATATAGGAAGTCCTGTTTTGGTCGGCGGAAAAGTTCCGGGCTTATCGGTAGTGTACCGGGAGTGTCGGTAGTGTACCGGGAGACCTCCGGGAGGGGTATTTCGACCCAAGAGGCTTCATGGGCTGTGGGAAATTAATAACCAGCCGTTAGTGGGCTGGTGGAACAACCACAATAGGCCCATGTGGTTGGAAGAAAGAAACCCAAAGGAAAAAGGTGGAAAAAAGGCAAAAAGGAGGAATCCTAGTCCTACTAGGAGTGGAGGAGGAGAGTCCTCCTCCACCTCCCACTTAGGCCGAAGCCTCCAAGGCTTGGAGGCAAGGCTGCCTCTCCTCCTCCTCCCTCCTATATATACTAATGGATTTCTAGGGTTTTGCACTCGTTTTTTCAGCCACGTGGAACCCTAATCTCTAGTGCATAGTTTCTCCTCTAGATTGGATTTCTGCAATGCTTAGGCGAAGCCCTGCCGGAATTACTCCACCACCATCGCTGGAGCACTGTCAGGCTGCCGGAGAACTCTTCTTCCTGTCCACTCCGTCTTGCTGGATCAAGACGGTGGAGATCGTCATCAAGCTGTACGTGTGCTGAACGCGGAGGTGCCGTCTGTTCGGCACTAGATCGGAATGATCGTGATCAAGTTCGTGGGACGGATCATGATCAAGTTCCTGGGACGGATTGTGATCGGATCGCGGGATGGATCGTGATTGGATCGCGGGACGGATCGTGATTGGATCACGGGACGCACGGCGATCTGGATCGCAAAGACGTTTGACTACACCAACCGTGTTGCTTAACGCTTCCCGCTTAGCGATCTACAAGGGTATGTAGATCCACTCTCCCTCTCGTAGATGCTCATCACCATGGATAGATCCGCGTGTGTGTAGGAATTTTTTTGTTTCCCATGCAACGTTCCCCAACAGTGGCATCATGAGCTAGGTCTATGTGTAGATGAGATCTCGAGTAGAACACAAAAGGTTTGTGCGCGTTGATGCTTAGGTTGCTTCCTCCCTTGGTCGGATTTTGGTTCAGCGGTATTGTGAGATGAAGCGGCCCGTACGAACATTACTCGTATGCTTATGAGAGACCGGTTCCCTTGACTCAACTTGTTTCCTAGATGGCTTGCGGGTGGCAGTTTCTCTCACTTTAGTTGGATCGGATTCGACAAAGGCGGTCCTTGTGAAGGTTGAAAAGCAAATTATGTATCACCGTTGTGGTTTATGCGTAGGCGAGAATCGTTCTTGCTAGAAACCCGTAGCAGCCACGTAAAACATGCAACAACAATTAGAGGACGTCTAACTTGTTTTTGCAGGGTATGTTGTGATGTGATATGGCCAATTACATGATGTGATATATGTGATGTATGAGATGATCATGCGATGTATAGAATTTCATGACTTGCATGTCGATGAGTACGGCAACCGGCAGGAGCCATAGGGTTGTCTTTAATTATTGTATGACCTGCGTGTCAATCATTAAGCGCTTTGTAATGCTTTACTTTATCGCTAAACGGTAGCAATAGTAGTAGAAGCATGTTGGGCGCGACAACCCCGATGGTGACACGTTGATGGAGATCAAGATGATGGAGATCATGGTGTTTTGCCGGTGACGATGGAGATCATGCCGGTGCTTTCAAGATAGGATATCTAAAGCACAAGTTCATGGCCATATCATGTCTCTTATGAATTGCATGTGATGTTAATCCTTTTATGCACCTTGTTTTTCTTAGTACGACGGTAGCATTATAAGGTGATCCCTCACTTAAATTTCAAGATAAAATTGTGTTCTCCCCGAGTGTGCACCGTTGCGAAAGTTCGTCGTGTTGAGACACCACGTGATGATCGAGTGTGATAGACTCTGCGTTCACATACAACGGGTACAAGCCAGTGTTGCACATGGAGAACACTCGGGTTAAACATGACGAGCCTAGCATGTATATACATGGCCTCAGAACACAAGAGACCGAAAGGTCGAACATGAGTCATATAGTAGATATGATCAACATAATGATGTTTACCATTGAAGCCACCTCAACTCACCTGATGATCGGACTTGAGTTGGTGGATTTGGATCATGTGACACTCAGATGACCTGAGGGAGGTCAATTTGAGTGGGAGCTTTAGTAATTTGATTAACTAAACTCATTGTCTTGAACAATAGTCTAAGTAAACTTTGCATATTTATGTTGTACATCAATGGCTCGCGCAGTAGCACCCCTGAATTTTAATGCGTTCCTAGAGAAAGCTAAACTGAAAGATAATGGAAGTAACTTTGTTGACTGGGCCCGTAATCTGAGGATTATCCTCACGGCTTCCCAGAAATCATATGTCCTTGATGCATCGCTTGGTGACCAACCAGAAGACATGACCTCCGAAGACGTTAAGAACGCTTGGGAGGCACGTACTGGAGATTACTCAATAGTTCAGTGTGCAATATTGTATGTCTTAGAACCGGGACTTCAAAGACGTTTTGAATGTCATGGAGCATATGAGATGTTCCAGGAGTTGAAGTTTATCTTTCAGAAGAATACCCGGATCGAGAGGTATGAAACCTCCGATAAGTTATATGCTTGCAAGATGGAGGAGAACGGGTCTATCAGTGAACATATACTCAGAATGTCTGGGTATTCAACTCGTCTAGCGGAGTTGGGAATTGCCCTTCCGCCAGAGGCGATCACTAACAGAGTTCTTCAATCACTGCCACCTAGTTACAAGAGCTTTGTGATGAACTATAACATGCACGGGATGAACAAGTCAGTCGCCGAGCTGTTTGCGATGCTAAAAGTCGCTGAGTCTGAAATCCAGAAAGAACATCAAGTTTTGATGGTCAATAAAACCACTAGTTTCAAGAAAAATGGCAAAGTCAAGGGCAAGGGCAAGAAGGGTAAAACCAAGAAGGATGGCAAAGCAGTTGCTACTCTTGTAAAGAAGCCCAAGCATGGACCCAAGGAAAAACTGAGTGCTTCCATTGCAAGGGAACTGGTCACTAGAAGCGGAACTGCCCCAAGTACCTGGCTGACAAGAAGGCGGTCAACGACAAACAAGGTATATATGATATACATGTTATTGATGTGTACCTTACTAGCTCTCGTAGTAGTGCCTGGGTATTTCATACGGGTTCGGTTGCTCACATTTGCAACTCAAAGCAGGAACTACGGAATAAACGAAGGCTGGCAAAGGACGAAGTGACGATGCGCGTGGGAAATGGTTCCAAGGTTGATGTGATCGCCGTCGGCACGTTCTCTCTTCGATTGCCATTGGGATTAGTGATGAACCTGAATAATTGTTATTTAGTGCCTGCGTTAAGCATGAACATTATATCTGGATCTTGTTTATTGCGAGACAGTTACTCATTTAAATCAAAGAATAAAGGTTGTTCTATTTATATGAGTAATATCTTTTATGGTCATGCACCCAATGTTAGGGGTTTATTCATATTGAATCTTGATAGTGATGACACACATGTTCATAACATTGATGCCAAAAGATGTAGAGTTGATAATGATAGTACCACTTTCTTGTGGCACTACCGTTTAGGTCATATTGGTGTAAAACGCATGAGGAAGCTCCATGTTGATGGAATTTTGGAGTCACTTGATTTGAATCACTTGACACATGTGAACCATGCCTCATGGGCAAGATGACTAAAACGCCGTTCTCTGGAACAATGGAATGGGCAAGTGACTTATTGGAAATCATACATACTGATGTGTGCGGTCCGATGAATGTTACAACGCGTGGTGGATATCGTTATTTTCTCACCTTCACTGATGACTTAAGTAGATATAGGTATATTTACTTAATGAAACACAAGTCTGAAACATTTGAAATGTTCAAGCAATTTCAGAGTGAAGTTGAGAATCATCATAAGAAGAAGATTAAATTCCTGCGATCTGATCGAGGAGGTGAATATCTGAGTTATGAGTTTGGCAGTCACTTAAGACAGTGTGAAATTGTTTCACAGTTGAAACCACCCGGAACACCACAGCGTAATGGTGTGTCCGAACGTCGTAATCGAACCTTATTAGATATGGTGCGTTCTATGATGTCTCTTGCTGATTTGCCACTAATTTTTTGGGGTTATGCATTACAGACAGCTGCATTCACTTTAAATAGGGCACCACCAAAATCCGTTGAGACGACACCATATGAACTGTGGTTTGGCAAAAAGCCAAAGTTGTCGTTTCTTAAAGTTTGGGGATGTGATGCTAATGTCAAAAAGCTTCAGCCTGAAAAGTTGGAACCCAAAGCGGAGAAATGTGTCTTCATAGGATAGCTGAAAGAGACAGTCGGGTATAACTTCTATCTCAGATCCGAAGGCAAAGTGTTTGTCGCTAAGAACGGAACATTTCTTGAGAAAGAGTTTCTCTCGAAAGAATTGAGTGGGAGGAAAATAGAGCTTGATGAGGTTATTGAACCTTTACTTCAACCAGAAAGTAGCGCAGCGCAGAAAGATGTTTCTGTGGAACCTACGACGGTAGAAGAGGAAGTTAATGATGATGATCATGAAACTTCAGATCAAGCTACTATTGAACCTCGTAGGTCGATAAGGCCGCGTACTACCCCTGAGTGGTACGGCAACCCTGTCTTGGAGGTTATGTTGTTGGACAATAATCAACCTACGAGCTATGGAGGAGCAGTGATGGACCCGGATTCTGAGAAATGGTTAGAGGCCATGAAATCCGAGATGGGATCCATGTATGAAAACAAAGTATGGACTTTGGAAGTATTACCTGAAGGGCGAAAGGCCATTCAGAACAAATGGATCTTTAAGAAGAAGACAGACGCGGACGGTAATGTCACCGTCTATAAAGCTCGACTTGTGGCAAAGGGTTTTTCACAAGTTCAAGGAGTTGACTACGATGAGACTTTCTCACCCGTAGCGATGCTTAAGTGTGTCAGCATCATGTTAGCAATAGCTGCTTATTTCGACTATGAAATTTGGCAGATGGATGTCAAAACAGCGTTCCTCAATGGTTTCCTTGAGGAAGAGTTGTATATGATGCAACCCGAAGGTTTTGACGATCCAGAGAATGCTGACAAAGTTTGCAAACTCCAGCGATCCATTTATGGACTGGTGCAAGCATCTCGGAGTTGGAATAAGCGCTTTGATGAGGTGATCAAAGCATTTGAGTTTATACAAGTTTACGGAGAAGCTTGTATTTACAAGAAAGTGAGTGGGAGCTCTATAGAGTTTCTACTATTATATGTGGATGACATATTGCTGATTGGAAACAATATAGAAATGCTGGAAAGCGTGAAGGAATATTTGAACAAGAGTTTTTCAATGAAGGACCTAGGAGAAGCTGCTTTCATATTAGGCATTAAGATCTATAGAGATAGATCGAGACGCTTAATAGCACTTTCACAGAGCACATACCTTGATAAAGTTTTGAAGAAGTTCAAAATGGAACAGTCCAAGAAGGGTTCTTGCCTGTGTTACAAGGTGTGAAGTTGAGTAAGACTCAATGCCCAGTAACTGCAGAAGATAGAGAAAAGATGAGTGCCATCCCCTATGCTTCAGCCATAGGCTCTATCATATATGCAATGCTGTGCACAAGACCCGATGTCAGCCTTGCCATATTTATGGCCGGAAGGTTTCAAAGTGATCCTGGAATGGAGCACTGGCAAGCGGTCAAGAATATCCTTAAGTACCTGAAAAGGACTAAGGAAATGTTTCTCGTTTATGGAGGTGAGGAAGAGCTCGTCGTAAAGGGTTACGTCGGTGCAAGCTTTGACACTGATCCGGACGACTCTAAGTCGCAAACCGGATACGTATTTATTCTTAACGGGGGAGCGGTAAGCTGGTGCAGTTCCAAGCAAAGCGTGGTAGCTGATTCTACATGTGAAGCGGAATACATCACAGCCTCGGAGGCGGCGAAGGAAGGTGTCTGGATGAAGCAGTTCATGACAGATTTTGGAGTAGTGCCCAGTGCACTGAATCCAATGAACCTGTTCTGTGACAACACTGGTGCCATTGCTCTGGCCAAGGAACCAAGGTTTCACAAGAGGACCAGACACATAAAGTGACGCTTCAACTCCATCCGCGATTACATCGTGGAGAAAGACATAAATATTTTCAAAGTGCACACGGATCTGAATGTTGCAGACCCATTGACTAAACCTCTTCCAAGGGCTAAACATGATCAACACCAGAACTGCATGGGTGTTCGATTCATTACAATGTAAATCACATAGTGATGTGAACTAGATTATTGACTCTAGTGAAAGTGGGAGACTGTTGGAAATATGCCCTAGAGGCAATAAATAAAGTGTTGATTATTGTATTTCCTTGTTCATGATAATCATTTATTATCCATGCTATAATTGTATTAATTGGAAATATGGATACATGTGTGGATACATAGACAAACACAATGTCCCTAGTATGCCTCTAGTGAACTAGCTCGTTGATCGAAAGATGGTTATGGTTTCCCAGCCATTGACATGAGATGTCATTTGATAATAGGATCACATCATTAGAAGAATGATGTGATGGACAAGACCCAAACTACAAACGTAGCTTATGATCGTGTCAGTTTATTGCTACTGTTTTTTGCATGTCAAGTATATGTTCCTATGACCATGAGATCATGCAACTCACAGATATCGGAGGAGTGGCTTGTGTGTATCAAACGTCGCATCGTAACTGGGTGACTATAAAGGTGCTCTACAGGTGTCTCCGAGGGTGTCTGTTGAGTTGGCATGGATAAAGACTAGGATTTGTTACTCCGTGTGACGGAGAGGTATCTCAAGGCCCACTCGGTAATACAACATCACAATAAGCCTTTCAAGCAATGTGACTAAGTGTTAGTTGCGATATCTTGTATTACGAAACGAGTAAAGAGACTTGCCAGTAACGAGGTTGAACTAGGTATGGAGATATCGATGATCGAATCTCGGGCAAGTAACATACCGAAGAACAAAGGGAACATCATATGGGATTAACTGAATCCTTGACATAAAGGTTCGAGCGATAAAGATCTTCATAGAATATGTAGGAACCAATGTGGACATCCAGGTCCTGCCATTGGTTATTGACCGTAGAGGTGTCTCGGTCATGTCTACATAGTTCTCGAACCCGAAGGGTCTGCACACTTAAGGTTTGGTGACGTTTCGGTAGTATAGAGTTATGTATGGTGGTGACCGAAGGTTGTTCGGAGTCCCGGATGAGATCCCGGACATCACGATGAGCTCCGGAATGGTCCATAGGTAAAGATTCATATATAGGAAGTCCTGTTTTGGTCGCCGGAAAAGTTCCGGGCTTATCGGTAGTGTACCGGGAGTGCCGGTAGTGTACCGGGAGACCTCCGGGAGGGGTATTTCGACCCAAGAGGCTTCATGGGCTGTGGGAAAGTAATAACCAGCCCTTAGTGGGCTGGTGGAACAACCACAATAGGCCCATGTGGCTGGAAGAAAGAAACCCAAAGGAAAAAGGTGGAAAAAAGGCAAAAAGGAGGAATCCTAGTCCTACTAGGAGAGTCCTCCTCCACCTCCCACTTCGGCCGAAGCCTCCAGGGCTTGGAGGCAAGGCTGCCTCTCCTCCTCCCTCCCTCCTATATATACTAGTGAATTTCTAGGGTTTTGCACTAGTTTTTTCAGCCACGTGCAACCCTAATCTCTAGTGCATAGTTTCTCCTCTAGATTGGATTTCTGCAGTGCTTAGGCGAAGCCCTGCCGGAATTGCTCCACCACCATCACCGGAGCGCCGTCAGGATGCCAGAGAACTCTTCTTCCTCTCCATTCCCTCTTGCTGGATCAAGACGGTGCAGATCGTCATGAAGCTGTACGTGTGCTGAACGCAGAGGTGTCGTCCGTTCGGTACTAGATCGGAAGGATCGTGATCAAGTTCGTTGGACGGATCGTGATCAAGTTCGTGGGATGGGTCGTGATCGGATCGCGGGACGGATCATGATTGGATCGCGGGACGGATCATGATTGGATCACGGGACGCACGGCGATTTGGATCGCGAAGACGTTCGACTACACCAACCGCGTTTCTTAACGCTTCCCGCTTAGCGATCTACAAGGGTATGTAGATCCACTCTCCCTCTCGTAGATGCTCATCACCATGGATAGATCTGCGTGTGCATAGGAATTTTTTGTTTCTCATGCAACATTCCCCAATAGTCGTGGTGGGCGCTTCCTCTTTCTTCTCTTCCTCGTGATACACTTGTCGATATATTGCGCAAGAAGAGAAGAGGGGAGGCGTCCATCACGGACGGTTGAACTATTACTGTGAGAGAGCGTCCACCAACATATATACACCACCGTATCAATGTGAGAGAGTGCGTATCAACACACCATGAGATATGAGAGTTATTTAAGGAAAGCCTCAACATACCGAAAGTCACACACGCATTAATTAAGATCGAAAGCATGTCGTAATTCTTGAACTGGATTATTCGGGATGATGTATTAGTGATATTATATTCAAGTTCATTATAAATGTATTTGTGATTTGCAAGTCATTTCAGTATTTTTTCTATGTCATTGCTCGATATATGAAACGGGTTGACTTTAGGTCTGTTTCGGCTCATTGTGTGTCTTTCAGTGAGGGAGAGTGTCCACCATATGTATATATATATATATGAGAGAGAGGAAGAATCCCGACTGTTGTCGTGGGGGTCGCTTCTCCTTCGTTCCCATGTGCTAGACATTTTGGTGTAATGCACTCGAGGACGAATGGAGGAGCCACCATCACCGACGGTCGCAATATCAGAGGGCTTGCCCACCATATACGTGAGATGAGAGTTTAGGAAGGAAAGACTCGACAGACCTAAAGTCAACCCGTTGCATATTGAGTAATAGTGATTTGTGTGTTGATCAGTTTCCTTCGATCGATTTTAAATGTTTCAACTATGAGCCCGTGCTATAATTCTTGAATCATGAACACAGGAAATGTCGTCGTCATCAGACAACGATGGGATCCAAGCATGTGAATTTTGTGGTGAAGATAAAGGTCTTCGTGACAAGCTTGGGCTGCGAGACGGCATGTTTTTCACCATGAAGCTTTATGAGGACTTTGATATTTCTATGGTACGCAACGATGACAACTGTTTTTTTGTAATTAAGCATGACTTCTGTTTCTTTCCTTCAACGCGTAATTTCTGTTTTATACAATTTGACTAGTTCGTCCCCTGTCATGCAAGACGGTATTTCTTGGAGAGGCTCGGTTTCGAAGAGCACGAGAGTTTTGAGACGAGGACAGCCAACCTAAGGACTAAACATGATCACACATTTCTTGTGAAAGTAATAAATGCACCTAATAACATAGAAATAGGGTGCTCAAATTGGGAAGCTCTTTGCAAGGCATAAGGATTTCGGGAAGATATGGAAATAACCTTCGATCTTCGTCCCGAAGATCATATTGAAGGAAACATCGACATTTGGGTGGATGTCGATATGTTTCCTGTTTTACCTCCATGTGAGTTTGTCAACCATGCATATTTGTCAAGTAATTTGCATTATATATATAAATATTAGGTGTTCATGCGTACTAAATTTGTTAATTTTTAATTTACAGCTTATTTCGTTTCTTCGAGTGAAATACAGAACATAATCGACACCATACACTACACTTATGGATCACATCTAACTTGGGAGGAGAAGGATGATCTTATCTACTTTGTTAATGGTGTCATAGCTGGTAGAGACATCTTCCCGTATAATTTGGGAACTGGCCCAAATTATACATTGTACAGGGCACTAGTGCATAGGTTGAGGGCGGATGACATTCGCCGAAATATCTTGGTAAGAGTTGCTGTATTGATTACATTGCTAACTAGGCTACTATTATGTTCTTCAACAGAAATTGCCAAATAAAGTTGTGCCACCATTGATGCAATCCGAAGGTAATATGACAATAAAAAGCCCCTTCCATTCCGAGTTATCTTTTGCATACTCCACTGAGCGCAAACCACCAAGAGGGCTCCAAATTGAAGCATGGGGACAAATAAAGAAGGATCTCAAGCCACAAGTTCGAGACCGTTGGATCTCTTTGCTTCATCATGGAGACATTGGTGTGATTCTTTTTTATGCCATTTTACCTAAGAGGGAGGAGTAGGTCCTATGAGGGAGGACTATGTCATTTTATCTTTTTTGTTTTGTTTTATGAGACTTTAACTTTGTATGCTTAAGATGATGATGAGCTTTTAGATCTTGTGTAATTAATGGTTTTCCGTCATTTGCTTACTAGCTAGCGTCGAGTTCTCTATATATATAGTAGCTAGCGTCGACCAAGCAGAAAAAAAGAGAGATCACTTCTCTTTATTAGCTATCTAACACAATATGAAACCCCTAAATTAACCCTTCAAAAGCCCCTACCCTCCCCCCCTTCAAAAAAACCCAGCTCCTGCGAGATGCTGACGCGTGGATGCCTTTTGGTCCCGTTTGGTGTTACAAACCGAGACTAAAGGTCCTCCTGCTTGGGCTCCCGTAGCGGCCACGTGAAGCCCTTTTGGTCCCGGTTCGTAAGTGAACCGGGACTAAAGGTTTAGGGCTTTAGTCCCGACCCTTTAGTCCCGGTTCCAGAACCGGGACAAATGGGCCTCTGGAACCGGGACAAATGGGTCGTTTTCTACTAGTGGAAAATGTTTGAAACTTCAAAAACTAATCTCTTGCGAGAAAGACATGTGGACCACCCTTCTCGTGCTACTCCTTGCACTTTGTCCATACACCTCCCTTCATACTTCTACTCTCTTTTACACAATCAAACAAGTATTATCGTGAATCAAGGTTAGCCCGGTCGAGGAGGTGCATCGCAGGACATCACAAAAGATGAAAGGCTTCTTGATTGTGAAGTGAGAGGGAAGGGTGTAGACATCGAACGTCACACGACGAGATGTGACGCCTGTGTTACCTGCTTCCCTTTGCAGGAGAGAATGTGTAGTGTCACATTTACAGTAACATAGTGAGCAACAACCATGATTTATGAATGTATAATCCATAGCAGTGTATGTATGTGCATCGTGTATGTTTAATCTAGCACTACCGACTAGTTTTTTCCTTCGAAACGGGGGCAAAATATTTGCCTCATCCATTAATTAAGCAGAAGAGAATTGCCCGGTTAATTAATGGAGAACCGGGTGAAAACCATCACAAACCGCTGAGCAGCACTTACAGGCCGCGTTAGAACTCAGCCACCCGCGTCGAGGGCAGCGCAGCTCCGACTATGAAGGAGAGATCCAAAGAAGAACTATGTTAGGCTGGCGCCAGGCTGGCGCCGTGGAAGACCACCGAACGGACCACCTGATGCATGTCATCGTTGCCACAGGGGCCCGCCGCCGCAGCTTTGACTTCACCACAACAAACAAAACTGAGGTAATCTCACGAAAACGTCGGAGAAGAGCCGACTACCGCAACCACCGCAATGCCTCCAACTTTTCTCGCCCCATCATCGTTGCCACAGAAGCCTCGACACCACATCAACGCCTTCCACCACCCAACCTCCCAACACACCCACTGATCCCTCTGACCGTATTAACCTCCAAAATCGATGCCCTCAAGAGGGGAATGACGTCAACACGCCGCCAACGACGGACCCTCGGGTCTGGAGTTTCCCCCGGAGTTGTCCCTCGCAGAGGAAGAGAGAGTATCCCGTCGACGCCTTTAGGAAGGTCACGGCGTCCACAGATGCCGCCGTCATAGGCTCCAGCCATGGCTAGAAACGACATTTCACCCAGCCCAAGAAATCCTCTGGTCGACAACCAATCCGCCAGCCCACCTTCGGACCTCCCCTCGCTGCACCTCCACGCATCAGCCACCCCGGCAGCCAAATCTTGCATCCCCATCGCCGCAGCAGGATGGGATGCCTCGGCGGTCGCCTCTCCTTTGCCCAGGTCAGAGCCTAAGCACCCACGCTGACTCCAGATCTAAGCGCCAAGCCCCACGACCCGCCGCGCTCCGGTCCGCAGCTAACACCATCGCGTCGCCCACTAGGAACGACGCCCAAGCTCCGGGGCCACCGCCCCGGCGTCCAACCTCAGCCTCCTGCAGCACCACATCCGTGCAGCCTCCATCAGCACGACATCCCCACCGTGTGCAGCCACCGACAGCCACACACGCCGCGCCCCTATCGTGCCCGCGCGGCGGCGCTGCTCGCGGTCGCCGCGAGCCCGCCCCCGCGTCGTCATGCCTCTTGATGCGCCAGATTCGTGCCCGGCCGCGCCAGCCTACGCCGAAGCCGCGCACGCGCACCCTGGCCGCCCCCATCCGTTGGACCCTGGCGAAGCCCGAGCCGCCCCTCCGCACCCCCACAGCCGCCGGAACCCGACCATGCCCGACACGCGCTCCTCTGCTTGACAGGGTCGCCTCACGCCTCCCACGTGCCTTGCGAGAGGGAAGAAGGGCCCCACCGCCGCCCACGTCGCACGGGCTTTTCCCGACGGCGCCCTCCGGCAGCGGCGAGGGAGGGGAGGGATGGGGTGGGGGCTGGTGGCGGCGCCGCTAGGTTTTGCTCCCGGGCTGCTCGCGGGAGCGACACGAGAGAGGAGGATCAATTCCACTACCAGCTAGTCACACATATCAAGGGTAGCGACAAAAATGTCGGCCTTCGCTGAGGGCGCTCCCAGTTGGGCCGACCCGTGTAGGTGTCGTTGTTTTTTGTTGTTGTTTCCTGTTTCCTTTATTTTTTTCTGTTTTGAAATAGTTGTTTTGAAATTTGGAATATTGTTCAAAATGGCAAAAATGTCTTTGTTTTCAAAATTTGTTCACAAAAATGTTTGTGTGTTAAGAAATGCTTACATTTTTAAAAAAAAATGCTTACATTTTTTAAGAAATTGTTCTTGTTTTCTAAAAATGTTCACTTTTTCAAAATCAATAAATGTTACGGTGGACGAAATTTTTTACTGGCGATGAATTGTTTTGTTTACAACTCAAAATTTGTTCAACATATATCACTCAATGTTCAATGTAAATTTAAATATTGCTCGGTGCATATATGAGCATTGTGTATTTTAAAATTATTCAGTGTATATTACAAAACAAAAATCAATATATGGTTAAAAATTATTCAAGGTGTATTTGAATATTGCTCGGCATATGATAAAAAATGTTCAATGTGTATTAAGAATTATTAGGAGTATATCACAAAATGCTCAATATATATTGAGATCTGTTTATTGGGTATAAAAAATTCAATAAATATTTGTAATTTCGAAATTGTTCATGTTTTCGAAAACAATGTTCATGTTTCAAAAGTTTTTCTAATTTTGAAATGTATTCATGGCTTTAAAACATTATTATAATATTTTAAGGAATGTTGGTCATGTTTTCCAAGAATTGGTGGAGATAAAAAAATATGCGGATGCACTTGGTACTTTAGATGAATCGCTGCTACATAAACGTACTCATTCTCTAGCTCGTGTGGTTGCAGCGCCGTTATGCAGCATGAGGTTGGTGGTTCGACCCCATTGTGCCTCCTTTTGTTTTATGTGACATTTATTGCGCCTTCTTTTGTTTTATGTGACATTTTTTACGTTTTTTTTCTTGCCTGGTGTGGCCCGGGCCACGATGATGAGGAGGTTTGTTCGATTATCCAGCCCACATGCATCTCTTGGCCCATAGCTCAAGTCAGCTAGCACTGGGCCACATAAAGGACTTAGAATAAATAACAGTGGAGAGAAGTTACGTATGAAGCAATCCAGGAATACATAAAAGCTGGTTACGAAGGACGTAAAGTTATTATGGGCGAAAAAAGTGGAAAAACAATCCGTTCTTTAATATTAGGTAAAGATAAGCTATTGAAACCTTGCAATACCTGGTGCAAGCTGATAATGCAGTTTTTCAGGTGTAGAGACTACAGATCGCCAATAGAAAAGAGGCATGAGGGAATCCTATCTATACCTTAGCCTGAGTTCAACTTGATTATAGGTGAGCTTGGTGATCTCCCTGACAGCATGAGCATCCACCTACCAAACTCATCATGGTAAATTCGTTTTACATGATATATATCAAACTCTTTTATGGTTCCCTTGTGGAGTGATAGCACCATACCGACCAACGAAACGAACTTGGTTTGTGTAAAGTTTCCATCGTGCAAACACATTACTGGCATATTAGTCCATGCATCCCTCCAAGTACTTGATAAGGTTTTAGTCCTGACCGCTTCTTCAACATTTAAACGGGAGAGGATGTCGCCCTTTGTATCTCTGGAGGTAGACTGCTAAGTACTCCCTTCGTCCCATAATGTAAGACATTTTTTAATACTACACTAGTGTTGAAAAACGTCTTACTTTATGAAATGGAGGGAGTATGTCTGAACTAACAAAAGATGTAGCTTCTGCCCTGGCATTTTTATAGGTACTCATTGCTTCACAGTCCAGATTAAACTGTCGTAGCATTTCCAGAAGACAGGGAGCCTAAATTAGCATGCAGTCTACCAATACATGCAGAAATTAAATGGTGCACTAAGTAAGTTGCTTGTTCACAGCACAATAAATAAAAATAAATAAGAAACAACCGTCAATTAACTTGTATTGCAAAATATCAAACGGACAAACAATTTACGGTTAGATAACTGAAAGGCTGTCAACATGGGCAGATGATCAAATGCAACTCTACTGCAGGACAGTCAATTAACCCCAGAACACAGGCCCTCCTTTGTTAACCTATAAGATGTGGGCTTGGACTCGAATTATTCACGAGCAACAACATGTTTAGTTCCAACATTAAATAATAAATACTAACTTAAAACAATGTATTAAGTACTACTAGAGTAGGTTCCAACTGACAATTAACTAATCTTTCTTAGCGAATGAAATATGGTAGAAAAATATTAATTCTGCAAAATTAGCACTGCAGAGCTAGAGCATTTAATAACAGGGTAATAAACTGGATTTAGTTAAGCAACTGAATCAAAACAAGCATGTGAACTGAGTCAAAAAAATCTTGTTAGTCGTTAATACTCATGAAGCAATTAGATAACCCATATAACTTAACCATACAGCTAGGCCTCATGAAGCAAAAATATTTTAACATGCGTCCGAAAATATTGGAACATGAATCATGATACTTATATAAATGCAATCTTACTTTTAACATAAATTATCTTAACATGGCTCATTATCACATGGCTTCCAGATCGAAATATATTTTAACATGATGCTATGTGAATAAATTAACACAAGACTAAGCCGCATAAGATTAAAAAAAATGTTACTTCTTTTCCAATAATTAAGGTGCCGAGCGCTATGAGTCTGATCATACATTATCAGATATACATACAGTATGAAACTAGTAAAATCTATGGATACATGAAGGCTTCACATATGCATCAACCTAAGTTACTCATCGCCACATAGTTAAAGCTGGCTGGAGAGCTTTACAGGCCGGATATCCATATACACGTCATCCGCCTTGGAAGAGTAGAGCGTAGACCAGACAATGCTGCCCTCTAGTTCGTAGGAACCAGCTGTTGCAACGAAGGACCGGCAGCCACAGGTTGCAGGGTTAACACTGATAACACTCTCGCCATCACGAGAAACCGTGTTGATTGACAGAGGAAGCCACATGGGTGCAGCCACGACCCCGCGCTGCAATCTAATAAGCCCGCATTCACCAACTGCCGCCATCGTAAAGGACACCCTTAGCAATTCCGGAAACGCCAACGGTGATCTTGCCAAGGAACTCGCGGTGTTCCTTCTTGTCCTTGTTGAAGCGCTGTCACTCCCGAGCAGTAGATCCATCTGGCCTTTCTACCCTCGTCCTGACCTGACTAAGCGCAAGCTTAAAGGTGGCCTCCACTGCTTCATGGACGGGTGCGTATGTCAGGTCGACCGAGCACAATGGGCCGACAAGCCTGCTTCTGATCACTTTGGAATGATAAGAGGTGGCTACATTGTCATTCAGGCAGCAGTTGGCGATCTCGATGTCATCACTTTCTTCTGAATCCAAACTCCTGATCTTCAAGTCAATCTCAATGTGAAGGTCGCGGTGCAAAACGATTCCTCGAGACGGACCGGTTAGGGTCAAGAATGCACCCTACAAATTATAAGGCTGTTACAGCGCGTTTGGCAATATTTGGAAAGAGGAATGGGAGTTTAATGTAGGGAGTTGTATTGAGATTAGACATGGGATGAGTCGTTTTATTCTCAATCCCTTGTTTGGTACATGATAGGAATTATGTGTGGGAATTTGAGGAGAATTTGTATTCCCTTATTTGGTTCATGGAAATTGATGAGGGACTAGATCAGGAAAGTGAACATAAGTTATGATGAAGGGTTAAGATTGATTTACTTAAACAATTCCCTCCCAACTCCCACCCCCTCCCCTGTTAATAAAACGGTGGGAGTTGGAGTCTCAAGTCCCATGTCTATTCCTTTATAAATTCCCAATCCTCCTAACCAAACAATAGACTTAAAGTCTCGTACCCCTTTAATTCTCATTCCCTAACTCTAATTACCTCCAACCAAACAGGCTGTAAAGAACATAAGGCGGGCTGGCTACTCTGTATCTGTATTCTGTGGTGCATATATATACAAACAAGGTACTAACAAACTATATATAAGAATGAACTTGCCACAAAGACTGCTCATCATCGATCGTGGTAAGGCGAGATAGATGCCTGCTTAATTCTATCCACTCAGTAACAAGTACAACTTGTAAGAACAATAGAAATCGAAAGATTCCGTGAGAAACACTGCAAGTGATGAATGCTGAAAACAGGAACAAGAAACAGTAGCACGGTACTTAATTTGCTGGCCAATTATTTAGAAAGTTGATGACATGTTTTTATCTTCAATTTTGCTCATGTGGGTGTGGGAGGCAGCTGTTTTACCCAATGTAACGGGCTATGACAAATAGCGTCGGGCCTCCAAATAAGCTATAGAGCTATAGCGGGCTATAACAGGCTAAAACGGATCATTTGTATAAGAAACCATTTAGCGGCACCTTGCTCAAAAGGCTATAGTGGGCTATAGCGGGTTATTTAAAACTATGGTTTTACCTGGGCGTCGTCAATCTTCTGGCAGTGGTCACGGCCACGCCGGAAGAGGTACAGGCGCTTGGCATCAAGATCGTCCCTGACCGATACATGGCCATAGACATCGAACGGGTACTGAAGCGAGGAGCTGATGACCAGCTTGACGGCGAGCACGTTCACGGAAGTATACAGCTCCGGTCCGCCGATTCCGTTGTGCCGGTTCCGCATCGGCGACTTGGTGACTTTCCTCTCGCCGCGATCTGGAGGCTCGAAGCTCTTGAGGCTCTCGAGATACTTGAGCTGAAGCTCCCGCTGCCGCTCCTCGTGCTTCGCCATGACCTTGT
Organism: Hordeum marinum; assembly: GCA_022496015.1. Lineage (NCBI taxonomy): Eukaryota > Viridiplantae > Streptophyta > Magnoliopsida > Poales > Poaceae > Hordeum > Hordeum marinum. The sequence goes on from CM039677.1 coordinate 60,633,906, forward strand.
CTATCCCCCACTCGCCCTCCGCCCTCCTCTTCGCCCGCTGCTCCTTCACCTCCGCTGCAGCAGCATCTTCTTCGTCTTCGGTGTAGGAACCGAACAGGAACTCCTCCTCTTCCGACGCCATCCCGCCGACGCCGCCGCCGTAACCTAGGACCAGTCTAACAAACTCTCGGGGGCTTTGGGTCAAGCTTTTTTTCAAGCACACGAGTCCACACCGCGGCTTATTCAAAGTGCTGGTCTCGTTTCGACTTGGACTCGGCTTTTTCTTGGGCTAGCGCACTCGCTTTCCTACGTCGGCAGGAACGGGCCGCCTGCCTAATGTGGTGACGTTGATTATTTTTATCATACAAAATGATTATGTTTTTCTTTAAGAAGATCAGGTTCCATTACTCGGGAGATGTGGTTCATGCAATTGAGCCACGTTGGTCTCATGACAGCAAGAAAAAAAAAAGTACTTCCACAACAAGCACAGATTTCCTTTTCGTCAAACACACGGTTCAGAAAATATTTTTCCTTTAAAAGGTTATAAGATGTTTTAAAACACAAAAAGTTTCAGTGTTTGCGAACATTTTGTTTTGGAATTTTGAACAAATTTTTTAATTTCTTATATTTATACAAAACACTGAAATTTCAAACATTTTTTTAAACAAGAAAAAAATACAAAATGTTATGATCAAAGAGAATAAGACAGTGGTGAAGATCAGTCAATTTTGCAGCAAAAACATATTTCTCGAGGAATAATAGCATGCACATTATTATACTGCTATTATGATCAAACATTTTTTTTAAACATAATGTGCATGCTATAATGATCAAACATTTTTTTAAACATTTTTATAGTGCTATTATTATCCAAAATGTTTTTGTGACAATGAAATGATTGAACATCAGTCATGAACATTTTGAACCTTGTTTTCCACTTTGTTTGGTGATTACAGTACAAATCGCTCTGCAGGTGGACAGCTTAAACATTTAATCATAATTTTTCTGCTCAATTGCAACATTCTGTATTTCCAGACTCTATTTGAACATGTCTTTCAAAGTTTCAAAATTAACCTTTTTATCCATGGAATGCGGAACAGCTTATGGGTTTTCGCTGCAGGTAACCAAATTGAAACGTGCTTCTTTCTTAAACTATCAAGGTAAAGACACTCTTCTTTGTCTTTCACTGATTCAAGTAGCAGGAAAAAACCTACTTACTCTTTACACAAATTTGCTATATTTTGCTGTATTTGGGAACCAGGTGGAAGTATCCTCCAGATATTATGATATTCAGGCAACAAAAATAGTGCCCTTCTATTTCCACTCTTACCCAGACTATCATATTGCATGAAAACTAATTTACCATTTAGAATATTTGATGGATGCTACGTAAAATAGGAAGCAGATCGCCACGTACTCTTGTTTTCTATTCTAATTCCTATCAGATAGAAGCTCTCTTCTTCTTTTTTCTGCGGGGAAAAGAAATCTCCATTAACTCATGGGGGCTTCTCAGCCATAATCAGATTTACAACAAAGTCCATTCCGGCAGCTAGCCAAACTGCTGTGTATGGAGTACTACGACCATAGCTAAGCGGCCAATTCATGGCTTACAATGTACTGCGAACGGGTACAATGGGTAAAGGAGACGTTGGCAAGACTAGCCAGCCTGCGGATCTCCTCTACTAGCGCACGGTATTTAGATCTATCCTGATTACGCCCGTAACCATGGTCACCGCCTCCATGCTATCCCCCTCGACCAAGATAGGTAGGTTCGTCCGATATAAGGCCAGCTCTAGAATTTCTCTGCAGGCCATTAGCTCCGCCTCTAATGCATTATCACATGTGTGAATCTCTCTGCATGCACTATGGATGATCTCACCCTCGGTCATCCCGTAGGATCATGCCTTCGCCCGCCGCACCCGTTGCCGCGATATAACTCCTGTCCGTGTTCAGCTTTGCCCAGCCCAGCTTAGGGGGGTCCCAGCTCGCGCGCACACATGCCTCCTTGCGCACTTTGGCTGTGTGATGGTGTGGTTAAGACCATCATCTTTCCCTTCTGTAGATCGCCTTTAGGATGTTGTTGTATGCACAAGAGCGAGTTAATATACCCGTGTAAAAAATCGTCTAGAGGCTTCCACAGGGGGTGGCGCCTTGTCATGTGTAATCTCATTGCGGACATGCCATATTCGCCACATGGTCATGAGCACCAACAATGTGAAGACCCACTCTAGGCCTGTATTCTGAATGGACTCCACCTTGGGTATACTCCAGTCCAAGGCCATAACTCGCTAGAGCTCTCTTGTCAAAGGGCATCTACAAAGCACATGGAATCCGTCCTCACGTTCCATACCACAAAGAAGGCATATGTCAGTAAGCTCGACGTGTCGTGAGGCTTTATTGGCTCAGGTAGCAAGTCAGTTGGTAACAATCCTCCAAGCGAATACGCGAACAATGAAGATACCGTTTCTCTCTCTCTATCTAAGAACTCCGAATGACATCATGTTTGAGGACGTTCTATTGCTATACTGCCGGTCCGTTAACACAAGGCAGCTACGGCGATAGAACTGATATCCATGCTCTTTTATATATACTCATGTTTGGAAACCTTGGCGATAGAACTGATATCCATGCTCTTTTATATCCGCCGGAGGAGAGGATGCCTCGCCGGCCAGAGACGTGGCAGAAGCACAAGGCAGCTACGGTGCCCGCGCGAGAACTGAACAAGGAGCCGCAAAGCGCAAAGCGCGCAGGTTTCCCGACAGTATGAGATGAGCTCAGAGCGGGCGTCGGCAAACGAGAACTAGGCCGCTACGCAGGGTGTCGTTCGTGGCGGTGGTCATGCTCAGAGTCTTTTCTCCCTCGGTGGTAGGATCCCATTCTTCGGATGCATGAGTAGCAAATCAGAGATTCCGGACATCCCAGGCTCCGGAAAGAGACAAAGCTCGCAAGATACAGTGTCACACATGGTTCCAGGACTGCTCCCGGTCGAATATCAAGTCTGTTCCATAGTTGCCTACGGATGGCATCTTAATTCGTTGACGTGATCTAAACCATCACTAATTAAGTAATAGTGCGATGAGCGCAATGAGAAACCATACAAATCATAGTGTGAGGAACAAACGAGGCATCTTCTCTCGGAAGATCCTCCAGTCACCGTAACCATTATACTAGTTTAGTCTGATCTCAGCCAAAATGCTTATGTGCTGTTGGCGGAAAAATACTGTCATCAACAACACTATTTATACGTATCCTCCGCCCCGACTCACAGTCACACTCACAAACACGCACGCTCGCGGCTTGCCCCGATCGATGGCCAAGCTCGCGCCATTTCTGCTTCACCATGCGACGCCACTGCCCAACCTCAAGCTCCATCTTCCTCCAAGAAGCACTTCACTTCATGCCAGGCATCCCACGCCCAGCCTCCCCGTACGGTGCGCCGTGACGGCTCCGACGAGCACCACCACCACCACCACCGTGTTGCAGGACGAGCAGCCCTTCAGCCTCGAGCGATACATGGCGTCCAAGGCGGCGACCGTGAACGAGGCGCTCGACCTTGCCCTGCCGCCCGGGCACCCCGAGCGCCTCCTCGAGTCCATGCGCTACTCGCTCCTCGCCGGCGGCAAGCGGGTGCGCCCCATGCTCGCGCTCGCCGCGTGCGAGCTGTTGGGTGGCGACCAGGCCGCCGCGGTGCCCGTGGCCTGCGCCGTCGAGATGGTCCACGCCATGTCGCTCGTTCACGACGACCTCCCCTGCATGGACGACGACGACCTCCGCCGCGGCCGCCCCACCAACCACGTCGCATTCGGCGTCAGCACCGCGCTGCTCGCCGGGGATGCGCTCCTGGCGCTCGCGTTCGAGCATCTCGCCCGGGGCTGCGCGGACCGCGGCGTGCCGGCCGACCGCGCGCTCCGCGCCGTGGCTGAGCTCGCGGGCGCCGTGGGCGCGGGCGGGCTCGCGGCGGGGCAGGTCGTGGACCTCGCCAGCGAGGGCGCGGACGTCGGCCTGGCCACGCTGGAGTACATCCACGTGCACAAGACGGCGCGGCTCCTGGAGGCCGCGGCGGTGTGCGGCGCCATCGTCGCCGGAGGAGACGACGAGGAGGTCGAGGGCGTCCGGCGGTACGCGCGCTACGTCGGGCTGCTGTTCCAGGTGGTCGACGACGTGCTGGACGTGACGCGCACGTCCGAGCAGCTGGGGAAGACGGCGGGGAAGGACGTGGCCGCCGACAAGGCAACGTACCCGAAGCTGATGGGCGTGGACGGAGCGCGCGCGTACGCCGCCGAGCTTGTGGCGAGCGCCGAGGCAGAGCTAGACCGCTTCGACGCTACTCGTGCAGAGCCTCTGCGTCACCTCGCTCGATTCATTGCGTATCGGCAGCACTGATTAATCTATTATTAGTGCATCCCATGGGGCTGGCAAGATTATCACAGTTTGGATGTAAAAAATATATATATTTATGCTTGTGCCAATTTCCAGTTTTGAAATGTGGAGTATGTAATCCCGAACTTTTCTAAAACTAGATAATTTTCCGCGCATTGCGGTGGGACTTTCGCTTAAAAATTGTTGTAAATAATGTGAATCTTTGAATTTGTCAGCAAGTACATTATTTGCAGAAATGTTTGTGAAAGTTAGGTAATAACACCACTGATGCTTAAACTTGTCACAAATGTTCACTTTACTGTCTAAATTTGAAAAATACGTCGAACTGATTCTAAAACTTGTCATGAACGTGCAAATACGGTGTTAATTCCATCCATAGAGGTAAAGTGCACTAAACATGGCACCGTATTTTGCTGACGTGGCATTAGGTTCACTTGTAGAGATGAAACATAATTTTAGCTTATACTACGTCCATATAACAAGCAGACCCTGTTTGTCAGTATAGAAGAAAAATAAAATAAAAACTGATGAAGGCCAGGGTTTGAACTTGACGAAGTAAAGAACGTGGGCTACCTGTGCTAACCAATCTACCGGACAAACTTATATGCGTATTTTCCCCGTTAGATCTAATGTATTGTCGAAATAAAAGCTTCTGCGATTTGAATTTGTTGGAGCCGTGCGGCCATTTAGTATATGTTCATTTAAAAAACTATAAAATCTCCGTATAAATTATAAATCACAATAATACGAATAAAGGTCAATTATATGTGCGGTATTAATAGTTATAAATATTATACATATAACTAGAATAACTAACTTTAAAAAAATCATGTACCTTTTAGAATATTCATGTATTATTTTAAAAACATTAACATAACTGAAATAATATATATGTATAATAAAAAAGTTTGTGTAATATAATATAAATATTTTTAAAATTACACTTCGTGAATATTATTTTAATTAGTCAAACATTTCAGTAACTATACACACAATTTATAATTCATAAGTATGTTGTGTAAGAAAACGTTTCTATAACTAAAAATTATTCATATTTTAAAATTTAAAATGCATATATGAATATTCACTCATTGATTATATTTACATTATATAATATTAGTAATACAAGTCATGAGCGAAATTATACACTAGTGAATATTCGTAAGTATTTAGTAAATGTTGTTATCCTTAATTTCTTCAAATTAAATATAAGCCATGCATGTCCAAAAATGTTTGTATCCACTATATTTACAATAGTATTTTACAATTAATATTTTAATAATTCTTAAACTTACAGATCATTTTTAGTATGTTAGTTTATTGCATACATCTATATATTTGTTTTGTGTGCACAGGAATATTTGTACACCACGAGGTTATTATTTATGTACCGCAAATATTTATAATGCATGACATGGCACGTGCCATTTTAATATATTTTTAAAAATATGTACATAAATATTTGTATATCACGAGATAACTATTAATACCATAAAAGTGCCGGTAGCATGTGTATTAGTGTGATTATAATTTACAGGTATTTCCTTATTACAAGTGGATCATATTTCTCGTCGGTACAATACAGTGCCACATGAGCATACTTTACATCTATAAATAACATTAACACCGTATTTGCACGCTCAAGCCAAGTTTTAATACTAGATCAACGTATTTTTCATGTTCAGACACTAAAGTGAACATCCACGACAAGTCCGAGCATCACCGGTGTTATTACCTCTTGATTAAAAGATCGCAACTAAATACAATGGATAATTCATGAAGACGACATACAATTGAGAGCCAATCTTAGCCAAGACATTAAACCGAAGCATGCTAAAAATAAACGCATGATTCCACTCACAATTACTACTGAATGATCTATACAACTAGTAAAATGCCCGGGCATAAGTGAAAAATGCTTTAGAGAGATTACATCAAGCACTAAAGTTTCTATTCCTGCATCGCACCTTTTCATCAACCACTGTGATTTCCAAATCAAAATGGGCATAGAACGTTAGTACAAACGTTTAGAACCTAGAAGTACTACATATATTTTTTCAGTTATAACACCTTTGTCTTTATTTTTTACGTTGACTCGCTAGTGTAGCATTAACTAACTCGTTCTTGAAATATTCAAAAGAAAACATGTTGTCCAAGCAAAAATCACTTCACAACAAGAACCTTGTGACAAATATAGAAAAAAGTTTGAGATTGTTACTCTCATAGAAGACACCTTGAAATATAATTTTAGGAAATAACTTTGTACATATTGGCGTACACACAAAGAAGAAAGCTCATACATGCAGTATCATGAAGGAAACGATTCCTAGTTATCTCGGTCCCAAATGGAAGCTGATATCAATTCATTGAGATTTAAATGAATGAGAACCGTTAGATCTATGTCTAACTCTGACAGCGGGCTCACGGGTATCTACACAACAGAAATATAGAATGTGAGCTTCAGTTCACTTTATGTGACAATTATAGATAAGGAACAACCAAAAGAGAAAACAAACAAACAAACAAACAAACATGAGAAAGCACATGCAAGCAAATAAGCCTTTATTTTTTTCTGATGAACATATGAAAGATCATAGTAACTTAACACGGTAACAAACTCATTCGAAGGTAACCATATTAGTGCCTGTAGTGCGTAGTTATTCGATCCAGATTTCTGAGTGGAGAAATCAGAAGAAAAAGAGATCGCCTGAAGATCACCATATTACTTATCTAACGACTATTTTTATCAGAAAAGTTACTTGTAATCAGAAAACATGTTGTTCTTTCAAGAACACAGACATGTATTCCATATTTGTTGTCATGGGCATTGCCACGGGCAACAAACACATAAAAATTGATGAATTATCATATGGTATTTGGTCAAAGGATCGTTAGTTATAATTCACATATTGCGATCATGATACATTACAAGCGTCATAGATTTTTTGTTCAAAAAATGATATCAACATCTTAATCTCTACTATTAAAGCACAGTTGGTACGTCGTATGGTACCCACGTCTCCACCCCTCGCATGACCTCCCCACCTCATCTTCTTTTTCAACCGAACCCATTTCCCAACGCAAGGAAAAGACCCTAGAAAACCGACCACCCATTTCCTTCTCCCTGGTATGACCCCCACATAAGCACGATTTCTCCTCCCTTGCCTCGTCTCACTCCCTCTGCCATCCAGACCCACTCCCTTGCCACCTCTCCGCTTCGATGTCCATGTTCGTCCCTGCCACTAGGAATGCCTCACCATGGACCAGGTGTGAGCCCCGAAACCGTCGCCTCCTTTCCTCACCCCGTGGCATCTATTCTCCTCCGGATCATCTCGATTTTTCGTCCTTCAATGAGTCTGGCGGCGGCACATAAGAACCCAATTCCTATCCATTTTGTGAGGGCATGCAATTAAGGAAAGAGATGTGTGGTCCATGAGGTTGCTGCCATAAGCCATCGAGGCTGCTGAAATCTAATGAAAATGTGCCTACAATACAGTTCATTTCCACTCTTAGTTGGTAAAAACAATCATATTTTAAGCATACAAATCCAAAATGAAAAAGTCAATTATGAGCACCAGAAAGATAGAAATGATCCATTGATTTCAATGCATACTATATTACTACTATATGGTTAAGCAAAAACAGTTCCAAAGATCAAGCGTTGGCCCTCCCGATCCGATCGGGAGCAGGACAACGGCGGCGAGCACATGAAGGATGCAGCCAACACCATTCCCAGGCAAGAGGTGTTGGAAATATGCCCTAGAGGCAATAATAAAATGGTTATTATTGTATTTCCTTGTTCATGATATTTGTCTATTGTTCATGCTATAATTGTATTAACCGGAAACCAGAATGCATGTGTGAATACATAGACCACAACGTGTCCCTAGTGAGCCTCTAGTTAACTAGCTCGTTGATCAATCGATGGTCACAGTTTCATGACCGTGGACATTGGATGTCGTTGATAACGGGATCACATCATTTGGAGAATGATGTGATGGACAAGACCCAATCCTAAGCATAGCACAAGATCATGTAGTTCATCTGCTAAAGCTTTTTCAATGTCAAGTATCGTTTCCTTAGACCATGAGATTGTGCAACTCCCGGATACCGTAGGAATGCTTTGGGTGTGCCAAACGTCACAACATAATTGGGTGGCTATAAAGGTGTACTACGGCTATCTCCGAAAGTGCCTGTTGGGTTGGCATGAATCAATACTGGGATTTGTCACTCCATATGACGGGGAGGTATCTCTGGGCCCACTCGGTAAGACATCATCATAATGAGCTCAATGTGAGTAAGGAGTTAGCCACGGGATGATGTGTTACGGAACGAGTAAAGAGACTTGCTTGTAACAAGATTGAACAAGGTATAGGGATACCGACGATCGAATCTCGGGCAAGTATCATACCAGTAGACAAAGGGAATTGTATACGGGATTGATTGAATCCCCGACATTGTGGTTCATCCGATGAGATCATCATGGAGAATGTGGGAACCAACATGGGTATCCAGATCCCGCTGTTGGTTATTGACCGGAGAGGTGTCTCGGTGATGTCTACGTGTCTCCCGAACCCGTAGGGTCTACATACTTAAGGTTCAATGACGCTAGGGTTATAGGGAAATGGTATACGTGATTACTGAAGATTGTACGGAGTCCTGGATGAGATCATGGACGTTACGAGGATCTATGGAATGGTCCGGAGGTAAAGATCGATATATAGGAAGTCCTATTTTGGTCACTGGAAAGTTTTCGGGCTCATCGGTAGTGTACCGGGAGTGCCGGGAGGGTGCCGGAGGACCCCCGGGAGGGGTGTGACGACCAAAGGACCTTATGGTCTGTTAGATAAAGTATGCCATCCCTTATTGGGCTGGGCAAGACCTTTGCTAAAGGCCCATGCACATAGGGATAAAGAGATAAGGCAAAAAGGAGTTTGAAAGGAGGAGATCCACCTCCCTTGTGGGAGGTGGACTCCTCCCCTAGCTCGGCCGAAGCTCTCCTCCTTGGAGGAGGGGCCAAGGAAGCTCTCCCTCTCCATCCTCCTATATATACTTGAGGTTTTGGCTGTTTTGAGACAAGATTTGATCTCTCTCTCCCACGGCGCAGCCCTACCTCTCTTCTTCCTCCTTCGCAGTGCTTAGGCGAAGCCCTACCGGAATACCTTGCTGCTCCACCACCACCACGCCATCGTGCTTCTGTTGGAGATCTTCCCCAACCTCTCCCTCCTCCTTGCTGGATCAAGGCGCGGGAGACGTCACCAGGCTGTACGTGTGTTGAACGCGGAGGCGCCGTTATTCGGCGCTTAGATCGGAATCCACCGCGATCTGAATCGCTACGAGTACGACTCCACCAACCACGTTCTCGTAACGCTTCCGCTTAGCGATCTTCAAAGGTATGAAGATGCAATCTCTCCCCACTCGTTGCTGGTTTCTCCATAGATAGATCTTGGTGATCGTAGGATTTTTTTTGATTTAGTACTACGTTCCCCAAAAGTGGCATCATGAGCTAGGTCTATGCGTAGTATCTATGCATGAGTAGAACACAAAGTTGTTGTGGGCGTCAATCTTGTTAATTTGCTTACCACTACTAGGCTTATCTTTATTTGGCGGTATTGTGAGATGAAGCGGCCCGGACCAACTTTACACGTACGCTTACGTGAGACCGGTTCCACCGCCTGACATGCACTTGTTGCATAAGGTGGCTAGCGAGTGTCTGTCTCTCCCACCTTAGTCGGATTGGATTCGATGAAAAGGGTCCTTATGAAGGGTAAATAACAATTGGCATATCACGTTGTGGTTTTGGCGTAGGTAAGAAACGTTCTTGCTAGAAACCTATAGCAGCCACGTAAAAACTTGCAACTATAAATTAGAGGATGTCTAACTTGTTTTTGCAGCATGTGCCTTGTGATGTGATATGGCCAAAGGATGTGATGTGATGCATTGTGATGTATGAGATTGATCATGTTCTTGTAATAGGATTCACGACTTGCATGTCGATGAGTATGACAACCGGCAGGAGTCATAGGAGTTGTCTTATTTTATTGTATGACCTGCGTGTCAATCAAGAACGCCATGTAATTACTTTACTTTATTGCTAAACATAAGCCATAGTAGTAGAAGAAATAGTTGGCGAGACAACTTCATAAAGACACGATGATGGAGATCATGGTGTCGTGCTGGTGACAGTGATGATCATGGTGCCCTGAAGATGGAGATCGAAGGAGCAAGATGATATTGGCCATATCATGTCACTATATTGATTGCATGTGATGTTTATCATGTTTACATCTTATTTGCTTAGAACTATGGTAGTGAATAAGATGATCTCTCAATAAAATTTCAAGAAAGGTGTTCACCCTAACTGTGCACCGTTGCTAAGGATCATTGTTCCGAAGCACCACGTGATGATCGGGTGTGATAGGTTCTAACGTTCGCATACAACGGGTGTAAGCCAGATTTACACACACGAAACACTTAGGTTGACTTGACGAGCCTAGCATGTACATACATGCCCTCGGAACACGGAAGACCGAAAGGTCGAACATGAGTCGTATAGAAGATACGATAAACATGGATATGTTCACCATTGATGACTAGTTCGTCTCTCGTGATGATCGGACACGAGCTAGTTGACGTGGATCATGTGTCACTTGGATGACTAGAGAGATGTCTATCTAAGTGGGAGTTCATTAGTAATTTGATTAGATGAACTTAATTATCATGAACTTAGTCTAAAAGTATTTTTGCAAATTATGTCGTAGATAGCTCACGCTGTAGCTCCCCTGTTTGATTGATACGGTCCTAGAGAAAAGTAAGTTGAAAGTTGATGGTAGCAATAATGCGGACTGGGTCCATGATGTGAGGATTGTCCTCATTGCTGCACAGAAGGCTTATGTCCTTGATGCACCGCTAAGTGCACCACTCCCTCAAGCGATGTCTATAGATGTTGTGAACATATTGACAGGCACTTTCTGATGACTACTTGATAGTTCAGTGCGTCTTGCATTAAGACTTAGAATTAAGTTTCAAAAACGTTTTGAACGTTGCGGAACATATGAGATGTTCTAAGAGCTGAGATTGGGATCTCAGGTTCATGCCTGTGTTGAGAGGTATGAGACCTCCAACAAGATTCTTTGCCGGCAGGATAAAAGAGAATAGCTCAATCGGTGAGCATGTGCTTAGATTGTCTGGGTGCTACAATCACTTGAATCGAGTGGGAGTTAATCTTCCAGATAAGATAGTGATTAATATAGTTCTCCAAGTCACTGCCACCAAGCTACTGGAGCTTCATGATGAACTATAAAATGCCAGGGATGGAGATAATGATCCCTGAGCTATTCGCGTTGTTTGACACCGCGAAGGTAGAAATCAAGAAGGAGCATCAAGTTTTGATGGTTAAATGAAAACCACTAGTTTCAATAAGGGCAAGTGCAAGAAAGGAAAAGCTTCAGGAATGACAAGCCAGTTGCCGCTATGGTGAAGAAACCCAAGGTTGAGCCCACACCCGATACTATGTGCTTCTATTATGAGGAGAACGGTCGCTAAAGCGGAACAACCCTAGATACTTGGTAGATAAGAAGGCTGGCAATGTCGACAAAAGTATCTTTGATATACATGTTATTGATGTGTACCTTGCTAGTACTCCTAGTAGCACTTGGGTATAAGATATCGGTTCAGTTGCTAAATGTTAGCAACTCGAAATAAAAGCTACATATTGAATGGAGGCTAGCTAAGTGAAAGGTGACAATGTGTGTTGGAAGTGTTTCCAAGGTTGATGTGATCACCATCGCACGCTTTCTCTACCTTCGGGATTAGTAATGGACCTAAATAAATGTTATTTGGTGTTTGCGTTGAGCATGAACATGATTGGATCGTGTTTAGTGCAATACGATTATTCATTTAAGTTAGAGAATAATGGTTATTCTGTTTACATGAAAAATGCCTTCAATGTTCATGCACCCAATGGGAATGGTTTATTGAATCTTGATCGTAGTAACACATATGCTCATAACGTTGGTACCAAAGATACAAAGTTAATAATGATAGTACCACATTCTTGTGGCACTGCCACAAACGTCATATTGGTGTAAAGCGCATGAAGAAACTCCATGCTGATGGATCTTTGGACTCAGTCGATTTCGAATCGGTTGAGACATACGAACCATGCCTCTTGGGCAAGATGACTAAGACCCCGTCTTCCGGTATGATGGAGCGGGCTAGTGGCTTATTGGAATTGATACATGTTGATGTATGTGGTCCAATGAGTGTTGAAACACGCAGTGGATATCGTTATTTTCTTTACCTTCACTGATGATTTGAGTGAATATGAGGATATTTACTTAATGAAACACGAGATTGAAATGTGTGAAAGGTTCAAGGAGTTTCAGAGTGAAGTTAAAGATCATCGTGGCAAGAAGATAAAATGTCTACGATATGATCGTGGAGATGAATATCTGAGTTACGAGTTTGGTATGCAATTTTAGACAATGTGGAAATTGTTTCACAGCTCACGCCTCTTGGAACACCATAGTGTGATGGTGTGTCCGAACGTCGTAGTTGTTCTCTATTGGATATAGTGAGTACTATGATGTCTCTTATCGTTTTGCCACTATCGTTATGGGGTTATGCATTAAAGAAAAATCCATTCACTTTAATAGGGCACCATCTAAGTCTGTTGAGATGACATCGTGTGAATTATGGTTTGACAGAAGCCTAAGCTGTCACTTTAATAGGGCACTATGATGTCTCTTACTATGATGTCTCTTATCGTTTTGCCACTATCGTTATGGGGTTATGCATTAAAGACAAATCCATTCACTTTAATAGGGCACCATCTAAGTCTGTTGAGATGACATCGTGTGAATTATGGTTTGACAGAAGCCTAAGCTGACACTTCTTAATGTTTGGGGCTGCGACGCTTGTGTGAAAAGGGTTTTCACCTAGTGAGCTCGAACTCAAAACAGACGAATGCATCTTCATAGAATACCCTAAGAAGACATTGGGTATATGTTCTATCTCAGATCCAAGCGTAAAAGTGTTTGTGGCTAAAAACAGGTCCTTTCTCGAGAAATAGTTTCTCTCGAAAGAAATGAGTGGGAGGAAGATAGAACTTGATGAGGTTGTTGAACCTTTGTTTCAACCAGAGAGTAGCGCAGCACAGAAAGATGTTTCTGTGAAGCCTACATCAGTTGAAGAGGAAGTTAATGATGATGATCATGAAGCTTCAGATCAAGTTACTATCAAACCTCGTAGGTCGACAAGGACGCGTACTGCTCCTGAGTAGTACGTCAACCCTGTCTTCGAAGTCATGTTGTTGGACAACGATGAACCTACGAACTATGGAGAAGCGATGGTGAGCCCAGATTCCAACAAATGGCTGGGAGCCATGAAATCCGAGAAAGGCCGTGTATGAAAACCAAGTATGGACTTTGGTAGACTTGCCCGTTGAATGACAGGTTGTTGAGTATAAATGGACCTTTGAGATGAACACATACGCTAATGGTGAAATGTCACCGTTTATAAAGCTCGACTTGTCGCAAAGGAGTTTCCGCCATTTCAAGTAGTTGACTGCGATGAGATTCTCTCATCCATAGCGATGCTAAAAGTCTGTTAAAATTATGTTAGCACTTGCTGCATTTTCCGATTATGAAACCTGGCAAATGGATGTCAAAACAAGTCTTCCTTAACGGTTTCCGTGAGGAAGAGTTGTATGTGATACAACCAGAAGGTTTTGTCAATCCTTAGGATGCTAAAAGGTATGCAAACTCCAGCGATGCTTCTATGGACTGGAGCAAGCATCTCGGAGTTGGAATATGAGCTTTGATGAAGTGATCAAAGTTTTTGGGTTTATACAAAGTTTATGAGAAACTTGTATTTACAAGAAAGTGAGTGGGAGCACTATAGAATTTCTAATAAGAATATGTAGTTGACATATTATTGATCGGAGATGATGTAGAATTTCTAGAAAGCATAAATGGTTGTTTGAAAAAAGGGGTTTTCAAAGGAAGACCTGGATAAAGCTACCTAATTGTTGGGTATCAAGGTTTATAGAGATAGATCAAGATGCCTGATAATATTTTCAATGAGTACATACCTTGACAAGATATTGAAGAAGTTCAATATGGATCAGTCCAAGAAAGGGTTCTTGCCTGTATTAGAAGGTGTGAGATTGAGCACAGCTCAATGCCCGACCACGGCAGAAAATAGAGAAAAGATGAGTGTCATCCCCTATGCTTCAGCCGTAGGCTCTATATAGTATGACTTGTTGTGTACCGCACCTATGTGTGCCTTGCCATGAGTTTGTCAAGGGGTAGAAGAGAGATCCAGGAGTGGATCAACGGCAACGGTCAAAATTATCCTTAGTAACTAGAGGACTAAGGAAATATGTCTCGATTATGGAGGTGATAAAGAGTTCGTTGTAAAGGGTTACGATGATGCAAGCTTTAACACCAATCCAGATGACTCTTGGTAGCAATCCGGATACGTATAGTGGAGTAGCCATTTGGAATAGCTCCAAGTGGAGCATGGGAGCAGTGTCTGCAGTATGACATAGAGATTTGCAAAGTACACACGGATCTGAATGTCGCAGATCCGTTGACTAAAACCTCTTTCACGAGCAAAACATGATCAAACCCCAGAACTGATTGGGTGTTAATCACAGGACGATATGATCACATGGTGATGTAAGTGTTAATCACATGGCGATGTGAACTAGATTATTGACTCTAGTGCAAGCGGGAGACTGTTGGAAATATGCCCTAGAGGCAATAATAAAATGGTTATTATTGTATTTCCTTGTTCATGATATTTGTCTATTGTTCATGCTATAATTGTATTTATCGGAAACCAGAATGCATATGTGAATACATAGACCACAACGTGTCCCTAGTGAGCGTCTAGTTGACTAGCTCATTGATGAATAGATGGTCATGGTTTCATGACCATGGACATTGGATGTCGTTGATAACGGGATCACATCATTTGGAGAATGATGTGATGGACAAGACCCAATCCTAAGCATAGCACAAGATCGTGTAGTTCGTCTGCTAAATCTTTTTCAATGTCAAGTATCGTTTCCTTAGACCATGAGATTGTGCAACTCTCGGATACCGTAGGAATGCTTTGGGTGTGCCAAACGTCACAACGTAACTGGGTGGCTGTAATGGTGCACTACGGGTATCTCCGAAACTGTCTATTGGGTTGGCACGAATCGAGACTGGGATTTGTCACTCCGTATGACGGAGAGGTATCTCTGGGCCCACTCGATAAGACATCATCATAATGAGCTCAATGTGACTAAGGAGTTAGCCATGGGATGATGTGTTACGGAACGAGTAAATAGACTTGCCGGTAATGAGATTGAACAAGGTATAGGGATACCGACGATCGAATCTCGGGCAAGTATCATACCGGTAGACAAAGGGAATTGTATACGGGATTGATTGAATCCCCGACATCGTGGTTCATCCGATGAGATCATCGTGGAGCATGTGGGAACCAACATGGGTATCCAGATCCCCCTGTTGGTTATTGATCAGAGAGGTGTCTCGGTGATGTCTACGTGTCTCCCGAACCCGTAGGTCCTACACACTTAAGGTTCGATGACGCTAAAGTTATAGGGAAATGGTATACGTGATTACTGAAGATTGTGTGGAGTCCCAGATGATATCCCGGACGTCACGAGGAGCTCTGAAATGGTTCGGAGGTAAAGATCGATATATAGGAAGTCCTGTTTTGGTCACCGGAAAGTTTTCGAGCTCATCGGTAATGTACCGGGAGTGCTGGGAGGGTGCCGGAGGACCCCTGGGAGGGGTGTGACGACCAAAGGACCTTATGGGCTGTTAGATAAAGTATGCCAGCCCTTATTGGGCTGGGATAGACCTTTTCTAAAGGCCCATGCACATAGGGATAAAGAGATAAGGCAAAAAGGAGTTTGAAAGGAGGAGATCCACCTCCCTTGTGGGAGGTGGACTCCTCCCCTAGCTCGTTCGAAGCTCTCCTCCTTGGAGGAGGGGCCAAGGATGCCCTCCCTCTCCCTCCTCCTATATATACTTGAGGTTTTGGCTGTTTTGAGACAAGATTTGATCTCTCTCTCCCACGGCGCAGCCCTACCTCTTTTCTTCCTCCTTCGTAGTGCTTAGGCGAAGCCCTGCCGGAATACCTTGCTGCTCCACCACCACCACGTCGTCGTGCTGCTGTTGGAGCTCTTCCCCAACCTCTCCCTCCTTCTTGCTGGATCAAGGCACGGGAGACGTCATTGGGCTGTACGTGTGTTGAACGTGGAGGCATCGTTGTTCGACCCTTAGATTGGAATCCACCGCGATCAGAATCGCTACGAGTACGACTCCACCAACCGCGTTCTTGTAAGGCTTCTGCTTAGCGATCTTCAAAGGTATGAAGATGCAATCTCTCCTCACTCATTGCTGGTTTCTCCATAGGTAGATCTTGGTGATCGTAGGAATTTTTTTAATTTAATACTACGTTTCCCAACAAGAGGAGGAGCATAGGGGAGCACGCGGAGGTGGGGCCGTCCGACCTATGCTCGCCCGCAGTCAACACGGATGTAGTGGCCATCCATGGCGGCTCCTCCGCCGCCGCGCCCCCATACCTCCACTGGTACGCCCCGTCCCTCTGCTCCGCAGTGCCCGTCCTCGCTCTATCGTTTCCAATCTGGACAAGATCAGCAGGATCCGCCATACATTACCAAAATAACGGTATTTGCCGACGGCCTAATCTATGCCTACGGCCACCGTTGGCATAGATGGAGGTATACCGACGCCCGTGGCTAGACCGTAGGCGTAAAAAGGCTGTCGGCATACGTCGGACTATGCCGACGATGGCCGTAGGCATATATATGCTGTCGGCATACCGGCCTCTATGCCGACGGTGGTCGTAGGCATAGTAAGGCCGTCGGCGTAGACGTGACGTAGGCAGGCCAGGGGTGGACGGTGGCCTCATGCCGTTACTACTACGCCGACGGCTCGGACGGAGGCCGTCGGCAGAGGTATGCTGACGGCCAAACCGTCGGCATAGACTTGTGTCCACGTCATCGATCCGCGGTGCGTGGCACGTCATCGATCCACGGCGCGTGTTTGGTCGATGCAGACAGAGTTATGCCGACGGCCATACCGTCGGCATAGACTTGTGTCCACATCATCGATCCGAGGCGTGTGGCTGGTTGGTCCAGGCAGAGGTATGCCGACGGCTTTGCCGTCGGCATATTTGTTTTTCCTATGTTTTTCATTCTCTAAATACAAAGCATATATTTTTATTATGTTTTTTAATCTGTTTTCTGGCATATATTTTTTATTCTGTTTTTAGGTAAAATTTTCTTATCTAAGTAGAAACAACCAGGTGAAAATGTTCATCGGTTCCGGGGTGTGGCCCCCCTCACGGACGTCGATGCCGCCGTCGCACGGAGGGTTGAAACGGCCACGTCGGGGAGACATCGAGGCAATCTTGTGCTGGGTTGGGCCCGGACCTTGATCCGAAGTCTATCTATGGGCTGCCTATCATAGCCAGGTGAAAATGTTCATCGATCATAACTCGTCTGGTGAAAGTCAAAGGGGTAGACCCATCTAGTCAACGGTGCTATGGTTATATGGGACGGGGCACTTGCGGGGGTAGCATTGCCGCCAGGTCTTGAGTCGGGACCTCTTATACGTCTATAAGTGTGGTGGCAGGTGCAAGCACTCGACACGTGGCTCTGTAGTGTGACCCCCCTCACGAACGTCGCTGTCATCATCGCACGGAGGGTGGAAACGACCACGTCGGGTAGACACAGAGGCAATCTTGCACTGGGTTGGGCCCGGACCATAATCCGGGGTGTATCTATGGGCTCGCCTATCACACCCAGGTGAAACTTTCCATCGGTCATACCTCGTCCGGTGAAAGTCAAAGGGGTAGACTCGTGCGGTCAACGATGCTAGGGTTGGACGGGACGGAGTACTTGGGGGAGGCAATGCCTCCAGGTATTGAGCTGGGCCTTTTTATACGTTTTGGAAGTGTGGTGGTAGGTGCAAGCATCCGGCACACGACTCCGGGGTGTGGCCCCCCTCACGGACGTCGATGCCGTCGTCGCACGGAGGGTTGAAACGGCCACGTCGGGGAGACACAGAGGCAATCTTGCACTGGGTTGGGCCTGGACCTTGATCCGAAGTCGATCTATGGGCTGCCTATCACAGCCCGGTGAAAATGTTCATCGGTCATACCTCGTCCGGTGAAAGTTAAAGGGGTAGCCCCGTCCGGTCAACAGTGCTATGGTTATACGTGACGGGGGACTTGCAGGGGTAGCAATGCCGCCAGGTCTTGCGCCGGGACCTCTTATACGTTTGCAAGTGTGGTGGCAGGTGCAAGCACTCGGCATGTGGCTCCGTAGTGTGACCCCCCTCACGAACGTCGCTGTCACCATTGCACGGAGGATGGAAACGACCACGTCGGGGAGACAAAGAGGCAATCTTGCACTGGGTTGGGCCCAGACCATGATCCGGAGTGTATCTATGGGCTCGCCTAACACACCCAGGTGAAACTTTCCATCGGTCATACCTCGTCCGGTGAAAGTCAAAGGGGTAGACCCGTCCGGTCAACGGTGCTAGGGTTAGACGGGACAGGGTACTTGGGGGGGGCAATGCCGCCAGGTATTGCACTGGGCCATTTTATACGTTTTGGAAGTGTGGTGGTAGGTGCAAGCATCCGGCACGCGGCTCCGGAGTGTGGCCCCCCTCACGGACGTCGATGCCGCCGTCGCACGAAGGGTTGAAACAGCCACGTCGAGGAGACACAGAGGCAATCTTGCACTGGGTTGGGCCTGGACCTTGATCCGAAGTCTATCTATGTGTTGCCTATCACAACCAGGTGAAAATATTCATCGGTCATACCTCGTCCGGTGAAAGTCAAAGGGGTAGACCCGTCCGGTCAACGGTGCTATGGTTATACGAGACGGGGGACTTGCGGGGGTAGCAATGCCGCCAGGTCTTGCGCCGGGACCTCTTATACGTCTGCAAGTGTAGTGGCAAGTGCAAGCACTCGGCACGTGGCGTATGAGTGTAAAAAGAACATAAATAACTCCCCTAAAAATGTAAAGAAATCCCTAAAAAATGAAAAAATACTATGCCGACGGCTAGGCCGTTGGCGTATGTTGCCACGTGGCTCAAGTAGTCTATGCCCACGGCTCGGCCGTCGACATAGATCCTTACCTTATCCGGGCGGGCGGGCCTCCCTCTCCTCCACTCATCCCGTCTCTGCCCCCACTCCTCTCCCGACCTGACCCGACCGCCTCGCCGTCGCCACCCCGTCCTGCGCCGCCGCATCGCTTCCCTTCCCCGCACCACCATCGGGCCCCTCCACGACCGCCGCCCTACCCAGCCCCGCCCTGCCCCCTTCCCGACCGCTGCCCCGCACCGGCCCCTCCCCCGGTGGTCGCCTTGCCCGGCCCTACCTCGCCCCCCTACCCGACCACCACCGTCGCCCAGGCGCCTCCCCGGCCGTCGCCCCTGCCCCCTGCCCCGGCCCCTCCCCTACAGCCGCCCCGCCGCAGCTCCTCCCTGGCCGCCGCCCCGCCGTAGCTCCTTCCCGACCACCGCCCTGCCCTGCCCCGCCCCAGCCCCTCCCAAAGCCGTCCGGCCCGCACTAGACCCTCCTCGGCCATCTCCCCACGCCGGCCACCTCCCCCCCTACGTGAGCTCCTCCTCATTTTTTTTGAACTAAATCTCTTGTTTTTTTGATGAATGATGATGATAATTGATGATGTTAGATGTTAGATGTTAGATGGTGATTAATGATGGTTATTTAGTGATGATGATTGTTGATGTTGTTAGATGGATGCATGATGATGTTATGTAGATGAATGCTGATGTTATGTAGAATGATGATGTTGTTTCTGTTAATGTTAACATGCTAGATGATGTGATGACCTAAGTTTTTTCACTCGGCGGAATTTACAGAATTTGTTGTGTTGTATCTTCGTGGAGTGATCGTCGACGTTAGAGTTGTTGGTCCCTCATCGTCCCTCCACTGTTCGACTACTTCCTCTACAGCCGAGGGTGAGCTACAAATCCACCACCTCCTCATCTGCTTTTTTTGTGTCACTAGATTTTCTTTTCACATCAAGTCCCGTAACCTAGGCGTCTCCCGTCCAAAAGAGTTGCATCAATAAATATGCATTTAATTGCATATTTATCACCGCAACTCTTTTGGATTGTCGAACATTTTCCACGGACAGCCCGAGGATGTGTAGATTGGGTATGTTCTCCATGCCCTACCCCATTCCGAGACAAGATTTCGGTGGTGCCTCCCCGTTGTTCTCCGGAGCACATTCTCTCGGCTATTTGCCGAGACGTGTATCTGGAGAACAGCGGGGAGGTGTTGCCGAAATTTTGTCTCGGAACGGGGTAGAGCATGGAGAACGTACTCAATCTAGACATCCTCGGGTGGGATTGGGACCCATCTTTACCTATTAGAGATATTGTTGGATTCACCGTAGAAGAAAATAAAAATTTGATGTGATTAATTCAAATGAATCCTTAATTTTGTTGTGTGGCTCCCAATAAAATAGAGGATGGTAGATAATTAGTGGATGTATAGTGGTTTTATCTGTCGGAATCGAGTAACATCAGAGTGGATCGCGAAAACCGATGTGTATTTGAAGGATATATTCGGCAGTCCAATGACAATTATCCCACCATGCCCATGTCCGAGATGTGGCAGATGTCACCGTAAAAATCAGAAGGACATGACTGACCACCTTCGCACGCACGGATATATGGCAAAGTTTGACATGCCACCAATAAACTTAGCTGAGCATGGCCGTGGCAGAGAGGAGGTGATGCGACAACGCATCGATGGTTATGAAGACGACGGGGCCAGGGGCATGCTAGATGATCTAATTACTATAGAAACGACAAATGTGACACCTTCAAAGAATGAACTGGAGGAGCCGGAGGCAATCGCAAAGGCCTTCTTGGAGGTCTTGGCCTCGTCGAAGAAACCTCTTTATGAGGGTGCCAAAATATCTCAGCTGGATGCCATCTCGCAACTTATTGCAGTCAAGGCTGAGTACTGCTGTAGCCAGAAATGCTTTGAAGCATTCCTGGGAGTATGGGCTAATAGCCTTCCCGAGGGTCATCAACTGCCAAAAAGCATGTACGCTACAAAGAAAATCATGAAGGCACTCTCTATGGATTATAAGAAAATACATGTTTGTCCGAAGAATTGCCTTTTGTTTAGGCACAAGTATGCGGATGACAAGTACTGTAGGGAGTGTGGTTCATCTCGGTACCTTGAGGTGGTCGGTGAGGATGGTGAGAAAAGGCAGCTAACAATCCCCGCTAAGGTTCTTCGGTATCTCGATTTCATACAAAGACTGCAGCTCCTTTTCATCACGGTGGAGTCTGCCAAAATGATGAAGTGGCACAAGAAAGGTAAAAGGTATCATCCAAATAAAATCGTACATCCATTAGAAGGTGAAGCATGGAAGTCATTTGATGAAGAATACCCCGAGGAAGCAGCAGAGGCTGGGAATGTCAGAGTTGCAATAACAGGTGATGGGGTTAATGCATATGGTATGTCGACCAATCCATACAGCTGTTGGCCCGTGTTTGTTATTCCGCTCAATCTCCCTCCAGGTGTCCTAATGCAACGCAACACCATGTTCTTGTCGCTGATTATTCCAGGGCCTGAATACCCGGGGAAGAATTTGGCAGTGTTTATGCAGCTGCTGGTGGATGATTTGCACCATTCTTGGTACTTCCCAAGGTTGACATACGACCGACATCTGCAAAAAAAATCTTAATGAAAGTTTGGTTGATGTATTGCATGCATGACTTTCCCGACTATGCTCTATTCTACGGATGGTGTACAAGTGGGAAGATGCCATGCCCAGTGTGCATGCAGGCTCTGCGTTTGATTTGGTTGCAGAAGGGTGGCAAGTATTCAGCCTTTGACCTGCATCGACAGTTCCTCCCTCCAGACCATCCAGATAGGGAAGACAAGAAGAACTTCACGAAAGGTCGGGTTGTCCATGAAGTAACTGAGATTCCAACATTTTCGGGGGCAGATGTTCTTGCTCAGCTAAAAGCTCTCAAGCCTAAAGTCAAAGGCAAAGGCAAAGGAAAACGCTTTGAGGGATATGGTGAGATGCACAACTGGACTCACATTACCCCCTTCTCGAAGCTTCCCTATTTCAAGGACCTCAAACTTCCTTACAGAATATAGCTGTGCAGAATCGTTGGTAGTATGGCCCGGAGAGACAAAACAAGCATCTCTGACAGAAATGTGGAAACAAAGCTAAGATTGAAGCTTCCATAGCTGAGGCAGTTATCCTAGAGGAGGTGTCAAACCTTAGGACATCGTACTATCCAGACCACGTTCCCCATCTGCATTATAAGGTGCTTCGATACAATATAGAAGAGCCCAAGTATCAACCCAAGCTCCATCTATTCAACGGGCAAGGTGGCAGGGCTGGGGCCTCGAAATCTTATAACATGCCACGACAAGAGTGGGAGGACCTTATGTTCTATGTCTTGCACAACATCAAGGAAGTCGAGGAAGTGTGGATGAGGTAATACCACTACACCATTCCTTTATGCACATCATCATGTTCTATGTTCATTTAATCCCGGTCTAACACCGCTTATCTTCTTTTAGTGATTTCGTTGAACAGGAATGGACGGGAATGAATCCTCCTATTGAGGCGGAGGCACTTACTCTTCTCCGTCATGGAAACCCTGGAAATAAAAAATGTGTTGCTTGGTTCATGGAGAAAGTAATTTTCCACACTCCCCTATTAAATACGTAGTTCAACATTTATTAGTTAACCTAACTAATGCACCCAACAAATTTCAATTATACTTGTAGGGAAAAGATCTGAACATATCTATGGATGATGAATTGAGATGGGTTTCCATGGGTTTTGACCCTGCCGTCATGACATGTAAAAAGTATGATGTGAATGGGTATCGCTTCCATACAGAGGAGCACTAGAGTAGCCGGCCTGATCCCAAAACTATAAATATCGGAGTGTACACCCCCGGTCAAAATTCAGTAGACTACTACGGAAGGGTCCAAAATATATACGAGATTACATTCCGCAAAGGGTGTGAAACCCTAAGTCTACCTATGTTCAAATGTCGATGGTTCGATCCGCAGGAGGGGCAGAGACATATGCCTTCCATTGGTTTGGTCGAAGTTAAACCATCAACCGTCTATGCTGGAGCTGATCTCTTCATTGCGGCTACCCAAGCTACACAAGTTTATTATTTGCCTTACCCATGCCAAAGAGTACCTACGGGGTTGGGAAGTTGTGTTCAAGGTGTCGCCACATGGTAAGCTACCGAACCCGGACGAAGATGATTACTACAACATTAACCCCATGACATATGAGGGAGTGTTCTATCAAGAGCAACTCGATGATGATGTGGTCAGAAACGATGACGTACGCTAGACCACTGAGCGATGATGATGTGGATCCAAACGATGACGATGCACGGAATGATGGTGAGACCATTGTTAATGAAAATGACATACTTATGCTAGAAAAGTTAAACAAAGACGCTGATGGCGAGGAAGAGCCTCCACCTCCATCAGACAAGAAGATGATATGATTGATACTGATGATGAGACCGAGCGAGAAATCGGTTACAACAGTGATGATTCGTACGGGTTCTAGCAGATGTATGTTTCATGTCTTTTTTCCCTATGGTTTAGGAATATGCCTTTCTATGCTTATTTGTAATGTGTTTATTAGACATTATTATTATGCTTTTTTCCTTCATTATTAATTTACTAATGGGTTTCATAAGCAAGGTCGTCAGCATTGCTAGTCGGAGTGGTCGAGCACGTACTGTTACCCCCCGACTACTTGAGGATGACTCCTCACAGGAAGAGAGAGGGAGAGCCCATGGAGAGAGAGGGGGTGGTGGGAGAGCCACTAGAGGGGGTCACGGCCAGAAAGAGCGCACCCTCACCGACTTAGGGGTGTTGTCTTCGAGGCCCTCCTCTAGTGAGGTACCCTCTGTCGAGGAGGAGGACGAGGAGGAGGAGGTGGTTCACGAGGAGGGGGTGAGGAGGAGGAGGAGGAGGAGGAGGTTGGGGAGGGGGACGAGGAGGAGGGGAGGCAGGCGGGGATGATGGTGGTGGTGGGGACGCTGGTGGTGGTGGGAATGGCAACAATAAGGGATGGCTACGTGGTAACGCAAAGGTCCCAAAGCATATTCCTACCGAGGAGCAAAAGTGGCTCATTGAGCCGAAGGTTATAGAGTAAGTTCCACTAAATAATTTCAATAATAATTTAATTATTTTGCTTGTCACATCCTAATATTTTCATTCTTTAAATATTTTGGTTGTCATATGCTAATGTTTTCATTCTTTATATCTTTGCTAGTAACTGGGTACGTCCTAAAGGGGCCCGTGTTCCCAACGGCATCATCACCGTCTTGCTGAAGGAATACTGGCCGGGGCTGTACTGTCGGGATCCAGTCAGGCACCCGGATCTTTGGGTTTTGCCTAAGACCTAGGAGCATTGGGAAGCGCCCCCCACGCAGAGTATGTGACCCATGCTAAGGTCGTGATCACTAATTTTTGGGTGAGTTCTCTTCACAAGCGCACATCCATTCTGGTTTCATGAATGATTTAACTCATGGCTTCTTCCATTCTGGTTTCATTAATGATTGTAGAAATACTATCGAGTTCTTCCGGAGCACAAGGCCACTGCCGACGAGATCATGCTGCGCCAAGCGAAGAAGAAGGCCCGCCAGATGCAGTACGAGGTGTGGTTGGTGGCCATCACGCAATACTATCACGACTATCTTGGTATGAAGATGACCAAGGAAGGAGTGAAGGCGCGACACATTACCTTGGAGAGGGACGAGTTCTTGTAGGTAAGTATTACCGATTTTTCATTCTGAACTTTGTGGTAAATTTCATCGTTTCCTGTTACACATGCCATTATGCTTCCTATTATGTAGGTGTGTCCAAATTAGTGTTATGGAAAAGATGAGTCTAGGGCGGCATTGGTGGACCTGTGGTGTGGTCAGGATGAAGCCTATGCGGCTACTAGCAGCAAAAACAAGGCTAACTGAGGGAAGGAGTGAGTACATGCTTAGGGAAACCGGAACCACTTTCTCCACAAGGCACTTCAGGTATGACTAACCTCATTAAACAATCTTCTTCTATGTACCGTCACTTTTTTATGTATGACGAACATCTGTTTGTTGGTATAGGAGGAGAAACTCAAGCGGCCGCTCTCACACATGGAGGCGTGGGAGATCTCCCATACTCGGAGGAGGCCCAAGCCTGGGGAAGACAAGTACTACGGCAACACCGCAGAGAAGAAGAAGAACTACTCTGCGGCGTATCTGAATCTACATCCTGACACACTTGACCCCATCAAGGCGCCTTTGGACGACAGGGCGGTGGTTGGCATGGGGCCGAAGGCTCATGGTCGGCAGTCGGTTCTGGATGCTATGGTCACTCCTTCTATCTCCTACACACAGCTCCGAGCTACCGACCCAAGCCTGAGACAGCGCATGCCCACGACCACTGCGCAGTCACAGTCCCTCCTAGCCGAGTGGCACTCTGTAAGTATTTTTCCCTCTTATCTTCATTGCTCACTTTATTTTCCGCATTGAGATGTTTAATGAGTTCCATCACGTCATATTGTAGGCCTACACGGAGTACACACGACAGGAGACCATGGCGTGGAGCGTGAGAGTTGCAGCCGTCCAGGACCACATCACTTGCATGATGACGGTTAGTTTAGCCCCTTTCATTTCATTTCCATATTGACACTTTCATTTCTTCTGACATTGGTGTTTGCTTTGTCAATTAACATGCAACTCGTGTTTGAGAGCATGAGGAACGACACGATTCCTGAAATGGAACCAGCACCACCAGTTGCAGGACCACAACCAGTGTTGCTTACCTTTGAGGAATTTCTAGCACAACAACCGGGGACAACGGTGGTTAGTACATCCCCAAACTATTCAACCACCGCTTACTGTTTATTCAACATAATATCATTCACTCAACATGTCTTTTGAAACATCCAGGGAACCGATGGATCATCCGTTGGTGGTGGTGTCGGTGTTCACATCACTCCCGAGTCACGGAGCCCGGTCACTCCAATCTACCGAGACGGTAGCGCTGCCGCTAGCAGTGAAGACCTGGGCTTTGGCAGACTTGGTGTTGACGACCTTGAAGGTGGACGTACTCGCGCTCCTTAAATGACTAGTGCTCTTTAGATGACGTCCGTCTTTTTACGCTACTTCCGATGACTTCTGCCTTTAGATGACTTGTGCTTTTGATATGCTTATGTTTCTGATATGCTTATGTTGTTCGTTGTGAGGATGTGATGGTGGTGGTGTTGGTTGTGACGATGTGATGGTATTGTTGGCTGTGCATTAAATTTCATTGTATATACCCTGTTATTTTGGAGCTGAAATGAATTTGTATGAACCAGGAAAAAAAAGCGCAAAACTACGCCGATGGCATGGCCGTCGGCATAGAGGGTCTCCGAATTACCAGTGGCTGCCACGTGGCAAGCTATGCCGACGGCTATGCCGTCGGCGTATAGTTGTAGCCTAAGCCGACGGCCTGAGCCGTCGGCGTACGCACGCCCCAGGGGATACCAGCACCTGCCACGTGGCAAGCTATGCCGACGGCTAGTCCATCGGCGTATCTTTGTAGCCTAAGCCGACGGCCCGGGCCGTCGGCATAGGACGGACACGTGGCCGTCCCTGGGTGGTGCACTCTTGACGGCAGCGCCGCTGGACGCCGTTTGCCATGGAGCTATGCCGACGGCCTAAGCCGTCGGTACCTCTGTATGGACACCGTCGACATAGCATATATGCTGACGGCTTTTTTGTGCCAACGGTGACTTTCGGTACGTTGACATATATGGTACCGACGGGCCTATGCCAACAGGGACCGTCGACATACACCTATGCCGACGGGAATCGGGCCTACGCCGACGGCCTAAGCCGTCGGCATAGAGCTTTATCCTGGTAGTGGTATCTCGCACGACACCTAGCCGCAGCTGCTCGTCGACCATGCAAGGAACACGGACAAGCTGCTCGTCGGCGTCCACTCCACGGACCTGAAGACAACACCCATCCCCCTCCACAACGCACGCTTCCTACTTGCCGCTCAGTATGTCTTCACTACTCTCCGCCCCCGGGATCCCACTCCCCCTACCACCATAATATTCTGATTTTGGGCAAGCAAAGTGTTTGATCAAATTTGACTACGGAATTATTTTCTGCTCTCACAGACATCATGTTGCATTTTCAGCGTTTTTTACAATTATTAAATCATTGTTGTTCTTCTTATTCCAATGGAAAAAGTTTATACAAGTGGTGTGTCAATGGGTAAGTGTACAGCCGTGATAGAATATCAAGAGCTGAAAGCATTTCTACTGAAGAAATAAAATAATCATAAAGGACCAACAGTTCTATGTAAAATGTAAATTGAATCGGTTGTAAAAGCATTGTACATGAAAGTAATCGTGTTTAAAATAACCAAGTGGTAGTGGCATGCCCCTCTGTCTCATAATATATCAGGATCTTATATTATGGGACAAAACAAGTAGTAAAGATATACCATCGTATTTTTTTTAAGTTTTCTCATAATGATCTACAACCATTCTTTGAGCTTCACATGGTACCCAGAGAGAGAGATACCAACATCCAAACTATGCAGAGTATTGTTATGCTTTACAATGTGTTTGTCTTAGTAAGGCATCCTCGGTTTTCGATTGCACCATGGTAAACCTCCCGCTCTCTATATCTCTCTCTAAACATCTCCGCCTCCATCGCCCCCGCCCCACTCACTATGTACCTCCTCTCATTATATATGTATGTATTTCATCCATTTTCTTTAATCATGTAAAACTACTTAATTTGCACATCCATTTTCTTTAATCCTTGTCAGGTCATCCCAGGACATAAATTTGGCATCGGGTACAAGTGCACACTTATATGCTAGTCTACATATTATCAGGAATGTCATGCTGAACTAGCTCATCGTTAACACGATCCTCTTACAAGTCGTATATAACATCAAGTAACCAAGGTAAAAGAAGTAACCAAAGCCAACGAACAATAAAGATCCTACAAGAACACTCATTACCAACTAACTTAAGGACGTTCAGCAGGTTGCTGGATGCAGCTTAACTACAAAACCAACAATAGATCTGTTTATACCATATATGTTGCGGTTATCAAGGACAAAACCCATCCAGGTTGTATCGATGGTAAAATAAAGTATAGAGTAACTGATAGGGCAGCTCATGTGCAAGTCTAATCGACAATGGCATAATAGGGAAAGCACACACCATAGTTGCATTTTACCGAATACTTCTCACAAAATAGAGAATCTGACAGGCCGAGTAGTTTCTAGGAGTCATTTTACATAATAGGGAAAGAACGGACCATGAGCTCCTTTCGTTCCCATGTGCTGAATACTTCTCAGAAAACACCAAATCTGAATGTAACTAAATTGTTGCATTTTACTAATTTTATGGTCTAGGCAAATGAAAGTATAACTATCCTCACTAAATATCAACACACATATACATGAACAATCCATGTCTTAGGAGAATATTGCAGTGAGGTAAGTAAAAAACAAACTATGAATTTGACAAGCATGTTGGTTGATATTAAAACAGAGTAATAAATAAACCAAGAAATGAGACTGTCCCATGGTGTACTTTGTTCATTTCCCTCCTTTACGATTCAGTTGTATATATGTAACTATAAAAATATATTGACAGCCGCAAGAGATTAAAAGAAGCACCAGGCATACCTACACGTATTTGATTGGTTTCCCTGTTCTATACTTCTATTCATGGCAGAAGGTCATGTCTCTAGCTTTTGTTGCACAGTTGCAAACACAAGACTTGGATAATCTAACCAACTTATTATTCAGGAACGAACAGGTGATATTACATATCTCACAAATACTAAAGAAATTTTCTGCAACAAAAGCAAGGACACGAGCCAGTGCTTACTACCACAAGAAGCGCTAGACATGCTGCTCCCAGGAGCGTGCGAGCAGGTAGCCGATGTGCGGCCACAGTAGCAGTGTTGGCACCTTGTAGTTGGTTCTCCGTAGGGAGGCTGCCCTTGATAATCACTTTGCCATCAGCATTGAGAACTCACTGAAAGAAATAAAGTTTTGACAAAATAGGTTGTTCATGCCCTACGGTTTTCCTATGTAGTACTGCTTAAATTGCTTATGACAGTCAACTGCATCTCAAAGTTGGGTACATGTCCTGCTTGCTTGATATCATACAAAAAAAGACACACGAGATTCTCAGCCCGGAAACGAACACATCCCGCTGCATGCGGAGGCTAGCTTTTGCAGGAGACGTTGTGTTTCGTCGGAGCAGGAGATAATCTTACCGTCACAACCTTGATCCCCGTCTACCACGCCCTTGATGGACGCCTACTTCTGGCACTCTGGCTGGCCCTCGGTATCATACTATCTTCCGCGTGGGAGTGGCAACCAACGATAGGAGGTGCCCGAGGCGACCTTGCGGTAAGGCATGCCGGTGGCGACGGGCGAGACTGGATCCGGTGTCATGGTGGTGGTGGCGATCGTCGAGACGGGGGCGATGTTGCTTGGGATGGGCATATACGTGAGCAGGAGATGTCGTGCAAGGGGTCTTTTGGCCGGAGGTGATCGATGGGAGGAGTGGACGGCGGCGGGGAGGAACCCTAATCACCTTTCGGTTGCGGGTCTCGTCTCCCGTGCGCGTTAGGAAGTTTGACCGCTTGTTTTTTTATGAGGGACGGCAGGACATAGACCGACAAAAGGATGGGCTGGTTTTTAATGGGAGGAGAAAGAGAAGATTTTTTAAGGGTTTTCTCCACCGGTTTTTACAGGGATAGACAAAAATCGGTGGGAGTTGAGGAGGGGGTTGTGAGCGAACAAACTAAACTATGTACGGACTGCGTTTTTAGGAGTAGAGATTCAAGCAATAGTATGAGTATATGAAAAAATAACTTTACCTTGTTCTTCTACTTCTTTCTTTTTTTATAACTTTTTATAAATAGATTGTCCTTGCATGAGAATTAAGAGCATTTATGTATTTTTGATCTTGCCTAATAGGTGTGTGTGTGTGCGCGCGTGCGTGCGTGCGTGTGTCTGTGTGTGTGTGTGTGGTATTATGACAAGATCTATAGATATTAATCCGATGTAAACCATGCATGACTATAGTGGAAGAGCTTAGGGATGGCCAAAGGGGGCCATGCCCCTCCCCTCCTGCCCCACTTTATTTTCTTTACATACACATATAATATTCAAATTATTTTTGCAAAATTTAAAATACTATCCTAGATTAGCCCCCCTCAACTCTATTTAAGCTCATTAGCCCCTTCTCAAATCACGATGAAGCTCCGTCACTACACAGTCTGACATCGAAAGAAGGTAGGAAAGGCTTCCTCCCAGCTTGTTCGGGAAAATCTTCTTTATGTATTTGTTAGAATACAACTAAAATTTCGTCTTATCGGTGTCTCCAGCATGCACGATTGATGATTGATCAACATGGATGGTATGCGCCAGCTCAGCTGTATACTCAAAATGATGCAACTGGATTGTGGACTGCAAAATCACCTATGCCATTGGAATTTAAATATGTGGTTTCCATTCATCAAGGTGGTCATATTGAACTCACATGTCGATGAGGAGATATGTATTGAAGGCATGTCGTCAAGTAATAG
This sequence comes from Hordeum marinum, assembly GCA_022496015.1. Taxonomy (NCBI): domain Eukaryota; kingdom Viridiplantae; phylum Streptophyta; class Magnoliopsida; order Poales; family Poaceae; genus Hordeum; species Hordeum marinum. The sequence continues at coordinate 60,664,979 of CM039677.1, forward strand.
AATCAGCTCTTGTGAAATTTGAGGTGAGCAACATCTACGGTTTGATTTTGGAAGGAACAAAGTCATGTAGCGGCAGAGCTTTAACGCAATTTGAGAGGGGGCTAAGTGAGTCTTAAACAAACTTGAGGGGGCTAATCTAGTGTAGTATGTTAAATTTTGACCAAACAATGTTAAATATTATATGTTTATGTAAATAAAAAATGTGTGCGTGTGTGTGTGGGGGGGGGGCATTGCCCCCTTTCGCCCTCACTAAGCTTCGCCACTAGGTCAGTGTATGTAACATATGGAAGGTGATTCGTTCGCCCTAGACAATTTTGAAATAACAAAGGCCATCTAAATAAGCAATATCCTCTCCATAAATATTTAGGATAATGGAGCGTCGTGGAACCGATGCTCATGAGAGATGTATCTGCATAGCACCATGTTGCATAAGACATCGAAATTTCATGAAATGGAGCATGAACTTTCATATGTCTTACCCTGCTTCATCAACATATACAAGACCACATATGAACCGGAAGTTTCTAGCCTGGACATCATGTAAACAAGGTTAGTTTTTAGTTATATCCCAATGATGCTTTGATAGACTACAAAGGTATAAATACACACTCTTTTATATGACTATTTATTCTTGTTAAATCCCAGAGGTACATACTCCCTCCACTGCAAAATCACTTTTAGTTTTAGTTTTGTCCTAGGTCAAACTACTTTATGTTCGACCAAGTATATAGAAAAATGTGTTAATACCTACAAAATCAGATATATAAATTATGAAAATATATTTATGATGAGTCTAATGAAACTAAATTTGGTGTCCTAGATGGTAATATATTTTTTATAGATTTGTTCAAACTTAATAAATTTAACTTTTGTCAAACATAGGACTTCAACTAATTTGGAATGAGGGGAATATTACGGATGAGCAATTCTGTGAAACATAGTTTTGAAACTTGATGAAATCTTGCACATATATGAAGAAAGCTAAAGACGCTACATAAACAAAGATGAGAAGGCTACATAAACAATGTTGCAATGTTCCTTTTCTTTCAGGTTTACATTAGCTTGACAAAATGATAAGTTAATGTGTTCCTTAATTGACATTGGTTTTCAAAGTTTACTCTGTTCCCAACTTCCCATAAGGACTCCTGGATCTTGGCCAGCCTCTGATGCTCTCCGTACACCACAGGTTCGAGAACAGATATCACCAATAGACAACTCTCATTTGGTCCAGTTTTCGCCCTCACATATTACCTTGTTTCGCTCTAAAGGCATGAAGTTTACTATGATAGTCAGTTAGTCACTGATACTCGCATAAAGAAACACCTGTTTGCTATCATTGATGAAAAAAAAGCAGATCAATGGATTGTCATAAAATAAAGGAACTTGGGTTTTGCCACAGATTCTATATGATAACTTAGATCCCCTGCATCTGCATTTGGGTGATCGCATATTAGGCCTTGGTTGTTTGTGTAAATAATATGATTCTTGTATTTGATGCAGAGTTGCTAACCAATATAACAACTAAAATTTCCTTCTTCCTGGAGCTCATCTGAGTAAAGTTTCACGTCTAGCGGCAGTTGTTTCAATCTTGAATTTTTCAACTGATTAGTGTATCCCATCGTATGCTATTTTTTCAACCATGGCTACGGTCGGGGTCGTGTTGCAGGCGACGACAGGAGGCTTCCGTCCTGAGGACAGTGGGGGGATGACGGCTACGACGCATATGGTGAGGGCCAGCATCGTGGTTCTTCTTCGACGGGAGGAGGTCGCGGGTATAACTGGCAGAATGGTGGTGGTGAAGCCCGAGAGTTCTTTGGCCATCTAGGTGGTTTTGTTGAAGGGCCTGCCGGTCTGAACTATCGGCCGTGTTGGAACCATAATCGCCATTATCAGGGTGGAAGGGGGGGGGGGGGCAGACGGCCGCTTCCCCCTAGGTGTCAGCCGGTGCTGCCCCAATACGCTGAGGCCGAACCAAAGATGACGCCGGAAGCCACGGAGGTGGCACCCCCACCGGCGCTCTCGGGGGCGGCAATGGATGCAGTTTCCGCTTTAGCATCGGTGAAGGTACGTGTGGTGAAGCATGTGGTAGCTAAGCCGCATGATTCTTGTTCTGATAATGGTTCTGAGAAATCCGATGGAGAAAGAGTGTCTAAGTGGGCAAGTAAAAAGGAGAAACTAACATGCTTTCGGTGTGGTGAACCGGGCCAGTTTGTTGCTCAGTGCACGATGGAGCTTTGTGATATCTGTCTCAAGCCAAAACATGCGTCTCGACAGTGCCCACTCTTACTTGGACCAAAGCCCGTGGTCACTATTTACGGAGTGTGTTGCTCAGAATTAATGTTCTTTGAATCTCCTAAGGTAGAGCAATCTGCGCATTTCCTCGATGCCTCCTTCCCGGGCATCGTTAGGATTACAAACGGCACTATGACTAAGGCACAGATTGAACAGATGATGAGAGAGCTGGCTCCAGGGAAGTTTGATTGGAAGGTGGTCAGAATTGAGGGGCAAACCTATAAGCTGGAGTTCCCATCTAGAGAGGATCAAGCATGCATACTTAAGTTCGGCATGTGCAGAGTGCCAAAAATCAGCATTATCATGGAATTCGAGGAATGGAAACAACAGGAGCCGTAGGGTACACCTCTGACTTAGGTGTGGGTCAGGTTCTCTGGTGCATCGCCCAAGCCACTCAATAATTTTCTTCTGACATGGAGCTTGGGGTCACTCATTGGCAAGACAGAGAAGGTTGATATGCCTTTCACTCGCGTGAATGGTGTAGCGCGTCTTCTTGTCAGTGTAGCTAACCTTGAGTTCGTGCTAGATGTGGTAGGATGGACCTATGCGGGAATCACATATGACCTAGAGGTGGAATTAGAGGACACTCTAGTGGGACAGCTTGATGATGGCCCTAAGGACATGGACATAACAGAGGAGGGTGGTAATTCCGGAGGGAAGGACTCGGGTCCACAGCAAAAACCAAAAGATATAACAAAAGGGCCTGTGGTGTAGGCTGAAAAACTGATTCTATGACTAAAGATAGTACCAATGTGGTGCCATTAAACAAGTTGAAGTTTGGATCTTTTGGAGCTTTTTCTGCTCCTAGCCGTCTTTGGAGCCGCAAGTTGGGATCTTCGGATGCTCACGAGGCTGTCGTTGCATCGGATACCACACCGGAGGCAGGTCGGACCCTGGAGGTGCCTTTGTCGCTTCCTCCGTTAGATCTTTTCGGGGCTCGCACGGTGGAAAATCATGGGCAGGCGGCCTGTGCGCAGACCACACCTGAGGTTGCTCGGAGGCTGGGGGTGTCCTTGCCGCCTGGGGGAGCGGTCTTCGATGGACGCGTGATGACCCCCGAAGCTAGGAGTGTTCTCAAACTGGCCTCGGTGGCGGTGACACCAGTCCGGTCGGCTGCGGCCACGTCGGCTGGCGGTCAGGTTAAGGTGCATGCGTCGATGATAGGACAGGGGTCGGCCCTGACGGCTGCGGCTTCGGTGAAAGTGCACACCGGCCGACCCGATTAGGATGATGGTTCTGGTACATCGGGTTCTGTCGCATTGAAGTGGCGCATGGAGGCCCCAGGTGCGTCGGGGTCAGCACATCATATCCGACAGAGACAAGGGCCGGTGACTGTGGCAGAGGCCATCACTTCACCGGCCAGATCACGGGACTGCTTCCAGCAGGAGGAGCTACCGCTGGAGAGGCCTCCTGCTAACTCCCCGGGCGGACCAACGCGGGATGAGATTGTCGCCTTTGGAGGTATCGCGGATCCTAGGTCTGAAGGTCGACGGATTAGCAACCGTCTTCTAGACCAGCTAGACACTGAGGACCTGCAGCTCGGGCGAGCCATGTGTGCGGCCAAGCTGCATGACATCGAGGTCACTACAGGTATGTCAGTCAATACTTCCAATTCTATTTTACATTTTTCTAAGGTAGATATTTTGAATAATTCATATCAATTGGGAATTTTGCTTGGGAGTTGTGGAAAAGAAATTGCAAAATATGTTAATGACCTACTCGATCTTGATGCAGAGCGAGCTATGGAAGTGACTAGGAACCTAGCAGCAGTTAAACCGTTAAATGACTCAGAAATTGATGCTTTAGGTGCGCTCAATAATTTTTGTGAAGACTTAGGGCCTTCTCCTGTCCGGTCTCAAGAGGATGATAGCGCTCATTCTCGGGAGGTTCTGACCCCTATGATATAGGAGGGAGGCGCACTCACTGAGCTTGGTTGTATGGACCGAGTTGATGAGTATAAGAAGCCTAAACCTAACTGGAGCCGAAAGATTTATCCGGCTTCGGCTGTACACACGAGTGCTAGGATTAGGACTGCTAAAAAATTCTATGATGATAAATCAGAGGGATCTTTTGGAATGGCAGAGGTGTGGCAGACTTGGCTAAACGTAGGTTTCTGGCGGATGCATCTATTCAGCATAAGTTAGATTTCATAGCCCTCTCTGAAACTGGGAGAGATAATTTTACATCCTAGTTTCTTAACACCCTATCAGGAGGGGTTAACTTTGATTGGCATTGCTTACCACCAACAGGAAGATCCGGTGGAATTTTACTTGGGGTCAAATGCGAAACTTTGGAGGTTAGGAACGTTATCTTGGGGGAATTTGCGGTTAAATTTCGGGTGAGGTCGAAGGTTGATGGGTTCTAGTGGGCACTCGTGATAGTGTATGGTGCTGCACGACCGAAGTTAAAGTCAGATTTTCTGGCCGACTTGCTCCGTATTTGCGGAGATGAAAGCCTTCCAATTCTGTTTGGGGTGATTTTAACATTATCAGAAGGCGGTATGAAAAGAACAACGATAATTTTGATGGTCTATGGTCTTTTATGTTTAACGCTATCATTGAAAGCCTGTATCTCAGGGAAATAGAGCTCCCTGTAAGAAAATTTACTTGGGCCAACACACTTCCAAATCCAACTTTTGAGAAGTTAGATCGTGTTCTCACAAGTGTGGATTGGGAGGAGAAGTTTCCCCTGGTGATAGTACAAGCATTGATAAGAGGAATTTCAGATCATACACCTCTTCTAGTTGACTCGGGGGAGGCAACTCATACGGAGAATAAAACTCTCTTCTCCTTTGAATTAGCATGATTTGAGAGAGAAGGTTTTATGGATCTAGTTGCCCGTGAGTGGGCAAAGCATTCGGGCGGAAGGTCGAGTGTTGAAAAATGGCAGAATAAAATTAGACAGTTAAGACAGTTCTTTCAAGGTTGGGCCAAACACTTGAGTGGAGCTTATAAGATAGAGAAGGAAAGACTCATTCAACTAATTGATGAATTAGATTTGAAAGCTGAGTCCTGCATTCTAGATACCAGAGATCTGGAGACCAAAGTGGATGTCGAACTCAAACTAAAAGAATTGTTGCGTGAGGAAGAATTAAAATGGGAAGTTAGAGCTAAAGTGTGAAAAGTGGTCCAGGGGGACGATAACACAAAATTCTTCCATATGATTGCAAATGGCAAACATCGCAAGAAGAAAAAATTTCAGCTCGAGCAAGACGAGGGCACGATAGTGGGTCCGGAAAACCTAAAACTATACATCACAAATTATTATAAGCAGCTATTTGGGGAACCTGATGAAAGTTTTGTATCCTTGGACGAATCAAGGGTTGAGGATGTCCCTCAACTTGTGGTGGATGAGAACTAGATCTTATCCACCCCATTTACAGAGAAAGAGGTGTTTGAGGCAATCTCACAAATGAAGAATAGTGAAGCGCCTGGGCCAGATGGCTTCCCTGCAGAGTTTTATAAAAGATGTTGGCATGTTATTAAGGGTGACTTGCTTCCAATGTTCCATGATCTGTTCTTGGGGCATTTGCAGTTATTTCACTTAAACTTTGGAACAATTACTTTGCTTCCTCAGAAGACAGAGGCAGTGCGGATTGAGCAGTTTTGACCAATATGTCTTCTTAATGTGAGTTTTAAAATTTCCACCAAAGTGGGGACGAATAGGCTAACGCAAATTGCACATAGTGTGGTGCAACCATCTCAAACTGCCTTCATGCCGGACAGAAACATCCTAGAAGGCGTTGTGGTCCTCCATGAAACACTACATGAGATTCACGCAAAAAAACTAGACAGGGTGATCTTTAAGGTGGATTTTGAGAAAGCGTATGATAAGGTAAAATGGCCATTTCTTCAGCAAGCCTTAAGAATAAAAGGATTTGATAATTCCTGGAGAAAGCGGGTTGAATCCTTCACGCAAAAAGGCAGTGTCGGAATAAAAGTGAATGATGATATACGTCACTATCCAGACACACAAGGGTCTAAGACTGGGTGACCCGATGTCACCTATTTTGTTCAACATTGTGGTAGACATGTTGTCAATTCTGATAGGCAGAGCGAAAGAAAATGGCCAGGTAGGTGGTCTGGTTCCACATCTGGTGGAGGGTGGAGTGTCCATCTTAGAGTATGCGTATGATACCATCATTTTCATGGAGCATGACCTAGCGAAAGCTAGGAATATGAAGCTTCTGCTATGCTTTTTCGAGCAGTTGTCGGGGCTCAAAATTAATTTTCATAAAAGTGAATTGTTTTGCTTTGGAAGAGCCAAAGAAGAACAAGATGCTTACAAACAACTGTTCGGATGTGAGTTGGGATCGATGCCGTTCTCATATCTGGGAATACCGATTCACCATCGCAAGCTTTCTAATAAGGAATGGAAATGTATTGAAGATCATTTTTAAAAGAAACTAAGCTACTGGAAGGGCAAGCTTATGTCATATGGAGGCTAACTGATTCTTATTAATTCGGTGCTCATGAGTATGCCAATGTTTCTCTTGTCTTTCTTTGAGGTAGCAGTCGGGGTACAAAAAAGATTAGATTTCTATCGAACGTGTTTCTTTTGGCAAAGTGACGAGTTAAAACAAAAGTATAGACTCGCCAAATGGGATATCATTTGTAGGCCAAAAGACCAAGGGGGTCTTTTTAGAGATGAAAAACAAATGCTTACTAAGCAAATGGCTTTTTAAGCTATGTAGAGAGACCGATGCCACATGGGCCCAGATTCTACGTGCTAAGTACCTACATTCCAAAACCTTAGCATAGGTGACAGCCAGACCTACCAATTCACCTTTCTGGAAGGGACTTACACTAGTAGAATGTCGATCAGTAGTCCCAGTCGGTATGTGCCTTTAGTACCGGTTCCCCAACCGGTACTAAAGGGTCAGGACTAAAGGTCCAGACCTTTAGTACCGATTGGACCACGGACCGGTACTAAAGGTCCACCACGTGGCTGCCTGCGTGGGCTGGTGGTGGAGGACCTTTAGATTAAATGTTCTGTTTTTTTTGTTTTAGATTTTAATTAGGTTTTAGTTTTCCTCTCTATTTATTGTGTTTTCCATTCATTTCAAATTTATTTTATGGTGCTACATATTGTAAACATTCCTGATCCTCACTGCTTCAGAATTTAATCTCTAATCTCTAATCAGCACTCATTCCAAATCATCTAACTTCCCGGCCGGTCACCCATCCTCTCACTACTTCAGCCCCAGCACGCTTAACTTTGAGGTTCTATCATCCCTAGTTTCCAAGTCTGCACTTGTTGTTTTCCTAACAATAATAAGCTATCAATCCTATTAACCCTTAGGTCTTGATGTCACACGATTTAATTTTTTGAACTCCAAACAATTATTAAAATAAAAAACAATAAATGATTAATAATAATATTTAATTTCAATATAAATTAAATTAGTAATAATATTATTTTATTCATATTTTGCCATTTATTCATTTAATATGGCATAATTAATATCTGTAAATCCATAAATCGGACGAAAACTCATCTATTACAAAAGGGATTTCATTTTTAATAACTTATTTTAACTCAATACTTTTTGTGTGTTCAATATTCACCATTCAACGGGACATCATCAATTTTCAACCATTTCTGACTTCATTTGATATTTTTCATGCATTTAATGATTTATTTTGAGCTAAAGACCCTAAATTTGAAAAGCAGTACAAATGAACTCTGAAAAGGTTGTAACTTGGCATGGCATCATTATTTCACCCACATAGCAACTTGTAAAGAGTTGAGAGGGTTATGGCAAAAACTAGATGCACTTCGTGTAGAAATTGGACAATCTCTTTCGAAGTATGAGGGTTTCGAACGAAAACTAATCTATTACAAAGGGATTTCATTTTTAATAACTTATTTTAACTCCATACTTTTTGTGTGTTCAATATGAACCATTCAAAGGCACATCATCAATTTTCAAACATTTCTGACTTCATTTGATATTTTTCATGCATTTAATGATTTTTTTTGAGCTAAATGACCCTAAATTTGAAAAGCAGTACAAATGAACTCTGAAAAGGTTGTAACTTGGCATGACATCATAATTTCACCCAGATAGCAACTTGTAAAGAGTTGAGAGAGTTACGGAAAAAACTGTATGCACTCCGTGTACAAATTGGACAATCTCTATCGAAGTATGAGGGTTTTGGACGAAAATTCATCTATTACAAAGGGATTTCATTTTTAATAACTTATTTTAAGTCCATAGTTTTTGTGTGTTCAATATGCACCATTCAAAGGCACATCATCAATTTTGAACCATTTCTGACTTCATTTGATATTTTTCATGCATTTAATGATTTATTTTGAGCTAAATGACCCTGAATTTGAAAAGCAGTACAAATGAACTCTGAAAAGGTTGTAACTTGGCATGACATCATAATTTCACCCACATAGCAACTTGTAAAGAGTTGAGAGGGTTACGGCAAAAACTGAATGCACTTCGTGTACAAATTGGACAATCTCTTTCGAAGTATGAGGGTTTCGAACGAAAACTCATCTATTACAAAGGGATTTCAATTTTAATAACTTATTTTAACTCCATACTTTTTGTGTGTTCAATATGCACCATTCAAAGGCACATCATCAATTTTCAACCATTTCTGACTTCATTTGATATTTTTCATGCATTTAATGATTTATTTTGAGCTAAATGACCCTAAATTTGAAAAGCAGTACAAATGAACTCTGAAAAGGTTGTAACTTGGCATGACATCATAACTTCACCAACATAGCAACTTGTATATAGTTGAGAGGGTTACGGAAAAAACTGGATGCACTCCCTGTACAAATTGGACAATCTCTTTCCAAGTATGAGGGTTTCGGACGAAAACTCATCTATTACAAAGGGATTTCATTTTTAATAACTTATTTTAAGTCCATACTTTTTGTGTGTTCAATATGCACCATTCTAAGGCACATCATCAATTTTGAACCATTTCTGACTTCATTTGTTATTTTTCATGCATTTAATGATTCATTTTGAGCTAAATGACCCTGAATTTGAAAAGCAGTACAAATGAACTCTGAAACGGTTGTAACTTGGCATGACAGCATAATTTCACCCACATAGCAACTTGTAAAGAGTTGAGAGGGTTACGGCAAAAACTAGATGCACTTCGTGTACAAATTGGACAATCTCTTTCGAAGTATGAGGGTTTCGGACGAAAACTCATCTATTACAAAGGGATTTCAATTTTAATAACTTATTTTAACTCCATACTTTTTGCGTGTTCAATATGCACCATTCAAAGGCACATCATCAATTTTCAACCATTTCTGACTTCATTTGATATTTTTCATGCATTTAATGATTTATTTTGAGCTAAATGACCCTAAATTTGAAAAGCAGTACAAATGAACTCTGAAATGGTTGTACCTTGGCATGACATCATAATTTCTCCCACATAGCAACTTGTAAAGAGTTGAGAGGGTTACGGCAAAAACTGGATGCACTTCGTGTACAAATTGGACAATCTCTTTCGAAGTATGAGGGTTTCGGACTAAAACTCATCTATTACAAAGAGATTTCATTTTTAATAACTTATTTCAACTCCATACTTTTTGTGTGTTGAATATGCACCATTCAAAGGCACATCATCAATTTTCAACCATTTCTCACTTCATTTGATATTTTTCATGCATTTAATGATTTATTTTGAGCTAAATGACCCTGAATTTGAAAAGCAGTACAACTGAACTCTGAAAAGCTTGTAACTTGGCATGCCATCATTATTTCACCCACATAGCAACTTGTAAAGAGTTGAGAGGGTTACGACAAAAACTGGATGCACTTCGTGTACAAATTGGACAATCTCTTTCGAAGTATGAGGGTTTCGGACGAAAACTCTTCTACTACAAAGGGATTTCATGTTTAATAACTTATTTTAACTCCATACTTTTTGTGTGTTCAATATGCACCATTCAAAGGCACATCATCAATTTTCAACCATTTCTGACTTCATTTGATATTTTTCATGCATTCGATGATTTATTTTGAGCTAAATAACCCTGAATTTGAAAAGCAGTACAAATGAACTCAGAAAACTTTGTAACTTGGAATGACATGATTATTTCAACCATATAGGAACTTCTAAAGAGTTAAGAGGGTTATGACAAAAACTGGACGCACTTTGTGTAGAAATTGGACAATCTCTTTCGAAGTATGAGGGTTTCGGACGAAAACTCATCTATTACAAAAGGATTTCATTTTTAATAACTTGTTTTAACTCCATACTTTTTGTGTGTTAAATATGAACCATTCAAAGGCACATCATCAATTTTAAAACATTTCTGACTTCATTTGATATTTTTCATGCATTTAATGATTTATTTTGAGCTAAATGACCCTAAATTTGAAAAGCAGTACAAATGAACTCTGAAAAGGTTGTAACTTGGCATGACATCATAATTTCACCCACATAGAAACTTGTAAAGAGTTGAGAGGGTTACGGAAAAAACTGGATGCACTCCGTGTACAAATTGGACAATCTCTTTCGAAGTATGACGGTTTTGGATGAAAACTCATCTATTACAAAGGGATTTCATTTTTAATAACTTATTTCAACTCCATACTTTTTGTGTGTTCAATATGCACCATTCAAAGGCACATCATCAATTGTCAACCATTTCTCACTTCATTTGATATTTTTCATGCATTTAATGATTTATTTTGAGCTAAATGACCCTGAATTTGAAAAGCAGTACAAATGAACTCTGAAAAGGTTGTAACTTGGCATGCCATCATTATTTACCCCACATAGCAACTTGTAAAGAGTTGAGAGGGTTACGGCAAAAACTGGATCCACTTCGTGTACAAATTGGACAATCTCTTTCGAAGTATGAGGATTTCGCACGAAAATTCATCTATTACAAAGGGATTTCAATTTTAATTACTTATTTTCACTCCATGCTTTTTGTATGTTCAATATGCACCATTCAAAGGCACATCATCAATTTTCAACCATTTCTGACATCATTTGATATTTTTCATGCATTTAATGATTTATTTTGAGCTAAATGACCCTAAATTTGAAAAGCAGTACAAATGAACTTTGAAAAGGTTGTAACTTGGCATGACATCATAATTTCACCCACATAGCAACTTGTAAAGAGTTGAGAGGGTTACGGCCAAAACTGGATGCACTCCGTGTACAAATTGGACAATCTCTTCCGAAGTATGAGGGTTTCGCACGAAAACTCATCTATTACAAAGGGATTTCATTTTTAATAACTTATTTCAACTCCATACTTTTTGTGTCTTCAATATGCACCATTCAAAGGCACATCATCAATTTTCAACCATTTCTCACTTCATTTGATATTTTTCATGCATTTAATGATTTATTTTGAGCTAAATGACCCTGAATTTGAAAAGCAGTACAAATGAACTCTGAAAAGGTTGTAACTTGGCATGCCATCATAATTTCACCCACATAGCAACTTGTAAAGAGTTGAGAGGGTTACGGCAAAAACTGGATGCACTTCGTGTACAAATTGGACAATCTCTTTCGAAGTATGAGGATTTCGGACGAAAACTCATCTATTACAAAGAGATTTCAATTTTAATAACATATTTTAACTCCATACTATTTGTGTGTTCAATATGAACCATTCATAGGCACATCATCAATTTCAAACATTTCTGACTTCATTTGATATTTTTCATGCATTTAATGATTTATTTTGAGCTAAATGCCCCTAAATTTGAAAAGCAGTACAAATGAATTCTGAAAAGGTTGTAAATTGGCATGACATCATAATTTCACCCACATAGCAACTTCTAAATAGTGGAGAGGGTTACGGCAAAAACTGAATGCACTTCGTGTACAAATTGGATAATCTCTTTCGAAGTATGAGGGTTTCGGACGAAAACTCAGCTACTACAAAGGGATTTCATTTTTAATAACTTATTTTAACTCCATACTTTTTGTGTGTTCAATATGCACCATTCAAAGGCACATCATCAATTTTCAACCATTTCTGACTTCATTTGATATTTTTCAGGCATTCGATGATTTATTTTGAGCTAAATAACCCTGAAATTGAAAAGTAGTACAAATGAACTCTGAAAAGGTTGTAACTTGGCATGACATCATAATTTCACCCACATAGAAACTTGTAAAGAGTTGAGAGGGTTACGGCAAAAACTGGATGCACTTCGTATACAAATTGGACAATCTCTTTCGAAGTATGAGGATTTCGGACGAAAACTCATCTATTACAAAGGGATTTCAATTTTAATAACTTATTTTAACTCCATACTTTTTGTGTGTTCAATATGCACCATTAAAAGGCACATCATCAATTTTCAACCATTTCTGACTTCATTTGATATTTTTCATGCATTTAATGATTTATTTTGAGCTAAATGACCCTAAATTTGAAAAGCAGTACAAATGAACTCTGAAAAGGATGTAACTTGGCATGACATCATAATTTCACCCACATAGCAACTTGTATACAGTTGAGAGGGTTACGGAAAAAACTGGATGCACTCCGTGTACAAATTGGACAATCTCTTTCGAAGTATGAGGATTTCGGACGAAAACTCATCTATTACAAAGGGATTTCAATTTTAATAACTTATTTTAACTCCATACTTTTTGTGTGTTTAATATGCACCATTCAAAGGCACATCATCAATTTTCAACCATTTCTGAGTTCATTTGATATTTTTCATGCATTTAATGATTTATTTTGAGCTAAATGACCCTGAATTTGAAAAGCAGTACAAATGAACTCTGAAAAGGTTGTAACTTGGCATGACATCATAATTTCACCCACATAGCAACTTGTATAGAGTTGAGAGGGTTATGGAAAAAACTGGATGCACTCCGTGTACAAATTGGACAATCTCTTTTGAAGTATGAGGGTTTCGGACGAAAACTCATCTATTACAAAGGGATTTCATTTTTAATAACTTATTTTAAGTCCATACTTTTTGTGTGTTCGATATGCACCATTCACAGGCACATCATCAATTTTGAACCATTTCTGACTTCATTTGTAATTTTTCATGCATTTAATGATTTATTTTGAGCTAAACGACCCTGAATTGGAAAAGCAGTACAAATGAACTCTGAAAAGGTTGTAACTTGGCATGCCATCATTATTTCACCCACATAGAAACTTGTAAAGAGTTGAGAGGGTTACGACAAAAACTGGATGCACTTCGTGTACAAATTGGACAATCTGTTTCGAAGTATGAGGGTTTCGGACGAAAACTCATCTATTACAAAGGGATTTAAATTTTAATAACTTATTTTAACTCCATACTTTTTTTGTGTTCAATATGCACCATTCAAAGGCACATCATCAATTTTCAACCATTTCTGACTTCCTTTGATATTTTTCACGCATTTAATGATTTATTTTGAGCTAAATGACCCTAAATTTGAAAAGCAGTACAAATGAACTCTGAAATGGTTGTACCTTGGCATGACATCATTATTTCGCCCACATAGCAACTTGTAAAGATTTGAGAGGGTTACGACAAAAACTGGATGCACTTCGTGTACAAATTGGACAATCTCTTTCGAAGTATGAGGGTTTTGGACGAAAACTCATCTATTACAAAGGGATTTCATTTTTAATAACTTATTTCAACTCCATACTTTTTGTGTGTTCAATATGCACCACTCAAAGGCACATCATCATTTTTCAACCATTTCTCACTTCATTTGATATTTTTCATGCATTTAATGATTTATTTTGAGCTAAATGACCCTGAATTTGAAAAGCAGGACAAATGAACTCTGAAAAGGTTGTAACTTGGCATGCCATCATTATTTACCCCACATAGCAACTTGTAAAGAGTTGAGAGGGTTACGGCAAAAACTGGATCCACTTCGTGTACAAATTGGACAATCTCTTTCGAAGTATGAGGATTTCGCACGAAAACTCATCTATTACAAAGGGATTTCAATTTTAATTACTTATTTTAACTCCATACTTTTTGTATGTTCAATATGCACCATTCAAAGGCACATCATCAATTTTCAACCATTTCTGACATCATTTGATATTTTTCATGCATTTAATGATTTATTTCGAGCTAAATGACCCTAAATTTGAAAAGCAGTACAAATGAACTTTGAAAAGGTTGTAACTTGGCATGACATCATAATTTCACCCACATAGCAACTTGTAAAGAGTTGAGAGGGTTACGGCCAAAACTGGATGCACTCCGTGTACAAATTGGACAATCTCTTTCGAAGTATGAGGGTTTCGCACGAAAACTCATCTATTACAAAGGGATTTCATTTTTAATAACTTATTTCAACTCCATACTTTTTGTGTCTTCAATATGCACCATTCAAAGGCACATCATCAATTTTCAACCATTTCTCACTTCATTTGATATTTTTCATGCATTTAATGATTTATTTTGAGCTAAATGACCCTGAATTTGAAAAGCAGTACAAATGAACTCTGAAAAGGTTGTAACTTGGCATGCCATCATAATTTCACCCACATAGCAACTTGTAAAGAGTTGAGAGGGTTACGGCAAAAACTGGATGCACTTCGTGTACAAATTGGACAATCTCTTTCGAAGTATGAGCATTTCGGACGAAAACTCATCTATTACAAAGGGATTTCAATTTTAATAACATGTTTTAACTCCATACTATTTGTGTGTTCAATATGAACCATTCATAGGCACATCATCAATTTCAAACATTTCTGACTTCATTTGATATTTTTCATGCATTTAATGATTTATTTTGAGCTAAATGCCCCTAAATTTGAAAAGCAGTACAAATGAACTCTGAAAAGGTTGTAAATTGGCATGACATCATAATTTCACCCACATAGCAACTTCGAAATAGTTGAGAGGGTTACGGAAAATACTGAATGCACTTCGTGTACAAATTGGATAATCTCTTTCGAAGTATGAGGGTTTCGGACGAAAACTCAGCTACTACAAAGGGATTTCATTTTTAATAACTTATTTTAACTCCATAGTTTTTGTGTGTTCAATATGCACCATTCAAAGGCACATCATCAATTTTCAACCATTTCTGACTTCATTTGATATTTTTTAGGCATTCGATGATTTATTTTGAGCTAAATAACCCTGAAATTGAAAAGTAGTAAAATGAACTCTGAAAAGGTTGTAACTTGGCATGCCATCATAATTTCACCCACATAGCAACTCGTAAAGAGTTGAGAGGGTTACGGCAAAAACTGGATGCACTTCGTGTACAAATTGGACAATCTCTTTCGAAGTATGAGGATTTCGGACGAAAAGTCATCTATTACAAAGGGATTTCAATTTTAATAACTTATTTTAACTCCATATTTTTTGTGTGTTCAATATGCACCATTCAAAGGCACATCATCAATTTTCAACCATTTCTGACTTCATTTGATATTTTTCATGCATTTAATGATTTATTTTGAGCTAAATGACCCTAAATTTGAAAAGCAGTACAAATGAACTCTGAAAAGGTTGTAACTTGGCATGACATCATAATTTCACCCACATAGCAACTTGTATAGAGTTGAGAGGGTTACGGAAAAAACTGGATGCACTCCATGTACAAATTGGATAATCTCTTTCGAAGTATGTGGATTTCGGACGAAAACTCATCTATTACAAAGGGATTTCAATTTTAATAACTTATTTTAACTCCATACTTTTTGTGTGTTCAATATGCACCATTCAAAGGCACATCATCAATTTTCAACCATTTCTGACTTCATTTGATATTTTTCATGCATTTAATGATTTATTTTGAGCTAAATGACCCTGAATTTGAAAAGCAGTACAAATGAACTCTGAAAAGGTTGTAACTTGGCATGACATCATAATTTCACCCACATAGCAACTTGTATAGAGTTGAGAGGGTTATGGAAAAAACTGGATGCACTCCGTGTACAAATTGGACAATCTCTTTCGAAGTATGAGGGTTTCGGACGAAAACTCATCTATTACAAAGGGATTTCATTTTTAATAACTTATTTTAAGTCCATACTTTTTGTGTGTTCGATATGCACCATTCAAAGGCACATCATCAATTTTGAACCATTTCTGACTTCATTTGATAATTTTCAGGCATTCGATGATTTATTTTGACCTAAATAACCCTGAAATTGAAAAGTAGTAAAATGAACTCTTAAAAGGTTGTACCTTGGCATGACATCATAATTTCACCCACATAGCAACTTGTAAAGAGTTGAGAGGGTTACGGCAAAAACTGGATGCACTTCGTGTACAAATTGGACAATCTCTTTCGAAGTATGAGGATTTCGGACGAAAACTCATCTATTACAAAGGGATTTCAATTTTAATAACTTATTTTAACTCCATACTTTTTGTGTGTTCAATATGCACCATTAAAAGGCACATCATCAATTTTCAACCATTTCTGACTTCATTTGATATTTTTCATGCATTTAATGATTTATTTTGAGCTAAATGACCCTAAATTTGAAAAGCAGTACAAATGAACTCTGAAAAGGTTGTAACTTGGCATGACATCATAATTTCACCCACATAGCAACTTGTACAGAGTTGAGAGGGTTACGGAAAAAACTGGATGCACTCCGTGTACAAATTGGACAATCTCTTTCGAAGTATGTGGATTTCGGACGAAAACTCATCTATTACAAAGGGATTTCAATTTTAATAACTTATTTTAACTCCATACTTTTTGTGTGTTCAATATGCACCATTCAAAGGCACATCATCAATTTTCAACCATTTCTGACTTCATTTGATATTTTTCATGCATTTAATGATTTATTTTGAGCTAAATGACCCTGAATTTGAAAAGCAGTACAAATGAACTCTGAAAAGGTTGTAACTTGGCATGCCATCATAATTTCACCCACATAGCAACTTGTAAAGAGTTGAGAGGGTTACGGCAAAAACTGGATGCACTTGGTGTACAAATTGGACAATCTCTTTCGAAGTATGAGCATTTCGGATGAAAACTCATCTATTACAAAGGGATTTCAATTTTAATAACATGTTTTAACTCCATACTATTTGTGTGTTCAATATGAACCATTCATAGGCACATCATCAATTTCAAACATTTCTGACTTCATTTGATATTTTTCATGCATTTAATGATTTATTTTGAGCTAAATGCCCCTAAATTTGAAAAGCAGTACAAATGAACTCTGAAAAGGTTGTAAATTGGCATGACATCATAATTTCACCCACATAGCAACTTCGAAATAGTTGAGAGGGTTACGGAAAAAACTGAATGCACTTCATGTACAAATTGGATAATCTCTTTCGAAGTATGAGGGTTTCGGACGAAAACTCAGCTACTACAAAGGGATTTCATTTTTAATAACTTATTTTAACTCCATAGTTTTTGTGTGTTCAATATGCACCATTCAAAGGCACATCATCAATTTTCAACCATTTCTGACTTCATTTGATATTTTTCAGGCATTCGATGATTTATTTTGAGCTAAATAACCCTGAAATTGAAAAGTAGTAAAATGAACTCTGAAAAGGTTGTAACTTGGCATGACATCATAATTTCACCCACATAGCAACTTGTAAAGAGTTGAGAGGGTTACGGTAAAAACTGGATGCACTTCGTGTACAAATTGGACAATCTCTTTCGAAGTATGAGGATTTCGGACGAAAACTCATCTATTACAAAGGGATTTCAATTTTAATAACTTATTTTAACTCCATATTTTTTGTGTGTTCAATATGCACCATTCAAAGGCACATCATCAATTTTCAACCATTTCTGACTTCATTTGATATTTTTCATGCATTTAATGATTTATTTTGAGCTAAATGACCCTAAATTTGAAAAGCAGTACAAATGAACTCTGAAAAGGTTGTAACTTGGCATGACATCATAATTTCACCCACATAGCAACTTGTATAGAGTTGAGAGGGTTACGGAAAAAACTGGATGCACTCCGTGTACAAATTGGACAATCTCTTTCGAAGTATGTGGATTTCGGACGAAAACTCATCTATTACAAAGGGATTTCAATTTTAATAACTTATTTTAACTCCATACTTTTTGTGTGTTCAATATGCACCATTCAAAGGCACATCATCAATTTTCAACCATTTCTGACTTCATTTGATATTTTTCATGCATTTAATGATTTATTTTGAGCTAAATGACCCTGAATTTGAAAAGCAGTACAAATGAACTCTGAAAAGGTTGTAACTGTTGGAAATATGCCCTAGAGGCAATAATAAAATGGTTATTATTGTATTTCCTAGTTCATGATAATTGTCTATTATTCATGCTACAATTGTGTTAACCAGAAACCGTAATACATGTGTGAATACATAGACCATCACATGTCCCTAGTGAGCCTCTAGTTGGCTAGCTCGTTGATCAATAGATGGTCACGGTTTCATGACCATGGACATTGGATGTCGTTGATAACGGGATCACATCATTAGGAGAATGATGTGATGGACAAGACCCAATCCTAAGCATAGCACAAGATCGTGTAGTTCGTTTGCTAAAGCTTTTCAATGTCAAGTATCATTTCCTTAGACCATGAGATTGTGTAACTCCCGGATACCGTAGGAATGCTTTGGGTGTGCCAAACGTCACAACGTAACTGGGTGGCTATAAAGGTACGCTACGGGTATCTCCGAAAGTGTCTGTTGGGTTGACACGAATCAAGACTGGGATTTGTCACTCCGTGTGACGGAGAGGTATCTCTGGGCCCACTCGGTAAGACATCATCATAATGAGCTCAATGTGACTAAGGAGTTAGCCACGGGATGATGTGTTACGGAACGAGTAAAGAGACTTGCCGGTAACGAGATTGAACAAGGTATGGCGATACCGACGATCGAATCTCGGGCAAGTACCATACCGATAGACAAAGGGAATTGTATACGGGATTGATTGAATCCCTGACATCGTGGTTCATCCGATGAGATCATCGTGGAGTACGTGGGAGCCAACATGGGTATCCAGATCCCGCTGTTGGTTATTGGCCGGAGAGGTGTCTCGGTCATGTCTACGTGTCTCCCGAACCCGTAGGGTCTACACACTTAAGGTTCGATGACGCTAGGGTTATAGGGAAAAGGTATACGTGATTACCGAAGGTTGTTCGGAGTCCCGGATGAGATCCCGGACGTCACGAGGAGCTCCGGAATGGTCCAGAGGTAAAGATTGATATATAGGAAGTCCAGTTTTGGTCACCGGAAAGTTTTCGGGCTCATCGGTAGTGTACCGGGAGTGCCGGGAGGGTGCCGGAGGACCCCCGGGAGGGGTGTGACGACCAAAGGACCACATGGGCTGTTAGATAAAGTGTGCCAGCCCTTATTGGGCTGGGCAAGACTTTTGCTAAAGGCCCATGCGGCTGGAGATAAGGAGATAAGGCAAAAAGGATTTAAAAGGAGGAGATCCACCTCCCTTGTGGGAGGTGGACTCTCCCTTTAATTCAGCCGGCCATCTCCTCTTTGGAGTAGAGGCCAAGCCAGCCCTCCACGTCCCTCCTCCTATATATACTTGAGGTTTTGGATGTTTTGAGACAGGATTTGATCTCTCTCTCTCACGGCGAAGCCCTACCTCTCTTCTTCCTCCTCCGCAGCGCTTAGGCGAAGCCCTGTCGGAATACCTTGCTACTCCACCACCACCACGCCGTCGTGCTGCTGTTGGAGCCCTTCCCCAACCTCTCCTTCCTCCTTGCTGGATCAAGGTGTTGGAGACGTCACCGGGCTGCACGTGTGTTGAACGCGGAGGTGCCGTCCGTTCGGCACTTGATCGGATCTACCGCGATCTGAATCGCTGCGAGTACGACTCCATCAACCGCGTTCTTGTAACGCTTCCGCTTAGCGATCTTCAAAGGTATGAAGATGCAATCTCTCCCCTCTCGTTGCTAGTTTCTCCATAGATAGATCTTGGTGAACGTAGGAAAATTTTGATTTACTACTACGTCTCCCAACAGTGGCATCATGAGCTAGGTCTATGCGTAGAATCTATGCACGAGTAGAACACAAAGCAGTTGTGGGCGTCGAGTTTGTTAATTTGCTTGCCGCTACTAGTCTTATCTTGATTCGGCGGTATTGTGGGATGAAGCGGCCCGGACCAACTTTACACGTACGCTTACGTGAGACCGGTTCCACCGCCTGACATGCACTAGATGCATAAGGTGGCTAGCGGGTGTCTGTCTCTCCTACCTTAGTCGGATCGGATTCGATGAAAAGGGTCCTTATGAAGGGTAAATAGCAATTGGCAAATCACGTTGTGGTGTTGACGTAGGTAAGAAACGTTCTTGCTAGTAACCTATAGCAGCCACGTAAAAACTTGCAACTACAAATTAGAGGACGTCTAACTTGTTTTTGCAGCATGTGCCTTGTGATGTGATATGGCCAAAGGATGTGATGTGATGCATTGTGATGTATGAATTGATCATGTTCTTGTAATAGGATTCACGACTTGCATGTCGATGATTATGACAACCGGCAGGAGCCATAGGAGTTGTCTTATTTATTGTATGACCTGCGTGTCAATCATAAACGCCATGTAATTACTTTACTTTATTGCTAAGCGTTAGCCATAGTAGTAGAAGTAATAGTTGGCGAGACAACTTCATGAAGACACAATGATGGAGATCATGATGATGGAGATCATGGTGTCGTGCCGGTGACAGTGATGATCATGGTGCCCCGAAGATGGAGATCATAGGAGCAAAATGATATTGGCCATATCATGTCACTATATTGATTGCATGTGATGTTTATCATGTTTACATCTTATTTGCTTAGAACGACGGTAGTAAATAAGATGATCTCTCAATAAAATTTCAAGAGAAGTGTTCACCCTAACTGTGCACCGTTGCTAAGGATCGTTGTTCCGAAGCACCACGTGATGATCGGGTGTGATAGGTTCTAACGTTCGCATACAACGGGTGTAAGCCAGATTTACACACGCGAAACACTTAGGTTGACTTGACGAGCCTAGCATGTAAAGACATGGCCTCGGAACACGGAAGACCGAAAGGTCGAACATGAGTCGTATAGAAGATACGATCAACATGAAGATGTTCACCATGGATGACTAGTCCGTCTCACGTGATGATCGGACACGGGCTAGTTGACATGGATCATGTATCACTTGGAAGACTAGAGAGATGTCTGTCTAAGTGGGAGTTCATTAATTTGATTAAGTGAACTTAATTATCATGAACTTAGTCTAAAATTGTCTTTACAATCTATGATGTAGATCCAATGGCCAACACGAATGTCACCCTCAATTTCAACGCGTTCCTAGAGAAAACCAAGCTGAAAGATGATGGAAGCAACTATGCGGACTGGGTCCGTAGCTTGAGGATCATCCTCATAGCTTCCAAGAGATTGTATGTCCTAGATGCACCGCTAGGTGACGCACCCGTTCTCCGAGCGGAACAAGATGTTATGAACACTTGGCAATCACGCTGCGATGATTACTCCCTTGTTCAATGCGGCATGCTTTACAGTCTAGAACCGGGGCTCCAAAAGCGTTTTGAGCAACACGGAGCATATGAGATGTTCCAGGAGCTGAAACTGGTTTTTCAAGCTCATGCCCGGGTCGAGAGATATGATGTCTCCGACAAGTTCTTCAGCTGTAAGATGGAGGAGCATAGTTCTGTCAGTGAGCACATCCTCAAGATGTCTGGGCTACACAGCCGCTTGACTCAGCTGGGGGTTAATATCCCGGATGACTCGGTCATTGACAGAATCCTCCAGTCGCTTCCACCTAGCTTCAAGAGCTTTGTGATGAACTACAACATGCAAGGTATGGAGAAGTCCATTCCTGAGTTGTACTCGATGCTGAAATCAGCGGAGGTCGAGATCAAAAAGGAGCATCAAGTGTTGATGGTGAATAAGACCACTAGTTTCAAGAAAGGCAAGGGTAAGAAGAACTTCAAGAAGGACGGCAAAGCTGTTGCCGCGCCCGGTAAGCAAGTTGCCGGGAAGAAGAAGAAAGATGGACCCAAGCCTGAGACTGAGTGCTTTTATTGCAAGGGTACCGGTCACTGGAAGCGGAACTGCCCCAAGTATTTAGCGGATAAGAAGGACGGCAACATTAAAGGTATATGTGATATACTTGTTATTGATGTGTACTTGACCAGCGCTCGTAGTAGCTCCTGGGTATTTGATACCGGTGCAGTTGCTCACATTTGTAACTCCAAGCAGGAGCTGCGGAATAAGCGGAGGCTGGCCAAGGATGAGGTGACGATGCGTGTCGGGAATGGTTCCAAGGTCGATGTGATCACCGTCGGCACGTTACCTCTACATCTACCTTCGGGATTAGTTTTAAACCTTAATAATTGTTATTTAGTACCAGCTTTGAGCATGAACATTGTATCTGGATCTCGCTTGATGCGAGATGGCTACTCATTTAAATCCGAGAATAATGGTTGTTCTATTTATATGAGAGAAATGTTTTATGCTCATGCCCCGCTGGTCAATGGTTTATTTTTGATGAATCTCGAACGTGATGTTACACATGTCCATAGTGTGAGTACCAAAAAGTGTAAAGTTGATAACGATAGTCCCACTTACATGTGGCACTGCCGTCTTGGCCATATTGGTGTCAAACGCATGAAGAAGCTCCATGCTGATGGAATTTTGGAGTCACTTGATTTCGAATCATTTGACACATGCGAACCATGCCTCATGGGCAAGATGACCAAGACTCCGTTCTCCGGAACAATGGAGCGAGCAACTGACTTGTTGGAAATAATACATACCGATGTATGCGGTCCAATGAGCGTCGAGGCTCGCGGTGGCTACCGTTATGTTCTCACCCTCACTGATGACTTGAGTAGATATGGTTATGTCTACTTAATGAAACACAAGTCTGAAACTTTTGAAAGGTTCAAGGAATTTCAGAGTGAGGTCGAGAATCAACGTGACAGGAAAATAAAATGCCTACGATCTGATCGTGGCGGAGAATATTTAAGTCACGAGTTTGGCACGCACCTTAGGAAATGTGGAATTGTTTCACAACTCACGCCGCCCGGCACACCCCAGCGAAATGGTGTGTCTGAACGTCGTAATCGCACTCTATTGGATATGGTGCGATCTATGATGTCTCTTACCAACTTACCGCTATCATTTTGGGGATATGCATTAGAGACTGCCGCATTCACTTTAAATAGGGCACCGTCTAAATCCGTTGAGACGACACCGTATGAATTGTGGTTTGGAAAGAAACCTAAGCTGTCGTTTCTAAAAGTTTGGGGATGCGATGCTTACGTGAAGAAACTTCAACCTGAGAAGCTCGAACCCAAAGCGGAAAAGTGCGTCTTCATAGGATATCCCAAGGAGACTATTGGGTATACCTTCTACCTACGATCCGAAGGCAAAGTCTTTGTTGCCAAGAATGGATCCTTTCTCGAGAAAGAGTTTCTCTCGAAAGAAGTAAGTGGGAGGAAAATAGAACTTGATGAGGAAATTGTACCTCCACTCGAACCGGAGAGTAGCGCAGCACAGGAAGTTGTTTCTGTGGAGCCTACACCGGCTAGAGAGGAAGTTAATGATGATGATCATGAAACTTCAGATCAAGTTGCTATTCGAAGGTCCACCAGGACACGTTCCGCACCAGAGTGGTACGGCAATCCTGTCCTAGAGATCATGTTGTTGGACAACGGTGAACCTTCGAACTATGAAGAAGCGATGGCGGGCCCGGATTCCAACAAATGGCTTGAGGCCATGAAATCCGAGATAGGATCCATGTATGAGAACAAAGTATGGACTTTGGTGGACTTGCCTAATGATAAGCGAGCCATTGAAAACAAATGGATCTTTAAGAAGAAGACTGACGCGGACGGTAATGTCACCGCCTATAAAGCTCGGCTTGTCGCTAAGGGTTATCGACAAGTTCAAGGAGTTGACTACGATGAGACTTTCTCACCCGTAGCGATGCTAAAGTCAGTCCGAATCATGTTAGCAGTTGCCGCATTTTATGATTATGAGATCTGGCAAATGGACGTCAAAACGGCATTCCTTAATGGCTTCCTCAAGGAAGAACTGTATACGATGCAGCCGGAAGGTTTTGTCGATCCTAAAGATGCTAACAAGGTATGCAAGCTCCAGCGCTCCATCTATGGGCTGGTGCAAGCATCTCGGAGTTGGAACATTCGCTTTAATGAGGTGATTAAAGCGTTTGGGTTTGTACAGGTTTATGGAGAACCTTGTATTTACAAGAAAGTGAGTGGGAGATCTATAGCATTTCTTATACTGTATGTGGATGACATGCTGATAATGGGAAATAATATAGAACTCTTGGAAAGTATCAAGGCCTACTTGAATAAGTGTTTTTCAATGAAGGACCTTGGAGAAGCTGCTTACATATTAGGTATTAAGATCTATAGAGATAGATCGAAACGCCTCATTGGTCTTTCACAAAGCACATACCTTGAAAAGATATTGAAGAAGTTCAATATGCATCAGTCCAAGAAGGGGTTCTTGCCTGTGTTGCAAGGTGTGAGATTGAGTACGACTCAATGCCCGACCACGGCAAAGGATAGAGAAGAGATGAGTGTCATCCCCTATGCTTCAGCCATAGGCTCTATCATGTATGCCATGCTGTGTACCAGACCTGATGTGAACCTTGCCATAAGTTTGGTAGGGAGGTACCAAAGTGATCCCGGAGCGGAACACTGGACAGCGGTCAAGAATATCCTGAAGTACCTGAAAAGGACAAAGGACATGTTTCTCATATATGGAGGTGCCGAAGAGCTCGTCGTAAAGGGTTACGTCGACGCTAGCTTCGACACAGATCCGGACGACTCTAAGTCGCAAACCGGATACGTGTATATTTTGAATGGAGGGGCAGTCAGCTGGAGTAGCAGCAAGCAAAGCGTCGTGGCGGCATCTACATGTGAAGCGGAGTACATAGCTGCTTCGGAAGCAGCAAAGGAGGGAGTCTGGATGAAGGAGTTCATCACCGACCTAGGAGTGATTCCAAATGCGTCGGGCCCGATGACTCTACTCTGTGACAACACTGGAGCTATTGCCCTTGCGAAGGAGCCCAGGTTTCACAAGAAGACAAGACACATCAAGCGCCGCTTCAACTCCATCCGTGATTACATTCAGGAGGGAGACATAGATATTTGTAAAGTGCATACGGATCTGAATGTCGCAGATCCGTTGACTAAACCTCTCTCACGAGCAAAACATGATCAACACCAGAACGCTATGGGTGTTCGATTCATCACAATGTAACTAGATTATTGACTCTAGTGCAAGTGGGAGACTGTTGGAAATATGCCCTAGAGGCAATAATAAAATGGTTATTATTGTATTTCCTAGTTCATGATAATTGTCTATTATTCATGCTACAATTGTGTTAACCAGAAACCGTAATACATGTGTGAATACATAGACCATCACATGTCCCTAGTGAGCCTCTAGTTGGCTAGCTCGTTGATCAATAGATGGTCACGGTTTCATGACCATGGACATTGGATGTCGTTGATAACGGGATCACATCATTAGGAGAATGATGTGATGGACAAGACCCAATCCTAAGCATAGCACAAGATCGTGTAGTTCGTTTGCTAAAGCTTTTCAATGTCAAGTATCATTTCCTTAGACCATGAGATTGTGTAACTCCCGGATACCTTAGGAATGCTTTGGGTGTGCCAAACGTCACAACGTAACTGGGTGGCTATAAAGGTACGCTACGGGTATCTCCGAAAGTGTCTGTTGGGTTGACACGAATCAAGACTGGGATTTGTCACTCCGTGTGACGGAGAGGTATCTCTGGGCCCACTCGGTAAGACATCATCATAATGAGCTCAATGTGACTAAGGAGTTAGCCACGGGATGATGTGTTACGGAACGAGTAAAGAGACTTGCCGGTAACGAGATTGAACAAGGTATGGCGATACCGACGATCGAATCTCGGGCAAGTACCATACCGATAGACAAAGGGAATTGTATACGGGATTGATTGAATCCCTGACATCGTGGTTCATCCGATGAGATCATCGTGGAGTACGTGGGAGCCAACATGGGTATCCAGATCCCGCTGTTGGTTATTGGCCGGAGAGGTGTCTCGGTCATGTCTACGTGTCTCCCGAACCCGTAGGGTCTACACACTTAAGGTTCGATGACGCTAGGGTTATAGGGAAAAGGTATACGTGATTACCGAAGGTTGTTCGGAGTCCCGGATGAGATCCCGGACGTCACGAGGAGCTCCGGAATGGTCCAGAGGTAAAGATTGATATATAGGAAGTCCAGTTTTGGTCACCGGAAAGTTTTCGGGCTCATCGGTAGTGTACCGGGAGTGCCGGGAGGGTGCCGGAGGACCCCCGGGAGGGGTGTGACGACCAAAGGACCACATGGGCTGTTAGATAAAGTGTGCCAGCCCTTATTGGGCTGGGCAAGACTTTTGCTAAAGGCCCATGCGGCTGGAGATAAGGAGATAAGGCAAAAAGGATTTAAAAGGAGGAGATCCACCTCCCTTGTGGGAGGTGGACTCTCCCTTTAATTCAGCCGGCCATCTCCTCTTTGGAGTAGAGGCCAAGCCAGCCCTCCACGTCCCTCCTCCTATATATACTTGAGGTTTTGGATGTTTTGAGACAGGATTTGATCTCTCTCTCTCACGGCGAAGCCCTACCTCTCTTCTTCCTCCTCCGCAGCGCTTAGGCGAAGCCCTGTCGGAATACCTTGCTACTCCACCACCACCACGCCGTCATGCTGCTGTTGGAGCCCTTCCCCAACCTCTCCTTCCTCCTTGCTGGATCAAGGTGTTGGAGACGTCACCGGGCTGAACGTGTGTTGAACGCGGAGGTGCCGTCCGTTCGACACTTGATCGGATCTACCGCGATCTGAATCGCTGCGAGTACGACTCCATCAACCGCGTTCTTGTAACGCTTCCGCTTAGCGATCTTCAAAGGTATGAAGATGCAATCTCTCCCCTCTCGTTGCTGGTTTCTCCATAGATAGATCTTGGTGAACGTAGGAAAATTTTGATTTACTACTACGTCTCCCAACAGTAACTTGGCATGACATCATAATTTCACCCACATAGCAACTTGTATAGAGTTGAGAGGGTTATGGAAAAAACTGGATGCACTCCGTGTACAAATTGGACAATCTCTTTCGAAGTATGAGGGTTTCGGACGAAAACTCATCTATTACAAAGGGATTTCATTTTTAATAACTTATTTTAAGTCCATACTTTTTGTGTGTTCGATATGCACCATTCAAAGGCACATCATCAATTTTGAACCATTTCTGACTTCATTTGACAATTTTCAGGCATTCGATGATTTATTTTGACCTAAATAACCCTGAAATTGAAAAGTAGTAAAATGAACTCTGAAAAGGTTGTAACTTGGCATGACATCATAATTTCACCCACATAGCAACTTGTAAAGAGTTGAGAGGGTTACGGCAAAAACTGGATGCACTTCGTGTACAAATTGGACAATCTCTTTCGAAGTATGAGGATTTCGGACGAAAACTCATCTACTACAAAGGGATTTCAATTTTAATAACTTATTTTAACTCCATACTTTTTGTGTGTTCAATATGCACCATTAAAAGGCACATCATCAATTTTCAACCATTTCTGACTTCATTTGATATTTTTCATGCATTTAATGATTTATTTTGAGCTAAATGACCCTAAATTTGAAAAGCAGTACAAATGAACTCTGGAAAGGTTGTAACTTGGCATGACATCATAATTTCACCCACATAGCAACTTGTATAGAGTTGAGAGGGTTACGGAAAAAACTGGATGCACTCCGTGTACAAATTGGACAATCTCTTTCGAAGTATGTGGATTTCGGACGAAAACTCATCTATTACAAAGGGATTTCAATTTTAATAACTTATTTTAACTCCATACTTTTTGTGTGTTCAATATGCACCATTCAAAGGCACATCATCAATTTTCAACCATTTCTGACTTCATTTGATATTTTTCATGCATTTAATGATTTATTTTGAGCTAAATGACCCTGAATTTGAAAAGCAGTACAAATGAACTCTGAAAAGGTTGTAACATGGCATGACATCATAATTTCACCCACATAGCAACTTGTCTAGAGTTGAGAGGGTTATGGAAAAAACTGGATGCACTCCGTGTACAAATTGGACAATCTCTTTCGAAGTATGTGGGTTTCGGACGAAAACTCATCTATTACAAAGGGATTTCATTTTTAATAACTTATTTTAAGTCCATACTTTTTGTGTGTTTGATATGCACCATTCAAAGGCACATCATCAATTTTGAACCATTTCTGACTTCATTTGATATTTTTCATGCATTTAATGATTTATTTTGAGCTAAACGACCCTGAATTGGAAAAGCAGTACAAATGAACTCTGAAAAGGTTGTAACTTGGCATGCCATCATTATTTCACCCACATAGCAACTTGTAAAGAGTTGAGAGGGTTACGACAAAAACTGGATGCACTTCGTGTACAAATTGGACAATCTCTTTCGAAGTATGAGGGTTTCGGACGAAAACTCATCTATTACAAAGGGATTTCAATTTTGATAACTTATTTTAACTCCATACTTTTTTTATGTTCAATATGCACCATTCAAAGGCACATCATCAATTTTCAACCATTTCTGACTTCATTTGATATTTTTCACGCATTTAATGATTTATTTTGAGCTAAATGACCCTAAATTTGAAAAGCAGTACAAACGAACTCTGAAATGGTTGTACCTTGGCATGACATCATTATTTCGCCCACATAGCAACTTGTAAAGAGTTGAGAGGGTTACGGCAAAAACTGGATGCACTTCGTGTACAAATTGGACAATCTCTTTCGAAGTATGAGGGTTTCGGACGAAAACTCATCTCTTACAAAGGGATTTCATTTTTAATAACTTATTTTAACTCCATACTTTTTGTGTGTTGAATATGCACCATTCAAAGGCACATCATCAATTTTGAACCATTTCTGACTTCATTTTATATTTTTCATGCATTTAATGATTTATTTTGAGCTAAATGACCCTGAATTTGAAAAGCAGTACAAATGAACTCTGAAAAGGTTGTAAATTGGCATGCCATCATTATTTCACCCACATAGGAACTTATAAAGAGTTGAAAGGGTTATGGCAAAAACAGGATGCACTTCGTGTAGAAATTGGACAATCTCTTTCGAAGTATGAGGGTTTCGGACGAAAACTCATCTATTACAAAGGGATTTCATTTTTAATAACTTATTTTAACTCCATACTTTTTGTGTGTTCAATATGCACCATTCAAAGGCACATCATCAATTTTCAACCATTTCTGACTTCATTTGATATTTTTCACGCATTTAATGATTTATTTTGAGCTAAATGACCCTAAATTTGAAAAGCAGTACAAATTAACTCTGAAATGGTTGTACCTTGGCATTGTTGGGGAACGTAGTAGTAAATCAAAAAATTTCCTACGCGTTCACCAAGATCCATCTATGGAGAAACCAGCAACGAGCAAGGGGAGAGTGGATCTTCATACCTTTGTAGATCGCTAAGCGGAAGCATTACAAGAACGCGGTTGATGGAGTCGTACTCGCAGCGATTCAGATCGCGGTAGATCCGATCAAGCGCCGAACGGACGGCACCTCCGCGTTCAACACACGTGCAACCCGGTGACGTCTCCAACTCCTTGATCCAGCAAGGAGGAAGGAGAGGTTGGGGAAGGGCTCCAACAGCAGCACGACGGCGTGGTGGTGGTGGAGTAGCAAGGTATTCCGACAGGGCTTCGCCTAAGCGCTGCGGAGGAGGAAGAAGAGAGGTAGGGCTTTGCCGTGAGAGAGAGAGATCAAATCCTCTCCCAAAACATCCAAAACCTCAAGTATATATAGGAGGAGGGACGTGGAAGGGCTGGCTTGGCCCCTCCTCCAAGGAGGAGAGGGTCGGCCGAATTAAAGGGAGAGTCCACCTCCCACAAGGGAGGTGGATCTCCTCCTTTTAAATCCCTTTTGCCTTATCTCCTTATCTCCAGCCACATGGGCCCACATAGATGGTCTTGGCCGACCCAATATGGGCTGGCACACCTCCTCTAAGGGACCATGAGGTCCTTTGGTCGTCACACCCCTCTCGGGGGTCCTCCGGCACCCTCCCGGCACTCCCGGTACACTACCGATGAGCCCGAAAACTTTCCGGTGACCAAAACTGGACTTCCTATATATCAATCTTTACCTCCGGACCATTCCGGAGCTCCTCGTGACGTCCGGGATCTCATCCGGGACTCCGAACAACCTTCGGTAATCACGTATACCATTTCCCTATAACCCTAGCGTCATCGAACCTTAAGTGTGTAGACCCTACGGGTTCGGGAGACACGTAGACATGACCGAGACACCTCTCCGGCCAATAACCAACAGCGGGATCTGGATACCCATGTTGGCTCCCACGTACTCCACGATGATCTCATCGGATGAACCACGATGTCGGGGATTCAATCAATCCCGTATACAATTCCCTTTGTCTATCGGTATGGTACTTGCCCGAGATTCGATCGTCGGTATCCCCATACCTTGTTCAATCTCGTTACTGGCAAGTCTCTTTACTCGTTCCGTAATACATCATCCCGTGGCTAACTCCTTAGTCACATTGAGCTCATTATGATGATGTCTTACCGAGTGGGTCCAGAGATACCTCTCCGTCACACGGAGTGACAAATCGCAGTCTCGATTCATGCCAACCCAACAGATACTTTCGGAGATACCCGTAGTGCACCTTTATAGCCACCCAGTTACGTTGTGATGTTTGGCACACCCAAAGCATTCCTACGGTATCCGGGAGTTGCACAATCTCATGGTCTAAGGAAACGATACTTGACATTGAAAAGCTTTAGCAAACGAACTACACGATCTTGTGCTATGCTTAGGATTGGGTCTTGTCCATCACATCATTCTCCTAATGATGTGATCCCGTTATCAACGACATCCAATGTCCATGGTCATGAAACCGTGACCATCTATTGATCAACGAGCTAGTCAACTAGAGGCTCACTAGGGACATGTTGTGGTCTATGTATTCACACATGTATTATGGTTTCCGGTTAACACAATTATAGCATGAACAATAGACAATTATCATGAACAAGGAAATACAATAATAACCATTTTATTATTGCCTCTAGGGCATATTTCCAAGAGTCTCCCACTTGCACTAGAGTCAATAATCTAGTTCACATCACCATGCGATTAACACTTACATCACCATATGATCATATCATCATGTGATTAACACCCAATAAGTTCTGGGGTTTGTTCATGTTCTGCTCGTGAAAGAGGTTTTTAGTCAACGGGTCTGCGACATTTAGATCCGTGTGTACCTTGCAAACCTTCCATGTCATATTTGTAGATACTACTCCCATGCTCCACATGGAGCTATTCCAAATGGCTGCTCCACTATACGTAGCTGGATTTCTACTAAGAGTCATCCGGATTGGCTTTAAAGCTTGCATCATCGTAACACTTTACGATGAACTCTTTATCACCTCCATAATCGAGAAATATTTCCTTAGTTCTCAAGTTACTAAGGCTAACTTTGACCGCTGTCCAGTGATCCACTCTTGGATTACTCTTGTACCCCTTGACAGACTCATGGCAAGGCACACACAGGTGCGGTACACAGCATGGCATACTATATAGAGCCTATGGCTAAAGCATAGGAGATGACACTCATCTCTTCTTTATCTTCTGCCGTGGTCGGGTATTGAGTCTTACTCAATTTCACACCTTACAATACAGTCAAGAACTCCTTCTTTGACCCATCTATTTTGAACTCCTTCAAAAACTTGTCAAGGTATGTCTTCGTCGAAAAAACTTATCAAGCGAATAGATCTATCCCTATAGATCTTGATGCTCAATAAAATAGTAGCTTTATCTGGGTCTTCCTTTGAAAAAAAAACTTTTCAAACAACCCTTCATGCTCTTCCAGAAATTCTACATCATTTCCGATCAATAATATGTCAACTACATATTCTTATAAGAAATTCCATAGTGCTCCCACTCACTTTCTTGCAAATACAAGTTTCTCATAAACTTTGTATAAACTTAAACACTTTGATCACCTCATCAAAGCATATATTCCAACTCCGAGATGCTTGCTCCAGTCCATAGAAGGATCGCTGGAGTTTGCATATTATTAGCATCCTTAGGATTGACAAAACCTTCTGGTTGTATCACATACAACTCTTCCTCACAGAAACCATTACGGAAACCTTGTTTTGTCATCCATCTGCCAGATTTCATAATCGAAAAATGCAGCAACTGCTAACAAAATTTTAATAGACTTTTAGCATCGCTACAGATGAGACAATCTCATTGCAGTCAAACTCCTTGAACTTGGCGGAAACTTCTTTGCGACAAGTCGAGCTTTATAAACGGTGACATTTCACCATTAGCGTCTATGTTTATCTCAAAGGTCCATTTGTACTCAATGACCCGCCATTCAACAGGCAAGTCTACCAAAGTCCATACTTGGTTTTCATACATGGATCCTTTCTCGGATTTCATGGCTCCTAGCCATTTGTTGGAATCTGGGCCCACCATCGCTTCTCCATAGTTCGTAGGTTCATCGTTGTCCAACAACATGATTTCCAAGACAGGGTTGTAACTTGGCATGACATCATAATTTCACCCACATAGAAGATTGTAAAGAGTTGAGAGGGTTACGGAGAAAACTGGATGCACTCCGTGTACAAATTGGACAATCTCTTTCGAAGTATGAGGGTTTCGGACGAAAACTCATCTATTACAAAGGGATTTCATTTTTAATAACTTATTTCAACTCCATACTTTTTGTGTCTTCAATATGCACCATTCAAAGGCACATCATCAATTTTCAACCATTTCTCACTTCATTTGAAAATTTTCATGCATTTAATGATTTATTTTGAGCCAAATGACCCTGAATTTGAAAAGCAGTACAAATGAACTCTGAAAAGGTTGTAACTTGGCATGCCATCATTATTTAACCCACATAGCAACTTGTAAAGAGTTGAGAGGGTTACGGCAAAAACTGAATGCACTTCGTGTACAAATTGGACAATCTCTTTCGAAGTATGTGGGTTTCGGACAAAACTCATCTACTACAAAGGGATTTCATTTTTAATAATTTATTTTAACTCCATACTTTTTGTGTGTTCAATATGCACCATTAAAAGGCACATCATCAATTTTCAACCATTTCTGACTTCATTTGAGATTTTTCATGCATTTGATGATTTATTTTGAGCTAAATAACCCTGAATTTGAAAAGCAGTACAAATGAACTCTGAAAAGTTTGTAACTTGGAATGACATCATTATTTCACCCACATAGGAACTTCTAAAGAGTTGAGAGGGTTATGGCAAAAACTGGATGCACTTCGTGTAGAAATTGGACAATCTCTTTCGAAGTATGAGGGTTTCAGACGAAACTCATCTATTACAAAGGGATTTCATTCTTAGTAACTTATTTTAACTCCATACTTTTTGTGTGTTAAATATGAACCATTCAAAGGCACATCATCAATTTTCAAACATTTCTGACTTCATTTGATATTTTTCATGCATTTAATGATTTATTTTGAGCTAAATGACCCTAAATTTGAAAAGCAGTACAACTGAACTCTGAAAAGGTTGTAACTTGGCATGACATCATAATTTCACCCACATAGAAGATTGTAAAGAGTTGAGAGGGTTACGGAGAAAACTGGATGCACTCCGTGTACAAATTGGACAATCTCTTTCGAAGTATGAGGGTTTCGGACGAAAACTCATCTATTACAAAGGGATTTCATTTTTAATAACTTATTTCAACTCCATACTTTTTGTGTGTTCAATATGCACCATTCAAAGGCACATCATCAATTTTGAACCATTTCTCACTTCATTTGAAAATTTTCATGCATTTAATGATTTATTTTGAGCCAAATGACCCTGAATTTGAAAAGCAGTACAAATGAACTCTGAAAAGGTTGTAACTTGGCATGCCATCATTATTTAACCCACATAGAAACTTGTAAAGAGTTGAGAGGGTTATGGCAAAAACTGAATGCACTTCGTGTACAAATTGGACAATCTCTTTCGAAGTATGTGGGTTTCGGACGAAAACTCATCTACTACAAAGGGATTTCATTTTTAATAACTTATTTTAACTCCATACTTTTTGTCTGTTCAATATGCACCATTAAAAGGCACATCATCAATTTTCAACCATTTCTGACTTCATTTGATATTTTTCATGCATTCGATGAGTTATTTTGAGCTAAATAACCCTGAATTTGAAAAGCAGTACAAATGAACTCTGAAAAGTTTGTAACTTGGAATGACATCATTATTTTACCCACATAGGAACTTCTAAAGAGTTGAGAGGGTTACGGCCAAAACTGGATGCACTCCGTGTACAAATTGGACAATCTCTTTCGAAGTATGAGGATTTCGGACGAAAACTCATCTATTACAAAGGGATTTCAATTTTAATAACTTATTTTAACTCCATACTTTTTGTGTGTTCAATATGCACCATTAAAAGGCACATCATCAATTTTCAAGCATTTCTGAATTCATTTGATATTTTTCATGCATTTAATGATTTATTTTGAGCTAAATGACCCTAAATTTGAAAAGCAGTACAAATGAACTCTGAAAAGGTTGTAACTTGGCATGACATCATAATTTCACCCACATAGCAACTTGTAAAGAGTTGAGAGGGTTACGGAAAAAACTGGATGCACTCCGTGTACAAATTGGATAATCTCATTCGAAGTATGAGGGTTTCGGACGAAAACTCATCTATTACAAAGGGATTTCAATTTTTAATAACTTATTTTAACTCCATACTTTTTGTGTGTTCAATATGCACCATTCAAAGGCACATCATCAATTTTCAACCATTTATGACTTCATTTGATATTTTTCATGCATTTAATGATTTATTTTGAGCTAAATGACCCTAAATTTGAAAAGCAGTACAAATGAACTCTGAAATGGTTGTACCTTGGCATGACATCATTATTTCGCCCACATAGCAACTTGTAAAGAGTTGAGAGGGTTACGGCAAAAACTGGATGCACTTCGTGTACAAATTGGACAATCTCTTTCGAAGTATGAGGGTTTCGGACGAAAACTCATCTATTACAAAGGGATTTCATTTTTAATAACTTATTTTAACTCCATACTTTTTGTGTGTGCAATATGCACCATTCAAAGGCACATCATCAATTTTCAACCATTTCGGACTTCATTTGATATTTTGCATGCATTTAATGATTTATTTTGAGCTAAATGACCCTGAATTTGAAAATCAGTACAAATGAACTCTGAAAAGGTTGTAAATTGGCATGACATCATAATTTCACCCACATAGCAACTTCTAAAGAGTTGAGAGGGTTACGGCAAAAACTGAATGCACTTCGTGTACAAATTGGACAATCTCTTTCGAAGTATGAGGGTTTCGGACGAAAACTCATCTATTACAAAGGGATTTCATTTTTAATAACTTATTTCAACTCCATACTTTTTGTGTCTTCAATATGCACCATTCAAAGGCACATCATCAATTTTCAACCATTTCTGACTTCATTTGATATTTTTCATGCATTTAATGATTTATTTTGACCTAAATGACGCTGAATTTGAAAAGCAGTACAAATGAACTCTGAAAAGGTTGTAACTTGGCATGCCATCATTATTTCACCCACATGGCAACTTGTAAAGAGTTGAGAGGGTTACGGCAAAAACTAGATGCACTTCGTGTACAAATTGGACAATCTCTTTCGAAGTATGAGGATTTCGGACGAAAACTCATCTATTACAAAGGGATTTCAATTTTAATAACTTATTTTAACTCCATATTTTCGTGTGTTCAATATGCACCATTCAAAGGCACATCATAAATTTTCAACCATTTCTGACTTTATTTGATATTTTTCATGCATTTAATGATTTATTTTGAGCTAAACGACCCTAAATTGGAAAAGCAGTACAAATGAACTCTGAAAAGGTTGTAACTTGGCATGCCATCATTATTTCACCCACATAGCAACTTGTAAAGAGTTGAGAGGGTTACGGCAAAAACTGGATGCACTTCGTGTACAAATTGGACAATCTCTTTCGAAGTATGAGGGTTTCGGACGAAAACTCATCTGTTACAAAGGGATTTCAATTTTAATAACTTATTTTAACTCCATACGTTTTGTGTCTTCAATATGCACCATTCAAAGGCACATCATCAATTTTGAACCATTTCTGACTTCATTTGATATTTTTCATGCATTTAATGATTTATTTTGAGCTAAATGACCCTGAATTTGAAAAGCAGTACAAATGAACTCTGAAAAGGTTGTAACTTGGCATGACATCATAATTTCACCCACATAGCAACTCGTAAAGAGTTGAGAGGGTTACGGCAAAAACTGGATGCACTTCGTGTACAAATTGGACAATCTGTTTCGAAGTATGAGGGTTTCGGACAAAAACTCATCTACTACAAAGGGATTTCATTTTTAATAACTTATTTTAACTCCATACTTTTTGTGTGTTCAATATGCACCATTCAAAGGCACATCATCAATTTCCAACCATTTCTGACTTCATTTGATATTTTTCATGCATCTAATGATTTATTTTGAGCTAAATGACCCTAAATTTGAAAAGCAGTACAAATGAAGTCTGAAAAGGTTGTAACTTGGCATGCCATCATTATTTCACCCACATAGGAACTTATAAAGAGATGAAAGCGTTATGGCAAAAACAGGATGCACTTCGTGTAGAAATTGGACAATCTCTTTCGAAGTATGAGGGTTTCGGACGAAAACTCATCTATTACAAAGGGATTCCATTTTTAATAACTTATTTTAACTCCATACTTTTTGTGTGTTCAATATGCACCATTCAAAGGCACATCATCAATTTTCAACCATTTCTGACTTCGTTTGATATTTTTCACGCATTTAATGATTTATTTTGAGCTAAATGACCCTAAATTTGAAAAGCAGTACAAATGAACTCTGAAATGGTTGTACCTTGGCATGACATCATTATTTCGCCCACATAGCAACTTGTAAAGAGTTGAGAGGGTTACGGCAAAAACTGGATGCACTTCGTGTACAAATTGGACAATCTCTTTCGAAGTATGAGGGTTTCGGACGAAAACTCATCTATTACAAAGAGATTTCATTTTTAATAACTTATTTTCACTCCATAATTTTTGTGTGTTCAATATGCACCATTCAAAGGCACATCATCAATTTTCAACCATTTCTGACTTCATTTGATATTTTCATGCATTTAATGATTTATTTTGAGCTAAATGACCCTGAATTTGGAAAGCAGTACAAATGAACTCTGAAAAGGTTGTAAATTGGCATGACATCATAATTTCACTCACATAGCAACTTCTAAAGATTTGAGAGCGTTACGGCAAAAACTGAATGCACTGCGTGTACAAGTTGGACAATCTCTTTCGAAGTATGAGGGTTTCGGACGAAAAGTCATCTACTACAAAGGGATTTCATTTTTAATAACTTATTTTATCTCCATACTTTTTGTGTGTTCAATATGCACCATTCAAAGGCACATCATCAATTTTCAACCATTTCTGACTTCATTTGATATTTTTCATTCATCTAATGATTTATTTTGAGCTAAATGACCCTGAATTTGAAAAGCAGTACAAATGAACTCTGAAAAGGTTGTAACTTGGCATGCCATCATTATTTCACCCACATAGCAACTTGTAAAGAGTTGAGAGCGTTATGGCAAAAACTGGATGCAATTCATGTAGAAATTGGACAATCTCTTTCGAAGTATGACGGTTTCGGACGAAAACTCATCTATTACAAAGGGATTTCATTTTTAATAACTTATTTTAACTCCATACTTTTTGTGTGTTCAATATGGACCATTCAAAGGCACATCATCAATTTTCAAACATTTCTGACTTCATTTGATATTTTTCATGCTTTTAATGATTTATTTTGAGCTAAATGATCCTAAATTCGAAACGCAGTACAAATGAACTCTGAAAAGGTTGTAACTTGGCATGACATCATAATTTCACCCACATAGAAACTTGTAAAGAGTTGAGAGGGTTACGGAAAAAACTGGATGCACTCCGTGTACAAATTGGACAATCTCTTTCGAAGTGTGAGGGTTTCGGACGAAAACTCATCTATTACAAAGGGATTTCAATTTTAATAACTTAATTTAAGTCCATACTTTTTGTGTGTTCAAGATGCACCATTAAAAGGCACATCATCAATTTTGAACCATTTCTGACTTCATTTGATATTTTTCATGCATTTAATGATTTATTTTGAGCTAAATGACCCTGAATTTGAAAAGCAGTACAAATGAACTCTGAAAAGGTTGTAACTTGGTATGACATCATAATTTCACCCACATAGCAACTTGTAAAGAGTTTAGAGGGTTACGACAAAAACTGGATGCACTTCGTGTACAAATTGGACAATCTCTTTCGAAGTATGAGGGTTTCGGACGAAAACTCATCTATTACAAAGGGATTTCATTTTAATAAGTTATTTTAACTCCATACTTTTTGTGTGTTCAATATGCACCATTAAAAGGCACATCATCAATTTTCAACAATTTCTGACTTCATTTGATATTTTTCATGCATTTAATGATTTATTTTGACCTAAATGACCCTAAATTTGAAAAGCAGTACAAATGAACTCTGAAAAGGTTATAACTTGGCATGACATCATAATTTCGCCCACATAGCAACTTCTATAGAGTTGAGAGGGTTACGGCAAAAACTGGATGCACTTCGTGTACAAATTGGACAATCTCTTTCGAAGTATGAGGGTTTCGGACGAAAACTCATCTATTACAAAGAGATTTCATTTTTAATAACTTATTTCAACTCCATACTTTTTGTGTGTTCAATACGCACCATTCAAAGGCACATCATCAATTTTCAACCATTTCTGACTTCATTTGATATTTTTCATGCATTTAACGATTTATTTTGAGCTAAATGACCCTGAATTTGAAAAGCAGTACAAATGAACTCTAAAAAGGTTGTAACTTGGCATGACATCATTATTTCACCCACATAGCAACTTGTAAAGAGTTGAGAGGGTTACGGCAAAAACTGGATGCACTTCGTGTACAAATTGGACAATCTCTTTCGAAGTATGAGGGTTTCGGATGAAAATTCATCTATTACAAAGAGATATCAATTTTAATAACTTATTTTAACTCCATACTTTTTGTGTGTTCAATATGCACCATTCAAAGGCACATCATCAATTTTCAACCATTTCTGACTTCATTTGATATTTTTCATGCATTTAATGATTTATTTTGAGCTAAATGACCCTAAATTTGAAAAGCAGTACAACTGAACTCTGAAATGGTTGTACCTTGGCATGACATCATCATTTCGCCCACATAGAAACTTGTAAAGAGTTGAGAGGGTTACCGCAAAAACTGGATGCACTTCGTGTACAAATTGGACAATCTCTTTTGAAGTATGAGGGTTTCAGACAAAAACTCATCTATTACAAAGGGATTGCATTTTGAATAACTTATTTCAACTCCATACTTTTTGTGTCTTTAATACGCACCATTCAAAGGCATATCATCAATTTTTAACCATTTCTCACTTCATTTGATATTATTCATGCATTTAATGATTTATTTTGAGCTAAATGACCCTGAATTTGAAAAGCAGTACAAATGAACTCTGAAAAGGTTGTAACTTGGCATGACATCATAATTTCACCCACATAGCAACTTCTATAGAGTTGAGAGGGTTACGGCAAAAACTGCATGCACTTCGTGTACAAATTGGACAATCCCTTTCGAAGTATGAGGGTTTCGGACGAAAACTCATCTACTACAAAGGGATTTCATTTTGAATAACTTATTTCAACTCCATACTTTTTGTGTCTTCAATACGCACCATTCAAAGGCACATCATCAATTTTCAACCATTTCTCACTTCATTTGATATTTTTCATGCATTTAATGATTTATTTTGAGCTAAATGACCCTGAATTTGAAAAGCAGTACAAATGAACTCTAAAAAGGTTGTAACTTGGCATGACATCATTATTTCACCCACATAGCAACTTGTAAAGAGTTGAGAGGGTTACGGCAAAAACTGGATGCACTTCGTGTACAAATTGGACAATCTCTTTCGAAGTATGAGGGTTTCGGACGAAAACTCATCTATTACAAAGGGATTTCATTTTTAATAACTTATTTCAACTCAATACTTTTTGTGTGTTCAATACGCACCATTCAAAGGCACATCATCAATTTTCAACCATTTCTCACTTCATTTGATATTTTTCATGCATTTAACGATTTATTTTGAGCTAAATGACCCTGAATTTGAAAAGCAGTACAAATGAACTCTAAAAAGGTTGTAACTTGGTATGACATCATTATTTCACCCACATAGCAACTTGTAAAGAGTTGAGAGGGTTACGGCAAAAACTGGATGCACTTCGTGTACAAATTGGACAATCTCTTTCGAAGTATGAGGGTTTCGGACGAAAACTCATCTATTACAAAGGGATTTCATTTTTAATAACTTATTTCAACTCAATACTTTTTGTGTGTTCAATACGCACCATTCAAAGGCACATCATCAATTTTCAACCATTTCTCACTTCATTTGATATTTTTCATGCATTTAATGATTTATTTTGAGCTAAATGACCCTGAATTTGAAAAGCAGTACAAATGAACACTAAAAAGGTTGTAACTTGGTATGACATCATTATTTCACCCACATAGCAACTTGTAAAGAGTTGAGAGGGTTACGGCAAAAACTGGATGCACTTCGTGTACAAATTGGACAATCTCTTTCGAAGTATGAGGGTTTCGGACAAAAACTCATCTATTACAAAGGGATTTCATTTTTAATAACTTATTTCAACTCAATAATTTTTGTGTGTTCAATACGCACCATTCAAAGGCACATCATCAATTTTCAACCATTTCTCACTTCATTTGATATTTTTCATGCATTTAATGATTTATTTTGAGCTAAATGACCCTAAATTTGAAAAGCAGTACAAATGAACTCTGAAATGGTTGTACCTTGGCATGACATCATCATTTCGCCCACATAGCAACTTGTAAAGAGTTGAGAGGGTTACCGCAAAAACTGGATGCACTTCGGGTACAAATTGGACAATCTCTTTTGAAGTATGAGGGTTTCGGACAAAAACTCATCTATTACAAAGGGATTTCATTTTTAATAACTTATTTTAACTCCATACTTTTTGTGTGTTCAATACGCACCATTCAAAGGCATATTATCAATTTTCAACCATTTCTGACTTCATTTGATATTTCTCATGCATTTTATGATTTATTTTGAGCTAAATGACCCTGAATTTGAAAAGCAGTACAAATGAACTCTGAAAAGGTTGTAAATTGGCATGACATCATAATTTCACCCACATAGAAACTTCTATAGAGTTGAGAGGGTTACGACAAAAACTGGATGCACTTCGTGTACAAATTGGACAATCTCTTTCGAAGTATGAGGGTTTCGGACGAAAAGTCATCTATTACAAAGGGATTTCATTTTGAATAACTTATTTCAACTCCATACTTTTTGTGTCTTCAATACGCACCATTCAAAGGCACATCATCAATTTTCAACCATTTCTCACTTCATATGATATTTTTCATGCATTTAATGATTTATTTTGAGATAAATGACCCTGAATTAGAAAAGCAGTACAAATAAACTCTGAAAAGGTTGTAACTTGGCATGACATCATAATTTCACCCACATAGCAACTTCTATAGAGTTGAGAGGGTTACGGCAAAAACTGGATGCACTTCGTGTACAAATTGGACAATCTCTTTCGAAGTATGAGGGTTTCTTACGAAAACTCATCTATTACAAAGTGATTTCATTTTTAATAACTTATTTCAACTCCATACTTTTTGTGTGTTCAATACGCACCATTCAAAGGCACATCATAAATTTTCAACTATTTCTGACTTCATTTGATATTTCTCATGCATTTAATGATTTATTTTGAGCTAAATGACCCTGAATTTGAAAAGCAGTACAAATGAACTCTGAAAAGGTTGTAACTTGGCATGACATCATAATTTCACCCACATAGCAACTTCTATAGAGTTGAGAGGGTTACGGCAAAAACTGGATGCACTTCGTGTACAAATTGGACAATCTCTTTCGAAGTATGAGGGTTTCGGACGAAAACTCATCTATTACAAAGGGATTTCATTTTTAATAACTTATTTCAACTCCATACTTTTTGTGTCTTCAATACGCACCATTCAAAGGCACATCATCAATTTTCAACCATTTCTCACTTCATTTGATATTTTTCATGCATTTAATGATTTATTTTGAGCTAAATGACCCTAAATTTGAAAAGCAGTACAAATGAACTCTGAAATGGTTGTAACTTGGCATGACATCATCATTTCGCCCACATAGCAACTCGTAAAGAGTTGAGAGGGTTACCGCAAAAACTGGATGCACTTCGTGTACAAATTGGACAATCTCTTTCGAAGTATGAGGGTTTCAGATGAAAACTCATCTATTACAAAGAGATTTCAATTTTAATAACTTATTTTAACTCCATACTTTTTGTGTGTTCAATATGCACCATTCAAAGGCACATCATCAATTTTCAACCATTTCTGACTTCATTTGATATTTTTCATGCATTTAATGATTTATTTTGAGCTAAATGACCCTAAATTTGAAAAGCAGTACAACTGAACTCTGAAATGGTTGTACCTTGGCATGACATCATCATTTCGCCCACATAGAAACTTGTAAAGAGTTGAGAGGGTTACCGCAAAAACTGGATGCACTTCGTGTACAAATTGGACAATCTCTTTTGAAGTATGAGGGTTTCAGACAAAAACTCATCTATTACAAAGGGATTTCATTTTGAATAACTTATTTCAACTCCATACTTTTTGTGTCTTTAATACGCACCATTCAAAGGCACATCATCAATTTTTAACCATTTCTCACTTCATTTGATATTATTCATGCATTTAATGATTTATTTTGAGCTAAATAACCCTGAATTTGAAAAGCAGTACAAATGAACTCTGAAAAGGTTGTAACTTGGCATGACATCATAATTTCACCCACATAGCAACTTCTATAGAGTTGAGAGGGTTACGGCAAAAACTGCATGCACTTCGTGTACAAATTGGACAATCTCTTTCGAAGTATGAGGGTTTCGGACGAAAACTCATCTACTACAAAGGGATTTCATTTTGAATAACTTATTTCAACTCCATACTTTTTGTGTCTTCAATACGCACCATTCAAAGGCACATCATCAATTTTCAACCATTTCTCACTTCATTTGATATTTTTCATGCATTTAATGATTTATTTTGAGCTAAATGACCCTGAATTTGAAAAGCAGTACAAATGAACTCTAAAAAGGTTGTAACTTGGCATGACATCATTATTTCACCCACATAGCAACTTGTAAAGAGTTGAGAGGGTTACGGCAAAAACTGGATGCACTTCGTGTACAAATTGGACAATCTCTTTCGAAGTATGAGGGTTTCGGACGAAAACTCATCTATTA
This sequence comes from Hordeum marinum, assembly GCA_022496015.1. NCBI lineage: Eukaryota > Viridiplantae > Streptophyta > Magnoliopsida > Poales > Poaceae > Hordeum > Hordeum marinum. The sequence goes on from CM039677.1 coordinate 60,708,778, forward strand.
CAAAGGGATTTCATTTTTAATAACTTATTTCAACTCAATACTTTTTGTGTGTTCAATACGCACCATTCAAAGGCACATCATCAATTTTCAACCATTTCTCACTTCATTTGATATTTTTCATGCATTTAACGATTTATTTTGAGCTAAATGACCCTGAATTTGAAAAGCAGTACAAATGAACTCTAAAAAGGTTGTAACTTGGTATGACATCATTATTTCACCCACGTAGCAACTTGTAAAGAGTTGAGAGGGTTACGGCAAAAACTGGATGCACTTCGTGTACAAATTGGACAATCTCTTTCGAAGTATGAGGGTTTCGGACGAAAACTCATCTATTACAAAGGGATTTCATTTTTAATAACTTATTTCAACTCAATACTTTTTGTGTGTTCAATACGCACCATTCAAAGGCACATCATCAATTTTCAACCATTTCTCACTTCATTTGATATTTTTCATGCATTTAATGATTTATTTTGAGCTAAACGACCCTGAATTTGAAAAGCAGTACAAATGAACACTAAAAAGGTTGTAACTTGGTATGACATCATTATTTCACCCACATAGCAACTTGTAAAGAGTTGAGAGGGTTACGGCAAAAACTGGATGCACTTCGTGTACAAATTGGACAATCTCTTTCGAAGTATGAGGGTTTCGGACAAAAACTCATCTATTACAAAGGGATTTCATTTTTAATAACTTATTTCAACTCAATAATTTTTGTGTGTTCAATACGCACCATTCAAAGGCACATCATCAATTTTCAACCATTTCTCACTTTTCATTTGATATTTTTCATGCATTTAATGATTTATTTTGAGCTAAATGACCCTAAATTTGAAAAGCAGTACAAATGAACTCTGAAAAGGTTGTAACTTGGCATGACATCATAATTTCACCCACATAGCAACTTCTATAGAGTTGAGAGGGTTACGGCAAAAACTGGATGCACTTCGTGTACAAATTGGACAATCTCTTTCGAAGTATGAGGGTTTCTTACGAAAACTCATATATTACAAAGTGATTTCATTTTTAATAACTTATTTCAACTCCATACTTTTTGTGTGTTCAATACGCACCATTCAAAGGCACATCATAAATTTTCAACTATTTCTGACTTCATTTGATATTTCTCATGCATTTAATGATTTATTTTGAGCTAAATGACCCTGAATTTGAAAAGCAGTACAAATGAACTCTGAAAAGGTTGTAACTTGGCATGACATCATAATTTCACCCACATAGCAACTTCTATAGAGTTGAGAGGGTTACGGCAAAAACTGGATGCACTTCGTGTACAAATTGGACAATCTCTTTCGAAGTATGAGGGTTTCGGACGAAAACTCATCTATTACAAAGGGATTTCATTTTTAATAACTTATTTCAACTCCATACTTTTTGTGTCTTCAATACGCACCATTCAAAGGCACATCATCAATTTTCAACCATTTCTCACTTCATTTGATATTTTTCATGCATTTAATGATTTATTTTGAGCTAAATGACCCTAAATTTGAAAAGCAGTACAAATGAACTCTGAAATGGTTGTAACTTGGCATGACATCATCATTTCGCCCACATAGCAACTCGTAAAGAGTTGAGAGGGTTACCGCAAAAACTGGATGCACTTCGTGTACAAATTGGACAATCTCTTTCGAAGTATGAGGGTTTCGGACGAAAACTCATCTATTACAAAGGGATTTCATTTTTAATAACTTATTTCAACTCCATACTTTTTGTGTTTTCAATATGCACCATTCAAAGGCACATCATCAATTTTCAACCATTTCTCACTTCATTTGATATTTTTCATGCATTTAATGATTTATTTTGAGCTAAATGACCCTGAATTGGAAAAGCAGTACAAATGAACTCTAAAAAGGTTGTAACTTGGCATGACATCATTATTTCACCCACATAGCAACTTGTAAAGAGTTGAGAGGGTTACGGCAAAAACTGGATGCACTTCGTGTACAAATTGGACAATCTCTTTCGAAATATGAGGGTTTCGGATCAAAACTCATCTATTACAAAGGGATTTCAATTTTAATAACTTATTTTAACTCCATACTTTTTGTGTGTTCAATATGCACCATTCAAAGGCACATCATCAATTTTCAACCATTTCTGACTTCATTTGATATTTTTCATGCATTTAATGATTTATTTTGAGATAAATGACCCTGAATTTGAAAAGCAGTACAAATGAACTCTGAAAAGGTTGTAACTTGGCATGACATCATAATTTCACCCACATAGCAACTTCTATAGAGTTGAGAGGGTTATGGCAAAAACTGGATGCACTTCGTGTACAAATTGGACAATCTCTTTCGAAGTATGAGGGTTTCGGACGAAAACTCATCTACTACAAAGGGATTTCATTTTGAATAACTTATTTCAACTCCATACTTTTTGTGTCTTCAATACGCACCATTCAAAGGCACATCATCAATTTTCAACCATTTCTCACTTCATTTTATATTTTTCATGCATTTAATGATTTATTTTGAGCTAAATGACCCTGAATTTGAAAAGCAGTACAAATGAACTCTAAAAAGGTTGTAACTTGGCATGACATCATAATTTCACCCACATAGCAACTTGTATAGAGTTGAGAGGGTTACGACAAAAACTGGATGCACTTCGTGTACAAATTGGACAATCACTTTCGAAGTATGAGGGTTTCGGACAAAAACTCATCTATTACAAAGGGATTTCATTTTGAATAACTTATTTCAACTCCATACTTTTTGTGTCTTCAATACGCACCATTCAAAGGCACATCATCAATTTTCAACCATTTCTCACTTCATTTGATATTTTTCATGCATTTAATGATTTATTTTGAGCTTAATGACCCTGAATTTGAAAAGCAGTACAAGTGAACTCTAAAAATGTTGTAACTTGGCATGACATCATTATTTCACCCACATAGCAACTGTTAAAGAGTTGAGAGGATTACGGCAAAAACTGGATGCACTTCGTGTACAAATTGGACAATCTCTTTCGAAGTATGAGGGTTTCGGTCGAAAACTCATCTATTACAAAGGGATTTCATTTTTAATAACTTATTTCAACTCCATAGTTTTTGTGTGTTCAATACACACCATTCAAAGGCACATCATCAATTTTCAACCATTTCTCACTTCATTTGATATTTTTCATGCATTTAATGATTTATTTTGAGCTAAATGACCCTGAATTTGAAAAGCAGTACAAATGAACTCTAAAAAGGTTGTCAGTTGGCATGACATCATTATTTCACCCACATAGCAACTTGTAAAGAGTTAGAGGGTTACGACAAAAACTGGATGCACTTCGTGTACAAATTGGACAATCTCTTTCGAAGTATGAGGGTTTCGGATGAAAACTCATCTATTACAAAGGGATTTCAATTTTAATAACTTATTTTAACTCCATACTTTTTGTGTCTTCAATATGCACCATTCAAAGGCACATCATCAATTTTGAACCATTTCTGACTTCATTTGATATTTTTCATGCATTTAATGATTTATTTTGAGCTAAATGACCCTAAATTTGAAAAGCAGTACAAATGAACTCTGAAATGTGTGTACCTTGGCATGACATCATCATTTCGCCCGCATAGCAACTTGTAAAGAGTTGAGAGGGTTACCGCAAAAACTGGACGCACTTCGCGTACAAATTGGACAATCTCTTTCGAAGTATGAGAGTTTCAAACAAAAACTCATCTATTACGAAGGGATTTCATTTTTAATAACTTATTTTAACTCCACACTTTTTGTGTGTTCAATATGCACCATTCAAAGGCACATCATCAATTTTCAACCATTTGTGACTTCATTTGATATTTCTCATGCATTTAATGATTTATTTTGAGCTAAATGACCCTGAATTTGAAAAGCAGTACAAATGAACACTGAAAAGTTTGTAAATTGGCATGACATCATAATTTCACCCACATAGCAACTTCTATAGAGTTGAGAGGGTTACGACAAAAACTGGATGCACTTCGTGTACAAATTGGACAATCTCTTTCGAAGTATGAGGGTTTCGGATGAAAACTCATCTATTACAAAGGGATTTCAATTTTAATAACTTATTTTAACTCCATACTTTTTGTGTCTTCAATATGCACCATTCAAAGGCACATCATCAATTTTGAACCATTTCTGACTTCATTTGATATTTTTCATGCATTTAATGATTTATTTTGAGCTAAATGACCCTAAATTTGAAAAGCAGTACAAATGAACTCTGAAATGTGTGTACCTTGGCATGACATCATCATTTCGCCCGCATAGCAACTTGTAAAGAGTTGAGAGGGTTACCGCAAAAACTGGACGCACTTCGCGTACAAATTGGACAATCTCTTTCGAAATATGAGAGTTTCAAACAAAAACTCATCTATTACGAAGGGATTTCATTTTGAATAACTTATTTTAACTCCACACTTTTTGTGTGTTCAATATGCACCATTCAAAGGCACATCATCAATTTTCAACCATTTGTGACTTCATTTGATATTTCTCATGCATTTAATGATTTATTTTGAGCTAAATGACCCTGAATTTGAAAAGCAGTACAAATGAACACTGAAAAGTTTGTAAATTGGCATGACATCATAATTTCACCCACATAGCAACTTCTATAGAGTTGAGAGGGTTACGACAAAAACTGGATGCACTTCGTGTACAAATTGGACAATCACTTTCGAAGTATGAGGGTTTCGGACAAAAACTCATCTATTACAAAGGGATTTCATTTTGAATAACTTATTTCAACTCCATACTTTTTGTGTCTTCAATACGCACCATTCAAAGGCAAATCATCAATTTTCAACCATTTCCCACTTCATTTGATATTTTTCATGCATTTAATGATTTATTTTGAGCTTAATGACCCTGAATTTGAAAAGCAGTACAAATGAACTCTAAAAATGTTGTAACTTGGCATGACATCATTATTTCACCCACATAGCAACTATTAAAGAGTTGAGAGGATTACGGCAAAAACTGGATGCACTTCGTGTACAAATTGGACAATCTCTTTCGGAGTATGAGGGTTTCGGACGAAAACTCATCTATTACAAAGGGATTTCATTTTTAATAACTTATTTCAACTCCATAGTTTTTGTGTGTTCAATACACACCATTCAAAGGCACATCATCAATTTTCAACCATTTCTCACTTCATTTGATATTTTTCATGCATTTAATGATTTATTTTGAGCTAAATGACCCTGAATTTGAAAAGCAGTACAAATGAACTCTAAAAAGGTTGTCAGTTGGCATGACATCATTATTTCACCCACATAGCAACTTGTAAAGAGTTAGAGGGTTACGACAAAAACTGGATGCACTTCGTGTACAAATTGGAAAATCTCTTTCGAAGTATGAGGGTTTCGGATGAAAACTCATCTATTACAAAGGGATTTCAATTTTAATAACTTATTTTAAGTCCATACTTCTTGTGTCTTCAATATGCACCATTCAAAGGCACATCATCAATTTTGAACCATTTCTGACTTCATTTGATATTTTTCATGCATTTAATGATTTATTCTGAGCTAAATGACCCTAAATTTGAAAAGCAGTACAAATGAACTCTGAAATGTTTGTACCTTGGCATGACATCATCATTTCGCCCGCATAGCAACTTGTGAAGAGTTGAGAGGGTTACCGCAAAAACTGGACGCACTTCGCGTACAAATTGGACAATCTCTTTCGAAGTATGAGAGTTTCAGACAAAAACTCATCTATTACGAAGGGATTTCATTTTTAATAACTTATTTTAACTCCACACTTTTTGTGTGTTCAATATGCACCATTCAAAGGCACATCATCAATTTTCAACCATTTGTGACTTCATTTGATATTTCTCATGCATTTAATGATTTATTTTGAGCTAAATGACCCTGAATTTGAAAAGCAGTACAAATGAACTCTGAAAAGTTTGTAAATTGGCATGACATCATAATTTCACCCACATAGCAACTTCTATAGAGTTGAGAGGGTTACGGCAAAAACTGGATGCACTTCGTGTACAAAATTGGACAATCTCTTTCGAAGTATGAGGGTTTCGGACGAAAACTCATCTATTACAAAGGGTTTTCATTTTGAATAACTTATTTCAACTCCATAATTTTTGTGTCTTCAATACGCACCATTCAAAGGCACATCATCAATTTTCAACCATTTCTCACTTCATTTGATATTTTTCATGCATTTAATGATTTATTTTGAGCTAAATGACCATGAATTTGAAAAGCAGTACAAATGAACTCTGAAAAGGTTGTAACTTGGCATGACATCATAATTTCACCCACATAGCAACTTGTAAAGAGTTGAGAGGGTTACGGCAAAAACTGGATGCACTTCGTGTACAAATTGGACAATCTCTTTCGAAGTTTGAGGGTTTCGGACGAAAAGTCATCTATTACAAAGGGATTTCAATTTTAATAACTTATTTTAACTCCATACTTTTTGTGTGTTCAATATGCACCATTCAAAGGCACATCATCAATTTTCAACCATTTCTGACTTCATTTGATATTTCTCATGCATTTAACGATTTATTTTGAGCTAAATGACCCTGAATTTGAAAAGCAGTACAAATGAAATCTGAAAAGGTTGTAAATTGGCATGACATCATAATTTCACCCACATAGCAACTTCTATAGAGTTGAGAGGGTTATGGCAAAAACTGGATGCACTTCGTGCACAAATTGGACAATCTCTTTCGAAGTATGAGGGTTTCGGACGAAAAGTCATCTATTACAAAGGGATTTCATTTTGAATAACTTATTTCAACTCCATACTTTTTGTGTCTTCAATACGCACCATTCAAAGGCAGATCATCAATTTTCAACCATTTCTCACTTCATTTGATATTTTTCATGCATTTAATGATTTATTTGGAGCTAAATGACCCTGAATTTGAAAAGCAGTACAAATGAACTCTGAAAAGGTTGTAACTTGGTATGACATCGTAATTTCACCCACATAGCAACTTGTAAAGAGTTTAGAGGGTTACGGCAAAAACTGGATGCACTTCGTGTACAAATTGGACAATCTTTTTCGAAGTATGAGGGTTTCGGACGAAAACTCATCTATTACAAAGGGATTTCAATTTTAATAACTTATTTTAACTCCATACTTTTTGTGTGTTCAATATGCACCACTCAAAGGCACATCATCAATTTTCAACCATTTCTGACTTCATTTGATATTTTTCAAGCATTTAATGATTTATTTTGAGCTAAATGACCCTAAATTTGAAAAGCAGTACAAATGAACTCTGAAATGGTTGTACCTTGGCATGACATCATCATTTCGCCCACATAGCAACTTGTAAAGAGTTGAGCGGGTTACGGCAAAAACTGGAAGCACTTCGTGTACAAATTGGACAATCTCTTTCGAAGTATGAGGGTTTCGGACAAAAACTCATCTATTACAAAGGGATTTCATTTTTAATAACTTATTTTAACTCCATACTTTGTGTGTCTTCAATATATACCATTCAAAGGCACATCATCAATTTTCAACCATTTCTGACTTCATTTGATATTTTTCATGCATTTAATGATTTATTTTGAGCTAAATGACCCTGAATTTGAAAAGCAGTACAAATGAACTCTGAAAAGGTTATAAATTGGCATGACATCATAATTTCACCCACATAGCAACTTCTAAAGAGTTGCGAGGGTTACGGCAAAAACTGAATGCACTTCGTGTACAAATTGGACAATCTCTTTCGAAGTATGAGGGTTTCGGACGAAAACTCATCTACTACAAAGGGATTTCATTTTTAATAACTTATTTTAACTCCATACTTTTGTGTGTGTTCAATATGCACCATTCAAAGGCACATCATCAATTTTCAACCATTTCTGACTTCATTTGATATTTTTCATGCATTCGATGATTTATTTTGAGCTAAATAACCCTGAATTCGAAAAGCAGTACAAATGAACTCTGAAAAGTTTGTAACTTGGAATGACATCATTATTTCACCCACATAGGAACTTCTAAAGTGTTGAGAGGGTTACGAAAAAACTGGATGCACTTCGTGTACAAATTGGACAATCTCTTTCGACGTATGAGGGTTTCGGACGAAAACTCATCTATTACAAAGGGATTTCATTTTGAATAACTTATTTCAACTCCATACTTTTTGTGTCTTCAATACGCACCATTCAAAGGCACATTATCAATTTACAACCATTTCTCACTTCATTTGATATTTTTCATGCATTTAATGATTTATTTTGAGCTAAATGACCATGAATTTGAAAAGCAGTACAAATGAACTCTGAAAAGGTTGTAACTTGGCATGACATCATAATTTCACCCACATAGCAACTTGTAAAGAGTTGAGAGGGTTACGGCAAAAACTGGATGCACTTCGTGTACAAATTGGACAATCTCTTTCGAAGTTTGAGGGTTTTGGACGAAAACTCATCTATTACAAAGGGATTTCAATTTTAATAACTTATTTTAACTCCATACTTTTTGTGTGTTCAATATGCACCATTCAAAGGCACATCATCAATTTTCAACCATTTCTGACTTCATTTGATATTTCTCATGCATTTAATGATTTATTTTGAGCTAAATGACCCTGAATTTGAAAAGCAGTACAAATGAACTCTGAAAAGGTTGTAAATTGGCATGACATCATAATTTCACCCACATAGCAACTTCTATAGAGTTGAGAGGGTTACGGCAAAAACTGGATGCACTTCGTGTACAAAATGGACAATCTCTTTCGAAGTATGAGGGTTTCGGATGAAAAGTCATCTATTACAAAGGGATTTCATTTTGAATAACTTATTTCAACTCCATACTTTTTGTGTCTTCAATACGCACCATTCAAAGGCAGATCATCAATTTTCAACCATTTCTCACTTCATTTGATATTTTTCATGCATTTAATGATTTATTTGGAGCTAAATGACCCTGAATTTAAAAGCAGTACAAATGAACTCTGAATAGGTTGTAACTTGGTATGACATCATAATTTCACCCACATAGCAACTTGTAAAGAGTTGAGAGGGTTACGGCAAAAACTGGATGCACTTTGTGTACAAATTGGACAATCTCTTTCGAAGTATGAGGGTTTCGGACGAAAACTCATCTATTACAAAGGGATTTCAATTTTAATAACTTATTTTAACTCCATACTTTTTGTGTGTTCAATATGCACCATTCAAAGGCACATCATCAATTTTCAACCATTTCTGACTTCATTTGATATTTTTCATGCATTTAATGATTTATTTTGAGCTAAATGACCCTAAATTTGAAAAGCAGTACAAATGAACTCTGAAATGGTTGTACCTTGGCATGACATCATCATTTCGCCCACATAGCAACTTGTAAAGAGTTGAGCGGGTTACGACAAAAACTGGAAGCACTTCGTGTACAAATTGGACAATCTCTTTCGTAGTATGAGGGTATCGGACAAAAACTCATCTATTACAAAGGGATTTCATTTTTAATAACTTATTTTAACTCCATACTTTTTGTGTCTTCAATATATACCATTCAAAGGCACATCATCAATTTTCAACCATTTCTGACTTCATTTGATATTTTTCATGCATTTAATGATTTATTTTGAGCTAAATGACCCTGAATTTGAAAAGCAGTACAAATGAACTCTAAAAAGGTTGTAAATTGGCATGACATCATAATTTCACCCACATAGCAACTTCTAAAGAGTTGAGAGGGTTATGGCAAAAACTGAATGCACTTCGTGTACAAATTGGACAATCTCTTTCGAAGTATGAGGGTTTCGGACGAAAACTCATCTACTACAAAGGGATTTCATTTTTAATAACTTATTTTAACTCCATACTTTTTGTGTGTTCAATATGCACCATTCAAAGGCACATCATCAATTTTCAACCATTTCTGACTTCATTTGATATTTTTCATGCATTCGATGATTTATTTTGAGCTAAATAACCCTGAATTTGAAAAGCAGTACAAATGAACTCTGAAAAGTCTGTAACTTGGAATGACATCATTATTTCACCCACATAGGAACTTCTAAAGTGTTGAGAGGGTTACGAAAAAACTGGATGCACTTCGTGTACAAATTGGACAATCTCTTTCGAAGTATGAGGGTTTCACACGAAAACTCATCTATTACAAAAGGATTTCATTTTTAATAACTTATTTTAACTCCATACTTTTTGTGTGTTCAATATGCACCATTCAAAGGCACATCATCAATTTTCAACCATTTCTGACTTCATTTGATATTAGCAAAAATAATTTTTTGTGTGAAACTTTAATAGCAAACTAAAATAACAAAATCTGTTTTTGATTTAAACAACCATTTAAAGTAACCTAAAAATTACCAAATTGAATATAATGTTAAAACAAAGTAATATTAAATAGCAGGAAAAATAGTAAGGAAATAACATAAAAAATAGCAAAAGTGAAAATAGATGCCATTATATATGAAATTCAACCTAAATTCAAAGTGTTAGTTAGGCACCTAACTAACACTTTGAATTTAGGTTGACTTTGAGTGGAAGGGCATCTATTTTCACTATGAGCGGAGCTCGACATGTCAAGCATATCGGGGCTTATAAACAGGTGCGGTCTCGCCTCGACTAGCGAGGTGGGACTAAACATTTGACACCTGCTGCGTGGAAGTCTTTAGTACCGGCTGGTGTCACCAGCCGGTACTAAAGGTTGCCCTTTAGTACCGGCTGGTGACACCAGCTTGTACTAAAGGTGCAAGCGGGGCCCATGTCTGACCAAAAGCCTGCCACGCCCCCTTTAGTACCGGCTCGTGAGACGAACCGGTACTAAAGGTCCCTCACGAGCCGGTACTAAATGTCGCCCTGCTCCTAGCCGTTGTAGTCGACACGAACCGGGACTAATACCGTCTTTAGTACCGGTTCGTGACCAAACCGGGACTAAAGCTCGGGACGAAAGGTCTGTTTTCTACTAGTGTGAAGAGAGTGAAATCAGCTTTCTTTTAGAGGACGAAATTTATAGTGGGTGATGGTATTTCTATGAGATTATGGGAGGATACGTGGTTAGGGGAGACACCTCTAGCGATCCAATATCCCTCTCTATATAATTTGTCCAACGTAGAGAGGTCTACGTTGCAACGGTATTACTATTTCACTAGTGGAAAAAGGCCCATTTGTCCCGGTTCCAGAGGCCCATCTGTCCTGGTTCTGGACTCGGGACTAAAGGGTCGAGACTAAAGTCCATGACCTTTAGTCCCGGTTCGCTTAAGAACCGGGACATATGGGGCTACATGTGGCCGCTCCGCCGAGCCCACGTAGGAGGGCCTTTGGTCCCAGTTGGTAACACCAACCGGGATGAAAGAGCGTCCATGTGTCAGCAGCTCAAGAGCTGTTTTTTTGAAAGAGGAGGGGTTTTGAGGGTTTTTGAGGGTTAATTTAGGGCTTTCATATACTTTGTTAGCTAGATAATAGAGAGAAGTGACCTCTCCTATCTCCATGCTTGGTCGCGACCCTACGTACTATACGTATAGAGAGAAGTCGCGACACGTTAGTTAGTAAGCAAATGAAGGAAACCATTAAGTACACAAGATCGTCATGAACATATACAGAGATAAGTGATCGACCTCCTCCTTCTCCGAGAGATTGGTCAACCAACAAGTTTTCGTATATCTATCCTATGTACAATCCCTAACATCTAATTTCAAGGTCCATATGGTATTCTCCAGCTTTATTGATGACGTGGTTAACAGAGAATCTCGCCAATTCCTCTTGAATTGCTCGTATGCGATCTTGTGGTAGGAGTTCATCCTGCATCCGCCACATCTAAATTGAAGATGAGGGTCAATACATGTATATGAATGAAACTCAACACAAATGATGGTAATAAAATAAATTTTTGAATATTTTTGCTCACGCACTTCATATTCTTTTTCAGTGTAGCCCCACTTATTAGGATTCGTCGCGTTGTAGATGAACTCGCAAACGTAGTATCCACAAAAACTAGTCCCTTGTTCTTGCAACAAGCACTATACGAGAAATAGAGGTCAATCAAACTGATAAGCAATCATGCTAAATGGTATATATTGATGAAACTAGCTAGAATCAATGGGAGACGGGCGGAACTAGGTAGTATATATTACCTACATTCGGGTGTCTAAATTGCAGCTCGGTAGGCAGTCCTAGAGTAATTTTGGTGAAATCTTTCCAAACCCTGCGAGACAAAGAAAATAATTACTTGATATATATCAGGAATTAACAAAGTTGCCGATATGGTGCGATAATGATTGATTGAACTTACCTCTGGAGCATTTCAATCAGGTTCGCATACAACTCAGGGTTATTTCGTCTCGAGTCTAAGACGGTTACTACTCCCCGCTCAAGCTTAATCTCTAGTAGAATAAAGTGGTGGCTACGCACACATGCATAGCTCATCAATTACATTACTGTACCCTCGAGTAATAAGGGAGAAACCGAATATGCCCAAGACAGTAACACTCACTTGAAGTTGTAAGGAAAGAGTATTTTGTCTTTATTTTGATTTTTAAGCATCGATTCTAGAAAGTTCTCGTTGGTTTGTTCGGGATAGTTTTGAACCGTCACTTCATGTATGATATTTGGGTTAATGAACCCAATGTCATACATTTTTGCTTTTCTGCATTCGACGATCTTCGATCTGCATAATATAGTGATGAGGATAATTATATATATACATGCAATGAAAGAGGTGAGCTATATATAGAGATTAATTATAGAAGTACTTACAGATAGTAGCAAGTCATGATTTTTATGTCGATGTCCTTTTGATTGTAGAACTGGAAAAGCTCGTCAAATTCAACATTAATCACCTCCTGGCCAAAGAAGTCGTGCTTCTCTTTAATACTCATCATCAAAAAATAAATCCCAGTCTCGCTGCAGGTTTTTATGTACCCATCATACAATTGTCTCATCATCGTTCCTAGAGGAGGACTTTCATCTTTGACGATAGGCTTCCGTACCAGCATTTGAAATCGTCCACCTCCAACGGCTCAAACAGTACATCATCGCTCATGTAATCAGCGGGATTGGTACCGGGCACCATCCCCGGATGATCAGCAGCGATATCAGTAGACACCTTCAGCGGGGGGCACGATTGGTTAGCCTGTTTGCTGAGCTGGGGAATTTTTTCCCACTTCTTCGTCTTGCTAACCTCTCATCATTGGAAGTAGTTCCCATTCGCACCGCATTTTGATATGCCTTTTTAGTAGCGTAGACATAGTCGGTATCCAGCGGAGGCGGTGGTGGTCGCTTCAGGGCCTCGATAGTGCGCTTCGCTGCCACCGGATCTATGGTCTGCTTCGGAGGTGGAGCTTTCTTTGCAAAATGGGCCCTCACTTGGTCTTGAGAGATCTTTGCAGTTTCCTCCGTGGTCCTCTCGTATGGCAACTTTTCCAATGGCTTGAGAGACTTAGGACCGTATTCGTATGGCCTCGCGCCAGTGGCTGTACTGCAAGTAGCTGGAGCGACGGCGTCTCTCTTCCGTCGTTGCTTACGAGGCAGAGGAGGAGGCGGAGTGCTCCGACGCGCCGGAGGAGGAGGCGACGGAGTAGGATCGGCGGTGGTTGTCTTCCACCATTGCTGAGGAGGCGAAGGAGGAGGCGGACTGCTCGAACGCATCAGAGGAGGCGTACTGCTTGAATGCACCGGAGGAGGCAGAGGAGGAGGCGAAGTGCCTTGATCATTGACGTCATGCACCTGACAATCCAAAGGAGGAGGCGGAGTGCCTTGATCCCTTGCCGGAGGAGGAGGAGGCGGAGTGCCTTGATCCCTTGCTGGAGGAGGAGGAGGCGGAGTGCCTTGATCCCTCCCCGGAGGAGCAGGAGGAGGAGGATGAGTGCCTTCATCACTCGCCGGAGGAGGAGGAGGAGGCAGAGGCATCCAGTTTGGAAGCTTGATGTGCTCCTTCCGCCATAGACATGTACTCCCCAGAGCAAATCTCAGCCGAGTCTCCCCTTCACCTGTGGGGTTGTCAAGCTGGAGCTCCTCAAATCCCGCCATTATTTCATCCACTTGCACAACAGCATAGTCATGTGGAATCTGACCGTGGTGAAAAGTTATGTCGGTTCGAGGAGGTGTAGCAAAGCCGTCAGCCACCTTGAAGGTGACGTTAACGCATTTCGTCATAAGCTCGCAATGTTGGCCATTTGTGATAGCATCCACGGGGTAGCTAGGAGCCATGAAGTCAGGCTGCTGAAGGAGCTCCGTGGAAGCCATGCTACTTATCCATTGAGATGGTGAGGTAGCTTCTGGGGTAGCTTCGTGCCCCTGAACAAGCTGTTGGTCGGGAGCTCGCTGGCTCATAACTTCTTCCTCTAGCCTTTGTACTCTTGCATTGAGGTCCTGCACAACGCTCAGCTCATGTTTCCTCTTCCTCTCCCGGCTTTTCAACCGCCTGTGCCGGGACACCCATGATTCCACGAAACGGAGCCTGGCATGCCTCGTGTTCGTCTAGGTGCTCAGGATTCCCAAGGGCCTCAGTCAGCTCGTCCTTCTCTCTGTTGGGAATGAACCTCCCTTCCAATGCTTCCTTGATAACTTGCTGAAGCTTCCTGACAGGTATTGCAAGTGGCTCGTCCGTCCAAACGCACTTCCCTGTTTCAGGGTCCAAAGTTCCCCCAACCCCGAAGAACCAAGTCCTTGAACGGTCTGGCCAGTTCACTGTCTCTCCTTCGACCCCTTTAGCTCGCAGATCATCCTCCCATTTGGCCCACAACGGTCGGGCTATGAGGTAGCCACCTGACCCTGTGCGATGGTGATACTGCTTCTTCTCAGCATTTTTCTTGTTTATCGCTGACATTTTCTTACTCTTTTCAGAAGTCTTGTAGGGCACGAACTCGTCCCATTGATCTTTTCTCCCCACATATCGGCCGATGAATACTGGAGTCTTCTCTTGGTCGACAAATTTAGCTTTCAACTCATTCTTCCACCTGCTGAAAAGATCTACCATCTTCTTAAGAGCACACGACCAGACCAGTGGCTCTATAACTGGATTACTCTCATCCTCCGCTCGCGGTAGGGTGAAATTTGCCTTCAGGTCCTTCCAAAGATCTTCTTTCTGTCTATCGATGACATAAGAAACTTGAGGGTCGTAGTTCTTAGCGTTCTTAGACGGCTCATTCCATTGCTGGATGCTAATCGGGATGTTGTCCCTGACAATAGCTCCACACTGAGCACAAAATGCATCCTTGGTCTTCTTCGGTTCAATCGGTTGGCCATCGTTCGCGATTAAGGTGATCGTGAACTTTTCTTCCTTGCCCAACCTTTTCTTCGGGCCTCGTCTCGTTACCGAAGTTTGGCTCGATCCGGAGGGCTATATAAAAGATGAAATAAGAGTTAATATATGTACATACCAAAACAATTAATGCATCAATTAGTCCGCACAGGCTTAATTAATATATATACCTCGTCGGACGACTTTGCAACAGGTCCCTCTGTTCGGTCACCGGAGCCGTCATCATGGTCTCCTTCTTCCTCTAGCTCTCGGTCACCGGAACTGTCATCATGGTCTCCTTTTTCCTCCAACATTCGATGACTGGAGCCGTCATCATCATGTCCTAGCTCTTCTATGTCAAAATTGAGTAACAACAAGAAATTACCACCGCCGCGGATTATGTCTCCCAACAACGCTTCTCCTTCAAAGTCTCGGTTCATGGTTGGATCCATGGTTGGATCCATGGTTGGATCCATGGTTGGATCCATGGTTTCTACAAATATTATAACATGGCAGTTAATATACAAACATGAGAGATGGATATATTAATTAGTGGCCTCGATGCTTCTACGGTTTGGGGTGGCCTCGACAACGCTTCTAGGGATTGGGTGGCCTCGACGCTTCTAGGGTTTGGGTGGCCTCGCCAACGCTTTTAGGGATTGGGTGGCCTCGGCAATGCTTGAAGGGTTTGGTCGGGCGAGAGGGGGTTGATAAAAGTTACCGGAGTTTTCTTCTAGTGGTTTGGGTGTCCTCGAGAGTTTGTCGGGTAGGGGCGAGAGGGCGTAGGAGATTGACAACGCTTTTCAGTCTCGGTTTAGGCGGAATCGAGAGTTTGTCGGGCAAGAGGGGGTTGATCGACATCCCCCCTCATGTCAAAATTACGGGGGTTTTCTATATGAACAAAAAAAGGCCGGCCGGACATATCATCACGCGGCGGCGATAACAAAACATGATGCACATAACTTTCATGAACACATACATACATATATGTACACATACATACATATACACACACATTGAACATGATTTTTTTAACTTGCATGAACATGATTTTTTTAACTTGCATGAACACATATATGAACACATACATATATACATACACACACATACATACATATATACACACATTGAACATGATTTTTTTAACTTGCATTAACATGATTTTTTTAACTTGCATGAACACATATATGAACACATACATATATATGAACACATACATACATATACACACACATACATATATGCTCACGTATAGGGGAGGGGGATGTGGCCGGAGCGGGGCAGATCAGTGGTCGGAGCTGGGCGGGGCGGCCGGCGCGGGCCTGCCGGAGTGGGGCGAGGCGGGGTGCCCGGCGCAGGGCGAGGTCGGGGCGGGGCGAGGTCGGGGCGTGGCGGCCGGCGCGGAGCAAGGTTGGGGACAGCGGTCAGCGACGGCGACGGCGACGGAGGGCGCACGTGATTTGGGCAGCGTGATGGCGTGGGTGGGGATCTGGCCTTTGGGGGAGTGAATGGGTCAAAAACTGCTAAGTGTTTGCTTATATACAGGGCGCATTGGTCCCGGTTCGTGGCATCAACCGGACCAATGCCCCCCTTTAGTCTCGGCTGGTGCCACCAACCGAGACCAAAGCCCTGTTTTGAGCAACCCAAAGGGCGGGAAACAGGGACCTTTGATCCCGGTTGGTGGCATCAACCGGGACTAAAGGGGTGTATTAGTCCTGGTTGGTGCCACCAACCGGGACCAATGGCCCCTTTTCGTCAGCCGATGGGGAAACAAGGACCTTTGGTCCCGGTTGGTGGCACCAATCGGGACTAAAGGGGGGCCTTTAGTCCCGGTTGCTGCCACCAACCGGGACCAAAGGCCTGGCACAACGGTATGAAATGTTTAGTCTCTCCTCGCTAGTCGAGGGGAGGCCGCACCTGCTTATAAGCCCCGATGCGCTTGACCTGTCAAGCTCCTCTCATATTGAAAATAGATGCCCTTATACATGAAATTCGACCTATTTAATATTACTTTGAATTTAGGTTGAATTTCAGTATAAATGCATCTATTTTCACTTTTGCTATTTTTTATGTTATTTCTTTGCTATTTTTCCTGCTATTTAATATTACTTTGTTTTAACATTATATTCAATTTGGTAATTTTTAGGTTATTTTAAATAGTTGTTTAAATCGAAAAAAGATATTGTCATTTTAGTTTGCTATTAAAGTTTTTAACAAAAAATTTCTTTATAAACACTCTTTTTGCTAATATTACTTTGTTTTAAAATTATATTCAATTTGGTAATTTTTAGGTTTTATATAATTTTAGTTTCAAAAATACTAGAGGTTTATAAAAGCTTTTAGAGTTTCTTTTTGCTATTAGAGTTTTATAAAAGCTTTTTAGTTGATTCTTTTTGCTATTGAAGAATATTATAGTTCATAAAATAATATTTCAATTGATTATTTTCAGTTCATTCTTTTTGCTATTAGGGTTTCATAATTTTTTTTAGTTGATTCTTTGTGCTATTAGTTCATTCTTTAAGCTAAATGACCCGGAAATTCAAAAGCACTACAAATGAACTCTGAAAAGGTTGAAAGTTGGGTTGGTATCATCATTTCACCCACATAGCATGTGCTAAAAAGTTGAGAGGGTTACGGCAAAAGCTGGATGCACTTCGTGTACAAAACGGACAGTCTCTTTCGAAGTATCAGGTTTCGGACGGAAACTCATCTGTTACAAAAGGCATTTCATTTTCTTCAACTTATTTGAACTCCAGGATTTTTGTGTGTTCAAAATGCACCATTCAAAGCCACAACATCAATTTTCAACCCTTTCTGACTTCATTTGCTATTTCTCATGCAGTTATTGAATTTTTTGAGCTAAATGACCCTAAAATTGAAAAGCACTACAAATGAACTCTGAAAATGTTGAAAGTTGGCATGGTATCATCATTTCACCCACCTAGCATTTGCTAAAAAGTTGAGAGGGTTACGGAAAAAGCTGGATGCACATCGTGTACAAAACGGACAACCTCTTTCGAAGTATCAGGGTTTCGAACGGAAACTCTTGTATTATAAAAGGCATTTCATTTTCTTGAACTTATTTGAACTCCAGGATTTTTGTGTGTTCAAAATGCACCATTAAAAGCCACATAATCAATTTTCAACCCTTTCTGACTTCATTTATTATTTTTCATGTAGTTATTAATTTTTTTGAGCTAAATGACCCTGAAATTGAAAAGCACTACAAATGAACTCTAAAAAGGTTGAAAGTTGGCATGGTATCATCATTTCACCCACATAGCATGTGCTAAAAAGTTGAGATGGTTACGGCAAAAGCTGGATGCACTACGTGTACAAAACTGACAATCTCTTTCGAAGTATCCGGGTTTCGGACGGAAACTCATCTGTCAAAAATGGCATTTCATTTTCTTGAACTTATTTGAACTCCAGGATTTTTGTGTGTTAAAAGTTCACAATTCAAACCCACATCATTAATTTTTCAACCCTTTGTGACTTCATTTGTTATTTTTCATACAGTTATTGATTTTTTTGAGCTAAATGACCCTGAAATTGAAAAGCACTACAAATGAATTTGAAAAGGTTGAAAGTTGGCATGGTATCATAATTTCACCCACATAGCATGTGCTAAAAAGTTGAGAGGGCTATGGCAAAAGCTGGATGCACTTCGTGTACAAAACGGACAGTCTCTTTCGAAGTATCAGGGTTTCAAACGGAAACTCATCTGTTACAAAAGGCATTTCATTTTCTTGAACTTATTTGAACTCCAGGCTTTTTGTTTGTTCAAAATGCACTATTCAAGGCCACATCATTAATTTTCAACCCTTTGTGACTTCATTTGTTATTTTTATGCAGTTATTGATTTTTTTGAGCTAAATGACCCTGAAATTGAAAAGCACTACAAATGAACTCTGAAAAGGTTGAAAGTTGGCATGGTATCATCATTTCATCCACATAGCATGTGCTAAAAAGTTGAGAGGGTTACGGCAAGAGCAGGATGCACTTCGTGTACAAAACGGACAGTCTCTTTCGAAGTATCAGGGTTTCAGACGGAAACTCATCTGTCACAAAAGGCATTTCATTTTCTTGAACTTATTTGAACTCCAGGCTTTTTGTGTGTTCGAAATGAACCATTCAAAGCCACATCACCAATTTTCAACCCTTTCTGACTTCATTTGTTATTTTTCATCCAGTTATTGATTTTTTGAGCTAAATGACCCTGAAATTGAAAAGCACTACAAATGAACTCTGAAAAGGTTGACATTTGGCATGGTATCATCATTTTACCCACGTGGCATGTGCTAAAAAGTTGAGAGGGTTACGGCAAAAGCTGGATGCACTTCATGTACAAAACAGACAGTCTGTTTCGAAGTATCAGGGTTTCGGACGGAAACTCATCTTTTACAAAAGGCATATCATTTTCTTGAACTTATTTGAACTCCAGGCTTCTTGTGTGTTCAAAATGCACCATTCAAAGTCACATCATCAATTTTCAGCCCTTTCTGACTTCATTTGTTATTTTTCATGCAGTTATTGATTTTTTAGCTAAATGACCCTGAAATTGAAAAGCATTACAAATGAACTCTGAAAGGGTTGAAAGTTGGCATGGTATCATCATTTCACCCACATAGCATGTGCTAAAATGTTGAGAGGGTTACGACAAAAGCTAGATGCACTTCGTGTACACAACGGACAATCTATTTCGAAGTATCAGGGTTTCAGACGGAAACTCATCTGTTGCAAAAGGCATTTCATTTCTTCATATGTAACTACAGTGATATTCTCTATCAAAGGCATCATCATAATAGTTGTTACCGTACATCCATTGCCGGTTCATATGTGTGCATTATATATAATTAAGTGTGTCAAAAACCATTACAGAACATCAGGAACACAAAAGTGACCAAATTAATAGAAGTTCATCATCACATTATAACCAAAGTAGATACATAGTTCTCGTTGACCAATATATAGCTCTCTAGAGCATCTAATTAAACCATACATTGAAACTATTTAAAACATTTCAATGCAACAACAATTGCGATCACAATCAGAACTAAGGTAACAATTGATCCAATGGCATAATGATACCAAGCCTCTTTATCGATGGCATATTTTCTAATCTTTCTAAGATTCAAGCGCATTGCAGCCATCTTGGTCCTGTGATCAACAATATCGGCAACATGCATCTCCAATCCCATCTTCTCATCTTCAGTTAACTTGTCGAACAGAATTGCATAGTCGGTATCCATTCCTGGTTCAACTACTTCTTATAGATAAAAACATCTACGTCAAGTTGGAGGCATAATTAATTGTCATAGACATTAGATGTGTGAAATAGTTAAAAAGATTATATACCACATCTGAATCATAGACTGGACGAGGGCCGACGTGGGCCGATACCATAACCATGGCACGATATAATAAAAAACAATAATAAAAGTAATAAAATCATACGAGTAAGTATATTTTCTTTAGAAAGAAGATAAGATCAAGAGGCTCACCATGTGCGGTCGATCAATGACAGTTTCAGGACGGGGATGGGACAGGACGGACCACCAAACCTAGACAAATCTTGACAAAAATGGAGTTTGGACAAGGAGCTTCGAGAGGAGAAAGCTTAAGTGTGGCTCGGGCATTTCATCGAGCACCTCATGTGCATAGGAGGTGAACTAGAGCACCACAAAGCTCTAACACCGATGTCCTGAAAAAACAGAGCACTCCACGGCTCTGCTAGCGGCGTGCAAGGGTTTATATAGGCAGATCATTGGTCCCGGTTCGTGACTGGAACCAGGACAATAGGTCTCCGTTTGGTCTCGGTTCCATCCATGAACCGGGACCAATGGTCGTGGGCCAGGAGCAAGGCGAATTGGTCCCGGTTCGTGCCTGGAACCGGAACCAAAGGGGCCAGACGAACCGGGACCAATGGCCCATGTGGCCCGGCCGGCCCCTAGGCTCACGAACCGGGACGGTTGCCACCTTTGGTCACGGTTTGTGAGCGAACCGGGATTAATGGGATTAGGAGGCCCGAACCAATGCCCTGTTTTCTACTAGTGTCTATTCCTCTAAATATTCAATTCAGACGAAACTTAGTAGGTAAACGTTGGGAAGATTGGCTCCATCTCATGAGAAGATTGATGGATGTTAACCTTTCTAACCAACCTGATCAATTGCACTGGAAACTAAACAATAATGGGGAGTTCTCGGTTAAGTCTATGTACTTGGACATGATTAACTCGGTAACTCCCTCGATCGGTGCATATCTGGAAGGTCAAAGTACCTTTAAAAATCAAAGTTTTTATGTGGTTTGTACACAAACAAGTCATTCTTACCAAGGACAATCTGGCAAAACGTAACTGGACTGGATCTTGAAGATGCAGTTTCTGTGATAATGATGAGTCTATCAAACACCTTTTTTTGAGTGCCCATTGGCAAAGATTTTATGGCGGTCGGTCCATATAGCATTTAACATCGCTCCTCCCACTAGCATTCACACGTTATTTGGGACATGGCTGAATGGAGTTGAAGTAGTAACAGTGAGACACATTCATGTAGGCGTTTGTGCATTACTATGGGCTATATGGAATTGCAGGGATGATTTGGTCTTTAAAAGAAAAACAAACTTTCATCTTTTGCAGGTTATCTTCAGAGCCACAACGCTAATCCGTATGTGGTCGCTACTCACTCCGACGGATGTCAGGGAGCGTTTGGTTACTGGGTCTATCTGATAAAAGACGGTAGCTCGGGGTATCTTCAATCGGTTTGGATGGCGATTATGTAATAGGATAGGAGTCTAGTTCCCTACCTTGTTTTGCCACCGGTTGTGGTTGGTCCGCCTCTTTTATTTTCAAAGCTCTTGATGAGCGCTTTTCTTTTATGTTGTTTACCTATGACTTGAAGACTTTGTTGGCGAAGTTGCTTATTAATAAAGTGGCCACATGCATCATTCTGATGCAGAGGCCGGGGAAATCCTCCTTTTTAAAAAAAAGTGAGCAAAAAATGTGTCATGGTGACTATGAATCATATGAAAGAGCTAACCAAGAGAGCAAACGACCCCTTCGACATGATGATTAAACATCGATCGACAGGCATGCTTGTGTGGCTTGCTAGCTTTCAATCTGCCGACCCTGAAACTCAGTATGAACTTGAATATAACAACTAATTAGGCACAATTCCGTGTTCTCAAGCATTGAATTTGAATCTGATATTAGTTAGTAATTTTTTTACTGATGCATGTACTACCTGCACTTGTTAGGGACTCCAATAGGAAGAAGGGGATACAAGGGATACAACAGACAGCAGAGACATCGCGTCATATCCGTCGACTTACCATAAGACCACGCATCTACTCTAGGGTTTGAGTTCCTGCCAACGGCCGCCGCTGTAGCCTCGAGCGTGTGGGGGACGGCGCTGGGGACCGCCGAGGGGCCCTCGCCGCCGCCGCCGGAGAGAGCACCATCGAGGACTCGTTACTCTGGGCTGATTGACCGTGTTTGTTCCCTGGGGCTCCCGGCGTTTATCCACCACGCACTTCATCCAACACCACCACCCACGGCACCTGCCGATGTTGGGCCTCCAAGGCCAGCCGGTTCCGGCGCCACGCCACCGCTGGGGCTGATCGACATCGTCCGTCCCTTAGCGGCAGCCCGCATCACAAGGCCACCGCGGCTCATGCGTCCGGCCGCCGACAGCGCCCTCGCGGTGGATGACGATGATGAGAAGCAGCCATCGGCATCCACGACAGTTCACAACCCTCGGGACCTTTTAGTGGGTAGAGACCCAGTGGAGGTATTCTCCGTTACTGCCACCTTCCACTTCGTCGGTGCCATTGATGTCTGGGACTGGCGCTCCAGGAAGACCGTCTTCTTGCGCGAGGACTGGGGCGAGGGATACAGAAGATTCTTCTCCCGGAAGAAGAAGTGGTAGTCAAGCGACCGCGGGCACTCCGCCCTCTTGGAGTTCGAGGACCAGCTCGGCCTCACCGGACTGCCGTGCGCAATAATGCCCTATGGCAGCTTCGTCGTCCATCTCTATATCCCGGCGACCAAGAAGAAAGGCCGTGAGGTTCTTATGCTACATTGGGATTCGGAGAAGGAGGATCCGAGTATATACAGCAGGCCCATGACCAGGACCATCGCGACACAGAGGGGTCGCGTCCATGTCACCTGCGCGGTGCTGGATGATGCCATGCAGGAAAGCGTGCAGCTCACCCTACGTCTACCCCGGGACTGGGAGGCCGCCGGGAGCGCCATGGTCCATGGCCACATCAACACGCCCATCGACACATTTAGCATCGGGTGTGCGCTGTTCAGCAGTGATGCCGATGAACCGGTGGACGTCTCCGTGTCGAGCGAATCTCTGCTAGCTAAGGGACACTCTGATGATGGTGGATTTTGTCACTCCATTGTTCTTCCGTTGGACCGATACGTTCTTGTCATGCCGGTTGGAGCGTGTGTTCAGGTTATGGGCGAGCTGGTGCTCAACGGATCCAATGTCGTGCATGTCAACCATTCAATCAAGGTCCAAGGCGAGAGGGTCCAGAGCCAAGGGGTACTGGTGCAAGACAACTACTGCTCTACTATTGTAGACATGTGGTTCAGGGTGCCATGGGGCTAGTGTGGGATATGATCAGGTTAATTACTCTTTTGAGGGTTTTCATGATAGTGCATCTCTGGTAACGGGTTTCCTACATGCTCAACTTTGTTAATGGAGCATAGTTCTTAAACCTGGAAACACCTACACGCCGGACGACCCTCTCTATCCATTCTTAATAGTGGTAGTCAGGGAAGAAGAAGAAGAAGAGGAAGAGGAGGAAGAGGAAGAGGAGGAGGAGGAAGAAGAAGAAGAAGAAGAAGAAGAGGAAGAAGAAGAGGAAGAAGAGGAAGAAGAAGAAGAGGAAGAGGAGGAAGAGGAAGAGGAGGAAGAGGAGGAAGAAGAAGAAGAAGAGGAAGAAGAGGAGGAAGAACAAGATGAAGAAGAAGAAGATGAAGAAGAGGAAGAAGAAGAAGAAGAAAAAGAGGAAGAACAAGAAGAAAAAGAAGAAGAAGAAGAAGAAGAAGAAGAAGAAGAAGTTCCGATGGCTTTTATACGCCTACGGCCCCCCGTCGGCATAGGGCTCACTTTGTCGTTGTCTTTTCTACGCCTATGAAATTTTGCTAGCCGTGAGCATACATGGATCTATGTTGACGGTGGTCATCGGCGTAGATTAGGCCGTCGGCGTAAGCAGTTATTCTGGTAGTGTTATGCCTTTCGCCAATCCTGGTTTTGCCGCGCCCAAGACGTCGTCTATCAGCTCACTGGAACATCATCTGCCGCTGCCTTCCGCCGTCCGTGCTTCCGTCATCGGCGATCAGCAGGCTGCCATCTCTCTCTCTCTCTCTCGCTCTCTCTACCTATTGAGTTGCATGCAACAAAACTGGCATTCCTCTAAATTGCTAGCGACAACGTGTTAGTAGGAAATTAAAAGTATAGATTGTTATGTCGGATGGCTCAGACTTATTTTCCCTGTTTGTGGAGGTAACAATGCTGGGATGGGCTTCTTTTTGGTAATGATGAATGGATGACTGGAGGATGCTTTGGTTTCCAACACAGATTACATTTCGGAAAGAAATAGAGCAGAATATAGTAACCTAGCCTTTTCTTCACTAGTAGAAAATAGGGCATCGGTTCGGGTCGGCCAGCCCATTAGTCCCGGTTCAATCATGAACCAGGACCAATGGGGGCAACGGTCCCGGTTCGTGAGGCCAGGGGGCCGGGCGGGCCACGTGGGGCATTGGTCCCAGTTCGTCGGACCCCTTTGGTCCCGGTTCCAGACACGAACCGGGACCAATGTGCCTCGCTCCTGGCCCACACCCATTGGTCCCGGTTCGTGTCTGGAACCGGTACCAAAGGTGGTCCTTTAGTCCCGGTTCCAGCCACGAACCGGGACCAATGAGATGCCTATATATACTCCCTCGCCGACGAGTAGAGCACTCCACACACTGCTCTGTTTTTTTGTGGGCGAGGGAAGACCTTTGTGGTGCTCTAGCTCACCTCCTATGCACATGAGGTGTTTGATGAAATGCCCAAGCCAAACTTAAGCTTTCTCCTCTCGAAGCTCTTTGTCCAAACTCCATTTTCGTCAAGATTTGTCTAGGTTTGGCGATTCGTCCTGTCTTGTCCTCGTCCTGAAACCACCGTCGATCGCCCGCGCGTGGTGAGCCTCTTGATCTTATCTTCTTGCTAAAATAAAATATACTTACTCGTATGATTTTCTTACTTTTATTATTGTTGGTTATTATATAGTGCTATGGTTATGGTATCCGCCCACGTCGGCCCTCGTCTAGTCTATGATTCAGATGTGGTATATTATCTCTTATATAACTCTTTCACACATCTAATGTCTATGACAATTAATTATGCCACCAACTTGATGTAGATGTTTTTATCTATAGGAAGTAGTTGAACCAGAAATTCCAACCGACTATGCAATTCTGCTCGACAAGTTAACTAAAGCTAAAAAAGAAATCAATCATTCGAAATAAAAATTGAAAAGAACTGAAGATGACAAGATGGGATTGGAGTTGCATGTTGCCGATGTCGTCTCCGATCACAAGACCAAGATGGATGCAATGTGCTTGAAGCTTAGAAAGATTCCAAAATATGCCATTCATACTGAGGCTTGGTATCATTATACCGTTGGATCAATTGGTACCTTAGTAGCGGTTATGATTGCATTTGTTGTTGCATTTAAATTTTTTACATAGTTTTGGTGTATGTTTTAATTAGATGCTCTAGAGACCTATATGTTGTTCAATAATGACAACTATGTATGAACTGTACGTATTTATTTTGGTCATTATTGTACTTTGGCTTTAATGTGATGATGGATTTCTAATAATTTGGTCAATTCTGTATTCATGATATGTTGTAATGGTTTTTAATACACTTTATTATATAACGCACGCAGATGAACAGGTAATGGATGTACGGTGACCGACGCACCTCCGAGTATATTAAGGGCCTACATAATTTTCATGTACTGTCCATGTATTGTCTGTGAGAATACGATGTCTTTCTCCAACTCTAAAACCCTTGACTTCCACCTACTTCAGTAGGGTTTTATGCCACACTATAATGTTTGGACCAAGCACGGATAAAGAGGGGTTATGACGGAAGACAACGAAGAAGAAGAGGATGACGACAACTACCCTCCCCCTGAATATGGTGATGCTGCAATGGGGGAAGCTGAAGATCAAGAGGAACCAGATGATGTACCCGATGATGATCTTCGCCGAGTCATTGTTGATGCACAGAGAGAATGCGACAGTGAAAGGGAGAAATTGAAGTTCGATCGCATGTTAGAGGATCACAAAAAAGGGTTGTACCCAAATTGCGAAGATGACAACAAAAAGCTCGGTACCTCACTGGAATTGCTGCAATGGAAGGCAGACAATGGTGTATCTGACAAGGGATTTAGTTCGCTACTGAAAATGATGAAGAAGAAGCTTCCAAAGGATAACGAATTGCCCGACAGTACGTACACAGCAAAGAAGGTTCTATGCCCTCTAGGATTGGAGGTGCAGAAGATACATGCATGCCCTAATGACTGCATCCTCTACCGCGGTGAGTACGAGGAACATAACGCATGCCCGGTATGTGGTGCATTGCGGTATAAGATCACAAGAGATGACCCTGGTGATGTTGAGGGCCAGCGCACCAGGAAGAGGGTTCCTGCCACCGTGATGTGGTATGCTCCTATAATACCACGGTTGAAACGTCTGTTCAGAAACAAAAAGCATGCCGAGTTGATGCAATGGCACAAAAAAGACCGTAAGAAAGACGGGAAGTTGAGAGCACCCGCTACCGGGTTGCAGTGGAGAAAGATCGAGAGAATGTGGAGCAACTTTACAAGTGACCCGAGGAATGAATGGTCTGGTCTAAGTGTAGATGGCGTTAATCCTTTTGGGGAGCAGAGCAGCCAGCATAACACATGACCTGTGACTCTATGTATGTATAACCTTCCTCCTTGGTTGTGCATGAAGCGGAAGTTCATTATGATGCCAGTGCTCATCCAAGGCCCTAAGCAACCCGGCAATGACATTGATGTCTACCTAAGGCCATTATTTTATGAACTTTTACAACTATGGAATGGAAGAGGTGTATGTGTGTGGGATGAGAACGAACAGGAGGATTTTGACCTACATGTGTTGCTGTTTGTAACCATCAACGATTGGCCTGCTCTCAGTAACCTGTCAGGACAGACAAACAAGGGATACCACGCATGCACATACGTTTTAGATGACACCGACAGTATATATTTGGACAAATGCAGGAAGAATGTGTACCTAGGGCACCGTCGATTTCTTCCGACCAACCATCAATGTCGAAAGAAAGGAAAGCATTTCAAAGGTGAGGCAGATCACCGGAAGAAGCCCACCCTCCGTACTGGTGATCACATACTTGATATGGTCAATGATTTACAAGTAATATTTGGAAAGGGTCCTGGCGGACTATCTCTTCCAAATGACGCTGACAAATGCGCACCCATGTGGAAGAAGAAATCTATATTTTGGGACCTACCCTATTGGAAAGACCTAGAGGTCCGCTCTGCAATCGACGTGCTGCACGTGACGAAGAACCTTTGTGTGAACCTGCTAGGCTTCCCGGGAGTGTATGGGAAGACAAAAGATACACCGGAGGCACGGGAGGAACAACAACGTGTGCATGAAAAAGACGGCATGCATCCAAAGCAGTATGAAGGTCCTGCCAGCTACGCTCTTACCAAAGAAGAGAAGAAAATCTTCTTTGAATGCGTGCTCAGTATGAAGGTCCCGTTTGGTTTCTCATCGAATATAAAGGGAATAATAAATATGGCAGAGAAAAAGTTCCAGAACCTATAGTCTCATGACAGCCACGTGATTATGACGCAACTGTTGCCGATTTCATTAAGGGGCCTTCTATTGGAAAACGTTCGATTAGCCATTGTGAAGCTATGTGCATTCCTCAATGCAATCTCTTAGAAGGTGATCGATCTAGAAATCCTGCCAAGGTTAAGAAGTGATTTGGTGCAATGTCTTGTTAGTTTCGAGCTGGTGTTCCCACCGTCCTTCTTCAATATCATGACGCACGTCCTAGTTCATCTAGTCGACGAGATTATCGTTCTGGGCCCTGTATTTCTACACAGTATGTTCCCCTTTGAGAGGTTCATGAGAGTCTTAAAGAAATATGTTTCTAACCATGCTAGGCCAGAAGCAAGCATCTCCATGGGCCATCAAATAGAGGATGTCATTGGGTTTTGTGTTGATTTCATTCCTGACCTTAAGAAGATTGGTCTCCCTCAATCGCGGTATGAGGGGAGACTGATTGGAAAAGGCACGCTAGGAGCGGACTCAATAATATGTAGGGATGGGCATTCTTGGTCTCAAGCACACTACACAGTTCTACAAAATTCCACCTTGGTGACCCCGTATGTTGATGAACACAATAATATTCTGCGCTCCAAACACCTGGAGCAGTGTGACGACTGGATTACATATGAACACATCAGGACTTTCGGCAGTTGGTTGCAAACACGTCTCATGGGTGACAACACTGTTTCTGATGAGTTGTACTCGTTGGCCAGGGGACCATATTCGACTTTATTGACTTACAAAGGGTACGAGATAAATGGGAATACATTTTACACGATCGCCCAAGATGAAAAGAGCACCAACCAAAACAGCGGTGTCTGCTTTGATGCAGCAACCAAGAGGGGAAAGGACACATATTATGGTTACATAGTGGACATATGGGAACTTCACTATGGACATGATTTCAAGGTCCCTTTGTTTCAGTGCAAATGGGTCAATCTGTCAAGAGGCGGGGTACAGGAAGACCCACAGTACGGAATGACAACAGTGGATCTGAACAATCTTGGGTACACAGACAAACCATTCGTCCTAGCCAATTATGTGGCACATATTTTCTATGTGAAGGACATCTCTATCATACCGAGAAAAAGAAAAGATAAGGAAGCGAATACATCATACGATGAGCCAAAATGCCACATAGTTCTTTCAGGAAAAAGAGACATCGTGGGATTGGAGGGCAAGACAAACATGTCTGAAGATTATGAAAAGTTTCATGAAATTCCTCCCTTCAAAGTCAAGGCTGTCCCAAGCACCCTGTTAAACGATGAAGATTATCCATGGTTATGGCGCAATAAGCAAAGGACACAATCAAACAAAAAGTGAAGACTTTCTCTCCACGACTATATCATTGCAGTGACATGTGAAGAAATGAAATGCCTTTTGTAACACATGAGTTTTCGTCTGAAACCCTAATACTTCGAAAGAGATTTTCCGTTTTTGCCATAACCCTCTCAACTTTTTATGACATGCTATGTGGGTGAAATGATGATACCATGCCAACTTTCAACCTTTTCAGAGTTCATTTGAAGTGCTTTTCAATTTCAGGGTCATTTAGCTCAAAAAATCAGTAAGTGCATGAAAAATACCAAATGAAGTCAAAAAGGGTTGAAAATTGATGATGTGGCTTTGAATGGTGCATTTTGAACACACAAAAATTCTAGAGTTCAAATGAGTTCAAAAAAATGAAATCCCTTCGTAACAGATGAGTTTTCGTTCGAAACCGTGATACTTCGAAATAGATTGTCCATTTTGTACATGAAGTGCACCCAGTTTTTGTCGTACCCCACTCAACTATTTAGCACATGCTATGTGGGTGAAATGATGATACCATGCCAACTTTCAACCTTTTCAGAGTTTGTTTGAAGTGCTTTTTAATTTCTTTCAAAACATCGTAGGAGTGGAGTTCAAAAAAGAATCAGCTAAAAAGCTTTTATAAACCTCTAGTATTTTTGAAACAATAATTATATAAAAATTATGCAACTAAAATTATCAAAGTATTTTTTGTTCAAAACATTAATAGCAAAAGAATATAATGATAAAACACACTGGAAATAAATAAAGCAAAAAATAAATAAAGCAAGAAACAAAACAAAATAATGGAAATCATGCAACTAAAATTATCAAAGTATTTATTTGTTAAAAAAAATGAACTAAAATAACAGAAGAAAAATAATGGAAAAAAATTAAAACAATAAATAAAGCAAAAAACAAAACAAAAAACAGTTTTTTAAATAAAAAATGCCCCCTACTGGGCCACCACGGCCTGAATACGACTAGAAACCCAACAGCTAGTTGGGACAAGATTCAGGCCCGCAGAAGGACCAGTAGGCCCACATGCAGAGGAGAGTGCAATTAGGCCCGTAAGCCTGCAATTGAGAGGAGCTCGAGAGGGTTGGTGTAACAGCGCTTATAAGCCACTCTCGAGCCCTCTCGGCTAGCGAGGTGGGACTAAACATTTGACCCCGGGTAGCACCACCTTTTGGTCCCGGTTGGTGGCACCAACCGGGACCAATGCATCTCTTTAGTCCCGGTTGGTGGCACCAACCGGGACTAATGGTCTGTGCTTCCCACCCTTTGGGCTACCGAAAACAGGGCTTTGGTCCCGGTTGGTGCCACCAACCGAGACTAAAGGGGGCATTGGTCCCGGTTGGTGGTTGGTGCCACCAACCGGGGCCAATGCTCTGTGTCTATAAGCGACAGTTTCGATTTTTTCAGATTTCATCAAGCACTTGCCCTAGAAGCGTTGTCGAGGCCACCCCAAAACCTAGAAGCGTTGTCGAGGCCACCCAAATTTACCAAGTTAAATGAACAAAACTCTGGTAACATAGATTTATCAAGTTAATTGTCATGTTGTAATATTTGCAGAAACTATGGATCCAAGAGACGAAGAACAAGAACAGTTGTTAGGGGACATAATCCACGACGGACGTGATGTCTTGTCGTATCTCAACGACACCGATGGTCTGGAAGGAAAGGTTTATGAAGGCTCTGGTGATTGAACAATGGAGGAGGAAGGACATGATCATGATGGCTCCGGTGACCGAATGTCGGAGGAAGAAGGAGACCATGATGACGGCTCCGGTGGCCGATCGCAGGAGGGAGCTGTTGCAAAGTCCGGCGAGGTATATATATTAATTAAGCCTGTGCTGACTCTAGCTAATTAACTCTTCTTTCATCTATTATAGCCCTCCGGATCGAGCCAAACTTCGGTAAGGAGACGAGGCTCGAAGAAGAGGTTGCGCCAGGATGAAAAGTTCACAATCACAACACTCGCGGACGATGGCCATCCGATTGAACCCAAGCGGACCAAGAACGCATTTTCTGCTTAGTGCGGAGCTATTGTTAGGGACAACATCCCGATCAGCATCAAGCAATGGAATAAGCCTAAGGACGGCGAACCTGATGGTGATTATGTCACCGATAGACAGAAAGAAGATCTTTGGACCGCGCTGAAGGCAAATTTCACCCTCCCGCCAAAGGAGGATCTGAATAAGCCAGTTATAGAGCCACGGGTCAAGGCATGTGCTCTTAAGAAGATGGAAGATCTATTCAGGAGGTGGAAGAATGAGTTGAAATCAAAGTTTGTCGACAAAGGGAAGACTCCAGCATTCGTCGGCCGATATGAGAAGATAGGAGATTACTGGCACGCATTTGTGACCTACAAGACATCGGAGAAGAGTAAGAAGATGTCAGAGACATACAAGAACAATGCTGCAAAGAAGCAGTTTCACCATCACACGGGGTCAGGTGGCTACCTTAAAGCCCGGCTGTTGTGGGACAAAGCTGAGAATGACCTGCTTGCTAAAGGGGTCCGACCATAGACATATAACTGGCCAGACCGTTCAAGGACTTGGTTCTTCGGGGTTGGGGGAACTTTGGACCCTGAAACAGGGTAGTGCCGTTGGACAAACGAGCAACTTGCAATACCCGTGAACAAGCTTCAAAACTGTATCACCGCAGCGCAGGAAGGGACGTTCATTCCCGACAGAGAGAAGGACGAGCTGACTGAGGCCCTAGGGAATGCTGACCACCCTGGACGAACACGAGGCACAGCAGGCTCCGTTCCGTGGAAGGTTGGGTTTCCCAACGCAGGCGGTTACAAAAGCCAGGAGAGAAAGAGGAAAGCAGAGCTGAGCAAAATTCAGAAGCTCAATGCAAGACTTCAAAAGCTAGAGGAAGCTGAGAGCCAGCGAGCTGCCGGCCAAACATCTCAGCGGCACGAAGCTACCCCAGAAGCTACTTCCCCGCCATCTCAACGGAGAAGCAGCGTCGCTTCCACGGAGCCCGTTCAGCCTGACTTCACATCTCCTAGCTACCCCGTGGATACTATCACGGAGGCTCAACATTGCGAGCTTATGACGAAATGCCGAAACCTCACTTTCAAGGCGGTTGTCGGCTCTGTTGCACCTCCTCAACCCAACGGAACTTTTCACTGCCGTCTGATTCCACATGGCTATGCTGTTATGATGGTGGATGAAGTAATGCCGGAATTTGAGGAGCTCGAGCTTGACCACTGTACAGGTCAACGAGAGAATAAGCTGGTTTGTGCCCTGAGGAGTACATGTCTATGGCAGAAGGAGTACATCAAGCTTCCAAAGTGGACGCCTCCACCTCCTCCTTCTCCTCAAGCAAATCAGGGCACACCGCATTCTTCTCCGACTCCTCCGGCGCGTGGGGGCACTCCGCCTGCTCCTTCGCCTACTCCGGCATCTCGGAGCAGTACGCCTCCTCCTCAGCCTCGTCGGCAACAGCAGAAGACAGACGCCGCTGCTGTGGCTCCTCTGGCAGCTAGCAGTAGAAGCATAGGCAGCAGGGGATACACATACGGCACATCTCTCAAGCATGTGGAAAAGTTACCATATGAGAGGACCGAGTCTGAAAACAAGGAGATAAGTCAGGCCGAAGTGAGGGACCATTTTGCAAAGAAAACTCCAGCTCTGAAGGAGAAGATAGATCCGGTGAAAGCCATGCGCACTATCGATGCCCTGAAGTGACAACCACCGCCTCCGCCAGATTCCAACTATGAACGCTGTATTAAAAAGGCATATCAAGATGCGTGGCGGTCGGGAAGTACTTCTAGTGATGCAAAGTTAGCAAAATGAAGAAGTGGGAAAAAATTCCCCAGCTCGGCGAACAGGCGAACCAATCATGCCCCCCGCTTAAGGTTTCTAGCGATATCGTCGCTAATCATCCAGGGATGGTCCTCGGTACCAAACCTGGTGATTACCTAAGCGATGATGTACTGTTTGAGAATTGGAGGTGGACGAATTCAAATACCGGTACGGGCGTCCTCTCGTCAAACCCGATCATCCTCCTCTAACAACGATGATGCGAAGATTCCATGAATGGTACATGCAAAGCTGCCGCGAGTCTGTGATGGATTCTTTGGTACTGTCAGTTAAAGAGGAGCACGACCTCGTTGGAATTGATATGTTGAATATTGAATATGAGGAGATATGACTGTTATACAATCAGAAGGCCATCGACAAAACAATCGTGATTTGCTATTGTCTGTAAGTACTATTTCTGTAATTAAGTCTCTCTATGTATATAGCTCAGCTCTTTCATTGCATGTATATATAATTATCCTCCCTACTATATTATGCAGATTGAAGATTGTCGAATGCAGAAAAGCACAAATCTACGACATTGGGTTCATTAACCCAAATGTCATACATGAGCATAATATAAAACATTGGCCCACAGAAACCGAGGAGAACCTGCTACAATCGTTGCTTAAAAATCAAAACAAAGGGAAAATACTCTTTCCTTACAACTTCAAGTGAGTGTTACTGTCTTGTGCATATTCAGTTTCCCTTATTACTCGAGGTTTATAGTAATGTAATTGATGAGTTATGCATGTGTCCGCAACTTCCACTTTATTCTGCTAGAGATTCATCTTGAGCAGGAAGTAGTTGTCGTCTTAGACTCGAAACGAAAAGATCCCCAGAATTATGTGGACATGGCTAAAATTCTCCAGAAGTAAGTTCAATCGATCATTAGAGCATCATATCGGCAACTTTAATTTGTTCATTTCCTGATATCAAGTAATTATTTTCTTTTTCTGGCATGGTTTGGAAAGATTTCACAACAATTGTTCTGGCACTGCCGAAGGAGCTACGATTTACATACCCGAAAGTAAGTACTGCTAGCTAGTTCCGCGCATCTCTCATTGATTCTAGTTTCATCAATACCATTTATCATGCTTGATTATCAGTTTGATTGAACTCTATTTCTCGTAAAGTGCTTGTGGCAGGAAGACGAGACTGATTTATGTGGATACTACGTTTGCGATTTCATCTACAACGCGATGTCCCCTAAGCAGGGCTACTCTACAAAACAATTTGAAGTGCGTAAGCAATAATATTCACAATTTTATTTTATTACCATATATATGTATTGACCCCCTTCTTCAAATTAGATGTGGCAGATGCGGGATGAACTCCTACCACATGATCGCATATGAGCAATTCAAGAAGAATTGGCGGGATTCTTTCTTTACCACGTCATAAATAAAACCAGAGAATACCATCTGGAAGTGGACATTAGATGTTAGGGATTGTAAGAGATCTTATATTGTATATATGTAGCTAGTAGCGTCGGATATATATATATACGAAAACTTGTTATACGACCAATCTGTCGGAGAAAGAGAGGTCGATCACTTCTATCTCTATATGTTCATGACGATCTTCTGTACTTAATGGTTCCTTCATTTTCTTACTAGCTAGCATGTCGAGTTCTCTCTATAGTAGCTAGCGTCGACCAAGCACGAAGAAAGAGAGGACACTTCTCTCTATCAATTAGCTAGCTATAACAATATAAAACCCCTAAATTAACTCTCTAAAACCCCCTAAACCCCCCTCCCTTTCAAGATAAAAAAAACAAGCAACTGCCACATGCTGACGCGTGGATGCCTGTTGGTCCCGGTTGGTGTTACCAACCGGGACTAAAGGTAATCCTGCCTGGGCTCCCCGCAGAGGCCACGTGGAGCCCCTTCTGTCCCGGTTTGTAAGAGAACCGGGACTAAAGGTTTTGGGCTTTAGTCCCGATAATTTAGTCCCGGTTCCGGAACCGGGACAAATGGGCCTTACGAACAGGGACAAATGGGCCTTTTTCTACTAGTGCTTGTTGGTTCGACTACTTGTATATTAAACTCAAAGTCTCTTCTGGTTGTACTACTAACACTAACCTAGTGGCTCCTAAAATGTAAGTAGGTACTATTTGTCACAAAGATAAATGTAAAAAAAATTCTTTATGAAGTTCATGCTTTGTGTATGTAAGCATTGAAGGAAATGTAAACATCTAACAGTAGCTAAGGTCCTTTGTAATCCAATAATCCAAAGAAAAGCAATGATGAGTAGAATACTATAATCTAATTATAAGCAAAGTGATATATAGTATTCAACAAGTAGTACGTTCAGTCCCGCTCGCCCCCCGCGTCGCCCCCCGCTCGGGCGACTCGGGCGGCACCCTAACCCTAGCCGCCGCCGGGCCCAAGACCCCCTCCCTCCCCTCCTCCCGCCGCCGCCGGAGGACGCCGCCGGCCTTCGCCCGGTGGCCGACGGCGGTGGCGGGGGTCCTTCCTCTCTCCCGCGTCTCCGAGGTGGCGGGGCCCCTACGTGCGTGGAGGCACGGCCAATCTCGCGGAGCGGCGGCGATGGCTGCGCCGGCGGCGGCGGTTGCCGGCCCTGCCTCGGAAGGCGGCGGATGCAGGCACGATGGGTTGCCCGGTCACGGGTGGCTGCGTGCGGCGGATGTCCTAGTTCTGGCCACGGCGTCATGTTATGCTGTGAGGCGTGTCATCTGGCTCTAGATCGGCGGCGGCGTCGAGGGCCTGGTGGACTGCTCAGCGGCACCTCCGGGCACATCTGTTCTGGCTGGTGCAGCCGGCAATGGTGGTCATCTTCTTATCGGAGGTGGCCGGCCAGAGGCTGGGTGGTCGGATCTCGAGATTCGTCATCTAGTCCCGGCTGCGAGTTGGGGAGATAGAGTTGCCGATGAATACCGAGCCGACGATAGGCGATGGCGACGTTCTGCGCCGTTACCTTGATGAAGGCATCGTCGTGTAACTTCTGTCGACCCACTCGTGCTGCTCCGGGGGAAACCCTAGGATCTGGTGTTCCAGATCGGACGATGGCGGCATTACGGTGTCGTTTCTCTCTTGGGAGCATCGTTTGTGGAGCAGCGCTGGAGGACAGAGGCAAGAGGCGGAGCGGCTTCATCTTGAACAAAGCTTCGATGGAAATGTCATGTCATGCATGGCCAACAGGTGCTATGCTGTGTCATGCCTGGTCGGCAGGTGCTACGCACGACAGATCTTTCAGAGTCTCCGCGTCGGGATGGACGAGCACGGGACGGTGGAGTCGTTGGGCGCCGTGCTGGCGTCGACGGATGGCCGGACTTGCAAGGATGATGCGGATTTCTCTCTTGAAGATGGGACAGCAGTTCGATGATGATGGCGGCTTCTAAAACGTGTGCATGTGATGTACGCTTTAGGTCTGTTGCACCGGTTGTTCGTTCCGATACGTTATATAGATGGATTGGCGACGACATCGGTTATAGATATGGGGAGTGAGAGCACTCCACATTATCAAGTTTGTAGGTGTGAGTGGAGGCTTCGGGTGGCTTGATGTATGTTCTTGTCAGACCTTAGTGGAATAATTAATAAAGATGGCTGCATGCATCAATTGATGCAGAGAACGGGGTTTAACCTCCTTTTCTAAAGAAAAACAAGTAGTACGTACAGTTGAAAGAACAACTGAATGGAAGTATGATCTTACAATCGGAGCAAAAAAAAATGTATCTTGATAAAAAGGCAACATCTATGTCAATAAACTGTTGCTTGGCATTTGCATTATATATAAACGACGTCAATATCAAGCAATCTACAGATTGCCTCAAAGTTGGGCTTACCAAGACAAACTAGAGGAAAAACACAAGATCGAAGCATATATCCCACCAATAATTCTAAAAAAACCTAGGGGAGGATGGCAACGTATTTGTAGGGTATCCACTCCAATCAAATCATTGTTTATCTCAATGTGAAAAACTCAACTATTAAACAATGATACCGCTCCAGACCCTCCCAGTACAGGAGCAACGCAAGTGTACAGTGTCTGCATTATGAGTGATATTTCTTTGCTAATGTGTTACAAGATCAATTGATTTAGCTAGTATTTTCAACCTGTTCACAGGTTCCCCAGTACTAGATTCTCCTTAAAACAAATGTCTGGCTAAACAAACACCTAATGAATCGTCAACAGAAACATACCTGATCCATAGCTGTTGTTGGGTGGCTTCATCTCTGCCTGCCTGTCCCCTGGTAAGTAGCTTGAACCATCTAGATCACAGGAAAACTCATCAACACTTTGAGCTATACTATACATCACAGGGAAAACTCATCAGCAATTAGATGGAGAGAAAGGGTGCGCTCTTACCGCGAGAGGGCAGATCAAATCCACAAGCCCTGGTGACCACGGCATGGACGATCGGCGTTGCTGCGGGCAGTGCATCATCGGAACGGCGTGGCACAACTTTGGGGCTGTTTCTTGTGTGCATTAGGAACTGCAACAAAGTTCAAGCTGGGGGTTTGTCTTCACAAGTAGATATATAGGTACTTACTAGCCAAATGTTAGTTGTAGGCTCAGATTATAACACATTCACTAATCATTTTAACATTCAAACTGTTGCAACACAACATTGAATGGGTCTGAGTTTTAGGTCTGATGACTGTTGCATGCACTTTGAGATATAGTAGTACATTTGGTGTTAGTGCTGATGCTTGGGTTTCACACTACTCCTCTTTTGTATTTGTTTTTCCGGCCCTATAGCAGAGTCAGAAGAGGCCATTTGTTACCCAGGCATTTGTCCAGACCACTCTTCTCTTTTGTGTTTGTTTTCCTGCCCTGAACAAGAGTCCAATGAGGTCATTTGTTAGCCACGCAATCGTTAAGGAAAATCGTTTGTTTCCCTTGATTATTGAACAGAATGAAGCTGACGACATTCGCAGATTTCTATCACTACTCGGGTACCGCCATTCTTATGGCACATTTCCCATGATAAGATTTTAGAACTAAAATTCCATATCTCGGCCGCAGACAGTCAATTCCATATCATTAACTAAAATTTCAGAACCAGGCAGTCAATTCCATATCATTAGCTCAATTTTTTTGTCAATTCCATATCTCGACTGCATCCTGATTTGCCGATGTCGGCACCCTGTTCTTCCTCATCCTCGGCGCAGCAGTAGGAACTGCGTTTGCTTCCATGGGAAGGATCCGGTCTCCTCCATCGCTCGGAAGGCCCAGCAACCTGGATCCTGATTCTGCAACTGTGTTAACTGTAGAGCAAAGTCCCCCGTCTCCCGTCCCCTAATCCAAATCTTTTAACCATTGTCCTCATTTCATCCATGCACTTAGATGTCGGTGCGTTGTTCCTCATTTTTTTCTTAGGATGAACTGTGTGATTTCTTCGAGTTCCATGACAAGTACGCTCGCCGAGTCAGCCATCTGCAGCCGTTAGAAAATACATTCCCATACGCTGCACAGGCTGCCAACAGATTACGACGGACCTGGCTAGGAATAACCAAGCACAGAACAGCTTCATAGCCTGACGCACTACCGGAATCGGACCCTACGTCGACGGCCTAGCACCGTCGGTGTAGACCAGAATGCCGTCAGCGTAGGCCTACGCCAACGGCCCCGTCGGCGTAGGTCCGTCTGGATCGCGAACGTTGGCGTATCCGGACATTTTCGTCGGCATAGGAAACCGTCGGCGTAGGTCCCCTATGTCGACCTTTGGCCGTATGACCGTCGGCGCAGCTGGGCCGTCGTCGTCCTTTCTCACGTAACGGCGGCTGACGACGACGGCGGAGTTCGTGCACCAACCGAAAGCTGCCACGTGATAGGGGCTATGCCGATGGTTAAACCGTCGGTATAGGCGAGGAGCTACGCAGACGGTGTAATAGTCGGCGTAGCCCTGCCACCACTAGTAGAAAAGGCCCATTTGTCTCGGTTTGTAAGGTCCATTTGTATCGTTTCCGGAACCGGGACTAAAGTGTCGGGACTAAAGCCTAAAACCTTTAGTCCCGGTTCTCTTACAAATCGGGACAGAAGGGGCTTCACATGGCCTTTGCAGGGAGCCCAGGCAGGAGGACCTTCACCAACCGGGACCAACATGCATCCACGCGTCAGCATGTGGCAGTTGCTTGTTTTTTTTATTTCGAAAGGGAGGGGGGTTTAGGGGGGTTTAGAGAGTTAATTTAGGGATTTTATATTGTTATAGCTAGCTAATTGATAGAAAGAAGTGTCTTCTCTTTCTTCGTGCTTGGTCGACGCTAGCTACTATAGAGAGAACTCGACACGTTAGCTAGTAAGAAGTGATCGACCTCTCTTTCTCCGACAGATTGGTCGTATAACAAGTTTTCGTATATATATATCCGACGCTACTAGCTACATATATACAATATAAGATCTCTTACAATCCCTAACATCTAATGTCCACTTCCAGATGGTATTCTCTGGTTTTATTTATGACGTGGTAAAGAAAGAATCCCGCCAATTCTTCTTGAATTGCTCATATGCGATCATGTGGTAGGAGTTCATCCCGCATCTGCCACATCTAATTTGAAGAAGGGGGTCAATACATATATATGGTAATAAAATAAAATTGTGAATATTATTGCTTACGCACTTCAAATTGTTTTGTAGAGTAGCCCTGCTTAGGGGTCGTCGCGTTGTAGATGAAATCGCAAACGTAGTATCCACATAAATCAGTCTCGTCTTCCTGCCACAAGCACTTTACGAGAAATAGAGTTCAATCAAACTGATAATCAAGCATGATAAATGGTATTGATGAAAGTAGAATCAATGAGAGATGCGCGGAACTAGCTAGTAGTACTTACTTTCGGGTGTGTAAATCGTAGCTCCTTCGGCAGTGAGAGAACAATTGTTGTGAAATCTTTCCAAACCCTGCCAGAAATCACTAGAAGTACTTCCCGACCGCCGCGCATCTTGATATGCCTTTTTAATACAGCGTTCATAGTTGGAATCTGGCGGAGGCGGTGGTGGTCGCTTCAGGGCATCGATAGTGCGCATCGCTTTCACCGGATCTATTTTCTCCTTCAGAGCTCGAGTTTTCTTTGCAAAATGGTCCCTCACTTCGGCCTGACTTATCTCCTTGTTTTCATACTTGGTCCTCTCATATGGTAACTTTTGCACAGGCTTGAGAGATTGACCGTATGTGTATCCCCTGCTGCCTATGCTTGTACTGCTAGCCGCCGGAGAGGTGATGGCTCCCTTCCATCGTTGCTTACTAGGCATCACAGGAGCCACATCGGCGGCGTCTATCTTCCGCCGTTGCCGACGAGGCTGAGGAGGAGGCGTACAGTGCCGACGTGCCGGAGTAGGCGAAGGAGGAGGCGGAGTGCCCCCCACGCGTCGGAGGAGCCGGAGAAGGAGGCGGTGTGCCCTGATTCGCCTAAGGAGAAGGAGGAGGCGGAAGCGTCCACTTTGGAAGCTTGATGTACTCCTTCTGCCATAGGCATGTACTCCTCAGGGAACGAACCAGCTTATTCTCTCCATCACCTGTACAGTGGTCAAGCTCGAGCTCCTCAAATTCCGGCATTACTTCATCCACCATCACAACAGCATAGCCATGTGGAATCGTACGGCAGTGAAAAGTTCCGTTGGGTTGAGGAGGTGCAACAGAGCCAACAGCCGCCTTGAAAGTGAGGTTCCGGCATTTCGTCATAAGCTCGCAATGTTGAGCCTCCGTGATAGTATACACGGGGTAGGTAGGAGACGTGAAGTCAGGCAGAA
This sequence comes from Hordeum marinum, assembly GCA_022496015.1. NCBI lineage: Eukaryota > Viridiplantae > Streptophyta > Magnoliopsida > Poales > Poaceae > Hordeum > Hordeum marinum. Next base: position 60,749,713 of record CM039677.1, read on the forward strand.
CGGGCTCCGTGGAAGCGACGCTACTTCTCCGCCAAGATGGCGGGGTAGTAGCTTCTGGGTAGCTTCGTGCCGCTGAGATGGTTGGCCGGCAGCTCGCTAGCTCTCAGCTTCCTCTAGCTTTTGTAGTCTTGCATTGAGCTTCTGAATTTCGCTCAGCTCCGCTTTCCTCTTTTTCTCCCGGCTTTTGTAACCGCCTGCGTGGGAAACCCAATACTTCTCCGCCAAGATGGCGGGGTAGTAGCTTCTGGGGTAGCTTCGTGCCGCTGAGATGGTTGGCCGGCAGCTCGCTAGCTCTCAGCTTCCTCTAGCTTTTGTAGTCTTGCATTGAGCTTCTGAATTTCGCTCAGCTCCGCTTTCCTCTTTTTCTCCCGGCTTTTGTAACCGCCTGCGTGGGAAACCCAATACTTCTCCGCCAAGATGGCGGGGTTGTAGCTTCTGGGGTAGCTTCGTGCCGCTGAGATGGTTGGCCGGCAGCTCGCTAGCTCTCAGCTTCCTCTAGCTTTTGTAGTCTTGCATTGAGCTTCTGAATTTCGCTCAGCTCCGCTTTCCTCTTTTTCTCCCGGCTTTTGTAACCGCCTGCGTGGGAAACCCAACCTTCCACGAAACGGAGCCTGCTGTGCCTCGTGTTCGTCCAGGGTGCTCAGCATTCTCTAGGGCCTCAGTCAGCTCGTCCTTCTTTCTGTGGGAATGAACGTCCCTTCCTGTGCCGCAGTGCTATAGTTCTAAAGCTAGTTCACGGGTATTGCAAGTTGCTCGTCCGTCCAATGGCACTTCTCTGTTTCAGGGTCCAAAGTTTCCCCAACCCTCAAGAACCAAGTCCTTGAACGGTCTGGCCAGTTATATGTCTGTGGTCGGACCCCTTTAGCAAGCAGGTCATTCTCAGCTTTGTCCCGCAACGGCCGGGCTTTAAGGTAGCCACCTGACCCCGTGTGATGGTGAAACTGCTTCTTTGCAGCATTGTTCTTGTTTGTCTCTGACATCTTCTTACTCTTCTCTGATGTCTTGTAGGCCACAAATGCGAGCCAGTAATCTCCTATCTTCTCATATCGGCCGACGAATGTTGGAGTCTTCCCTTTGTCGACAAACTTCGATTTCAACTCATTCTTCCACCTCCTGAATAGATATGCCATCTTCTTAAGAGCACACGCCTTGATCCGTGGCTCTATAACTGGCTTATTCGGATCCTCCTTTGGCGGTAGGGTGAAATTTGCCTTCAGCGTGGTCCAAAGATCTACTTTCTGTCTATCGGTGACACAATCACCATCAGGGGCACCGTCCTTAGGCTTATTCCATTGCTTGATGATGATCGGGATGTTGTCCCTAACAATAGCTCCGCACTGAGCAAAAAATGCGTTCTTGGTCCGCTTGGGTTCAATCGGATGGCCATCGTCCGCGAGTGCTGTGATCATGAACTTTTCATCCTTGTGCAGCCTCTTCTTCGGGCCTCGTCTCGTTACCGAAGTTTGGCTCGATCTGGAGGGCTATAATAGAAGAAAGAAGAGTTAACTAATATATGCACATACCAAAACAATTAATGCATCAATTAGCTAGAGTCAGCACAGGCTTAATTAATATATATACCTCGCCGGACTTTGCAACAACTCCCTCCTCCGATCAGCCACCGGAGCTGTCATCATGGTCTCCTTCTTCCTCCGGCATTCGGTCACCGGAGCCATCATGATCATGTCCTTCCTCTTCCATTGTTCGATCACCAGAGCCGTCATAACCCTCTCCTTCTAGACCATCGGTGTCGCTGAGATATGACAAGACATCATGTCCGCCGTGGATTATGTCCCCCAACAACTGTTCTTGTTCTTCGTCTCTTGGATCCATAGTTTCTGCAAATATTACAACATGAAAATTAACATGATAAATCTATGTTACCAGAGTTTTCTTCATTTAACTTGGTAAATTTGGGTGGCCTCAACAACGCTTCTAAGGTTTGGGGTGGCCTCGACAACGCTTCTAGGGTTTGGGGTGGCCTCGACAACACTTCTAGGGTTTGGGGTGGCCTCGACAACACTTCTAGGTGCCAACAAATATCATCTATAGAAAAACATCGGATACCTTAATTAGTTCAATTTTTTGCCTTGACAAATCATTGAACCTTTTGACAAAAACCTCCCATAAACTCTTTCATAATTTTCTTTAGCATACATCCATGGAAAAAATAGGAAGCTATGATATTTTTTTATATCATATCATAATTTTCTATATATATACATCCATCCATCCATCCATCCATATACACACACATATATACATGGACCAAAAATGCTATAAAAAATATATGAACAAAAAAAAGCATACATCATCTATCATCAACATCATCAGCTATCATCAACATCATCATCTAACTATCATATATCATCTATCATCTATATATCATCAAATTAAATGAGCAAAATCGGATAGGGGAGGAAAGGGGGCCGGCCGGACCGAACGGGGAGGAGGGGCGGCGTCGTCGGGGTAGGGCTGTGGCGTGGGGCGGCGTCGGGGAGCGGCGCCAGCGTCGGGGCAGGGGCGGCGTGTTGGGGCAGGGCGGCGCGTCGGGGCACTGGGCGGCGCGTCGGGGCAGGACGGCACATCAGGGCACGGGGCGACGCGTCAGGGCAGGGCGGCGCATCGGGGCAGGGCGGCGCGTCGGGGCAGGGTGCGTCAGGGCAGAGGGCGTTGACGGCGAGCTCGGGCATCCTGGCGGCGTTGATGTGCTCAGCATCGTCGGGGGCAAGTGCTTGATGAAATCTGAAAAAATTGAAACTGTCGCTTATAGACACAGAGCATTGGTCCCGGTTGGTGGCACCAACCGGGACCAAAGCCCTGTTTTCGGCAGCCCAAAGGGCGGGAAGCAGAGACCATTAGTCCCGGTTGGTGCCACCAACCCGGACTAAAGGGATGCATTGGTCCCGGTTTGTGGAAACAACTAGGACTAAAGGGGGGCATTGGTCCCGGTTGGTGCCACCAACCGGGACCAAAAGGTGGTGCTGCCCGGGGTCAAATGTTTAGTCCCACCTTGCTAGCCGAGAGGGCTCGAGAGTGGCTTATAAGCGTTGTTGCGGCAATCCTCTCGAGCTCCTCTCAACTGCAGGCTTACGGGCCTAATTGCACTCTCCTCTGCATGTGGGCCTACTGGTCCTTCTACGGGCCTGAATCCTGGCCCAACTACCTGTTGGGTTTCTAGTCGTATTCACGCCGTGATGGCCCAGTAGGCAACATTTTTTTATTTAAAAAAACTGTTTTATGTTTTTTGCTTTATTTATTGTTTTAATTTTTTTCCAGTATTTTTCTTCTGTTATTTTAGTTCATTCTTTTCAACAAATAAATACTTTGATAATTTTAGTTGCATAATTTCCATTATTTTGTTTTGTTTCTTGCTTTATTTATTTCGAGTGTGTTTTATCATTATATTCTTTTTGCTATTAATGTTTTGAACAAAAAATACTTTGATAATTTTAGTTGCATAATTTTTATATAAGTATTGTTTCAAAAATATTAGAGGTTTATAAAAGCTTTTTAGTTGATTCTTTTTTGAACTCCACTCCTACGTTGTTTTGAAAGAAATTAAAAAGCACTTCAAACAAACTCTGAAAAGGTTGAAAGTTGGCATGGTATCATCATTTCACCCACATAGCATGTGCTAAAAACTTGAGTGGGGTACGACAAAAACTGAATGCACTTCGTGTAAAAAATGGATAATCTATTTCGAAGTATCACAGTGTCGAACGAAAACTCATCTGTTACGAAGGATTTCATTTTTTGAACTCATTTCAACTCCAGAATTTTTGTGTGTTCAAAATGCACCATTCAAAGCCACATCATCAATTTTCAACCCTTTCTGACTTCATTTGGTATTTTTCATGCACTTACTGATTTTTTTGGAGCTAAATGACCCTGAAATTGAAAAGCACTTCAAATGAACTCAGAAAATGTTGAAAGTTGGCATGGTATCATCATTTCACCCACATAGCATGTCATAAAAAGTTGAGAGGGTTACGGCAAAAACTGGATGCACTTCGTGTACAAAACGGAGAATCTCTTTCGAAGTATTAGGGTTTCAGACGAAAACTCATATGTTACAAAAGGCATTTCATTTCTTCACATCTCACTGCAATGATATAGTCGTGGAGCGAAAGTCTTCACTTCTTCTTCATGTCTGTCCTTTGCTTATTGCGCCATAACCATGGACAATTTTCATCGTTTAACAGGGTGCTTGGGTCAGCCTTGACTTTGAACGGAGGAATTTCATCAAACTTTTCATAATCTTGAGACATGTCCGTCTTGCCCTCCAATCCCACGATGTCTCTTTTTCCTGAAAGAACTATGTGGCGTTTTGGCTCATCATATGATGTATTCGCTTCCTTATCTTTTCTTTTTCTCTGTACGGTAGACATGTCCTTCACATAGAAAACCTGCGCCACATCATTGGCTAGGACAAATGGTTCGTCTGTGTACCCAACATTGTTCAGATCCACTATTGTCATTCCGTACTGTGGGTCTTCCTGTACCCCGCCACTTAACAGATTGACCCATTTGCACTGAAACAAAGGGACCTTGAAATAATGTCCATAGTCAAGTTCCCATATGTCCACTATGTAACCATAATATGTGTCCTTTCCCCTCTTGGTTGCTGCATCAAAGCGGACTACGCTGTTTTGGTTGGTGCTCTTTTCATCTTGGGCGATCGTGTAAAATGTATTCCCATTTATCTTGTACCCTTTGTAAGTCAATAAAGTCGAAGATGGTCCCCTGGCCAACGAGTACAACTCATCAGAAACAGTGTTGTCACCCATGACACGTGTTTGCAACTGAAAGTGCGTTATATCGACTAGAGGGGGGTGAATAGGCGATTTTTACAAATTCATCACTTGAGGTATTTCAAATTTGGGGAATTTGAAGTGTGATGAATGACTAGCAGCGGAATAAGTACTCAAGGGCATGAGGAACATAGTAACAGCATAGTCTTCATGATGAAATGAAACATGCACAAATAGAGAGTAGCGTGATACAGGATAAGCAGTGATGAACAAGGTAACTTGAAGAATTTGAGGTGAGGAATTTGTGAAAGTCTTCACTCAAATTCTTCAAACAGTCACAATCAATTGCATCAATAGGTATATGAGGAATAGAGGGGTTGAGGAAATAAAACCAGATAGCTCGATGAAGACAATGGTTTGATGACCCAGTTCCAACTACTGTGATAGTCGTACATCTGGTTTGGAGCGGCCTGCTATTTAAACCAGAGGATACACAGTCCCAGGACTCACAGTCCTTACCGTATTCTCCTTGAGCTAAGGTCACACAGTTCTCGCCCAACACTCGTGGTAAGTCTTTAGGGTAGACTTCCAAAACCCTCACAAACTGGTGACCCAGCGATCCACAATTTACTACAGGATGCTCTAGACCAAGGTCACTCGTGGTCCCCAATTGACTGTAGGAGCACTAGACCATGACGCCTAACCGTCTGGAGGATGCATAGTCCTCAAAGGTAACAAGCGTCGGTTCCACACAGGAATTTCTTTAGTGATGCTCAATCACTTTGGGTTTTGTGTTTGATTGTAGGTTTTTCCTCACTGATGATTTTCTCTCAAAAGTCCTCGGAGGATGGGTTGCACTCAAATGACAAGTGTCAGTTCTCTCTCAGAGCAGCCAACCCGCTAGTGGTTGTGGGGGGTGACTATTTATAGCCAGGATGCAACCTGACATGATAAGACATAAATGCCCCCAATGAGATGACCGTTATGTGGATAAGAATGATTAGGGACAGATGGCACTAAGCACAGCAACGGTCGAAATTTCGAAGTATGAAAGTCCTCAGCTTATCATGATCCTCACTTGTAGGCAATTCTCACTGGAGAAATCCTAACTCCTCAGTCAGATCAATTTCCTTGGAGACCAAAAGAACTTCATCTCTGTCACTGAAGAACTTGTCTGAACCATAAGAGATTTCCAAAGGCTTCACTCGAAGGATTGTATGGATTGAGGATTTTGGAGTTGAGCATCAGTTGGAAATTTTCCTTAGTATTACCTCGGCTCCCTTTAACAGTACGGTGTTTCCTATGACTCAAATAAAGCAAACGAAACTACGAAAACAAAAGTCTTCACGCTTCATATTCCTCGTTCATATCTTCAAGGTCACACCAATTTCTTCATTTTCAAAGTCTTTACAAAGTCTTCACCAAAGTCTTCAGAAAGTCTTCAGCAAACTCTTCACTTGAAGACATACATTTTTAAGGGTCGATAATCTCCGATTAAATCAAACTCCTCATCGACTTATAGAGCCTGTGTACACTCACAAATGCATTAGTACCTTAACCTGTAAGTCTTCAATACACCAAAATCACTAAGGGGCACTAGATGCACTAACAATCTCCCCCTTTTTGGTGATTGATGACAAATAGGTTAAGTTTTCAACGGGGATAAACATATGAAGTGAAAGTATAGATTTTGAGGAATTTGATTGCAAGATATAGAAGAACTCCCCCTGAAGATGTGCATATTTGAGAAATTTGCTTTGGACTGCAAATGCACATGGAAGGTTCAAACATGAAGAACCCCCCCTATATCTTGTAATTCATACACGCATTTGAATATATGATATGAAGAATTTGAAATGCGTGAGGAAAATGGTGTCTGACGAAATTTAGCATGCATGCATTAAGGTATTTGAGGAAATAAACATGCGAGGAAATAGTTCAAAAGTGTCAGACCACCATCGGACTTAAGTTTACAACTCAATCAACAAAAGTTTCAGAAGAGCGAGAGTTGTAACTTAAACAAAAATAGCCCATTCATAGAGACCCGCTTGAAGACTAACTCAAATTTTCTCCCCCTTTGTCATCGAAGACCAAAAGGGAAGAAAAAGTGATGATTAACACCCCGATGAAGAATTTTATGGTGTTGGTGAGGAAGGAGCGCCAGCGTTGTCGGGGTCGTTTGTCGATGCAGGGCCTGCAGTAGTGTCGTCAATATCTTCATCGTGATCATGCTCGCGAGATGAAGAATATGAACTTGCTACCATCAGAGGGACTTGAACTTTCTTGATTTTCTTCTGAGGTCGCCGAGCCCAGTTGGGATGTTCCTCAATATCCAGCTGATCCAGTTCTTCAGAAGGCATGATGTTAGATAGTAAGACCCAAGTGCGGTTGAGGGTTTCATGCTCATAGTAGTGATTTCTCTTCACTGTGTTCTACATCATAGTCATGTTCTGCATAATGTAACCAAGTTGACGCTTCACCCACTTGTGATTGAGATCAACCTTGTGATGAAGACTTATTAGAAGCTCACGATCAGTCATCACACGAGGGGCAGACGCTTGAGGTTGTTGAGCTGAGGCTTTTGCATTGGAGTCTTGAGTGGTAATGTCATCATTGGTGGAGAAGGAAGCGGCTTTACGGAACTGTCCATCCAAAGGACGAGTGCCTTCATTAATGACAGATTTGCCTTTTCCTCCAACTCAGGCAATTGAGCTCTTGATGACTTCTATTGGAGGGAGAAAGCCAAAGTGATTCTGAAAATCAGCCTTGAAGGGAACTGAGGACTTTGCCCTGATGAATTTCATGATCCATGGCGCATAGGGCTTCTGTTCAAATGGAGCTAAGGCAGCACTGGCCAATGTCCTCATGAAGAAACCATGCAAGTCGATGGGAATCCCATGAATGATGTTGAAGACCATATTCTTCATGACTCCTTCCACTTCTTCTTCTTTAGAATCGTGGCCTTTCTAAGGACATAGTATATTTGTGAGGATACGGTAAACAGTCCTGGGCACATATAGCAGATTCTTCACAATGAAGGTGTTTGGTTGAGGCGTTCCAGGAGGCAAAGGCTTCATCAACACTTGCATCAGCTGATTTGAAAGTGCGGGCTCATTAAACAATTTGTGGGCTTCATTTGAGGGAATTGGAATAGGGACACACTGAAGCGATTCAGAGGCTTTAGCAGTGAAGTGGGTCGTGCCAGTCATCCAGTCCAATATCCATGAGTTGATATCTGAGGAATTTCCTCTAATATGCAGCATGGCATAGAACTGAATGATGATTTCTTCATTCCAGTCACAGATGTCGACACAGAATGGAAGAAGGCCTGCTTCATAGAGAACTTGGAGCACCGGAGTGAATAATGGAAGACTTTCCATATCAGCATGAGGAATCTGATGGTGCTCGAAGACTTTCTTCTTCTCATATAAGACTGATGCATAGTAGTTGAGTTGAGAGGCAGTCCAGAATCTATTGCAACCAGCCCTTGCAGAGTCATAGGGGTTTGGTCGAGAGAAGAATGAGTGTTCATCGAAGAAATTATTCTTGAGGAATTTGGGACGAATGGTGCCTTTGAAGGGCAGTCTTGGCTTGGGTTGAAGATTTGTTCATGTGTGCCCCTTGATCTCCGTTGGCATTCGAGGAACAACAGACTGAGTGATTTGAAGAACTGGTTCCTCGGCAGTGGCCGGAGCATCATTTTCCTCAGCTGTTGCAGCTGGAATTTCTTCACTGTTTGGAAGGTACAGATGCGCAGAGTCTTCTGGGATTTCTTCATGCTGTGCAGGTGACTGAGGAATCAACATCAGAGGAGTTGCCATTGGTGAATTGAGATGTGCAGATTCCCAATATTCATCATTAACGACTGGAGTAGTGTCACCAATGTCAACTTCTTCATCAATTTGTTCTATGCCAGCTTCCTCAACAGTTACCAGAAGCTAGGGCGATGATACCTTGTGGGTTGATGCAGTGTCATCAATGACAATTTCCTCATCAAGAGGCTCTGTGGAAGCAGCCGAATGATTTTCTTCTTCTTCAGGGATGACATACTCTTCCCTGAATGGCACAATAGCATAGGCTGATGCTGAGGAGATTGGAGTTGCATCAATTGGAGTTGCTGAGGAACTTGATGAAGTTTTCAACTTCTTCAACACAGGGGCATCAGAAGTATATGCTTTTCTCTTAAGTGGATTTTCCTTAGCAGTAGCAGTTTCTTCAGGAACGACTGATGCAGCCGCCCTGGGTGGTTCAGTTTCTTCAGGCACAGCAGATTCTTCAGCCGGCCTATCAGATTCTTCAGGTACAGCAGAAGTACCTATTGGCATAGTCGTTTCTTCAGGCACAACATTGGAGGTTGCCCTGGCATGTTCATCAGTGGTCTGAGTTTCCTCAGCAGCACTGCCAGTTGCTTCTGGTGCAGAAGCATTTCCTTCAGTAGTTTCATCAGGCTGAACATTTTCATCAGCTGCTTCAGGAGTTTCATCTACAGCCTAAGCAATTTGTTCAGACTGAGGCTTTTGAGGTTGCGATCGAGCTGCAACCCTGGTGTTGTGATCCTTTACAGCTGCTTGAGCAGCCCTGACGAGTCTGACCTTGGTGCCCTTCCATTCAGCATCATATCTCTTTTGATCCACAGAGAGTGTGCGAATTTCGGACTGAACTGTGAAGAGTTGATTTGGGGTCAAATTCATCACATTTTCGTAGAGAAACTTTTCTTTTCGAGTCTTGTTCCTCTTAGCTCTCAGAGCTTGCTCTCTCTTCCATTGTTCTTCAGAGACGAAGTGGGTGAGGACATGATCCACTTCAGGAGGCAGATTTAGTGAGGAAAGTGGGGTGCTTGGGTCTTCATGCCATATATCGATGAAGTTGAGGATCATCTTGGGATCCAGCATGAGAGGAACAGAGCTACCCTTTGCTCTAGCAGCCCTGTGCTGACTTTGTCTGATGATTTCTTCCAATTCGTCATCATCAGCTTCATCATCATCACCATCATTATCCTCAGAACATGAGGGTATGGTCATCACAGCCTTGCTTGTGTGAGGACTTGGTCTCTGACCTCGTCCAACAATTTTCTTCAGCTTCAACGCAGAGGGGCTGGTTGAAGACTTTGCTGTGTTGGAGAAGCTAGCAGTGATCTTTGGGACTATGGTGAAACCCTCAGTCCTCTTGCATGTAGCCAGATGCACTCGTGTTGAGGACTTTGTAACTGCTATAGAAGACTGAGCAACGATAGTTCCAGGTGTTGAGGACTTTGTAGGCTGAGGCCTTTGACCTTGAGGAATCTGCTGTGAATGTCTTGATGTTGAAGAACCTATCTTCAAAGAAGATTTCTTCATCATTTTCTTCAGAGCACTTGCAGAAGCTCCGGCAGAGGTAGCAGCAGCAGAATCTTCATTGAATTTCTTCACTGCTTCTTTGGCTTTCCTAGCCAGCTTGGTTTGCTGCTTCTCCCATAGGTGAGGAAAGTCCTCACCAGTCTTTAGACTTGTGGGATCAGCAATTTGGTTTTGAGCTAGAGGAGGCCTGCTACAAGGTGGTGTCACTGCAAATTTCATCATGTACTTTGGGGTCACATAACGATATTCTTTCCATACTTTTGCCCATCTCCTCTCAATCTTTTGCAGACGGATCTTTCTCTGCTTGGTTGTCTCTTTTCCATGTGTTTCTTCATTAGGTGTGCAATATTCATCATACACATCCTCTGGAATCTCAAAGGCAGTGTGCACATCTGGCTTGTTTCCTCCTTTCTGAGGTTTCTTTCCGTCAGCCATTTTCTTCACTTGAGTAATATGAACTCTCGAAGATTCTGAAGAGGTACACAATTTTTCTTCAAGAAGCGCTGCAAATGAGCTAAGTTGATGAGAATCTAGTGATTCATCAGCGGACATGTTATACCTGTGAACAGAGTATAGGTGCGAGGAATTTGAAGAGGTCATATGCGTTCTCAGAAATTTTGAAGAAAAATTAGGTGTGAGGAATTTGACCATGGATGTCTTAATGAATTTCACTAAGTGTTCTCTGTCTCAGGTTCCTGAGTTGTACAAATTTTGAGGATTTGCACAATTGAGGAATGTTGAAGAAAATCATTACTTAGAGAAAATAATCAAGTATGAGGAGATGTAAGGTGCTTTAAAATAAGGTTCATGAAGAACAAACACCTTTTGAGGAATATGAAGAGCATTTGAGGATCAAACAAGGGCAGTAAAAATAAATTTTATTTACCCTGGTGAAGAACACGACGAACTTAGAGATGAGATTGGGAAGTTCGTGCATTCAGATCTCCCACGCCCTAGCTTGGCAGAGAGAGACAGCTACAGCGGTGGCGGGATGAGGATTTCAGCGGCCGGTGCGAGTACGGCGACGAAGAGGTTGAGGCAGTGAAGCTCTTCCTCACCGGCGACGATGACTTTAGCGGTGGCGCTAGGTTGGAGCTCGAGAGAGGGATGAGATGCAGAGTAACCGAGCACAGGTGATGGGAAGGGGGTATTTATAGAGGAAGTGAAAACCGATCCGCCCAAAGATTTTGGAAGGGATTGCCCCTGACCCTTGCTCTCCACGCGACAAGTGTCACCCACGTGTTGAGTAGAGGAGATTATGGGGGATCATGGGTTATCCAGTCATGGGAATCGGAACTCTTTGGGCGGGAACCGCTAATAATTTTGGTAGTGAAAATTTCAAAGTTTTCGTTCGCAAATTCTTCAGCTGTCAAGGACACAGTGAAGACTTTGAACAAGTTTCAAAGTAGAACGCATATGAAGAATTTGTGAACAGACTAGGTTGAGTTTAGCATAGAGGGGAAAGGGTCCGATCACATTCACTTAGATGAAAATCAACTTGAAGAATTAACAATAAGTGAATGTTGTTGAGGACATTGAAAACTCAAATACACACACACACACACACACACACACACACATATATATATATATAGTCAATGAAGAACATCAGTTTCAAAGTTTGAAGAATTTGAAAAGTTGAGGAATTTGATGATTTGAAGAATTTGCACAAATGATGAAAAACTCAACTTAGAAGAATTTCAACTATTGTTGGTGGCGTGACCCACCGTATAAGAATGATGACTTCAGACACCGCGTACAATTGTCGTAGAGTTCTGAGAATCAAATTCTTCATTAAATTCTTCACACTTAGAGGGTTATTCTTCATTGATTGAAGAAAAATGTTTCTTCGTGTGTTGCACATCAAGGTCATCAATTTTGCATAAGTGTTAGGATGTGTGTCTTTCTTCAAAGGACATTCGAAGATTCTAAGATATCTAGCTCACACCTCAACTTGCAAAACCTCTTTTCATCCAAGGGCTTAGTGAAGATATCGGCCAACTGTTCTTCAGTGGGGATGTGGTCGATGGAGATGTCGCCCTTGAGTACATGATCTCGAAGAAAGTGATGACGAATTTGGATGTGCTTGGTCTTGGAATGCTGAACTGGGTTATAAGCAATCTTTATGGCACTCTCGTTGTCGTAGTAAAGAGGCACATTCTTCAGCTTGATGCCGTAGTCCTTGAGGGTTTGCTTCATCCATAGTATCTGAGCGCAACATGAACCGGCAGCAATGTACTCAGCTTCAGTAGTAGAGAGTGAAACGCAGTTCTGCTTCTTCGAGGACCAACAGACTAAGGATCATCCGAGGAAATCACATGTGCCTGAGGTTGACTTGCGATCCACATGATCTCCAGCATAGTCAGCATCAATGTATCCGACGAGGTGAAGATTTGAGCCCTTGGGATACCACAATCCAAGTGTTGGTGTGTGACCTAAGTACCGAAGAATATGTTTCACAACCTTATGGTGTGATTCCTTCGGTGTTGCTTGGAATCGGGCACACATGCAAACACTTAGCATAATATTAGGCCTAGATGCACATAGATACAATAATGAACCAATCATGGAGCGGTATACCTTCTCATCGAAATCTTTACCATTTTCACCAGTGCAGAGGTGACTTTTTGAAGGCATTGGAGTTTTGACGCCTTTGCAATCTTGCATGTCGAATTTCCTCAGAACATCTTTGAGGTATTTCTCTTGGGAGTTGAAGATGCCATTGTCTTGCTGACGAATTTGAAGACCTAGGAAGAATTTCAACTCTCCCATCATAGACATTTGATATTCTTCACTCATCATATAGGCAAATTCATCATTGTAACGTTTGTCAGTACAACCAAAGATAATATCGTCTACATATATCTGGCATATGAATAGTTCATTGTCATAAGATTTTGTGAAAAGGGTTGGGTCGAGTGAACTGGGTTTGAAGCCTTTCTTCATGAGGAATTCCTTCAGAGTGTCGTACCATGCCTGAGGAGCCTGCTTGAGGCCATAGAGAGCCTTGTTTAGTTTGAAGATTTTGTCAGGATGCTTAGGGTCTTCAAAACCTGGGGGGTTGAGCAACATATACTTCTTCCTCAAGCTTACCATTGAGGAATGCACTTTTCACATCCATTTGATATAAGATGATATTACGATGGTTAGCGTAAGCAAGTAATATGCGAATAGCCTCAAGTCTAGCAACAGGTGCAAACGTTTTATCAAAGTCAATTCCTTCAACCTGTGTGTAGCCTTGGGCTACAAGACGAGCCTTATTCCTCACCACGAGGCCATTTTCATCTTGCTTGTTGCGATAGATCCACTTGGTACCCATGATGTTATGTTTGCAAGGATCTGGTCGCTTGACAAGTTCCCACATGTTGTTGAGCTTGAACTGATGCAATTCCTCTTGCATAGCTTGAATCCACTCGGGCTCCTTGAATGCTTCATCAACTTTGGTGGGTTCTATTATAGAGACAAAGGCAAAGTGCCCACAAAAGTTAGTTAGATGTGAATCTTTTGAGCATGTGAACGGACCTGGTGCGTTGATGTCATCGATGATTTTGTCAATCTGCACTTCATTTCCTACTCTTGGATCAACAGGTTGACGTGGCTGAGGATTTTCATCAGCACCAGTTTCTTCAGGTATATCAGTATGAGAGTCTTCATTTGTTGGAATGATTTCCTCAGTGGGTATGACATCTTCAGTTGCCTTCAGCTTGATGGATTCTTCAGAAGACTGTTGATCTAACACATAAGGCAGGAGCTCTCTTTGCGAGCCATTAGTTTCATCGAACCGCACATCTACAGTTTCAACCACCTTTTGATGGTAGGTGTTAAAGACTTTGTAGGTGTGCGAGTCCTTTCCATAACCAAGCATAAAACCTTCATGTGCTTTCGGTGCAAACTTAGAACTATGGTGAGGATCTCTGATCCAGCATTTTGCACCGAAGACTTTGAGATAACTTACATTGGGTTTCTTGCCTGTCATGAGCTCATATGAAGTCTTCTTGAAGAATTTGTGAAGATATACCTTGTTGATGATGTGGCATGCAGTATCAATTGCTTTAGGCCAGAAGCGACGAGGAGTTTTGTATTCGTTAAGCATGGTGCGAGCCATCTCAACAAGTGTCCTGTTTTTGCGCTCCACGATGCCATTCTACTGAGGAGTGTAAGGGGCAGATAACTCATGAGTAATACCACGTTCATCAAGATATTCATCAAGATTAGTGTTCTTGAACTCAGTCCCATTATCACTCCTGATATGCTTGATCTTGATGCCGAAGTTGGTGGAGGCTCTTGAAGCAAATCGTCTGAAGACGTCCTGCACTTCATTTTTGTACAGAATAATATGCACCCATGTGTAACGAGAGTAATCATCAACAATGACAAAGCCTTACAAACTTGATGCATTTGTTAGTACGAAGTAATGAGTGAGGCCAAATAGATCCATGTGAAGCAATTCAAAGGGTCGAGTCGTGGTCATGATTGTCTTCGAGGGATGCTTGGATCTAGTCATCTTCCCAGATTCAGATGCACCGTAGAGGTGGTCCTTGAGGAATTTGACACCCTCGATGCCAATGTTGTGCTTTTTCTTCACGAGCGTGTGCAGGTTCCTCATACCAGCATGTCCAAGTCGTTGATGCCACAGCCAACCTTCTGAAGACTTTGCAAGTAAGCAAGTGGCAGGTTGAGGACCTGTAGAGAAATCAACAATATACAAGTCTCCTCTCCTAAAGCCTTTGAAGACTTTGGAATTGTCAGATTCCATGATGACACACAAGAAATTTTCCAAACACGACAACCATATCAAGATCACAAAGCATTGAGACAGACATAAGGTTGAACCCGAGGGATTCAACAAGCATCACCTTATCCATGGTTCGGTCCTCTGAGATAGCAACCTTACCAAGTCCCAATACCTTGCTTTTTTCCTTTGTCTGCGTAGGTGATATGCTTCAGAGGAGATGGAGTGAATGGCAAATTCATTAGTAAATTCTTGTCACCCATCATGTGGTTTGTGCATCCACTATTGAGAACCCACTCAGTAGCTTTTAGAGTATCATCCTACAGATGAATTAGTACAACTTACGAACTTATATTCTTCAGAGTGAAGAATATGACATCAATTTCATCAGACAGAATTTCATCACACAAGATAGTAAGCAAGTAGAGTGAGGACATGAGAAATGAAGAATTCATTTCATCATGGTTAGCTTGCGTCCTTTCAAGCATTTCCTCAGGTCTCTAGCAAATTCATCAGATGTTCAAATTCATCTGGAGACCTGACCCTGCATAAGATGTCTGTTTGATTTCTTCACCACCCACATTTGGAGGGGTAGCAAAGAGTTCACCATTCTGCGAGCACCATGTGAGAAGGGAGGCATTGAAGCAAGTGTGCTTCGTTTCACAGGGCAAGAGTTAGAGTACTCAAATGAATAAGCAGAGAAATTCTTTGAGGACTTATGAACATAATGGTTTGAAGAATAATTCACATATTCATAACTCTTAGGTTTTCCCTGCGAAACAGAGACATTAGTATGAGAATGATAATTTTGACCATTTGAGGAATTTGGTCCAAGTGAGGACTTTGGTCCATGTGAGGAATTTGATCTGGGGTTCCTATTCTTCATGAGTGGTGTCGTGAGGACATTCACTTGAAGATTTTGTAGGTAGCTCTTGGGAACCCAGATTTTATTCATAGGAGAACCGTTCCTGCAGTTAATTCCAACAAATCTAGCAAATAGTTCACTTTTCTGATATTTTAAGAATTTGTAGTTCGAGTCAAGTGATTCATCAGAGAAATATAAAGTTTCACACATAAAGCCAGATAAAGTGGATGGATCTACAGGAGGTCCTTTCACAACAACCCATGAGGTTTTGGGGTACTGCTTAGGTGTCCAGTAGGATCCATCAGCGTTGAGTTTCCTCACAAAGGCTATACCCTCTTTCCTAGGGTTCCTGTTGAGAATCTGCTTTTTGACAACATCGCAAAGGTTTAATGCCCTTTGAGATTTTCGTACATGCCAGTCACATACAATTCCTTCAACCCTGCATTGTCATCAATGATACTAGTGGTATCCTTAGATGAGGAATTTAAGACCACGGGAATAGTTGAAGAAATTGCAGTAATAGAAGCATTTGAACATTCAAGTGAAGAATTAGCAGTTTCATGTTCGATGCATTTCAAACAAGGTGGAATGAAATCTTCCTGAGCGGTACTGATCTGTTGAGCTAGTAAGGAATCGTTTTCCCTTTGGAGATCTTCATGTGACACCCTCAGTTTCTCAAGATCTTGCTTTCTTTGAAGAAATTCATAAGAAAGCTTCTCATGATCATCTAAGAGGTCATTATGATGACTCTGTAGGTTATCATACTTCATTTGAAGACTTTTGAGATCAACAGACAGAGTTTGAGTCCGATCCACTTCATGGTTCAACAGATCATCGCTTTTGTCTAGCATTTTCTGAAGCTTTTCAAGTGCACTTTGTTGCTTAGTGGCAATTTTAACAATTTTAGCATAGCTAGGTTTCACATAATCATCAGAGTCACCTTCACTTGATTCAGATGAGGAATGATCTTTGTGTACCTTTGAGCCTTTTGCCATGAAGCAATAGGTGGGAGCATGATCATCGTTGCTGACGTCAGAGTCGTTGGAGTAGTCAAATTCTTCATCGTTGAAGATGGAGTTGCTAACGAAAGCAGTAGCGAGAGCAAGGCTAGCGACACCAGATTCTGATTCCTCCTCAGATTCTTACTCTTCTTCACATTCTTCAGATTCTTCCTCAGAGTCCATTTCCTTGCCGATGAATGCTCGTGCCTTTCTTGAATCATTCTTCTTATGCTTTGAGGATTTTGAAGATGAGGATTTTGAAGATTTCTTCTTTTTCTTCAAGTCATCAGAACTATCATCCTTATATTTCTTCTTCTTATTTGAATCTTTTTCCCAGAGAGGACAGTCAGAGATGAAGTGACCAGACTTCTTGCAACGATGACAAGTTCTTTTCTTGTAGTCTTCTGAGGAATCTGATTTCCTCAAGCCACTTTTTGATGACTTTACAAATCCACCTCTCATTGAGAACTTCTGGAATTTCCTCACAAGCATTGCTAGTTCCTGACTTAGTTCTTCAGGATCACCAAGGCTGCTGTCAGAATCGTCTTCTTCAGATGAAGAAATTGCTTTTGCCTTCAGTGCACGAGATCTTCCATAGCTTGGCTCGTAGAGGTCTCTCTTCTTAGCTTGTTGGAATTCATGAGTATTGAGTCTCTCAAAAATATCAACAGGATCAAGCGACTTGTAGTCACCACGTTCTTGAATCATCAAAGCCAGAGTATCGAATGAGGAGTCAAGAGATCTTAGCAGTTTCTTCACCACTTCATGGTCAGTGATATCAGTGGCATCCAGTGCTTGAAGCTCATTTGAGATATCAATGAGACGATCAAAAGTTTGCTGAACGTTTTCATTGTCAAGTCTCTTGAAGTGGTTGAAGAGATTGCGAAGAACATCAACACGAGAGTCACGTTGAGTGGAAACACAGTCGTTGACTTTGGACAGCCTATCCCAGATAAGCTTAGCAAACTCCAAAGCACTCACTCTGCCATACTGACCTTTGCTCAGATGGCTACAGATGATATTCTTCGCTTGAGAATCAAGTTACTTGAATCTCTTCACATCAGCAGTAGTAACAGTGGGAATGACAGAGGGCACACAATTTTCCACAACATACCAGAGATCGTTGTCAATAGCTTCAAAGTGCATACGCATCTTGTTTTCTTCCAGTAGGGGTAGTCTGTCCCATCGAAGGTAGGACACCCCACGGAAACCTTGATCATACCTGTAGTCGACATAACTAGACTCTAGGTGGTTAAACCAAAATCACACAAAGCGAGGGAGTACCTGCTCTGATACCAATTGAAAGTGCGTTATATCGACTAGAGGGGGGTGAATAGGCAATTTTTACAAATT
The DNA here is from genome assembly GCA_022496015.1 of Hordeum marinum. Lineage (NCBI taxonomy): Eukaryota > Viridiplantae > Streptophyta > Magnoliopsida > Poales > Poaceae > Hordeum > Hordeum marinum. Next base: position 60,767,754 of record CM039677.1, read on the forward strand.
CATCACTTGAGGAATTTCAACTTTGATGAATGACTAGCAGCGGAATAAGTACTCAAGCGCATGAGGAACATAGTAACAACATAGTCTTCATGATGAAATAAAACATCCACAAATAGAGAGTAGCATGATACAGGATAAGCAGTGATGAACAAGGTAACTTGAAGAATTTGAGGTGAGGAATTTGTGAAAGTCTTCACTCAAATTCTTCAAACAGTATTAATCAATTTCATCAACAGGTATATGAGGAATCGAGGAGTTGAGGAAATAAAACCAGATAGCTCGATGAAGATAATGGTTTGATGACCGAGTTCCAACTGCTGTGACAGTAGTATGTCTCGTTTGGAGTAGTCTGGTATTTAAACCAGAGGACACACAGTCCTTACCCTATTCTCCTTGAGCTAAGGTCACACAGTCCTCGCCCAACACTCGTGGTAAGTCTTCAGGATAGACTTCCAAAACCCTCACAAACTGGTCACCTGACGATCCCCAATTTACTGCTGGATGCTCTAGACCAAGGTCACTTCATGGTGCCCAATTGACTGCAGGAGCACTAGACCATGACGCCTAACTGTCTGGAGGATGCACATTCCTCAAAGGTAACAAGCGTTGGTTCCACACAGGAATTTCTTCAGTGATGCTCAATCACTTTGGGTTTTGTGGTTTGATTGTAGGTTTTTCCTCACTGATGATTTTCTCTCAAAAGTCCTCGGAGGATGGGTTGCTCTCAAATGACAAGTGTCAGTTCTATCTCTCGGAGCAGCCAACCTGCTAGTGGTTGTGGGGAGTGGCTATTTATAGCCAGGATGCAACCTGACATGATAAGACATAAATGCCCCCAATGATATGACCGTTATGTGGATAATAATGATTGGGGACATCTGGCGCTAAGCACAGCAACGGTCGGAATTTCGAACTGTGAAAGTCCTCAGCTTATCATGATCCTCACTTGTAGGCAACTCGCACTGGCGAAATCCTAACTCCTCAGTCAGATCAATTTCCTCAGAGACCAGAAGAACTTCGTCTCTGTCACTGAAGAACTTGTCTGAACCGTAAGAGATTTCCAAAGGCTTTTAACAGTACGGTGTTTCCTATGACTCAAATAAAGGAAACGAAACTACGAAAACAAAACTCTTCATGCTTCATATTCCTCATTCATATCTTCAAGGTCACACCAATTTCTTCATTTTCAAAGTCTTCACAAAGTCTTCACCAAAGTCTTCAGAAAGTCTTCAGCAAAGTCTTCACTTGAAGACATACATTTTTAGGGGTCGATAATCTCCGATTATATCAAACTCCTCATCGACTTATAGAGCCTATGTAAACTCACAAACGCATTACTACCTTAACCTGTAAGTCTTCAATACACCAAAATCACTAAGAGGCACTAGATGCACTAACAGCAATCAACTGCCGAAAGTCTTGATGTGTTCATATGTAATCCAGTCGTCACACTGCTCCGGGTGTTTGGAGCGCAGAATATTCTTGTGTTCATCGACATACGGGGTCACCAAGGTGGAATTATGTAGAACTGTGTAGTGTGCTTGATACCAAGAATGCCCGTCTCTACATATTATTGAGTCTGCTCCTAGCATGCCTTTTCCAGTCAGTCTCCCCTCATACCGCGATTGAGGGAGACCAATCTTCTTAAGGTCAGGAATGAAGTCAACACAAAACCCAATAACATCCTCTGTTTGATGGCCCATGGAGATGCTTTCTTCTGGCCTAGCGCGGTTACGAACATATTTCTTTAAGACTCCCATGAACCTCTCAAAGGGGAACATATTGTGAAGAAATACAAGGCCCAAAACGGCAATCTCGTCGACTAGATGAACTAGGACGTGCGTCATGATATTGAAGAAGGACGGTGGGAACACCAGCTCGAAACTAACAAGACATTGCACCAAATCACTTCTTAACCTTAGCAGGATTTCTGGATCGATCACCTTCTGAGAGATTGCATTGAGGAATGCATATAGCTTCGCAATGGCTAATCGAACGTTTTCCGGTAGAATCCCCCTTAATGCAACCGGCAGCAGTTGCGTCATAATCACGTGGCAGTCATGAGACTTTAGGTTCTGGAACTTTTTCTCTGCCATATTTATTATTCCCTTTATATTCAACGAGAAACCAAACGGGGCCTTCATACTGAGCAGGCATTCAAAGAAGATTTCCTTCTCTTCTTTGGTAAGAGCGTAGCTGGCAGGACCTTCATACTGCTTTGGATGCATGTCGTCTTTTTCATGCACACGTTGCTATTCCTCCCGTGCCTCCGGTGTATCTTTTGTCTTCCCATACACTCCCAAGAAGCCTAGCAGGTTCACGCAAAGGTTCTTCGTCACGTGCACCATGTCGATTGCAGAGCGGACCTCTAGGTCTTTCCAATAGGGTAGGTCCCAAAATATAGATTTCTTCTTCCACATGAGTGCGCGTTTGTCAGCGTCATTTGGAACAGATAGTCCACCAGGACCCTTTCCAAATATTACTTGTAAATCATTAACCATATCAAGTATGTGATCACCAATACGGAGGGCGGGCTTCTTCCGGTGATCTGCCTCACCTTTGAAATGATTTCCTTACTTTCGACATTGATGATTGGTCGGAAGAAATCAACGATGCCCCAGGTACACATTCTTCCTGCATTTGTCCAAATATATATTGTCGGTGTCATCTAAACAGTGTGTGCATGCGTGGTATCCCTTGTTTATCTGTTCTGAAAGGTTACTGAGAGTAGGCCAATCGTTGATGGTTACAAACAGCAACGCATGTAGGTCAAAATCCTCATGTTCGTTCTCATCCCACACACGTACACCTCTTCCATTCCATAGCTGTAAAAGTTCATCAACTAATGGGCTTAGGTACACATCAATGTCTGCCAGGTTGCTTAGGGCCTTGGATGAGCACTGGCATCATAATGAACTTCCGCTTCATGCACAACCAAGGAGGAAGGTTATACATACATAGAGTCACAGGCCATGTGTTGTGCTGGCTGCTCTGCTCTCCAGGATTAACGCCATCTGCACTTAAACCAAACCATACGTTCCTCGGGTCACCTATAAAGTCGCTCCACTTTCTCTCGATCTTTCTCCACTACGACCCGTCAGCGGGTGCTCTCAACTTCCCGTCTTTCTTACGGTCTTTTTTGTGCCATTGCATCAACACGGCATGCTTTTTGTTTCTGAACAGACATTTCAACCGTGGTACTATAAGAGCATACCACATCACCTTGGCAGGAACCCTCTTCCCGGTGCGCTGGCCCTCAACATCACCAGGGTCATCTCTTCTGATGTTATACCACAATGCACCGCATACCGGGCATGCATTTTGTTCCTCGTACTCACCGTGGTAGAGGATGCAGTCATTAGGGCATGCATGTATCTTCTGCACCTCCAGTCCTAGAGGGCATAGAACCTTCTTTGCTACGTACGTATTGTCGGGAAATTCGTTATCCTTTCGAAGCTTCTTCTTCATTATTTTTAGTAGCAAACTAAATCCCTTGTCAGATACACCATTGTCTACCTTCCATTGCAGCAATTCCAGTGTGGTACCGAGCTTTTTGTTGTCATCTTCACAATTTGGGTACAACCCTTTTTTGTGATCCTCTAACATGCGATCGAACTTCAACTTCTCCTTTCACTTTCGCATTCTCTCTGTGCATCAACAATGACCCGGCAAAGATCATCATCGGGCACATCGTCTGGTTCCTCTTGATCTTCAGCTTCCCCATTGCAGCATCACCATATTCAGGAAGAGGGTAGTTGTCATCATCCTCTTCTTTTTCGTTGTCTTCCATCATAACCCCTTTTTCTTCGTGCTTGGTCCAAACATTATAGTGTGGCATAAAACCCTTCTAAACCAGGTGGAAGTAAAGGTTTTAGAGTTGAAAAAAGACTTTGTATTCTCACAGACAATACATGGACAAGGCATAAAATCATTCTGCTTGTTTGCCTCAGCCGCTTCGAGAAAATTATGCAGGCCCTTAATATACTCGGAGGTACGTCGGTCACCGTACATCCATTGCCTGTTCATCTACGTGCGTTATATAATAAAGTGTATTAAAAACCATTACAACATATCATGAATACAAAAGTGACCAAATTATTAGAAATCCATCATCACATTAAAGCCAAAGTACAATAATGACCAAAATAAATACGTACAGTTCATACATAGTTGTCATTATTGAACAACATATAGGTCTCTAAAGCATCTAATTAAAACATACACTGAAACTATGTAAAAAATTTAAATGCAACAACAAATCAATCATAACCGCTACTAAGGTACCAATTGATCCAACGGTATAATAATACCAAGCCTCGGTATGAATGACATATTTTGTAATCTTTCTAAGCTTCAAGCACATTGCATCCATCTTGGTCTTCTGATCGACGACGACATCGGCAGCATGCAACTCCAATCCCATCTTGTCTTCTTTAGTTCTTTTCAATTTTTCTTTCAAATGATCGATTTCTTTTTCAGCTTTAGTTAACTTGTCGAGCAGAATTGCATAGTCGGTTGGAATTTCTGGTTCAACTACTTCCTATAGATTAAAACATCTACGTCAAGTTGCTGACATAATTAATTGTCATAGACATTAGATGTATGAAATAGTTATATAAGAGATAATATACCACATCTGAATCATAGACTGGACGAGGGCCGACGTGGGCGGATACCATAACCATGGCACTATATAATAACAAACAATAATAAAATTAAGAAAATCATACGAATAAGTATATTTTCTTTTAGCAAGAAGATAAGATCAAGAGGCTCACCACGCCGGGCGATCGACGGCGGTTTCAGGATGGCAAGGCCGTCGACGTAGGTGTGATCCACGTCACCGATTCGCGACGCGTGCCATGTCATCAATCCGAGGCCTGCGAGTCGATCCGTGGGCAAACCTATGATGACGGCTTTGCCGTCAACATAGCTTTGTTTTATCTGTTTTTTACTTATTTTTGTATTTTAGTTTTTTTCTAAATTAAAATTTGATTAAGTTAAATGTGCCTTATCTAAACATAAACATACATAATAAATTATATATAGATTTGTGTTGAATTTTTCATATATTATATATATGTAGTTTGTATTTGTTTTCGGGTATGTTAGTAATATGACAACATGTTCTTTTGCATATAGGTTCCTATACTTTATTAAAATCAAAACAATTGATAATTACAATTAGTTTGACAAATTCTATATGTTTTTTATAAGCATCTTGAAAGTGTAGCTATGGGCTGCCTATCACAACCAGGTGAAAAGGTTCATCGGTCAAACCCGCCCAACGAAAGTCAAAGGCCTAGATCCACCGGTCAACTGTGCCAAAGGTCATTTCTTCCGCACGCTCTATGCTAAAGAAGTAAGTAAAGATGTGATTGAACAATTGCATAAGAAGGCACCGGAGTTAATAGTCAAGCTAGAGAAGATCTTTCTGCCAGGCTTCTTTACTCCAATGACACATCTCATTCGACACCTCGCGAAAGAGGTATTGTTGGGGGGCGTGTGCAAAATCGTTGGCAGTATGGCCCTGAGAGACAAAACAAGCATCTCCGACAAAAATGTGGAAACAAAGCTAAGATTGAAGCTTCCGTAGCTAAGGCAGTTATCCTAGAGGAGGTGTCAAACCTCAGGACATCGTACTATCTAGACCACGACCTTGGAGGTGGACGTACTAGCTTTCCTTAGATGATTTGTGCTCATTTTAAGCTTCTTAGATGACTTGTATTTCGCTACTTATGTTTCGAAGCTCCTTATGTTGTTGGTTGTGAGGATCTAATGGTGGTGGTGTTGATGACGTCTGTCTATTTACGCTACATATATTTATGATGCTCTTGATGGTGCTATTGTGCATTAAATTTCATTGTATATACCCTGTTATTCTAGAGCTGAAATGGATTTGTAGGAAACACGAAAAAGAAAAAAAAACAGCACAAAGCTACGCCGACGGCTAAGCCGTCAGCATAGAGGGCGTGCAAGTTACGAGTGGCTACCACGTGGCAAGCTAGGCCGTCGGCATAGCTTTTTAGCCTATGTCGACAGCCTGAGCCGTCGACGTAGGTACACCAAGGAGCTACCAGCGCAGTTTCAGACCTATGCCGACGGCCCGACCGTCGGCATAGGTATGCCACCAGGGACCATCGCCAGCCACCACGTGGCAGTCTATGCCGACGGCGTGCGACACGTGCCGGCCGGCGATGCAACGCTCTTAACGGTAGCACTACGGGACACCGTTTACCATGGAGCTATGCCGACGGCCGGAGCCATCGATATCGATGTACGAACACCATCGACATAGCATCTATGCCGACGGCTTTTCTATGCCAACGACAACCTGGGGTACGCCGACATATATGGTGCCGACTGTGCTCCACCGACGGGGGCTGTCGACATAGGTCTATGCCGACGGGATTCGAGGCTATGCCGACGGCCTGAGCCGTTGGCATAGGACTATATTCTGGTAGTGTAACCTAGTCTTTTCTTTTTTGCTTTTACTACTTGTTTACCAAACTCATAGTCTTTTCTGGTTGTACTACTAGCACTAACCTAGTATGCATCAACCACATGTGCCTACTAAATCAATTAATCACTTTAGACATGTGTACCAGTAGCAACAAGCAAAGGTGCCAACCACCTGTAGTTGCTAAAAAGAGAATGTTCTGCAAACCTTGCTCATGGCAATAGTCTAATGGATACCAAGGTAGATGACATACCGAGCACTAGTTTGGTTGAATTTTACCCCAGATCTTGCTGGAACAAAATGCTATTACTACTCCAGCATGGAAGTAAATGTAAACGTCTAGTATCAGCTAAGGCTCTTTGTAATCCAGTAATCCAAAGCAAAGTAAAAAAAACAGAATACTACAATATATATAGAAACTCTATTCATCATCCAGGATGCAAAATAAGTTATTCTTCACCCGAGGTAATCTTACGAGTTTTTAATAAATAAATTACATTTGAAATACAAATAATTACATTTATATTGACCCACTATGTAAAATTTGGCATAAGAAAATAAAAATACGGTCGTGCTATATATATAAAAAACAATGACGCAGCCCATCAGCCCCAGACCCTCTCGGATACAGGAAGCAACGCGAGTGTACAATGCCTTCATTAGGAGTGGTATTTCCGAGCCAACGTGTTACAAGATCAATTGATTTAGCTATTTCTTTCAACCAGTTCACAGGTTCCCTAGTAGTCGATTCCCCTTACAACAATTGTATAGCTTAACAAATACCTAATCAATCGTCAGCAGAATCATACCTGCATCTATAGCTGTTGTTGGGTGGCTTCATCTCTGCCTGCCTGTCTCCTGGTAAGTAGCTTGAACCATCTAGATCACAGGAAAACTCATCTACAGTATGAGATGTACCATACATCACAGGAAAACTCATAAACAGTTAGATGGAGAGAAAGGGTGCTCTTACTGCAAGAGGGGGCAGATAAAACACACAAGCCCTGGTGACCACGGAACGGCCGGTCGGCGTTGCTGCGGGCCGTGCATCATCGGAACAGCGTGGCACAACTTTGGGACTCCATGTATGGATTCGTTGTTGAGAAGGCGAGGGACAATTGAGGAGGGGATGGAGAGGAAGGGGGGAACAGTGGGATCTAGATTTATAGGGAGAGATGGTGTGCAGCGGGCGGGAGAGAAACGCGAGGAGGTCTTGGATGCGAGGTCGATCCGCGTGACGCGCAGCAGCGAGCGGCCGATCGATGGCGCCTGGGTTCCAGGGAGACTTAACTGCTCCTTATTTCATTAGGTATAGGAAGAAGGGGTGATTAATAGAGGAGAATCGGGAAACCATCGGACGGCCTATTAACAAGGAAGGAAAGTGTGGAACGAAGGAGACTCGGGAATCCATCCGACGGCCTATTAACAGCGGCCTGGAGAGAAACTTTTGCAACAAACTCTCTCTACGTATAGTATCTATCCATCTTTTGTTTTCCTTTTTTCCAGGAGCTGGTATCTATCTATCAATCTGCTCCTATCTTGGAAGCAATCTGCTTATATTATATACTCCTACCTTGGATCCGTATATACTGCTACGTGGTTAGCCATGGTCTTGGCTCTCTCGTACGTATCTGTACGTGTTTTTGCTATTTGTCTCATGGTCATGCCAACACTTGTTTCTTCTTTCTTTCTTTCTTTAGCATATCTGTTTGGCAACAATTCAGTCACCGAAGTGAGGGCTACAACTTGTTCCGAATTTAATGCTGGCAATATTTGAAACCAGGAAACAAACTAACGTCTTTAGCATATCAATCTCTGGCCATCGCTACTTTCTTTCTTTCAGTCTTACAGCCAACAACACAAAGCACAAACAACTTGCATGCTCGTCTAAAAAAATGACCATCATCATCATCGAGTGCTTGCTGGTGGCGCAACTTGTAAACACAATTTAGACAAATAGGTTCACACGATAAACACGACTCTTGAGGTGACAACAGAGAAGTATTTTCCAATCATATATACACATATCATTGCAGTCATAACATATCAACTTACATATTGATTCGACCCACCGGAATCTCATATCCCCTCTATCAATCTTTCTCACTCAGCAAGTAAACAAACAATATATCAATCATTTACATTTTTCAAACAACTCGTCTTCAAACAAATCTTGAGCTTGTCATCTATCTCCAATGTATGTACTCAACACAGTACCAACCAAAGCACCTACTCTCCAGATCATGTTTATTCTGGCTAGCCAGATGTACAACAATGACACCAATACAACCAGACATTGCACTGAAAAAGCAGAACCACAGGTCTCGAATCCCCACCCCGCCGCATTGGTCTCGCCGCGGTGCACTGCTCTGGTGCCGGTAGTCTTCAACTATAGCAGCATCTCGCCAATAGGCAACTCGCCGGACGACGAGATTCTTTGGCACTTGATTCATGTCCTAAGCTTCCGTGTGCCGTACGCGTTATAACATGGCATGTATGAGAACCATAGTTCAATCTGGCTATGGAGTAAACATAGAGCAAAAGAACAATTAAACTTCAACCACACAAAACAAACTTATCAATGCTCACATGACCTCTGAATTTCCGTTGTTATTTTTATTATTGTAGATTTTTGTGAAGCCAAAACAACCATAAAAATGCACATTTTGTTTCATTATTAAACCAGACCAAACCAAGACAAACCTCTCTCCTTACAAATTTCTCTTCCTTCACATCTCGAGCCCTAATAATTTACAAAGTAAATAGTTGCAGCGCTACTTGTGTCTCGTCTCATCAATCATGACATTCTAAATGTGATCAAATATAAATAGCAGAAATGAGGATGTGCCCTTATTTTTTAACATGTCGAGATTTACCATGGGATGAAGTAGACATGGCAAAAGGAAAGGCACAAGATAGACAAACAAGATGATAACAACACATTTGATTGATCAGAAACATACTTGCAGACAAAATTTCAGCTTTCTTTTCCAACTTGACCATTCATCACAACTAATGCAAACATGGCCGAGGCGGTATATTATATCCATGTGTTCAGTAGTATGAAGATCTCTGCACCCGATCAAAATAAAATCAAATAAGTAGTTTGGCAGAATCACACAAACAGTGATTACAATCAAGCTCTCTAGCAAGATACATAATCAAGAGATTAGCTTGTTATGATGCAACAGAACAATACTACAACCATAGATTGCGAAAAAAGGACATTCTAAGCAAAATAGAAACAACATTGTAAGCAACAAAATACAGTTCTTTTCCCAAACAAACACAACAGCGTCAGGTCTATACAGAGCTTACAACAAGTTAAAAGCAGCAAATACGACAAGATAAACAATGGCTCAGACTTAATTAACACCTTCATGTATTAATTTACCAGTCGAGAAAATATACTTCTATCATCTAAAGCATTATAGGGTACGTACCTACTGGTCCACGTATTAGAGAGAGCCATGCAATACTATCCCTGGTTGCAAAGGAAGTACGTCTAGGACAACAACAATGTAGCCTACATCATCACCTATACATACATGCAACCAATAGATGATGCTGCAATCGAATTGACCCAGAGCATGAATGATCAACCGACCAATTGACATATCGAAGATGGATTAAGCTAAAGATAAAACAAACCTGTAGCGGGTTTTGCCGTTGAAATTCTTCTGGTTGACTTCGGCGTGAAGGAGCTTCACATAGCCACCGCCACAGTCGATGTCCTGCTCGTGCTTGACCGAGAACAAGAGCACCAGGGTCCTGTCCTTGTTACTGAACTCAGGGTAATGCGCCAAGATGGCGTAGAACCTGCAGTCCTCCGACGTCTAGATGCCTGTAGAAACAGAGTAACACAGTTCCATTTGCCTTAACCAGAACAGAACGAAACGAAATCCAAGGATGGCCAAAAAATGTTATGACTATATTGATTACATTTGTCCTCGGCATCTCTTATTTCTACATATAACCAGCAGAGATTTGTTAATAAGAACCATGTGTTCTTAACCTGGAGTGATCTTTTAGTAAAAGCACTGCAATCTAATGTCATGCTGAAAAACACATAGAACACTGCATTCCTACACATGGAAATTGGAATTATAATTAAATATTGGGCCAGATTCCAATTTCCAGGACAGGTACCATCTCTTAAAATGACACAAAAAACAGCAGAGCTGACCTCTTGCTCGAGATAGGCATGGCAATCAGACCCGGACTTCATCGCTTAGGTCCTCTTCGACTTGTCGTGTTCCAGCACAAACTCCATCTGCTTATTGCACCATTCCTGCACAAGAACAAAGTCGCGAACGAGGGGAATCAGTCAATCGGTAGACAGCAGGTTCTAAAAGCAATAATGAGGGCAATTATAAAAGTACCTAGAAACGACCATCCAGGTGCCATGTGCCTTGCTTGTTCTGGACAACCTATCTGCTCTTCGTGATGCCGCAGCCTCGAGTCCGAAAACTTTTCTCTTCCCCCACTAACCTGGCACCATAGCTAAGCTTCAATTCGAAGGAGGACGACAGTCTTCTCTTGCCTTTCACAGCTATCTAGCATCTCTTTGTCTCAGCAAAACAAAGAAAAGACTGCTAACACATCTGAGTAAATTTGCATGCCAAACAAACTAAAGGCAAGCAAGAGACTATGCAGATTGTTCTACTTATTCCACACAAGCAATAAATATCCAGTTACAACCAAGCTAAAAAAAGTGCAATGTACTCCCTTCGATCCTTTTTACTCTGCGTATTAGATTTCGGTCAAGTCAAACTTTACAAAGTTTGACCAAATTTATATTAAAAAATATCAATATCTATAATACCAAATATATATACAATGAAACTACATTTCATAAAGAATCTAACAACATTGATTTGGCATTGTGAATGTTAATAATTTTTTCTATAAGTTTGGTCAAAGTAGAGATAATTTGACTCCGGACAAAACTTATATATAGACTAAAAAGGATTGGAGAGATTATGTTTCCAGAAGCATGCACACGACCATCAAAAAGATGGAGATTGTTATAAATGAGTGAAAAGAACTATGGTACCAAACATGTAAGATCGATCATCTCGGTTAAAACTGTAGACTTTTCTTAATAAATTGTGTGTCCAAGATCATGACACCAAGTGTAGACTTATTTGAATAATCGTTAGTCACGGAGCATGCTAGCTAGCAACAAGACTAGAGGAGGGTTCAGATCAAGTGTAAACAAAAAAGACAGCGAGGTCCAGACTAGTCAATCTCTGGCTACAAGAGTGCAACAACAAAAAGGAACAAATTTTCTTGTTTCACAGGGGCCAGAACTCGTCAACTAGTCAAACATACATACTGAAACTAAAAAAACTTTTGCTTGAACATGGACCAAAACATGTCCACAATAAGACCAAGAATCAGTCCAAGCTCTATGCACTAGTAGAAAACAGACCCCTCCTCACTATTCTGGATTTATGACAAGTCACCCATCCTCTCACTGCTCCAACCCAAGCACGCTTAACTTTCGAGTTCTATCATCCCTACTTTCCAAGTCTGCACTTGTTGTTTTCTTGACAATAGTAAGCTATCAATCCTATTAACCCTTGGGTTTGATGTAACGTGATTTAATTCTTTAAATTCCAATTTTTTTAAATAAACAACAATAAATGATTAATAATAGTATTGAATTTCAATGAAAATAAAATAAGTAATAATATTATTTTATTCATTTTTTGTAATTTATTCATTTAATATGGCATAATTAATATTTTTAAATCTGTAAATCGAAATTCAACAAATAATGTATCCATTATTATCAAAAAAACGCGAGGAATCCAAATATGACATCATTTATTTAAAAAAATCATAACACTTTTTTTTCGACATCGTATGCAAAAGTTATAGTCGTTTTACTTTTTCGTAACACTTTTTTTAATCTTGTTTCAACTACAGACTTTTTTTAATCTTGTTTCAACTCCAGACACTTCAACATGCACCATCCAAAGCCACATTATCAATTTTCAAACCTTTCTCACTTCATTTGCTATTTTTCATACATTTATTAATTTTTTTTAGCTAAATGACCCTGAAATTGAAAAGCACTACAAATGAACTCTGAAAATGTTGAAACTTGACATGGTATCACTATTTCATCCACATAGCATGTGCTAAAAAGTTGAGAAGGTTACGATAAAAACTAGATGCACTTCGTGTACAAACTGGACAATCCCTTTCGAAGTATCAGGGTTTTGGACGAAAACTCATCTGTTACAAAGACATTTCGTTTTTTTTAACTTATTTAAACTCCAGAGTTTTTGTGCGTTCAACATGCACCATTCAAAGCCACATCATCAATTCTCAGCCATTTCTCACTTCATTCGCTATTTTTCATGCATTTATTATTATTTTTCAAGGTAAATGATCCTGAAATTGAAAAGCAGTATAAATGAACTCTGAAAAGGTTGAAACTTGGCATGGTATCATTATTTCACCCACATAGCATGTGCTAAAAAGTTGAGATTAATATCCACAATAAGACCAAGAATCAGTCCAAGCTATATGCCTCCATGATCCCTCTATCTAACGATGTGCCTACATGACAACTATTTTACAAGCAGATTTATTTCCAATCATATATATGCATCAAAATAGCAACTCAATACAAAAATAAGACCAGCTAATTAAATGAAGATTGCATAATCTAGTATCTCATTGGTATGCAAATTAAATTAATTCCCAGCAAGATACCATGCTGGTTGAAATGGTGAGCCAATGCTTACAATTTGCAACAGAAAAGAGGGTCTCCTTTGGAAGCTGTGGTTTTTCTACTTAGATTAAGGTGAACAAAACTATTTCTAAGCAACCGGCCATAGCTAATAACTTATCATTTGCATGATTGCGTATCTGCCATAAATTAGGCTTGCCATTTGGAGTATACAGGGATCAAATATGAAAACATCGTTGCTACTGTGATATGTCAAGTACTAGTTGCTCAACTTGCAACAAAAGGATTGCACACAAGAAGGAAAACAGGCAGCGCCAGAATTCTACATGACATGCATAGTTGGTTCCACGCACTGAATGAATCGGCACATCAGAAAAATGCTACAATCATTCAAATGGGCCGGGCTAAAAAAAAAAGAATCATCCCAGCAAGCAGTCCTATAAAAAATATATTAAACCACACGACAGGAACTACACAACAGATTTGACTCCATTGTGCTTAGAGAGCTAACTGGATGTGGTCGTATTAAACAAGAAAAAACTAAATGAACATCTAAGAATTGTCAACACCAGCCTCTAGGCCCCAAGTATGGTCAACACCAGCCATGCTCTAGCACAAGGGCAACACATGGACAAATTTGTGGTGGCCACAAGATCACCACCACAGATAACACGACCACAGAACTAAAGGACAAATTATTGGTTTCATGGCCGGCACAACAATCAGGCACCACCCGGTAGCCGGACTATCACAGGGCACAGGAGAGAGGGTTGCGACCAGGGACTCACCAGAACTGAGAAGTAGGCGGTGACCACTGCCATGTTTGCAGCCAAAACATTGTCATCACACTGCACCGGGGGGGGGGGGGGCGATATGAATGTACTGTTTGCATTACCATGGACAACCCACTGTGGTCAAACTTGCGGAGTTGGCCTAAGGCAATCAAAATTCCATGAGGCATAGGCCTACAATTAAGAGATGCAACCCATCAAATTTAAAATCTCAAAGCAAACTATTCTGAGATAGGGTTATCATTTACATGCCTATATCAAAGAAAGAACATAACATTTTAAAGGATATAGGGTCGTTCTTTAACATGCTTTGCAGCATGATGTAATTAACATAATAGCAGCACAAACTCAACAACAAATTTTATACCTTTGAAGAGATTTAAGTGCTGACTTTTAGCATGGTTACTATTTAACGATGCTACCAATATCTATCTATCCATAGGTCAGCAGCACATAAATATTGGAATCCGCTAGAACATGTTCAAATCAGAAAGAGAAAAAAACTGAACCGACCTACAACAACACCAAACCAAACATGGGCAAGGGGGATTCCATGGCGTCAGGGTGGGGATGCCGATGCCGATGCCAAACGCCATCACCCACGGCACCTGCCGATGCTGGGCCTCCAAGGCCAACCGGTATCGGTACCAGGGCAGTGCTGCGGCTGATCGACATCGTCCGTCCCTTGGCGGCAGCCCGCATCACAAGGCCGCCACGGCTCGCGCGTCCGGCCGCCGACAACACCGCTGCGGTGGATCACGATGATGAGCAGCAGCCACCAGCGTCCACGGCAGTTCACAACCTCCGGGAGCTTTTAGTGGGTAGAGACCTGGTGAAGGTATTCTCCGTGACTACCACCTTCCACTTCGTCGGCGCCATTGACGGCTGAGACTGGCGCTCCAGGAAGTCCGGCTTCTTGCGCGAGGACTGGGGCGAGGGGTACAGAAGATTCTTCTCCCGGAAGAAGAAGTGGCAGTCAAGCCACAACGGGCACTCCCCCCTCTTGCAGTTCGAGGACCAGCTCGTCCTCCTCGGACCATCATGCGCAATAATGCCCTACCACTACGAGTATAAAGCTCTATGCGGACGGCTTAGGCCGTCGCGTAGCCCCGATTCCCGTCAGCATAGGTCTATACCGACGGCAGGGCCGTCGGCACCATATATGTCGGCGTACCCCAAGTCACCGTCGGCATATATCCTATGCCGACGGTGTCCGTACAGAGATACCGACGGCCTGGGCCGTCGGCATAGCTCCATGGCAAAAGACGTCCGGCAGCGTTGTCTTCAAGAAGGCACCACCCAGGGACGGCCACGTGTCGGTCCTATGCCGACGGCATGGCCGTCGGCATAGAGGGCCACATGGCGGCCTGCGATGGTTCCTGGGGCATGCCTATGCAGACGGCTCAGGCCGTCGGCTTAGGATACAAAGGTATGCCGACGGTATAGCCGTCGGCATATCTTGCCACGTGGCAGGCGCTAGTATCCCCTGGGCGTGCCTATGCCGACGGCTTAGGCTACAAAGGTACGTCGACGGCATAGCCCTCGGCATAGCTTGCGACGTGGCAGCCACTGGTAATTCAGAGGACCTCTATGCCGACGGCTATGCCGTCGGCGTAGTTTTGTGCTATTTTTTTTTCATGTTTCATACAAATTTATTTCAGCTCCAAAATAACAGGGTATATACAATGAAATTTAATGCACAGCCAAAAGCAACATCACATCGTCATAACCAACACCACCACCATCACATCCTCACAACCAACAACATAAGCATATCAGAAATATAAGTAGTGTAAAAAGGCAGAAGTCATCTAAAGAGCACAAGTCATCCAAGGAGCACAAGTCATCTAAAGGCAGAAGTCATTGGAAGTAGCGTAATGTCACACCCAAGATGCACGCATATCCGTTTTAAGGCTCGAGGGTCCCGCAAGGGATGGAGGCGCATCTTGCCGTTAGCAAGTATAGTATCATCACATCATACAATACTAAAAAGATGAGTATGCAAGGTTGGCTTACACTCGCCACATGCTAAATTACAATTCACTCAGAGCTCAAATCATCAAGATGAAGACAGGGTCCGCCTACGGACGAAATCAAACGATAAAACAGATACAAATGATACTATCTCGCTATCCCAAAGATCACGACCATAGTCCTCTACTCATCTGGGTAAGTCACATACATCCTGCCTCTTTCCTCATCATATTCCCACAAGAGCTGGGTGAGATCATCCTGCATGAACTCATCTGAACCTGTACCTGGAGGGTTGTAATAATTTGTGAGCCATAAGGACTCAGCAAACAAGCGCCCGGGTACCGAGACTATTCAAGCTTAAAGGTTGGGTTGGGGTAAGCGTTTAGTTTGCAGAAGCACTAAGCATTTATGGTGGCTAACTTACGCAACATGGAAATAAATATGAGTGGCCTACGATGAATGCACAAATCTAGTATGATCTCTATGAGATCCTGAACACTTACTTACGTCAATCATAACCCCATCGTGTTCTCTCTCGGAGCATGTTCACGAGTAGAGACGATCACTGTTACTCACACAGTTGGTGTATTTTAATTGGAATTTACTTCAAGTTTACTAGAACCGGGTGTTAAACAAATATCCAAGTTGCCACGTAACCGCGGGCATGGCTTTCTGAAAGATTTAACCATGCAGGGGTGCTCCAACTAATCCATCACAAATTAACCACACTCCGTGGGAAATAGCCTCGACCACGGATCTCGTGATCATCATAGGTAATTCCAAAGAAATTCCAACACCTCGAGTAAACCCGAAGAAAGTCAGAGTCCACACGCAAGACATTCGATAAAGGTAAAACAAATCGAGTAAGACCACCCGACATGTCGACGAACCCGATAGGATCCGCGTATCTTGTTCTCAGGACACGACGGATAAGCTACGCGTACGGAGGCCTAATAGAAATCTCCCAAGTTGCCCTGGGTTGGCCCCGCACAGTGCTCTAGTTTGGACCAACACTCATGAGGAGCACTGGCTCGGGGGTTGATTAAATTATCCACGGGTTTGCAAGGCCCTATGCAGCTTTTATTAAGTTGTAAGGAAATGTAGTACCAATATTGGGTCTTGCCATACAAGTTTTATTCTCAACCGAAAGAACAAGGGGGTCCTCATAACAACCCCGAGCATGTTAGGAGCGCAAAATATGGAAAACATAACACCGGTAACCAGGAACTAATGGCGGTAACAGCGGAACAAATCACTTAGAAAAAGGCCAAGCCTTCCACCAATACCAAGATATATATGTGCATTAAAATTAAATAACAGGTAATATTGTGATATCCAAATCCATGTTATCACATGGAACAACATGCACCTACAACTAAAACGCTATAAGAGGGGCTGAGCAGCGGTAACCTAGCCAATCAAAGGTTTGCTAGGATGTGGAGGTTAGAGGCTGTCATGGCAAATAAGAGGCTGATATCAAGTGGTAGGTAGCGCAATTGTAACGATAAGAGCGAGAAACTAGCAAGCAAAAATAGTATCGGGATCCGGGTACGATCATCTTGCCTGTTGGTTCTTCAGCGGAACAAGTAGCGGGATCCTCGTAGTGGTACTTTCCTGGGTCCTCATACTCGGTATCAATACTCACGTCTACCCAAGAGAAACAGCAACAATAAACATCCAACCAAGGTGCTATGCAAAACCAAGATGATGCATGATTCATTTATGAAGATTTAAACATGGCAATTCAAAACTAATCATGTTTCACATGCAAAGTTTGTATATTAGTGAACCTGGACCGAACCTCTTGTTAAGTTATTTAGACATGCATGAACATGGAAAATATGGATGCATCATGCAAAATCCATAGAAATGCATATAAATAACGCAAGAAACGGAGTTACGGTTCTCTCGATACACTCACGACAAGGTATGGAGGTAAATACACAAGACCACCAAGCCATGGGCTAATTCTTGGCATTCCAAGGTAGCCACTGGTTAGGTGATCAAAAACCAACCACAATAGACTCAAAAATCAATCAATTCTATAGAGCATAGCTCCCACAAGTCACAAAACAACAAACCCACAATCTGCCACAAAACAGCAATATAGCAACTTACACAGCTCACAACTTGAGCTACAGGAACCCTACAGTCACAAACAACATATTTACAGAATCTACTCAACATACACATCAACTTATCAAACTACACAATCAGCAAAGGAGGCACACATCAATAAGCATGAATCAATCAAGTTGACATGATGAAACAGTTTTCTGGGACAGTGAAAATTCCAGTTTTTCTGGAAATCTGAGATTATAAATTAGCAAGTTGACAGCAGTAGTTAAATATGCTAGAGACCTCCTATTGACATGAAAATTAACAGGATGGTAGAGGACAATATCTACTACAAATAACTAACACTGAGCATGAGCAAATTCACAACATGTAACTAGATGTCACCCACTCTTCATGGCATAAAAATAATCAGCAGATTCTCAGACTTGACAGTTTTTTAGCATGCTGAAACAGAAACATCAAGTAGGCAACTTAAGAGCATGCTTCCCACTTATATGTCTGATTCTCATGTTAAACAAAAATACCATGGCATACTAGATACAAAATACTAGCACTCCCTAGTTGGCACATATCCCAAAGGAAGCATGGATTAAATCATGCAAAAATGACAAAAAGGCATCTCAGCTAAAATGACAGATTTATGAACTTGCTCAAAAGTGAAATCTGAAAGTTCCAATGGATTCAGTGGGTCTTTCTACCCCAAAAACATAGGTCATACTCATATGCTCATGCACCAAGGCACACTCAAATAGCAAATCTACCACCTACTCTTCATGGTATAACTTACTCTAATAGGAAAAGCACATAAAAGGATATGAGCATGTATGGTAACCTAGCTAAGTATGGAAATGAGATGAGAAAACCTACATAACTAGCACATATCCACAAGGGGTATGTCAAGTGGGAAAACCCACTAGTACCCTACACACACAAGTACACAAGGCACTTCACTAAAGGCATACTCATGTATGTGGGTGGTCATCCACCACATATACATACATATATGCCCAATGCATATATGCATGTGCATATGTAGATGAACACACACACACACACCACATCTTGCATGTATACCACAAGGATATGCACACACACTCTCAACACATACATGTGAACTAACACATACATACATACACTCACACTCAAGCACTTGCATATATACACTAGGTATACACACATGTACACAACACACACACACACATGTACATGCTCACATGCACATACACACACACACCTACACACAAAGCACACCCACACACATATATGGGTGTACGCAAGAAGCACACACACATATCCTACACTACATATACACCCACAAGCATATGTGCACCTCACATGCACAAACACACACACATGCACAAACACACATAGAAATCACCTCATAGCTCACCTGGGTGTACGCGAGGGAAGGGGAGCCCACCTCCCAGCTCTCTCACACATAGAAATAACGTCGTTTTCCCCTTTTTTTTAAAACAAATCACCTCAACACAAAATAAAACCCCTGAGAAAAAGGAAAGGTTTTTGTGAAAAAAAATACTTTGGTGGAGGGAATAAAGAGCCCTGTTAATAAAAAAATATTAGGTTGATTTATTGAACAAGTAATTTTAATTCTTTAAGAAATAACAGCCCTCTGTTTATTAAAACACAAAAATCATACAAACCCCTATCCACAAAAACACCACACTCTAAATTAACAATATTTAAAGGACTAGCTCTTGAATATTTACAAATAATTTAAGAAGCAACTTAATTCTGTTAATAAAATTAAAAGAAGAGAAGGGGTATTAGAAAGGGGATGTTGAGAAGAAATTAGAGAGGGGAAGAAGAAGAGGTGCCCACATGAACTCCACCCACACTCAAACATCATCACAACACAAGTCACACTCACATCCCATCACAACATGTCAAGACACATGAAAGCAAGCATGCAAGATGAATACTATGATGCATGAATGCAAACCAACAAATGGGACAAGGTGCAATTCATACATAGCTCACGACACAAGGTTCATACAATGGGGTACATGCCATAAAAGGTAGGGACAACACTTGGGCTGTCACAACTCTCCCACACTACATGAGGATCTCGACCCGAGATCTAGGAACGAAAGAAATCTGGAAATTCGGAACGGAGAAGGTCCTCGTGTTCCCAAGTAGCTTCCTTGTCGGAATGATGAGACCACTTCACCTTGAGGAATTTGATAGACTTGTTGCGAGCCTTACGCTCAGTTTCTTCAAGAATAGCAATTGAATGCTCACGATAAGAGAGATATTCTTGGAGATATGTCTTAGAGGTCAATGGTCCGCTCAGGAGTCTTGAAGCATCTCCGAAGCTGAGAAACATGGAAGACATCGTGCACATTTGCGAAATTTGGAGGAAGCTCTAGTTGATATGCAAGACCACCTCTCTTGCCAACAACTTTGAAAGGACAAACAAAACGAGGAGCTAGCTTCCCTTTAATTCCAAACCGCTGAGTGCTCTTCATGGGAGAGACTCTAAGATAGACTAGATCATCCACTTGGAAGGAAACATACTGATGTTTGTTATCATAATAACTCTTCTGTCGGGACTGAGCTGCTTTGAGGTTCTCGTGAATGACATGGCACATTTCTTCTGCTTAAGTGATCATGTCATTGCCAATATCTGATGCTCACTGGTTTCAGACCAGTTAAGCGGGGTATGTTGGAAATATGCCCTAGAGGCAATAATAAAATGGTTATTATTGTATTTCCTTGTTCATGATAATTGTCTATTGTTCATGCTATAATTGTGTTAACCGGAAACCATAATACATGTGTGAATACATAGACCATAGCATGTCCCTAGTGAGCCTCTAGTTGACTAACTCGTTGATCAATAGATGGTCATAGTTTCATGACCATGGACATTGGATGTCATTGATAACGGGATCACATCATTAGAGAATGATGTGATGGACAAGACCCAATCCTAAGCGTAGCACAAGATCGTGTAGTTCGTTTGCTAAAGCTTTTCAATGTCAAGTATCGTTTCCTTAGACCATGAGATTGTGCAACTCTCGGATACCGTAGGAATGCTTTGGGTGTGCCAAACGCCACAACGTAACTGGGTGGCTATAAAGGTGCACTACGGGTATCTCTGAAAGTGTCTGTTGGGTTGGCACGAATCGAGACTGGGATTTGTCACTCCGTGTGACGGAGAGGTATCTCTAGGCCCACTCGGTAAGACATCATCATGATGAGCTCAATGTGACTAGGGAGTTATCCACGGGATGATGTGTTACGGAACGAGTAAACAGACTTGCCGGTAACGAGATTGAACAAGGTATAGAGATACCGACGATCCAATCTCGGGCAACTATCATACCAATAGACAAAGGGAATTGTATACGGGATTGATTGAATCCCCGACATCGTGGTTCATCCGATGAGATCATCGTGGAGCATGTGGGAGCCAACATGGGTATCCAGATCCCGCTGTTGGTTATTGGCCGGAGAAGTGTCTCGGTCATGTCCACGTGTCTCCCGAACCCGTAGGGTCTACACACTTCAGGTTCGATGACGCTAGGGTTATAGGGAAATGGTATATGTGATTACCAAAAGTTGTTCGGAGTCCCGGATGAGATCCCAGACATCACGAGGAGCTCCAGAATGGTCCGGAGGTAAAGATTGATATATAGGAAGTCCAGTTTTGGTCACCGGAAAGTTTTCGGGCTCATCGGTATTGTACCGGGAGTGCCGGGAGGGTGCCGGAGGACCCCCGGGAGGGGTGTGACGACCATAGGACTTTGTGGGCCCTTAGAGGAGGTGTGCCAGCCCTTATTGGGATGGCCAAGACCTTCTAGAAAGGCCCATGCGGCTGGAGATCTGGAGATAAAGGGCAAAGGGTTTTAAAAGAGGAGATCCACCTCCCTTGTGGGAGGTGGACTCTATCCCCACTACGGCCGAAGCCCTCCTCTTTGGAGGAGGGGCCAAGGCATCCCTCCCTCTCCCTCCTCCTATATATACTTGAGGTTTTGGCCTTTTGAGAACAGATCTGAACTCTCTCTCACACGGCAAAGCCCTACCTCTCTTCTTCCTCCTCCGCAACGCTTAGGCGAAGCTCTGCCGGAATACCTTGCTACTCCACCACCACCACGCCGTCGTGCTGCTGTTGGAGCCCTTCCCTAACCTCTCCTTCCTCCTTGCTGGATCACGGCGTCGGAGACGTCACCGGGCTGCACGTGTGTTGAACGCGGAGGCGCCGTTGTTCGGCGCTTAGATCGGAATCCATCGTGATCTGAATCGCTGCGAGTACGACTTCATCAACCGCGTTCTTGTAACGCTTCCACTTAGCGATCTTCAAAGGTATGAAGATGCAATCTCTCCCCACTCGGTGCTGGTTTCTCCATAGATAGATCTTGGTGACACGTAGGAAAATTTTGATTTACTACTACGTCTCCGAACAGGGTACGACACTTTCTGCCAATGAGAATCTTGAAAGGGGCCTTGCCTGAACTGGCTTGAAAGCTGTTGTTGTATGAGAATTCAGCATATGGAAGGCAGTCTTCCCACTTCATGCCGAACGAAATCACACAGGCTCTAAGCACATCTTCGAGAATCTGATTGACTCTCTCAACTTGACCACTTGTCTGCAGATGGAACGCAGTGCTGAAACGGATCTTGGTACCCATAGCAGTCTGAAAGGACTCCCAAAATTTGGAAGTAAAGAGACTTCCACGGTCAGAAGAGATGAGCTGAGGAATACCATGCAAAGACACTATCCTTGACGTATACAACTCTGCAAGCTAAGCTGCCGAGATAGATTCCTTGACTGGCAGGAAATGAGCAACTTTTGACAGCTTGTCGATAACCACAAAGATGGCATCGTTGCCTCTCTTGGACTTGGGAAACCCAGTAACGAAATCCATCTCCACATGATCGAATTTCCACTCCAGGATAGGCAAAGGCTGAAGAAGACCTGCTGGACGTTGATGTTCTGCCTTCACTCTGCGACAAACATCACACTCGTTCATGAACTGAGCAATTTCACGTTTCATGCGAGTCCACCAGAAGGTTTGCTTGAGATCTTGATACATCTTTGAACAGCCTGGATGAATGGATAGGAGAGAATTATGTGCTTCGTCCATGATAACCTTCCTGAGATCACCTTTTGGAACCACAAGACGGTCCTCAAAGAACAAGGTATCTTTGTCATCAACACGAAAGCACTTATACTTCGGAATGCTCTTGGCCACACCTTTCTTCACTTTCTTCACCATAGCGTCAAGAGGCTACGCTTGGCGAACCTGATCTTCCAGAGTCAGAGAAACTTGAAGATTTGCAAGAAATCCTTGCAGAATCATCTGAAGGTAGAGCTTGCGGAAGGCTTCACAAAGCTCGGGCTGAAGAGGCTTCAGAATGAGACTATTGCAGTACGCCTTACGGCTGAGCGCATCTGCAATGACATTTGCTTTCCCAGGAGTATACTCAATGCTTGGGTTGAAGTCTTCAAGCATTTCCACCCAACGAGATTGCCGAAGATTGAGATTGGGTTGAGTGAAAATGTACTTCAAGCTCTTGTGATCGGTGTACACCTCAACTGGTCTAACCAACAACAAATTCCTCCAAGTCATTAGAGCATGCACAACTGCCGCCAACTCAAGATCATGAGTGGGGTAGTTCTTCTCGGCAGGTTTCAACTGGCGCGAGGTATAAGCAACAATATTCTTGTCTTGCATGAGAACACCACCAAGACCTTGGAGAGAAGCATCACATAAAACTTGGAAAGGCTTAGACTGCTCAGGAGGAACAAGAACTAGAGCTGAAGTCAGTCTCTGCTTGAGCGTATTGAATGCTACATCACACTCAGGAGACCAAACATACTTGACACTCTTCTGGAGGAGATTGGGTAGAGGCTTAGCAATTTGAGAGAAGTTCTCCGGGAATCTTTTGCAATAACTAGCAAGCCCGAGGAAGCTCCGAAGGTGCTTCACATTTTGAGGAGGTTCCCACTTCAAGATTGCCTCAACTTTCTCAGGGTGCACTTTAATTCCCTCGGTAGAGATGACATGCCCGAGGTACACCACTTCATTGAGCCAGAACTCACACTTGGAAAACTTGTCATAGAATCGATGCTCTCTTAACTTGTCAAGCACAAGGCGGAGATACTTTGCATGCTCTTCTTCTGTCTCTGAGAACATAAGGATATCATCCAGATAGACCAAGACGAATTCATTCTTGAAAGGAGAGAAAATGAATTTCATCATTCTTGAGAAGGTTGGAGGAGCATTAGCAAGACCAAACGATGTGACGGTTTACTCATAAGAGCCAAAACTCATCCTGAAAGCGGTCTTGGGAATGTCTTCTTTGCGAATGCGAATCTGATGATAACCCATGCGAAGGTCCAACTTCGAAAAAATCTTGGCACCTTTCAGTTGTTCAAACAACTCATTGATGTTGGGGAGTGGGTACTTGTTTCTGATTGTCTTCTTGTTCAATGGCCGGTAGTCAACACAAAGACGATCCGTGCCATCTTTCTTCTTGACAAACAAAACTCCACAACCCATGGAGAAGAGCTTGGTCAGATCAGACCCAGACGTTCTTGCTCATCTAGCTACTTCTTCAACTCTTTCAGCTCTTCGGGGCCAAGTTTATACGGGCGCTTGCAGACCGGTTCAGTTCCGGGCTCGAGATCAACCATGAACTCAACTGGCCGGTGCGGAGGCATTCCTCGTAGTTCTTCTGGAAAGACATCTTCATACTCACAAACCACCGGAATTTGAGAAATCGCCGAGATTTCACCCTTCTCGTTAAGAGCAAAGAGACGGATTGTGTCATCGCGAGACGCGAATATAATCACATCTTCTGAAGGATGAGTCAGCTTGACTTCTTTTGCTTGACAATCAACATAAGCCTTGTTCATAGCCAGGAAGTCCATGCGCAGAATGAGATCAATATCAGAATTACCGAGAACAATTGGAGAAGCCAGAAAAGAATAATTTCCCATCTTGATAGAAACATCCGGAACCACCACATTTGAACTCATCAATCTGACTGGGGACACAACTCGAAAAGGACTAGGGAGGACTACTGAATTCAAATCATGCTTCCAAGCAAAAGGTTTAGAAATGAATGAATGCGATGCACCAGTATCAAATAACACTTTTGCAGGAAAATCATTAACTAAGAGATTACCCATGATCACTTGAGAAGAATCCTCTGCCTCTGCTGCATTCACCATATTCACTCTTGCGGTCTTGGGATTAAGCTTCACCATATCATTGCCTGAAGGCTGGACAGGAGGAGGAGGCGGAAGACGCCGCTGGTTGCACTTGTTTGCATAGTGACCCTTCTGGCCACACTTGTGACAAGTCACCTCAAAAAGCGGACGAACATTGCCTGGAGGAGGAACAAGAACTACCTTGGACGCCTGGGGTCTCTGCTGAAATCCTGGGTTGGGTGGCTGGGAAGAACCACGACCACCAAACTGCTTCTGCTGCTGAGGAGGACAAAACGGAAGAGGATTTGGCGCCCAATACTTCTGCTGCTTGGGGACCATCTGAGAGCCAGAAGAAGAAGAATATGAATCCCTTGAACGCTTCTTGGAGTTCTCTAACTTCAGCTGAGTTGCTTCAACCTTCAAAGCCATGTTATAGAACTGATCAAACTCGCGAGGCTCTTGAAGAACTAGGCCTGGCAGAAGCTCATCCTTGAGACCACCTCTGAACTGATAGATCATAGCCTTGTCATCTGGAACATCTTGCTTGGCATAACGGGCTAGATTCTGGAACTCGACGTTGTACTGGTAGACAGACTTGCTTCCCTGCTTCAGGTGCCTGAACTTTTCACGCATCTCCTTGACAAAGCTTGTTGGAATGTAATGAGCCATGAAGTCACGACGGAAATTGTCCCAAGTAACAACACGATCGCCCCTGGAATCCTCGTACTTCTGCCACCAATCAGCTGCTTGACCCTTGAGCTGGAACGATGCAAATCTGACAAAGTCCTCTGGCCTGACATTGCTGCACTCAAAATGCTTACTCATATCACGAAGCCAATCATCAGTATCAAGAGGTTGCTCACAATAGGTGAAAGACTTGGGCTGGTTGGCAAGGAACTGATTGCGCGTTGCAAACTGAGGCTGATTCTGAAAATTCCCTTGAAAACCTTGCTGACCCTACTCCCTTTCTTGCAACAGTCTGAGCAACATCTGAGTGTTCGCATTGGTTGCGGCCATCATAGCTTGCCAAGCTTCTGGAGGAGGAGGCGGAGGAGGCGGTGGCGGTGGCGGTGGTGGAACATCAGACTGCTCCTCACCACGACCCGAATTATTGCGAGTTGGTGGAGCCATCCTTAAGATGGACAAAACGCATCAGCACCTCATTGATAATCTGAATTCAAAGCTGAATCAAATGCTTGAAAGAAATTAAACAAATAACAACACAACCTTCCTACTGAAAAATTAGTAAGAATGCTTCTTAGGTTTATGATAACATCATCAGAATTTAAAAGCCACTTGCAATAACACAAAAGTATTGAGCTAAGTGCTCGGAACAAATGTATATGCCCACATACATCTGAAGAAGATGTTCCTAGATAACTACAAGATTTCCCACCTATGAACTTTCGAAAACTTTCTGGTTATGCAATCCGGTGTGGGGGATACAAGGAGGAAATATCTCACAATCCTAGCAATCCTACACCCCAACTGTATCCATCCTTCAACACATAACCAGAGGCTTTTGCAAACTCATCTAATCTCGAATCCTCGAACTCACAATGATACTAAACCATGGTGGTACCCCGGACGCCTCCCCAGTATTGGGTGACTCTGACCTTATCTCACCACGATAAGTATTGAAGTAATTTCGAACACTCTCGGTCCTGAGATATCAAGGAAACTGAATGATAATGATGTGCCAACATTCCCTGGATCTCGACTCCTCGGAAGAAATCAAGTCAGACAGGAGGCACCAAGACAGAACCCTATCACATCGGTATCATATAGACTCCAAAATACCCGCGTGATCCTAAAAAGTTTTTGAGCAAGAAGAGGAGTAGAATCAAAATTCCTAAGTCGGAAACCTCACTAGACACGACTCAGCCAAGTTTTTGAGCAAAGAAGAGGAGTAAAAAGAATCTTACTCTCCGATATAACTAGACTCAAAATAGTTTTCACTAGACACGACTCAGCCAAGTTCGAACAAGCAAAGGCACCTATGGTCGTATGGCTTTGAATACCAACTTGTCATGCCCAAGATGCACGCCTATCCGTTTTAAGGCTCGAGGGTCCCGCAAGGCATAGAGGTGCATCTTGCCGCTAGCAAGTATAGTATCATCACATCATACAATACTGAAAAGATGAGTATACAAGGTTGGCTTACACTCGCCAGATGCTAAATTACAATTCACTCAGAGCTCAAATCATCAAGATGAAGACAGGGTCTGCCTACGGACGAAATCAAATGATAAAACAGATGCAAATGATATTATCTCGCTATCCCAAAGATCACGACCATGGTCCTCTACTCATCCAGGTAAGTCACATACATCCTGCCTCTTTCCTCATCATATTCCCACTGGATCTGGGTGAGATCATCCTGCACGAACTCATCTGAACGTGTACCTGGAGGGTTGTAATAATCTGTGAGCCATAAGGACTCAGCAATTAGGCGCCCGGGTACCGAGACTATTCAAGCTTAAAGGTTGGGTTGGGGTAAGGTTTTACTTTGCAGAAGCACTAAGCATTTATGGTGGCTAATTTACGCAACATGGAAATAAATGTGAGTGGACTACGATAAACGCACGAATCTAGTATGATCTCTATGAGATCCTGAACACTTACTTACGTCAATCATAACCCCACCATGTTCTCTCTCGGAGCATGTTCACGAGCAGAGACGATCACGGTTACTCACACAGTTGGTTTATTTTAATTGGAATCTACTTCAAGTTTACTAGAACCGGGTGTTAAACAAATATCCAAGTTGCCACGTAACTGCGGGCATGGCTTTCCGAAAGATTTAACCCTGCAGGGGTGCTCCAACTAATCCATCAAAAATTAACCACACTCCGCGGGAATAGCCTCGACCAGGGATCTCGTGATCATCATAGGTAATTCCAAAGGAATTCCAACACCTCGAGTAAACCCGAAGAAAGTCAGAGTCCACACGCAAGACATTCGATAAAGGTAAAACAAATCCAGCAAGACCACCCGACGTGTCGACGAACCCGATAGGATCGGCGTATCTCGTTCTCAGGACACGACAGATAAGCTACGCGTACGGAGGCCTGATAGAAATCTCTCAAGTTGCCCTGGGTTGGCCCCGCACAGTGCTCTAGTTTGGACCAACACTCATGAGGAGCACTGGCCCGAGGGTTGATTAAATTATCCACGGGTTTGCCAAGGCCCTATGCAGTTTTTATTAAGTTGTGCATTAAAATTAAATAACAGGTAATATTGTGATATCCAAATCCATGTTATCGCATGGAACAACATGCACCTGCAACTAAAACGCTATAAGAGGGGCTAAGCAGCGGTAACCTCGCCAATCAAAGGTTTGCTAGGATGTGGAGGTTAGAGGCTGTCATGGCAAACAGGAGGCTGATATAAAGTGGTAGTTAGAGCAATTGTAGCGATAAGAGCGAGAAACTAGCAAGCAAAAATAGTATCGGGATCCGGGTACGATCATCTTGCCTGTTGGTTCTTCAGCGGAACAAGTAGCGGGATCCTCGTAGTGGTACTCTCCTGGGTCCTCGTACTCAGTATCAATACTCGCATCTACCCAAGAGAAACAGCAACAATAAACATCCAACCAAGGTTCTATGCACAACCAAGATGATGCATGATTCATTTATGAAGATTTAAACATGGCAATTCAAAACTAATCATGTTTCACATGCAAAGTTTGTATATTAGTGAACCTGGACCGAACCTCATGTTAAGTTATTTAGACATGCATGAACATGGGAAATATGGATGCATCATGCAAAATCGATAGAAATGCATATAAATAACGCAAGAAACGGAGTTACGGTTCTCTCGATACACTCACGACAAGGTACGGAGGCAAATACACAAGACCACCAAGCCATGGGCTAATTCTTGGCATTCCAAGGTAGCCACTGGTTAGGTGATGAAAAACCAACCACAATAGACTCAAAAATCAATCAATTCTATAGAGCATAGCTCCCACAAGTCACAAAACAACAAACCCACAATCTGCCACAAAACAGCAATATAGCAACTTACACAGCTCACAACTTGAGCTACAGGAACCCTACAGTCACAAACAACATATTTACAGAATCTACTCAACATACACATCAACTTATCAAACTACACAATCAGCAAAGGAGGCACACATCAATAAGCATGAATCAATCAAGTTGACATGATGAAACAGTTTTCTGGGACAGTGAAAATTCCAGTTTTTCTGGAAATCTGAGATTATAAATTAGCAAGTTGACAGCAGTAGTTAAATATGCTAGAGACCTCCTATTGACATGAAAATTAACAGGATGGTAGAGGACAATATCTACTACAAATAACTAACACTGAGCATGAGCAAATTCACAACATGTAACTAGATGTCACCCACTCTTCATGGCATAAAAATAATCAGCAGATTCTCAGACTTGACAGTTTTTTAGCATGCTGAAACAGAAACATCAAGTAGGCAACTTAAGAGCATGCTTCCCACTTATATGTGTGATTCTCATGTTAAACAAAAATACCATGGCATACTAGATACAAAATACTAGCACTCCCTAGTTGGCACATATCCCAAAGGAAGCATGGATTAAATCATGCAAAAATGACAAAAAGGCATCTCAGCTAAAATGACAGATTTATGAACTTGCTCAAAAGTGAAATCTGAAAGTTCCAATGGATTCAGTGGGTCTTTCTACCCCAAAAACATAGGTCATACTCATATGCTCATGCACCAAGGCACACTCAAATAGCAAATCTACCACCTACTCTTCATGGTATAACTTACTCTAATAGGAAAAGCAGATAAAAGGATATGAGCATGTATGGCAACCTAGCTAAGTATGGAAATAAGATGAGAAAACTTACATAACTAGCACATATCCACAAGGGGTATGTCAAGTGGGAAAACCCACTAGTACCCTACACACACACAAGTACACAAGGCACTTCACTAAAGGCATACTCATGTATGTGGGTGGTCATCCACCACATATACATACATATATGCCCAATGCATATATGCATGTGAATATGTAGATGAACACACACACACACCACATCTTGCATGTATACCACAAGGATATGCACACACACTCTCAACACATACATGTGAACTAACACATACATACATACACTCACACTCAAGCACTTGCATATATACACTAGGTATACACACATGTACACAACACACACACACACATGTACATGCTCACATGCACATACACACACACACCTACACACAAAGCACACCCACACACATATATGGGTGTACGCAAGAAGCACACACACATATCCTACACTACACATACACCCACATGCATATGTGCACCTCACATGCACAAACACACACACATGCACAAACACACACACATGCACACAAATGTATATGTGCAAAGCACACACACACTCCATACATCAACAGAAAAAAAAACATCTACATATGTCAAAAGCACCTACACACACTAATACATGAGAAAAGAGGAAGACAAAAAGAAAAACAAGGAGAAATAAAAGAAAAGAAAAGGGGGAGGGTTCGGGGGTCGAACCCCTGACCTCCTGGTCGCTCCCCTGATCCCAAACCACTACGCTACGTGCTCGGATGCTAACATAGGAGGGGGACTAGTATTCTAATACACACACGCATACTAACTAACTGACGAAACTGAACCAAGGTCGGCCACCGGCGACAGGAAACGACGGCGTTGATTCTGGCGACCACACGGCTCTCTGGCGGCACGAACGGGCAGGATCAACGCAGGGACCTACGGGGTTTCCGTTCCCCTACTCGTCTTGCGACGAGGAGGACGGGGGCAAGCTCAAGGCTTCGCCTTTCCGGCCGGCGGCGACGAGCACCACGGCGACGATGCAACGAGCTACGGTGAGGTGAGAGGACAGCGGGGAGGAGGCGCTCACCGAGGGCTTCTCGGAGACGCGGGGACGTGGGAGATGACGAGAAGAAGAGGAAGAAGACGTCGACGACTCACAGCTCCCTTGCGGACGACGGGGACGGCGAAGCGGCGCCGCGGGGAGGTGCTCGTCACCCCCCCTTAGCGCCCGGAAAGGAATGCGGACGGCATCGGGAAGCCGCACGCCCTCTTGACGACGACGGACACCACCGGAGGCGATGACGGCGACGGGCCCGACGGACTCTGCTCTCTTTGAACCCGCTCACTCCTCTGAACCCGAGAGAAATAAGAAGAAGGGATAGGAAGGAGGAGGAAAAGCGGCGGCGGCGAGGGAGAAAAGAACCCTAGGGATCCGCGCGCTTAAATTGGGGGGGGGGGTCAGCCTGGACGTCCGTGAGCTACTCTCGCGGCATCGACGATGCGCACTCTCTCCTCTCTTTGCTCTCTCGCGTGTAGCCTAACAGAGGAGGGAGACGGGGCAGGTGAGCGTTACGCGCGCGGGCTGGGCCGGCTCCGGTCGCGCTAGCTGGCCCGCGAGGGAAGGGGAGCCCACCTCCTTTAAAAAAAACAAATCACAACAACACAAAATAAAACCCCCGAGAAAAAGGAAAGGTTTTTGTGAAAAACAAAATACTTTGGTGAAGGGAATAAAGAGCCCTGTTAATAAAAAAATTAGGTTGATTTATTGAACAAGTAATTTCAATACCTTAAGAAATAACAGCCCTTTGTTTATTAAAACACAAAAATCATACAAACCCCTATCCACAAAAACACCACACTCTAAATTAATAATATTTAAAGGACTAGCTCTTGAACATTTACAAATAATTTAAGAAGCAACTTAATTCTGTTAATAAAATTAAAAAAAGAGAAGGGATATTAGAAAGGGGATGTTGAGAAGGAATTAGAGAGGGGAAGAAGAAGATGTGCCCACATGAACTCCACCCACACTCAAACATCATCAAAACACAAGTCACACTCACATCCCATCACAACATGTCAAGACACATGGAAGCAAGCATGCAAGATGAATACTATGATGGATGATATGATGCATGAATGCAAACCAACACATGGGACAAGGTGCAATTCATACATAGCTCATGACACAAGGTTCATACAATGGGGTACATGCCATAAAAGGTAGGGACAGCACTTGGTCTATCACACGTAAAAAGGCAGAAGTCATCTAAAGAGCACAAGTCATGTAAGGAGCGCCAGTACGTCCACCTCCAAGGTCGTCAACGCCAAGTCCGCCAAATCCCTGGTCTTCACTGCTAGCGGCAGCGCTACCGCCTCGGTCGATTGGAGTGACCAGCCTCCGTGACTCGGGAGTGATGTGAACACCGGCACCACCACCAACGGATGATTTACCGGTTCCTGGATGTTTGAAAAGACATGTTGAGTGATTGATATTGTGTTGAATAAACAGTAAGCGGTGATTGAATAGTTTGGGGATGTACTAACCACCGTTATCCCCCGTTGTTGTGCTGGAAATTCCTCAAAGGTAAACAGCACTGGTTGTCGTCCTGCATCTGGTGGTGCAGGTTCCATTTTGGTGGCATAGCTATACCTGGGAGGCCACTACGAAGCTTCGTTAGACCAGGAGATCTAGCCCTTTGACTTTCGCCGGACGGGCTTTGACCTGTGGACTCTTTCACCTGGTTGCGATGGTTCAGCACATAGGAGCATCCCCGAACACGGCCTGGACCCAAACCACCACTAGATTCCCTCCGGTTCTACCTGACGCGCATGTCTCCCCCCTCCAAGTGACCGCGACAGCGACGTCCGCAGAGGGGGACCACACTCCAAAGCCCCAAGATGCCCGTGAGGGGGGACACCACCCGGAGCCAGGTACCCCATCCCGTTTCCTCCCTCCATGACACGGCGGTAGCGACGTCCGTGAGAAAAAAATAGAAATAAAAAGAAATTATTAAAATAGAAAAATTTAAGTTAATCAAATTAGTTTTAAAAAAAGAAAGAAGAAAGAAATAATTAAAATAGAAAAAATAGCAAAACTCTATGTCGATGGCTCAGCCGTTGGCATAAGTACACCCACGGATCGAGGAGGTCACGCGGATCGATGACGTGGCGGTGCGAGGACCTATGCTGACGGCTAGGCTATCGGCGTACCTAACCGGCGTGAGGGGCTCGGATCGATGACGTGGCAGCTTAGCTATGCCGACGACCCCTATTAGCTCCGTCGGTGTAGGTATCACACCGTCAAACGACCGTCGTCGCTCGGGTAGCCGGGCCCACATGTACGTCGACGGCCACCGTAGGCATATACGAAGCACTGCCGACAGTCGATGTATGCCGATGACCCCCGTCGGCATAGTTGGTCATATGCCGACGGCTTCTCTATGCCTATGGCTTGACCTAGGCCATCGGCATATGTTCATCTATGCCGACGGGAGCCGTCGGCATAGATTAGGCCGTCGGCAGCGTCTGTTATTCTGATAGTGTATGGCGGCTTCGTCGTCCAGCTCTCTATCCGGACGACGAAGAGGAAAGGCCGTGAGGTTCTTGTGCTACATTGGGATTCCGAGAAGGAGGACCCATGCATATACAACAGGCCCATGACCAGGACCATCGTGACACAGAGGGGCCACGTCCATGTCACCTGCGTGGTGTTGGATGATGCCGTGCAGGCGAGCGTGCGGGTCACCCTCCGTCTACCCCGGGACTGGGAGGCCACCGTGAGCGCCATGGTCCATGGCCACATCAACGCGCGCATAGACACATTTAGCATCGGGTGTGCGCTGTTCAGCAGAGACGCCGATGAAGCGGTGGACGTCTCCGCCGTGTCGAGGGATTCTCTGCCAGCCTAGGGACACTCTGATGACGGTGGATTTTGTCACTCCGTTGTTCTTCCGTTGGACCGGCTCATCCTTGTCGTGCCGGTTGGAGCGTGTGTTCAGGTTATGGGGGAGCTGGTGCTCAACGGATCCAGTGTCGTGCATGTCAGCCATTCGATCGAGATCCAAGGTGAGAGGGTCCAGAGGCAAGGGGTCCTAGTGCAAGACAACTACTGCTCTACTATTGTAGACATGTGGTTCAGGGTGCCATGGGGCTAGCTAGTCACTAGTGTGGGATATGATCAAGTTAATTACTCTTTCCAGAGTTTTCTTGATACTGCGGCCCCAGTGCTTCTCAGCTTTTGATTCTTCAGAATCATCTTTTGGAAAACTTTCCACATAATCAGTGAGAATCACTGAAAAAAATATCACGTTATAGCGCGTAGAGAATTGGCTCGTTAAATTGATTAGTGTATAATGTCTCGTTAATCGCACGATATAATCGTTAATAGCACGCTATAAGGCACGCACGCTAATAGCATATTTTCAATGGTCACGTTATTTTGTATAGCGTGTTAGTTTTTTCTTGGCAAGAATAGGCCGTCGAGTTCTTTTCTAAGATTGTCGTCTGAGATTATGGGATGAGTTGTGTGCTGAAATGTCTATAATGTCCCAGAATTGAAACTGGGTGTTGAATTGTTGACATTTAGTTGCTTTGAACTATTTATCGTCCAATATGAGCATGAAAACGATTTATGAATATGGCCAAAAATGTACAATTCATAGTTGCATTGGGCAACTACAGTAACAATTTTGTAACAAATCATCTTGGTTTCACAGTAGCATTGAGCATTCATAATCCAAAATAGTTACATGCTTGGTCCATTCATCCATCCATCTACGAAAAACTTACAACTATTCATTCATCCATTAAGCAAATCATCTACTAGGCATCTACATATATCCATTGCAAAATCATCTACATACTAATCATCTAACTTCCGTTGGTCCATGTACAGAAGACAAAGAACAGAGAGAAATTACAAAATCCGATGGAAGAGATTAGGCAGCAGCGAAAGGACATCTGCTGCCGGTAGGATGGGCTCATTGTGGACGGCTAAGAACGAACGGTGGCCGGAAGAATGGGCGCTCATCGGGACAGGGGGTGGCGGAGGTGGCATCACTGTCGGGATGAGGGTGGAGGAGGCGGGCAGAGGACTATTTGGGCGGTCGGCCAGGATGGGTGTGTCAAGGCCATCGCTCGCAGGCTTCTACATGGCGGCAGGAAGGAAGCCGGTAATAACCATGAAGGTGAGTCGAGTCATGAATGTTTTTATTTGCATATGTTGCTGAACAATTAACCTCACGAGGTGTGGTATATGATGAGTGAGGAAAATTGGCCAAATACCTAATGGAAGCATGGCCGATTCCCCCATCCATCGACATGTTTGGGGATAAACCCGCATATTGCGAGCCGGCTGCCGATGGACAAAACTGTGAAACACCCTCCTATGCATGAGGTGTCTTATACTGATCACTCAAACTCATCGTGTTGTTCACCGGCATATTGAAGGGAGTTGCCGATGCACGAAAGTTCGGATCTATAGGTTGCATGTCACAATTATGTAATTCCCAAGCTTCTCCAACAGGATACTTAGTCGGCCTTTGCTCATTAGGGCTAGCCGACATGGTATGCTCATCAAAGGATCTAGTGACCGTAATATAATGGCTATTTGCATCTACATAAGCAGATTTATGATACATGTTACCGTGTAGATTGCAGCCGCTTGATGACACTCTCATCGTAGCAAGAACGAGACTGTTCAAAGCTTCGTCCCCAGCGGAGTCGCCAAAAAGTGTGTTCGCACACGAACACGTCACCGTGTACCGTCGACGCCGGGGATGATGCACCGCAGCTCACGTCGAAGGAGGACCGGCTGGCAGCACGATACGCAAGACAGCCAGCAGACGCTTTTGAAGACCCGAAACCCCGCACGCCTGGGAGGAACCCCGTCAGGGCGCGCGGTGGCTATGGGCTGCCCTAGGTCGACCTGATCGCCCTAGGGAATCGTGGATCGCTGCCCTCCAAGAGAAGGACGAACAACGAACGAGGAAGAAGATACGAGGGTAGGAGATAAAAGTAAATGAACACGAAAGTGTAATTGATAGATTTGTTCGATTGTTTGTTGTCTTTCAATCGGCGGTCACCCTCAACATATATAAGAGACGGATGGACCACCCGTACTAGCAAAGGATTCATCTAGGCTTTTCTTACAAGAAAATTACATCAATTCACGTCCTAGAGTCCTAGTTCTAGTTCCACTCGGCCAGTACTTTTGCTCGACCGATACTTTTCACTCGAACGGGAATTTCACTCGGCCAGACGGAAAACTTTTCACTCGACCGGATGGCAAACGTTTCCCTCGGCCGGCAAACTTTCACTCGGAAATCCTGAGTGAACTCGAGGCTGATATTGTTTTGCCTCTCCAGATGGCATACGACCTCGGATTGAGAATAATATATATCAAAATCAATCGCCGCGACGACGTGAAACTTTTTCATGTTGTAAGTTTTTCCATCCGAGGACGTCTTGAGGACCTAATAACTCGCGCGACCCATCAGACATGTGTGTGATTTCCTGCACCACATTTTGCTTTGTGGTAGGGCTGCACTCTGCTTGCTCTAACTTTTGCATACGACCTCGTATTGAGATGATTTATATATATAAATTGATCAGCTTGACGAGGCAAAGACAATATTTGTAGAATATTCCTTCATTCGAGGTTGCTTTGGAGGCGTAATCAACCAAAAACCACTCAGAATAATCTACATGACAATCCAAGTGTAATTTGGCCCTTGAAGAAGAAGAAGAACATGAAGAAGAAGAAGAAGAAGACATTGATAAATAAGCATATTAATAAACCATAATAAAAAGACATGAAACGTACATCTGTTAGGACTCATACGAATCATCACTGTTGCGGTACATTGTAATGAGTTTGATTATATATGGAGCATAAATGTTTGGATTAATAATATCAGAGTAATATATGATTATTGTAATATAAAGTATTCATCGGTTATCAGTTCCATATATAATAAATATGTTTTTATGCATGGGTATATATTGAGGTGAACATTTTTGCACGCATGCTTGCAGTAAATATTCTAGTTGGATGGATCGTGTGATTGCAAAAAGGAGGAAAATGAAAATAATTGATGAGGTGGTATATGTGAATGTTGAGATAAATAGAGTTAGTGAGGATCAACTACTTAAGTGTATATTGAATTGGACTAGGTCTAGGATATGACAAGACTACACATCAAATATTACTTGGAAACAAAACACAGTAGCACAATGAGTTGATATTGTTAGAATAAAGACGAGACATTCCGTCGATCATCCGAAAACCAAGACATCACACGAGCACGACACATCTACATGACCAGGACCATCGTGACACAGAGGGGCCGCGTCCATGTCACCTGTGCGGTGCTGGATGACCGTGCAGGCGAGAGTGCGGGTCACCCTGCGTCTACCCCGGGACTGGGAGGCCGCCGTGAGCGCCATGGTCCATGGCCACATCAACGCGCGCATCGACACATTTAGCATCGGGTGTGCGCTGTTCAGCAGAGACGCCAATGAAGCGGTGGACGTCTCCGCCGTGTCGAGGGATTCTCTGCCAGCCGAGGGACACTCTGATGATGGTGGATTTTGTCACTCCGTTGTTCTTCCATTGGACCGGCTCGTCCTTGTCGTGCCGGTTGGAGCGTGTGTTCAGGTTATGGGGGAGCTGGTGCTCAACGGATCCAGTGTCGTGTATGTCAGCCATTCGATCAAGGTCCAAGGTGAGAGGGTCCAGAGGCAAGGGGTGCTGGTGCAAGACAACTACTGCTCTGCTATTGTAGACATGTGGTTCAGGGTGCCATGGGGATAGCTAGTCACTAGTGTGGGATATGATCAGGTTAATTACTCTTTTCAGAGTTTTCATGATACTATGGCCCCAGTGCTTCTCAGATTTTGATTCTTTAGAATCAGCTTTTGGAACACTTTCCACATAATCAGTGAGAATCACTGAAAAAAATATCGCGCTATAGCATCGCTACACGCTATAGCGTGTAGAGAATTGACTCGTTAAATTGATTAGTGTGCAATGTCTCGTTAATAGCACGCTATAAGGCGCGCTTGCTAATAGCATATTTTCAATGGTCACGTTATTTTGTATAGCGCGTTAGTTTTTTCTTGGTAAGAATAGGCCGTCGACTTCTTTTCCAAAATTGTCGTCTGAGATTATGGGATGAGTTGTGTGTTGAAATGTCTATAATGTCCCTGAATTGAAACTGGGTGTTGAATTGTTGACATTTAGTTGTTTTGAACTATTTATCGTCCAACATGAGCATGAAATGATTTATGAATATGACAAAAATGTACAATTCATAGTTGCATTGGGCAATTACAGTAGCAATTTTGTAACAAATCATCTTGGCTTCACAGTAGCATTGAGCATTCATAATCCAAAATAGTTACATGCTTGGTCCATTCATCCATCCATCTACGAAAAACCTACAACTATTCATCCATCCATCAAGCAAATCATCTACTAGGCATCTACATATATCCATTGCAAAATCATCTACTTACTAATCATCCAAATTCCGTCGGTCCGTGTACAGAAGACGAAAAAGAACAGAGAGAAATTACAAAACCCAATGGAAGAGATTAGGCAACAGCGAAAGGACATCTGTAGCCACTGGATAGGCTCATTGTGGACGGCTAAGGATGACGGTGGCCGGCAGAATGGGCGCTTGTCGGGACAGGGGGTGGCGGAGGTGGCATCACTGTCGGGATGAGGGTGGAGGAGGCGGACGGAGGACTATTTGGGCGGTCGGCCAGGATGGGTGTGTCGAGGCCATCGCTCGCAGGCTCCTACATGGCGGCGGGAAGGAAGCCGGTAATAACCATGAAGGCGAGCCGAGTCATGAATGTTTTTATTTGCATATGCTGCTGAACAATTAACCTCACGAGGTGTGGTATATGATGAGTGAGGATAACTGGTCAAATAGCTAATGGAAGCATGGCCGATTCCCCCATCCATCGGCATGTTTGAGGATGAACCCGCATATTGCGAGCCGGCTGTCGATGGACAAAACTGTGAAACACCGTCCTGTGCATGAGGTGTCTTATCCTGATCACTCGAACTCATCGTGTTGTTCACCGGCATATTGAAGGGAGTTGCCGATGCACGAAAGTTCGGATCTATAGGTTGCATGTCACAATTATGTAATTCTCAAGCTTCTCCAACAGGATACTTAGTCGGCCTTTGCTCGTTAGGGCTAGCCGACATGGTATGCCCATCAAAGGATCTAGTGACCGCAATATATTGGCTATTTGCATCTACATAAGCAGGTTTATGATACATGTTACCGTGTAGATTGCAGCCGCTTGATGACGCTCTCCTCGTATCAAGAACGGGCTGGAGACCGTTCAAAGCTTCGTCCCCACCGGAGTCACCAAAAAGTGTGTTCGCACACGAACACGTCACCGTGTATCCTCGACGCCGGGGTGATGCACCGCAGCTCACGTCGAAGGAGGACCGACCGGCAGCGTGATACGCAAGACTGCCGGCAGACGCTTTTGCAGACCCAAAAACCCCGCACGCCCGGGAGGGACCCCATCAGGGTGCGCGGCGGCTATGGGCTGCCCTAGGTGGACCTAATCGCCCCTAGGGACTCATGGATTGCTGCCCTCCAAGAGAAGAACGAAGGAAGAACGAGGAATAAGATACGAGGATAGGAGATAAAAGTAGATGAACACGAAAGTGTAATTGATAGATTTGTTCGATTGTTTGTTGTCTTTCAATCGGCCGTCACTCCCAACATATATAAGAGGCGGTTGGACCTCCCGTACAAGAAAAGGATTCTTCTAGGTTTTCCTTACAAGAAAATTACATCAATTCATGTCCTAGAGTCCTAGTTCTAGTTCCACTCGGATTCAGCCCAAATCTGGCTCAATCTTCTGTCTTGCTTCTTGCGTGGGCCATGGAATCTGCATATGACCTCCGATGGAGACGATCCAAACATCAATTTTGTGTGCCTCGACGAGGCAAACAATCCGTATGTTGATCATTTTCCCAAATAAAGCCATCTTGAATTCTTCATGAGGTCATCTTTAACTTTGAATCGGACTCAGTCACGTAGCCGACTGGACTGTCCGAGTATTATAGCGTCTCTGCAGGCCAGATACTAACTCAGATGATAATGACCTTAAAATCAAAGTTGACCGTTTCAACGTTATGAACAACTTTCCTGTTAAACACTTTTCCATCCGAGGTCATTTGAACTTTCACTCGACCGGAACTTTCGACCGGTAGTTTTTACTCGGGCGGTGACTTTTACTCGGACGGCAATTGCACTCGGCCAGTACTTTCACTCGACAGGTACTTTTTGTCAGGACCCCGATCCTAAATCATAAGAATCCAAACTGTAACATATCACATCACTTTGCGGCCTCACGCACGGTAAGTTCCACGGCTGTAGCCTTACCTTAGCCGGGACCGTTTGCGTCTTTTGGCTCACGTATGTGAACATGTCGCTGGCAATCAAACGTCAGAGAAACCGGGCCAACATAACTAGTCATAGAACCCAAGCGGCACATCCATACGAAAAAAGGCATACACAACCCCGCAATGCAGGTGTCGGCCTGAAGCGTGTGTAGACGAGTCATAGCAAGCTACAGGGACTCCATTATGTCGTGAGACACGAATGCCATCACTGCACTTAGACGAGTCGTAGCAGGCTACAGGGACTCCATTACACTGCGAGACATTTCCCCGATGGACAGACACAGCAGCAAAGAAGGATACATGTCGGTCAATCAATGTGTCCGGAGCAGTAGCAAGCTATCATGGCTCGGTGGAAGCACAAAGAGGCAGTTTCCCGTAAAGAGTAGTACTAAAGGCACACGACTAGGTGTCGGATCCCATACACAGCGTTGCACGGAACACGTACGCACGACATGCCCGATATGCATAGATACAACCATGGCATCACAACATAACCATACGACAACATGACTTTTATTTAAGAGGCTCAGATGACCCTTGCAAAATATGTTCTTACAGATAGGGGT
Organism: Hordeum marinum; assembly: GCA_022496015.1. Classification (NCBI taxonomy): domain Eukaryota; kingdom Viridiplantae; phylum Streptophyta; class Magnoliopsida; order Poales; family Poaceae; genus Hordeum; species Hordeum marinum. The sequence goes on from CM039677.1 coordinate 60,808,771, forward strand.
CACATGACCCGACACTCAAGTCATACAAACATGTTCATACAAACCAAGCGGAAGCATAAGTTGTCTGAGTACAGACAAATGAAAGGCTAAAAAGGCACATGACCTGACTATCTACAGCCCGCCATAGGGTAAAGGCCGTAGCTTGGACACCAGCTATTTGGCATCATCAACATCTAGAAAGAACCCACCTGATGGGTCCTGGGTCTTATCTGCAACATTTATTAAGCAAACGTGAGTAGAAACATACTCAGCAAGTCTTTAAAACAGACCTAGTCTATTCATGCTCATGTATCAACAAAGGGAGTGGTGGAGTTTATGCGGCAATGCCAGCTTTGACACATGGCTAACCTACACTACTCAATTTTAACTCTTTTTTTACATTTTAGATATCGCACACGAGTCCACTAACTCCATAGCAATACACCACCATGGATTCACTTCCCTCTCCTGGGAGAGTGCCATCCACGGTACTCACACTTGTCTTGATATTTTTATGAGTATCCATTTGATTATCTATGAACAACATAAGTTCTCCAAGTAGTCCATATCCGAGGACGCGGCTATTCAAATAGTTTCATACCCTGCAGGGACGTACTTCTTCACAGACGCCCCCGCCACTTATCGCTATGTGCTCATAAAACCATGCATCTCGGCAACCTTCAAGCGGATGCCTAGCGAGGGAGTCGGCCACGATCGTCAATCGCATAAGACCTCTAGTCCAGGTTATCGCCTATTTGAGACTGAACCCGCACGGAAGTCTGGCCGAAGTTTCCTCTATGGCCCCAAACGATGTGTGTAGGGTTCCCAAGCCCACCATTCGGGTGACCCTTGGTACACCGTGCCACTGCCTACTGTGTCGTAACCCACCCCTAGGGTCAGCGCTATGCACGGCCTCCAGCATGCTATAAACACCAGAAACTACTTGCAACTTCTGGACTAAGGACTAAGCGAATGATAAGTCGAGATGGTCAATTAAGTATCCCAACGTGTGGTAGTAACTAGTCTTGGATCAAAAACACGGAACTTAGTTCCTAAGAATGGTCCCAATGAGACAACCCGCTATATACTCCTACATAGCCTCTCATCGCTACCTTTACCAAATCGAGTTCATCATTATATCACCACATCAGAACAACATCGTTTCACTCAGTTCATCACCCAGATGAATCAGACCTGACCCAACTCTAAGCATAGCAAGCATAGAAGACAAAGTAAGCTAAGCACATCATGGCACAAGCATCTACCAGGTACGCTAGGTTGCAAGGTTTGACTATTTACTATGACAATGTCAAGTTATGCAGCAGAATATGATCATCTACCATGTATGACTGACATGTGATCGACTGTCCTAATGCAATAAACAAGAGCAGGAGCGAGAGAGTAGCATGTTATCGGAATGATCAAAGGGGTTGCTTGCCTTGCTGGGTAGCGGAAAGGTTCTCTCTTTCGCCGGGATACTCGGGGGTATCCTCAGAAGTAGGGCCTACTACAATGCAGATAAGAGACGATCAACACACGCAAGTGCAACAATATGATGCATGATCATGTAATGATAGCATGTATGGAGGAGCTAATGCAACTAGTGTTCAAGTTAATTTGAAATGAGTTTGAATATAGGTTCAAAATTGTTCTTCATTTCAAATTCCATATATTAACCTATTAGTAAATGTCCATGTCCACCTACATAGATTGTTCTAACATGCATGACAACAGCACCATTGGATTCATTGGATTTTTTTGATAAATTTTCATATATAAATTATTTTCATCTGATTTACAGATTAATTTATATGAATTTTTGAATTTTTGAATAATTTCTGGAATTATTTTTAAACTAGAAATTGCTTTTATTGCATCAGCATGACATCACTATGACATCAGCTGGTCAGCTGACCGGGCCAGAGTCAAACCTGACATGTGGGAACTACATGTTAGTGACTCAATCACCTAATTAAAGAATTAAAACTAATCCTAACTAATTAACAGTTCTAGGTCCACATGTTAGTGACAAATTAGGTTAATTAAACTAACTAATTAATTTTCTTAATTAGGATTTGACTACAGGGGCCCAGCCCCACCTGCCAGCGACCCAGGGGTCAAACCCCTAACGGTCAAACAGGTTGATTCGCCGGTGTTGAGCGACCGGCGACGTCAGGAACGGCGGAGGGGGTTGGAATCCCTCCTCCGACGACCAAATGGACGGCGGAGAGCGCTGGGAGAGCCTACGCTCGACCGCGCGTCGATCTAGCCCCAAACCAGAGGCTGGGGTGGTAGGGATTGACGCCGGCGTCAAGGGCAGTGGCGGCCGGATCTCGGACAAGAAGGGCGCAGCGTCTACGGGGCACGGGAGAGATGGGGGAGAAGGGGAGGAGCACCAGCGGCTCACCGCGGTTCCAGCAGAGGCGTCGGCAAGGTCGGAGGAGGTCTGGACGGGGCAGAATGTCGGGGCGGAGCTCCGGTGACCGGCAGGAAGGAACGGCGATGGCGCGGCGTAGAGGGGCTCCCGGCGTCTTCTAGGGTCACACGAGGGACGAGGGGGTAGCGGCGGTTCTCGGGGGCTACCTAGCGAGGCGAGGGCACGACGACGGCGAGCTCGAGCAGAGCTCGGCTATGGCGAAGCAAGGGGGGAGAAAGAGAGCGAGAGGGAGAGCTCGCAGGGGGAGAGGGAGAGGAGAAGGAGGCCACAGCGAGGGGGCCTCGCGCTGGCGCCTTCCTAGCCCTCCAGGCCAGCAGCCAGGCAGGGAGGAGGTGGCCGGCGTGTGGCGACCACGCGCCGGGCGTCCTTCTGGCCAGAGGTGGAAGAAGACCGGTTCGCCCCTGGTGGGCTGGGCCGGCTTCTTCCCTGGCCCAGGTAGGCTTTCCCCCTTTTTCTTTACTTTTTATTTTTGTTTTCTATTTTCTATCATTTGTGTTATTTTAATTTCAGGCACATAAGCTATTTAAAATATCCCAAATATTTTATCTATTGAAGTTTGAATATTTCAAACTTTTCTCTAAAGTTTCAGGATATTTGAAAACTAAAATAATGATAAATGCTTTATTTAATATTTTCAAAGGCTTTATCATTTATTTCTAAATTGCTTTAGGTGTTCAAATAATTAAAATGATCCCTAATATAATCATGTCCAAATTTACCAGACATAGGGAACATTTTTAGTGGGCATTTTGGATTTGTTGAATTTTCACCAAGTTTGAATTGTTTGGATTCAAAGTGAGCTTGGGGTTTCTTTTGTTCCCCATTTCATGTTGATGCAATAAGATGAAACATGATGCAAACACATGCTATCCTAGGACATCTAGCTAGGGATATGACAACTCACCCCCACTCAAAAGAATGTCGTCGTGAGATTTTGAAGTCGTCGGGAAGAGCGCGGGGTACTCTAGTCAAAGATGATCTTCTCTTTCCCATGTGGCCTCCTTTTCAGAATGGTGTGACCACTGAACCTTGAGAAACTTGATGTTCCGACGCCGAGTGGTACGCTCAGTTGATCAAGAATACGAATAGGGTATTCTCGATATGTAAGGTTATCTTGGAGATCAAGCGCTACGTGGTCTACCTCACGGACAGGGTCCAAAAAGCAACGCCTGAGTTGCGAGACGTGGAAGACATCATGAACCTTGGAAATATGTGGCGGAAGTTCCAATTGGTAGGAAACCTCTTCTCATTTAGCAAGAATGCGAAAGGGTCCAATGTAACGAGGAGCCAACTTGCCCTTGATACCGAATCAATGGGTACCCTTCAGAGGTGTAACCCGAAGGTAAGCCTTCTCGTCAACTTCATAGGTCACAGCCTTATGATGGCAATCATATTGGCTCTTTTGACGGGATTAGGCTGTTTTCAACTTTTCACGAATAATGTGAACTTGCTTCTCTGCATCTTGGATCATATTCGGGCCAAAGAGTTGCCTCTCTCCGGTTTTCGACCAGTTAAGAGGTGTTTGACACCTTCGTCCATAGAGAACTTCAAAAGGGGCTTTGCCTAAGCTTGATTGATAACTATTGTTATATGCGAACTCGGCTAATGGAAGACGTTTCTTCCAGTTCATACCAAAAGATATAACACAAGCTCAGAGCATGTCTTCGAGGATTTGATTGACTCGCTCAACTTGTCCACTTGATTGCGGGTGGAAAGCAGTGCTAAAGGATAGATGAGTCCCCATAGCGGTTTGAAAACTTTCCCAAAATCGGGAAGTGAAAATACTTCCACGGTCTGAGTTAATCTCCAAAGGAACACCATGAAGAGAAACTATTCGAGAAACATACAATTCCGCTAGCTGGCTAGCAGTTATACTTTCCCGAATAGGAAGAAAATGAGCCACTTTGGAAAGACGGTCGATGACCACAAATACAACATTATTCCCTCTCTTAGTCGTGGGAAATCCAGTAATGAAATCCATACCAACTTTATCCCATTTCCATTCAGGAATAGCTAAAGGTTGAAGGGTGCCGGCAGGCCTTTGATGTTCTACTTTCACGCGACGGCAGACGTCGCAGTTAGCAACGAACTGAGCAATTTCTCTTTTCATCCTAGTCCACCAAAACCTCTGGCATAGGTCCTGATACATCTTGGTACTACCCGGATGAATTGAGAGAGGAGAATCATGAGCCTCCTTAAGGATCAGCTATCTTAAGCGTGTGCTCTTGGGAACCACCAACCGGCTCACGAAGAACACAACACCTTCATCGTTCTTGGAGAAATCTTTAGCATTTCCGCTAGCAATATTCCCCTTGATCCGGGATATACCCTTATCATATTATCTGGACAGCTACTATTTGATCCTTAAGATTAGGTTTCTCCACCAGGTTGGATAGAAATCCTTGAGGAACAAGGTGAAGGTTTAACTTCCGAAATTCCTCATGGAGAAGTGGTTAACCTTGTTGTAACATCAGATTGTTACAATAAGACTTATGACTTAGTGCATCAGCCATGACATTGGCTTTCCCCGAGGTGTAAGTTATCCCTAAGTCGTAATCTGTAATCAACTCTACCCACCGTCTTTGCCTTAGATTCAAATCTGGCTGGGTGAATATATATTTTAGACTTTGGTGATCAGTGTAAATTTGGCAACGATTACCTAGAAGGTAATGTTGCCAGGTTTTCAGTGCATGGACTACAGCTGCGAGTTCAAGATCATGTGTTGGATAATTATCCTCATGTGGATGCAACTGCCGAGATGCGTATGCAATCACATGACGATCTTGCATGAGAATGCAACCTAATCCTTGTCGCAAGGCGTCGCAATAGATAACAAAGCCCTTAGAGAAATTAGGTGGCACCAGAACGGGAGTGGAGATCAGTCGTCTTTTCAACTCCTGAAAACTATGCTCGCATTGTGGAGTCCACTCGAACTTTTTTATCTTTCTTGAGGAGTTCAGTCAGAGGTTCTGCAACTTTGGAGAAATTCTCAACAAAGCGGCAACAATAGCTCGCTAAGCCAAGGAAACTCCAAACTTGCTTAACCGATTCAGGTTGAGTCCAATCAAGGACGGCCTGAACTCTCTCAAGATTGACAGCAATACCTTTACCAGATATCACGTGGCCCAGATAGGTCACTTCTGGCAAACAAAATTCACACTTGGAGAATTTGGCGTACAAGCGGTGCTCTCGAAGTTTCATCAATACCAGCCTTAGATGCTCGGCATGTTCTTGTTCGTTCTTTGAGTAGATGAGTATATCGTCGAGGTAAACCACGACGAATTTATCTAGATACTCCATGAAGATCGAATTCATCAAGCGAGAAAAGGTGGCTGGGGCATTGGTTAAACCGAAGGACATGACGGTTTACTCGTATTGGCCATAACGAGTAACAAAAGCCGTTTTTTGAATGTCCCCGTTCCTAATTCTGATTTGATGGTATCCCAACCTCAAATCCATTTTGGAAAAGATAGAGGATCCAGCGAGTTGATCATACAAATCGTTGATCCTGGGGAGCGAATACTTGTTCTTTATGGTGACCAGATTCACTGGCCGATAATCCACAACCATCCGATCCGAACCATCCTTCTTCTTGATGAAGAGGACGGGACAAGCCCAAGGAGAAGAACTGGGACGGATGAAACCTTTCTTCAAAGCCTCATTGAGTTGGATCTTAAGTTCGGCTAGTTCTAAGGGTGCCATCTTATAGGGTCTTCTAGCTATTGGGACAGTCCCTGGGAGGAGCTCTATCACAAACTCAACATCTCTGACAGGAGGAATTCCTGACAGTTCTTCTGGAAAGACATCCGTAAAGTCACGGACTACCGGAATATCTTCTAACTCTGGAAGAGGGCTAGCATTGAGGGAATAGAGTTGGCGCTTGGTTGTTCGAGTGGAGACATTAACTATCTCACCCGATGGATGTGTAAGTTGAACATTCCTAGAATGAGTATCAATCTTGGCATAGTGGGCTTTCATCCAATCCATGCCTAGAATGATATTGATGTCCGAAGACTTGAGGGCTATCAAAGATGCTAGGAAGACTAGTCTATCCACCAAAATCTCATTATCATGGCTCACTCTAGAAGTTTGCCATTTGGAACCCGGAGTCTGCACTACTAAAGGAATAGGCATATCACAAAAAGACATGTTATGCAACTGTGCATAACTTTCTGAGATAAAAGAATGAGATGCCCCGGTATCAAATAAAACAGATGTTGGATGTCTATTGACAAGGGGCGTACCTAGGATAACATCAGGATCCTCAAGGGCTTCCTCGGCAGACACATAGTTCACTCATGCATGAGCAGGAGCTGGCTTCACAAAGAAGGCTTTTCCTGGCTTTCAATGTCCAGCGGGCTTAGCATTATTTTGTGGACACTCATGGTAGTAGTGTCCTGGTTCTCCACACTTATAGCAAACCACGGTGGCACGGGGAACAACATTGGCAGGCGGTCCTCCCAATGGTCTGACTGGAGGGTTGGGCTGAACTGGGCGAGGTGCCTGGAAGGATGGCCTCGCATTGTATCTTGGCGGCAGAGCTGCGTTGGGCACCCAGACCCGGCATTTATTGGGGCCCGAGCTAGATGCGGGGTTGAAGTCACGATTGTGCTTTCTCGTGGCCTCGTAATCAGTCTGTCCAGTCTCGGCATTGATAGCCTTGTTGACGAGAGCCTGGAAAGTGGAGCACTCATGCAGGCGCAGGTCTCGACGGAGCTTAGGATTAAGTCCCTTGCGGAACCTAGCTTGCTTCTTGGTATTAGCAGAAACTTCCTCGGGAGCATAGCGAGCAAGGTTTCCAAACTCACGACTATAAGCATCGACGGACAGTATGCCCTGGGTGAAGGCACATAATTCCTCTCTCTTACGATCCATCAGCCCTTCCAGGATGTGATGGGTACGAAATGTGGCACTGAACTCTGCCCAAGTTGGCGCGGGGCCTGCGGGACGCATGGCTTCAAAATTTTCCCACCACAGATTGGCGGGACCTTCCAGAAAATAAGTTGCAAAGGTCACCTTGTTGGCCTCGATCACATTGGCAGCCCGGATCTTGCGATACATGCTAGTCAGCTAGTCATCCGCGTCGAGTGGGTCGACCGAATGATGATACTTGGGTGGGCACAGTCTGATGAAATCACCAAGTGATACGCCATCATTGAGGTCATTGCGGGGAACACGTGTTGTGTTCTGCTTGATTCTTTCCAACAGCCTGTTGGTCTCCCTCTTGTTCCTTTAGGCTTCAAGCATTACTTCCGCCAAGGAAGGCGCATGTGGCAGATCCTCTTGCCTTGGCTGGTTTCCCTCGCCATGCTCAGGGGCAGGCATGGGGTTATTCCTAGTTGCCACCATCCTGGAGAAACAAACCCACAGCTTAATCATGGGGGACAACAACTCTAAGACATGAGATAAGGAATGTACCTGACAACACGGCATGCAGGGTAAACACCAATCAACATGGTAAAACAACTACCATATGAACACCATGATTCATACACACCATGACATAGTTCAGTACAAGCCAAGCTGAAATACAACTACGGAGAGACGACACAACTCATCGGAGGCACTACGAGCTTCCTATACATTATCTATCTACACCTCCGGAACTCAACTCTCAACCTCATCATATCCCACAAGACATGCAGGACTGTGGCGATACGATGACTACCAAACTAGAACTAGCATCCACGTACTCGAGCATCGCTGTGGAATGCCTCATACAGGTTACCCCCATGACCCGGGAGCTGAACCTGAGGATCTAGAAACACTCTAGCATGTGATCCCTGGGAGCCATAAGTACACGAGTGTGTCCTTGGTCCCCTTGTCGGCAGCAATAGCGGTCCTCGAAGAGGAGTGATGCCTCCAACATCGGGCTAGTCTACGTGTGTTGGCAGATGAGTCCGCGATGGGGTCAGCATCTCCAAATCTCCATAGCATGTCTGCACGACAGGTGCCAACTTCGTCAGGGCTGTCCAAAGACGTGCACGGGGTGGCATAAAGCTCCATGCGAAGGGCACGTGCATCACGATCCCTGTTCTCCAACATTTGAGTGGTCACCTACAGCCTAGGGTCCTCATGGGAATGATCATATTAGACTGCACTAAGATAACCATCCTCTCCTCCCATAGAAGCAGGAACATAGCAGAACTCGGTGTTCTGAAGCAGACCATGGTGGAACCTCATGATAGTCAGCATGGTGTAAGCGGCCTCCTGAACTGCCATATCTATGGTGACACCTAATCCATAAGTCCAGTGAAGTGACTCTGCAGCTCCAGGGTATGAAGGATAAATCTTGATGGTACACAGATACTGACTCTGGTTGAAATCTCGATATTGTTCCTCCACTGTGTACTTGTTGGAAATATGCCCTAGAGGCAATAATAAAATGGTTATTATTGTATTTCCTTGTTCATGATAATTGTCTATTGTTCATGCTATAATTGTGTTAACCGGAAACCATAATACATGTGTGAATACATAGACCACAACATGTCCCTAGTGAGCCTCTAGTTGACTAGCTCGTTGATCAATAGATGGTCATGGTTTCATGGCCATGGACATTGGATGTCATTGATAACGGGATCACATCATTAGGAGAATGATGTGATGGACAAGACCCAATCCTAAGCATAGCACAAGATCGTGTAGTTCGTTTGCTAAAGCTTTTCAATGTCAAGTATCGTTTCCTTAGACCATGAGATTGTGCAACTCCCGGATACCGTAGGAATGCTTTGGGTGTGCCAAACGTCACAACGTAACTGGGTGGCTATAAAGGTGCACTACGGGTATCTCCGAAAGTATCTGTTGGGTTGGCATGAATCGAGACTGGGATTTGTCACTCCGTGTGATGGAGAGGTATCTCTGGGCCCACTCGGTAAGACATCATCATAATGAGCTCAATGTGACTAAGGAGTTAGCCACGGGATGATGTATTACGGAACGAGTAAAGAGACTTGCCAGTAACGAGATTGAACAAGGTATGGGGATACCGACGATCGAATCTCGGGCAAGTATCATACCGATAGACAAAGGGAATTGTATACGGGATTGATTGAATCCTTGACATCGTGGTTCATCCGATGAGATCATCGTGGAGTACGTGGGAGCCAACATGGGTATCCAGATCCCGCTGTTGGTTATTGACCGGAGAGGTGTCTCGGTCATGTCTACGTGTCTCCCGAACCCGTAGGGTCTACACACTTAAGGTTCGATGACGCTAGGGTTATAGGGAAAAGGTATACGTGATTGCCGAAGGTTGTTCGGAGTCCCGGATGAGATCCCGGACGTCACGAGGAGCTCCGGAATGGTCCGGAGGTAAAGATTGATATATAGGAAGTCCAGTTTCGGTCACCGGAAAGTTTTCGGGCTCATCGGTATTGTACCGGGAGTGCCGGGAGGGTGCCGGAGGACCCCCGGGAGGGGTGTGACGACCAGAGGACTTCATGGGCTGTTAGATAAAGTGTGTCAGCCCTTATTGGGCTGGGAAATACTTTTGCTAAAGGCCCATGTGGCTGGAGATAAGGAGATAAGGCAAAAAGGATTTAAAAGGAGGAGATCCACCTCCCTTGTGGGAGGTGGACTCTCCCTTTAATTCGGCCGGCCATCTCCTCTTTGGAGTAGAGGCCAAGCCAGCCCTCCACGTCCCTCCTCCTATATATAATTGAGGTTTTGGATGTTTTGAGATAGGATTTGATCTCTCTCTCTCACGGCGAAGCCCTACCTCTCTTCTTCCTCCTCCGCAGCGCTTAGGCGAAGCCCTGTCGGAATACCTTGCTACTCCACCACCACCACGCCGTCGTGCTGCTGTTGGAGCCCTTCCCCAACATCTCCTTCCTCCTTGCTGGATCAAGGTGTTGGAGACGTCACCGGGCTGCACGTGTGTTGAACGCGGAGGTGCCGTCCGTTCGGCACTTGATCGGATCTACCGCGATCTGAATCGCTGCGAGTACGACTCCATCAACCGCGTTCTTGTAACGCTTCCGCTTAGCGATCTTCAAAGGTATGAAGATGCAATATCTCCCCTCTCGTTGCTGGTTTCTCCATAGATAGATCTTGGTGAACGTAGGAAAATTTTGATTTACTACTACGTCTCCCAACAGTGGCATCATGAGCTAGGTCTATGCGTAGAATCTATGCACGAGTAGAACACAAAGCAGTTGTGGGCGTCGATTTTGTTAATATGCTTGCCGTTACTAGTCTTATCTTGATTCGACGGTATTGTGGGATGAAGCGGCCCGGACCAACCTTACACGTTCGCTTACGTGAGACCGGTTCCACCGCCTGACATGCACTAGTTGCATAAGGTGGCTAGCGGGTGTCTGTCTCTCCCACCTTAGTCGGATTGGATTCGATGAAAAGGGTCCTTATGAAGGGTAAATAGCAATTGGCATATCACGTTGTGGTTTTGACGTAGGTAAGAAACGTTCTTGCTAGAAACCTATAGCAACCACGTAAAAACTTGCAACTACAAATTAGAGGACGTCTAACTTGTTTTTGCAGCATATGCCGTGTGATGTGATATGGCCAAAAGGATGTGATGTGATGCATTGTGATGTATGAGATTGATCATGTTCTTGTAATAGGGTTCACGACTTGCATGTCGATGACTATGACAACCGGCAGGAGCCATAGGAGTTGTCTTATATTATTGTATGACCTGCGTGTCAATCATAAACGCCATGTAATTACTTTACTTTATTGCTAAACGTTAGCTGTAGTAGTAGAAGTAATAGTTGGCGAGACAACTTCATGAAGACACAATGATGGAGATCATGATGATGGAGATCATGGTGTCGTGCCGGTGACAGTGATGATCATGGTGCCCCGAAGATGGAGATCATAGGAGCAAGATGATATTGGCCATATCATGTCACTATATTGATTGCATGTGATGTTTATCATGTTTACATCTTATTTGCTTAAAACGACGGTAGTAAATAAGATGATCTCTCAATAAAATTTCAAGAGAAGTGTTCACCCTAACTGTGCACCGTTGCTAAGGATCGTTGTTCCGAAGCACCACGTGATGATCGGGTGTGATAGGTTCTAACGTTCGCATACAACGGGTGTAAGCCAGATTTACACATGCGAAACACTTAGGTTGACTTGACGAGCCTAGCATGTACAGACATGGCCTCGGAACACGGAAGACCGAAAGGTCGAACATGAGTCGTATAGAAGATACGATCAACATAGAGATGTTCACCATGGATGACTAGTCCGTCTCACGTGATGATCGGACACGGGCTAGTTGACATGGATCATGTATCACTTGGAAGACTAGAGAGATGTCTATCTAAGTGGGAGTTCATTAATAATTTGATTAAATGAACTTAATTATCATGAACTTAGTCTAAAAATGTCCTTGCAAATTGTGTCGTAGATAGCTCACGCTATAGCTCCCCAGTTTTATTGATACAATCCTAGAGAAAAGTAAGTTGAAAGTTGATGGTAGCAATAATGCGGACTGGGTCCGTGATCTGAGGATTGTCCTCATTGCTGCACAGAAAGCTTATGTTTTTGATGTACCGCTAACTGCATCACTCCCTCAAGCGTTGTCTGTAGATGTTGTGAACATATGACAGGCACTTTTTGATGACTACGTGATAGTTCAGTGCGTCATGCATTACGGCTTAGAATTGAGGCTTCAAAATGTTTTGAACGTCACAGAACATATGAGATGTTCTAGGAGCTGAGATTGTGATCTCAAGCTCGTGCCTATGTTGAGAGGTATGAGACCTCCAACAAGATTCTTTGCCTGCAAGATAAAGGAGAATAGCTTAATCGGTGAGCGTGTTCTCAGATTGTCTGGGTGCTACAATCACTTGAATCAAGTGGGAGTTAATCTTCCAGATGAGATAGTGATTAATGCAGTTCTCCAAGTCACTGCCACCAAGCTACTAGAGCTTCGTGATGAACTATAACATGCCAGGGATGGATAAGATGATCCCTGAGTTGTTCGTGATGTTTGACACCACGAAGGTAGAAACCAAGAAGGAGCATCAAGTGTTGATGGTTAAGTTAAACCACTAGTTTCAAAAGGGGCAAGGGCAAGAAGGGAAAACTTCAGGAATGGCAAGCCAGTTGTTGCTCTAGTGAAGAAACCCAAGGTTGAGCCCGAACCCGAGACTAAGTGCTTCTGTTATGAGGAGAATGTTCGCTGAAGCGGAAAAACCCTAGATGCTTGGTAGATAAGAAGGCTGGTAATGTCAATGGAGGTATATTTGATATACGTGTTAGTGATGTGTACCTTGCTGGTACTCCTAGTAGCACCTGGGTATTGGATACCGGTTCGGTTGCTAAGTGTTAGCAACTCGAAATAAAAGCTACGGAGTAAATGGAGACTAGCTAGGTGAAAGGTGACGATGTGTGTTGGAAGTATTTCCAAGATTGATGTGATCACCATCGCACGCTCTCTCTACCTTCAGGATTTGTGATAAACCTAAATAAATGTTATTTGGTGTTTGCGTTGAGCATGAACGTGATTAGATCATGATTAGTGCGATACGGTTATTCATATAAGTTAGAGAATAATGGTTATTCTGTTTACATGGATAATGCCTTCAATGGTCATGCACCCACTCGGAATGGTTTATTGAATCATGATCGTAGTAGTACACATATTCATAACATTGGTACCAAAAGATATAAAGTTAATAATGATAGTACCACATACTTGTGGCACTGCCGCTAAATGTCATATTGGTATAAATCGCATGAAGAAACTCCATGATGATGGATTTTTGACTCACTCGATTTCGAATCGGTTGAGACATGCGAGCCATGCCTCTTGGGCAAGATGACTGAGACCCCGTCATCCAATATGATGGAGCGGGCAAGTGGCTTATTGGAAATAATACATGTTGATGTATGTGGTCCAATGAGTGTTGAAACACACAGTGGATATCGTTGTTTTTCTTTACCTTCACTGATGATTTGAGTAAATATGGGGATATTTACTTAATGAAACACGAATCTGAAATGTTTGAAAGGTTCAAGGAGTTTCAGAGTGAAGTTAAAGATCATCGTGACAAGAAGATAAATGTCTATGATATGATCATGGAGGTGAATATCTAAGTTACGAGTTTGGTATGCAATTTTAGACAATGTGGAAATTGTTACACAGCTCACGCCTCCTGGAACACCATAGTGTGATGGTGTGTTCGAACGTCGTAGTCGTGCTCTATTGGATATAGTGAGTACTATGATGTCTCTTATCGTTTTACCACTATCATTATGGGGTTATGCATTAAAGACAAATCCATTCACTTTAATAGGGCACCATCTAAGTCTGTTGAGATGACACCGTGAGAATTATGGTTTGACAAAAGCCTAAGCTGTCATTTCTTAATATTTGGGGCTGCGACGCTTATGTGAAAATGGGTTTTTCAGCTAGCGAGCTCGAACCCAAAGCAGACAAATGTATCTTCATAGAATACCTTAATGAGACATTGGGTATACCTTCTATTTCAGATCCAAGCGCAAAATGTGTTTGTTGCTAAGAATGGGTCCTTTCTTGAGAAAGAGTTTCTCTCGAAAGAATTGAGTGGGAGGAAGATAGAACTTGATAAGGTTGTTGAACCTTTGTTTCAACCAGAGAATAGTGCAACACAGAAAGATGTTTCTGTAGAGCCTACTCAGTTGAAAAGGAAGTTAATGATGGTGATCATGAAGCTTCGGATCAAGTCACTATCGAACCTCGTAGGTCGACAAGGACGCGTACTGCTCCTGAGTAGTACGACAACCCTGTCTTGGAAATCATGTTGTTGGACAACGATGAACCTACGAACTATGGAGAAGCGATGGTGGGCCCGGATTCCAACAAATGGCTAGGAGCCATGAAATCCGAGAAAGGATCCATGTATGAAAACCAAGTATGGACTTTGGTAGACTTGCCTGTTGAATGGCGGGTCATTGAGTACAAATGGACCTTTGAGATAAACATAGACGCTAATGGTGAAATGTCACCGTTTATAAAGCTCGACTTGTCGCAAAGAATTTTCCGCCAAGTTCAAGGAGTTGACTGCAATGAGATTGTCTCATCTGTAGCGATGCTAAAAGTCTATTAAAATTTTGTTAGCAGTTGCTGCATTTTTCGATTATGAAATCTGGCAGATGGATGACAAAACAAGGTTTCCGTAATGGTTTCTGTGAGGAAGAGTTGTATGTGATACAACCAGAAGGTTTTGTCAATCCTAAGGATGCTAATAATATGCAAACTCCAGCGATCCTTCTATGGACTGGAGCAAGCATCTCGGAGTTGGAATATATGCTTTGATGAGGTGATCAAAGTGTTTAAGTTTATACAAAGTTTATGAGAAACTTGTATTTGCAAGAAAGTGAGTGGGAGCACTATAGAATTTCTTATAAGAATGAATATGTAGTTGACATATTATTGATCGGAAATGATGTAGAATTTCTGGAAGAGCATGAAGGGTTGTTTGAAAAGTTTTTTTTTCAAAGGAAGACCCAGATAAAGTTACTATTTTATTAAGCATCAAGATCTATAGGGATAGATCTATTCGCTTGATAAGTTTTTTCGACGAAGACATACCTTGACAAGTTTTTGAAGGAGTTCAAAATAGATGGGTCAAAGAAGGAGTTCTTGACTGTATTGTAATGTGTGAAATTGAGTAAGACTCAATACCCGACCACGGCAGAAGATAAAGAAGAGATGAGTGTCATCTCCTATGCTTTAGCCATAGGCTCTATATAGTATGCCATGCTGTGTACCGCACCTGTGTGTGCCTTGCCATGAGTCTGTCAAGGGGTACAAGAGTAATCCAAGAGTGGATCACTAGACAGCGGTCAAAGTTAGCCTTAGTAACTTGAGAACTAAGGAAATATTTCTCGATTATGGAGGTGATAAAGAGTTCATCGTAAAGTGTTACGATGATGCAAGCTTTAAAACCAATCCGGATGACTCTTAGTAGAAATCTGGCTACGTATAGTGGAGCAGCCATTTGGAATAGCTCCAAGTGGAGCGTGGGAGCAGTATCTACAAATATGAAATGGAAAGTTTGTAAGGTACACACGGATCTGAATGTCGCAGACCCGTTGACTAAAACCTCTTTCACGAGCAGGACATGAACAAACCCCAGAACTTATTGGGTGTTAATCACATGATGATATGATCACATGGTGATGTAAGTGTTAATCACATGGTGATGTGAACTAGATTATTGACTCTAGTGCAAGTGGGAGACTGTTGGAAATATGCCCTAGAGGCAATAATAAAATGGTTATTACTGTATTTCCTTGTTCATGATAATTGTCTATTGTTCATGCTATAATTGTGTTAACCGGAAACCATAATACATGTGTGAATACATAGACCACAACATGTCCCTAGTGAGCCTCTAGTTGACTAGCTTGTTGATCAATAGATGGTCACGGTTTCATGGCCATGGACATTGGATGTCATTGATAACGGGATCACATCATTAGGAGAATGATGTGATGGACAAGACCCAATCCTAAGCATAGCACAAGATCGTGTAGTTCGTTTGCTAAAGCTTTTCAATGTCAAGTATCGTTTCCTTAGACCATGAGATTGTGCAACTCCCGGATACCGTAGGAATGCTTTGGGTGTGCCAAACGTCACAACGTAACTGGGTGGCTATAAAGGTGCACTACGGGTATCTCCGAAAGTATCTGTTGGGTTGGCATGAATCGAGACTGGGATTTGTCACTCCGTGTGATGGAGAGGTATCTCTGGGCCCACTCGGTAAGACATCATCATAATGAGCTCAATGTGACTAAGGAGTTAGCCACGGGATGATGTATTACGGAACGAGTAAAGAGACTTGCCAGTAACGAGATTGAACAAGGTATGGGGATACCGACGATCGAATCTCGGGCAAGTATCATACCGATAGACAAAGGGAATTGTATACGGGATTGATTGAATCCTTGACATCGTGGTTCATCCGATGAGATCATCGTGGAGTACGTGGGAGCCAACATGGGTATCCAGATCCCGCTGTTGGTTATTGACCGGAGAGGTGTCTCGGTCATGTCTACGTGTCTCCCGAACCCGTAGGGTCTACACACTTAAGGTTCGATGACGCTAGGGTTATAGGGAAAAGGTATACGTGATTGCCGAAGGTTGTTCGGAGTCCCGGATGAGATCCCGGACGTCACGAGGAGCTCCGGAATGGTCCGGAGGTAAAGCTTGATATATAGGAAGTCCAGTTTCGGTCACCGGAAAGTTTTCGGGCTCATCGGTATTGTACCGGGAGTGCCGGGAGGGTGCCGGAGGACCCCCGGGAGGGGTGTGACGACCAGAGGACTTCATGGGCTGTTAGATAAAGTGTGTCAGCCCTTATTGGGCTGGGAAATACTTTTGCTAAAGGCCCATGTGGCTGGAGATAAGGAGATAAGGCAAAAAGGATTTAAAAGGAGGAGATCCACCTCCCTTGTGGGAGGTGGACTCTCCCTTTAATTCGGCCGGCCATCTCCTCTTTGGAGTAGAGGCCAAGCCAGCCCTCCACGTCCCTCCTCCTATATATACTTGAGGTTTTGGATGTTTTGAGATAGGATTTGATCTCTCTCTCTCACGGCGAAGCCCTACCTCTCTTCTTCCTCCTCCGCAGCGCTTAGGCGAAGCCCTGTCGGAATACCTTGCTACTCCACCACCACCACGCCGTCGTGCTGCTGTTGGAGCCCTTCCCCAACCTCTCCTTCCTCCTTGCTGGATCAAGGTGTTGGAGACGTCACCGGGCTGCACGTGTGTTGAACGTGGAGGTGCCGTCCGTTCGGCACTTGATCGGATCTACCGCGATCTGAATCGCTGCGAGTACGACTCCATCAACCGCGTTCTTGTAACGCTTCCGCTTAGCGATCTTCAAAGTTATGAAGATGCAATATCTCCCCTCTCGTTGCTGGTTTCTCCATAGATAGATCTTGGTGAACGTAGGAAAATTTTGATTTACTACTACGTCTCCCAACAGTACTCTGGGTACCAACGGTATCCAGCCTCCATCATGACTCTAACCAACATGGCCGTGTGACCCGGTACATCGATGCACCTCGTCAGACAGACCACCTGACGGGAAGGGTGAGGGGGCATCTGAAATAGAGAATGATGCAAAGACATTAGAGACTCTAGCAGAAATTGGACAGCATAACGGCTGTAATTGCTCAAAAAGGATTTTGGGACAACTGCAAAAGATTAGAAAAGCATAACCACTTGACTTTCTAGACTCAAATCTCTTCTCCATCTGTTTGTCACACCAACAATACTTGAGTACCCACATTCACTTGCAACAAGCTAGCTAGTGATCCATGGTTAGTAACTCGGCATCCTAAGCAATGGATGAGTAGCCTAGTTCTTATCCCCGAAGAAAAGATGAGAATGACTCAGCATAGAATAACTTGTGAAAAGGAGTAAAAAGAGCCTTACGTTCCCTTCCACAATCAATTCCCCTACTTTTCTATAGTGTTTCCAGACTCAACTTCAACCGGTTTGGCTTGGTAGTCCTACAGTCAGTCAGGCTCTGATACCAACGCTGTCGGGACCCTGATCCTAAGTAATAAGAATCCAGACTGTAACATATCACATCACTTTGCGGCCTCACGCATGGTAAGTTCCACGGCAGCAGCCTTACCTTAGCCGGGACCGTTTGCGTCTTTTGGCTCACGTATGTGAACATGTCGCTGGCAATCAAACGACAGAGAACCCGGGCCGACATAACTAGTCATAGAACCCAAGCGGCACATCCGTACGGAAATAGGCATAAATAACCCAGTAATGTAGGTGTCGGCCTCAAGCGTGTGTAGACGAGTCATAGCAAGCTACAGGGACTCCATTACGTCGTGAGACACGAATGCCATCACTGCACGTAGACGAGTCGTAGCAGGCTACAGGGACTCCATTACACTGCGAGACATTTCCCTGAAGGGACAGACACAACAGCAAAGAAGGATACATGCCGGTCAATCAATGTGTCCGGAGCAGTAGCAAGCTACCATGGCTCGGTGGAAGCACAAAGAGGCAGTTTCCCGTAAAGAGTAGTACTAAAGGCACACGACTAGGTGTCGGATCCCATACATACCGTTGCACGTCACACGTACGCACGACATGCCCGATATGCATAGATACAACCATGGCATCACAACATAACCATACGACAACATGACTTTTATTTAAGAGGCTCAGATGAGCCTTGCAAAATATGTTCTTACAGATAGGGGTCACATGACCCGACACTCAAGTCATACAAACATGTTCATACAAACCAAGCGGAAGCATAAGCTGTCTGAGTACAGACAGATGAAAGGGTAAAAAGGCACATGGCCTGACTATCTATAGCCTGCCACAGGGCAAAGGTCGTAGCTGGGACACCAGCTATTCGGCATCGTCAACATCTAGAAAGAACCCTCCTGATGGGTCCTGGGTCTCATATGCAACATTTATTAAGCAAACGTGAGTACAAACGTACTCAGCAAGTCTTTAAAACGGACCTAGTCTATTCATGCTCATGTATCAACAAAGGGAGTGGTGGAGTTTATGCAGCCATGCCAGCTTTGACACATGGCTAACGTACACTACTTAATTTTAACTCTTTGTTTACATTTTAGATATCGCACACGAGTCCACTAACTCCATAGCAATACACCACCATGGATTCACTTCCCTCTCTTGGGAGAGTGCCATCCACGGTACTCACACTTGTGTTGATATTTTTATGAGTATCCATTTGATTATCTATGAACAACATAAGTTCTCCAAGTAGTCCATATCCGAGGACGCGGCTATTCGAATAGTTTCATACCCTGCAGCGGTGTACTTCTTGACAGACGCTCCCGCCACTTATCGTTGTGTGCTCATAAAACCATGCACCTCGGCAACCTTCAAGCGGATGCCCAGCGAGGGAGTCGGCCATGACCGTCAATTGCATAAGACCTCTAGTCCAGGCTATCGCCTATTTGAGACTGAACCTGCACGGAAGTCCGGCCAAAGTTTCCGCTACGGCCTCAAACGATGTGCGTAGGGTTCCCAAGCCCGCCATTCGGGTGACCCTTGGTACACCGTGCCACTGCCTACCGCGTCGTAACCTACCCCTAGGGTCAGAGCTACGCACGGCCTCCAGCATGCTATAAAGACCAAAAACTACTTGCAACTCCTGGACTAAGGACTAAGTGAATGATAAGTCGATAGGGTCAATTAAGTATCCCAACGTGTGGTAGTAACTAGTCTTGGATCACAAACACGGAACTCAGTTCCTAAGAACGGTCCCAATGAGACAACCCGCTATGTACTCCTACATAGACTCTCATCACTACCTTTACCAAATCGAGTTCATCATTATATCACCACATCAGAACAACATCGTTTCACTCAGTTCATCACCCAGATGAATCAGACGTGACCCAACTCTAAGCATAACAAGCATAGCAGGCAAAGTAAGCTAAGCACATCATGGCACAAGCATCTACCACGTATCCTAGGTTGCAAGTTTTGACTATTTACTGTGACAATGTCAGGTTATGCAGCAGAATAGGATCATCTACCGTGTATGACTGACATGTGATCGACTGTCCTAATGCAATAAACAAGAGCAGGAGAGAGAGTAGGATGTTATTGGAATGATCAAAGCGGTTGCTTGCCTTCCTGGGTAGCGGAAAGGTTCTCTCCTTCACCGCGATACTCGGGGGTATCCTCAGAAGCAGGGCCTACCACAATGCAGATAAGAACGATCAACACACGCAAGTGCAACAATATGATGCCTGATCATGGGATGATAGCATGTATGGAGGAGCTAATGGAACTAGTGTTCAAGTTAATTTGAAATGAGTTTGAATATAGGTTCAAAATTGTTCTTCATTTCAAGTTCCATATATTAACCTATTAGTAAATGTCCATGTCTACCTACTTAGATTGTTCTAACATGCATGACAATAGCACCATTGGATTCATTGGATTTTTCTGATAAATTTTCATATATAAATTATTTTCATGTGATTTACAGATTAATTTATATTAATTTTTGTAGTTTTGAATAATTTCCGGCATTATTTTTAAACTAGATATTGCTTTTATTGCATCAGCATGACATCACTATGACATCAGCTGGTCAGCTGACCGGGCCAGAGTCAAACCTGACATGTGGGGACTACATGTCAGTGACTCAATCACCTAATTAAAGAATTAAAACTAATCCTAACTAATTAACAGTTCTGGGTCCACATGTGAGTGACAGATTAGGTTAATTAAACTAACTAATTAATTTTCTTAATTAGGATTTGACTACAGGGGCCCGGCCCCACCTGCCAGCGACCCAGGGGTCAAACCCCTGACGGTCAGACAGGTTGACTCGCCGGCGTTGAGCCGCCTGCGACGTCAGGGACGGCGGAGGGGGTCGGAATCCCTCCTCCGGCGACCAAATGGACGGTGGAGAGCGCTGGGAGAGCCTACGCTCGACCGCGTGTCGATCTAGCCCCAAACCAGAGGCTGGGGTGGTCGGGATCGACGCTGGCGTCGAGGGCAGCGGCGGCCAGAGCTCGGGCAAGAAGGGCGCGGCGTCTACGGGGCACGGGAGAGAAGGGGGAGAAGGGGAGGAGCACCAGCGGCTCACCGCGGTTCCAGCAAAGGCGACGGCGAGGTCGGAGGAGGTCCGAATGGGGCAGAATGTCGGGGCGGAGCTTCGATGACCGGTAGGGAGGAACGGCGATGGCACGGCGTAGAGGGGCTCCCGGCGTCTTGTAGGGTCACGGGGAGGACGAGAGGGTAGCAGCGGTTCTCGAGGGCCACCTAGCGAGGCGAGGGGGCGGCTAGCGCGACGGCGGCAAGCTCGAGTGAAGATCGGCTATGGCGGAGTAGGGGGAGAAAGAGAGTGAGAGGGAGAGCTCGCAGGGGGAGAGGGAGAGGAGAAGGAGGCCACAGCGAGGGGGCCTCGCACTGGCGCCCTCCCAGCCCTCTAGGCCAGCAGCCAGGCAGGGAGGAGGTGGCCGGCGTGTGGCGACCACGCGTCGGGCGTCCTTCTTGCCGGAGGTGGAAGAAGACCGGTTCGCCCCTGGTGGGCTGGGCCGGCTTCTTCCCTGGCCCAGGTAGGCTTTCCCCCTTTTTCTTTTCTTTTTCTTTTATGTTTTCTATTTTCTGTCATTTGTGTTATTTTAATTTCAGGCACATAAGCTATTTAAAATATCCCAAATATTTTATCTATTGAAGTTTGAATATTTCAAACTTTTCTCTAAAGTTTCAGGATATTTGAAAACTAAAATAATGATAAATGTTTTATTTAATATTTTCAGAGGCTTTATCATTTATTTCTAAATTGCTTTAGGTGTTCAAATAATTAAAATGATCCCTGTTATAATCATGTCCAAATTTACCAGACATAGGGAACATTTTTAGTGGGCATTTTGGATTTGTTGAATTTTCACCAAGTTTGAATTGTTTTGGATTCAAATTGAGCTTGGGGTTTCTTTTGTTCCCCATTTCATGTTGATGCAATAAGATGAAACATGATGCAAAAACATGCTATCCTAGGACATGTAGCTAGGGATATGACACTTTTCACCCGGACTACGATTTGCACTCGGACGACAATTTTACTCAGCCCGACGGAAAACATTTCACTCGACCGGACGGCAAACGTTTCCCTCGGCCGGCAAACTTTCACTCGGAAATCCTGAGTGGAACTCGAGGATGATTTTGTTTTGCCTCTCCAGGTGGCATACGACCTCGGATTGAGAAGAATTATATATCGAAACCAATCGCCGCGACGACGCAAAACTTTTTCATGCTATAAGTTTTTCCATCCGAGGAAGTCTTGAGGGCCTAATGACTCGCGCGACCCATCATACATATGTGTGATCTCCTGCGCCACATTTTCCTTTGTGGTAGGGCTGCACTCTGCTTGCTCTAACTTTTGCATACGACCTCGTATTGAGATTATTTATATATCAAAATCGATCAGCTCTACGAGGTAAAGACAATCCTTGGAGAACATTCCTTCATTCGAGGTTGCTTTGGAGGCGTAGTCGACAAAAAACCATTCAGAACATCTACATGACAATCCAAGTGTAATTTGGCCCTTGAAATGATGCCGAATGGTGATGGCCAAAACATCAAGGTTGTTTCATTCGGCAATATGAACTTCCTCTTAGAAAAAACCTTTTTGTTTGAGTCTATCTTTACTGCATTTTGCGCCGTGCGAAAATCAAGTGTCGACACATGCCCCCCTATTTTTCGGCAAAGCATGCCAAAAAATAATTTGCACCATGTTTGTTTTAAGGACGATGTCAACACTCCATCGGCTGTGCATGCTAAGGACGACAATTATTATCGGCCATATGCTCAGGTTCCTTGGGGATATTAGAACCGTTCGACGATACACCATTCTGGCCGCCGAATGATTATGACCATGCACCTCAAAGGAATGTCATCAACTATTCGGCAACACAAATCATCAAAGATCAAACTATATATTAAGCCATGTGCCGAACAATATTGCTTCACTCGGATCCTGAAAATGACTAACACTCGGATTTCTTCCAATTAGCTTCCTGAATAGCACTAGATCCTTCATTATTGGCTGAATCGACTAAGGAGTTAGTTACATGTAGTTTTCCTGGCTGATTCAAAGATGAGTCAGCCATATTTTCCTCACGAGCTGAGTGAATAAATAAGTCGGCCATATATAAATTGGCTACACCAAGCATCAGACTATTAAGATGTGAAAAAACATGCTTCTTGTTAGATCAACTCCGTCCGAAGTTATTTGAACAGTTCTGATAGGTCCATCTTCAGTTTTATCGATATTAACCGAGTGGCGGGATTTAAAATCACCCGGATCGCAACTTGATGCTTTAGGACCAGTCGGGTCATCACAAAGATTTTTAATCGGACATACCGACTGTATTTCACTCGGTTCGAACCTTGGCAATATTACCTAAATGATGATCCACTCGGATTTAGCTGAGATAGTAGCCTAATGCTTGTTGTACCAACATGACGAAATCTCACGACGATAAACAAATATCGGACATGCGTCCTCATCTCAAAGGATCTGGGGAACCCGCCCATCAAAGTGTGAACAGCCAAAATAAATCAGAAATTTCAGCTGGCGATAAATTTTTGGGCACAAACTCTGATGGGACGGTTGAGGAACATGGATTATGCACTATCTGGAGTCTCGTATTGTGACATGAAAATCGTTGTTTTTGCCTAGCAGCTTCATGCTTGTCCTCCCTTACTCCTGGAATAGGAGCTGTCACATCATTCTTGCCTTGACGGCTTTCTTTGCGGACCCACGCCATGTTCCTCTTCTCCAGCTCATAGGCCCTAAGCCACTTCAACTTCTTCTCTTGCGAATATGATAAGCCGATTGGGCATATCGGCTGTGGCTTTGTTTTATGCACTGGTAAGTTTTTCTTAGCTTTGGGAACCTCCAACTTGGCCTGTTGAAATTCGGCAATTGGATCCTTGAAAGTTACACGCTTCATCTCCTTACCTTTAGTAGCCAACGTAGACCGAGCTGGCTTTTTGTCGTTCGGAGTCGGATTTGAAAGAGCACACTTGCGGCCATCCTATTTTACTCGGTAAATCTGCTTGACCACGTCCATCTTATTCGCCAAGCTCCGGACCGATTCTTTTTGGTTGAGTCCGTCTTTAACATGTGGTTGTTGAACAAACAATGATCCTCTCGGAGCTGCATAATTTTGGTGAGGTGCTTCCCATGATTGATATGAATAATAGTCGGCATGAGGAGGTACGTATGACATCGGCATTGGTGGCCTAAAAGGAGGATATGGAGTCAACTTATTCCTTCGCCAATCCTAGTATTCAGATTTATTCTTTGGGGGTGACTTAGATGCCTTTGTTTCACTCGGCCGATAAGCACTCTTCGCCTCACTTATCTTCTGATATTTTTCCAATAACTGCGCGAAAGTGACTTTTGGCTTTTTAGCTTTGTGCTTACCACGGCCTTTGCTTTCTTTAGTTTTGAGTGCATCGGTCTTTGAATTTTCTTGTTGCCCCCAGCGCCAGATATGTCAGTTGTAACTTTGATGGAATTCATGTCTTCAATATTATTGCTGATGCATTTTTGAATAATTATCTCACTTGAAGATTTGATCCCATCATCATTAGCATATACATGTCCATCTTTGGATGAACCAGCTTAAGGTAGCTGAGTCAACACTTGACCACCATCAAAACCAATCTGAGTCGACTGGCCGCATGCTTGTGCCTCAACAAGCCCCAATCGTCCTCTGTTGGCCGATTGTGTGAAGAAAGATTCAGTTTTCTTCTCACACCTAAACAATGAGTTCAGGTCACCCAGAGTAGAGAAGAGCAGAGCATGAGAGGGATAGAGTGAGAGCGAGCAGAAGAGATAGTACCTTCCATTTCCATGCTAGGGTAGGGTAGGGAGCAGTGGGAGAAGCACACACGCGACCGTCGGGAGCGGTGGTCTGCATCTGTGCATTGCGCACGTGCGTGAGTGAGGGAGCGGCCACATCGAAACCTCCAGGTCCTTGTCGCCGAGGCCGAGGAGCAGGACCAGCTTCGCCGCGCGGCACCGCCGTAGGCAGGCAGCACTAGTAGAAAACGGCCCATTTGTCCCGGTTCCAGAGGCCCAATTGTTCCGGTTCTGGAACCGGGACTAAAGGGTCGGGTCTAAAGCCCTAAACCTTTAGTCCCGGTTTGCTTACGAACCGGGACCAAAAGGGCTCCACGTGGCCACTACGGGAGCCCAGGCAGGAGGACCTTTAGTCCCTGTTTGTAACACCAACTGGGACCAAAAGGCATCCACGTGTCAACATCTGACAGGAGCTGGGTTTTTTTTGAATGGCGGGGGGGTTAGGGGGTTTTGAAGGGTTAATTTAGGGGTTTCATATTGTGTTAGCTAGCTAATAGAGAAAATTGATCTCTCTTTTTCGATGCTTGGTCGATGCTAGCTACTATACATATAGAGAACTCGACGCTAGCTAGTAAGCAAATGACGGAAAACCATTAATTACACAAGATCTAACAGCTCATCATCATCTTAAGCATACAAAGTTAAAGTCTCATAAAACAAAACAAAAAAGATAAAATAACATAGTCCTCCCTCATAGGACCTACTCCTCCCTCTTAGGTAAAATGGCATAAAAAAGAATCACACCAATGTCTCCATGATGAAGCAAAGAGATCCAACGGTCTCCAACTTGTGGCTTGTGATCCTTCTTTATTTGTCCCCATGCTTCAATATGGAGCCTTCTTGGTGGTTTGCGCTCAGTCGAGTATGCAAAAGATAACTCGGGATGGAAGGGGCTTTTTATAGTCATATTACCTTCGGGTTGCATCAACGGTGGCACAACTTCATTTGGCAATTTCTGTTGAAGAACATAATATATAGTAGCCTAGTTAGCAATATAATCAATACCATTTACGCAACAGTACTAGTGTACTTAATTAGCAACTCTTACCAAGATATTTCGGCGATTGCCATCCGCCCTCAACCTATGCACTAGTGTCCTGTACAATGTATAATTTGGGCCAGTTCCAAAATTATACGGGAAGATGTCTCTACCAGCCATGACACCAATAACAAAGTAGATAAGATCATCCTTCTCCTTCCAAGTTAGATGTGATCCATAAGTGTAGTGTGTCGTGTCGATTATGTTCTGTATTTCACTTGAAGAAACGAAATAAGTTGTAAATTAAAAATTAACAAATTTAGTACGCATGAACACCTAATATTTTTATATATATAGTGCAAATTACTTGACAAATATGCATGGTTGACAACTCACATGGAGGTAAAACAGGAAACATATCGACATCCACCCAAATGTCGATGTTTCCTTTAATATGATCTTCGGGACGAAGATTGAAGGTTATTTCCATATCTTCCTATAATCCATATGCCTTGCAAAGAGCTTCCCAATTTGAGCACCCTATTTCTCTGTTATTAGGTGCATTCATTACTTTCATAAGAAATGTGTGACCATGTTTAGTCCTTAGGTTGGCTGTCCTCGTCTCAAAACTCTCGTGCTCTTCGAAACCGAACCTCTCCAAGAAATACCGTCTTGCATGACAGGAGACGAACTAGTCGAATTGTATCAAACAAAAATTATGCGTTGAAGGAAAGAAACAGAAGTCATGCTTAATTACGAAAAAACAGTTGTCATTGTTGCGTACCGTAGAAATATCAAAGTCCTCATAAAGCTTCATGGTGAAGAACCTGCCGTCTCGCAGCCAAGTCTAGTCACAAAGACCTTTATCTTTACCGCAAAATTCACACGCTTGGATCACATCGTCGTCTGATGACGACGACATTTCCTGTGTTCATGATTCAAGAATTACAGCACGGGCTCATAGTTGAAACATTTAAAATCGATCAAAGGAAACTACGAGAAAACTGATCAACACATAGATCACTATTACTGAATATGCAACGGGTTGACTTTAGGTCTGTTGAGTCTTTCCTTCCTAAACTCTCATCTCACGTATATGGTGGGCACTCTCTCTGATATTGCGACCGTTGGTGATGGTGGCTCCTCCATTCGTCCCCGAGTGTATTACACCAAAATGTCTAGCACACGGGAACGAAGGAGAAGCGACCCCCACGACAACTGTCGGGATTCTTCCTCTCTCATATATATATATATATATATATATATGGTGGACACTCTCCCTCACTGAAAGACACACAATGAGTCGAAACAGACCTAAAGTCAACCCGTTTCATATATCGAGCAATGACATAGAAAAAATACTGAAATGACTTGCAAATCACAAATACATTTATAATGAACTTGAATATAATATCACTAATACATCATCCCGAATAATCCAGTTCAAGAATTACGACACGCTTTGGATCTTAATTAATGCGTGTGTGACTTTCGGTACGTTGAGGCTTTCCTTAAATAACTCTCATATCTCATGGTGTGTTGGTGCGCACTCTCTCACATTGATACGGTGATGTATATATGTTGGTGGACACTGTCTCACAGTAATAGTTTGACCATCTGTGATGGACGCCACCCCTCTCCTCTTCTTGCGCAATATATCGACGAGTATATCGCGAGGAAGAGAAGAAAGAAGAGGCGTCCCCCACGACAACAGTTGGGATTCCTCCATCAAGAACACACATGAAAGTTATCTAAGGAAAGCCTCGACGGACCGAAAGTCACACACGCATTATACCGATAAAATATCACTAATACATTAATATTTATAGTGACCTCGAATATAATATCACTAATACACATCGAACATCCTAGAATCCAAAATGGAGGACGGTGAACTCGGTTCACTAGCGGTCTCTGAGTCACCAGCGGTGGACACCAAAAGATAATGAACCATCACGGAATCATAACTCAAGTGAGATCCCTGAAGGATCTGCCAGGTATTGTCAAACCAGGCGTCCAACGCCACCATGTAGCGGCGGACATGCTCGTCCTCCTCCCTGACACGACAACGTACCGCCTCCGCGGGTGCCGGCTCCCTCCGCACCGAAAGTGGCCCGTGTAACCACCACCACAGAAGGTCCGGGTCGACGACGATACCTTCATTCCTCACCAACATCCGAGCCTGGGAAGGTAGCACCTTCCAGTGCCAGCCCGGCGAAGCCCAGTCCCGGACATGGCGCCTATCAAGCAGGCTCTCGCGGACTACTCGACGACGAGGATACGGGCCGGGCATCGTCGACTAATTTTTCATAAAACCCAAAATCAACATACACATACTAATATAACATAAACATACTAATCTACTTTAAAAAAGCATAAACATACTAATCTAACATACACATACCAATCTAGCTAACATAAACATACTAATCTACTTTAAAAAAGCATAAACATACTAATCTAACATATACATACTAATCTAGCTAACATAAACATACTAATATAACATGCATACACATACTAAAAAAGCATAAAAATCAACATATATTTAAAAAAATTAAATTGAGCCGGGGCGGCGGCGGCTCACAGCGGGGGCGGCGACGAGGCAGCGACGGAGCGACGACGGGGGCGGGGCGGCACCGGCGATGGGGCGGGGCGGCGACGGGGTGGGGCGGCGACGGGGGCGGCGGGGGAGGCGACGGAGGAGGGGCGGCGACGGGAGCGGGGCGACGACTGGGGAGGCGACGGGGGCGGCGACGGGGACAACGGGGAGGTGACGGGGGTGGCGGGGGAGGCGACGGGGGCGGCAGGGGAGGCGGTGGGGCGGCAGGGGAGGCGACGGGGGAGGCGGGGGAGGCGGCGGGGCGGCGGGGGAGGCGACGGGGGCGGCGGGGAAGGCGACGGGGCGGCGACGGGGACGACGACGGGGACCGCAACGGCGACGGCGATGGCGGGCTCGGGGCGGCGACGAGGGCGAAGTGAAAAGAAAACTGCGAATTTTGCTAAGTGCTTGTCATATAGAAGGAGCATTGGTCCCGGTTGGTGGCCCCAACCGGGACAAATGCTACCTTTAGTCCCGGTTTGTTGCACCAACCGAGACCAATGCCCTATTTTCCGCCGCCCAAAGGGCGGGAAACAGGGCCCTTTGGTCCCGGTTGGTGCCACCAACCGGGACCAAAGCCCTGTTTTCAGCAGCCCAAAGGGCGGGAAACGGGCCCTTTGGTCCCGGTACATGCCCTTTGGTCCCGGTTGGTGGCACCAACCAGCACGAAAGGGGGGGGCATTTGTCCCGGTTGGGTCCACCAATCAGGACCAATGGCCTTGCACAGCGGTGTGGTGGGAGTTTAGTCCCACCTCGCCAAGCAAAGGTTGCACGAACATGCTTATAAGCCCCGCCACGCCTGTTACGTTGAGCTCCTCTGATAGTGATAATAGATGCATTGATACTGAAATACGGCCTAAATTCAAAAGGCTAGTAAGGTGCCTAACTAGCACTTTGATTTTATGCTGAATTTCAGTGTAATCGCATCTATTTTCACTTTTGCTATTTTTTAGGTTATTTCTTTGCATATTAAAAGTTGTTAACAAAAAATACTTCATGAATTTTTTTCCTATTAAATTTTTTAACATTAATTTTAGTTGCATTAATTGTATATAATATCAAGTTTCTTTCGAAGTATCGTGTACAAAACGGATAGTATCTTTCGAAGTGTCGGGGTTTCGGAAGGAAACTCGTCGGTTACAAAAGGCATTTCATTTTCTTGAACTTATTTGAACTCCAGACTTTTCGTGTGTTCAAAATTTACCATTCTAAGCCACATCATCAATTTTTCAACCATTTCTGACTTTATTAGATATTTTTCATGCATTTACTGTTTTTTAAGCTAAATGACACTGAAATTGAAAAGCACTTCAAATGAACTCTGAAAATGTTGAAAATTGGCATGGTATCATCATTTCACCTGCATAACATGTGCTAAAAAGTTCAGAGGGTTACAGCAAAAGCAGGATGCACTTCGCATACAAAACAAACAGACTCTTTCGAAGTATCGAGGTTTCGGACGGAAACTCATCGGTTAGAAAAGACATTTCATTTTCTTGAACTTATTTGAACTCCAGTCTTTTTTTGTGTTCAAAATGCACCATTCAAAGCCACATCATCAATTTTCAACCCTTTCTGACTTCATTTGATATTTTTCATGCATTTACTGATTTGTTTTAGCTAAATGACCCTGAAATTGAAAAAGCACTTCAAATGAAGTCTGAAAAGGTTGAAAGTTGGCATGGTATCAACATTTGACCCACATAGCATGTGCTAAAAAGTTGGGAGGGTTACGGCAAATGCAGGATGCACTTCGGGTACAAAACGGACAGTCTCTTTTGAAGTATCAGTGTTTCGGACGGAAACTCATCGGTTACAAAAGGCATTTCATTTTCTTGAACTTATTTGAACTCCAGGCTTTTCGTGTGTTCAAAATGCACCATTCAAAGCCACATCATCAATTTTCAACCTTTCTGACTTCATTTGATATTTTCATGCATTTACTTTTTTTTGAGCTAAATGACCCTGAAATTGAAAAGCATTTTAAATGAAGTCTGAAAAGGTTGAAAGTTGGCATGGTGTGTGCGTGCTTGTTAACAACTATGACAACCCAATTTTTTTGTTGCATATTGTTCTCGGCCACAATCGGAATTTAAGAAAAACCTGAATTGAAAAGCGCTACAAATATATAATAGCTAGAGAGATATGTAATATATAATAGTTCAGATATCCATTACAGAAAGTACTCATCCAAGCGAACACTACTATCTAGTTTGAATCAGAAGAATATCCGACCCATGGTGGTGGTGGTGCGAGGTGACGTTGCACGTAGTTCACGGTTCGAATCTTGCGGTACAACTCATATGCAACGTATGCATCTTTTGCTGCATACTCAATGTTCATAGGCTGAAGTGGGGTCCTCTCCCACTCTTTGTGCTGCGTCGGGGGAAATTTGGTCTTCATATCTCCGTAATAGTCGTCGATCAAGGCGACTGCCATAGAAGGCATCGAAATCCTCTCATACCGAAGCCTGAATATGTCTTGGATATCAATAAGACAGCCAGCTGGTATCTCAATACCGAAGCTACGCCTCATTTTCAGCTTGTCATTCCTTACATCAACGCTAGCAAAATATATGCCGCTGCGTAGGAAGTCCATAAGTGCTGGACAGTGCTTGTCTCTACTGCAACATCAACAAATTAAAATGGAACAAATGTTAAATACTGCTGCAACAAGTATATTTCGGCAGAATTATAATATGCAACTATATAAAAGAAAATTATTTCGCTGCAACAAAAGAGGAAGACGCAGAGTTTTTGCTCCCGAGCTCATTTGAGCCCGGTGAATAGTAATTAATATCATAAAAAAATCGAAAATTATTTCACTACAACTTAAGAGAAATTGATCTTTGCCATAGGATTCAAAATAGAACATATATATTGTTGTATCCTATATATATGCAATTTTCATATCCTATGAATTGATGAAGAAACCCTAAATTAACTATATGACATATATGTTCTCCCAAATTTTGCAACAAGGAAAATTGTTATTCACTACAAACTTAAAAGAAATATTGATCTTTCCAATAGGATTCAAAATGCAACATATTTCTATCATATGCAATTTTCATAATAATCTATAAATTATTAATTGATTAAAGAAAACCCTCAAAACTCACATTGCCCATTGGAAGATAATCACATGTTTCTTTAAACATAGCTGGATGACGGCAACATTGTCTTGCTTGGCCGTGTACTCGAGATCAAGCCCTATGAACTTGTCTTTCTCATCCGCCACTTCAAGCCATTTCTGTAAAAGGGAAAGAAAACGCGGCACCATGGCGTTGTCGTTCATGGTAGAAGATATGGGGAAGAAGAGAGGAGAATGGAGGAGAAGAAGAGAGGAGAATGGAGGAGAAGAAGAGAGGAGAAGAAGAGAAATGGGTGAAGCGGTCGGAACAGTTGCCTCTTCCTTGAACCGCGAAACGTCGTGAGATGCGAACCGTTCGAACCTTTAGTCCCGGTTTGAGCCACCAACCGGGACTAAAGGGGGCTCGCACCAGGCGAACGGTCACCCCCTTTGGTCCCGGTTCTAGCCACGAACCGGGACCAATGGTTGTGGGCCAGGAGCGAGGCACATTGGTCCCGGTTCGTGTATGGAACCGAGACCAAAGGTGTCCTACGAACCGGGACCAATGCCCCACGTGGCCCGCCCGCCCCCCTGGCCTCAAGAACCGGAACTGTTGCTCCCATTAGTCCCGGTTCATGACTGAACCGGGACTAATGGGCTGGCCGGCCCGAACCGATGCCCTGTTTCCTACTAGTGCAGTCCTCCGCCCTCCGCCGTCTGCCAACGAAACCCTAGGCCGCCGGCGATCTCCCTCCTTGTTGCATTGTCTTGTCATGTGTTGTTATGAGGGCAGGAGGAGAGGAGAGGAGAGGGTGGGGGAGAGAGCAGAGGCCATGGCCGGCGGCGAGGTCCGATCCCTGCCAAGGGAGGCGGGGCGGCGAGTGGGTGAGTGGCGGCGCCGAGACGATTTGGGAGCGGAGCTTTTTTTTATCTCGGGAGGGAGCGAGCAGGCTGGGCTGGGGCTGTTGGTTGTCTCTCTCTCTTTCCAAGAAAACGAAAACAAAAATGATGTGCTGCGGGAGTGGAAGTGAATTGCTCTCTCTGATTTTGATTTTGATTGGTTGTTCCCTCTCGTGATTTGATCTGACGACGCACATAAAGTTTTGTTGGGTGGGAGTTGATCCGACGGCGTGTAGAAAGTATTGTTGCGAGTTGATCCAACAGTTCATCGCCTCAATTGATCACTACTCACATCCCACGGATCACCCCTACGAGCATTTAATCCGATGTGGACATGCTATAGTCGGATCGATTCCGGTGAAGATTCGTTGTTCATTTGTCTATTTTGCCGATCAATCCACTACGAGCTTATTTTCTCGGGAGGCGCACTATAGTCGGATGGGTTTTCATTTTTTGCGAAGTATACTTGGATTGATTTCCATGGAGATTCGTTTTTCATTTGTCTATTCTGCCCAGGGATCAACCATATATTAGTTTATTTTGAAAATGGTTAAAAATATTTAAACTCTTCAAAAATCATGCGACGGTACTCCTCCTTTTCATAAATATTTATCTTTTTAAAGATTTTACTACGGACTATATATGGATACATATAGACTTAATTTAAAGTGTAGATTCATTCATTTTGCTTCGTATGTAATTCGTAGTTGAATCTGTAAAAATACAAATATTTAGGAACGGAGAGAGTAGATCATAGTATAACATTGCAGAGGACCCAAATATGATTTTTAATTCAAATATTAAATTAAAACATATATTTCTCGCTTGTTGTAGAAGAAGAACATATTAAATTAAAACATGTTTCGTCCTACTCCTAGATGAGTTGTAATGGTGACATTCAACCAAGGAAGGGAGCGAGCGCGCAATGGATTGGATTGGATTGGATGCATGCATGTCAGACGCGCCGAAGGCTTGCATGCCATTCGTGATGGTTGGTTGACGAAAGGAAGGAGCCTTCACTCACATCCAATGTTTTAAATAGCGGGCTATGGTAAATAGTGACGGACCTCTAAAAAGTCTATAACGAAGCTATAACGGGCTATAGCGTGCATTTTGTACATAAGACCATTTACTGACGTCATGTTGAAAAGGCTGGCTATAGCAAGACTATAGCGGGCTATTTAAAACTATGCTCACATCACACACGGACGGAATCATCACGCGCGCGTGCGTGCGTGCAGCAGCGCTCAACTTCCTTTCTTATCGGAAGAAGGAAAGAGGCGGAGGCCAAACCGGACGCAAATAGCCCACGCATCTACTCTAGGGTTTGAGTTCCTGCCAACAGCCGACGCTGTAGCCGCGCGCGAGCGTGGGAGGGATGGCGCCGGGGACCGCCGAGGGGCCCTCGCCGACGCCGCCAGAGAGAGCACCGTGGAGGACTCGTTGCTCTGGGCTGATCGACCGCGTTTATTTCCTGGGGCTGCCGGCGTTTATCCACCATGCACTTCGTCCGCCGCCATCGCCCACGGCACCTGCCGATGCTGGGCCTCCAAGGCCAGCCGGTTCCGGCACCAGGGCACCGCTGGGGCTGATCGACATCGTCCGTCCCTTGGTGGCGGCCCGCATCACAAGGCCGCCACGTCTCGCGCGTCCGGCCGCCGACAAAGCCGCCGCGGTGGATCACGATGATGAGCAGCAGCCACCGGCGTCCACGGCAGTTCACAACCCCCGGGAGCTTTTACTGGGTAGAGACCTGGTGGAGGTATTCTCCGTGACTGCCACCTTCCACTTCGTCGGCGCCATTGACGTGACGTCTGGGACTGGCGCTCCAGCAAGACCGTCTTCTTACGCGAGGACTAGGGCGAGGGATACAGTCATACAGAAGATTCTTCTCCCGGAAGAAGAAGTGGCAGCCAAGCCACAGTGGGCACTCCGCCCTCTTGGAGTTCGAGGACCAGCTCGTCCTCACCGGACCACCGTGCGCAATAATGCCCTACGGCGGCTTCGTCGTCCAGCTCTATATCCCGGCGACGAAGAAGAAAGGCCGTGAGGTTCTCGTGCTACATTGGGATTCCGAAAAGGAGGATCCTGGCATATACAACAGGCCCATGACCAGGACCATCGTGACACAGAGGGGCCGCGTCCATGTCACCTGTGCGGTGCTGGATGATGCCGTGCAGGCGAGCGTGCGGGTCACCCTGCGTCTACCCCGGGACTGGGTCTACCCCGTGTTGATGGTCCATGGCCACATCAACGCGCGCATCGACACATTTATCATCGGGTGTGCGCTGTTCAGCAGAGACGCCGATGAAGCGGTGGACGTCTCCGCCGTGTCGAGGGATTCTCTGCCAGCCGAGGGACACTCTGATGACGGTGGATTTTGTCAGTCCGTTGTTCTTCTGTTGGACCGGCTCGTCCTTGTCGTGCCGGTTGGAGCGTGTGTTCAGGTTATGGGGGAGCTGGTGCTCAACGGATCCAGTGTCGTGCATGTCAGCCATTCGATCAAGGTCCAAGGTGAGAGGGTCCTGAGGAAAGGGGTACTGGTGCAAGACAACTACTGCTCTACTATTGTAGACATGTGGTTCAGGGTGCCATGAGGCTAGCTAGTCACTGGTGTGGGATCTGATCAGGTTAGTTACTCTTTTCAGAGTTTTTATGATACTGCGGTCCAGTGCTTCTCAGCTTTTTTGATTCTTCAGAATCAGCTTTTAGAAAACTTTCCACATAATCAGTGAGAATCACTGAAAAAAATATCACGCTATAGCGTGTAGAGAATTGACTCGTTAAATTGATTAATATGCAATGTCTCGTTAATAGCACGCGCGCATGCTAATAGCATATTTTCAATGGTCACGTTATTTTGTATAGCGCGTTAGTTTTTTCTTGGCAAGAATAGGCCGTCGAGTTCTTTTCTAAGATTGTCGTCTGAGATTATGGGATAAATTGTATGTTGAAATGTCTATAATGTCCCGGAGTTGAAACTGGGTGTTGAATTGTTGACATTTAGTTGTTTTGAACTATTTATCGTCCAATATGAGCCTGAAAACGATTTATGAATATGGCCAAAAATGTACAATTCATAGTTGCATTGGACAATTACAGTAGCAATTTTGTAACAAATCATCTTGGCTTCACAGTAGCATTGAGCATTAATAATCCAAAATAGTTACATGCTTGGTCCATTCATCCATCCATCTACAAAAAACCTAGAACTATTCATCCATCCATCAGGCAAATCATCTACTAGGCATCTACATATATCCATTGAAAAATCATCTACGTACTAATCATCTAACTTCCGTCGGTCCATGTACAGAAGACGAAAGAACAAAGAGAAATTACAAAACCCGATGGAAGAGATTAGGCAGCAGCGAAAGGACATCTGCGGCCGGTAGGATGGGCTCATTGTGGACGGCGAAGGACGGCGGTGGCTGGCAGAATGGGCTCATCGGGACAGGGGATGGCGGAGGTGGCATCACTGTCGGGATGAGGGTGGAGGAGGCGGGCGGAGGACTATTTGGGCGGTCGGACAGGATGGGTGTCTCGAGGCCATCGCTCGCAGGCTCCTACATGGCGGCGGGAAGGAATCCGGTCGTCCGAGGGAGGAGGAGACATACGGGCAGCAGGATCGGAACATGGCGGTGGGGTGAGGAAACCCTCGGGACTCGGACGATGTCCCTTGAGTGCTAGTCTAATGTGTGTAGTCTTCGTCGGTTTCCTTTATTAACCGGACCAACTCTCTTCTTCTTAATGCAATGCGGGAGCACCCCATCCTCTGACAAGGTTCCGTAAAAAAAAAAGGAAACCCTCAGGGACGAGGGGGACATCGAGCGAGGGAGACAGGAGAGCGAGGCCGACCCAAGAGTTTTCTTGGCCACTCGGTCGGGCTGTGGGCAGGGCATTTCGCCCGTAATTTCAAGCTGAAACTAGGGTAGCTTGTGAAAATCCAAACGTTTTCTTTTGAGGGAGTCCCAGAATCAGCAGAATCGACCCCATCATCGCTTTTGGGTTGCACTATTGATTGTGGTTCGTTTTTGCCGATTGTACAGAATCAGGTTGAGTTCTTTAGAGCTTATGAATTTCAGACCCTGATTTTCCATAATCGAGTCAAAATAACTGGGCTGTAATGGGTTCCCTGCATGTTCAACTTTGTTAATGGCGCTCACAGGAGATTTAGTTTCGGTTATTTATCTTTGTTTTGAAAATTTATTATAGTGATTCTAGCCACAGCTACCTAGTAAATATTGTATGCATTGTTATAATGTTATATATTGGGTGAACCTTTATTGCACGCATGCTTGCGGAAAATAATCTAGTTGGATGGATTGTGTGGTTGCAAAAAGGAGGAAAGGAAAACAATTGATGAAAGCATCTACACCTGAACCCTTTATATCCGTCTCATACATTCGGGCAGGCTGTTCGGTCATTGTCCGGTCATGAAAAATCGACCCAGATTGACTCCCTAAACGGGCCTCAGTCACCCAGTCTGACCGGCACCCTTCATATCCAGCCTAAAAATGGGGGAGCCCGGGCACGCCCGCTTGACTGCCCGGCCCACCACCGACCCCACTGTCACGTAAGCCTGGCCGCCCCCTACCCTGAATCCGACAAACCCTAGACATCCAGCAGTTCACTCTCTGTCCACGCCACTTCCCTTCCCCCCTCCCCACCCTCTGAGTCGATGGCCGGCGACTGAAGCAGCTCCTATGGATCGAACATCGATGTGGAGGTGGCCCTTTGCATCGCGTTGCGCCGGTCGCTACAGGACCAAGGCGGGCCCGGCAGCGGTGCGACGTCGCAGGCCCTTCCCGCCCAGCGCGCAGTTCCGGCCGCTCCGCTCAAGGTCAGGTACGCCACCCACCTCCACCACCCTATGCTCCAGATGCAGTGCCTAGCCACCGTTGGGTTCTCGTGCCCGCGACGGGGACGGGGCGCACAAGGACGTCGGAGTCCGTGGCATGTGTAGCCCGTCACGAGCGACAATAGGAGAGAGAGGGGGAGGCGCTGGATGCGTGCCGTTTGAGTGTGTCAGTGGACCCCGAGGATGCGCTCTTGGCGGGCGTCCTCCGTCGTTGGACGCGCTCCACTTGAGCGTGCTGGTGGACCCCGAGGACGCGCTCTTTGCG
Source organism: Hordeum marinum (assembly GCA_022496015.1). Classification (NCBI taxonomy): domain Eukaryota; kingdom Viridiplantae; phylum Streptophyta; class Magnoliopsida; order Poales; family Poaceae; genus Hordeum; species Hordeum marinum. The sequence goes on from CM039677.1 coordinate 60,846,233, forward strand.
GCCGTCCTCCGTCGCTCGATGACGACGGCGGAGTCAGATGCACGCCGCCACCGTCGCAAGAATGCCGAGTTGCTCCGACTGGCAATCCAGTTATCCGAGCACGAGGCAGCGAAAGAGGTGGCGGCGATGGTGAAAGCGGCCCGCTACAACGAGGAGCAGGCCCGCCTACTGTTGCAAATATGCCCTAGAGGCAATAATAAATTACTTATTATCATATTTCCTTGTTCATGATAATCGTTTATTATCCATGCTATAATTGTATTGATCGGAGACTTAGATGCATGTGTGGATACATAGACAAAACCATGTCCCTAGTATGCCTCTAATAGACTAGCTCGTTGATCAAAGATGGTTAAGGTTTCCTAGACATGGACTTGAGATGTCATTTGATAACGGGATCACATCATTAGGAGAATGGTGTGATGGACAAGACCCAAACTACCAACGTAGCATATGATCGTGTCAGTTTAATGCTACTGTTTTCTGCATGTCAAGTATATGTTCCTATGAGCATGAGATCATGCAACTCACTAATACCGGAGGAGTGCCTTGTGTGTATCAAACATCGCAACGTAACTGGGTGACTATAAAGGTACTCTACAGGTATCTTCGAGGGTGTCTGTTGGGTTGGCATGGATCAAGACTGGGATTTGTTACTCCGTGTGACGGCGAGGTATCTCAGGGCCCACTCGGTAATACAACATCACAACAAGCCTTGCAAGCAATATGACTAAGTGTTAGTCACGGGATCTTGTATTACGGAACGAGTAAAGAGACTTGCCAGTAACGAGGTTGAACTTGGTATGGAGATACCAACGATCGAATCTCGGGCAAGTAACATACCGAAGAACAAAGGGAACATCATACGGGATTAACTGAATCCTTGACATAGAGGTTCGACCGATAAAGATCTTCGTAGAATATGTAGGAACCAATATGGACATCCAAGTCCCGCTATTGGTTATTGACCATAGAGGTGTCTCGGTCATATCTACATAGTTCTCGAACCCGCAAGGTCTGCACACTTAAGGTTTGGTGACGTTTCGGTAGTATAGAGTTATGTATGGTGGTGACCAAAGGTTGTTCAGAGTCCCGGATGAGATCCTGGACGTCATGAGGAGCTCCAGAATGGTCCGGAGGTAAAGATTCATATATAGAAAGTCCTGTTTTGGTCGCCGAAAAAGTTTCGGGCTAATCGGTAGTGTACCGGGAGTGCCGGTAGTGTACTGGGAGACCACCGGGAGGGGTATTTCGACCCAAGAGGCTTCATGGGCTGTGGGAGAGTAAATACCAGCTCTTAGTGGGCTGGTGGAAGTCCCACACAAGGCCCATGCGGCTAGGGAAGAAAAAGCCCAAAGGAAAAAGGTGGAAAAAGGCAAAAAAAAAGGAGGAATCCTAGTCCTACTAGGATTGGAGGAGGAGTACTCCTCTCCTCCCCACTTCGGCCGAACCAAGGAGGCTTGGCCCTTGCGCCAAGGCCTCTCCTCCCTCCCTCTTATATATACTGGAGGTTTTAGGGTTTTTGCACTAGATTTTCAGCCACGTGCTACCCGTTCCTCCAGTGCATAGTTTCTCCTCTAGATCGGATTTCTGCAGTGCTTAGGCGAAGCCCTGCCAGAATAGCTCCACCAACATTGCCGGAGCGCCATCGTGCTGCCGGAGAACTCTTCTACATCTCTGCTCCCTCTCCACCTCCTCTAGATGGATCAAGAAGGAGGAGATCGTCATCAAGTTGTACGTGTGCTGAACGCGGAGGTGCCGTCCGTTCGGCGCTAGATCGGAAGGACCGTGATCAAGATCATGAGACGGATCGTGATGAGATCGTGGGACGGATCGTGATGAGTTCGCGGGCGGATAGTGATTGGATCGCGGGACGGATCATGATGAGATCGCGAGACGCTCGACGATTTGGAACGCAAAGACGTTCGACTACACCAACCGCGTTTCTTAACGCTTCCCGCTTAGCGAGCTACAAAGGTATGTAGATCCACTCTCCCTCTCGTAGATGATCATCACCATGGATAGATCTTGCGTGTGCGTAGGAATTTTTTTGTTTCCCATGCAACGTTCCCCAACAGTTGCATCATGAGCTAGGTCTATCTGTAAATGAGATCTCGAGTAGAATACAAAGAGTTTGTGGGCATTGATGCTTAGATTGCTTCCTCCCTTGGTCGTGTTTTTGTTCAGCGGTATTGTGGGATGAAGCGGCCCGGACCAACATTACTCGTACGCTTACGAGAGACCGGTTCCCTCAACTGCAACTTGTTGCAAAAGATGGCTGGCGGGTGGCAGTTTATCCTACTTTAGTTGGATCGGATTCGACAAAGGCGGTCCTTAAGAAGGTTGAAAAGCAACTAATGTATCACCGTTGTGGTTTATGCGTAGGTGAGAATTGTTCTTGCTAGATACCCGTAGCAGCCACGTAAAACATGCAACAACAATTAGAGGACGTCTAACTTGTTTTTGCAGGGTATGTTGTGATGTGATATGGCCAATTACATGATGTGATATATGTGATGTATGAGATGATCATGTGTTGTATAGAATATCACGACTTTCATGTCGGTGAGTACGGCAACCGGCAGGAGCCATAGGGTTGTCTTTAATTATTGTATGACCTGCGTGTCAATCATTAAGCGCTATGTAATGCTTTACTTTATCGCTAAACGGTAGCAATAGTAGTACAAGCATGATGGGCGCGACAACCCCGATGGCGACACGTTGATGGAGATCAAGATGATGGAGATCATGGTGTCTTGCCGGTGACGATGAAGATCATGCCGGTGCTTTCAAGATGGAGATCTAAAGCACAAGTTCATGGCCATATCATGTCACTTATGAATTGCATGTGATGTTAATCCTTTTATGCACCTTGTTATGCTTAGTACGGCCGTAGCATTATAAGGTGATCCCTCACTTTAATTTAAAGATGAATTGTTTTCTCCCCGAGTGTGCACTGTTGCGAAAGTTCATCGTGTCGAGACACCACGTGATGATCAGGTGAGATAGACTCTACGTTCACATACAACGGGTGCAAGCCAGTGTTGCACATGCAGAACACTCGGGTTAAACTTGACGAGCCTAGCATGTACAGACATGGCCTCGGAACACAAGAGACTGAAAGGTCGAGCATGAGTCATACAGTAGATATGATCAACATGATGATGTTCACCATTGAAACCACGTCAACTCATATGATGATCGGACTTGAGTTGGTGAATTTGGATCATGTATCACTCGAATGACCGGAGGGATGTCAATTTGAGTGGGAGTTCTTCAGTAATATGATTAATTGAACTCATTATCATGAACATAGTCAGTAGTGTCTTTGCAAATTATGTTGTAGATTACTTGCTCGCGCTATAGCTCCCTTGAATTTTTATGTGTTCCTAGAGAAATAGAGTTGAAAGATGATGGTAGCAATATTGCGGACTGGGTTCGTGATCTGAGGATTGTCCTCATTGCTGCACAAAAGGCTTATATCCTTAATGCACCGCTCGGTGCGCCAACCCCTCTAGCGTCGTCTGTAGATGTTGTGAACATCTGACAGGCACCTTCTGATGACTACTTGATAGTTTAGTGCATCATGCATTACGGCTTAGAATTGAGGCTCCGAAACGTTTTGAACGTCACAGAACATATGAGATGTTCTAAGAGCTGAAATTAGGATCTCAGGCTCGTGCCCGTGTTGCGAGATATGAGATATCCAACAAGATTCTTTGCCTGCAAGATGAAGGAGAATAGCTCAATCGTTGAGCATGTGCTTAGATTGTCTGGGTGCTACAATCGCTTGAATCAACTGGGAGTTGATCTTCTAGATAAGATAATGTTTGATATAGTTCTCCAAGTCACTCTCACTAAGCTACTAGAACTTGGTGATGAACTATAAAATGCCAGAGATAGAAATAATGACCCTTGAGTTGTTCGCGATGTTTGACACCGCGAAGGTAGAAATCAAGAAGGAGCGTCAAGTGTTGATGGTTAGTAAAACCACTAGTTTCGAGAAGGGCAAGGGCAAGGAGGGAAACTTCATGGATGGCAAGTCAGTTGCTGCTCTAGTGAAGCAACCCAAAGTTGAACCCAAATCCGAGACTAAGTGCTTCTATTATGAGGTGAGCGGTCGCTGAAGCTGAACAACCCTAGATACTTGGTAGATAAGAAGGCTAGCAATGTCGACAGAAGTATATTTGATATACTTGTTATTGATATGTGTACCTTGCTAGTACTCCTAGTAGCACCTGTGTATTGGATACCGGTTCGGTTGCTAAATGTTAGTAACTCGAAGTAAAAGCAACGGAATAAATAGAGACTAGCTAAGGGTGAGGTGACGATGTGTGTTGGAAATGTTTCCATGGTTGATGTGATCAACATCGCACGCTCTCTCTACGTTCGGGATTAGTGACGAACCTAAATAAATGTTATTTGGTGTTTTGCGTTCAGCTTGAACGTGATTAGATCATGTTTATTGCAACACGGTTATTCATTTAAGTTAGAGAATAATGATTATTCTGTTTAGATGAATGATACCTTGAATGGTCATGCACCCAGTGAGAATGGTTTGTTGAATCTTGATCGTAGTAATACACATGTTCATAACATTGATGCCAAAAGATACAAAGTTAATAATGATAGTACCACATACTTGTGGCACTGCCGCTAAATGTCATATTGGTATAACGCGCATGAAGAAACTCCATGCTTATGGATCTTTAGACTCATTCGATTTCGAATCGGTTGAGACATGCGAACCATGCCTCTTGGGCAAGATGACTAAGGACCCCGTTTTCCAGATGGATGGAGTGGGCAAGTGGTTTATTGGAAATGATACATGTTGATATAGGCAATCCAATGAGTCTTGTAGCGTGCGGTGGATATCGTTATTTTCTTACCTTCACTGATGATTTGAGTAGATATAGTGTATATTTACTTAATGAAACACAAGTATGAATCGTTTGAACGGTTCAAGAAAATTCAGAGTGAAGTTTAAGATAATCGTGACAAGAAGATGAAAATGTCTGCGAGCTTGGCATACAACTTTAGACAATGTGAACGTTGTTTCACAAATCATGCCACCTGGAACACCATAGTGTGATGGTGTGTCCGAACGTCATAGTCGTGCTCTATTGGATATGGTGCGTGCTATGATGTCTCTTATCGTTTTGCTACTATAATTTTGGGGTTATGCATTAGACACAACTACATCCACTTTAAATAGGGTACCATTTAAATCCATTGAGATGACACCATATGGTTTGATACAAACCTAAGCTGCCATTTCTTAATGTTTGGGGCTGCAACACTTATGTGAAAAAAGTTTTCACCTAATGAGCTCGAACCCAAAGCGGACAAATGCATCTTCATAGAATACCCTAAAGACAGTTGGGTAAACCTTCTATCTCAGATCCAAGCATAAAGTGTTTGTTGCTAATACTGGGTCCTTTCTCGAGAAAGAGTTCCTCTCGAAAGAATTGAGTGGGAGAAAGATAGAACTTGATGAGGTTGTTGAACCTTTGTTCAACTAGAGAGTAGCGCAGCGCAGGAATTTGTTTCTGTGAAGCCTATGTTAGTTGAAGAGGAAGTTATTGATGATGATCATGAAGCTTCGGATCAAGTTACTATCGAACCTCGTAGGTCGATAAGGATGTGTACTGCTCCTGAGCGGTACGACAACCCTGTCTTGGAGGTCATGTTGTTGGACAACGATGAACCTACGAGCTGTGGAGAAGCGATGATGGGCCCAGATTTCGACAAATGGTTAGAGGCCATGAAGTCTGAGAAAGGATCCATGTATGAAAACCAAGTATAGACTTTGGTAGACTTGCTCGTTGGACGGCAGGTCGTTGAGTACAAATGGTTGTTTAAAATGAAGAGAGACACTCATGGTAAATGTTACCATTTGTAAAGCTCGACTTGTTGCAAACAAGTTTACAACAAGTTCAAGGAGTTGACTGCGATGAGACTTTCTCACTCTTAGTGATGCTAAAGTCTGTTGGAATTATGTTAGTAGTTGCTGCATTTTCAATTATGAAATCTGGCAGATGGATAGCAAAACATCGTTTTCTTAACGGTTTACTTGAGGAAAGGTTGTATGTGATACAACTAGAAGGTTTTGTCAATCCTAAGGATGCTAAAAGGTGTGCAAGCTTCAGTGATTCTTCTATGAACTGAAGCAAGCATCTCGAAGTTGGAATATACACTTTGATGAGGTGATCAAAGTTTTTGAGTCTATACAAAGTTTACGAGAAACTTGTATTTACAATAAAGTGAGTGGGAGCACTATAGAATTTCTGATAAGTATATGTGGATGACATATTGTTGATCGGAAATGATGTAGAATTTCTGAAAAGCATAAACGGTTGTTTGAAAAGAGTTTTTCAAAGGAAGACCTGGATAAAGCTACCTAATTGTTGAGCATCAAGATCTATAGAGATAGATCAAGATGCTTGATGAGACTTTCAATGAGTACATACCTTGACAAGATTTTGAAAGAGTTCAAAATGGACTAGTCAGAGAAAGAGTTCTCGCCTGATTTGCGAGGTGTGAAGTTGAGTGAGACTCAAAGCTCGACAACGGCAGAAGAAAGAGAAAGGACGAATATTGTCCCCTATGCCTTAGCCATAGGCTCTGTATAGTATGTCATGTTGTGTACCGCACCTGTGTGTGCCTTGCCATGAGTCCGTCAAGGGGTACAAGAGTGATCCAGGAGTGGATCACTCGACAACGGTCAATATTATCATTAGTGACTAAAAGACTAAGGAAATGTTTGTCGATTATGGAGGTGATAAAGGGTCCGTCGTAAAGAGTTACGTCGATGCAAGCTTTAACACTAATCCGGATGACTCTTAGTAGCAATCCAGATACGTATAATGGAGCAGCCATTTGGAATAGTACCAAGTGGAGTGTGATAGCAGTGTTTATAGTTTGACATAGAGATTTGCAAAGTACATACGGATCTGAATGTCGCAGACCCGTTGAATATAAGACCTCTCTCACATGCAAAGCATGATCGAGACCCGGAACTCAGTGGGTGTTAGATTCATAACAATGCAAATCACGTGGTGATGTGAACTAGATTATTGACTCTAGTGCAAGTGGGAGACTATTGGAAATATGCCCTAGAGGCAATAATAAATTAGTTATTATCATATTTTCTTGTTCATGATATAGTTTATTATCCATGCTATAATTGTATTGATCGGAGACTTAGATGCATGTGTGGATACATAGACAAAACCATGTCCCTAGTATGCCTCTAATAGACTAGCTCGTTGATCAAAGATGGTTATGGTTTCCTAGACATGGACATGAGATGTCATTTGATAACGGGATCACATTATTAGGATAATGGTGTGATGGACAAGACCCAAACTACAAACGTAGCATATGACCGTGTCAGTTTAATGCTACTATTTTCTGCATGTCAAGTATCTGTTCCTATGACCATGAGATCATGCAACTCACTGACACCAGAGGAGTGCCTTGTGTGTATCAAACATCGCAACGTAACTGAATAACTATAAAGGTAGTCTACAGGTATCTCCAAGGGTGTCTGTTGGGTTGGCATGGATCAAGACTGGGATTTGTTACTCCGTGTGACGGAGAGGTATCTCAGGGCCCACTCAGTAATACAACATCACAACAAGCCTTGCAAGCAATGTGACTAAGTGTTAGTCACGGGATCTTGTATTACGAAACGATTAAAGAGACTTGCCGGTAACGAGGTTGAACTAGGTATGGAGATACAGACGATCGATCTCAGGCAAGTAACATAACGAAGAACAAAGGGAACATCATACGGGATTAAATGAATCCTTGACATAGAGGTTCGACCGATAAAGATCTTCATAGAATATGTAGGAACCAATATGGGCATCCAGGTTCTGTTATTGGTTATTGACCCTAGAGGTGTCTCGGTCATGTCTACATAGTTCTCGAACCCGCAGGGTCTGCACACTTAAGGTTTGGTGACGTTTCGGTAGTATAGAGTTATGTATGGTGGTGACCGAAGGTTGTTCGGAGTACCGGATGAGATCCCGAATGAGATCCCGGATGTCGCGAGTTGCTCCGGAATGGCCCGGAGGTAAAGATTCATATATAGGAAGTCCTATTTTGGTCGCCGGAAAAGTTTCGGGCTAATCGGTAGTGTACCGGGAGTGCCGGTAGTGTACCGGGAGACCACGAGGAGGGGTATTTCGACCCAAGAGGCTTCATGGGCTGTGGGAGAGTAAATACCAGCCCTTAGTGGGCTGGTGTAAATCCCACACAAGGCCCATGCAGCTAGGGACGAAAAAGCCCAAAGGGAAAAGGTGGAAAAAAGGCAAAAAAATGAGGAATCCTAGTCCTACTAGGATTGGAGGAGGAGTCCTCCTCTCCTCCCCACTTCGGCCGAACCAAGGAGGCTTGGTCTTTGCACCAAGGCCTCTCCTCCCCCCCTCTTATATATACTAGAGGTTTTAGGGTTTTCGCACTAGATTTTCAGCCCCGTGGTACCCGTTCCTCCAGTGCATAGTTTCTCCTCTAGATCGGATTTCTGCAGTGTTTAGGCGAAGCCCTGCCAGAATAGCTCCACCACCATTGACGGAGCGCCGTCACGATTCCGGAGAACTCTTCTACCTCTTGCTGGAACAAGAAGGCGGAGATTGTCATCAAGCTGTACGTGTGCTGAACGCGGAGGTGCCGTCCGTTCGGCGCTAGATCGGAAGGACCGTGATCAAGATCGCGAGACGAATCGTGATGAGATCGCGGGACGGATCGTGATGAGTTTGCGGGGCAGATCGTGATTGGATCGCGGGACGGATCGTGATGAGATCGCGGGACGCTCGGCGATTTGGATTGCGAAGACGTTCGACTACACCAACCGCATTTCTTAATGCTTCCCGCTTAGCGATCTACAAGGGTATGTAGATCCACTCTCCCTCTCATAGATGATCATCACCATGGATAGATCTTGCGTGTGTGTAGGAAATTTTTTGTTTCCCATGCAACGTTCCCCAACACCTACTCTGCAGGCTATCCGGCATGCGCTGCTCCGACGAGGACGACAGGGACGCCTCCACCTCTGGCTCCGATGGCGATGACGATGACGGCGACGATGCTCCACCATACGCCGACGCCTACATGGAGGATGGGCACAGCTGTGCGGACGACCAGAAGGGGAAAGGGGCGGCGAGGAATTGGTGATTTTCTCCGCCCTTCCTCGTTTTGTTCACATTTTAATTATGCTTAAGTAGTTTCTGGTTTGAATTTGACGATGAACTCCGGTGACTATGATCCTTTTGTTCAGCGAAGCAATCCGATCCAATGAAAGATGTTTATCTATGTTCAACATAGTGCTGCATGCGTATGAGGGTTCGGATATGAAAGATGCGAATGTGAAAGACAAAAAATAAGACACGTCCGGTGAGTGCCCGCGGACGCGCCCGGACCCGTCCGCGAGCGTTTGAGGGGCCGGATTTACCATATGTGGCTGTGGATGCTATGAGGTGGTATATGTGAATGTTGAGATAAATAGAGTTGGTGAGGATCAACTACTTAATTAAGTGTATATTGAATTGGACTAGGTCTAGGATATGAGAAGACTACACATCCAATATTACTTGGAAACAAAACACAGTAGCACAATGAGTTGATATCCCACTCGATTAATTTTAACGTACACCCTCTTGCCCTTCTTTTCACATGAAGTCAAACTGACTTTTTTGGAACCATCTTTATTAATTATTCCACAAATGTCTGACAAGAACATACATCAATCCATCCGAAGCCACCACTCACACCTACAAACTCGATAATGTGAAGTGTTCTCACTCCCCATATCGAAGACCGGTGTCGTCGCCAGTCCATCCACATAACATATCGGGACCAACAGTCGGTGCAGCAGACCTAAAGAGCACACCACATGCACACATTTTAGAAGCCGCCATCATCATCGTACCCCTGACCCATCTTTATGAGAGAGATCCGCATCATCCTTGCCAGTCCGAACATCCGTCGACGCCACCATGGCGCCCAACGGCGTCACCACCCTGCGCTCATCCGTCCAGAAGTGAATACTCTAGAAGAACTGTCATGCATAGCACCTGCCAACCAGGCATGACTCTGCGTAGCACCTGTCGGCCAGGCATGACTTGACAACTCCACCAAAGCTCCGTGCAAGATGAAGCTGCTCCACCTCCTGCCTCTGTCATCCAACGCTGCTCCACAAACGATACTCCCAAGAGAGAAACGATACCGAAGTACCACCATCGCCCGATCTAGAAGACCAGATCCTAGGGTTTCCCCCGAAGCAGTGCCCATCACCAGCAACCGTCAAGGACCCACAGAGTGCCCACCACCACCCAGCCCTCAAGGCGACGCCTTCAGGAAGGTCACAACGTCAAGGACACCGCCGCCGCCCACCGGAGATAGGGTTTTCACCCGAAAGGCAGGTAGGGGGGAAGTGGAGGAGCAGACGTAGACCAACGTCTCCAAGAAGAAAAGCAGCGCCCTTGAGCGTCGTCCTCGGTGCGGCTGGCCAGGGCTGATCAAGGGGTTTCCCCCAATCTGGATCTCCTCCACTAGCTTCACCCGTGGCTATCGGCTAGGGTCTCGACAAGCCATGCCAGTACCTCCAGGAACCCGCAGGAGAGAAGCACACTCATCAAGGTCGAAGGACAGCGGCCAGATCAGGCGCCGCCGGCCACCAGAGCAACCACACCAGGCCTTGGTCCACCGAATATCCGTCGGTCGTCCGACCAGACCACCGGCACCACGCCAGCCCCGCCGATCGCCACAACACGAAGGGGCCTCGCCGGAAAGGCCACCGCCCCAGATCCAATCACTCTCCAGCGGCAAGGCGAAGCAGCAAGGGCCCCGCCGCCGCGGTCCCCAGCTGCGCCACGGGCTTGCACGGCGCCAGCCTAATGCGGCGGCGAGGGAGGACGGAAGAAGTGGTGGCTATGCCGGTGGCCGGACAAGGGTCGCCTCCGAGTCGTTCGAGAGCGCCGGACTCCGGGATGGATGGGAAGAGGGCGAGAAAAGAGTTTCGAATTTAGTCTCTAATTTGTAGGTGGTGATCGGAGGTGGGAGATCAGACGGCGACGGCGAAGCTCTCTCCCGCTGCTGGGGTCGAGGAGCCGCCCGAGGCAGAGCGGTACGAGGCGGTTATAGGAAGTTTGGATTAACTCCCAAGACTTATAACCCACGACAAGGATGGGTGCGTATGGTTTTTGCCATCAACGATAGAAGTAGGGTCGCTGAGCCACTAAGTTCATCAACCATGTCATCTAATTTATGAATAGGATGACGATATTGAATTGTAATATTATTAATGGCTCTACAATCAACACACATACGTGATGTACCATATTTTTGGGGAACACGTAAAATGGGTACAACACATGGACTTAGGGATTCGCGAATGTAACCTTTGTCGAGTAGTTCTTGAACTTGTCGCTGAATCTCCTTGGTCTCCTCTGGATTAGTCCGATACGGCGCACGATTGGAAAGTGAAGCACCAGGTATCAAATCAATTTGGTGTTCAATTCCTCTCATAGGTGGTAGCGTCGGGGGTACTTCCTTTGGAAAAACATCACGATACTCCTGGAAAAGGTTAGCAACGACATGAGGCAAAGAAGAAGGCATATCCTCAAATGAAAACAAAACTTCTTTGCAAACAAGCGCATAACATTTATGAGTGTGAGCATCTAACGCAAAAATTTTAGCACGTGTTGCCAATTATTGAGAAGCACCTTTCAATTTAATTTCATTAGACGCGCTAGGTTCGGATTTGTGCATATTATTAAAAAATTGGTCTAATTCGTCAATGACTTGCTGATTTTTAGATTTAGCACATTCAATATTTTTGTTCCCACTAGCCCTAGCAAGATCATCTTTTAAAATTTGCTCAGGAGTCATAGGGTGTAGAATGATTTTCTTCCCTTTATGTGTGAGAGTGTACTGATTCGTTTTACCATCATGTAAACATTCTTTATCATACTGCCATGGCCTACCTAGTAACATTGAACAAGCTTGCATAGGCACAATATCGCAGTCAATAGTATCATGGTATGAACCTAAAGAAAAAGGAACTCTCACCATGCGTGTTACCTTTACTTTTCCACCATCATTGAACCATTGAATGTAGTAAGGTTGTGGATGTTGTCGGGAAGGTAGGGAAAGCTTCTCCATCATGTCAATACTTGCTAAATTGTTACAACTCCCTCCATCAATGATTATGCGAACGGAACTCTCCTTCACTACTCCTTTGATGTGGCAGAGGTTGTGACGTTGATCTTTCTTTGCTTTGACAATCTGAGAACTAAGTACACGATGTGATAGAAGGCTCATGTACTTATCGGCGTCTTCGGCGGTCACATGTTCTTCCTTTTGTGCCAGTCTTGTGTCTTCGTCTTCATGTGCAGCGAGCAAAGCATATGTTTCCTCATCAAAATCACTAGCAGAGTCGTACTCACTGTCTTCACGAATGATCAAGACACGCTTATTAGGGCAATCTTTCATGACATGGCCAAATGCCTTACAAGTATGGCACTGGATATCCTTTGTTCTTTTCAAGGAAGCAGCCGATGACAAACTTTTTGTCGGAGTTGGTGGAGCACTTTTCATTGGTACTAGAGTGTGTGATACTGAAGTTGATGAAGTAGGCCCTGAGCGAGAGGTTGCGGGTGTTGTTGTAGAGGTGCGAGTGGACGGGGCAGCAGAGGTGTGTGGCGCCCATGTGGAAGTTGATGGGGAACGTTGCATGGGAAACAAAAAATTTCCTATGCACACGAAGATCTATCCATGGTGATGAGCATCTACGAGAGGGAGAGTGGATCTACATACCTCTGTAGATCGCTAAGTGGGAAGCGTTAAGAAACGCAGTTGGTGTAGTCGAACGTCTTCGCTAAGTGGGAAGCGTTAAGAAACGCAGTTGGTGTAGTCGAACGTCTTCGCAATCCAAATTGCCGTCCGTCCCGCGATCCAATCACGATCCATCCCGCGATCCAATCACGATCCGTCCTGCGATCCGATCACGATCCGTCCCACGAACTTGATCACGATCCGTCTCACGAACTTGATCACGATCCTTCCGATCTAGCACCGAACGGACGGCACCTCCGCGTTCAGCACACGTACAGCTTGATGACGATCTCCACCGTCTTGATCCAGCAAGAAGGAGTGGAGAGGAAGAAGAGTTCTCCGGCAGCCTGACGGCGCTCCTGCAATGGTGGTGGAGCAATTCCGGCAGGGCTTCGCCGAAGCACTGCAGAAAACCGATCTAGAGGAGAAACTATGCGTTGGAGGAAAGGGTAGCACGTGGCTGAAAATCTAGTGCAAAAACTCTAAATACCACTAGTATATATAGGAGGAGAGGAGGAGAGGAGGCAGCTTGGTCTCCAAGCCTCCTAGGCTTCGGCCAAACTAGGAGAGGAGGAGTCCACCTCCTCCACTCCTAGTAGGATTAGGATTCATCCTTTTTTTTCCTTTTTGCCTTTTTCCACCTTTTTCCTTTTGGGTTTTCTTCTCCAGCTACATGGGCCTTGTGTGGGAGTTTCCACCAGCCCACTAAGGGATGATATTCACTCTCCCACAGCCTATGAAGCCTCTTGGGTCGAAATACCCCTCCCGGAGGTCTCCCGGTACACTACTGGCACTCCCGGTACACTACCGATAAGCCCGGAACTTTTCCGGCGACCAAAACAGGACTTCCTATATATGAATCTTTACCTTCGGACCATTCCGGAGCTCCTCGTGACGTCTAGGATCTCATCCGGGACTCTGAACAAACTTTGGTCACCACCATACACAACTCTATACTACCGAAACGTCACCAAACCTTAAGTGTGCAGACCCTACGGGTTCGAGAACTATGTAGACATGACCGAGACACCTCTATGGTCAATAACCAATGGCGGGACCTGGATGTCCACATTGGTTCCTACATATTCTACGAAGATCTTTATCGGTCGAACCTCTATGTCAAGGATTCAGTTAATCTCGTATGATGTTCCCTTTGTTCTTCGGTATGTTACTTGCCCGAGATTCGATCGTCGGTATCTCCATACCTAGTTCAACCTCGTTACTGGCAAGTCTCTTTACTCGTTCCGTAATACAAGATCCCGTGACCAACACTTAGTCACATTGCTTGCAAGGCTTATTGTGATGTTGTATTACCGAGTGGGCCCTGAGATACCTCTCCGTCACACAGAGTAACAAATCCCAGTCTTGATCCATGCCAACTCAACAGACACCCTCGGAGACACCTGTAGAGCACCTTTATAGTCACCCAGTTACGTTGCGACGTTTGATACACACAAGGTACTCCTCCGATATCTGTGAGTTGCATGATCCCATGGTCATAGGAACATATACTTGACATGCAGAAAACAGTAGCAATAAACTGACACGATCATAAGCTACGTTTGTAGTTTGGGTCTTGTCCATCACATCATTCTCCTAATGATGTGATCCCGTTATCAAATGACATCTCATGTCCATGGCTAGGAAACCTTAACCATCATCCAATTAACAAGTTAGTTCAATAGAGGCATACTAGGGACATTGTGTTTGTCTATGTATCCACACATGTATCCATGTTTCCAATTAATACAATTATAGCATGGATAATAAAAGATTATCATGAACAAGGAAACACAATAATAAACACTTTATTTATTGCCTCTAGGGCATATTTCCAACAGAAGTACGACCTGCAGAAACATTAGAACACATTCTCGAACGACCCTGCACTTCATGTTCAACATGTATAGCAAGATGGAATAAACAGATCATTTAATTATAATCCCTATAAGCAAGTATGCCATAAATTTCTCTATTCAAACCACCCAAGAACCTAGCCATAGAAGCTTCCTCTATCTCAACTAAACCACAACGTAACATGCCCATTTACCATTCTTGATAATAGTCTTCCACAGATTTAGATCCTTGGTTCAAGTGTTGTAGTTTATTTAGCAAGTCACGTTCATAAAACCGGTGATGAATTATTAATTTCAAAGCTTCCCAAGTGGCAGGAATATTATTAGGATGTTTGTGACAATGTTCTCTCCACCAAACAGAAGCAAAATCACTAAACTCACTAGTGGCAGCTCTAACTCTTTTATCAATGGGAAAATCATGGCAAGCAAATTTTTGATCAACTAATAATTCCCAGTCAAGATAAATATCAGGATCATATTTCCCGTCAAAAGGAGGCATGACAAATTTAATTCTACCTAGAGAGTCATCATGGCCACGTACCTCAAGACGACGGTGTCGTCCCATACCTTGTTGATTATTGCGTTGTCGACGATGATCACGATCATTGTTATAGTTAACTCCATCAGGATCCTCGGAATCACCATCATAGTTGTCATCTTGGATCTCCTCATGAGGGGCGGCTACCGAATTGGCGTTGCAAGGACGGGGCTGGTCGACGGCGCCAGTGTATGAAAGAGGGTGGCTCGGGTCCCCTGGGAGCACCCGACGAGCTCATTGTATACCTGTGTTGGTGGCTGGAAGACGCGGAAGGGCCGCGAGGGCGGCGCCCAGTCGGGCATCCAGAGCATCGAGACGTTCCATAATAGCTACAAGTGTTTGAGTAAATGTCTCATTGCTATCCTCGATCGACTTGAAACGCTTATCAAGTGCGCCCTCGAATGCCGTGAACCGTTCGGTGTATGCACGGACATCCTCCTCGAGGCATGCCATAGTGGCTTTCACATTATCTTCGTCACCTATCATGGTTAGTATGAAGAAAGAACAAAATCACAAGTATATTGCTCCTACAATAACTATGGTGAGGTGGTGGACAATGTCTCTCAACTCGATAGCAATGACCAAGCTCTTACCAGTTCTTACTGTGCTGCCGTGGTTGTCTGCTGTTGGCGATGTCAAAACTTATCAAAAGATTGATATAGCGATTACCAAGTGACCGAACAAGGTACAATATAAGAAGTGGAGCTTGGTGAAGGTTTCCTCAACTCACAATATGTGACACAATGAAGCAAAAAGTAATGCAAGCTAAATAATTTCTCAAACTCCTAACTAGTGCTGACAGTCAACTAGTAAGAGAGAAAACAATCTAAGCCTAGATACTGGATGAAGTGAGTGGAAAACGACGAAATGATAGCCCAATAGCTAGACATAAGTGAAGTATAAACGCAGTGTAGGTGCAACCAAGAACAGAAAATGTCCGGTAACTATTATAGAACAGGAAAATTGTCCAAAAGAGTGGAACCGACCTGTACTTTACAAAATCGTCTTTTTTTTCTTTCTTTTTTTGTCTTTTCTTTCTTGTTTTGTCCTTTTTCTTTTTTTTTACCTGATCGGTTGCCAAAAAGTATAAACATGAACTCAGACGAAGAACGGATCAAAGCAAGTGCTACTGGAGATAATAAATCAATCAGATGAGCCAACACTCACATGCACTAGTTGTACAGCAACACACAAAGCAAACTCAGTAGTACTACCGGATAGCAAGGGAGCGGCGCTGGTTGGCTTGGGTGAAGCGTGGAAACACAGCTGGGTGCCTGGGTTGTGGGGTACCGTGCGACGCGGACGATGAGGCGGACTGGTGATGGGCGGCAGGTTTTGTTTTCTGTGTTTGGTACTGCGTGGTGAAAAGACGTGTGCAGCCGGCTCAGATTTGTAGTACAGTATCTCTTCAGAGCGGTAAAAAAACAAGAGTAATTTGTATGGTGTCAAACTCGACAAGCAAGTCAATAAGAAATAAAAAAAAAATAACCTGTCGAGAATCGGCAAGAGTTGGAAGCCGATACAATCTGGTACTTCCTTTTGTACAGAATACGAACGAGCTTGCGGCCAAAAAATTTATGGACCAAAACAAGTTCGATCTAGTAGATAATTTCTCCCCGACTAACCTATACCAGCACTAAATCTAGAAAGAATGCAACAAAGATTAAACAAAGCAAATACTAGATGCAAAAATTGCTATAGGCTAAAAAGATAGGCGTAAAGGATGAACTAATGTATTTTTTTTGGTTTTTTGATGGGCTATAGGATAGAAAAATAAACTAATCTATGAAAACTATAAATCTCTCATCGATGAACCAGAAAACTAATACCACTTGATGTGACGGTGAGCCGATCTTTCGATGAGAGTGGCGATAACTATCGATTTGGTGGATTTTGATCTTGACGATCCGGCTATACCGTACCCGACGATACGCCTCGACAATCGCTAAACCAATCTCTGATGGTTATTGACCTTGCCGTAGACATGATCAACCTGAACAACGAGGTTCGAGTTCCTGTAAGCAACCGAAAAACCAGCAAAAACAATGATAATTGCAATATGAAATTACGGATAATAAACTGAGCACACGAACTAGATGAAAAAGTTAAGGTTTCACTATGAATCTGACAAGACGATAGTCCTACACGTCTCGTAGATGCGATTTGTAGCTATAGCTAGACAATACAATAAACCCAGCTCTAAAACCTAATCTAGGATAGCTATTTATTTAAAGCAGACGTGCGTAAAGGCGGCTGGCCGGCCGGCCTGTTCGCTGTATCCCTTCTGTACACGTAATGTCAAATGATGAGTGCGATGGCAGGTTCTATGGGTGCATGCATGCATATATGTGACTTGGTTGGTGGATGGAATGGATTCGATGGAGAATGTAGCGTTGCTTCATATGATTTGAACGTACAGTTTTTTCATCTCTAATCTATCCTTTATCCCTGAGTGCAATTAAATCCTGAGTGTAGCATCATATTTTTGTCAGTCAAATCATGTGTACGAAGGAGCAATAGTACCTGGCCATTTATTCTACGCGCACGCGCTCTAATCATTGGTCCAGACGGAACTGATGAAGGAGTCGTGGCGGGTGTAATAGTAAAAGAGATGTTCTCATCACATAAGTACCTTGTTCACCATGCGTGACTTGATTTCTATGACTCCTGGCTCTCTATTTTCATTATTTTCATTCCTTCGTTGTGCTGCAACCTCTGTGACAAAAGGCCAAAGCCCGATCTTTCCTGAGAATGTGACATTTCTGTCGGCGTCATATCTGGGCCTGGCAACTGCAGTGAGGAACCTCACTTTTCCAATCTTGTTCAGAACTGGTCTGGTTGGGTCTTCTTCGTCCGGCAATAGGTAGTAGTTCCTGTTTCTTTTTGTCATAAGAAACCATTTCTCATCAAGATGCACAATATTGTGCATAGTGTTAAAGAAAATTCTTTCATTCCCTAGGGTTGTCTGGTCAAGCATTGACATGAAAAATTGAACCCTTCCTCTCTAATTTTCTCTTTCAAAGGAGGCTTCACCCGGTTGGAGTGCCTCCTTATCTTCGAAAGCTGGAAGTTCCTGTGCAGTGTGGTACAACTGACACCTAGTGCAGCAGCAACTGATCTTATGCTTGACCTTCTATTTAGTGAAACTGTAGGGATTTGTGATAAAAAGTCATCAATCGCTTTTCTGCCACGTCTTCCTTTTCTTTTGGTTGACACATCCACCTGCTGACCAAGAGCAATTTGTTTCTTTGATATCTTCAAAATTCTTTGAATAAGCTGGATGTCTACTTGAAACAGTGCAGCCACAGCCTGCTTATCCTTCCCTTTCAAATCTCCACCTCTCTTCATACTTAGAGCTTGCATCGCCATGTAAGCAGCGTATCTCTGCTCATTTGTTAGTGATTTTCTTTGCTTTTGTATCTCTGCTCCAAGTTTATCCTCTTCTCCCGCATCATGATCCTATTGTCCTGCATGATGATCCTCTTCCTCCACATGTTGATCCTCTTCTATTTCCATAGGTTCATCCACATCTTCTGGTGGAGAGAAGTTGAGATCAAAGTCCATCTTGTACTACTGTTGCTGCTCTGCACTTCTTGTCCTATTCCTAGAAACACATTCAGAAACATATTCAGAAACACTAGGAGTGCAAAATATTCAGAAACACTAAGAGTACAAAATATTCAGAAACACTAGGAGTACAAAATGATTGCCATGGCAGAGAAATGTTGCTGTTACTATATTCTCTATAATTGTTCAGATCATAATTGTGCAGATCATATTTAGTTAACACTGTTTTTCCAGTTAACTATATCAACTCCTTAAAGTGAATTGTGCAGATGATACCAAAACCATAACTTGAAATAGTACTGTACAATTTCAGCTAAAAAAATCAGTTGAACAAATTGACATAAATTTCAACTGAAAATTTTAGTTGACTAAATCTTGCTATTGTAATCACTTTATTTCAGTTGATATGTACCTTGTCCTTGTAATCTTGCTTATGTTGGTCAATTAGAAGCGAATCTTGATGCTGTTGTTGAGCTGCTGGGCGATGGCGAAGGAGCAACTGGG
The DNA here is from genome assembly GCA_022496015.1 of Hordeum marinum. Taxonomy (NCBI): domain Eukaryota; kingdom Viridiplantae; phylum Streptophyta; class Magnoliopsida; order Poales; family Poaceae; genus Hordeum; species Hordeum marinum. Next base: position 60,865,538 of record CM039677.1, read on the forward strand.
CAACGCGCGAGACTAGGAATTGGGGGACGGCATGGCGAGGCCTTGGGGACGATCGGAGTTTGAAATTTTGAATCATTGTTTGATCTGATGCTGGAGGGCGAGGGAGAAGATCACGGGTGTAATTGTCCTTTTCACATAGTCGGCTGCTGTCGGAAAAGCTCAAATGTGTCCAATATTTCGGGACGGAGAGAGTACATCCATCAGGACTTGGTCCAATTAAGTACCCGCTGATACGTACACACACGTAGCCAAATAGCCGATCGATGGCTCCCGTACTCTGCATGAATACTCGCGTGCGTGCAACAGATGGAAAGATAAGCATCAACGCATCTATCATAAACAGTTTTGCGTTCATATCTTTCCAAAAAAATTCAGGACAGCCGAACGGCAGCTCGGTGAACTGATTTTTTTTAATACATTCAGGATTGTTGCACAATGGACTAGGGATAAAATGGTCTTTTGACCTCACATTTAATTCTGTTAGTGCCTGAAATGGATGAAAGTGTCATATAAGAAATGAAATGTACTTTAGTAATTAAATAGAGAAGAAAATTTTATTTGAACCAAATAGGTAGCAATTTTTTTAAAAAAGCCAAATAATGAATTCTCTCTTCAAAATGAGCCAGCCGGCTTTGTATAGCCAGCAGCGACGCAGCGCCCGCGCTACCGTCACACACGTACGCATGAAACGGCCGGCTGCTGCATGCACCTCAGGCACGACGCGCACCAACGCGTTGGACGCGGGCAGCTCAACCGATCGGACACGCACACACCGCTACTGTCTAACAATCTAACTTTTGCTACAACACGCACATACACGCTACGCAACGTACACACATACAGACCAGACCAGACCATACATGATCGTGATCCGTGACTCAGCTTGCAGACCAGACCTGACGCACGGACGACAATCACGTCCCACGGACACGACTTATTCCCAACAATCACCTCTTAAGCCGTGACCTCGTCGTGCGGCCTGCCGACAGGAGCCTTGGCTCTTCGTCGTCGTCTCCTCCGACCGATGCGACGGCACGCCTTCGTGCCCCTGCGACGTGTCGTGTGCTCGTCGCGCTTGCCCCGTGGTTTCCGCATCGCTCGACGTCGAAGTTGTGTGCCACCACCGCATCCGGACTTGTCGAGTGTCGTCGTCGTCATGCGCTCGCCGCACACCACAGCCGTGCCGCCTCGACCACCATGTCCGTTGCACTCGTCGTGGACTCACCGTGCACCGCCTTCGTGTCCGCCATGACAGCCGCAGCGCCCCACACCTCCATAGGCCAACATTGTTTGCAAATTGTTTCCTCACTTCTCTATAATTCATGAGGATAAGTAATTTTCGAGCAATGTGCTTTATGATATTGCTCTTCATATAACATGTAGGTATTAAGTAACACAAGTGATAGCATCTTGATAATCAAGTTATCTGATTCTGATGAATCTCAACCACATGATTTAGAGTGTGGTTGATCATTATGCTAAGCTATGCTTCTTTTGCAATGCTTTTAAATAAAGCAATTATGTCAGAGTGATAAGTGGAAGTAGTCATTGGAGTCATTTCAGTCATTTATATGGCAATTTTGGCAACAAATAAAGAGCCAATATCATTACTTCATACCATGATCATATTTTGATTTTCCTGATGGAATTGTCCAAGATTTATGTGAGCTTGAGATATAAGTTGATATTTCTTATATCGATGGTATACCTCTTGTTGGTGGTTGCACTCTGAACAAAGATAGCAAATATAGTGCCAGGCCTGACGTAGTTTTGCAATTTTACGAGTGTTTTGGTGTTAGTGAGATTTAGAAATTCAGGTCTTGATATCACTTCATGATCACCCCTAGAAAGGGTTGTATGACCATACATGTCTTTCGTTGGTATAATATATCCACATTGAACTTCTCGTATATGTTTTGGATATATGTACACTGATATATATTCTTGAGAGAATCCTCAAGTAGTAAACTTAAGCTAAATTTGGTTGAATCCAAATTTTCCGTCTTGAGATGATTTTGTGTATGTTTATGTCTTGTAGAGACATTTACGATGAAATAATCGATATACACTAAGATGATGTAAGGAAATCAAATTTGGGAATTGGGATTCCTTTATTAACACATACACAATCATCATTCTTTGAGTAATCCTTCTGAAGAAGGAACTCATTTAGTAGATAGTACCATATGATTTCCGACTATTTCGAGCCATAGATCTCTCTCTCTCTCTCTCTCTCTCTCAGTGTGTGTACAACCATTCATAAACTCTTTTCGGTGCTCTTTTATGTAGTATGAGCAGATGCCTTTTTCTGAAAAGAGATATTGAATCATTATTGATTCTGAGGGGAAAAGTAGAGATTTAGTAAGTCAGAATTAATAGAGCACAAGTGTTATTAAGTGAAATCGGTGCGAATGAATACTCCACCAAGCTTCTTTAAATGTGTAGAAAATTGTTTGTTCTCTCCTCCTGCATATATAACCACTTCCATCTTCACCCGGCAGATAATATACGCATCGATCACATCCACACTAGAGCACCCATCCACACTTAGCTCTTTCTTTCGTTCTCATAACACTTCAGTATAAGCCAGTTTATTGTTATACTATAACGTAAACACATGACATGCAGTAGTGTTCAAAACAAAAAATGATTGATGTCAGGTTTTAGGAATAGGAGCCATCAGGACAGAAGCATCATACTCTAGACGTGCCCAATGTGCATACTTCAAGACTACTTGGATTACCCCATGGGTTGCGCCATGCTGAGATGTGCCATCTGGAGAGGTTTATTTTTTCCATGCCTTGTTGACCATGACGCCAAGGGGATGCATGTCACAATTTCGCTTGTGTCGAAATTGATGCGTCTGCAGCTGGACTGACAAGCCCGCAATGCTTTTATCAAACACATCGTCCTGTCGACCTTGCTAGCTGTACATTCTGGATCAGCCGACACATCAAGATCCAGGGTCTAGTTGCCTTAGCCTTCGCCCAAGCTATCGCCTTTGTAGGGCTAAATTGTTAGAGATACGACACGCAATCGATACGATGAAGAACGGAATCAAGCAAAGGGACACAAGATTTTAACGTGAAAAATCCCTCCAAAATGAAGGGAAAAAAACCACGGGCGCCAGCCAGTCAAACTTCACTATGATCGGGAGAGGTTACAAACGCTGGGGATTTACAACTAATCAACTTATTCCGTACGACGGCTTACAAGAGGTATATATAACACATGTGTCATATGTCAACCCTGATCCATACCATTGCGCCCCGCTTCGACCCAAGCCTACCGGCGACGGGCCTCGCTCCGCTCGCTCGTCAGAAGTTGGCCTTCCTCTTTATATTAGAATTTGGAGCATAACATAACAAACTCCGCCTTGAGACAAATTCCATCTTGTAGCATGAGTGAGAACCTTCTCCCTGAACAACAAAGAAAACACTTTTGGCGCCAAACAGCCACTAGGGCTAATGAGTTATACCAACTAAGTCTGAGCAAAGCTCAAACTTAGCAACAGGAACTGGCTTTGTAAACATATCAGCAGGATTATCATGAGTACTAATCTTGCATACCTTCAGTTTACCTTGCTCAACAATGTCTCGAACAAAGTGATATTTGACGTCAATGTGCTTTGTTCTCTCATGAAACATTTGATCCTTAGTGAGGTATATGGCACTCTGACTGTCACAAAACAGATTTATGCAAGAATTATCTCCACAAAGCTCAGCATACAAACCTTTCAACCAAACTGATTCTTTACATGCTTCTGCAATAGCCATGTATTCTGCTTCAGTGGTAGATTGAGCAACTACTGCTTGCAGTGTCGCCCTCCAACTCACGGCACAACCACCAACAGTGAACACATAACCTGTAAGAGACCTCCTCTTGTCCAAATCGCTGGAAGCAAAATCTGAATCCACATAGCCAGCTAGTCCCTCACCAGTCCTGCCGAATTTCAAACAAGCATTGGAAGTGCCATGAAGGTACCTGAAAATTCACTGAACAGCCTTCCAATGTTCTTTACCAGGGTTAGCCATATATCTATTGACCAAACTCATTGCAAATGACAGATCAGGCCTAGAACACACCATGGCATACATTAAAGAACCGACAACACTAGAATATGGAACTCTTGACATATACTCAAGCTCTTCATCTGTACTAGGACATTGAGAAGATGACAATTTGAAATGAGGAGCAATAGGAATGCTTACTGACTTAGCATCATGCATGTTAAAACGATGGAGGACCTTTTGAATGTAACTTTGCTGACTAAGAAATAACAAACCAGAATTTCTGTCCTTAGTAATCTCCATACCTAGAATTTTCTGAGCAGCACCAAGATCCTTCATGTCAAACTCACTACTTAATTGTGCCTTTAAAGCAGTGATCTCTCTCTTGCCCTTGGCAGCAATCAACATGTCATCAACATATAACAACAAGTATATAGGTGATCCATCAACAAATTTAATGTAAACACAACTATCATATGCGGACCTCTTAAAACCATGTGCAATCATGAATGAATCAAACCGTTTATACCACTATCTTGGAGACTGTTTCAAACCATATAGGGACCTCTTTAACTTGCAAACAAAATTCTCCTTACCAGGCACTATGAAACCTTCTGGTTGGTCCATATAAATTTCCTCCTCTAGTTCTCCATGTAGAAAAGCAGTTTTCACATCTAACTGCTCAAGCTCAAGATCATTCATAGCAACAATACCGAAAAATGCACGAATGGAACTATGCTTGATAACTGGAGAGAACACATCATTATAATCAATACCTGCTATCTTACTAAAACCCTTAGCCACTAACCTTGCCTTAAACCTTGTAGGCTCACTAGGAGACAAACCTTCCTTTCTTTTGAAGATCCATTTGCAACGAACGGTCTTCTTTTGTTTAGGCAAGCGCACAATATCCCATGTGCCATTTTTCTCAAGTGATTGCATCTCTTCCTGCATAGCAGCAATCCACTTCTCACGGTCACCGGAAACAACAGCTTCAGTATATGTGGATGGCTCATGGATGTTCTCAACCTGTTCTGCACAACTAAAAGCATAATGAACAATGTCACACTCCTCAATTAGGCGTTTAGGTTTGTTAATGACTCTCTTTGTCCTGCCATCGACAAGAGACTGAATTTGTGGATGCAAAACAGGGGGTGAGCGTTGCAAAATATCATCATCATGAATCTCTCTATCAACATTATCATGAACCTGTGCATCTGGAGTAGTAACATTATTATCAACAATTTCGTTTTCCTCCTCATCAAAATGCTCCACCTGCACAGTAACTCGTTGTGGCTCCACATCAAAACTATCATTGGATAGATCATCATGATACATAACAGATTAATTGAAAACAACACTTCTGCTCACAAAAACCTTATTAGTCTCAGGATTCCATAAGCGATATCCTTTTACTCCTGAACCATATCCGACAAATACACACTTAATAGCACTAGGCTCAAGTTTTCCATTATCAACATGTGCATATGCATTGCAACCAAAAACTCTCAACTGTGAATAATTAGCTGGTGTACCAGACCATACCTCAATGGGAGTTTTCTTATTTAGTGGAATGGATGGAGACCTGTTGATGAGGTAGCAGGCGGTGGAGGCTGCTTTAGCCCAAAAACGCTTGCCCATGCGAGCATTGGACAACATGCAACGAGCCCTGGAGATGATGGTTCTGTTCATACGCTTAGCCACACCATTCTGTTGAGGAGTGTATGGGATGGTGTGGTGCCTGACGATGCCCAAGTTTTTGCAGTACCTTTTAAAAGCTTTTGAACAAAATTCCATACCATTATCAGTATGAAGTATTTTTACCTTCCTCTCAGTTTGCCTTTCTACCATAACTTTCCAAACCTTAAAGGCATTAAACACATCATATTTATTTTTCAGAAAATAAGGCCACACTTTTCTGGAGTAGTCATCAATAATTGTTAGCATATAACGAGCACCAGCAAGCGAGGGTTTACGGGAAGGTCCCCACAAATCAGCATGCACATAATCTAATATACCTTCTGTGGTATGAACAGCAACATTGAACTTTACCCTCTTGTGCTTACCAAATATGCAGTGCTCACAGAACTCCAAATCACTTACGTTGCAGCCATCCAAGAGTTCCCTCTTTGTCAATTCTGCCATGCCAAGTTTACTCATATGCCCAAGGCGCATCTGCCAAATGTTAGTTTTACTGGATTTATCAGAAGTAATAGCAGCAGCAGAAGTACCAGTAATAGTGCTTCCTCTAAGAACAAATAACTTTGCAGAATTCATGTCACCTATCATATGAATGAGGGAACCTTTTGTTACCTTCAAAACTCCACCTGAACCGGAGTGTTTGTACCCTTTGACATCAAGAGTACTCAGTGAGATGAGGTTTCTGGCCATGCCTGGTATGTGCCTCACATCGGCCAACGTGCGTATCATGTCGTCATGTGTCCTGATCTGAACAGAACCAATGCCCACAATCTCACGTGGGTTGTCATCTCCCATACGCACAACATCTCCACTCTGCACAAACTTATAAGTACTAAACCAATCTCTGTTACAGCATATATGAAACGAACATGCAGAATCAAGTATCCATTCATCATGACATGAAACACAACCAGCAAAAACAACTAGAGCATCATCTGAATCAGATTTATTTCTAGATGTAACATTGACCTTACCATCACCTTCAGATTTGTTTTTAGGTTTCCACCTACCGTTCCTTTTCTCCTTATTTTCCAGCTTCCAACAATCATCAATCAGGTGACCCTGTTTCTTACAATACCTGCAAAACTTTTCTTTCCCAGATCCTCTGGACTTCGAACGACCTTTGCCGTTGTTACTTTTATCTCTATTGTTGGGGTTGTATGTTTTCTGCTCAGGCCTGCCTCGTACCTGCAATGCTTCTCCTTTGGAGGACGATTCCTCAGATTGCAACATATCTTTCATCTTTTCCTTCTGTTGAAGGGCCTCATATACTTCCGCAACACTTAGTTCATCACGGCTATATAATAGCGTATCACGGAAATTTGCAAAGGAACTAGGCAGCGAGCATAAGAGTAGAAGACCTAAATTTTCATCATCATGCTGTACCTCCATAGACTGTAAGTCAGAAACAATCTCCTTGAAGATCGGTAAGTGGTTCAGCACCGAACCACCTTCTTGCAACTTGTGCGTGAACAACTTCATCGTCATGTGCATCTTACTAGTCAGATCCTTGGACATGCAGATCGATTCCAGCTTTAGCCAGAGACCTGCTACAGTTTTCTCTGCCAACACTTCTTGCAAAATATTGTTAGATAGATGAAGATGAATCAGAGCCATACCTTACAATCTTTACGCTTCTCATCAGCGGTCCAAGTCTTCTTTTCTTTACCGTCGAATCCATCGAGCGCCTCATCCAGATCGGGATGTGCCAGCACTGCCCGCATCTTCACTTGCCACAATGAAAATCTAGTGTCGTAGTCTAGCAGCGGAAGATCGTACTTCATCGATGCCATGTCGTCGAAGAAACCCTAAACAAAAACAAGGCTCTGATACCACTTGTTAGAGATACGACACGCAATCGATACGATGAAGAAAGGAATCAAGCAAAGGGACACGAGATTTTAACGTGGAAAACCCCTCCAAGATGAAGGGGAAAAAACCACGGGCGCCAGCCAGCCAAACTTCACTATGATCGGGAGAGGTTACAAACGCCGGGGATTTACAACTGATCAACTTATCCCGTACGGCGGCTTACAAGAGGTATATATAACACAGGTGTCCTAGGTCAACCCTGATCCGTATCGCTACGCTCCGCTTCGGCCCAAGCCTATCGGTGACGGGCCTCGCTCCGCTCACTCGTCAGAAGTTGGCCTTCCTCTTTATATTAGAATTTGGAGCATAACATAACACAAATTGTTCCTCAAGCCTACGCAGCGCAAGAAAATCATGTGCCTGTGTGTTCGTCTTAGCAGGCTGGACGGTAGCGATCTACAGATCTACACAGCTTAGTCGAGGCTATGCTAACAAGGAGATCAACATCATAAACTACCTTATCCTCTGCTACATGTTGACTAAGAAAGGGTGCAAGTCTTTTCGTTGCTTTAATCCTCAAAGATTGTAGGTCATTCACCAAAGAGGTCACAGGTTAGCCGACAATCATATTTGGTAAGTGTTAGAAACACCAGAATTGGAAAGCACGGATTTAATTGCATAAAAAATATTATTGTATGCCTTACATATGGAGGCCTAAATTGAATGAAAGGAAATAATTGTTTTTGTAATTATCATGATTTATGTCATTTAACAGCATGCTTTAGAGGGAAACATGGTGAGGTCGCGAAGAGCAATTCCAGGTCCTCATCCCCACCGAATGGGAGTGTGGATTCCTTGTACCACTGTATCAATGTACTCTTTATCTACACCATTTAATTTGCGTCAAGATTCATGTTATCCTTACATAGAAATTTCTCTTTTTTTTCTTCCAAACAAAGAACATTTGACCATAGAACTTGGCAGGTCAATTATAGACAAGTGTCACTCTTTGTATGAAATATTTTCATTTTTTTGATGAAATATAAAATATAAAATTTTAATTTTAGGATGATTTTCTTAACATTTTTCAAAATTTATGTTGCACCAAAAAATCCGGAAACATTTATACAAATGGTAGTATGATGGTGATCTGCAAAGTTTACTAGTAGAAAAAGGTCCATTTGTCCCGGTTCGTAAGGCCCAATTGTCCCGGTTCTGGAACCGGGACTAAAGGGTCGGGACTAAAGTCCAAAACCTTTAGTCCCGGTTCGCTTACCAACCGGGACAGAAGGGGCTTCACGTGGCCGGTGCTGGGAGCCCAGGTAGGAGGACCTTTAGTCCCGGTTGGTAACACCAACCGGGACCAAAAGATATCCACGCGTCAGCATCTAGCAGTTTTTGGGTTTTTTTTTGAAATGGAGGGGGGTTTAGGGGGTTTTGGACGATTAATTTAAGGTTTTATATTGTTATAGCTAGCTAATTAATAGAGGGAACTGTCCTCTCTTTCTCCGTGCTTGGTCGACGCTAGCTACTATAGAGAGAAATGGACACGTTAGCTAGTAAGCAAATGAAAGAACCATTAAGTACAGAAGATCGTCATGAACATATAGAGATAGAAGTGATCGACCTCTCTTTCTCCGAAAGATTGGTCGTATAACAAGTTTTCGTATATACATCCGACGCTACACTAGTAGAAAAAGGCCCATTTGTCTCGGTTCCAGAGGCCCATTTGTCCCGGTTCCAGAACCGGGACTAAAGGGTCGGTACTAAAGCCCAATACCTTTAGTCCCGGTTCGTCTACGAAACGGGACAAATGGGGCTCCACATGGGCTACTGTGGTGCGCTGGGGCGGAGGACCTTTAGTCCCGGTTGGTAACACGAACCGGGACCAAAAGGCATCCACGCGTCAGTAGTCCAGGGCCTGGGTATTTTTTTGAAAGGGGGGTGGGGGGTTTAGGGGGTTTTGCAGGGTTAATTTAGGGGTTTCATATATTATTTTAGCTAGCTAATAGAGAGAAGTTTCCTCTCTTATCTCCGTTCTTGGTCGACTCTACGTACTATACGTATAGAGAGGACTCGACACGCTAGCTAGTAAGAAAATGAAGGAAACCATTAAGTAAAGAAGACCGTCATGAACGTATACAGAGAGAAGTGGTCGACCTCTCCTTCTCCGAGAGATTGGTCGAACAACAAGTTTTCGTATATCTATCCGACGCTACTGGCTACATATATACAATATAAGATCTCTTACAATCCCCTAACATCTGAACTCAACTTCCACATGGTATTCTCCGTGTTTATAGATGACGTGGTCAAGAAAGAATCCCGCCAATTCCTCTTGAATTGCTTTTATGCGATCTTGTGGTAGGAGTTGATCCTGCATCTCCGAAAGCTAATTTTAAGAAGGGGGTCAATACATATATATGAATGAAACTCAACACAAATGATGGTAATAAAATAAAATTGTGAATATTATTGCTTACGCACTTCAAAATCTTCTTTAGAGTAGCCGACATGCTTAGAGGTCGTCGCTTTGTAGATGTACTCGCAAACGTAGTATCCACAAAGATTAGTCCCTTCTTCCTACCATAACCACTTTACGAGAAATAGAGGTCAATCAAACTAATAATCAAGCATTATAAATGGTATTGATGAAAACTAGCTAGAATCAATGGGAGATGCGCGGAACTAGCTAGTAGTACTTACTTTCGGGTATGTAAATTGCAGCTTCCCCGGTAGTCCCGGAGCTATTGCGGTGAACTGTTTCCAAACCCTACTAGACAAAGAAAATAATTATTACCTGATATCAGGAAATGAATAAAGTTGCCGATATGGTGCGATAATGATCGATTGAACTTACTTCACTAGCATTTCAGTGATCGCCGCATACTGCTTGCGATCTTTTCGTCTTGAGTCTAAGACGGTTACTAGTCCCTCCACAAGCTTAATCTCTAGGAGAATAAAGTGGAAGCTGCGCATGCATGCATAACTCATCAATTACATTACTATAACCTCGAGTAATAAGGAAAACCGAATATGCACAAGACGGTAACACTCACTCGAAGTTGTAAGGAAAGATTATTTTATCTTTGTTTTGATATTTAAGCAACGAATTTAGCAAGTTGGCCTCGGCTCGTTTGGCATCATGTTTAATTTCCCATTCATTAAAGAGATTTAGGTTAATGAACCCAATATTATAGATTTGTTTTTTCTTGCATTCGACGATCTTCAATCTGCATGATATAGTGAGGATAATTATATGTACATGCAATGAAAGAGCTGAGCTATATATAGAGACTTAATTAAAGAAGTAGTACTTACAGACAGTAGCAAGTGACGATTACTTTATCGATGGCCATTTGATTGAAAAGCTGGAATAACTCCTCAAATGAAACACACAACAATTCAATTCCAACGAGGTCGTGCTCCTCTTTAACTGCCAGGATCAAAGTATCCGTCCCAGACTTGCAGGTGTCCATGTACCACTCATGGAATCTTCGCATCATCGTTGTTAGAGGAGAATGACCAGGTCTGACGAGAGGCTTCCCGTGCCGGTATTTGTGATCGTCCACCTGTTGGGGAACGTCGCATGGGAAACAAAAAATTTCCTACGCACATGCAAACCTATCCATGGTGATGAGCATCTACGAGAGGGAGAGTGGATCTACGTACCTTGTAGATCGCTAAGCGGGAAGCGTTAAGAAACGCGGTTGGTGTAGTTGAACATCTTCGCGATCCAAATCGCCGAGCGTCCCGCGATCTCATCACGATCCGTCCCGCGATCCAATCACGATCCATCCCGTGAACTCATCACGATCCATCCCGCGATCTCATCACGATCCGTCTCACGATCTTGATCACGATCTGTCCCGCGAACTCATCGTGATCCGCTCCGCGATCTCATCACGAACCATCTCGCGATCTCGATCACGGTCCTTATGATCTAGCGCCGAACGGACGACACCTCCGCGTTCAGCACACGTGCAGCTTGATGACGATCTCCACCGTCTTGATCCATCTAGAGGAGGTGGAGAGGGGAGAGAGTTAACCGGCAGCGTGACGGCGCTCCGGTGATGGTGGTGGAGGAATTGCGGCAGGGCTTCACCTAAGCGCTCCGGAAAACCGATCTAGAGGAGAAACTATGCACCGGTGGAACGGGTAGCACGTGGCCGGAAATTCTGTGTGTAAACAGCCCCAATCCACCAGTATATATAGGAGGAGAGGAGGAGGAGGGGGCTGGCGCACGAAGTCCCCTTAGGCGACTTGGCCGGCCAAGGAGGAGCAATCCTACTCCTACTCCAATCCTAGTTGGAGTAGGATTGCTTCCTATTGGCTGATTTTCCCCCTTTTCCCTTTAGGACTTCCTCTCCCTGCGCCATGGGCCTTTGTGGCTGTTTCCCCAGCCCATTAAGGGCTGGTTATTATTCTCCCACAGACCATGGACCTCTTGGGGTCGAAATACCCCTCCCGAAGGTCCCCCGGTACACTCCCGGCACTCCCGATACACTACCGATGAGCCCAAAACTTTTCCGGAAACCAAACTGGGACTTCCTATATATGAATCTTTACCTCCGGACCATTCCGGAGCTCCTCGTGACGTCCGGGATCTCATCCAGGACTCCAAACAACCTTCGGTCACCGCCATACATAACTCTACACTACCGAAACGTCACCGAACCTTAAGTGTGCAGACCCTGCGGGTTCGAGAACTATGTAGACATGACCGAGACACCTCTACGGTCAATAACCAATGGCAGGAACTGGACATCCATATTGGTTCCTACATATTCTACGAATATCTTTATCGTTCGAACCTCTATGTCAAGGATTCAGTTAATCCCGTATAACGTTCCCTTTGTTCTTCGGTATGTTACTTGCCCGAGATTCGATCGTCGGTATCTCCATACCTAGTTCAACCTCGTTACCGGCAAGTCTCTTTTCTCGTTCCGTAATACAAGATCCCGCAACTAACAATTAGTCACATTGCTTGCAAGGCTCATTGTGATGTTGTATTACCGAGTGGGCCCTGAGATACCTCTCCGTCACACGGAGTAACAAATCCCAGTCTCGATCCATGCCAACTCAACAGACACCATCGGAGATACTTGTAGAGCACCTTTATAGTCACCCAGTTACGTTGCGACGTTTGATACACACAAGGCACTCCTTCGATATCCGTGAGTTGCATGATCTCATGGTCATAGGAACACATACTTGACATGCGGAAAACAGCAGCAATAAACTGACACGATCATATGCTACGTTTGTAGTTTGGGTCTTGTCCATCACATCATTCTCCTAATGATGTGATCCCGTTATCAAATGACATCTCATGTCCATGGCTAGGAAACCTTAACCATCTTTTGATCAACGAGCTAGTCTATTAGAGGCATACTAGGGACATGGTGTTGTCTATGTATCCACACATGTATCTGAGTTTCCGATCAATACAATTATAGCATGGATAATAAACGATTATCACGAACAAGGAAACATAATAATAACTAATTTATTATTGCCTCTAGGGCATATTTCCAACAGTCTCCCACTTGCACTAGAGTCAATAATCTAGTTCACATCACCATGTGATTCGCATTGCTATGAATCTAACACCCAATGTGTTCTGGGGCTCGATCATGCTTTGCATGTGAGAGAGGTCTTATAGTCCACGGGTCTGTGATATTCAGATCCGTGTGTACTTTGCAAATCTCTAAGTCAAACCGTAAACACTGCTACCACACTCCACTTGGTACTAATTCCAAATGGCGGCTCCACTATACGTATCCAGATTGCTACTACGAGTCATCCGGATTAGTGTTAAAGGTTGCATCGACGTAAGTCCTTATGACGAACCCTTTATCACCCCCATATTCGAGAAACAATTCCTTTAGTCTTTTAGTCACTAAGGATAATGTTGACCGTTGTCCAGTGATCCACTCCTGGATCACTCTTGTACCCCTTGACGGACTCATGGCAAGACACACACAAGTGCGGTACACAACATGGCATACTATATAGAGCCTATGGCTAGAGCATAGGGGACGACGTTCGTCCTTTCTCTTTCTTCTGCCGTGGTCGAGCTTTGAGTCTCACTCAACTTCATACCCTACGAATCAGGTGAGAACTCTTTCTCTAACTGATCCATTTTGAACTCTTTCAAAATCTTTGTCAAGGTATGTACTCATTGAAAGTCTCATCAAGTCATCTTTGATCTATCTCTATAGACCTTGATGCTCAATAGGTAGTTTTATCCAGGTTTTACTTTGAAAATCACTTTCCAAATAACCGCTTATGCTTTCCAGAAATTCTACATTATTTCCGATCAACAATATGTCATCTACATATAGTTATCAGAAATTCTATAGTGCTCCCACTCACTTTGTTGTAAATACAAGTTTCTCGTAAACTTCGTATAAACTCAAAAACTTTGATCAACTCATCAAAGCGTATATTCCAACTCCAAGATGCTTGCTTCAGTTCATAGAAGGATCACTGAAGCTTGCTCACCTTTTAGCATCCTTAGGACTGACAAAACCTTCTGGTTGTATCACATACATCGGTTCCTCAAGTAAATCGTTAAGGAAGCGATGTTTTGACATCCATGTGCCAGATTTCATAATTGAAAAATGCAGCAACTGCTAACATAATTCCAACAGACTTTAGCACCGCTACGAGTGAGAGAGTCTCATCGTAGTCAACTCCTTGAACTTGTCACAAACATCTTTGCAACAAGTCGAGCTTTACAAATGGTGACATTTACCATCAGTGTCTGTCTTCATTTTGAAGATCCATTTGTATTCAACAACCTGCTGTCCAACGAGCAAGTCTACCAAAATCTATACTTGGTTCTCATACATGGATCCTATCTCGGATTTCATGGCCTCCAACCATTTGTCGGAATCTGGGCCCATCATCGCTTCTCCATAGCTCGTAGGTTCATCGTTGTCCAACAACATGACCTCCAAGACAGGGTTGCCGTATTGCTCAGGAGCAGTACACATCCTTGTCGACCTACGAAGTTCGATAGTAACTTGATCCTGAAGCTTCATGATCATCATCATTAACTTCCTCTTCAACTAACATAGGCTTCACAGAAACATCTTTCTGCGCTGCGCTACTCTCTGGTTGAACAAAGGTTTAACAACCTCATCAAGTTCTATCTTCCTCCCACTCAATTCTTTCGAGAGAAACTTTTTCTCGAGAAAGGACCCAGTTTTAGCAACAAACACTCTGCACTCGGATCTGAGATAGAAGGTTCACCCAACTGTTCTTAGGTATTCTATGAAGATGCATTTGTCCGCCTTGGGTTCGACCTCATTAGGTGAAAACATTTTCCACACAAGTGTCGCAGCCCCAAACATTAAGAAATGACAACTTAGGTTTCTATCAAACCATAATTCACACGGTGTCATCTCAACGGATTTAGATGGTGCCCTATTTAAAGTGAATGTAGTTGTCTCTAATGCATAACCCCAAAATTATAGTAGAAAACGATAAGAGACATCATAGCACGCACTATATCCAATAGAGCATGACTATGACGTTCAGACACACCATCACACTATGGTGTTCCAGGTGGCGTTAGTTGTGAAACAAATTTCACATTGTCTTAAGTTGTATGCCAAACTCGTAACTCAGATATTCACCTCCACGATCATATCGCAGTCATTTTATCTTCTTGTCACGATGATCTTAAACTTCACTCTGAATTTGCTTGAACCTTTCAAACGATTCAGACTTGTGTTTCATTAAGTAAATATACACTATATCTACTCAAATCATCAGTGAAGGTAAGAAAACAACGATATCCACTGCACGCTACAAGACTCACTAGATTGCATACATCAGCATGTATCATTTCCAATGAATCACTTGCCCGCTCCATCCAACGGGGTCCTTTAGTCATCTTGCCCAAGAGGCATGGTTCGCATGTCTCAACCGATTCGAAATCTAACGAGTCCAAATATCCATCAACATGGAGTTTCTTCATGCGCTTTATACCAATATGAGATTTTGCGGCAGTGCCACAAGTATGTGGTACTATCATTATTAACTTTGTATCTTTTGACATCAATGTTATGAACATGTGTATTACTACGATCAAGATTTCAACAAACCATTCTCACTAGGTGCGTGACCATTGAAGGTATTATTCATGTAGACAGAATAACCATTATTCTCTAACTTAAATGAATAATCATATTGCAATAAACATGATCTAATCATGTTCATGCTCAACACAAAACACCAAATAACATTTATTTAGGTTCGTCACTAATCCTGAAGGTAGAGAGAGTGTGTGATGTTGATCACATCAACTTCGGAAACAATTCCAACACACATCGTCACCTCACCCTTAGCTAGTTCTCCGTTTATTCCGTAGATTTTTATTTTGAGTTACTAACATTTAGCAACCGAACCGGTATCCAATACCCAGGTGCTACTAGGAGTACTAGCAAGGTACACATCAATAACTCATACATCAAATATACTTCTGTCGATTTTGCTAGCCTTCTTATCTACCCAGTATCTAGGGTTGTTCCGCATCAGTGACTGCTCACCTCATAACAGAAGCACTTAGTCTCGGGTTTGAGTTCAACTTCGGGTTGCTTCACTGGAGCAGCAACTAACTGGCTATCCATGAAGTTTCCCTCCTTGCTCGTTCCCCTTCTCGAAACTAGTGGTTTGATTAACCATCAACACTTGACACTCGTTCTTTATTTCTACCTTCGCGGTGTCAAACATCGCGAACAGCTCAGGAATTATCATTTCTATCCCTGGCAATTTATAGTTCATCACCAAGTTCTAGTAGCTTAGTGACAGTGTCTTGGAGAACTATATCAATCACTATCTTATATGGAAGATCAACTCCCACTTGATTCAAGCGATTGTAGTACCCAGACAATCCGAGTACATGCTCAACGATTGAGCTATTCTCCTTCATCTTACAGGCAAAGAATCTTGTTGGAGATCTCATATCTCGCAACACGAGCACGAGCCTGAGATCACAATCTCAGCTCCTAGAACATCTCATATGTTCTGTGACGTTCAAAATGTTCCGTAGCCTCAATTCTAAGCCGTAATACATGACGCACTAAACTATCAAGTAGTCATCGAAACGTGCCTGTCAGATATTCACAACATCTACAGACGACGCTAGAGGGGGTGGCGCACCGAGCGGTGCATTAAGGACATAAGCCTTCTGTGCAGCAAAGAGGACAATCCTCAGATCACGGACCCAGTCCGCAATATTGCTACCATCATCTTTCAACTCTATTTCTCTAGGATCATATAAAAATACAAGGGAGCTACAGCGTGAGCTAGTAATCTACAACATAATTTGCAAAGACACTTTGACTATGTTCATGATAATGAGTTCAATTTAATCATATTACTTAAGAACTCCCACTCAAATTGACATCCCTCCGATCATTCGAGTGATACATGATCCAAATTCACCAACTCAAGTCCGATCATCACGTGAGTTGAGGTGGCTACAATGGTGAACATCATTATGTTGATCATATCTACTATATGACTCATGTTCGACCTTTCGGTCTCTTGTGTTCCGAGGCCATGTCTGTACATGCTAGGCTCGTCAAGTTTAACCCGAGTGTTCTGCACGTGCAAATCTGGCTTGCACCCGTTGTATGTGAACGTAGAGTCTATCACACCCGATCATCACGTGGTGTCTCAACACGACAAACTTTCGCAACGGTGCACACTCGGGGAGAACACAATTCATCTTGAAATTAAGTGAGGGATCACCTTATAATGCTACCGTTGTCCTAAGAAAAACAAGGTGCATAAAAAGGATTAACATCACATGCAAATCATAAGTGACATGATATGGCCATGAACTTGTGCTTTTGATCTCCATCTAGAAAGCACCGGCATGATATCCATCGTCACCGGCATGACACCATGATCTCCATCATCTTGATCTCCATCAACGTGTCGCCATCAGGGTTGTCACGCCCTGCATGCTTCTACTACTATTGCTACCATTTAGCGATAAAGTAAAGCATTACATAGCGCTTA
The DNA here is from genome assembly GCA_022496015.1 of Hordeum marinum. NCBI lineage: Eukaryota > Viridiplantae > Streptophyta > Magnoliopsida > Poales > Poaceae > Hordeum > Hordeum marinum. The sequence continues at coordinate 60,883,102 of CM039677.1, forward strand.
ATGATTGACACGCAGGTCATACAATAATTAAAGACAACCCTATGGCTCCTGCTGGTTGCTGTATTCATCGACATGCAAGTCGTGATAATCTATACATCACATGATCATCTCATACATCACATATATCACATCATGTAATTGGCCATATTATATCACAACATACCCTGCAAAAACAAGTTAGACGTCCTCTAATTGTTGTTGCATGTTTTACGTGGCTGCTATGGGTATCTAGCAAGAACAATTCTCACCTATGCAAAACCACAACGGTGATACACTAGATGCTTTTCAACCTTCTCAAGGACCGCCTTTGTCGAATCCGATCCAACTAAAGTGAGAGAAACTGTCACCCGCAAGCCATCTAGGCAACAAGTTGCGTCGAGGGAACCGGTCTCTCGTAAGTGTACGAGTAATGTTGATCTGGGCCGCTTCATCTCACAATCCCGCTGAACCAAAATACGACCAAGGGAGGAAGCAATCTAAGCATCAACGCCCACAAACCTTTTGTGTTCTACTCGAGATCTCATCGAACCATCAACCTAGCTCATGATGCCACTGTTGGGGAACGTCGCATGGGAAACAAAAAATTTCCTACGCACACGCAAACCTATCCATGGTGATGAGCATCTACGAGAGGGAGAGTGGATCTACGTACCCTTGTAGATCACTAAGAGGGAAGCGTTAAGAAACGCGGTTGGTGTAGTCGAACATCTTCGCGATCCAAATCGCCGAGCGTCCCGCGATCTCATCACGATCCGTCCCGCGATCCAATCACGATCCATCCCGTGAACTCATCACGATCCGTCCCGCGATCTCATCACGATCCGTCTCACGATCTTGATCACGATCTGTCCCACGAACTCATCGCGATCCGCTCCGCGATCTCATCACGAACCGTCTCGCGATCTCGATCACGGTCCTTCTGATCTAGCGCCGAACGGACGACACCTCCGCGTTCAGCACACGTGCAGCTTGATGACGGTCTCCACCATCTTGATCCATCTAGAGGAGGTGGAGAGGGGAGAGAGTTAACCGGCAGCGTGACGGTGCTCCGGTGATGGTGGTGGAGGAATTGCGGCAGGGCTTCGTCTAAGCGCTGCAGAAAACCGATCTAGAGGAGAAACTATGCACCGGTGGAACGGGTAGCACGTGGCCGGAAATTCTATGTGTAAACAGCCCCAATCCACCAGTATATATAGGAGGAGAGGAGGAGGAGGGGGCTGGCGCACCAAGTCCCCTTAGGGGACTTGACCGGCCAAGGAGGAGCAATCCTACTCCTACTCCAATCCTAGTTGGAGTAGGATTGCTTCCTATTGGCTGATTTTCCCCTTTTCCCTTTAGGACTTCCTCTCCCTGCGCCATGGGCCTTTGTGTCTGTTTCCCCAGCCCATTAAGGGCTGGTTATTATTCTCCCACAGCGCATGGACCTCTTGGGGTCGAAATACCCCTCCCGGAGGTCCCCCGGTACACTACCGGCACTCCCGGTACACTACCGATGAGCCCGAAACTTTTCCGGAAACCAAACTGGGACTTCCTATATATGAATATTTACCTCCGGACCATTCCGGAGCTCCTCGTGATGTCCGAGATCTCATCCGGGACTTCGAACAACCTTCGGTCACCACCATACATAACTCTACACTACCGAAACGTCACCGAACCTTAAGTGTGCAGACCCTGCGGGTTCGAGAACTATGTAGACATGACCGAGACACCTCTAAGGTCAATAACCAATGGCGGGACCTGGACGTCCACATTGGTTCCTACATATTCTACGAAAATCTTTATCGGTCGAACCTCTATGTCAAGGATTCAGTTAATCCCGTATAACGTTCCCTTTGTTCTTCGGTATGTTACTTGCCCGAGATTCGATCGTCGGTATCTCCATACCTAGTTCAACGTCGTTACCGGCAAGTCTCTTTTCTCGTTCTGTAATACAAGATCCCGCAACTAACAATTAGTCACATTGCTTGCAAGGCTCATTGTGATGTTGTATTACCGAGTGGGCCCTGAGATACCTCTCCGTCACACGGAGTAACAAATCCCAGTCTTGATCCATGCCAACTCAACAGACACCATCGGAGATACTTGTAGAGCACCTTTATAGTCACCCAGTTACATTGCGACGTTTGATACACACAAGGCACTCCTTCGATATCCGTGAGTTGCATGATCTCATGGTCATAGGAACACATACTTGACATGTGGAAAACAGCAGCAGTAAACTGACACGATCATATGCTACGTTTGTAGTTTGGGTCTTGTCCATCACATCATTCTCCTAATGATGTGATCCCGTTATCAAATGACATCTCATGTGCATGGCTAGGAAACCTTAACCATCTTTTGATCAACGAGCTAGTCTATTAGAGGCATACTAGGGACATGGTGTTGTCTATGTATCCACACACGTATCTGAGTTTCTGATCAATACAATTATAACATGGATAATAAACGATTGTCACGAACAAGGAAACATAATAATAACTAATTTATTATTGCCTCTAGGGTATATTTCCAACACCACCTCCATTATATCAAAATGTACATCGTCGGGCAGGTAATAACAAGGATTGGTACCGAACACCATTACCGGCAGATTTGGGACGATATCGCTAGACACCTTCAGCGGGGGGCATGATTGGTTCGCCTGTTCGCCGAGCTGGGGACTTTTTTTCCCTTTTGTAATTTGTTCTTGTCTCCTTTTGTCAGTTCTAGTGGTTCCAGACCGGCGCGCTTCTAGCGCTGTCTTTTTAATAGTGCGGACATAGTTGTCATCCGGCGGAGGCGGTGGTGGTCGCTTCAGGGCATCCAAAGTGCGCTTCACTTTCATCGGATCTATCTTCTCCTCCGGAGGTGGATTTTTCTTTGCAAAAAACTCCTTCACTTGGCCTTTAGAGATCTTCGTGTTTTCCTCGTCGCTCTTCTCGTAAGGTAACTTCTCAAGAGGCTTGAGAGATGATGAACCGTATTGGTATCGCCTCCCGCCACTGGTTGTACTGCTAGACGCCGGAGCAGCCGGAGCGGCGGTGGCTGTCTTCCATTGTTGATTACGAGGCGGAGTAGGAGTGTTACGAGGAGGCGGAGCAGCCGGAGCGGCGGCGGCTCTCTTTCGCCCGTGCTGAGGAGGCGGAGGAGGAGGCGGGCTGCTCGGACGCGCCGGCGCAGGCGGAGAAGGAGGCGGAGTGCCACGACGCGCTGGAGCAGGCGGAGTGCCCTGATCACTTGCCGGAGGAGGAGGCAGAGTGCCCTGACTCGCTGGAGGAGGAGGAGGAGGCGGAGGCGTCCAGTTTGGAAGCTTGATGAGCTCCTTCCGCCATAGACATGTAGTCTTCAGAGCACATTCCAGCAGAATCTCCCCTTCACCGGTAGGGTGGTCAAGCTCGAGGTCCTCAAATCCCTCCTCTATCTCATCGACCATCACAATAGCATAGCCTTGTGGAATCAGAAGGCAGTGAAAAGTTGCGCCGGGTTTGGAAGGTGCAACAGAGCCGACAACCGCCTTGACTTTCGGTGATGCCATTGTGTCATAAGGTTGCAAGGTTGAGCCTCCTTGATAGCATCCATGGGGTAGCTGGGAGCCGTGAAGTCAGGCTGGTCAAGCTCGGTGGAAGCCACGCTGCTTCTCCGCTGAGATGGCGGGGTAGCTTCTTGGATAGCTTCGTCCCGCTGAGATTGCTGGTTCTCAACTGCTTGTTTCTCTAGCGCTAGTACTCTTTCATTCAGCTTCTGCATATCGCTTTGCTCCTGTTTCCGCTTCCTCTCCCGGAATTTGTAACCTTCTGCGTCGGGAAACCCAACCTTCCACAGAACGGAGCCTGCCGTGCCTCGTGTTCGTCCTGGGTGCTCAGGATTCCCGAGGGCCTGTGTGAGCTCGTCATTCTCTCTGTCGGGAACGAACGTCCCTTCCTGCGCTGCGGCGATATACTGTCGAAGATTCTTGACTGGTATTGGCAGTTGCTCGTTCGTCCAAACGCACTTCCCTATTTCAGGGTCCAAGGTTCCCCCAGCCCCGAAGAACCAAGTCCTTGCACGGTCTGGCCAGTACAATGTCTCTGGTTGGACCCCTTTAGCAAGCAGGTCCTTCTCAACCTTGTCCCACAACGACCGGGCTTTGATGTAGCCACCTGACCCCGTGCGATGGTGAAGCTTCTTCTTTGCAGCATTTATCTTGTTTGTCGCTGACATCTTCCTACTCTTCTCCGATGTCTTATGGGCCACAAATGCGGGTCAGTGATCTCTTATCTTCTCAAATCGGCCGGTGAATGTTGGAGTCTTCCCTTTGTCGACAAACGTTGATTTCAACTCATTCTTCCACCTCCTGAATAGATCTGCCATCTTCTTAAGAGCATGAGCCTTGACCAATGGCTCTATAACTGGCTTATCCGGATCCTCCTCTGCCGGTAGGGTGAAATTTGCCTTCAGCGCGGTCCAAAGATCATCTTTCTGTCTATCGTTGACAAAAGACACTTCAGGGTCTCCGCTATTCGGCTTATTCCATTGGTGGATGGTGATCAGGATCATGTCCCAAACAAGAACCCCGCACTGAGCAGAAAATGCTTCCTTGGTCCGGCTGGGTTCAATCGATTGGCCATCTCTATTGATGCTGGTGATCGTGAACCTTTCATCCTGGCGCAACCTTTTCTTCGGGCCTCGTCTCGGTACCGAAGTTTGGCTCGACCGGATCCGGAGGGCTAGAAAAGAAGAAAGAAAAGAGTTAATATGTGTACATACCAAAACAGTTAATGCATTAATTAGCTAGTCAGCACAGGCTTAATTAATATATATACCTCGCCGGACTTTGCAACTGCTCCTTCCTCCGTGCGCTCACCGGAGCCATCATAATCATGTTCTTCCACCTCCATTGTCCGATCATCGGAGCCTTCTTCACCCTCTTCTTCCAGACAATCGGTGTCGTTCAGAAACGATAAGACATCACCTCCTTCCCGGATGATGTCCCCCAACAACGCTTCTTCTTGTAAGTTTCTTTGGGAAGATTCGGATCGTCCATAGTTTCTGCAAATATTACAACATGACAATTAATATATTAGTGGCAAACATAACCTAGCTAGCTCGACGCTTCTACGGTTTGGGGATGGATACACAAGGCAACCTCTCGACCCCTCGGCGATCCACGACCCTCTACCCTAGTTCCCGACCCTTGACCCCCTCATGTCACGTTTGTCTAGTGGCTCGACGACAACAGTCTTTTAACTTGGTACAAAAAATTCTAACTTTTGCATATTCTTTGCATATGAACATAATACATACATTTTCTTTTTTTCTTAAATGTAACTTTTGCATATATGAACATACGTACACAATTTTTTTCTAAAAATGCACATATATATGAACATATACATCAATTGACAAAAAACTTTCTATGAACACAAAACTTTCTATGAACAAAAAACTTTCTATGAACAAAAAAAGCATACATCAATTGACAAAAAAAATTCTATGAGCAAAAAAAAATCATACATCAATGTGGAGAGGCGGGGAAGAAGAGGGGGGAATGGGGGCAGGGGATCACAGCGAGGCAGAGGGCGGCGATGGCGAGGTCGGGGCAGAGGGCGGCGACGGCGAGGTCGAGGCAGAGGGCGGACGGCGAGGTCGGGGCAGAGGGCAGTGACAGCGTGGCGGTCGGGCAGCCTGACGACGTCGGTGTCATCTCCGGCGTCGTCGGGGGCTAATGGCTAGATGAGGACTGAAAATTCCTAAGTGCCAGTTATATACCCAGAGCATTGGTCCCGGTTCGAAGCACCAACCGGGACCAATGCCCCCTTTCGTTCCGGTTGGTGCCACCAATCGGGACCAAAGGTCTTTTTCAGCAGCCCAAACGGCGGGAAACAGAGAGCTTTGGTTCCGGTTGGTGCCACCAACCGGAACTAAAGGGGGCATTGGTCCCGGTTGGTGCTACGAACCGGTACCAATGCCACCCTTTCGTTCCGGTTGGTGCTACCAACCGGAACCAAAGGCCTTGCGTCGTGGTGTGGTGGGATGTTTAGTCCCACCTCGCTAGTCGAGGGAGCGCGAGAGCGGTTTATAAGCGCTGTTGCGCCAACCCTCTCGAACTCCTCTCAACTACAGGCTTCCAGGCCTATTGTGTCACTCTTTGCCCGTGGGCCTACTGGGCCTTCTGCGGGCCTGAATCCTGGCCCATTGTTGGGTTTCTAGTCATATTCAGGCCGTGATGGCCCTGTAGGTGGCATTTTTTTGCTTTATTTTATTTTGTTTCCACTTTTTTGCTTTTAATGTTTTGAACAGAAAATACTTTTTTTCTATTTTTTGTTTATTTTTTGTTTTCTTTTTTCTTTATTTAATTTATTTTGTTTCCACTTTTTTGCTTTTAATCTTTTGAATAGAAAATACTATGATAAGTTTAGTTGCATAAATTTTATATAATTTTAGTTTTAATAATACTATAGGGAAACACGCGAAGATACTAAAATTTCTGTGCATTCAATATGCACCATTTTTGTGCATTCAATATGCACCATTCAAAGTCACATACTAAAATTTCAAACCGTCCTAACTTTATTTGCTATTTTTCATGCATTTAATGATTTATTTTGAGCTAAATGACCTTGAAATTGGAAAGCAGTACAAATGAACTCAGAAAAGGTTGAAACTTGGCATGGTATCATCATTTGACCAACATAGCATGTGTTAAAAAGTTGAGAGGATTATGGCAAAAACTGGATGCACTTCGTGTACAAAATGGACAATCTCTTTCGAAGTATCAGGGTTTCGGACAAAAACTCATCTGTTACAAAGGTTTTTGAACTTATTTGAACTCCAGACTTTTTGTGTGTTCAAAATGAACCATTCAAAGCCACATCATCAATTTTAAACCCTTTCTGACTTCATCTGTCTTCACTTTTTCTTCGCTTGTGTCCTTTGCTTATTGCGCCGTAACCATGGATATTCTTCATCGCTGAACAGGGTGCTTGGATCAGCCTTGACTTTGAAGGGAGGAATTTCATGAAACTTTTCATAATCTTCAGACATGTCTGTCTTGCCCTCCAATCCCACGATGTCTCTTTTTCCTGAAAGAACTATGTGGCGCTTTGGCTCATCGTATGATGCATTCGCTTCCTTATCTTTTCTTTTTCTCGGTTTGGTAGACATGCCCTTCACATAGAAAACCTGCGCCACATCATTGGCTAGGACGAATGGTTCGTCTGTGTACCCAAGATTGTTCAGATCCACTGTTGTCATTCTGTACTGTGGGTCTACCTGTACCCCGCCTCCTGACAGATTGACCCATTTGCACTTAAACAAAGGGACCTTAAAATCATGTCCATAGTCAAGTTCCCTTATGTCCACTATGTAACCATAATATGTGTCCTTTCCCCTCTTGGTTGCTGCATCAAAGTGGACACCGCTGTTTTGGTTGGTGCTCTTTTGATCTTGGGCGATCGTGTAAAATGTATTCCCATTTATCTCGTATCCTTTGTAAGTCAATACAGTATAAGATGGTCCCCTGGACAACGAATATAGCTCATCAGAAACAATGTTGTCAGCTCTGAGACGTGTTTCCAACCAACTGCCGAAAGTCCTGATGTGTTCACGTGTAATCCAGTTGTCACACTGCTCCAGGTGTTTGGAGCGCAGACTGTTCTTGTGTTCATCGACATACGGGGTCACCAAGGTAGAGTTCTGTAGAACTGTGTAGTGTGCTTGAGACCAAGAATGCCCATCCCTACATATTATTGAGTCCCCTCCAAGCGTGCCTTTTCCAGTCAGTCTCCCCTCATACCGCGATTGAGGGAGACCAATCTTCTTAAGGCCAGGTATGAAGTCAACACAGAACCCAATGACATCTTCTGTTTGATGGCCCATGGAGATGTTCCTTCTGGCCTAGCGCGGTTACGGACATATTTCTTTAGGACTCCCATGAACCTCTCAAAGGGGAACATGTTGTGTAGAAATACGGGGCCCAGAATGACAATCTCGTCGACTAGATGAACTAGGACGTGCGTCATGATATTGAAGAAGGATGGTGGGAACACCATCTCGAAACTGACAAGACATTGCGCCACATCACTCCTTAGCCTTGGTAGGATTTCTGGATCGATCACCTTCTGAGCGATTGCATTGAGGAATGCACATAGCTTCACAATGGCTAATCGAACGTTTTCTGGTAGAAGCCCCCTCAATGCAACCGGAAGCAGTTGCGTCATAATCACGTGGCAGTCATGAGACTTTAGGTTCTAAAACTTTTTCTCGGCCATATTTATTATTCCCTTTATATTCGACGAGAAGCCAGATGGGACCTTCATACTGAGTAGGCATTCAAAGAAGATTTCCTTATCTTCTTTGGTAAGAGCGTAGCTGGCAGGACCTTCATACTGCTTTGGAGGCATGTCGTCTTTTTCGTGCAAACGTTTCAGGTCCTCCCATGCCTCCGGTGTATCTTTTGTCTTCCCATACATGCCCAAGAAGCCTAGCAGGTTCACGCAAAGGTTCTTCGTCACGTGCATCATGTTGATTGAAGAGCGGACCTCTAGGTGTTTCCAGTAGGGTAGGTCCCAAAATATAGATTTCTTCTTCCACATGGGTGCGCGTCCCTCAGCGTCATTCGGAACAGATAGTCTGCCGGGACCCTTTCCAAATATTACGTGTAAATCATTGACCATAGCAAGTATGTGATCACCGGTACACATGGCGGGCTTCTTCCTGTGATCTGCCTCGCCTTTGAAATGCTTGCCTTTCTTTCGACATTGATGGTTGGTCGGAAGAAATCGACGATGCCCCAGGTACACATTCTTCCTGCAATTGTCCAGGTATATACTTTCGGTGTCAGCTAAACAGTGCATGCATGCGTGGTATCCCTTGTTTGTCTGTCTTGAAAGGTTACTGAGAGCAGGCCAATCATTGATGGTCACAAACAGCAACTCATGCAGGTCAAATTCCTCCTGTCTGTGCTCATCCCACACACGTACAACGTTTCCATTCCACAGCTGTAAAAGTTCTTCAACTAATGGCCTTAGGTACACATCAATGTTGTTTCCGGGTTGCTTAGGGCCTTGGATGAGAACTGGCATCATAATGAACTTCCGCTTCATGCACATCCACGGAGGAAGGTTATACATACATAGAGTCACGGGCTAGGTGCTGTGATTGCTCCTCTACTCTCCGAAAGGATTAATGCCATCCGCGCTTAAACCAAACCATACGTTCCTTGGGTCAGCTCCAACCTCAGCCCGGCCATACTTTCTCAGGATTTTTCTCCATTGTGACCCGTCAGCGGGGTGTCTCAAATTCCCGTCTTTCTTACGGTCTTCATTGTGCCATCGCAACAACTTGGCATGCTCTTTGTTTCTGGATAGACGTTTCAACCGTGGTATTATAGGAGCATACCACATCACCTTGGCAGGAACCCTCTTCCCGGGGGGCTCGTCGTCAACATCACAAGGGTCATCTCGTCTGATCTTATACCGCAATGCACAGCATACCGGGCATGCGTTCAATTCCTCATACGCACCGCGGTAGAGGATGCAGTCATTAGGGCATGCATGTATCTTCTCCACCTCCAATCCTAGAGGGCATATGACCTTCTTTGCTGCGTACGTACTGTCAGGCAATTCATTATCCTTTGGAAGCCTCTTCTTAAATATTTTCAATACCTTCCCAAATCCCTTGTCAGGTATACCATACTCTGCCTTCCATTGCAACAATTCCAGTGCGGCACCGAGCTTTGTGTTGCCCTCTTCGCAATTGGGGTACAACCGTTTTCTGTGATCCTCTAACATGCGATCGAACTTCAGCTTCTCCTTTTCACTTTCGCACTGTCTCCTTGCATCAACAATGACCCGGCGGAGATCATCATCGGGCACATCATCGTCTAGTTCCTCTTGATCTTCAGCTTCCCCCGTTGCTGCATCACCATATTCAGGGGGCACATAGTTGTCATCGTACTCTTCTTCTTCGATGTCTTCCATCATAACCCCTATTTCTCCATGCTTGGTCCAAACATTATAGTGTGGTATGAAACCCTTATAAAGCAGATGGGTGTGAAGGATTTTCCGGTCAGAGTAAGACTTCGTATTCCCACATAGAGGGCATGGACAACACATAAAACCATTCTGCTTGTTTGCCTCAGCCACTTCGAGAAAATTATGCACGCCCTTAATGTACTCGGAGGTGCGTCTATCACCGTACATCCATTGCCGGTTCATCAGCGTGCATTATATATAATTAAGTGTGTCAAAAACCATTACAGAACATCATGAATAGATAAGTGACCAAATTAATATAAATTTTTTTCTTTTAGAAAGAAGATAAGAACAAGAGGCTCACCACGGTGGTGTCGGCGACGAGATCGGCGCGGGCGATCCACGGCGGTGAAGACGGGGACGGGACGTGACGGACCGCTAAACCTAGACAAATCTTGAGGAAAATGAAACTTGGAGGTCGAGTTTGGAGAGGAGAAAGCTTAAGTAGTGTGGCTCGGGCATTTCATCGAACACCTCATGTGCATAGGAGGTGAGCTAGAGCACCACAAAGTCCTCCCCTCACACTCCAGGAAAAAACAGAGCAGTGGAGTGCTCTGCTCAGAGGGGAGGGGTATATATAGCCACATCATTGGTCCCCGTTCGTGGCTGGAACCGGGACTAAAGGCCACACTTTAGTCCCGGTTCCATCCACGAACCGGGACCAATGGATGTGGGCCAGGAGCGAGGCCCATTGGTCCCGGTTCGTGTCTGGAACCGGGACAAAAGGGTCCATACAAACCGGGACCAATGCCCCACGAGGCCCGGTCGGCCCCCTGGGCGCACGAACCGGGACGTATGGCCCCATGGGTCCCGGTTCGTGACTGAACCAGGACTAATGGGCTGGCTAGGCCTGAACCAAAGCCCAGTTTTCTACTAGTGCTACTAGCTACATATATACAATATAAGATCTTTTACAATCCTTAACATCTAATGTCAACTTCCATATGGTATTCTCCGGCTTTTTTTATGACGTGGTCAAGAAAGAATCCCGCTAATTCTTCTTGAATTGCTCGTATGCGATCATGTGGTAGGAGTTCATCCGCATCTGCCATATCTAATTTGAAGAAGGGGGTCAATACATATATATGGTAATAAAATAAAATTGTGAATATTAATTCTTACGCACTTGAAATTGTTTTTCAGAGTAGCCCCGCTTAGGGGTCGTCGCGTTGTAGATGAACTCGCAAATGTAGTATCCACATAAATTATTCCCGGTTTCCTGTCACAAGCACTTTACGAGAAATAGAGTTCAATCAAACTGATAATCAAGTATGATAAATGGTATTAATGAAACTAGAATCAATGGGACATCCACGGAACTAGCTAGTAGTACTTACTTTCGGGTGTGTAAATCGCAGCTCCCCTGGCAGTGCCGGAACAATTGCTGTGAACTCTTTCCAAACCCTGCCAGACAAAGAAAATAATTACATGATATCAGGAAATGAACAAAGTTGCCGATATGATGCGATAATGATCGATTGAACTTACTTCTGGAGAATTTCACTCATGTCCGCATATTCCTGGGGATCTTTTCGTTTCGAGTCTAAGACGGTTACTACTCCCCGCTCAAGATGAATCTCTAACATAATAAAGTGGAAACTACGCACGCATGCATAACTCATCAATTACATTACTATAAACCTTGAGTACTAAGGGAAACCGAATATGCACAAGACAGTAACACTCACTTGAAGTTGTAAGGAAAGAGTATTGTCCTTTTGTTTTGATTTTTAAGCAACGATTGTAGCAAGTTGTCCTTGGTTTGTGTGGGACACTTTTGGAAATTATACTCATGTATGACATTTGGGTTAATGAACCCAATGTCATAGATTTGTGATTTTCTGTATTCAACGGTCTTCAATCTGCATAATATAGTAGTGAGGATCATTATATATACATGCAATGAAAGAGCTGAGGTATATACATAGAGAGACTTAATTACAGAAGTAGTACTTACAGCCAGTAGCAAGTCACGATTGTTTTGTCGAGGGCCTTTTGATTGTATAACTAGAATATCTTCTCAAATTCAATATTCAACAGTTACATTCCAATGAGTTCATGCTCCTCTTTAACTGACAATACCAAAGAATCCGTCCCAAACTCGCGGCAGATTTTCATGTACCATTCATGGAATTTTCGCATCATCATTGTTAGAGGAGGATGATCAGGTTTGACAAGAGGACGCCCGTACCGGTAACAGAATTCGTCCACCTCCAACGGCTTAAATTGTACATCATCACTCAGGTAATCACCAGGTTTGGTACCAGGCACCATCCCCAGATGATTAGCGACGATATCGCTAGACACCTTCAACGGGGGGCACGATTGGTTCGCCTGTTCGCCGAGCTGGGGAATTTTTTCCCACTTCTTCATTTTGCTAACCTTGCACCACTAGAAGTACTTCCCGACCGGCACGCAGCTTGATATGTCTTTTTAATGCAACGATCAAAGTTGGAATCTGGTGGAGGAAGTGGTGGTCGCTTCAGGGCATCGATAGTGCGCATCGCTTTCACCGGATCTATCTTCTCCTACGGAGGTGGAGTTTTCTTTAAAAAATGGGACCTCAATTCGGCCTGAGATATCTCCTCGTTTTTAGACTCGGTCCTCTCATATGGTAACTTTTCCAGAGGCTTGAGAGATGGACCGTATCTGTATCCCCTACTGCCTATGCTTGTACTGCTAGCCGCCGGAGCGGCGGCGGCTCCCTTCTGTCATTGCTTACTAGGCGCCAGAGGAGCCGGAGTGGCGGCATCTATCTTCCACCGTTGCCGACGAGGCTGAGGAGGAGGCGTACTGCTCCGACATGCCGGAGTAAGCGAAGGAGGAGGCGGAGTGCCCTCATGCGTCGGAGGAGCCAGAGAAGGAGGCGGTGTGCCCTGATCACTCACCGGAGGAGGAGGAGGAGGAGGAGCCGGAGTGCCCTGATACACCTGAGGAGAAGGAGGAGGCGGAGGCGTCCAGTTTGGAAGCTTGATGTACTCCTTCTGCCATAGAGATGTACTCCTCAGGGCACGTACCATCTTATTCTCTTCTTCACTTGTAAAGTGGTCAAGCTCGAGCTCCTCAAATTCCTTCATTATTTCATCCACCATCACAACAGCATAGACATATGAAATCGGACGGCAGTGAAAAGTTCCGTTGGGTTGAGGAGGTGCAACAGAGCCGACAGCCACCTTGAAAGTGAGGTTCCGGCATTTCGTCATAAGCTTGCAATGTTGAGCCTCCATGATAGTATCCACGGGGTAGCTAGGAGATGTGAAGTCAGGCTGAACGGGCTCCGTGGAAGCGATGCTGCTTCTCTGTTGAGATGGCGGGGTAGCTTCATGCCGCTGAGATGGTTGGCCGGCAGCTCGCTGGCTCTCAGCTTCCTCTAGCTTTTGTAGTCTTGCATTGAGCTTCTGAATTTCGCTCAGCTTCGCTTTCCTCTTTCTCTCCCGGCTTCTGTAACCGCCTGTGTCAGGAAACCCAACCTTCCACGGAACAGAGCCTGGTGTGCCTCGTGTTCGTCCAGGGTGCTCATCATTCCCTAGGGCCTCAGTCAGCTCGTCCTTCTCTTTGTCGGGAATGAACGTCCCTTCCTGCGCTGCGGTGATATACTTCTGAAGCTTGTTCATGGGTAATGCAAGTTGCTCGTCCGTCCAGCGACACTTCCCTGTTTTAGGGTCCAAAGTTCCCCCAACCCCAAAGAACCAAGTCCTTGAACGGTCTGGCCAGTTATATGTCTGTGGTATGATATTTTTAGCAATCAGGTCATTCTCAGATTTTTCCCACAACGGCCAGGCTTTGAGGTAGCCACCTGACCCCGTGTGATAGTGATACTGTTGGAAATATGCCCTAGAGGCAATAAATAAAGTGTTTATTATTGTATTTCCTTGTTCATGATACTCGTTTATTATCCATGCTATAATTGTATTAATTGGAAACATGGATACATGTGTGGATACATACACAAACACAATGTCCCTAGTATGCCTCTAGTGAACTAGCTCGTTGATTGGATGATGGTTAAGGTTTCCTAGACATAGACATGAGATGTCATTTGATAACGGGATCACATCATTAGGAGAATGATGTGATGGACAAGACCGAAACTACAAACGTAGCTTATGATCGTGTCAGTTTATTGCTACTGTTTTCTGCATGTCAAGTATATGTTCCTATGACCATGAGATCATGCAACTCACAGATATCGGAGGAGTACCTTGTGTGTATCAAACGTCGCAACATAACTGGGTGACTATAAAGGTGCTCTACAGGTGTCTCCGAGGGTGTCTGTTGAGTTGGCATGGGTCAAGATTGGGATTTGTTACTCCGTGTGACGGAGAGGTATCTCAGGGCCCACTCGGTAATACAACATCACAATAAGCCTTGCAAGCAATGTGACTAAGTGTTGGTCATGGGATCTTGTATTACGGAACGAGTAAAGAGACTTGCTAGTAACGAGGTTGAACTAGGTATCACCGACGATCGAATCTCGGGCAAGTAACATACCGAAGAACAAAGGGAACATCATATGGGATTAACTGAATCCTTGACATAGAGGTTCGACCGATAAAGATCTTCGTAGAATACGTAGGAACAAATGTGGACATCCAGGTCCCGCCATTGGTTATTGACCATAGAGGTGTCTCGGTCATGTCTACATAGTTCTCGAACCCGCAGGGTCTGCACACTTAAGGTTTGGTGACATTTCGGTAGTATAGAGTTGTGTATGGTGGTGAACAAAGTTTGTTTGGAGTCCCGGATGAGATCCTGGACGTCAAGAGGAGCTCCGGAATGGTCTGGAGGTAAAGATTCATATATAGGAAGTCCTGTTTTGGTCGCCGGAAAAGTTCCGGGCTTATCGGTAGTGTACCGGGAGTGCCGGTAGTGTACCGGGAGACCTCCGGGAGGGGTATTTCGACCCAAGAGGCTTCATGGGCTGTGGAAGAGTGAATATCAGCCCTTAGTGGGCTGGTGGAAACTCCCACACAAGGCTCATGTAGCTGGAGAAGAAAACCCAAAAGGAAAAAGGTGGAAAAAGGCAAAAAGGAAAAAAAAGGATGAATCCTAATCCTACTAGGAGTGGAGGAGGTGGACTCCTCCTCTCCTAGTTCGGCCGAAGCCTAGGAGGCTTGGAGGCCAAGCTGCCTCCTCTCCTCCTCTCCTCCTATATATACTAGTGGTATTGAGGGTTTTTGCACTAGATTTTCAGCCACGTGCTACCCGTTCCTCCAGCGCATAGTTTCTCCTCTAGATCGGTTTTCTGCAGTGCTTAGGCGAAGCCGTGCCGGAATTGCTCCACCACCTTTGTCAGAGCGTCGTCAGGATGCTGGAGAACTCTTCTTCCTCTCCACTCCTTCTTGCTGGATCAAGACGGTGGAGATCGTCATCAAGCTGTACGTGTGCTGAACGCGGAGGTGCCGTCCGTTCGGTGCTAGATCGGAAGGATCGTGATCAAGTTCGTGAGACGGGTCGTGATCAAGTTCGTGGGACGGATTGTGATCGGATCACGGGACGGATCGTGATTGGATCGCGGGACACACGGCGATTTGGATCGCGAAGATGTTCGACTACACCAACCGCTGTTCTTAAAGCTTCCCGCTTAGCAATCTGCAAGGGTATGTAGATCCACTCTCCCTCTCGTAGATGCTCATGTGCGTGTGCGTAGGAAATTTTTTATTTCCCATGCAACGTTCCCCGTCAGTGGTATCAGAGCTAGGTCTATGTGTAGATGAGATCTCGAGTAGAACACAAAAGGTTTGTGGGCGTTTATCCTTAGATTGCTTCCTCCCTTGGTCGGATTTTGGTTCAGCGGTATTGTGAGATGAAGCGGCCCGGACCAACATTACTCGTACGCTTACGAGAGACCGGTTCCCTTGACGCAACTTGTTGTTTAGATGGCTTGCGGGTGGCAGTTTCTCTCACTTTAGTTGGATCGGATTTGACAAAGGCGGTCCTTGAGAAGGTTGAAAAGCAAATTATGTATCACCGTTGTGGTTTATGCGTAGGTGAGAATCGTTCTTGCTAGAGACCCGTAGCAGCCATGTAAAACATGCAACAACAATTAGAGGATGTCTAACTTGTTTTTGCGGGGTATGTTGTGATGTGATATGGCCAATTACATGATGTGATATATGTGATGTATGAGATGATCATGTGATGTATAGAATTTCATGACTTGCATGTCAATGAGTACGGCAACCGGCAAGAGCCATAGGGTTGTCTGTAATTATTGTATGACCTGCGTGTCAATCATTAAGCGCTATGTAATGCTTTAGTTTATCACTAAATGGTAGCAATAGTAGTAGAAGCATGCAAGGCGTGACAACCTCAATGGCGACACGTTGATGGAGATCATGGTGTCGTGCCGGTGACGATGAAGATCATGCTGGTGCTTTCAAGATGGAGATCTAAAGCACAAGTTCATCGCCATATCATGTCACTTATGAATTGCATGTGATGTTAATCCTTTTATGCACCTTGTTATGCTTAGTACGACGCTAGCATTATAAGGTGATCCCTCACTTAAATTTCAAGATAAAATTGTGTTCTCCCCGAGTGTGCACCGTTGAGGAAGTTCGTCATGTTGAGACACCACGTGATGATCGGGTGTGATAAGACTCTACGTTCACGTACAACGGGTGCAAGCCAGTGTTGCACGCGCAGAACACTCGGGTTAAACTTGAAGAGCCTAGCATGTACATACATGGCCTCGGAACACAAGATACCGAAAGGTCGAACATGAGTCATATAGTAGATATGATCAACATAATGATGTTCACCATTGAAGCCACCTCAACTCACGTGATGATCGGACTTGACTTGGTGGATTTGGATCATGTGACACTCAGATGACCTGAGGGATGTCAATTTGAGTGGGAGCTTTAGTAATTTGATTAACTAAAGTCATTGTCTTGAACAATAGTCTAAGTGAACTTTGCATATTTATGTTGTAAATCAATGGCTCGCGCAGTGGCACCGCTGAATTTTAGTGCGTTCCGAGAGAAAGCTAAACTGAAAGATGATGGAAGTAACTTTGTGGACTAGGCCCATAATCTGAGGATTATCCTCATGGCTTCCCATAAATCATATGTCCTTGATGCACCGCTTGGTGACCAACCAGAAGACATGACCTCCGAAGACGTTAAGAACGCTTGGGAGGCACGTATTGGAGATTACTCAATAGTTCAGTGCGCAATATTGTATGGCTTAGAACCGAGACTTCAAAGACGTTTTGGACGTCATGGAGTATATGAGATGTTCCAGGAGTTGAAGTTTATCTTTCAGAAGAACACCTGGATCGAGAGGTATGAAACCTCCGATAAGTTCTATGCTTGCAAGATGGAGGAGAACGGGTCTATCCGTGAACATATACTCAGAATGTCTGGGTATTCAACTCGTCTAGCGGAGTTGGGAATTGCCCTTCCGCCAGAGGCGATCACTGACAGAGTTCTTCAATCACTGCCACCTAGTTACAAGAGCTTTGTGATGAACTATAACATGCACGGGATGAACCAGTCAGTCGCCGAGCTATTGTCGATGCTAAGAGTTGCTGAGTCTGAAATCCAGATAGAACATCAAGTTTTGATGGTCAATAAAACCACTAGTTTCAAGGATAATGGCAAGGGCAAGGGCAAGAAGGGTAAAACCAAGAAGGATGGCAAAGCAGTTGCTACTCCTGCAAAGAAGCCCAAGCGTGGACCCAAGCCAGAAACTGAGTGCTTTCATTGCAAAGGAACTGGTCACTGAAAGCGGAACTGCCCCAAGTACCTGTCTAACAAGAAGGCAGCCAACGAGAAACAAGGTATATATGATATACATGTTATTCATGTGTACCTTACTAGCTCTTGTAGTAGTGCCTGGGTATTTATACCGGTTCGGTTGCTCACATTTGCAACTCAAAGCAGGAGCTATGGAATAAACGAAGGCTGGCAAAGGACGAAGTGACGATGCGCGTGGGAAATGGTTCCAAGGTTGATGTGATCGCCGTCGGCACGCTCTCTCTTCGATTACCATCGGGATTAGTGATGAACCTGAATAATTGTTATTTAGTGCCTGCGTTAAGCATGAACATTATATCTGGATCTTGTTTATTGCGAGACGGTTACTCATTTAAATCAGAGAATAAAGGTTGTTCTATTTATATGAGTAATATCTTTTATAGTCATGCACCCAATGTTAGGGGTTTATTCATATTGAATCTTGATAGTGATGACACACATGTTCATAACATTGATGCCAAAAGATGTAGAATTGATAATGATAGTACCACTTTCTTGTGGCACTGCCGTTTAGGTCATATTGGTGTAAAACGCATGAGGAAGCTCCATACTGATGGACTTTTGGAGTCACTTGATTTTGAATCACTTGACACATGTGAACCATGCCTCATGGGTAAGATGACTAAAACGCCGTTCTCTGGAACAATGGAACGGGCGAGTGACTTATTGGAAATCATACACACTGATGTGTGCGGTCCAATGAATGTTACAGCGCATGGTGGATATCGTTATTTTCTCACCTTCACTGATGACTGAAGTAGATATGGGTATATTTACTTAATGAAACACAAGTATGAAACGTTTCAAAAGTTCAAGCAATTTCAGAGTGAAGTTGAGAATCATCGTAACAACAAGATTAAGTTCCTGCGATCTGATCGAGGAGGTGAATATCTGAGTTATGAGTTTGGCAGTCACTTAAGACAGTGTGGAATTGTTTCACAGTTGACACCGCCCGGAACACCACAGCGTAATGGTGTGTCCGAACGTCGTAATTGAACCTTATTAGATATGGTGCGTTCTATGATGTCTCTTGCTGATTTGCCACTATTGTTTTGGGGTTATGCATTAGAGACAGCTGCATTCACTTTAAATAGGGCACCATCAAAATCTGTAGAGACGACGCCATATGAACTATGGTTTGGCAAGAAGCCAAAGTTGTCGTTTCTTAAAGTTTGGGGATGTGATGCTTATGTCAAAAAGCCTCAGCCTGAAAAGCTGGAACCCAAAGCAGAGAAATGCGTCTTCATAGGATACCCGAAAGAGATAGTCGGGTATACCTTCTATCTCAGATCCGAAGGCAAAGTGTTTGTCGCTAAAAACAGAACATTTCTTGAGAAAGAGTTTCTCTTGAAAGAATTGAGTGGGAGGAAAATAGAGCTTGATGAGGTTATTGAACCTTTACTTCAACCAAAAAGTAGCGCAGCGCAGAAAGATGTTTCTATGGAACCTACGACGGTAGAAGAGGAAGTTAATGATGATGATCATGAAGCTTCGGATCAAGAAGCTATTGAACCTCGTAGGTCGACAAGGCCGCGTACTACCCCTGAGTGGTACGGCAACCCTGTCTTGGAGGTCATGTTGTTGGACAACAATGAACCTACGAGCTGTGGAGGAGCAGTGATGGGCCCGGACTCTGAGAAATGGTTAGAGGCCTTGAAATCTGAGATGGGATCCATGTATGAAAACAAATTATGGACTTTGGAAGTATTACCTGAAGGGCGAAAGTCCATTCAGAACAAATGGATCTTTAAAAAGAAAACAGACGCGGACAGTAATGTCACCGTCTATAAAGCTCGACTTGTGGCAAAGGGTTTTTCACAAGTTCAAGGAGTTGACTACGATGAGACTTTCTCACCTGTAGCGATGCTTAAGTCTGTCAGAATCATGTTAGCAATAGCTGCCTATTTCGACTATGAAATCTGGCAGATGGATGTAAAAACAGCATTCTCAACGGGTTCCTTGAGGAAGAGTTGTATATGATGCAACCCAAAGGTTTTGTCGATCCAGAGAATGCTGACAAAGTTTGCAAACTCTAGCGATCCATTTATGGACTGGTGCAACCATCTCGGAGTTGGAATAAGCGCTTTGATGAGGTGATCAAAGCATTTGAGTTTATACAAGTTTACGGAGAAGCTTGTATTTACAAGAAAGTGAGTGGGAGCTCTATAGTGTTTCTAGTATTATATGTCGATGACATATTGCTGATTGGAAACAATAGAAATGCTGGAAAGCGGGAAGGAATATTTGAACAAGAGTTTTTCAATGAAGGACCTAGGAGAAGCTGCTTTCATATTAGGCATTAAGATCTATAGAGATAAATCGAGACGCTTAATAGCACTTTCAGAGAGCACATACCTTGATAAAGTTTTGAAGAAGTTCAAAATGGAACAATCCAAGAAGGGGTTCTTGCCTGTATTACAAGGTGTGAAGTTGAGTAAGACTCAATGCCCAGTAACTGCAGAAGATAGAGAAAAGATGAGTGTCATCCCCTATGCTTCAGCCATAGGCTCTATCATGTATGCAATGCTGTGCCCAAGACCTGATGTCAGCCTTGCCATAAGTATGGCCGGAAGGTTTCAAAGTGATCCTGGAATGGAGCACTGGCAAGCGGTCAAGAATATCCTTAAGTACCTGAAAAGGACTAAGGAAATGTTTCTCGTTTATGGAGGTGATGAAGAGGTCGTCGTAAAAGGTTACGTCGATGCAAGCTTTGACACTGATCCGGACGACTCTAAGTCGCAAACCGAATACATATCTATTCTTAACGGGGGAGCGGTAAGCTGGTGCAGTTCCAAGCAAATCGTGGTAGCTGATTCTATGTGCGAAGCAGAATACATCGCAGCCTCGGAGGCGGCGAAGGAAGGTGTCTGGATGAAGCAGTACATGATAGATCTTGGAGTAGTGCCCAGTGCACTGAATCCAATGAACCTGTTGTTTGACAACACTAGTGCCATTGCTCTGGCCAAGGAACCAAGGTTTCACAAGAGGACCAGACACATAAAGCGACGCTTCAACTCCAACCGCGATTACATCTTGGAGAAAGACATAAATATTTGCAAAGTGCACACGGATCTGAATGTTGCAGACCCGTTGACTAAACCTCTTCGAAGGGCTAAACATGATCAACACCAGAACTGCATGGGTGTTTGATTCATTACAATGTAAATCACATAGTGATGTGAACTAGATTATTGACTCTAGTGCAAGTGGGAGACTGTTGGAAATATGCCCTAGAGGCAATAAATAAAGTGTTTATTATTGTATTTCCTTGTTCATGATGATCGTTTATTATCCATGCTATAATTGTATTAATTGGAAATATGGATACATGGACCACCAAAGGCCTTTGTGGCACTAGTGGTACACAGAAGTCATGGGTGATCATTGATTAATTCCATGATCAGTACTGTTTTACCTACTCCAGCCCCCCCAAATAGTCCTATTTTCCTCCACGTCGATAAGGAGCTAAAAGATCGACGACCTTAATACCTGTTTCAAAGATGGATAATTTCGTATCTAACTCGATAAAGGCAGGCGCAGATCTATGAATAGGGAACGTTGCACAACTATCTACAGGACCCAAATTGTCAACAGGCTCCCCAAGAACGTTGAAACTTTGTGGATACATAGACAAACACAATGTCCCTAGTATGCCTCTAGTGAACTAGCTCGTTGATTGGATGATGGTTAAGGTTTCCTAGCCATGGACATGAGATGTCATTTGATAACGGGATCACATCATTAGGAGAATGATGTGATGGACAAGACCCAAACTACAAACGTAGCTTATGATCGTGTCAGTTTATTGCTACTGTTTTCTGCATGTCAAGTATATGTTCCTATGACCATGAGATCATGCAACTCACAGATATCGGAGGAGTACCTTGTGTGTATCAAACATCGCAACGTAACTGGGTGACTATAAAGGTGCTCTACAGGTGTCTCCGAGGGTGTCTGTTGAGTTGGCATGGCTCAAGACTGGTATTTTTTACTCCGTGTGACGGAGAGGTATCTCAGGGCCCACTCGGTAATACAACATCACAATAAGCCTTGCAAGCAATGTGATTAAGTTTTGGTCACGGGATCTTGTATTACGGAATGAGTAAAGGGACTTGCGAGTAACGAGGTTGAACTAGGTATGGAGATATCGACGATCGAATCTCGGGCAAGTAACACACCGAAGAACAAAGGGAACATCATACGGGATTAACTGAATCCTTGACATAGAGGTTCGACCGATAAAGATCTTCGTAGAATATGTAGGAACCAATGTGGACATCCAGGTCCCGCGATTGGTTATTGACCATAGAGGTGTCTCGGTCATGTCTACATAGTTCTCGAACCCGCAGGGTCTGCACACTTAAGGTTTGGTGACGTTTCGGTAGTATAGAGTTGTGTATGGTGGTGACCGAAGTTTGTTCGGAGTCCCGGATGAGATCCTGGACGTCACGAGGAGCTCCGGAATGTTACGAAGGTAAAGATTCGTATATATGAAGTCCTGTTTTGGTCGCCGGAAAAGTTCCGGGCTTATCGGTAGCGTACCGGGAGACCTCCGGGAGGGTATTTCGACCCAAGAGGCTTCATGGGCTGGGGGAGAGTGAATATCAGCCCTTAGTGGGCTGGTGGAAACTCCCACACAAGGCCTATGTAGCTGGAGAGGAAAACCCAAAAGGAAAAAGGTGGAAAAAGGCAAAAAGGAAAAAAAAAGGATGAATCCTAATCCTACTAGGAGTGGAGGAGGTGAACTCCTCCTCTCCTAGTTCGGACGAAGCCTAGGCGGCTTGGAGGCCAAGCTGCCTCCTCTCCTCCTCTCCTCCTATATATACTGGTGGTATTGAGGGTTTTTGCACTAGATTTTCAGCCACGTGCTACCCGTTCCTCCAGCGCTTAGTTTCTCCTCTAGATCAGTTTTCTGCAGTGCTTAGGCGAAGCCCTGCCGGAATTGCTCCACCACCATTGCCGGAGCGCCGTCAGGCGGCCGGAGAACTCTTCTTACTCTCCACTCTTTCTTGCTGGATCAAGACGGTGGAGATCGTCATCAAGCTGTACGTGTGCTAAACGCGGAGGTGCCGTCCGTTTGGTGCTAGATCGGAAGTATCGTGATCAAGTTCGTGAGACGGATCGTGATCAAGTTCGTGGGACGGATCGTCATCGGATCGCGAGATGGATAGTGATTGGATCGTGGGACGGATCGTGATTGGATCGCGGGACGCACGGTGATTTGGATCGCGAAGACGTTCGACTACACCAACCGCGTTTCTTAACGCTTCCCGCTTAGTGATCTACAAGGGTATGTAGATCCACTCTCCCTCTCGTAGATGCTCATCACCATGGATAGATCTTCGTGTGCGTAGGAAAAGTTTTGTTTCCCATGCAACGTTCCCCATCAGATACTGCTTCTTTGCAGCATTGACCTTGTTTGTCTCTGACATTTTCTTACTGTTGTCCGATGTCTTGTAGTCCACAAATGCGGGTCAGTATTCTCTTATCTTCTCAAATCGGCCGGTGAATTCTGGAGTCTTCCCTTTATCAACAAACTTTGATTTCAACTCATTCTTCCACCTCCTGAATAGATCTGCCATCTTCTTAAGAGCACACGCCTTGACCAGTGGCTCTACAACTGGCTTATTCGGATCCTCCTCTAGCGGTAGGGTGAAATTTACCTTTAGCACGGTCCAAAGTTCATCTTTCTATCTATCGGTGACATAATCACCTTCAGGGGCGCCGTCCTTAGGCTTATTCCATTGCTTGATGCTGATCGGGATGTTGTCCCTAAAAATAGCTCCTCACTGAGCAGAAAGTGCGTTCTTGGTCCGCTTGGGTTCAATCGGACGGCCATCTTTCGCGAGTGTTGTGATTGTGAACTTTTCATCCTTGCGCAACCTCTTCTTCGGGCCTCGTCTCGTTACCGAAGTTTGGCTCGATCCGGAGGGCTATAAAAGAAGAAAGAAGAGTTAATTAATATATGTACATACCAAAATAATTAATGCATCAATTAGCTAGTCACCAGAGCCAAGACTTAATTAATATATATACCTCGTCGGACTTTGCAACAGCTCCCTGCTCCGATCGGTCACCGGAGCCGTCATCATGGTCTCCTTCTTCCTCCGGCATTCGGTCACCGGAGCCATCATGATCATGTCCTTCCTCCTCCATTGTTCGATCACCGGAGTCGTCATAATCCTCTCCTTCCAGACCATCGGTGTCGTTGAGAACTGACAAGATATCACATCCCCCGTGGATAATGTCCCCCAACAACTGTTCTTGTTTTTCGTCTCTTGGATCCATAGTTTCTGCAAATATTACAACATGGCAATTAATATACAAACATGAATATCCAACGTACGGACCGCCTCTCTCATGAATGTCCGATGACGTCCCAGATAGGATAATTAATTAGCTTTTTGGTACGAAGTTTAGCAAGAGCCTTCCGAATATCGCTAGTTGGTCGGGTAGGGACGGGGTAGATCGACAATGACGCTCTTTCTTCTAGGGTTTGGGTGGCCTCCATAGTTGGTCGGGTGAGCGGACCGCCACTCTCTCATGCATGTCCGACGTCCCCTCTCATGTTGAAGTTACCGGGGAAGGGGTAGATCGACAACGACGCTCTTTATTCTAGGGTTTGGATGGCCTCGATAGTTTTTCGGGCGAGCGGGCCGCCTCTCTCACTAATGCATGCCCGATGTCCCCCCTCTTGTCAAAGTTATCGGGGAGGGGGTAGATCGACAATGACGCTCTTTCTTCTAGGGTTTGGGTGGCCTCGATAGTTGGTCGGGTGAGCGGACCGCCTCTCTCTCATGCATGTCCAACGTCCGCTCTCATGTCGAAGTTATCGAGGAGGGGGTATATCAACAACGACATACATTCCGGATCTGTTGGAAAGCTCTCAGGGAGCCAAGGCCAACGTGATGATAGGGGGCCGGGGTGCTCCCGTGGCCTTGTTGATAAATAGTGCCGATGCCAACAGTTTCATTTAACGAAAAAACTACCTTCAAAAAAAAGAGTTGCTTCGCCGCGGGTGCTCGGTGCGACGTGGAGTCGGTGGAAAAACTTTATGAAAATGCGGTTGTGGTTTTCTTTCCCTTCTTCATTTTTTACTTTGTTTTTTCTTATATGTTTGTTTTGTTTTCACTCTACATTTTCGTACATATGAAAAACAACGAAGACTTTTGACATGAACATATACACACATATACATGAACATATATACATATACATGAAAAAAACATATACATGAACATATATATACATGAAAAAAACATATACAACATATACATAAAAAAATACAAGGGGCGACGGCGGCGGGTCATAGCGGGGGCGGCCGGCGAGGGCGACGGCGGGGACGGCGAGGGCGACGGCGACAGTGGGGGCGGGCTGGGGCAGGGGCGACGGAAGGCGACAACGTGGGTGGCGGACGGCAACAGCGTGGGCGGCATACAGCGTCGACATGGGCTCGGGGGGCAGGGCAGGGGCACGGGCGACAACGACGGTGTCGGGGCAGCCTGGCGGCGTCAAGGAGGTCGGCGTCGTCGGGGGGAACTACGAGATGAGAACTGAAAATTCCTAAGTTCTACTTATATACCAAGAGCATTGGTCCTGGTTGGTGGCACCAACCGGGACCAATGCCCGCCTTTAGTCCTGGTTGGTGCCACCAACCAGGACTAAAGGTCTCTTTTCGGCAGCCCAAAGGGCGGGAAGCAAAGACCTTTGGTCCCGATTGGTGGCACCAACCGGGACTAAAGGTGGGTATTGGTCCCGGTTGTAGCCACAGACCGGGACTAAATGGTTGTTCCTGGCTGTGGTGGGAGTTTAGTCCCACCTCGCCAAGCGAGGGGCGCTCGCATCGGTTTATAAGTCCACCCCTTCCTACCTTATTGATTTCCTCTCAAATTGAAAATAGATGCCCTTATGTGGGAAAATTTGAACTGAAATCAAACTGAATTTCAGTCTGATTTCCGGTCGAATTTTACTTACATAAGCGCATCTATGTTCATTTTTGTTATTTTTTTATGTTATTTAAAGGGATTTCATTTTTTAAGTTATTTGAACTCCATACTTTTCGTGTGTTCAAAATGCACCATTCAAAGCCACATCATCAATTTGCAACCCTTTCTAACTTCATTTGGTATTTTTCATGCACTTGCTGGTTTTTTGAGCTAAATAACCCTGAAATAGAAAAGCACTTCAAATGAACTCTGAAAAGGTTGAAAGTTGTCATGGTATCATCATTTCACCCACATAGCATGTGCTAAAAATTTGAGATGGATACTGGCAAAACTGGATGCTCTTCGTGTAAAAAATGGACAATCTCTTTTGAAGTATCACGGTTTCGGACGAAAACTCATCTGTTACAAAGGGATTTCATTTTTTTGAACTTATTTGAACTCCATATTTTTTGTGTGTTCAAAATGCACCATTGAAAGCCACATCATCAATTTTCAACCCTTTTTGACTTCATTTGGTATTTTTCATGCACTTACTGGTTTTTTGAGCTAAATAACCCTGAAATTGAAAAGCACTTCAAATGAACTCTGAAAAGGTTGAAATTTGGCATGGTATCATCATTTCACCCACATAGAATGTACTAAAAAGTTGAGATGGTTGCGGCAAAAACTGGATGCACTTCGTGTACAAAATGGACAATCTCTTTCGAAGTATCACGGTTTCGAACGAAAACTCATGTGTTACAAAGGGATTTCATTTTTTGGACTTATTTGAACTCCATACTTTTTGTATGTTCAAAATGCACCATTCAAAGCCACATCATCAATTTTCAACCCTTTCTGACTTCATTTGGTATTTTTCATGCACATACTGATTTTTTTGAGCTAAATGACCCTGAAATTGAAAAGCACTTCAAATGAACTCTAGAAAGTTTGAAATTTGGCATGGTATCATTATTTCACCCACATAGCATGTCATAAAAAGTTGAGAGGGTTACGGCAAAAACTGGGTGCACTTCGTGTACAAAACGGAAAATCTCTTTCGAAGTATTAGGGTTTCGGACGAAAACTCATGTGTTACAGAAGACATTTCATTTCTTCGCATGTCACTGCAATGATATAGTTGTGGAGAGAAAGTCTTCACTTTTTCTTCGTTTGTGTCCTTTTCTTATTGCGCCGTAACCATGGATAATCTTCATCGTTTAACAGGGTGCTTGGGTCAGCCTTGACTTTGAAGGGAGGAATTTCATGAAACTTTTCATAATCTTTAGACATGTCTGTCTTGCCCTCCAATCCCACGATGTCTCTTTTTCCAGAAAGAACTATGTGGCACTTTGGCTCATCGTATGATGTATTCACTTCCTTATCTTTTATTTTTCTCGGTATGGTAGACATGTCCTTCACATAGAAAATCTGCGCCACATCATTGGCTAGGACGAGTGGTTCGTCTGTTTTCCCAAGATTTTTCAGATCCACTGTTTTCATTCCGTACTGTGGGTCTTCCTACACCCCGCCTCTTGACAGATTGACCCATTTTCACTGAAACAAAGGGACCTTGAAATCATGTCCATAGTCAAGTTCCCATATGTCCACTATGTATCCATAATACGTGTCCTTTCCCCTCTTGGTTGCTGCATCAAAGCGGACACTGCTATTTTGGTTGGTGCTCTTTTGATCTTGGGCGATCGTGTAAAATGTATTCCCATGTATCTCGTACCCTTTGTAAGTCAATACAGTCGAAGATGGTCCCCTGGCCAACGAGTGCAGCTCATCAGAAACAGTGTTGTCACCCATGAGACGTGTTTGCAACCAACTGCCGAAAGTCCTGATGTGTTCATCTGTAATCCAGTCTGTCACAACCCTAGCAAGTGTCTAGGCTAGCATTGTGTTTGCATCATCATCGTCATCATTGCATCAATATGAAATGGGGAGAAAGAAAGAAACCCTAAGCATTTTATGAATTAAAGGAATTACAAACAAATGAAATTTCAACAAATCCAAAATGCCCATAAAAAATGTTCCCTATGTCTGATAATTAAAGGCATGGATATACCAGGGACCATTTCAATTATTTGAAAATTGGAAATATTTTAAATTAACGAATTATGTCTCTGAAAATGACAAATAAAAACATTATCATTATCACTGCTTTCAAAATAATCCGAAACTTTTGATACACGTTTGAAATATTCAAACTTGAAGTTATAAAAAGTTTTAGAATTATTGAAGGGGTATTTGGACTTGCAGGAAATAAACAAATGTCAGAAGAAATCAGAAAGCAAAAATAAAAGAAAAAAAGGAACAGAGCTTACCTGGCAAGTGGGAGGCCTAGCCCAGCCCACAAGGGTGGAAGGGTCATCTTCCACCTCGCGCCAATAGGCGTCGAGGTGGCGACCGAGCCGTCGCCGGCCTCCACCTCCTGCTTCCACGCAGCAGGCTGCGTCCCTGCCTCCCTCGCGCCTGGAAGACGCGCGAACCCTCTCCCTCGAGCTCATTCTCCCCCTCCCTCTCTCCTCTGCTCTCTCTCCCGATCCCCTGCCGAAGGCCGCCGTCGCCGGACGTCGATTCGTTGTCGTCGCTGTCTCCCCGAGCCCACTGACCAGCTCCCTGGATCCGCAGTGAGCCCCTCTTCCTCCCCCGTGAGTTTTCCCTCTCTCTGGCGTCCCCTAGCTAGCTGCGTCGCCGGACCCGAGAACCTTCCGCCGCCGTCGATGGTCGCCGCCGTGCATAGAGCCCTCCAAGCTGACGTGCGCATGCATGGTTGAACTCCTGGAGTTCCCAGGAGCCCGTAGAGACCATCGTAGCATCGCCCCATGCCCTGTGTCACGTTTGCGTCCGAGCCCGAGCTCCGGCCGCCGCCACGAGCCCGTTTCCGGCGAGCTCCGGCGACCCCATGACCTCCCATGGCCCCAGATGGATGCGGTCGTGCATAGGCTGCACGCCGGTGGTCTCAGCGCGCCAAATAACCACATGTAGGAGAAACCCGATGACCGCCGCCGTCCCTGATGGTCACCGGCGTCGAACCGTCGGCCAACTCCGGCGAGTTTGACCTCAGGTGGGCCCTGGCTTGACTCTGTGAGTCAATGACAGGTGGGGCCCCGGCCCTGATTAGTTTAGGATAATTTGTAATTAGTTTAATTATTAATTAGGTTAATGTGTCACTGACAGGTGGGCCCAGTTAGTTAACTAAAACAGAATTAGTTTTAATTAGTTAGTTAAGTTAACCAGTCACTGACATGTGGACCCCACATGTCAGGTTTGACTCTGGGCCGGGTCAGCTGACCGGCTGATGTCATCATGACATCATGCTGATGTCATAATTCAATTTCTTATTTAAAAATAATTCTAGAAAAATTTCTAAAACTTTGAAAAATCATATAAATTAATCTGTAAGTCAGATGAAAATAATTTATATATGAAAATTTATCAGAAAAATCCAATGAATCCAATGGTGCTATTCTCACGCATGTTAGAGCAACCTAAATAGGTGAATGTGGACATTTTAGCATTAGGTCAATATATAGAATTTGAAATGAGAACAACTTTGAACCTATATTCAAATGCATTTCAAATTGGCATGATCACTAGTTACATTAGCTCATCCATGCATACTATCATGCCATGATCATGCATCATATTGTTGCATCTGCTTGTATTGAATGTTTCATCTGCGTTGCGGTTGGCCCTAATCCGAAGGATACTACTCCGTACCCCGACGAAGGAGAGAACTCTTCCGCAACCCAGCAAGGCAAGCAACCCCATTGATCATTCCGATAACATCCCATTCTCTCGCTCCTGCTCTCATTTATTGCATTAGGACAAACGATCACATGTCAGTCATTCACGGTAGATGATCCTATTCTTATGCATGACCTGATCTTGTCACAGTAAATAGCTAAACCTTGCAACCTAGCTTTCCTGGTAGATGCTTGTGCCATGATGTGCTTAGCTTACTTTGCCTGCTATGCTTAAAGTTGTGTCAGGTCTGTATCATCTGGGTGATGAACTGAGTGAAACAGTGTTGTCCGATGTGATGAGCATATAATGAACACGATTTGGTAAAGGTAGCGATGAGAGGCTATGTAGGAGTACATAGTGGGTTGTCTCATTGGGACTGTTCTTAGGAATTGGGTTCCGTGTTTGTGATCCAAGACGAGATACTACCACATGCTGGGCCCTGAAATATGACCCCACTCGACTTATCAGTCGCTTAGTCTTTGGTCCAGGTATTGCAAGTAGTTTCTGGTGTTTATAGCATGCTGGAGGCCGTGCGTAGCGCTGACCCTCGGGGTGGGTTACGACGCGGTAGGCAGTGGCACGGTGTACCAAGGGTCACCCGAGTGGTGGGCTTGGGAACCCTGCGCACATCGTTTGGGACCGTAGTGGAAACTTCGGCCGGACTTCCATGCGGGTCAGTCTCAAATAGGCGGTAGCCTGGACTAGAGGTCTTATGTGATTGACGGTCGTGGCCGACTCCCTCGCTGGGCATCCGCTTGAAGGTTGCCAAGGTGCATGGTTTATGGCACACAGCGATAAGTGGCGAGAGCGTGTGTGAAGAAGTACACCCCTGCAGGGTTATGAAACTATTCGAATAGCCGCGTCCTCGGATATGGACTACTTGGAGAACTTATGCTGTTCATAGATAACCAAATGGATACCTCTAAAAATCTCAAGACAAGTGTGAGTACCGTGGATGGCACTCTTTCGGAAGGGGAAGGTGAGTCCATGGTGGTGTATTGTGATGGAGTTAGTGGACTCATGTGCGATAAATAGAATTGTAACAAAGAGTTTAAAACTGAGTAGTGTAGGTTAGCCATGAGTCAAAGCTGGCTTTTTGCAAAAACTCCACCACCCCTTGTTGATACATGAGCATAAATAGACTAGGTCTGTTTTAAAGACTTGCTGAGTACGATTGTACTCATCCTTGCTTAATTTATGTTGCAGAAGAGAACCAGGACCCATCAGGTGGGTTCTATCTAGACATTGACGATGCCGAATAGCTGGTGTCCCAGCTACGATCTTGCCCGTGTGGTGGGCTGTAGATAGTCAGGCCGTGTGCCTCTTTTTATATTTGGCCGTCTGTACTCAGACAACTTAAGTTTCCGCTGGTTTGTATGACTATGTTTGTATGACTTGAGTGTCGGGTCATGTGACCCCTATCTGTAAGAACATATTATGCAAGGCTCGTCTGAGCCTCTTAAATAAAAATCATGTTGTTGTATGGTTATGTTGTGATGCCATAGTTGTATCTATGCATATTGGGCATGTCGTGCGTACGTGTGACGTGCAACGGTATGTATGGGATCCGACACCTAGTCGTGTGCCTTTAGTAGTACTCTTTACGGGAAACTGCCTCTTTGTGCTTCCACCGAGCCATGATAGCTTGCTACTGCTCCGGACACATTGATTGACCGGCATGTATCCTTCTTTGCTGCTGTGTCTGTCCCTTCGGGGAAATGTCTCGTAGTGTAATGGAGTCCCCGTAGCCTGCTACGACTCGTCTACGTGGAGTGATGACATCCGTGTCTCGCGACGTAATGGAGTCCTTGTAGCTTGCTATGACTCGTCTACACACGCTTGAGACCGACACCTGCATTGCTGGGTTATGTATGCCTGTTTCCGTACGGATGTGCCACTTGGGTTCTATGACTAGTCATGTCGGCCCGGGTTCTTTGTTGTGTGATTGCCAGCGACATGTTCACATACGTGAGCCAAAAGACGCAAACGGTCCCGGCCAAGGTAAGGTGGCAGCCGTGGAGTACTGTGCGTGAGGCCGCAAAGTGATGTGGCTTGTTACAGAATGGAATCATATAACTTAGGATCGGGGTCCCGACACAGTCGTCACACTTCTCCGAGTGTTTGGAGCGCAGAATATTCTTGTGTTCATCGACATACGGGGTCACCAAGGTGGAATTCTGTAGAACTGTGTAGTGTGCTTGAGACCAAGAATGCCCGTCCATACATATTATTGCGTCATAATGACGTGGCAGTCGTGAGACTTTAGGTTCTGGAACTTTTTCTCTGCCATATTTATTATTCCCTTTATATTCGACGAGAAGCCAGACGGGACCTTCATACTGAGTAGGCATTCAAACAAGATTTCCTTCTCTTCTTTGGTAAGAGCATAGCTGGCAGGACCTTCATTCTGCTTTGGATGCATCCGTCTTTTTCATGCACACGTTGCTATTCCTCCTGTGCCTCCGGTGTATCTTTTGTCTTCCCATACACTCCCAAGAAGCCTAGCAGGTTCACGCAAAGATTCTTCGTCACGTGCATCACGTCGATTGCAGAGCCGACCTCTAGGTCTTTCCAATAGGGTAGGTCCCAAAATATAGATTTCTTCTTCCACATGGGTGCGCGTTTGTTAGCGTCATTCGGAACAGATAGTCCGCCAGGACCCTTTCCAAATATTACTTATAAATCATTGATCATATCAAGTATGTGATCACCAGTACGAAGGGCGGGCTTCTTCCGGTGATCTGCCTCACCTTTGAAATGCTTTCCTTTCTTTCGACATTGATGGTTGGTCGGAAGAAATCGACGATGCCCCAGGTACACATTCTTCCTGCATTTGTCTAAATATATAATGTCGGTGTCATCTAAACAGTGTGGGTGCATGCATGGTATCCCTTGTTTGTCTGTCCTGAAAGGTTACTGAGAGCAGGCCAATCATTGATGGTTACAAACAGCAACGCATGTAGGTCAAATTCCTCCTGTTCGTTCTCATCCCACACACGTACACCTCTTCGATTCCATAGCTATAAAAGTTCATCAACTAATGGCCTTAGGTACACATCAATGTCATTTCCGGGTTGCTTACGACCTTGGATGAGTACTGGCATCATAATGAACTTCCGCTTCATGCACAACCAAGGAGGAAGGTTATACATACATAGAGTCACAGGCCATGTGCTATGCTGGCTGCTCTGCTCCCCAAAAGTATTAATGCCATCTGCACTTAAACCAAACCATATGTTCCTCGGGTTACCTGTAAAGTCGCTCCACTCTCGATCGTTCTCCACTGTGACCCGTCAGCGGGTGCTCTCAACTTCCCGTCTTTCTTACGGT
The DNA here is from genome assembly GCA_022496015.1 of Hordeum marinum. Classification (NCBI taxonomy): domain Eukaryota; kingdom Viridiplantae; phylum Streptophyta; class Magnoliopsida; order Poales; family Poaceae; genus Hordeum; species Hordeum marinum. The sequence goes on from CM039677.1 coordinate 60,915,874, forward strand.
CTTTTTTGTCTTTCTTGTGGTTCCTCTTGATCTTCAGCTTCCCCCATTGCAGCATCACCGTATTCAGGGGGCGGGTAGTTTTCGTCATCCTCTTCTTCTTCATTGTCTTCCATCATAACCCCTCTTTCTCCGTGCTTGGTCCAAACATTATAGTGTGGCATAAAACCCTTCTGAAGCAGGTGGAAGTGAAGGGTTTTAGAGTTGGAGAAAGACTTCGTATTCTCACAGATAGTACATGGAAAAGGCATAAAACCATTCTGCTTGTTTGCCTCAGCCGCTTCGAGAAAATTATGCAGGCCCTTAATATACTCGGAGGTGCGTCGGTCACCGTACATCCATTGCCGGTTCATCTACGTGTGTTATATAATAAAGTGTACTAAAAACCATTACAACATATCATGAATAGAGAAGTGAATAATAATAAAAGTAAGAAAATCATACGAGTAAGTATATTTTCTTTTAGCAAGAAGATAAGATCAAGAGGATCACCACGCGCGGGCGATCGACGGCGGTTTCAGGATGGGGACGGGACAGGACGGACCGCCAAACCTAGACAAATCTTGACGAAAATGGAGTTTGGAGAAGGAGCTTCGAGAGGAGAAAGCTTAAGTTTGGCTTAGGTATTTCATCAAACACCTCATGTGCATAGGAGGTGAGCTAGAGCACCACAAAGCTCTCCCCTCGCCGGCCAAAAAAATAGAGCAGTGTGGAGTGCTCTGCTCACTTGCAAGGGGGTATATATAGGCATCTCATTGGTCCAGATTCGTGGCTAGAATCGGGACTAAAGGACCCCCTTTGGTTCCGAATCGAGCCACGTACCGGGACCAATGGTTGTGGGCCAGGAGCAAGGCACGTTGGTCCCGGTTCGTGTCTGGAACCTGGACCAAAGGTTCCAGACGAACGGGGACCAATGCCCCACATGGCCTGCCCGCCCCCCTGGCCTCACGAACCGGGACCGTTGCCCCCATTGGTCCCGGTTCGTGACTGAACCGGGACGAATGGGCTGGCCCGGCCCGAACCAATGTTTTCTACTAGTGAGTGGGGTCTCACCTTGGGCGTGTGATGATGGACGAGCACAGGATGGTGGCTCTGTCTGGCGTCATGGTGGCGTCGACGATTGTTAGACCGGGCAGGGTCGATGCGTCAGAACATCTTTGAAGATGGATCGGTGGAAGACGGCGGAGGCAGCCTCGGTGAGTGCGCTGGACCTGTATGTGACCCAGTCCAGGTATGTGACCGGGATGGGGCATCCGGCACTAGATGTTAGGATTTGGTGCGATGTCTGTTTGGTATTAGGCTCGGACATTAGGTACCACTACATCAAAGGGATAGTAGTAGCAACATGTTGCCTAGAGGGTGGCTTCAGGCTTACTGATGTACTTCCTTATAAGGTCTTTTGTGAATAATCAATAAAGTGGCCGCATGCATAGTCGAGATGCAGAGGCCGGGGGTACATCCTTCTTTTCTAAAAAACAAACAAACATGCATGATAAGAAGTACAAACAAACTATCAAGAATAAGATGTATCGAACCTTGCTGGCTTCGTCAGTTTCGGGCACTGTAGCAAGAAAAAATTGATGGGGATTTAGAACTTCCTTCAAATCCCAAGGTTTCGCTTTATCAGACTTTTCTTTTGAAATTCCTTGCTTTTTATCTATCCTTCGAGATGTTGGATCACAGCCATTCTATCGTTATCATGACTAAGCTAGATGATGCTTAGATTGCTGTTGATAAGGTTTACATAGTGGCATTAAAGCATATGAAACTAGTCAAAGTCTATTTTTACTTCTAGATCAGCACGGATCACATTCTCAACATTTTCTAGAATCATGAATATTTTAAAATTAATGAACATTTGCAAAACATTTAAATTTTTTATGAAAATTAAACAAACATTTCTAGAACTAGAGATCATTTCTAGAATCAACAAACATTTTTTTGAAATTGGTGGGACAATTTTCAAAAGTCATGCAAACATTTTGATTTGCTGAACATTTTTTAAAATTCTAGGAATCAAGAAACTATTTTGTAAGCATGAACAATATTTGAATTTTTAGAATATTTTTAAATTCATGAAAAAATTGAATTGACAAAAAATTGTTTAATTTATTAATATTTTTAAATACATGAAACTATTGTGTAAGCACGAACTAGCTTGTGGGAATTGAGAAGAAGGATTGGTGATTGACTATAATGGGATAAGCTTTCTGCAGTAGTACAACAAATGGTCAATAGAAGCAGAAATCTTACACATTTATCTGTTGAAAAATCTTCTGTGTGGGGTGTTGAAGTTAGAAATACCAAAACTAGTAGAATGCATGTTGTTAACACTGAAATGCATGATTGCACTTGTTTGGAGTGGCAACACACTGGGAACCATGTGATCCCTCGAGCCCTCCCGAGCCGCTCTGCCCCTCTAGCCCTCTTGAGCCCCGTCGACGGCCACTCCGGCCCTGTCGTCCACCCTCCCCTGCTAGCACCGGCACACTCAGTCGACGCTCCTCCCCATGGCCACTCCCTCTCCCTCCTTGGGTCGCGGACGCCCCCGTGCGCTGCGTTGGCAAGACGCCAGCCCCTTGGACTCGCCGGGATCTTGTCGCCCTGCCTCCTTCGCCCATGTGTTGGTCTCGTCTCCACTATCCTCCGCGCAGGCCGTTCGCCCACCTTCGCCACCCTCCCCACAGGCTGTTAGTCCGTGCCCGCGCTCTGAGATCCATCGCGTTCTTCCGGTGGGGAGTCGCCGGCCGGCGACGGTTGGGTCATCATCCGCGACCGTGACCGCCGCCCGTGCCCCCACCCTTGCCGCCCGCACCATGACCCGACTATGCCTCGCCCGGACTCTATGTCCCCGCGGGCCGTCGAGTGCCCCCGCTGCCTTAGCCCCAGCCCAAACCACTGCTGGTCTGAGTGTCGTCGCGACGTCCGGTGTCGGCGTTGTCGCCACTACGGCCACATTGCTCGGCAGTACTCCACTCCACGCGCCCCTCGGCCCTCCAGCTCGCCTCTGCCCAAGCTGCTGCGCCTTTGCTCCCACGGGTCATCCGAGGCTAGTGTGGCCGTACCATGCGGACCCATGTCTTCCGGGGTCAGGTCTGCGTCGCCTTCGCCTGCGGCCTCGGCTTCTTCTTCCCTACCCGCCATGACGTGCCCTTCTCTGCCCGGCTCGACACTGTCCCTCCCTTCCCCTGCATGGTCAAGACCCTCCTCTGGTCCGGTGTCCCCCCTGTCTGCCCACCCCTCCATGCGGCCGGCGTCGGCCATCCGTTACCTCCCATGGAGTGCAGAGATGGAGGACGTTGAGGCTGCTTTGCAGTCAGCGCTGGTGGCCACTATCGCCGGTAACCGCGTTGGTGTATGCATTGAGGAGGTATCTAATGCCCTTGCAGCGTGATTTGACATCTGTCACAGCAAACTCTCCGTGCACCACCACTTCCCCGGTGACTTCCTTAATCGCTTCAGGTCCCTGGACGACCGCGCCCGCGTCACAGCGATGAGCCTCCGCTCACCGCGCTTCCGGCTCGTGTTCAATCCCTGGAGCCACCTTGTCGGTGGAGAGCCGGTGACCATGCGCTTCCTTGTGCACATCATGATCTGTGGAATTCCAGATCATGCTTCGTTCTGTTCCTCCATGGAATTTCTGCTTACTCCCTTCTATCTCATTGGAGACCTGGCGCCGGAGACACGCTCTGGCTGTGTCATATCCGCATTTCGCTTGACGGCCTGGACTGCCAATCCCGACGGCATCCCGCGCACCTCCGAGCTCCTTCTGCCCGCCCGTGATGGCGTCGACCATGCCACAAAGTGCATCTCCAGCTTTGCGCAACCTCTCATCCGTTTTCCCGTGTCCATCCACGTCAAGGAGACCGAGGACTACCGCCTACCCTGTCCGCCTCCTCCGCCGACTGCTGCCCCGGACTCCGGTGATGATCAGGGCCATGGCTCCCCCCATTCTGCCCCTGTGGCCGCATCGGCATGAGCATCCTCCCCGGAGCTCGGCACGCGGCGGCGCCCCGTGGCGATCTGGTTCGGGCGGTGGCCGTGGTACGCGTCGCCGGCAACTCCCATACCATGGCTGGGTGGGTGTGCTGGGCCCGCACCCGACCAGCACCCCCCATGCCAGAAGGGTCCCTGCTACCCTGCGGCTGACCTGGCCTGATCCTTCTCAGGATGACAACACGGCTGACGCTACTCCCACCACGCCAATTCAATCTAGGCTAGTTCAAACTCCATGGCGGGCCATCATGGCCGCCTCTCTCGCCCTGGCTTCCCCCGGCGTGATGTCGCCGTGTGTCCAATCTGCGGCTCCAGAACCTTTTGCCCCACCCGCTCCACTTGTCGTTTCTAATATGTTGGCACGCCGAGAGGTGGTGGCCCCCTCTGTCCCCCCGCCCTCACCTGTAAGGGAGACACGGGTCGCGATGGCCAGCTCGGATCCCCTGGAAAGCAACGGTTAGTTGTCGTCCGACCCTGATCCTGCTTTTGATCCTGTCCCCACGGTCGGGCTGCGATTGGTGGAGCTATCCTTGGATCCGTTGACGGGCCCACCCTCCATGCCGCCCATTCACACTGAGGATTTGCTCACTGCTACCCCGGAATTGGATCCCCCTCGCCCACTAGTGCCGGGCCCTGTGTCCCCCCCTCCCGTGGCCCAGCTCATGCCACGTCCCGCATCTCCATGTGTAGGATCGAAAGTAGTGTTAGAGGGGGGTGATTAGACTACTTGACCAAATAAAAATCTACTTTTTTCTAATTTTACTTCTTTGCAGATTTAGCTTTCATAGTATGTCAAGTACACCCTACACATGCATGTCTACAAGTATTGCAGCGGAAAGTAAAGACAAGCATAGGAAGATCAAACGCAATAGGTGATACGATGATTTTTCCCGTGGTTCCGATAGGTGGTGCTATCGTACATCCACGTTCATGGAGTTTTCAACCCACGGAGGGTAACGGTCGCGAGAGTCCACGGAGAGCTCTATCCATGGAGGGTTCCACGAAGAAGCAACCTTGACTATACCATGACGGCCTACATCCACGGAGGGCTAGCCTAACTCGGGGTAGATCTTCACAAAGTAGGCGATCTCCTTGACCTTACAAACTTCTTGGTTCACTCCACAACACGAAGTAGAAGGCTCCCAAGAGACACCTAACCAATCTAGGAGGCACCACCGTCCAAAACGTAATAGGCTTGATAATGTCGATGAACTCCTTGCTCTTGTGCTTCAAGATGATAGACTCCTCAACACACAGTCACTCTCTCATAGATTTGGCTTGGTGCAAGAGGTTGATTGGGTGGAAAGCAAGTTGGGGAGGCTAGAGATCAAGATTCATATGTTAGGAATGGAATGGCATGATCTCAACACATGAGTAGGTGGCTCTCTCTCAGAAAATCAGTAGGTATGAGTGGGTAACTGTTCTGAGTGCTTCTCTTGCGAGTGAGTGGTGGTGGAGGGGTATATATAGGAATCTCCAAAAATCTAACCGTTACACCTAATAGGTCAGACTCGATGACACCGATGTGTTAATCTCGATGGTACCGAGTTGCCTCAAAGGTAGAAACTTTTGAATCTTGATGAGACCGATACATAAATCTTGGTTGCACCGATAAGGTGACCAATGGTCAGATTGCCAATCTCGGTGACGCCGATTCACAAAACTCGGCGGGACCGATTTTGTAAACTTGCATAACAGGAAGTTGGCAACCCAAACTCGGTGGCATCGAAGTGGAATCGGTTGCACCGAATGGTGGCTAGGGTTTGGCTGAGTCTGTCTGAGGTTGGGAATCGGTGGCACCGAATGAAAAGTGTTGGTTGTACCGATTTTGAGTATTTGGCTTTGGACAGACTTTTGTGGAAGAGCTTGTGGGTGTATGCAATGACTATCACTTGTGCATGTATGAGCATTTTGTTTACCAACAAAACCTTACCCCCCTTTTAATAGTATTGGCTTTCCTATGGACTCAAAGTGATTTCTCACAAAAGGAAAAATGTAGAGTCCTTTGCTTGAAGCTTTGCCAATCTATCTCCTTGCATCTCGGGGTATTCCACCATCCTTTTGCCAAACCATCATTGAACTTTTCCTGAAAAATGCTTAGTGGAAACATTAGTTCAATGACATATATGTTGTTATTAATTACCAAAACCACCAAGGGAGCAAATGTGCTTTCAATCTCACCCTTTTTGGCAATTGATGACAACATATAGATCAAAGCTTAGACATATGATATAATCAATGAATATAATCGTCGCTTTGAGAAGTATGTGATAAGTAAGAGCTCCCCCTAAATTTCTGCATTATTTTAAATTTTCGTTTGAATGCAAATGCACAATCGATTAGGTACATGGGGCACTTCTTCCATGTCACATACAACTTGGTGGTGTGCGAGAGTAATAAGAGTTAATAACATAGCACAACACATGAAGCAAAGTGAATGATCATCACATAATCCATCAAAAGATACGAAATAGTAGCAACATACATTAAAGTGTATGATCAAACACACAACAAAGGTATCTCACATCCAAACCAAAAGACCAATTGTTTTGTAAAACAACAATAAAAAGAAGATGCTCTCTCACTCGAAGCCTAGATCTATATACAACTTCTCCCCCTTTGGCAACAATTTACCAAAAATCTCGAAGAGATATAGCTAATCGTTCCTGTGTGGCTGATCTCCTTTGGTAGTCGAATGTCAGAGTCGAGAGAACTGCGTCGGCGAAAACTTCTACTGAAGTCCTAGATGGAGTTGGTGTAGACACTGGAGGCACTGGAGCTGATGGAGATGTAGTCACTTTGGCTGGAGTAGAGGATGAAGGCCTCGTCTCTGGAGCTGGTACTGTAGGTGTCCTAGCCTTAGTTTTGAACTGGGCAGTCGTCTTGACAGGTGCACTATCCTCATCAGACTCAGACTCTGAAGAGGTGCGATGGATAGGGCCTTCATCTACCTCCTTAAGCTCATTGACTGTCTTAGTCAACCCATCGACCTTGTCGTTAAGAGTTTTCACTCTATCCTCACTAATGTTCGCAAGGCTCTCCTGAGTGTCCATGATGGTTTTGATGTCCTTCATGTCCATGGCAGTTGAGATCAAGAGATCCATTTGCTCGTTCCTGGATCTGGGGACCTGAGCACTACTAGCTCGAGCTGCCTCTATCTGTGCCTAAGCTGTAGCTGATGTGGGATGGTTTGGGTCCATCACCACAACGTTGTCCTCAAAATCTTGATGAAGTGGCAAGTGGGGTCAATCCAGAGCAAAGATGTACTTCTCAAGTATGGAGTTGATAAACATCTAAATATAAGGTGCATAGCAGCATGAGCGCTTCTGGTCAGCAGTAACCCTCTTCATTGTCTCTATAATCAAATCCATCACTCGAATCCTGGTGTGACTGTCAAGATGGCTAAGGATGTTGATGGAGTATCCACAAATCATCTTCTCATCGCTGGACTTAGGCATCAAGGTATGCTTCAGGATAGTGTTCATGGTACAGAGGCCTGCCTGAAGGAAGTAAATGGATCCTAACTTGTGAGATTGCAAGTTAGCAGCTGGAATAGCAATGTACATGTCCTTCATTGCATTGTGGCTCTCCTTGGATTCCGAGTAGACATCCAAGTCGCCATCCTCAACCTCTGGGACTCCTAAGATGGTAGCCCACTCATCAACTGTAGATTCATATCTTGCTCCTTCAATCATTCAGACAATCCTGCCATCTCCAAAAAATGAGCAATGGAATAGAACTACATGATCATCTCATCATTCCAGGCAGTGAACTCTATGCCAACAAACTTGTCTAGGCCAATGCAGTGGAAGTTGTCTTGCACACTCGGGAAATAGTCTTCATTGGCCTTGATATACTTCCAATCAACATATCTCATGTCACTAACTACATGACTCTTATCAAGCAAGATAGTCTCATAGAAGTATTGCTACTCCTTGGTGTAGAATCTGTAGTCCACACCAGTCTTTCTCCTCTAGGCATATGGATCAATAGCTCTCCATGCCCTCAAACCAGAATCCTTCCTCTTCTTCATATCCTCAACAACTGGATGGTTGGCATTGTGTTCCGGAAGGTGCGGTCTCAGCTTCATCAAAACTTACATAGCATCATCAACATCATCTGCAGCTCTAAAAGTGGATGTCTTGTTCTTCTTAGCAGCAGGAATATCTCTGGTGGTCCTCTTGGACTTCCCTGTAGCAACTTTCTTTGATGCAGCCTTGGTGCTTTTGGAGGGGCTAGGCTTAGGCATAGCATCTTCCATAAGCTTCTTTGCCTTCTTCTTGGGAGGGGCCTTAGCAGTAGGTTCCTCCTCTTCCTCCTCCTCAGCAGCAGCACTAGCTGGCGAGGATATGTACCTAGGGTAGGGTCCTAGGCCTGACCTACATACCATACCTAAGGACACTATATTGGAGGACTTGAAGATTACAAGAGAGATTCCGACTGGATTCACCATTGCGCTCAAGTCACTTGACAATAAATCCACTCGGAGGCTTCTCCCATCACTCGACAGTCTCCAATCACTCGGAAGGCCGCGCTACCAGTTGATGCTAGAAGACTAGAAGCCACCCCAGGGAGGCCAACAGGTAGGCATTCAGCCAGTCGTCATTAGTAGCATTTATTGTGTACATTACCAGTAACACACGTCTTTATTCCCACGATTGAACCCTTGGATGCCTGGCACTTATGAGAGGAAGTTTACTCTATATAAGCCACCCCTCCCCTCTGGCACAAGGGTTCGCACCTCCTGTAGCTCATACTATCCACACGACAAGAGCTCCCGAGCACTGAGACGTAGGGCTGTTACCTCCACGAGAGGGCCCTGAACTCATACATATGTGTGTACACCCTCGCCGTAGCTAGGACTCTGCCCTCTCCTTTCGTACCCCTGTCTTCTACTGTTAGACTCGTTCTCACAATAGTTGGCACCCATCATGGGGCAGGCATCTAAGCGACTTCTAACGAGGTTGCATTTTTCCCCTTCGTCATGTCTTCCGGCGGTGGTTTGTTCCTGGGTCACGAGATCCGTCTTGGAGCACTCACCTTCATCGCCGACGATTCAGCATGCCTTTTGGAGGCGCCTCTAGATGTCGAGGCGCTCCTGATCCGCCGAGTGGTGCACTTCCGTGCGAGCTCCTGCGGTGTTCTTCTACGGCAGGCATCGGCTCCGTATTCTATGGCCCTCCCCGCTGTTCGCCATCGCAAGCGATCTGGTCACTCATGGCTCCAGCGCTGGGTGAGGCATGCGGCGGCTCACCAAGTTTCGTCTCCGCAGATTGTGGCAATCGAGCCACCTAGTCACTTCATGGCGTGTTTGACTCGGAGTCAAATGAGTTCAACATTCCCTCCGAGTGCGAGAGCTGTGATTCCACAGCGGAGGTTCTTATGGCTGGTTCACATTAGAGCCTGCCGCCTGGCTTCGGCCGCGGCAGGCGAGAGGCTGGTGTGGTGTCGAATGAGCAGCCGCACCGGGATGAGGAGGTCCTCCATACGCTCATCGTCGGTGCAACCGCTGAGGCCCAGGTCTTTGAAAGCACAACATGCTCCCTTGGTGGTTTTGATAATTCATGACAATATACATTATCTGTTGGACTAACACCTCTATTAGTGTATTTCAGATAATAGTCCATGGAGAGTTGGGCTGGCAAAAGGATTGTGGAGATTGTGGAATTACCCCAAGATTCAAGGAAATAGGTTTGCCAAGATTCAAGCAAGAGGACTCTACACTTTACATTTGTGAGAAATCACTTTGAGTCCATAGGAAAGCCAATACTATTAAAAGGGGGTAAGGTTTTGTTGGTGAACAAAATGCTCATACGTGCACAAGTGATAGTCAGCAAAAACATCCACAAGCTCTCCCACCAAAGTCTGTCTCTAGACAAACATTCAAAATCGGTGCAACCAACATTCCTATCCCAGTGCCACTGATTCGAAACCCTAGATAGACTCAGCCAAACCCTAGCCACTTCGGTGCAGCTGACACTACTTTCGGTGCCATCGAGTTGGGTTGCCAACTTTCTTTTACGCAAGTTCACACTTTTGGTCCGTCCGAGAATGTTGAATCGACGTCACCGAGTTTGGCATTTCTGACCGTTGGTCACCTTGTCGGTGCAACCGAGATTCCTATATCGGTCTCACCGAGATTCAAAAGTTGCCACCTTTTGATCACTTCGGTACCACCAAGATTAACACATCGGTGTCACCGAGTTTGTCATTTTGTGTGTAACGGTTGGATTTTTGAGGATGCCTATATATACCCCTTCACCATCACCCACTCGATAGAGAAGCACTCAGAACTATTCCATACCTATCCTACTTAGTTTTCTGAGGGAGAACCACCTACCCTTATGTTGAGGTCAAGATCTTCCACTCCAACCATATGGATCCTGATTTCTAGCCTCCCCAAGTTGCTTTCCACCAATACCATCTCTTCTACCAAGCCAAATCTGTGAGAGTGATTGTGTATTGAGGAGTCTATCATCTTGAAGCACAAGAGCAAGGAGTTCATCATCATTATTGAGCCTATTACCTTTTGGAGGGTGGTGCCTCCTAGACTGGTTAGGTGTCGCTTGGGAGCCTCCTACTTCGTGTTGTGGAGTGAACCAAGAATTTTGTAAGGGCAAGGCGATCTCCTACTTCGTGAAGATCTACCCATAGTGAGGCTAGTCCTTCATGGACGGAAGCCGTATGTAATAGTCAAGGTTGCTACTTCATGGACCCTTATGGGTGGAGCCCTCCATGGACTCTCGCGACCATTACCCTCCGTGGGTTGAAGACTCCATAAACGTGGACGTACAATAGCACCACCTATTAGAACCACGGGAAAAATCCTTGTGTCTCCTATTGTGTTTGATCTTCCTATCCCATCTCTTTACTTACATGTGCAATGTCTTTACTTTCTGCTGCCATATTTGTAGACATGCATGTGTAGGGCTGGTATATTTACTAGACTTGCTAAAATAGTGAAAATCTGCTGACCAATTAACTTGGGAAAAGGTTAGGTTTTAAATTCCTTCTAGTAGTCTATTCACCCCCCTCTAGACACTCTTCTATCGATCCTACAAGTGGTATCAGAGCTTTGGTCTCCATTGCTTCGGTTTAATCACCGTGGAGGAAGATGGGTGTGTCTAGAATAGAGAGTTTGAGTTGTAGAGTGCCCATTCTTGATGGAGAGTACTATAGTCAATGGAAGGATGCCATGATTGATCTATTTGATAAACTCCTTTTGACAAAATATATTGAAAACCCTTATGTGCTCCCTATTGATGAATTGCAACCCACACACGAAGAGGAAATTAACATCCTTGGTAACCTAAGAAATGTCAATCTTATTGTTAGAGGTTTGCCAAGATTCGTGCTTTGTCAATTGAAGAACTTTGCATGTGCCTATACCTTGTGGACTGATTTAGAGAAACGATATCCAAATTTTTCATTAGGAAATCTTGATGAAATTCTTCATAAAACTGCTGCTTTTCACAAAATGAAGCCTAGTGATCCAAACTTTGATAAATGCCTATTTGAGCTCCGTGATGTTATGCGTGCTAAAGGAGATGTCACCACTATAACAACATTATCTTTGAATCCATTCGCACTCATAAAATTGAACATTGTCATGATCACTATTCTAACGAATCCCTTGTTCTTTATGACGAGGATTTCCCACTTGATGATGACAATGTGGAACATGGGTAATATGAAGAAGATGAGTTGTTCGACATCGAGAATGAGAAGATCATGAAGAATTCGAGTCCTATGGCAAACTTTAAGGATTACATGTCCAAAGGAAAAGAGTGGATTCTCGACAGTGGATGTACGAATCATATGACTGGTGATAAAGACATGTTTCAAGAGATCACGCCTAATCATGGTCCTCGCCGATACGTGGCCTTTGGAGACAACTCTAAGGGTAAGGTACTTGTCCTTGGTAAGGTGGCCATATCCAATGATATCTCTATTCAAAATGTTATGCTTGTTGAATCCCTTGGCTACAATCTTCTTTCCATATCTAAACTTGCCGACTTCGGTTTCAATGTGTTACTCATGAAAGTAGATTGCCAAGTGTTTCATCAAGATAATCATAAAATGGTCTTTACCAGTTTTTGTAGAGGTGATCTATACATTGTTGATTTCACTAAGAGATCCAAACCTCGCACTTTCTTAATTGCAAAATCCTCTAAAGGTTGGATTTGGCATAGAAGACTTGGACATGTAGGCATGCGCAATCTAGATAAGCTAATCAAAGGTGATCATATACTTGGTGTTAAAGATGTTGTGTTTGAGAAAGATAGACTTTGTAGTGCTTGTCAAGTTGGAAAGCAAGTAGGTGGAGGTCATCCCATTAAGAATATCATGACTACTAGGAGACCACTCGAGTTACTTCACATGTATATTTTTGGTCCCAATGCTTACAAGAGTCTCGGTGGAAATTACTATGGTCTAGTTATAGTTGATGATTTTTCCAGATTTATGTGGGTATTCTTTCTTGATGATAAGTCGTAGGTTCAAAAGATCTTCAAGAACTTTGCTCTCAAAGCACAAAATCAGTTTGAAGTGAAGATCAAGAAGGTTCGGAGCGATAACGGATCAGAGTTCAAGAACACCCATGTGGATACCTTTCTTGAGAAGAAGGTGTCTCACATGAGTTCTCAGCTACGTACACACCTCAACAGAATGTAGTTGTTGAGAGGAAGAACCGTATGCTCATTGAGATGACTGGAACGATGCTTGACGAATACAAGACACCAAGTCACTCTTGGGCAGAAGTCGTTGAAACAACATATCATGCCACAAACCGACTTTACCTACACAAGCTTCTCGGTAAAACAGCATACGAGGTACTCACCGGTAACAAACCCCAAGTCGGATACTTTCGGGTATTTGTCTCAAAGTTCTACATTCTTGATAAGCATCATCGTACTAAATTTGCTCCTACATCTCATGAAGGATTGCTACTTGTTTACGGATCTAACTCTCACACTTATCGTGTCTACAACAACTTCACTCGAAAAGTTGAAGAGACGGTAGATGTGAAGTATGATGAATCTAATGGTTCGCAAGTCGAACAATTGGCAAATGATGTAGGTGATAAGGACCCTTCAGAAGAAATTCTAAATCTACCCATCGGCAAGATTCGTCCCATGGAGGTGATGGAAAGTACTTCATCAACTCAAGTGGAAGCCCCTACTTCACGTCAAGGTGAACCTCAACACGACATGGATGAATCCACAAGCAATACACGACGAGATGATGAAGAGGAGGAAGTGCATCATGAAGATCCACCACAACCAGCTTCACCACCACCTCAAGGAAATGACACCTTCAACAACAATGAAGATGAAGGAAATGATGATGAGGAAGAAGAAGCTCCACCATCCAACAACCGAAAGCTGACTTGAGTTCGAGCTCAAGTGACCAAGAACCATCCTCTAAACCAAATGTTTGGTGATATACAAACAGGGAGAATCACTCGCTCTAAAACCCGTCTAGCTAAGCGTTATTCTTTCATCTCTAGCATTGAGCCTTTGAAGGTAGAACAAGCTCTTGAAGACATGGATTGGGTGAACGCTATGCATGAAGAGCTTCAAAACTTCGAAAGGAATGAAGTGTGGACACTCATGGAGAAGCCCGAAGATGAGCACAACATCATCGGAACCAAATGGGTGTTTCGGAACAAACAAGACGAAGACGGTCAAGTCGTGCGCAACAGGGCTCGTCTTGTAGCCCAAGGATATACGCAAGTCGAAGGTATGGACTATGGTGAGACATATGCCCTCATCGCTAGACTTGAAACTATTCGTATTCTCCTTGCTTATGCTAATCGCCATGATATCACGCTTTATCAAATGGATATCAAAAGTGCATTTTAAATGGTCAAATTGAAGAAGAGGTTTATGTTAAGCAACCACCTTGTTTTGTGAATCCTAAAAAACCTAATCATGTTTACAAGCTTCGTAAAGCTCTTTATGGTCTTAAGCAAACCTGTCGTGCTTGGTATAAATGTTTTACCAAGTTTCTCATCAAAAAAGGTTTTGAAATTGGTAAAAGTGATGCAACCTTGTTCACTAAGAGAGTTAATGGAGTATTATTTGTGTGCCAAATCTATGTGGATGATATTATCTTTGGTTCCACTAACCCTCAATTTAGTGAAAGATTTGGAAGGTTGATGTCCGACAAGTATGAGATGTCTATGATGTGTGAGCTGAAATTCTTTCTTGGATTGCAAATCAAGAGATCAAGAGAAGGAACTTTCATATATCAAACTAAGTATACCAAGGACTTGATCCAGAAGTTCAACATGCAGGATTGCAAAGGTATGAAAACTCCTATGCCCACTAGTGTACATGTTGACCTTACCAGGGAGGATGAACCGATTGATCAAAAGGTTTATAGATCTATGATTGGTTCATTGCTATATCTATGCGCATCTCGTCCCGATATTATGCTTATTGTTTGCATGTGTTCTAGATATCAAGCTCCACCTAAAGAGTGTCATCTTTTGACTGTGAAACGTATTGTGAGATACTTGATACAAAGACCAAACTTTGCCATTTGGTATCCCAAGGGATCTTCTTTTAATCTTGTTGGCTATTCCGATTCGGACTATGCCGGTGGCAAGGTTGGTAGAAATTCCACCTCGGGTACTTGTCAATTTTTAGGTAGATCTCTTGTGTCTTGGTCCTCCAAGAAACAAAGCTCGATATCTGTATCTACTTCTGAAGCTGAGTATATTGTTGGTGGATCTTGTTGTGCGCAATTACTATGGATGACACAAACGCTTAAGGGTTATGGAATTTATGTTAAAAATGTTCCATTACTTTGTGACAATGAAAGTGCTATTAAAATTGGACATAATCCTGTGCAACATTCTCGAACCAAGCATATTCATGTTCGACATCATTTCATTCGTGATCATGTTGCCAAAGGAGATATCAATCTTAAGCATGTTGGTACTAGAAAACAATTGGACGATATCTTCAACAAGCCATTTGATGAGAAAACATTTTATTATTTGAGGAGTGAGTTGAACATCATTGATGCTTCAAACTTGAGCTAGACTCACTCGGTTGCAAGCAAGGGCATCAGGTATCTTGTTATTTCCATGTTCCCATAACTCGTTATCATATGCCATGAAATTCTATGCTCCCTTGTATTGCATCTAACCTTTTGTAGATACTTGGAAGAACTTCAGTCCACAAGATTTCCATCAACTCCAATCATAAGCAATCTTGTCATTACGAAGTATCCACAACCCCTCTTGGTGATGGAAGGAAGAAGACAACAAAACATATCCTTGACATATACTTGATCTTAGTTGCAAAATCTTAAGTAGTATCATGTCAATTGGATATATCCATTGTTCTTCCTTGCATGACTAACCTTTGTAGGTGACTAGTGTACTAGAACGAGAAGGACTGCTCCAAATTCAAGATGATCTTCATCAATCTCGTGCATCCTCAACAAGTTCACCTACGAGCAACGTCATCAACATCACTCAAAGGTATGTACTCATATCCTTGAAAAGGATTTACTCCAAGTCATGGGCTAAAGCAACTCAAGTGGTATGAAGACATCAAAATGCTTAATCGAAAAATGGTAACCCCATTTGAGCTTAAACGATGAGTATGACCTATGATCAAGTATTCTTGCTTGGCTCCTAAGTCAATATACTCTAATATAGGTGACCTAGTCACCGCCCATCATTTAGTTAAGAATCTTGCGTGGTTTTCTCTCTATTTGCATGATCTCTTGTAACCACTCAAATCTTATCTATTTGATGTCCATTGTAAAAATTTCGCATTTTCTTTTTGAAACAATATCGTTTATCTCTATGAAAACAGAAACTTGGTCTCTCATTCGGAGTCACCGATATAAATAACTCGGTTCTACCGAATTTGCAGATGAGCTGCACTACGCAATCTCGGTACCATCGATTTATTTATCCCGGAGTCACCGATTTTTCTTTCCTTTCTAAATCTGTGTTTCTTTAATGTTGTTTATTTGTTTCTGTTCTTTTGCTATTCTTGTTCCTTTGATGACCCTTTCATTAAGAAAATATTTAGGGGGAGAATAACAAACAACACTTCGGGGGAGAAATTCTTTATTCCAGGATCCCTAGCTCCAAGGAGAAGACTAAAATTCTAAAAGGGAGAGAAGTTACATTCAATGATTCCCTTAGTTCTTTTCTATGAACCCTACTTTCAATGACCCTTGTTCTCAAGGATCCCTTCCTTGTCAATGATCCCTGTCACTACTCCCAAGTCTAACCTTTTTGGTATTTTATGCCAAAGGGGGAGAATATCAAAGCTTCATGCTAAAGGAAGAGTTACATGCTTATGCAAAAGGGGAGATATGATTTAGGGGGAGAGGATAATATCAAAAGTTCACACTTATATAAACAAGGGGAGAACGACAATGTAGGGGGAGAAAACTATTTTTGGAGAAGAGTCTTAAGTGAACAAAGTATTCCTTTTCTCACCCTATCCAATCCCAATATCTACATGCTGAGATTCAGGGGGAGAGGATGTACTACCACTTTCATATCTAAGGGGAGAAAAGATATAATAGATTAATTCTAAATGTGGAGACATATCAATCTTAATGATTATCATATTTTATATGTTCTCCATATCTTAGTATTAGTTGAGTTCTATTGCTTTTGTTTAGTAGAATACTCTTGTGTTTCCTAACATTGTTTTCTCAAGTGTGTCTCTACTACTAGAATGCTCAAGAACTCAATGTAAGTATATGCATCATATCTTTGATCAATATGATCTCTTGCTTCTTGCACATATTGTTTGCAAGAGTGAAGTCTTGATCAAGGATATACATTTCATTCACATATATTGATCCATATAGCCAAGATACACATGGCTCCTTATATCCCTTTCATCCATATGTGTGTCCAGGCATTCCAAAGCAACTATCCTTTAAAGGACTGCACACATTTAGGGGGAGCAAATCCGAGTCATGTGTCTCTCAAAGTCTTCAATACATCTGTGCATATCTTTATTTGAAGCTTTGATTGTATGTTGTCGTCAATTAGCAAAAAGGGAGAGATTGAAAGCACAACATGCTCCCTTGGTGGTTCTGATAATTCATGACAACATACATTGTCTCTTGGACTAACACCTCTGTCTAGTGTATTTTAGATAATAGTCCATGGAGAGTTGGGCTGGGAAAAGGATTGTGGAGATTGTGGAATTACCCCAATATTCAAGAAAATAGGTTTGCCAAGCTTCAAGCAAGAGGACTCTACACTTTAATTTGTGAGAAATCACTTTGAGTCCATAGGAGAGCCAATACTATTAAAAGGGGGTAAGGTTTTGTTGGTGAACAAAATGCTCATACGTGCACAAGTGATAGTCAGCAAAACATCCACAAGCTCTCCCACCAAAGTCTATCTCTATCCAAACATTCAAAATCGATGCAACCAACATTCCTATTCCGGTGCCACCGATTCGAAATCCTAGACAGACTCAGCCAAACCCTAGCCACTTCGGTGCAGCCGACACTGCTTTCGGTGCCACCGACTTGGGTTGCCAACTTTATGGTATGCAAGTTCACACTTTTGGTCCGTCCAATGTTGAATTGGCGTCACCGAGTTTGGGATTTCTGACCGTTGGTCACCTTGTCGGTGCAACCGAGATTCCCATATCAGTCTCATGGAGATTCAAAAGTTGCCACCTTTTGATCGCTTTGGTACCACTGAGATTAACACATCGGTGTCACCGAGTTGGTCATTTTGTGTGTAACGGTTGGATTTTTGGGGATGCCTGTATATACCCCTTCACCACCACCCACTTGACAGAGAAGCACTCAGAACTATTCCATACCTATCCTACTTAGTTTTCTGAGAGAGAACCACCTACCCTTGTGTTGAGGTCAAGATCTTCCACTCCAACCATATGGATCTTGATTTCTAGCTTCCCCAAGTTGCTTTCCACCAATCCCATCTCTTCTACCAAGCCAAATCTGTGAGAGAGTGATTGTGTATTGAGGAGTCTACCATCTTGAAGCACAAGAGCAAGGAGTTCATCGTCATTATCGAGCCTATTACCTTTTGGAGGGTGGTGCCTCCTAGATTGGTTAGGTGTCGCTTGGGAGCCTCCTACTTCATGTTGTGGAGTGAACCAAGAATTTTGTAAGGTCAAGGAGATCGCCTACTTCGTGAAGATCTACCCATAGTGAGGCTAGTCCTTCGTGGACGGGAGCCGTATGGAATAGTCAAGGTTGCTACTTTGTGGACCCTTAGTGGTGGAGCCCTCCGTGGACTTTCGTGACCGTTACCCTCAGTGGCTTGAAGACACCATAAACGTGGACGTACGATAGCACCACCTATCGGAACCACAGGAAAAATCCTTGTGTCTCCTAGTGCGTTTGATCTTCCTATCCCATCTCTTTACTTACATGTGCAATGTCTTTACTTTCCGCTGCCATATTTGTAGACATGCATGTGTAGGGCTGGTAGATTTACTAGACTTGCTAAAATAGTTAAAATCTGCCGACCAGTTAACTTGGGAAAAGGTTAGGTTTTAAATTCCTGCTAGTAGTCTATCCACCCCCTTCTAGACACTCTTCTATCGATCCTACAGCCTTGGAGGCCATGCGCATTCAGCTCGAAGAGCTTTGGAAGGAACTCGACGACCACGCTCGCCAGCACCCACCACCTCACAGTCAACGTCAGCGACAGCTGTTTCCGAGTGGTTCTCAGAACAACATTGAGGTATACCGCACTCCTGTCTTAAATGTTGCAACAACGGCTAGGATTGCACATTCCATTCAGCCGTCATGCTTAGAGGCTGGTAGAGGTTTGCTTCAGATTCGAGCGTTGCTTGATGCAGCGCAGCGCGAAGACTCAGTCATTTCTCAGTCATGCAATAGAATACACAGGAATTCACCAAAGGCTTGTTGGAAATATGCCCTAGAGGCAATAAATAAAGTTTTTATTATTGTATTTCCTTGTTCATGATAATCGTTTATTATCCATGTTATAATTGTATTAATTGGAAACATGGATACATGTGTGGATACATAGACAAATACAATGTCCCTAGTATGCCTCTAGTGAACTAGCTCGTTGATTGGATGATGGTTAAGGTTTCCTAGCCATGGACATGAGATGTCATTTGATAACGGGACCACATCATTAGGAGAATGATGTGATGGACAAGACCCAAACTACAAACATAGATTATGATCGTGTCAGTTTATTGCTACTGTTTTCTGCATGTCAAGTATATGTTCCTATGACCATGAGATCATGCAACTCATAGATATCAGAGGAGTACCTTGTGTGTATCAAACGTCGCAACATAACTGGGTGACTATAAAGGTGCTCTACAGGTGTCTCCGAGGGTGTCTGTTGAGTTGGCATGGATCAAGACTGGGATTTGTTACTCCGTGTGACGGAGAGGTATCTCAGGGCCCACTCGGTAATACAACATCACAATAAGCCTTGCAAGCGATGGACTAAGTGTGGGTCACGGGATCTTGTATTACGGAACGAGTAAAGAGACTTGCCAGTAATGAGGTTGAACTAGGTATGAAGATACCGACGATCGAATCTCAGGCAAGTAACATACCGAAGAACAAAGGGAACATCATACGGGATTAACTGAATCCTTGACATAGAGGTTCGACCAGTAAAGATCTTCGTAGAATATGTAGGAACCAATGTGGACATCCAGGACCTGCCATTGGTTATTGACCGTAGAGGTGTCTCGGTCATGTCTACATAGTTCTCGAACCCGTAGGGTCTGCACACTTGAGGTTTGGTGACGTTTCGATAGTATAGAGTTGTGTATGCTGGTGACCAAAGTTTGTTCGGAGTCCCGGATGAGATCCTGGATGTCACGAGGAGCTCCAGAATGGTCCGGAGGTAAATATTCATATATAGGAAGTCATGTTTTGGTCGCCGGAAAAGTTCCGGGCTTATCGGTAGTGTACCGGGAGTGCCGGTAGTGTACCGGGAGACCTCCGGGAGGGGTATTTCGACCCAATAGGATTCATGGGCTGTGGGAGAGTGAATATCAGCCCTTAGTGGGATGGTGGAAACTCCCACACAAGGCCCATGTAGCTGGAGAAGAAAACCCAAAAGGAAAAAGGTGGAAAAAGGCAAAAAGGAAAAAAAAGGATGAATCCTAATCCTACTATGAGTGGAGGAGGTGGACTCCTCCTCTCCTAGTTTGGCCGAAGCCTAGGAGGCTTGGATTCCAAGCTGCCTCCTCTCCTCCTCTCCTCCTATATATACTGGTGGTATTGAGGGTTTTTGCACTAGATTTTCAGCCACGTGCTACCCGTTCTTCCAACGCATAGTTTCTCCTCTAGATCGGTTTTCTCCAGTGCTTAGGCGAAGCCCTACCGGAATTGCTCCACCACCATTGCCAGAGCCCTGTCAGGCTGCCGGAGAACTCTTCTTCCTCTCCACTCCTTCTTGATGGATCAAGACGGTGGTGATCGTCATCAAGCTGTATGTGTGCTGAACGCGGAGGTGTCGTCCGTTCGGTGCTAGATCGGAAGGATCGTGATCAAGTTCGTGAGACGGATCGTGATCAAGTTCGTGGGACGGATCATGATCGGATCGCGGGACGGATCGTGATTGGATCACAGGACGGATCTTGATTGGATCGCGGGACGCACGGCAATTTGGATCGCGAAGACGTTCGACTACACCAACCGCGTTTCTTAATGCTTCCTGCTTAGCGATCTACAAGGGTATGTAGATCCACTCTCCCTCTCATAGATGCTCATCACCATGGATAGATCTTCGTGTGCGTAGGAAATTTTTTGTTTCCCATGCAACGTTCCCCATCAAGGCCGACACAGTTCAGTCGGCTCACAATCCAGGTTCGCCTCTGCGTCACAGGGGCAGAGATTTCCGTGAGGATCACTACCGGGATCAGGGACGAGATCAGTTTAACCGTGATGACCACCGTCAAGTGCCCACTCCTCCGTGGAGTGGTCCGTATGTGTCCCGGCACCAGGATCATAGGTGCCTGTTTGGTGAGGAGCGGAGCCCAGGGTTTGATGCAAGAGATGTCCTGACTAAGAGGCGGATCGACAGAGGCAGAGCTCACAAAGATGGTTATGACAGAGATTACCCGAGTGGCAGTAGTGCTGTTATTTCTGGTCCCAAGTGTTTTAGCAGAGCCATTCGTTCTGTAGAGATTCCCACCAACTTCAGGTTGGTGGCAGGGATAAGTAAGTTTTCTGGCAAGTCAAAGCCAGAAACATGGTTGGATGGTTACCGATTGGCCGTTTAGATTGGTGGGGGCAATGCCAACATTGCAATGAAGCATTTGTCCTTGATGTTGGATGGTTCAGCCCGAGCGTGGCTGAATCGTTTGGCTCCTTCTAGCATCCACTGCTGGGAGGATCTGGCTTGAGTGTTCATCAGAACTTTCGAGGGCACCTGCAAGCGTCCTGCTGGTCTGATTGATTTGTAGCATTGTGTTTAGAATCCCAATGAGTTATTGAGAGATTACATTCAACGCTGGTCCACTTTGCATCATAAAGTGGAGAATGTTTCTGAGCATCGGGTTGTTTGTGCTTTCAAGACCGGAGTGAAGTACATAGAGCTTTATCTGAAGTTTGGGCGAACATGTGATATTTCCCTGAGTAAGATGATGGAAATTGCCACTCGATACGCCAACGGTGAAGAAGAAGACCGCCTCCACAGCGGTAAAGGAAAAGCAGTCTACAGTGATGCCGATGGCAATTCTAGTCGGAAGCAGAAGTGGAAGGCCGATGGCCCTGTTCAGGCAGAGGCAGCCGCTTTGGCGGTGCAAGGAAAAAATAACGGGAAGTCCAAGGGACAGTTCACCCCCAAGAAAGGGGGAAAAATCAGTCAGGAACTGATGTTCTAGATTTGTCGTGTGCAATCCACACGAGGAAAGACGAAGATGGTAATTTGATATTACCCAAACATACCACTCGACAGTGTTGTCTACTGATCTAGCAGCTCAAGGAAGGTCATTTGAGTGAGAAAACTCCTGCGAAAGAGGATGATGAAGACAAAGAAACTTCTCCCGATGTGAACGCCACTTTGATGCTTTTTGCTGACGTTGAAAGCAAGAGTTGATTGAAAGTTATCAACAAAGAAGTCAACATGGTTGTTTCTACAACCCCCACATACCTCAAGTGGTCTCAGAAGGCTATCACGTTTGATCAGTCAGATCACCCTGCACTTGTTGCTACCCCCGGTCGGCAGGCTTTGGTTGTGGATCCCATTGTGGGGGGCATTCGACTCTGCAAGGTCCTCATGGATGGAGGGAGTGGATTGAACATTCTATATGTTGATACCCTCAAGGGAATGAACATCCCGATGTCCTGGCTCAGTGAGAGCAATATGCAGTTCCACGAAGTCATCCCAGGGAAGAAGGCCAAATCACTCGGCCAGATTGCATTGGAGGTGGTGTTCGGCACCGATAAGAATTTTCGTAAGGAGAAATTTACGTTTGAAGTCGTGGAGTTCCTGAGCGCATACCACGCCATCCTTGGTCGGCCTGCGTATGCCCATTTCATGGCCCGTCCATGTTACGTGTATCTCCAGTTGAAGATGCCTGGCCCCAGGGGTGTGATCATAGTCACTCGCAATCGACAGAGGGCTAAGAAGTGCCTCCAGCAGGGCTCCAAAATTGGCGGTCAAAAGATGGCTATGGTCGAGTTGGAAGAGTAGAAGAAAAGTGATGATCCTGCTGAGTTGCTGCGTGCTAAGAAGTATGCTTCAGAGTCATCTTTCGAGTCTGCAGGAGAAGTGAAGAAAGTACACTTTCACCCGACAAACCCCAATGCTGCCCCGACAAACATCTCGACGACACTCGATGGAAAATAGGAAGCCGAGCTCATCTAGTTCCTCGATGAGAACTGGGACATCTTCGCATGGAAGCCAACTGACATGCTAGGGGTTCTAAGGGAACTGAGTGAGCATCGACTGAGAGTCGATCCGAAGGCCAAGCATGTCAAAGAGCACTTGCATTAGTCGACAGCAGAAAAGAGGAAGGCAATCGGCGAAGAGATGGCTAAGTTCATTCGAGAGATTTACCACTTCGAGTGGTTCTCGAATGTTGTCATGGTCCCCAAGAAGGACAAGTCACTCCGCATGTGTATTGACTTCAAACATATCAATCAGGTCTTCCCAAAAGATCATTTCCCGCTCCCTCGCATTGATCAGATTGTCGACTCGACTGCGGGGTGTGAGCATTTATCGTTTCTAGATGCATACTCCGGTTACCATCAGATCCGTCTGTTTGGTCCGGATGAAATAAAAATAGCCTTCATCACCCCATTTGGGTGTTTCTGCTATATCATCATGCCTTTTGGTTTGAAGAATGTGGGCGCTACTTTCATGCGCATGATTCAGAAGTGTTTATTCGACCAGATGCCTCGGAATGTCGAGGCTTACATGGACGATATTGTTGTCAAGTCCTGCAAAGGTTCTGACCTGCTGGCTGACTTTGCTGAGACATTCGCAGATCTGAGGAAGTATGATATTAAGTTGAATCTGGCTAAGTGCAGTTTTGGTGTTCCGGGTGGCAAGTTACTCGGTTTTCTCGTTTACTAACAAGGAATCGACGTCAATCCTGAGAAGATCAGTGCCATTACCCGAACGAAAAGCCCTGTGAGAGTGCATGATGTTTAGAAGCCTACAGGTTGCCTGGCGCCATTGAGTCGATTCATTTCTCGGCTCGAGGAGAAGGCAATGCCTCTGTACCGACTGATGAAGAAGTCCGATACGTTCGAGTGGACTCCAGAAGCCGAAGAAGGGTTTGTCTAGCTCAAAGCCCTGCTTTCCATCCAACCGGTGCTTGCTGCTCCGCACAGCAAAGAGCCCTTGCTCCTGTACATTGCGGCCACTAATCAGGTCGTCAGTACAGTTCTCACTGTCGAGAGGGAAGAAGAAGGCAAGGCTTACAAGGTCCAACGCCCAGTCTACTATATTTTTGAAGTATTGACCCCTTTGAAGAAAGGTATCCGCATTATCAGAAGCTCGTCTATGGTATTTATCTATCAGCAAAGAAGGTGGCACACTATTTTCAAGATCAGTCGATTTCAGTCGTCAGTGATGCGCCATTATCTAAGATTCTCAACAATTAAGATGCGATTGGTCGAGTGGCCAAATGGGCTATTGCGCTCCTCTATTTTGACATCAAGTTTGAATCTAAAAAGGTGATCAAGTCTCAAGCACTTGCTGATTTCTTGGACGAGCGGGTTGAACAACAACTGCCAATCCAAATCCACTCGGCGCACTGGACCATGTCCTTTGATGGCTCGAAAATGCTGAATGGGTCTGGTGCTGGCGTAGTTTTGGTATCCCCAAAAGGCGACAAGCCCAGTTATGTCCTGCAGATTCACTTTGATTCCTCCAACAACGAAGCTGAATATCAAGCACTCTTATACGGGTTGCAAATGGCCATCTCACTCGGCGTCAAGCGCTTGATGGTTTACGGTGACTTGTATTTTGTGGCCAATCAAGTGATGAAAGAATGGGATGTCAGGAACCCCGTTATGACCGGATACTGCAATGCTATGATAAAGTTTGAGAAGAAGTTTGAAGGCTTGGAACTCCATCATGTTCCCCAAGTGAAGAATCAGGCTGCTGATGAGCTAGCAAAGATTGGATCCACTCGGAGGCCTGTCCCCAGCAATATGTTTCTCGAACACCTGCATGCCCATTTGGTGCAGGAGGACCCCTTCACCGAAGAGCCCCCGCAAGCTATAAGCACCACTAATACGACTGGAGTTGATGTCCCTGTGGTCATAGGTTTTGTCATGGAGATTCTGGTCATCACGCCCGACTGGATTGTGCCTTATATTACGTATATCCTAAGGCAAGAACTTCCAGAGGACAAACCTAAAGCTCGACAGATTGTCAGATGCAAGGCTTTCATTGTGATGGACGATCAGCTCTACAGAGAAAGTATAACTGGTGTGACACAGCGGTGCATCTCCCCTGAAGAAGGTTGAATGATCCTGGAAGAGATCCACCCGGGGACTTGTAGTCATCATGTGTCCTCTCGGACAATTGTCTCTAAAGTGTACCGAGCTGGTTTCTCCTGGCCGCGTGCCAATGAGATGGCCAAGGACATTGTTGATCACTATGAAGGGTGCCAGTTCTACGCAAACTTGTCACACAAGCCTGCTTCTGCCTTGAAGACTATTCCACTCGTCTGGCCGTTTGTTGTCTGGGGTCTGGATATGGTTGGCCCTTTCGGACAGGACAGAGTGGATTTACTCATTTGCTTGTTGCAGTCGACAAGTTTACGAAGTGGATTGAGGCCAAGCCTATAAAGAAACTAAACTCTCACACTACAATCAAATTCATGAGAGAGATAATCTACCGGTATGGAGTTCCCCACAGTATTATCACAGACAATGGCTCAAACTTCGACTCAGAAGAATTCAGACATTTCTACTTCTCCAAAGGCACTCGGGTGGATTATGCATCTGTTGCACACCCTCAAACTAATGGCCAAGCTGAGCGAGCCAACAACGTCAGAATCGGTTCTGTGGGACCTGAGAACAACTCCCAATCGATCGACTGGACGGACTCCCTTCTTCTTGATGTATGGAGTGGAAGCCATTTTGCCGAGTGATCTCCTTCACAATTCCCCTCGTGTAGATCTTTACTTCGAGGCTGAAGCAAAAAAAGCACGTCACAACGGTGTGGATCTCTTGGAAGAGGAACGTGAGTTGGCTTTAATTCGGTCGACTGTATATCAGTAGGACCTGCGTCGCTTTCATGCAAAACATGTGAAGAGTCGGTTATTTCATGAGGGAGATTTGGTGCTCCGAGTGGATCAACAGCGACCTCACAAGCTCGCACCTACATGGGAAGGTCCCTTCATCGTCACCAAGGTACTGAAGAACGGCGCCTACCACCTCTACAACCTCAAGAAGAAAATCGACGAACCTTGGGCCTGGAACTCAGATCTGCTTCGACGCTTCTATAGCTGAAGGCTAGGATGTTTTGATGTAATAAAAGTATTCCAGACAATGTCGTTTATGCAAGTTTTGACTTCTGTAGTCTTTTGTCGATTCCGATCGCACAATCCTACGTTTGTGTATACTCCGAGTGATGAGCAACCCTCTCACTCGAGGGCTTAGCTGCGAACCAATTTTCGCCTAAGTTAAAACCCTTCCGAGTGGATAACATCACATTCACTCGGAAACTTAGCTACGAACCAGTCTTCGTCTAAGTTCAAAACTTCCCCGACTGTCGAGTGATCCTCACACTCGAGGGCTTAGCTGCGAACCAGCTTTCGCCTAAGTTAAAAACCCTTCTGAGTGGATAACATCACATTCGCTCGGAAACTTAGCTACGAACCAGTATTCGTCTAAGTTCAAAACTTCTCTGACTATCGAGCGATCCTCACACTCAGGGGCTTAGCTGCGAACCAGATTTTGCCTAAGTTAAAAACCCTTCCGAGTGGATAACATCACATTGCTCGGAAACTTAGCTATGAACCAGTCTTCGTCTAAGTTCAAAACTTCTCCGAGTGTCGAGCGATCTTCACACTCGGGGGCTTAGCTGCGAACCAATTTTCGCCTAAGTTAAAAACCCTTCCGAGTGGATAACATCATGTTCACTCGGAAACTTAGCTACGGATCAGACTTCGTCTAAGTCCAAAACTTCTCCGAGTGCAGAGCGATCCTCACACTCGGAGACTTAGCTGCGAACTAGCTTTCGCCTAAGTAAAAAAAAACTTCCGAGTGTATAACGTCATGTTCACTCGGAAACTTAGCCATGAATCAGTCTTTGTCTAAGTTAAAAAGTTCTCTCAGTGTTGAGAGATCCTCACACTCGGGGGCTTAGCTGCGAACCAGCTTTCATCTAAGTTAAACAACTTTTCCGAGTGGATAACGATCCATTCACTCAAAAACTTAGCTAGGAACCAGTCTTCGTCTAAGTTCAAAACTTCTCCGAGTGCCGAGCGATCTTCACACTCGGGGGCTTAGCTGTGAACCAGTTTTCGCCTAAGTTAAAAACTCTTCCGAGTGGATAACATCATGTTCACTTGGAAACATAGGTACGAATCAGACTTCATCTAAGTCCAAAACATCTCCGAGTGTCGAGCGATCCTCACACTCGAAGGCTTAGCTGCGAGCCAGCTTTCGCCCAAGTAAAAAAAACCTTCTGAGTGTATACCGTCATGTTCACTCGGAAACTTAGCCATCAATCAGTCTTCATCTAAGTTCAAAAACTTCTCCGAGTGATGAACTGTTCTGTCACTCGAGGGCTTAGCTGCGAACCAGCTTTCGCCCAAGTTAAAAATACTACCCAAGCGATGAATATACTTCTCACTCGGGGACTCGGCAAAACAAATTCAGTCAAACAAATGACTGAAAGCAAAATGCAGATAAATCCAAAGGTTCCAGCGCAAATAAAAGTTGTATTTGCAAGCAAAGGTACTCAGGCTTAAGGCCTGAATGAAGTTTTATGGCGATTACATCTCCACTCGGCATTCCGAGGCGAATAAAGTTTTCACTGCAAATAAAGTTTTTCAAGCACCCGACGGAATTACTGGCTCAATGAAGGTGTCCAAATCGATCCCGGCTACGATCCGAGTGGCTACGTCGATGAAGGTCTCCATGAAGTCTTCGAACTGAAGTTTCTTCGTGTTAATCACCCGGAAATTCTTCAACTTGTCCTCTCTCGCCTCCTTGCAATGGACTCTGACGAGCGAGAGCGCCACATCAGCTCTGTAGCGAGAAGCTGATTTCTTCCAAGCTTGCACTCGACTGGGGATCTCATTGAGGCGAGTCATCATTGATGCAAGGTTATTCTAGAGAGTATCTTCAGGCCACAGTTCCTTGTCAATCTTCTCAAAGGCGCAGCCTTCAGTCGAATGATGTACGCTTGAACTGTGATAGCCTGGCTTATTAGAGATGATAGACTACTCATCTCAATAAGGAATTCCTTCTTTTCCGGGAGCCCATTCAAACAGAACTCCTAGGTTAAGCGTGCTTGGCTTAGAGTAGTTCTAGGATGGGTGACCGACCGGGAAGTTGGTTAAGCGTGCTTGGCTTAGAGTAGTTCTAGGATGGGTGACCGACCGGGAAGTTGGTCCCGGGTGCGCATGAGTGAGGACAAAGTGCGCAGAAAAGACTAGTATTGATTTGTGAGGCCAGTTTAGATCCCACCAGGAGTAACGACCACCGGCGGGTGTGTCCGGGGCGTTACAAGTTGGTATTAGAGCCAACCCTCGCGGTTAAATGGATGTTTGCCGACAGGTGCGCGGTCATGTTGTTCATGAAGTTTGTGACCCGTCGTGGCACATGGAATGATACATGTATTGGACTAGAAGCACAGACGTTTGTGCCAAGAGGGAACGTTCTTGCGACCCGACAAGGACATCGGTTCCTCTGAGTGGTGGTGTATGTGATAGCCTGGCTTATTAGGGATGATAGACTACTCGTATCAATAAGGAATTCCTTCTTTTTCGGGAGCCCATTCAAACAGAACTCCTAGGTTAAGCATGCTTGGCTTAGAGTAGTTCTAGGCTGGGTGACCGATCGGGAAGTTGGTCCCGGCTGCGCATGAGTGAGGACAAAGTGCGCAGAAAAGACTAGTATTGATCTGTGAGGCCAGTCTAGATCCCGCCAGGAGGAACGACCACCGGCGGGTGTGTCCGGCGAGTTCCTTGTCAATCTTCTCCAGCGCAACCTTCAGTCGAATGATGTACGCTTGAACACCCTGGAGTCAGACATTGAGACAAAACATGTTCATAGCCACAACATCCACAATGGGCGACTTAGTGGGATAGAGATTGGGCTCAATCTCTTTGGTCTCTTTCTCGAAGTCCTAATAGAATTCTATATGGAGGGAGGAATGGAAAGATGGTTACATTACTAGCCTATGGGAACTAAGGAAGTACACTCGACAAGGAAAGTTACCATCAAGCATGATGAACATCTTCTTCACGAAATCTCCCAAATGCTTCGCGAGACCATTGCTCCTCCTGTTCAGTTGTTCAGTCTTCTTGATCATTTTAGCCCGTTCCAGTTTCAGCTTGGAGTTTTCTTCCTCTCTTCTTCACTACGGCAAGCTTCATCTCGGTGGCTTCAGTCTTCTCCCTTGCCACCTTTTGAGCATCAGCAAGCGCCTTCTCCTTGTCCTCCAGCGCTTTCTTCATGGTATCTAAAGAAATAGCATTGTTGAGTCATGCTCGGAGTCAACGGTTTTCATCACGCACGTCTATTCGACTGAGAGCACTCGGTTCAAAGGATGGAAGGTGAAAGTAAGAGTGCATTGGGTTGACTAGAATTACCTCCCATGGTCTCCAACTCAGTTTGCGCACGCTCCAAGTTTTTCTTAGAGACTTCTAGATCCAATTGCAGCTGGTTCTTCTCCTTCTCCAGATCTCTATACTGGGTGCCAAGTTCGCAAGCTCTCTGAAATCAACAAAAAACAGTTCAGTCGACATGAAAATTTCTCCACTGCCGAGTGGAAAGGATCAAGAACAGTCGACTGGATGGTGTCTCGCCGCCCCACCCCACACCCCTGAAATAGCGTCATATCATGGTTGATGGAAATGATGTCCATGAAACTTGCGTCATATCATGGTTGATGGAAATTATATCCATGAAACCTGCAAGGTAGCTTCAGACCTTTCCGTTCCCAAGGCAAACATTCAGGAGTGGAAACACTAAGGCAAAGAGTTCACTCGACACATCAAGTGGCAAGCGTACTCTGCGTACGACGAAGGACTCTGGGTCCAAGTTCTTAAGACTACTTCTCATCGTCAACGATCAACATTAGTCTCGGGGACTACACCCAGTGGGTGCACTCAGCATGCCCCACTGGTTTCGAAATCACTCGACCAGGTCTGTCCTGTCCGAGCAGAAAATGGTCTCTATCAGACCCCCGCCGATGCAAGCACTCGACGGCGGTCTCGGGGACTACACCCAGTGGGTGCACTCAGCGTGCCCCCACTAGATCTGCTAACACTCGATCTGTCGAGTGGGAAGCAAATAAAAAATGTGCGCAAACATGTGAACATCGTCTCTATTAAGACCCCCGCCAATGGAAGCACTCGACGGTTGTCTCGGGGACTACACCCAATGGGTGCACTCATCATGCCCCCACTGGACCTTCTATCGCTCGATCTGTCAAGCAGTTACCAAAACAATTCTAAGACCCCTGCCGATGTCATCACCATTCGACAACAGTCTCGGGGACTACACCTAGTGGGTGCACTCAGCGTGCCCCCACTGGACCGAAACCCACTCGAATAAGACATGATCTATTCGAGAGGAGAACATAAAAGTATTCTACAAAAGGAAAACACCCACTGGTTGTAAAATCAAGAAAGACAGGAATTCAATTGGAAATGCACTTAAAATTGCACTTACTCGGACGTTGGTGTGAAGCACCGTGTTGGCATCATAAGCCAGCTTGCTTGCTTCATACGCCTCCTTTTTGCGTAGCATCATATGCTCTTGAATCATGGCCTCCTTGGCAGCTCCAGTTTGGTCTTACGGGACGTGATGCAGAGGAAAGACAGTCGCCGGCTGAATCGATGCTACGGCTGGAGTAGCTGGGGTGGCCTGGAGTTGTCTAATTGGTGTCGAGGCCACGATGGTTGAAAAAGATGGTGGGGCACTAGACAACGGAGCTACGAGCTCGGTTCTAGCTCGGGACGAGTCGCCTATCCCTTGAGATGAGGCAGCAATCAACCTTTGAGGCGTTTGTGTTGATGACGTTCTTCAGGCACGTACGCGCG
The DNA here is from genome assembly GCA_022496015.1 of Hordeum marinum. Lineage (NCBI taxonomy): Eukaryota > Viridiplantae > Streptophyta > Magnoliopsida > Poales > Poaceae > Hordeum > Hordeum marinum. The sequence goes on from CM039677.1 coordinate 60,946,587, forward strand.
GGGTGCCTGAGGTCACACCTTCATCCCCCGTACCCCGATGTGGCTCTTCGTTGTCCTCCAGTTGAATGATCTCTACAAACACCAATCGATAGCATTAGTTTGTTCAATCGACAAAAACAATTTCAAGAAACAAAGTTGAGTGCAAATTTGTTATACCTCGTTGGGAAGTGGGCGCGTCAGCAGTATCCACATCCACTTGCTCCTCTCCATCACGTGGAGGCGATGTTATTGAGGTAGCGGCTCTAGTAGATCAAATTCCACTCGGTCAGCAAGAATATGAAGTTCTATACAACAACGAAAGAAGAAAACGAACACTTACATTGAGACAACGGGTACAACGATCTTCATTCGGGGTAAAGCCTTCTGAGGTTTTGGCACGTCAGACTTGGGCTGCTTTGCGACCCGTTCACTTGACTCAACCGTCGAGGTTCGGTCTTGCTTTGGGTTCCTGCCACTTCATGCCAAGGTCCTATTTCGGGCAGTCGCGGGGTCTTGACGCTGCTATGAGTGGTGCTCAGTGCATGGAGGAGACTCGACTTCTTCGTCCTCGTCTGAGGCCTTGTATTCATCCTCGCTGTCATTGGCGTAATTAAAATCCACGCTGCCGCCCTTGCTTTCCCATCCATGTTCGGGATGATTTCAATTTGGCATAGGCGAATACATGTTCTTCCACTTCTTCAAAATTCAAACAATAAAGTCAGTCGACCAAATACTCAGTCACTCGACAGAACAGTACGACAGTCGACAAAGATATAATTTACCAGATTTGTTGGTGGATTCTCAGTAGAGAAGGGCTTGATCCGCTTGGCTCCTAGGGGATTGTCGCAGGCTTCAGTGGTGCTCCGAAGCCACTGCTTGATTGTTTTCTCTGGGACTTCCTCCGGGCGCGTCCGAGTTGTGTCCTCGGAGCCTGAGTAGTGCCACATGGCATGGTACCTTCCTTGGAGGGGCTGGATCTATCGACTGAGGAATGTATCCAGTAGATCCATGCCAGTCACTCCGCCATGAACAAGACCCACTATGGAATCTACTAAGATACCCACTTGGACTATTTCCCCTTCTAACACTAATAAAGATTTGGGAGTGGTGGTTCGATCTAGCGTGAAAGGAGAAAGACCAGTCGCCATGTTGGGAGATGCTACATCTTTGTAGTAGAACCAAGTCGACTGCCAATCCCTAACAGATTCTGGGAAGGTCATAGATGGAAAGGTGCTCCTATCCCTATTTTGGATCCCCAAGCCACCACATAATTGGATGACATGGGTATTATCATCCTCAGGGTTGGCCTTTTTGACCGACTAGGATCTAGTGGTGAATATATGCTTGAACGAGCACCAATGGGGAGGACAACCCAAGAAACATTCACACATAGTGTTGAAAGCTGCGAGATAAGAGATATCATTCGGAGGAAAATGATGGAGATGGGAACCGAAGAAATTTAGAAACCCTCGGAAGAAAGGATGGGGGGCATGGAGAAACCTCGCTCGACGTGGGAGAGGAGAAGGACCCGCTCCCCCTCGCGCGGCTCCGGCTCGATCTCCCCTTTCGACAGCCTCCACCAGCTCGTCGACGACGAGGTTCTAAACATCCACCACCATGATCATCGACGAGAGAAAATCCCCCTGGATCCACCTTGCCGGAGCCATGAACCGGGCACCGGATGGCTTCTTGCCCTTGCCCTAGGTGGCTCCCTTCTTGGTGTGCTGGAGCTTCTCATTATTAGTCTTTGTCATCACAGCGGTGGTCGTCGGGATGGAGCCGAGCGGTGCGTGTGGAGCGGTAGAGGCAAAGGAGAAGAGTGGATTTGGGGGAAGAGTGCTGTGATGTCCGCAGCGCAACGAAGTATATATATTATCCGAGTGAGTCACTATCCCGCGGACCCGCTAAATCTCTGGGTATCTCCACCACAAGACTCGCGTTATATGTGGCGTAATGGGCGGCATAGTAATCGAGGCATTACGCCCCCCCCACTTGCCCCTGTCTTTGCAATATCTCCATGCAGCGTGCACTTCCCAAATTTTTGAATCCCGTGAAATCCCGGCCTGGCAGAGCGACCTATCGCATCAGAAGATCCTGATGATTCACTCGGAGCATCTTTGAAGCTTAAAATCATTCGGACATTTATCAAGGCAGAAATCGATCAGGGCGAATGACAAAGATTTCAATCGACACATATTTCCTTGAAGCCCCAAAGTACATTCAGAATTTCGGTGCCTTATCAGAGCTGGCATCGATTCCCTTCTCACTCGAACCATTATCCATTCGGGGGCTAATGACGAGGATATGTACCTAGGGTAGGGTTCTAGGCCTGACCTACATACCCTACCTAAGGACACTATATTGGAGGACTTGAAGATTACAAGAGAGATTCCGACTGGATTCACCATGGCGCTCAAGTCACTCGACAATAAATCCACTCAGAGGCTTCTCCCACCACTCGACAGTCTCCAATCACTCAGAAGGCCTCGCTACCAGTCGACGCTAGAAGACCAGAAGCCACCCCAGGGAGGCCAACAGGTAGGTGTTCGGCCAGTCGTCATTAGTAGCACTTATTGTGTATGTTACCAGTAACACACGTCTTTATTCCCATGATCAAACCCTTGGATGCCTGGAAGTTATGAGGGGCAGCATACTCTATATAAGTCACCCCTCCCCTCTAGCACAAGGGCTTGCACCTCCTGTAACTCATACTAAACACACGACAAGAGCTCCCGAGCACTGAGACGTAGTGCCGTTACCTCCGCGAGAGAGGCCTGAACTCATACTTACGTGTGTACACCCTCACTATAGCTAGGATTCTGCCCTGTCCTTTCGTACCCCTATCTTCTACTGTCAGACTCGTTCCCACAACACCAGCAGCCTCCTCTGGATCCTCAAACATAGAGGTAGGCCTGCCCATCACATGAATGATCCTCTTCCTGGCTATCTTTTTCTCTCCTGCCTTCTTAGGCAAAGATTTCTTTGGGGTCTCCACAGACATAGTAGCTCTAGCACTCTCATGTGCTCTAAAAGTATCTGGGGGTGCATAAATGTTGTTGAGTACCTTCCTAGATGAGGTAGCCTTAGTAGAAGACTTCCTTGTAGCCTTCTCCTGCTTTTTAGCAAGGATCTCTTCTGGCACAAAATCAGAATCTTCTTCATCTGAATTGAGTCTCTACATTGTCCTAGTTGCAGCTTTGGGCAACCCATGTGAACTAAGAGTGCCTGGATCTGAGGAAGAAATGGACTCAGGACTAGTGCCCAAACTCATATCAACATTCTGCTCCTGCAGATTCTGAATATCTTCAGCATCTGACATGCCTGACCCTGTGAATAGAGTTGAGAAGAGTGGAATGGGAAAAGTCATCACAAAATTCAGCTGGTTTTGAAAGTTTGAACAAAGAATTTACAAAGTTTACATTCTGTCACATAAAAATCGGTACAGCCGAAGCAAAAATATCGGTACTACCGAGACTGACTGTCTCACTAACTGAAACTTGGCACCCCTTTCGGTGGGACCGAAACGGAGTACTTGGTTTTACCGAGAGAGTTCTCAGCAGCACAGACAACAAATCGGTGACACCGATTTGTTTACTTCGGTTCCACCGAGTTTCGTCGGGCAGAAGGCAAACCCTAGAAAGTCAATCGTTCGCTATCTAATGAAGTTTCTTTTGGATGAAATGATCTCAAACAGTGGATAGACTAGGAAAAATCCCTAATGCGCATGAATCGGAAAGTGGAGCGCGAAAGGGGGTCGAATCCATACCCTAATTTAGCGATGGATCCGCTACTACGGCGATGATGGAGTTGAATACATCGAGGACGGTGATTCCCAGCGGCGGAGATGCTCTGGGAAGCAAGGCGATGACCATGGGTCTTCGGAACGGCAACTTAGGGTTTTAGAGCGCGATGTTTGAAGAAAGAAAGTCAAAGCGTCGGGGTCCATAGATTATATACCCCTCACTGTCGGTGACACCGATTCTACATTTTTGGTGTCACCGAGTTTCTGAACTTTCAACTGACAGGGAAACTCTGTGTAACCGAGAATATGGAATCAATAGTACCGAGATTGAAAAACCAGATCAAATCTAGGCATTCGGTGAGACCGAGATTTTGGTGTTGGTTCCACCGAGATGCACTTGGGAGGTTTTAATGGTCAGTCCTTTGTCGATACGGAACTTCGTGTGTTCCTCACATGGAGAGATCGAAAAGTACTTGTTCAAATTTTGTGATGTAGCATGAATAGAATATGAGGTGAGAAAGCATAGATAGCTAGGGGAGTGGTCCTAGGCATTCTTGTATATCCTATTGGCAAATGAAGAATCAAAAGCCAAATAGCAACAATTGGATATCCTCGAATGAGTAAATAAATGCAGACCAACATGCTCACACAATAAGATGTCAAATCAAATCATGGCCAACATGCACAAACACACTAGCATCTAACAAGCACTTTGGCGATGACAAAGTCGTCTATATATGAGTATATTGACTTAGGAGCCAAGTAAGAATACTTGATCATAGGTCATACTCATCGTTTAAGCACAAGTGGATTACCACTTTTACATAAAGCATTTAATGTTGTCAAATTCTATGAGATGCATTGACTCAAGACTTAGAGTAAAGCTCCCCCTTAATGTGACATCCCGCCATAGGAGGGATAAACTAACCTTGGGTTTTGTCGATGAAGACTTCATGTAGGTGGAGTAGTGGTGAATGCTCAAAGTTGATGAAGATCACCAAGAGTTGGGAGCATCCTTGTTGTTTCATTACTCTTCTCACCTACATTGGTTAGTCCCAACACACGAGATACAAATACAAGGATATCTATGGACATGGAGTGCAATGCATATGTGATGACGTCCATTGATTTGTTGAATACTTTGTCCCTTGCTTACCTTTGAGGGAATATGAGACTCCTTGGACTATTGCATGATGTTGATGTTGATTGCAACTAGTTCTTGCCAATAATGAATATGAGTGAATTTCATTGGCGGAATCACTCCTCAAGAACTTCTGTAGTTATTCTTCTTGGGGACCCACATCAAGTTGATGGGGATCCTTGGTGTTGAAGTAGCACTTGTAGAAGTTGAGCTTGCAGTAGCCTTATGATCCCACTTCACCAAAGCTTTGGATTCATCTTCATATGACTCAATGTACTCTTGAAGCTTCTTCTTGGCCTTGAGCTTGGGGTCTTGTGGTGGAAAGTCATCTTGAGCCTTTGTTCCCTTGGGAAGAGTATTTTCATACTTCTCCTTTTGAGGAACAAACTTGGGATTGGGATATTAACCTTCTTCCCATTCAACTCCATTAGCGTTGAAGTAGCCAACACCACGATTCTTACGGTATCCTCCGTGCTTGCGTACAATCTCCTCAAATTGTTGGCAACCTTGAAGACTCTTGTAGATACCTTTCTCTATAATCCCTTTCAAGAGTTCCTTTTCTTGCTCAAGTGTAACTTTGCTAAGCGAAGAGTTAGTGGGATCAACAGAACTACTAGAAGCAATATCATTAGATTCATCATTTTTATTGCTACTAGTTGAAGAACATTTCTTTCATTTGTTACTAGCTTGCTTAGACTTGACTTGTGGCATGAATGTAGACAAGAGAAGTCGTTTGGCTAGATAAGAGGAAGTCTTCTTTCGAAGATCCTCATTGATAGCTTTAAGGAACTCATGCTCTTGCTCTAAATTGAGCTTCTCGAAGCGGAGCTTCTCATGTGTCCTTACAAGCTCTCGATGATCTTCTAGAGTTGACTCGTGAGCTAACTTGCGAGTTTTTAGTTCTTGAGTTAGTCATTCTATTTCCAACTGATCATCAAGGCATGACTTATCTAGACTAGAGTGAGTATTAGCAAGTTCATTTTGACTAACATTACTAGATTTGTCAAATAGCAAGTCATCTTCAATTAACAAGTCATCTTCATCACTATTGAAATCAAGATACTCGGGGTGTGATACCTTGGGGGCTTTATCCATGAAGCAACAATCACTCCCTTCATTTGGTGAATCAAATATGTCGTAGGAGTTGCTTGTCAGTAGTGCAAGTCTGGCAACACCTTCATCTTGACTATAGTCGGAGTTGGAGTGATAGCTTCTCTCGGAGTGGTTGTCGGATTCGGAGCCGAAAACCCATTCACCAACATGAGCTTGATGTCTTCTTCTTGTGTAGTTGTTGGTGTGCTTGTCCTTCTTCTCCGAGTCCCTACTTCTCCTTCAGAGTCTTCATTCGTAACGATCATCTCTACTCCTTCTGTCTCTTCATGGTGACTCATCTCTTGAGCTTCGTCTTCTTGGTGACTCTTCTTTCCTTTTGTAAGGAGTCGTGCACTCATTGGAGTAGTGTCTGGGCTTCCCACAATTGTAGAAGTTTCGGTAACAACTTGACGAACACTTCTCTTCGTATCTTGAGCTGGAGCTTTGATCTTTGCTTCTATTCTTGTAGAACTTGTTGAATTTATTGACCATAAGGCTTATCTCTTCATTTGTGACAAGGTTGTCGCTTGATGTACCAGGAGCATCAATTGTGGCTTTGTAAGCACCGCTAGACTTGTGGTGAAGCTCTTCCTTGTCTTTGAGTGTCATCTCATGAGCAACAATTCTACCAATCACTTCCGTCGGCTTGAGATCTTTGTAGTTTGGCATCATTTGGATCAATGTGCATATGGTGACTTATCGATCATCCATGTCTCTAAGTATCTTCTTGATGATGAATTTGTCCGTCATTTCTTCACTTCCTAAGATGACAATCTCATTGGTGATGAGAGCTAGCCTATAATACATCTCAGTGACTCCTTCACCATCCTTCATCTTCAACTTGTCAAGCTGACCTTGAAGAAAATCCAACTTGGATTCTCTCATAGATATCAATCGAAGTGTCCCAAATCTCTTTTGCATTCTCAAGAAGGGTGATTTTGTTACGTGGCATAGGCAGTTCAAGAGAATGTCCCATGCTTGAGCATTGAGTTGCAACATCTTCAATTCTTCTGCAGTCTCTTTGTGATCCGGTTCCCTTCCTACCACAAAGAATTCGCCTTGCATTCGAACACGAACAATAGCCCAAACGGCGGGATTATGACCAAGAAAATGCATTTTCATTTTTTGCTTCCAACTAGCAAAATTTGTGCCATCAAAGTACAGACCTCTACACGATGATAATTTACCTCACTAGATGCCATACTCCTAGGTTGTAAGACCAATGCAATGGAGACCAATGCTCTGATACCACTTGTAGGATTGAAAGTAGTGTTAGAGGGGGGTGATTAGACTACTTGACCAAATGAAAATCTACTTTTCCCAATTTTAATTCTTGGCAGATTTTAGCATTCATAGTATGTCAAGTACACCCTACACATGCATGTCTACGAGTATTGCAACAGAAAGTAAGGGCAAGCATGTAAGTAAAGAGAGGGTAGGAAGATCAAACGCAATTGGTGACACGATGATTTTTCCCGTGGTTCCGATAGGTGGTGCTATTGTACATCCATGTTCATCGAGTCTTGAACCCACGGAGGGTAACGGTCACGAGAGTCCACGAAGGGTTTCACGAAGAAGCAACCTTGACTTTACCATGACGGCCTACGTCCATAGAGGACTAGCCTAACTCGGGGTAGATCTTCATGAAGTAGGCGATCTCCTTGCCCTTACAAACTTCTTGGTTCACTCCACAACACAAAGTAGGAGGCTCCCAAGCGACACCTAACCAATCTTGGAGGCACCACCCTCCAAAAGGTAATAGGCTTGATAATATCGATGAACTCCTTTCTCTTGTGCTTCAAGATGATAGACTCCTCAACACACAATCACTCTCTCATAGATTTGGCTTGGTGGAAGAGGTTTATTGGGTGGAAAGCAAGTTGGGGAGCCTAGAGATCAAGATTCATATGGTAGGAATGGAATGACATGATCTCAACACATGAGTAGGTGGCTCTCTCTCAAAAAATTAGTAGGTATGAGTGGGGAACTGTTTAGAGTGCTTCTCTTGCGAGTGAGTAGTGGTGGAGGGGTATATATAGGCATCTCCAAAAATCCAACCGTTACACCTAATAAGTCAGACTCGGTGACACCGATATGTTAATCTCGGTGGTACCGAGTTGCCTCAAATGTAGCAACTTTTGAATCTCGGTTGCACCGATAAGGTGACCAACGGTCAGATTACCAATCTTGGTGACGCCGATTCACAAAACTCGGCGGGACCGATTTTGTAAACTTGCGTAACAGGAAGTTGGCAACCCGAACTCGGTCGCACCAAAGTGGAATCGGTTGCACCGAATGGCTAGGGTTTGGTTGAGTCTGTCTAAGATTGGGAATCAGTGGCACCGAATGGAAAGTGTTGGTTGCACCGACTTTGAGTATTTGGCTTTGAACAGACTTTTGTGGAAGAGCTTGTGGGTGTATGTGGTGACTATCACTTTTGCACGTATGAGCATTTTGTTTACCATCAAAATCTTACCCCCTTTTAATAGTATTGGCTTTCCTATGGACTCAAAGTGATTTCTCAGAAAAGGTAAAATTTAGAGTCCTTTGCTTGAAGCTTTTCCAATCTATCTCCTTGCATCTTGGGGGATTCCGCAATCCTTTTGCCAACACATCATTGAACTTTTCCTGAAATATGCTTAGTGGAAACATTAGTTCAATGACATATATGTTGTTATTAATTACCAAAACAACCAAGGGAGCAAATGTGCTTTCACCATGCAAGGCCATGCAATGTCCTGCCGCATAGGTCGCGCTGCTCCAAGGCCTCCTGGACTCCTTCTCCACTATGGTGAACCCAATCTTAGCCACCCCAGGACCACGACGCGGACGCAACAACATACTGCCCAACTTCACCCCACACCGCATCTTGCGCATCGCTAAGGCTGATCGGGGCCTGGATTCTGAGGCTAAGGCCAAATGCGTCCTTTTTCTATGTTTGGGCCTCCTCAAAGATGACGAGCCGGTTTCTGATGCCGTCCTGGATCGCTACTACAAGCTATTCGAGCGCCCGCTCGCTGTTGAGGTTGTGCGTGCTTTTGCGGATTTCTACGGGTGGCAGCTGCCGCAATCTATGCTGGATGGATTCGCACCCTCCCCCTCGCAGGCATGCCAAGTCTTGGCATTATCGCCATTTGTGGACGCCTTCACCATAATATCACATCTCCTATGGATGCAAACCCTAAAGTGATCTCTTGGATGTCCGGGGGCTAAATAGCCGGGCTAAACGTTTTGCGTTTCGCTGTGTGATTACCACCACTGCTCCCTGTATTGTGTGTCTGCAAGAAATGAAACTCTCCTTAGTCTCTTCATCCCTAGTCTTTGAGACTCTCGGTGCTACATATGATGGCTTTTTCTTTCTCCCGGCAGATGACACCCATGGCATAATCATCCTTGCAAGGTTGTCAGAATCGCGATTCTGAATCGGATCGGAACTCAAATGGTAGGATTGCAAATCGTAGAATCTTCACTATCAGGATCGTAGAAACGTAGATTCTATGAAGTAAAATCGTAGAATCAGAGGTGTTAATTTGGATCGTAAAGTTGTAGAATCGCATAACAGAATCGTGATTCTAACAACCTTGCATCCTTGCATTGCAAAGTAGCACTATTTCCCTCTCAAACCCCATAATTGGCGACCCTCACGTATTTGCTGTTGTGAGCCCCGTCTTGGGTGGACTGCATTGGTGGCTCACGGGGGTATATGGCCCCCAAGGCGATGATGCGAAGCTAGCTTTCCTCCAAGAGCTCCAGGACATCCATAGTAGCATTTCTGGCCCATGGCTACTTGGCGGTGATTTCAATATGACCACCTATGCTGCTGACAAGAACAATGACTATGTCACCCGGTGCACTATGAATCGCTTTAGGTGTTTCAACTCCGATCATGGTCTCCATGACATATACTTACATGGACGACGGTACACATGGTCCAACGAGGAGGCCAACTCCACCCAGGTCCGCATCGACTATGTGCTCTGCACCCCCTCATGGGAGACAGCTCACTCTCACTGCCTCCTCTATTTCCTATCTTCTACGGCCTCGGATCATTGCCCCCTACTCATCGATTGCTCGAGGCACTCTCAGGGTGGTAGACAATTCCATTTACAGCATTTCTAGTCCGACCTAGAGGGATTCCACCAAACCGTCGGTGATGCTTGGCACTCAGTGTTGCAGTCAAATCCGACATATCTCATAGTAGGGGTCCTAAGCTAGGCGTCTTGGAGCGATGGTAACATAGACATGGGATTTTACCCAGATTCGGGCTCTCTCAAGGAGATAATACCCTACGTCCTGCTTTTGATTGTATTGATATGGGGGATAGTACAGAGTACAAGTATCTGTTGGGGAACGTTGCATGGGAAACAAAAAAAATTCCTACGCACATGCAAGATCTATCCATGGTGATGAGCATCTACGAGAGGGAGAGTGGATCTACATACCCTTGTAGATCGCTAATCGGGAAGCGTTAAGAAATGCGGTTGATGTAGTCGAACGTCTTCGCGGTCCAAATCACCGAGTGTCCCATGATCCCATCACTATCCATCTCGCGATCCAATCACGATCCGTCCCGCGATCCCATCACGATCCGTCCCGCAATCCAATCAAGAATCGTCTCGCGATCTTGATCACGGTCCTTCCGATCTAGCGCCGAACGGACGACACCTCCGCGTTCAGCACACGTACAACTTGATGATGATCTCCGCCTTGTTGATCCAGAAAGAGGGAGCAGAGAGGTAGATGAGTTCTCCAGCAGCACAACGGCGTGGTGGCGGTGGTGGTGAACTAATCCTGTAGGGCTTCGCCTAAGCACCGCAGAACTAATCTAGAGCAGAAACAGATCTAGAGGAAGAAGAGGGCAGCACGTGGTAATTAGGGTTGTCTTTCCCCTCTAAATCCTCTAGTATATATAGGAGGGAGGGGGGGAGGAGGCAGCCTCAAACCCTCAAGGTTTGGTCGAAATTGGAGGTGGAGGAGTCCTACTCCAATCCTATTAGGAGTAGGATTCCTCCTTTCCACTTGGAAACTCTTTCCACCTCTCCAACTTTTGGGGTTTTCCCACCCCTAGCCGCATGGGCCTTAGTGGGGGCTTAGACCAGCCCTCCAGGGGATGGTTTGACTCCTCCCACAGCCCATGAGGTCCTTTGGGTCGAGACACCCCTTCCGATGGTCCCCCGGCATCCTCCCGGCACTCCCGGTACACTATCGATGAGCCCGAAACTTTTCCGGCGACCAAAACAAGACTTCCTATATATCAATATTTACCTCCAGACCATTCCGGAGCTCCTCATGACGTCCGGGATCTCATCCGGGACTCCAAAAACCTTCGGTCACCACCATACATAACTCTATACTACCGAAAAATCACTGAACCTTAAGTGTGCAGACCTTGCGGGTTCGAGCACTATGTAGACATGACCGAGACACCTCTATGGTCAATAACCAATAGCGGGACCTAGATGCCCATGTTAATTCCTACATATTCTACGAAGATCTTTATTGGTTGAACCTCTATGTCAAGGATTCAGTTAATCCCGTATGTTGTTCCCTTTGTTCTTCGGTATGTTACTTGCTCGAGATTTGATCGTCGGTATCTCCATACTTAGTTCAATATCATTACCGACAAGTATATTTACTCTTTCCTTAATACAGGATCCCGTGGCTAACTCTTTAGTCACATTGCTTGCAAGGCTTATAGTGATGTTGTATTATCGAGTGGGCCCTGAGATACCTCTCCGTCACATGGAGTAACAAATCCCAGTCTTGATCCATGCCAACCCAACAGACACCCTCGTAGATACCTGTAGAGCACCTTTATAGTCACCCAGTTACGTTGCGACGTTTGATACACACAAGGTACTCCTCCGGTGTCAGTGAGTTGCATGATCTCATGGTCATAGGAACAGATACTTGACATGCAGAAAACAGTAACAATAAACTGACACGATCATATGCTACATTTATAATTTGGGTCTTGTCCATCACATCATTCTCCTAATGACATGATCCCGTTATCAAATGACATCTTATGTCCATGCCTAGGAAACCTTAACCATATTTGATCAACGAGCTAGTCTATTAGAGGCATAGTAGGGACATGGTGTTCTCTATGTATCCACACATGTATCTTCGTTTCCGGTCAATACAATTCTAGCATCGATAATAAACGATTATCATGAACCAGGAAATATGATAATAACTAATTTATTATTGCCTCTAGGGCATATTTCCAACAGTCTCCCACTTGCACTAGAGTCAATAACCTAGCTCACATCGCTATATGATTTGTTATGAATCTCACACCCAATGACTTTTGGGGTTTGATCATGTTTTGCATGTGAAACAGGTTTTAGTCAATGGGTTTGCGATATTCAGATCCGTGTGTACTTTGTAAATCTCTATGTCATACTATAGAGACTGCTACCACGCTCTACTTGGAGTCATCCAAATGGCTACTCCACTATACGTATCCAGATTGCTACTAAGAGTCATCCGGATCAGTGTTAAAGCTTGCATCGACGTAACTCTTTATGACGAACTCTTTATCACCTCCATTCTCGACAAACATCTCCTTAGTCCTTTGGTTACTATGGACAATTTTGACCGCTGTCCAGTGATCCTCTCCTGGATCACTCTTGTACCCCTTGACAGACTCATGGCAAGGCACACACCAGGTGCGGTACACAGCATGGCATAATATAGAGCCTATGGCTAGGGCATAGGGGTCAACCTTCGTCCTTTCTCTTTCTTGTGCCGTGGTTGAGCTTTGAGTCTCGCTCAACTCCACACCTTACAAACCAGGCAAGAACTCCTTGTTTGACTGATCTATTTTGAACTCTTTCGAAATCATGTCTAGGTATGTACTCATTGAAAGTCTCTTCAAGCATCTTGATCTATCTATATAGATCTTGATGCCCAATAATTAGGTAGCTTTATCCAGGTCTTCCTTTGAAAATCACTTTTCAAACAACCGTTTATGCTTTCTAGAAATTCTACATTATTTTCGATCAACAATATGTCATCCACATATACTTATCAGAAATTCTATAGTGCTCCCACTCACTTTATTGTAAATACAAGTTTCTCGTAAACTTTGTATAAACTCAAAAACTTTGATCACCTCATCAAAGTCTACATTGCAACGCCAAGATGCTTGCTCCAGCCCTAGGATGGATTGCTGCAGCTTGCATACTTTTTAGCATCCTTAGGAGTGACAAAACCTTCCGGTTGTATCACATACAACCTTTCCTCATGGAAACCGTTAAGGAAACTATGTTTTGACATCCATCTGCCAGATTTCATAATTGAAAAATCGCAGCAACTGCTAACATAATTCCAACAGACTTTAGCATCTCTACGAGTGAGAAAGTCTCATCACAGCCAACTCCTTGAACTTGTGAGAAACTTCTTTGCGACAAGTCGAGCATTATAAATGGTGACATTTAACATCAGTGTATGTCTTCATCTTAAAGGTCCATTTGTACCCAACGACCTGCCGTCCAACGGGCAAGTCTACCAAAGTCTATACTTGGTTTTCACACATGGATCCTTTCTCGTATTTCATGGCCTCTAACCATTTGTCGCAATTCGGGCCCATCATCGTGTCTCCATAGTTCATAGGTTTATCGTTGTCCGACAACATGACCTCTAAGACAGGGTTGCTGTACGAACAGGAGTAGTACGCGTCCTTGTCGACCTACGAGGTTTGATAGTAACTTGATCCGAAGCTTCATGATCATCATCATTAATTTCCTCTTCAACTGACGTAGGCTCCACAAAAACATCTTTCTGTGTTGCGCTACTCTATGGCTGAAACAAAGGTTCAACAACCTCATCAAGTTCTATCTTCCTCCCACTCAATTCTTTCGAGACAAACTCTTTCTCGAGAAAGGACCCATTTTGGCAACAAACACTTTGCACTCGGATCTGAGATAGAAGGTATACCCAACTGTTCCTAGGGTATTCTATGAAGATGCATTTGTCTACTATGGGTTCGAGCTCATTAGGTTAAAACCTTTTTCACATAAGTGTCGTGGCCCCAAACATTAAGAAATGATAGCTTAGGTTTGCGCCAAACCAAAATTCATACGGTGTCATCTCAATGGACCTAGATGGTGCCCCTTTTAAAGTGAATGTAGTTGTCTCTAATGCATAACCCCAAAACTATAGTGGCACATCAATAAGAGACATCATAGTTCGTACCATATCCAATAGAACACGACTACGATGTTAAGACACACCATCACACTATGGTGTTACAGGTGGCGTGAGTTGTGAAACAACTTTCACATTGTCTAAAGTTGTATGCCAAACTCCTAACTCAGATATTCACCTCCACGATCATATCGTAGACATTTTATCTTCTTGTCACGATGATCTTAAACTTCACTCTGAATTTGTTTGAACTTTTCAAACATTTCAGGCTTGTGTTTCATTAAGTAAATATACTCATATATACTCAAATCATCAGTGAAGGTAAGAAAATAACGATATCCACTACACTCTACAAGACTCATTGGACCGCATACATCAATATGCATTATTTCCAATAAGTTACTAGCCCGCTCCATCATACTGAAAACAGGGTTTTTAGTTATCTTGCCCATGAGGCATGGTCCGCATGTCTCAACCGATTCGAAATCGAATGAGTCCAAAGATCCATCAGCATGGAGTTTCTTCACGCGATTTATACCAATATGACATTTAGCGGCAGTGCCACAAGTATGTGGTACTATCATTATTAACTTTCTATCTTTTGGCATCAATGTTATGAACATGTGTATTACTACGATCAAGATTCAACAAACCATTCTCATTGGGTGCATGACCATTGAAGGTATTATTCATGTAAACAGAATAACCATTATTCTCTAACTTAAATGAATAACCGTGTTGCAATAAACATGATCTAATCATGATCATTCTTAATGCAAACACCAAATAACATTTATTTAGGTTCGTCACTAATCCCAAAGGTAGATAGAGCATGCAATGTTGATCACATCAACCTTGGAGACATTTCCAACACACATCATCACCTCACCCTTAGCTAGTCTATGTTTATTCCGTAGCTTTTATTTCGAGTTACTAAAATTTAGCAACTGAACCAGTATCCAATACACAAGTGCTACTAGGAGTACTAGCAAGGTATACATCAATAACACGTATATCAAATATACTTCTGTCGATGTTGCCAGCCTTAATATCTACCAAGTATCTAGAGTTGTTCCGCTTCAGCGACCGCTCTCTCATAATAGAAGCACTTAGTCTCAGGTTTAGGTTCAACTTTGGGTTTCTTCACTGGAGCAACTGACTTGCCATCCATGAAGTTTCCCTCCTTGCCCTTGCCCTTTTCGAAACTAGTGGTTTTACTAACCATCAACACTTGATGCTCCTTCTTTATTTCTACCTTCGCGGTGTCAAACATCGCGAATAGCTCAGGGATCATCATTTCCATCCTGGCATAATTATAGTTCATCACGAAGTTCTAGTAGCTTAGTGATAGTGACTTGGACAACTATATCAATCACTATTTATCTGGAAGATCAACTCCCACTCGATTCAAGCGATTGTAGCACCCAGACAATCTAAGCACATGCACAACGATTGAGCTATTCTCCTTCATCTTGCAGGCAAAGAATCTTGTTGGACATCTCATATCTCACAACACGGGCGTGAGCCTGAGATCCCAATTTTAGCTCTTAGAACATCTCATATGTCCCGTGACGTTCAAAACGTTTTGGAGCCTCAATTCTAAGTAGTAATGCATGACGCACTGAACTATCAAGTAGTCATCAGAACGTGTCTGTCACATGTTCACAACATCTACAGATGACGCTAGAGGGGGTGGCGCACCGAGCGATGCGCTAAGAACATAAGCCTTCTGTGCAGCAATGAGGACAATAATCAGATCACTGACCCAGTCTGCAATATTGCTACCATCATCTTTCAACTCTATTTCTCGAGGAACATATAAAAATACATGGGAGCTACAGTGTGAGCTAGTAATCTATAACATAATTTGCAAAGACACTATCGACTATGATAATGAGTTCAATTAATCATATTACCTAAGAACTCCCACTCAAATTGACATCCCTTCGGTCATTCGAGTGATACATGATCCAAACTCACCAACTCAAGTCCGATCATCACGTGAGTTGAGGTGGTTTCAATGGTGAACATCACCATGTTGATCATATCTACTATCTGACTCATGTTTGACCTTTCAGTCTCTTGTGTTCCGAGGCCATGTTTGTACATGCTAGGCTCGTCAAGTTTAACCCGAGTGTTCCCCATGTGCAACACTGGCTTGCACCCGTTGTATGTGAACGTAGAGTCTGTCACACCCGATCATCACGTGGTGTCTCGACACGACAAACTTTTGCAATGGTGCACACTTGGGGAGAACACAATTTATCTTGAAATTTTAGTGAGGGATCACCTTATAATGCTACCGTCATCCTAAGCAAAACAAGGTGCATAAAAAGGATTAACATCACATGCAAATCATAAGTGACATGATATGGCCATGAACTTGTGCTTTTGATCTCCATCCTTATAGCACCAACATGATCTCCATCATCACCGGCATGACACCATGATCTCCATCATCTTGATCTCCATCAATGTGTCGCCATCGGGGTTGTCGCGCCCACCATGCTTCTACTACTATTGCTACCGTTTAGGGATAAAGTAAAGTATTACATAGCGCTTAATGATTGACACGCAGGTCATACAATAATTAAAGACAACCCTATGGCTTCTACCGGTTGCCGTACTCATCGACATACAAGTCGTGATATTCTATACAATACATGATCATCTCATACATCGCATATAGTTGATCATGTAACTGGCCATATCAATTCACAACATACCCTGCAAAAACAAGTTAGACATCCTCTAATTGTTGTTGCAAGTTTTACGTGGCTGCTATGGGTATCTAGCAAGAACAATTCTCACCTACGCAAAAACCACAACGGTAATTCATAAGTTGCTTTTCAACCTTCTCAAGGACCGCCTTTGTCGAATCCGATCCAACTAAAGTAGGAGAAACAGACACCCGCCAGCCATCTTTGTGCAATGAAGTTACACGTCAGTCGATGGAACCGGTCACTCGTAAGCATACGAGTAAGGTTGGTTCGGGCCGCTTCATCCCACAATACCGCTAAACCAAAACACGACCAAGGGAGGAAGCAATCTAAGCATCAATGCCCACAAACTCCTTTGTGTTCTACTCGAGATCTCATCTACACACAGACCTAGCTCTGATGCCACTATTGGGGAACGTTGCATGGGAAACAAAAAAATCCTACGCACATGCAAGATCTATCCATGGTGACGAGCATCTACGAGAGGGAGAGTGGATCTACATACCCTTGTAGATCGCTAAGCGTGAAGCGTTAAGAAACGCGGTTGATGTAGTCGAACGTCTTCGTGGTCCAAATCGCCAAGCGTCCCACGATCCCATCACGACCCATCTCGCGATCCAATCATGATCCGTTCCGCAATCCCATCACGATTCATCCCGCGATCCAATCACGAATCGTCTCGCGATCTTGATCACGGTCCTTCCGATCTGGCGCCAAACTGACGGCACCTTCGTGTTCAGCACACGTACAGCTCGATGACAATCTCTGCCTTCTTGATCCAGCAAGAGGGAGTGGAGAGGTAGATGAGTTCTCTAGCAACACAACGTCATGGTGGCGGTGGTGGTGAACTAATCCTACAGGTCTTCCCCTAAGCACCACAGAACTAATCTAGAGGAAGAAGAGGGCAGCACGTGCCAATTAGGGTTGGCTTTCCCCTCTAAATCCTCTAGTATGAGGGAGGGAGGGGCAGAGTCAGCCTCAAACCCTCAAGGTTTGGTCGAAATTGGAGGTGGAGGAGTCCTACTCCAATCCTATTAGGAGTAGGATTCCTCCTTTCCATTTGGAAACTCTTTCCGCCTCTCCACCTTTTGGTTTTTTCCCACCCCTAGCCGCATGGGACTTAGTGGGTCTTAGACCAGCCCACCAAGGGCTGGTTTCACTCCTCTCACAGCCCATGAGGTCCTTTGGGTCGAGACACCCCTCCCGATGGTCCCCCGGCACCCTCCCGGCACTCCCGGTACACTACCGATGAGCCGGACCGATGAGCCCGAAACTTTCCCGGTGACTAAAACAGGACTTCCTATATATCAATCTTTACCTCTGGACCATTCCGGAGCTCCTCGAGACGTCCAAGATTCCATCCGGGACTCCGATCAACCTTCGGTCACCAACATACATAACTCTATACTACCGAAATGTCACTGAACCTTAAGTGTGCAGACCTTGCGGGTTCGAGCACTATGTAGACATGACCGAGACACCTCTACGGTCAATAACCAATAGCGGGACTTGGATGCCCATATTGATTCCTACATATTCTACGAAGTTCTTTATCGGTTGAACCTCTATGTCAAGGATTCAGTTAATCCCGTATGTTGTTCCCTTTGTTCTTCGGTATGTTAGTTTCTCAAGATTTGATCGTCGGTATCTCCATACCTAGTTCAATATCGTTTCCGAAAAGTCTCTTTACTTGCTCCATAATACAAGATCACGTGGCTAACTCTTTAGTCACATTGCTTGCAAGGCTTATAGTGATGTCGTACTACCAAGTGGGCCTTGAGATACCTCTCCGTCACATGGAGTAACAAATCCCAGTCTTGATCCATGCCAACCCAATAGACACCCTCGGAGATACCTGTAGAGCACCTTTATAGTCACCCAGTTAAGTTGTGATGTTTGATACACACAAGGTACTCCTCCGGTGTCAGCGAGTTCTATGATCTTATGGTCATAGGAACAGATACTTGACACGCAAAAAACAGTAGCAATAAACTGACATGATCATATGCTACGTTTATAATTTGGGTCTTATCCATCACATCATTCTCCTAATGATGTGATCCCATTATCAAATGGCATCTTATGTCCATGGCTAGGAAAGCTTAACCATCCTGGATCAACGAGCTAGTCTATTAGAGGCATACTAGGGACATGGTGTTGTCTATGTATCCACACATGTATCTTAGTTTCCGATCTATACAATTCTAGCATGGATAACAAACGATTATCATGAACAAGTGTAACATCCCAAATTTTCAATTTGCAATGTTTTACAGTTATTAGTTAAGCATCTATGCATATGATTGAAATGAATGTGGCAAGTATATTTTCATCTTCTTTATTTGACTTCTTTTCAATTGGCATTTGAGTTTACTCAATTACCTGGAAAAATACTTTGAGAAAAGAAAATTATGAGAGGAGGTAACATGACACCCCAAAAGTCAGAAGAAAATAGTGCCAATTTATTTGAAAGTCAAATTTGGTTTCATTTTGGATTTTCTTTAAATAATGTTTTATAAAGTTTTTATTTCGACTCTAAAGAAATGTTCACACCTTAGGGTTTATTTTTCTGATCGTTTTGGTATATAATACCGTATACTTTGTTTTCTGCTTCAGATCTAAAAAAAAGTTTCAAAAAAAGGGGTAGGCACCGCTAGCCAGGCCAGGCCCAGCCAGCTAGCCACGAGCACCACAGCCCGAGCTAGCGCTAGGGCTGGCTATCGTACGATGCCAAGAGCGAGCGCTCCTCGCTAGCGCCGTCGGAGGCAGCGGTGGAAACAAAGTTCGTCCCCAACCTCCCGCTCGCGCCGCACGGGATGAGGCCGCGCGAGCGCATCCGCAACCGCCGAGAACAGCTCTCAGGATAGAGCTTATCCCGCACTCGTGGATGCCCTAGCCACGCCCATAAAAGCCCCTCGATGCCCTCTTTCCATTCAGCAACCAAGAACCTCTTCTCGCCACTCATAGCTGATGCACCGTCCGTTCGCATCTCGCCGGAGCCGAGTCCGTTCGTCGGAGAAGTCCGACGCCGGTGAGCCTCCAGGACCATTCTTGCTTCGGGAATCGGATCCCCTCGCCATTGCACATCTCCTTGACATTCTCGTTGCCCCTAGGACGCACCGGAGCAGCCACCCCCGACGACTTGCGTCTCCGGAGTTCGCTGGAGTACAGGAGCTCGCCCCGTTCCTCCGGTCGTCGCCGCCGACCGCCGTCACCACCGTTTGAATGCCCTCACCAAGCCTCACCTCTCCCGCCTCTCCACTGACGCTGGCGATCGCCGGAGCCGCCGCCCCGTCATCGGCAGTTCCTGCCCGACCATGTCCTCACTCTGTAAGCCACACCCGCTCCTCTGTTCGTAGGTAGCATAGATTAGAATGGTTTTTTTATTTTGATCGAACCGGTACGCTATTTATACTAGGTTTTTTATTAGATCTATACCGTGCGGTTTATTTAAACCGAACGTCGGTTTTCCTTTTAGTCTAGCTGAACCGGATAATTTTGCTTAATTCGCGAACGTTCACAGCATAGCCACCGTGACGAATGTAGTCAACCAACCAGAGCTGTCCACTTCGTGCTCTAGCCGCAAACGTCCACACTTTAGAGTTCTTAGAAAACGTCCGTGTAGCAGTTTTTTTCAGATTTAATTCAAAAACTTCAAACAGCCTTAACTTTTAAACCGTAGATCGAAACGAGATGAAACAAGCGGCTAAATTTTCATCTCGAATAGCTCTAACTAGAGAACCAATTGTTGCAGATTTTTGCAAGTTCAAATTTGAATTTATTTCAGATTTGAATTTAAATTTTATTAGGCCATATCTTTCAAATGGTATACCCGTTTGAAGTGATTCTTTTTGCACCACGTCACACCAACTAAATCCTTGGCCATG
Source organism: Hordeum marinum (assembly GCA_022496015.1). Classification (NCBI taxonomy): domain Eukaryota; kingdom Viridiplantae; phylum Streptophyta; class Magnoliopsida; order Poales; family Poaceae; genus Hordeum; species Hordeum marinum. Next base: position 60,967,302 of record CM039677.1, read on the forward strand.
AGCTTTTGCCACGATATATCCTACACAATCATTTTTCTGTTCACCATAATTTTACTAGGATGCCTTGTAGGAACACTAGTGCATGTCACAAATTTTGAACACTAATTATACTTTGAAAAATTTCATGTTAATGACTTGTGTTGGTTTTTATTTGGTTTTTGCAAATATTTTGTTGCATGTTTTCTTTGGATGGTATGAATTCTTGTTTATGTGTGTTTATTTACTTTGCGATAGATTGTCCGGAGTGCGAAGCAGAGTACTACCATTCCCTAGAACTTCACTCCCAGCACGAAGGCAAGTTGCATTTTGATCATATTAGTTTTTACCTATGTTTTATTTTTAAACATAGTCCTTTGATGTAGGAGTGCATGATAGGAGTTTATACTTGTTGGATTTACTATCACCCAGTAGTTCATTTGAGGTAGGTCTGAACCGTACCAACTCTGTCTCCACCGTGTCATGTTACAATGCTTCGCCAAAGTAGACGTGGATTGGGGGAGTGTTATCACTTTGAGATGTGAGTGACAAAGTAGTAACTAGGACCAACTTTAATGAACTACCTGGGTGGAAATGGGTTTGTATGGTGGCGAAGTACAGTGGGAGCATTCATGGGAATCCAAGGGAGTGCACACTAGTGGTCCGTCCACCCAGGCTCAAAGGGATCAACCTTATTTTCATGTCTATAAGCTTCCGTGTGCAGCCGCAAGCCAATATGGGCTCTGGTTTAGTTGAGTAGATGGTGTGACCTCTTCCACGATAGGCTAGCAGATGTAGATGATGTAGGTATACCGGCCTATCCGTGGGTTAGGGGAAATGCTTTCGAAAGACTATGTCTCGATCCTCCGATCAAGGATGTGGTCGAGTCTTGTGGGGAAAAGTGCACAACCTCTGCAGAGTTAAAAATCTAATCGATTAGCCGTGTCCCCGGTCATGGACAACTTGAGCTTTTAGTAGTGGAAATACAGGGAGATCTCATCACTCTTAACTAATCAACTGGGTACAAAATTCTGGAATGATTGAGATGGGCATATCTCAGACTTATGATATTTGTAAAAGTAGAACAATTATTTTTGATAGGGAAAAACTAGCTTTATGCAAAAAAAACTAAACTTAGAGCTTTCCACCAGCCAAATTGCATGCACTATGTAGTCTCATTACACTTTATGATGTGACTTGCCAGTACATTCCATGTACTGACCTACACGGCTGCAACTTATCATGTTGCAGATTTATCTGACGATGAATAAGGTGCGATAGGTCGTTGTTCTGCACTCAGCTTGCTCGTGGAGTTGATGGACTCGTTACACTTTCTGCTTCCGCATGTTTTTTATTTGGCTTTAGGCCACATTAATGTAATAAATACTCTTTGAGGATTCTCGATGTAATAAATGTGTGATTGAACTCTGTTGTAAATCCTCAAGTACGGTGTGTGTCAGCATACCGATCCAGGGATGACACTTAAGCACAGAGACTCCGATCCCTTGAGATCGGGTCGCTACAAGATGGTATCACAACACACGTTGACTGTAGGATGCGACCCTAGAAAATGGAAAGCCATAGGATAAAAACCATATTTTACAACACTTGTATACTCCTGTTTTGGTCTCATACTTTTCCCTGATTCATTACTAATTTCTCCTCTCTTTCAAACTGTAGATGTCGACCCCCATCGTTGAGTTTGCTCAGCCCGACGCAACCATGCCCTTTGGAAGACAGCTCGTGGATATCGCAGGTCATCTGCGCATTGCCTTGCCCAGCTTCACCAGTACCTTCACGGCTACTCTACCTGAGGAGATGCGCTGGAAGATTGACGTCCACATTCTAGGGCAAACTTTTGGAAATGTCATTGAGTCGATCAACTTCTACATAGAAGTAAGATCATGGGGCATTGGCAAAGGGATCGCTGCACTCTTTGCACTTGGGCGCATCTGCCAGGACTACCACGAGGATATCAGGAAGACTAAATATGTCTTGTACGCGTGTCGCGACTCGGATGGAGATGGAGGAGCTCATCACCAGGATGAAGGAAGAGATGGACGATAGCCTCATGACCACCCACAACCTGACTACCCATAAGGTCGAGCTAGAAGAAGAGCTTCAGAACGCTCGCGCAGAGCATGAGGAGGAGCTTGATGCTCTGCAGGATAAGTTCGACGACTTGAAGCTTCAACTGGAGGAAGTTGAGGAAGAGCTTGATAATGGGGAGAATCTCCAAGAGGATCACTCTTATGGGGACAACGTCAGTCAGGACAAAGACTATGAGGACAACGATGAGGAGAGACAGAGTGATGCCGCTGGAGCCGACATCAACATGATAGATCTCTCTTCCGATGAGGAGTAGATTTAGACCACCATGAGAGATTAGGATTCGATAGTCGATTAGTATTTGATTGATTTATTTATGGGACCTTTTCAAACCTTGTGACATGGCTCACCTTAGATTTGTTTCATGTGAACTCTTTGATTGAATTGAATTGGAGTGATTTGGATTTTTATTGACATCATTTCCATATGGGTAGTGTTTCTCCCTTAGGCCTAATTCTATCTATACCCCATCTATGCTGACCCAACAGATGTGACCAAGGCGCGACCCTTCCGGGACTGGCTCAAGGAATGATATCCCACCCGCCATGGAACAATTGCTTTAGACCCAGAACCAGATGATACAGTTGATGATGCAGAATATGGCCTAGAACAACAACAACCCGCCTCCACCTCCACCTCCACCTCCACCACAAATTGACAGCCTTACCCGTTTTCTAAGGTTGAATCCTCCAACCTTCACAAGCAGCCCGGAGCCGATCGTCGCAGATGACCAGCTTCGCAACATGGGTTGGAAGCTAGCCACAACAGGATGCACTGATCAGGAGAAGATGAGGTTTGCCTCTCACCAACTGGATGGACCAGCAGCTTCGTGGTGGGAGAACTACACCGCCACGTACCCCATGGAGAATGTGACTTGGGCACAGTTCCAGCAGGCGTTCCTCACTGCTCATGTTTCAGCGGGAGCTATGGCTCTCAATAAGAGGGAGTTCCGCAACTTGCACCAAGGAGGTCGCTCAGTGTCTAAGTATGTTGATGACTTCAGCAGGTTATCCCGTTACGCCCCAGGTGATGTGGCAACCGATGCAGCCAAGCAAGAGAAGCTTCTGGAGGGACTAAATGATGAGCTGGGAATTCAGTTAATTGTAGCGACTTTTGATAACTATCAAGAGTTGGTGGACAAGGCGATCACTCTAGACGGCAAGCATCAGCAGATGGAAAATCGCAAGAGGAAATATGGTCAAGGCAAGTTTCAGTCTAGAGCTCAACAGAAGCCTCACTCTGCCCCTTTCTCAGGATATTCTGGTACAGGACACAGTAAGTTTGGAGGGCACAACCATCATAACCATGGTGGCCATTCTCAGCATGGAGGCAGTGGACACAACCAGAATGGCCATAAGAATAGCAATGGGAATGGAGGAAACGGCAATCACCATCACCCTACCCCTGCTACACCAGTGAGGAAGGATCTGACTCACATCACCTGCTTCAAGTGCAAGAAGACATGGCACTACTCCAATGAGTGTCTCGAGCTACAGAATGGGAATGGAAATGGAAGTTCTGGAGGCAAGAAGCCCAATCCTTTCGCTAAGGGGGATGTGAATCATGTCAACGTGGAAGAAGTCTATGAACAACCGGATGTGGTGATTGGTAAGTTCTTGGTTAATTCATTTCTAGCACTTATTCTATTTGACACTAGTGCATCGCCTTCATTCATATTGAGGGGATTTGCGGATAAACATAAGTTTCCTAGCATAGCTCTTAAGTCACCTATTCTAGTGACTTCCCAGGAGCAGAGTCTATGACTAGTCAGGCATGTTTTCAGTCGCCTTTGAACATAGGGGGACATGTTTTTCCCACAGATATGATCGTACTTGAGTCACAAGGGTTGGATGTCCAAATATCAGGGAAGCATTGATTGTGCCAGTAGGTCAATTCTTCTCACCACTCCAGAGAAGAAGAGGATCAAGTATGTATCCAGGCTTAAGCCTAAGAGGGCTCAAGTGAACTCTCTTACGGGAGTTGTCCAGGAAGAAGTACCAGTGGTGAAGGATTATCCTGATGTATTTCCCGAGGAGTTACCCGTTATGCCATCGGATTGGGAGATTGAGTTTCTCATTGAGTTACTGCCAGGCACCGGACCTATCTCCAAGAGGCCATACCGGATGCCCACTAATGATCTAGCGGAAGTCAAGAAGCAGATTGAGGAGTTGCTGGAGAAGGGGTATATTCGCCCGAGTTCATCACCTTGGGGAACCTCAGTACTCTTAGTGGAGAAGAAGGATGGAACCTTGAGGATGTGTGTGGATTATCGCTCTTTGAATGAGGTGACCATCAAGAACAAGTATCCGCTACCGATGATCAATGACTTGTTTGACCAGCTAGAAGGAGCTAGTGTTTTCTCCAAGATTGACCTTCGATCGGGTTATCATCAGTTGAAGATCCGTGAGAAGGATATACCTAAGACAACTTTCACCACGAGGTATGGGCTTTATGAGTATACAGTCATGTTGTTTGGTTTGACTAATGCCCCTGCCTATTTTATGAGCATGATGAACAAGGTATTCATGGAGTACTTGGATAAGTTTGTTGTGGTATTCATTGATGATATATTGGTTTTCTCCAAGAATGAGGAGGAGCACGCAGAGCATCTACGCTTAGTTCTGGAGAAGCTCAGAGAGCACCAACTTTATGCCAAGTTGAGCAAGTGTGAGTTTTGGTTGAAGGAAGTCAGATTTCTCGGACAGGTTGTGTCAGGGGAAGGAATTGCCGTGGACCCTTCCAAGGTAGAAGCAGTCACAGAATGGAAGGCACCGACCTTAGTTAGCGAGATCCGCAATTTCCTTGGACTTGCAGGATATTATCGGAGGTTCATTGAGAATTTCTCCAAGATTGCAAAGCCCATGACGGAGTTGTTGAAGAAGGACACCAAGTATATTTGGACTCAGGAATGTGAAGCCAGTTTCCATGAGTTTAAGAAATGTTTGGTTATAGCTCCAGTGCTAATCCTGCCGAACATACACAAGGATTTTCAATTGTATTGCGACGCTTCTCGCCAAGGACTTGGAGGCGTGCTTATGCAAGAAGGAAAGGTTTTAGCTTATGCTTCACGTCAGCTTCGACCTCATGAGTTGAACTATGCCACACATGATTTGGAGTTAGCAGCAGTGGTGCATGCACTCAAGACCTGGAGACATTTCCTTATCGGGAACCAATGTGATGTTACATCGATCACAAGAGTTTGAAGTACATCTTCACGCAGAAAGAGTTGAACCTTAGGCAAAGGAGATGGTTGGAGCTCATCAAGGATTATGACATGAGTTTACATTATCATCCAGGAAAAGCCAACGTCGTGGCAGATGCGTTGAGCCGTAAGAGCTATGTCAACACTCTTGTTGCAGGAGGATTACCTCAGGAGTTGTGTGATGAACTTAGAGATCTCGAGTTGGAAATAGTTCCAAGAGACTATGTTGCCGCACTCGAAGTTCAGTCCACCTTGTTGGGAAAGATCAGAGAAGCTCAGAATTTGGATCAAGGTATTGCTGAGATAAAGGAGAGGATTAGCAAAGGAAAGGCAGAAGGATTTCGTGAGGATGAGCATGGAACCATATGGTTTGAGCAGCGTAATTGTGTGCCCAATGATCCAGAGATCAGGAAGCTGATACTTCAGGAGGCTCATGATTCGCCTTACTTGATACATCCGGGAAACACCAAGATGTATTTGGACTTGAAGGAAAGTTTTTGGTGGACCGGTATGAAGAGGGAAATTGCTGAGTATGTAGAAGTATGTGATGTATGTCAGAGGGTAAAGGCAGAGCATCAGAAACCAGCAGGTTTGCTTCAGCCATTGCCAATACCTGATTGGAAATGGGATAAACTTGGCATGGACTTCATCACGGGATTACTCAGGACCCGTTCAGGTTATGATTCCATTTGGGTGATTGTTGATCGCTTGACCAAGGTTGCTCAATTCATTCCCGTGAAGACTACCTATACAAGTGCTAAGCTGGCGAAGATATATATGACCAGGATTGTATGTCTGCATGGAGTTCCGAGAACCATTGTATCAGATAGAGGAACACAGTTTACTTCAAAGTTTTGGCATTAGCTACACGAAACTTTGGGTACCAGACTAGAATTTAGTACAGCCTTCCATCCATAGACAGATGGGCAGACAGAGAGGGTGAATCAGATTCTAGAGGACATGTTGAGAGCTTGTGCGCTGGACTACGAGTCTAGTTGGGATGATAACTTACCTTATGCAAAGTTCTCATACAACAACAGCTATCAAGCCAATTTGCAGATGGCCCATTTTGAGGCATTATATGGGAGAAAGTGCATAACACCGTTGATGTGGGATGGAGTTGGTGATCGCAAATTGTTTGGATCAGACTTGATTCAAGATTCTGAAGAGAAGGTCAAGTTGATCCGTGATAGACACAAGATAGCTCAGTCTAGACAGAAGAGTTATGCCGATGCTAAACACAAGGAAGTGATTTATGAAGTGGGAGATAGAGCATATCTGCGAGTGTCTCCACTTCGAGGTATTAAGAGGTTTGGAGTCAAAGGAAAGTTAGCACCACGATTCGTGGGGTCATACAGAGTTCTGGAACGCAGAGAAGTTGCATACAAGTTGGAACTACCAGAGGGTTTGTCATGAGTTCATGATGTGTTTCATGTTTCCCAACAGAAGAAGTGTGAAGCAGAGATGGCCAATATTCCTTTGAGAGACACGGTGCCTCTAGAAGCAATTCAGCTGGATAATGATCTAACTTAAGAGGAGAAGCTTGTTAAGATTCTTGAGACTACCGAGAGGATCACTCGTACCAAGGTTATCAAATTCTGCAAGGTTCAGTGGAGTCACCACACCGAGGAGGAAGCTACTTGCGAATGAGAAGAAGATCTTAAGTGTGATCATCCACACCTTTTTGCTGGCCAACCCGAATCTTGAGGACGAGATTCATCTTAAGGGGGGTAGGTTTGACATCCCAAATTTTCAATTTGAAATGGTTTTACAATTATTAGTTAAGCATCTATGCATTATGATTGAAATGAATGTGGCAAGTATATTTTCATCTTCTTTATTTGACTTCTTTTCAATTGGCATTTGAGTTTACTCAATTACCTGACAAAATACTTTGAGAAAAGAAAAGTATGAGAGGAGGTAACATGACACCCCAAAAGTCAGAAGAAAATAGTGCCAATTTATTTGAAAGTCAAATTTGGTTTCATTTTGGATTTTCTTTAAATAATGTTTTATAAAGTTTTTATTTTGACTCTAAAGAAATGTTCACGCCTTAGGGTTTATTTTTCTGATCGTTTTGGTATATAATACCGTGTACTTTGTTTTCTGCTTCAGATCTAAAAAAAGTTTCAAAAAAAAGGGGTAGGCACCGTTGGCCAGGCCAGGCCCAGCCCGCTAGCCACAGGCACCACAGCCCAAGCTAGCCCTAGGGATGCCTATCGTACGATGCCACGAGCAAGCGCTCCTCGCTAGCGCCGCCGGAGGCAGCGGTGGATAAAAAGTTCGTCCCCAACCTCCCGCTCGCACCGCATGGGATGAGGCTGCGCGAGCGCGTCCGCAACCGCCGGCAAGAGCTCTTGGGATAGAGCTTATCCCGCACTCCCGGATGCCCTAGCCGCGCCTATAAAAGCCCCTCAATGCCCTCTTTCCATTCAGCAACCCCGCACCTCCTCTCTCCGCTCATAGCAGATGCACCGTCCGTTCGCATCTCACTGGATCCGAGTCCGTTTGCCGAAGAAGGCCGACACTGGTGAGCCTCCTGGCCCCTTCTTGCTTTTGGAATTGGATCCCCTCGCCATTGCGCATCTCCCTAACATTCTCGTTGCCCCTAGGACACACCAGAGCAGCCACCCCGACGACCTGCGTCGCCGGAGTTTGCCGGAGTACAGGAGCTCGCCCCGTTCCTCCGGTCGTCGCCGCCGACTACCATCACCACCATTTGAATGCCCTCGCCAAGCCGCACCTCTCCCGCCTCTCCACTGATGCCAGCGATCGCCGGAGCCGCCGCCCCGTCATCGCCCAGTTCTTGCCCGACCATGTCCTTGCTCTGTAATCCGCAGCCCGCTCCTCTGTTCGTAGGTAGCCTAGATTAGAATAGTTTTTTATTTTGATCGAACCAGTATGCTATTTAGATTGGGTCTTTTTTAGATCTAAACCGTGCGGTTTATTTAAACCGAACGTCTATTTTCCTTTTAGTCTTGTTGAACCGGATAATTTTGCTTAATTCGCGAACGTTCACAGCATAGCCGCCGCGGCGAACATAGTCAACCAACCAAAGCTGTCCACTTCGCGCTCTAGCCGCGAACGTCCACACTTTAGAGTTTTCAGAAAACGTCCCTGTATCAGTTTTTTTCAGATTTAATTCAAAAACTTCAAATGGCCTTAACTTTTAAACCGTAGATCGAAACGAGATGAAACAAGTGGCTAAATTTTCATCTCGAATATCCCTAACCAGAGAACCCATTGTTGAGGATTTTTGCAAGTTCAAATTTGAAATTATCCCAGATTTGAATTTAAATTTCATTAGGCCATATCTTTCAAATGGTATACCCGTTTGAGGTGATTCTTTTTGCACCACGTCACACCAACTAAATCCTTTGCCATGAGCTTTTGCCACGATATATCCTACACAATCATTTTTCTGTTCACCATAATTTTACTAGGATGCCTTGTAGGAACACTAGTGCACGTCATGAATTTTGAACATTAATTATACTTTGAAAATTTTCATGTTAATGACTTGTGTTGGATTTTATTTGTTTTTTGCAAATATTTTGTTGCATGTTGTCTTTGGATGGTATGAATGCTTGTTTATGTGTGTTTATTTACTTTGTGTGTTTATTTACCATTCCCTAGAACTTCACTCCCAGCATGAAGGCAAGTTGCATTTTGATCATATCAGTTTTTACCTATGTTTTATTTTTGCACATAGTCCTTTGATGTAGGAGTGCATGATAGGAGTTTATACTTGTTGGATTTACTATCACCCAGTAGTTCATTTGAGGTAGGTATGAACCGTACCAACTTTGTCGCCACCGTGTCATGTTACAATGCTTCGCCAAAGGAGTGCACACTAGTGGTCCGTCCACCCAGGCTCAAAGGGATCAACCTTATTTTCATGTCAATAAGCTTCCGTGTGCAACCGCAAGCCAATATGGGCTCTGGTTTAGTTGAGTAGATGGTGTGACCTCTTCCGGGCTAGGCTAGCAGATGTAGATAATGTAGGTGTACCGGCCTATCCGTGGGTTAGGGGAAATGCTTTCGAAAGACTATGTCTCTGTTGGAAATATGCCCTAGAGGCAATAAATAAAGTGTTTATTATTATATTTCCTTGTTCATGATAATTGTTTATTATCCATGCTATAATTGTATTAATTGGAAACACATTACATGTGTGGGTAAATAGACAACACTTTGTCCCTAGTATGCCTCTAGTGAGCTAGCTCGTTGATCAAAGATGGTCAAGGTTTCCTAGCCATTTACATGAGATGTCATTTGATAATGAGATCACATCATTAGTAGAATGATGTGATGGACAAGACCCAAACTACAAACGCAGCATATGATCGTGTCAGTTTATTGCTACTGTTTTATGCATGTCAGGTATATGTTCCTATGACCATGAGATCATGCAACTCATGGATACCGGAGGAGTGCCTTGTGTGTATCAAACATCACAACATGACTGGGTGACTATAAAGATGCTCTACAGGTATCTCCGAGGGTGTCTGTTGAGTTGGCATGGATCAAGACTGGGATTTGTTACTCCGTGTGATGGAGAGGTATCTCAGGGCCCACTCGGTAATACAACATCACAATGAGCCTTGCAAGCAATGTGTCCAAGTGTTAGTCATGGGATCTTGTATTACGGAATGAGTAAAGAGACTTGTCAATAATGAGGTTGAACTAGGTATGGAGATACCGACGATCGAATCTCGGGCAAGTAACATATCGAAGAACAAAGGGAACATCATACAGGATTAACTGAATCCTTGACATAGAGGTTCGACCGATAAAGATCTTCGTAGAATATGTAGGAACCAATATGGGCATCCAGGTCCCGCTATTGGTTATTGATCGTAGAGGTGTCTCGGTCATGTCTACATAGTTCTCGAACCCGCGGGGTCTGCACACTTAAGGTTTGGTGACGTTTCGGTAGTATAGAGTTATGTATGGTGCTGACCGAAGGTTGTTCGGAGTCCCGGATGAGATCCCAAACATCACGAGGAGCTCCGGAATGGTCCAAAGGTAAATATTGATATATAAGAAGTCCTATTTTGGTCGCCAGAAAAGTTTCGGGCTCATCGGTAGTGTACCGGGAGTGCCGGGAGTGTATCGGGAGACCATCGGGAGGGGTATTTCGACCCAAGAGGTTCCATGGTCTGTGGGAGAGTGTTTACCATCCCTTAGTGGGATGGTGGAAGTCCCACACAAGGCCCATGTGGTTTGGGGAAAAAGGCCCCAAGAGAAAAAGTGGAAAAAGGCAAAAATAGGGTGAATCCTAGTCCTACTAGGATTGGAGGTGGAGTCCACCTCCTCCACCTGGTTCGGCCGACTCCTTGGACGCTTGTCCCTTGTGCCAAGCCTCCTCCTCTATTCCTGTTATATATACTGGAGGTTTTAGGGTTTTTGCAAAGAATTTTCAGCCACGTGCTACCCGTTCCTCCAGTCCATAGTTTCTCCTCTAGATCGGATTTTTGTAGTGCTTAGGCGAAGCCCTACCGGAATAGCTCCACCACCATCGCCGGAGCGCCATCACGCTGCCTAAGAACTCTTCTTCCTCTCCACTCCTTCTTGCTGGATCAAGACGGCGGAGATCGTGATCAAGTTGTACGTGTGCTGAACGCGGAGGTGCCGTCCGTTCGGCGCTAGATCGGGAGGATCGTGATCAAGTTCGTGGGACGGACCGTGATCAAGTTCGTGGGACGAAGCGTGATCAAGTTCGTGGGACGGATCATGATTGGATCGCGGGATGGATCGTGATTGGATCGCGGGACGCTCGGCGATTTGTATCGCGAAGACGTTCGACTACACCAACCGCATTTCTTAACGCTTCCCGCTTAGCGATCTACAATGGTACGTAGATCCACTCTCCCTCTCATAGATGCTCATCACCATGGATAGATCTGCATGTGCGTAGGAAATTTTTTGTTTCCCATGTGACGTTCCCCAATAGTCTCGATCCTCCGATCAAGGATGTGGTCGAGTCTTGTGGGGAAAATTGCACAACCTCTGCAGAGTTAAAAATCTAATCGATTAGCCGTGTCCCCGGTCATGGACAACTTGAGCTTTTAGTAGTGGAAATATAGGGAGATCTCATCACTCTTAACTAATCAACTGGATACAAAATTCTGGAATGATTGAGATGGGCATCATCTCAGACTTATGATATTTGTAAAAGTAGAACAATTATTTTTGATAGGGAAAAACTAGCTTTATGCAAAAAAACCAAACTTAGAGCTTTCCACCAGCCAAATTGCATGTACTATGTAGGCTCATTACACTTTATGATGTGACTTGCCAGTACATTCCATGTACTGACCTACACGGCTGCAACTTATCATGTTGCAGATTTATCCGACGACGAATAAGGTGCAATAGGTCGTTGTTCTGCACTCAGCTTGCTCATGGAGTTGATGGACTCGTTACACTTTCTGTTTCCGCATGCTTTTGTTTTATTTGGCCTTAGGCCACATTAATGTAATAAATACTCTTTGAGGATTCTCGATGTAATAAATGTGTGACTGAACTCTTTTGTAAATCCTCAAGTACTGTGTGTGTCGGCATACCGATCCAGGGATGACACTTAAGCACAGAGACTTCGATCCCTTGAGATCAGGTCGCTAAAACAAGGAAATATGATAATAACTAATTTATTATTGCCTCTGGGGCATATTTCCAATAGTATCTACCACAAGATTGTAGTAATGAATATGAAATTGAGATTGCCTATTGACTAGCCTGGCCTCGGTTTATATAATGCACCGTAGGCCTAGGGTTTAGAGGAGTCCTTGTCTTGTGCACCAAGTCTTGTGGAATCTCCATTGTATGCATCATGGGCTCTCCGAATTGGCCCATTAGTGAATCGCCCTGGGGTCCTCGGCCCGACGCACTGGTCGGGAGACGACATGGTGAGTACCCCTAGTCCAGGACACCATCAGTAGCCCCCTGAACTAGTCTTCAAGTTGGGGATGCTCCTTGGTTCTTCCGAACTATTCTTCATTTTTATCCACCGGTCTTGAAAACTGGTTCAACAAATCATCCCATCTCCGATCCTAAGGATCGCCGAGGTGTATCTAAAGAGTTCACATGTCGGGCATCCGAGGAGCCCCTTTAAATTCGAGGCCATTATCAATGCCTTGTAATTTTTCACACCACACCTGGGGTTTGAAGTGTTTCCTGTGCGGCAGTGTCCTCTTGTGTCCGAGATCCAACGTCAAACTACATCCAAGGGATCTTTTCACAGCCGAACTCCAACACTATTCGGCATTCAAGGTATCCTCTTGCGTCCGAGCTCCAATGTCGGACTGCATCCAAGGTGTCTTTTTGTAGCCGAGCTCCGACGATGGTCGGCATCCGAGGTATCATAGATTACCTTGGCCTCTGAAAATTTGAATGAGTCAATCCGAGCTAAATGCCGGAATAGTCTTCTATGGAACGAGGCATTCGAATCCGAGCTTTATGTCAAACTGCTTCCGAGCACTAACGATGGTCAGCATCCGAGGTATCATAAACTAACTTGGACCTTAAAAAATTGAAGGAACTCATCTGAGCTTAATGTCGGAAATGCTCTCTATGGAGCCAGCCACTTGTGCCCGAGCTTTATGTCGGACTGCTTTCGAGGTGATGCACCAGCCCGGCCATAGGCTGGTTTTTTGAGGATATTTAATTCTGATTGGTGAAATTTATTCTCTAACGAGCTGTATTACCAGTAACCCTCAAGGTGTGTGATGGGCTAAACCCCGAGATGCACATGAAGGATAAAGAAAACCACTAATCCTAGTAGCCCCTGAGACTCAGGTGAATTTGCAAAATCGTCCTGAGGATCAAGTTCTTGCTCAGCGGCATACGTAAGGGATGGAAACGGGGTACACACTAGTTTCCGAGACTCGGGTTGGGTGCGGCCGACCAACCCGAGGATCGAATCTCCTCGGGAACCATACTACACTTTGGATTTGCTGCATTGATTAGGCAATGAAGTAGCCCCCGAGCCTTAATTTAGGCACAAGTGGTTGAATTAAGGATCGATATTTGTTTGACACAAACATTTTTATGTTTGACAAAATTTATGTTTAATGATTCTATGTATCCAAGTACTTTACATCATTAATGCTCGGATCCACATTGTACAAGACTTTGTTGACCGACCATCAGCTTCAACCTCCTCGGCCAGTAGCCGATGAGTATTTGTCCTACTTTATAAAACCTTTATAAGGGCAAAGATTTATGGCAAACAAGGCAATCCGGCCATTAAGTTTTATAAACAAAGGTACGAGGAGAGATATGTTATATTACTATTTAACGTAAGAAACATCTTGTGGGAAAATTAGTTCCATTGTAAGTTCCTTTTCCCAGGCTATCATGTTGACCATGATCGTGAAACCTCAACTCAGATCAATGTGGGAGGAAAATATTGAGGATTTAGTTCAGGGAAAGTTTTCGAGCTCTGTGGTTCTTAGTGAACCTAAATTTTTACTTCCGGTGTTTCCGACCAATTATATTCTTAAGATGGTTGGCTTTTGGCTACACCCAGTCTGAGGTACTAACACGGATGACCCGGAAGTAGAAATCGTAGAGGTGCTCCCTTCACCCCCTGGCTGAACAATCGGGAACGTAGGGGATAAGCACAAGAGCCAGGCAACCCAGCTTCGCCAAAATCTTAAGTCAAATTGATGCATATTTATGGCTTTATAATAATGATTACGGAAGGCGGCACTTGTATATTGAATACAAATGCTTTTATGCTATATGCTATTTTGACTCCTTTGTGACCGTTTCTTATTTGAGAGTGGCCCATCGTCGGCTTCTACCCCTTTGTAGATGCTATGTAGGGTGTTTCCGCCATAACAAGACAACCCTTAGCCGATGTCTCGGTGCCCGGAGGTGGTTGCGTTAGTGGAAACGAAGCAATCAGATATCTAGGCTTTATAACTTTCACTTGATCATGGGATCTTAAAGTTTGGGAGGCCAGTTACTAGCCTCCGGTTAGTGTTTGGTGTCACCCAAGGTCAAGTCGTTAACACTCCAACCTATTTTGTGAAAGGCCCGTTGTTTAATGCGGTCATCGGATCGCCGACCAGTTTACGCTCATTGTGACAGTCAGTTTTCGGCTTTCTCCATTGAGGTACTTGACTAGTTAAACCGGAAGCACAATCGCAGTGGTTCTTCCTTTGCACTCCTAGCCAAAAAAAGCAGAATATAGGAGGCAAGCACAGGAGCTGGACAACCCAACTATTGACTAAAGACACAATTCGAAACTGGTGCATATAAAGCAATATTCGAGAACGTTTTGCCGAGGACTCCTCGGAATGCCTTGGATTTTGGTGGGCTCGCCTCTAGTCGCAGCCCCCCATCGACATTGCCGATGCTTTAAAAGTGTAATGCGAGAGTTATGCTCGGAAAAAACAAAAAATTATGCAAAAAACTTTTTGTTTAGATAAAAGGAAATCGTCCCAATCTGAAAGTGATCTTAAAATTAATATGTGATTCGGTCGTGCTTTAACATGATACATCCGATCTCCGGACTCCAAGCGGGTCAACCTTTGGCTTCAACCTCCATATCCCCAATGCAGAGTGTTTCTCCGAGGCCTATTTAGCAAACTAAACTCGAGCGGCTTTAGAAAGAAACTAGGCTATCCAGCTATTGACGACACACTCGTGTTGGAAAAAGCAGTAGTGGATAAAGACTTTGCAACGACCAAGAAGAAAACACATATATTAAAAAACGGCTCATAATAATTTAAGAGCCCCCATGAAACATGAGAAGAGAGGGTTGTTTTTTGAACAAACAACATTTTTAACAAAGAAAGCTTTTGTTTTGAGACAAAAACATAACACTGTGTTGAACCGAGCAAAAAGTAAAATTTTCATGAGAGCCGAGCACGGGCGACTTAGCTGGTCAATGTGCTCGGTGTGGTTTGGGGTTGTGACGGGGCGGAGACGTAGTCCTCGGCCTAGCCGAGGTCCTATCCCCCAAGCCCGAGGTAATCGAGCGAGGAGCTCGGGTCAAGAAGTGGCAACACAACACGGTTGCTACTGTGAGGTGAAGCCCCCAGTCCAGCCAAGGAGACAGAGTTGTTCGGCAGCGTGACGACGAAGCCACCAGTTATCATAGGAAAAGGAAGTGTTTTTTTACAAACAGACTTTTTTATTTAACATAAATATAATGCTTTGTCGAACCAAACAAAAATTAATAAAAGTTGAGTTAGCTGATTAATGTGCTCGGTGTTGATGACGTGGTCCGAGCTTGCGGCAGGTTGTCGTCCCTGCCCCCAAGCCAGTCCCGAGGTGCCTGGGCAGAGAGATCGGCATGATGAAGTGGTGATGCAACACGGTCTATGTGATGACACGAAGCCCTAGGTCCAGCCAAGGAGACAAAAGTGGTCGGTTGGTGACACCGAAGTCCCTAGAGCGGCTTGATGAAGAGATGGAAAAGCCCCGGTCTAGCCAGGGTGTTGGAGCAGATCGGCAGAGAGATGCTGGAGCCTCCATGTCAGCCGACGTGTCAAAGCAGATCGACGTGGTGGTTATTGGCTTGAAGAAAAGGCGGCATGTCGGTGATAAAGCAGGTCAAAAATTGTGATGCGGTCGATGCCAGCTTGATGAAGTGACCGCACAACGATTCCGGTGTATCAGCCCCATGCAATCTGTGGGGAGTCGATTTCGAACTCTTGGTTGGGTTGCCAAACTCTTGGTTGGCTTAATGAGTTGATGAATCTGAAGAGATTGACCTTGACTCGACAAAGTGACGATCTAGTGTAGGTCGGCAGCCGTGGAGCAATGTTGTCGGGCCGGTTTGACATCGGCGCGATGGTGAAATTTGCCTTAAAAACTTAGAATTTGTGGGTACGTGTTTGAGAACAACACAATTCCCTAAAAAATATTCCTTCAAAAAGGATGTCAATATCCCGTTCATGACGAAAGATGAATTCGGGTCGGATTCGTTTTCGCGTGGGAAACAGGTCCGAAAATTGACGCACTCATTGGGCCGTTCCCAGAGTTTGAACGGTCGGATCGAGCTGAAATTTTGAGAGTTGTCGATATAGGAATTTCGCAGAAGATCAATGATTGGATCTTCCAAAGGATGAACGAGCTGGGCACTGGACTCCTCGCACTAAAGTCATTTAGATTCACGTCCAGATTTGACAGGGCTCCGGTATATGGTAGATCGCCGGAGATTCCTCCACCGGAACGCGACGAAATTTTGCAGGGTTGTTCTAGACTCAATTCCGCACAATTTCATTGAAGCAATTGTCAAAACGACACTCGAGGAGAAGGGGACGATGAACACGAATCCACTATACAGAAAAATTACATGATCGCGCCAGGGTAATGTTGACGTTGAGCCCCCGAGCACCATGGAGGATTCTTCCATGATATTGGTTGAGATTGGAGTTGATCTTGATGAAGACACCCGTCCGATCTATATGATCTGACATACAACACAGTCCTCGGCATAGCCGAGGTGAGCAATCAAGCCAGCGATGAAGATGCCGACGTTGACGATGTACCTCGGTTCCGACGTGTAGATCGCAATGGAGCCGATCTGAATTCCCATTGCACCGCGGCGACTACCCAACAGGCTCTCAATGAAAGCACCAATGTCGGAGTCAAATCCGGCATATCTCATAGTAGGGGTCCTAAGCTAGGCCTCTTGGAGCGATGGTAGCATAGACACGGGATTTTACCCAGGTTCGGGCTCTCTCAAGGAGATAAGACCCTACGTCCTGCTTTTGATTGTATTGATATGGGAGATAGTACATAGTATAGGTATCTACCACGAGATTGTAGGCCTAGGGTTTATTGAGATTGTCTATTGACTAGCCTGGCCTCTATTTATATAATGCACCGTAGGCCTAGGGTTTAGAGGAGTCCTTGTCTTGTGCACCAAGTCTTGTGGAATCTCCCTTGTATGAATTATGGGCACTCCGAATTAGCCCATTAGTGAATCGCCCTGGAGATCCTCGACCCGACCCACTGGTCGGGAGACAACATGGTGAGTACCCCCTAGTCCAGGACACCGTCACTCGGTGCCACCTGACCCTGACCCGTTTTGCCGGCTATTTCTGCGCCTCACGGCTACGACCCGTCATCTGCACAGGTGGAGCTCTTGTGTCATCTTCAACTTCACCACCTAGCTCGGTGTTGCCTGGGAGATGTTTGCCCATTTTGATGTTGCCCAAGATCTTAGGCCTCTTTCTCCTTTCGAGGCATGGCTCTGCCACGAGCTCAAGCATAAATATCTTGGCCTGGCATCTCTTGAGCACTCTATTCCTCGTCAGCGTGTTCGTCTTTGTTGGCTCAGGGAAGGGGTAGCTGCCTTAGCCTTCTCCAAAATCCACGCTGCCCACCGCGCCCACAAGAACCAGATTTTGGACCTCGCTGTTGATGGCCTGAACATTTCCGGGGAGTCTGATCTCGCATGTGCTGCTTTCGACCACTTCTCCACTGTCCTAGGCCCATAAGAAGGACGTGCCTATACTATGAACCTCAACTCCATTGAGCACCGGACCTTTGATCTGTCTGAGCTCAAGGCTCCGTTCTCTGCTGACAAAATCTGGGAGGCTATCAAGAAACTCACGTCTGGCAAATCGTCGGGGCCAGATAGCTTCACGGCGGAGTTCCTCCATGCTTGCTGGGATACGATAAAATAGGACATCTGCACTGTATTCGACAAGCTTTTCACGCTCAACGGGCAAGCTTTCCAGCGGCTCAACGAGGCCCTCATCACCTTGATTCCCAAGTAGCTAGATGCGTCCACTTTGTTTGACTACCGCCCGATAAGCCTCACTCACCTCGTTGCAAAGCTTTTTTCCAAGGTTCTCTCTCTCTCTGGTTGGCCCCTAGGTTTGGGGAATTCTCCTCCAACCAAAGTGCCTTCATCACAGGAAGAAGCGTTCATGACAACTTCATTCTTGTTCAGCAAACGGCACGGCGGCTTCATTGTCTCAAAATGCCCCAAGTCCTCCTAAATCTTGATATAGCCCGTGCATTCGACTCGGTATCCTGGCCCTTTCTTCTCTAGGTCCTCACGCATTTGGGCTTCGGGCCTATATGGTGCGAGTGGGTGTCCATCCTCCTCTCCACAGCCTCGATGCGCGTCATGTTCAATGGAGATTCAGGCCCTCCCATTGCGCACCACCAAGGCCTCCGACAAGGTGAACATGTTTCCCCGATGCTCTTCACCCTGGTGATCGATGCTCTCAACTCGCTCCTCTAGTTTGCCGCCTCTAGCATGTCCTTGTTCGCCGACGAGGTGGTGATCTTTTGCCACCCAGACCCCTCCGAGCTGACCGTTGTTAGCGGGCTCCTCGAGTTCTTTGGTGCTTTTTCCGTCCTAACAACCAACTTCGCCAAGTGTCAGGCCGCGCCTATCCAGTGCACCACCGACATCTCCGACACAATTGGGTCTTCCCTGGCATGTCCTCTTGTGCAATTCCCCATCAAATATCTAGGCCTCCCTCTCTCCCTCCGGAAGGTGCCTTCGTCCATCCTGCTGTCACTCATCGACAAGCTGATGTGCAAGTTGGCAACTTGGAAGGTCACGCTCCTCTCACGTGGTGAGCGCCTCGTTCTGATCCGGCAGGTCCTCAGCATGATGTTGGTGCACATTCTCCTCGCCATGGCTCTATCTCCCACAATTCTGAAGAAAGCCAACCGGATCATCCGTGACTTCCTTTGGCACAGCCACAAGGACACCCATGCTGGATGTTGTTTGGTTAGCTGGGCACGAGTTTGCCGCCCCCTTGAGCTGGGCAGATTAGGGATCCGAGATCTTCATCGCGCCGGCCTCTCCCTCCGAGTTTGTTGGCTGTGGCTACAAGTTGCAGATAGCTCGCGCCCTTGGTGTCATCTTCAGCCTCTGTCAGACCGTGACACGCATCAGTTCTTTTGGGCCTCCATGGTGTGGATCGTTGGTTGCGGCACCTCCTGTCGCTTCTGGACCAACAAGTGGCTTGATGGCCGCGCGATCTCAGACATCGCCCTGAGCCTGGTGGCCCTTGTGCCTAGTCGTCACCGCCGTGTCCGCACTGTGACCGCAGCGCTACAGGATCGCACCTGAATACGTGACCTTCATGGCTCTCTTGGCCCTGCAGCCATGATTAAATACGTCGACATTTGGCGTCCCTTATAGTCAGTCGTCCTTATCTCCTCTCCGGACACAATTCGATGGTTGTGGATGGAGAACAGAGTGTACTCTATCTCATCTTGCTACAATGCACTCTTCCTCGGGTCCATGATGTTGGAGCACTGGCGGCTCGTGCGAAAATTCGGGCCCCCCTCTCGATAGAATTCTTCATCTATCTGGCCTCCATCAACCTATGCTGGACGATGAATCATCTTGCCCGGCATGGCCTACCGCACGAGCCAGCGTGTGTGCTATGCTCCCAGCACGCCAAGGACTTCCATCACATCCTCGGTGGATGCATGTTTGACCGTTTTACCTGGCATGCCATTGTCTCTTGGTGCTTCCCCGGAATCGCTCCCTCAGACAGGTCCCTGGGATTCTTTGGCTGGCATCGCATGATTCTCTCTCTAATGGCCTCGGAAAAGCAACATGGGCTCTCCACCATGGTGGTGCTCACCGCATGGTCCCTATGGAGACACCGTAATGCAGTCATCTTTGACAAGATCGTTCCCTCCTCCTCCTCGCTTATCGTCGCAATACAAGACGACGCTCGCTCCTAGGCACTTGCCAGAGCCAAAGGTTGAACAATGTTATCCCTATAGCCTGATTTTATGATTTGGGGTGAGCATCCCCATGTCCACTGCTCACTAACGCATCACGGATACGTCATCTTGTGTACATAGCCATGATGCCAACCTGTACTTTCTCTCCTTCTCTCAATGCCAAGATAAGCCTCCAAGCGTATTCACGAAAAAACAACATGTGATCATGCCATACTTTTCTTGGCCTCCTAACCGAAGATAAACATGCACCCATATTTGCACGAATATTACTTGGTAGCAAGATTCAAGGCTGCATAGGCAACTCCAATTCCAACTCTTACAGATTAGTGTCACTGGCCTAAAGTGGAAACTAAATTTTCCATGTGTCATCCCCTAACAAAAAGAAAGGCTGATAGGCCTAAGAGAGTAGATTCAAGGCATGGTTTGAGAAATATGGGGGTAGTAAAATGGGGGAGGGAAATCAGGATGCAAAACCAAAATGGTCCCAAAAAGGTAACAAAAATAGATGCAAGCTGTGCCAGGAACTTTGGCATCGAGTTGGATCTCCCAAATGTTGTTACACTCCTAAAAGGCCAAAGTATGTGGGCTAATGTTAGCGATGTTTACTATTTGGCATCATTTTTCAATTACTAACCAATTGACATGCTTTACTTTTTAGGAGGAAATGTGCATGTGAGCCTCTTGTTGTTGAAGATTGTTGTCCAAAGAAAAAGGCAAGAGGCAATGGTTGTAGAAAAAAGAGGAGTTTTGGTGAAACAATGCACATTGAACCATACTTAGATGGTGTGGTGCAAAATGAGTAAGACTTGGATGTGTTGCTGCAAAATGAGCAAGATTTGGATGTTCTGGTGCCAACTGAAGATATGAGTACCTGTGAAGAAATTCAAGCCGATGTTGAGCAAGTTGAGCTTCTGTTGGAAGTTGAGTTGCCAATTGATGATATTCCAGCTGATGTTGTGCAAGCTAAGCCTATATTGGAAGTTGAGCGGCCAATTGATGATATTCCAGCTGATGTGGTGCCAACTGAACCTATATTTGAAGTTGTGTTGCCAACTGCAGCTGTTGTGGTGCGAAATGAAGCCGTTGTTCCAGGTGGTCCAGTGAAGAAAACCAAGAGCTTTAGTGAACTCGGTGTTGTAGAATCAAAAAAATCACTCGTAAAAATAAGAAGAAGAAATCGAGTGGTAAGAAGAAGCTGAAGTGAAAATTTGTTCAAACTTGTGTATCGGTACTCTGTTGTAGAAATAAACCTTGCCTAAATTTGTGTAATGGTATTTTTACTTTGATATGATATGTATTTGTGTAATACTATTCATTCAAGTTTGAGACAAGATTTAAAATCAAGCCAAAATTCAAATTTGAGCAAAAATCAATTTTGAAGTTATTTGGTATGTGGTATTGGTGTTACAATGATTTCTGGACTATTATGCATGTTAGGTGATTAATCTGAGCACTTTTATCATGTGAAACTCTGGACATGAAAAATGTGCTCCAAATGAGCTCCAAACGGGTGCTCCAAACTCCTCCAAAGCCCCATTTCCAAGCAAGTTTTTTTCGACCTTCTCTAAATGAGCCAAAAAAGGAAACTTGACATCTAGTGTGTGTATATAAGAGTCCATCCTGATATGGGAGCACTTCGATAAAGGATGACATGCTTAACACTAAACCCTAGCTCACTTTTCTTGAAAACCCTACAACCTCGTTCTTGATAGCCATATTTTGTGACGGTTTTTTCATGAAAAACTCCGTAGTCTAATACGTCTCCAACGTATCTATAATTTTTGATTGTTCCATGCTATTATATTATCTGTTTTGGATGTTTTATATGCTATATGCTATTTTATATTATTTTTGGGGCTAACCTATTAACCTAGAGCCTAGTGCCAGTTTTTGTTTTTTCCTTGTTTTTGAGTATTGTAGATAAGGAATATTAAACAGAGTCCAAACGGAATAAAATCTTCGCGATGATTTTTCTTGGACCAGAAGACATCTACCAGACTTGGAGAGGGGGCTAGGAGGTCACAAGCCACCCTGGCACGGCCAGGGGGCGCGCCCCTTGGCTTGTGGCCCCCCTAGCAGATATCCTAACCCTAATCTTCGGCCAATAAATTACCAAATATTCCCCCAATACCAAAAAGAGCCACGCAAATAGTTTTCCACCGCCAGAAGCCTCTGTCCCTGAGAGATCCAATCTTGGAGCCTTTTCCGGTAATCTGTCGGAGGGGGATTCGATCACGGAGGGCATCTAAATCAACTCCATTGCCCCTCTGATGATTCTTGAGTAGTCCACCACAGACCTACGGGTCCATAGCTAGGAGCTAGATGGCTTCTTCTCTCTCTTTGTGCTTCAATACCATGTTCTCCATGATCTCCTTGGGGATCTATCCAATGTAATACTCTTTTGTAGAGTGTTTGTCGAGATCGGATGAATTGTGGGTTTATGATTAGCTTATCTATGAATATTATTTAGCTCTTATCTGAATTCTTATATGCATGATTTCATATCTTTGCAGGTCTCTTCGAGTTATTGGTTTCATTTGGCCAACTAGATTGTTAATTCTTGCAATGGGAGAACTGCTTAGTTTTGGGTTCAATCTTGCGGTGTCCTCACCCGGTGACAAAGTAGGGTTAGCAAGGCACATATTGTATTGTTGCCATCAAGGGTAAAAAGATGGGGTTTTCATCATGTTGCTTGAGTTTATCCCTCTACATCATGTCATCTTACTTAATGCATTACTCTATTCTTCATGAACTTAATACTCCAGATGCAGGCAGGAGTCGGTTGATGTGTGGAGTATTAGTAATAGATGAAGAATCGTTTCGGTCTACTTGACACGGACGTGATGCCTATATGCATAATCATTGCCTTGGATATTGTCATAAGTATGTGCTTTTCTATCAATTGCTCGACAGTAATTTATTCATCCACCGTGTTATTTTCCTTCAAGAGAGAAGCGTCTAGTGAAACATATGGCCCTCGCATCTATTTTCCATATTATATTTTCAGATCTATATACCAAAAATACCTTGCTGCAATTTATTTACCTTTTTACTTTCCACAATCTTTTACATCTAGCTCTATCAGATCTAGTCCTTGCAAGTAACCGTGAAGGGATTGACAACCTCTTTATTGCGTTGGGTGCAAGATGTTAATTGTTTGTGTAGGTGCATCCATTGGAGACTTGCTTGTTCCTCCTACTGGATTGATACCATGGTTCTCAACAACTGAGGAAATACTTATCTACTTCGCTGAATCACCCTTTCCTCTTCAAACGAAAACAAACGCAAGCTCAAGAGGTAGCAAGAAGGATTTCTGGCGCCGTTGCCGGGGAAGATACACATCAAGCCTACCAAGTACCCATCACAAACTCATCTCTTGCATTTACATTATTTGCCATTTGCCTCTTGTTTTCCTCTCCCCCACTTCACCAATTTTCCGTTTTATTCGCCCTCCTTTTTGTTTGCCTTTTTTGCTTGTTTGCTATCTTTGATTGTGTTACCATGTGCCTTCTATTTGCTTGCATCTTAGCTTGCTAAAAATATATTGATATGGATCCTCATCCACTCGCTAATCTGTTCAAAAGGCCAAATTATGATGAACCAATTCTAGTGAGTTCAGTGCACTTGATTATCTATTTGAAGTTTTGTTTGAAAATCAGGAACTTAATTTTTTGATGAAGTGTTGAAAGAAGAAATTAATAAGGTGATTCATGATAGGTCCTTGATTGAAAAGCATGATTGCAATGATGTTACTATAAATTATATTAATGTCAATTATGTTAATGATATGCAAAACTACAAGCTTGGGGATGATAATTTTGTCATGTCCACTTCTTATTGCAATGATCATGATTGGGGTGATAATGCTTCTTATGATCTTGAGAATTTATTTAAGCCTCATGTTGAATATGTTATTGACAATAATGTTTGCAATAGTATCTAAAGTGGGTTTGGAAGAGTGTCAAATTTAGGTAAAAAAAGAATCCCACATATTTGGAGAGTTTTACGTCTTATGATTTTTTTGATAAAAGTGGGTTTGCAGAGGTCATAACTTAGTTGATGATAATCCCACTATTTTGGAAGATGATAAAAACTGTATGCATGTTGATCATAAAGAGAGTATTGTTTATGAAAGATATATTGTGAAATTCCTTCATGGTGCTACTAAAAATTATTTTGAGGCAGGAACATATGCTTGTAGGAATTGCAATAATATCAAGTTTCATCTCTATGTGTTCAAAGTTTTGATGTTATGCTTGTTTTGCCTTCCTATGCTAGTTAATTCTTGCTCCCATAAATGGTTTGCTCACAAAATTCCCATGCATAGGAAGTATGTTAGACTTAAGTGTGTTTTCCATATGCTTCATGATTCTCTATTTGTGTTTCAACTACTATCATTCATGTGAGCATCATTGAAATCTCAAGCTTATCTTAATGCCTATAAAGAAAGAGCTTGTTGGGAGGCAACCCAATTTTATTTTTAGGTTTCTGTTTTTCCTTCTTTTTTTGAGTGTTTCACACATTATTACCTCTGTAGTAATTGTGTTTTGGTGTTTTAATTAGTGTTTGAACCAAGTAAGACCTTTGGGATGGTCTATGGTGATTGTTGATTTGATCTTGCTGAAAAACAGAAACTTTTGCGCCCAGTACAAGAATTTTATAACTTTATCAGATAGACGAATGAGTCTGAAATTTTACACAAGATTTATATACAAATTTCCCAGGTTATCCCAATTTTGTAGAATATTTGGATTTATAGAAGTATACGAAGTTTGTAGATTTCTACATACTATTCTGTTTTTGACAGATTCTGTTTTCTTTGTGTTGTTTACCTATTTTGATGTATCTATGGGTCGTATCGGGGGGTATGAACCATGTAAAAGTTGGAATATAGTAGATATTACACCAATATAAATAAATAATGAGTTAAAAACAGTACCTCAAGTGGTGATTTATTTTCTTATACTAATGGATCTCACAAGTTTTCTGTTAAGTTTTGTGTTGTGAAGTTTTCAAGTTTTGGGTAAAGATTTGATGGACTATGTAATAAGGAGTGGCAAGAGACTAAGCTTGGGGATGCCCAAGGCACCCCAAGGAATCAAGGATGCCAAAAAGCCTAAGCTTGGGGATTCCCCGGAAGGTATCCCCTCTTTCGTTTTCAATCCATCGGTAAATTTACTTGAGGCTATATTTTTATTCACCACATGATATGTGTTTTGCTTGGAGCGTCTTGTATGATATGAGTCTTTGATTTTTAGTTTCCCACAATCATCCTTGCTGAACACATATTTTGAGAGAGACACGCATGAATTGTGAATTTATTAGAATACTCTATGTGCTTCACTTATATCTTTTGAGCTAGGCAATTATGCTCTAGTGCTTCACTTATATCTTTTTAGAGCATGGTGGTGTTTTGTTTTATAGAAATAATTGAACTCTTGTACCTCACTTATATTATTTTGAGAGTATTTAAACAGCATGGTAATTGGTTTAGGTTATGAATTTAGTCCTAATACGATAGGCATCTATGAGGGATATAATAAAAAAATCCATATAAAGTGCATTTAATATTATGAGAAGTTTGATTCCTTGCATAACATTTTGAGATATAAAGATGGTAATATTAAGAGTCATGTTAGGAAGTAATTGTGAATTGGTAAAGATACTTGTGTAAAGGTTTGTGATTCCCGTAGCATTCATGTATGGTGAACCGTTATGTAAGGAAGTCGGAGCATGATTTATTTATTGATTGTCGGCCTTTGTGTGAGGGTTGGGAGCGCGTGATGGTTTACTCCTACAACCTTTCCCCTAGGGGCATGCATATAATACTTTGCTTCGATGACTAATATACTTTTGCAATAAGTATTTGAGTTCTTTATGACTAATGTGAGTCCATGGATTATACGCACTCTCACGCTTCCACTTTTGCTAGCCTCTCTAGTACCGCGCAACTTTCGCTGGTGCTTTAAACCCACCATATATCCTTCCTCAAAACATCCACCATGCCTACCTATTATGACATTTCCATAGCCGTTCCGAGATATATTGCCATGCAACTTCCACCGTTCCGTTTATCATGACACGCACCATCATTTTCATATTGCTTTACATGATCGTAAGATAGCTAGCATGATGTTTTCATGGCTTGTCCCTTTTTTGTTGTCATTTGCTATGCTAGATCATTGCACATCCCGGTACACCGCCGTAGGCATTCATATAGAGTCATATTTTGTTCTAGATATCGAGTTGTAATTCTTGAGTTGTAAGTAAATAAAAGTGTGATGACCATCATTATTAGAGCATTGTCTCATGTGAGGAGAGGATGATGGAAGCTACGATTCGCTCACAAGTTGGGATGAGACTTCGGACTTTATGAAAAATAAAAGAGGCCAGCGCAGCCCAAATCAAAAAAGAGGTCAAAGATACCCACCATAATAATAATAATAAAGAGAGAGAAAACAGAGAAGGGCAATGCTACTATATTTTTTACATACTTGTGCTTCAAAGTAGCACCATGATCTTCATGATAGAGAGTCTCCTATTTTCTCACTTTCATATACTAGTGGGAATTTTTCATTATATAACTTGGCTTCTATATTCCAATGATGGGCTTCCTCAAATTTCCCTAGGTCTTCATGAGCAAGCAAGTTGGATGCACACCCACTTAGTTTCTTTTTGAGCTTTCATACACTTATAGCTCTAGTGCATCCATTGCATGGCAATCCCTACTCACTCAGATTAATAACTATTAATGGGCATCTCCATAGCCCATTGATACGCCTAGTTGATGTGAGACTATCTTCTCCTTTTTCTTCACAACCTCCACCATATTCTATTCCACCTATAGTGTTATATCCATGGCTCACGCTCATGTATTGCGTGAGAGTTGAAAAAGTTTGAGAACATAAAAGGTGTGAAACAATTGCTTGACTTGTGATCGGGGTTTCGCATGATATAAATACTTCGTGTGGGGAACATGGAGCATAGCCAGACTATATGATTTTGTAGGGATAACTTTATTTTGCCATTATATTTTGAAGAGGTACAATTGCTTTGTTAGTATGCTTGAAATATTATTGTTTTTATGTCAACATTAAGCTTTTTTAGTCTTATGGATCTGAACATTCATGCCACAATAAAGGATATTACATGGATAAATATGTTAGGTAGAATTGCACATCAAAAATTCTGTTTTTATCATTTACCTACTCGAGGACGAGCAGGAATTAAGCTTAGGGGTGCTGATACGTCTCCAACGTATCTATAATTTTTGATTGTTCCATGCTATTATATTGTCTGTTTTGGATGTTTTATATGCATTAATATGCTATTTTACATTATTTTTGGGACTAACCTATTAACCTAGAGCCTAGTGCTAGTTTCTGTTTTTCCTTGTTTTTGAGTATTGTAGTAAGGAATATTAAACGAAGTCCAAACGGAATAAAATCTTCGCCGTGATTTTTCTTGGACCAGAAGACATCTACCAGACTTAGAGAGGGGGCCAAGAGACCTACGAGGAGGTCACAAGCCACCCTGGCGTGGCCAGGGGGCGCCCACCTAGCTTGTGGCCCCCCAGCAGATCTCCTAACCCTAATCTTCGGCCTATAAATTCCCAAATATTCCCCCAATACCAAAAAGAGCCACGCAAATACTTTTGTGCCACCAGAAACCTCCGTTCCCGAGATATCCAATCTTAGAGCCTTTTTTGGTAATCTGTCGGAGGGGGGCTCGATCATGGAGGGCATCTACATCAACTCCATTGCCCCTCCGATGATGCGTGAGTAGTCCACCATAGACATATGGTTATATATCTAGTAGCTAGATGGCTTCTTCTCTCTCGTTGTGCTTCAATACCATGTTCTCCATGATCTCCATGGGGATCTATCCGATGTAATACTCTTTTGCGGTGTGTTTGTCGAGATCCGATGAATTGTGGGTTTATGATCAGCTTATCTATGAATATTATTTGGTTCTTATCTAAAATATTGTATTCATGATTTCATATCTTTGCAAGTCTCTTCGAGTTATTGGTTTGGTTTGGCCAACTAGATTGGCAATTCTTGCAATGGGAGAAGTGCTTAGTTTTGGGTTCAATCTTGCGGTGTCCTCGCCTGGTGATAAAGTAGGGGTAGTGAGACACATATTGTATTGTTTCCATCAAGGGTAAAAATATGGGTTTCAATCATATTGCTTGAGTTTATCCCTCTACATCATGTAATCTTACTTAATGCGTTACTCTGTTCTTCATGAACTTAATACTCTAGATGCAGGCAGGAGTCGGTCGATGTGTGGGGATAATAGTAGTAGATGCAGATTCGTTTCGGTCTACTTGACACGGACGTGATGCCTATATGCATAATCATTGCCTTGGATATCTTCATAACTATGTGCTTTTCTAGCAATTGCTCGACAGTAATTTGTTCACCCACCATGTTATTTTCCTTCAAGAGAGAAGTCTCTAGTGAAAACTATGGCCCCCGTGTCTATTTTCCATATTATATTTTTAGATCTATATACCAAAAATACCAAAAATACCTTGCTGCAATTTATTTACCTTTTTACTTTCCGTAATCTTTTACATCTATCTCTATCAGATCTAATCCTTGCAAGTAACCGTGAAGGGATTGACAACCCATTTATTGCGTTGGGTGCAAGAGTTTGATTGTTTGTGTAGGTGCATCCATTGGTGGGTTGCTTGTGTTGGGGGACGTTGCGTGGGAAACAAAAAAAATATACGCACATGCAAGATCTATCCATGGTGATGAGCATCTACGAGGGGAGAGTGGATCTACATACCCTTGTAGATCGCTAAGCGGGAAGCATTAAGAAACGTGGTTGATGTAGTTGAACGTCTACGTGATCCAAAGCGTCCCGCGATCCAATCCCGATCCGTCCCGATCTAGCGCCGAACGGATGGCACCTCCGCGTTCAGAACACGTATAGCTCGATGACGATCTCCGCCTTCTTGATCCAGCAAGAGGGAGGAGAGAGGTAGATGAGTTCTCCGGCAGCGCGATGGTGTGGCGGTGATGGTGATGGAACTATTCTAGCAGGGCTTCTCCTAAGCACCGCTGAAACGATCTAGGGGAGAAATTACGATCTACAGGAGAGGGTAGCATGTGGCTGATTTCTATTGTGAAAACCCCTCAATATCTCTAGTATATATAGGAGGAGGGAGGGAGGAGACTTGGCCCCCGAGGGGCCAACCCTTGGTTCGGCCGAAGTGGGGAGAGGAGGAGTTCTCCTCCAATCATAGTAGGATTAGGACTCCTTCTCTCCCACTTGGAAACTTCCTTTCCACCTTGGGTATCTCCTCGCAGCCGCATGGGCCTCTTGTGGGGCTTCGGCCAGCCCACTAAGGGCTAGTATATGTCCTCCCACAGCCCATGTAGCCGGTACCCTCCCGGCACTCCCGGTACACTACCGATGAGCCCGAAACTTTTCCGGTGACCAAAATAGGACTTCCTATATATCAATATTTACCTCCGGACCATTCCGGAGCTCCTCGTGACATCCGGGATCTCATACAGGACTCCAAACAACCTTTGGTCGCCACCATACATAACTCTATACTACTAAAACGTCACCGAACCTTAAGTGTGCAGACCCTACGGGTTCGAGAACTATGTAGACATGATCGAGACACCTCTACGCTCAATAACCAATAGCAGGACCTGGATGCCCATATTGGTTCCTACATATTCTACGAAGATCTTTATTGGTTGAACCTCTATGTCAAGGATTCAGTTAATCTCGTACATTGTTCCCTTTGTTCTTCGGTATGTTACTTGCCTGAGATTCAATTGTCGGTATATCTATACCTAGTTCATCTCATTACCGGCAAGTCTCTTT
Organism: Hordeum marinum; assembly: GCA_022496015.1. Lineage (NCBI taxonomy): Eukaryota > Viridiplantae > Streptophyta > Magnoliopsida > Poales > Poaceae > Hordeum > Hordeum marinum. The sequence continues at coordinate 60,997,132 of CM039677.1, forward strand.
ACTCGTTTCGTAATACAAGATCCTGTGGCTAACACTTTATTCACATTGCTTGCAAGGCTGGTTGTGATGTTGTATTGCCGAGTGGGCCCCGAGATACCTCTCCGTCACACGAAATAACAAATCCCAGTCTTGATCCATACCCACTCAACAGACACTCTCGAAGATACCTGTAGAGCACCTTTATGTTCACACAGTTACGTTGCAACATTTGATACACACAAGGCACTCCTCTAGTGTCAATGAGTTGCATGATCTCATGGTCATAGGAACAGATACTTGACATGCAGAAAACTATAGCAATAAACTGACATGATCATACGCTGTGTTTATAGTTGGTCTTGTCCATCACATCATTCCCCTAATGATGTGATCCCATTATCAAATGACATCTCATGTCAATGGCTAGGAAACCTTGACCATCTTTGATCAACGAGATAGTCTACTAGAGGCACACTAGGGACAAAGTGTTGTCTATGTATCCACACATGCAATGTGTTTCGAGTCAATACAATTATAGCATGGATAATAAACAATTATCATGAACAAGGAAATATAATAATAACCCTTTTATTATTGCCTCGAGGGCATATTTCCAATAGCTTGTTCCTCCTACTAGATTGATACCTTGGTTCTCAACAACTAAGGGAAATACTTATCTACTTCGCTGCATCACCCTTTCCACTTCAAGGGAAAACCAACGCAAGCTCAAGAGGTAGCATAGTCCAAGTTTCTTATTTTTCTTATCAACTAAGTCACATAGAATGATGATCGGCACAAGTTTTATATATTTTTTTGATTTTTTTGAATTAGTTATGCTCAACCCTAACCCTTGAAAACCTCTCAAAACCCCATCAAAACCTCTCGAAACCTCGCACCCGTCCGGACCATTGGATCGTCGTGATTGGACGGTCTGGATCAGGCACTAGGTCTAGGTCAAGGATCCACGGGATCCACTATCATTGGTTGATTTGAGGATGTTGGATATTATAACACGCAATGCTCTGGCCATTTGATGGATGTGAACTCAAACAACGGTCTGGATCAGGAGCTATGTCATAGATCCGCGGACTGCGCTTTCATTGGTGGTCTTTTTAGCCCCATTTTTAACATTGGATAAGATTGAACAGGCCTGCCATGCGTTGTTGGGCATAATTAAAAGTGGCCCAACAGTTGGACCGTTGGACATTGCAGCGCTCGACGTGCATGCATGCGCACGCAGCCCCGTGTAGTCTGCCCTCGTGACACTCGACGTTGCATGCATGCGCTACGCCATCGAGCACGCCCGACAGTCGCATTATGGCTATTCTACCAGATTCCCGAGCGTTGCAACAGGCACTAGAAGCTCATCTCTCGACGCGTTTTAATGGCTTCTGTGCGATGAGGGATGTTGGTTAGCCATTGCCAAGCGCGTGTACACACTCGATGCCACATTGCCCGTTTCCCATGCCATTACTACCACGATGGAGAGGGAAAAAACATGGTACACCCTGGCTATTTAAGCACACCAAGCCTACATCTTCCTCTCACTCTCCTTCATCTCCCATCTGCCCACCCTGCCCCTTCTTCACCACAAGTCGTCCCAAGATCCACCCAAAGCAAAGATGCAGTCCACCGGGATGAACTACCGTATGCCACCCACCGTCCCCGAGTTGCTCCACCCTGCCAAAGTCTAGGTGGAGAACACCCTTCGGGTGTGGGCGATGTCGAGGTGGAGGGGTGCAAGGGCGCTGACCAAGTTCTTCCTCTCCGCCAACTAACGCCACATCCCTAGGGGCTCTCCGGGCATGGTCCATGTGGAAGAAGTTACCAACAACGGCTATCCTATCGGGCTTCTCGTGAGGTTCACCAACCGCTTCGACGCCTACCACCTCCTCGGCCGTGTTTTTGGTGTGGATGCGAGTTCATCGCATTCACCACATACAACATCTTCACGGATTTTGACAGCATCTTCCCCACCGTTGGTGTCATGCACACCCTCCCGTACCGCACTGACAACAACGACGAGTGAAGGAGTTGTCCTTGGAGGAGTTTGCCTTGGAGGAGCTAGCCTTGGAGCAAGCAAGCCGGTGGTGTTAGGTTTCTAGGGGCCCGTTTTATCTATGTTGTGTCGGGTTGACCTAGTTATATAAGTTGTAATGGTACTATCTATGTCGTGCTTGGGTTGATCTATCGGGTTCATGTAATGCAACTATTTATGTACTATATTGATTCTCTCTCTAGTTCATATATGTCGTGCTTGATGTTCTATCTAGTTGATCTATGTGTCACTAATAAAAAGAAGATGTTGCATGTAGGTGTGCTACATGTAGGCATGCATGTATCTTGGTCAATAGCAATGCTTTCCCATGCCTCCTTCTTTCTCTGATCTACTAGTAGCTAGTAGGGTCACCCTAGCTAGTAAGTGTTTGTTGACCACCGAGAGCTTCTTAAATTGGTAATAATCCAACCAGTAGCTACAACTAGAGTTGAGAAAGTAATCTCTCTCAATGACTTTTGGGGAAAACAAGTTACCGAACAATTTAGTTCATGTAAGCATGCAACTAATTTCATGGAACCATAGACATGCATAAAAACAATTAGAAAACAATGGTGGAGAAGCAACAAATATGTAAAGAAAAAATAATAATTACAATACATACATGTGTTGCTTGACTGGATCTATCTATCCTCCTTAAAAATGATTCAATTTATTTAATGTATCACAGAATGTTTTACCGATTTACATGTGTGTATCAAAAAATGATTCATCACAAAATTTAGTGCATGAAGTTTTTTGTCGAAGCAACATGGGTGCACCAAGCGGGTGGGCTTGTTTTCTATTTGGGCCTACTTTTTCTCATAGTCCTCATCATCCCACGGCCCAATAACATTTTTTGTTTGACCATGAACTCTACACCTGCACTTTGTTAACTGAAGAAATGTTGCATTTTATGAACTGGTGTATTCTATTCATCAATTGCTGCATATTATTCATCGGGGGGAGCAAAATAATCCATGGACTAAATAAAACTATAACAGAGAATATCATTACAAGAATTCAAGCAAGTTTTGCTTCACACAAATTCAAATTCAGCTAACAAATGATCCCTGACTAACTGAAACTTCTAGCTAGACACAATAAATGAAACTAGGGACCCTGAAACTAGCTTCACACACTAACTGAAACTCTAACAATTTCTAGCGACTTATGAACATCAAGTAAAAGAAACCCATATCAATGACACAACAATAAAATGCTCCTGCCATCATAATTTGCTTGCTGCTTCAAATCGATCGGCTGCTTTAGTTGCTTGCCGATTTTCTTCAACTCACACTTTAGTTCAGAAGTGTCCATCATCGGACCGGCTCTATTCGCCAAATGGGGGCGTGTTCCACATCAAGCGGTCCGCCAAAATTGAGCTCTTGGGTTGATGCCTCCAATTTCAACCTCTCAACGTACTCATCGAGCCACTCGAAATACCCACATTTCTTCAGATCCTGAAAAACGGGGGACGGCGGCACAAGAAACCTAGATCCACCGCCCAAATTCGATGAAAAAGAAAGAAATTGGGAGAAATTAGACCATACGATTGGTGAAGTACACAGATCTAACCTGCCCTGGTTGTGGCCTACTCAAGCATTTCACGAACTCGCGCCCACGGTTGCCATTTTCTTCCTTCACACAAGTCAAACGCTTCAGAGGCTCCATGCATGGGCAATCGGGGCATCTTGTCAATGGCACTGGACCTTACTGCGTCCATTGTTGGGAGGCCGAAGTTGAGCTAGACATCACTCGCCGGCAACGCGCTTCGCTGCCGGAGAAGAGGAAGAACAAGGTGGGGGAAAGGAAAGGCGAAGGGCAAGCAATGCGGTGGGGGTGGGCTGGCTCAGGCTCGTGGCTGGCTCAGGTCGGGGCACGCTGACGAGCACGTGCATGCTTATGTGGATAGGTTGTGGGTCCCGCACGCATGTGAGTAAGTGGTGGGTCCCATGTTGATGTGGATAACTGGTGGGTCCCATGTTATGTAGATAATTGGTGGGTCCCGCGTGTCATAACTCAAACCGCTAACCCCCTTGTGTTTTGCATTTCATGGTTAAACGGGGCCATGTTGCATTGCAACTATAGTTGTCTTCAAAGATGTCGCACGAGAGTTATTTTCATCAACTACGTAGTACTGCATCCAATTCACCTCAAAGGTGTCACACAAGAGCTATTGACCCAATAAGCTATGATAGACATGTTCTATGGTGTAGAATAGAGAAAGATGAATAGGTGGCATGCTGCACCTCGCATGCATCCCGCCGCTGCCCAAGTTGGGCCTTCTATTTTTAAACTTTCAATTACATCGATTTCTTCTTAGTTTATTGGTTTAGTTCAATTACATCGATTTCTTCTTAGTTTGTTGGTTTAGTGGAAGGGTGTTTATTTTTTGAATAAAAGATGTGTGGATCCCAAACTTGGTGATTGATTCATGGGTATAAAGAGATTTTAGATTAAGTTGTTGTTGGGACTTCTTCGTTCATGTTGTAGATGGTTGTACAATATGATTGTCAAGGATTAGGATGGTGGTGTTGCCTAAACCAATAATTTTAAAGCGTCAGAAGAACAAATTCAAATCCCGAAAGATCAAGATGCAAATCAGCTTACAAACTTCCTGTATATGCATCAGAATCTCCGACATCATCAAATGCATTCACAACTACTCAATTATCTTGTGGAGTATATGTGGACCCACAATGAAAACCAATATCAGTAATGTTTCAGTTGTGCACTTAAAACAAAATTTATGTAACAATTATGTATTTTTTGGTACCAAGATCTGTGATTTATGTCTGACATTGATATGTATGATCGACGTGCATGTATTTGCATATATTTGAGAGTCCGGATTTGAAGTATGTGAATATTACACATGACATACGAGGGGCCATCCGGCTGCTTTCGCGGGCATGCTCGGACGCGTCCGCTGGCGTATTAAGGGTCGGATCTGCCAAGTCCGGATGTAGATGCTCTAGAACTTCATCAGATTATCAAATGCTGCCATGCGTAGCTAGTTGAAGTTTTTCTGAAAGATCATGTTCGAACCATTAGCTAAAAGAGATGATACAGGAAGGAGTTCTGAATATAATGCACTAGGAAAGGGTGGGTGGCTTACGCTTCACGCCGCGTATCCGTTATTTAGAAGTGAAACTACCTCTGCTTCTTTTTATTTTCCATATAAATTTTATCAGAAATTAAAATATCTCTACTTTGATTAAATTTATAAAAAAAAGTGTTAGCATTCATAATTCAAATTAATATTGTTAGATTCATTATGAAATCATACTATATATATATTTGAGATTGGAGGTATTTCTTAATATAGATTTGATCAAACTTTATAAAATTTAATTTGATAAAAATCTAATATGCGGAGTAAAAAGGATCGAAGAGAGTACAGACCGGTAAGACGGGAAACATGATCGTCTGGTCTCCGTCTAGACTAACGATTGATAAACAAACTTGTGCTCATCCATGGAGGACAGACGTGACAAATGATACTGTTTCAAAAGGACACCACAACTCATCAGGATACAAAAGAGGATACACCCTGACGCACAAATCTCTAGAATGAGTAGTGCCCCATATTTCAGGATCATTAGGACCCATAGCCAAAATGATTATCCGGGGATGTAGGTAAAACAACACGTCCCAAGTGTGAGGCTGGTGCAGCCAAGGGCACAAAGTAACATGGACGCTATATTCATTCACACCATTTGCTTAAGAAGTCTTGGAATTGATAAGTCCACTGATAACATGTTTGTGTAGCCAGTGGCGGAGATTGACACAAAAACCTAGAGGGGCAATGGGCTTGAGGGGGAAGGGGGAGAAAGCAAACTTAACTATTTTAACTGAGTTTTAGTCAAATAGACCTAACATTAGTAGAAAACGTGTCTTTTGTCCCGGTTCGTAAGGGCCTTTAGTCCCGGTTCTACAACCGGGACTAAAGGCCTCCACTTTTAGTCCCGATTGGACTACGAACCAGGACTAAAGGAGCTCCGCATGGCAGCTTTCTAGAGCGGGACCTTTAGTCCCGGTTGGTGTTACCAACCGGTACTAAAGGTATTTTTTAAAATAATTTTTTTATTTTTTTTATGATTTTCAAATCTTTGAATTATTTGACAATTTAATCTCTAATCACCCCTTAGTCAAAAATAGACCTAACATTAGTAGAAAACGTGCCTTTTGTCCCGGTTCGTAAGGGTCTTTAGTCAACCGGGACTAAAGGCCTCCATTTTTAGTCACGGTTGGACTACGAACCAGGACTAAAGGGGCTCCGCATGGCAGCTTTCTAGAGCGGGACCTTTAGTACCGGTTGGTGTTACCAACCGGTACTAAAGGTATTTTTTTTAATAATTATTTTTTTATTTTTTCAAATCTTTGAATTATTTGACAATTTAATCTCTAATCACCCCTTATTCCAAATCGTCTAACTTTCCGGTCGGTCATCCATCCTCTCACTGCTCCAAGCCGAGCACGCTTAACTTTCGAGTTCTATCACCCCTAGTTTCCAAGTCTGTACTTATTGTTTTCTTGACAATAGTAAGCTATCAATCCTATTAACTCTTGGGTCTTGATGTAACATGATTTAATTTTTTGAATTCCAAACAATTATTAAAATAAACAACAATAAATGATTAATAATAATATTGAATTTCAATGAAAATAAAATAAGTAATAATATTATTTTATACATTTTTTACAATTTATTCATTTAATATGGCATAATTAATATCTTTAAATCTCTAAATCGAAATTCAATAAATTATATATCCATTATTATCAGAAAAACATGAGGATCCAAATATGACATCATTTATTTAAAAAAATATTTTTCATAACACTTTTTTTCGACATCGTATGCAAAAGTTATAGCCGTTTTACTTTTTCATAACACTTTTTAAAATCTTGTTTCAACTCCAGACTTTTTGTGCGTTCAACATAAACCATCCAAAGCCACATTATCAATTTTCAAACCTTTTCCAGTTCATTTGCTATTTTTCATACATTTATTAATTTTTTGAGCTAAATGACCCTGAAATTGAAAAGCACTACAAATGAACTCTGAAAAGGCTGGAACTTGGCATGGTATCATCATTTCACCCACATAGCATGTGCTAAAAAGTTGAGAGGCTTACGGTAAACACTAGATGCACTTCGTGTGCAAACTGGACAATCCCTTTCGAAGTATCAAGGTTTTGGACGAAAACCCAACTGTTACAAAGACATTTCGTTTTTGAAAACTTATTTAAACTCCAAAGTTTTTGTGTGTTCAACATGCACCATTCAAAGCCACATCATCAATTTTTACCATTTTCCACTTTATTCGCTATTTTTCATGCATTTATTAATTTTTTTGAGCTAAATGACCCTGAAATTGAAAAGCACTACAAATGAACTCTGAAAAGGTTGAGACTTGGCATGGTATCATTATTTCACCCACATAGCATGTGCTAAAAAGCTGAGAGGCTTACGGTAAAAACTAGATGTACTTCGTGTACAAACTGGACAATCCCTTTCGAATTATCAGGGTTTTTGACGAACACTGATCTGTTACCAAGGCATTTCGGTTTTTTAAACTTATTTAAACTCCGGAGTTTTTGTGCGTTCAACATGCACCATTCAAAGCCACATCATCAATTTTCAGCCACTTCCCACTTCATTTGCTATTTTTCATGCACTTATTAATTTTTTAAGCTAAATGACCCTAAAATTGAAAAGCACTACAAATGAACTCTGAAAAGTTTGAAACTTGGCATGTTATCATTATTTCACACACATAGTATGTGCTAAAAAGTTGAAAGGGTTATGGTAAAAACTAGATGCACTTCGTGTATAAACTGGACAATCCCTTTCGAAATATCAGGGTTTTGAACGAAAAATCATCTGTTACAAAGGCATTTCATTTTTTAAACTTATTTCAACTCCATACTTTTTGTGCGTTCAACATGCACCATCTAACATGTGCCTAGGAGCAAAAAGAATTAAATTTCAAACTATTTTTAAACTCAAGTTATTCACAATCTAGGGTTTGAAGCAAATTTGAACAAATTCAAATTTAAACCATTCGAATTTGAAAACTAATTGCACAAACACAAACTAGACAAAATTTTGAATCTAATGCAAAAAGAATCACTCAAAAACATCAAATATCCTAAAAGATATAAGCAATTTAAAACAGAAACTAAAAACAGAAAATAAATAGAAAAAACAAAAAAAAATCAAAACCCTTTAGTATCGGTTCGTGTCTCCAACCGGGACTAAAGGTGAACGGCTTTAGTCCCGGTTCGTATCTCCAACCGGGACTAAAAGCTTCACCTTTAGTCCCGGTTGGAGACATGAACCGGGACTAAAGGGTATCGGCCCCTTTAGTCCCAGTTGGTGTCTCCAACCGGGACTAAAGGTCCCGCTTGAACCGGGACTAATGCCCGACCGACGCCCTAGCCGCTCGAACCGAGACTAATGCTCACATGAGTCTCGGTTCGTAAGGCAACCGGGACTAATGTGTCGATCGAGCTATGACGAAAGCCTTGTTTTCTACTAGTGTAATACAAAGAATATATATGCTTGTTGTTTTTTGATCTAGGGAACCATGGCCCAGGTTGGCCCCCACTAAGCTCTGCCACTGTGTGTAGCTAAGGAACGTTATAGTGAACATTGTTTCTTCTAGGAAAGAACAGAAAGATGGACTAGACGGTGACGTCTGGTTCTCTAGATCATGTGAGTTTTATTTCCATAAAAAACAAAAGTTTTTGTGTTAAAAGGTTTGAAGGAACCCCCCAAAAAAGGTCAGGCGTGCACATCTTAGAGTGAATCATGTACTAACAAGTTTTTGTGAAACAATTTGCTATTGCGGTCTGGTTAAAAAGAAAATAAATTGTTTCGGCTATGAAAAAGCAATTGTGGTTGTCACTTTTCCACAACTCACACATCAATTTCGACTTTCAAAAAACCAAAAATCTGAAAATGCCAACAGACATTTACATGTGACATTTTATTCACTTTTCCAGAAGAATGCAAATAATTTTAAAAGGGGTCATGTGAACCCAATAGCAATTTTTGAGATAGTCTATGTCTTATTATTTCCCTGACCATATTCATCTTAACCAACTATTTCGTCTGCAAAGCACTAACATTGGACTCGACACCAAAATTTACGATCCTTTTGCATCACCATGACGTGCCCCATGAGCATATGCTTCTACATTTTTCTTCCATACTCTTGATGTGCATAAATACAACCTCAAATATAACATATGCTAAATTAGTTTGGATCATACAATGAAGTTGTAAGACACTGTCCATAAAACAGTAATATGTACATGATAGTTTAAACATTAAACACCCAATAAATTATGAATGCCAAACAATAAAGCAAATGTGTGCCGAGACAGCTTCATATCGAAGTTCCTGCTTCTAGTTAGATATTGGCTACTCTCAAAGTTCAAGTACATCTGCATGTAGAACGGTAACAGAATTAGGGCAAATCTACCGATGGCCCTGTTTGAATAAACATGGTTTATGCGAGATATGAAACCTACAAGCTGATGGAAGCAGACATTACAATGGGTTAACTACTGAAAAACACAAGCATAATTGTGTATCAACGGAAAAGGAAATCCAACTTTCATTACAAGCCAACCCCAAACAACAAATAGTTAGCACAACTAGTTAAAACTGAAGTTTGATCTCAGATTGCTTCAGATTGAAACCAGGCAAACGCCAAAAGAAAAGAAAAAAGGCCTACCAAAGAACAGTTTTCATCAGCTTCTTACGCATCAGAAAGACTACAATTGTAAAAGGCATTTAATCAACTATCATATCCAACTCCAAAATTTACTTAGTTACCACTTGAAACCAAATCTCCATCTCTATTCCACAATTTGGAGATAAGACACGAGTAGGTTAGACATGTCAAATTAGACAACCAAATGGACGTTCCTTAATATTTTACAGGAAAGCATGTGTTCCGTTACACCAAACAAATGTCACATATATTGAATAATATAATTAATCAAGAACTAAAAAATACTAAATAAATCAAGGTTAAAACTCCCAAATAATTTTGGCACTTTACCAGTAGCAGAATGGATCAAGCTGCAGCCGGTTGCAGCGTTTTTATCGTTCTCCTCTGCCATGTTGCAGTCTCCGGCTCAAAGCTAAGCTCCGAGGTTGGCCAGTAGTGAAGGTCCTGTTTCAGAGTAAGGACGCAAGATTTTCCACTCAACTGGACTGTCTTCAACCTAACAGATTCACCACCTTCCAATCCCTGATAACAATTTCAATTCAAACAAAGATATTGGAATATAAAAAAAAAACAATACCATTCAGTATTGGAAATGCATACCTTCAACACCTCTATAAAGATTCCAGATCTGGAGTTGGTCGCCCATTAACCTCAATTATCCACTGGGGAGCACAGAGACCATATCTATGTCCGGGACTTCCATTACAATATCTGCATAAAGACCTTGCTACTCATTACCCATTTAAAACTGGTATTTAAAATGTGCTTTAAGGCTGCAAATCGAATATATACATAAACCTGCCTTCTTCATTAAATTGTTTAACCATGCCGAAAGTAGAAAAGGGTGTTTAAGGCTGCAAATCCAGGATATTTATTAATTTGTTTACATATTTTCCTAGCAAAATTATTCGTCTTACATGGTGCACTATTGTTCATTACTCCTCCAAAGAAGCCAGTGCACACAACTTGAAAACAGAAATAGCATATCAGAACAACTAAAAGCAGCATTATCCCTTTAGCGAACTCTCACTGGCCTCTACTAGCCTGTCTTTACTGTTCCAATTATTAGATTAAAGTTAACTGATATTTTTTGTCGATGGTTTTTGACCAACACAATGATAGGGAGTGCCTGCCTGATGGGGGTACCATCTCGGGGCATGGCAGACCTACCCAAAGCTTCTAAGCCTTGCCGGTGCTCATTGTGAGAAGCAAGTTGCCCAAACCGGCGCATCACAAGACACACAGGGGACACTGGTATGTTTCTTAACTAGATTTGGCACCGTGAGGTACCTACACCCTAGTCCCTCTTGCTCGCCACCATTGGAGCTTATCTCAAATGCATGGGACAAGAGAGATGCTCCGTAGAAGATGTCACCACGATAACAAGGTTGGTCATACAACTGTCCTCCCTCCCTAGCCTTGGCGCCTCAAATCTCCTTTGCAAGGCACCACTTCCCCAATACCATAGATCTCAAGTGTTCCTCATGGGGGACAAGCTTAGATGTAGCCTCATGGCATGCCAACACTTGACACAAGCTCAAACTTGCCAACATTTGGCAAAAGCTCAACTTGACAACATTTGGCAACTTTGGCTATAAGAGTTGCCAAAAGTTGGAGCCCAACCAATCAGCTGCCAAATTTTTAGAGTTGCCAAATATTGGCTTCAAACCAATCAAGCTCATAGATCTTGGAGGGAGCTTGAATTATCACCTTGGTATATAAGTGGGATGTGCTAGATTGGAGGGTTAACCTTGGTTCTTGTCCAGATCTTAGATCTAACAACAAGAGATGGATGAGAGATGAAGAATATCCCTAGGTCCACAAGGGAGAACGACCTTGCTATGACACTAGGGGGTGGTGCACCATTTGACTTTCCCTGGTGGAGAGGGAGAGCTTACAAGGAGGAGGAGAGAGTTCATACAAGCCTCGAGAATGAGGAAGTGAGAAGAGCAATTTAAGAGGAGGGTGTGCCCCTCATTTTATAGTGGCTAGGAGGTGGCTAATGACCTTCCTCTTGTCCTATGATCTATAAGAATAGTGTGGACTAGGTGCACCATTTGGAGTTGTCTTGGTCCATGGTCTATGGTGGAACATGGTTTGTATGCTCACAAGGATGGATGGACTTCTTTCCCATGGGCCTTTGTATGAGAGACACCACTCTTCTCCTTTGACTACCCTTTTTGAAACTAGCATGGATGTCGACAGGAAATTAGAGCATTGGAGACACACTTTTTTCGAAGACTTGCATTTCTTTTCATTGAAAAGACAGAGTTCAAGTTACATTCCTCCTACAAGGTACAGGGAGTGAAGAACGCAAGAAATTAATGTACATCCCAGGTTTGAGGTGGAGTGTTGCGAAACCCTGAAGCACCAGCTTGGGCCCAGAGCGATGCCTCGTCCTTGATCTTCGCAGCAAGGCTGCTGACTGAAGGTTGGGCGCCCTCAAAGACACATTCACTACAGTGTATCAAGTCCATGGAGACGAGGCCCTTACGCATGGGCCGCGGAGTGCGCTGTTTAGCAGAATGCCACCAGTCCAGAAGGGAAGTATCATGGTCTGGCGGCATGCAAAGCATGTGGAGCCAGGCAAGCATCTCGTGCCCAAACCTACCTGGAACAGACAGCAGAGCAGCAGGTGGTGCATTGTCTCAGGGCTCTGGCAGCAGCGGAATCATGAAGTGTGGTGCTGAAGGCCGCGGTGTGCAAGGCGGTCGGCAGTCCAGCACCGGTCCTAATCGGCGAGCCAGTGGAAGAAGCGCACCCGAGGAGGTGCACAGTTTTTTCAAACGAACTTCCAGGAGCCACTGTGGATCGAACCCTGGAGACATACTTTGAAATCCAAAGTGTTTAGACTTGGTAGGACCAAGACCGAGTATATGAGATGCGACTTCAGTGGTGCTAGGTGCGAGGAAGAGGCTAGTCTAGAAGGAGAAATAGGGCCTACGAAGGGCACCTGCTGTTACTTGGAATCAATGTTGCAAAGACATGGTGGTATAGATGAGGATGTTAACCACGCGATCACAGGAGGGTGCTGAAGTGGCAGAAAGCATCTGGCATCCTTTGTGCCAAGAAGGTCGGTAAGTCCTATAGGACGACAATCAGGCATGTGATGCTTTATGGAGCAGAACATTGCCCAGTAAAAGACAACACATCCAACAAATAAGTGTCGCACAGAGGTGCATACTAAGGTGGATATGTGGCCATACAAGAAAGGACAGAATAGGAACGAGATAATGGTAGGGGTGGTACCAGTTGGAGAGAGGCTTGTCCAACCCCGACTAAGGTGGTTTGGACATATCCAATGGAGGCCTCCAGAAGCACCGGTTAATATTGGGATTTTAAAGGGTGGCGAAAATACTAAGAGGGGTAGGGAACGACCAAAGTTGATATGGGAAGAATCGGTAAAAAGGGATTGAGGTGTACTTAAAGATTTGGTTCTTGATACAGAACATGGAAATCAGCAATCCATGTGCTGGGACCTTAATTTTAGTCTTTTATAGCTTGCTTACTCTTCTTTCCTCACTTCACCTTTTGGTTACCACATGCTTTCTATTGGGTTTTATATGTAGCCCACTCAAGCTTGCTTAGGAAAGGCTTGGTTGTTGTTGTTTGACTACCCTTTTGACCAAGGCTTCCTATTGACTCCCTTGACCAGGGCTTGGTACCTGGACTTCCTTCGACCAAGGCTTGGCGCCTAGGCCTCCTTTGACCAAGTTGGACCAGGAGTTGACTGTAGTTGACTTGCACCGAACGTCTTAGTGTATCCCGGTGGGCACCCCCTAGCTGGTGTTTTGGCTATTCTATCAACAGTTTCTAATATATGATATACAAATTTGTGAAGGAATATGACACGCACCTAGCAACATAAACTCCATGGCCTTCCTTTGGCATGAAACCAAGTGCACGTACAGCCGAATGAGGATTCTAAACTATGCATCCACACCAGTTCACTAGACGTGTTGTACCATTACCGTCTCTTACATCTGTTCCAACAATAAGGTCTATTTCTTTTCCCTGCTCGAATGTTGAAATAGTTATACTCCTGATAAATAACTGATTCAATCATACTTCGTCAGAGAAAAAGTTTTTTTCCTCATAGACCATCCTCACCTCGCGAAATACTGTTATCTTAAGCATTTCATCTGAACCAACCAGATTTTGGCAAGCATTGTCAATGTCAAGGAAGCATGTAATAGGCTCCTTATCGATTGCAAGAATCATATCTCCGTCTTCCAGAACATTTTCCGCTTTTGATCCAGCAAAGCAACCTTTAACTTGCAATACTTGTCTTCTCATTGGGTCCTTCTTAGTGAGAGCCTACAACATTAATCATATAGAACAATAAATATTTATGTATGCAACACAGGAGAACTATCATGTTTGTCAGATAAGATAGCAATTTCAGACAAGATTAAAAGATGAATAGATCTAATTACATGCACCCAGCTATCGCTCAACCCATAACTTCTTGCCTCTGAGAGCTGAATTGGAGAAAGCTCCACCTCCAGAAGTCTGACAGATGGCATTGTTATCCTAACTCCATTGACAAGACAAAATGGTCCAGGAGCACCCGAGATTATCTTCTCAAGGACTTGACTTATTAGATATATTGGTATACCGACAACGAACTGATCATCCCTTGCGCTGGTACAACCATAGAGCTGCAGAAAATAATTGATGAAGTTATACTCAATTAGTACGTGGGAATCAACAACATCAAATGTAGAGGTTATGACTCATTATGACAGGTAAACTAAACAATTCATCCGCTTTAGTTCAAGTAACTTATTTCAGCAATTTAAGGCCTTTAAATGCGGTGAATATGTTTCTCTTCTATTGCACACTTACTTGATGTTAGAGATATCAAGCGGCTAAGCATGCGTGCAAGCCGCCATCTTGTTCTTTCCTTTTTCTTTTGAATAAATGCTCCTGGGAACATGTGACTATGCGAGCATCATTACTTTGGCAACAGACTAACTTGAACAACTCCAACGCAGACTGACCTGTCTGGAAGCACTGGCCCATAGCGCTTGAACCCGCCCTTGCTCATCGGTCAGTACACCCGAATATTCGAAACCAGCTGGAATAAACATTCACCCATATAGTTAATATGAAAATTGAGACACAAGAACATAGTTTTGTTGAAATGTTTGTGCGAAGTACCATAATCGAGCTCAATGACGTCCATATTCATTGTGCAATATCATGGGCAGTCACCACAGGAAATGTTAATAGGTGTGTAATTAGCTACTTTCGTTTCCCTTGACATAACCTGTAAGCTTTCATTTACCCCAACTAGGTACACAGGATCTCCTCGGTGCAAGGCAGGTTCTACACATATACAAAATTAAGGAATTTCTTAGAAGTTGCATTGAAAACAGATCACTTGGTCAAACATTAAGGCATAAAAGCACTCTGCAGAAAAAAACCAGGACGAAGTTCAGCAGCCCGGATAACGGATGCACCATCTCCTAGTGCCGAAGGGTCATATGCAACCAATGCAAAGTTGTGAGCGGGATGGAGAAAAACTACCTGAAAGCCAAAAGGTGGAAGTTATTATTTAATGGTAATCATGTATGCCTTCCAATTATAATCAACAAAGGAGGGATAAGCTCATACCTCTCCAGGTATTTTAATGGAATGTGTGGCAAAAGAAACCATTATATCACAGATAGATATGGCAACCGTATTCCTATCAACAGCAATTAGACCTAGAGAGTCGGAATGGTGTATTATCACACCAACTCCAATGAAATATTGAGCATGCACTCCATCAATCATGCATATTGGTGGCACGCGCACCTATAGAGAAGTAGAAAATTAGAGATATATGAGTGAGGTGGTTTCCAAAGTTTAGATGTTGCTCACCTCAAACCTTACAAGCGCTGGTTCAATTTCTCGTTCTGCCAATGAAGTGTAACTAGGTATTGTTCTAGCAAGGTCAGAGCCTTTCATGCTATCAGAATTCCTCGGAATACCTTTGGAGTTTACATCCGTATGGCCACCTTGATGAAATGAAACCACATAATCAGATTTCAGCGGCATAGCTGGGGTTGCAGCCCAAAGTCTAGTTGCGTCATTTCGACTATACAACTGAGGAGGCGTATACCATGCATGCTGATCAATCCTCACTACTGCATGCTGGACACACCAATAGGATGAAATTTTAATTGTAATCTAACAAATACACAAAGAACTTTCATGATAAAGCTGCTAGGGAAGTTTTTCTACCTTCTTCCGATGTGGTTCAGTATATGTCACATACTGAAGGACCACCTGGTCTCCCCTTTTCAGTTTTGAAATAGCAGCAATAAGTGCATTTAAATCCGGGATATCATTTCCAGCTAACTTTTCAATGACAGAGAGTCATGGAACCGATGCTCGGGGGAGCATGTATCTGCAAAGCACCATGTTGCATAAGACAGAGAAATTTCAGGAAATGAAACATAAATTGTCAGATGTCTTACCCTGCTTCAGCAACATATACCTGACCACATTCCAACTGGAAGTTTCTTGCCTGAAACATCATACAGACAAGATAAGTTTAAGTTATGTCCCAATGATGCTTTCATAGACTACATAAATATAAATACACTCTCTAAAGCCCAAAATGTTTCACAAAGTTGCTCCTCTGTAATACTCCTCCATTTCAAATTAGTTGGAAGTTTTAGTTTTGTACCGAGTCAAACTACTTTATGTTTGACCTAGCATATAGAAAAAACATGCTAATACCTACAACATCAAAATTACTGATTATGAATATATATATATGATTGAGTCAAATGAAACCAATTTGGTGTTATAGATGCTAATATAATGTTCATAGATTTGGTCAAACTTAAATAAGTTTGACTTCAGAAAAAGCTACAACTTCAACTAATTTGGAATGGAGGGAGCAATACAGACGAGCAACTCTGTGAAACAGAGTTTTGAAGCATGGTGCCATGCTACACATATATGAAGAAAGCTAAAGATACTACATAACAAAGATAAGGAAGGCTACAAAAGGAGCCTGATGGCCTACACCGTCGCACAACCACAACTGGAATCTTCGGGGGTCTCAGTAACTGTGCTCGCCAATAGTAACCCCAGTGGCTCTCCTGGCAGTCTAATTGGTGTGTGCACCTGAGGCTTGTATGATCTGAGCTGTAGATAACAGATAAGCTAAACCGAGCGCAGACTCCAAATGCCTCCACTAAATCTGGGGACAAGCAGCGATGGTACTCTCACCTGCCATCGTGGAACATCCCAAACAAAGAAGTTCTTATATCTTTGGTATGAGAACCTTCATGGCATGCCTCAAACATATGACAGCAAAGTGGTTGTCCTGTTTATATTCTCGAATGCTACCTTTCCATGTAAATTCTTGGATATGAAGATTAACTAGCTTAAATTGAAGCTTTAAACCTATGATATGAGCAAGATTAATCAAGCTAACTTCATTTGCTTCCTTCCTTGTTATGCTCAAGTTCATGATGATAATGATGGGAAATATAAAGCTGAAAAATTGGCGCTGATAACATTCTTGCCTTCCCAATTCTTATGATCCTCATTAATCCAGAGCAACAGCTTGAACCAACTTGGATACTTCAGGCTGGTAGAGTTTAATGCAATATTCACCTAAGACAAGTTGGACCTGGAATAGGTCTACGCCATATCGTCATCCACCACCTAGCCAAACAGCCACCGGAGATGGAGTAGATTAAAGAATGATCCAGATCCAAGCGCCTCCTCGTCAGGAAAGAAGGTCCTGGCATGAGCTTGGGATGAGGCAACAATCCACATCCGAGAAAGGGTCGTTGACACCAAGGCCATACTGGATCCAGGTGCCTTGAATAAAAGGAGAACCAGCAACCCTACTATACTCGCAACGAGAGCACACACACCCCCCCCCCCCCTGCCAGAGACGGACATGATATTATAGCAGAGGAAAGGAGTAAGGAGGCACCAAGGAATAGAGTTTCACTGACTCACTGTCCAAATTATGTTTGCATTAAAATGCGCTTGAAGGGAAAATACTACATAAACAAATACATATTATTTCCCTGAGACTCTGAGAACATAAGCTATTCGGCTCGGAAAAGAACAATGAAAGTAGGGTTGCTTACCTGCTAGTATGAAAGTGGATGGATGACAGCACCACTAAGTTCCAGGAAATGATTTGGAGTTATGAAGTACAAATCCTTTACCTAAAGAGTCAAATTGGTATGACGCGGCAAACCAATGTTATAATAGAAAAATTTAGCCCAAGATGCTGTACTGTATTACAGGGAGTAATCGATCATATATACTGCTCTCTGGTATAAAGATTAAACAAGACATGTCAAGCTCGCAAACTACCTTCAGCGTTACTCTTAAAGGAGTTCCACCTCTTTCGATCTGCAAATTTATCTCCTTGTCAACGCTCTCGTCAAGTAAGGACTCCATAGTGAGAAATTTTGTTACAACCTGTAAATAGTTAAGAACATCGTTGAATAAGAAATTAATGTGGTATGGAAAATTAAAATAACATGAAAAATTGCATCAGTGAAAAGAAATATAGTGAACAAGAAGCAGCCAAGTAACCTGAGTACAAATAACATGAAATAATATTCAGAGAACCAACACACAAAATTACAAAAACTGATGGCCTGTGGTAAACACACCATCTGAAAATGCCGAAAGGGGACACTGCCTTCTACATAAGCTACTGAAGACACATTGTCAATACTCCCTATTTTCCATTATTTGTAACTGGCCACCACTTACAGTGCTTCAAAACACTTGTGAACAAGTGTGAGGGTATTGCAATGTTTCCACTACTAGCACAATGCCGGTACGTTGCTACGGAACCATAACAACAACTGGCTTAGGAGATCATCAAAAGATGATGATTTCTTATGGATATTGCATGGTTCGTGATTAAAAGGGGAGGAAAAAAATAACGAAAAGTCATGTGGTAGTCATTGATGCTTTTTAAGCGACCACTGTAGGCCCTTTGCAAGAGTTATAGTGAGATAACATTTCAAATTTTAAAACATAGGCGAATGGGCATGACTAATTTGAATGCCCAAGATCGTGAATTTGGTAGGAGGAGAACGTCTATGACCACGTTGAAATTATAGTGTGTTCGTTCTCTTCTGCTATGCTATAGAACTGGAAGAATTGGTTAGGCAGGGAAATTAAAATAAAGATCATGATTTTACATTGAAATCTTATGCATTTGTAATCTGTGTTTTTATAACTGTTATGCTCATAAGGATAGTAGTCCATTTGTTTATCTGGGATAGATCTCATTACAATAGTTACATTTGTTTATTATATCTTTTGAAAGATTGCTAGTCCCACATGTGGGTAGAAGTGCAATAGTTTATTTGTATGGTCCCACTTGCGAACTCACCACCAACTCCAACCTTTATAAGTAGGAAAGATATTCTCCTATTTAAAAGTTTCACCAAACACATAGTTTAAGGTGTTGCCTAGCCGTTATTTTGGGGCACCCTTCGATGGCAAGGTCTCGCAAGCACCATATAGTAGTGTCAAAACAGTTTGAGAGGCTTAGAGCATCTTTAAGACAGTGTTGGAGAGATGTCTTAGCCCAAAGCAGACACCACAGAGGAGCTCGAGCCGGAAACAGAAACTGTAGTGGGTGGGAACAGGCTGCAGTGCGAAGCTAAGAAGAGAGGGAACAGAAGGGAAGAGGGCACCAGGCTGCCGCGATCCCTCATCTAGTGAACCCTAGGCGGCCGCTGCAGTGCCACCATCCCAATCTGCTCCACCACAAGCAGATTTGGTTGAGCTCAGAGTATGAGCCTTTCCTCACCTCCCGAGCCGGACTAGACGCTCCGCTGTGCTCGCGGGACTCCCGCCTGTCTCTTTTTTTATCTTTCAGGGCTTGTTGAGTTGTGTCCTCAACAGAACCCTCTTGTACTCTATATTGTGCTACCTCATGTGTGTGTGTTGGGGTCTGGACTCTTGTTGTACCCTGTGGCTCTGGTGGTTGTTTTATCTATAAAGCGGGGCGAAAGCCTTTTTCGGTAACGAGCCTTTCCTCCCCTCTATCTCTCCTTTCTTCCCACCATTCTTTGCCCTGCCCTGCCTACTGATGAGGGTATCCCTAACATTCAGCCCACATGGAACCAACACCTAGATAACAGCATCCCAAGGTTCCATGTTGAATCACGAAAAGTGTCATTCACCTCCTCATTGCAGGATTTTGCACGTAGAGCAAGGAATCATAGCATGGTGCATCACTTCCTTTTCTTAATAACAAAATTAGCTCTTAGAATTGGGTACTTTCTAAATGTTGTTGCTTCTCCATTTTTCAGCTTTGTGTATGTCATGATGGAGAAGAAACAATATCAAGTTGCAGCCAAGGAGGACACTCAAATTAAAGTGGGAAGCAAGGACCACGGGAGACTCCCTGCATGGTGGAGTCTCCTCTTTAACTCTGGAATCTCCAGGGTGAACCAGCACATTTTTCCAAGGCTTCAGAATTAAGGGAAGATGCAGAATTCAGGAGTCTCCGAAGTAAATAATGTTTTCAGTGCCTGAACAGTGCTTTCTGCTTGAGCTGTGTGTTTGGGCTTTGGCCCAACTTGTGAGCTGGCTGTTGGACGCTACGTAAGGGCACCAGCTGCTCCATTTCCTCTTCAGATATTTGAGAAAACATAGTGGAGTTTTGCTCCTTCTCCTAGGGTTTGAGCTAGAAGCCACCCTAGGCTGGGAGATTCCCTCCATCTTAGTTCTTGTATTTCTCACTGGGATTGCAAGAAACAAGAGTGCCCTTTGGGTGGAAAGTAGTACCTTTTGGGTGGATATCGTTTGTCAAAGGCATTCTCGTTGGAGTTTGTAGTTGGCGCTGATTACATCAGGCTCCAGTAGTTATCCTCCTTCCAAACGTGAAGATCATGCCAAAATTCAGGAGCCTCCAGCATGATTTGGTATCAGAGGATCAGCTACTCTGCTCCACTCTGTCCTCCAACTCCCTCTGCTCTGCTCATATCTGGCAGCGACGGCAACTATCCTAGCAGGAGGTGCTCTAGACTCGTGATGTATACTCACTCTCCCCTCTCACCCTCCCTTCTCCCTCGGTCTTCTTCTCCTCGCTGCCTCTGTTCTGTTCCTGCAATTTGATCACATTGGTGCTCTGACGAAGCGATTCTCATGTGCCCGTGCTCTATTCTTTGACTCATGTTCTGCTCTGAACTTCTGGTATCTTTTTCTCATGTGCCATGTGTCTATGTGTTTGGCTTTATGCTTGATCCTAAGATAAGCAGGCCAGTTCTAGTGCTTTAAAAATGCATGTTTCATCTATTATACTCCCTCCGTCCCATAATATAAGGCGTTATTACATCCAATTTGTGAGATAATGGGACAGAGGGGGTACATGACATAATGGCCTGATAGACTGTTAATGGATGGCTGGAGAAAGTGCAAAGAGGATGGGAGAGATGGGTGCTATAAGGTTTCATAGGCTCAACAACCACCGAAATCAGCAAATTCACGTAAAACTAAATAAGGCTTTATTTTGCTGCCAAGGTAGGTTGGGATTGTCCAAGGCATGGCCTAGCCTCGTGCCTTAACGCTTAATAGTTGGGGCAAGGGTAGGAGCCCTCGCCTCACCTTACTGCCTTAAAAACCATGTCAAATGGCGTGTGCATAGTTTAATAGGTTTCCTCTTCAGCTTTCTTCTTATACTTGATAAAATAATCAGGGATGTGAGAAGACTAGTGGTATCAGCAGTACAATCAATGAAGTCACGGGATATCAGTACAGGGGAGAAAATTTAAGGTAAAACGTAATTAGTAGAACGTTTGGAAACAATCTTACGCCCCCGTTCATGCGAATCAGCACATCACCAGGTTCCGGATGTCCGTCTGCAGGCCCCTTTGGCACCTGCAAGGACAGAATTATACAGCTTCTGCATGACATCGAAAGATACCATGGAAGATGCAGCATGCTGAGCGGGAAAAAACATGTTAAAAATAACAAAACTAAGAGGAAAACATTACCGTAGAATCAACAACCAGCATTCCAGTCTCGCCTGCTGGAGAGACATGTCGTACCATCTGTACAAGCCGAAATTTCAAGGTGCAATTAATCATACAGCGCAGAGCCATGAAAAGGCAAGTATAGATCTTTCTCCAAACTAGAAAAAAGAGGAAAAGAAGTACATACCTTCTCGATTTCTTTCATGAGTCCAAGACATCGAGTTTCTTCAAAACCTTTGTGTTGAAAAGTCACCTTTCGAAGGACAAGAAAGAAATGAATCATGGATGATCTGAGTTCCAGACTCCAGGTTATATGACCACCGATGACAAAACTATTGTTTCATGTCCAAAAATATTTCAAGCTATATCATTCAAGAACGAGATGCCGATGACAAGACCAACAAGGAAGACAACAGGTATGTTAGGAGCTATTACATGTGCTGCACAAAAGGAAAGAAACTTGGACCATTGTAATTCAATGCAACAAGTTTTAGTTGGTTCTATGTTGCTCCAGATTCAACCACCGCAGAAAGAGATCAAACCAAATTTCAGGACTCCACCGAAGAAGTTGTGATCCGATCAGCTGGGAAGAAACAGGCAAGCTAGCTACATACTTGATGTTTATTTCCTATCATTGTTGCATAGTCGGAGGGGTACAAGCATGGCATCCTTTTTTGTTTTAGGCAAATGCTACTGCTAGTACTAGTTACATATGGAGGTGTGAGTTTAGGCCGGTTGCTAGTGATCAAGGTGGTTAGTTTGGATAGAGAAGAGAGAGTCAGGTTAGATTGGTTTTCCTTATTCGGTTTGCTCAGATGTTAGTGTCTCCTATAGAAAGGGCAGGCTACGGCCAATGTAAGGTCAGGTTGTTTTCCGTGAGTTGAACAAGATTATAGAAAACGTCCCATGTTTGGGGACACCAAATATCGTCTTCATTGCCGATCCATGAGGATTTTGTTGCTGCTGTGCGTGGAGTTGATCTAATCTACTCGACCCAAGTTTTTGATCTTACGTTCGTCTTTGCTTGATTGGAAGATCTCGTTTCTACTGCTAGTACCGTGAAGGATCAGGATGCAACTCGCGTGACTTAACATCTTACTATTTTGTGTATCATCACCAGGAGAATAATAAAAAAGAATTACTCCCCCATCCATACATGTAGATGGCCACGGGACCTTCATTGATTAACTCTCCAAAACAGAACTAAAACGATATATAGCATCTAATAGAACAAAAGGATCATCAGAAAGAATGTGCACCTGAAGCGTACCACGAGGAATATAAACAGATTCTGGCTGGCTGCCAATTCCATATGTATCCCAACAATCACGTATCAGATTGAGCGCTCTAACTACCTGGAACAATTTAGGTGGATAACGTTAGCAAACATAAAAGAGGAAGGAGCACTATATTAGTGTTAATACAGACAGAACTTACACGTTCTAATGGAAGGAAAAAGGTAGAAACACCAGAAGATCTGCCTCCTGCATTCAGTGCAACAGCTCTTCCTTGGCAATCAACAACAGGGGAACCACTAGAGCCACCTTTAGTACCAGCTGCAGCCTAAAAAACAAAAAATATGTTAACTTATGAGCACTGGCAGTAGGGCAAATCACCAAACGTTTCTTTAGATGCATAGGCATG
Organism: Hordeum marinum; assembly: GCA_022496015.1. Taxonomy (NCBI): domain Eukaryota; kingdom Viridiplantae; phylum Streptophyta; class Magnoliopsida; order Poales; family Poaceae; genus Hordeum; species Hordeum marinum. The sequence goes on from CM039677.1 coordinate 61,020,515, forward strand.
ACTGACTTGAACAAAATGTACAGAATATCGGATAGCTTAAAAGAGTTACCTGCATATAGAATGTATTGAATTCATTGTAGCCATACCTTTAATAAGGAAAGTAAAACAGGGTTAGGACTTCCGATTTATGCAGAATTACAGAATGATCCATGTATATAAAATAAAAGAAGGCATACTTTTTGTAGCTCGGTGCTTCTCTATCTAGTCGAGCCAATGTTCCCTCTAAAATTGAAACCTGTATCCAGTCAACATGAATCAGAACATATTACAACATGAAACCCAGTCTACTGGATAATTCTCTTGTAACGGATGAAATCTCCAATATCTAGGTCTACACCATGTAACTCTATGGGCTAGTTACTTTAAAAAAAACTCTATGGTCTAGTTCACAGCAGAAACTTAGCAAGAGATTCAAGTGGTTTCTTTTGTGTGTGTGTGTGTAGGGGGGGACCTTTTCATTGCTGTCATTGCTGACAATCCGAATCTCTAGCCCGACAGATGCTACTTCAGGTGCTAAAGGGATCTCCTCGTACTCATGGAACAGCTGGATTATAGCGGGAAAAACCAAAATCATGTACCTGTTTAGAGAAGAGTGGGGTGAGTTTGGATTAAAATACGCCATTTGCAATGGAATAAAACAGAAACGAATGGAATCAAATAGTAGAACGAAACACCCACAGGATCTCTGTAGATGGGGTACGCAGGTATTTGCTCCCTGTTGGCAAATGTCGCCTCCGCGACCACAGGCCCAGGCAGGACAACGTGACGGTTGGTGAGCATGATGCCACAGAGCTTGTCGACGACGAAGCCGGTGGCGGAGCCGGTCCCCGCGACCTCGGTGTCGAAGGCGCGGGGTGCTGTGATGTTGAGGGCCGCAACGGCAGACACCACACGGGAGAGTGTGCGGTGCCAGTCCTCTGCGGTGGAGGAGGACTTGGGCTCCATCGCCGGTTCGCCTACGACCTCCTTTGGCTGGGAACCTGGACCAAGCACAGCATAAGTTTGAAACATATACAGATAATAATGAAGCACATAATGGCGCCCTCGGTTCCCCCAAAAAGACACTGAAATTCAAAAATTACCTTCCCCATCCATCTCTCTGAGCCTCTTCCCCTTCCTGTCCATCTTCCGGCCTCACGCGTCGCCTGCTTGCTGCCGGCGGTGCGCCGTCCACACGCGCTCCTGCACTCTGCAGTCCTGCCGGCTGTCCCCGCCCCCGTGCCGCTGTGCGTGCTCCTCCTGGCCGACACCCCCGCGTGCCGCTGTTGCTTGCCGCCCGGAACGCGCGCCGCTCCGTGGCTGCTCCGTGTGAGACCCAAGTTGCCGAAATCACCTACTGTTGCTGGTGTACCAGTGGTAAAATCCCTTGTTCCCTGCTACAGATCAGGTGATGGTGCGTGCAAAAGCTGTCGATGAGGCTGACCGGCAAGAGGTTTTATCCTTGCGTCAAGATTTTGGTACCCTGTAGAAGGACAATGTTCTTATGCAGAATCATGTGTCTAAATTGCAAGAAGAGATGCACCTCATGGGTGCCAAGCAAGGGGAGATGTCAGCAACAGTAGGTACTGTGGAACAGGTGGTATTCGACTTGAGCAAACAATTATCTGTCATCAGTAGTGTCCTCTAAACACTGGTAAAACTCACACAGTCGTCACTCCAATCTAATATTACTTCAAGTTCAAATCAGGTACCAAAATCCCCAACACTGCATCCAGAGGAAACACAAGATCAGGGAGTCAGAATAGAGCAGCTGAAAAAGCAGTTAGCAGCTGAAAAGGAGAAATCGAAGCGATGGGAAGAATTCCAACTACAAAATCTTCCTCCTATCAGAATCAATCGACCTACAATTCCTCCTAAATTTAATACTCAAGGGCGACATGAAACTGCTAGTGCTATAGGAACCCCTCTCACTGAGAGAGACAAGACCCATACACCAGCCTTCAACAAGTTCTATCAGACAAACAGAGACAGTCAACTGTGGCAAGGATACCCATAAACTTATGAGCAAGAGATGCAAACCCAGTTCATGAAGTCAGTAACAAAGGGTCCTAAACTTGATTTTCCCAGGTTCTCAAGAGATGATCTAGTTGGTTGGATAAGACAATGTAACAAATATTTTCAAATGTCTGCAGCTCCAAAAGAGTACAAGGTTTCTTTGGCTCAAATGTATATAGTGGATGAAGCTGATGTGTGGCTTAGGCGATCTGGACTGTTAAAGAAATAGCTTACTTGGAAACAATTTGGAGCAGAATTGGTTAAGAGATTTTCAGCTACAGGCTCCTATGATCTGACTGATAAGTTTAACTCAGTCAAGCAGCTACATTGCTCAGTTTGTGAATATACAAAAATCTTTGAAGATCTGATGGCAGATGTGTAGGAGGAAAACCCTGAATTAGGAGAAACATGGTTTGTTAGATGCTATGTTAATGGTTTAAGAGAAGGGATCAAGTTTCAACTCAGACCCTTCAGACCTCAAACACTGACTGATGCTTATTGTATGGCAAAGGACATAGAGCTTAATCACCCACATGTGGCTACAGTAGTGAAGAAAATAGGAACAAGTTATAACAATTTTTACCAGAAGTCTAGTTGGAATTCCACTGCAAAACAGGGCAATTCCATACCACAACAACAACTACCTGTCAGACAGCCTGATGTTTCATTGATCAATAGTCAGAAATTCTGAAAAGTGGGTGAATGCTGGAGATGTGGAGATAAGTGGGTACAAGGACACAAATGTAAGTTGGTGCCTAATATCCACATGATGCAGCAAGAGAGTCAAGAACAACAGGCTAATGACAGTGAAGAAATGGAAAATCCAGAGCAGATTGAGAATGTAGAAGAGGAGCAAGCTATGTTTATTTCAGCTCATGCCATAGGGCATCAGTTAGCAGTACCTACACCAACAACAATTATTCACATAAATGGGAAAAGAGTTGTGGCTCTGTTGGATTCACGTAGCACTTCTTCCTTCATCAATCAGGATTTTGCTATTAAAGGAAATTGTCACATACTACCATTTAAGGAAAGATCAATTGCAGTAGCAGGAGGAGGCAAACTGTTGTCCAATTCAATGGTACCTAATTGTGAATTTCAATTAGCAAAGATGAAATTTACTCGTCATTTCAAAAATTTAAATCTACCTAGTCATGATGTAATATTGAGATATGATTGGATGTTTGTGGTCAGCCCAGTTTCCTTCAATATTCCTGAACATACATTCAGTTTCTCTCAAAAAGGAAAACAGACAGTAATAACAGCAGTTTTCAACAGACCTGAGACAGTGAAGGAGATACAAGCTGAGGAAATGACCAAATTACTGGATAAAGGAGTGGAAGGTTTCTTGTTGCAAGTCCACAACATATTAATGGAAGCACCAGAAGGAACAAAAACTCCACCTCAAATTCAGAAGTTACTGCTCCAATATGCTGAACTTTTTGAAGAACCTAAGACATTACCTCCTGTTAGAGCCTTGGATCATACTATACCATTGATCCCTGGTGCAACTCCTCCCCATGCTAGACCATACAGAGTCCCTCAGCATCAAAAGCAAGAAATGGAAGATCAAATAAAAAATTACTAGCAGCACATCTCATCAGACATAGTCAAAGTCCATATGCAGCTCCTGTTTTATTGGTTAAGAAAAAAGATAGCTCAATGAGACTTTGCACTGATTTCAGAAAATTAAAATCTCTAACAATCAAGAACAAATTTCCCATTCCAGTTATAGAGGACTTGTTGGATGAATTGCATGGAGCTCAATACTTTTACAAGATCTGGATATCATCAAATCAAAATGCATCCTGATGACATCCAGAAAACTGCATTCAGAACATTCTTAGGCCATTTTGAATATTTAGTCATGCCCTTTGGTCTATCCAATGCTCCAGGAACTTTCCAGGCATTGATGAATAGTGTGTTTGGTCCATACTTGAGGAAATTTTTGTTGGTTTTCTTTGATGATATCTTGATCTACAGCAAAAACCTCAAAGAACACCAAGAACATCTTCAGATAGTACTGCAGTTACTAAAAGAGCATCAGCTATTTGCTAAACTATCCAAGTGTGTGTTTGCAGTACAACAGGTGGAGTAATTGGGGCATGTGATATCTGCAAAAGGAGTAGCCACTAATCCTCAAAAGATAGTTGCCATTGCTGAATGGCCCACACCTGACAGTGTTACTAAGTTGAGAAGCTTCCTGGGTTTAGCTGGTTACTATAGAAGATTCATCAAGGGATATGGCTCTATATGCAGACCCTTACATGATCTTCTTAAAAAGGGGCAGTTTGCTTGGAAACAAGAACATGATGCAGCATTCAAACAACTCCAACAAGCACTAGTGACAGCCCCTGTCTTAGCACTACCAAATTTTCTCTCCCTTTTGTTCTAGAAACAGATGCTTCAGGGAAAGGGATTGGAGTTGTGCTCATGCAACAGGGTAGACCCCTAGCTTATTAAAGCTCATCCTTATGGCCAAGAAATGCAGCTATGTCCACATATGAAAAAGAAGCTCTGGCTATATTGGAAGCACTGAAGAAATGGAGACACTATTTATTAGGAAATGAATTGATCATTAAAACTAATCAACAATCTCTCAAGTTTATTACTGACCAGAAGATCACTAAGGGAGTACAACATAAGTTGATGATGAAACTTTTAGAGTTTAATTTCAAGATCCATTACAAAAAAGGAAGTGAAAACAAAGTAGCTGATGCACTATCTAGATTGCTCCCTAGCTGCATGGCATTGTCTGCTGCCACCCCAGTGTGGGCAGAAGAATTAATCCAGAGTTACCAGCAGGACACAGTTAGCAAATAATTGCTGGAACAGTTACTGTTGCACAAGCCTGGAGCATATTCAGATTATACAATTCATGCAGGAATCATTAGATACAAGGGCAAAATATTGGTGGGTAACAATCCCACTCTGAGAAATCAGCTACTTCAGGCACTTCATAGTTCACCTGTGGGAGGCCACTCTGGGATGAGAGCCACTTATCATAGAATTAAGAACATTTTCTATTGCCCTGGATTGAAATAGGAAGTAGAAAGTTTCATTGCTGCTTGCCCAATATGCCAGAGAGCAAAGCATGAGCATTGCTTACAACCTGGACTCCTTGATCCCTTACCTGTAGTGGACATGGCTTGGCAACATGTCACAATGGATTTTGTAGAGGGTCTTCCTAAATCTCAAGGCAAAGAAGTGATCATGGTAGTAGTGGATAGATTTACAAAATACTCCCATTTTGTTCCTTTGCATCACCCCTATACTGCTCTTAGTGTGGCTTAGGCCTTTGTGGATCATATCATCAAGTTACATGGTCCTCCTAAATTGATCATCTCAGACAGAGATAGAATATTCACTAGCAAACTGTGGAAGGATATTTTTAATGCTCTGAAAGTGGAATTAAGATACAGCACATCCTGTCATCCTCAAACTGATGGTCAGACAGAGAGGGTAAATCAGTGCCTTGAAACATATCTGCGATGCATGACTACAAATGAACCAAACAAATGGGTTTCATGGTTATCATTGGCTGAGTACTGGTACAACTCCACTTATCATACTGCTCTAAAGATGTCTCCCTTCCAAGCATTATATGAGTTTCCTCCTCCATTGATTATAGAGTTGGCAATCCCTGGCCCAGATGATGCGGAAGCACAAGAATTTCTCTCCTCCAAGCAACAAATCCTTGAACAACTCAAAGCTAATTTGCAAAAGGCACATAATAGAATGAAGCAATATGCAGATATGAAGAGAGTAGAAAGAACATTTGAAGTGGGAGATTTGGTTTATCTGAAAATGGCACCATACAAGTTAGCTGCTTTTGGGTTTAGAGGAGCTCTCAAACTTCAAAAAAAGTACTATGGTACTTTTCTCATCACTCAGAAAGTGGGAACATCAGCATACAAGTTACAGTTCTCGAAAGGGGTCAAAATACATCCAGTGTTTCATGTGAGTCAACTCAAGAAACATGTGGGCCCTAAATCCGTACCTAGCCCTTTCCTGCCAATTGTCAATGAGGATGGCACTATCAAAACAGGACCCGAAGCAGTCCTGCAAGTGCGGCAAGTACCAAGAAACAATGCACCTATGGTTCAATGGTTGATCCAATGGCAAAACCTGCCACCAGGGGACGCTACATGGGAAGATGCTGATTTCATCAAGTACACTTTCCCAGAATTTTTCACGTCTACAACGCAAGCTTGGCGTGAAGCAGAAGAGACGAAAGAAAATAGTGTAAAGGCTTCAGATCCAATAGCAGCCACGTAAGGAAATAGTGTAAAGGCTTCCAAGCCTGCTAACTCCATGCCTCAAGCTTCGCGATCACCCACAGTTGATCCAAAAGAACCTGAAGGAGAATCTCGCCTGCACAGGCGTATGGAAAGGAAATGTGCTGCTTCCAGGGAATCAAGACCCACTATTTCCTTGATGGACGCTTCCAACATGATAGAACTGACTGACATTGAGTTTGGTGATGAAGCTTTAGCAAGGCTCATCCAGAAGAAACAAGAGGAAGCCAAACTACTTGAAGAATTACCTCTCTTCGATCCATCCATTCTAGATCATTTAATTGATGAATGGTTTGCTAATCCCTCCCTCACTATCGATGCCCTTTAGCTTCCAATTGGCTCGAGTGTCACCTTCCAAGGGCAAGTGAATGAGGAGCTCACAATGGCTGAGAAAGTCATACAACAGAGGGCTAAGATTAGCCTTGAAAATAATGTCTTCAAGGCCAATGTCCACAAGCCAAATGCTGAAGAAATTAAAGGATATCAGCTAATGATGAAAGATCTCAAAGCTGAGTTTGACAGGCGATGTGAAGTTGTCAAATGCGCCCTAGTGCGTCTTAAGAACAAAGCTACTACCATGGTCCAAGAACACAACTAGATGCTGAAGAGAAAATCTCCCAGATAGCCTGCAGTTGACCCCAGAATCATTGAGAAATCCAAACAGGCTTCTATGTCTTCGGACCAAACGACTCCCTCAAGATCACAGTCTCGTGGCATTGTCTTCCCCACTAGCTTCGTCAGCTCAAGGTCACTCCCTCCTTACTCTGTTGTATCCAACAAGAAGACTAAGCAGGCCGAAGCTGATGCCCACAAGCACAAGAGAGCTCACGCCATAGACCGACGACAATGATGAGAATATCGTCATGGCTTGCAATAGGGAAGGAGAAATTGTTCCTAGAAGGTGGCCCTGACTCACAGCCCAACCAAGGATGGGGCCTCAGTATGAATTCCACCTCAATCGCCGCCCCAATGTTATGAACCCAATGCCTAGACTTCCATGTCGTCGCTAGAATGGCCCAGCAAGACCGTTGGTCTTCGACCTCAACAGCTTCAGATTGAACAACACCTTCCACGACCCCAACTTCAATCCATACAATCAACCGAAGATACAGTTTGATAGATTTTGGAGTGCTCTACAACTTGAATATTACATGTGTGTGCTCTATGGTCAGAACATGATCTTTCCCCACAAGCATCTCATCTTTGAAGCTATGAAAGGTCTTCCCTGTTTTGATCAAGCACTAGATTGTCTTCGGGATGCTGGACTATTTCCTTTCTGCGATGATCATGAAGACTGGAATGAGGAACTCATTCTCCAGTTCTATGCAACTCTCCACATCTCGGGTTTTGGCCATGACTTTATGATACCTGGAAGATGGACTTTATAATCCGAGATGAGCACATCACTACCACTGCACTGGATTTCTTCCCTGCTACACCTCTTGCTGCCTCAGGTGAAGATTTGGATCCTCGATCTAACGCCTATGCTGCTGCCACTCGAAGCATTTGCAAAATGCCAGAGCCCAATATGACTGAGATGCTCACCTTGATGAAGCCTTTGGCTCAAGATGCAGATTTGCCCACGTCTTTGTTTGTTGATGATCTTCAGTATCTGCCAAGGACCATCTATCATATTTTTCGGCACACAATCTGGCCAATCAAAGGGCATAACTCAACTCACAAGATTGAAGGGGTTCTAAAGACATTGATCTACAACACTGTCTATGGCATCAGGTTTAATCTTCAAGATTTATTCCTTCGCAATCTCGTAGCAAATAGCATAAATATCTTTGAGCCGAAGATATATGCCCCATGAATAATGTGCTTTATCAAGTACAGAACGAGCACTAGGTTTCTACCCTCTACTCGGAATCATGGCATTTATCTTCCCGATATTGAAATTGTCCAAGCAGATCTCTATCCCTCAAAAGGCAAGAACCCAATCGTGTAAGGCACCAGTGGCACTGCTGAAGATGAAGGTCTTCACCTTCCATCTGATCTCTCAAGGGCAAGACTAATTGGCACGCTTCTCAAACCAAGACCTAGTGCTATTGCTATTGAAGCCACTTCTAGCACCTTGCCCCGCCAAAGGCTGCCAAGAAGAGAGCGTGCCCTCACTGATCGTGAACTTCTCGTCTCTCTGATTCAAAAGCAGGATTGGCACCATGAATGGTCCTGATGCCAGATGCATTCCATGATTCAAGATATCAACCACATTCGCAACCTCGCCACCAAGAATGCATTTGTGGCCTATGAAACCGGTCATCAATCATGGAGTACTTTAACCATATTGTCCCCTGACGAAGATCTTTGAGAGGGCTTCCACAAACACTACAAATTTCGTGCACCACCTCCCAGCACGGACAAATGGGCCAAGAATCCCTTGCTTGAAGACAGTGAATTCTCCTCATCGGCTCCTTCCGTCAATGTCAGTCTTGCAGATGATGCAACCTTCCTGCCTCCATCGACTCGACGTCGCGGCACTACACCAGGCTCAACTAGACCAGCATCCCATGACAGAACTGCACCTTCGACCTCCACTCACGCTGGGGACGTGTAGTGCTCAATGTCTTCGTCCCTTTTTGGTCATGCGATGACAAAGGGGGAGAAGCATTGGATGATAGTCTTCAAACGGGTCTACTTAGATGGGTTGGGTGTTGTTTTGTTAAGTTTACAACTCTTGTTTCTAAACATTTGCTACATGGGTTGTAAAACTTAAGTCCTGATGGAAGTCTGCACACTTTATGTTTACCGTCCTATTTGGCGCTACCTCAAGTTTTATCATATGCGCCCAAAGTCATACTACATACGCCCATTTTTCATTATGCATTTCATGATCTTTGAAGTACCATTTAAATGCATAGTCATTGGATTACAGGATATAGGGGGAGATATCCACAAACTATAACCTGTCATGTGCCCTTGCATTCCAAGCAAAATCTTCAAAAGCACATCTTCAGGGGGAGCTCTGTACATCTTGCAATCATAATCTCCAAGTCTATATCTTCACATATTTTTATCCCCGTTGAAAACTTCAACCAGTTTGTCATTAATCACCAAAAAGAGGGAGATTGTAAGTGCATCTAGTGCCACCCTTGTTTGGTTTTGGAGTATTGAAGACACACGTGGTTGAGGGGCTAATGTGTTTGTGAGAGTTTACATGATAACACATATAGGAGACTCTGGGGATTCGGTTTAACCGTCGTTAATTATCTTTTATAACTATTTCACACATAATCTAATGTCTATGACAATTAATTATGCCACCAAATTGACATAGATATTTTTATCTATAGGAAGTAGTTGAACCAGAAATTCCAACCGACTATGCAATTCTGCTCGAGAAATTAACACAAGCTGAAAAAGAAATTGATCATTTGAAAGAAAAATTGAAAAGAACTGAAGATGAGAAGATGGGATTGGAGTTGCATGTTGCCGATATCGTCGATGATCACAAGAACAAGATGGTTGGAATGCGCTTGAAGCTTAGAAAGATTAAAAAATATGCCATTGATAAAGAGGCTTGGTATCATTATGATGTTGGCTCAATTGTTACTTTAGTTGCGATTATGATCGCATTTGTTGTTGTATTCACATGTTTTAGATAGTTGGTGTTGTTTTATGAGATGTATATGTATGAACTATAAGTCTCCATTATTTGCAGTAATAACATTTGGTCACTGCTAGCTCTACTTTTGGTTGTAATGTGATGATGAAGTTGTATTAATTTGGTCACTTTGATGTTGTGTAGTGAACATGAGCCGGCAATGGATGTACGATGACCGACTAAGTCCAGGGTTTCTTAATGGCCTGCATGATTTTATTCGTGTGGCTGAGACAAATAACCAGAATGGTTTCATGTGTTGTCCATGTCGTGACTATAAGAATGATAGGAATTACTCTAACTCAAAAACCCTTCACTACCACCTGCTGAAGTCCGGTTTCATGTCCGGCTATAGCTGTTGGACCAAGCACGGAGAAAGAGGGGTTATAATGGAAGACAATGAAGAAGAAGAGGATGATGACAACTATCCTTTCGCTGATATAACAATGGGGGAAGCTGAATAAGAGGCATCAATGGGGGAAGCTGAAGAAGAGGCATCAGATGAGCCCGCTGATGATTTGGGTCAGGTCATTGCCGATGCAAAGAAACTGCGAAAATGATAAGGAGAAGTTGAAGTTGAAACGCATGTTAGAGGATCACAAGAAATTATTGTATCCAAATTGTGAAGATGACCAGAAAAAGCTGGGTACCACGCTGGAATTGCTACAATGGAAGGCGAAGAATGGTGTAACTGACAAGGGATTTCAAGAATTGCTGATAATGATAAAGAAGATGCTTCCAAAGGATAACGAATTGCCTTAAAGTACGTACGAAGCAAAGAAGGTTGTCTTCCCTCTAGGATTAGAGGTGCAGAAGATACATGCATGCCCTAATGACTGCATCCTCTACCGCGGTGAGGAGTACGAGAATTTGGATGCATGTCCGATATGCGGTGCACTGCGCTATAAGATCCCCCGCGATGACCCTGGTGATGTGGAGGGCGAACGCCACAGGAAGAGGGTTCCTGCCAAGGTGATGTGGTATGCTCCTATAATACCACGATTGAAACGTTTGTTCCAAAACAAAGAGCATGCCAAGTTGTTGCGATGGCACAAAGAAGAACGTAAGAAAGACGGGATGTTGAGAGCACCCATTGATGGGTCGCAGTGGAGAAAAATCGAGAGGGAGTTTGAGGACTTTGCAGCTGATGCAACGAACTTATGGTTTGGTCTTAGTACAGACGGCATGAATCCTTTTGGCGAGCAGAGCTCCAGTCACAGCACCTGGCCCATGACTCTATGTATCTACAGCCTTCCTCCTTGGTTGTGCATGAAGCGGAAGTTCATTATGATGCCAGTGCTCATTCAAGGCCCTAAGCAACCCGGCAACGATATTGATGTCTACCTAAGGCCACTAGTTGATGAACTTCTACAGTTGTGGAAAAAACGAGGTGTGCGTGTGTGGGATGCGCACACACAGAAGGAAATTGACCTACGAGCGTTGCTGTTTGTAACCATCAATGATTGGCCTGCTCTTAGTAACCTTTCAGGACATACAAACAAGGGATACAATGCATGCATGCACTGTTTAGATGATACTGAAAGTATATATTTGGATAAATGTAAGAAGAATGTGTACCTTGGACATCGTCGATTTCTACCGATCAAGCATATCTTAAGAAAGGCAGGCAACCATTTCAAAGGTGAGCCAGATAACCGGAAGAAACTTGGCCTCCGTACTGGTGAATATATATTTGATATGGTCAAGGATTTACAGGTAATCTTTGGAAAGGGTCCTGGAGGACAATCTGTTCCAAATGACGCCAACGGACACGCACCCATGTGGAAGAAGAAATCTATATTTTGGGAACTTGAATATTGGAAAGCCCATCAAATGAAGTCAGAAAGGGTTGAAAATTGATGATGTGCCTTTGAATGGTGCATATTGAACACACAAAAAGCATGGAGTTAAAATAAGTTATTAAAAATGAAATCCCTTTGTAATAGATGAGTTTTCGTCCGAAACCCTCATACTTATGAGATTGTCCAATTTGTACACGAAGTGCATCCAGTTTTTGCCGTAACCCTCTCAACTCTCTAGAAGTTGCTATGTGGGTGAAATTATGATGTCATGCCAAGTTATAACCTTTTCAGAGTTCATTTGTACTGCTTTTCAAATTCAGGATCATTTAGCTCAAAATAAATCATTAAATGCATGAAAAATATCAAATGAAGTCAGAAAGGGTTGAAAATTGATGATGTGCCTTTGAATGGTGCATATTGAACACACAAAAAGTATGGAGTTAAAATAAGTTATTAAAAATGAAATCTCTTTGTAATAGATGAGTTTTCGTCCGAAACCCTCATACTTCTTATGAGATTGTCCAGTTTGTACACGAAGTGCATCCAGTTTTTGCCGTACCCCTCACAACTCTCTAGAAGTTGCTATGTGGGTGAAATTATGATGTCATGCCAAGTTACAACCTTTTCAGAGTTCATTTGTACTGCTTTTCAAACTCGAGATATGAGTATTTCAAATGCCATATTTAATCAAATTATCTTATGCAGCAGTTGAAGTTGTTCAAACATGCATGGAAATGCCATAAACAGATTCTTTATATTTTTTTGATATTTTTTCATATATTATTTATTTCCATTGGAGTCCTACTTTTTTTTCTATGATTTTCTAAAGTTTACGTTTTTTTTTGAAAATAATAACTAATATTTAATTAAAAACACTTTTAGTACCGGTGCTAGCCACGCACCGGTACTAAAGGTCCAGCGCCCCCACGCTCTTTTGGCAGGACCTTTAGTACTGACAGGCTGCCGAAATCGCCATTGTCGTCGCCCTCGCCGCCGTTGCACCACCACCGTGCCATTGCCGTCACCCTCACCATCGCCGTCGTCGCACCACCACCATCGTCCCCCTCGCCGCCGTCGGTCGCGTTGCCGTCGCCCTCACCACCGCCGCCCTCGCCCTCGCCACCGTCGCCCTCGTCTTGCCGCCATCACCCTCGCCGTCGTCGCCCTCGCCACCGTCGCACCACCACCGCGCCATTGCCGTCGCCCTCACCATCGCCGCTGTCGCCCTCGCCTACCCGAACGCCGCCCCTCGTCGCCGGTCCTGTCGCCGCCGGCCGCTCACTCCGGCCGCCGCTCCGTGATCCCATTGCCGCCACCTCGAGCTCGTCGCCGATGCCACCTCCGGGTTAGGAGGCTAGGTGAGATCTCCCGGCCGACCCCTCTCCCCGACGATCGCCCGATGATCGCCGGACTAGTGTGTAGATGCTAGGGTATCTAGGGTCCCTCGACGCCGAACCCCGACACCCCGACACGACACCCCCGACACCCGACCACGACCACGACACAACACCCCTATTTAGTTAGTTAGTTATTTAGGTTGTCAAGTTATTAGGATATGTGTTAGTTTATGTTTAGTTTAGGTTTAATTTAGTTTATGTTTAGTTTAGTTTTAGGTTTAGTTTAGTTTAGATCCTAATGCGTGTGTGACTTTCGGTCTGTCGTCGATCCTAATTTAGTTTAGGGTTTCATGCGTGTTCTTGATGGAGGAATCCCGACTGTTGTCGTGGGGGGTGCTTCCTCTTTCTCCTCTTCTTTGCGATATACTCATCGATATATTGTGCAAGAAGAGGAGAGGGGAAGCGTCCATCACCGCCGGTCGAACCTATTACTGCGAGAGAGTGTCCACCAACATATATACACCACCGTATCAATGTGAGAGAGTGTGCACCAACACACCATGAGATATGTGAGAGTTATTTAAGGAAAGTCTCGACAGACCGATAGTCACACACGCATTAGGATCCAAAGCGTGCCGTAATTCTTGATTTTGCTAGATGCTAAGTGTTAATTTTGCTAAGTCTTAATTTTGTTAAGTGTTAATTTTGCTAAGTTTTATTTAATTTGTTTTCATAATTAAGTGTTTCTTCTCGACGTCGATGATGCCGATCCCGCATCCTCGTCACCGAGTCGCCGGAGGAGGTCACTTGCTTGAGCCGAGGGGCCCTGTTAGGGACTGGGCTCCGCCGGGGTGGTACTGGGAGGTGCTGCCTTCCGGGCGGCGCAGCTTGGTGAGGAGCCAGCCCATCGTCGACCCGGAGGTGCTGTGGTGGCGGCCGCATGGGCCACAGACGATCAAGAGGCTTGAGTCCCCCGCGGAGGTGGTAAAGTACCATGTCAGCAAGGAGAATGAGCACATCCGACGCTACATGGCAGCTTTGGAGTCCAGGTCTGACAATACCTGGCAGATTCTTCAAGGATCTCACTAGAGCTATGTTCCTGTGATGGTTCCTTCTCTTTGGGTGTCCACCGCCTGCCCCGATATCCGCCGGGCGCTAGGGTTCTAGCTAGATCGATATATTAGCTAGCTATTATTATGATGTATTATTATGATGTATTAGCTAGATCGATGGAGATTAGCCGATGTATTGAAAATTATCCAAGATTATGCAGATGAGATCTTTTCTAAGAACTATACTATATATGTATTCGATGATGCATTATTAATTAACTATCAGTTATTTTGCTTCTTGAATGCATGCTAATTTAAATACTAATTTTTTTATCTATATTATTATGGACTAGTTATTAAGCTATGGACAATACCGGTAGAGCTCATGAAGAGGACATCTTCGACATGATACGCTCCTCCGAAAACCCAGCGGACCTTCGAGGTGAATCACATGATCATGATGATGACTCACAATATCTGAACGATCACGATGATGGATGTGAGACCGAGGAAGAACAACTTATGTTCCAAAATCCGGAACAACCAACAATGTTCGGCGAGGTATATACACATCCATTAGCCTCTGGTGATCATTACATGTGTATTAATTGATTTGTATATATATATATATTAACAAATCTTTCTTATTTTAATTATCAGCCCTCCGGATCGAGCCAATCTAGTAGAAATGTACGAGGCGCTGCCAAAATATTGGACGGCAACGCAAAGCTCAATCTTGATGCTTTCAAACATAATGGCGAACCGACTCACCCTGAAGCCAATGCCAAGACATTTGTGCGTCAATGCGGAGTGGTTGTTAGGTACGGAGTCCCAATCACAATGCATGAATGGATTCAGCCAAAGGAACCAAAACCAGGAGTGAATTATGTCGATACAAGTATTAAAGTTGCCCTTTGGCGAGAGCTCATGGAGCATTTCACCCTACCAGATTCTCTCTCGGAGCGTCAAAGGAACAAAGTCAAGGAGTTTTCTCTCCATAAGATGGCCGACGCGTTCCAGACTTGGAAGAAAAGATTATGGACCGAGTACAACGCTAGAGGCAAGAAGGCACCCGAATTCAAAGGAATATATGAGAAGGTAAGGGATCACTGGGACGCATTTATTGTTGGAAATATGCCCTAGAGGCAATAATAAATTGGTTATTATTGTATTTCCTGGTTCATGATAATTGTCTATTGTTCATGCTATAATTGTGTTAACCGGAAACCGTAATACATGTGTGAATACAAAGACCACAACGTGTCCCTAGTGAGCCTCTAGTTAGCTAGCTCGTTGATCAATAGATGGTCTCGGTTTCATGACCATGGACATTGGATGTCGTTGATAACGGGATCACATCATTAGGAGAATGATGTGATGGACAAGACCCAATCCTAAGCATAGCACAAAGATCGTGTAGTTCGTTTGCTAAAGCTTTTCAATGTCAAGTGTCATTTCCTTAGACCATGAGATTGTGTAACTCCCGGATACCGTAGGAATACTTTGGGTGTGCCAAACGTCACAACGTAACTGGGTGGCTATAAAGGTACGCTACGGGTATCTCCGAAAGTGTCTGTTGGGTTGACACGAATCGAGACTGGGATTTGTCACTCCGTGTGACGGAGAGGTATCTCTGGGCCCACTCGGTAAGACATCATCATTATGAGCTCAATGTGACTAAGGAGTTAGTCACGGGATGATGTATTACGGAACGAGTAAAGAGACTTGCCGGTAACGAGATTGAACAAGGTATGGGGATACCGACGATCGAATCTCGGGCAAGTACCATACCGATAGACAAAGGGAATTGTATACGGGATTGATTGAATCCCTGACATCGTGGTTCATCCGATGAGATCATCGTGGAGTACGTGGGAGCCAACATGGGTATCCAGATCCCGCTATTGGTTATTGGCCGGAGAGGTGTCTCGGTCATGTCTACGTGTCTCCCGAACCCGTAGGGTCTACACACTTAAGGTTCGATGACGCTAGGGTTATAGGGAAAAGGTATACGTGATTACCGAAGGTTGTTCGGAGTCCCGGATGAGATCCCGGACGTCACGAGGAGCTCCGGAATGGTCCGGAGGTAAAGATTGATATATAGGAAGTCCAGTTTTGGTCACCGGAAAGTTTTCGGGCTCATCAGTATTGTACCGGGAGTGCCGGGAGGGTGCCGGAGGACCGCCGGGAGGGGTGTGACGACCAGAGGACTTAGTGGGCCTTTAGAGGAGGTGTGCCAGCCCATATTGGGCCAGCCAAGACCTCCTAGAAGGGCCCATGCGGCTGGGATCTAGAGATAAGGGCAAAAGGGGTTTGAAAGGAGGAGATCCACCTCCCTTGTGGGAGGTGGACTCCTCCCCCACTTTGGCCGAACCTCTCCTCCTTGGAGGAGGGGCCAAGCCAGCCCTCCCTCTCCCTCCTACTATATATACTTGAGGTTTTGGCCCTTTGAGAACAGGATTTGATCTCTCTCTCTCACGACGAAGCCCTACCTCTCTTCTTCCTCCTCCGCAGCGCTTAGGCGCAGCCCTGTCGGAATACCTTGCTACTCCACCACCACCACGCCGTCGTGCTGCTGTTGGAGCCCTTCCCCAACCTCTCCTTCCTCCTTGCTGGATCAAGGTGTTGGAGACGTCACCGGGCTGCACGTGTGTTGAACGCGGAGGTGCCATCCGTTCGGCACTTGATCGGATCTACCGCGATCTGAATCGCTGCGAGTACGACTCCATCAACCGCGTTCTTGTAACGCTTCCGCTTAGCGATCTTCAAAGGTATGAAGATGCAATCTCTCCCCTCTCGTTGCTGGTTTCTCCATAGATAGATCTTGGTGAACGTAGGAAAATTTTGATTTACTACTACGTCTCCCAACAGTGGCATCATGAGCTAGGTCTATGCGTAGAATCTATGCACGAGTAGAACACAAAGCAGTTGTGGGCGTCGATTTTGTTAATATGCTTGCCGTTACTAGTCTTATCTTGATTCGACGGTATTGTGGGATGAAGCGGCCCGGACCAACCTTACACGTACGCTTACGTGAGACCGGTTCCACCGCCTGACATGCACTAGTTGCATAAGGTGGCTAGCGGGTGTCTGTCTCTCCCACCTTAGTCGGATTGGATTCGATGAAAAGGGTCCTTATGAAGGGTAAATAGCAATTGGCATATCACGTTGTGGTTTTGACGTAGGTAAGAAACGTTCTTGCTAGAAACCTATAGCAACCACGTAAAAACTTGCAACTACAAATTAGAGAACGTCTAACTTGTTTTTGCAGCATATGCCGTGTGATGTGATATGGCCAAAAGGATGTGATGTGATGCATTGTGATGTATGAGATTGATCATGTTCTTGTAATAGGGTTCACGACTTGCATGTCGATGACTATGACAACCGGCAGGAGCCATAGGAGTTGTCTTATTTATTGTATGACCTGCGAGTCAATCACAAACGCCATGTAATTACTTTACTTTATTGCTAAGCGTTAGCCATAGCAGTAGAAGTAATAGTTGGCGAGACAACCTCATGAAGACACAATGATGGAGATCATGATGATGGAGATCATGGTGTCGTGCCGGTGACAATGATGATCATGGTGCCCCGAAGATGGAGATCATAGGAGCAAGATGATATTGGCCATATCATGTCACTATATTGATTGCATGTGATGTTTATCATGTTTACATCTTATTTGCTTAAAACGACGGTACTAAATAAGATGATCTCTCAATAAAATTTCAAGAGAAGTGTTCACCCTAACTGTGCACCGTTGCTAAGGATCGTTGTTCCGAAGCACCACGTGATGATCGGGTGTGATAGGTTCTAACGTTCGCATACAACGGGTGTAAGCCAGATTTACACACGCGAAACACTTAGGTTGACTTGACGAGCCTAGCATGTACAGACATGGCCTCGGAACACGGAAGACCGAAAGGTCGAACATGAGTCGTATAGAAGATACGATCAACATGGAGATGTTCACCATGGATGACTAGTCCGTCTCACGTGATGATCGGACACGGGCTAGTTGACATGGATCATGTGTCACTTAGATGACTAGAGAGATGTCTATCTGAGTGGGAGTTCATTTAATAATTTGATTATGTGAACTCGATTATCATGAACTTAGTCTAAAATTGCCTTTAATATCTATATTGTAGATCCAATGGCCAACGCAAATGTCAACCTCAATTTCAACGCGTTCCTAGAGAAAACCAAGCTGAAAGATGATGGAAGCAACTATACGGACTGGGTCCGTGGCTTGAGGATCATCCTCATAGCTTCCAAGAGATTGTATGTCCTTGATGCACCGCTAGGTGACCCACCCATTCTCCCAGCGGACCAAGACGTTACGAACGCTTGGCAGTCGCGCTGCGATGATTACTCCCTTGTTCAGTGCGGCATGCTTTACAGTTTAGAATCGGGGCTCCAAAAGCGTTTTGAGCAACACGGAGCATATGAGATGTTCCAAGAGCTGAAACTGGTTTTCCAAGCTCATGCCCGAGTCGAGAGATATGACATCTCTGACAAGTTCTTCAGCTGTAAGATGGAGGAGAACAGTTCTGTTAGTGAGCACATCCTCAAGATGTCTAGGCTTCACAACCGCTTGACTCAGCTGGGAGTTAATCTCCCGGATGACTCAGTCATTGACAGAATCCTCCAGTCGCTTCCACCTAGCTACAAAAGCTTTGTGATGAACTACAACATGCAGGGGATGGAGAAGTCCATTCCTGAGTTGTACTCGATGCTGAAATCAGCAGAGGTCGAGATCAGAAAGGAGCATCAAGTGTTGATGGTAAACAAGACCACTAGTTTCAAGAAAGGCAAGGGTAAGAAGAACTTTAAGAAGGACGGCAAAGCTGTTGCCGCGCCCGGTAAGCAAGTTGCCGGGAAGAAGAAGAACAAGAATGGACCCAAGCCTGAGACTGAGTGTTTCTATTGTAAGGGTACCGGTCACTGGAAGCGGAACTGCCCCAGGTACTTAGCGGATAAGAAGGTCGGCAACGTTAAAGGTATATGTGATATACTTGTTATTGATGTGTACCTAACCAGCACTCGTAGTAGCTCCTGGGTATTTGATACCGGTGGAGTTGCTCACATTTGTAACTCCAAGCAGGAGCTGCGGAATAAGCGAAGGTTGGCAAAGGACGAGGTGACGATGCGTGTCGGGAATGGTTCCAAGGTCGATGTGATCGCCGTCGGCACGCTACCTCTACATCTACCTTCAGGATTAGTTTTAAACCTTAATAATTGTTATTTAGTACCAGCTTTGAGCATGAACATTGTATCTGGATCTCGCTTGATACGAGATGGCTACTCTTTTAAATCCGAGAATAATGGTTGTTCTATTTATATGAGAGAAATGTTCTATGCTCATGCCCCGCTGGTCAATGGTTTATTTTTGATGAATCTCGAACGTGATGTTACACATGTCCATAGTGTGAGTACCAAAAAGTGTAAAGTTGATAACGATAGTCCCACTTACATGTGGCACTGCCGTCTTGGCCATATTGGTGTCAAACGCATGAAGAAGCTCCATGCTGATGGACTTTTGGAGTCACTTGATTTCGAATCATTTGACACATGCGAACCATGCCTCATGGGCAAGATGACCAAAACTCCGTTCTCCGGAACAATGGAGCGAGCAACTGACTTGTTGGAGATAATACATACCGATGTATGCGGTCCAATGAGTGTCGAGGCTCGCGGTGGCTACCGTTATGTTCTCACCCTCACTGATGACTTGAGCAGATATGGGTATGTCTACTTAATGAAACACAAGTCTGAAACCTTTGAAAGGTTCAAGGAATTTCAGAGTGAGGTCGAGAATCAACGTGACAGGAAAATAAAATGCCTACGATCTGATCGTGGCGGAGAATATTTAAGTCACGAGTTTGACACGCACCTTAGGAAATGTGGAATTGTTTCACAGCTCACGCCGCTAGGCACACCTCAGCGAAATGGTGTGTCTGAACATCGTAATCGCACTCTATTGGATATGGTGCGATCTATGATGTCTCTTACCGACTTACCGCTATCATTTTGGGGATATGCATTAGAGACTGCCGCGTTCACTTTAAATAGGGCACCGTCTAAATCCATTGAGACGACACCGTATGAATTATGGTTTGGAAAGAAACCTAAGCTGTCGTTTCTAAAAGTTTGGGGTTGCGATGCTTATGTGAAGAAACTTCAACCTGAGAAGCTCGAACCCAAAGCGGAAAAGTGCGTCTTCATAGGATATCCCAAAGAGACTATTGGGTATACCTTCTACCTACGATCCGAAGGCAAAGTCTTTGTTGCCAAGAATGGATCCTTTCTCGAGAAAGAGTTTCTCTCGAAAGAAGTAAGTGGGAGGAAAATAGAACTTGATGAGGTAATTGTACCTCCACTCGAACCGGAGAGTAGCGCAGCACAAGAAGTTGTTTCTGTGGAGCCTACACCGGCTAGAGAGGAAGTTAATAATGATGATCATGAAACTTCAGATCAAGTTGCTATTCGAAGGTCCACTAGGACACGTTCCGCACCAGAGTGGTACGGCAATCCTGTCCTAGAGATCATGTTGTTAGGAGAATGATGTGATGGACAAGACCCAATCCTAAGCATAGCACAAAGATCGTGTAGTTCGTTTGCTAAAGCTTTTCAATGTCAAGTGTCATTTCCTTAGACCATGAGATTGTGTATCTCCCGGATACCGTAGGAATACTTTGGGTGTGCCAAACGTCACAACGTAACTGGGTGGCTATAAAGGTATGCTACGGGTATCTCCGAAAGTGTCTGTTGGGTTGACACGAATCGAGACTGGGATTTGTCACTCCGTGTGACGGAGAGGTATCTCTGGGCCCACTCGGTAAGACATCATCATTATGAGCTCAATGTGACTAAGGAGTTAGTCACGGGATGATGTATTACGGAACGAGTAAAGAGACTTGCCGGTAACGAGATTGAACAAGGTATGGGGATACCGACGATCGAATCTCGGGCAAGTACCATACCGATAGACAAAGGGAATTGTATACGGGATTGATTGAATCCCTGACATCGTGGTTCATCCGATGAGATCATCATGGAGTACGTGGGAGCCAACATGGGTATCCAGATCCCGCTATTGGTTATTGGCCGGAGAGGTGTCTCGGTCATGTCTACGTGTCTCCCGAACCCGTAGGGTCTACACACTTAAGGTTCGATGACGCTAGGGTTATAGGGAAAAGGTATACGTGATTACCGAAGGTTGTTCGGAGTCCCATATGAGATCCCGGACGTCATGAGGAGCTCCGGAATGGTCCGGAGGTAAAGATTGATATATAGGAAGTCCAGTTTTGGTCACCGGAAAGTTTTCGGGCTCATCGGTATTGTACCGGGAGTGCCGGGAGGGTGCCGGAGGACCCCCGGGAGGGGTGTGACGACCAGAGGACTTAGTGGGCCTTTAGAGGAGGTGTGCCAGCCCATATTGGGCCAGCCAAGACCTCCTAGAAGGGCCCATGCGGCTGGGATCTAGAGATAAGGGCAAAAGGGGTTTGAAAGGAGGAGATCCACCTCCCTTGTGGGAGGTGGACTCCTCCCCCACTTCGGCCGAACCTCTCCTCCTTGGAGGAGGGGCCAAGCCAGCCCTCCCTATCCCTCCTACTATATATACTTGAGGTTTTGGCCCTTTGAGAACAGGATTTGATCTCTCTCTCACGACGAAGCCCTACCTCTCTTCTTCCTCCTCCGCAGCGCTTAGGCGAAGCCCTGTCGGAATACCTTGCTACTCCACCACCACCACGCCGTCGTGCTGCTGTTGGAGCCCTTCCCCAACCTCTCCTTCCTCCTTGCTGGATCAAGGTGTTGGAGACGTCACCGGGCTGCACGTGTGTTGAACGCGGAGGTGCCGTCCGTTCGGCACTTGATCGGATCTACCGCGATCTGAATCGCTGCGAGTACGACTCCATCAACCGCGTTCTTGTAACGCTTCCGCTTAGCGATCTTCAAAGGTATGAAGATGCAATCTCTCCCCTCTCGTTGCTGGTTTCTCCATAGATAGATCTTGGTGAACGTAGGAAAATTTTGATTTACTACTACGTCTCCCAACATTTATCGAGTACAAGACATCGATAGCTGCTATGGAGAAGTCGGTAAAGAATAAGATAAATGCTGAGAAAAAAAGTATCACCATAAACTAGGGACAGGTGGATACAAGTCAGCCATTCCTAAGTGGGATGCATTAGAGAATAAGATGCTTGCTGAAGGGATCACTCCAGTAACCTTCAACTGGCCCAAGAGGTGCAGGAATTGGTTTTTTGCGCATGGGGGAAAGTTGGACCCAGCCACAGGGAAGATTATTGCACTGGCCAATCTGAAGCATGCATCAGATGAGTTGATTCAAGCAATAAAAGATGCCCAAGAAGGACGGTTTCACCCCGATAGAGAGAACGACGAGCTTACACGCACCCTCGGGAATGCCGAACACGAAGGACGAACACGAGGCATGGGCGTTGTTCCGTTGTACGAGGGGTTTGCGGGATGGCAGGACAGTTATAAAAGCCATTCGAGAAAAAAGAAAGTGGAAGCAGACCGACTTTCGAAGTTGGAACAAAAGTACGAGCAGCAGTAGCTGCAGATACATGTACTGACCCAGCAAAGGGAAACTCTACAGCAGGAGGCAGGGGAAGAACCCGTCCGATGTACAATGCAGAAAAGCAGCGTGGGTTCCACGGGGACACCGCTGGGTCACACCCCCATGGATGATATCACCGAGAAGACATCTTGTGAGCTAATCCAGAAAATGAAGAACATACTCGTGCGGGTCGCGATGGGCTATGCTTTACCAAATACACCTGATGTTCTCTGGCATTGCAATCCGGTTCCAGCTGGGTATGCTCGTGTCGCGGTGGACGCAATAGAGCCGGGATATGATGAACTATTGCTTGAGATCCATGGAGGTGAGGGGGAGTCCACATTGGCAGAAGCCGGCCGTGGTCTCATTCTATGGAGTAAGGACTGCATCGTCTTTCCACACTCGGTGCTAAGGCCACCGGCTCCTCCAACTATCGATGCCCAGTGCGAGGGATCCCAGCCAGAGGCATCGTAGTGCCAGCAGTCCTCCCCACCTCGCCAGCAGTCCTCCCCACCTCGCCAGCAGTCACCTCGCCAGCAGTCCTCCCCACATCGAGCTCCCCCACAGTCGTCCCCACCTCGAGAGGCGTCCCACCTCGCCAGCAGTCCTCCCCACCTTGCCATGAGCAGTCCTCCCAACCTCGGGACGGAGCACGACATGAGTCCATATCATCATCGATATCGATCTCCTCCGCGTGAGCCGACTCCACCCCGGCAGCGGTCCCGCCAGCAGGGCTCCCAAAAGAGGAAGGCCACCAGCAGTCCTCTTCAGAAGAAAGCAAAGAAGAAACCTGAGCCTCCGGCCAAAAGGAAGCTGCCTTATGAAATGACACCGGAGGAAAATAAAATTTAATGCGATCTCCAAGTGAAAGCCTTTTTTGCAAAGAAGACCGTGCCGCCAAAGGAGGTAATACCCAAGGAAGTCCAAGAGCACTTTATGGAACAATTTATTGATCGACCATCGGCATATATCGAGCGTATGCCGACAGACTATGAGCGACAGATTCAGAAGGAAAGTGAGTAGAGAGGTCGGCCCAGCCCAAGGAAGAAGTCGGGAAGTACGACATCAACTAGCGGGAAAACAGTTCCCCAGCTCGGAGAACAATCCAAGCAATCGATCTCTCCGCTCAAGGTGAGTACCAATCCAAGCAAGCAACCGATCCAACCAGTCGACGTGCAAGGCAACCCAATCGACCTCGAAGTACTAAAGGCTGTAGGTCTCACTCTTGACCAAATCCTTGGCACCGAGGAAATCCGCAGGTACGATGCATCTGAGTACGCAATGCAATATGTCGTCAAAAAACCACTTGTCAGACCCGAGCAGTACAAGGAACTACCAACTGCGATGCGACGGTTGCATGATTGGTATATGCGTGAAGCAAAGCGAGGGGAGACGACGGTCATGGTCAAAGTAAGGAAAGAGCATTACGTCAATGCATGTGACATATGTCTTGAATTCTCAGAACTTTTCCAGTTATACCACATGGACTCTATCGACAAAACTCTCATCAGTTGCTATTGTCTGTAAGTGATTTATATCTTTAGTAATTTAAGTCTCTAGCTAAGATATCATTCATTGTCGTATCCTCACTATATATGTTCTTTTCTACGCTATTATGCAGATTGAAGATGTGGGAATTGAAACAAGAGGGAATCGATGACATTGGGTTCATCGACCCAAGTACCGTTAATGCTCATGTGGTAAAACATTATGCCAAGGACACAGAAGATCTCTTGGAAAATTTTCTAGAGGCAATAATGAATACCAACAAATCTACTATAATATTTCCTTACAACATGGGGTGAGTGTTTACTCTCTTGTATACTACAAATTCTATTTTTGCTTACTAGCTCGCTGTCAAGTGTAGTTGATGAGTTATATGCGCATGCCTTCTTAATTATATAAACTTCTGCGTAGAGACCACTATATCCTCCTATATATTATCCTTGCGAATGGACTTGTTCAAGTGTACGACTCACTAGATACACCAGAACAATCATACTGGACTTGTATTTTATGATAGAACGGTAATTTCAATCTTTATCGACCTCGCTTTCTTTCATTATTTCCTGATATCAAAAGTAATTATAATAACTCTTTCGTTCTTTTTCTTTGCTGGGTAGTGTTTGGAAAAAGATGATAGAAAAAACCCATCACGGTCGTCAATGGAAACCGAAGCTGAAGTGGAAAAAGATGCAGGTAATTAAGTAGTACTACTAGGTCTGTGCATCTCATTAATTCTATTTTCAATACCATTATCATGCTCGATTATTAATTATCTTATTCAATTCTATTCTTTTGCAAAGTGCGTGAAGCAGCCACAGGGGACAAATTTATGTGGATATTTCCTCTACGAGAACATTTGCATCCAGACCGAAAGTCATATACGTCGCAGAGCAGCACGTGAAAGACAACTCCAGGTTTGGGAGTTGATGTCGAAGCTCTCACGTGAGAAACGCTTTATAGCACTTCAAGAGGAATTTGTGGCATTTCTTCTTCAACATGTCATTCATGTAAACGGAGAGCACTATTCCTTACCGCCGCCTCAATAATGCCAGCAAATCAGTAGTAGAGAACTGAGATTTCATCCGGAGCACTAGCTAGCTAGTCCCGACCGGGTTTTGGCCCTTAAGTTAATTATAAGTCCCGAATTTATATGGATGTGAAATTCCATTTGTATATATATATACTGTGTATGAGATACTGTATATTATATTACATATATATATATGCATGAACTTGTGTACTGTTTACAGTATGTAGCACCATAAAATAAATTTGAAATGAATGGAAAACACAAAAAGTAGAGAGGAAAATTAAAACCTAATTAAAAGCTAAAACCAAAAAAACAGAAGACTTAGTACCGGTTGGTATCACCAACCGGTACTAAAGGTCTTCCACCACCAGTCCACGCAGGAAGCCACGTGGAGGGCCTTTAGTACCGGTCCGTGCTCCAACCGGTACTAAAGGTGTGGACCTTTAGTCCCGACCCGTTAGTACCGGTTGGGGAACCGGTACTTAAGGTCCATCCAGCCCGGGACTATAGGTCTGTTCTGCATTAGTGGAAGCAGCCAACCTTTGCAACTTCTCTTGGTTCACATTGATGGGGATCATAGCAGATTTGTGATAATTGATGTGAAGACCAGTGGATTGAGAGAACATAAGGAGCATGGCCTTCAGTTCCAACAGTTGTGACTCCACAGCAGGTATGATAATAAGAGTGTCATCTACATACTGTACAATTGGGAAGTCCTTATCATGGCAGTGGATTGGGAGCTCAATCTTACCTTTCAAAAGTGTATCATTAACTAGAGTCCGTAGAAAATCTGCAGCAATGGCAAAAAGAAGTGGGGACATAGGATCACCCTGTCTGACCCCCTTCTTACACATACATTTCTTGCCAGGGACTCCATTTAGCAGAACAGATGAGGAGCCAGTGGAAAGAAGTTTCTTGACCCAAAGAATCCATTTATCATTGAAACCCTTGTGCCTCAAAACTTTTAAATAAATTCATGCTCAAGGGAATCAAAGGCTTTTTCAAAATCTAGCTTCAGTATAACAATGGGCCTCTTGGAATGATGACACTGGTGCAGGTACTCCAAAGTCCAACCCACACAGTCCTAAATTGTCCTGGTTTTAATGAAACCATACTGGTTCTTGTGAATGCACTTCATGATTTGAAGCTAAAACCTATTGGCAGTCATCTTTGAAAGGAACTTCAAGCCCATCCGAGTTAATGAGATTGGTCTAAAATCACCAACCTGCTCAGGTGAGCCCTTCTTTGGAACCAGTGTGATATATGAGGAATTCATGTTTTCAAGCAGGGCAGAGCCTTCATGAAAGGCATTTGCAAGTGCATATAAATCTTCACAGATGATATGCCAACATTTCTTAAAGAACAGACCATTAAAACCATAAGGTCCTGGAGCCTTATCAATGAGCATTTCCTTGACAATCCTATCCATCTCTTCCTTTTTAAAAAGGTATAGTGAGGTATTCAAACTGTCAACCTTGTTCAACAAAGATGGCAGGTCAAAAACAAGGTTGATTCCCTATGAATGTCCCATCCTTCCTTTGAAGGTTGACCAAAAAGCTCCAGCAATTTGTTCATGATCAGTACTAAAAGAACCATCCTCCAACTTAAGAGAGGAAATATAATTCCTTCTATACCTCTCAGTGGCCATTGCATGGAAAAATTTAGTGTTCTCCTCTCCCACTTTAATTTCCCTAATGGTAGCATGTTTCTTCCAGTATAGGAACTGCAAGTGAAGCAGGTGTTCCAAATGTAGTTTTACAATCACTCTGAAATTTTCCTCGGGTCTAAGCAGAGGTCTTAACTCCTCAAGATTATCAAGCAGCAAAACCACCTGATTGCATTTAGCTATGAGTATCTTGATTCTTAATAATCATGTTTTTCATTTCTTGAGTGCCTGGATCAAGAACTTGAACTTGTCCATAATGGCTGCAGTTATATGTCCTTTCTTGGAGGGGACCTTGCAAGAATTCTCCACACACTGAAGAAAACCAGTAAGCTCGACCCAATAGTTTTCAAAACGAAAGAGAATGCTCTTAGAAAGAAAATTGTTCATCGGGAGCAACGAATAGAGCCATACTCCTTGCATTAGAGTCATCAGCATCCGAGAATAGGACGCGAGCTACAGGACGGGGCCTGAGCGGCGACACGGGGACAAAGCTGCTTTCAGTCAGAAAAACCATCTTGGACACCCAGTTGACATCATCAAAAGCAATAGACCATGAGCGCTTTGAGAGCACCAGCGGCTCAGTGGGTACCAGATACAGAGGCCTAGGAATCACTGGAGGGGTGAATACATCCATGAGCATCTCAAAAGTCCTCTTCCAAGCCATGACAAGGGGTAGTGGAGGCCCATAGACAACCCTGACCATGCCAATCATCAGGTTCACCGGCTGAATGATGGGCTGCTGATATGGGACAATAGCCAGTGGGTTTTGTTCTCGAAGAGGGTGTTGATCCACTTGCACTTCATTGGGTACTAGCTGATTCTAAACTCCTAAAACCTGAACTGAACCAGAAGAGTTTGCTGATCAATGACCATTGATTCTTGATCTTGGTTCGGTGCCTCCTGTTGAACAGTAGGCTCCTCAGCATTCCAACCCCAGCCATTGCCATTGTGTTGGTCTTGAGGACCCTCATGGTGATCAGGCATTGGTGGCGGTGCATCGTTCTAGCCCAATGCCGGCTAGGGAGGAAGCACAAACAGCAGATTGTCTGGTACCAATTGCCCCGGCAGTGGATGCAGGTTACCATTAAGCAGAATGTGATCTTCATCTTGGGGGAGTTGCTTTGTGAAAGTAGCACCAAGAATGTACACCGGTGATGTCCAAGAGACCCTCGCCCCACCCCATGAACCATACTCAGAGAAAACCACACTTCGGGGAACTAGAGCATCCTCTAGAAAAGAAGCGAAAACCACTTATCGCACTAGATAGGGGTCATCTCTTACCCAATGATGAAACTCTCCAAAGGTGTTAACCACAGCCCTCAACTCTTCAGTGTTCCGTAAATCAAGAGGAACCCCCAGGAACGTGATACATCCTTGGAAAAAACCAACAGCAGCACGAAAACCCTCTCCTTTGTTATGCTTCATAAAACGGACAAAAGAAGCGTTCCCTGGGTCTTGCGGAACCATCTGAACCACAGCAAATCGCTCGCCAGCATCCCGCAACTCAAATAGTCCCAGTCCAGCAATCCATGGCTGCACCGAGCACACATGAAAACCTCGATTGTTAAGCAACTCAACAACTTGCTGCCGTACCTATCCAATCTGATTGACCGGCGGTGCAGGCATGACTTCCACCACTAGATATTGCTCATGATGATGAGCAATGGGTATTGCCGGAGTAACAAAGGTCCGAGGAAGACGATGTGGGCCACCATCGATGATTTGGTGACCAGCAGGAACATAGCGCTCCGGGTCAAGCTCAAAGTTGGCCATAGGAGGTGGAGATGCTGGCGGTGGAGGCGTCCGTGGAGGTGGCTCCAATGGCAGTGGAGGGCTTGGAGAGATTGAATGCGATGGGACGGGATAGGGTGGCTCCGTGACTTGCGCGTTTTCGTCGAGGCAAGAGGTAGTTTCCAAAAAATCCGAAATAGAGGTGGGACTCTTTCATTTCCAAACAAGATTATTTTCGAAGGCAAAAGAGGCACACCCAAATTTGGTGTGGCCCACCCGGTAGCACGAGGAGCAAGTCTCCAAAGATGGACAATTACCAGGTAAATGGCCATGATGGCTACAAACAATGCAAGTCAAGACCATGGTAACCATATCATTGACCATATTCTCAAAGTCGTCCTGGGCTTCCTGGGAGGAGGGAATGAGAGGCCCATGGTTAGCGCCTAACTTTGCATGCCCAGGAGGGAGAGAAAGGTTCGAGGCCGGCCCATTAGGTTGGGCCGCCGCATTCATAGGAGCAGCCAAAATCTGAATATTTGAAGACCCTCGATTCCCGCTCATTTGGCCCTCCAATCTGGAACCAATCGAGGGAGTCGGCGAAGATGGAGGAACTTTCCCAAAAGTGATATGCGACGAGGCCGCAGTCCACCGGAGTTCTGCCAACAGCAAATGATGGATGGCAACTTGCTCGTGCGGTGGTAGATTTGTAACATCCCAAAATTCCATTTTGGAATGTTATGATATAGCTATGCATCTATCATCATCATTGCTTGATTGTATGTGTTAGTTGAAATGCCTCTTCTGAATTCCAGAAAGCTCTTTCTACTTTTCCCTATGTTGCTTTCACCTATTGGAAATTTTGGTTAAATGTTCAAAATAAGAGGGGAGTAACATGACACTCCACACCAGGGTCAAATTGGTGATTTATTTGAACAAAAATAACCAGGAGTTATTTTGAAAATATTTGCAAAAAGGGTTTAAAAACAATTAGGCAATTTCTGAAAATAATATTTTTTTTAAAAGTGTTCAAATGACAGAATAAAAATGTTCATTAAATAGCATTTATTATTCTGTAAATTCTGATATATAATACCCCTATATTTAGAGACGATTTGAATGCTTTAAATGTTTTTGAATGTCTCTGGAAAATTATTAAAGGAAACGGTAACGGTTACTGTATTAAACGGGCTGGCCCACGGGCAGTTATTCGCGCATTTATTACCGATCGGTCGACCGCGCGTAACGGACACGCTCTCCTCTCGCTGACACTGGACCCCACCCAGATCGACCGTTACTACCGAACGGTCATCTCCCTCCTCCCCCGCGCGCGCCGGAGATCCTCGCCGGCCGTTTCTTTCCCTCCCGGATCTCTCTCCTCTCTTAACTCCCCGCACCCCCGAGCACCCTATAAGTAGCCGGCCACTCCCCGCATCCATTTCCCCCCGAGCCCCCTCTCTCTCTCGCCGGAAGGCTGCCGCAATTGCACGCCGGAGTAGCCACCCCCACCGGATCTCCCGTCGACCGTAGCCACCAATTCCGACCACCTCTCGCCCAACCGACCTCACCTTTCGACTCCGGAGACCCGTCGCCGTTGCCCGGACCACTCCACTGTCTTCCCCGACCACCGGAGCACCACGTCGTCGACTTTGCCGCCTTCGGATCCACTGGAGAACCCCCGACGCCGGCGACTTTACCCCGTGAGCACTCCCACCCCTTGGATCCAAAACCCACGGTCCAGATTAGAACGGATTTAAATCCGAACCGTTTTCCTTTACGGACCGATCGCACGCCCGTAACCCTCGCGCGCACACCCCCCTTAGCCAATCGGACAGCGCCATGTAGCCCCCTGGCCGTTGCAAGTCAGGTTTCTTTTCTGTTTTTGTTTTAATTAACAGAATGATTTCAAAATTTGTTTTAACTATATCTTTTAATACATTTAGTGTTTTGAGTTGATTCTTTTTGCAATAGCTCACATTTTTCATGTAGTTTCACCCTGTACTTTTAAATTTCAAATTTGAACTATAAAATTTGAATTTAATCAAATTTGCTCAAAATCTTCAAATCTATATAACTAGAGTTTGAAAATAGATTTTGACATGAATCTTTTTGCTACTGTTTGGTATTAGTTAGGACTACCTTCATGCTTAGTTTGAAGATATTTAGGATATATTTGATTAATGTTTTAACCAAAAACAGAATCTGCCTAGTATTATAATATAGTTTTATATACTTAGTTTTAATTAGTTTAAATTTAGATTTGGTTTCATTTGTTTATTAGGTTCTGTTAATAAACATTTAGTGTTTTCACTCACTGTTAATAAAAACATAAATTTGCTTAGTTTAATTTTATTTAACATAGGAATCACAACTTCTTTTCAAATAGGTTAATTTGATTAAAACCACTAGTTAGTAATAGTTTTGTTTTGCTCTCTTGTTAGTAAAACTATATTTGTTCCATTTAGTGTTTATCAAAACTTTTACAAACTTTACAAAAGTTTTCTCAACAAACTTAGATTCAAAATAGTTTTATTAAGATAGTAGTGTTTTATCAATCACCTCCTAGTAAACAAAACTTTGTGTGTTTTCTTACTTGAGATTTGTGCATTGTTTTGTCTTGATTGTTTACTAGTTCTTGGTTCATGTTATGAGTTGTTATTTTGTTGTATACTTATTTGAGTGCTTGTTTGTTTCGTTAGATTATCCGGAGTGCGAAGCTTGTTACTTAGAGTCACTCACGTACGAAGATCATCAATCAGGCAAGTCACTTTGACCATGTTTTACCCATGTTTTATATGCATTAGTTCTACCATCTCCCCAATTGCATGCAAGATAGGTTAGTTGGAAACTTGGTTACATTGTAGTAGTATCATGTGGTAGGTACCCCCCTCAACCTCTTTGACACATTGGCCCCGGGAAACGTTGTTTTACCTTTTGCTATGCTATTAGTAGACGGGGTTGGTTGTGTGATTCATGAGAGTTGAGAGAGTTAATAATTTCAAGACCTACATAATGATCAAGATTTAAGACTCCGAGTTTTCAACATACCTCTGGGTGGATGATGGTTGAACGGCACCCTGGAGAAACCAGTGGATTTGCCTAGGTGATGCTGGAGATGGCCAGTATTCACGCGGAAAGGTCCACCCAGGCACAAAGAGATGGATGGATGCTTTAAAACCCAAGGCTTACCTGCACAGCCACAAGTCATTATGGGCTCTGGCTTGGTTGGATATCGTGGTGACCCTGGACAGGCGGTGCTACGAGAGGTAGAAGAACGGTAGGAAAGGATGGGCACCGACAGAGTCGCAGGGAAACCCTTTGGAAGACCATGTTTTGGTCATCCGTTTCTCAAACACCCTGAAGTGCGAGAAATCAAACGGAGGCGATCAAATCTTGTGGGGAACGTGTGCAAAACTCTGCAGAGTATTCAAAACCTAATCGATTAGCCGTGTCCACGGTCATGGACGACTTGAGCCAAAGGAATTGAAACTTCCGGAACTCTCAACACAATTAATAATGAGGATGTGGGTATTATCAATTTGGGTATGAGAATTGGTTGGTGGAACCATCTCATTAATCAACAAACTTAGTAATATTTTGCTTAACCCCTCCCTTGATGTAGGAAAAACTTGGCTTTATGCAAAAACTTACCACCCCACCTACCATATTTGCATATAGATTAGATGATTATCTTTTCACCCCTCTCTTGTGACTTTGTCGGCATATTCCATATGCTGACCTACATGGCTGTAACATATCATGTTGCAGAGTACTTTTCCGACCAGGAGTGAGGACGCGTTCTATGCTCAGTGAGATGCCCTTGGAGTCAGATGGACTCATCTACCTTCGACGCTTCCGCAAGATTTAGATATTCTCATGAGTTGGCCTTCAGCCACTTTATTGTAATGATTATTGTAATAAAGGACTCGATATGAGATTTCGATTAATATAATGCTGTGTGATTTCACTTTGATATATACATTGATGTACCGTGTGTGTACCAGCATGATCTTGGGATGGTACAGAAACACCGGAGATTCGACCTTTCAGGTCGGGTTGCTACAAGATTATACCTAGTATATTGGAGAGCGGCGATCTCATCTTCCGAAGCAGCACAACGATACCCTTTGCAGACGTCATACTGCTGTAAGGTTGCAAATGATAGTTTCTTATGAGCTAAAGAGCCAGTTTTAATCGCAGATTTGAGGGGTTTGGAATGCATTGCCATCATACCTAAAGCGAAATGTCTCTTTGATGGACTAACCAAAATCCATTCAACATCACACTACTTCTTCCACAACTTGAACTCTCGCATCAATTCGGTCCACCACTGCCCCAGAGATGTAAATAACACTTAAAACCAAAACAGGAGCATATCAAGAACATGAAACCGAACTTGCTTGCAAGAAACCATAAATGAGAAAACCTTATCCTTAATATATTTGACCAGAAGATCAATTCCTGATCCACCGATCGCCGATTCCAAGGCGGCGGCAACAGACTCATCAGTCAAACGGAAAGCATGTCGGCTAAAGGATACCACCATGATGAAAGGCCACCGATGACCCATAGGATGCACTGAGAGACTAGATTGCCGAAACACATCATCCGCAAAAGCCGCACCATGAGAAAAATTTAGATCCATGGTGGAGATAGTACCAGAACCCATTGAAAGGGATATCATCGCAGTCAGGAGAGGTCACCTAAGTTGATGGCCAGAAGGGAGGGAAAGAATTATGGCTAGAAATCCAGATCTCCATGGAGTTGCCAGTGGGGTGGGTGGGAGGGTGGAGTTGCCATACCCCGTGTGGCGGCTTGAAGCTGATAATGTGGGGGAGAATTCCAATTTGCATAAAGTTAAATATTTCTTGAAACACAGCTTGTTTCTTATGAGTAGGAAAATATTTTTCAGAGAAGTAGTAAATCATCTCCTGGGGACTATGCACACAACCAGGAGTAAGAGTATTTTACCATATCTTAGCATCACCCTTTAATGAGAACGAATTTTTTTTGAGAATGTGATGGTAGCGAATCTTCTCATCATGAGCAAGTAGGGTGGCTATATCATTCAGCTTAGTAAGGTGTGCTGCCATAGTTTCAATTTCATAGCCATGAAAAGGATCATATTCAACCAAAGTGATTAACTCTGGGTCGATAGAGAATTCATAGTCCTTATCGGTAACAAAGATAGGTGAAGTAGCAAACTTAGGATCACATTTCATTTTAGCATTCATAGTCTTTTCTTTATACTTGCATAGTAGTTTCTTAACATCATCTCTATCCTTAAAGGAAGAATCTCTCTAGCTATTTCTTCATCCAAAGCATAACCTTTGGGTATTTTAGGCATTTCAAAACTAGGAGAGCAAGGAGTAGCAGGTAATTCAAAATCTTCATAAGTTTTAGCATTTTCAAGTTCTCTAGCTTTAGCAAGATGAGCATCAAGTAATTCATTCAGTGGCACAGTTTCAGCACTTGTAGGAATGGTATCATTATAAATTTCAGAAGTAGCATCATCAAGCATATCAAGACGATCAATAGGTGGTGGTGTAACAAGCTGATTCAAAACACTAGGTGAATAAAAAGCAAAGCTAGCAATTCCTCACCTCCTCTCCTACAAGAGGGGATGATCTTGGTTCTTGTATCCTTCAGATTCTTCATAGTGATAAGTTGATATAAGTCCCAAGTGACTCAACAAATATAGCTATGCTCCCCGACAACGGTGCTAGAAAAAGGTCTTGATAACCCATAAGTATAGGGGATCACAACAGTTTTCGAGGGTAGAGTATTCAACCCAAATTTATAGATTCAACACAAGGGGAGCCAAAGAATATTTGAGAGTATTAGAAGTTGAGTTGTCAATTCAACCACACCTAGAGATAAATATCTTTAGCAAAGTGATCAGTAGCACAATAGTATGATAGTTTGATAGCAGTAGTAGCAGTAATAGTACCGGTAACTGTAGCAGTAGTGATTTTGTAGCAAGTGCAACATCAACAATAGTAGTAGTAACTTAGCAAGAGCGATAAGTGGAAAGATCGTAGGCACTGGATCGGTGTGTTCGTTGGATGATATTCATCATATAACATTGATAACCTAGGGCGACACAGAACTAGCTCCAGCTCGTCAATGTAATGTAGGCATGGATTCCGTATATAGTCATATGTGCTTATGGAAAAGAACTTGCATGACATCTTTTGCCCTATCCTTGTGTGGCAGTAGGGTCCATAAGGAAACTAAGGGATATTAAAGCCTCCTTTTAAAAGAGAAATGGAACAAAGCATTAACACATAGTGAATACATGAACTCCTCAAACTACGGTCATCACCGTGAAGTATCCCGATTTCTGTCACCCCGAGGTGGACGAATCATAACACGTAATAGGTGCATATGACTAGGCGAGATCGGATCAAGAACATAGATATGATGATGATAACATAAACGATTCAGATCTGAAATCATGGCACTCAGGCCCTAGTGACAAGCATTAAGCATGGCGAAGTCATAGCAACATCAATCTTAGAACATAGTGGATACTAGGAATCAAGCCCTAACAAAACTAACTCGATTACATGATAAATCAAATCCAACTCCTCACTGACCAACAAGCCTACGAAGAAATTACTGACTCCCAGTGGGGAGCATCATGGAATTGGCGATGGAGAAGGGTTGATGATGAAGACCGAAGATTCCCCTCTCGGGAGCCCCAAACGGGCTCCAGAGCTGGCATCCCGATGAAGAACAGGAGGTGGTGGTGGCTCCGTATCGTGAAACGCGATAATTCCTTCTCTTTGGTTTTTTCCTGAAGAAATGTGATTTTATAGCATCGGAATTAGGGCCAGGGACCCACGAGGAGTCCACACTCCACCTGGCCACGCCAGCGCGGCATGGCGCGCCCTGGTGGAGCGTGGCCCCCCAGGGCCCCCTCTCAGGTGGCTTTTGGCTCCATAATTCCTTAAATATTCCAAAATAAATCTCCAAAAAATCTCGTTCCATTCTGAGAACTTTTATTTCTGCACAAAAACAACAACATGGTAGTTCTGCTGAAAACAAGAGAAAATGTGTTAGGAAAAGTAGATACGTTGGATACGTATCAAAGATATTTGTCCATGGCGCTTTCTCTATATACTTCTCGGCATAATCATTTGTGACGAACTCATAGTTGAACCATTTTTAAACCCAATATCTTCGAATCCATTGGATTCGGTTCTTGCACTGAGTATAGTTTTCGTCTTCATCAGACTTGTAGCGCTCGTACAGCTCTAGGGGAAGATCTTTGGAGTGTTCAGGCATCTTTGCCGACCGACCTTCTTTGACAATTTTTCGGTGGCCATTGGCTTCGGCAAAGGCTTCACAGGTTTGCGCAAATGAGAGAAAGCTCCGGATGAATCCAGATGAATGTGCAAGTAGTCTGCAAATGAATTGATACTATGGCATCCAAGCCATTCTGCTACGGACATGTACCTGTGAAAGAGTTAGAGACGCGAGGGAAGAGGAGAGGTCATATGCATTCTCAGAAGTTTTTGAAGATAAATCAGTGTTTGAACACATTGACCTTGATTACCGAAGAAATTTACTTTTATAGAGAGTATGGTTGTTTCAAATTTGTACAAGTCCGAGAAATTGTACAAGTGAGAAATCAACCCAATTTAGACCAAACAGTGAAAGCATTAGGTAGACTGAGTTCTACTCTCCCCCGTCCCATAATGTAAGACGCTTTTTAATACTAGTGTAGTGTTAAAATGTGTCTTACATTATGGGACGGAGGGAGTAGATCCGAGTGCTATTGTAGGAAAGGTGGAATAACAACAATTGAATATTTTCAGTAAATTTTTAGATCAAACAGGCGGTAAAAATAGTGATTTATTTACCACGGTGAAGAACAGGAAGAACAGCTTGACTAGGTAGGGAGGCCGAGAAGTTTGATTTGTCTCACCCTAAATTGGTCGAGGTAGATAGCTACAGCGGCAGCGAGATGGAGATGGTCGCGGCCGGCATGAGTAGGTCATGGAAGAAGTCGCAAAAGCTAAGTGCTTTGTCTCCGGCGGCGATGGGATCCAGCGATGGCACTAGGATTTGGGAGCTCGAGTGGTGTAGGTGGAGAGGAAGAGTAATTTAATGAGCACGGGGACATGTATTTATTAGGACTAGAACATCTGATTTTTTTGGACGGATATGCCCCTTACTCTTTAGCTTAGTGGGACACATGACATGCATGCAACATGTCTAATAGCCCACTACACAACCGGAAGCGACGATGCGGGAAGTTCGTTTTGATAAGTGCGGTCACGACAACAAATTTTAAACGGTCGGTTAGATTAGTCTTCGACTGACAAGGACAAAGTGAAGACAATCAACATGTGTCAATTAGAATGCATATTACTGGAGTTGAATAGAGTAAGACGAGATTAGAACAAACAAGGATAGTGGGTCCAATCACATAGGACTAGGTAAAAATCAAAGATATAGCTATAGGCCCAATGCTATAGAGGACAAAACTCCTCATAGCATACTAAATATATTCAATCTTAAGTGATACACAAACTGAAACTGATTTGAAGAAAAGGATAGTTTCCTGAAGACATAGATATAGACGAAGCTAAAGCAAAGTCTTCAGGATGGGGTGGTGGTGTTACCCATTGTATAAGAATGTTTGACCCAAACATGGCGCATAATTATCGTGGCATTCTTTAGTCATATTCTTGTTTAATGTATTCACACTTGGAGTGTAAGTCTTCATGAATTTAAGACATACGTTACTTCGTGTGTTGTGCATTAAAGTCATCAACATGCATAAGCGTTAGGATGTATTCCCATTGAAATGACATTTGAGGATTCTAAGATATTTACCTCACACCGCAACTTGAAAAATCTCTTCTCATCCAAAGGCTCCGTGATGATGTTCGCCAATTGGTCTTTAGTGTCAGCATGCTTGATGTTGATGTCGCCTTTCATCACGTGGTCCTGAAGAAAATGATGTCGTATCTGAATATGCTTCGTCTTCGAATGCTATACTGGGTTGTAGGAGATCTTGATTTCACTCTCATTATCGCAATAGAGAGGTACATGCTTCAAGTTGATGCCTAGTCCTTGAGAGTATGCTTCATCTAGAGAAGTTGAGTGCAACAAGCGCCAGCAGCAATGTATTCGGCTTCAGCAATGGAGTGTGATAGACAGTTCTGCTTCTTCAAGACCAACATACAAGAGATCATCCCAGAAAGTGACATGTGCCTAATGTAGACTTGCGGTCAACTCTGTCCCCAGTGAAGTCAGAATCTGAGTAGCCAATGAGCTCAAACTTCGAACCCTTTGGATACCATAATCCTAGTGGTGGGGTGTGAGCCAGATATCTAAGTATTTGCTTCACATCTAGGTGATGCAACTCCTTTGGTGCCGCTTGAAATCGGGTGCACATGCAAACGCTAAGCATTAATCTGGCCTAGATGCACATAGGTACAATAAAGATCCAATCATCAAGCGATATACCTTCTAATCGAAATCTTTACCATTTTCGTCAGTGTAGAGGTTACCATTGGTAGGCATTAGTGTCTTGTAACCTTTGGCTTCATTCATGCCAAATTTCTTGAGGCGGTCCTTGAGGTACTTCTCCTGAGATATAAAGATGCCATTGGGTTGTTGTCGAATCTGACGCCCTAGGAAGAATTTCAGTTCTCCCATCATCGAAATTTGATATTTCTCTTGCATCATAAAGGAAAATTCATCACTGTATCGATTGTTAATATAGTCAAAGATAATGTCGTCCACATAAATTTGACATACAAACAGTTCATCATCATAGGATTTAGTAAAGAAAGTAGGATTGAGTGAACCAGGTTTGAAGCCCTTCTCCTTGAGGAACTCCTTGAGTGTGCCATAAAAAGCTCTTGGTTCTTGCTTGAGGCTATATAGTGCCTTGTTGAGCTTCTAGACTTTGACATGATGCACTAGTGGAAAAAGGCCCATTTGTCCCAGTTCGTAAGGCCCATTTGTCCCGGTTTTGGAACCGGGACTAATGTGTCAGGACTAAAGCCCACGACCTTTACTCCCGGTTCGCTTATGAACCGGGACAGATGGGGCTACACGTGGCCGCTCTGCCGAGCCCAGGCAGGAGGGCCTTTGGTCCCGGTTGGTAACACCAACCGGGACCAAAGAGCGTCCACGCGTCAGCAGCTGAGGAGCTATTTTTTTAAAAGAGGGGTGGGTTGAGGGTTTTGGAGGGTTAATTTAGGGGTTTCATATATATTTTTAGATAGCTAATAGAGAGACGTGATCTCTCTTATCTCTGTGCTTGGTCATGATGCTACGAACTATACTTATAGATAGGACTTATAACACAATTTAATCATCATTTTCGTCAGTGAGACATCATATAACAAGTTGGTCACTAGTCATAATCACAACTCCTCCTCATCATCATCATCATCATCAACTCTAACACATTGACACATTGTACCTAGGACCTACGCACTCCTATCGCGTAGGACCTACTCTACCCTCTCTTAGGTACAATATCATAAAACAAGATAGGCCCTGACTATCCATTATGGAGAACGGAGATCATCCTCTCTCCCATTCTTGGCCTACACACAATGTTGCTTCCAAGTAGCTCTCTACGATTGAGCATACATTTTTTCCAATCTTTGATTGTCATGACTCCATCGGTTTTAGAAATCCGTTATGGACACGAGTGATGCGTAGGCTGACCTGGCCATGGTGGCCCTAAGCTCGTAACAACAACGCGACCTCTCGGAAACATCAGATGAGGCACACAATCCTCCAGGATTTTTTGTTGAAAAACATAGTAATAACTTTGTAGTTAGCAATGTAGTTTAGTTTTAGAAGAATTTATGCAAAAGATGCACGGCTGTGTAATAGTAGAATTAAAATCTTACCATGCAATCTCCATGGATGTTACTGTAGTTCACCACGTGCACTAGTGGCACGTATTGACCATAATGTGCAGGAGTTTGATAATATCTATTGTAATTCTCAAGATGACTAAGAAATGCGGTAAGATGATCTTTCTCCTTATAAGTTAATTCTGCTTCATCACTATAGTAGTAGGTTCTGTCTACCATCTTCCGTACATTTTTTGAAGAATGAAAATAAGCTATCAATGCAAACAAGTTGTCAACTATTTTAAATAATCAATATAAGTTACTTAATAAATATGGTTGAGAAACTCACATAATGATAGAACTGGAGGCGTCTGCACATCGACCCAGATGTCGATATTACCTTCAATTTCATCTTCCGGACGAATATCAAAGGTGATAAGCATATTAGGCTCAAATGCATAAGCCTTGCATAGTGCTTGCCAACTTTTGCATTCAAAATAGCAATAGGTGTCTGCATGGTACAATTTTACCACAAAAGTAAAACCATGCTCGGTCCTCAAGTGAACTATCTTTACCTCCATATCTTTTTTAGTATTGAAGCTAATCTTATCCAAGACAGTAATTCTTGCATGGCAGGGGATACGCTAGTAGAACAGTAAAA
This sequence comes from Hordeum marinum, assembly GCA_022496015.1. Classification (NCBI taxonomy): domain Eukaryota; kingdom Viridiplantae; phylum Streptophyta; class Magnoliopsida; order Poales; family Poaceae; genus Hordeum; species Hordeum marinum. Next base: position 61,060,619 of record CM039677.1, read on the forward strand.
ATTAAAATTAATTATAAAATGAAGCAAAAGAGGCAGAAGTCATGCTTAATTATGAAAAAAGACTTGTCATTCTGACTTACTGTATCCACTTCGAAGGTCTCATCCAACATGATGCTAAAGAGACTACCATCAACTAGGAAAGTCTTGTCACACAGGCCGCGCTCGTCTTCGCAGTATTCGCACATACCGAATTCACTTTCGTCGTCAGACATTTCCTATGTTCATAGTTGAAACATTTAAAATCGATCGAAGGAAACTACGAGAAAACTGATCAACACACAGATCACTATTACTCAATATGCAACGGGTTGACTTTAGGTCTGTCGAGTCTTTCCTTCCTAAACTCTCATCTCACGTATAATCTGGGCACTCCCTCTGATATTGCGACTGTCGGTGATGGTGGCTCCTCCATTCGTCCCAGAGTGCATTACACCAAAATGTCTAGCACACTAGAACGAAGGAGAAGAGACCCCCACGACAACAGTCGGGATTCTTCCTCTCTCATATATATATATATGGTGGACACTCTCCCTCACTGAAATACACACAAGGAGCCGAAACAGACCTAAAGTTAACCCGTTTCATATATCGAGCAATGACATAGAAAAAATTCCCTATGTTTTACCGGAATGACTTGCAAATCACAAATACATTTATAATGAACTCGAATATAATATCACTAATACATCATCCCGAATAAGCCAGTTCAAGAATTACGGCATGCTTTGGATCCTAATGCGTGTGTGACTTTCGGTCCATCGAGGCTTTCCTTAAGTAACTCTCATATCTCATGGTGTGTTGGTGTGCTCTCTCTCACACTGATATGGTGGTGTATATATGTTGGTGGGCACTCTCTCACAGTAATAGTTCGACCGCCGGTGATGGATGCCTCCCCTCTTCTCTTCTTGCGCAATATATCGACGAGTATATCGCAAAGAAGACAAAAAAGAGCAGGCGCCCCCATGACAACAATCGGGATTCCTCCATCAAGAACACACATGAAAGTCACACAAGTAGCAACGACAGACCGAAAGTCACACACGCATACCGATAAAATATCACAAATACATTAATATTTATAATGACCTCGAATATAATATCACTAATACATCATCCCGAATAATCCAGTTAATGCATCATCAAATATTAACTAATACATCTCGAATATTATCATATAAGATCACTAATACAGATCGAATATCCTAGAATCCAAAGTGGACGACGGTGAACTTGGTTCACTAGCGGTCTCTGAGTCGCCGGCGGTGGACACCCAAAGATAAGGAACCATCATGGGATCATAACTCAAGTGAAATCCCTGAAGGATCTGCCAGGTATTGTCGAACCGGGCGTCCAACGCCGCCATGTAGCGATGGACGTGCTCGTCCTCCTCCCAGACACGGCGACGTACCACCTCCGCGGGTGCCCACTCCCTCCGCACCGAAAGTGGCCCGCGTGACCGCCACCACAGAAGGTCTGGGTCGACGACGATACCTGCATTCCTCACCAACCTCCGAGCCCGGGAAGGTAGCACCTCCCAGTGCCAGCCCGACGGAGCCCAGTCCCAGACATGGCGCGTATCAACCAGGCTCTCGCAGACTACTCGACGACGAGGACGCGGGCCGGGCATCGTCGAAAAATTCCTATGAGAACATTTTCTTACCGTTTAATCACTAATTTTTCATAAAACCCAAAAAATTTCATCATTAACATACTAATCTAACATAAACATTCATCATAAACATACTAATCTAACATAAACATTCATCATAAACATACTAATCTAACATAAACATTCATCATTAACATTCATCATAAAAACATTGTAATCTAGCATACACATACTAATCTAACATAAACATTCATCATATAAAAAAATCAACATATATTTTATAAAGAAATTGCACAGAGTCGGGGCGACGGCGGCTCACAGCGGGGACGGCGACGGGGCGGCGACGGGGGCGGCGGGGGAGGGGCGGCGATGGGTGCGGGGCGGCGACGGGGTAGCAGGAGCGGCAGGGGAGGGGCGACGACAGGGGCGGCGACGAGGGCGGGGCGGCGACGGGGGCGATGGGGGAGGCGGCGATGGGGGAGGGGCGGCGACGGGGGCGGCGGGGGCGACGACGAGGGCGGGGCGGCGATGGGTGCGACAGAGGAGGCGACGGGGACGGGGCAGCGACAAGAAGGGGGATGACGATGGCGGGGGCGGCGACGAGGAGGCGACGGGTGCGGCGACGGGGACGGGGACGGCGACGGCAGGCTCGGGACAGCAAGCGACGACGGGGACGAGGACAGCGGGCTCGGCGAAGTGGCAATGAAAACTGCGAAATTTCGTAAGTGCTTCTTTTGTATAAGAAGCATTGGTCCCGGTTGGTGGAACCAACCGGGACCAATGCCCACCTTTAGTCCCGGTTGGTCCCACCAACCGGGACCAAAGCCCTGTTTTTAGCAGCCCAAAGGGCGGGAAACAGGGACCTTTGGTCCCGGTTGGTGGCATCAACCGGGACTAATGGCCACCTTTATTCCCGGTTGGTGCCACCAACCGGGACCACAGCCCTGTTTTCAGCAGCCCAAAGGGCGGGAAACAGGGACCTTTGGTCCCGGTTGGTGGGACCAACCGGGACAAAAGGGGGGCATTGGTCCGGTTGGTGCCACCAACCGGGACCACTGGTCCCTTTTCGTCGGCCGGCGGGGAAGCAGCAGATGTTTAGTCCCACCTTGCTAGTCGAGGGGAGACGTCACTTGTTTATAAGCCCCGATGCGCTTGACCCGTCAAGCTCCTCTCATAGTGAAAATAGATGCCCTTATACACGAAATTTGACCTAAATTCAAAATGCTAGTTAGGTGCCTAACTAGCACTCTGAATTTAGGTTGAATTTTAGTGTAAGCACATCTATTTTCACTTTTGCTATTTTTTATGTTATTTCTTTGCTATTTTTCCTGCTATTTAATATTACTTTGTTTTAACATTATATTTAATTTGGTACTTTTTAGGTTTTATATAATTTTAGTTTCAAAAATACTAGAGGTTTATAATTTTACTTATTGATTTTTTTGAGCTAAATGACCCTGAAATTGAAAAGCACTACAAATGAACTCTGAAAAGATTGAAAGTTGGCACGGTATCATCATTTCACCCACATATCATGTGCTAAAAACTTGAGAGGGTTACGGCAAAAGGTGGATGCACTTCCTGTACAAAACGGATAGTCTCTTTAGAAGTATCAGGGTTTCGGACAGAAACTCATCGGTTACAAAAGGCATCTCATTTTCTTGAACTTATTTGAACTCCAGGCTTTTTGTGTGTTCAAAATGCACCATTCAAAGCCACATCATCAATTTTCAACCCTTCCCGACATCATTTGTTATTTTTCATGCAGTTATTGATTTTTTTGAGCTAAATGACCCTAAAATTGAAAAGCACTACAAATGAACTCTGAAAGGTTGAAAGTTGGCATGGTATGATCATTTCACCCACATAGCATGTGCTAAAAAAGTTGAGAGGTTTACGGCAAAAGCTAGATGCACTTCGTGTACAAAACGGACAGTCTCTTTCAAAGTATCACGGTTCCGGACGGAAACTCATGTGTTACAAAAGGCATTTCATTTTCTTGAACTTATTTGAACTCCAGGCTTTCTATGTGTTCAAAATGCACCATTCAAAGCCAAATCATAAATTTTCAACCCTTCTCGACATCATTTGTTATTTTCATGCAGTTATTGATTGTTTTGAGCTAAATGACCCTGAAATTGAAAAGCACTACAAATGAACTCTGAAAAGGTTGAAAGTTGGCATGGTATCATCATTTCACCCACATAGCATGTGCTAAAAAGTTGAGAGGGTTACGACAAAAGCTGGATACAGTTCATGTACAAAACAGACAGTCTCTTTCGAAGTAGCAGGGTTTCGGACGGAAACTCATCGGTTACAAAAGGCATTTCATTTTCTTGAAATTATTTGAACTCCAGGATTTTTGTGTGTTCAAATGCACCATTCAAAGCCACATCATCAATTTTCAACCCTTTCTGACTTCATTTGGTATTTTTCATGCAGTTATTGATTTTTTTAGCTAAATGACCCTGAAATTGAAAAGCACTACAAATGAACTCTGAAAAGGTTGAAAGTTGGCATGGTATCATCATTTCACCCACATAGGATGTGCTAAAAAGTTGAGAGGGTTACGGCAAAAGCTGGATGTACTTCGTGTACAAAACGGACAGTCTCTTTCGAAGTATCAGGGTTTCGGACGCAAACTCATCGGTTACAAAAGGCATTTCATTTTCTTGAACTTATTTGAACTCCAGGCATTTTGTGTGTTCAAAATGCACCATTCAAAGCCACATCATCAAATTTCAACCCTTTCTGACTTCATTTGGTATTTTTCATGTAGTTATTGATTTTTTTAGCTAAATGACCCTGAAATTGAAAAGCACTACAAATGAACTCTGAAAAGGTTGAAAGTTGGCATGGTATCATCATTTCACCCACATAGCATGTGCTAAAAATTTGAGAGGGTTACGGCAAAAGCTGGATGCACTTCGTGTACAAAAAGGACAGTCTCTTTCTAAGTATCAGGGTTTCGGACGGAAACTCATGTGTTACAAAAGGCATTTCATTGTCTTGAACTTATTTGAACTCCAGGCTTTTTGTGTGTTCAAAATGCACCATTCAAAGCCACATCATCAATTTTCAACCCTTCCCGACATCATTTGTTATTTTTCATGCAGTTATTGATTTTGTTGAGCTAAATGACCCTGAAATTGAAAAGCACTACAAATGAACTCTGAAAAGGTTAAAAGTTGGCATGGTATCATGATTTCACCCACATAGCATGTGCTAAAAAGTTGAGAGGGTTACGACAAAAGCTGGATGCACTTCATGTACAAAACAGACAGTCTCTTTCGAAGTATTAGGGTTCCGGACGGAAACTCATCGGTTACAAAAGACATTTCATTTTCATGAACTTATTTGAACTCTAGATTTTTTGTGTGTTCAAAATTATGCAGTCCCTTAATATACTCAGAGGTGCGTCGGTCATCGTACATCCATTGTCGGTTCATCTGCTTGCGTTATATAATAAAGTGTATTAAAAACCATTACAACATATCATGAATAGAGAAGTGACCAAATTAACAGAAATTCATCATCATATTAAATCCAAAGTACACTAATGACCAAAATAAATACGTACAATTCATACATAGTTGTCATTATTGAACAACATATAGCTCTCTAGAGCATCTAATTAAAACATACAGCGAAACTACATAAAAAATTTAAATGCAACAACAAATGCAATCATAACCGCTACTAAGGTACCAATTGATCCAATGACATAATGATACCAAGCCTCAGTATGAATGGCATATTTTCTAATCTTTCTAAGCTTCAAGCGCATTGCATGCATCTTGGTCTTGTGATCATCGGCGATATTGGCAACATGCAACTCCAATCCCATCTTGTCATCTTCAGTTATTTTCAATTTTTCTTTCAAATGATCGATTTCTTTTTCAGCTTCTGTTAACTTCTCGAGTAGAATTGCATAGTCGGTTGGAATTTCTGGTTCAACTACTTCCTATAGATAAAAACATCTATGTCAAGTTGGTGGCATAATTAATTGTCATAGACATTATATATGTGAAATAATTATATAAAAGATACTATAGCACATCTGAATCATAGACTGGATGAGGGCCGACATGGGTGGATACCATAACCATGGCACTATATAATAACAAACAATAATAAAAGTAAGAAAATCATATGAGTAAGTATATTTTCTTTTAGCAAGAAGATAAGATCAAGAGACTCACCACGCGCGGGTGATCGACGGCGGTTTGAGGATGGGGACGGGACAGGACGGACCGCCAAACCTAGACAAATCTTGACAAAAATGGAGTTTGGACAAGGAGCTTCGAGAGGAGAAAGCTTAAGTTTGGCTTGGGCATTTCATCAAACACCTCATGTGCATAGGAGGTGAGCTAGAGGACCACAAAGCTCTCCCCTCACCGGCCTGAAAACAGAGCAATGTGGAGTGCTCTGCTCGCTAGCGAGAGGGGTATATATAGGCATCTCATTGGTCCCGGTTCGTGGCTGGAACCGGTACTAAAGGACGCCCTTTGGTCCCAGATCCAGCCACGAACCAGGACCAATGGTTGTGGGCCAGGAGTGAGGCACATTGGTCCCAGTTTGTGTCTGGAACCAGGACCAAAGGTTCCAGACGAACCGGGACCAATTCCCCATGTGGCCCGCCCGGCCCCCTGGCCTCACGAACCGGGACTGTTACCCCCATTGGTCCCGGTTCGTGACCGAACCGGGACTAATGTGCTGGCCCGGCCCGAACCAATGCCATGTTTTCTACTAGTGATGCTTTGGGTATTCAAACCTTGGTGGTTGAGAAACATATACTTCTTCCTCAATCTTACCATTAAGGAATGCACTTTTGACATCCATTTGGTATAAGCATATGTCTTGATGGTTAGCATAAGCAAGCAGTATACGAATGGCTTCGAGTCTAGCAACAGGTGTAAATGTTTCATCGAAATCAATACCCTCGGTTTGTGTGTAGCCTTGGGCCACAAGTCGAGCCTTGTTTCTGGCAACTTGGCCAGACTCATCTTGCTTGTTGCGAAAGGTCCACTTCGTGCCAATGATGTTGTGCTTCCTTAGATCAGGGCGCTTCATGAGCTCCCACACGTTGTTGAGCTCGAACTGGTGAAGCTCTTCTTGCATGGCTTGAATCCATTCTGATTCCTTGAAAGCTTCATCTACTTTGGTGGGCTCTGAGATAGATACAGAAGAAAAATACCCATAGAAATTAGCCAGATCAGCAGCTCTTGAGCGAGTGAGTGGACCTGGTGCATTTATGCTGTCTAGCATTCTCTCAATTGGACTTCATTAGCCATGCGTGGATGAGCAGGGCGAAGACTTTGTTCCGGCTACTGAGTATTGTCTTCGTCAGCGGCATTGTCCTCGGGTTCAGCATTGTCTTCGCCCTGAGTGGATAGAGGAATCATGATTTCCTCAACTTCTGGTTCTTCAGCCATGATTTCTCCAGTGCCCATCAATCTGATAGCTTCGTCAGGTGGTAGTTCATCTAGCACAGGAGGTACGTGCTCTCTTTGTGAGCCATTAGTTTCATCGAATCGCACATCTATAGTTTCAACAACTTTGTTGTGGAAAGTGTTGAAGACTCTGTAGGTGTGTGAATCCTTTTTGTAACCAAGCATGAAACCCTCATGTGCTTTCAGTGCAAATTTAGAAGTGTGGTGTGGATCCCTTATCCAGCATCTTGCACCGAAGACTTTGAAATAACTTACATTGGGTTTCTTACCGGTGAGAAGCTCATATCATGTTTTCTTGAAGACTTCAAGGCCATAACTTCCTTGGTGTGTTGTATTCATCAAGCATGGTGCATGCCATCTCAATGAGAGTCCAATTATTGTGCTCCACGGCGGCATTTTGCTGAGGAGTGAATGGAGCAGAGAACTCATGAGTGATGCCAAGAGTGTCAAGATAGGTATCCAAGTCTGTGTTCTTGAATTCAGTGCCATTGTCACTCCAGATGTGCTTAATCTTGATGTTGTAGTTGTTCATACACCTATTTATGAAATGTCTGAAGACATCATGCACTTTTGTTTTATAGAATATAATATGCACCCAAGTGAATCGAGAATAGTCATAAACAATTACGAAGCCATATAGATTTGTGGTGATAGAGAAGGTGGAGTAGTGAGTAGGGCCGAATAAGTCCATATGTAGCAGCTCGAAGGGACGAGTGGTCGTCATGATTGTCTTCGAGGGATGTTTGTCCCTAGTCATTTTCCCGGCTTCACAGGCACCACAAAGGTGGTCCTTCTTGAACTTGAGACCAACAATGCCAATGATGAGCTTCTTCTTGGCGAGTGTGTGTAAATTCCTCATCCCAGCATGTCCTAGCCTTCTGTGCCATAACCAGCATTCCGAAGCCTTTGCTAGAATACATGAGGAAACATGTGGTCCTCCAAAGAAGTCTACCATATACAAATCACCTCTTCGAAAACCTTCGAAAACTTTGGTTTTGTCAGAGGCCATTAGCACAACACATTGAAATTTGCCAAATATGACAAGCATATCTAAGCCAATGAGCATTGAGACAAACATCAAGTTGTAACCAAGGGATTTGACAAGCATGACATTTACCATGTGTTGATCCCTTGAGATAGCAACTCTACCTAGCCCCAATACTTTGTCGTTGCTCTTGTCAGCAAAGACAATGTGGTGTTTTGTTGGAAGTCGAAGATTTTGCTCCATCAATAGGCTTCGATCACCAGTCATGTGACTGGTGCATCCACTATCCATAATCCATTCAGTGGCATTGGATTTGTCTTCCTACATTGAGAATTAGTCTAGTTCACCAAGGCACGCAACTGTAACGTGCATTGATGAAGATATTGCAGTGTTCAACTGTACAAATATATTGGACGATGTGAATGGTAACACCATTCGCATTAGTTATCTTGCATCCAAACAAGATCATTTTTGGGTTTGTGGAGATTATCTTCAAAATAGGCTTCATCTGTTGGGGAACGTCGCATGGGAAACAAATTTTTCCTACGCACTATCAAACCTATCCATGGTGATGAGCATCTACGAGAGGGAGAGTGGATCTACGTACCCTTGTAGATCGCTAAGCGGGAAGCGTTAAGAAACGCGGTTGGTGTAGTCGAACTTCTTCGCGATCCAAATCGCCGAGCGTCCCGCGATCTAATCACGAACCATCCCGCGAACCAATCATGATCTGTCCCGCGATCTTGTCACAATCTGTCCCGCGATCCAATCACGAACGTCCCGTGGCCTTGATCATGATCCTTCCAATCTAGTACCGAACGGACGGCACCTCCGCGTTTAGCACACGTGCAGCTTGGTGACGATCTCCACCGTCTTGATCCAGCAAGAGGAGGTAGAGAGGAGGAAGAGTTCACCGGCAGCGTGACGGCGCTCCAGTGATGATGGTGGAGTGATTCCGGTAGGGCTTCGCCTAAGCGCTGCAGAAAACCGATCTAGAGGAGCACCGGTGAAACGGGTAGCACGTGGCCGTAAACTGTGTCTAAACAGCCCCAATCCACCAGTATATATAGGAGGGAGGGAGAGGCAGACCTTGGCACAAGGCCAAGGGCCTCTAGGATTCGTCCGGCTAGAGGGGGAGGAGTCCTACTCCTCCTCCACTCCTAGTAGGAGTAGGACTCTTCCTTTTTAGCCTTTTTCCCACCTTTTTCCTTTAGGACTTTTGCCTCCTGCGCCATGGGCCTTATTGTGGCTGTTCCTCCAGCCCAATAAGGGTTGGTTATCACTCTCCACAGCCCATGGACCCTCTGGGGTCGAAATACCCCTCCGGGAGGTCTCCCGGTACACTACCGGCACTCCGGTACACTACCGATGAGCCCGAAACTTTTCCGGCGACCAAACTGGGACTTCCTATATATGAATCTTTACCTCCAGACCATTCCAGAGCTCCTCGTGACGTCTGGGATCTCATTCTAGACTCCGAACAAACTTCGGTCACCACCATACATAACTCTACACTACCGAAACGTCACCGAACCTTAAGTGTGCAGACCCTGAGGGTTCGAGAACTATGTAGACATCACCGAGACACCTCTACGGCCAATAACCAATGGCGGGACCTAGACGTCCACATTTGTTCCTACATATTCTACGAAGATCTTTATCGATCGAACCTCTATGTCAAGGATTCGGTTAATCCCGTATAACGTTCCCTTTGTTCTTCGGTATGTTACTTGCCCGAGATTCGATCGTCGGTATCTCTATACCTAGTTCAACCTCATTACCGGCAAGTCTCTTTACTCGTTCTGTAATACAAGATCCCGCAACTAACAATTAGTCACATTGCTTGCAAGGCTCATTGTGATGTTGTATTACCGAGTGGGCCCCGAGATACCTCTCCGTAACACGGAGTAACAAATCCCAGTCTCGATCCATGCCAACTCAACAAACACCATCGGAGATACCTGTAGAGTACCTTTATAGTCACCCAGTTATGTTGCGACGTTTGATACACACAAGGCACTCCTCCGATATCCGTGAGTGGCATGATCTCATGGTCATAGGAACATATACTTGACATGCGGAAAACAGTAGCAATAAACTGACACGATCATATGCTACGTTTGTAGTTTGGGTCTTGTCCATCACATCATTCTCCTAATGATGTGATCCCGTTATCAAATGACGTCACATGTCAATGGCTAGGAAACCCTGACCATCTTTGATCAACGAGCTAGTTCACTAGAGGCATACTAGGGACACAGTGTTGTCTATTTACCCACACATGCAATGTGTTTCCAATCAATGCAATTATAGCATGGATAATAAATGATTATCATGAACAAGGAAATATAATAATAAACACTTTATATATTGCCTCTAGGGCATATTTCCAATAGTCTCCCACTTGCACTAGAGTCAATAATCTAGTTCACATCACTATGTGATTTACATGGTAATGAATCGAACAACCGTACAGTTCTGGTGTTGATCATGTTTAGCCCTTGGAAGAGGTTTAGTCAACGGGTCTGCAACATTCAGATCCGTGTGCACTTTGCAAATATTTATGTCCTTGGAGTTGAAGCATCGCTTTATGTGTCTGGTCCTCTTGTGAAACCTTGGTTCCTTGGCTAGAGCAATGGCACCAGTGTTGTCACAGAACAAGTTTATTGGATTCAGTGCACTGGGCACTACTCCAAGATCGGTCATGAACTGCTTCATCCAGACACCTTCCTTCGCTGCCTCCGAGGCCGCGATGTACTCCGCTTCGCACGTAGAATCAGCTACCACACTTTGCTTGGAACTGCACCAGCTTACCGCTCCCCTGTTAAGAATAAATACGTATCCGGTTAGCGACTTAGAATCGTCCGGATCAGTGTCAAAGCTTGCATCGATGTAACCCTTTACGACGAGCTCTTCATCACCTCCATAAACGAGAAACATGTCCTTAGTCCTGTTAAGGTACTTAAGGATATTCTTGACCGCCTGCCAGTGCTCCACTCCAGGATCACTTTGAAACCTTCCGGCCATACTTATGGCAAGGCTAACATCGGGTCTTGTGCACAGCATTGCATACATGATAGAGCCTATGGCCGAAGCATAGGGGATGACGCTCATATTTTCTTTATCTTCTGCAGTTACTGGGCATTGAGTCTTACTCAACTTCACACCTTGTAACACAGGCAAGAACCCCTTCTTGGACTGCTCCATTTTAAACTTCTTCAAAACTTTATCAAGGTATGTGCTCTGTGAAAGTGCTATTAAGCGTCTCGATCTATCTCTATAGATCTTAATGCCTAATATGAAAGCAGCTTCTCCTAGGTCCTTCATTGAAAAACTCTTATTCAAATATTCTTTCACACTTTCCAGCATTTCTATATTGTTTCCAATCAGCAATATGTCATCCACATATAACACTAGAAACGCTATAGAGCTCCCACTCACTTTCTTGTAAATACAAGCTTCTCCATAAACTTGTATAAACCCAAACGCTTTGATCACCTCATCAAAACGCTTATTCCAACTCCGAGATGCTTGCACCAGTCCATAAATGGATCGCTGGAGTTTGCAAACTTTGTCAGCATTCTCTGGATCGACAAAACCTTTGGGTTGCATCATATACAACTCTTCCTCAAGGAAACCGTTGAGGAATGCCGTTTTGACATCCATCTACCAAATTTCATAGTCGAAATAAGCAGCTATTGCCAACATGATTCTGACAGACTTAAGCATCGCTACGGGTGAGAAAGTCTCATCATAGTCAACTCCTTGAACTTGTGAAAAACCCTTTGCCACAAGTCGAGCTTTATAGACGGTGACATTACCATCCGCATCCGTCTTCTTCTTATAGATCCATTTGTTCCGAATGGACTTTCGCCCTTCAGGTAGTACTTCCAAAGTCCATACTTTGTTTTCATACATGGATCCCATCTCAGATTTCATGGCCTCTAACCATTTCTCGGAATCCGGGCCCATCACTGCTCCTTCATAGCTCGTAGGTTCATTGTTGTCTAACAACATGACCTCCAACACAAGGTTGCCGTACCACCCGGGAGTAGTACGCGTCCTTGTCGACCTACGAGGTTCAATAGTAGCTTGATCCGAAGATTCATGATCATCATCATTAACTTCCTCTTCTACCGTCATAGGTTCCACAGAAACATCTTTCTGCGCTGCGCTACTTTCCGGTTGAAGTAAAGGTTCAATAACCTCATCAAGCTCTATTTTCCTCCCACTCAATTCTTTCGAGAGAAACTCTTTCTCAAGAAATGTTCCGTTCTTAGCGACAAACACTTTGCCTTCGGATCTGAGATAGAAGGTATACCCGACTGTCTCTTTCGGGTATCCTATGAAGACGCATTTCTCCGCTTTGGGTTCCAGCTTTTCAGGCTGAAGCTTTTTGACATAAGCATCACATCCCCAAACTTTAAGAAACGACAACTTTGGCCTTTTGCCAAACCACAGTTCATATGGCGTTGTCTCAACGGATTTCGATGGTGCCCTATTTAAAGTGAATGTAGCTGTCTCTAATGCATAACCCCAAAAGAATAGTGGCAACGGCAAGAGACATCATAGAACGCACCATATCTAATAAGGTTCGATTACGACGTTCAGACACACCATTACGCTGTGGTGTTCCGGGCGGTGTCAACTGTGAAACAATTCCACATTGTCTTAAGTGACTGCCAAACTCATAACTCAGATATTCACCTCCTCGATCAGATCGCAGAAATTTAATCTTGTTGTTACGATGATTCTCAACTTCACTCTGAAATTCCTTGAACTTTTCAAAAGTTTCAGACTTGTGTTTCATCAAGTAAATATACCCATATCTACTCAAGTCATCAGTGAAGGTCAGAAAGTAACGATATCCACCGCGCGTTGCAACATTCATTGGACCGCACACATCAGTATGTATGATTTCCAACAAGTCACTTGCCCGTTCCATTGTTCCAGAGAACGGCGTTTTAGTCATCTTGCCCATCAGGCATGGTTCACATGTGTCAAGTGATTCAAAATCAAGTGACTCCAAAAGTCCATCAGCATGGAGCTTCCTCATGCATTTTACACCAATATGACCTAAACGGCAGTGCCACAAGAAAGTGGTACTATCATTAACAACTCTACATCTTTTGGCATCAATGTTATGAACATGTGTGTCATCACTATCAAGATTCAATATGAATAAACCCCTAACAATGGGTGCATGACCATAAAAGATATTACTCATATAAATAGAACAAACTTTATTCTCTGACTTAAATGAGTAACCGTCTCGCAATAAACAAGATCCAGATATAATGTGCATGCTTAACGCAAGCACTAAATAACAATTATTCAGGTTCATCACTAATCCCGATGGTAATAGAAGAGAGAGCGTGCCGACGGCGATCACGTCAACCTTGGAACCATTTCCCACGTGCATCGTCACTTCATCCTTTGCTAGCCTTCGTTTATTCCGTAGTTCCTGTTTTGAGTTGCAAATGTGAGCAACCGAACCGGTATCAAATACCCAGGCACTACTACGAGAGCTAGTAAGGTACACATCAATAACATGTATATCATATATACCTTGTTTGTCGTTGGCCGCCTTCTTGTCAGCCAGGTACTTGGGGCAGTTCCGCTTCCAGTGACCAGTTCCCTTGCAATGAAAGCACTCAGTTTCTGGCTTAGGTCCATGCTTAGGCTTCTTTGTAGGAGTAGCAACTGCTTTGCCACCCTTCTTGGTTTTACCCTTCTTGCCTTTGCCTTTGCCATTTTTCTTGAAACTAGTGGTTTTATTGACCATCAACACTTGATGTTCTTTCTGGATTTTAGACTCAGCGACATTCAGCATCGCAAATAGCTCGGCGACTGACTTGTTCATCCCGTGCATGCTATAGTTCATCACAAAGCTCTTGTAACTAGGTGGCAGCGATTGAAGAACTCTATCAGTGATTGCCTCCGGCGGAAGGGTAATTCCCAACTCAGCTAGACGGTTTGAGTACCCAGACATTCTGAGTATTTGCTCACTAATAGACCCGTTCTCCTCCATCTTGCAAGCATAGAATTTATCGGAGGTCTCATACCTCTCGATCCGGGCATTCTTCTGAAAGATAAACTTCAACTCCTGGAACATCTCATATGCTCCATGACGTTCAAAACGTCTTTGAAGTCCCGGTTCTAAGCCATACAATATTGCACACTGAACTATTGAGTAGTCTCCAGCACGAGCCTCCCAAGCGTTCTTAACGTCTTCGGAGGTCATGTCTTCTGGTTGGTCACCCAGCGGCGCATCAAGGACATATGACTTCTAGGAAGCCGTGAGGATAATCCTCAGATTACGGGCCCAGCCAACAAAGTTACTTCCATCATCTTTCAATTTAGCTTTCTCTAGGAACGCATTAAAATTCAGGGGTGCTACTGCGCGAGCCATTGATCTACAACATAAATATGCAAAGGTTACTTAGACTATTGTTCAAGATAATGAGTTTAGTTAATCAAATTACTAAAGCTCCCACTCAAATTGACATCCCTCAGGTCATATGAGTGTCACATGATCCAAATTCACCAACTCAAGTCTGATCATCACGTGAGTTAAGGTGGCTTCAATGGTGAACATCATCATGTTGATCATATCTAGTATATGACTCATGCTCGACCTTTCGGTCTCTTGTGCTCCGAGGCCATGTTTGTACATGCTAGGCTCGTCAAGTTTAACCCGAGTGTTCTGCGCGTGCAAATCTGGCTTGCACCCGTTGTATGTGAACGTAGAGTTTATCACACCCGATCATCACGTGGTGTCTCAACACGACGAACTTTCGCAACGGTGCACACTCGGGGAGAACACAATTTTATCTTGAAATTTAAGTGAGGGATCACCTTATAATGCTACCGTCGTACTAAGCAAAACAGGGTGCATAAAAGGATTAACATCACATGCAATTAATAAGTGACATGATATGGCCATGAACTTGTGTTTAAGATCTCCATCTTTGAAACACCGGCATGATCTCCATCGTCACCGGCACAACACCATGATCTCCATCATCTTGATCTCCATCAATGTGCTGCCATTGGGGTTATGGCGCCCGCCCTGCTTCTACTTCTATTGCTACCGCTTAGCGATAAAGTAAAGCATTACATAGCGCTTAATGATTGACACGCAGGTCATACAATAATTAAAGACAACCCTATGGCTCCTGCCGGTTGCCGTATTCACCGACGTGCAAGTCGTGAAAATCTATACATCACATGATCATCTCATACATCACATATATCTCATCATGTAATTGGCCATATCACATCACAACATACCCTGCAAAAACAAGTTAGACGTCCTCTAATTGTTGTTGCATGTTTTACGTGGCTGCTACGGGTATCTAGCAAGAACGATTCTCACCTACGCATAAACCACAACGGTGATACATAGTTTGCTTTTCAACCTTCTCAAGGACCGCCTTTGTCGGATCCGATCCAACTAAAGTAAGAGAAACTGTCACCCGCAAGCCATCTAAGCAACAAGTTGCGTCGAGGGAACCGGTCTCTCGTAAGCGTACGAGTAATGTTGGTCCGGGCCGCTTCATCTCACAATCCTGCTGAACCAAAATCCGACCAAGGGAGGAAGCAATCTAAGCATCAACGCCCACAAACCTTTTGTGTTCTACTCGAGATCTCATCGAACCATCAACCTAGCTCATGATGCCACTGTTGGGGAACGTCGCATGGGAAACAAAAAATTTCCTACGCACACGCAAACCTATCCATGGTGATGAGCATCTACGAGAGGGAGAGTGGATCTACGTACCCTTGTAGATCGCTAAGCGGGAAGCGTTAAGAAACGCGGTTGGTGTAGTCAAACTTCTTCGCGATCCAAATCGCTGAGCGTCCCGCGATCTAATCACGAACCGTCCCGCGAACCAATCACGATCCGTCACACGATCTCGTCATGATCCGTCCCGCGATCCAATCATGAACGTCCCGTGGCCTTGATCACGATCCTTCCGATCTAGTACCGAACGGACGGCACCTCCGCGTTCAGCACACGTGCAGCTTGGTGACGATCTCCACCGTCTTGATCCAGCAAGAGGAGGTAGAGAGGAGGAAGAGTTCACCGGCAGCGTGACGGTGCTCCGGTGATGGTGGTGGAGTGATTCCGGCAGGGCTTCGCCTAAGCGCTGCGGAAAACCGATCTAGAGGAGCACCGGTGAAACGGGTAGCACGTGGCCGTAAACTGTGTCTAAACAGCCCCAATCCACCAGTATATATAGGAGGGAGGGAGAGGCAGCCCTTGGCGCAAGGCCAAGGGCCTCTAGGATTCGGCCGGCTAGAGGGGGAGGAGTCCTACTCCTCCTCCACTCCTAGTAGGAGTAGGACTCTTCCTTTTTAGCCTTTTCCCCACCTTTTTCCTTTAGGACTTTTGCCTCTTGTGCCATGGGCCTTATTGTGGCTGTTCCTACAGCCCAATAAGGGTTGGTTATCACTCTCCACAGCCCATGGACCCTCTGGGGTCGAAATACCCCTCCCGGAGGTCTCCCGGTACTCTACCGGCACTCCCGGTACACTACCGATGAGCCCGAAACTTTTCCGGCGACCAAACTGGGACTTCCTATATATGAATATTTACCTCCAGACCATTCCGGAGCTCCTCGTGACGTCCGGGATCTCATCCTAGACTCCAAACAAACTTCGGTCACCACCATACATAACTCTACACTACCGAAACGTCACTGAACCTTAAGTGTGTAGACCCTGCAGGTTCGAGAACTATGTAGACATGACCGAGACACCTCTACGGACAATAACCAATGGAGGGACCTGGACGTCCACATTGGTTCCTACATATTCTACGAAGATCTTTATCGGTCGAACCTCTATGTCAAGGATTCAGTTAATCCCGTATAACGATCCCTTTGTTCTTCGGTATGTTACTTGCCCGAGATTCGATCGTCGGTATCTCTATACCTAGTTCAACCTCGTTACCGGCAAGTCTCTTTACTCGTTCTATAATACAAGATCCCGCAACTAAAAATTAGTCACATTGCTTGCAAGGCTCATTGTGATGTTGTATTACCGAGTGGGCCCCGAGATACCTCTCTGTAACACGGAGTAACAAATCCCAGTCTTGATCCATGCCAACTCAACAAACACCATCGGAGATACCTGTAGAGCACCTTTATAGTCACCCAGTTACGTTGCGACGTTTGATACACACAAGGCACTCCTCCGATATCCGTGAGTGGCATGATCTCATGGTCATAGGAACATATACTTGACATGCGGAAAACAGTAGCAATAAACTGACACGATCATATGCTATGTTTGTAGTTTGGGTCTTGTCCATCACATCATTCTCCTAATGATGTGATCCCGTTATCAAATGACATCACATGTCAATGGCTAGGAAACCCTGACCATCTTTGATCAACGAGCTAGTTCACTAGAGGCATACTAGGGACACAGTGTTGTCTATTTACCCACACATGCAATGTGTTTCCAATCAATGCAATTATAGCATGGATAATAAACGATTATCATGAACAAGGAAATATAATAATAAACACTTTATATATTGCCTCTAGGGAATATTTCCAACATCATCCCATTTGGAGACCCGATGCTGCATGAATATATTAGTTCTTCTTAACCACCCACATAGGGGTGGCTTAGAATCAATGAGACGTAAAGCAACATTAGGGAATTTAGGCAAAGATGCCCTAATGGTACGTTTCACAAAGGGGTTAGAATACTCAAATGAATATGCAGAGAAGTTCTTAGTGGTCTAAACATAAGGGTTCATGCCATAGTGCACATATTCATGAGCCCTTTCGGCTCTACCCTGCGAAACATAGGTGTTAGTGTGACCATATGAAGATTTTGGTTCATATGAAGACTTTGGTCTAGGGTTTGTCTTCTTCCTTGGTGGTGTCATAACATTGACCAGAAGCTTCTCGAGAAGACATTTGGGAACCCAAACCTTCCTCATAGGTGAACCATTCTTGCGGTTAGTTCCAATGTATCTGGAAAACACTTCACCATCCATAGATTTGAACAACTTATAATTGGAGTCAAATGACTCGTCAATGATGATAGGGTTAGCACTGTAAAAGCCAGATAATGTGGATGGATCCACCGAAGGGCCTTTTGCAGCAACCCATGTGGTTTTGGGATACTGCTTAGGTGTCCAGTAAGAACCATCAACATTGATATTCCTGTGGAAACCCAAACCCTCTTTTCAGGGTTTTTGTTCAAGGTTGTCTTCTTCAAGACATCACAAAGAATCTGATGTCCATTCAGAATCTTGTATATGCCAGTTTCCAGCAATGTCTTCAACCTGACATTGCCATCACTGATAGTAGTGGTTTCCTCATACGAGGGGTTAGTCACCACAGATACAGTTTAAGATAATGCATTTGCAGAAGCATTTGAACATTCAGAAGTTGAATCATTAGATTCACAAGCAAGACATTTTAAGCATGGAGCATCAAATTCATCATGTGCGGTATTGATCTATTCCGCTAGGAGTGAGTCATTTTCCTTCCGTAGGTCATCATGAGCTTCTCTCAACTACTCAAGATCAATCTTTTTTTTGAATATATTCGAGAGAAAGCTTCTCAGGTTCGGTTGAGAGGGCATCATGATAACTTTGGAGATCCTCAAACCTTGAACGAAGACTACGCATGTCTCCAGCCATAATTTGGTTCAGACTCATCTGTTCACGTAACAGGTCATCGCTTTTCTCTAGAGTAGTTTGCATTTTCTCCATGGCACTTTGTTGCTTGGTGGAAATTTTTACAAGTTTAGCATAGCTATGTTTCATGTCATCATCAGATTCAGCTTTGGACTCAGAGTCATGATGTGAGGGTTTTGAAGATACCTTGGAGGCTTTTGCCATGAAGCAGTAGGCAGGAGTAGTATCATCATCACTAGCTTCGGTGTTGAAGAAGGGGCCATTGTCTTCGAGTTCGAAGACAGAAGTGGAGAGATATGCCAAAGCCATTGCCAGTCCAGCTACTTCAGCGTCAGATTCCTCCTCAGATGCTTCATCAGCCTCTGAACCAGATTCAGACTATGAATCCATCTCCTTTTTGATGAAATCATGTGCCTTGCCAGATGAACTCTTATTGTGTGATGAAGACTTTGCATACTTCTTCTTGTTGTTGTCTCTGAGTCATAGTCCTTGCTCTTCTTCTTGGATTCCACACATCGAGGACAATCAGCAATGAAGTGGCCAACTTTCTTGCACTTGTGACAGGTTTGCTTCTTGTTGTCCCGTGAAGAAATTTCACCAAACCTCTTGGAATCACGCTTTGAAGACTTTGCATAGCATTTTGACTTGGGAAACTTCCTAAATTTCCTGACAAGAAGAGCAAGTTCTTCTTTGAAGTCTTCAGCACCATCAGAACTGCAGTCAGAGCCGTCTTTAGATGAGGACACAGCCTTCGCCTTCAGAGCACGAGAGCGACTATAATTAGGACCGTAGTTATCCCTCATCTCAGCTTGTTGGAATTCATGTGTGTTAAACCTCTTGAGGATATCTGTAGGATCCAAACTCTTGAAGTCAGGGCGCTCTTGGATCATGAGTGTGAGAGTGTCAAAGGAACTGTTAAGTGATCTTAGTATCTTCTTCATGACTTCATGTTTGGTGATATCACTAGCACCAAGTGCATTCAGCTCATTTGAGATGTCAATGAGACGATCAAACATGAGTTGGACATTTTCATTGTCGAGTCTCTTGAAGCGATTGAACAAGTTGTGAAGCACATCAACACGAGAGTCTCTTTGAGATGAGACACCTTCATTCACTTTGGACAGCCATTCCCAGATTTGCTTTGCAGTATTCAGTGCACTCACACGACCATATTGTCCTTTGGTCAGGTGACCACAGATAATGTTCTTGGCGGTGGAGTCTAGTTGTGCGAACCTATTCACATCATCAGCAGTAACACCTTCGCCAACCTCATGAATGCCCGCCATGACGACGTACCATAGGTCATTGTCAATGGCTTTGAGATGCATGCACATCTTGTCCTTCCAGTAAGGGTAGTCGGTGCCACCGAAGACTGCGCACGTAGCGGAGACCTTGATAATCCCTGCAGTCGACATAGCTAAAACTCTAGGTGGTTAAACTGAAACACAGAACAAGGGAGTACCTTGCTTTGATACCAACTGAAAGTGCTAGTTATCAACTAGAGGGGGTGAATAGGCAATTTTTATGAAAGGCTTTGAAACAGTGAATGTATTCGAAATATGCGAAAGCGGAACATGATTAGGTAGGGATACTGTCAAGGACCTAGGTAATGCATGCAATACAGGGAAGACATACAAGCCAGTTTAGCACTATCATCATACACACTAAGCAGAGTCAAAGACAAACTTAGACAATATGAAGATAAACAATAGTTATGAATGTCTTCGGGATATTTTTTCAAACAATAGTTCTCAAGCAAAGGCTTCACGGTTCAGAACAGAATGTAAGAGAGGGAAGTATAGAACCAGTAGCTTGATGAAGATATGGGATTTATTGGACCAGTTCCAGTTGCTATGACAATTGTACGTCTGGTTAGGGAGGCTGAGATTCAACTTAGAAGACCTTGTCTTCACCTTGTTCCCCTAGAGCCAAAGTCACTTAGACAACGCGCAAAAACTCAGGTAAGTCTTCAGGGGAGACTTCCGAAACCCATACAAACTTGGTCACCCGGCGATCCACAATGACTCTTGGGTTACTCTAGACCCAGACGCCTAACCGTCTGGAAGATCACAATATTCAAGTGTAAAAAGTCTTCAGGTCTCTCAGAACAGAACGACTTCGGTGATGCTCAAACACTCTAGCTCTAGGTGTTTAGGTTTATCCTCGCAGGATGTTTCTCTCTCTCAATGCCTTCAAGGTGGGTTTCTCCAAAACGACTACAGTTGTATCTCTCTCTACGCATCCACCTTCTTATAGTGGAGGGGTGGGCTATTTATAGCCAACGGGCAACCCGACCTGATATGACCAAATTGACCATGGGTTAACGGCCAACTGACATGTGTCAGAACGGTCGAATTTCAAACACACGCAACAGCTTTACTTGCGCTACAAGTAAAGCTGACTCAACCAACTCTGGAAGATATTCCCTCTCATTGTCTTCACTCAAAGACATCGGTATGGGTTGAGCATCACATCAGCGCTTGACTTCGATCACATGGACCCCACTTAACAGTACGTTGCTTCCTATGACTCAAGAAAGAAGAAACAAAACTACCAAAAGACTTCGTCTTCGCGTTTCATTATCTTCAGGCGATTATCTTCACATACCACCAATGGCTTCGGCCATCATCAATATCTTCAAACATTTTTAGGAGTCGTCTTTGACGGTAAAATCGAATCTCCAGGGACTTCTATATGTGTTATCCCATGAACTCTCACAAACACATTAGTCCCTCAACTATGTTTGTCTTCAATACTCCAAAACCAAACAAGGGTGGCACTAGATGCACTTACAGTAATAGTAATAACCAATTGTCGGTTACATGTTCTTCTTTCTCCCATGTAGGTATGTCAGTGATCATGGGTTTAAAATTCAGAGATTTATTGGGATTAAGCATGTTGGTGAGACAAGAGCAGCTTCTCTAAAGGTAGACGTGGATGGTATGTTTCGTAAACATGGCTTATCTATGTCTAAATTGAGAGGGCAAGGGTATGACAAAGCTTCTAACATGAGAGAGCAATTTCGTGGGTTGCAGCGGTTCATACTAGATGAAAATCCTTATGCATTTTATATTCATTGCTTTTCCCATCACAATTAGTGGTTGTTTCTGTTGCCAAGTGATGTTCCTCTGTATTGGATTTTTTTAACCACACAACATTGATTGTCAACACTATCAATTCTTCTTGTAAGATACATGATGAACTAGCCCAACAACATCATGACACTATTGTGAGCCAATTGGAGTCCGAAGAAATTTTTCAGGAAGAGCGAAAAACCAAGCAACCAACCTTGTAAGACCTAGGGATACACGATGGGGCACACATCATAAAAATTTATGTCGGTTTATTCAGATGTGGATATCTGTTTTGCAAGTATTAGAGAACATTCATGATGATGTAGAAAATTTACACAGAGAACCATGGTGGGTGGCTTGATTTCTCAGATGGAGAGTTTTGAGTTTGTTTTCATATTGCATCTTATGATTAAACTATTAGGAAAGACTAATGAGTTGTCACAATGCTTGCAAAAGAAAGATCAAAACATTGTTCTTGCAGTGAGTTTGTGTCACGCGCAAGATGCGACCCTATCCTTATTTTGGCTCGAGGGCCTCGACAGGGATAGGAGCGCATCTTGTCGTGTTGCAAGAATGGATATCATTACAAGTACATGTACAGAAGAGATGAGTATATGGAATTAGCTTACACTCGCCACAAGCTACATCAAGATCACATCAATACAACAACATATTCAAACATCATCCAGAAGAGCAGGGTCCGACTACGGACGAAAACAAACAACAAAATGACATCCATCCTTGCTATCCCAGGTTGCCGCCTGGAACCCGTCCTAGATCAATGAAGAAGAAGAACTCCAAATAAAACATAACATCGCTCTCATGTCAAAACATCGCATTACCTGTACCTGCAACTGTTGCTGTAGTAATTTGTGAGACACAGGGACTCAGCAATCTCATTTCCAAGGGTGTCAAGACTATTAAAGCTTAGTGGGTGAGGTATGGTTAAGTGGTGAGGCAGCAGCAAGTGATTAAGCATTTGTTTGAGTGGCTAAATTACGAATAAAAAAAGTAAGGTATAGTGGTCTACGCATAACGGACATGAACTAGAAATGATCACTAACTGATCCTGAACACCTACTTACGTCAAACATAACCCCATCGTGTTCTCTCTCGGATAAGAACTCACGAGAAGAGACAATCACGGTTATGCACACATTTGGTGTATTTTATTTGATTTTACTTCAAGTTTGCTATGACCGGGTGTTAAACAAAGTTTTCCAAGTTGCCACATAACTGCGAGCATGGCTTTCCGAAAGATTTAACCCTGCAGGGGTGCTCCAACTAGTCGATCACAAATTAACCACACGCAGCGGGAATAACCTCGACCACGGATCTCGTGATCTTCCTAGGCAATTCCATTGGAAAACCGCAACCTCGAGATAGCCCGAAGTATTTTCGGAATTCCTTGCTCAAGATGTTCGAGAAAGGTAAAACAAATCCAGCAAGGCCGCCCGGCGTACCGACAAAACCCGATAGGAGCCGTGTCTCTTGTTCTCAGGGTATGACTGGATGGGCAAGACGTCGGGTTGGCTGAGACCCCAGGTGACCAGGGGACGCCGGACATCGCACGGTTTGGACCAACACTCATGAGGAGCACTGGCCCGGGTTGTTGATTAATTATCCGCGGGTGCTGGAGGGTCCTATGCATTTTATTAGTTATTAGGCAAATGTAGTATCAATGTTGGGCCTTGCTAGACAAGCTTTATCCTAAAATGAAAATCAAGGGGGTCCCCATAACAACCCCGAGCATGTTAGGAGCTCTCAATTATGGAACATAACACCGGTTCACAAGTAACTAGGGCAGCAAGAGTGAAACAAAACACCGAGCAAAAGGCCAAGCCTTCCACCCTTTTACCAAGTATATATGTGCATTAAATTAAATATCAATAATATTGTGATAACAAAGAATGTCTATGTTGCCACATGGAATCAATTGCACCTGCAGCTAGAAACGCTATAAGAAGGCTGAGCAAGCATTAACATAGCCAAACAAAGGTTTTGCTGCGATGTGGAGGGTTTAGAGGCTTTTCATGTCAATGTTGGGAGGCTTGTCAAACAAGTGGTAGGTAGCTTGACATAACGATAAAAGCGGGACAACTAGCATAGCAATGATAGTAGTGGTATCCAAGGAAATGTGTCATCTTGCTTGAGATCCCGCTTGGAAGAAGAACGAGTCCATCAAGAAGAAGATCTGATGTAGTCGAACGAATCATCACTCCCTGAATGCTTTCGGAACTCTATCGAGAAGAAGTAATCTGGAACAACAATCAATACACTATACACCACAACATATTCATGACATGATGCACAAACAAATATGATGCATGTTCGGTTTAAATATGCAAGGCATCACAATTCACATCAGACAACTGCTACACATTAAAGTGAAGCTCAATATGCAACGAGTTGCATATTGACGAAACTCCACAATCGATTATTTAGTTCACTCTTGTTTAGGTACTCATCAATATTAAATGTTGTTAGACATGGCGAGAGGTGAAGCACAAACAACTACATCACCTAGGCACTTTAAATGAGGCCGGAAGCAACGAATAACAATTCCGGAACAACATCATATGCATATTTTAAGTTGGTCCAGATCTGAACTAGCCATATTTTTGAGTTTTTAAACAGCAAAATAATTGGTACCATGAGATTCTACACATTTTTCTAGTCAAGTTACATATATAAAACATTTTAATCGGAGCTATGCTTCAATAGTTATTAAATAGGTCATTTTAGCATGGCATTTACGCAAATTGCATGAAATCAGCAAGTTAAACATTTTAAACACATGTGGGAGTTGGATATTGTGAATCTACACGAAATTCCAGTATATAAAGTTTTTACATATGATGCACGGTTTGAAAGTTATTAAATGTATGAACTAGGGGGGTTTTCTGCAATTCTGTAAATCCTGGATAATTAGCTAAATTCGCGGAGACAAAAAACAGACGTGGGCCGAATCTGGGATCTGGCCCAACAACGAGTGAGCTTTGGATAGCTAAAAAATGCACATGCGCAGGAGAGGGAGCAGGCGCTCACTTTGGGCCCACAGGCCGGTCGAAGGGCGGCTCAGTCGCGGGCGAGGCGAGGCCCATGCAGAGGCACCCCGGCTGGAGGCCAGGCCTTGGAGGCGGACTGGGCTAACCGGGCCGAACCCTGGCCCACGTGGGCGCTGGTGGTAAACGCAGGCGGGCGGAGGGCTTGTCCTCCTCCCGATCCCGATCGGGACTGAGGGAGGCAGCGACGGCGGCGGGCCTTGGAGCTCTGGCGAAGGTCGAGGACAGTGGGCATCGACCAGATCCGAGGACGGGGCGACATATCCGGCCACCGACGGGGTCGGGCGGCGCTGTGGCGCGAGGGCTGCCGGCGGCGGAGAAGCTCCACCCCGGCTCCATGACGGCTTGCGGGCGCTATGACGGGGAGCAAGGCGACGGGCTCGAGCATGCGAGGGGGCTCGCTTGCTGGCGGCAGTCCGGCGGCGAGGTCGATGGGCGCTTGGGGGCGGAGGCACGAGGGAGCTCGAGGGGCTCCTCCCCTCGCTCCAGATCGGGGCTGCGAGAGCGCTGTACGGGTGGCGCTGGCTCGGATCGGGCCCGGGCGGGTCTCTAGATGGGCTTTGGCAGGCCCGCTGGGAGTTTGAAGGCTGCTGGCGGCGGCTGGGGGCACGGATTTCAAGGCAGGGAGGGAGGAGGTCAAATTAGGCAGGGGGAGCTGCCTTAAATAGGAAAGAGGGTTAGGTTAGCTGATTGGCTCCGTTTTCTCACCGTTTGATCTCGATAAGACGGTCCGAAAGCGGAGGGGGAACTAGGTGGGCTAGTGGGCTATGTAGGTGGGCTTGGTGGGGATGAGAGGGAGGTTTGCGGCCCGTTAACATGA
Organism: Hordeum marinum; assembly: GCA_022496015.1. Taxonomy (NCBI): domain Eukaryota; kingdom Viridiplantae; phylum Streptophyta; class Magnoliopsida; order Poales; family Poaceae; genus Hordeum; species Hordeum marinum. Next base: position 61,086,291 of record CM039677.1, read on the forward strand.
GGTTTTAAAATACTGAAACAACCGACGAATAAACCAATGACCACACTGCTACGACTGACCATTGGGGTATCAAACGGACCCTGATTGCGACAAAACTTGACAGGCGGTCTATCTACAATAAATTAAGACCGCACGCCAACTTACGACCCAATCCGAGGAAGTTTTATCGCACTTTAAAAACAATATTTTTATCGATGTCGTGGGCGCGTGCGTGTGTGGTTCGTCTCGAAATGGTCGACGACACAAACGAGAGAGAACCGGCAACTACGAACAGATGCAAGTTTTCGAAAACGAGTGACGATGCCATGCATATGATGCGAATGATGCGATGATGAATGCAACAACCAAACGAAACACAGACGAGAATGGAAATAAAAGGGAAATCTTCTGGAGCGTCGGTCCCGGGCTGTTACAACTCTCCTCCACTACACGAGGATCTCGTCCCGAGATCTAAGCATGAAAAGGGTAAGAAAAAGAACAAGAGGTAAACTTAGTTGCTTCTGTGACAAACGAGTGAAACCAATGCTCATTGAAGGTTTCAATGAGATGAAGAATGACAAGGGAAGAAGCAAGAATTCACAAGAAATTTCGGGAGCACTTCGGTAGGAAAAAGAGGCAAAACTTGATAAGAAGAAAAATAACTTGTACATAGAACACAACACTCCGGTAAAATTAATAAGCAAGAAAGAACATGATCTTAATCAAACTAGATGTGAGATCAAAGAGAGAAACATCACAATGCCTCCAGAACAAAAGAATAGAAGCTAGATCTTTGGAGAGAAGACAACGAAGAAGAAAACGACAACTTCTATCACCATTGAATTTGAAAGCATGGTTTAACGGAGTTGATGGAGAATCAACAACGAAGAGAATAGCTTGTTATCGGCTTATAGAAAACATCCCAAAATTATGAGTAACAACCCGCCACTAGAAAAACAAGGATTGCTTGGGAGCAAAAGAGAAGAAAACTTCTTTCACAAAGAAGAGGAGGAGAAAACTTGGATCATTTATGACACCATGATAGCAACAATCCTTAGGAAATGCTTTAGGTGAAATCCAACCCAAGATAACTCCGAGAAGACAAGATGGGTTTACTTATCTCATTCTTGACAATTCCCTTTGTAAGGGCATATTTCTCCCTAAGTGGTTTTGGTGATTGATGACAATGACTTTGTGGACTAATTGTGTGCATTGAGCATTTCAGATATCTAAGGTCTAGGCAAAAGACGATTTAGTGCCCCTCGGAATCTCTCGAAGACGGTTGTTCTATATGTTTCCTTTCGGTGGATTTGAATCGTAGGAAAGCCGTACTAAAGAGGGGGTCAGCTTCGGAAAGGTCTGGGTGGAATCAACACGTACACATCTATTCCTTTGCACCACCTTTCCCTCTCTTCAATGGAGCCTCAACTCATTGTCCTTCTCTGTGCAAAAGGAACGCCTGCTAGGTGTTTGTGTTCACTTGTCTGCGGTAGTACCGCTCAAGGGAGCGGTAGTACCGCAGGTGCCAGCGGTAGTACTGCTCGGCGGAGCGATAGTACCGCTGTCTCCTGCCTTGGCCTCTACACCTCTGGTAGTAGCCGCGGATGTAATTTTTTACATCCGCCCTACTACGGTAGTACCGCGATTCTCGTCCGGTACTACCGTGTTGGACTTTTCGCAGAGTTTCCTTCTCCGGAGGTAGGCACGGAAGTAATTTTTTACTTCCGTGCACCTCGAGTGGCTGCCTCTGCCGACCGTGCGATAGTACCGCACGGGCTCGCAGTAGTACCGCTCCGGCGGTTCTACTTCTTGATGTCATGTGCAAACAGCCAGAGCCAGTTACTCCCGCACGAGCGGTAGTACCGCAGAAGGCTGCGGTAGTACCGCAAGCCGTCACGGTAGTACCATGGCTGTTGTGGTAGTACCGCGATGCGCGGGGCTGAGGGAGTGGATAACGGTTGGATCTTGTCCCCCACTATAAAAGGGAGGTCTTCTTCCCCAAGAAGCCTACCTCTTCCTTCCCAAACTCCATTGTTGCTCCAAGCTCCATTTTAGCCCGATCTCTCTCCCTAGCCAATCGATCCTATTGATTTCCTAGGGATAGGTTGAAAAGGCCCTGATTTACACTTCCACCAAGAGAAATTTGATTCCCCCCACTAATCCCTTGCGGATCTTGTTACTCTTGGGTGTTTGAGCACCCTAGACGGTTGAGGTCACCTCGGAGCCACATTCCATCATGGTGAAGCTTGGTGGTGTCGTTGGGAGCCTCCAATTCAGTTGTGGAGATTGCCCCAGCCTTGTTTGTAAAGGTTCGGTCGCCGCCTTCAAGGGCACCAATAGTGGAATCATGGCATCTTGCATTGTGTGAGGGCGTGAGGAGAATACGGTGGCTCTAGTGGCTTCTTGGGGAGCATTGTGCCTCCACACCGCTCCAACGGAGACGTACTTCCCCACAAGGGAAGTAACTTTGGTAACACATCCTCGTCTCCACGGCTCCACTTTTGGTTATCTCGCATCGTTACTTCTTGCAAGCGTTTATTGTGTTATATCCCTTGCTTACTTATGCACTTGTTGTGATTAGCATCATATAGGTTATTCACCTAGTTGCACATCTAGCTAACTTATTTGATGTTATACCTTAATTGTTAAATAAAAGTTAAAAAGTGTTATTTGCCTACTCACTCCCCCCTCTAGTCAACCATATTGATCCTTTCAATTGTTATCAGAGCCATGTCTCTTTATGAAGGGTTTCACCATCCGAAGAGTATGGCTGGCGAAGAGGTGCGTGTGGGAGAACTTCCCGAGGCCATGGGTGTGAACACGGTCTCACACGAGGATTTGAATGAGGCTTTGTCCTTACTCAAATCCTCCATGGCGATCGAGGTTCAATCCATGTTTAAATATTTCCTTAATACTCTTAAAATGTCTACCGATGCAGGGCAAGTGGTCAAACCCACTAACTCGTCATCGGATGTCAACTCCGTAAGGAAGGGGCTAGTGTCGACAAAGATAATCATTCTCAAAGATTTAACGGGTCGGGGAGCTTTGCCTCTATTCCCCCTCACGTGGTCTACGGAGGACCGGTGCACCCACCTCATATAGTTAATCTTGGTCCTCCTCCTAAACTTGTTAAGAATGATTTCGCTAACTGGGTTTTTAGTATCAAGTCTCATTTAGATCACAGCTCAATTCATCTCATGAGAGTCATTTAAGAAGGATACTATCCTCATGATCCATGCAATCTTACTCCAAGAGAACAAGTGGATAAACAGCTAAATTCTTCCGCCTTGTTCATACTCCAAGCTGCTATTCCTCCTGAAGATCTACCTCACCTGCGGCCCTTCACTGTTGCTAAAGAATGTTGGGAACACATCATCTCCATGTACAAGGGCAGCTCAAGCATTCAACGTTCAAACTATGAAGTTGTTCTTGATCAGTCTGATGAGTTTGTGATGATAGAGGATGAGGAACCGCGTGAGCTCTATAGAAGGGTGACCGCTCTCGCTGTCTCCCTCAAGGATCATGGCAGCAAGGATGTGGATGATACTTGGATCAAGCGTAAGTTCATGAAGGCCATCATGCCCTACAACAAGGCCATGTCCGCTGTCATCCATCAAAGGCTAGACTTTCACACCTTATCCTCTGGTGATGTGTTGGATGAATTTATTGCAATGAACATCCTGAACACAACAGCCAACAATGCTCTCGCTCGTGTTCAACGATCAAGGAATTCCTCTCCCAATCTTTCATTGAAGCCGAAGGTCACTCAAGAGAAAGAAGAAGAAGAAGAAGAAGAGGTTTGTCCCGAAGACACCAAATATGCTTATCATGAGCACATGGCTCTTGCGTCCAGACAATTTTGGGGTAACAAGAGAAACTCAAGGCCCAACTTCTCCAAGAACAACTCAAATGGGTCAAAGGGGAAGCAACGTGTGAGAACTTGCTACAACTATGGTAATGTAATTCACTGTGTGGTGGATTGTCCATATGAGAAGAGGGAAGACAATGGTGGCAAGCTCATACGCAAAGATAAAGCCAAGTCATTCCCAAACAAAACCAACTTTATCAAGAAGGCTCCTCACAAAGTTTTGGTAGCTCAAGATGAGTATGCCTCAGATGATGATGTTGATGACGAAGACACAAGCGGTGAAGGAATGGCTATGGCATCCGTGGCAATTGCCTCTTCTACCCCGACAAAGGTGTCACTTTTCAACGCCCCCAATGAGAACATCGTCGCGAGGTGCCTCATGGCTAAAGGTATCACTAAGGTAACCTCCAATTTCATAACCTCAAACATTAATACTTCCATTTCTTCCACTTTATCTTTAGATTGTGTGGATGAACTTGATGAGGGGAAAGAGGATAAAAATGAGTTTGACAAATTCATGTGTAAACTCAAGCGAGAGTCCAAGAAGCACTTCGTTTCTCTCTTGGAACAAATTGGTGAGGCCCATGACATTATTGAGTCTCAAGAAGAGTGTCTTGAGGAACTAAGAGGTCATAGTCGTGATTATGCTGACGAGATAATGGATCTATCTATTGCTCTTGAGGAAGAGCAAGGTCTTGTATGACTCTTGAGGAGTCACAAAATGTTGCCCTTACTAAATTACGTAAAGATTATGATCATGCTATTTTTCTTAACCGTGCTCTCAAGTCTGAGAAGGTTGTGCTTGGGGTGGATCATGATCGTCTCAAAGTTGAGCTTGACACACTTGACAATGCTCACAAGGCATTGACGTGTGCTCATGCCTCTCTTAAGGAATCACATGATCAACTCCAAGTGAAACTCACTAAATAAATTGCCACATGTCCTCCTTTTGTTCTAATTGATAATGCATCTGCTACTAACCCATGTTGTGAGCATGCACACCTTGTGGAGGAAAATGCCAAGCTAAAAGAGCAGCTTAAAAGGGGGTTGGTGACATGTATCAAAGGTGAGAAGACACTCAATGACCTTCTGAGTACTCAGAAGGAAGTTGTGGCAAAAGAAGGAGTGGGGTTTGTACCCAAAACTAATGAGAAGAAGAAGGTAAACACCAAGGAAGTCCCAACACTCAAGTGAACCTTTGTAAGAGCTGGAGAAGGTCCTCATGAGAAGAAGAAAGACCAAGTTATGTTGGAGAATGCCAAGAAGGGCAAGAACAAGAACATCCAACCCAACAAGACCGGCGACTTTAACCCCTCTTATGTTTTATGACGTGCTAGTGATGGGCATGTTTATGCTAAATATGTTGGTTCTTCTTATGGGTACATTGAATGGTGTATTTGGGTTCCTAAGACCCTTGTTTCTGACATGAAAGGACCCATTAAAGGATGGGTACCTAAAGCCAAACATTGATCTCTTTTAGGGGTTTGCTTCCAGAGGAACATCATGGTTGCTCGATAGTGGAGCGACAAATCATATGATCGGAAGCAAGGACTTGGTGGTGGACGTTCATCCTGACATCTATGGCCACCCAAGTCTCATTTGGTTATGATGCAATTTCAAAGGTATTGGGTCTTGTCAAGGTGGTAATCTCTCCGGAACTCACCATAGAGAAGGCCATGCTTGTTGAGACCCTCGCATACAATTTACTTTCAGTTTATCAACTTGCAACCATGGGTTTTAGTACTTTATTTGGTATTGACTCTATGACCCTTTTGTGGAGAAAGACTCTTAAAGTAGCTTTTGTAGGGCATGTCGAGACTGGTCTTTATGTGGTGGACTTCTCGGAGCAACCCACTAAGACTGCAACTTGCTTAATGGCTAAAGTTGATGTGGGATGGCTCTGGCATCGCCGGCTAGCCCATGTTAATATGAGATCTTTGCAAAGTATCCTCAAGGGGATCACATCCTTGGACTAAAAAATGTGAGTTTTGCCAAAGATCGTGCTTGCAGTGCTTGTATCGAAGGAAAGCTACATGAGAAGGCTCATCGTCCAACCACTACAATATACTCTAAGAGGACCTTAGAGCTCCTTCACATGGATCTCTTCGGTCCTCCATCTTTTGACAGTCTTGGTGGAAGAAAATATTGCTTGGTGATTGTGGATGGTTACTCGAGATATACTTGGGTTTATTTCTTCAAGAAGAAGAGTGAGACCCAACAGACTGTCATCGACTTTGCAAATGAAGTCCAACGCCAACATGATGCAAAGATTTTGATGATTAGAAATGACAACGGCACTGAGTTCAAGAATTACACCCTAAATGAGTTTCTCAGTGATGAAGGGATCAAGCACCAACATTCCACACCTTACACCCCTCAACAAAATCGTGTTGCTGAGAGGAAGAACCGGGCGTTGATTGATGCTGCAAGAACCATGATGGCGGAGTTTAAATCTCCGTACAACTTTTGGGCCGAAGCCATCAACACAACGTGCCATGCATCTAATCGGCTCTATCTTTGCAAAGGTTTGAACAAGACGCCTTATGAGATTCTTACTGGGAACAAGCCCAACCTCACATACTTTCGGGTGTTCGGTTGTAAGTGTTTCATTATCAAAGGTGCTCATTGGTCTAAATTTGAATCTAGAGCCCATGAGGGCATATCTGTTGGTTATGCTGTAAACTCTCATGCTTACCGTGTCCTCAACAAGTCCATGGGACTCATTGAGGAGACGAGTAACGTGGAGTTTGATGAAAATAATGGCTCCCAAGTGGAGCAAAGTGGTCTTTGTGATGTAGGTGATGAAATTCCTCCCCAAGCCATAAGAAGAATGGGTGTGGGATACTTCCTACCTGTTGAGGAACCCCTTGTGGCCGAAGGAGAAGGACAATGTTCCACTCAAGTGGAACCATCACTGACGCAAGACCCACACGCTTCCAAAGAACAAACTGAAGGTCCTCTACCACATGAACAAGATCAAGGGCAAGATCAATTCACTGATGATGGTGTCTCACCAAGTGATGCCCAAGATCAAGTTCCTGTCTCTAAGCAATCTCAAGATCAAGATCTTCTTCAAGATCAAGAGCAAGCTCAAGAAGGCACTCAATAACATCAAGATGATGAATCTCAGAATGTTGTCCCTCAACCTTCCATGGAAGAAATCTTAGAGATACAAGTTGCCAAGAAAGCAGCCAAGAATGCCGCCAAGCTCAAAGTTAGACAACATCTGTTGGAGAACGTCTACAGTGACTTACAAAAAGGGGTAACCACTCGTAAACAATTAACAAACTTTTATGAACATCACGCGTTTGTTTCTTGCATTGAGCCCCTTAAGGTTCAAGATGCACTCGGTGATATGGAGTGGGTTGAAGCTATGCATGATGAACTCAAAAACTTCGAGCACAACCAAGTGTGGCGACTGGTGCCAAGACCTAAGGAGAATCACAATGTTATTGGAACGAAATGGATCTTCAAAAACAAGCAAGATGCAAACGGTATTGTCATTCGCAACAAGGCAAGACTGGTGGCACAAGGATACTCCCAAGTCGAGGGTATCGACTACGGTGAAACCTTTGTTCATGTTGCTCGCCTTGAATCTATTTGCATGTTGGTTGCATATGCCTCTCGTCATAATTTTAAATTATATCAAATGGATGTCAAGAGTGCTTTTCTTAATGTACCTCTTAAGGTGTTTGTATATGTCAAGCAACCCCCGGGGTTTGAGGATCCCAAGTTCCCCAATCATGTATACGTTCTCGATAAGGCTCTCTATGGCCTTAAACAAGCCCCACATGCGTGGTATGAGCACCTTACCGAGATGTTGCAAGACCGTGGATATGAAATTGGGAAAATCGACCCCACTCTTTTTACAAAGAGGGTCAATGGGAACTTGTTCATATGCCAACTATATGTTGATGATATTATTTTTGGTTCTCCTAGAATAGATTTCAATGAAGAGTTTGCCACTTTGATGACAAACAAGTTTGAGATGTCCATGATGGGAGAGTTGAAGTTCTTCCTTGGTTTCGAAGTTAAGCAACGAAGTCAAGGTACTTTCATCAATCAAGCCAAATACACTCAAGACATTCTCAAGAGGTTCAAGATGGATGAGATCAATCCTCCCAAGGCCAACACTCCCATGCCACTCAAATGCCATCTTGACAACGATCCCAATGGTAAATCCGTGGATCAAAAGGTATATCGCTCCATGATTGGATCCTTGCTTTACCTTTGTGCATCTAGACCGGATATCATGTTAAGTGTGGGTATTTGTGCATGATTTCAATCCGCACCTAAGGAGAGTCACCATGTGGCTGTCAAGCAAATCTTTCGTTATTTGGCTCATACCCCTGAATTTGGCTTATGGTATCCCAAGGGGGCTTCGTTTGATCTCATTGGATATACTGACTTGGATTCGGCGGGAGACCGTGTGGATAGAAAGTCCACTTTCGGAGGCTGACAATTTCTTGGTCGGTCTTTGGTAAGTTGGTCTTCAAAGAAACAAAATTGTGTTTCTCTCTCGTCCATTGAGGCCGAGCATGTAGCTGCTGCCAGTTGTTGTGCTCAGATTCTATGGATGAGGCAAACTTTAAAGGATTACAGTGTCAATTGTGACAAAGTGCCTCTTTACTGTGATAATGAAAGTGCCATCATGATCTCCAGCAACCCAGTTCAACATTGCAAGACGAAGCATATTGATATTCGTCATCACTTTCTTCAGGAACACGTCAAGCGTGGAGACATCAATCTTATTCATCTGAGCACTAACGAACAGCTTGCAGATATTTTCACAAAGCCATTAGATGAAGCAAGATTTCATGAGTTAAGGCATGAGCTAAATATCATTGATTCGAGCAATGTGGATTGACTTAGTGCACACCTCCCCACACTCATCGTTATGTCTTGTCTAGGTGTAGGCATAGATTTAGGGGAGTCTAGTTCTCTCAATGAACTATCCCTCCTCCTATTATGCATAAACTAATCAAAGTCTTTCACACTTGCCATTTTTGATGGTTAATGTGCTTCAAAAGACGAGTCTTGGTCATGGGCCAAAGGATAATTCTTCGTAGTGCCATACCATCTGACTCAAACATAGGTGGCTCTAGGGCCACCGCCCTCTCTTCATGTGAAGTAGAGGCTCACTATTTGGTCCTATTTTGTCCTCTCTTCTCTGATGGACCATGTTCGTGTTTTTGTCTTGGATCATAGATGTCTTGTCTCTTGTTTTTGTGTGGAAATACTCTCTCTCTCTCATTCTATTTTTTGTTTTTATGCACTGAGAAGGCAGCACGATACTACCGTGGAGGACCATGGTACTATAGCTGGAGCGGTACTACCGCTTATCGCGCAGAAGTAAAAAATTACTTCCGCCCATTGAGCGGTACTACCGCGATGACTACGGTACTACCGTAACAACGAGTGCGCGTGGGGGTTAAGAACTGGTAGGGGGGTTTCCCATCTTCCCCATACCCCATTTTCTCTCTTCCCCTCACGTCTCTCTCTCTCTCCTCCTCTCAACCATCGCCGGAGCACCTTGCCGGATCTCCGTCTCCGGCCACCCACTTTTTATTTGCTCCGGTGGGATCGTTCCCCACCTCGTCCTCTTGCAATGGACCCCAGTATTTCCCCAATCCCTTCTTGTTTTGCTTCTCTCTTTTTGAATCTAGGTTTTGGGGAAATATGAGATGGTCTAGCTTTGTTTGATCCACTCTATCCATGAGGAGATGTTTTGCAAGTGTCATTGCGGTAGAAGTGCATATTGATAGGATAAAACGGGATAATTTTCGATCTAAGGCAGTACCAATACGATCTATAGATTTGTGTTCTTGCGAATTTTGCCCCGTGCAGTACTACTGCACCTTATGCGGTACTACTGCTCGTAGGGCGGAAGTAAAATATTACTTCCGCTGACGCCACGGTACTACCGCTCCCATGGTACTACTGCGTCGTGGGCGGTACTAATTTTTTACTTCCGTCCGCTGGGCGGCAATAAAATCTTACTACCGCTCCAGCCACGGTACTACCACTCCTAGCGGTACTACCGCGTCTGTAGCGGTACTAATTTTTTACTTCCGTCCGCTAGGCAGCAGTAAAATCTTACTACCGCTCCATCCATGGTACTACCGCTCCCAGCGATACTACCGTGTCTGGAGCGGTACTAATTTTTTTACTTCCGCTGATTGGGCGGTAGTAACACTTTACTTCCACTCCAGCCACGATACTACCGCTCCCAGTGGTACTACCGCGTCTGGAGCGGTAGTAAATTTTTACTTCCGCAAACCATGCTGGTACTATCGCTCGATCCACAACTACCTCGTTTTGTCCTGTCTATTCTCCCTTCTACATGGTTTTCATGTCTGCTTTCGTCCTTGCCTTACTTTTTCCATTTGTCCATTGTGTTTGCGTTGTGTGCCATAGGTGGTGGCTCTGCCTCCAGCTTTTCTCCAAGACGTTCCAATCCGTCTTGTGACACAAGTTCCAAGCGGCTCTGCAATCCTGATGCTCCTGAGGGATCCAATGATCCACCCCGCGATTTCAAGAGAACTACATCCAAGCTCAAGCGTCCAGTTGAGAACTATGAGATCATGCCCCAAGCCGAGTTTCTGGCTCGACGGTTGATCAATCCCTATGACAAGCCAAGGGAAGTTTCCAAGGCCAATGACTTGTTCTGGTCCAAGCAGCAGTATCTTATTCACATTGATGTCATCAAGGGCAAGAAAAATCTCTATGTTTCTGTCCAATACATTGATCTGGAACACATGAGGAAGCATCTGCAATACTTCGGTGAGGCTCTGGAGTTGGTGCAGCAGTTTGCTATCGCAGACATCAACTCCTTCCACCTTGACTTTGATCCCGAGCTATTGGGTCAGTTCTTTGCCTCTGTCCACTTACACTCTGATGTGGAGCGGACCATGACATGGATGACCCATGGCGAGCAACTGTCTACCACCTGGAAGGACTTCATGGACTTGCTGCATGTTCTTGACTCCGGGCTTGATGTGCCAATTGGACTACACCCTCACGGCAACCCTCAACCAACACGTAAGGAGCAGCTCATGCCTTTCCATATTCTGAAGACTTTACGATCTGGTGAGCAAATTCCTGTGCTCTAGCCTTTCCTTGATGTCATGCACCGAACCTTCCGCAACTCTCTGTTTCCTCGCATGGGAGAGAAGGACAAGGTACACTCCTATCTGGTGGATATGTTGCTGCTAAGTGAGAAAGGAAGACATGAAGACCTTGGCATGCTTGATGTGTCTCACATTATGTGGTCTGAGCTTCGCACTGCTATGTTTCATCGGAAGGTCCCCATTTATGGGCCATACTTGTTCTACCTGATTCGTGCTACTTGGGACAAGACCTTCCGGGTCAGGACATGTCGAAGCACTTGTTTCTTCATGAGCCCATTCGTTTGCGTATGAAGGACAAGTGGGCCAACACCACCACTAAGCCACCTTTTGCTTGTATGGAGGTCGATGAGGATGAGATCGAAGAGGAGGAAGATAACAGTTCTGAGTCCTATGTGCCTCCGTCTTTTGAGCCATCTTGGTCCAAGAAGATCTCTCACAAGATGAAAACTTTGTTCTGCATGCAGGCCAAGGGTCAGTATCAGGCTCACGTTGCTCAGAAGGAGAGTCGCCAGCGCGATAAGTGTATTCTGAGGAAGCTTGGCGGGACCATCTCGAGTAGGTCTGAGAAGGACATCACCCCTGAGGCCACTTGGATGGCTAAGCAGCAGTTCCAGTGGGTTGATTCGGCTGCGGAGTCCATCCCAGATGCTTCAGAGGAGTCAGATGACTGATCTTTCTGCATGGGAGCTACCACCTATGTGATAGGTGTCCTCTCTGCCGTTTTGGCGTCTTGATGCCAAAGGGGGAGAGAGTGTAGGATTTGCGCGTATTTGTGTTTGTCTTTTTGTCATCTCTCTGCTTTCGTTGAACTTTGGTTTATGTCGTTTGTGTGTGTGTGACCTGGAGACTTCCTCTATCATATGGTGTGAGACATATGTTATCATTGTTACCTTATTATTGTCTGGTATGTTTCGTAGCTTGTGAGTCTGTCTATTACGTACCCTTATCTTAATTCTCACATGCTATGCCTAGTTTCCATACTTAGTTCTGTTCACTCTATTGCAAAGATTGCATTGCCTATAAAATATAGGGGGAGTGTTGATCCTAGAGTGTGTGCCTTGCAGTCCAAAGCATATCTAGAATATGCACACATCTAGGGGAGCTCTTCTATATTTTGTAGGTCTTGGGTTTTGCATATGCTTATTTTATATCCTTATGTGCAAATCCCGTATTGTCATCAATCCACCAAAAAGGGGGAGATTGTAAGGGCATATTTCTCCCTAAGTGGTTTTGGTGATTGATGACAATGCCTTTGCGAACTAATCGTGTGCATTGAGCATTTCAGATATCTCAGGTCTAGGCAAAAGAGGATTTAGTGCCCCTTGGAATCTCTCGAAGACGGTTGTTCTATACGTTTCCTTTCGGTGATTTGAATCGTAGGAAAGCTGTACTATCAAGAGGGGGTCCGCTTCGGAAAGGTCTGGGTGGAATCAACACGTACACATCTATTCCTTTGCACCACCTTTCCCTCTCTTCAATGGATCCCCAACTTGTTGTCCTTCTCTGTGCAAAAGGAACGCCTGCTAGGTGTTTGTGTTCACTAGTCTACGGTAGTACCGCTCAAGGGAGTGATAGTACCGCAGGTGCCAGCGGTAGTACCGCTCGGCGGAGCGGTAGTACCCCTGTCTCCTGCCCTGGCCTCTACACCTGCGGTAGTAGGCGCGGATGTAATTTTTTACATTTGCCCTACTACGGTAGTACCGCGATTGTCGTCCGGTACTACCGTGCCGGACTTTTTCACAGAGTTTCCTTCTGCGAAGGTAGGCACGGAAGTAATTTTCTACTTCTGTGCACCTCCAGTGGCTGCCTCTGCCCACCGTGCGGTAGTACCGCACGGGATCATGATAGTACCGCTCTGGCGGTTCTACCGCTTGCTGTCCTGTGCAAACGGCCAGAGCCAGTTACTCCCGCACGAGCGGTAGTACCGCAAAAGGTTGCGGTAGTACCGCAAGCCGTCACGGTAGTACCGTGGCTGTTGCGGTAGTACCACGATGCGCGGGGCTGAGGGAGTGGATAACGGTTGGATCTTGTCCCCCACTATAAAAGGGAGGCCTTCTTCCCCAAGAAGCTTAACTCTTCCTTCCCAAACTCCATTGTTGCTCCAAGCTCCATTTTAGCCCGATATCTCTCCCTAGCCAATCAATCCTGTTGATTTCCTAGGGATAGGTTGAGAAGGCCCCGATCTACACTTCCACCAAGAGAAATTTGATTCCCCCCACTAATCCCTTGAGGATCTTGTTACTCTTGGGTGTTTGAGCACCCTAGATGGTTGAGTTCACCTTGGAGCCACATTCCATCGTGGTGAAGCTTCATGGTGTCGTTGGGAGCCTCCAATTCAGTTGTGGAGATTGCCCCAACCTTGTTTGTAAAGGTTCGGTCGCCGCCGTCAAGGGCACCAATAGTGGAATCACGGCATCTTGCATTGTGTGAGGGCGTGAGGAGAATACGGTGGCCTTAGTGGCTTCTTGGGGAGCATTGTGCCTCCACACCGCTCCAACGGAGATGTACTTCCCCACAAGGGAAGGAACTTAGGTAACACATCCCCGTCTCCACCGGCTCCACTTTTGGTTATCTCGCATCTTTACTTCTTGCAAGCGTTTATTGCATTATATCCCTTGCTTGCTTATGCACTTGTTGTGATTAGCATCATATAGGTTATTCACCTAGTTGCACATCTAGCTAACTTATTTGATGATATACCTTAATTGTTAAAGAAAATTTAAAAAGTTTTAGTTGCCTATTCACCCCCCCCCCTCTAGTCAACCATATCCATCCTTTCACCCTTCGAGATTCCTCATAATCAAGAATTTAATTAAACCATCTCAAAAGACAATGGAGAAGGATTGAACTTAGAAATCCAAGATAAAGAACACTTGAGCACCTCCAAAAAGAATCTTGAAGAACACTTCGAGAAGAATTACATCCTTAACTAACCACCATGATGAAGCATCGGGGTGAACTCCGTAATGAAAGGATGAAGCTTGACATTGAAGGTAGAAAAAGAACAAGATTGAGGCCTTGCTATGAATTAGATGAAGCTTAGCGACAAGATACTTGAGAAAACTAGGAACTCTGGAAAAGGAAAGATGAGAACACTTGAAACCCAGAATTGATATCATGCACAACTCCGAAAGAGGGATTGAAATCACTTGATGAAACAAGAATAAGATTTATGTTATGCTTATCCTTCATCAAATTAAATTGATGAAAAGCAACGGATTTCGCACACCACTTATTCTTGTTGCAAAGAATTGAAGAGAAAGAGAGAGAGAGATCACAACCTTGAAGAAGTCTTCCACGAGAACACCGATAAGAATTCACGATGAATGAGGATACTACGATTGAACGAAGATACATGGGAACAAAGAGATCACTATCCACCTAATGGAAAACTTCACAAGGCACCGGAATAATTGAGATACAAATGAAGGGACAACAATTGATAAGAATTTGAGAACGAAAGCTCAAAGCTGAGAACGAAGAAATCTTCTGAAATGATGGCCTTCGGGGGGATCAAGAAATGAAAAAAACTATGAATGCACTGGATAGATAAGGGAGAAATTTCTCATGAAGGGAAACAATTGAGAGGATAGCACGAAGCTGAGACCATGACTCTTCAAGAGAATGATCAAAGATTTAAGAGAAACTCTTCTTCGATCTTCAATGCTGAGAATGATGACGAGAAACAACCCATGAATTACTGAGATACTCCAGAATAATGAATAATTAAGGTTGAGCCAATGATGAAAATGATTTAGAAGCGATCTTGAAGATGGAATATGACTGATGAAAAATCATTCTTACATCATATTGGAAAAGAACTTGAGGACATCTCCAGAAAGATTAGAAGAGCCAGGTAAGATCCTGGGGAAACACCTATGGGTTATGGGCCCACTCAAACAAAACTCCGTTGAAACGATTGATTAAAAAGAGAGATTGCACCGGTACAAATTAAGAACTTGATGAGGTGAGAACCTCGAAATAATTGAAAGGATATTGAATGCAAGCATGAAACTTTTGAGATATCTTCAGCACTCCAGATAGAATAGAAAGAGGAATAAACAAGAGAGGCTCGGATAGAACTTCCGACATGAAAAAAAACATTTACCGATTGAAAAGGATATGATGAGCAACGAAATCTTGAATCGAATCCACCGGAGAAGAAAACAACGAGAACAAGGAATATGAGGATAGACCTTGAAATTCAAACTCTTGAGAATCTCCACAAGGAATCACCGGAAACAAAACAGAAGAAAAGATAGTGGCAGCCTCACATGAATAGAAAAGATACTTGGATGAGAATATAACCATTGAAGAAAAAGGGTGGGATGGTGGGGAAAAACAAAGACAACTTAGACAGATGAAAGAACTCCAGAAAGAAACATGAGGATTGACTTTGCAATATTGGAGATGATTGAATATCTTGAAGAGGAGCGCACTGGTTGAAACAATTTCATGACAACTCCAGTTGAACAAAGGGATTAGCATTCTCGTAAAATATGAGAACACTACTTAGAAAATATATGAAATCACCACTTGACATCGAAGCAACTCAAATTACCATACTCCAACAAAACAAAGGATGAGGCTTACAAAACAAGCCAGAACAAATACATGACAGAGATTTCGCTCGATATTTTCATGGTAAGGTTCGCACGGGCTCGATCGTACATTGGATTGTCATATTGAAACAACGCTCGAATATGCTCCCTAGGCGTAGAGAACTACAAGGCTTGACGAAGCATATATGATGACATATATCGAGACTGTCCTCTGTTAGAAAGACCGTGAACAAACGAATCCACTAGATGTCGAACCCCAACCTCACATCATGATTTGTTGAAAGATAGCCTAGGTAACTACTTGAAATCCCACCTGAGAACTCCTGAAATCTTCCGGTTATGCAATCGGGTGTTGGGAATAGAGGGAGGCAAAATATCTCACACAACTAATAGGCCCTACACTCCAACTGTATCCATCCGTCAACACATAACCAGAGGCTTCGGAACTCCATCTATCTTGGACCCTCGAAAACACAACGATACTAAGAATGGCAGTACATCCGAAGTCTCTCCACCAGTATTGGGGATGCCGAACTCCTCTCGCCACTACTAGTATTGAAGCAATTTCGAATATCCTCCGTCCTGAGATACTAAGGAAATTGAACGATAACGATGTGCCAAGAATCCCTTGGAGATCTACTCCTCGATAATAGGAGGCACCAAGTATAGAACTCTCTCACATCAGCATCATATAGATTCCAAAATATCCACGTGATCCTAAAAAAATTGAGCGAGAAGAGGAGTAGAATTAAAATTCCTAAGTCGTAATCCCTCCCCAAAGCATAGAAGAGGAGTAAAAAGAATCATACTCTCCGATATATAACTAGATTCAAAATAGTTTTTCACTAGACTCAACTCAGCCATGTTCGATCAATCAAGGGGGCTCCTAGGTCGGTACAGGCTCTGATACCAACTTGTCATGCCCAAGATGCAACCCTATCCTTATTTTGGCTCGAGGGCCTCGACAGGGATAGGAGCGCATCTCGTCGTGTTGCAAGATGGATATCTTTACAAGTACATGTACAGAAGAGATGAGTATATGGAATTGGCTTACACTCGCCACAAGCTACATCAAGATCACATCAATACAACAACATATTCAAACATCATACACAAGAGCAGGGTCCAACTACGGACGAAAACAAACGACAAAATGACATCCATCCTTGCTATCCCAGGCTACCGCCTGGAACCCATCCTAGATCGATGAAGAAGAAGAACTCCAAATAAAACAACGCATCGCTCTCATGTCAAAGCATCACATTACCTATACCTGCAACTATTGTTGTAGTAATCTGTGAGCCACAGGGACTCAGCAATCTCATTTCCAAGGGTATCAAGACTATTAAAGATTAGTGGGTGAGGTATGGTTAAGTGGCGAGGCGACAGCAAGCGACTAAGCATTTATTTGAGTGGCTAAATTACGAATACAGAAAGTAAAGTATGGTGGTCTACGCATAACGGACGTGGACTAGAAATGATCGCTAATTGATCCTAAACACCTACTTATGTCAAACATAACCCCACCGTGTTCTCTCTCGGATAAGAATTCAAGAGAAGAGACAGTCACGGTTACTCACACAGTTGGTGTATTTTATTTGATTTTACTTCAAGTTTGCTATGACCGGGTGTTAAACAAAGTTTTCCAAGTTGCCACATAACCGCGGGCATGACTTTCCGAAAGATTTAACCTTGCATGGGTGTTGCAACTAGTCCATCACAAATTAACCACACGCAGCGGGAATAACCTTGACCACGGATCTCGTGATCTTCCTACGCAATTCCACTAGAAAACCGCAACCTCGAGATAGCCCGAAGTATTTTTGGAATTCCTCGCTCAAGACGTTCGAGACAGGTAAAAGAAATTCAGCAAGGCCGCCCGACATACCGACAAAACCCGATAGGAGCCGCGTCTCTCGTTATCATGGTATGACCGGATGGGCAATACGTCGGGTTGGCTGAGACCCCGGGTGACCAGGGGGCGCCGGACATCGCCCAGTTTGGACCAACACTCATGAGGTGCACTGGCCCGTCTTATTGATTAATTATCCGCGAGTGCTAGCGGGTCCCTATGCATTTTATTAGTTATTAGGCAAATGTAGTACAAATTTTGGGCCTTGCCAGACAAGCTTTATCCTAAAACGAAAATCAAGGGGGTCCCCATAACAACTCCGAGCATGTTAGGAGCGCTCAATTATGGAACATAACACCGGTTCACAAGTAACTAGGGCGGTAAGAGTGAAACAAAACACCAAGCAAAAGGCCAAGCCTTCCACCCTTTTACCAAGTATATATGTGCATTAAATTAAATAGAAATAATATTGTGATAACAAAGAATGTCAATGTTGCCACATGGAAGCAATTGCACCTACAGCTAGAAACGCTATAAGAAGGTTGAGCAAGCGATAACATAGACAAACAAAGGTTTCGCTGGGATGTGGAGGGGTTAGAGGATTTTCATGGAAATGTTGGGAGGCTTGTCAAACAAGTGGTAGGTAGCATGACATAACGATAAAAGCGGGACAACTAGCATAGCAATGACAGTAGTGGTATCCAGGGAAATGTGTCATCTTGCCTGAGATCCCGCTTGGAAGAAGAACGAGTCCATGAAGAAGACGATCCGATGTAGTCGAATGAATCCTCACACCCCGAATGCTTTCGGAACTCTATCGAGAAGAAGCAGTCCGAAAACAGCAATCAACACACTGTATACCACAACATATGCATGACATGATGCACAAACAAATATGACGCATGTCCGATTTAAATATGCAAGGCATGGCAATTCACATCAAATAACTACTACACATTAAAGTGAAGCTCAATATGCAACGAGTTGCATATTGACGAAATTCCACGATCGATTATTTAGTTCACTCTCGTTTAGGTACTCATCAATATTAAATGTTGTTAGACATGGCAAGAGGTGAAGCACAAACAACTACATCACCTAGGCACTTTAAATGAGACCGGAAGCAACGAATAACAATTTCGGAACGACCTCATATGCATATTTTAAGTTGGTCCAGATCTGAACTAGTCATATTTTAGAGTTATTAAACAGCAAAATAATTGGCATGATGAGATTCTACACATTTTTCTAGTCAAGTTACATATATAAAACATTTTAATCGGAGCTATGGTTCAATAGTTATTAAATAGATCTTTTTAGCATGGCATTTATGCAAATTGCATGAAATCAGCAAGTTAAACTTTTTAGACACATGTGAGAGTTGGATATTTTGAATCTACACGAAATTCCAGTCATTTTACATATATAAAGTTTTACATATGATGCACGATTTGAAAGTTATTAAATGTATGAAGTGGGGTTTTTTTCTTTAATTCTGTAAATCCTGGATAATTAGCTAAATTCGCGGAGACAAAAAAAACAGACATGGGCCGAATCTGGGATCTGGCCCAACAACGAGTGAGCGTCGGATAGCTTAAAAATGCCATGCGCAGGACGGGGAGGAGGCGCTCACTTTGGGCCCACATGCCGGTCAAAGGGCGGCTGGGCCACGGGCAAGGCGAGGCCAACACGGAGGCGCCGCAGCTGGAGGCTAGGCCTTGGAGGCAAACTGGGCCAACCGGGCTGAACCCTGGCCCATGCGAGCGCTGGTGGTCAACGCAGGCGGGCGGAGGGCTCGTCCTGCTCCCGATCCTGAACAGGACCGAGGGAGGCAGCGGCGGTGGCGGGCCTTGGAGCTCCGGCGAAGGCCGAGGATGGCGGGGATCGGCCAGATCCAGGGACGGGGTGACGTATCCGGCCACCGGCTAGGTCGGGCGGCACTACGGCACGAGGGATGCCGGCGGCGAAGAAGCTCCACCCCGGCTCCATGGCGGCTTGTGGGCGCTACGACAGGGAGCAAGGCGACGGGCTCGGGTGCGTGAGGGGGATGGCTTGCTGGCGACGGTCCAGCGGCAAGGTCGACGCCTCCGGCGGCTCACTGACGAGGCGGGAGGCGACGGGCACTCAAGGGTGGAGGCGCGAGGGAGCTCGAGGGGCTCCTCCCCTCGCTCCAGATCGGGGCTGCGGGAGCGGTGTATGGGCGGCAGCGACTCGGATCTGGCCCGGGCGGGCCTCCAGATGGGCTTCGGCGGGCCCGCTGGGAGGTGGGAGGCTGGTGGCGGCGGCTGGGGGCACGGATTTCAAGGCAGGGGAGGAGGTCAAATTAGGCAGGGGGGCTGCCTTAAATAGGAAAGAGGGGTAGGGTTAGCTGATTGGCTCCGTTTTTGGACCGTTTGATCTCGATCGGACGATCCGGCAGCGGAGAGGGAACTAGGTGGGCTAGTGGGCTGTGTAGGTGGGCTTGGTGGGGATGATAGAGAGGTTTGCGGCCCACTGACACGAGGTTTTAAAATACCGAAATAACCGACAAATAAACCGATGACCACACTGCTACGACTGACCGTTGGGGTATCAAACGGACTCTGATTGCAACGAAACTTGACAGGCGGTATACCTACAATAAATTAAGACCGCACGCCAACTTATGACCCAATCCCAGAAAGTTTTATCGCACTTTAAAAATCATATTTTATCGATGCCATGGGCGCGTGCGTGTGTGGTTGGTCTCGAAACGGTCGACGACACGAACGAGAGAGAACCAGCAACTACGAACGGATGCAACTTTTCAAAAATGAGTGACGATACCATGCAGATGATGCGAATGATGCGATGATGAATGCAACAACCAAACGAAACACAGACGAGAATGGAAATAAAAGGGGAATCTTCTGAAGCATCGGTCCCGGGTTGTTATAGTTTGATTGGGGTCACATTGAAGAAACTTCAAGATATAAGAGAAAATGGTTGGGATGAGCTCTTGAAATAGACAACTGACTTTTGTGTTAAACACAACATTGTATTGCCTAACATGTATGATACAATACAAGCTCGAGATCGTTCAAGGGGGCATGGTGGTCAAATGGTAACTTATTATCACTACTTCAGATATGAAATATTCAATGTTGTGCATGATCATATTATTGTTGAGTTAAATAATCATTTTGCCGAACAATCTATGCAATTGTTGAGAACTTGTCTTGATCCAAGGAACTCATTTGCTAATTTTAATGAGGATAAACTTGTTGAGTTGTATGTTGATGACTTCTCCATGTATGAGATTTCCTTTGTCCTTAGAAACCAACTTGAAACATTCATTGCTGGTGTGAGAATTGATCCAGATTTTGAATGTTGTAATGACCTTGGTAATCTTGTTGTGAAGATGGTTTAGACTGGTAGACACATTGTTTTTCCTTTGGCATATCGATCGATAGAGTTGGCATTGATTTTATATCCTGGTATTATTTCTAGTTTTCCCATATTTGTCCCTTCGGTTGGATTATTAAGCACTGATATTAAATTCTAGAATTATTGAACAATTGAGATTCTTTTGTTTGTTACCACATATGGCCTTCTTCAAAATGCCATTATGTGTAATTTGGGTAGTTATAAGTGCTAAAGTTTTCCCAAGTTGTCAAAAAATCCAAAAAGTTTCCCCTATTCTTAGAGGTCAAACTCTCATCATGACTATGGAAAGGTAGAGCTTGTAATAGAAGAAATCAGATAACACCCAAAATAATGATAAGGCGAGCTTTATAGTCCTCTTCACTCTTTTTGGTACCACGATCCATTACATGTGCAACACATTGCCTTTGATTTTTGAAAGCCTTGTAATGTTGTCTAGCTTTACTGTGAGCACTATCATGTTTACCAACATGTGTATCAAAAACACTAATTTCATCCTTCCAATTTCTAAATCCTACAGTTGTGAACGCCTGAATACCAAAGTTCTCCGCTCTAGACTGCTTAAAAAGAAAAGAATAGAAACAAAAGGCCGCATCTTTATCATCACTATATTCCAACCAATCAAGATGGTTATTGAACCAACTAGCTTGAAAGCTCCTCTCTTTAGAGAGTTTCCTCTTTTTGTTTTTCTATATTTTGATGAGTTGGTTGGCATGGGCCCATATTTATGTACATCCTTCTAGCAACATCTCTAAGGTCTGGATCTAAGCTTTCAATAGGTTTCCTAAGACCAGGATCATGATGAATATCACCTTCACTCAATTGAGCACGAGCAGAAGCAGGAATATCAAAAATGACACTTTCTCAAGTTGAGATTGAAGATGGGTTGCTTGAAGCTCAAGGTTGCGGTCCCATTTCCATGGTTGTTTCAGTTTGTGGAGTTGATTCAGTCGTCTCAACCCTTTGATTCCCTTGAACTGAATCCCAGGGTGTAGATCCTTCCATTGCTGACAACGATGAAAAATATCTCTTCATCTTCTATTTGTGTAATATGAAACAAATTGAAGTAAAAAATGCTTTAGTTTTAAATCGACAATACCCAATACATATAGGCTATACATCAACAAATAAACAGATAAACAGAGGCTACCCATCAGAGTCGGGCAGTCCTCGCAGTGTCTGGCAGGTGGCCGGAGTAGAGCGGGAGGCCGGAAGCAGCCCTAGCAGTGGCTGGCAGGTCATGATGGAGAAGAAGGCCGTGAGCAGGAGGCCAGGAGCAGCTGCGCACACAGTGGAGCAGCCGCATAGGCGAACAGCCACGCAAGCGGAGGCAGGGGCCGGTGGGGAGGGGGGTCTGATCAGGCTGTCAGGGGGCGCCCGGACCCGGGGCGTGGGAGGCTAGGATCAGATCAGTCGGCGACGGCGTGGCGGCGGCCGTGGTGGCGAACTGGAGGGCTGGAGGGGGTTGAGGGCTTGAGGCGGGCAGGCAACGCAGGAGGTGAACTGTGGAGCGACCTAGGTCGTTGGTCATGGACGCTTCGCTCCTGCGCCAGTCTGCCGTTGGATCCAGGCCTTGGGCCTTGGCTGTCTTCTTGGGCTAGGCCATGGGCCCGTGCGAAAAACATACCCTAGTAATAGCTAAAAAAGCTCGCGCCCCGGGCCTGGGCCTTGGGGGCCTGGGGTGTAGATCCGCCCTGCATGCACTAGCCAAGTCATGTGTTAGTGCATGGGTTTGTTAGTAGTGGGGTGGCGTCGTGGTTGTTGGTGTGTGTGTGACGCGGAAGTAGGATAGGTAGTTTCTCTCTTGGACCACTAATCACATGCAACGCACAAACGGATTAACCGCTGACACACCATCCATCATGAAGCGGTCGTTGTGCTGGCCCACATCCCGCAAACGTTGCGTAGATATGCCCTATTCCTATCGTCCATGAATAAGTGTATATATATAAATTTTAAGACAGATTATAGAGTAAAGTAAGAGCATCTAGAACTAGACTTCACAAATTTGGTCCTTACATGCCCGCAGGCGCGTTCGCGGACAGCGTCTACCGGCTCCTCATATGTTACGCCGCACTCACATACCTCAAATGCCAATATTCAAATACATGTAATCCATGCATGTCGATCATCCGATACAAATTATCTGAACTCAACAGTTCAAGACAAAGCAAATCAAATCGTAGTTCAACAAACCGGACATGCCAAAATGAAACCAATATCCGAGCGAGAAGGGGTGCTTGACGAATCACTGGCCGGACGCGGCCATCCATGCCGCCTGCTCGTCTTGCTCCTCCCGGGCATCCATCTCCGCTTCCATCCGGGTTGTCTACTCTGCATGCATCCTGGTCGCATGATACACTGCCGCGGCCGCCCTTGTCTCCTTCCGAGCCCTACAGTCATTGATTTCCTTCTTCTTATCCCCAAGCCACTTCTTTGCATGCTCATCCATATGGGTGTCATCCGCCAACATGATCTTGATATCCTCCGTGTCCCGTGCAAGTTGGAACCTATCCTTCTCGAGCTCACTATCTCCAAATGTCTTGGCCTTCTCAAGTTCTCATTTGATCCCCGCGTCCTAGTTCTTCAACTCGATCTTCTCCCTCTCAATTTCCAGCTTGTTCTCCGCCCTCGCCCAGTCCCAATCCGTCCTCTCCTTTTCCACATCCAACATGATCGTATACCTCTCCTCCTTCTTGTTCTCTCTCACCAAAAAAATTCTCGTCCGTGTGGATGACATTTTTGTAGGCGCGGCGTCACGAGCTATATGTGCCTTCTCCCACTTGTTTCCCATGACTTGTCGGTTATTCTTTGGCACGATGGATCTTCCATTCGTGACGACAACATCGTCCTCTTCATTGTCCAATCCAATGGATTGGTGGGAGCTTGGGCCATCATTCCTCTTCTTGCCGTCCTTGAGATCGACCACAACGTGTGTCCACTTTGGCTTGCCATTCAATATGATCCAACATGGCCAAAAGCAAACGGCTTCTTCTCCACCTCGTGATACAAAGTGTCCTCCATCGTCGTCTAGCAAACAACATACGTATGAGCACAGGAATGCAAACACAAGAAGCATATTCCAATGACAATAAGATGAGGCAATTGAGATTACATGAGTTGCCATTCCCATCCCACTTTGTGGGCGTTTGGTCACTTGTGCGTTGTAGCCGACGTACTTTTTCACTTCCCCTTGAATGATCCCCCATCGATGTTGGGGAGATGCCATATTGCGGGTGGTCGTAATAGGATGCGGCTCCACATACATCTTTTGTTCGTGACACTCCTTCCATATCTTCTCGCAATACATGTTCCCCTTATGCTCGGTGCCGCATATTGGACCCATTGTTGTGGCCAACCAAGCTTTCACTAACAAGATGTCCTCAAATCTTGAGAAAGCTGAACCTCTTGCCTTCGCCGTATTTCTCTTCTTCTTATTATTATTATTATTCTTGCTTGGATTGGGATCGGATGTTGTCCCAAATTCAAATGCTGTGGTGGCCTCCAATTCATACTTCATTTAGGTTGGATCTTCATTGTCACTAATCATGCTTGACAAGTATGCCTCCTAGATGATCATGATTTGCAAGCATTCATCATGTATGAACTAGTGGTCTATGCAAAACATTGAACATTTGATCGGACAGGAGCAAACAAAACGTACCCGGTCTTGTTCTGTCACTCCGTCGAACATGTCGAGTGCAACCCGGGTGCCACCGGTGCCCGTGCTCATCTGCTCCTGGACGAGCTGCTGCGAGTCAGATTCGTCGACCGTCGACATTTGCGTGGGCAGATTGGCCGTCGAATCCTCCTATGTCACAAGGTGCCGAACGGCATAATCCGCGTTAGCGCTCACATGGATGGGGTGCAAGGTAGAGGGGGAGACATCTCTTCGAGCATGTCCGCACCTCCCTACGATGCCACCACCGCCTCCCTCTCTCGCTACCGACGACGCCGCATCTTTCGGGTAAGGTTCTCTGCCCTGCAAGACGTAGCGGAGGAAGAGACGCCGACGGATAAGGCAGACAACGTCTCCGTCGCGGCGGTCAGGGACAGGCTGGAAGACATCTACGACGAGGGATCGGGACCGGTGGTGAGGATGGGCAGCAAGGGTGGCGGACGGCGAGGGCACGGGAAAGGTTGGAGGACGGTGGGAGGAGGAAAGCTTGGAGGATTTGGAGCAATTTGCGGTGGGGTCGGGCTGTCGGATTCGACGTGGCGGACGTGCCCAGGCACGCCCGCGCGCCTCCATATCCGCCTCATATTTGGACTAGATATGAGATGTGTTGGTCAGCCCGGACATTTGAGGCATGTTTAAGAAGCCCGTCTGGGTCGAAATTTCGTGACCAGTCACTAACCGGACGGCCTGCCCGGATGTATGAGACGGATATGAGGGGTCCGGTTGTAAATGCTCTAAAAAATGCATGCATTGGAAAGGTGCAAGTCATCCTATCTCTCTCCTCTTTAATTACTCCACCTTCAATGAGCTAAGTGTAAATAGAAAGTGAGGAAAACATGTGTTGAATGTTATTGGTTTTGATTACCATGTGATAAGAGAAATGCATTTTTTCTACTTTAAAGTATTTTGGATACACAAATGTACGAACAAATTTTAGATTCAAATGTACAACTAGAAGTACCTTTCCACCTTTACTACTGTTCATTATGGCACAGATCTTAGGAACAAAGGAAATATGGGTTAGGCTGGTCATAGCAGGGAGTAATTTAGACTAATATCATGCATATGACACTAGTTTAAGTTAGTACCTTCATAGTGAAAAATAACTTATTACTAGTGTCATAGATGGGTTTATTTATTATCTTGTAGACTCATAATTTCTCACGAAACACTATGTTACAGTAACATATTATGTTACTCTAAACACCTACCTCCTTATTGACTACATGCCACACAAGCAAATTTGTCTCCTTATTGACTACATGCCACACAAGCAAATCTGTCTTGAAATGCATTATGTCACCCACTATGACCAGCCTTATCGTCTTGGGAAAAAAGGATTGGTACCATCAATATATTGTCTCTCATTACATATGAGTTTCAATACATATTCCATTTTCTAGGCCTTGATCACTATGCAGTTTGTAAAAGTAAGCCAATTACCACCATAAACACGGGAGAGAACAGAGCTGATCCAGCCACCACCATTGTGGCTTAGATACATCAACAGACAGTTCTCGGAAGCCCTGTCAAAAGAAGCGACACGCTCACCAGTTTGCCAGAGGGCAATTTACCAACTAATCCCAGCAATTGAACGAACTTGGCAAGCAAGCGGTAAATCTACTCTCAGCAACAAAGGCAGGCGGTTCATACGATTATCGTACATCCAACATACTGTTTCATATTGCTGACAGCTAGCTTTTCTGTTTCGGGTATCGTCACGAAAAAAATAATACAGTTTAATTTAATCGAACCTAAGGAGCTGATATTACAAGCAAAATTAATTCAGCCCAAAGCAATTTCTGGTGCCTTTCAACGTCTTCGGGAAAAGATTCACACGCATCACTGTCGGAAGGGAACAAATGCAGCTCCCAGCTTTGCCTCACACAGGGTGTACGCTTCCGAGCTTAGCTTCTTCTGAAACTTCTCTTTCAGATTGAGCCTCGTTACGGTTTGCAGAGCCCGCATGCAGAATCTACGGACTTCCTGGCGACGCGACTTGTTTTCGGGCATCTTCGTAAGGATTTCCTTCATCAGCTCGCACAGCAGAGCCATATGCTTCTTCAAAACCTTTGATGCGCTCGAGACGTCCTCGCCAACCCAGGATTTCAATATGCAGTCCACCAGCTCCAATGTTTGAACCCTTCGGTATTCAGCCTTCGTGCTGCCGATCTTCTGTAGAGCAAAGCCGAAAAGCTCCCGTCCTACCCAGGGGTTCCTGCGGAAAGCCTCCTTCACAAAACCAATCTTCAGCCGCGATTTCTTGTTGCTGAAGTAGTCGTTCAGCATATACTGGAACTTATCGACCACACTTGCAAGTTCCTGCTTCGAACAACCCTTGGAATTGATAATCTTCAGAATCCAAAACGTGGCATTTTGAGCCGCAGAAGCAACTGCTTTGTATCGTGAGCGTGATGCCAGATGCAGAGCCTTCTGCAGCAAACTTTCAAGTCTGCTAAGTTCAACGTCGATGCCTTTTGGACATTCTTTTGCTTTGAATATCCTTTTCTGCAATATACCACCAACACGTTGCCTGAACTGCTCATTGCCATCAGCGCTATGTGATTTCACAAAAGCTTGCATTAAGAAAGCATACACCGCCAGCACCAGTTTTTTTCCTGTAAAGTTGGGAGACAGATGGTTACAAGAAAAGAAAAAAGTTGCATAACATAGGTACATCACATGGAAGAGAACAATTGATACAAGAACACATGAAGGTAAGCAAAAGAAAAACCTCTGATACTGTTTACCATTGGATGTTCAAAGTTCTGCGTGTTATATTTCAACAGATAAAAAAGGCAAAGATAGTTCTGTTAATTCCCAGTCAGTCCCTCAGATAGCTATCTAACTAGAAGGTGCAAGCTACAGAATAAAATAGGCTTGTGTATGTCTTCCATCAGAATGGCAAACACAAACTAATGATCTACGGAGTTACAAGTGTCATTTTACCTGATACACAGCATATGGACAACAAAAATAAATGAGTGGGAATATACCTGGATTCCTCTGAAGATATATCTCCAGTAAAGTAAGCACGCGAAGCTTAAATCGCATAAGTTGAGATTGCTGAGTTTCACTACCAGGAAGGTTGTTGCGCTCCTTGAAAATCCTCGCGATGTAAGGATCAATACGGAACATAGCATCGTCGTCCATACCATCTGAATCATCAGAATCTTCCCCGTCTTTGGTAGCTTCTGCATCATCTCCATCTTTTGCCTTATTGTCGACCGTTTCTTCCAAATCATCCTGATCCTCATCTACTTCATCAGCTGAATCATCTTCCATTTCCTCACCCATTTCATCTGTGGCATCATCAACATTCCCAACATCTGCATCTTCCATTTCATCATCATCTTCGATACCAACACGAGCCTCATCTTCGTCATCATCGCTATCTGCTTGACGACGAGAGCCTTTCAAATCTAGCTTTACAACTCTCAACATATCCAGAAGCCCTGTTTCTGTAATCTCGTCACTGAACACACGGAAAACCTGTTGTTTCAAAGAAAAGACGGAGTTAGTTAAGTCAATAAAATATATCCCAACAATTTTAGTAGCAAATGACATTAAAAGGTGAGGCCAGCATATTGTCTGCTTCCATTTCGACTGATACAGATATGGAAAATGTATGTTTCGTGTTTAGAAATGACGATGAAGATATTAAATCGACTGAAAGAGGCACAAATGATTAAGATGAATGCACTCCACTTATTTCTTAGTATCATCACTTCAGATTATTCAAAATTGTAAAACTTCCAACTGCTATGAATACTTGCCTGTTCAATAGCAAAACACACGGGGCCAGATACATGAGGCAAAACAGAGAGAAAGGTCTGCACAAGTACATCAATAGACTCTAATGACCCATCCTCATTAGGCTCCTCTGATCCATCCTCATCAGACTCCTCTGTACCACCCTCAACAGATTCCGGCGCACTGGAATTGTCGCACTGAGCAATGGAAGGAAATGTTTTCTTGCAACATATAATCACATCAATTGCAGCCTCCCAGAACTCCTCTGGATGGAGCAGAACTTGCAGCAGCAACTGAATAAGGAGATAACGTATCACGTGCATTTTAGTTGAATCCAATCCAGTGCCGATTTTTCTTTCCTGCTCACACAGAAAGAAACCACAGATATATCAGATAAAGACCCAACAAGGAAATGTATGAAGGAATATCAATGATAATTTACAGAACTGTTAGTTTCAAACAACACTACAAAAATTTCATGACTCTCACATAAGCAAAAATAGAAGGGTATCCAAAACAAAACAAGAAAGTAATGCACTTCACGTTGATCACAGGCTATCAACATTATCAGAAAGTATTCACGCAATGCTCCAATGGCATAAGTTCGATACAAGGGCAGTTACAGTGGTAAAAAAGGTAGCCTTCTCTTGTGCCCTCCACATCTACAGATGATAATAACATAATGTTGAATTTGTTTAATCTGTAGCAATCTTTCCCACACATACCGACATATACACACAACCAAGTAGGGCATGTGTACACCTCAAAAGAAAAGAAAACAGATCTTTGCAGACCAATAAAACATAATCTAGAGCATATTAAGCTATGAATAAACCAAGTGGAACAGCAAGCAGTCACAAACCTCCTGGAAAAGTGCAGATTCCGTAGACAGTGTTTTCTTGAATGCATTATCATCATTGCTGCTCAAGGTTCTGAACAGTGAAACTGAAGGAATATTGCACACAGTGTTAATGAAACGCATGAAGTAGAAGCCCAAATCATTAGACTTAACCCCGCTAACATGCAAAGCCTCATCCTTTTGTGCATCTTCTAGTAATAATTGAAGTTGTTCGATGCATTCATTACGAAGCGATGTTGATATAGCTGCCTTTGGCCATTTGAACTTCTCTTGCAACTCAAATGACGTCACCTCAGTTCCTAAAGAGGCTGAGAAGAGACCTTGGACTGCAAAGAATTTTAGTATCTCAGTCTGCACCTGAAATTTTTCTTCAATACACTTGATCATTTCAGAATCTGTCAGCGAACTTCCTTTAGATGTAAGCTTTAGATTTTTCAAGACAAATGGAATTGTATTCACCACCCAACTCTTCAGAAGGTCAGCATTCCCTTCGCCAGCAAGTTCCTTATCTTCAATTGAGCCAACTTCTGAATTTTCATCAGTTGTCTGACTTTGATCAGATGGTTCATCTGTAACAGAACCTTCATCCACAAAGAGTGCCATCAAATTTTGCACAAGATGCAAACAGTCTTGACCATTCTGGATCTTGGCTATCAACCCTTTAACAGTTTTTGTTTTTGTCAGGCTGTCAAATCTTCCAAAGCTATACTTCTGCAAGTTGATGATAACAGCAACACAACGATCATTGTCATCGCTTACTAAATTGACTAATTCTTTCAGAAAATGTTGACCGGCATTGTACAACCACGATGAAGCATTTGACAGAATGTCCATCAATCCAAGAACAACTTTGCTGGACAGAATTACTTGAATAGATGATGGCGACAGTCTTGGAAGGAGATCAATAATTATATGAAATGCTAGATGCTTCCGGTCGTGAGATGAGAGCAGCAATGATCTTTCAATAATAACCTCACAGAAATTGCGTAGGTTCTTTTTTGAATCCTCAGAGGAGCTGCCTTTCTTACTCTTTTTGTGCTTTTTGCTAGAACTCGTATTGTTATCACTCTGAGAAGCTTCCTCCCGGATAAGCATGTCTGTGATAACATGCCATATACTATGAATGCGTGGAAGACAAAATGCAGATTCCTGCATAAGGTTACAGCAGAACAATTGAAGGATCAACCAGCGAATGGCACAAAATATACAACATTTCAAGAACATAAGAAACATACACTGATTATTTCAGATAGAACATACGATGTTAAAACTTCATTGAAAATTCCTCCTGAAACTTAAAATTGCTCAAAATTACCTTAAAACAAGCAGCAAGGGATAGAAGATGCTCTTCTGTAAAAAAATTGTCAAGACTGAATGGATATGGCAGAAGCTTCCCAAATATCTCCCTCTGAACATTAGTTCTTTCTTGGAACTTCAAAGCCAGGAAGAGCGCATCTGGATCTCCAACATTAGCAGCTCTGTTGAACCAATCTTGTACACAAGGGGTATCTAGAACCTCAGAGAATACAGCTTCATCTGGCAGCTGCAACACACAAAGAAGTTACAAAGAAGCAAATCAACCAAGCGAGCACATATGGGAACCATTCAGAAATGACAAATGTACAAATATTAGTTTTGTTCTTTAATTCCATTTTACCACAAATGGAAACAGAATGTGCGATTGCCAAAATCATATTCCCACCGTCACAAAATAAATGTCTCAACTTCAGTACAAAGTTGTACTAGAGTTGAGACACTTATTTTGGGACGGAGGGAGTACTAGGATAGTGCCCGCGACCATATGTGCATAGCCAATACTGCAGTGCTGGATTTATAATGGTGCCTTTTTTTGTAAAAAAAGGTTGTAATTTCTGTCTTTGCATGCTTATCTACAGAAACAAGTGACACCAGAGTTACTGCGTTTTGCATTTGACCCCTGATTACAGCTAGATTGGATGAGGATGGGGGGTAATAGCTAGTCAGAAGGCTTAATAATAACCAAAGGCAAAAGCCAAAAATAATGGCATATTTGTGATAAGGATACAGATGTATATTGATGAAACTATTTAGCAGAAGAACATCCATTCATGCCTCTACACTAAAATAATACAGTTTTCAAACCAAATAAACTGCCAAATTTGGTTAATGCTTAAAACAAATATATTTCCTTCTTCAATGAGCCATCAATACAAATAAAAACAAACCACATAAAAAGTACTGCAAAAGTAACCTAGTAACATGGACACAGATAACAAAAAACAAGCTATGAAGGTAAGTACACTACAGCAGAAAAGACTAGCACACTTCTCTGGGGTTCTGAAAACACACAAACAACTGGGAAAGAATAATTTTTCATGTTGTTTTTGCTGGTAGTGGTACTTGACTGCTTAGCATCTTAATAGTACTTTATACTAGACATGAACATATAGTCCAACTCACTATTGGATTCAGAATTAATTATTCTTAGAATGTCTTGTCAACCACGTGATACAACAACCTCATGTAAATCAGGGCAAAGGCTATGATTGCAGATTTGTTGTACAAATAAGCAGATTGAAAGATCATATGGTGATGCAATCAAGGATTGAGATTGCTACCACAGTAACACCAGTTTTTTATGTTGCGACAACTGTTGGGTTAATTTATTTATTTTAAATATTTATCAATTCTAGCAGGAAACATATGTTCTCAATGTCCACCAGCAAATAGCATAGACTGCAGTGGGCTGCACTGATGCTGTTTCACATTTCAAAGAACACAAGAACATTCCATAGCATGCATGATATTTGCAGTTCTACTAGAAGATTAGAGCATTGCATGTTACAAAAACTGTTAAGCATGAGCCTAAGGTATGTACCTTCCTGGTTAAATCCAGAATCAATGCAACTGCAGGCTCGGTGAGATATCGTTTCTTATTTCCAAGTTGCACAACCTCTGTAACAAAATCCTTGAGAATAGGAGAAGACTTATCACGTTTCCACTGTCCTAAAACCCTTCCAGACCTTGCAAGTGATCCAAATCCAAACAGGCGCCCCAAAAGATTGTCCTTAGCTTCCTACAACCGAATGAGTATTGGAGAGTTAAGCTGAGAGCACAGTCAGACATGAGAAATGTGCATCTATCTAATCATAACGCAAGTTACCGGTCCTTTCATGGAAGCCGAATATTCCAGCAAAGTAGGTATCAACTTCATAACGGCCTCGACGCTGATCGCTTTAATTGACTGGAGCACAGCTGCAAGACCCAACGCGAATCCTTGCCTTGCGAACTGCAAATAAGAACCCCAAGCATAGCAATTAATTGAGGTGTGACAGCCGCAGTTTAATCATTCCATGACATGACATCACAGAACATAAGTTGGTCCTAGACTCGGGAAAGCATTCCTGACCTCTCTAGAGGAAGAGATACCGCGGATGAGCCGCCGGATGGCATACCGCACCGCGGGCGCGCAGTTATCCAGCCCGTCCTCCTTCTCGGCCTCCATCTGCGAAGGGCCGTCGCGATCCCCCGCCTCCTCCTCCTCCCCCTCCTCCCGCGCGGCCTTCTCCTTCTCGTACGCCCTCTGCACCTCCCGGAGCTCGGCCACCAGTGACTCCGCCGCGGCCTCCCTCAGCGAGGCCTCGGGCGAGGCCAGGTCCCTGAACACATTCATGTGCAGCCCCGGCCCCGCCACCACCGGAGCGGGCGCGGGCACTGGCGCCGGCACCGGGACCACCGCCGCGGCCTCCTCCGCCACCGCGGCGGGCGCGGGCGGCGGCTTGGGGGCGGCGGCAGCCTTCTCCGCGGACTGGCGGTGGCGGTCCTTGTCGAGCTGCTTCCGCTGCTTCCTGACCTCCATGGCCAGCTTCTTCTTCTTCTTCGCCGGCACCTCCCCCGATGGGGCCGCGGCCTCGTCCTGCGAGGAGTCCGAGGCGGCGGGGCCGAGCTCGGCCAGCGCCGTCGGTGGCCTCTTCTTTCCGGCCATTGGATAGGTTGGTTGGTTGGCTGGGTCTCCCTGGTCGAGCCGCCGCCGTCTGCTGAGGTTTATGCCCGAGACAAGACGAGACGGGGCGGCCAAGCTTGGGGGAGCCGCGGCCTACTAGGGTTAGGGTTTTTGCTCCCGCCCCCTCCCCCTCTCTTATTTTTTCACCGTCTACCGAAGTCAGCCCAGGCCCATCGCCGCACCACGGCCCTGGAGCCCAGTTATCTTGGCCCAGCCCGAGACCATCAGGCCCGTAAGCATTACTTCTCTCTGTGACTCTGTCTCTGGCAGGTGGGCGTCCAAGGCGGCGCGTGGGGCCCACGGAATAAGGCAACGGAGCGAGAAGAGGAAAGGGAAAGGGAAAGGGGAAGCGTGTGTCGGCGCGGCGGAGCAATGGCGGACAAGCCGAGCCGGGCGCTGGTGCTCTACGCCGACGGCCACGCGGCGCTGCTCGCCGGAGGCGGAGGGGGGAAGGGCCACCTCGACGCGTTCGCCTCCATCGCCTCCTGCGGCTTCCTCTCCGTCCGCGCCCCCGACGTCAACGGTACCAACCCGGCCCCACCCCCCTCTCGCGCTCCGCGCGGTTGCTTTGCTTGCTTACTCCCATTAAACTGAGAAGGTTTCTGGTCTTGTCTCTCAACCTAGAGGACGGTGGGGACAAGGACAGCGGCACGATCCTCGAGCTGGCGCAGCTGCTCGACGTGTACGACGGCCTCTACCCTGCCAAGGTGCGATCCTGCTCGGCGAAGTAGCTGCCAGAGGGTTTGATTATGCGATGCTGATTGTATTTCTTGTCACGCGTTAGGATGGGGAGACTGCCCGGGTGGATCCGCAGGAGCTAGTAGTCCCCAAGCTATCCGAGAGGTTCGATGTGTGTGTGTGTGTGTGTGTGTGTGTGTGTGTGTGTGTGTGTGTGTGATCTTTTGCGTTGGTTACTGTTAGTGTGTCCACTGTAACTGTGAGGGCTGACTGGCTGCTGAAAATCCAGGTTCATGGGGCTGAGAGCTGCTATGGTCACCAATTGCCCCGGCGTTAGCTCATTCGCGGCGAATCTTGGCTTCCAGGTTTCCGGAACTGACGATTTCGCCGTGCAGTCCGGTTCAGGCAGCAGTTCTAAGGACTCTAGAATAATCGACCGGGCATTCACTCTGCTGGGATTTGCAGAGGGGAATGTCCAGGATGCGTCCGAATTCGATCTGGTGTTTGTGCATGCCGCAATGGAGAACACAACCAGCAAGCTGGGGAAATTAGGGATGAAGACGGATCTCAACCGGCTTGACAAACTGGTGGCTTCGATCATGGAAGCTGCGCCGGTCGGTTCAGCTGTCGCCGCCCGTATTCATGTGTCTGTGGTCTTGAGCTATGGGTCTGCTACAGAAAATAAGGAAGAGGCATGCCTCATCTTAAACTCTTCGACCGAAACTGATTCTGACTTGAAGTTGCTCCGTCCACGACAGAGCTACACTATGAAAGCAGGAAAGACATTGGATGATGTCAGGTAAATATTGTTCTTGGCTAGCAAATGAAAGTCATAACAGATGTTTCGAAGTGCAATCTTTATTGTACGCAAAAATGCTCCTTTAGATTTTGTATGTGTCCAATGTGAATTGAACCATATATCATGGCCTTCCAAATATAACTTGGTTTTCATCTCCAGTCAATATTTCGTTGTACAAAATAACTCTGCATTGGCTCATATCACAACCATTTAGCCATCTCATGAAAGCTAACAGACACCTTTTGGTTTTGTGAGAAGTGAAGTTGAAAAATGTCATTCCAATGCATCACAGGATAGGACAAAAATACTTCACAGTAGATGCTACATCAGTCTACGTGCCTAATTTTGTTGTTTTACGCACTCAACAATGGTACTGTGTATAGTACAATGAAAGCACATCTGTGTACAATGACATGCCTAGACTTACACAAATATCTTTATTATGCATATTCTGCAGAAATCATCATCCAATGCTACTGGCACAGTGGCAGCAAGGAGTAACACGTTCTGATTTGGCCAAAGAGTTCTCTTTTGAGGAATTTATAAAGGTCTGCTCAATCCACTTTTTATAATGTTTATCTGAATCAGAGAAACTTCTATTGTCAAATAATACTAGTACATATGCAAGTTTGTTCCCGTGATCCTGTTTATTACTCCCGCTGTACATAAATATAGGATATTTAAGAGACTGGGAATAGTTTGTTTCTCCATGTGTGTAGAATGGACAAACACTGCAGTTCTTCCTTTTTCTAATTTTGGTTCTGGTGCCAGCATTACAAGCATGAAAGTACTTTCTTTTTTAGAAAATAGAGTTTCTAGATTAAAATAAGTCATGTAGTATTGATATTAATTCCTTAGGTAGTGGACAGTTTCTGTACTAATAATATATACTCTAGTAACTATGGTATTACTCACCATGGCCTCTCTGGTTACAAAAAAGAAGAAGCATATAGGTATGCAGCATAAAATAATTACTCATTTTCATGCCACAGTTTATCAAGATTTCCTCGGTCGATCATCCACTTATCCTTCTTTAATACACCTTATAAATCGAAAAACCTTGGTGTGGTGGACTTTGATATATTCTAAAATAGCCGATGGCGAAGTGTATCATCTTTATAGGATACCCAAGATATGTGTCTGACCAGAATGAGTATATTCCACAAGAATAAATCACAGTAGCTTTATTCCTATAAAGTAATTACCCACGGGATCACCCTTAATTGCAGGGTTGCTTTTACTTCTACATTCTCACAGCTTCCCCATCTGCGTACCCATCTGATCATGATTTAAAGCCTATGCTTCCCAAGCATGTTATGTTTCAATATGTGTTTGAAGTTTTGGCTGGTGATTCTTAATTATTTCCAAACACGGGTCTTGCCATTTTTTCTCTTTAGTTTCAGTTTCCTTAAATCATTTAACTAACTTCATTTTGTAATGTAATCAACAGCGTGCCGGAAACTTTGCTATGCTTGCTGAGTGCTTTCTACATGAGGTTGCGTTTAAGCTCTGGAAAGCACCAAAATATGGAGCATAGTTCTGTCTGAGGAGGTTTTCTCTTAATAAGGCGTGGAATTCACCTAATAAAAGGAGTGCTGGACAAGTACTTCTTTCAAATGGGTACTGCGGCAGATATTGCAAATAGATGAGTTATGTACTTTCCTAAGGTCCTCATTTGGTATCACCCATGCTCCATTACCAGTAGTAGTTACTCACTTCGTGGAGATTTGTTGTGAGCCTCTCTGACGCTTTCCTTTCGTGAAACAATGCAATCCTTTGCAGCTCAGCTTGAAATTTCTTAGCGTTTGTTTCTGCATCTAGCGCTGTATCGGCTTTGTACCATGTGCGGATCACTGTAATGTACTCTAGATGCTATTCCTGCAAGGTGCAAATGATGACCAGCTGGAGCATCAACTTTTATAAGAACAAAAACTGGAATATGTTTTCCTACAGAAGGATAATGAAAGCATGGCGGTATCAATCACCTGTACTTTGCAGCTCCAGAAATGTGTTTTTATCAGCTTTCGGCCGCATGGTTGTGCTTGTGTCCAGTATACATGCAAACTTGCAAAAGGGTCAGAAGAATTATTCATCTGAATGTTGTTTTTTATGTTGGATATCCTGATTGAGGGCACGAAGCAGGAGCAGTGTCACACCTTGTCGATGGTGGCCTCTCTATCTTGTAATATGCTGATGATATGATTCTTTTTTTAGAACATGAACTGGATAAAGCTCAAAACCCGAAACTCCTGATTTCAAGTCTTGAGCAAATGTTGGGCCTTATTATTAACCTTTTTTTAAAGTGAATTATTCTGCTTTAGAGAGATCAATGAGACGATTGCTAAATATGTTGATCTGGTTGGTTGTGCACAAGGTCAGTTCCCATTAAGTACTTGTGAAATTCTGATTCATTATCAATGTCTCACTAGAAGAGTGTTTAGAGAAATGGTTGGGCGCTTCGAAAGCGAAGTTGCTCTTCACTTGAGGATGACTGGTTTGATCAATTTTGTCCTCCGTCCTCTATATGATTTTCTTTTCCGAACTTCCAAAAGGGATCCAGCAAAGGCTTAATTACTTCAGATTCAGATTCTTTTTTGGCAAAGAGACAGCAAAACAAAAAGGTATCGGCTCACCAAATGAAGCATGGTTTGTAGTTGAAAGACCAAAGATGGTCTAGGTATTCATGATCTTAAGATCAAGAATGATGCCATACTCAGTTGTTCAAACTACATAAAAAGACCCTATGCACAACGGAGTAAATGGTTGTTTCAAAGTGATTACCTCTCATACTGATCCAACTCTGACGTTCTATCCCATGAGCTCTTTTTTGTGTGAATCTCTCGGTTCTCATAAGAAAAACTATTTCTTACTTAAAAAAGGAGATTTAAGGGTTTGTCATCACCTTGTACTTCATCCAACTCCAATCTTACGTAAACTCCCACAACTTCCCTAGTTTTTTCCGAAAAAACACCTAAGCTGGCCCTCCTCTTAGCAACTTATAAATAAAATTTATTTAGTTTGGCAAGCCAATGAGTGTTTACCGAATAAAATCTTACTACCTCTGTAAACAAATGTAAGATGTTCTAGATCACTACCTTAGTGACCTAAAACGCCTTGTATTTTCATTTGTTTATAGAGAGAGTATTTTTTACACGATCACGTGATTAATGTGGGCAAGTAAATCACATGTTGACACACTGGAATTTTTATACCCCAACATCCCGTTGTAACGCACAGGCAATTATGTAATAACAAAATGTTTGTACATAAAGGCACTAAAAAGGAACATAAATGCAACCAACACAATTATGAAAATTCGAAACTAGAATTCTTATTACATTGATATTAAGATCAAGCACTAATACCATAACAAATGGACCCAAAACATTTTATATTCATCACAAATTAACTTAAAATGTAGACTCATAAAAAGACAAAAAAATCAAAATTGTTGAGGTTAAGCATGAAATGTTCTACACTATTAAACTAAAGAGTACATCATTGACTTGAATATGAAAAAACTCACGTCAAAATATAGTACTCTAAAAAAAATTGCACAAAAAGTAGTCGAATTGAGTACACGAAATTCAAATTACGCATTAGTATATTTTTAAAAGTGTGAAACCACCCATTCAAAAAACATAAGTGGGAAACCACGGTTGTGTCCATAAGTCATAACTGTGACAAATCTGGGAACTAGGTAATCCAACAGTCAAACAAATTGAACATAAACTTTCAGCGAAATATCCAGCATATAGTACCAAAATCTGTACACCCCTCAGTGCTTTTTAAGACCCTAAGGAAGATCGCAAATACACACAACATGTATAGTAACTACAAGATTCTGCTTTAGCCCTCCAAACCCCCCTCAATTCCATGCACTGAAAAATTAGCTGGACATTATTCCATGCTCCCCAAGAACACTATATCTCCCAAATCTTTACTTCAGAAAAATCACCACGATCAAAAAAAGATATCTCAAAATAAAACAACACCTTACGATTGATCCTACAAAATCCCATCTGATGCAATCGGAAGAACAGATTAGGAACACATATAAAATCCAATTGAGTTCTGAAAAAGAAGAAGCATGTGCACAGGTTTGCCCTGTTGCAATGGAGGCGAAACTGATGGCGAGGCCCTCCTTTAATTTCACAGAGCTGTTTGTTCTTACACTGCTCTGCCACCAAGGCCTGTGCTGCTACTTGGAAAAATATAGAGAAAAACAGAATGAGCATGGATATATCGAAGTGCATGGTAAGCAAACCAAAACAAAATCATATTTCAGCTCACCACAGCTCACAAGACCGAGTAGCTAGTGCATCATACACCAGAACGATTGCAACAACAGTTAGGGCAGAGACATGAGAAGACGAACTAATAGATGAACTTCAAGTGCTCGACGAAAATTCCCAACCTCGGTTTTGGTGTTTCGTAAAGAAGCACAGAGCATTCAAAGTTGCATATCAGAATTGAGATTGTCTCATGCGTCTAGCTAATTTGGCATCCACCATCGCCACAAGTGATCCGACGCCCCCTGGAGCAGGAAGGAATGAACATCCATTCCCTCTCTGAGGCAACTTCATTCTCTCGACAAAGCCGGGGCGGCCGCCAGTATCATCTGAACCAGGCGTTCCTCGTAGTCCAGTCCCTGGAACCCGGTGATGTCGTAGTGTACAAGGCGCTTCAGTGAGAGCTGCTGGTTCTCCCAGCCATCGTCGTGACAGACACAGGCTCGATCAAAGCATGCCGGCTGATCCAGTTCACCAAATGGAGAGCAATTATAAGCCATGGGATAACTTTTCTCGATGAAGAGCCATGAGAATGAGATAACTATAAAGCATGAAAAAGTGCATTTCGTGCCAACACCATTTCAACCCTTATCTCTTACAGTTAATTTCGATGCAGACAGTATGTGTATTTCAGTGCTGAATTGCATGTTTAATCGGTCGATTTCGGGTGCTAGAGGAACTCACCTTGTCAGTGCCTCTCGTGACTTCGATGCTGAGGTCTTCAAGATTGCTGCACTGTGCAATGAGCCTTGCCAAACTGGCAGCATACGAATGCCCCTTCCATGTTTTGATATTGACCGTCAGAGCAGTGATGTTAAGTAGCTGCGGTATGTCGTCCACTAGTATGCTCTCACAATCCGCCATCCCTGAACCCGTAGCATCCACCAGGGCCTCCCTCATATACTGCATAAGGGATGTGTCAGTATTCGGCAGCTAATCAGTACACTCATATGCTACTGCATAATATGAAATATCTCAGTATTCGGCAGCTAATCAGTACATTAATAAAGGAAAACTGAAGATAGAAAGAAAATGTACGCAGGTTATGAAATAGAGTGTATTAGAAGATAGTATTAGGAGAACTGTATATATACTGCAGGGAATGCATATCAGAATACAGGAATGGAGGTTTAAGCTAGGGAGAATGGCACATTTTATTATACACAGCAAGCTAGTTCGTCAGAAGTAAGAGCAATTTATGGCGATTTACAAACTCAGTGAAGTAGATTTGATAAGCTTCTTGATATTCTTAACAAGCTTAATTAAGGATGACCATGATAAGACGAGTGTAACATATAACTGCATTGAACATTTGGAGGTTGTCTCATGTAGCATGCATTTGAATAGCAGATTGTAAGTAGTCAGAACACTAAGGTGATCTACCAACTTTGCGATATGTTAGATGCAGTTCGAAATACTCTTAACCAGCATGGCAATGAACATAATAAGATGGTCATAACTTATAGCTGCATTGAACATTAGAGGTTGTTTCATGGCATTTGATTCGAAGCTTACGCTGGGCACATGTAGGTGCAGGTTAAGGCGGTGCGCGGCGGTGCATTGCTTCAGGATCGATATGGCGGCCTCGTTGCGGGCGGCATGGTTGGCGTGCCCGTGCGTCCACAGGGGAAGCCCCCCGATCTCCCGAACGGACGGCCCGCCGTCGAACTGCAGGCCCTGCATCCTGCACATGCTGGAGCAGGTGAGCGCCTCGAGCGCCGGCGCGGAGATCGCCAGCTCCCCTGCGCTGGACTCCAGCCTGTAGCACTCGGTGACGCGGAGCGCGCGCAGGCATGGCGCGTTCACCTGCAGGCACCGGAGGTCGCGCAGGCCCACGATCGTCAGCTCCTCGAGGCCGCCGACGCAGAGGTCCAGCTCCCCCACGCCCGCCAGGTGCTCGAGCCGAAGCCTCTTCAGGCGAGGGAAGGACGGGGACGAGAGGAGCCCGCTGAGGCGGTGCTCGTCGCTGATCCGGGCGTTGCCGAGGAGAAACTCCGTGAGCGCGTGGGACGAGGCGTCCGCGGGCGCGGGGAGCGCGAGGGCGGCGTCGCCCAGGGTCAGCGTCATGGTCGCCGCCATGGCCGAGCGCGGCAGCTCCAGAGCCATGCCGCTCCTCTCTGCCTCCGCCGCCGCGCCCGACGCGCGCTCTTCGACCGTAGGCGGCACGCGCGGAGGCACCTCGAGCACGAAGGAGCCCGCGGCGCGGCCCATGCCGTAGCGCAGCCACGCGCGGACGCGCTCGGCCGTGACGAGCGCGGCGTGGGGGTGGTCCGTGGCGTAGGCGCCCATGCTGGCGATGTAGTGCTGGTGCGGGGCGTGGAAGACGAGGGAGATCTCGAGCGAGTCTACCTGGGCGTCGGCGTGGCGGGCGAGGGCGGCGTCGATGGAGGAGAGGAAGCCGGGGGCCTCCGCCAGCGGGAACCTGGACGGGTACTGCCCGACGGTGAAGCGGAGGCGGGGCGGCTCGGCCTCGAGGACCGGGCTGTGGCTGGCGCGGCGGGTCGGCGTCGGCTCGGGTCCTGCGACGGCGGCCCTGGAGGGGGAGGGGGAGGTGGAGGTGGAGGTGGAGGAGTCCATGGAAGCCAGCGGGCGGGCGTGGCGGGGTTTTGCCTGTGGGGTTGGATTTGGGTCGGCGACTGGGCTTTGGGTTGGTTGCTTTTTGCGGAGAGAAATGACGGGTTGGGACCCGGGACTTGACCTGGGAGAGAAGAAGAATGGACAGAAGGAAAGAAAGAATCAGACGCATTCATGCACTGCTCGCCGGTTTTTTGGACACGGAATCGCAGTTTCATCACACAGGTCACAACGAATCGAACGCATCACATACGGCGCGTTTGGTTGCTCTCGCATAAGGTTTAAGCAGACCCGTGTGAAAAAAGTTTGACTGTTTAATTGGCCTGCATACACTTTTCACGACATAAATTTTACAACATTCCGAACCAGGCACAGGAGCTACGTCTGGATCAATAGTTTTTTCGAAACCAGGCTTGTGTGAGACAGAACAGGGAAACGCCTGGGAGCTACGTCTGGATCAACAATTTTTTCGAAGCCAAACTTGTGTGAGACAGGACAGGGAAACGCGGCGTTGAGCTCCTGCGACCAAGGAGATGGCGCGAAGTCACGCGCGTCTTCGAAAAATCGGCGGGAGGATTTCGGCTCACCTCCCACCATTTCGGTCGCCCTATTTAGCCTCCATCCTCTCACCACCCAAA
The DNA here is from genome assembly GCA_022496015.1 of Hordeum marinum. Classification (NCBI taxonomy): domain Eukaryota; kingdom Viridiplantae; phylum Streptophyta; class Magnoliopsida; order Poales; family Poaceae; genus Hordeum; species Hordeum marinum. Next base: position 61,128,338 of record CM039677.1, read on the forward strand.
GCCTGCCACTCTTCTTTTCCCTTTCGAACTTTCCCGCCGACGTGCATCGGCACCAACGACCATGTAAGCGGCGCTCCTTCACCGACCAACGGTCCACGGCGACGGCGACTCATGTCCTCAACTTCTCCGACCCTTCCCGCGTCCCCCTGAGCTGCAGTCATGGCCTCTATGAGTTCAAACATCGTTGTCTATGTGTTCATTCTAGCTAGGTCCTAGAGGATGTGGTGGTAGGGTTAGATGTGCAAGCATGCGGTTTGGTTGATTCGTGCGTTGATCTATGAGCAGATGATAGATTTTGATGTTGTGGAAGCTATTTGTGATGGATATGTGTAGCTAGAGTAGTATGATAGTGATGAACACGATGGATGTGTAGCTAGTTGTGTAGGATTTGTAGCATGCTGGAGTAGCTCTTTGTGATGAACACCATGGATTCATAACTAGTTCCGATGTTGTGGTAGCTATTGATGATGGATTCATAGCTAGTTGTCATGTATGCTCCTCATTTCATAGATTGTCGGTTGTGATGTGGTGGTAGTGTGTGTGCATGCTTATTGTCAATGTGTGATATGATTGTAGAACTTGACCACACAGACGCAAGAGCTTAGTCAGGCCCTTGTCCTGTCCGACAATCAGTTCGCGGTCTCCTATGTCGAGGACCCGCAGCCCCTCCTCGATCAGAGCATGCCTGCGGATTCACATATGTTCAAGGTATCAGCTAGTGCTTCTATCTTTGTGCCAGTTGTGCTCGTTAGAGCCAACTGCCACTTCTGTTGCCGATGCACTGAAGGCCAAGAAGGATGGTAGAGGGAACAATATGAAGTGGCAGCCGTTCATGTCCACGTTCGTGCTGAACAAGATGTGTGAGTTCATCTCTAGTGGGGTTATGACTGACAAGGGCTTCAAGGAGGTGCACTTGAACACTGTTGTGAAGCAGGTGTTCGAGTTCTATGGCTAGGAGGTGACTGTCACCTAGGTGTACAACCACCCGAGGAAGTAGAGAGCTCGATGGATCCAAGTGACCAAGCTCAGAGACCTTAGTGGTGCCTCATAGGATTAGAGCACTTGCTCTATCGTTTTGAAGGCAGAGCACACCAACCATGTCGTGGTTAGCTCACTGCCCCCTTGTTTTCACACTGTCAATCATTGCCTACTCACAGCTAACAACACTTGTGCTTCTTTCTTAGGACCACCCGAAGGACGTTGAGTTCCTTAACACGCCCATCCAGAAATACAACCAGATGCAACACATCTTCTCCTTCGGCCTGACAACTGGCAAGCATGCCATGGGCTCATGTGAGGCTCTCGATTCTCCCATGCGGTCGGAGTTCCTAGGCACCTCAGACGTAGAGGCAGTCCTTGATGCCCCTCAGAATCCTTTTGAGCATGTCCCCCTAAGCTTATCTCATTGCTTGTCCCCAAGCAATTCATTTGACAGACTGAAAGTGATAAAAAAAACTTTTACAAACTCTTTTGTTCTCGTTGTTATATATATGTTTAACTCGTTGTTTGGTTTTTCAGCAAAGATCATAAACTAACCATGTCAATGATAACACTTAGGTCTCACATTTACTCATGACAATAACATAACTAACTAGCAAGCAATAATTAGATATCTCGGATGCCAACAATTTCTCAAAATAATCATGATATAAGATGATAACATGGTATTTCGCTAGCTCTTTCTGAGACCGCAAAACATAAATGCAGAGCGCCTGTGAGGTCAAGCAGCGAGTAAACTTTGTAATTCAGAGTAGAAGAGATCCAGTCATGCTCATATCCAACATTAACTAGACTCAATGCATAAAATGACAATAGCGCTCTCAAGGCGCTTAAAATGATAAGATGATGACTTAACAATAAAAGTAAGTACATAAAAGTAAATAGAAAGGCCCTTCGTGGAAGAAAACATTGATTTGTAGAGGTGTCAGAGCTCATGGTTTGAAATAGAGATGAAAGTATAATCTTGGGTGGTTTGCCTTTTCTGTCAACGTCACGAGAAAGGATTTCGGTATCTTTCATGTTAAACACATTATAAGCAGTTCCCAAACAGAATTATAAAGTTTATTCCCATCCACCATCTATACACAAGCAATGGCTGAACCGAATCCACGGGTGCCCTCAAACATTTATCTTTCCAGGGGAGTTTTTTATTATTATGTAGGACTAGGCATGCTTTTTACCGGCATCTCTCATGCAATGTCAAGTGAATAAACACCGTCGTAAGAATAACTCGCTTAGCATGGAAGATATTGATCGTCCTATCACTCCATGAGCGGTTCTTGCTCTGGGTAGATACATTTCTGTCACATTGTAATCTAGACAGTGTGGCTATTTATAATGAGCCATGATTTAATGAGGCAGCTGATTTCATTACCTCGGTGAAATGTAGGAAAGAAGAATGAATTTCTCCGGTGGGGAGAGGAGGATGGACACAGGAAAGTTCATTGGATGGCATGGGAACAAATGATCAAGCCAAAAAGAGCGGGAGGGATTGGTTTTCGCGACATGCAAATATTTAACCAGGCCCTCTTAGCGAGACAAGGTTGGTGCCTTCTCCAAAACCCAAACAGTTTGTGTGCGGGGGTCCTAAAATCTAAATATTATCCCAAAGGTGATCTATGGGATACCGTTTCCCCCTTGGATGCCTCCCAAGCATGGAGGGGGATAGAGCATGGCCTTGAACTACTAAAGAAAGGCTTGATATGGAGAGTGGGAACCGGAAAGAAAATCCAAATTCAAAGAGATCAGTGGGTTCCTAGGAAGAGTGGCCTGAAGATTACCATGTTTAAGAGGCGCTCGAGATTAAGATGGGTAAATTAGCTTATGAAGAGGGGAAGTAAAGAATGGTATGAGACTTTGATCCACCAATTATTTCATGGTTATGATGCGGAAGAAATTTGTAGAATAAAAATCCCAAGGAATGAGGTTGATGATTGTGTAGCTTGGCATGAAGAGAAAACGGGTGTATTCTATGTTCGGAGTGCTTACAAGCTGGGTCCAAATCTTAAACAACAAGGCAATCTCAAGGCATCTAGCTTGGTAATTGAGGCTGATAATAGAAGCATTTGGGACATAATTTGGAAAGCAAAGGTCCTAGAAAAAGTTAGGATTTTCGCTTGGCGGGTGGCCATAGAAACCCTCCTCGCAAAAAAGAACAAGTGGAAGAGAACTATTGAGGTTGACAACATTTGCAAGATCTGTGGGAAGGAAGCGGAAGATGAGTTCCATGCTGTCATAAACTGTACCAAAGCTAAAGCTATCAGGTAGGAAATGAGGAGGCATTGGAATCTACCAGCAGAAGATCAGTTCCGGTTCACTGGAATTGATTGGTTACAAAACCTCATGGGCAATTGTACATCAGAGACAAGAAGCAAAGTCATGCTCCTATTATGGAGGGCATGGTGGCTCCGGGATGACTGCATCCATGGGGGGGCAGAGCAACGATAGGACAATCTATTCAATTCTTGTTACAGTATGTGGTAGAAATTGGCGGCAGTGGCTCAGAGTCAAAGCTTTGCGACGACACTGACCAATTGGTCTCGTGTCAAGATACACATAGAGGAGATAAGAGGCGAGAGGAAATCAGGAGAGGGAAGCTACCTCGGGTGCAGATTTTGTGGCGTGACAAGGCAGACACTAACGAAGTTGAGGGGCATACAAATCAATCAGGTATACCAAGGGGGGAACCAAAACATGCATGTGGGGGGCTTTGGAAACCACCAGTCGAGGGCACTTGGAAACGGAACTTGGACGCGTCCTTTCTTCCTGACACCGGAGAAACTTGAGGAGGTGTTATTGTCAGATATCACCTTGGGTTGGTTGCACTAGCATGTGGAAAATGCCTCCAACCCTGTAAAGATGTGGAAGAAGCTGAGATGGCTGCTGTTTTGATGGCTTGTCCGTATTGAGAAAATACTACTACGGATCTGTATGTGTGGAATCAGATTGTGCTACAGTTCCAACTCTTCTTGGCAGCACACCATGCAATCAGTCTGTGCTATTTTCCCTCGTTATGGACGTTTGGCACCTGACTAAAACGTTTGAGGAGGTAACTTTCAAAGATGTTAAGAGGACCAGTAACAAGATGGCACATGAGCTAGCCGCTCTTGCAAGGAGATAAGGAGATTTCTTTACTCTCGGAAATGTACCCCCCATCCTCAATAGCATCCTCAAGGAGGATTGTATCTTCCTTCCGGAAGTAATATAATGTGTGGCTGGTTATTCTAAAAGAAATGAAGAATGAATTTCTCACACAACGCATCAACAGGCGTAGCGTGTTGCCGCGTGCGCATGCTTGTTTTTCCTAAGAACCACCTGGCTCCTCACTCTTATTAATTTATCAAATAATATTTATGTTACCAAGCGGTCAGCTTGGTAAACTAGCAACAAAAAACTACAATCAATGATAAATAATATTTATGTTATTTGGTAAGCCAATAAGTGTTTACCAAATGAAATATACAATTTTACACAATCACATGATTAATATGGGCAAATAAATCACATGGTGTCATACTAGAATATTTACACCCCATTACACACGGGCAATTATCTAGAAACAAAAAATGTTTGTAGGTAACGACTCTAAAAGGAACATAAATGCAACCAACACAATTATACAAACTTCAAAAACTGCCTTTTGAAAATTGAATTTTTTTTACATGGTATAAACATATTATGTTCATCACAATAACTAAATATGTAGACTCTTAAAAAGGCACAATTTTCAAAGCCATCAATGTTGATCACAAAATGTTCAACACTATTAATCACACAAAGTACAAAATGTACATTGATACGAATAAGAAAAACCTCATACCAAAAAATAGTCACATGGATAATTTTTGCACAAAAAATAGTCGAATTGAGTACACAAAAATTCAAATCATGCATCACTATATTTTTTAGAAGTGGGAAACCCCCGTTGTGTTCATAACAGTGACATCTGGCAACTAGTTAATCCAACAACTGAACAAATTGAACATAAACTTCCAATTAAATATGCAACATCTATTACCAAAATTTGTACACCCCTGATTATTTTTTAAGACCCTAAGGAAGATATATATATATATATATATATATATATATATATATATATATATATATATATAGGGATTGACTATTCATCACCCTGGGTGAGGAATAGTTATTCTTCACCCTCCTCTATTTTCACATCAATGCATCGTAATTTTACGTTCCGTAAATTTTATCGTATTCCATACGTAAAAAGAGACCTAAAACAAAATATAGTCACCGTAAAAAATATTTATGTCATGTAAATTTGCAAACATAAAAACATAGTGTAAAATATACATAAAAATATGATTTTTCTAGTCTTATGACTTATATTTTTATTTTTTATGTCAAACTTTACGTAGTGAATCAATATAAATGTAATTATTTGCATTTGAAATGTAATTTATTTATGAAACGATTGTAATATTACCTCGGGTGAAGAATAACTTATTCTAGACCCTGGGTGATGAATATATATATATATATATATATATATATATATATATATATATATATATATATATATATATATACTCCCTTCGTTTCTAAATATTTGTCTTTCTAGAGATTCAACTACGGTCTACACACGGAGCAAAACGAGTGAATCTACACTCTAAATTATGTCTATATACATCCATATGTAGTTCGTAATGAAATCTCTAGAAAAACAAATATTTAGGAACAGAGGGAATACAAGATTCTGCTTTAGCCCTCCAAATCCCCCTCAATTTCATGCACTAAAAAATCAGCTGGAGATTGTTCCATGCCCCCAAAGAACACAATTTATTTCCCGAGTATTTATTATTTTATTTTAGAAAAATCAACACGATCAGAAAAGATATCTCAAATAAAATAACACCTTGCGATGATCCTACAGAATCCCATCTGGCGCAAACGGAAAGAACAAACTAGGAACACGTATAAAATCCAATTGAATCACAGGGCAAAGATAAAAACATGTGCTCAAATTTCGTCCTGAACCACACGGCAAAGGAGGCCAAAGTCATCGCCTGTTGCAATGCAGGCGAAACTGATGGCGAGGCTCTCCTTTAATTTCAAGAGCTGTTTGTTCTTACACTGCTCTTCACCAAGGCCTGTGCTACTTGGAAAAATACAGGGAAAAGCAGAATGAGCATGGATACATTATATATATCAAAGTGCATGGTAAGCAAACCAAAAACAGAATTAGCATGGATTGTTCATGCAATGAACTTGGGTATAGCTACAACGCAAAGTGCATGGTAAGCAAACCAAAACAAGATATTTCAGCTCACCGCTGTTCACGAGACCGAGTAGCTAGTGCATCATACACCAGAATGATTGCAACAACAGTTAGGGGACAGACATGAGAAAACGAACTAATGGATGAACTTCATGCGCTCGATGAGAATTCCCAACCTCGGTTTTGATGTCTCGTAAAGAAGCACACAGCAGTCAAGTTTGCATATCAGAATTGAGATGGTCTCATGTGTCTAGCTAATTCGGGATCCACCATCGCCACAAGTGATCCAACGTCCCCGGAGTAGGAAGGAATGAACACCCACTCCCTCTCTAAGGCAACTTCATTCTCTCTTGAGAGCCGGGGCGGCCGCCAGTACCATCTGAACCAGGCGTTCCTCGTAGTCCAGTCCCTGGAACCCGGCGATGTCCAAGTGTACAAGGCGCTTCAGTGAGAGCTGCTGGTTCTCCCAGCCGTCTTCGTCGTGACAGACACAGGCTCGATCCAAGCATGCCGGCTGATCCAGTTAACCAAATGGAGAGCAATTATAAGCCATGGGATAACTTTTCTCGATGAAGAGCCATGAGATAACTCTAAAGCATGAAAAAGTGTATTTCGTGCCAACACCATTTCAACCCTTAGCTCTTACAGCCAATTTCAATGCAGACAGTATATGTATTTCAGTGCTGAATTGCGTGTTTGATCGGTCGATTTCGGGTGCTAGAGGAACTCACCTCGTCGGTGCCTCTCATGACTTCGATGCTGAGGTCTTCAAGATTGCTGCACTGTGCAATGAACCTTGCCAAACTGGCAGCATACGAATGCCCCTTCCATGTTGAGATACTGACCGTCAGAGCAGTGATGTTAAGTAGTTGTGGTATGTCGTACACTAGTATGCTCTCACAATCCGCCATCCCTGAACCCATAGCATCCACGAGGGCCTCCCTCATATACTGCATAAGGGATATTTTCGGTATTCGCGGTAGCTAATCAGTACACTCATATACTACTGCATATTGGATATCTCAGTATTCGTCCGGCAGCTAGCTAATCAGTACATTAATGAAGGAAAACTGAAGACAGAAAGAAATGTACGCAGGTTACGAAATATAGTGTATCGGAAGATAGTATTAGGGGAACTGTATATATATATATATACTGCAGGAAATGTATATCAGAGTACCAGTCATCATTGACAAATCGTTCATTACAGGAACGGAGGTGTGAGCTAGGGAGAATGGCACGCTCTATTATACTACACAGCAAGCTAATTCGTCAGAAGTCAGAGCAATTTATGGCGATTTACAAACTCAGTGAAGTAGATTAGATAAACTTCTCGATATTCTTATATTAAGCTTAAGGATGACCATGATATATAAGACTAAAAATGATTGCATTGAACAATCGTACGATTTATTTCATGTAGCATGCATTTGAACAGCAGATTGTATTAGTCGAGAAGCTAGTTTGTCAGAAGTCAGAACACGATAAGGTGATCTACCAACTCTGTGGAACATATTAGATGTAGTTCGAAATACTCTTAACCGGCATAGTTATGGTCATAAATTGTAGCTGCATTGAACATTTAGAGGTTGTTTCATGGCATCTGAAGCTTACACTGGGCGCATGTAGGTGCAGGTTAAGGCGGCGTGCGGCGGTGCATTGCTTCAGGATCCAGATCGCAACCTCGTTGCAGGCGTCATGGTTGGCGTCACTAGTGCAGAAACGGACTATTGTCGCGGTTGGTAAGGACCTTTAGTGCCGGTTCTCGAACCGACACTAAAGGATGGGGACTAAAGCTTACCCCTTTAGTTCCGGTTCAACACAGCCCGGCACCAAAGCCCTTCACGTGGCATCCGCCGGCGTCGTGGGCTGGGGACCTTTAGTCCCGATTGGTAACACCAACCGAGACTAAAAGTATTTAGTTTTTTTAATTTTGTTTTCTTTTTCTTTTTAATTCTTTAGGGGTTTATGAATTAATTATGATTTAATTTTCCTTTTAATTTTATGTTTTCTATTTAATTAATTTTCATTTCAAACATATATTACGCTACTACATATATACTGTACACACGTTGTACATATATATATATAAGACTAAAAATGATTGCATTGAACATTCTTACGTTTGTTTCATGTAGCATGCATTTGAACATCAGATTGTATTAGTTGACAAGCTAGTTTGTCACAACTCAGAAATCAGAACACGATAAGGTGATCTACCAACTCTGTGAAACATATTAGATGCAGTTCGAAATACTCTTAACCAGCATAGTTATGATCATAAATTGTAGCTGCATCGGACATTTAGAGGTTGTTTCATGGCATCTGAAGCTTACACTGGGCACATGTAGGTGCAGGTTAAGGCGGCATGTCCATGCGTCCACAGGGGAAGCCCCCTGTCGTGGGAACGAGCCTGACAGTAGAAGGTAGGGGTACGAAAGGAGAGGACAAAGTCCTAGTTACGGCGAGGATGTACACACGGATGTATGAGTTCAGGCCCTTCTCATGAAGGTAAGAGCCCTACGTCTCAGTGCTCTAGAGCTTTGTCGTGTGGAGAATAGAGATTACAATGGTTGCGAACCCTTATGCCAGAGGGGAGAGGCGGCTTATATAGAGTTCGCTGCCCCTCATAATTACCAGGCATCCAAGGGTCCGACCGTGGGTATAAAGACTAGCGTTACTAGTACGTACATCATAATTGCTACTAATGACGACTGGACTAACGCCTGCCTGTTGGCCTCCTGGGGGTGGCTTCTGGTCTTCTGGCATCGACTGGAAGTGAGATCTTCCGAGTGACAGGTGACTGTCGAGTGGAGGAAGAAGCCTTCGAGTGGAATGCTTGTCGAGTGACTTGAACGTCATGAGGAATCCAGTCGGAATCTTTCTTGTGATCTTTAAGTCCTCCGATGCAGTGTCCTTAGGTAGGGTATGTAGGTCAGGCCTAGGACCCTACCCTAGGTACATATCCTCGTCATTAGCCCCCGAATGGCACAAGGAACAAGACACCAAATCTTTCGAATGATATTCGGGGCTTCAACGAAACTTGCGTCGATTGAACTCCTCGACATTTGCCTGGATCGATTCAGCCTTGAAAGAGCCCGAGTGAATGTTCAATGTCAATCTTGTTCTGAGTGATTTGAAGGGATCTTTGGAGGTGACGGGTCGGCCTGTCAGGCCCGGATCTTGCAGGATACGAAAATTTGGAAAGCGCGCGCGTCCGCGATGATGACGCCACGACCGAAGTGAGTGGGGGCATGACGCCTCGATGTCCGCGCCGCTCATTTCGCCATGTACAGGGCGTCGTCTGCGGTTGGGATATGCGGGGATCTCACGGGCCCACATATCAGTGACACACTCGATGGGGTATAAATCCTAGGGCGTTGTGGTTCCCACAATATCTTTCCCCCAAATACCCTCTCTTCCTCCGCCTCCCTTGTCTCCAGCGCTCCACTCCGCTCTATTCCGACGAGCTCCACCACCGCGATGACGAAGGGAACCACGGAGAAGTTGGAGTGCGCCAAGAAGGGAGCCGCGAAGGGCAAGGCCAGGAAGTTCTCGACCGCCCGGTTCACCGCGCCGCCGGGATAGATATAGGTGGACTTCCTCCCATCGATTGTCACCCACGCGAACGTCAAGAACCTTGTTGTCGACGGGCTCATGGCGGACGACGCCTGGAGGCTGCCGGAAGGGGAGCACGAGCCTGTGCTGCGCGAAGGACAGCGGGTTCTTCTCCTCTCCCACATCGAAAGAGGTTTTTCCATGCCTCCCCATCCATTCTTTAGAGGGTTCTTGAACTTCTTCGAAGCTCAGCTCCACCACTTTCCGCCGAATGCCATCTCCTACTTGTCTGCTTTCATCACCCTATGCGAGTGCTTCCTGGGATGCTCTCCCCACTAGGGACTGTTCAAGCACATTTTCACCGTTAGATCGCAGACTGTAAGAAATGACCTCCCTAAGGATGGAAAGACTCATGTAGTCCAGCTGTGTGGGGGTCTAGGAATCCAAAGGAGAGCTTGTAGTTCTTTTCCTTCCATGACCTTTCCTGAATCTGTTAGAGGCTGGCAGTCGACATGGTTTTATTGCAAAGATATAACTTCTCCCAATATGTCGACTGGCCTTTCCCCTTTCACATCTGATCGTCTTACCGCCCCCAAGTCCCTAAATGTGTCATAAGGAGAAAAAGTCCAAGTGGGAATCTTGGTGGACGCCGTAGTGAAACTTGTCCGTGGCGGAGTGACCGACATGGACCTCCTGGAGACATTCCTCAGTCGACGAATCCAGCCACTCCAGGCCAGGGACCACACTATGTGGCATTATGCAGGCCTTGGAGACTCGACCCAGACGCATCCAGAAGAGGTTTCACAAGCAACTGTTGAGCAATGGTTTCGTAGTATCACCGAAGCTTGTGACAATCCCCTGGGATCCAAGAGGATCCAACCTTACTCAGCCGAGAATCTGCCGAAGGATCTGGTAAATTACACCTTGTCGACTAACACACTATACTGTCGAGTGGTTGATTAATTTGTTGACTGACTTCATTGTTTGAACCATGCAAGAGTGGACGCACATATACTCGCCCGTGCCCAACGGGAACCAGCCTGAAGATGGTGGCGAGAGCGAGGGCGGCGACGTGGACGTCGATGGCTCTTATACAGTGAAGACGAATATGAAGACTCGGGTGAGAACGAGGAGGAAGTTGAGTCTCCTCCATGCACCGAATGCCGCTCCAAGTTCCGTCAAGACCCTGCAACCGCTACGGACAAGGCCCCGGCTCCGAGTGAAAAGAACCCGAAGCGGAGCCAACCCTTGACTGTCGAGTCAAGTGAATGATCGACGAAGCAACCCAAGCCCAACGCAGCAAAACCTCGCAAAGCTCTGCCCCGCATGAAGGTGGCTATGCCTGTCGTCTCCACGTAAGTGTTTACTTTCAACTCTCGCTGTCGATTGTGACTTTGAATTCTTGTTGACCGAGTGTCGTTTGATCTACCAGAGTTGCAACCTTAGTGACGTCGCCTTCACGGGGCGGAGAGGAGGCAATGGATGTAGATACTGCTGACGCGGCCACTTCCCATAGAGGTAAACGAATCTTTACCTAGTCATGCTTCTCGAATGAGATTCGTCGATTGCAAGAGTTAATGTTGCCAATTGATATTTGCAGAAATCATTCAACTAGAAGATGATGAGGAACATCCTCGGGGTACGAGAGGTGAAGGTGAAACCTTAAGCGCCCTGCGCATACGCACTCGAAGAACTCCGTTAGCACAGTCGCCTCAGCGATCGATTGTTGGATCCTCCCAGGGGATAAACGACTCGACACGGGTCAGAGCCGATCCTGCGGTGCCTCTATCGAGTGCTCCACCAGCTATTGCAACTATCGTGATGTCGACTCCAACCGAACCAGCTCAGACTACCTCGACTACGCCAGCCATGACGCCAATCCCACCGGTGTCTGCTTTTCCTTTGCACCGCGTTCCGGAAGATCAGACCGGGGCTGCAAAGGAGGCCATGATCCAGGCGGAGCAGATGATGCTGCGCACCAAGGAGGCGTACGAGGCCAGCAAGTTGTCCTACGATGCCAGCACATCGCCTCGCACCAATGTCTGAGTAAGTTCAATTGTAAATACGTTTTTGATTGAATTCCTGTCTTCTTTGGTTGTACATCCAGTGGGTGTTTGTATTCCGCTTGTATAATATTTGAAAGTTCTCCACTCGAATAGATCAGGTCTTAATCGAGTAGGTTTTGGTCCAGTGGGGGCACGCCGAGTGCACCCACTAGGTGTAGTCCCCGAGACCGTTGTCGAGTGCTTGCACTGGCAGGGGTCTTAGAGTTCGACGTATGTGGAATACGTTTGTTGCTCGACATGTCGAGCGAAGTTTGTCCTAGCCATCCCACACCAAATCTACCTTGTAGGTTTCATGGATATCATTCATCGACCATGATATGACGCTACTTCAGGGTAGTGGGGTGGTAGATCACTCGACGGATCGAGTGTTAGCATGTCCAGTGGGGGCACTCTGTGTGAACCCACTAGGTGTAGTCCCTGAGACCGCTGTCGAGTGCTTGCACTGGCAGGGGTCTTTAAAGAGACGATATTCATATGCTTGCGCACGTTTTTTTATTTCTCTGCCACTCGATGGATCGAGAGTTAGCAGATCCAGTGGGGGCACGCTGAGTGCACCCACTGGGTGTAGTCCCTGAGACCGCCGTCGAGTGCTTGCACTGGCGGGGGTTTGATAGAGACCGTCAAATGCTCTGACAAGGCAAACCTTGTTGAATGTTTTAGGAACCAGTGGGGGCATGCTGAGTGCACCCACTGGGTGTAGTCCCCGAGGCTACTGTTGATCGTAGATGATGAGCAGTAGTCTTAAAAACTTGAACTCAGGACTTCTGTCGTACGCGGAGTACGATTCCCACTCGACATGTCGAGTGTACTATATTTTTCTTAGCCGTCCCACACCGAAGCTACCTTTTAGGTTTTATGGACATCATTTCATCAACCATGATATGATGCTGCTTCAAAGGTGCGGAGTGGGGTTGACGGGACACTCGACGGATCGAGTGTTAACAGTTCTAGTGGGGGCACTCTGAGTGCACCCACTGGGTGTAGTCCCTGAGACCGCCGTCGAGTGCTTGCACTGGTGGGGGTCTAATGGGAACCATCTTGAACTCTGGGTTTTTTACGGTATGCGGAGTACACAAGCCACTCGGCATGTCAGGTGGACTTTTGCTTGAATTCTTCCTCTCCTGAATGCAGGTTTCATGGATATCATCCCATCAACCATGATATGACACTACTTCAGGGTAGTGGGGTGGGGCGGGGTGCGCCACCCAGTCGACTGTTTTTGACCTTCTGCACTCGGGAATGTAGGTGTTTCTTGTCGACTGAATTTTCTTTTCTTTGTTGATTTCAGAGAGCTTGTGAACTCGGTGCACATTACAAAGACCTTGAGAATGAAAGGAACCAACTGCGAGTGAACTTGGAGGTCTTCAACGGCAGTTTGGAGCGAGTACGGACTGAACTGAAAACTCTGGGAGGTAACTTCTGCCGATCCAATGCATTCTTATCCTTACTTTCCATGCTTTGAACCGAGTGCTTTCACTTGAACAGACGTACGCAATGAAAATCATCGACTCCAAGCGTGACTCAACAATGCTATTTCTTTAGATACCATGAAGAAGGCGCTGGAGGACAAGGACAAAGCGCTTGCTGATGCCCAACGGGTGGCAAAGGAGAAGACTGAAGCTGCCGATCATAAGCTGGCCGCCGCCAAAAAGATGGAGGTGGAAAACTCCAAGCTGAAGCAGGAGCGGGTGGAACTCATCAAGAAAACTGAGCAACTGACCAAGAGGAGCAATGGCTTGGAGAAGCATCTAGGGGAGTTCGCGAGAAAGATGTACATCATGCTCGACGGTAACTATCCTTGTCAACTAAACTTCATAAAATCCTTGACGACTGTCTTTCATTGAACCTCTTCTCGTTTCTTCTATCCAACAGAATTCTGCCAGTACTTTGAGAAGGAAACTAAAGAAATTCAGCCCAATTTGGATCCCACCAAGTCACCTGTTGGTCATGCAGTGGCAATGAATATGTTTCGACTCAATGTCAGGCTCCAAGGCGTTCAAGCATATCTCATCCAACTGAAAACTGTGATGGAGAATATTGACAAGGAACTGTGGCTAGAAGACACCCTTCAGCTTGACCTTACATCCATGATGGCGCGCCTCAATGACCTACCCAGTCGAGTGCAGGCCGGGAAGAAATCTGCTGCCCGCTGCGAAGCCGATGTGGCGCTCTCCCTTGTAAGAGTCCATTGCAAGGAGGCAAGGGACGAGAAATTGAAGGAGCTCCGAGTGATGAATACGAAGAAACTTCTATTTGAAGATTTCATGGTGACCTTCATCGATGCAGCCACAAGGATCGCAGATGGAATCGACTTGGACACATTCGTCGAGCCAGCCAGCCCGTCGGGTGCTTGATAAACTTGATTCGTGAGAAAACTTTATTTGCCTCGGTATGCTGAGTGGAAATGTATTGACCTAAAAAACTTCATTCATGCCTTAAGCCTGAGCATGTTCGCTTGCGTGTGAAACACTTATCCGTGACGAAGCTTCTGAATTTATCCGTATTTGATTTTCAATCGTTTGTTTGACCAAATTTGTTTTTTGACTTAGGCGAAAACTGGTTCGTGGCTAAGCATCCGAGTGCGAGAGTTGCTCGATACTCAGAATATTTTTGAACCTAGGTGAAGACTGATTCATAGCTAGGTCGTCTAGTGGATGGACTACTATCCACTCGACAGAGTTTTTAAAAGCATGTTTGCAGCTAAGCCCCCGAGTGTGAGAATTGCTCAACACTCGGAGTAATTTTGAACTTAGGCAAAGACTGATTCGCAGCTAAGTTTCCTAGTGTATGGACTACTATCCACTCGGCAAGGTTTTAAACTTAGGCGAAAGCATGTTCACAGCTAAGCTCCCGGGTGTGAGGATTGCTCGACACTCGGAGTAATTTTGAACTTAGGTGAAGACTGATTCGCAGCTAAGTCGTCGAGTGAATGGACTGCTATCCACTCCGCAGGGTTTTTAACTTAGGTAGAAGCATGTTCATAGCTAAGCCCCCTAGTGTGAGGATTGCTCAACACTCGGAGTGATTTTGAACTTAGGCGAAGACTGATTCGCTGCTAAGTCGCCGAGTGAATGGACTGCTATCCACTCGGCAGGGTTTTTAACTTAGGTGAAAGCATGTTTGCAGCTAAGCCCCCGAGTGTGAGGATTGCTCAACACTCGGAGTGATTTTGAACTTAGGTGAAGACTGATTCGCAACTAAGTCGCTGAGTGAATGGACTGCTATCTACTCGGCAGGGTTTTTAACTCAAGCGAAAGCATGATCGCAGCTAAGCCCCTGAGTGTGAGGATTGCTCAACACTCGGAGTGACCCCAAGCAAGAAATTACTTGATCAAAGCTGACAAAAAGACTACAGAAGTCACACTTGCATACATGACATGCTCTAAAATATTTTTATTACATCAAAACCACTCGGGTCCTAAGTATAGAAACACCGGAGCAGATCTGCGTTCCAGGCTTGCGGTTCGTCCATCTACTTCTTGAGGTTGTACAAGTGATAAGCCCCATTGTTAAACACCTTGGTAACAAAAAAGGGGCCCTCCCATGCTGGAGCGAGCTTGTGGGGTCGCTGTTGATCCACTCGGAGCACCAAATCTCCCTCATGAAACGACCGGCTCTTAACATTTTTCGCATGGAAACGCCACAGATCTTGTTGATAAGCTGTGGTCCGGATTAGTGCCATCTCCTGCTCTTCATCCAGGAGGTCAACGTCATCTTGTCTTGCTCGTTCAGCTACGACTTCAGAATAAAATTCCACTCGGGGAGAGTTGTGAAACAAATCACTCGGCAGGACAACTTCGGCTCCATAGACCAGGAAAAAAGGAGTCCGTCCAGTCAACCGATTAGGCGTTGTTCTCAGGCCTCATAAAATAGATGGCAGCTCTGTCACCCAGGCTCCGACGACATGATCTAAGTCGCACATGAGACGAGGCTTCAAACCTTGTAGGATGAGGCCGTTAGCTCGCTCAACTTGTCCATTGGTTTGAGGATGCGCAACAGAAGCATAATCCACCTGAGTGCCTTGGGAGGTGCAGAAGTATCTTAATTCTTCCGAGTCAAAGTTGGTGCCATTATTTGTGATGATGTTGTGGGGAACGCAGTATCGGAAAATTATTTCCCTCATGAATGTGACCGTTGTATGAGAGTTCAATTTCTGTATCGGCTTGGCCTCAATCCACTTTGTAAATTTGTCGACTGCAATGAGCAAATGAGTGAATCCGCCCTTCTGTTTCGAAAGGGACTAACCATGTCTAGACCCCAGACAACAAACGGCCAGGAAAGGGGGATTGTCTTCAGGGCAGACGCCGGCTTGTGGGATAGGTTTGCATAGAACTGACACCCATCACAATGATCAACAATATATTTGGCCATCTCATTGGCCCGTGGCCAGAAGAAACTAGCTCGGTATGCTTTAGCGACGATTGTCCGTGAGGATGCATGATGGCCGCAAGTTCTCGAGTGGATTTCATCCAGAATCACTCGACCTTCTTCAGGGGAAATGCATCACTGCGTCATGCCGGTCACGCTTTCTCTGAACAGCTGATCCCCTATCACAGTAAAAGCTTTCGACTTGCGCACGATCTGTCATGCTTCTGTCTCATCTTTAGGGAGTTCTTGTCTAAGGATATATGCAATATAGGGCACCGTCCAATCGGGAATGACGACCAGAATCTCCATGACTAAATCAATAACTGCAGGGACATCGACTTCAATCGGATTGGTGGGACTCATCGCTTGCGGGGGCTCTTCGGTGAAAGGATCTTCATGTACCGAAGGTGTATGGAGATGTTCTAAAAACACATTGTTGGGGACAGGTCGTCGAGTGGATCCAATCTTTGCTAGCTCATCAGCTGCTTGATTCTTCACTCGAGGAACATGATGAAGTTCCAGACCTTCAAATTTCTTCTCAAGTTTTCTAACAGCACTGCAGTATCCAGTCATGGCGGGGTTTCAAACGTCCCACTCTTTCATCACTTGATTGACCACCAAATCCGAGTCACCATAAACCATCAGACGCTTGACGCCAAGTGAGATAGCCATGTGCAATCCATACAAAAGTGCTTCATATTCTGCTTCATTGTTGGAGGAATCAAAGTGGATTTGCAAGGCGTAACTGAGTTTGTCGCCCTTCGGAGGTATCAAGACAACGCCAGCACCAGACCCATTCAACATTTTAGAGCCGTCAAAGAACATGGTCCAGTGTGCCGAGTGAACCTGGATTGGCTGCTGCTGTTCAGTCCACTCAGCCATAAAATTTGCAAGTGCCTGAGATTTGATCGCTTTCTTGGCTTCAAACTTGATGTCAAAGTACAAGAGTTAGATTGCCCACTTAGCCACTCGACCAGTTGTGTCTTGATTGTTGAGAATCTCGAACAACGGAGCATCACTGACGACTAAAATCGAGTGGTCTTGAAAATAATGTGCCACCTTCTTTGCTGACAGATAAATGCCATAAACCAGCTTCTGATAGTGAGGATATCTTTGCTTCGAAGGATTCAATACTTCAGACACATAATAGACTAGGCGTTGGACTTTGTAAGCTTTGCCCTCCTCTTCCCGCTCGACGGTTAACACTGTACTGACGACCTGATTAGTGGCCGCGATGTACAGGAGCAATGGCTCTTTGCTACGAGGAGCAGCAAGCACTGGTGGGTGGATAGCAGGGTTTTGAGCTTGACAAATGCTGCTTCTGCCTCTAGAGTGCATTCGAACGTATCTGACTTCTTCATCAGTCGGTACAAAGGCAATGCCTTCTCACCAAGACGAGAAATGAATTGACTCAATGCTGCCAAGCAACCTGTGAGCTTCTGAACATCGTGCACTCGCACGGGAGTCTTCATTCGGGTAATGGCACTGATTTTCTCAGGGTTGATGTCGGTCCCTCATTCGAAAATGAGAAAACCGAGTAACTTGTCGCCAGGGACACCGAAAGTACACTTAGCCGAATTCAGCTTTATATTGTATCTCCTCAGATTGGCGAATGTTTCGGCCAAGTCAGCCAGCAGGTCGGAACCTTTGCGGGACTTGACCACTATATCGTCCATGTATGCTTCGACATTTCGAGGGATCTGGTCGAGTAAACACTTCTGAATCATGCGCATGAAAGTAGCACCGGCATTTTTCAAACCGAATGGCATGGTGATGTAGCAAAAACACCCGAATGGGGTGATGAAGGCTGTTTTTATTTCATCTGGGCCAAACAGACGGATCTGATGGTACCCAAAGGAAGCATCTAGAACCGATAAACGCTTGCATCCCGCAGTTGAGTCAACAATCTGATCTATGCGGGGGAGCAGAAAATGATCCTTCGGGCAGGCCCGATTGATATGCTTGAAATCAATACACATACGTAGCGACTTGTTCTTCTTGGGAACCATGACAACATTAGAGAGCCACTCGGAGTGGTAAACCTCCCGAATGAACTTGGCTTGCAAGAGACGAGCTACCTCTTCACTGATTGCTTTACGCTTCTCTGCCGCCAACCAACGCAAATGCTCCTTGACGGGTTTGGCCTTCGGATCAACTCTTAGTTGGTGCTCAGCCAGCTCCTTGGGAAACCCCGGCATGTCAGCAGGCTTCCATGCGAAGATATCCTTGTTCTCACGGAGGAACTGGATGAGCTCGGCTTCCTATTTGCTATCGAGTGTTGATGATATGTTGGTCGGAGCGGCAGTTGAACCTGTCGGGTGAATGTGCACTTTCTTCACTTCTCCTGCCAACTGAAATGCCGACTCGGAAGCAGGCTTCTTAGCACGCAGCAAATCAGCCGGGTCAGCACTCTTCTTGTATTCTTCCAGCTCAACCATGGCCATCTGGTGATCGGCGATCTTGGAGCCTTGCTGGAGGCACTTTTCGGCCCGCTGTCGATTGCCAGTGACCGTGATCACACCCTTAGGACTTGGCATCTTCAACTTGAGTTACATGTAACATGGACGGGCCATGAAACGAGCATACGCGGGCCAACCCAGAATGGCGTGATAAGCGCTCTGGAAATCCACGACTTCGAACGTCAACTTTTCCTTTCAATTTTTTTATCTGTTCCGAATGTCACATCCAACGCAATTTGGCCGAGTGACTTGGCCTTCTTCCCTGGGATGACTCTGTGGAATTTCATGTTGCTCTCACTGAGTTGGGACATCGGAATGCCCATCCCTTCAAGGGTATCTGCATAAAGAATGTTTAGGCCGCTACCACCGTCCATGAGGACCTTTCAGAGTCGAGTGCCCCCCACAATTGGATCAAGCACCAAAGCCTGTCGACCAGGAGTGGCCACGTGAGCGGGATGATCCGACTGATCAAATGTGATGGCAGTCTGAGACCACTTGAGGTAGGTGGTGGTGGTAGGAACGGCCATGTTGACCTCCTTGTTAATGACCTTCAATCGACTCTTGCTTTTGACATCAGCCAAAATCATCAATGTAGCGTTGACATCAGGGAACGTTTCTTTGTCTTCATCATCCTTCTCAGGAGTTTTCTCACGCGACGGAGTCTCTTTGAACTGTTGAATGTGCAGTCGACACTGTCGAGTGGTATGCTTGGGCAATATCAAGTTGCCCTCGTCATCTTTCCTCGTGTGAATTGCACATGGTAGATCCAAGACATCAGTCCCCAACTGATTCTTTCCTTTCTTGGGGGCAAACTGACCTTTGGCCTTCCCCTTGTTCTTTGCCTAGGCCTCTAGAGTGGCTGCCCCTGCCTGGACAGGGCCATCAGCCTTCCGCTTCTGCTTCCGACTGGAATTGCCACCGCCGGCATCGCTGACAACTACTTTTCCTCTGCCGCCGCGGAGGCAGTCTTCTTCTTCGCCATTGGCGTACCGAGTGGCGATTTCCATCATTTTATTGAATGATATTTCGCCTATTCGACCGAACTTCAAGTAAAGCTCTCTGTATTTCACACCTGCCTTGAAAGCACAAACAACCTGATGCTCAGAAACATTTTCCACTGTATGATGCAGAGTGGACCAGCACTGAATGTAATCCCTCAAGTTCTCATTGGGCTTCTGAACACAATGCTATAAGTCAACCAACCCGACAGGACGCTTGCAAGTGCCCTCAAAAGTTCTGACGAACACTCGGGCGAGATCTTCCCAGCAATATATACTGGATGGAGCCAAGCGATTCAGCCATGCACGAGCAGAACCATCTAGCATCAAGGACAAATGTTTCATTGCGACATTATCATTGCCACCATGAATCTGAACTGCCACTCGGTAGTCGTCCAACCAAGTCTCTGGCTTTGACTCACCAAAAAACTTCTCGATCCCATACGCCAACCTGAAGTTGGGGAGAATCTCTGCAGAACGTATGGCCCTGCTAAAGCACTCGGGGCCAGAGATAACAGCTGTGCTGCCACTCGAAAAATCTATGTCCAGACCATCTCTGTGGGCTCTGCCTCTGTCGATCCGCCTCTGAGTGAGGAGATCACGAGCATCAAACCCCGCATTCCGCTCATCACCAAACGAGCGCCTTTCGTCCTGGTGCTGGGGCACGTGCGGACCACCCTGCGGAGGAGTGGGCACTCGACGGTGGTCATCACGGTGAAACTGATCTTTGAGCCGATCTTCACGAAAACCTCTGCCCCTTCGGCGCAAGGGCAACCCAGGGCTATGTGCCGACTGAATTGTTTCTGCCTTGGGTGAGTTACTGTGAATCCTATTGCGCGACTGCGAAACAACAGAACTTTGACGTTGTGCTGCATCCAGCAAAGCTCTAATCTGCATCAACCCTCTACCAGCCGCTGACTGTGATGGCTGAATAGAATCTGGTATCCTAGCAGCAGCTGCAACGTTTAACACAGGAGTACGATATACCTCAACACTGTTGTGAGATCCAGTCGGAAACGGCTGACGCTGACGTCAATTGGAAACTGGTGGACGCTGACGAGCGCGCTCGTCGACTTCTCTCTGAAGCTCTTCAAGCCGTAAGCGTGTGGCCTCCCAGGCCTGGGCCTCGGCGGTTGTACCAACGATGGGAGTATGAAGGACTTCACCATCGCGTGTGGCTGTTCACTCGACGGTCCGCCAGTTTCCCTCCTGCCGTGGCCGAAGCCCGGCGGCGGACTTTGATGAGAACCAGCCATAAGGACCTCCGCTGTGGGATCGCAACTCTTGCACTCGAAAGGAACATCAGACTGATCAGAGTCCGACTCGAATACACCGTGAAGGGATTCGGCGGGCTTGATCGCCGCAATCTTCGGAGAATAAAATTTTGCGAGCCGCTGCATGCTTGACCCAACGCTAGAGTCGCGAGCGACTGGATCACTTGCGATGACGCTCAGCGGGCAAAGTCGACGAATACGGAGTCGACGGTTGCCGTAGCAACATGCCACAAGAGCTCGCGCGAAAGTGCGCAGCCCCACGGACTGGTAGCGCCTCGACGTCGAGAGGCACTTCCTGAAGCCATGCCGAATCGTCGGCAATGAAGGTGAGCGCTCCGAAACAGATCTCGTGGCCCAGAGTGAAAACACCGTCGGAAGACATGACGAAGGGTGAAAAACGCAACCTCGCCGGAAGTCGCTTAGACGCCTGCCCCATGGTGGGCGCCAACTGTCGTGGAAACGAGCCTGACAATAGAAGGTAGGGGTACAAAAGGAGAGGGTAGAGTCCTAGCTATGGCGAGGATGTACACACGGATGTATGAGTTCAAGCCCCTCTCGTGGAGGTAACAGCCCTACGTCTTAGTGCTCTCGAGCTTTGTTGTGTGGAGAATAGAGATTACAATGGTTGTGAACCCTTGTGCCAAAGGGGAGGGGAGGCTTATATAGAGTTTACTGCCCCTCATAATTACCAGGCATCCAAGGGTCCGATCGTGGGTATAAAGACTAGCGTTACTGGTAACGTACATCATAATTGCTACTAATGACGACTGGCCTAACGCCTGCCTGTTGGCCTCCCAGGGATGGCTTCTGGTCTTCTGGCGTCGACTAGAAGTGTGATCTTCGAAGTGCAGGTAACTGTCGAGTGGAGGAAGAAGCCTTCGAGTGGAATGCTTGTCGAGTGGCTTGAGCGTCATGGGGAATCTAGTCGGAATCTTTCTTGTGATCTTTAAGTCCTTCGATGCAGTGTCCTTAGGCAGGGTATGTAGGTCAGGCAGAGGACCCTATCCTGGGTACATACCCTCGTCACCCCCGATCTCCCGAACGGATGGCCTGCCGTCGAACTGCGGGCCCTGCATCCTGCACATGCTAGAGCACATGAGCGCCTTGAGCGCCGGCGCGGCGATTGCCACCTCCCCTTCACTGGACTCCAGCCTGAAGCACTCGTTGACGCGAAGCACGCGCAGGCATGGCACGCTCACCTGCAGGCACCAAAGGTCGCGCAGGCCCATGATCGCCAGCTCCTCGAGGCCGCCAACATAGAGGTCCAGCTCCCCCACGCCCGCCAGGTGCTCGAGCCGAAGCCTCTTCAGACGAGGGAAGGACGGGGACGATAGGAGCCCGCTGAGGCGGTGCTCATCGCTAATCCAGGCATTGCCGAGCAGCAGCTCCGTCAGCGCGTTGAATGAGGAGTCCGTGGGCGCGGGGAGAGCAAGGTTGGTGTCGCCCAGGGTCAGCGTCATGGTCGCCTCCACGGCCGAGCGCGACAGCTCCAGAGCAATGTCGCTCCTCTCTACCTCCACCGCCTCGCCCAACGCGCGCTCTTCGACCATCAACGGCGTGCGTGGAGGCACCTCGAGCACGAAGGAGCCCGCGACGTGGTCGGCTGTGACGAGCGCGGCGTGGGGGTGGTCCGTCACGTAGGCACCCATGCTGGCGATGTAGTGCTGGTGTGGGGCGCGGAAGACGAGGGAGATCTCGAGCGACTCGACCCGGGCGTCTGTGTGGCGGGCGAGGGCGGTGTTGATGGAGGAGAGGAAGCCGGGGGCGTCTGCCAGCGGGAGCCTGGACGGGTACTGCCGACGGTGAAGCAGAGGCGTGGAGGGTCGTCCTCGAGGACCGGGCCATGGCTGGCGCGGTGGGTCGGCGTCTGCTCGGGGCCTGCGATGAAGGCCCTGGAGGGGGAGGTGGAGGTGTTGGAGCCCATGGAGGCCAGGCCAGTGGGCGGGAGTGGTGGGGTTTTGCCTGTGGGGTTGGATTTGGGTTGGCGACTCGGCTTTGGGTTGGTTGCTTTTTGTGGAGAGAAATGACGATTGGGTTGGATTTGGGTTGGGACCCGGGACTTGACCTGAGAGGACTTGACCTGAGAGAGAAGAAGAATGGATAGAAGGAAAGAAGGAATCAGACGCATTCACAGTTTCAACACACAGGTCACAACGGATCGAACACATCACTAGTGCCTGTTTGGTTAACTGCTGCGTTTTTTCTCATTTACATGTTTGTCACAGTTGAACCTGACTAAACATATACAAGTAAAAAAATTGTCATTTGCATGTTGATTGGTTGTCTGCATTGGATCAAGGCTTAAATGAGTGCATGTATTTTGATTGTCTATGTTTGTGCTTTTGGTGTGAACAGATGCAAATCACAGTTGTTTGGTTGTGTGCAAGTACTTGTCTGCTCACCCTTTTCAAATGTAATAAACTTACCATCCATTTGTCAGCACACAACACACACAACATACGCAGGATGCTGATCCCTCGGCAAAATATGGACATGTTCACAGCAAATGAGACGTTTCGTGATGTCGCTGACGCAGCTATGCTTGGAGCACCGGATCCTGCAGATGTTGAAGGTGTTGGCATTGAAGATCTGCACCTTCAGCCCCAGGCCGAAGACCTGAAGACTGAGAGGTCGACGGGGACGATCTTGCGCTGGCGGCAGAAGTACTCCTGGTCGCGCGTGAGCACCATGTGCCCCCTTGAACATTTGCACCTGGATCCAGAACTTGCACCACTTGTTGGCGAAGAGGCTAATGACCCGAGGAGGGCTGGAGATCAGCCATTGCTTCATCACTGACCTGAAGGCAGGCGAGATGACGAGCATGGCAATGTCCTCCTGGTCATGGATATGCACGTAGAACCTGATAGGTTCCCATGCACCCTCCTCATGGTTGGTCCTCGGCCTCCTGCCATCGCCCAGTGGCATGCTCATGCACTCCACGCTGCGAGGAATCACCACCCTCTTCAGCCACCGATTTGTGAGGATGAGGTCCCCCACCCCATTTGCACCGGCGACGACCTGTGCTCCATCGTCGACTCTGTCTAACTCCATCTTCATTATCTTGTCGGTAAGTTGGACATCAATTAGCAACAAATGACACGTGATCATTGGCAGTGCAAATGATAATGACCACAACTAGCAATCATCTATGCTCACTGACCACAACTAATAGTGATCTGTGCTAACAATTATCAATGCTAACGGTGATTAGAGCTAGCAATGATCAATAGTAGAACTGATCAAAGCTAACAATGATTAGTGATAACAGTGATCAGTGCTACCAATGATCATATCAAGCCATATGCACATGCATTGTCCTACCACAGGTAGATAAATGGCTAACAACAACTCTTGTTGGTGGCACGTCGTTTCCAACCGACTCCAGCACTACCTTTTTCAAAGAGCGCTGACATCGACCATTTTAGTATGACATAGCTAGTTACTTAGTGTTGGCATTGGACGTACGTGGAACGCCACTTGTATGTGGACTCCAATGTTGTGTGCAGGCTTAACTTACTGTTGGCGTACCGGATTGGTACTACGCCAGCAGTATTTCATATATCTATGGCGTAGGTTCCGTCCGGATGCCAACAATATATTTTATGGGTCCATTTTTCTTGGTCAACTTTGGGGCCCACACAACACCGGCGTGGCTTATAATTGCACGCCAGGAATATACATATTAGTGTTGACGTTGTATTGTCTAGCTGCGCCAGTAATAAAGTCGCAGCACAATTCCCACGTGATAACCCTTCTATATACACCTAGTATATTCCCTTCTTCTTTCTCTTTCTCTTGCTCTTCTTTCTCTCTCTTCCCTCCTCATCTTGAGAAACCCGATTATTTTATCCTGATTCTTAATTAGGTAGTTAGGTCTAGCTAGGTGATGCATTAGTTAAGTTTGCTAGCCTCCACACACCCACTCACTAAGCTTGCTAGCTAGCTCTCTCCTTCACCCACTTGCATTAAATTTTCCTTCTGTTGGGGAACGTTGCATGGGAAACAAAAAAATTCCTACACACACGCAAGATCTATCCATGGTGATGAGCATCTACGAGAGGGAGAATGGATCTACATACCCTTGTAGATCGCTAAGCAGGAAGCGTTAAGAAACGCGGTTGATATAGTCAAACATCTTCATGATCCAAATCGCAAGACGTCCCACGATCCCATCACGTTCCGTCCCGCGATCGAATCATGTTCCGTCCCGCGATCCCATCACGATCCGTCCGGCGATCGAATCACGATCCGTCCCGCGATACAGTCGCGGTCCTTCCGATCTAGTGCCGAACGGACGACACCTCCGCGTTCAGCACACATACGGCTCGATGAAGATCTCTGCCTTCTTGATCCAACAAGAAGGAGCAAAGAGGTAGATGAGTTCTCCGGCAGCACAATGGCATGGTGGCAGTGGTGGTGAACTAATCCGACAGGGCTTCACCTAAGCACCGCAGAACTAATCTAGAGGAGAAACGATCTAGAGGAAGAATAGGACAACATGTGGCAATTAGGTTTGGGGCTGCCCTCAAAATACTCTAGTATATATAGGAGGAAGGGGAGGGAGGCCGACACCCCTAGGGCTGCCCCTAGGTTTCGGCCAAAGTGAGGAGGTGGAGGAGTCCTACTCCAATCCTACTAGGAGTTGGATTCCTCCCCCACTTGGAAAACCTTTCCACCTCTTGGGTTTTCCCACCCTAGCCACATGGGCCTTAGTGGGGGCTTCGGCCAGCCCTCCAGGGGCTGGTTTGCCTCCTACCACAGCCCATCAGGCCCTTTGGGGCATGAGGCCCCTCCCGATGGTCCCCCGATACCCTCCCGGCACTCCTGGTACACTACCGAAGTGCCCGAAACTTTTTCGATGACCACAACGAGACTTCCTATATATCAATCTTTACCTCAGGACCATTACGAAGCTCCTCATGACGTCTAGGATCTCATCCGAGACTCCGAACAACCTTCGGTCACCACCATACATAACTCTATACTACTAAAACATCACCAAACGTTAAGTGTGAAGACCCTGTGGGTTCGAGAACTATGTAGACATGACCGAGACACCTCTAAGGTCAATAACCAATAGTGGGATCTGGATGCCCATATTGGTTCCTACATATTCTATGAAGATATTTATCGGTTGAACCTCTATGTCAAGGATTCAATTAATCCCGTATGTTGTTCCCTTTGTTCTTCGGTATGTTACTTGCCCGCGATTCGATCGTCGTTATCTCTATACCTAGTTCAATCTCGTTACCGTCAAGTCTCTTTACTCGTTCCGTAATACAAGATCTCGTGGCTAAATCTTTAGTCACATTGCTTGCAAGGCTAATTGCCATATTGTATTACCGAGTGGGCCCTGAGATACCTTTCTTTCACATGAAGCAACAAATCTCAGTCTTGATCCATGCCAACCCAACAGACACCCTTGGATATACCTGTAGAGCACCTTTATAGTCACCTAGTTACGTTGTGACGTTTGATACACATAAGGTACTCTTCCGGTGTCAATGCATTGCATAATCTCATGGTCATAGGAACAGATACTTGACATGTAGAAAACAATGGCAATAAACTGACATGATCATATGCTATGTTTATAGTTTGGGTCTTGTCCATCACATCATTCTCC
Organism: Hordeum marinum; assembly: GCA_022496015.1. NCBI lineage: Eukaryota > Viridiplantae > Streptophyta > Magnoliopsida > Poales > Poaceae > Hordeum > Hordeum marinum. Next base: position 61,154,928 of record CM039677.1, read on the forward strand.
TAATGATGTGATCCCGTTATTAAATGACATCTCATGTCTATGGATAGGAAACCTTGACCATCTTTGATCAACAAGCTAGTTTATTAGAGGCATACTAGGGGCATGGTGTTGTCTATGTATCCACACATGTATCCGAGTTTCCAATCAATACAATTCTAGCATGGATAATAAACGATTATCATGAACAAGGAAATATGATAATAAATAATTTATTATTGCCTCTAGGGCATATTTCCAACAGTCTCCCACTTGCACTAGAGTCAATAATCTAGCTCACATCTCTATGTGATTTATTATTATGAATCTTACACCCAATGAGTTATGGGGTTCGATCATGTTTTGCATGTGAGAGAGGTTTTAGTCAACGAGTCCACGACATTCAGATTCATGTGTACTTTGCAAATCTCTATGTCATACTATAGATACTTCTACCATGCTCCACTTGGAGCTATTCCAAATGACAGCTCCACTACACGTATCCGGATTGCTACTTAGTGTCATCCGGTTTGGTGTTAAAGCTTGCATCGATGTAACCCTTTACGGCGAACTATTTATCACCTCCATAATCAAGAAACATTTCCTTGGTCCTCTAGTTACTAAGGATATTTTTGACCACTGTGTAGTGATCCACTCCTGGATCGCTCTTGTACCCCTTGACAGACTCATGGCAAGGCACACACAGGTGCGGCACACAACATGGCATACTATATAGAGCCTACAGCTAAGGCATAGGGGACGACATTCACCCTGTCTCCTTTTCTACCATGGTCGAGCTTTGAGTCTTACTCAACTTCACACCTTACAATTTAGGCAAGAACTCCTTCTTTGACTGATACATTTTGAACCCTTTCAAAATCTTGTCATGGTATGTGCTCATTGAAAAAATCTTATCGGGTGTCTTGATCTATCTCTATAGATCTTGATGCTCAATCTTCAAGTAGCTTTATCCAGGTCTTCCTTTGAAAAACTTCTTTTCAAACAACCCTTTATGCTTTCCAAAAATTCTACATCATTTCAGATCAATAATATATCATCCACATATACTTATCAGAAATTCTATAGTGCTCCCACTCATTCTTGTACATACAAGTTTCTCATAAACTTTGTATAAACCTAGAAAACTTTGATCACCTCATCAAAGCGTATATTCCAACTCCGAGATGCTTACTCCAACCCATAGAAGGATTTCTGGAGCTTGCACACCTTTTAGCATCCTTAGGACTGACAAAACCTTCTGGTTGTATCACATACAACCTTTCCTCAAGTAAACCATTAAGGAAACGATGTTTTGACATCCATGTGCCAGATTTCATAATGGAAAAATATAGCAACTGCTAACATAATTCCAACAGACTTTAGCATCGCTACGGGTGAGAAAGTCTCATCGTAGTCAACTCCTTGAACTTCTCGGAAACTTCTCTGCGACAAGTCGAACTTTATAAATGGCGACATTCACCATCAGCGTCTGTCTTCATCTTAAAGGTCCAGTTGTAATCAACAACCTGCCGTTCAACGGGCAACCTTTCTCGGATTTCATGGCCTCTAACTATTTGTTGGAATCCAGGCCCATCATCGCTTCTCCATAGTTCGTAGGTTCATCGTTGTCCAACAACATGACCTCTAAGACAGGGTTGTCATACCACTCAGGAGCAGTACGGCGTTGTCAACCTGCGAGGTTTGATAGTAACTTGATCCGAAGATTCATGATCATCATCATTAACTTCCTTTTCAACTGACGTAGGCTCCACGGAAACATCTTTCTGTGCTGCGCTACTCTCTGGTTGAAACAAAGGTTCAACAACCTCTTCAAGTTCTATCTTCCTCCCACTCAATTCTTTCGAGAGAAACTCTTTCTCAAGAAAGGACCCGTTTTAGCAACAAACACTTTGCCCTCAGATCTGAGATAGAAGGTATACCCAACTGTTTCCTTAGGTTATCCTATGAAGATGCACCTTTCCTCTTTGGTTACGAGCTTATCAGACATAAGTGTCGCATTCCCAAACTCTGAGAAATGACAGCTTAGGTTTCTGCCACAACTGTATTGGGTTGTCGTCATACCGAACACATTGAACCCATCTCTGCTGATGGCGACTCGAGGATGCCTTGGATCTGCCGCTTTGTCCTTATGTAATGCATCGAAATGCTTCCATGCAAAAGCGTCTGAAGTGTGTACCAACATCTGATTCCCATCTGCATCTAGTTCGGTTCTTTTGCCCAATTTGTGCCATGCCATGTGCTGGCCGTCTCTTCGACCATGAAAAGACGTTGAAGTCTTGGTACGATTGGCATATAGCGATGAACGTTAACAGGGATTTTTGTCTGCATCTTCTCACCCATACCGTTGTCTACGACAACATACCTGGAAGACTTGCAAATGGGACAATAGTTCAAGTCCGCATACTCAAGCCTAAGTAAGGCACATCCATTCTCACATGCATCTGTCTTATCATAGGGAATCTTAAGTACACGGAGGATTTTGTTCGATTGGTACAAGTTTGCAGGCAGTACATGGACTTTGGGTAGAAAGCACCCAAATATTGTCATCATCGCATTGTAGCATTCTCTGCCGAGGTTGAATTGAGCCTTCAAAGCCATTACTTGTGCGATGGCATCGAGATGACAAAGCTCAGTGTGCTCATGGAGAGGACGTTTTGAAGACTCCAACATTTCATAGAATCCATTTGCAGATTCCTCCATCTCATCGTCCAAATCCCGAGCATCATCAAAGTCTTGCAGCATGTCTTTCGATCCCGATACCATGCTTGTTGGTGCAACGATGAACCCCCTCAGCTCTGGCACGTTGGGCGGACTCACCATGAAAAGTCCACACCGTATAATTAGGCTTAAAACCCCACTTCTGTAAGTGTTTAACCATTTCAACCTCTCTCTTCTTTTTAAAGTTGTCACACCGGGGATAGGGGCACCATGTTTTTTACTGGCTATTTGGAAAAGCATCTCTCACAAACCCCTTGGTATTTGTAAACCATTCTTTGGTCATGTCTTTCTGATTGGTGTGACCGGTGTACATCCACGCACGATCACTCATCTTGCCTAGCTACTAGACACACGAGAAATATATATAAAATTCAGCATATATATTCATCGGTTAATCAAGTTTGTTAGTTTTATTACGTCCATGCAACCTACACGCTAATTGGTTAAGATAGGCCCTAATCTCACCCGATTATGTGTAGATTGGGTTCGTTTTCCCATGCCCTGCTCCGGATCCAACGCAGAATTTTGATAGCACCTCCCCGCTGTTCTCCTGATACACATCTCGGCAATAAGCAGAGAGGATGTGTACCCGGAGAACAACATGAGGGCCCTGGTGGCCAAGGCATTCCGCCATGGTTTCTACTGGCCGACTGCCTTGGAGGAGGCCAAGCGGCTGGTCGACAAGTGCGAAGGCTGCCATCGCTTCAGCACGCAGAGCCACCTTCCAGCTACGGCCTCCAGACCATCCCCCTCTCATGGCCCTTTGCCGTCTGGGGGCTGAACATGGTGGGCCCCTTCAAGACCGCACAAGGCGGCATGACGCATTTGCTGGTAGCCATCGACAAGTTCACCAAGTGGATCGCGGCCAGGCCGATCAAGAAGCTAGACGGCCCTACGAGCGTCCGATTCGTCAAGGACATCACGGTCCGCTACGGCGTCCCTCACAACATCATCACCGACAACGGCACAAACTTTGCCAAGGGCATGTTAGCACGTTTCTGCGCCAAGCAAGGCATATGACTCGACTTGGCATCTGTCGCTCATCCAGAGTCAAACGGCCAGGCCGAGAGGGCGAACGGCCTGATCCTGGCTGGCATCAAGCCCCGGCTCATGGCCCCGCTGGCCAGGTCAGCCGGCTACTAGATCGAAGAGCTGTCGGCTGTTCTCTGGAGCCTCAAGACCACACCTAACCGGTCAACCGGCTACACCCCCTTCGTTCTCGTGTACGGGTCCGAGGCGATTGTCCCCATCGACATCGAGTTCGACTCGCCTCGGGTTGCCTTGTACATGGAGAAGGACGCGAAGGAGGCAAGAGAAGACGACGTTGACCTACTCGAAGAAGCACACGAGCTGGCCTTGAGCTGAACGGCCATCTACAAGCAGAAGCTCCGGCACTACCACAACAAGCGGATCTGGCCACTCTCCTTCCGCGAAGGAGACTTGGTGCTCAGGCGGATCCAACGAACAGCCGACCAGCACAAACTATCCTCCCCATGGGAGGACCTGTTCATCTTCAGCAAGGCTCTACACAACAATGCGTACTACCTGATAGATGCCCAGAAGCCACAGAAGCGCAAGAGAGACGCCTCCGGCGAGGAGACGGAGCGGCCGTGGAACATGGCGCTCCTCCACCCGTTTTACTGCTGAAAACTAGTGTATGTATGTATCCTCCCCTTTTTTGTCTTATGAATGCAACAAGTGCCCCAAGCCGGCTCTTGGGACACACCCCTTTTGTTTCCTTCCAAAGTTTCTCGACTCACTCACCGGCTCCCCGACCCGGCTCCCGGTCCCGGGGGCTCGCCAGCTAGTCTTGACATCCTCCGCGAAGCCGATCAAGTAATGTGAACTAAATAAACCTTCCCACCCCTCCCAGCTACAGACCGGCTCTCGACTGTCTGGCTGACAGGTCCTCAGGGCGGCAAAACTTAGCGCACACGAAAAATCGATCGCATGGGGATCGCCGACTAGGTATAGCCGGAGCACTTTCACACCTCTGTCACTTGCCTTACCCAAAAAACTCTTGTGGTTTCCAAACTCAGAACCGACTCCCTCGAAGCGGATGCCCCGTCCCAGCTACAGACCAGCTCCCGGCTGTCGGGCTGGCGGGGCCGAAACCAAGGGGGACAAGGGTTTGAGCACGCGGAACCAAAAAGGGCAAAAAAGGGGTAAGGACAAGCCGGCACGCATAAAACAACATTGCAACAATCGAAAGCTTCATAGAACTTAAAAAGACCCACAACCACGAGTTCATTACATCTACACCCCCAGTGGGTGGAATTGAGGTCTAACAGAAGTGCAGGAAAATAACAGGCCCTTAGGAGCGTCAGCGTCGTCTTCTCCTTCGGCGCCCCCCCGCGACGGCTGATGTAGAGGCCCCGTCCTTGGCACTGGCACGGTCCGCGTCGGCTCCCGTCTCCGGGTCCCGAGCCGGCTCGGAGTCGGTGTAGTCGTCGATGCTGGAGCCTACGTCTTCACTGTCCGTCTCAGCGTCACTTCCCTCCGGGTCGTCTAGCACGAGTGCGTACTGGTCCTCCAGAACCACCGTGCCGTCTTCCTGGCGCTCGGGGACGTATTCGTCCCATGTGGAGACCGACCAACATGGCAGCCACCGCCTCTAGATCCTCATTAGTGCCGGCACGCTGGGCCATGAGCAGACTCAGGTCCATCTCGGGGTACCATGACCTCGCAATGCAAAGGGCCATGCCCGCACCGCCGCGCTCCGCGGAGGACCTCCAGGCGTTCACCTGCATAGCCCCAAACTCCAGCAATCGTGACAGCCGGCTCATGGAGGTCGGGTCCACTACGCCCGACCAGAGGGTGCGGACTAGCGCCTCGCCGGTCGCTTGGAGCCGCTTCAAGGCCTGCACCACCTTCTGGAGCTGCACCTTGGGGGCAATCCCCACCTCGTCCAAGGTCCAGGGGGCAAGCGGCCCAACGACGACCCCCCGCGCCCGCTGGTGCTCACGATGGGCCGCCATGGCTGCCTCCGTGGCCTCCTATGTACTAGGGAAGAGCCCTGAGAAGAGAAGAAGATGAGGGATGAACAAAGAAGCAAACCAAAAACCCAGAAACAACACGCAGAAAGGATGAGACGACAAGGACTTACCGCACATCATTCAGTCCACTCCGTGCCCCTGCTCCTGCAGCTCCAACTCCCTGACTGACCACTCCTCGAGCCGGCGCTCGTGCTCACCCCGGGCCGCCTGCGCCTCGTCGGCCGCCTTCGCCAGCGTGGCGTCCTTGGCCTCCATCTCCAGGCGGAGGACCTTCTCCCACTCCTCCGCCTGCCGACGAAGAGTCGTCTTGCGGTCCGCCAGCTCCCAACGGTGGGCCATCTCGCACTCGGCCGCCTCCGCTGCACTCGGCTCACCCCCTGGCGGTGTCGCTCGCACTCCATGATCAAGAGTTCCGCTGGTTGCCAAGATCCACGACCTGGCGACGAAGGTTGACCGTCTCGGCGTTGGTGGCTGCCAGGGCAAAGAAGCCTCCATTAGAAGACAAGAAAAGAAAGGGGATTCGACCCGCCTCCGCTGCAGCCGGCTCGAGTCCAGGGGCTACTCCCCCGCCCTAAAAAGTTGCAAGGGTCTTACCTTGTAGTTCCTTGGAAAAGGTGCCCAGCCGGCCTTCAAATTCCCGGTATAGGCCCAGCAGGGAGTTGTACGTGGTCACCCGGCGGTCCTGCGCCGCCTGCAAACAACAAAGATTCAACACAACGTTAGACTCGACCCACCTGCGCCCCAGCCAACTCGAGTCTCGAGGGCTACACCGAGTGGGTGCGCTAGCGCGCCCCCACTGGTAAAAATGCCAAGAACAAGAAAAGAAGAAAAAGATAGGAGCTTACCGCAACGGACCGCTCCAGCTGCACTAGCCGGTCGTTGGCGGCCCGGGCATCCTGCGTCGTCTGAGCATGGCAGGCAGAAAATGCCTCGATAGCGGCGGACACTGCTGCTACAAGGCCACTTGGTGAGTCCCCAATGGTCGGGCGGCCAGCTGTAGCCCAGTTTTGCTATGGCCGGCCCCGTCTGCGGGCCCCCCTTTGCCTGAGGTCACCAGGGACCTGCTCCTCCCGGCACCATTGTGCCAGGGGCCCCAGACAAGGAGCCTGTGCCGCCCGACCCTTCGGGCACCTCGGCCTCCCTCCTCGGCGCTCCGCCTCCAATCGTTCCTGCCCGGCTCGACCCGAGCGCTAGTGTATGTGGAGCCGGCTCATCCGGAGTCGGCATTCCTGGAGCCGGCATCTTCGGCGGCGGCACCCCGGGAGTCGGCGCCTCCGGGGCCGAAACTTCAATTTCCGGGGGGACCCTCCGCCCCCGGTGGCACATCACGTGCCCTTGGCAGATCCGCTTCCACCCGCCGCGCGGGGTCGTAGTGATACTTGGACCACCTCTCCTGGCCGTGGGGGAACGACTCCCACAACTGGTTGGCCGCTTCCCAGCCGACTCCTCCCAACGACGCGTGCTTCTTCGTCACCTCCTCGCATAGGTGGTGACCCTCAATGCGCAGCTCCTACTGGGACACCTCCAGGTCATACCACGCTTAGCGCTCCCTCTCCTCGGTGGTGCTCGGCGGCGCCTTCCACGTGGTGTCGCCTGCCGGGGTCCTTCCTAGGGTGCGCGGCTCCCTAATCGAGCAGGATAAGAAAGGGGAGCAAAGTAAAAACAGAGGGGCAAGGTGGTAGGGAGCAAAGCTTACCCGACGACGACGGGGATCGCCCTCCTTGCGGGGCCCGTCGGGGTGATCCACCTTTTCTTCCCGCCGCCTCCACAACTGTTGGCCGGCTGCTCAGCGGCCGCCCGTTTGGATGCTGGCCTGGAGCCAGCCACCTATTTCACCTTGCCACTTGCGGCTGTGTCGACCCGGCAGAGCTCATGGCCGCCGCAACGAAGGCCTCTCCTCGGTGCCATGACGTCGCCCTCCGTGGCCTCGGGGTCCTCTGGAGCCTCTGCATCCCACGACTCCTTCGACTCAACGTCGTTGTCGGTCCAATCCCGCAAATACGACCGGGGAGGGAACTCACCCGTCGATTGGGTCGCCTCCGTCTCCGTGTCTGCCTCGCCGGCTTCGGATGCGCCGGCTTGCTCCGAGTCCGTCGGCTCCACGTCATCGGCGTCCTCAACCTCCTCGGGGTCCGAGTCCACCATGTCGGCGGCCGGCTCCCCGTAGTTCTGCAGATGCGGAAAAACCTGCAAGCGGAAGAGTACCTCTCACCGTCAAAATGAGACGGAGCCCACGAAGAAGAAGGGGAGGGTGATCCGGCTAGTCACCTACCAGCGGCGTCGGATGGCTCCGGCTGTACGAGGTCTCCCCCCACAGCCAACTCCCCTCCTTTAGCTTCACTGTCGAGATGGCATTCACCCTTCTCGCCACCTAGACTGGCTTCAGCTCCTTGGTGGAGAGCCGGTAGGGATCATGCCGCCCCCATGTGGCAGATAAGGTGCGGCCGGCTCTGCAGCGGCTGCACCTGGCGTGCCACCATCGCCACCAGCAGATCGGAAGCCTTCAGCGCTTTCGACCCGGTCATCACTAGCAGATGCTCGTAGAGCCGGTCGCCGTCTTAGGGGCCTGGGGCGGAGCCGTCTGCCAGTTAAGCATCGCTGTCGGCGGCTGATTAACGAAGTTGGGGAGTTTGATGTGGTCCTCCTCCGGCTTCACGTTCTTCACGTAGAAAAACCCTTGATGCCAATTCTTCACCGACTCCTGTAGCGGGAGTTTCGGGAAGCCAGCTCCCTAGCAGATGTGCATCTGGGTGCCCCCGCAGGCGGTCATAACCTTCTCCTACGTTGCTGGGTCCTTTGTCGTCTGCCGCTTGAGGAAGAAGAGTTGGAACCAGAGGTCGAGCCTCGGCTCCACCCCCACATACCCCTTGCTGAGGGTGACGTAAGCCGCCAACTGCAATACGACATTGGGGGGGGGGATGGTGCGGCTGCAGGCCGAACCGCGTCAAGAACCGCCGGAAGAATGTACTCACCGGCAGCCCGAGCCCGCGGAGGAAGTGCTCGGCGAAGACGACCAACTCGCCATCCCGCGTGGCTGGCCAGTTCTCTGATCTGGCAATGCGCACCTCCTCGAGATCCTTCGACGACAGCTTGCGGCGGTGGCGAAGGTGCTCGATGAACTGCTCGTCGACATCGCTGCCATCCCACGCCCCTTGCTCGCCATAACTTCCCAAGGGGCTTGCGGGCACGGCGGCGGGCGCGGGAGCTCGACTATGGTCCGGTCCTCGGTGTCGTCGATGGAGGCAAGGCGAGGAGCGCACGGATTGCTCTCGTTCTCTCTTTCTCTCAAAGTGGGAGGAGGAGGGCAGCGGGAGCAATGCAACGGGGGCAAGGGGAGCAAATGTGTCGTTCTATTCCTCTCCCCCTCCACTTAAACCCCGCGCGGATGGTCGTGGAGGGCGGATTCATTGCGCACGACCCTCATGATCCCCGCCGCGTGCGGGATGTAAGTAGCCGCAGAAGATCCACTTGCATGGGCCAAGGCCGTGGCCGTGGCGGGCCCTGCCCCACGGCCCGGTCTTGTCCGTCGCGCGGCCTGTTAGGCCGCAGCCTGTTACGTCTCCCACATAGCCGGCTGCCGTTTGCCAATCGACGTCCGGCTCCTGAGGCGTGATGTGGTACTGAAGTAGTGTTCAAGCTGGCTTCTTCGAAGACTACTGTCGGGGGGATAACCCCGGTGTAGCCTAAAGCTACCCACAACTCCAACTTTTTGAAACGACTGAAGGGCAAGCCGCCTCCTCCTGCAGTCTGGCTGCACCCCGCCGGCCACGCCATGCCGGCTAGGTCATGCCGGCTATTCTCAACCGACTATGATAAGACTGCCGGCTAGGGGCGGGAGCCCCTGGCCCCCTAGTCGGCCGCACATTGGATGCAACGGCCAAGGTGTGCGTGGCAAAAGTGGCCCCCATCCCATCGGGGGTCAGCGTCCGTATGGCCACAGTGGAGGCAACAATGCCTCTGATTTCTGCTGACCATGACTGGGCTTCCAACAGTGCCGACACGCCTCCAACCACTCCATTACCTGCCCTGGAATGGCTACAGTGCAGCCGGTCGTACCGCTGACCTCAGACAACTACCACAAGACGATGCTCCGAAGGATGACCCATGCTATGAATCGACCGGCGCTGGGACCCATCGTGAGGGACCCTCCGTCTCACGACGGGACCTCCCAGCCGGCGGGCCCTACCAACGACGGGACCCTACAGACGGGGCCCCATGGCCAGCTAGAGAGGCTGCCATCTGGGGCCCACCCGTAGCCTTGTATTCATATTGTAATCCGGGGGGTTGGACTATAAAACCCCTAGAGCCCCCATGCAAAAGGGAGACAAGCAAGCAAGCACACATATGAAGGAACACTTTGTCCCACATCCACCCACGTAGCAAGGGAAGAGGAGCCGGCTGCTCCTTCTTCCACCTCTAGACACAGCTCAAGGAGCATCATTGTAACCTCCCCCATTGATCAACTAGATCAGGATGGACTAGGGGTATTACCTCCCAAGGAAGGCCCTAAACCTGGGTACATAGCGTGTTTGTCACCACTTGTGCCTAATCCCGCTCCCAGAGCCCGTCGGCGTCCTCCGGCCCCAACCAACTTCGATAAGCCTACCCATGGCATTTGTCATGAGAAAACGACGACATTCTACTTATTCTTCTTTTCTTATTCATTTTGTTCTAACCTAACCTACCACTAACCTAATTGAACTAACCTAATTAACCCAGCCTATTCATCTCTAACAGCAAAAATTAAATGAAAACAAACAAAAAAAGAAAGAGAAAAGGAAAAAAAGCTCATCAGAGAGAGGGAGGTGGCCGGGCAGCGAGGGCAGTGGGGTGGTGGGGCAACGGGGCAGCAGGGAGGCAGGGTGCCGGGGCGGCGGCGGGGTGGCAGGAGGTGGGGCGGCGGGACGGTGGCCGCGACGGGCAGGGGCGGCGGTGCGGGGAGGAGGCGATGGGAGGGGGCAGAGGTGCAGGGAGGGGCAGCGGGAGGAGGCGGTGGCGAGTAGGCGGTACGGAGGGGGCGGCAGGGAGGAGGCGGCGGACAGAAGGGGCACCGGCGGAGCTCTGCTGTGGGGTGGCGGCGGCGGTGCCGGGTCGGGAGGGAGCGGCGGCTGGGGCGGGAGGGGTCAACAAGGGGAGAGGGAGAGGGAGTTGAGGGAGGGAGAGATCGAGAGAGAGGAGTGATGTTTGTTAGGCACACCTCTTTGCCGTCTGCTAACAGACAACAAAAATGGGCTGGGGCTTGGGGCTAACGGTCATTAGCCAGGCGTCTTCTTTGTCGTCCCCTAGCGGATGGCAAAGAAAAGCAGGGCAGACGACAAAGACAAGGAGGTTGGCATGCCTCTTTGCCAGTGGACCAAGGTCCAATGGGACCTACGTAGCTGCTTTGGCGCCTGTCTTTAGTGTCTATGTCGTCTGCTGGTCGACGACAAAGGACTAGTAGATGGCAAACCCAACCTTTTCTGTCTGCCAGATCTTTGCCGTTTGCTTTATGGCAGCTGATGGCAAAGACTATCTTTGCCATCCACTAGCAGACGACAAAGATCTAGCAGATGACAACTAACCAAATTCCAGTAGTGGCACCCACATATCAAATTATCAAAGGAGCAAACATGAATCAAACAAACATGATGAAAGTGAGTAGATGAAATTCCTGCGTACCCTCAAGAACACTTTGCTTATTATAAGAGATAGTTATGGCCTGTCCTTTGCCACAAAAGGATTGGGCTACCTTGCTGCACTTTATCTATCGTTACTGTTACTTGCTCATTACCAATTATTTTGCTATCAAACTACCTATTACCTACAATTGCAGTGCTTGCAGAAATTACCTTGCTGAAAACCGCTTGTCATTTCCTTCTGCTCCTCGTTGGGTTCGACACACTTCCTTATTGAAAGGACTATGATTGACCCCATGCACTTGTGGGTCATCAAGACTATTTTCTGGCGCCATTGCCGAGGAGTGAAGCGCTCTTGGTAAGTGGAAATCAGTAAGGAAAAACTTATACTACGTGCTAAAATTTATTGTCACTAGTTACTATGGAGAACAATCGTTTGAGGGGTTTGTTCGGGGTATCTGCACCTCGACCGGAACCACAGTTAGTTGCCCATCAATCTACTGCACCTAGTAAAAATATTGGTTATGAAATTCCTTTGGGTATGACAGAACAACCGCTAACTAATCCTTATGCATGAGGCGGAACTGAACATCCCGATATGCACCTAATACATGTGGATGAAATTTATGGATTATTCAAGCTTGCAGGTTTATCCGGAGATGAAGTTAATAAGAAGGTTTTTCCTTTATCTTTGAAGGGAAAATCATTGACATGGTATAGGCTATGCGATGATATTGGATCATGGAACCGGAATCGGCTGAAATTAGAATTCGACCAAAAGTTTTATCATATGCATCTAGTTCATCGTGATTGGAATTATATATATAATTTTTGGCCTCGTGAAGGAGAAATCATCTCTCTAGCTTGGCAAAGTCTTAAGTCAATGTTATATTCATGCCTCAATCATGATCCCTCAAGAGAAATTATTATTAAAAAAATTTATGCTCGGCTTTCCCATAGCGATCGATCCATGCGCAATACTTCTTGTACTGGTTCTTTTATGAAGAAGGCTATTGAATTCAAGTGGGGTCGCTTAGAAAGAATTAAACGCAACTTTGAAGATTGGGAACTCGACGAAGGTAATGAGTCAGGTATTAAGCTTGAATTTGATTGTCTTAAATATTTTATGATACCGATGCTTTTCACAAGTTTAGCACTAATTATGGACTTAACTCTGAGATAGTAGCCTCCTTTTGTGAATCATTTGCTACTCATGTTGATCTCCCTAAGGAGAAGTGGTTTAAATATCACACCCCTATTAAAGAAGAAATCAAAGAACCAATCATAGCTAAAGAAGAGACTATTATTTACAATGTTGATCGAGTTGTGCCTACTACTAATATTGAGAAACCACATTTCCTTGTTAGGATAAAGGAACATGCCAAGGTATCTACTGTGGTTTGCAAGAGTAATATTAAAGAACCTAAGCCCTCTTAAAAAATTTGAGTAGAACCTAGTGTTGCTATGGTTAAAGATCTCTTGGTAGAAAATATTGATGGGCATGTTATTTACTTCTGTGATGAAGCTGCTAGAATTGCTAAACCCGATGAAAAAGATAAACATAGTGTTGGGTTTTACCGTAGGTGCATCACATGCAAATTAAAATTCTCCTACACACAGAACATCCAAGAACATGCTACGGAGATGGATCACAGATTGTTACCACTAGACGTGTAGTGCCATGCATTGGATGTAGAGTTGGGGCAACGCGTTCGTGTGGTCCGTCTTCTCCTCATCCGATCTCCCTTGAACAAACATTCCGATCTCCCTCGAACAGCCGTTTCGATCTCCCTCGAACAGCCGATCGCCGGATCCCACGTACAGGTTCGCCGGAGCGGCGCAAGTGCACCGCCTCTAACAGTATCCACACGTGCAGGAGGAACACCCGTGCGGCGGACTGCTAGGTCCGATCACCCCGATCGGCGGTGGCGAGTGGAGGTGGCTAGTTGCAACTCATGCAAAGCCCTATGATGGTGCCGAAGCGATTAACAGGATGGGTGTGCCGCACCTCCACTATATATAGGCATTCGGCGCGGGCTCAACTCTTGGGCCTCGCACGGATCCTAAAGCCCATGTGCTCCTACCCTTAAGCACGCGACCCTTTAGGTTCTCGTCCACTTGGTCGTGAGTCAAATGACATCTGACTCGACCAATCGGTAGGGGACTCTAGCAAGACGTGCCGACTCCAAGTGTCCGATGAAGCCGGTTAGTCGAACTTGTACTTCACACTTCTGTTCCCATTGCCACACGATATATGTTGTCATGCACAAGGCGACATGGTCATCCTTGTTGCAGCACGACCTCTTTCTTGTTCCGGTGAATCAGACCAACATTTGGATTATCTCATAATCCTCATCGCATGGACATGCTTATCTAGGTCGGATCACCCGAGGGGCCCAGAGTATATCTCTCCTGGTAGGAGGGGCAAATCCCATCTTGCTCGACCATGTCTCGCAGGATGGGTCTGGACAAGCCCGAAACCTACCTTTGTAACTACCCAGTCATGGAGTAGCGTTTGGTCGGCCCAAAGCAAGTCTGTCACCATCCCGAGTACATGCACTAACTCAGGTCTTAGGACATAGAATGTATGTTGTACTAGAGACTCAGGGATGACCTATCACTGCGTCTCATAGTTGGGTCTGACTATGTCAAATCCGACCAGACCTTTCTGAGTCCATATTATTCGGCTAGCATCTAATGCTACATGGCCAGTGAGACTTAACCGTCCACCGTGTCATATGCTAGTCTGATTAGTTGTGCGTCCACACAACCCTTTGGACTAGGGACCATTTAGGACAGTTATCATACAATGCACAGTCTCACAAACAAGTCACGTACATGTTAATACACATCAATGATAATGTCCAAGGACTATATTTATTCATAAACACATAGGAAATATAATCATACATGATTGCCTCTAGGGCATATCTCCAACAGTCTCCCACTTGCACTAGAGTCAATCAAGAAGACATCGAATGCCCATAGCTCTAACGTGCCCCTCATGCTTGGGTTGTGGAAGTGGCTTAGTCAATGGATCTGCAACATTTGCATCTGTATGAATCTTGCATAAATTGGTATCACCTTTCTCTACGAGCTTTCGTATCAAGTGATATTTTTGGTCTATGCGCCTGGTCTTGTGGTGTTGTCTCGGCTCCTTGGCCTGTGCGATGGCACCTAAATTATCACAATAAAGGTCCAACGGTTTTGACCAGCCCAGGAACACACCAACATCTTCCAGGAACTTCCAAATCCAAATACCTTCCTTTGCGGTTTCACAAGTCACAATGTTTTGGCCTCTGTTGTGGAGTCAGCCACCGTATCTTGCTTGGAACTCATCCAACTCACTGCTCCTCCATTCATGACATACACGAATCTAGTTTACGATCGACAATCATCCCTATCGGTTTGGAAACTAGCATCAGCGTAACCCTTTACGTAGAGCTCCTCCTCACCTCCATAAACTAGGAACATCTCTTTAGTCCTTTTCAGGTACTTCAAGATAGTTTTCACTGCTGCCGAGTGACTCTCACCTGGGTCGGCCTGGTATCTGCTTGTTAAGCTTATTGCATAGGCGACATCAGGCCGTGTACATAGCATGGCATACATGATGGATCCAATTGCCGAGGCATATGGAATCCTACTCATCCGGTTTCTCTCATCAGAAGTCATAGGACTCTAACTCTTGCTTAGCCTTATACCATGTGAGACGGGCAAGAACCCTTTCTTGGCCTCACTCATGTTGAACCTCTTCAACACTTTGTCTATGTATGTGCTCTAGCTTAAGCCGAGCAACCTCCTCGATCTATCTCTATAGATCTTGATGCCTAAAATGTACACTACCTCTCCAAGGTCTTTCATAAAAAACTTGCCATTCAATGATTCCTTGACTGAGTTTAGCATCGAAACATCATTTCCGATCAGCAGTATGTCATCCACATAGAAGATCAAAAATACTACCGAGCTCCCACTAGACTTCTTGTATAAACAATAGTCCTCTTCGTTCTTGATGAAACCAAGGTCGACAATGAGTTCATCAAAATGAATGTTCCAACTCCGAGCTGCTTGCTTCAATCCATAAATGGATCTCTTGAGCTTGCATATTTTACCAGTGTTAGTTGGATCGACAAAACCTTCGGGCTGCATCATGTATACATCCTCTTTTAAATTTCCATGAAGGAAAGCCGTTTTGACATGCATCTGCCATATCTCATAATTGAAATATGCAGCTATAGCTAGTATGATCCTCACCGACTTTAGCATCGCTACCGGCGCGTAGGTCTCGTCGTAGTCAATTCCTTGAACTTGTCCATAACCTTTAGCGACAAGCCGAGATTTGTGGATCTGAACATTTACATCCACATCGGTTTTCTTCTTAAAGACCCATTTGCAACCAATGGCAACTACGCTAGGTGGCAGATCAACCAAGTCCCAGACTTGATTCTCATCCATGGACTTTAACTCGGATCTCATGGCCTCTAGCCATGCCTCAGAATCTGGGCTCACCATCGCTTCCGCATATGTGGCCGGCTCATCGCTTTCTAGCAACAATACATCACGCACTCTGCGCAATCTTTCTGACATCCATGGCTCCGGTGCCGACTCCACTAAGGGTTCCCTGATCAACTCCGGTATGATCCCATCACCAGCCGAGTCATCCCAGAGTGGCTCTCGAATTTCTGCGAGTCGCACCGTTCTCCCATTGGCCTCCTGATTGAGAAACTCTTTCTCTAGGAAAACCCCGTTCCGAGCAACAAACACTTTGTTCTCTTCTCGGTTGTAGAAGTTGTATCCCAAGGTTTCCCTCGGATATCCCATGAATATGCATTTATCCGACTTGGGTGTAAGCTTGTCCAACATGAGTTGCTTGACAAATGCTTCACAACCCCAAATCTTTAGAAAAGACAAACTAGGAGTCTTCCCAGTCCACATCTCATGTGGTGTCTTGTCTACGGATTTAGATGGTACCCTATTAAGTGTGAAAGCTACAGTTTCTAGAGCGTATCCCCAGAATGACAAGGGTAAATCCGATTTGCTCATCATCGACCAGACCATGTCTTCGATTTCTCTGTTCCGACACACCGTTTCTCTGCGGCGTACCCGGAGGTGTGAGTTGTGGTACTATACCTCGGCTTTTCAGATGATTATCAAACTCCTGGCTCAGGTACTCACCTCCACGATCTGATCGTAGAAGTTTTATCGTCTTGCCGAGCTGATTTTCAACCTCATTCTGAAACTCTTTGAACTTTTCAAAATTTTCCGACTTGGGCCTCATCAAATAGATATATCCATATCTACTCAAGTCGTCGGTAATAGTCACAAAGTACTGATAGCCACCTCTAGCCATTGTGCTCATTGGACCACACACATCACTGTGTATAAGCTCCAATAGCTCGGACACCCTCTCACAACTCTTTGCAAAAGGAGACTTAGTCATCTTGCCTAGCAAGCATGATTCGCATGTCTCGAATGACCCGAAGTCGGACGAAGTTAGGAGTCCATCATCATGGAGCTTCTTCATGTGTTTCAGACTAATGTGTCCAAGACGGCAATGCCAGAAGTATGTCGGATTTATCTCATTATGCTTATGCCTCTTGACATTCACGTTATAGAATGGTTCTGTTTCTAGATTTAAAATAAATAGCCCATCTACTATGGGTGCATAGCCATGGAACATTCCATTCAAATAAAATGAACAACCATTGTCCTTTATATTGAATTCATAACCTTGACTCATCAAGCATGAGGCAAAAATAATGTTCCGACTAAGTGCAGGAGTGTAATAACAATTATCCAATTCCAAAATAAATCCAGAAGGAAGCTTGAGCTGCATTGTGCCGACCTCCAACACAGCAACTCTTGCTTTGTGCCGACCTTGATGTCAATCTCCCCTTGTGCCACACGCCTAGTTCTTACCAGCCCCTGCATCGAGTTGCAAATATGAACAACCGATCCGATATCAAATACCCAAGAGCTACTAGGTATGTCAGCAAGGTAAATGTCTATAACATATGTAGCAAGTGTACCTTTGCCTGAAGAAGCATCTCCGACCTTCTTGCCGTGCCCAGCAAGCCACTTGCTACAGTTCCTCTTCCAGTGACCAGCTTCCTTGCAGTGAAAACAAATGGTCTTTGAGTTCGGTCCGGACTTTGGCTCAGCGGCGGAGACAGCCTTCTCCGTGCCCTTTGGATTACCCTTTTTCTTGGACCAACTCTTCTTGAATTTAGCCGAGTTCTGCACCATCAACACTTGACGCATGCCTTTCTTAATATCTTGGTCTGCCACCTTGAGCATCCCGTGCAATTCAGTGAGCTTCTTATCCATACCGTGCATATGATGGTTCGAGACGAACGTCCCATAGCTGGGTGGAAGAGAACCCAAAATTGCATCCGTGGACAGCTCGTCCCCAAGTGGGAAGCCTAACCGATCCAAAGCTTGCACGTACCCGATCATCTTGATCACATGCGGGCTCAGTGGATCACCCTCCTTCAGCTTACAATCCGTCAAGGACTGCCAGACGTTGAACCTTTCGGTCCTAGCCTACACCTAAAACATGCTCTTGAAACTCTAGATCATATCGAAAGCCTGAATGTTTTCAAAATGCTGTTGCAAATCACGCTCCATACAAGCCAACATGAGGCAGCTGATCTCGTTTGATTCATCAACGAGTTTCTGGTGGGCATTCTTGGTTGTGGCGTTAGCATTCTCGGCAGGTTCCTCTGGAAGTGGATCCTCTAGAACACGTTCATTTTTATTGTGCTTGAGAACAATTCTCATATTTCTATACCAGGTGGTAAAGTTTGTTCCATTCAGTTTATCCTTTTCCAGAATTGATTTCAATGCAAATTTGGGTTGAGCAGGTGGTGCCATTGAGCTACAACAGAAAATATGCGATCACTAAGCAATGTGTTTATGTAGAGTCATTCAAGCCTTAAACAGAACTACTCCCACCGAATTCAGCATCCCTCCGCAAACTCTCACTGCTAGCCAACCTGACCATTCGGTAAGCAAGTCCTTGCTAATCACATCTCTATATGACTCATGTCGGTTCGGTAGGTATCTCATACCCCGGCTCCCAACCTTCTCTGCCACAAGGCCCAAAACCGTTTTGATAGCCTTGTCAAGTTAACCCGATGCAGTGCATGTCTGTGTCCGACACGAACCCTCCAGTTCAAGTACACCTACTAGCACCTCAATTTTATGAGCCCACTACTAGACGTACTTGACGTGCGAAGGTGCAACATCCGGAATGGCAACATACTTGATATTAATGAGGGATCTTTCTACCATTATAACATTCATAGAAACAAGACGCAATATCAATCACATATAAACATAAATATGTGAAATAGTATGGCTCCTTCATGGACATCCTTCCAGGTCAGCTCCAACTCCGATAACCATGGCGAAAATCCATCTTGTCCGTCTCGCCAGGACGCCAAAGCCTCGAACTTGTTCTCTGCCCTCCAACTACTACAACTAGTAATGAATTTACAGAGAATCACAAGTCAACACGCAGGTCATTTTACAATATAATGACAACACTTTGGCTCCTGCCGGCTGACAATCATGACACGCAAGTCATGTTAAGTTACACACATGCATCACATACATATGAGTCATACTATTCACATCAAACCTGCAAAACAAACTCATGCACAGAATCGCATTCTATTGGTTTTTTGTGATTGTGTACGAAATACAAGGCGCTACGCACACGGCGGTCCAATCATTTTCAGAAATCACAGATCCCATTTGCACTCCGATCATGCTGAATTTTCTGATCTGATGGATCTCATCGATCATCACGAACCCAATTTGGATTTACGTTTCACGGTTAACCCCGATGGCGGATACCGACCGGTAGGGGTAGGTTGTGTCACGACCTCATCGATTTCGACTGACAGAAAACATAGCCTCAATTTATCCCGATGTGTAGTTGATCTCATCAACCGTGCACATAGCCGATGTCATGAACGACGACGGATCTCATCCGCCGCCTCCACATATCAAATATGCATCCGATCTGAATCCAAATCCTATAGCAGAGGCTCTGATACCATTGTTGGGTTCTACTGTAGGTGCATCACATGCAAATTAAAAATTTCCTACGCGCAGAACATCCAAGAACATGCTACGGAGATAGATCATAGATTGTTACCACTAGACGCGCAATGCCGTGCATCAGATGTAAAGTTGGGGTAGCGCGTTCATGTGGTCCGTCTTCTCCTCGTCCGATCTCCCTCGAACAGCCGTTTTGATCTCCCTCGAACAGCCGGTCACCGGATCCCACGTACAGGTTCGTTGGAGCGGCGCAAGTGCACCGCCTTTAACGGTATCCACACGTGCAGGAGGAACACCCGTGCGGCGGACTGCTAGGTCCGATCACACGGTCGACGGTGGCGAGTGGAGTTGGCTAGTTGCAACTCATGCAAAGCCCTAATGATGGTGCCGAAGCGATTAACCAGATGGGTGTGCCACACCTCCGCTATATATAGGCATCCATCGTGGGCTCAACTCTTGGGCCTCGCACGGATCCTAAAGCCCACGTGTTCCTTCCCTTAAGCGCGCGACCCTTTAGGTTCTCGTCCACTTGGTCGTGAGTCAGATGACATCCTTCTCGACGAGACGTGTCGACTTCAAGTGTCTGATGAAGCTGGTTAGGCGAACCTGTACTTCACACTTCTGTTCCCTTTGCCACATGATATATGTTGTCGTGCACAAGGTGGCATGGTCATCCTTGTTGCAACACGACCTCTTTCTTGTTCCGGTGAATACGACCAACATTTGAATTATCTCATAATCCTCATCACATAACCATGCTTATCCAGGTCAGATCACCTGAGGGGCCCAGAGTGTGTCTCTCCTTGTAGGAGGGGCAAATCCCATCTTGCTCGACCATGTCTCACAACATGGGTCTGGACAAGCCCGAAACCTACCTTTGTAACTACCCAGTCACGGAGTAGCGTTTGGTCGGCCCAAAGCAAGTCTGTCACCATCCCGAGTACATGTGCCAGCTCAGGTCTTAGGACATAGAACGTATGTTGTACTAGAGACTCACAGATGACCTATCTCTGTGTCTCATAGTTGGGTATGTCCAACTTAGACCTTATCTCGAGTCGAATCAGACTATGTCGAATCCGACCAGACCTTTCTAAGTCCATATTATTCGGCTAGCATCCAATGCTACCTGGTCAGTGAGACCGAACCATTCACCGTGTCATATGCTAGTCTGATTAGTTGTGCGTCCACACAACCCTTTGAACTAGGGACCATTTAGGACAGTTATCATACAATGCACAGTCTCAAACAAATCATGTACTTGTTAATACACATCAACGATAATGTCCAAGGACTATCTTTATTCATAAACACATAGGAAATATAATCATACATGATTGCCTCTAGGGCATATCTCCAACACATAGACCCATAGTTAGCATGCCTGTTGTCTCTGTTAAAATAGGAGATCATTTTTATCATGGCTTATGTGATTTGAGTGATAGAATGAGTGCTATTCCTTTTACCTTATACCAAGAAATTATGAATGACATAGCACCTACTGAAATAGAAGATATTGATGGTACTATTAAACTTGCTAATAGAGACTCCATCACACCACTTGGGATTGTTAGAGATGTTGAAGTCTTGTGTGGGAAATAAAATATCCTACTGATTTTCTAGTTCTTGGTTCCCCACAAGATGAAGTTTGTCCCATTATCTTTGGTGAACCTTTGTTAAAGACTATTAATGCTAAGATAAATAGTCAAAAAGAAACCGTTAGTGTTAAGTTTGGTGATGTGTCTCATGAGTTTAACTTTTCCAAGTTTAGTAGACAACCTCGTGACAAAGAATTATCTAGTAAGGATGAAATAAATGGTCTTGCTTCTATTGCCATTCCTCCTACTATTCCACTAGAACAATATTTGCTAGACGACAAAAATGATATGCACTTGCATGAAAGAAATGAAATGGATAAATTTTTCTTTAGAAAAACCTCTACTAAAACACAATTTGCCTATTGAAACTCTAGGGGGTCCTCCTCCACATAAAGGTGATCCTGTGTTTGAATTAAAACAATTACCACACACTTTGAAGTATCCTTATCTTGACGAGAAAAGGTTATATCCTGTTATTATTAGTGCCAACTGTCGGTGTCAAAACCAATGGATCTCGGGTAGGGGGTCCCGAACTGTGAGAATAGGATCGACGGTAACGAGGGACAAAGGGGACACGAGTTTACCCAGGTTCGGGCCCTCCTATGGAGGTAATACCCTATGTCTTGCTTGGTTGTATTGATGATGTATGGGGTTACAGAGTTGATCTACCTCGAGATCGTCTAGCTAACCCTAGATGAGTTGTTTTGTCCCTATACCCTAAAACCTTCTGACTTATATAGATGCCGAGGAGGCCTAGCGTTTACACAAGGTCGGTTACATACCAAAGAGATAAACATGCCTACCTATTACATCAGACATGGAGCGCAAGCCGTGCTTCCCGAAGCTTCCAACTTAGAGACCGGGCCATCGAATCTTCTGGTGTTCGGCAAGTAGCCCTCACAATCCAGCCCACAACAGTAGGTCGGCTATCTGAGGACCACCTAATCTAGGACTCCCTCAGTAGCCCCCGAACTCGCCTCCAATGCCAACGGTCTTCAGCTCCAATTACTTTGAGAACGGAGTCTTCGGCTTGCGAGGTGAGTTCCTTCCTGCCGAACCATAGTTTGGCCTCCGATGACAAGTAATTTCCCATATAGTGGCACATCTGAATACTATAAGTTAACTGGCTCTGAAGGCCAAACGTCGAGGAAAATGATAACGTCCCGTGACGACCTTTTTGACGAAAGGTCACGGCCCACCACGACCGATAGGCCATCTATAGGTACTCGATGTGTGGTTGGAGGCCATTTCATTAACATGATCTATCAACATGTCGATCATGTCCCATTTTACATGAGATTTACTTAATCACACGCATGCAATGGCTCGCGCATCTTGGGAAGTGGAGGGATACACGGTGCAGCAAGGGGAGACCGAATCGACAGACCTCATAAAAGGAGAAAGAAAACCCCAAAGGCCTTCCACGCTCTCCATTCGACTTCTCCGCCTCCCATTCCCTTGCGCCTCCAGAGCATAGATCTAGGTTTCACGAGCCCTGTTCCCGAGCTCAGCAATGGCGGGCTCCAACGACCGGTGGGAAGCATACACGGTCTCAAACAAGGACATACTCGACCTTAAGAAGGCCGGCTACCTCCCCACCAACATCCCTCATCGCATGACGGAGGGGGGCCAAGTGATCCCTTCCCCCAAACCAGGCGAGCAGGTGGTGTTCATCCCCCACTTCATCAGGGGGTTGAGCTTCACACTCCACCCCTTCGTCAGGGGGCTGATGTTCCTCTATGGCCTCGATTTCCATGACCTCCCGCCGAACTCCATCATGCACATCTCGGACTTCATCGTCGTCTGCGAGGCCTTCCTGCACATCGAGCCGCACTTCAAGCTCTGGCTGCAGGTCTTCAACATCAATCCAAAGTGCGTTAGTGGCAAGCACGCCGACTGCGGCAGGGCCATCATAGGCAAACTTACCCGCGTCGGGTGGTCGTCGGGCACCCTCATCGACACCATCAAGGAGTGGCAAAAGGAGTGGTTCTACATCACTGAACCACAAGAAGAAGGTCAGCACTCCGCCTCCACATTCAGATCCGGTCCCCCGACTAGACTGGCTTCATGGCTCGAAAAGGGCCTCGTCTGAGGATCGAGCAAGGAGGTGACCGATATGCAGAAGCATATCCGCATTGTGGTCGAGGACGACACCAAGCTGACCGATGTGGTCCAGGTGATGCTCCGAAGAGGCATCCTCCCCTGCTAGCACCGGTACACTCCTCTGTTGGCTCGAAAGCTCGAAGCCGAGCCCATAGTCTGGAGCCTCTTCCGCACTACACGAGAGAAGCTATGGAAGGCGTTATTCAAATTAATGAAGAGATGGCCAGCCAAGGAGGAGGACAAGGGCCTGCACGCCGCCAAGCCGGATTCCGAGGTACGATACACCCGCCTGGTTGGCTCCATTACATAGAAGATCCTAACCCTTTGTCCGATCTGTTTATGCAGAGATGGCTGAAGAAAGCCATCAAGATTAACAGTCCGGCTCCTCAGACCGAGGATGAGAGGACCGGGCTGTTAGCCAAGATACTCGTGGTGAAGCCCTACAAGGCTCCCACGAAGAAAGAGAAGAAGAAGAAACTAGGCCAGGCTGGTCTCCACATCAGGGACCAGCCTAATGACGTCTCCGAGGATACACCCGCCTTCTCAAATGAAGAGGAGGATGAGGAGGAGGAAGAACAAGAAGAGGAGGAGGAGGAGGAGGCTGAGGCCGAGGACAAGGGGGGAGGCAATTCCCCCCATGCCAGAAAAAGGGTGGCGTCTTCGGACGCCCCAGAGCAGGTTGCTTCTCCTACCCCGAAGAGGGCGCGACAGATGTGGATGGCCCTGTCCAATGATAGTTTGGACTCGAGCTCCGCGTCCAAAGATCTCGAGGAGATTCCACGAATGAGCCTACGGGTGAAGCCCCTTCCATCCATGTTAGGGTCTGAAGACCTTCATGTCCATCCCAAGTAAATTGAGAGTCTGCTAACACGCAGGTTATTGGTCATACAACCCCCCCGCGTGTTATCCCCACCGAGGTGATATCAGATGGGGAGACCCCACCCGCCGAACTAGCGGAGAGCGGGGATGCCTCGCACCCCACCACTCCAGGCGCCACAAAGGATGCCATGGAGGTGTCATCCCATCCTACTCAAATGGAGGAGGACACAGGGGGTGAGGGAACCGCAACGTGGCCGAGGCTAATGCTTCGGCCACCAAAGACCAGGGGACAACGCCCCACCTGAACACCGAGGAGGCCAGACGAGCGAGCGCTCAGTCCCCTCCTAGAAACTCTCTGGAGTGCACCGTTCTTCCAAAGGCACCGGTCCCATCCCCGATGGGTGATCAGGAAGTCCGATCATCCCCGGCACCACCAACCAACAGATGGTTGGTCATGGAGGGGGATCTATCGAGCGCCTCCATCCCCGAGGATCACCGCACCCTTATGGGTGCGGTACTACAAATCGTCCAGTCCGTTGACCATGGACGGAAGAAGGCCTTCAAACGTCTCCTCACAGGCTTTCAAGTAAGTCACCCAATTTATTCTGCAAAGATCTTTATTTACTCGCATTGTATGCATGGCAACCCCCGAGCCCCAGCTGAGGTGAAAATAATTACCTGGGGGTCACATCTAAATCCCATACGAAACTAAATGCAATTGACGTGTTCAGAATGCGAAAATAACCTGTTATATGACCGGTTTGTCTATATTTCGGGAATTGAGAGCCCATATATTAACTGTGTGTGGAATGCATGCTTCGTCGTCGGCGGTGGTCAAAAATGGTGCTGAACTGGACGAGCTAATCGGAAGATCAAGCGCTCCGAGGATGAGGTCGAAGCCCTCAACAAGAGGTTCGACGAGGCACAGGGTAACTCCAAACTATATCCGGATACTTTCGCTCGAATACTGTCAATGCAGATTCCTTTTATAGAAAGTTTATCATTTTGCAGCCCCGTCGACAAAAATAGAAAAGCTCAAGGTCGAGATTCAATGTGCCAAGGATGAAGCGGCCATTGAGAAGGCGACGGCCAAAGGGGTGGCCACCGCACTCTCTGCCCTACGAGCCATGAGCGATAAGCATCAGGCTCGTGTGGCGAAGATACAGGATGGGCTTAAGGACGTCAGCCAAAAGTGCAAGGCCTTGGAGCAAAAGAATAACGCGAGCTCCGCCGAACTGTCCACCATGAAAACCAAACTCCAGAAGGAGCGGATGGACAAACGGTTCTTTGAGGAGCAGGTGCACCAAGACAAGGAAATAGCAGATGGTAATCTGTACTCCCTAAAGTGCGTATTCGGGGATAGCAAATTCGAATTGCTGACCCGGGTGTGGCGATCCTCAAGTGCGTCCGTCGATCTCCAGAAGAGTGTAATGGACGCCAATCAGCTGTTCACCTCGCGGGGAGAGGAAGACGAAGCTCGGATGTTCTGGGCATAGTTTGGAGCCCCCGAGCGTCCTCCTTGTCTGGTGGAGCAGCTGAAGCAGCTGACAGATCTGCACAAGATGGTGGAGCCGGCCATGAAGCATCTCTACATCCACTTATGTCCTGACGAGCCGCGACCAAGCAACTACTTCAGCTTGGTACCGAGACTGGTCGCTGCTATGCCCTGCCCCGACACTGTCATGCGCTCCTCCTGCATTGAAGGAGTCTAGATGGCCCTTGCCAAGGCCAAAGTACACTGGCCGGGGCTAAATCCAATGAAGGTCACCGACCCACCGCCATCCGGGAAGGAGCATCGGGGCCCCGAGATATACTCCGATGGAGTGATGGAGAGCGCTCGGGTGATAGCGTCGTAGTGCTCAGGTGAAAAAATATTTGAATGAGCTTGTAATGTGTCTGATGACTTGTGTTAATGTTAAATGATATTAGTATTTTCTCTTATATGATTTTTCATTCCTTTATAACTCCTATGTGGCTGTTTTAATGTTGAAAGATGTTCGTCGTCAGCTTCAGGCCCCACGTAGATACTACGTGGGGTGTCATATGCCAATGTACTATGTTCCTTAGCCATATGATCGGAACCCGAGGGCGAGACAGTGCAGCAGATGAGGTAATCAAACCATAGTGCTTTATTTCTTTCACTTAGCCCGAGGGGCGCGAAAAGGATGATGGGAGGCGTACGATTGGCCACCGAGGTGTTGTGATGTTCGGACGAATCGTGGCCAAAGCCGACATCATAATTTCTGCACAAAGGGCAAGTTCATCATATAACATGGAATAACCGTGTAGGAGGATTGAAGTATAACACTTCCAGCTCGGGGTACACAGATCGGATCGCGCATACTACGACAGTCTGTTTTTGGCTTACTCCCCTGAGGTGCTGGACCAGACTATCCGGAAGCACAATCGCATGGGTGCTCCCTTTGCCCTTTTAGCTGAACGAGCGGAATGTAAAGGGGTGAGCATAGGAGCCGGGCAACCCAACTTATTAACCAAAGACATAGTTAGGAACTGATGCACATAAAGCAAACACCAAGATGCCAAGCACATGATGAATGGGGTGATTTGTGTTTGAATGCGAGCCCCCGGTCTAATAGCTGGTTACCTCGCATCATACCGAACAGTTTCCCAAGAAGAGGGAGAAAGGAAAAATATGCACCGAAAACAGGACAATTGAGGCGAACTTGCGCCACACAAGTTTGTGTTTTCTCAACAACTCTTATAACTCGGATTGGCGAAGCATCTGTTTATAGGTATGTGAAAGAAAATAAGAAATAAAATCATACATGAGTTGTTGTGCCAGGAGTCTTCAATTGGTAACCTGACATCCTTGATATGGCCCCTTGCTAGTTGACTTCTGCTCTTAGATGCACCTTGATGTGTGTTTAGGGTTTGGCGGGCGGATTTTGTTAACAAGACCTTGAAAGGCCGCCGAATTGTAGGTGATCTTTACGCAGTGGGAAGGCTCTTTTAGGAGTGCCTGCGTCTTGTCCGAAGATATATTGATGGTAACAATTCGGGGCAGCCGAACATCCGTCTTAATGTCCCCACCGCTACCCATGGAACCTTAAGTGCGAAGTTGTGCCTCGTCAGCACATACTTTGCTGGTCCTGAGGTTGTGCGGTGGGGGCGAATCCCTATAGAGGGGAGGAGGGAGGATCTGAGTTTTCAGTCCGAAGCCGAACTCACTTCCCGTACTTCTGTGCCTTTATGGCAGATATTGGAACTTGTCGATCTTCTTTATAACTATATTCGGCTGCTAGGGCTAATGCATGTTGCTCAGTTCTAAGGGAGTGCTCGGTATTGCCGTTGACAGTAATGACCCCCTTGGGGCCTGGCATCTTGAGCTTGAGGTATGCGTAATGTGGGACCGCATTGAAACGAGTAAATGATGTCCGACCAAGTAGCACATGATATCCGCTGCGGAAGGGCATGGTGTCAAAGATCAAGTCTTCGCTGCGAAAGTTATCGGGCGAGCCGGACACAACCTCCAGAGTTACGGAGCCCGTGCATCAGGCCTCAACGCCTGGATCACTCCTTTGAAGGTAGTGTTGTTGGGTTTAATCCTTGACGAATATATGCCCATCTTTTTTACCGTATATGAGTAAATCAGGTTAAGGCTACTTCCTCCGTCCATTAGGACCTTGGTGAGGTGATACCCATCTATGATGGGGTCTAGGACGAGGGCCGCTAAGCCCCCATGGCAGATACTGGTAGGATGATCACGCTGATCAAAGGTGATCAGGTGTGCCGACCATGGGTTATACTTCGGGGCTACAGGTTCCACCGCGTAGACTTCCCGGAGGGCGCGCTTCCTCTCCTTCTTTGGTATGTGGGTGGAATATATCATGTTCACCGTTTTGACTTCGGGAGGGAATTTCTTCTGTCGACCACCAATTGGACCCCGAGGTTCATCCTTGTCCTCGCTACGAGAACTTTTGCCTTGGTCTTCAGGTGGTATCTTGCGGGCCTGCTTAAACACCCAGCAGTTGTAGTGTGTGTGATTAGCGGGCTTTTCCGAAGTCTCATGGATTTGGTAGGGCCTTTCCATGATTTTCTTGAGCTGAGTGGGCTCATCACGATTGCCTTTAGGGGGCTTCTTCCGTTGCCCAGGTCAGGAGTTGCGAAATCTGGAATTAACGGCCATGTCAT
This sequence comes from Hordeum marinum, assembly GCA_022496015.1. Taxonomy (NCBI): domain Eukaryota; kingdom Viridiplantae; phylum Streptophyta; class Magnoliopsida; order Poales; family Poaceae; genus Hordeum; species Hordeum marinum. Next base: position 61,182,987 of record CM039677.1, read on the forward strand.
CGGCATCGCTATTATTGTGCTGGTGCTTATTCTTATCACGCTTTGGTTTTGAGTTGCCGTCCCGTGCTTCAGGTGCAACGGGATCTTCCGAATTGTGGCTACGTCTAGCTAGCCAATTGTCTTCGCCCGTGCAAAAGAGGGTCATGAGGGAGGTAAGGGCGGCATGGTCCGAGGCTTGTCCTGTCCTAGCTGGCGGGCCAGCCATTCGTCCTGAATATTGTGCCGGAAGGAGGCTATGGCCTCGGTGTCCGAACAATCAACGATTTGGTTCTTCTTAGTCAAGAACCGATTCCAGAATTCCCGAGCAGACTCACCGGGTTTCTGGACGACGTTGCTGAGATCCGAAGAGTCCGGCAGGCGGACATATGTTCCTTGGAATTAGAGCGGAACGCATCCTCCAAGTCTTCCCAACATCCATGGAGTTTTCGGGGAGGCTGTATAGCCAGTGCCGAGCTGGCCCCTTAAGCTTGAGAGGGAGGAATTTGATGGCATGGCGATCATCTCCTCGTGCCATGTGGATATGGAGGAGGAAATCCTAAATCCATACAGTTGGGTCCGTAGTCCCATCATACTGTTCTATATTCACGGGTTTAAACCCCTCGGGGAACTGATGCCGCATCACCTCATCTCTGAAGCATAGTGGGTGAGCGGCGCCTCTGACCCGTGCTATGTCACGCCTGTATTCGGTGTCTGTGTGGGATCAGTTGCATTCTCGAGCTCTGTTGTTATGGTCGAACCATGGTCTGTATCCACCGCGTCTATTGGGCGAGTACTCTCTGGATCCATAGATGGATCTAGTGCGACCTGCTCTATGATCCAAGTCGTGTCGTAGGTTGAACTGTCGTTGGGATCTACTGGCTCCTTACCCCGTCTTTGGGGCACTGCCGGTATGTAACTGGTGTCGTTACCCATCTTGTCCCGACCACAAGGGGGTGGTCCGGCTTGTCATAGGGAGTACGGTCTGGAGATGGAGGATCAGTAAGTTCATCATCGAATTGTGGCAGCAGCTTTCTCCGAGGATAGCTCTTGGGCTGGTTTGACGGACCAGTGCCATATACTTCCTTAGTTGAAAGGACTTTCGTCCATCGATCATTGAGGTCGGCCTGTTCGGCTTTGAGTTGTTGTTCTTTGGCTTTTAGGCTGCGATCCATTGCTATGAGCTGCTGCCTGATTTCTTCCCGATCTTCGAGATTGTCAGGGATATACAAGTCATCGGCTTCAAGTTTATCTTCCTCCTCGACGGGAGGAAGGTACTCATCGCCTTCAGGGTTGTTGACATTGTTGGCATTGTTTTGGTCCTCGGGCCCTTCCGGACCCTCTAACGGGTGCTCGGAGATATCGGGATTGTCGTGAACAGCGGGGGTGATACCGTCCTTGCTGCTGATAACGGTTCTTCTTCCCTTATTGCTTTTGGACCGCTTATGCGATTTCCGGTGCCTTGATGGCGTGTCGATCGATTTGTTGCCATTGTTGTGCGATGTGTTGTCTCCATTGGTGGCAGGAGTATCCACCATGTAGACATCGTATGTAGAAGTGGCGGTCCAACTTCCGGGGTTAACGGGGGTGGGAGCACAATCCTCCTCATCCATGTATTCTGCCTCCTCGGAGGCATAGTCCAGCACATCGGTTAAATCCTCGATGGTGGCTATCAAGTGGGTGGTGGGTGGGTTGAAAAATTCGTCCCTGCCCACACCATGACCGAACCGAGCGTAGATCAGGGCTGGATCGCTGGTGATCCTCATCGACAAAAATCGCTCCAGGGCCTCGTCGACCGCCGAGGGCCCGATCGGATCCAACTGCTCGGAACTTGCGGAGTTTACCTCCCTGACGTTCGAACATGGGGGGTGTTTGGCAAGAACATGCATCCGGTCGCTGAGCTTAACGGTCGGACTGGGACAAGAGATCGGTTCATCACCATGGGTGACCCCATCGGCATGCCTGGAGAAGGGGCTCGACGTTAAGGCCTCAGGCTCCTCGAAGGCTACAGACGAAGCTGCGAGCCCTATTAATGACAAGTCACCCCGAGAATCGATGGAGAACTCTAAGCCTCCAAATCTGACCTCCTGATCAGGGGCGAAGCTCTCAACGTGGCCTAGATGGCCAGCGGAGTCAGCGTGTAGCACAACACTGCCAAAGCCGAAGATCTATCCGGGGACAAAAACGTCCATACTACGGACCTCTTTGTTAACGATGAGGCGAGGCGTCGATTCCATTTCTCTCATAGAGGAACTCTCAATCAAAGCACCAATGTCGGTGTCAAAACTGGCGGATCTCGGGTAGGGGGTCCCGAACTGTGAGACTAGGATTGAAGGTAACAAGGGACAAAGGGGACATGCGTTTACCCAGGTCCGGGCCCTCCTATGGAGGTAATGACCTACGTCCTGCTTGGTTGTATTGATGATGTATGGGGTTACAGAGTTGATCTACCTTGAGATCGTCTAGCTAACCCTAGATGAGTTGTTCTATCCCTATACCCTAAAGCCTTCCGGCTTATATAGATGCCGAGGAGGCCTAGGGTTTACACAAGGTCGGTTACATGCCGAAGAGATAAACATGCCTAACTATTACATCAGACGTGGAGCACAAGCCGTGCTTCCCAAAGCTTCCAACTTAGAGACCGGGCCTTCGAATCTTCTGGTGTTCGGCAAGTAGCCCTCACAGTCCGGCCCACAACAGTAGGTCGGCCATCCGAGGACCCCCTAATCCAAGACTCCCTCTCTAACCTTTTAGAATATGAAGAAGAAAGATTATTAAAATTTCTGAGGAAGCACTGGGTTGCTATTGGATATACTCTTGATGATCTTAAGGGCATTAGTCCCACTCTATGTCAGCACAGGATTAATATGGAACCTGATGCTAAACCTGTTGTTGATCACCAATGACGATTGAGTCCTAAGATTAAATAAGTGGTAAGAATGAGATATTAAAGCTTCTGGAAGCAGGTATAATCTATCCCATAGCTGATAGTAGATGGGTCAGTCCCGTTCATTGTGTCCCTAAGAAGCGAGGTATTACTGTTGTTCCTATTGATAAAAACGAACTTATCCCGTAGAGAATTATTACTGGCTATAGAATGGTAATTGATTTTAGAAAACTGAATAAAGTTACTAGAAAAGATCAGTACCCACTTCCTTTCATTGATCAAATGCTATAAAGATTATCTAAGCACACACACTTTTGTTTCCTGGACAGATATTCTAGTTTCTCTCAAATACCTGTATCACAATCTGATCAAGAGAAAACTACCTTTACTTGTCCTTTTGGAACCTATGCTTATAGACGTATGCCTTTTGGTTTATGCAATGCACCTGCTACCTTTCAAAGATGTATGACTGTTATATTCTCTTATTTTTGTGAAAAGATTGTGGAGGTTTTGATCGATGGTTATTTCATTTACGGAACTTCTTTTCATGATTGCATAAGCAACCTTTTTTTGACAGGTTAAACAGTAAGGGGCGGTACCTTACTGCACATATATTTCCATTACCAAGACAAGCTTACAAGTTACATATATTACAACAATGTGTCCCCACCAAAATAATCTACACAAGAGTTGGGTTTATGTTTGGGGGAGCGAGGCAAGGAAAGCAGTAATAAACTGCTTAAGCAACCTTGATGCAGTTTTGCAGAGATATGAACAAACTAATCTCGTCTTGAATTGGGAGAAGTGCCACTTTATGGTTAATGAAGGTATTGTCTTGGGGTATAAAATTTCCGAATGAGGTATTGAGGTGGATAAAGCTAAAGTTTATGCGATTGAGAAAATGCCATGTCCTAAAGATATCAAAGGTATTCGGATTTTCCATGGTCATGTTGGTTTTTATAGGAGGTGTATTAAAGAGTTCCCCAAAATTTCTAGGCCTCTTACTAATCTTCTACAAAAGGATATTCCCTATGTTTTTTATGATGATTGTGTAGAAGCCTTTGAAACACTTAAGAAAGCCTTAACCACTGCACCCATTGTTCAACCACCTGATTGGAACTTGCCTTTTGAAATTATGTGTGATGCTAGTGATTATGTTGCTGGTGTTGTTCTAGGACAAAGAGTTGATAAGAAATTGAATGTTATCCATTATGCTAGCAAAACTCTAGACAGTACCCAAAGAAATTATGCTACTACTGAAAAATAATTTTTAGTAGTTGTGTTTGCTTGTGATAAATTTAGATCTTACATTGTGGAATCCAAACTTATTGTTCACACCGATCATGCTGCTATAAAATATCTTATGAAAAATAAAGATGCTAAACCTAGACTCATTAGGTGGGTTCTCTTGCTTCAAGAATTTGATTTACATATGACTGATAGGAAAGGAGCTGAGTACCCTGTAGTTGATAACTTGTGTAGGTTAGAAAATATTCTTGATGACACACTACCTATTGATGATAGTTTTCCTGATGAACAATCAGCTGCAATAAATGTTCCTCAAAACACTCCTTGGTATGCTGATTATGCTAACTAGATTGTTGCTAAATATATACCACCTAGTTTCACATACCAACAGAAAAAAACTTCTATGATTTAAGACATTACTTTTGGGATGACCCACATCTTTATAAAGGAGTAGATGGTATCATTAGACGTTGTGTACCTGAGCATGAACAGGAACAAATCCTACGGAAATGTCATCCTGAAGCTTATGGAGTACATCATGCGGGAGATAGAACTGCACATAAAGTATTAAAATTTGGTTTTTATTGGCCTACTCTCTTCAAGGATGCCCGTAAGTTTGTCTTGTCTTGTGACGAATGTCAGAGAATTGGTAATATCCATAAGCATAAGGAAATGCCTATGAATTATTCACTTGTTGAACCATTTGATGTTTGGGGTTTTGATTATATGGGACCTTTTCCTTCCTCCAATGGGTATACTCATATTTTGGTTGTTGTTGATTATGTCACTAAGTGGCTAGACGCTATTCCAACTAGTAGTGATGATCACAACACCTCCATTAAAATGCTTAAAGAAGTTATCTTACCGAGGTTTGGAGTCCCTAGATATTTAATGACTGATGGTGGTTCACACTTTAATCATGATGGTTTTCATAAAATGCTTGCTAAATATGATGTTAACCATAGAATTGCATCACCCTATCATCCTCAATCTAGTGGTCAAGTTGAACTTAGCAATAGAGAAATAAAACTGATATTACAAAAAACTGTCAATATGTCCCCAAAGAATTGGTCTAAGAAACTAGATGATGCACTTTGGGCCTATAGAATAGCTTATAAAAATCTTATGGGTATGTCTCGATACAAAACGGTATATGGGAAAGCTTTTCATTTGCCTCTAGAGTTAGATCACAAAGAATTTTGGACAATTAAAGAACTCAACTATGACTTCAAACTTGCCGGTGAAAAGAGGTTTTTTGATATTATCTCACTAGATGAATGGAGAACCCAAGCTTATGAGAATGCCAAACTATTCAAAGAAAAGGTTAAAAGATGGCATGACAAATGAATCCAAAAGCGAGAATTCAAAGTTCGAGAATGTGTTCTTTTGTACAATTCTCATTTCAGATTTTTTGCAGGAAAACTTCTTTCCAAATGGGAAGGACCATATGTTATCGAAGAGGTTTATCGCTCTGGAGCTATCAAGATTAATAATGTCGAAGGTACCAAACCGAAGGTTGTCAATGGACCAAGAATTAAACACTATATCTCAGGTACGCCTATTAATGTTGAAAGCAATGTTATCCAAACCATGAGACCCGAGGAACACATAAGAGAAACCTTCTGGAATACTCGAGAATCGTGAAAAAGAAGAGGTATGTGATACGGTAAGTAAACGGACCCCGACAAATCCGCAAAAATATTGTTGTCTTTTTTGGAATATTAAGAAAATTAGGAAAATAAGAAATAAACAGGAAAGCAACTGAGGTGAGCACGATACACCAGGGCACACCTGCCCTTCCTGACGCGCCCTGGTGGGTTGTGCCCACATTGGTGTTGGGAGACGTAGTAGTAAATCAAAATTTTCCTACGTTCACCAAGATCTATCTATGGAGAAACCAGCAATGAGAGGGGAGAGATTGCATCTTCATACCTTTGAAGAGCGCTAAGCGGAAGCGTTACAAGAACGCGGTTGATGGAGTCGTACTCGCAGCGATTCAGATCGCGGTAGATCCGATCAAGTGCCGAACGGACGACACCTCCGCGTTCAACACACGTGCAGCCCGGTGACGTCTCCAACACCTTGATCCAGCAAGGAGGAAGGATAGGTTGGGGAAGGGCTCCAACAGCAGCACGACGGCGTGGTGGTGGTGGAGTAGCAAGGTATTCCGACAGGGCTTCGCCTAAGCGCTGCGGAGGAGGAAGAAGAGAGGTAGGGCTTCGTCGTGAGAGAGAGAGATCAAATCCTGTTCTCAAAGGGCCAAAACCTCAAGTATATATAGTAGGAGGGAGAGGGAGGGCTGGCTTGGCCCCTCCTCCAAGGAGGAGAGGTTCGGCCGAAGTGGGGGAGGAGTCCACCTCCCACAAGGGAGGTGGATCTCCTCCTTTCAAACCCCTTTTGCCCTTATCTCTAGATCCCAGCCGCATGGGCCCTTCTAGGAGGTCTTGGCTGGCCCAATATGGGCTGGCACACCTCCTCTAAAGGCCCACTAAGTCCTCTGGTCGTCACACCCCTCCCGGGGGTCCTCCGGCACCCTTCCGGCACTCCCGGTACAATACCGATGAGCCCGAAAACTTTCCGGTGACCAAAACTGGACTTCCTATATATCAATCTTTACCTCCGGACCATTCCGGAGCTCCTCGTGACGTCCGGGATATCATCCGGGACTCCGAACAACCTTCGGTAATCACGTATACCTTTTCCCTATAACCCTAGCGTCATCGAACCTTAAGTGTGTAGACCCTACGGGTTCGGGAGACACGTAGACATGACCGAGACACCTCTCCGGCCAATAACCAATAGCGGGATATGGATAACCATGTTGGCTCCCACGTACTCCACGATGATCTCATCGGATGAACCACGATGTCAGGGATTCAATCAATCCCGTATACAATTCCCTTTGTCTATCGGTATGGTACTTGCCCGAGATTCGATCGTCGGTATCCCCATACCTTGTTCAATCTCGTTACCGGAAAGTCTCTTTACTCGTTCCGTAATACATCATCCCGTGACTAACTCCTTAGTCACATTGAGCTCATAATGATGATGTCTTACCGAGTGGGCCCAGAGATACCTCTCCGTCACACGGAGTGACAAATCCCAGTCTCGATTCGTGTCAACCCAACAGACACTTTCGGAGATACCCGTAGCGTACCTTTATAGCCACCCAGTTACGTTGTGACGTTTGGCACACCCAAAGTATTCCTACGGTATCCGGGAGTTACACAATCTCATGGTCTAAGGAAATGACACTTGACATTGAAAAGCTTTAGCAAACGAACTACACGATCTTTGTGCTATGCTTAGGATTGGGTCTTGTCCATCACATCATTCTCCTAACGATGTGATCCCGTTATCAACGACATCCAATGTCCATGGTCATGAAACCGAGACCATCTATTGATCAACGAGCTAGCCAACTAGAGGCTCACTAGGGACACGTTGTGGTCTATGTATTCACACATGTATTACGGTTTCCGGTTAACACAATTATAGCATGAACAATAGACAATTATCATGAACCAGGAAATACAATAATAACCAATTTATTATTGCCTCTAGGGCATATTTCCAACAGTCTCCCACTTGCACTAGAGTCAATAATCTAGTCACATTGTGATGAATCGAACACCCATAGCATTCTGGTGCTGATCATGTTTTGCTCGTGAGAGAGGTTTAGTCAATGGATCTGCGACATTCAGATCCGTATGCACTTTACAAATATCTATGTCTCCCTCCTGAATGTAATCACGGATGGAGTTGAAGCGGCGCTTGATGTGTCTTGTCTTCTTGTGAAACCTGGGCTCCTTCGCAAGGGCAATAGCTCCAGTGTTGTCACAGAGTAGAGTCATCGGGCCCGACGCATTCGGAATCACTCCTAGTTCGGTGATGAACTCCTTCATCCAGACTCCCTCCTTTGCTGCTTCCGAAGCAGCTATGTACTCCTCTTCACATGTAGATGCCGCCACGACGCTTTGCTTGCTGCTGCTCCAGCTTACTGCCCCTCCATTCAAAATATACACGTATCCGGTTTGCGACTTGGAGTCGTCCAGATCTGTGTCGAAGCTGGCATCGACGTAACCCTTTACGACGAGCTCTTCGGCACCTCCATAAACGAGAAACATGTCCTTTGTCCTTTTCAGGTACTTCAGGATATTCTTGACCGCTGTCCAGTGTTCCGCTCCGGGATCACTTTGGTACCTCCCTACCAAACTTATGGCAAGGTTCACATCAGGTCTGGTACACAGCATGGCATACATGATAGAGCCTATGGCTGAAGCATAGGGGATGGCACTCATCTCTTCTCTATCCTTTGCCGTGGTCGGGCATTGAGTCGTACTCAATCTCACACCTTGCAACACGGGCAAGAACCCCTTCTTTGACTGATCCATATTGAACTTCTTCAATATCTTTTCAAGGTATGTGCTTTGTGAAAGACCAATGATGCGTTTTGATCTATCTCTATAGATCTTAATACCTGATATGTAAGCAGCTTCTCCAAGGTCCTTCATTGAAAAACACTTATTCAAGTAGGCCTTGATACTTTCCAAGAGTTCTATATTATTTCCCATTATCAGCATGTCATCCACATACAGTATAAGAAATGCTATAGAGCTCCCACTCACTTTCTTGTAAATACAGGGTTCTCCATAAACCTGTACAAACCCAAACGCTTTAATTACCTCATTAAAGCGAATGTTCCAACTCCGAGATGCTTGCACCAGCCCATAGATGGAGCGCTGGAGCTTGCATACCTTGTTAGCATCTTTAGGATCGACAAAACCTTCCGGCTGCATCATATACAGTTCTTCCTTGAGGAAGCCATTAAGGAATGCCGTTTTGACGTCCATTTGCCAGATCTCATAATCATAAAATGCGGCAACTGCTAACATGATTCGGACAGACTTTAGCATCGCTACGGGTGAGAATGTCTCATCGTAGTCAACTCCTTGAACTTGTCGATAACCCTTAGCGACAAGCTGAGCTTTATAGGCGGTCACATTACCGTCTGCGTCAGTCTTCTTCTTAAAGATCCATTTATTTTCAATGGCACGCTTATCATCAGGCAAGTCCACCAAAGTCCATACTTTGTTCTCATACATGGATCCTATCTTGGATTTCATGGCCTCAAGCCATTTGTCGGAATCCGGGCCCGCCATCGCTTCTTCATAGTTCGAAGGTTCACCGTTGTCCAACAACATGATCTCTAGGACAGGATTGCCGTACCACTCTGGTGCGGAACGTGTCCTAGTGGACCTTCGAATAGCAACTTGATCTGAAGTTTCATGATCATCATTATTAACTTCCTCTCTAGCCGGTGTAGGCTCCACAGAAACAACTTCCTGTGCTGCGCTACTCTCCGGTTCGAGTGGAGGTACAATTACCTCATCAAGTTCTATTTTCCTCCCACTTACTTCTTTCGAGAGAAACTCTTTCTCGAGAAAGGATCCATTCTTGGCAACAAAGACTTTGCCTTCGGATCGTAGGTAGAAGGTATACCCAATAGTCTCTTTGGGATATCCTATGAAGACGCACTTTTCCGCTTTGGGTTCGAGCTTCTCAGGTTGAAGTTTCTTCACATAAGCATCGCAACCCCAAACTTTTAGAAACGACAGCTTAGGTTTCTTTCCAAACCATAATTCATACGGTGTCGTCTCAACGGATTTAGACGGTGCCCTATTTAAAGTGAACGCGGCAGTCTCTAATGCATATCCCCAAAATGATAGCGGTAAGTCGGTAAGAGACATCATAGATCGCACCATATCCAATAGAGTGCGATTACGACGTTCAGACACACCATTTCGCTGAGGTGTGCCTGGCGGCGTGAGCTGTGAAACAATTCCACATTTCCTAAGGTGCGTGTCAAACTCGTGACTTAAATATTCTCCGCCACGATCAGATCGTAGGCATTTTATTTTCCTGTCACGTTGATTCTCGACCTCACTCTGAAATTCCTTGAACCTTTCAAAGGTTTCAGACTTGTGTTTCATTAAGTAGACATACCCATATCTGCTCAAGTCATCAGTGAGGGTGAGAACATAACAGTAGCCACCGCGAGCCTCGACACTCATTGGACCGCATACATCGGTATGTATTATCTCCAACAAGTCAGTTGCTCGCTCCATTGTTCCGGAGAACGGAGTTTTGGTCATCTTGCCCATGAGGCATGGTTCACATGTGTCAAATGATTTGAAATCAAGTGACTCCAAAAGTCCATCAGCATGGAGCTTCTTCATGCGTTTGACACCAATATGGCCAAGACGGCAGTGCCACATGTAAGTGGGACTATCGTTATCAACTTTACACTTTTTGATACTCACACTATGGACATGTGTAACATCACGTTCGAGATTCATCAAAAATAAACCATTGACCAGCGGGGCATGAGCATAGAACATTTCTCTCATATAAATAGAACAACCATTATTCTCGGATTTAAAAGAGTAGCCATCTCGTATCAAGCGAGATCCAGATACAATGTTCATGCTCAAAGCTGGTACTAAATAACAATTATTAAGGTTTAAAACTAATCCCGAAGGTAGATGTAGAGGTAGCGTGCCGACGGCGATCACATCGACCTTGGAACCATTCCCGACACGCATCGTCACCTCGTCCTTTGCCAACCTTCGCTTATTCCGCAGCTCCTGCTTGGAGTTACAAATGTGAGCAACTGCACCGGTATCAAATACCCAGGAGCTACTACGAGCGCTGGTTAGGTACACATCAATAACAAGTATATCACATATACCTTTAACGTTGCCGACCTTCTTATCCGCTAAGTACTTGGGGCAGTTCCGCTTCCAGTGACCGGTACCCTTACAATAGAAACACTCAGTCTCAGGCTGGGGTCCATTCTTGTTCTTCTTCTTCCCGGCAACTTGCTTACCGGGCGCAGCAACTGCTTTGCCGTCCTTCTTAAAGTTCTTCTTACCCTTGCCTTTCTTGAAACTAGTGGTCTTGTTTACCATCAACACTTGATGCTCCTTTCTGATCTCGACCTCTGCTGATTTCAGCATCGAGTACAACTCAGGAATGGACTTCTCCATCCCCTGCATGTTGTAGTTCATCACAAAGCTTTTGTAGCTAGGTGGAAGTGACTGGAGGATTCTGTCAATGACTGAGTCATCCGGGAGATTAACTCCCAACTGAGTCAAGCGGTTGTGAAGCCCAGACATCTTGAGGATGTGCTCACTAACAGAACTGTTCTCCTCCATCTTACAGCTGAAGAACTTGTCAGAGATGTCATATCTCTCGACTCGGGCATGAGCTTGGAAAACCAGTTTCAGCTCTTGGAACATCTCATATGCTCCGTGTTGCTCAAAACGCTTTTGGAGCCCCGATTCTAAACTGTAAAGCATGCCGCACTGAACAAGGGAGTAATCATCGCAGCGCGACTGCCAAGCGTTCGTAACGTCTTGGTCCGCTGGGAGAATGGGTGGGTCACCTAGCGGTGCATCAAGGACATACAATCTCTTGGAAGCTATGAGGATGATCCTCAAGTCACGGACCCAGTCCGTATAGTTGCTTCCATCATCTTTCAGCTTGGTTTTCTCTAGGAACGCGTTGAAATTGAGGTTGACATTTGCGTTGGCCATTGGATCTACAATATAGATATTAAAGGCAATTTTAGACTAAGTTCATGATAATTGAGTTCACATAATCAAATTATTCAATGAACTCCCACTCAGATAGACATCTCTCTAGTCATCTAAGTGACACATGATCCATGTCAACTAGCCCGTGTCCGATCATCACGTGAGACGGACTAGTCATCCATGGTGAACATCTCCATGTTGATCGTATCTTCTATACGACTCATGTTCGACCTTTCGGTCTTCCGTGTTCCGAGGCCATGTCTGTACATGCTAGGCTCGTCAAGTCAACCTAAGTGTTTCGCGTGTGTAAATCTGGCTTACACCCGTTGTATGCGAACGTTAGAACCTATCACACCCGATCATCACGTGGTGCTTCGGAACAACGATCCTTAGCAACGGTGCACAGTTAGCGTGAACACTTCTCTTGAAATTTTATTGAGAGATCATCTTATTTACTACCGTCGTTTTAAGCAAATAAGATGTAAACATGATAAACATCACATGCAATCAATATAGTGACATGATATGGCCAATATCATCTTGCTCCTATGATCTCCATCTTCGGGGCACCATGATCATCATTGTCACCGGCACGACACCATGATCTCCATCATCATGATCTCCATCATTGTGTCTTCATGAGGTTGTCTCGCCAACTATTACTTCTACTGCTATGGCTAACGCTTAGCAATAAAGTAAAGTAATTACATGGCGTTTGTGATTGACTCGCAGGTCATACAATAAATAAGACAACTCCTATGGCTCCTGCCGGTTGTCATAGTCATCGACATGCAAGTCGTGAACCCTATTACAAGAACATGATCAATCTCATACATCACAATGCATCACATCACATCCTTTTGGCCATATCACATCACACGGCATATGTTGCAAAAACAAGTTAGACGTTCTCTAATTTGTAGTTGCAAGTTTTTACGTGGTTGCTATAGGTTTCTAGCAAGAACGTTTCTTACCTACGTCAAAACCACAACGTGATATGCCAATTGCTATTTACCCTTCATAAGGACCCTTTTCATCGAATCCAATCCGACTAAGGTGGGAGAGACAGACACCCGCTAGCCACCTTATGCAACTAGTGCATGTCAGGCGGTGGAACCGGTCTCACGTAAGCGTACGTGTAAGGTTGGTCCGGGACGCTTCATCCCACAATACCGTCGAATCAAGATAAGACTAGTAACGGCAAGCATATTAACAAAATCGACGCCCACAACTGCTTTGTGTTCTACTCGTGCATAGATTCTACGCATAGACCTAGCTCATGATGCCACTGTTGGGAGACGTAGTAGTAAATCAAAATTTTCCTACGTTCACCAAGATCTATCTATGGAGAAACCAGCAACGAGAGGGGAGAGATTGCATCTTCATACCTTTGAAGATCGCTAAGCGGAAGCGTTACAAGAACGCGGTTGATGGAGTCGTACTCGCAGCGATTCAGATCGCGGTAGATCCGATCAAGTGCCGAACGGACGGCACCTCCGCGTTCAACACACGTGCAGCCCGGTGACGTCTCCAACACCTTGATCCAGCAAGGAGGAAGGAGAGGTTGGGGAAGGGCTCCAACAGCAGCACGACGGCGTGGTGGTGGTGGAGTAGCAAGGTATTCCGACAGGGCTTCGCCTAAGCGCTGCGGAGGAGGAAGAAGAGAGGTAGGGCTTCGTCGTGAGAGAGAGAGATCAAATCCTGTTCTCAAAGGGCCAAAACCTCAAGTATATATAGTAGGAGGGAGAGGGAGGGCTGGCTTGGCCCCTCCTCCAAGGAGGAGAGGTTCGGCCGAAGTGGGGGAGGAGTCCACCTCCCACAAGGGAGGTGGATCTCCTCCTTTCAAACCCCTTTTGCCCTTATCTCTAGATCCCAGCCGCATGGGCCCTTCTAGGAGGTCTTGGCTGGCCCAATATGGGCTGGCACACCTCCTCTAAAGGCCCACTAAGTCCTCTGGTCGTCACACCCCTCCCGGGGGTCCTCCGGCACCCTTCCGGCACTCCCGGTACAATACCGATGAGCCCGAAAACTTTCCGGTGACCAAAACTGGACTTCCTATATATCAATCTTTACCTCCGGACCATTCCGGAGCTCCTCGTGACGTCCGGGATATCATCCGGGACTCCGAACAACCTTCGGTAATCACGTATACCTTTTCCCTATAACCCTAGCGTCATCGAACCTTAAGTGTGTAGACCCTACGGGTTCGGGAGACACGTAGACATGACCGAGACACCTCTCCGGCCAATAACCAATAGAGGGATATGGATAACCATGTTGGCTCCCACGTACTCCACGATGATCTCATCGGATGAACCACGATGTCAGGGATTCAATCAATCCCGTATACAATTCCCTTTGTCTATCGGTATGGTACTTGCCCGAGATTCGATCGTCGGTATCCCCATACCTTGTTCAATCTCGTTACCGGGAAGTCTCTTTACTCGTTCCGTAATACATCATCCCGTGACTAACTCCTTAGTCACATTGAGCTCATAATGATGATGTCTTACCGAGTGGGCCCAGAGATACCTCTCCGTCACACGGAGTGACAAATCCCAGTCTCGATTCGTGTCAACCCAACAGACACTTTCGGAGATACCCGTAGCGTACCTTTATAGCCACCCAGTTACGTTGTGACGTTTGGCACACCCAAAGTATTCCTACGGTATCCGGGAGTTACACAATCTCATGGTCTAAGGAAATGACACTTGACATTGAAAAGCTTTAGCAAACGAACTACACGATCTTTGTGCTATGCTTAGGATTGGGTCTTGTCCATCACATCATTCTCCTAACGATGTGATCCCGTTATCAACGACATCCAATGTCCATGGTCATGAAACCGAGACCATCTATTGATCAACGAGCTAGCCAACTAGAGGCTCACTAGGGACACGTTGTGGTCTATGTATTCACACATGTATTACGGTTTCCGGTTAACACAATTATAGCATGAACAATAGACAATTATCATGAACCAGGAAATACAATAATAACCAATTTATTATTGCCTCTAGGGCATATTTCCAACAATTGGGAACCTCCCCGACTCCGTTTTCCTTTCGTTTGCTTTCTTTCCAAGAATAAAAATTCTCTCTCTATATATCCATGATTGTTTTGACCACCACATCACAGAAAAATCCTCTGTTCTTGTTCCGTGCTGTTTTCCCATCAGATTTGCCAAGCGAGGCATCATGTCTTCTTCCTCCTTCAATAACAAAAAAGAAGATGCTTGGTTGATGAAGATGGAGCTGAAGAAACAGGAACCTAAAGAAGTCAACAATGAAGACAAGGGCAGGGGAGTTATGAGGGATCAAGCTCAAGAAGAAGGGTAATCCATGCCAACAAAAGAGGAGGAAGAAGAAGATATCCTCCTACCTTATTATGATCACCTCACCCCTATTGAAATTGAAGCATTTAGGGCCTTCGAAGCAATTCGTGTTCAGTCTAAATTTCTCACTTGTGAAAATGTTTTGCTAGAGGATTACATCACCCTTCGAAGCGTTATCCGTAAATTGGAGCATTTATTGAGGTTGAAGTGTGACACTTCCTCATCACCATCTCCTTCATCATCTTCACCACCGAAGGAGACTTGAGTACACGGCTATGGGCACTCCCCTTGGCTTGAGCCAAGCTTGGGGGAGATGCCCCGGTATCGTATCACCATCAATTTTTACCTTTACTTTTTATTTTGATCCTTAGCCTCTTTTGTGATTTAGTTGAATAAAAGTTTAGTACGATCTATTTTCAAGTGCTAGTTTCGTGATCTATCTATGTATGTAATCGAGTGAGAGTTATATAATAAAGTTTAGTTTGAGCTTTTGCTTCTTTAATTTCTTGTTGCAATCATAATAAAAGAAAATAAATGAAAATTGATGGGGTTATTACCCCTGTGTAGGCCAAAGCACTGGGGTTCTCTCCCCGCTTCAAGAAATAAACGCATGGCCGGCTGCTTACGGCCGGCTGGTGCTCAGCCGACAGACGCGTTGCCGGCTGGGATGAGGCCGGCTGGTCGAGGAGCCGGTCTAGCCCCCGGCCGGCTGAGTGCGGCCGGTTGCCTTCGAGCTAGTTCCCCCGTTGACCTCTGGGTGGACAGGCACCTGTCCCGTCCCTCTGCATGCGGGTACGGCGACACGACACGACAGCCATGACAGATGCCAATGTAGCCACAATGGCCACTGACGCATGGGCGTGTGTGGCTATAGTTCGTCCGTCGAGGACGCTGACCTTGGCGACCGTGAACGGGCGAGGGAACAGTGCCAGCATGCCCCGGCCAACTCGATTACTTGCCCCGGCGTGGCTATAGTGCAGTCGGTCGTACCGGAGACTTCGGCCGGCTGGGACTAGACGACGCCACCCGGGCGACCCGTGCCATAGCAGGTGGGCGGGGGCCAATCGCCGACCCGGCTGGCGGTCCCCAGCAGGTGATGGGACCGCTCAGCTGGTGGACCCTACGGGCGACGAGACGGCTCGAGGTGTGGGACCCCCTGGTCAGCCGGAGAGGTTGCCAGCCGGGCCCCTCACTTATGTACCTCAGGAATATTGTAAGCTGGGGGGTTGGCCTATAAAAATGTTGGGACCCCGATCCTAATTCATATGAATCCAGGCTGTAACATATCACATCACTTTGCGGCCTCACGCACGGTAAGTTCCACGGCTGCAGCCTTACCTTAGTCGGGACCATTTGCGTCTTTTGGCTCACGTAGTTGAACATGTCGCTGGCAATCAAATGACAGAGAACCCGGGCCGACATGACTAGTCATAGAACCCAAGTGGCACATCCGTACGGAAACAGGCATACGTAACCCATCAATGCAGGTGTCAGCCTCAAGGGTGTGTAGACGAGTCATAGCAAGCTACAAGGACTCCATTACGCCATGAGACATAAATGCCATCACTGCACGTAGACGAGTCGTAGCAGGCTACAGGGACTCCATTACACTGCAAGACAATTCCCCGAAGGGATAGACACAGCAGCAAAGCAGGATACATGCCGGTCAATCAGTGTGTCCGGAGCAGTAGCAAGCTACCATGGCTCGGTGGAAGCACAAAGAAGCAGTTTCCGGTAAAGAGTACTACTAAAGGCACACAACTAGGTGTCGGATCCCATACATACCATTGCACGTCACACGTACGCATGACATGCTCGATATGCATAGATACAACCATGGCATCACAACATAACCATACAACAACTTTTATTTAAGGGGCTCAGACGAGCCTTGCATAATATGTTCTTACAGACAGGGGTCACATGACCCGACACTCAAGTCATACAAACAAGTTCTTACAAACCAAGCGGAAGCATAAGCTGTCTGGGTACAGACAGATGAAAGGGGAAAAAGGCACATGGCTTGACTATCTATAGCCCACCACAGGGCGTAGGGTCGTAGCTGGGACACCAGCTATTCGGCATCGTCGACATCTAGAAAGAACCCACCTGATGGGTCCTAGGTCTCATCTGCAACATTTATTAAGCAAACGTGAGTACAAACATACTCAGCAAGACTTTAAAGCAGACCTAGTCTATTCATGCTCACGTATCATCAAGGGGGTGGTGGAGTTTATGCAGCAATGCCAGCTTTGACTCATGGCTAACCTACACTACACAATTTTAACTCTTTGTTTACATTTTAGATATCACACACGAGTCCACTAACTCCATGACAATACACCACCATGGATTCACTTCCCACTCCTGGGAGAGTGCCATCCACGATACTCACACTTGTCTTGATATTTTTATGGGTACCCATTTCATTATCTATGAACAACATAAGCTTTCCAAGTAGTCCATATCCAAGGGCGCGGCTATTCGAATAGTTTCATACCCTGGAGGGGTGTACTTCTTCACACACGCTCTCGCCACTTATCGCTGTGTGCTCATGAAACCATGCACCTTGGCAACCTTCAAGCGTAAGCCCAGCGAGGGAGTCGGCCACGACCGTCAATCACATAAGACCTCTAGTCCAGGATATCGCCTATTTGAGACTGAACCCGCACGGAAGTCCGGCCGAAGTTTCCGCTACGGCCCCAAACGATGTGCGCAGGGTTCCCAAGCCCAACATTCGGGTGACCCTTGGTACACTGGGCCACTACCTACCGCGTCGTAACCCACCCCTAGGGTCAGCGCTACGCACGGCCTCCAGCATGCTATAAACACCAGAAACTACTTGCAACTCCTGAACTAAGGACTAAGCGACTGATAAGTCGAGAGGGGTCGAGTTATCGGAACCCAATGTGTGGTAGTATCTAGTCTTGGATCACAAACACGGAACTCAGTTCCTAAGAACGGTCCCAATGAGACAACCTGCTATGTACTCCTACATAGCCTCTCATCGCTACCTTTACCAAATCGAGTTCATCATAAGCTTATCACATCGAAACAACAATGTTTCACTCCAGTTCATCACCCAGATGAATCAGACCTGACACAACTCTAAGCATAGCAAGCATAGAAGGCAAAGTAAGCTAAGCACATCATGGCACAAGCATCTACCAGGTATGCTAGGTTGCAAGGTTTAGCTATTTACTGTGACAATGACAGGTCATGCAGAAGAATAGGTTCATCTACCGTGTATGACAGACATGTGAGCAGTTGTCCTAATGCAATAAACAAGAGCAGGAGCGAGAGAGTGGGATGATATCGGAATGATCAAGGGGGCTGCTTGCCTTGCTGGGTAGCGGAAAAGTTCTCTCCTTCGATGGAATACTCGGGGGTATCCTCAGAAGTAGGGCCTACCGCAATGCAGATAAATAGCATTCAATACACGCAAATGCAACAATATGATGCATGATCATGAGATGGTAACAAGTATGGATGAGCTAATGCAACTAGTGTCCAAGTTAATTTGAAGTGAGTTTGAATATAGGTTCAAAATCGTTCTTCATTTCAAATTCCATATTTTAACCTATTAGCAAATGTCAATGTTCTTCTACATAGGTTGCTCTAACATGCATGATAATAGCACCATTGGATTCATTGGATTTTTCTAATAAATTTTCATATATAAATTATTTTCATCTGATATACAGATTAATTTATATGAATTTTTAAAGTTTTAAACAATTTCTGGAATTATTTTAAAATTGGAAAATGAAATATGATGTCAGCCTGAAGTCACTACGACGTCAGCTGGTCGGCTAACCAAGCCAGGTCAAACCTGACGTGCGGGACCCGCACGTCAGTGACACGGGCCTAAATCCCACGCTGACCAGGGGTTTGACCCACCCTGGGTCCCACTGGTTAGTGGCAGGAGGCCTAATTAATCAGGGGTATTAGCCCCTGATACTGGCCACGTCGGCGCCCGCCGGAGCGGGGCCGGCGGTGACCAATAGCACGACGGCGATCCACCGGAGTCGCGCCTCCGGTGACCATTTGGCGTGCGGAGGGCACCGGGAGGAAGCCCGTGCACGCGCGCATCCAACGCTGCGGCAGAGGGGGCTTGGGGGCCACCGGAGCTATGGCCGGCGACGACCCGAGCGGTGGCGAGCTTCAGGCAGCAAGGGGAACGGCGCCTACGGCGAGGGACATGCCGCTAGAGGAGGGGGAAACGGAGGAGGGGCTCACGACGGGGTTGCTGGGGGAGACTGCAAGCTCGGGGACGCGCAGACGACCTCGTATCACCGGAGGGAAGCTTCGGCGGCCGACAGGGAAGAAACGGTGACGACGCATCGTGGAGGGCTCCCGACATCGACTGGCTTCACAGGGAGGACGAGGAGGTCACGACGAGGCTTTTGGCGGGCTCAGAAAGGCACGGGGGCGGCTAGAACGACGACGGCGAGCTCGAGCAGGGCTCGGCCATGGCGGTAGGTATGGGGAGAAAGCGAGATAGAGAGAGAGAGAGCACTCAGGGGAGAGAGGGAGAGGAGAAGGAGGTCACGGCGAGGAGGCCTCGCGCTGGCACTCTCCAGCCCTCCAGGCAGGGAGGAGGTGGCCGGCGTGTGCCCGCGCGCGGCAAGCGCACGCCCCTGTCCTCCCGGTGAGAGGACAGGGATGACTGGCACGGGCCAGATGGGCCGGTTCTTCCTGGGCCTCTGCTTTTCTTTTTTTCTTTTTGTTTTCTATTTCTGACATTTGTTTTACTTTCTTTTCAGGTACAATTGCTTTGATAAAATATCCCAATTGTTTTATAATGTCAAGTTTGAATATTTTAAACTCCAATAAAAAGTTTCAGTATATTTTGAAATATAAAATAATGATAATGCTTTATTTGGTATTTTCACCAACTTTATCATTTATTTTTAAATTGCTAAAGTTGTTCAAATATTTTAAATGACCCCTTGTATAATCATGTCCATATTTATTAGACATAGGGGACATTTTAGATGCGCATTTTGGATTTGTTGAATTTTAACAAACTTTGAATTGGTTTGATTCAAATGAGGGTTTGGGGTTTCCTTTAGTCCCCATTTCATGTTGATGCAAAAATGATATATGATGCACACACACATGCTATCCTATGACATCTAGCTAGGGATGTGACAGAAAAACCCTGAGCCCCCCATGCAATGGGGACGACGAGTCTTACGCACACACCTACGGGACACTTCCCTCACACTCACACCTTCATAGCGAAGGAAGGCGAGCCGTCTATTCCCTCTTCCTCCTCTAGACATAGCTCCAGGAGCAACCTTGTAAACATACCCATCCATTAACTAGACCAAGCAGGACTAGGGGTGTTACCTCCCATGGAGGGCCCTGAACCTGGGTACATCGTGCGTCACCACCGCTTGTACCTAACCTCGCACCCGGAGCCTGTTAGCGTCCTCCGGCCCCAACCACCTTCGATAAGCCTACCCAAGGCATCTGTCATGAGAAAACAACGACAGTTGACGCCCGTCGTGGGGCCGTACGCAATGCCGAACTGATTCATGCTCCGGGCGGGACCCCTCGCCATTCCCTGCCGTCGCCGCACGTCCAGGCGAAAACGCAGGCTCGTGGGGCTTGCTTTGGCAGGCCTTGCGGGTAGCTCTGTCGACCTCACGCTTGACATCGACGCACTCACCGAGCGCTTCGGCAGGCTCAGCCTTGCTGAAGCTCCGGCCGCCGACGAGTACCCTAGCCAGGTGCTCATCTTTGCCGATCCGCCCACGGCTGTGGGCGCACTCACTGCAACCCAGTCCAGTGGCTCCCATGATCGCGTGGGAACAATGTCCATCATCTCCTCCACCTCCTCCGGACGTGTGCGGGCCGAGGCTGACACCGCCACGGCCCGCGTCGGCACCTCCGACCCGCTCGGTGCGGCCCTCCAGGGCTTGAGCACCCCTATTCCCCCGACGGCAAACCCCGACGCCGCCACGGCCGAGCTCGAGGCGGCTCGCTGCCTCCTGTTCGAGGACGCCAGCGTCGTCATGGCCACGCAGCGCCGCATGGAGGCCGCTCAGTGGGAATACGCTTCCGCCTATGGTCTCAACCCGGCTGGCACTGAGCCCAGCCGGCGTGGGGCTATGCACGACCGTGGTAGCATGGTTGCCGAAATCTTGGGCAGCAACATGCCCGTCTACGACATCCCTGCAGCCAACCCGCGGGCCGCCAAGGTAGCCTACGAGGATTTGGCTACCTTCGAGGGTGAAGAACATGCCGCCTGTGAGCGTCACATCAAGGACCTCATCGACGCCGCCGACACACAACAACATCTGCTTGCGGCAGGCGGTGCCGCCTCCGAAGGCCCATGGCTCGAGCGCGAGGGCACGGGGACTGCTGGCCGTCAGCCGACTTAGCACTCCTGCTCCCCTCGCGTCTCCGGCCGCCGGGTTGGGGCAAGCAACCCCCGGCCTTCTCGACTGCCAGGGAACGAGCAGCCGACTATAAACAGCTGGTGCACCCCCACTGCGCGAGCCAGAACGGTCGGTTCCGCCCGTCATCCGCCTCGAGCTCTCGGCCCGGCTCGGACCATGTGTCCCCCATAGAGAGAAGGATGCTCACCTCCGCCTCAACTGGCTCGCGCAGTCGGCCCTCCTCGAGGAGGAGGGCTCGATTGGCCCGACATGTTTCGGCCCTCGGATCCGCAATGAGCCGTTCCCAACCGGCTTCGCTCTCCCCGAGACACCCCGAAGTACAACGGGGCCGCCAAGCCCGAAGACTGGTTGATCGACTACACCATCGCGGTCAGCATCGCCAGGGGGAACAAACACGTAGTCGTTTGCTACGCTCCCCTCATGTTGATCGGCTCGAACAGCACCTAGCTCAATAGCCTGGCAGCCGGCAGCATCAACACTTGGACACACTTCAAGGAAGCCTTCTCTACAACTTCACTGGCACCTACAAGTGGCCTGGCCGCACCCGTGAATTAGCCATGTGCGTTCAGGTGTCGGACGAGTCCCTTCGCGACTACCTCACGTGGTGGACTGAGCTCCGCAACTCCTGTGAGGGGGTGCATGAGGTGCAGGCCATACAGTACTTCATCGAAGGCTGTCGTGATGGCACCCCCCTCAAGCACAAGCTCCTGTGCTCCGAGCCGGATACGCTTGTTGGAAATATGCCCTAGAGGCAATAATAAAATGGTTATTATTGTATTTCCTTGTTCATGATAATTGTCTATTGTTCATGCTATAATTGTGTTAACCGGAAACCATAATACATGTGTGAATACATAGACCACAACATGTCCCTAGTGAGCCTCTAGTTGACTAGCTCGTTGATCAATAGATGGTCACAGTTTCATGGCCATGGACATTGGATGTCGTTGATAACAGGATCACATCATTAGGAGAATGATGTGATGGACAAGACCCAATCCTAAGCATAGCACAAAGATCGTGTAGTTCGTTTGCTAAAGCTTTTCAATGTCAAGTGTCATTTCCTTAGACCATGAGATTGTGTAACTCCCGGATACCGTAGGAATACTTTGGGTGTGCCAAACATCACAACGTAACTGGGTGGCTATAAAGGTACGCTACGGGTATCTCCGAAAGTATCTGTTGGGTTGGCACGAATCGAGACTGGGATTTGTCACTCCGTGTGACGGAGAGGTATCTCTGGGCCCACTCGGTAAGACATCATCATAATGAGCTCAATGTGACTAAAGAGTTAGCCACGGGATGATGTATTACGGAACGAGTAAAGAGACTTGCCAGTAACGAGATTGAACAAGGTATGGGGATACCGACGATCGAATCTCGGGCAAGTATCATACCGATAGACAAAGGGAATTGTATACGGGATTGATTGAATCCTTGACATCGTGGTTCATCCGATGAGATCATCGTGGAGTACGTGGGAGCCAACATGGGTATCCAGATCCCGCTGTTGGTTATTGACCGGAGAGGTGTCTCGGTCATGTCTACGTGTCTCCCGAACCCGTAGGGTCTACACACTTAAGGTTCGATGACGCTAGGGTTATAGGGAAAAGGTATACGTGATTACCGAAGGTTGTTCGGAGTCCCGGATGAGATCCCGGACGTCACGAGGAGCTCCGGAATGGTCCGGAGGTAAAGATTGATATATAGGAAGTCCAGTTTCGGTCACCGGAAAGTTTTCGGGCTCATCGGTATTGTACCGGGAGTGCCGGGAGGGTGCCGGAGGACCCCCGGGAGGGGTGTGACGACCAGAGGACTTCATGGGCTGTTAGATAAAGTGTGTCAGCCCTTATTGGGCTGGGAAATACTTTTGCTAAAGGCCCATGTGGCTGGAGATAAGGAGATAAGGCAAAAAGGATTTAAAAGGAGGAGATCCACCTCCCTTGTGGGAGGTGGACTCTCCCTTTAATTCGGCCGGCCATCTCCTCTTTGGAGTAGAGGCCAAGCCAGCCCTCCACGTCCCTCCTCCTATATATACTTGAGGTTTTGGATGTTTTGAGACAAGATTTGATCTCTCTCTCTCACGGCGAAGCCCTACCTCTCTTCTTCCTCCTCCGCAGCGCTTAGGCGAAGCCCTGTCGGAATACCTTGCTACTCCACCACCACCACGCCGTCGTGCTGCTGTTGGAGCCCTTCCCCAACCTCTCCTTCCTCCTTGCTGGATCAAGGTGTTGGAGACGTCACCGGGCTGCACGTGTGTTGAACGCGGAGGTGCCGTCCGTTCGGCACTTGATCGGATCTACCGCGATCTGAATCGCTGCGAGTACGACTCCATCAACCGCGTTCTTGTAACGCTTCCGCTTAGCGATCTTCAAAGGTATGAAGATCCACTCTCCCCTTGCTCGTTGCTGGTTTCTCCATAGATGGATCTTGGTGAACGCGTAGGAAATTTTTTGATTTACTACTACGTCTCCCAACAGTGGCATCATGAGCTAGGTCTATGCGTAGAATCTATGCACGAGTAGAACACAAAGCAGTTGTGGGCGTCGAGTTTGTTAATTTGCTTGCCGCTACTAGTCTTATCTTGATTCGGCGGTATTGTGGGATGAAGCGGCCCGGACCAACTTTACACGTACGCTTACGTGAGACCGGTTCCACCGCCTGACATGCACTAGATGCATAAGGTGGCTAGCGGGTGTCTGTCTCTCCTACCTTAGTCGGATCGGATTCGATGAAAAGGGTCCTTATGAAGGGTAAATAGAAATTGGCAAATCACGTTGTGGTGTTGACGTAGGTAAGAAACGTTCTTGCTAGTAACCTATAGCAGCCACGTAAAAACTTGCAACTACAAATTAGAGGACGTCTAACTTGTTTTTGCAGCATGTGCCTTGTGATGTGATATGGCCAAAGGATGTGATGTGATGCATTGTGATGTATGAATTGATCATGTTCTTGTAATAGGATTCACGACTTGCATGTCGATGATTATGACAACCGGCAGGAGCCATAGGAGTTGTCTTATTTATTGTATGACCTGCGTGTCAATCATAAACGCCATGTAATTACTTTACTTTATTGCTAAGCGTTAGCCATAGTAGTAGAAGTAATAGTTGGCGAGACAACTTCATGAAGACACAATGATGGAGATCATGATGATGGAGATCATGGTGTCGTGCCGGTGACAGTGATGATCATGGTGCCCCGAAGATGGAGATCATAGGAGCAAAATGATATTGGCCATATCATGTCACTATATTGATTGCATGTGATGTTTATCATGTTTACATCTTATTTGCATAGAACGACGGTAGTAAATAAGATGATCTCTCAATAAAATTTCAAGAAAGGTGTTCACCCTAACTGTGCACTGTTGCTAAGGATCGTCGTTCCGAAGCACCACGTGATGATCGGGTGTGATAGGTTCTAACGTTCGCATACAACGGGTGTAAGCCAGATTTACACATGCGAAACACTTAGGTTGACTTGACGAGCCTAGCATGTACAGACATGGCCTCGGAACACGGAAGACCGAAAGGTCGAACATGAGTCGTATAGAAGATACGATCAACATAGAGATGTTCACCATGGATGACTAGTCCGTCTCACGTGATGATCGGACACGGGCTAGTTGACATGGATCATGTATCACTTGGAAGACTAGAGAGATGTCTATCTAAGTGGGAGTTCATTAATAATTTGATTAAATGAACTTAATTATCATGAACTTAGTCTAAAAATGTCCTTGCAAATTATGTCGTAGATAGCTCGCGCTGTAGCTCCCCAGTTTTATTGATACAATCCTAGAGAAAAGTAAGTTGAAAGTTGATGGTAGCAATAATGCGGACTGGGTCCGTGATCTGAGGATTGTCCTCATTGCTGCACAGAAAGCTTATGTTTTTGATGTACCGCTAACTGCATCACTCCCTCAAGCGTTGTCTGTAGATGTTGTGAACATATGACATGCACTTTTTGGTGACTACGTGATAGTTCAATGCGTCATGCATTACGGCTTAGAATTGAGGCTCCAAAACGTTTTGAACGTCACGGAACATATGAGATGTTCTAGGAGCTGAGATTGTGATCTCAGGCTCGTGCCTATGTTGAGAGGTATGAGACCTCCAACAAGATTCTTTGTCTACAAGATAAAGGAGAATAGCTCAATCGCTGAGCGTGTGCTCAGATTGTCTGGGTGCTACAATCACTTGAATCAAGTGGGAGTTAATCTTCCAGATGAGATAGTGATTAATGCAGTTCTCCAAGTCACTGCCACCAAGCTACTAGAGCTTCGTGATGAACTATAACATGCCAGGGATGGATAAGATGATCCCTGAGTTGTTCGTGATGTTTGACACCACGAAGGTAGAAATCAAGAAGGAGCATCAAGTGTTGATGGTTAAGTGAAACCACTAGTTTCAAAAGGGGCAAGGGCAAGAACGGAAAACTTCAGGAATGGCAAGCCAGTTGTTGCTCTAGTGAAGAAACCCAAGGTTGAGCCCGAACCCGAGACTAGGTGCTTCTGTTATGAGGAGAATGTTCGCTGAAGCGGAAAACCCCTAGATGCTTGGTAGATAAGAAGGCTGGGAATGTCAATGGAAGTATATTTGATATACGTGTTAGTGATGTGTACCTTGCTGGTACTCCTAGTAGCACCTGGGTATTGGATACCGGTTTGGTTGCTAAGTGTTAGCAACTCGAAATAAAAGCTACGGAGTAAATGGAGACTAGCTAGGTGAAAGGTGACGATGTGTGTTGGAAGTATTTCCAAGATTGATGTGATCACCATCGCACGCTCTCTCTACCTTCAGGATTTGTGATAAACCTAAATAAATGTTATTTGGTGTTTGCGTTGAGCATGAACGTGATTAGATCATGATTAGTGCGATACGGTTATTCATATAAGTTAGAGAATAATGGTTATTCTGTTTACATGGATAATGCCTTCAATGGTCATGCACCCACTCGAAATGGTTTATCGAATCATGATCGTAGTAGTACACATATTCATAACATTGGTACCAAAAGATACAAAGTTAATAATGATAGTACCACATGCTTGTGGCACTGCCACGTAATGTCATATTGGTATAAATCGCATGAAAGAAACTCCATGCTGATGGATTTTTGACTCACTCGATTTTGAATCGGTTGAGACATGCGAGCCATGCCTCTTGGGCAAGATGACTGAGACCCCGTCATCCAATATGATGGAGCGGGCAAGTGGCTTATTGGAATTAATACATGTTGATGTATGTGGTCCAATGAGTGTTGAAACACACAGTGGATATCGTTGTTTTACCTTCACTGATGATTTGAGTAAATATGGGGATATTTACTTAATGAAACACGAATCTGAAATGTTTGAAAGGTTCAAGGAGTTTCAGAGTGAAGTTAAAGATCATCGTGACAAGAAGATAAATGTCTATGATATGATCATGGAGGTGATATCTAAGTTACGAGTTTGGTATGCAATTTTAGACAATGTGGAAATTGTTTCACAGCTCACGCCTCCTGGAACACCATAGTGTGATGGTGTGTTCGAACGTCATAGTCGTGCTCTATTGGATATAGTGAGTACTATGATGTCTCTTATCATTTTGCCACTATCGTTATGGGGTTATGCATTAAAGACAAATCCATTCACTTTAACAGGGCACCATCTAAGTCTGTTGAGATGACACCGTGAGAATTATGGTTTGACAGAAGCCTAAGCTGTCATTTCTTAATGTTTGGGGCTGCGACGCTTATGTGAAAATGGGTTTTTTACCTAGCGAGCTCGAACCCAAAGCAGACAAATGCATCTTCATAGAATACCCTAATGAGACATTGGGTATACCTTCTATCTCAGATCCAAGCGCAAAAGGTGTTTGTTGCTAAGAACGGGTCCTTTCTTGAGAAAGAGTTTCTCTCGAAAGAATTGAGTGGGAGGAAGATAGAACTTGATGAGGTTGTTGAACCTTTGTTTCAACCAGAGAATAGCGCAACACAAAAAGATGTTTCTGTAGAGCCTACTCAGTTGAAAAGGAAGTTAATGATGATGATCATGAAGCTTCGGATCAAGTCACTATCGAACCTCGTAGGTCGACAAGGACGCGTACTGCTCCTGAGTAGTACGACAACCCTGTCTTGGAAATCATGTTGTTGGACAACGATGAACCTACGAACTATGGAGAAGCGATGGTGGGCCCGGATTCCAACAAATGGCTAGGAGCCATGAAATCCGAGAAAGGATCCATGTATGAAAACCAAGTATGGACTTTGGTAGACTTGCCTGTTGAATGGCGGGTCATTGAGTACAAATGGACCTTTGAGATAAACATAGACGCTAATGGTGAAATGTCACCGTTTATAAAGCTCGACTTGTCGCAAACAAGTTTCCGCCAAGTTCAAGGAGTTGACTGCAATGAGATTGTCTCATCTGTAGCGATGCTAAAAGTCTATTAAAATTTTGTTAGCAGTTGCTGCATTTTTCGATTATGAAATCTGGCAGATGGATGACAAAACAAGGTTTCCGTAATGGTTTCTGTGAGGAAGAGTTGTATGTGATACAACCAGAAGGTTTTGTCAATCCTAAGGATGCTAATAATATGCAAACTCCAGCGATCCTTCTATGGACTGGAGCAAGCATCTCGGAGTTGGAATATATGCTTTGATGAGGTGATCAAAGTGTTTAAGTTTATACAAAGTTTATGAGAAACTTGTATTTGCAAGAAAGTGAGTGGGAGCACTATAGAATTTCTTATAAGAATGAATATGTAGTTGACATATTATTGATCGGAAATGATGTAGAATTTCTGGAAGAGCATGAAGGGTTGTTTGAAAAGAGTTTTTTCAAAGGAAGACCCAGATAAAGCTACTATTTTATTGAGCATCAAGATCTATAGGGATAGATCAATTCGCTTGATAAGTTTTTTCGACGAAGACATACCTTGACAAGTTTTTGAAGGAGTTCAAAATAGATGGGTCAAAGAAGGAGTTCTTGACTGTATTGTAAGGTGTGAAATTGAGTAAGACTCAATACCCGACCACGGCAGAAGATAAAGAAAAGATGAGTGTCATCTCCTATGCTTTAGCCATAGGCTCTATATAGTATGCCATGCTGTGTACCGCACTTGTGTGTGCCTTGCCATGAGTCTGTCAAGGGGTACAAGAGTAATCCAAGAGTGGATCACTGGACAGCGGTCAAAATTAGCCTTAGTAACTTGAGAACTAAGGAAATATTTCTCGATTATGGAGGTGATAAAGAGTTCATCGTAAAGTGTTACGATGATGCAAGCTTTAAAACCAATCCGGATGACTCTTAGTAGAAATGCAGCTACGTATAGTGGAGCAGCCATTTGGAATAGCTCCAAGTGGAGCATGGGAGTAGTATCTACAAATATGACATGGAAAGTTTGTAAGGTACACACGGATCTGAATGTCGCAGACCCGTTGACTAAAAACCTCTTTCACGAGCAGAACATGAACAAACCCCAGAACTTATTGGGTGTTAATCACATGATGATATGATCACATGGTGATGTAAGTGTTAATCACATGGTGATGTGAACTAGATTATTGACTCTAGTGCAAGTGGGAGACTGTTGGAAATATGCCCTAGAGGCAATAATAAAATGGTTATTATTGTATTTCCTTGTTCATGATAATTGTCTATTGTTCATGCTATAATTGTGTTAACCGGAAACCATAATACATGTGTGAATACATAGACCACAACATGTCCCTAGTGAGCCTCTAGTTGACTAGCTCGTTGATCAATAGATGGTCACGGTTTCATGGCCATGGACATTGGATGTCGTTGATAACGGGATCACATCATTAGGAGAATGATGTGATGGACAAGACCCAATCCTAAGCATAGCACAAAGATTGTGTAGTTCGTTTGCTAAAGCTTTTCAATGTCAAGTGTCATTTCCTTAGACCATGAGATTGTGTAACTCCCGGATACCGTAGGAATACTTTGGGTGTGCCAAACGTCACAACGTAACTGGGTGGCTATAAAGGTACGCTACGGGTATCTCCGAAAGTATCTGTTGGGTTGGCACGAATCGAGACTGGGATTTGTCACTCCGTGTGACGGAGAGGTATCTCTGGGCCCACTCGGTAAGACATCATCATAATGAGCTCAATGTGACTAAGGAGTTAGCCACGGGATGATGTATTACGGAACGAGTAAAGAGACTTGCCAGTAACGAGATTGAACAAGGTATGGGGATACCGACGATCGAATCTCGGGCAAGTATCATACCGATAGACAAAGGGAATTGTATACGGGATTGATTGAATCCTTGACATCGTGGTTCATCCGATGAGATCATCGTGGAGTACGTGGGAGACAACATGGGTATCCAGATCCCGCTGTTGGTTATTGACCGGAGAGGTGTCTCGGTCATGTCTACGTGTCTCCCGAACCCGTAGGGTCTACACACTTAAGGTTCGATGACGCTAGGGTTATAGGGAAAAGGTATACGTGATTACCGAAGGTTGTTCGGAGTCCCGGATGAGATCCCGGACGTCACGAGGAGCTCCGGAATGGTCCGGAGGTAAAGATTGATATATAGGAAGTCCAGTTTCGGTCACCGGAAAGTTTTCGGGCTCATCGGTATTGTACTGGGAGTGCCGGGAGGGTGCCGGAGGACCCCCGGGAGGGGTGTGACGACCAGAGGACTTCATGGGCTGTTAGATAAAGTGTGTCAGCCCTTATTGGGCTGGGAAATACTTTTGCTAAAGGCCCATGTGGCTGGAGATAAGGAGATAAGGCAAAAAGGATTTAAAAGGAGGAGATCCACCTCCCTTGTGGGAGGTGGACTCTCCCTTTAATTCGGCCGGCCATCTCCTCTTTGGAGTAGAGGCCAAGCCAGCCCTCCACGTCCCTCCTCCTATATATAATTGAGGTTTTGGATGTTTTGAGACAAGATTTGATCTCTCTCTCTCTCACGGCGAAGCCCTACCTCTCTTCTTCCTCCTCCGCAGCGCTTAGGCGAAGCCCTGTCGGAATACCTTGCTACTCCACCACCACCACGCCGTCGTGCTGCTGTTGGAGCCCTTCCCCAACCTCTCCTTCCTCCTTGCTGGATCAAGGTGTTGGAGACGTCACCGGGCTGCACGTGTGTTGAACGCGGAGGTGCCGTCCGTTCGGCACTTGATCGGATCTACCGCGATCTGAATCGCTGCGAGTACGACTCCATCAACCGCGTTCTTGTAACGCTTTCGCTTAGCGATCTTCAAAGGTATGAAGATCCACTCTCCCCTTGCTCGTTGCTGGTTTCTCCATAGATGGATCTTGGTGAACGCGTAGGAAATTTTTTGATTTACTACTACGTCTCCCAACAACGCTCGCCGAGATCGTGACCAAGGCGGACAGGTACGCCATGGCTGATTCTGCCATTCGGCTCAAGAGGACCCCGTCCGCTAAGGCAACGCTGACACCGGCGGCGTCCCGACCGGCTGCCGACAACCGGCAGCCGTAGAACAACAAGTGCAAGAACGACCAGCCGGACTCACGCTACGGGAGCCAGCAAGTCACCACCGTCAAGGAGCAGGAGCCGGCTGCCTAGTCTTCCAGCCAGCGCCAACGCACTGGCGAGGCTTCCTGGCAGCCCAAGCTCACATTCGAACAGATGCTCGACCTCCCCTGCAAGAACCACTCTGGGACCAAGCCCTCCACGCACACGCGTTGGCAGTGCAGCTTCTCACAGTGATTGGCCTGGGGGATGGTCTTCTGGCTCCTCCCGTGCTGCCTGCCCACGTGTCGGCCCCGATCCCAACTGCCGCCCGGCCCAAAATGACGGTCGTCTGCACGACCAGTTTCCCAACCAGGACGGTTGCTACGTCGTCTTCACTAGTGAAGAGACGAGCAAACATGCTTAACGCCTGCTCTACCGTGAGGTGAATGCCACCATGCCGGAGACTCCCCAATTCATGCACTAGTCAGAGAAGCCGGTCACCTGGAGCCGAGGAGATCACCCTGCCGTGATGCCGAGTCCCGGCAGCTACGCCTTGGTCCTCGACCCCACCATCGCCACCGAGAAGCGCACCTGCCGCTTCTCATGGGTGCCAATTGATGGTGGCATCAGCATCAACATCCTTTACCTCGACACGATGCGCAAGCTGGGGCTGAAAATAGAAGACCTACAAGCGAGCTGGACGGTTTTCCATGACATCGTGCCTGGAAAGTCCTGCTCCCCTGTCAGAAAGATCACGCTCGACGTCCTCTTTGGCGGCCTCGGCCACTTCCGCCATGAGCCGGTGCTGTTCGAGGTAGTGGACCTACGAGTCCCTACCACGCACTGTTGGGCCGGCCGGCTCTCGTCAAGTTCATGGCGGTCCCCCATTACGCCTACCTCAAGCTCAAGATGCTAGGCCCCAAGGGAATCATCACATCCGTGGGAGACTACAAGATGTCGCACGAGTGCGCTTGCGACGGCAGCCGGCTGGACGAGGTCCTGGAGATAGCCAAGGAAAAGCGGCAGCTCGACCGGCTCGTGGCCCTTGCTGCCAGCCAGCCGGCAGTGCCGGCTCCTCCCTCGCAGTCCGTTGGTGAGGCCTCCTTCCAGCCGTCCAAGGACACCAAGCAAATCCCGCTCGACCCGACCAACCTCAATCAGTGCGTCACCATTGGCTTCTGCCTCGACAACAAATAGGAAGGTGAGCTCATCGACTTCCTCCGTGAGAATTGGGACATCTTTGCATGGTCCCCCAAGGACATGCCGGGTGTTTCGAGGAAGTTCGCCAAGCACAAACTACATGTCCATCCGGACGTCAAGCCGGTCAAGCAACCCCTATGCCGTTTCTCTGAGGAGAAGCAGCGTACTATAGGAGAAGAGATCGCCCGGCTGCTCGCAACCTGCTTCATCATGGAAGTTTTCCACCCAGACTGGCTGGCCAATCCAGTCTTGGTGCTGAAGAAGAACAAGACCTGGTGCATGTACATCGACTACACTAGCCTGAACAAGGCATGCCCCAAGGACCCATTCGCCCTGTCGCGTATTGATCAAGTCATCGACTCCAGGGCTGGTTGCGACTTGCTGTCCTTCCTGGACACGTACTCCTGCTACCACCAGATCAAGCTGGATCCGGAGGACCGGCTCAAGACCTCCTTCATCACGCCCTTCGGGGCCTACTGCTATATCACCATGTCCTTCGGCCTAAAAACCGCAGGCCCCACCTTCCAGCGGTGCATGCAGAAGTGCCTCCTACTTTAGATAGGTAGGACTGTCCACGTCTACGTCGACGACATCATCGTCAAAACCAAGAAGCACTTCAGCCTCCTCGACGATCTCCAGGAGACCTTCGCGAACCTGCGCGAGTACAAGATCAAGCTCAACTCGGAGAAGTGTGTCTTTGGCGTCCCAGTCGGATAGCTCCTCGATTTCTTCGTGTCCGCCCGCGGCATCGAAGCTAACCCAGAGAAGATCAGTGCGATTGAGTGCATGCCCAAGCCGACCCGGCTCTGCGACGTCCAGAAGTTCATCGGTGGCCTCACCTCGCTCACCTGGTTCATCAGCCGCCCGGGGGAGAAAGCATCGTCCCTCTATGTGCTCGTTCACAAGACAGCTCTGGTCGAGCCGGGTCACACCAAGAAGCCGAGCATGTTCGATTGGCCCGACGAGGCGGACGAGGCCTTCCGCGGCCTCAAGAAGGCTGTCACCCGCGTGCCCATCCTGACTGTGTCGGCTGAAAAAGAGCTCTTGCTCGCCTACATCACGGCGACCACTCGCGTCATCAGTGTCGTCTTGGTGGTCGAGCGCCCGGAGGACGGCAAATCCCTGCCGGTCCAGCGCCCCATCGACTACCTCTGCGAGGTCCTCTCTGCCTCCAAGCAGAACTACCCCCACAACCAGAAGATGTGCTATGGCATATACTTCGCCACCAAGAAGGTCAAGCAGTACTTCCAGGAGCACACCATCATCGTGGTAAGCACAGCCCCGCCCGACAAGATCATGAGCGGCCGGGACTCCACCGTCCGGATCGCCAAATGGGTAATCTCCCTAGTCGACCATGACATCCGGTATGAACCTCGTATCGCCATCAAGTCGCAGGCGCTGGCCGACATCCTCGTCGACTGGGCTGAAACCGAGTTCGTGCCGTCTCCCTAGACTCCATGCATTGGCGCATGCATTTTGACGGCTCCAAAATGAGGACCGGCTTGGATGTCAGCATAGTCCTCTCCTCCCCAAAAGGTGACCAGCTCAAGTACGTCCTCCAGATCCACTTCACCGCCTCCAACAACATGGACGAGTATGAGGCCATCGTCCACGGCCTTCGACTCGCCAAGGAGATCGACATCAGGCGCATCCTATGCTTCGGCGACTCCGACCTCGTGGTATAGCAGGTCTCTAGTGAATGGGACACCAGGGACGCCAACATAGCCAGCTACCGCTTCCTCGTACAACAACTCACCGGCTCTTTCCAGGGTTGCGAGTTCCACCACATCCCATGAGCGGACAACGAGGCGGCCGACATGCTGGCAAAGATCTGCTCCACCCGATAGGCCATCCCAGCCGGTGTGTCCCTCGAGCGGCTGCTCAAACCATCGATCAAGCCTTCCCCAGAATCAGGATCCATCTTCATACCGGCAGACGCTGCCGGCCCATCGGCGGCCCCCACTGCCCCCTCGGCATCTTTGCCACCGGCTCCTTCGACCTCGGCTGTCTTGCCGCCACTAGATGAGCCGACTGCATCCGAGGCAGCCGGCTCCAATGCCATGGCTGTTATGATGACGGTCGACGCCCCATCAGCCGTCCCTGACCCAGGGGCTGGCGAGCCGGTCCCGGGGACTGATCAACCAGGCCCAGGGGCTCCCGAGCTGGCCCCTGTCTCGGCTCCCTCATGGGCTCAGTCCATCCTGGCGTTCCTCCTGCAGAGGGAACTCCCCCCGAACGAGGCCACAACAAGACAAATCCAGCGCCAAGCCTCGGCGTACAACATCATCAATTGCGAGCTAGTCCACCGCAGCACCACCAACGTCTTCCAACGGTGCGTCGAGCCGGAAAAGGGTGTGGAGATCCTCCTCGACATCCACCAGGGCGAGTGCGGGCATCACACCGGCTCCAGGACCCTGGTGGCCAAGGCTTTCCGCCATGGTTTCTATTGGCCCACCGCTCTGGAGGCAGCCAAGAAGCTAGTCGACGAGTGCAAGGGCTGCCAGTGCTTCAGCACGCAGAGCCACCTGCCGGCGTCGGCCCTCCAGATGAAAGCACATTTGCTCCCTTGGTGGTTTTGGTAATTAATAACAACATATAAGTCATTGAACTAATGTTTCCACCAAGTATATTTTAGGAAGTTTTCAATGATTGGATTGGCAAAAGGAGAGTGTGGACATACCCCAAGATGCAAGGAAATAGGTGGGCCAAGCATCAAGCAAGAGGACTCTACATTTTATATTTGTGAGAAATCACTTTGAGTCCATAGGAAAGCCAATACTATTAAAAGGGGGTAAGGTCTTGTTGGTGAACAATATGCTCAAACGTGCACAAGTGATAGTCACCAAAAAGATTCACAAACTCTCCCACCAAAGTCTGTTCTATACCTAACACTCAAAACCGGTGCAACCAACTTTCCCATACCGGTGCCACCGATTCCAGAACCTAGACAGACTCTGCCAAACCCTAGCCACTTTGGTGGAACCGATTCCATACCGGTGCCACCGAGTTTATGTTGCCAACTTTCTATTACGCAAAATCACATTTTTGGTCCCACCGAGAATGTTGGATCGGCGTCACCAAGATTGGAAATCTGACCGTTGGTCACCTTATCGGTGCAACTGAGTTTCCTATATCGGTCTCACCGAGATTCAAAAGTTGCCACCTTTTGGTCAGTTCGGTACCACCGAGATTAACACATCGGTGTCACCGAGTTGGTCATTTTGTGTGTAACGGTTGGATTTTTGGGGATGCCTATATATACCGCTTCACCACCACCTACTCGAAAGAGAAGCACTCAAAACTATTCCATACCTATCCTATTAGATTTTGTGAGAGAGAACCACCTACCCTTGTGTTGAGGTCAAGATCTTCCACTCCAATCATATGGATCTTGATCTCTAGCCTCCCCAAGTAGCCTTCCACCAATCCCATCTCTTCCACCATGCCAAATCTGTGAGAGAGTGACTGGGTGCTGAGGAGTCTATCATCTTGAAGCACAAGAGCAAGGAGTTCATCGTCACTACCGAGCCAATTACCTTTTGGAGGGTGGTGCCTCCTAGATTGGTTAGGTGTCGCTTGGGAGCCTCCTACTTCGTGTTGTGGAGTGAACCAAGAAGTTTGTAAGGGCAAGGAGATCGCCTACTTCATGAAGATCTACCCATAGTGAGGCTAGTCCTTTGTGGACAGAAGCCGTTATGGAATAGTCAAGGTTGCTACTTCGTGGACCCTTTTGGGTGGAGCCCTCCATGGACTCTCGCGATCGTTACCCTCCGTGGGTTGAAGACTCCATAAACATGGATGTACGATAGCGCCACCTATCGGAACCATGGGAAAAATCATCGTGTCTACAACTGCATTCGATCTTCCTACCCTATCCCTTCTATAAATGCTTGTTGTTACTTTCCGCTGCTATATACTCTTAGACTTGCATGTGTAGGGTGTACTTGACTTGCCATGAAATGCTAAAAACTGTCAACCCTAAAACTTGGTATAGGCAAAACTTTTAATTGGTCAAGTAGTCTAATCACCCCCCTCTAGACATACTTCCGATCCTACACCAAACCATCCCCCTCTCATGGCCCTTCACCGTCTAGGTGGTGGACATGGTGGGTCCCTTCAAGACCGCGTGAAGCGGTATGACACATCTACTGGTGGCCGTCGACAAATTCACCAACTGGATCGAGGCCCGGCCAATCAAGAAGCTGGATGGTCCGTCGGTTGTCCGGTTCATCGACGACATCACAGTTCGCTACGACGTCCCTCATAGCATCATCACCGACAACGACACGAACTTCGCCAAGGGCGCGCTCACACATTTCTGCTCCAAGCAGGGCATCCGGCTCGACCTGGCCTCCGTCGCTCATCCATAGTCAAACGGCCAGGTCGAGAGAGCAAACGGCCTAATCTTGTCCGGCATCAAGCCCCGGCTCATAATGCCGCTGGTGAGATCAGCCGGCTGCTGGGTCGACGAGCTGCCGGCTGTCCTTTCGAGCCTCAGGACCACCCCCAACCGATCAACCGGCTACACGCCCTTCTTCCTTGTGTACGTATCCGAGGCAATCATCCCCACTGATATCGAGTTCGACTCGCCTCGGGTCACCCTATACACGGATAAGGACGCAAAGGAGGCAAGAGAAGACGACATCGACATACTCGAAGAAGCCCGCGAACTGGCCTTGAGCCGGACGGCAATCTATCAGTAGAAGCTCTGGCACTACCATAGCAAGCGGATCCAACCGCTCTCCTTCCGCGAAGAGGACTTGGTGCTCAGGCGGATCCAGCAGATAGTCGGACAACACAAGTTGTCCTCCCCATGGGAGGGCCCGTTCATCATCAGCAAGGCACTGCACAACAACACATATCACCTGATAGACGCTCAGAAGCTGCATAAGCGCAAGAGAGACGCCTCCGGCGAGGAGACGAAGCGCCCGTGGAATGCGGCACTCCTCCGTCCGTTTTACTGCTGAAAAGACTAGTGTATGTATGTATCCCTCCCCTTTTGGGCCTATGAATGCAATGGGTGCCCCAGGACGGCTCTTGGGGCACGCCCTTTCCGTTTCCCTCCAATGTCTCCTCACTCACCGGCCCTCCGACCTGGCTCCCGGGCCCGGGGGCTCTCCGACTGGTCCTAGGTCACCTCTCCCAAAATTGACCAAGTAGTGTGAGCTAAGTAGGCCCTCCCACCCCTCCCAACTACAGACCGGCTCTCGGCTGTCTAGCTAACGGGGCCTCGGGCGGCGAAACTTAGCACACATGAAAAATTGACCGCAAGGGGGCTGCCGGCTAGGTCTAACCGGATCACCGCCTCGCCTCTGCCGCTCAACTTACCCAAAAAACTCTCGCGGTTCCTAAGTTCGGAACCGGCTCCATTGAGGTGAACGCCCTGACCCAGCTACAGACTCGCTCCCGGCTATCGGGCTGGCAGGGCCGAAACCAAAGGAGAAAAGGGGCCGAGCAGACGGAGCCAAAGGAGCAAAAAAGGAGTCAGGACGAGCTGGCACGCATAATAGGCAAACACATTAAGTGTTCAGCACACAAGTTTAAAATAAGAAAGGCCCATGGCCATTACGATTCATTACATTACACCCCCAGTAAGTGGACTTGAGTCTAACGTGCAGAGAAACAACAAAAGAAAAGATAAGACGCTCGGGGGCTCAGGCCACTGGCGCGTCGCCAGCTGGTGCATCTCCGGGCGGCTCGACTCTCGGCCCGAAGGTAGTCGCGGCCTTCGGGTCAGCTTCCTTGGCCTTCGGGGAAACCTCCGAGCACTACTGGAATCCAGTTATTTCCCATGTGCCAGGCCTTTGCCGTCTGCTGGCACATGGCAAAGATGCTCTTTGCCGTCAGCTGAAGCAAAGCAAAGGGCAAAGAACTGGCGCATGGAAAAGTCTCTGTTTACCATCTGCTAGTCCTTTGCCGTTTGCGCCCAGACGGCAAAGAGACCAAGGGAAATCGACATAGAGGCAAGGTGGGTCCCACTAGACCTTGGGCCTGGCCAGGTCCAATGCAAGGGCTCTTTGCCGTCTGCCAGGCCTTTGTCGTCGGCCGTGGGTGTCTTTGCCGTCCGAGGGCAGATGGCAAAGGGGACGTGCCTATAACGGTTGTCCCCCAGCCCCCACTCCTCTCTCTCTCACACACACTCTCCCCCCACTCCACTCTCTCCCTCCCCTTGCGACCGCCGCCGCCATCCCCCTCCCACCACCCCCACTACTGCGCCACCTCCCACCATCGTGCCATCCCCACCATCGGAACGTCTCCCTCCTTGTGCCGCCCCTTCTCTCGGCGGCGCCCCTATGCCGCTACCCGCCCTGAGCTGCCCCTCCCATTACCGGCCCCTCCACTCGCCGCCCCCTCCCTTCACCGCTCCCACCACCGCATTGCCGCCCTCCTTGCGCCGCCCCTCCACTCGCGCCCCTCCTTGTGTCGCTCCCCTCCCCTCGGCGGCTCCCCCGCGCCGCCCCCTCCCCGAGCCGCCCGCTCCACTCGCCTAGTCCCGACGCCACCCCCTCCCCGCAACACCCCCATCTCCGCGGCTCCCCTCCCCCCGTCGCCCCGGCCGTCCCCACCCAATTCCGATGAGTGCCCGACCGCTGCCCCCTGACTTTTTTTGTTTTTTCCTATTTTTAGTTAGTTAGTTAGTTTACTAGGTTATAAAAATCTTAGAATAAATTAGATAGTTAGTTTATTTTATGTTTTTTCTATTAAATTAGATATTTAGTTTATATTTAGTTAGTTTACTAGGTTAATTAGAAAAAACTTAGAAGGAAAAGTCTTGAATTTTAATATTTGTCAAATCTTCGTGGTAATAGGGCCATGTACGAGCTCTTCGTGGTAAGTTTCTTCTTCATATTTGTCAAATCTTGCATTTTAATGTTCGTTTCATTAATAAATAAAAAGTTTGACTTGTCGAAACGAAATGTATAGTCTATGTGCGAGAAGACTGGCCACGTCCCTCCGGCGATGCCAGTCATTAACATGTCGGGGACGGTGAGTTTCATTTCAATGCAGTGATCTTTTGAGTGTCATCATGCTTACGACACATTGCAAATGATGTTTGTTGTGGAATATTTCCCGAAACGCATCGCATGACCCTTCTACAAGGGAGGCTTCTCCAGGTGAAACAAGCCAGAACCATCGTGCTTCATCTCCGTGCTGACGAGAATGGTATATTTTTCTAGTTTTTGCTTAACAACCGCATAATGATGGTTACTTACCTTACCTTACCTCCAAAATGACATATTTTACCCAAGTTAGCTCTAGAATGACCTATACTTAGCTTAGTTTCCTCCTAAATGACATAATAAGCTTAGGTAGCTCCAAACTTGCATAATAAGCTTAGTTAGCTCCAAAATGACCTATGTTACCCAAGTTAGCTATAAAATGATCTATAATTAGCTTAGTTAGCTTCAAAAGGGCATAATAAGCATAGATAGCTCCTCCATGACCTATTTTCACCTAAGTTAGCTCTAAATGACATATATTTAGCTTAGTTTCCTCCTAAATGGCATAGTAAGCTGAATTAGCTCCTGAATGGCCTATTTTATCAAATATGTCCTATACTTAGCTTAGTTCTCTCCTAAATGACATAATAAGCTTACCTAGCTCCAAAATGGCCTATTTTACCTAGCTTAGCTATTAAATGACCTATACATAGCTTACTTAGCTCCAAAATGGCATAATGAGCATAGTTAGCTCCTAAGTGACCTATTTTTTTTTACCTAAGTTAGCTCTAAAATGACATATATTTAGCTTAGTATCCTCCTAAATGACATAATAAGCTGAATTAGCTCCTAAATGGCCTATTTTATCAAAAATGCCCTATATTTAGCTTAGTTCTCTCCTAAATGACATAATAAGCTTACCTAGCTCCATAATGGCCTATTTTACCTACACTAGTAGAAAACAAGGCTTTGGTCAAGGCCGGGCCAGCCCATTAGTCCCGGTTCAGTCACGAACCAGGACCAATGGGGTTAACGGTCCCGGTTCGTGAGGCCAGGGGGCCGGGTGGGCCACGTGGGGCATTAGTCCTGGTTCTTCGGACAAATTTGCTCTCGGTTCCTGACACGAACCGGGACCACTATGCCTCGCTCCTGGCCCACAACCATTGGTCCCGGTTCGTGGCTGGAACCGGTACCAAAGGGGGCCCTTTAGTCCCAGTTCCAGAAACGAACCGAGACCAATGAGATGCCTATATATACCCCCTCGCCGGCGAGCAGAGCACTCCACACTGCTCTGTTTTTTGGCCGACGAGGGAAGAGCTTTGTGGTGCTCTAGCTCACCTCCTATGCACGTGAGGTGTTCGATGAAATGCCCAAGCCACATTTAATCTTTCTCCTCTCGAATTTTCTTGTCCAAGCTCCATTTTACTCAAGATTTGTCTAGGTTTGGCGGTTCATCCTGTCCCGTCCCCGTCCTCACCACCGTCGATCGCCCGCGCCCATCTCAGTGCCGGCACCACCATGGTTAGCCTCTTCTTCTTATCTTCCTTCTAAAAGAAAAAAGTTTTTACTTGTATGATTTAGATAGATACTTGTGTAATTTTCTTACTCTTATTATTGTATTTATTTTGGTCGCTATTGTACTTTGGCTTTAATGTGATGATGAATTTCTATTAATTTGGTCGCTTCTATATTCATGATATGTTGTAATGGTTTTTAATACGCTTTATTGTATAACACACGCAGATGAACCGGCAATGGATGTACGGTGACTGACGCACCTCCGAGTATATTAAGGGCCTGCATAATTTTCTCGAAGCGACTGAGGCAAACAAGCCGAATGGTTTTATTCATTGTCCATGTGCAATCTGTGAGAATACAAAGGCTTTCTCTAACTCTAAAACCCTTCACTTCCACCTGCTTGAGAAGGGTTTTATGCCACACTATAATGTTTGGACCAAGCACGAAGAAAGAGGAGTTATGATGGTAGACAACAAAGAAGAAGAGGATGATGACAACTATGTGCCTCCTGAATACGGTGATGCTGCAACGGGGGAAGATGAAGATCAAGAGGAACCAGATGATGTGCCCGATGATGATCTTCGCCGGGTCATTGTTGATGCAAATAGACAATGCGAAAGTGAAAAGGAGAATTTGAAGTTCGATCACATGCTAGAGGATCACAAAAAAGGGTTGTACCCCAATTGCGAAGATGGCAACACAATGCTCGGTACCACACTGCAATTGCTGCAGTGGAAGGCAGAGAATGGTGTACCTGAAAAAGGATTTGAGAAGCTACTGAAAATATTGAAGAACAAGCTTCCAAAGGATAAAGAATTGCACGACAGTACTTACGCAGAAAAGAAGGTTGTAAGCCCTCTAGGATTGGAGGTGCAAAAGATACATGCATGCCCTAATGACTACATCCTCTATCGTGGTGTGTACGAGGATTTGAACGTATGCTCTGTATGCGGTGCATTACGGTATAAGATCAGACGAGATGACCCTAGTGATGTTCACGGCGAGCGCCCAAGGAAGAGGGTTCCTGCCAAGGTGATGTGGTACGCTCCTATAATACCACGGTTGAAACGTCTGTTTAGAAACAAAGAGCATGCCAAGTCAATGTGATGGCACAAAGAGGACCGTAAGAAAGACGGGAAGTTAAGAGAACCCCCTGACGGGTCGCAGTGGAGAAAGATCGAGAGAAAGTGGAGCAGCTTTACAGGTGACCTAGGGAACGTATGGTTTGGTTTGAGTGCAGATGGCATTAATCCTTTTGGGATCAGAGCAGCAAGCACAACACATGGCCTATGACTCTATGTATGTATAACCTTCCTCCTTGGTTGTGCATGAAGTGGAAGTTCATTATGATGCCAGTGCTCATCCAAGGCCCTAAGCAACCCGGCAATGACATTGATATGTACCTAAGGCCATTAGTTGATGAACTTTTACAACTATGGAATGGAAGAGGTGTACGTGTATGGGATGAGAACGAAGGGGAGGAATTTGACCTACATGCTTTGCTGTTTGTAACCATCAACGATTGGCCTTGTCGGGACCCCGATCCTAAGTTATATGATTCCATACTGTAACAAGCCACATCACCTTGCGGCCTCACGCATGGTACTCCACGGCTGCCACCTTACCTTGGCCGGGACCGTTTGCATCTTTTGGCTCACGTATGTGAACATGTCGCTGGCAATCACACAACAAAGAACCCGGGCCGACATAACTAGTCATAGAACCCAAGTGGCACATCCGTACGGAAATAGGCATACATAACCCAGCAATGCAGGTGTCGGCCTCAAGCGTGTGTAGACGAGTCGTAGCAAGTTACAAGGACTCCATTACGTCGTGAGACACGAATGTCATCACTGCACGTAGACGAGTCGTAACGGGCTACAGGGACTCCATTACACTGCGAGACATTTCCCCGAAGGGACAAACACAGCAGCAAAGAAGGATACATGCCGGTCAATCAATGTGTCCGGAGAAGTAGCAAGCTACCATGGCTCGGTGGAAGCACAAAGAGGTAGTTTCCCGTAAGGAGTACTACTAAAGGCACACGACTAGGTGTCGGATCCCATACATACCGTTGCATGTCACACGTACGCACGACATGCCCGATATGCATAGATACAACCATGGCATCACAACATAACCATACAATAACATGACTTTTATTTAAGAGGCTCAGACGAGCCTTGCATAATATGTTCATACAGATAGGGGTCACATGACCCGACACTCAAGTCATACAAACATAGTCATACAAGCCAGCGGAAACTTAGAACTATCCGAGTACGGACAGTGAAAAGAAAAGAGGGCACATGGCCTGACTATCTACAGCACGCCACACGGCACAGGGTCGTAGCTGGGACACCAGCTATTCGGCATCGTCAACGTCTAGATAGAATCCACCTGATGGGTCCTGGTTTTCTTCTGCAACATTAATTAAGCAAGGATGAGTACAATCGTACTCAGCAAGTCTTTAAAACAGACCTAATCTATTTATGCTCATGTATCAACAAGGGGGGGGGGGGTGGTGGAGTTTATGCAGAATGCCAGCTTTGACTCATGGCTAACCTACACTACTCAGTTTTAAATTCTTTGTTACGATTTCAATTATCGCACACGAGTCCACTAACTCCATCTCAATACACCACCATGGACTCACCTTCCCCTTCCGGAAGAGTGCCATCCACGGTACTCACACTTGTCTTGAGATTTTTAGAAGTCTCCATTTGATTATCTATGAACAACATAAGTTCTCCAAGTAGTCCATATCCGAGGACGCGGCTATTCGAATAGTTTTAAAACCCTGCAGGGGTGTACTTCTTCACACACACTCTCGCCACTTATCGCTGTGTGCCATAAACCATGCACCTCGGCAACCTTCAAGCGGATTCCCAGTGAGGGAGTCGGCCACGACCGTCAATCACATAAGACCTCTAGTCCTAGCTACTGCCTATTTGAGACTGACCCGCATGGCAGTCCGACCGAAGTTTCCACTACGGTCCCAAACGATGTGCGCAGGGTTCCCAAGCCCACCATTCGGGTGACCCTTGGTACACCGTGCCACTGCCTACCGCGTCGTAACCCACCCCGAGGGTCAGCGCTACGCACGGCCTCCAGCATGCTATAAACACCAGAAACTACTTGCAATACCTGGACCAAAGACTAAGCGACTGATGAGTCGAGAGGGTCAGTTAAGTATCCCAATGTGTGGTAGTATCTAGCCTTGGATCACAAACACGGAACCCAGTTCCTAAGAACGGTCCCAATGAGACAACCCACTATGTACTCCTACATAGCGTCTCATCGCTACCTTTACCAAATCGTATTCATTATAAGCTCATCACATCGGACGACACTGTTTCACTCAGTTCATCACCCAGATGAAACAGACCTGACACAACTCTAAGCATAGCAAGCATAGAAGGCAAAGTAAGCTAAGCACATCATGGCACAAGCATCTACCGGGTATGCTAGGTTGCAAGGTTTAGCTATTTACTGTGACAAGATCAGGTCATGCATAAGAATAGGATCATCTACCGTGTATGACTGACATGTGATCGTTTGTCCTAATGCAATAAATGAGAGCAGGAGCGAGAGAGTGGGATGTTATCAGAATGATCAATGAGGTTGCTTGCCTTGCTGGGAAGCGGAGGAATTCTCTCCTTCGTCGGGGTACGGAGTAGTATCCTCCGGATTAGGGCCTACCGCAACGCAGATGAAAGCATTCAATACAAGCAGATGCAACAATATGATGCATGATCATGGCATAATGGTATGCATGGATGAGCTAATGTAACTAGTGATCATGCCAATT
This sequence comes from Hordeum marinum, assembly GCA_022496015.1. Lineage (NCBI taxonomy): Eukaryota > Viridiplantae > Streptophyta > Magnoliopsida > Poales > Poaceae > Hordeum > Hordeum marinum. The sequence continues at coordinate 61,227,353 of CM039677.1, forward strand.
TGAAATGCATTTGAATATAGGTTCAAAGTTGTTCTCATTTCAAATTCTATATATTGACCTAATGCTAAAATGTCCATGTTCACCTATTTAGGTTTCTCTAACATGCATGAGAATAGCATCATTGGATTCATTGGATTTTTCTGATGAATTTTCATATATAAATTATTTTCATCTGACTTACAGATTATTTTATATGATTTTTCAAAGTTTTGAACATTTTCTGGAATTATTTTTAAATAAGAAAATGAGTTATGACATCAGCATGATGTCATGATGACATCAGCTGGTTAGCTGACTCGGCCAGAGTCAAACCTGACATGTGGGGTCCACATGTCAGTGTCTAATTAACTTAATTAATTAAAATGTTTAATTAGCACTAATTTCTAATTAGCCAGGGGGCTGGCCCCACCTGTCATTGACTCACAGAGTCAAGCCAGGGCCCACCTGAGGTCAACTCGCCGGAGTTGGCCGATGGTTCGATGCCGGTGACCATCAGGGACGGCGGCGTCCATCGGGTTTCTCCTACAGGGGGTTATTTGGCGCGCTGAGACCACCGACGTGCAGCCCGTGCTCGACCGCATCCATCTGGGGCCATGGGAGGTCATGGGGTCGCCGGAGCTCGCCGGAAACGAGCTCGTGGCGGCGGCCGGAGCTTGGGCTCGGACGCAAACATGACACAGGGCATGGGGCGATGCTACGATGGTCTCTACGGGCTCCTGGGAACTCCAGGAGTTCAACCATGCACGCGCACGTGAGCTTGGAGGGCTCTATGCGCGGCGGCGACCATCGACGGCGGCGGGAGATTCTCGGGTCCGGCGACGCAGCTAGCTAGGGGACGCCAGAGAGAGGGAAAACTCAGAGGGGAGGAAGAGGGGCTCACTGCGGATCCAGGGAGCTGGTCAGCAGGCTCGGGGAGGTAGCGACGGCGACGAATCGACGTTCGGCGACGGCGGCCTTTGGCAGGGGATCGGGAGAGAGAGCAGAGGAGAGAGGGAGGGGAGAATGAGCTCGGGGAAGAGGGCTCGCACGTCTTCCAGGCGCGAGGGAGGCAGGAAGGCAGCATGCTGCGTGGAAGCAGGAGGTGGAGGCCGGCGACGGCTCGGTCGCCACCTCGACCCCTACTGGCGCGAGGTGGAAGATGACCCTTCCACCCCTGTGGGCTGGGCTGGGCCTTCCACTCGACCAGGTAAGCCTCTCCCTTTTATTTTTATTTTCTGTTTTCTGTTTTCTAACATTTGTTTGATTTTCTTTGCAGGTCCAAATACCCATTCAATAATTCTAAAACTTTTTTATAACTTCAAGTTTGAATATTTCAAACTTGTATCAAAAGTTTCAGATTATTTTGAAAGCAGTGATAATGATAATGTTTTTATTTGTCATATTCAGAGACATAATTCATTAATTTAAAATATTTCCAATGTTCAAATAATTGAAATGGTCCCTGGTATATCCATGCCTTCCATTATCAGACATAGGGAACATTTTTAATGGGCATTTTGGATTTGTTGAAAATTTCATTTATCTGGAATTTCTTTAATTCATGAATGCTTGAGGTTTCTTTTCTTTCTCCCCATTTCATATTGATGCAATGATGATGATGATGATGCAAACACATTGCTAGCCTATGACACTTGCTAGGGTTGTGACAGGCCTGCTCTCAGTAACCTTTCAGGACAGACAAAAAAGGGATACCATGCATGCACACACTGTTTAGATGACACCGACAGTATATATTTGGACAAATACAAGAATAATGTGTACCTGGGGCATCGTCGATTTCTTCCGACCAACCATCAATGTCGAAAGAAAGGAAAGCATTTCAAAGGTGAGGCAGATCACAGGAATAAGCCCGCCCTCCGTACTGGTGATCACATACTTGTCGTGGTCAATGATTTGCAAGTAATCTTTGGAAAGGGTCCCGGCGGACTATCTCTTCTGAATGACGTTGAGGGATGCACACCCATGTGGAAGAAGAAATCTATATTTTGGGACCTACCCTATTGGAAAGACCTAGAGGTCCGCTTTGCGATAGACGTGATGCACGTGACGAAGAATCTTTGCGTGAACCTGCTAGGATTCTTGGGAGTGTATGGGAAGTCAAAATATACACCGGAGTCACGTGAGGAACAACAACGTGTGCATGAAAAAGACGGCATGCATCCAGAGCAGTATGAAGGTCCTGCCAGCTACGCTCTTACCAAAGAAGAGAAGGAAATCTTCTTTGAATGCCTACTCAGTATGAAGGTCCCATCTGGCTTCTCGTCGAATATAAAGGGAACAATAAATATGGCAGAGAAAAAGTTCTAGAACCTAAAGTCTCATGAGTGCCACATGATTACGACACAACTGCTTCCGGTTGCATTGAGGGGGCTTCTACAAGAAAACGTTCGATTAGCCATTGTGAAGCTATGTGCATTCCTCAATGCAATCTCTCAGAAGGTGATCAATCTAGAAATCCTGCCAAGGTTAAGGAGTGATTTGGTGCAATGTATTGTTAGTTTCGAGCTGGTGTTCCCACCGTCCTTCTTCAATATCATGACACACGTCCTAGTTCATCTAGTCGACAAGATTGTCATTCTGGGCCCTGTATTTCTACACAATATGTTCCCCTTTGAGAGGTTCATGGGAGTCTTAAAGAAATATGTTCATAAGCGTGCTAGGCCATAAGGAAGCATCTCCATGGGCCATCAAACAGAGGATGTCATTGGGTTTTGTGTTGACTTCATTCCTGACCTTAAGAAGATTGGTCTCCCTTAATCGCGGTATGAGGGGAGATAGACTGGAAAAGGCACACTAGGAGCAGACTCAATAATATGTAGGGACGAGCATTCTTGGTCTCAAGCACACTACATAGTTCTACAGAATTCTACCTTGGTGACCCGTATGTCGATGAACACAAGAATATTCTGCGCTCCAAACACCCGGAGCAGTGTGACGACTGGATTACATGTGAACGCATTAGGACTTTCGGCAGTTGGTTGCAAACACGTCTCATGCGTGACAACACTATTTTTGATGAGCTGTACTCGTTGGCTAGGGGACCATCTTCGACTGTAATGACTTACAAAGGGTACAAGGTAAATGGGAATACATTTTACATGATCGCCCACGATCAAAAGAGCACCAACCAAAACAGCAATGTCCGCTTAGCTATTGAATGACCTATACTTAGCTTACGTAGCTCCAAAATGGAATAATAAGCATAGTTAGCTCCTAAGTGACCTATTTTTACCTAAGTTAGCTCTAAAATGACATATAGTTAGCTTAGTTTCCTCCTAAATGACGTAGTAAGCTAAATTAGCTCCAAAATGATCTATTTTATCAAAAATGACCTATACTTCGCTTAGTTAGCTCCAAAAAGGCATAATAAGCTTAGCTAGCTCCAAAATTACCTATTTTAACCAAAGATAGCTATTAGATGACCTATAATTAGCTTACTTAGCTTCAAAATGGCATAATAACCATAGTTAGGTCCTAAATGACCTATTTTAACCTTCTCTTCTTCATCTAGTCTTCTTCTAATTTTGGAGCTTACCATTTTGCAGATTACATTCACTTCACGGAAGTTTGCATTGATGGAGTGCTTGGGTTACTTGTATTTTTTATTTTTTATCGATAAACAATGTGACACTTGGTACATATGTATATGAACTATGTATGTATGGATGAAAGTATTGTATTATGGTTGGGTAGGGATGAAACTTTCATAATATGTATGGATGAAACTTATTTGAATATGGTTATCAGTATGGCAATATATTTATTCCTGTGAAATATATATATATATATATATACATATATGTCATATTGCTATGAAAATTGCTGTGAAAATGGATTTAATAAAAAATAAAAAAAAGGAAAATGGCCTTACTCTTTGTCGTCGATGGGCTGATGGCAAAGGGGGGCCTTGTGCAGACGGCGAAGGGGGACCCCAGGGGAAAATGGCCTCACTCTTTGTCGTCGGCCCACCGACGGCAAAGGGGGCGCAAGGCAGACGGCAAAGGGGTGGGCTAGGCCGATGGCAAAGGTAGGGGCCCAAGGCCAACGACAAAGGGGGACCCCAGGGGAAAAGGGATTTACCCTTTGCCGTTCGCCCACCGATGGCAAAGGAGGGCAGAAGGCCTACGGCAAAGGGAGCAGACGGCAAAGAACTGCCGTTAACACTTGAAGGTCATAACCCCTGGGTCTATCATCCAAACTCTTTGCCGTCCGCTCCCCCACGACAAAGATTCTTTCCCGTTCGTGGTCCTGAGGCGGACAGCAAAGGACCGCTTTACCGGGTTTTTCTTTGCCAGAATTTTTGCCGTCTGCTGACGGACGGCAAAGGCCTTTGCCGTCCGGTTTCCTGCCCTTTGCTGTCAGCCATGGCAGACAACAAATTGCCTAATTCCTGTAGTGGAGGTCCCAGCCGTCTCGGTCCTGGAGTCAGTGCTCTCATCGGCGACCTCCTCGTCCTCCGGACCTTGGGGGTTGCGAAGTAGTCCTCGGCCACCGGCTCGCCGTCCTTGCAAAGGGCCAACAGGAGCTCGTCCGGGTCGACGTATGACGTGAGCTCGTTAACCCGACGGAGGAGGACCAGCTCTCGAGCCGCCCGCTCCTCAGCCGGCTTGTCCCGCATGGTGGCCAGCTGGTCTAAGTCAACACCTTGATACCACGAGGTGATGAACCAGAGCGCCATCTGCGTGCCGGCTTGAGATGCCGACGCCTTCCAGACCTCGAGACGAGCCACGACATGCTCCAGCCACAAGGCCACGCGGTTCTCTAGAGCCCCTCCACAGCCCGGCCACAAGGCGGCGATGACCTCCTTGCCGACCTTCTTCAGCCGCTCCATGCTCTGCTCGAGGTGGATCAGCCGGTTCTCTATGACAAGTCCAAGCTCAGCCATATCCCAGGCACAGTCCTCCTCGATGGAGTGCCCGCGCGCCCGAAGACACTCCCGGGGCTCCTCGACAGCACGCTCAGTGCGGCGCTGGGTTTCCGGGAAGCGCCTTGAAGGAGAAAGGGAAGAAGGAGAAGAAGGCAAATCAAGAACAAGAACTGGCAAGAAGAAAACAGCAGGCTGAAAAAAGAAAAACGGGTACTTACGCTCAAGGGAGTCATCCATCTCGATGGCAAAGTGGAGCGACGAGTCCCGCTCCGACACCAGCGCCGCCTCTGCCTCGGCAAGAGCCTCCCTGCGCTCCTCGAGCGTCCTCACGAAGCGGGTCACCTCGTTTTGGAGGGCGGCGGTGCGTTGGGCGGCTTCGGCCGCTTCCCTGACGGCCTTCTCCTTGGCCGTCACCTCCCGTGCCACGTCGGCCTTCTGGTGGTCTTGGGCTGCCTACCCATCCGCCAGCTAGGCGCTGAGCCGGTCCCTCTCATGAGTGACCGCCCGGTCGCTTTGTGCCAGCCGGTCCCACTTGGTGACGCCCTGGTCTTGTTCGCCCGGAGGGTGGTCTGCTCCTCTGCAAAGCAAAATGGGCATCAGCCAGACATTTCACGCCTGCTCCGGCTGCCAGGCAGCCGGCCCGGCTCCCGGGGGCTACGCCGCCCCACAAGACTTGACATACCTCGCACCCACGCCAGCTCCTCCTCCAGTAGGTAGTAGCCGTGCTTGCCGCGGTCGCCTCCTCAAATAGGTTCTGCCGCTGGGAGTTACCCTCCTGCCACATGAAGCCAAAGTCAAAAGATGCACAAGGAGATCCGGCCCGGCTGCCCGTCAGCTCGTCAGTCGACCTGCATGTCGAGGTATACACCAAGTGGGTGCGTTTGCGCGCCCCCACTGAAAATTTCAACAAGGACAACAACACTTACCTCCGCGCGCCATAGGGTGGTGTCAGCCACCTCCGCGAACCGGGCCTGCTCCTCGCGGCACCGATCCAGGACGCTCCCCAACTCCCCGAACGCGCGGACCGGGCCACCTGCCGGGGGAGCCAAAAGGGTTGGGACGAGCTCCAGCGCCTCCTAGTCCCAGATCACGTCCTACATGGACCTCCGGGCCCGGCTGCCGTCGCCACCCGTCCTGACGCTTGCCACGGCACCGGTCGCTGGGGGAGGGTTGATGACGACGAGGGCACGGGAATCGGTCCCCAGTTGCCCCTCGCTCGCCGCTCGCGCTACCTCCTCCTCCTGCCGGCCCGACGCGGCGACCGCGACGGACGGTGTCTCCATCTTCATGGCCCCCGCCTCCGGCACATCGACACGGGCCGGCTCAGCCGCGGGTGCCGTCACGTCCGGCACCATCGGCCGGGTCGCGTCGAGGAATGGCTCCATAGCCGCCGCCCCTAATCGGGCAGTCTCCTCCGCAGGTGGGGGCGCAGCCGGCTTTGTAGCCGCCCCTCGCGGCTCGCTCGACGGGGGCCTCGGCAGACGGGTCGATTCCGCCGTCGAGTCGGACGCCCGCGCAGGGTCCGCGGACCTCCTTCGCCTCCCGCCGCTCGAAGTCCCGGAATGTGAGGCCCCGCCTCGTGCTCTGGACTTCGAGGCTCACAGCTCCGCAAGCCTCCTCTTATCCTCCCGCTGCGTGGCCGCGTGCTCGTGGGCCAGCCGGCTGGCAGCGTCCATCGGGTCAACCGTCGACTCTACTTCATGGAGCTCGATGGGGTCTCTAAGACGCATAAGGGTTAAACACCCATCGACCCACGACTCGAAAAGAAACACACGCAAAAAAGGAAGATCATGTACCCGGTAACGACGGGCAAAACCCATGTGGCGCGTGCCGGTGGCTTCTGCATGGCCACTTTCACCCACTTACGGGCAAGTGGCGGGGCCGCCGACTCCACCTGAGCCGGCCTCTTCGCCCGGCTGGCGGCTCTGGCGATCGGGGCCTGATCCGGCCAGTCCTCGCTCCGCCCGCACCGGCCCTGCTGAACTTAGTGGGGAGGCACGTTTAGGATCATCACATCATCATCGTCATCATCATCATCATCATCAGTCCAGTCCCTAATCATGGGACCGCTAGGGTACTCACTGGCTCTGCTGGGTTCTCCGGCTACACCGGACCCTCTGGCTCCTGGGTCGGCCGGCTCCTTGACCCCTCCCGAGGAGTCAACCCCCTCTTCAGGCAGGCCTCCCTGCTCGTAGTCTTTGGAGTCGGAGTGCTCGTGCTCCGCCTCGAAGATTTGGGGCTGTGGCCATCCGGCGTGTTCTGTCGCATGAACACTGCGGTCAGCACGGAGAAGTAAGGCCGGATGCCGGCTGCCGACTGGGAAGATTCAAATGAAAAGGGCCGCCTCGACAAAACGTACCAGGGAGGTCGGTTGAGGCGGTCGTACGGCTCCTTGCCAAAGGTCCATGACGCCGGCGCCAGCTTGAACATCGTGTTAGCATTCACCCGCTTCGCCGCCTGCGACGACGTCAGGTCAACATTCGTCAACCGAAAGGGGTCTCGGCGGCCGGACATATCGCAGATCCGGTGCGGCCTCATCTGGAGAGGCAGCACCTGGCGCGAGATTGTAACAGCTCGGGACCGACGCTCTAGAAGATTCCCCTTTTATTTCCTTTCTCATCCGTGATTTGTTTGGTTGTCGCATTCATCATTGCATCATTCGCATCATCTGCATAGCATCGTCACTCATTTTCAAAACTTGCATCCGTTCGTAGTTGTCGGTTCTCTCCGTTCTCGTTGCTGACCATTTTGAGACCAACCACACATGCACGTGTCCGCGACATCGTTAAAAACCCGTTTTTAAAGCGCATGAAAAATATTCTTGGATGGGGTCAAAACCTGGCGTGTGGTCTTATTATAGTGTAGGTAGGCCGCCTGCCAAATTTCGTCGCATTCCGAGGTCGTTTGATACCCCCTTTGGTCAGTCGTTGCAGTGCGGTCATCGGTTTTTATCGGACGTTTTCGGTGTTTTAAAACCTCGTGCCACGGGGCGCAAACTTCCCTCTCATCTCCTCTTATCCCACTCCACACACAGCCCACCACCCTTTGCCCAATCCGGCCGTCCAATTGCGATCACATGGCCGAAATCGGCTCCGAAAACCATCACCCTAGCCCCTAAACCTATAAATAGACCCCTCCCCTTCCTAATTTGGACCTGACCCTAATCCTCCTCGTTTCCCGTGCCAAACTAGCCGCCCTCCTCCCAGCGCCACCGGGCTCGCCGAAGCCCATCTGAGCCTGCCCCAGGCCCGGATCCCCACCGCCGCTCGCCTCCGAGTCCCGCAACCCTCGATCCAGCGTGCAGCTGCGCCTCCCGTCGGCTTGCCGGTCGCCGGAGGACCTTGCCGCCGCCCCTCGCCAGGGCCGCCCCGCCGGATCTCCCTCTCCCTTCCTCTTATTCTTCCTTCATCTCCCTCTTCCTCTCTCTAACCCCGACCACTCTCTCTCCCGCAGGTCCGCCGCCGCCGCCGGTCGTCGGGGCCGGTCGGATCCGGTGCCCGCCGGTCGGATCTCCCCCGTCCCAGGCGCCCCACGCCTCCCTTGTGCCAGCCCCATTGCCATGAGCGCCGCCGCTGATGGTGCTCTGCCCCGCTCGGGAGTGAGCACGGGGTCGGGAAGAGCTCCCGTGTGCGTTGACCGCGCTTGTGTGGGTCGGCCCAGCCGCTAGATCCGCCGGCCCAGCTCCCGCAGCCTCAAGGCCCAGCCCTCTGTGAGCATCGATGCCCTATACCCTGCCCGCGCATAGTTTAGCTATATTCCGCCCATGTCCTATTCGGGCCCTTTTGCAGATTCGGCCCATAACACGTTTTTTTCCTGCGTGCGATTTGTCTATTATTCCAGGATTTCAGAATTACAGAATAACCCATGTTTTAAAATTGTTAATAACTTTTCAACCGTACGTCGGATTAAAGTGTTTTATATATGAAAAATGCTTAGAAAAATATGTAGATTAATTATATGTCATTTTCAGCCATGTCAAAAGTACTTAAACTTGCTGTTTGCATCATTCGCATAAATGTCATATTTTGCATTGCACGTATATGTTTTACCGTGCATCAAAATAAACCAATCCCTATATGAAATAAATGTGTGGATTACTATTATCGCATTTTCATGCATGCTACTAATATATGTGTGATTGTTGCATTTAATTGCATGAATTGCTTGTTAATCGGTTTATGTCATAACGTGCATAATTAAATGTGACATATTTTCCTACTTGAACCTACCATGTTATATATATGTTTCCGGGGTAGAAAAATCCATAGAATTTATCTGTGTATTTAGTTTTGTCATTTGAGAATTTTGGTGTGCATGTCATTTTTTCTGTGATGCCCTTTTGTCTATTTCGTGTGATTTAATCCATGCATGATATGAAATAATTTTGAACATGAGATATGCCCTGTGATATGTGCACTAGCACCTAGTATTTTTGCTTGCCATAGAAATGCATGTTTAGGTGTTTTTTTTCTTGTTGACAACATGCTATAAAAATTGTATTGTTTTGAGATGCTAAAATATTTCTAAGTCTGGAATCTGTAACATTTTGTTGCTGTCTTGCCATGTGTTTTGCTAGTGATCTAGAACCCCTTTGGGGTAGGTGTGATGGAGTTATTTGTAGTTGATAATGCCCTTTAGTATGCGGTCAAGTTTCATGTCATAATATGACCTATAACATATAGTTTTACTGCTGTCAATCTTCCTTCGTGATAAAACTGCACTGTCAAACACTGGGTTATTTTCACCAAGTCTGAAAACTGCTTAGTTCAATATGCCATGTTGTGAGCTTCCTACCATGTGATCCATGCCTCTTTTGAGTATGATATGTGAAGATGAAATGAAGTGTGTGTTATATGATACTTCCCCATGTTTAGTTTGTGCATTTTAGGATCTTCTAACTTGTTGTTTTCATGTGTGCAAAATGCTATGTTGCTGTTTTGAGCAGATTTCATATAAACCTTGTGTTGGTTGTTGTGGTTGAACCGTAGCTCCGTTTTGAACATGCCTCACATGAAACTTGCTTAAAATTTCATGTAGAATCATATTATTTTGTTGCATACATGTTTTGAAGTGCTTGTGGTTGTCATTTTCATGCATTTCGCATTCATGGCATATCCATCTTGTATTGCTCATATCTTTTAGACCGTAGCTCCGTTTGAGATGTTCCATATATGTAAATCAACTAGAATGACGTGTAGAATGGCATGGTATACTTTATTCTATTATTAAACAAATATAAAATATGGTTATTTCATATCTGGACCAATTTCGAAATTAACATATGAGGTCGTTTCGGAAATACTATAAGTTGTTTCCGACCTCATTTGAGATGCCTGGATAGTGTAGTTTACTTATGCTTCACCTCTTGACATGTCTAAAAACATTTAACATTAATAAGTACCTAAACGGGAGTGAACTAAATAATTCGAACGCGGAGTTTCGTCAATATGCAACTCGTTGCATATTGAGCTTCACTTAATGTGTAGGAGTTGTTCGATGTCCTTTGCCATGCCTTGGATATTTAAACCGGACATGCATCATATTTTTTTGCGCATCATGTCATGCATATGTTGTGGTGTTCCGTGTGTTGATAGTTGTTCTGGATTGTTCCTTCTCGATAGAGTTCCGAAAGCGTTCAGAGTGTGAGGAATCGTTCGACTACGTTGGCACGTCTTGTTCATGGATTCGATCTTCTTCCGAGAAGGATCTCAGGCAAGATGACACATTTCCCTGGATACCACTACTATTATTGCTATGCTAGTTGTCTCACTTTTATCCTTATGTCTTGCTACCTACCACTTGTTTGTCGACACGCCGGGCGGCCTTGCTGGATTTGTTTTACCTTTCTCGAACGTCTTGAGTGAGGAATTCCGATCTCTCTTCGGGCTATCTCGAGGTGACGGATTTCCTATGGAGTTGCCTAGGAAGATCACGAGATCCGTGGTCGAGGTTATTCCTGCTGCATGTGGTTAATTTGTGATGGATGAGTTGGAGCACCCCTGCAAGGTTAAATCTTTTCGAGAAGCCGTGCTCACGGTTATGTGGCAAACTTGGATACTTTGTTTAACACCTAGTCATAGCAAACTTGAAGTAAACCCATATAAAAAACACCAACTGTGTGCATAACTGTGACTGTCTCTTGTTGTGAGTCCTTATCCGAGAGAGAACACGGTGGGGTTATGTTTGACGTAAGTAGGTGTTCAGGACCAGTTAGTGATCGTTACTAGTTCACGTCCGTTTTTGCGTAGACCACCATACTTTACTTTCTGTATTCGTAAGTTAGCCACTCAAATAAATGCTTAGTCGCTTGCTGCAACCTCACCACTTAACCATATCTCACCCATTAAGCTTTAATAGTCTTGATACCCTTGGAAATGAGATTGCCGAGTCCCTGTGGCTCATAGATTCCTACAACAACAATTGCAGGTACAGGTAATGCGATGATTTGACGTGAGCGTGATGTTTGTTTGATTTGGAGTTCTTCTTCTTCATCAATCTACGATGGGTTCCTGGAGGCAGCCTAGGATAGCAAGGATGGACGTCATTTTGTCGTTTGTTTTCGTCCGTAGTGTCGGGACCCCGATCCTAAGTCATATGAATCCAGACTGTAACATATCACATCACTTTGCGGCTTCACGCACGGTAAGCTCCACGGCTGCAGCCTTACCTTAGTCGGGACCATTTACGTCTTTTGGCTCACATGTGTGGACATGTCGCTGGCAATCGAACGATAGAGAACCCGGGCCGACATGACTAGTCATAGAACCCAAGCGGCACATCCGTACGGAAACAGGCATACATAACCCAGCAATGCAGGTGTCGGCCTCAAGCGTGTGTAGACGAGTCATAGCAAGCTACAAGGACTCCATTACGCCGTGAGACATAAATGCCATCACTGCACATAGACGAGTCGTAGCAGGCTACAGGGACTCCATTACACTGCAAGACATTTCCCCGAAGGGACAGACACAGCAGCAAGGAATGATACATGTCGGTCAATAAATGTGTCCGGAGCAGTAGCAAGCTACCATGGCTCGGTGGAAGCACAAAGAGGCAGTTTCCCGTAAAGAGTACTACTAAATGCACATGACTAGGTGTCGGATCCCATACATACCGTTGCACGTCACACGTACTGACGACATGCCCGATATGAATATATACAACCATGGCATCACAACATAACTATACAACAACATGACTTTTATTTAAGAGGCTCAGATGATCCTTGCATGATATGTTCTTATAGATAGGGGTCACATGACCCGACACTCAAGTCATACAAACATGTTCATACAAACCAAGCGGAAGCATAAGCTGACTGAGTACAGACAGACGAAAGGGTAAAAAGGCACATGGCCTCACTATCTACAACCCGCCACAGGGCAAAGGTCATAGCTGGGACACCAGCTATTCGGCATCGTCAACGTCTAGAAAGAACCCACCTAATGGGTCCTGGGTCTCATCTGCAACATTTATTAAGAAAACGTGAGTACAAACGTACTCAGCAAGTCTTTAGAATAGACCTAGTCTATTCATGCTCATGTATCAACAAAGGGAGTGGTGGAGTTTATGCAGCAATGCCAGCTTTGACTCATGGCTAACCTACACTACTCAATTTTAACTCTTTCTTTACATTTTATAAATCACACATGAGTCCACTAACTCCATAACAATACACCACCCTGGATTCACTTCCCTCCTGGAAGAGTGCCATCCACGGTACTCACACTTGTCTTGATATTTTTATGAGTATCCATTAGATTATCTATGAACAACATAAGTTCTCCAAGTAGTCCATATCTCAGGATGCGGCTATTCGAATAGTTTCATACCCTGCAAGGGTGTACTTCTTCACACACGCTCTCGCCACTTATCGCTACGTGCTCATAAACCATGCACCTCGGCAACCTTCAAGCGGATGCCCAGAGAGGGAGTCGGCCACGACCGTCAATCACATAAGACCTCTAGTCTAGGCTATCGCCTATTTGAGACTGAACCCGCACGGAAGTCCAGCCGAAGTTTCCGCTACGGCCCCAAATGATGTGCGCAGGGTTCCCAAGCCCACCATTTGGGTGACCCTTGGTACATCGTGCCACTGCCTACCGCGTCGTAACCCACCCCTAGGGTCAGCGCTACGCACGGCCTCCAGCATACTTCAAACACCAGAAACTACTTGCAACTCCTGGACTAAGAACTAAGCGACTGATAAGTCGAGATGGTCAATTAAGTATCCCAACGTGTGGTAGTATCTAGTCTTGGATCACAAACACGGAACTCAGTTCCTAAGAACGGTCCCAATGAGACAACCCGCTATGTACTCCTACATAGCCTCTCATCTCTACCTTTCCGAAATCGAGTTCATCATGACATCATTACATCAGGCAACATTGTTTCACTCAGTTCATCACCCAAATGAATCCGACCTGACACAACTCTAATCATAGCAAGCATAGCAGGCAAAGTAAGCTAAGAACATCATGGCACAAGCATCTACCAGGTATGCTAGGTTGCAAGGTTTAGCTATTTACTGTGACAATGTCAGGATATGCAGCAGAATAGGATCATCTACCTTGTATGACTGACATGTGATCGATTGTCCTAATGCAATAAACAAGAGCAAGAGCGAGAGACTAGGATGTTATTGGAATGATCAAAGGGGTTGCTTGCCTTGCTGGGAAACGGAAAGGTTCTCTCCTTTGTCGGGATACTTGGGGTTATCCTCAGGAGCAGGGCCTACCGCAGTGTAGATAAGAAACAATCAACACACGCAAGTGCAACAATATGATGCATGATCATGCATGATAGCATGTATAGATGAGCTAATGCAACTAGTGTTCATGTTGATTTGAAATGAATTTGAATATAGGTTCAAAATTGTTCTTTATTTCAAATTCCATTTACTAACCTATTAATAAATGTCCATGTTCACCTATTTAGATTGCTCTAACATGCATGACAATAGCACCATTGGATTCATTGGATTTTTCTGATAAATTTTCATATATAAATTTTTTTCATCTGACTTACAGATTAATTTATATGAATTTTTGAAGTTTTGAATAATTTCTGGAATTATTTTTAAACTAGAAATTGCTTTTATTATGCCAGCCTGACGTCATGATGACGTCAGCAGGTCAAAGGCGCCAGCCCAAGTCAAACCTGGTGGCTGGGCCCCACCTGTCAATGACATAGGCATCTAACCGTTTTTTAATTAAACTAACTACTAATTAGCAGGGTTGGGCCCACCTGTCAATGGCATAGGGGGGTTAATTAACCTGACAAGGGGGGCCCACCTGCAAGGCTTAGGCGACGGGCTCATCGTCGGTGACCTCTGGTCGCGGCGACGTCCGCTCTGCCGGCCACGGGAGCGGCAGCCGGAGGCACTGGGGCGAAGCCCCTGCTCGCCCGCACCCAGGTAAGCTAGTAGAGGACGCGGGGGACGCTGGAGCTCGCGGCTATGATGCCGGAGGCTGCGGCCGGAGCTTGGCCAGGGGAGGCCTCGGCGCTAGGGCCTGCGGGAGGGGGCGCTGGAGGTCGAGGCGGCACCTACGGGCCCACGCAAGCACGCCGGGGTGCTCAACTGAGCACGACGGGTGCTCTGGCCGCGGTGGCCATTAACGCCGGTGGCGGGGAGCTTTGGGCACGACGGAAATGGCGGCTACGGCAGCTAAACGACAAGGATAAGGTGGGGAATCGACGGAGGGGCTCAAGGCGCAGCTGATGACGGAGCTCGCGGGCTCGGGGAGGCGCCGGGGCGACGAATCGGCGGCGGCGACGGCTTCGGATGCCGACGGGAGAGAAGAAAAGAGAGGGGGAGTGAGAGGGAGAGCGGCGGGTGAGAGAGAGGGAGGGAAAAGGCCACGGCGACAAAGGGGAGTGTTGGCGCTCCCAGGGGGCTCCACGGCAGCTAGGAAGCAGGAGCTGGCCGGCACGCCGCGGCCACACGCCCTCCTGCCTACTGGGAGGAGGTTGAAGACGGTGGGGCTGGCTGGGCGAGCTAGGCCAGCTCCACCTAGGCCTCCTCTTCTTCTTTTTCTTTCTTTTTTTCTTTCTATTAATGATCTGACATTTCTTTATTTATTTGCAGGTACAAATGACTTTGCAAAATATCCCATATATTTTCTATAATGAAGTTTGAATATTTCAAACTTGTCTATAAAGTTTCAGGATATTTTGAAAACAAAAATAATGATAGTGCTTTATTTAATGATTTCAGGAGCCTTATCAATTATTTTTGAATTACTTTGATTGTTCAAATAATTAGAATGGTCCCTATTATAATCATGCCCAAATTTACCTGACATAGGGAACATTTTTAGTGGGCATTTTAGATTTGTTGAATTTTCACCAAATTTGAGTTGTTTTGATTCAAAGTTAGCTTGGGGTTTCTTTTTGTTCCCCATTTCATGTTGATGCAAAATGAAACATGATGCAAACACAAACTATTCCTAGGACATCTAGCTAGGGTTGTGACAACTCACCCCCACTCAAAAGAATCTCGTCCCGAGATTTTGAAGTCGCCGGGAAGAGCACGGGGTACTCTAGTCGAAGACGATCTTCTCTTTCCCATGTCGCCTCCTTTTCAGAATGGTGTGACCACTGAACCTTAAGAAACTTGATGTTCCGACACCGAGTGCTACGTTCAGCTTGATCAAGAATACGAACAGGGTATTCTCGATATGTAAGGTTATCTTGGAGATCAAGCGCTACGTGGTCTACCTCACGGACAGGGTCCGAGAAGCAACGCCTGAGTTGCGAGACGTGGAAGACATCATGAACCTTGGAAAGATGCGACAGAAGTTCCAATTGGTAGGCAACCTCTCCTCGTTTAGCAAGAATGCAAAAAGGTCCAATGTAGCGACGAGCCACCCTTGATACCGACTCGATGGGTACCCTTCAGAGGTGTAACCCGATGGTTAGCCTTCTCGTCAATTTCATAGGTCACCACCTTATGATGGCGATCATATTAGCTCTTTTGACGAGATTGGACTGTTTTCAAATTTTCACGAATAATGCGAACTTCTTCCTTTGCATCCTGGATCATATCCGGGCCAAAGAGTTGCCTCTCTCCGGTTTCTGACAAGTTAAGAGGTGTTCGACACCTTCGTCCATAGAGAACATCAAAAGGGGCTTTGCCCAAGCTTGATTGGTAACTATTGTTATAAGCAAATTCAGCAAATGGAATACATTTCTCCCAGTTCATACCGAAGGATATAACAAAAGCTCGGAGCATGTCTTCGAGGATTTGATTGACTTGCTCAACTTGACCACTTGATTGCGGGTGGAAAGCAGTGCTAAAGGATAGATGATTCCCCATAGCAGTTTGAAAATTTTCCCAAAATCGGGAAGTAAAGATATTTCCACGGTCTGAGTTAATCTCCAAAGGAACACCATGAAGAGAAACTATTCGAGAAACATACAACTTCGCTAGCTGGCTAGCAGTTTTACTTTCCCGAACATGAAGAAAATGAGCCGCTTTGGAAAGACGGTCAATGACCACAAATATAGCATTATTCCCTCTCTTAGTCCTGGGAAATCCGGTAATGAAATCCATACCGACTTTATCCCATTTCCATTCAGGAATAGCTAAAGGTTGAAGGGTGCCAGCAGGCCTTTGATGTTCTGCTTTCACGCGATGACAAACGTCGCAGTTAGCAACATACTGAGCAATTTCTCTCTTCATCCTAGTCCACCAGAACCTCTGGCGTAGGTCTTGGTACATTTTGGTACTACCCAGATGAATTGAGAGAGGAGAATCATGAGCCTCCTTAAAGATCAACTGTCTTAAGCGTGTGCTCTTGGGAACCACCAACCGGTTCTGAAAGAACACAACACCTTCATCGTCCTTGGAGAAATCTTTAGCGTTTCCGCTAGCAATATTCCCCTTGATCCGGGATATACCCTTATCATATTTCTGGAGAGCTACTATTTGATCCTTAAGATTAGGTTTCGCCACCAGGTTGGATAGAAATCCTTGAGGAACAAGGTGAAGGTTTAACTTCCGAAATTCCTCATGGAGAAGTGGTTGACCGTTGTAACATCAGGTTGTTACAATAAGACTTACGACTTAGTGCATCAGCCATGACATCGGCTTTCCCCGGGGTGTAAGTTATCCCTAAGTCGTAATCTGTAATCAACTCTACCCACCGTCTTTGCCTGAGATTCAAATCCGGCTGGCTGAATATATATTTTAGACTTTGGTGATCAGTGTAAATTTGGCAACGATTACCCAGAAGGTAATGTCGCCAGGTTTTCAGTGCATGGACTACAGCTGCAAGCTCAAGATCATGTGTTGGATAATTATCCTCATGTGGACGCAACTGTCGAGATGCGTATGCAATCACATGATGATCTTGCATGATAATGCAACCTAATCCTTGTCGCGAGGCGTCGCAATAGATAACAAAGTCCTTAGAGAAATCAGGTGGCACCAGAACGGGAGCAGAGGTCAGTCGTCTCTTCAACTCCTGAAAATTGTGCTCGCATTGTGGTATCCACTCGAACTTTTTATCTTTCTTGAGGAGTTCAGTCAGAGGTTTTGCAACTTTGGAGAAATTCTCGACAAAGCAGCGACAATAGCTCGCTCAGCCAAGGAAACTCCGAACTTGCTTAACCGATTCAGGTTGAGTCCAATCAAGGACGGCATGAACTCTCTCGGGATTGACAGCAATACCTTTACCAGAAATCACGTGGCCCAGATAGGTCACTTCTGGCAACCAAAATTCACAGTTGGAGAATTTGGCGTACAGGCGGTGCTCTCGAAGTTTCATCAACACCAGCCTTAGATGCTCGGCATGTTCTTGTTCGTTCTTCGAGTAGATGAGTGTCGTGGTTTTATCACGACAGATGTCCGGGTGAACGGACTTCGGTTCGAGGCCATCGCTAATGATATGGACTCAAAGGGGTTAGTCGGGACGAAAGACACGGGTTTACCCAGGTTCGGCCCCTCTTATGGAGGTAGCAGCCTATGTCCTGCTTGTGTTTGTATTACTTGTGTATCGATTACAAGGGGCTAAAAGGTTGACCTAGTTCTCGATTCCCCTCTCCTAAGTCGCCCCGGGTCTGCCTTTATATAAGAGTTCAGAACATCCGGGTCGTTACAATTGCTAACCGAGTCTCTCTCTATCTTCTTGTCCAAGTCATCTATGAGTCAGCTTGCACGCCCGGGTCTTCTCAGTCCGGGCCGTCTTACGGCCCACACCGTGAGCCACCTATCCTCTTGGGCCACTTAATATTACGACTCACCTTTGGGCCGGTTCACGAGCCAATAACATGACCCGGAGCCTCTCCGGCGGGTCATATCCCCAACATTAGGCCCCAGGTTGAACTGAGCTTGCTCACTTCATCCTTCTCTTCCACTTTTGGCGAGTCGCTCGGAAATGACCCGGCGTGACGTCATGAGATCTGCTGACGTGTCACCAAATCTTTCACTTAACTGTCAACCCGAGGATCGAGGCATCCGCCTTGTTCGAACGGTGTCATCGCCTGGATTTTCGTGCCTTCCTTAACCCCCTTTTACATATGACCCGTGCGGCTCGGGGTTTCCATTCTCCCGCCCGTGCCTCTATTTCTTCGTCTTCTTCCTGTCGCCACCCCAGCGCCTTCGAGCTCTGCACCGACGCCGTCCACACATCGTCCCCGACCTTGGCCACTGCATCACCCTGAACGTACCAGAGATCTGTCCGCCTCTGCCGCGCCGTCTCCGGTATGTTTTCCTGCTCCCTAGATGGTCACCGCTGTAATAGGGTTTTCACCGGTGCTCCGCCACCGTCGTTTGGGCTCCAGCACCGTTATCGCTAGTGCATCTCGCCGCTGCTAACGTCCTTAGGATGTGCTCTTGCTCCGCCGCCTCATGCGGGCCGGTCGCGCGTAATGCACGTGCCTCGATGGCCCCAGTCCGTTTCTTTTTCATCCGCTGTTCATCGCTAGGTCAGAAATAAAATTCATTTTTTATGCTTTTGTAGATCCGTAGATATAGTGACATTTTGCGGAATCTGTTTTTAGGTCTTAGCCGATTTTTCGATCTTCCCTTTCCCTGTTGAGTCGCCAAGCTCCTTCGGCTCTTATCAGCCGGGTCTTCTGCTTTATCCGTAGATCCCTTAAACTTTTAAGCCATCAAAAATACTTGCTTGCGCTTCGACTCATCGTGCCTTTTATCTTGCACAACACTTAAGCCGCCAACATGTCTCATGCGTCCAACTCATGCAAATGGGTTGGGTCATGCATTACGGAGGACTTTTTGTCGGATTTTGTTCACGCGAGTACTCTTCCTCCTAAGGAAGCCATTAGCTGGCGGGTCCCAGGTGATGAGACGCGGCCCAAACCTCAAGAAGGTGAAGTGGTGGTGTTCTCTGACCATATTGAACGAGGGTTCATGCCTCCCGGCTCCAAATTCTTTCGGGATGTCCTTCACTGTTATAAGCTTCACCCGCAAGACTTGGCCCCCAATTCCTTCTCAAACATATGCAATTTCCAAGTGCTCTGTAAGGCTTACCTTCAAATCAAGCCGTCGGTGGGATTCTTTCGGGAGATCTTTTATGCTAACCGGCAAACTGAAGTGAAAGTCGGCCCAAGCCTAGAACTTGGAGGCATATCCATCCAACGGCGTAGGGATATCATCTTTCCAGCTACACAGATGCCAAGTCACCCCAAGGACTGGAACAGGACGTGGTTCTACTACAAGGACACCTCCCCTGAAAATGAGCGTCCTTTGCCGGGTTATCGTCCTTCCGGGCTCGCAACAACATCAGAGCTTCCTGGCCGGCTATCGGCTTCAGAACGTGCAAGATATGAGCCGGCCCATGCCAAAATCAAGGCTCTCATGGCCAACGGCTTAATCAGACTGGACCTGATCCGCTGCTGGATTTCATGGCGGATTATGCCTCTGAGCCACAGAAGCCGGCTCATGTGTGAGTATAAAGGCAAGTATGATAGCTCATTATGCTTCAGCCGATCCACGTTGACAGAGAATGACATCACCCTCGCCATCCGGAGCCTCGTTCATGAAGCTTCCGGATCATGCAGCGAAATTGGCCTGGCACCTTTTAGTGCCAACAATCCGGCTCCCGATGTAAGTTTAATCTCTTCTCTTCTGTCTCTTAGACTTTTTCGCACTTTGCTAATTTAATATTCACTCTTCGGGTCACTCTTATAGGCCGACTCAGACTTCTAGAAGAGGGAATATGTTGCTCCTCCGAAGAAATCCAGGAAGAAGGTCCCAACTAAGAAGGATAAGAAACATGTCCCTCAAGATAATTTGTTTGACCCGCCACCATCGTCCAGCTCAGAGGTAAAGTTTCAACTCTCTTGCTTGATCTTTTACTTTCCTATCTTAACACTTACTTTGCTCATAGGATGAAGTGGAGACCAGCCGTGCCAATGCCCCTGAGGTAAATTACTTTTCCTCTGGCTCAGAATGTTTCACCCCCAAAAGCTGTGGCGGGTTATCAGAAAAGTTCCCCTTTCTCACCCTCTTGCTTATCTGGCTCCCGATTTCCTCTTAAAAAAGCAACAGCAAATCGAGCGTCGACACACTCGAAGCACCGGCTCTACCGAGCTCATGTCCAGGTTGCCAAATTCTCCGGCCCCCAAGAAACGCCCCGCCGAGGTTTAAACCCCTTCTTTTCCTTTATCTTTCCTTTGTAACTTGATACTCTTTTCACCTTTCTATTTTATTTTTGCAGAAATCTCCTACCTCCGGCGTCTCTTCGGAGTCAGTCATACCACCGCCCAAGACTAATCCACTATAAGCATCTAGACATCCGGTTGTTACTATGATAGCAATATCTTCAACTGCTGATTGTTCTTCTTTTTGCAGTGCTCAAGCTAAACGTCGCAAGGCCAACAAACCCTCCTCCGACCCAGTTATTGAAGAACCAGAGCCCGAGCAACCGGAAGAAACTCAACCAGAAGAAAACCCGCTGGCTGCCTCCGCTGAGCCGGCCGCTGAAGATGCTATCATGAAGAGCCCTCCAAGGGCTCCTTATAAGCCGGCAACTCCTGCCAAGACCCCTGACACACCGGATGTTGTTATCATCGGGTCTAGTCATCAAATGCCTCCGGCTCATGTGTTGACCAAACATACAGAGCCGGCTGAAGCTTCAAAGAAACTAAACTTTGATTCTTCATGCGAGCAGATGACCGTTGAAGAGCTACACGCTGGGTACATAACCCGGGTTACCACCAGCCGGGACTTGGAACTTTGGTTGATCTCTTCCATGAAGACAAAATATGAGGTACTTTTCCTTCTTTACTATATCCTTTCTTAGACCCCAAGATCCAGCTTAACGTATTGAATCATTGAGCCAGGTCTTTCTGTGACCTCTTGCAGAGATTGCCATGTCAAACTCCGTTAAAATTGCTTTAAGCTTTGTACTGTAAGTAAAGTGAACTGCCAATCGTAGCCCCCAAGGACCGTCTCAGATTATATTTGAGCCGGGCCTGTAATGTAGACAACTTGAAGATGTAATCGTAGCCCCCAAGGGCCAGCTCAAACTTGATCAAGTTGAGTCGGTGCTTCCATTATTAGCACATTGAAGAGCCATTATATAGCCCCCAAGTTCCGGATCAACTTCGAAGGAAATGAACCGGAATGACATACTTGCAAGATCAAATATACATTAACCCCCAAGTGTCAAATATATTGCTTGCAATCTGTTTGAGACTTGTATTTGCTTTTAACACCCGTTCTGTATTTTGGCGGCTTATCCTGTATTTATAGGAAGCTTTGAATGAAGTCGGGTCTCAGCTGACGAATCTGAAGGCCAACTTGGCAGCTCAGCAAGAAGCTCGAAGTATCGTGGATGAAAAATGTCGGCTTCTCGCAGAAGAACTGGCCAGTGTTACCGCTGAGCTCACCTCTTTAAAAGAGACGGCTGAATCTAAAAAGGCCGCCTTAACCAAACGAGCGGACGATGCTGAGCAGCGGCTTACAGCCGTGGCGGATGAACTTCAAGGTCTGAAACAGCATATTGCGAAGATGTCAGCCGCCCTATTTGGTAAGATTTCTCGTCTACTTTGTATTGTCTAACATTGTTAGTGAAAAAACTGGCGGCTCATTAATTTTATCCGACTCATCCAGGTCCGAGGAGCCGGCAGTTGGCTTCTGATAGCCTTCTGCCACTGAAGGCCATTTATACTTTTGCAGAGCAATTATACTGCGGCGCCATCTTCACGATCAAGAGCGTGTAGTACAAGGAGAAGATCCCCACTGCTCTAAAAGGGGTCTTGGAACTCTTCTCTACAATGCCTAAGCATATTGAAGAGCTCAAGAAGTCCGCCTTCCGCCAAGGAGCCATTGCCGGTTTGAGCCGGGCTCTTACCTTCGCTCCCAAGCTAACGCCGGCTGAAATGATGGATGGCTATCCATCTAAAAGGGATGACGGCTCAGATTTCATCGAGGAAGATTATACCCGGTGTGTCAAAGAGTTGTGCTATTTACCCTCTATTCTGGCGGATGAAGCTGATTTGAGCAACTATCAGGCGGCTTATGACGCAGAGGAGAAGAGAATCCGCGGGCCTCTCTACGAGTGGAAAGATCTGACACCGGCCCGCAGTAAGGATCTCTTTCCTTGTGAGCTTGACGCGTCTCCGTTCCTTGAGGGGTCATTTGCTGCTCTGGCTGACTGTAACTGGGACTTGGGCAATCTTCAGATGAAGCCAGCAGAAGACCCGGAGCAGGATGAGACGCCAACAACTGAATTGTAATCTTTTAGCCTTTCTGAGCACAAACTTATGTAATGACCCGCCATGGGCGGTTGACAATGCTTTTGCTCTTTCTGAGAGTATCTTTTGTAAATAGAGTAACCATGACTCTGCCAATTGGTTGCCATATACATTTGCACCTCTCTGTGTTTTAATGTGTTGCCGGATCTTCAGGGATGTACCTTTGAAATTTTTTGATGAGGGGCCTGTCTTTTGAGACGCCATTCCTTTCTCCAGAATATTAAAGCCGGACAATTTCTTTGAGACCTTAAATCTTATTGACCGAAGCCACATGGCTCCGGCTTTCATCAGACGTTGTTTTTAAAGAGCCGGTTGTCTTTAGGATAATGTAAGCTATACCTGATGGTAAGAAGCCTCTATCGACAACTGCGGCTATTGATGAGTCGGAACCTTTGAGGAGAGTTCGGCTGTGTAGCCCCCAAGTGCCGGGTAGTTTCGCCTGCAGCAACCTGGGACTTATAATTGCCCGGCTTTGATAAGCCGGCATGATACCATATGCGATGATGATCTTTCCTTCCTCAAAAAACTCATATGACGGCTCTTCTGCGTGGATCCGAATGGTTAAACTCATACCAGTTCAGGGTCTCTGTCGAGATTGGCCGTCAATTATTTGAACCGGCTCAGGGTCTCTAGGCGAGATTGGTCGTCAATTTCTTGAACCGGCTCAGGGTCTCCAGGCAAGATTGGCCGTCAATTTCTTGAACCGGCTCAGGGTTTCTAAGCGAGATTGACTGGTAAGAGTATCATGAACACCGACTGTCAATGGGAGATGTAAGCTATACCCCAAGGCAAGAAGCCTCCATCGACAACCGCGGCTAATAATTAGCCTGAGACGGCATAAAGCCGGCTGTTTGAAAGGAGAAGTAAGCTATACCCGAAGGTAAGAAGCCTCTTTCAACAGCTATAGTTGATAAGCAACTGAATTTTGGCGTAAACGCTGGTTGTTAGGGTGAGATAAGCGAACCCGTCGGTAAGAAGCCCCCTTAGACAACCACAGTTAATAAGTAACCGGAAGTGGCATAAAGCTCGCCATTAGGGTGAGATAAGCGATACCCGTCTGTAAGAAGCCCCATTCGATGGCCGCAGTTGATAAGAAGCCTCTGTTAACAATCAGCGCTTAATGTACCTAAACAAGGCATAAAGCCAACTTTGCAAGGGAGAAGTAAGCTATACCTGGAGGCAAGAAGCCTCCTTGCAATAGTTTAATGACAGCTGGCTATGCGAAGGAGAAGTAAGCTATACCCGAAGGCAAGAAGCCTCTTTGCAACAGCGTTTAGTAAGGCGTAAAGCAGAAGGGTAGATCAGCCGTTTTGACAGTGAACGACCCTCTTCAACTCAAACTTTTTGAACCGGAAGATTTTATCTTGATTGTACAAAGGTGTACATAAGAGCAGAAGCCCCAGTCTTGTGCGAGGATGCTAGCTTTTACTCATGTGCTCATGATATATACAATGATAGCGGCTTTCAACCCCTGTTAAGTAAAGTATGGTCACAGATGTGCGATATTCCAGGGCCGCAACGTCTCTTGTCCCGCGGTTTTCGACTCATCTCTGACATCCATGAGGTAATATGACCCGTTGTTAAGGTTCCCGCTAACCACAAAAGGCCCCTACCATGGTGGAGATAACTTACGCATCCCATACTGGTCTTGAATCAACCGGAGTACCAGGTCACCTTCCTGGAACATCCAGGTCTTTACCCTGCGGCTATGATAGCGTCGCAGGTCTTGTTGATAAATTGCCGACCTGGCTGCTGCTAACTCTCGTGCTTCATCCAAGGCGTCCAACGCATCTTGGCGGGCTATCTCATTGTCTGTCTCAACATAAGCCGCCACCCTTGGTGAGTCGTGCCGGATGTCACTGGGTAGAACCGCCTCAGCACCATACACCATGAAGAAAGGTGTAAAACCTGTAGATCTGTTAGGTGTGGTTCTGATGCTCCATAAGACGGAAGGCAACTCCTCAACCCAACATCCGGGTGTCCGTTTCAAAGGAACCATGAGCCGTGGCTTGAAACCTCTCAAAATTTCGTGATTGGCTCGCTCTGCCTGACCATTAGACTGTGGATGTGCCACAGCTGAGACATCAAGCCGGATATGCTCTTTCTCACAGAACGTTTTCATAGCTCCTTTGGATAGATTTGTCCCATTGTATATAATAATACTGTGTGGGTAACCAAAGCGATAAATCAGCTTCTTAATAAATTGAATCGCCGTAGCTGCGTCACATTTACTGACCGGCTCTGCCTCTACCCACTTAGTAAATTTATCAACCGCCACCAGAAGGTGCGTTTTCTTATCCTTAGATCGCTTGAAAGGTCCTACCATATCAAGCCCCCAGACCGCAAACGGCTAAGTGATTGGTATCATCCTCAACTCTTGAGCCACAATGTGAGCACGCCGGCCGAATTTCTCACAGCCGTCACACTTGCGAACTAAGTCCTCTGCATCCTTGTGAGTCGTCAACCAAAAAAACCCATGTCGGAAAGCTTTAGCCACCAAAGATTTTGACCCGGCGTGATGCCCACAGTCGCCAGCAAGAATTTCACTTAATATTTGCCAGCCCTCCTCTAGTGAGATGCAGCGTTGAAACAACACTACACTTATGTAACTCACCATTGACAATCGTCATAGACTTAGAATGCCGAGTGATCTTCCTGGCCAGATCCTCCTCTTGAGGGAACTCGCCGCGTGTTAGATATGCCAAATAAGGAATAGTCCAATTTGGGGTAGCATGCCGAGCCGCCACCAGTTCCGCCTCCGGGTCAGGAATAGCCAGATCCTCCTCAGAAGGTATCTTCACAGTCGGATGATGCAATACATCCAGAAAAACATTAGGTGGTACCGGCTTTCATTGAGAACCTAACCGTGATAAGGCATCAGCCGCCTCAATCCTGCGACGATCAATGTGATCCACCTGGTACCCCTTGAAGTGACCGGCTATGATATCAACCGCCTGCCGATAAGCCGCCATCCATGGATCCTTAGAATCCCAAGTGCCTGAAACTTGCTGAGCCACCAGATCTGAGTCGCCTAAACACCTAACCCGGCTTAAACTCATCTCTTTAGCGACTCTGAGACCATGGAGCAGCGCTTCATACTCAGCTGCATTATTAGTACAAGGGAACATTAACCGGAGCACATAACAAAACTTGTCACCCTTGGGGGAGGTGAGAACAACTGCTGCCCCGGACCCTTCTAGCTGCTTGGATCCATCAAAGTGTATAGTCCAATACGTCTAATCCGGCTTCTCTTCAGGGGCTTGACATTCAGTCCAATCATTTATGAAATCCACCAAAGCTTGAGACTTAATTGCTGTACGAGGAACATACTTGATGCCAAAAGGACTCAGCTCTAAGGCCCACTTGGCAATCCTCCCTGTAGCCTCTCTATTTTGAATGATATCCTCCAACGGGGCAGAACTGACCACTGTTATTTGGTGCCCCAAAAAGTAATGTTTTAACTTGCGATTGGCCATGAAAACTCCGTATACCAACTTCTGCCAATGCGGATACCTATTTTTAGATTCTGCCAAAACTTCACTGATGTAATAAGCCGGCCTTTGCACAGGATACTCTTTCCCTGCCTCCTTGCGCTCAACCACAATTGCTACACTGACCGCTCTGTTGTTAGCCACCACATAAAGGAGCAAAGGCTCTTTCTCAGCCGGAGCGGCTAACACTGGCGGCTCAGTCAACTGCTTTTTAAGAGCTTCCAGTGCTTCGGCCGCTGCTGCGCTCCATTGAAACTTGTGTGTCTTCTTCATCATCTGGTATAAAGGAATAGCTTTCTCCCCAAGTCAGCTTATGAAGCGGCTCAACAGAGCAATCCGCCCTGCAAGGCGCTGAACATCATTAATACACGTCGGCTCACCCAAACAAGTGATGGCCTTGATCTTATGGGGGTTAGCCTCAATGCCCCGCTCAGAGACCAAGAAACCCAAAAGTTTTCCTGCTGGAACACCAAAGACACACTTCGTCGGGTTAAGCATCATCTTATAGACCCGGAGATTATCAAAGGTTTCTTTCAAATCCTCTAAAAGATTTTCCTTCTTTCTAGACTTAACCACGATGTCGTCTACGTAAGCATGGACATTTCGGCCAATCTGACTGTGGAGGCAATTCTGCACACAACGTTGGTAAGTCGCCTGGTCACTCTTGAGCCCGAAAGGCATGGAGACATAGCATAAATGCCGTCTTCTCCTGATCCTTCGTTGCCATTTTGATCTCATGATACCCTGAATAAGCGTCGAGGAAGCATAAACTTTTGCATCTGGCTGTTGCATCAATAATTTGATCGATACGAGGGAGCGCAAAAGGATCAATCAGACAAGCCTTGTTAAGGTCCGTGTAATCTATGCACATATGCCACGTGTCGTTCTTTTTTAGTACTAGCACCGGGTTAGCCAACCACTCCGGGTGAAAAACTTCCACTATAAAGCCCGCGGCCAAGAGCCGAGCAACTTCCTCCCCAATAGCTTTACGTCTCTCTTCGTTGAACTGCCATAGAAACTGTTTGATCGGCTTAAACTTTGGATCCACATTAAGATTGTGCTCAGCGAACTCTCTCGGTACACCCGGCATGTCAGAAGGTTTCCATGCAAAGATGTCCCGATTCTCACGGATGAATTCGATGAGCGCGCTTTCCTATTTGGGATCCATGTGAGCCCCAATGATGAACTGCTTGGATGAATCACCCGGATTGAAATCTACTGCCTTGGTATCATCCGCTGAAAACTTGAGTGGCGGTTCAACTTCTGTCGTAGGCTTCTTGAGCGGGGTCATATCCTCCGGATCAACGTTCTCTTTGTAAAATTTCAGCTCCTCCTGAGCACAACTAGACTCTGCGTAAGCCGCATCTCCTTCTTCACACTCAAGAGCCGTTTTCCTGTTGCTGTGAACGGTAATTGTGCCATTTAAGCCGGGCATTTTGAGTTACAGATAAACATAACAAGGCCTAGCCATAAATTTAGCATAAGCAGGCCTCCCAAATAGCGCATTATAGGGACTTTTGATTTTAACCACTTCGAATCACAAAGACTCCACCCTGTAGTTACGCTCATCACCAAAAGCTACTTCCAATGATATCCGGCCCACCAGGTATGCTGATTTACCCGGGACCACACCATGAAAGACAGTGGAGGAAGGTTTAAGGTCCTTGTCAAGCAACTTCATCCGCCGGAAAGTGTCATAGTAAAGGATGTTGATGCTGCTACCTCCGTCCATGAGCACTTTATTCACCATATAGCCATTCACCTGAGGGGCTACCACTAGAGCCAGCCGGCCCGGGTCATCCACCCGCGGCGGGTGATCCTCCTTGCTCCACATTATATCATATTCAGACCATGACAAATATCACGGGAGAGCCGAAGCA
This sequence comes from Hordeum marinum, assembly GCA_022496015.1. Lineage (NCBI taxonomy): Eukaryota > Viridiplantae > Streptophyta > Magnoliopsida > Poales > Poaceae > Hordeum > Hordeum marinum. The sequence goes on from CM039677.1 coordinate 61,255,315, forward strand.
AGCGTATTAACCGCTCGCCTCCACAACTTCTCATCTCGCTTACTGTGACCGGTCGTAAATACGTGATACTGCCCAGAACTGAGCTGCTTCGGGTTACTTTGAAACCCGGACTGATTGCGCTGCTGTTGATTGTTGTTATTGCCATTGTTGCCGAGATGCTGTTGGTGCCCCCCTTGGTTATTCTGACCCGGATGCCCGTTTCCTGAACCGCCGACACCGAATCCAGCTCCTGACCCGCCGTGCCCTGAGCCGTAGGACGGGCCACCGCCCTGGTTATTACGCGGTTGGGATTGCTGGTTTTTGAACCTCTGCATGAAAAAGCAATCACCCCACGCATGCAACGCCGGCTTGTCAGGCATGCTGTGCTCCGGACAAGGCTTCCTAAGCACCTCCTCTAAATTAAAGGGGCCCCTGTTCCTTGGCCAGAATTTTCCACCCCCCTTGGGATGATTCTTTCCTGTGTTGGTATTCGCCACCAGCTCGGATCCGCCATCAGCGTTCTTCCGCTTGTTTTGATTCCCATTATTCGCAAAACCTTTTCCTTGATTGTTTTTCTTCGCTTGATTGGCTTTCTCATCATCCGAACTCGGATCTTTGGTGTTATCTGAGTCGGCATACTTTGTCAAGGCCGTCATGAGCTCTCCCATATCCTGACACGTGCGCTTGAGCCGGCCGAGCTTCTGCTTCAATGGAACAAAATGACAATTCTTCTCTAAGATAAGCACCGCTTGAGTCGCCGTGATCTGCTCTGAAGAGCGAATAATGGTCGACACCCGGCGGACCCAATGATGGGCCGACTCATTCACCTGTTGAACACAGTGGTCCAGATCGACAATAGTCATAGGCTGCTTACAGGTCCCCTGGAAATTCTTAATAAACTTTGTTCTCAGCTCCGCCCATGAGCTTATCGTGTTAGGCGGCAGACCCTTCAGCCATGTATGGGCCGGACCCTCAAGCATCATGATGAAGTATTTTGCGCATACCGCCTCACTGACATCCAACATCTCCATGGCCAGTTCATAACTTTCAACCCACGCCTCCGGGGGTAGATCCGTTGTGTAATTCGGAACCTTTCGAGGCCCCTTAAAGTCTTTGGGCAGCCGTTCACTCCTCAGAGCCGGAGTTAAACATGGCACCCCTACGGCTCTAGTACTAACTACTCCCATTGACATGAAAAACGCCGGCTCCGGACGGGCTGCAGCTATCTCCACCTCTCGCCTGTCCCCCGCCTGGAACATGACGGCTTGTGCATCTAAAGCCGCCCTATTATCCTCCGGGGTCCGCGGTGCGGGTGACTGCCGGAACCCGCTGGCGACTCATAATGCCGGCTGAAACTTCGACTAGGAGGGGGATAGAGTGAACCCGGCTCCGGCAGTGCGTATACTTCTCTTGCTGGGCCATGGCCGTCTATAAATATCCAATGGCATTCCACACATCCTCCGCAAAGGGTGCCTCATCTGGGATGGGGATTGTCTCAAGCCGGGCGGCCACTGCCACCATGTTCTCGGCCGGGTTAGAATAATGACCTGCCGGTGTTGGAAAAGCCCTAGGTGAGATTTGGTTATGCTGGGGTGGACGAGTCGCTGGGCGCTCCATTGGGCAGCTCTCCGGCACACCCGTAATTCGCCCCGCTCCAGGGGTGTTAAAAAGGTTCCTCGCTTCGTAACGTTCTGGCAGACGGGATTGATGCCTCCTCCGGTGTACCGCAGCTGCTGACCTCTGCTCCAGCTCCAGTCGGAAAGCGTCTGCCTTGATACGCTCCGCTTCTTCCTCCATCTGGGCTTTGAGCTCGTCCATCCTTTGTCGTTCCTCTGCCATCCGGCCCTTGATCCGTGCCACCTCTAGATTCCTAGCTGCTTGATTATCCGGAGTTACCTCTGTGGCCATGAGAGTTGTGAGTTCGTCCATCAATTCCACTAGAACCTAAGCCGCCGGTGGCGGGTTGTCACCTGCTGCGGCGGCTCCCGCAGCCGTGTCACCAGCGGCTGAAGACGATCCTGCCATGAACATCGTCGCGTGAACCGGGGGGCTCAGAGCATCCGTCTCAATGCCCTCTACCTTAGAATAGCTGTTGAAGTAGCCCCCAAGGCCACCATTGCTAAGCCGATACACTGATTCCGTCTCCCCACTGGAAGACTCATCTTCTGAGCAAACGAGAGTTCCCTGCGACCCAGATGCTTCTAGGTCCATGCCTTGAGAGAAGCCCACAAGAACGTGCTTTTGACCCAGACGGGCACGGGCAGACTGCGTAACATGCGCAGATTGGAGACGCTGAGCCGGCTCGACAATGTTGGTGCAGACGTCCGGCCAGGGTGTAGATCCATCAACCTTTCCGATGAAAACCTGCATCCCGCCGAACGGAACCCGGAATCCATACTCCACAGAACCAGCATCAAGCCCCCAGCTGGCATCGTCGATGTAGAGCCGGCCGTGGTGACAATTGCTCATTCTTCCAACCACGTATCCTTCGAGCCCTGGGAGAGAGCCCTTTGAGAACTCAACACCACCAAGCGCTAGCCCCACGGTGGACGCCAACTGTCGTGGTTTTATCACGACAGATGTCCGGGAGAACGGACTTCGGTTCGAGGCCATCGCTAATGAGGTGGACTCAAAGGGGTTAGTCGGGACGAAAGACACGGGTTTACCCAGGTTCGACCCCTCTTATCGAGGTAACAACCTACGTCTGCTTGTGTTTGTATTATTTGTGTATCGATTACAAGGGGCTAAAATCTTGACGTAGTTCTCGATTGCCCCTCTCCTAAGTCGCCCCGGGTCTGCCTTTATATAAGAGGTCAGAACATCCGGGTTGTTACAATTGCTAACCGAGTCTCTCTCTATATTCTTGTCCAAGCTGTTTGTGATTCAGCTTGCACGCCCGGGTCTTCTCAGTCCGGGTCGTCTTACGGCCCACACCGTGAGCCGCCTATCCTCTTGGGCCACTTAATATTATGACTCACCTTTGGGCCGGTTCACGAGCCAATAACATGACCCGGAGCCTCTCCGGCGGGTCATATCCCCAAGAATGAGTATATCGTCGAGGTAAACCATGACGAATTTATCTAGATACTCCATGAAGATCGAATTCATCAAGCGAGAGAAGGTGGCTGGGGCATTGGTTAAACCAAAGGACATGACGGTGTACTCGTATTTGCCATAACGAGTAACAAAAGCCGTTTTTGGAATGTCCCCATTCCTAATTCTGATTTGATGGTATCCAACCTCAAATCCATTTTGGAAAAGACAGAGGATCCAGCAAGTTGACCATACAAATCGTTGATCCTAGGGAGCGGATACTTGTTCTTTATGGTGACCAGATTCACTGGCCGATAATCCACAACCATCCGATCTGAACCATCCTTCTTCTTGATAAAGAGAATGGGACAAGCCCAAGGAGAAGAACTGGGATGGATGAAACCTTTCTTCAAAGCCTCATCGAGTTGGATCATAAGTTCGGCTAGTTCTAAGGGTGCCATCTTATAGGGTCTTCTGGCTACTGGGACAGTCCCTGGGATGAGCTCTATCACAAACTCAACATCTCTGACAAGAGGAATTCCTAGCAGTTCTTCTGGAAAGGCATCCGGAAAGTCACGGACTACCGGAATATCTTCTAACTCTGGAAGAGGGCTAGCATTGAGGGAATAGAGTTGGCGCTTGGTTGTTCGAGTGGAGACATTAACTATCTCACCTGATGGATGTGTAAGTTGAACATTCCTAGAATGAGTATCAATCTTGGCATAGTGAGCTTTCATCCAATCCATACCTAGAATGATATTGATGTCCGAAGACTTGAGGGCTATCAAAGATGCTAGGAAGACTAATCTATCCACCAAAATCTCATTATCATGGCTCACTCTAGAAGTTTGCCATTTTGAACCCGGAGTCTGCACTACTAAAGGAGTAGGCATATCACAAAAAGACATGTTATGCAATTGTGCATAACTTTCTGAGATGAAGGAATGAGATGCACCAGTATCAAATAGAATAGATGCTGGATGACTATTGACAAGGAGCGTTCCTAGGATAACATTGGGATCCTCAAGAGCTTCCTCAGCAGACACATAGTTCACTCGTCCATGCGCAGGAGCTGGCTTCACGAAGAAGGCTTTTCCTGGCTTTCCACGTCCAGCAGGCTTAGCATTATTCTGGGGACACTCACGGAAGTAGTGTCCTGGTTCTCCACACTTATAGCAAACCACGGTGGCACGGGGAGGAACATTTGCAGGCGGTCCTCCAAATGGTCTGACTGGAGGGTTGGGCTGAGCTGGGCGAGGCGCCTGGAAGGATGGCCTCGCATTGTATTATGGCGGCAGAGCTACGTTGGGCACCCAGATCTGGCGTTTATTGGATCCCGAGCCAGATGCAAGGTTGAATTCACTGTTGTGCTTTCTCGTGGCCTCATAATCAGTCTGTCCAGTCTCGGCATTGATAGCCTTGTTGACGAGAGCCTGGAAAGTGGCGCACTCATGCAGGCGCAGGTCTCGACGGAGCTCAGGGTTAAGTCCCCTGTGGAACCTAGCCTGCTTCTTGGCATTAGTAGAAACTTCCTCAGGAGCATAGCGAGCAAGGTTTCCAAACTCAAGACTATAACATCCATTGACACTCTGCCCTGGGTGAAGGCACATAATTCCTCTCTCTTATGATCCATCAGCCCTTTCGGGATGTGATGGGTACGAAATGCAGCACTGAACTCTGCCCAAGTTGGTGCGGGGCCTGCGGGACGCATGGCTTCAAAATTCTCCCACCACAGATTGGCGGGACCTTCCAGAAAGTAAGTTGCAAAGGTCACCTTGTTGTCCTCAGTCACATTGGCAGCCCGGATCTTGCGATACATGCTAGTCAGCCAGTCATCCGCGTCGAGTAGGTCGACCGAATGATGATACTTGGGTGGGCTCAGTCTGATGAAATCACCAAGTGATACGCCATCATTGAGGTCATTGCGTGGAGCACGTGCTGTGTTCTGCTCGATTCTTTACAACAGCCTATTGGTCTCCCTCTTATTCCTTTCAGCTTCTAGCATTACTTCCGCTAGAGAAGGCGTTGTGGCAGATCTTCTTGCCTTGGCTGGCTTCCCTCGCCCCGCTCAGGGGCAGGCACGGGGTTATTCCTAGTTGCCACCATCCTGGGAAAACAAACCCACAACTTAGTCATAGGGAACAACAACTCTAAGACATGAGATAAGGAATGTACTGGACAACATGGCATGCAGGGTAAACACCAATCAACATGGTAAAACAACTTCCATATGAACACCATGATTCATACACACCATGACATAGTTCAGTACAAGCCAACCTGAAATACAACTACGAAGAGATGACACAACTCATCGGAGGCATTACAAGCTTCATATACATTATCTATCTACACCTCCGGAACTCAACTCTCAACCTGATCATATCCCACAAGACACGCAGGACTGTGGCGATACGATTACTACCATACTAGAACTAACATCCACGTACTCAAGCATCGCCGTAGAATGACTCATACAGGTTACCCTCATGACCCGGGAGCTGAACCTGAGGATCTGGAAACACTCTAGCCTATGATCCTTGGGAGCCATAAGGACACGGATGTGGCCTTGGTCCCCTTGTCGGCGGCAACAGCGGTCCTTGAAGAGGGGTGATGCCTCCAACATCGGGCCAGTCTACGTGTGCTGGAAGATGAGTCTGCGGTGGGGTCAGCATCTCCAAATCTCCATAGCCGGTCTGCAGGATAGGTGCCAACTACGTCAGGGCTGTCCAAAGACGTGCATGGGTGGCATAAAGCTACCGCGTCGTAACCCACCCCTAGGGCCAGCGCTACGCACAGCCTCCACCATACTATAAACACCAGAAACTACTTGCAACTCCTGGACTAAGAACTAAGCGACTGATAAGTCGAGATGATCAATTAAGTATCCCAACGTCTGGTAGTAACTAGTCTTGGATCACAAACACGGAACTCAGTTCCTAAGAACGGTCCCAATGAGACAACCCGCTATGTACTCCTACATAGCCTCTCATCACTACCCTTACCAAATCCAGTTCATCATAACATCATTACATCAGGCAACATTGTTTCACTCAGTTCATCACCCAGATGAATCCGACCTGACACAACTCTAAGCATAGCAAGCATAGCAGGCAAAGTAAGCTAAGCACATCATGGCACAAGCATCTACCAGGTATGCTAGGTTGCAAGGTTTAGCTATTTACTGTGACAATGTCAGGATATGCAGCAGAATAGGATCATCTACCTTGTATGACTGACATGTGATCGATTGTCCTAATGCAATAAACAAGAGCAGGAGCAAGAGACTAGGATGTTATCGGAATGATCAAAGGGATTGCTTGCCTTGTTGGGAAACAGAAAGGTTCTCTCCTTCGTCGGGATACTTGGGGGTATCCTCAGGAGCAGGGCCTACCACAATGCAGATAAGAAATAATCAGCACACGCAAGTGCAACAATATGATGCATGATCATGGCATGATAGCATGTATAGATGAGCTAATACAACTAGTGTTCATGTTGATTTGAAATGAATTTGAATATAGGTTCAAAATTGTTCTTTATTTCAAATTCCATTTACTAACATATTAATAAATGTCAATGTTCACCTATTTAGATTGCACTAACATGCATGACAGTCGCACCATTGGACTCATTGGATTTCTCTGATAAATTTTCATATATAAATTATTTTCATCTGACTTAGAGATTAATTTATATGAATTTTTGAAGTTTTGAATAATTTCTGGAATTATTTTTAAACTAGAAATTGCTTTTATTATGCCAGCCTAACGTCATGATGACGTCAGCAGGTCAAAGGCGCCAGCCCAGGTCAAACCTGACGGCTGGGCCCCACCTGTCAATGACACACGCATCTAACAATTTTTTTAATTAAACCAACTACTAATTAGCAGGGCTGGGCCCACCTGTCAATGGCATAGGGGGGTTAATTAACCTGACAAGGGGGGCCCACCTACAGGGCTCAGGTGACGAGCTCGTCGTCGGTGACCTCTGGTCGCGGCGGCGTCCGAGCTGCCGGTCACGAGAGCGGCAGCTGGAGGCACTGGGGCGAAGCCCCTGCTCACCCGCACCCAGGGAAGCTAGTAGAGGGCGCAGGAGACGTCGGAGCTCGTGGCTACGACGCCGGAGGCGGCGGCCGGAGCTCGGCCAAGGGAGGCCTCAGCGCTAGGGCCTACGGAAGGGGGCGCTGGAGGTCGGGGCGGCACCTACGGGCCCGCGCAAGCACGTCGGGGTGCTCAACTGAGCACGGTGGGTGCTCTGGCCGCGGTGGCCATTAACGCCGGCAGCGGGAAGCTTCGGACGCAATGGAAATGGTGGCTACGGCAGCTAAACGGCAAGGAGAAGGAGGGGAATCGACAGAGGGGCTCACGGCATAGCTGATGATGGAGCTCGCGGGCTCGAGGAGGCGCCGGGGCGACGAATTGGCGGCGACGACGGCTTCGGATGCCGACAGGAGAGAAGAAAAGAGAGGGGGAGCGAGAGGGAGAGCAGCGGGCGAGAGAAAGGGAGGGAAAAGGCCACAACGACGAAGGGGGGGCCTGGCGCTCCCAGGGGGCTCCACGGCAGCCAGGCAAGCAGGAGCTGGCCGGCGCGCCGTGGCCACACGCCCTCCTGCCTACTGGCAGGAGGTTGAAGACGGTGGGGCTGGCTGGGCCAGCTAGGCCAGCTCCACCTGGGCCTCCTCTTCTTCTTTTTCTTTCTTTTTTTCTTTGTGTTAAAGATCTGTCATTTGTTTATTTATTTGCAGGTACAAATGACTTTGCAAAATATCCCATATATTTTCTATAATGAAGTTTGAATATTTCAAACTTGTCTATAAAGTTTCAGGATATTTTGAAAACAAAAATAATGATAGTGCTTTATTTAATGATTTCAGGAGCCTTATCAATTATTTTTGAATTACTTTGATTGTTCAAATAATTAGAATGGTCCCTGTTATAATCATGCCCAAATTTACCAGACATAGGGAACATTTTTAGTGGGCATTTTGGATTTGTTGAATTTTCACCAAATTTGAGTTGTTTTGATTCAAAGTTAGCTTGGGGTTTCTTTTTGTTCCCCATTTCATGTTGATGCAAAATGAAACATGATGCAAGCACAATACTATTCCTATGACATCTAGCTAGGGTTGTGACACGTAGTCGGACCCTGCTCTTTTGTATGATGTTTGAGTATGTTGTTGTATTGATGTGTCTCTAATGTAGATTGTGGCGAGTGTAAGCCAATTCCATGTACTCATCTCTTCTATACATGTACTTGTAATGATATCCATTCTTGCAACACGACGAGATGCGCTTCTATCCCTGTCGATGCCCTCGTGCCAGAATTAGGATAGGACCGCATCTTGGGCGTGACAGAGATGAAGGCCACCACCAGATCGGAGGCGACCAGCCCCTCCCCGGTCCTTAGCTTCATGAGCCGGCCGAGCTCTGCGAGAGCCACTCCGCATGGGGCGGCTCCCGAACAGTTGACTCCGGATGAGTGTGCGTTGACGAAGGCTGACAGCCGGATGTAGTACTGCTGTAGGTCGGCATTCTTCAGTAGAAGAACGTCTGATGCCATCCCTTGATGGAGTCAATGAGACTGAAGTGCGGGAAGCGCGTGCCGCGAAAGCACACCGTCGTGCCCCCGTAGGCGTTGCTCTTTGGCGCTTTGAGGTAGACGAGCGCATTGAAGAAGTCGATGAAAGGGAGAATCCCCAAGTACCCTTCGCAAAGTGTCACGAAGCCCGCGATGTACAGGATCGTATTGGGGCCGAGGTGGTGCGGTTGGAGGTTGAATGTATCCATCATTAGACGAAAGAAGTGGCTCACCGGGAGCCCGAAGCCGCGTGAGAAGTGCCAGGCAAAGACGACGAAGTCTCCGGGCTGTGGCGTGGGCACCACCTCATCGCCCGGTGCACTGGCAATCACACGCTCCACCGGCGACAGCATGCGCACATGGCAGAGATCCGCGATGGCGGCCTCCGTGACCAAGGACCTGGCTAGCTTCCGGCATGCCCTTCGGCCATCGCAGCAGTGGGACGGCGTGCGAGCGCGGTCGTGTGCGAGAAGCGCGGCAGTGCGTGAGGGAGCAGAGAATACAAGGAGAAGAGGAAACAAGGGGCAAAGGGGGTGCGGGTGCTTCCGCCCTCTGCCCTCCCTCCCCTTTTAAATGGGGAGGCCATGACCGGGGGACGTGGGCATTAACTGCGCCCACTCCCCCGGAATCTCCGCACACGCGCGGGCGTCTCAGGCCGCAACCGTTGCTTCGGGGTGCAGAAGATCCCCACATGCACCCCGAGGCCTACTAGACTGCACCCAAGGCCTAGCAGGCTAGGCCCAAGGCGACGTCCCGTCTACACGCATGTGCGGGACCCACACCATCCTTGCTCGCCGCGTGGTGCGCGACGGGCCGGCCCGGGTCCCGGGGCGTCGCAACGGGACCCCAGGCATCGGGTTTGACCGCTGACCCGGCTGGCTTTTCAGCTTCGTGCCGGAGGCGGGTACCGTTGGGAAGAAGCCGCCGGCTCCCCTCCGTCTGCCGGACGCGGCCCCCACCGGCTTCGGGGACTACTGACGGGGTTATTACCCCTGGGTTGGCCAAAGCACCGAGGTTCTCTCCCCTGCTTGAACAAATAAAAGCGTGGCCGGCTTCTTACGGTTAGTTGGTGCTTAGCCGACACACGCGTTGCCGGCTGGGATGAGGCCGGCTGGTCGACGAGCCAGTCCGACCCCCGACCGGCTGAGCAAGGTCGGCTGCCTTCGAGCCGGTTCCCCCATTGACCTATGGGTGGACAGCCACCCGTCCTGTCCCTGGCAGGTACAGCGAAACGACACGACAACCACGACAGACGCCAATGTAGCCACTGTGGCCGCTGACGCACGGGCGCGCATGGCTACAATTCGGTCGTCCGGGCCGTTGACCTTGCCGATCGCTATTGGGCGGGGGAACAGTGCCGGCACACCCCCGCCCGCTTGATTACCTACTCTGGTGTGGCTATAGTGCTGCCGGTCATACCGGAGACTTCGGTCGGCTGGCACTAGACGACACCACCCGGGCGACCCATGCCGTAGCAGGTGGGCGGAGGCCAATCGCCGACCCGGCTGGCGGGCCCCAACAGGCGATGGGACCGCTCAGCTGGGGACCCTACGGGCGACGAGACGGCTTGACGGGCGGAACCCCTTAGTCAGACGGAGAGGCTGGCAGTCGGGTCCCTCACTTATGTACCTAAGAATATTGTAAGCCCGGGGTTGGCCTATAAAACCCCCCGACCCCCCATGCAACGGGGACGGCAAGTCTTACGCACACACCTAGGGGACACTTCCCTCACACTCACACCTTCATGGCGGAGGAAGGAGAGCCGGTTGCTCCCTCTTCCTCCTCTAGACATAGCTCCAGGAGCATGCTTGTAAACATACCCATCCATCAACTAGACCAAGTAGGACTAGGGGTGTTACCTCCCACGAAGGGCCCTGAACCTGGGTACATCGTGCGTCACCATCGCTTGTACCTAATCTTGCACCCAGAGCCCGTCGGCGTCCTCCGGCCCCAACCACCTTCGATAAGCCTACCCATGGCATCTGTCGTGAGAAAACAACGACAAAAATGATCATATGCTAATCTTATGGTGAGTAATGACATCACATAAGAAAAGTAAAAGTGGTAAAATTTATTGGAGATGTACAAACATAGCATTAGTCAGTTATCAAACTCATGAAAGAATTAATTAGGGAAGAGAAGATTCGCATGCAAATACACTATCATGGACATCTTTTATTATTGTGAGCCCCCATTAAATATTATGTGCCAAAATTATTGATGCTGGACAAGGAAGACAATGTAATGGTTTATGTTTGTTAATATTCACATAGAAGTTATATTGTCATAGATCCTTCCACATGTGGCGCTTTCCAAATATCTTTGCTAGCCAAAAAATCCACACTACTTGTGCATCCAAAATCCCAAACCCAGACTCATGTTTGAGAGTCCACCATACCTACCTATAGATTGAATAAGATCCTTCAATTAAGTTGTCGTCGGTGCACTAAGGCAATAAAAATTGCTTCTAAAAGTGTTTGATCAATTAGTGTAATAGAAAATTGAGAGTTACACGAACTTATGATGGCAAAGTAATAAAAGCGACAAACTGCATAATAAAGGTTGCTATCACAAGGGGCAATACAACATGACGTTCTTTTGCACTAAGGGATTTGGCATACAACCTAAAAAGCGCATGAAAACCTCTGCTTCCCTCTACGAAGGGCCTATCTTTTACCTTTATGTATTTACTTTTATGCAAGAGTCAAAGTATTCTTCTCTATCTTTTTTATTTTTCTCTTTTTGCAAGCATCATGTCGTGAGGAAAGATCTAGGCACATATATCCAGTTGGATATTGATACATCTCCAACGTATCTATAATTTTTTATTTTTACATGCTATTATTTTATCTGTTTCGGATGTTTTATATGTATTAATATGCTATTTTATATTATTTTTGGGACTAACCTATTAACCTAGAGCCTTGTGCCAGTTTCTATTTTTCCTTGTTTTTGAGTATTGTAGATAAGGAATATTAAACGGAGTGCAAACGGAATAAAATCTCCGCGATGATTTTTCCTGGACCAAAATACATCTACCAGACTTGGAGAGGAAGGATGGAGACCTACCAGGAGGTCACAAGGCACCCTGGCACGGCCACGGGGGCGCCCCTGGCTTGTACACCCCCGGCAGATTCCTAACCCTAATCTTCGGCCTATAAATTCCCAAATATTCCCCCAATACCAAAAAGATCCACACAAATACTTTTCTGCCGCCAGAAGCCTCCGTTCCTGAGAGATCCAATCTTGGAGCCTTTTTGGGTAATCTGTCGGAGGGGGATTCTATCACGGAGGGCATCTACATCAACACCATTGCCCCTCTGATGATGCGTGATTAGTCCACCACTGACCTATGTGTCCATAGCTAGTAGCTAGATGGCTTCTTCTCTCTCTTTGTGCTTCAATACCATGTTCTCCATGAACTTCATGGGGATCTATCCGATGTAAAACTCTTTTGCGGTGTTTTGTCGAGATCTGATGAATTCTGGGTTTATGAGCAGCTTATCTATGAATATTATTTGGTTCTTCTTTGAATTCATATATCCATGATTTCATATCTTTGCAAGTCTCTTCGAGTTATTGGTTTGGTTTGGCCAACTAGATTGGTAATTCTTGCAATGGTAGAAGTGCTTAGTTTTGGGTTTAATCTTGGGGTGTCCTCATGATGTCTACTACACAACCTTCTTCTTGTAGACTCGTGTTGGGCCTCCAAGCGCAGGGTTTTGTAGGACAATGGAAATTTTCCCTCAAGTGTATGACCTAAGGTTTATCAATCCATGGTAGGTGTAGGATGAAGATGGTCTCTCTCAAACAACCCTGTAATCAAATACAAGAAATCTCTTGTGTCCCCAACACACCCAATACAATGGCAAATTGTATAGGTGCACTAGTTCGGCGAAGAGATGGTGATACAAGTGTAATATGGATGGTAGATATAGGTTTTTGTAATCTGAAAATATAAAAACAACAATGTAACTAATGATAAAAGTGAGCACAAACGGTATAGCAATGCTTAGAAACAAGGCCTAGGGATCATACTTTCACTAGTGCAATCTCTCTACAATACTAACATAGATGAATCATATGTAAATACCTCTCGTGCGACAAAGAGTTCACTCCAAAGTCACAAATAGCGGAGAACTAGCAAAGAATTTATTATAGGGTACGAAACCACCTCAAAGTTATCTTTTCTGATCAATCTTATGAGCTATCCCTATAAGTGTCACGAACAGCCCTAGAGTTCGTACTAAAATAACACGTTAAGACACACGTCAACCAAAACCCTAATGTCACCTAGATACTCCAATGTCACCACAAGTACCCATGGGCTTGATTATACGATATGCATCACATAATTTCAGATTCATCATATTCAATCCAACACAAAGAACTTCAAAGAGTGCCCCAAAGTTTCTACCGTAAAGTCAAGACAAAAACGTGTGCCAACCCCTATGCATAGATTCCCAAGGTCACGGAACCCGTAAGTTGATCACCAAAACATATATCAAGTGGATCAATAGAACATCCCATTGTCACCACATATATACCATTACAATACATACATCAAGTGTTCTGAAATACTTAAAGACTCAACCCGATAAAAAAACTTCAAAGGAAAAACTCAATTCATCACAAGATAGAGAGGGGAAAACTCCATATGATTCATCTATATCAAGAAAGATCGCGATACATCAAGATCGTGCCATCCCAAGAACATGGGAGAGAGAGAGATCAAACACATAGCTACTGGTACCTACCCTCAGCCTCGAGGGTGAACTACTCCCTCGTCATCATGGAGACCATCGGGATGATGAAGATGGCTCCGGTGATGGTTTCCCCCTCCAAGAGGGTGCCAGAACGGGCTCCCGATTGGTTTTTCATGGCTCTGGAGGCTTACGGTGGTGGAACTCCCGATCTAGGTTTCTTTTCAGAGGTTTGGGTATTTATAGGAATTTTTGGCATCGGTCTCACGTCAAGGGGGGGGCACGAGGCGGTGACAAGCCACCCAGGCACAGCTAGGGGATGGCCGCGCCTGTCAGGCTTGTGATCTCCTCGTGGCTCTTTTGGCCCAACTCCAATGCTTTGGGGGTTTCTTTTGGTCCAAAAAAGATCATACTAAATTTTCATCCCATTCTGAGAACTTTTATTTCTGCACAAAAAACGACACCATGGTAGTTCTACTAAAAACAACGTCGGTCCGGGTTAGTTCTAATAAAATCATACCAAAATCATATAGAATTATTGTAAACATGACATGAATACTTCATAAATTATAGATACGTTAGAGACATATCAGCATCCACAAGCTTAATTCCTCCTCGTCCTTGAGTAGGTAACTGATAAAAGAAATAATTTATGAAGTGTGAATGCTAGCATAGTGCATAAATTTGATCAATGGTAATTCCAAACACTTTTTCTAGCACCATTATATATCATAAACAGTAGCTTATCTCATAAACCTTCTCATGATGAAATTACTAGCTATCCACATGTTAAAGTATAGACTAACAAACTATGCTTTCAGTCACCAAACAATCATATAGTCTTTGTAAGAGCTATGTAAGAGCTTTGATTTAGCAAATTCCACATACTCAACTATCATATAGTCTTCCATGATTGCTAACACTCAAAGCATATTTTAGAGAAAATGGCATCCGTCAAATACAAAGAAAGATAGGGGCTTAAAGTTTCGCCTCCCAACTTATTTATCATATAGGTAATGGTCAACAATAATAATTCATGACCAAATATATTTGAATGGCCATATATGCTTGGATCTTTCCCCAACACATGACGCTTGCCAAGAGAAACAGACGAAATATAGGAAGTGGTGAAGATCACCATGACTCTTGAATAAAGGTAAGTACATGAAAGTAAAAGATAGACCCTTCACAAAGGGAAGCATTGATTTGCAGAGGTGCTAGAGCTCGAGCTTTCAAAATAGAGATGAACAATAATTTTGGGCGGTATGCTTTCATTGTCACCATAACAACCGAGAGATCTCGGTTGTTCCATGCTAGATACATTATAGGCGGTTCCCAAACACAAAGGCAAAGTTTTTACCCCCCCTCCACCAATCAATCACACTCCACGGCGAGCCGAATCCACGGGTACCTTCCATACCAACAACATTCCTGGGGGAGTTTTGTCTAATTATTTGCATTTTTTCTTTGATTTCGGGATTGGGAATCCCTATTACCAGCCACTTTCTCGTAAATGATTGTGAATCAACAAATATCGTGAGAATAAGCCACCTAGAATGGAAGATATTAACAGCCCCTAGTTACTATATGAGCGATTTAGGCATACAAAATAGAATATTATTTGAAGGTTTAGAATTTGGCACATGCAAATTTACTTGGAACGGTAGGTAAATACCGCATATAGGTAGGTATGGTGGACTCGTATGAAAAACTTTGGGTTTAAGGGTGTTTGTATGCACAAGTAGTATTTCTAATTGGTGCGGAAGTTTTGGCTAATATGAGGTAGAAGCAAGCACCACATGTTGCAGGATCCATAACAATATAAGTTCTATACAAATATACCCAAGCATAACTCATTACGTTGTCTTCCTTGTCCAACTTCAACTAGTTTGCTCAAGTTTGAAAATGATTAATGCGTATTCACAATCATAGAATATGTCCAAGATAGTATATTTATATGTGAAATGTCTCTTCCTTCAATATTCTTTCATGAATGGTTCAAGTGACCAATGCGGTGTTTGCTAACTTTCAATAATTTTTACCACCTATACTTCTTATATGTGAAGTCATTACTCCCCATGGTATAAGCATATAAAAAAAATCATATTTATTATATTCATTTCATTCAACCATTTACTCATTGGATATAAGTGAAGTATGAGAGTAAATGACAAAACTACTCCAAAACATATAAGTGAAGATCAATGAGTAGTCAAACAATTAAGTAGCTATGTGAGGAATTTCTCTCTATCTGTCTCAATAAAGATTTTAAGATATGAAATATTTTATTAAACATAAAGCAAAACCAAAAACTGCACTCCAAGAATAGGACGCATCATGCGAACGAATAAAAATTTAGGCTCAACATAGGCTAACCGATAATTGTTGACGAAGAGAGATGGGATGCGTAGCATCCCAAAGCTTAGATGCTTCAGACTTATTGAAACATTTACTTGGGGTGACTTGAGAATTACCAAGGTTGAGATTTTGTATCTTGTTCAATCCTCTCATATCATGGTTTCACCTATTCTCAAAAGCTTCATCCACACAAAACTCGAAAAGAACTCGTGAGATATGTTAGTACACATAAGAATAAATTAACACGTCATGTACTTCCAAGACAAGTTGCACAATAATTTTCAAACATTAGGTACTGTATATTATCATTTCCACAATTTATATCTACCAATACAGGCTATGGAAACTATGGGATAAGTAGATAACAAAATTATGACAGCAATCTGTCCAAACAGAACAGTCCGTAGAAATTTATTAAACCAGTGTACTTATGTAACTAAAACAAATACGAAAATTGAGGAAATGCTATAAAATTTATATGAAAACACTGTGTAAAAATTTCCGAAACTTTCCACATTCCAGTAAAATATGAAAATTCAAACACTGCAGCAGAAGTTTTTGTTTTTACACAACACACATCAAACATGTAATTCAATCATCCTAAAGGCAATTTTTGGAATTTTTTATTGAAAAACAAGATTATAAATAACACCTAACAGAGAACAACAAAATAAAATGATGCTCCAAGCAAAACTCATATTATGTGATGAATAAAAATATAGCTCCAAGTGAGATATATCGATAGTGTTGAAGACGAAAGAGGGGATGCCTTCCGGGGCATCCCCAAGCTTAGACGCTTGAGTCTTCCTTCAATATTACCTTGGGGGTGACTTGGGCATCCCCAAGCTTAGGTTCTTGTCACTCCTTATTCTCCTCATATCAGTTCTTACCCAAAACATGAAAACTTCAATCACACAAAACTTAAAGGAACTTTGTGACAAGCACATTTAAGTCTAAGCCACTTCCTATGCATAGGGATTTTGTGAGCAAACAATTTATGGAAGGAAGAATCAACTAGCATAGGAAGGCAAAACAAGCATAACTTCAAAACTTTGAACACATAGAGAGGAAACTTGATATTATTGCAATTCCTACAAGCATATGTTCCTCCCTCATAATAATTTTTAGTAGCATCATGAAGGAATTCCACAATATAACCAGCACATAAAGCATTCTTTTCATGATCTACAAGCACAGAATTTTTATCTCTCTCCACATAAGCAAATTTCTTATCATTAATAATAGTGGGAGCAAACTCAACAAAATAACTATCATGAGACACTTGATTGACATAACCACATGGGATATTAAAATCATGATAATAGGTTTCATGGTTACTATCCCTGTTTATAGCATACATGTCATCATCATAATCATCATATATAGGAGGCATGCCATAATCATAATAAATTTGTTCTTCAAAACTCGGGGGACTAAAAATATGTTAGCATATCATTAGCATCATGAATATTCATAGAATTCATACTAACAACATTGCTATCATTCTCATCTCTCAAATATTGAGTGCCAAACATTTTAATAACTTCTTCTTCTAACACTTGAGCACAATTTTCCTTTCCATCATTTTCATGAAAGACATTAAGAAGATGAAGCATATGAGGCAACATCAATTCCATTTTTCTGTAGTTTTGTTTTTATAAAACCAAACTAGTGAATAACAAGAAACTATAATATTTTATTGCAAGATCTGAAGATATACCTTCAAGCACTCACCTCCTCGGTAATGGCGCAAAAAAGAGCTTGATGTCTACTACACAACCTTCTTCTTGTAGACTCGTGTTGGGACTCCGAGCGCAAAGTTTTGTACGAAAATGGCAATTTTCCCTCAAGTGGATGACCTAAGGTTTATCAATCCGTGGGAGGTGTAGGATGAAGATGGTCTGTCTCAAACAACCTTGCAATCAAATACAAGAAATCTCTTGTGTCCCGAACACACCCAATACAATGAAAAATTATATAGGTGCACTAGTTCGGCAAAGAGACGGTGATACAAGTGTAATATGGATGGAAAATATAGGTGTTTGTAATCTAAAAATATAAAAACAGCAAGGTAACTAATGATAAAAGTGAACACAAACGGTATTGCAATGCTTAGAAACAAGGCCTAGGGTTCATACTTTCACTAGTGCATTTTCTCTCAACAATACTGATATAGTTGAATCATATGTAAATACATCTCGTGCGACAAAGAGTTCACTCCAAAGTCACAAATAGCGGAGAACTAGCAAAGAATTTATTGTAGGGTACGAAACCACCTCAAAGTTATCTTTTCTGATCAATCTTATGAGCTATCACTATAAGTGTCACGAACAGCCCAAGAGTTCGTACTAAAATAACACCTTAAGATTCACGTCAACCAAAACCCTAATGTCACCTAGATACTCCAATGTCACCACAAGTACCCATGGGCTTGATTATACGATATGTATCACATAATTTCAGATTCATCATATTCAATCCAACACAAATAACTTCAAAGAGTTCCCCAAAGTTTCTACCGCAAAGTCAAGACAAAAACGTGTGCAACCCCTATGCATAGATTCCTAAGGTCACATAACCCACAAGTTGATGACCAAAACATACATCAAGTGGATCAATAAAACAACCCATTGTCACCACAGATATCCCATCACAATACATACATAAAGTGTTCTCAAATCCTTAAAGACTCAATCCGATAAGAAAACTTCAAAGGAAAAACTCAATTCATCACAAGATAGAGAGGGGAAAACTCCATATGATTCATCTATATCAATAAAGCTCGTGGTACATCAAGATCATGCCATCCCAAGAACACGAGAGAGAGAGAGAGAGAGATCAAACACATAGCTACTGGTACATACCTCAGCCCGAGGGTGAACTACTCCCTCGTCATCATGGAGACCACCGTGATGATTAAGATGGCCTTCGGTGATGGTTTCCCCCTCTAGCAGGGTGCCGGAATGGGCTCCCGATTGGTTTTTTTGTGGCTCTGGAGGCTTACGGCGGTGGAACTCCCGATCTAGGTTTCTTTTCGGAGGTTTGGGTATTTATAGGAATTTTTTGCATCGGTCTCACGTCAAGGGGGGCCACGAGGCAGTGACAAGACACCTAAGCGCGGCCAAGGAGGTGGCCGCGCCTGGCAGGCTTGTGATCTCCTCGTCGCTCTTCTATCCCAACTCCAATGCTTCGGGGGTTTCTCTTTGTCCAGAAAAATCATACTAAATTTTCAGCCCATTCCAAGAACTTTTATTTCTGCACGAAAAATGACACCATGGTAGTTCTGCTGAAAATACCGTTAGTCCGGGTTAGTTCTAATAAAATCATACCAAAATCATATATAATTATTGTAAACATGACATGAATACTTCATAAATTATAGATATGTTGGAGACGTATGACCTCACCCAGTGACTAGGTAGGGGTAGCGAGACACGTATTGTATTGTTGCCATCAATGGTAAAAAATGGGGTTTTCATCATATTGCTTGAGTTTATCCCTCTACATCATGTCATCTTACTTAATGCGTTACTCTGTTCTTCATGAACTTAATATTCTAGATGCAGGCAGGATTCGGTCGATGTGTGCGGTAATAGTAGTAGATGCAGAATCGTTTCGGTCTACTTGACACGGACATGATGCCTATATGCATAATCATTGCCTTGGATATCATCATAACTATGCGCTTTTCTATCAATTGCTCGATAGTAATTTTTTCACCCATCGTGTTATTTTCCTTCAAGGGAGAAGCCTCTAGTGAAACCTATGGCCCCCGAGTCTATTTTCCATAATATTTCCAGATCTATATACCAAAAATACGAAAAATACCTTGCTGTAATTTATTTAATTTTTACATTCCACTATATTTTACATCTATCTCTATCATATCTAATCCTTGCAAGTAACCATGAAGGGATTGACAAACCCTTTTATAGCATTGGGTGCAAGAGTTTGATTGTTTGTGTAGGTGCATCCATTGGTGACTTGCTTGTTCCTCCTACTGGATTGATACCTTGGTTCTCAACAACTGAGGGAAATACTTATCTACTTTGTTGCATCACCCTTTCCTCTTCAAGGGAAAACCAACGCAAGCTCAGGAGGTAGAAGATATGAGTAAGCATGATTTATTATTGTTGACATCACCCTTCAGGTGACCATGTTGGGAGGCGAAACTATAAGCCCCTATCTTCCTATGTGTCCGGTTGAAACTTTTTGCCTATGGGTATGTTGTGAGTGTTAGCAATCATAGAAGACTAAATGATGGTTTAGTATGTAGACCTGCCAAAAGTCTCCGACACGGGACCCTTCCTGAAAATATGATGAATTGTAGTTGCAAAGTTGAATGGGAACATAGTTTGTTGGTTTCCAGTAAGATTTATGCTTTATACTTCTATGTTGTGATGAATTGTTACTTGTTCATAAGAAGTTATATGATGTTGTTATGAAATAAAAGTTATATGAAAGAGTTCTATGATATAGTTTTTTATTTTTATGATAATAATCATGATGCTACCATATCCGTATTTTTTTATCGACACCTCTCTCTCAAACGATGTGGACATGTTTTTCGATATCGGCTTACAAGCGAGACCTAAGCTTGGGGGAGTTGATACGTCCATTTGGCAGCATGATTTCCTACTATTATTTACAATGTTTTTATGAATAATAATGCTTCGTGGAGTAATTATAATGCCTTTCCTCTCATAATTTACAAGGTTTGCACAAAGAGGGAGAATACCGGCAGCTGGAAATTTAGACCTAGAAAAGCATACTAGCGATACCTGTTCTACACATCTTCAAATGAGTTGAAACTTCACGGGGATTTTTTATGGAATATATAAGAAATATTGGAGAAAATAACAACCGGAGGGGGCCACCCTAGTGAGCACAAGACACCAGGACGTGCCAGCCCCCCCAGAAAATAAGGTGATTTGACCTTGCTCGACACGACCCACCTCCAGAGCCCATCTTTTGGTATATAAGGTGATTTGACCTAGAAAAAATCAAGATAAGACTCTCGGGATAGGACGCTGCCGTCTCGAGGTGGAACTTGGTCACGAGCACTTTTGCCCTTCGGTGGAGCGATTCCGCCAGGGGAAATTCCCTTTGAGAGGGGGAAATCGAAGACAACGTCATCACTAACAAACCTCTCATCTTTGGGAGGACATTCTTCGTCAACATTTTCAACAGCACCATCGCTTCTCAAGCCCTAGTTCATCTCTTATGTTCAATCTTTGTACCGAAAACTCAGATTGGTACCTGTGGGTGACTAGCAGTGTTGATTACCTTGTGTAGTTTATTACTATATGGTTTATTTGGTGTAAGATTATATGTTCAGATCCATTATGCTATTCAATATGCCTCTGATCTTGAGCATGCATATTATTTGTCAGTAGTTACCTTTGTTCTTGAGGTCACGAGAGAAGTCATGTTGCAAGGATTCTTGTGAATTTGATATGTGTTCGATATTCTGATGATATGTACGTTGTGATCCCCTTAGTGGTGTCATGTGAATGTAGACTACATGACACTTCACCATCCTAGGCCTAAGGGAATGCAATGTGGAGTAGTTATTAGATGATGGGTTGCTAGAGTGATAGAAGCTTAAACCCTACTTTATGCGCTACTCTGTAAGGGGCTAATTTGAATCCACATGTTTAATGCTATGGTTAGATGTTATCTTAATACTTTTCTTGTAGTCGCGGGTGCTTGCGAGGAGGTTACTCATAAGTGGGAGGTTGTTCAAGTAAGAACAACACCCAAGCACCGGTCCACCCACATATCAAATTATCAAAGTAGCAAACATGAATCAAACCAACATGATGAAAGTGACTAGATGAAATTCCCTTATACCCTCAAGAACACTTTTCTTATTATAAGAGATAGTTTTGGCATGTCCTTTGCCACAAAAGGATTGGGCTACCTTGCTGCACTGATCTACTTTTATCGTTACTTGCTCGTTACCAATTATCTTCCTATCAAACTACCTAATAGCTACAATTTCAGTGCTTGCAGAAATTACCTTGCTGAAAACCACTTGTCATTTCCTTCTGGTCCTCATTGGGTTCGACACTTTTACTTATCGAAAGTACTACAATTGAACCCGTACACTTGTGGGACATCACCAGCCCAGGTAGTGTGAAATTGAACATACTGTGCACTTCATGAAGTCGCCCGGTACGGTGAGATGGACCTCCTCGGCAGTCTGGCCAAGTCCGCATAGCCCTGATGTGTCCTTGCAATGTACACTCTATGAATGAAAACCATCGAATGGGCTAGAAGGAACATTTTTTCGAAAAGGAGGATAACTCCCGGAGCTAGAAGGAACCTGAATCCACGACGATTTAGGTTGGGTGATTAAAAGGGGAAGACGGACTGGGATAAGAGATGAGCAGAAATATTTAAGTAGATTAGTTACCTGGTTCTCCATGGGGGGAAACCAGTATCGAAGATTCCCCAATTGGGCGAGCTGGGTTGACGACGAGCAGCATCGAGAAAGTCAGTGCCGATAGGCCACGGCAAGCGGCAGTGGTGAAATACGGTGGCGTTTGGCGGTAGCCGGCGGCAGCGACATGCATCAAGCTAAGTGGTTGTCGCGGGGATAGGTTGTGACATGCAGAGTCACGAGGAGTGTAGGTGTTACTGGGGAGGGGGAGGGGGAGGGGCGAGTGAGGTTTTTGTGATGTGTGGGTGCTGAGGGTTTTCTGTTCTAGAATAATGTGCTTCTAAGGCAACGGTTCGTAGATCTAACCATGTGTGATAAAGCGCAAATATCACCCCAGAATAATGTGCTTCAGAGGCAACAGTTCTAGACCCAACAATGTGTGATAAATCTAAAATATCACTCTAAAAAAACTAGCACTACCGTGTGATGGAGATATAGACAGTCGTTCGATTGGTGTTCATCTTGCGGTTCAGACATGCAATCCATGGGGTTGTATTCTGGACAATCAGAACACAAGTGACGCGATACAATGAAACTCATTCCACACAGTTCCAATTTGAGAAAAAATTACCAACTCTAAACATTCACCATAATATGCACCGTACGTGTCAAATTATTTGTCCATTTCAACCTGAAGTAGTGCATATTGTGGGCAAACGGTTTCTATTATAAAACTATGTGGAAAGACTGAAAGTAACATAGACGATTCACGCTAACAATTAGAGTGTGTTGTGGGTAATCATAGGTTGGTCTAAGAGAGGCACAAAATCAAAAAACCCAGACTGATTGCAGCTCAAGACTAAAATTACATTGCACTATTAGTTCATTACACATAGTCTCGCCAACATGTAGTTCAACCGATAAACATATATATACTCAAGCATAGATATAATACACACAAACTAGATAGATTCAATCCAACATCTCATGTTCAGGCTTGATCATTAAGATTCTCTAGGAACTCGACGTGCGCCATCCTGCGAGAATACTTCTCCTTGAAGGAGCCAACTGCCGGTCCTCTTGCATGTGCCAGAACACTAGAATACATGTTGTTAAACCTATGGTTGCAGAATGAGTATCCATAGCCCCATTGTTCCAGACACGCCTGTTATGCTTTCTAGCTTTAAGCTCCCTAAGTGTTTGCCTCTTGAACCTCTCCTGGACGTCTTTATCCTCGTTGTCAACATCGTCAGATAACACCTTACATATAGTAGAAAAATGTGACGTCGGTATATTTTATAATGTGAATTCAACAAGGGAGAGTTTATGAAACATAATATATCACGTGATAATGTGAACCCTAAATCATCAAGTGATATTGATGAAAGAAATGCATAAATTGAGAGCCCATAACTTAGTACAACATATTTAATTCATCCATGCCTTAAATGCACGAAGTGATAATTGTGAAAAAAATATAAGAACATTCAAGTAAATACTAGTACATGTCAAAAAAATGGCAGTCATTTATGTAGGACATTCAAATAGATTGTAAGATCTGGCTACGAATTATTAGCACAATCACTTACCCTAGTCGATTGGATTATTAGCAAAATCGTTTGTACAAACAATCTATAACCAGAGAAAACCTAGCTACAATGTATTTACAAAAAATGGGTATCGATAACCAATCGATTCTCCGTCGAAGTCATTGTCGTCGACAGAGTCGTTGTGGACCATTGACTCTGGCTGGGGAAGCATGACCATGGCGGTGCGTCAAGGACGCACTATTGTCCGCATGACACATCATCTACAGCAAGGACAATCTTTGTGGCCAGCTTCACGCTGTGCTCGGGTGCTTTGTCGGCCCTGACGTGGTCACTCCCTCCCATGGTGCAGTTAGGGGAGGCTACTAATGACGACTGAGAACGACGTCGAGGATGCAAGGGGGGAGAGAGAGGATTGTGTGTGTGTAGCGAGAATGGGGAGTGCGGTCGCCTGTTAAAACCAGCAGCTCAGGCACCGTTAATATAGAGCAATTGGGAGGGAGGCGGGTGGCGGTTTAAGGGGACAACTCCCCTCCCAATGAGCCTGCACAACAGACTGCTCACATGTGTACCATCAATTCACACGCCTGACTGCACGTCTCCCTGTGAGACTGCGCAATGAACATGCCTCCGATCAATTCACACACCTGCTCGCATGCCTCCTAGACAGCTTGTGTGGCAGCCTACTAGCGTGCGTCCCGTCATATCAGATATGTTCGCATGGATCATGGGGCGTGTATTGTTGTTATTTTTTGAGGATTAATTATATCGCTTTATTATTGCTTAACTGAAGCTACGACATGTAGATTGTTGTTGTAACACCAATTGGCTGGATCAATAAATCGTTTGTGATGTTAACGTGATAGTTATGTGTTACATCTATTAATAAGCCGCCGTTTGCAAGAAGCTTAGATGAAAACTTGTCTTGAATTGGACAATTTATTTACCATGACCTATTTGTTCCATATCATGAAATCATGTCAATGGTTCGAATTCTAGCTTAGCTCGTGATTTGCTGGAATTTGAAAAACAAAACTCTCAAGGTTTGCGGCCGAGCCACGATGCCGTGATGTTCGAAATTTATTTCGTTTCCTTGCGTGGGGACTAAACGAGCACCCAAGACAAAAAAAATGAATTTCTAATACATGTTGGTGCACAACTGTGTGTGCCTATAGTTCAAATTTGAAATTTACAAATTAAATCCCTAAGGAATCAATTTAATGTATAAAAATGTATTAATGTTCTTTAGAAAAAAACACAATTTGCCACAACACTCCTATTGTCACATGTTCACTACAGAATTTTTTTGACATGCATGCCTCGAAGTGGAGGTGGTGTGGTGGGACGGGTGGGGTGGGGGTCCAGCACACTATGCATAGGGAGCCACCGTGTGGGGTTGTCTGGTTTGTGAGGCACGTGCCACACCAACACTCGTGCGTTGGGTACTTAAAGAATCTCATGTCCTTTTCATGCATATTTTATGCCACATGCATGCGATGGTGGTCCTCGTACAGTCCCTCATGCGGTTACCAGTGACAAACCCATTCATTGCCCCACGCGGTCTATCACTTTGAATGGCGTGGTGAGGTTTTTATGATCAAAGGTAGATTCATCTTGGTCTCTGTTTCTATGTAGAGCATGGTGAGATTCCAGGCGAATGTTTGAGCGCATGTGTACACTTGCACCCTCCGTGGGGGGATTTTCTGATTTGCGAAGGTGCCACATAAAAGGTGTGCATTGGGTATTCAAAACATCAAACAACACCTCCATACATATGTTAGGGTAGCATAGAGGTAGTGGTTGTCCTTGGAGATTGCCCCCGTCATGCAGTTATCAGCATCGCTCCCATCCGTGGCCTCGTGTGGTCCATCACTTTGACCGCAACAAGAGATATTAATTACCGTGGATTCTTTTTTGGCTTGTGTTTGTGGTAGGTCATGGTGTGATATTACATGGTATAATTTGAGCACATGTGTACGCATGAATGCATCCCACTGACTCAAATTGGGGGGGGGGCATATATATACTCAGCATCGTAAAACTTGCTCCACGTGGGGACTTGCAATTAGCAAGGAATGTGCCACATCAAAGTTTGTGTGTTGGGTATTTAAACATCACACAACTCTTCCAGACATGTGTTTTATCCATCGTTAGACGGTGGTTGTCTTCGGACACTCCTTCATGTGGTTTTCAATGGGAAGCCCATTCATGTGCCCGCGTTGATGTCCATCACATTGACTGACAACGAGAGAGAGGTTGCCATGGTGGATTCTTCTTGGTTTATGTTATGGTATATATTATAGGTCAATCAGTTTCCTTACCAAAGTCTGAGTGGACGCCTACGTACATGTGAATCGTTCCCATTGGTGCTCGGCATTCTAGCTATACACGTCATGAACCCTCGCTCTGGGGCGGGGTTGGTTCCAAAGCATGTTCCACATCAAAGTTGCGCATCAGGTATATTAATTAATTCAAATGCAACACAACATTTCCGTACATAGGTTTGTGCCACATTCAGGTGATGGTTGTCTTTGGACACTCCACCGCATGGTTATCGGGGTCATGCCCATTCATGGGCCTCGGTAGACGTCCATCACTTCGACTGACAACGAGAGAGGTTTGACCAAGGTTGATTCTTTGGTCCGTGCTAGAGAGTGTCTTGGTGAGTGGCCCTCCAACTGACTCGAAGTGTGTGGGGGGGGGACTATAATTTGTACGGCATAAACCTCAGTGGGGTCGGGATATCCATGTTGCGAGGCGTGATACGTCTCGAACATATCTATAATTTTTGATGATGTCATGCTATTATATTATCTGTTTTGGATGTTTTATATGCATTAATATGCTATTTTATATAATTTTTGGGACAAACCTATTAATCTAGAGCCTAGTGCCAGTTTCTGTTTTTCCTTGTTTTTGAGTTTTTTAGATATGGAATATTAAATGGAGTCCAAATGAAATAAAATCTTCGGAATGATTTTTTCTGGAAGGAAAGAGATCTACCAGACTTGGAGTGCATGCCAGGGCACCTGCGAGGAGGTCACAACCCTCTAGGCACGGCCACCCCCTGGCCGCGCATGGTAGGCTTGTCGTCTCCTGGCAGGTCTCCTAACCCTATTCTTCGTCCTATAAATACCCAAATATTCCCCCAACACTGAAAAGAGCCACGCAAATACTTTTCCGCCGACACAAGCCTCCGTTCCCGAGAGATCCAATCTTGGAGCCTTTTCCGATAATCTGACGGAGGGGGATCCGATCATGCATGGTATCTACATCAATTCCATTGCCCCATCGATGATGCGTGAGTAGTCCACCACAGACCTACGGGTCCATAGCTAGTAGCTAGATGGATTCTTCTCTCTCTTTGATCTTCAATACCATGTTCTTCATGATCTTCATGGAGATCTATCCGATGTAATACTCTTTTGCAGTGTGTTTGTCAAGATCTGATGAATTGTGGGTTTATGTTCACATTATCCATGAATCTTTTTTGAATCTTCTCTGAATTCTTATATGCATGATTTCATAGCTTTGCAAGTCTCTTCGAGTTATTGGTTTGGTTTGGCCAACTAGATTGGTAATTCTTGCAATGGGAGAAGTGCTTAGTTTTGGGTTCAATCTTGCGGTGTCCTCACCCAGTGACAAAGTAGGGGTAGCGAGGCACGTATTGTATTATTGCCATCAAGGGTAAAAAGATGGGGTTTTCATCATATTTCTTGGGTTTATCCCTCTACATCATGTCATCTTACCTAATGTGTTACTCTGTTCTTCATGAACTTAATACTCTAGATGCAGGCAAGAGTCGGTCGATGTGCGGAGTAATAGTAGCAGATGCAGAATTTTTTCGGTATACTTGACATGGACATTATGCCTATATGCATGACCATTGCCTTGGATATCTACATGGTTATTAACTTTTCTATCCATTGCTTGACAGTAATTTGTTTACCCACCGTGATATTTTCCTTCAAGAGAGAAGCTTCTAGTGAAACCTATGGCCTCCGGGTCTACTTTCCATAATATTTTTTCAGATCTATAAACCAAAAATACCAAAAATACCTTGCTGCAATTTATTTATACTTTACGTTATCTTTTACATCTATCTCTATCAGATTTAATCCTTGCAAATAACCGTGAAGGGATTGACAACCCCTTTATAGCGTTGGGTGCAAGACTTTGATTGTTTGTGTAGGTGCATCCATTCGTGACTTGCTTGTTCCTCCTACTGGATTGATACGTTGGTTCTCATCAACTGAGAGAAATACTTATGTACTTTGCTGCATCACCCTTTCCTCTTCAAGGGAAAACCAACACAAGCTCAAGAGGTAGCAAGAAGGATTTTTGGCGCCGCTGCCGGGGAGGATACATAGCAAGTCAAGACAAGAACTCTCCCGTCAACTTGCCAATTCTAGCGCCGTTGCCGGGGAGGATACATAGCAAGTCAAGACAATAACTCTCCCATCAACTTGCCAATTCTAGCGTCATTGCCGGGGAGATCTACATCAAGCCTACCAAGTACCCATCACAAACTCATCTCTTGCATTTACATTATTTGCCATTTGCCTCTCGTTTTCCTCTCCCCCACTTCACAAATTTGTCGTTTTATTTTCCCTATCTTTTTCGTTTGCTTTTTCCTCGTCAGATCTCTTGTTTGATATGTTTGCTTGTGTTGCCATGGGCATTCTATTTGCTTGCATCTTCGCTTGCTAAAAATCTATTGGTATGGATCCTCATCCACCTGCTAATGTTTTCAAAAGACCAAATTATGATGTACCAATTGCTAGTGAGTTGAGTGCACTTAATTATCTCCATGAAGTTTTGTTTGAAAATCAAGAATCTAAATTTTTTGATGAAGTATTGAAACAAGCAATTTATAAGGAGAATCACGATAGTTCCTTGAATGAAAAGCATTATTGCTATGTTGTTAGTATGAATTC
Source organism: Hordeum marinum (assembly GCA_022496015.1). Taxonomy (NCBI): domain Eukaryota; kingdom Viridiplantae; phylum Streptophyta; class Magnoliopsida; order Poales; family Poaceae; genus Hordeum; species Hordeum marinum. The sequence continues at coordinate 61,283,837 of CM039677.1, forward strand.
TCTTATTATCCATGATGCTAATGATATGCAAAACCACAAGCTTGGGGATGCTATGCTTGATGAACATGATATTTTTTGTTCCCCAAGTTTTGGTGATGACACATATGCTATAACTGATCATGAAAAGAATCCTTTATGTGATAGTTACACTATGAGATTCCTTCATGATGCTACTGAAAATTATTATGAGGTAGGAACATATGCTTGTAGGAATTGCAATAATATCAAGTTTCCTCTCTATATGTTCAAAGTTTTGAAGTTGTGCTTGATTTGCCTTCCTATGCTAGTTGATTCTTCCTCCCATAAATTGTTTGATGACAAAATCCTTATGCATAGGAAGCAGGTTAGACTTAAATGTGCTTTTAATGAGATTCATGATGCTTTCTTGCATATTTCAATTACTACTTTCTATGTGAGCATCATTGAAATCATTATGCCTAGCTAGGGGCGTTAAACAGTAGCGCTTGTTGGGAGGCAACCCAATTTTATTTTTTGTGTTCTGTTTTTGCTTATGTTTTTGAGTGTTTCCCACATTATTACTTCTGTATTAATTGTGTTTTGGTGTTTTAATTAGTGTTTGAGCTCAGTAAATCCTTTGGGGTGACCTATGGTGGTTGTTGATTTGATCTTGCTAAAAAATAGAAACTTTTGCGCTCAGTACAGGAATTTTATAAATTTTTCAGAGAGCCGAATGATGTTGAAAGTTTTACACAAGATTGATATATAAATTTCCTAGGTGTTCCTAAGTTTTGAGAATTTTTTGAGTTACATAAGTATACGAAGTTTTCAGATTGCTACGGACTGTTCTGTTTTTGACAAATTCTGTTTTTCTTTGAGTTGTTTACCTATTTTGATGAATCTATGGGTTGTATCATAGGGTACGAACCATGGATAAGTTAGAATACAGTAGGTATTACACCAATATAAATAAAGAATGATTTCACAACAGTACCTAAAGTGGTGATTTATTTTCTTATACTAACGGATCTCACGAGTTTTCTATTAAGTTTTATGCTGTGAAGTTTTCAAGTTTTCGGTAAAGATTTGATGATCTATGGAATAAGGAGTGGCAAGAGCCTAAGCTTCGTCATTCCCAAGGCACACAAATTCATATTCAAGTATGTCAAAGATCCTAAGCTTGGGAATTCCCCGGAAGGCATCCCCTCTTTCGTCTTCAATCCATCGGTAAATTTACTTGAGGCTATATTTTTATTCACCACATGATATGTGTTTTGCTTGGAGCATCTTGTATGATATGAGCCTTTGATTTTTTTATTTTTCCACAATCATACTTCCTGCACACATATTTTGAGAGAGACACGCTGAATCATGAATTTATTAGAATACTGTATGTGCTTCACTTATATCTTTTGAGATAGGTAATTTTGCTCTATGTGCTTCACTTATATTTTTTAGAGCATGGTGGTATTTGCGTATTATAGAAATAATTGAACTCTCATTTCTCACTTATATTATTTTGAGAGTCTATAAACAGCATGGTAATTGGTCTAGGTTATGAATTTAGTCCTAATATGATAGGCATCCAAGAGGGATGTAATATAAACTTCCATATTAAGTGCATTGAGTATTTTTGAGAAGTTTAATTCATTGCATAAAGTTTTGAGATATAAAGATGGTAATGTTAAGATTAATGTTAGGAAGTAATTGTGATTTGGTAAAAATACTTGTGTAAAGGTTTGTGATTCCCGTAGCATGCACGTATGGTGAACCGTTATGTAAGGAAGTTGGAGCATGATTTGTTTATAAATTATCGACCTTTGTGTGAGGGTCGAGAGCGTGCAATGGTTAACTCCTACCAACCTATCCCCTAGGAGCATGCGTCTAATACTTTGCTTCGATAAATAATAGACTTTTGCAATAAGTAAGTGAGTTCTTTATGACTAATGTTGAGTCCATGGATTATACGCACTCTCACCCTTCCACCTTTGCTAGCCTCTCTAGTACCGCGCAACTTTCGTCGGTACAACAAATCCACCTTCCTCAAAACAGCCGCATTTACCTTCCTCAAAACAGCCACCATATACCTTCCTAAAAACAGCCACCATATATATTTCCTCAAAACGGCCACCATACCTACCTATTATGGCATTTCCATAGCCATTCCGAGATATATTGCCATGCAACCTCCACCGCTTCCTTCTATCATGACATGCACCACCACTTTCATATTGCATATAAAGTCATGTTTTGTTCTAGGTTTTGAGTTGTAATTTTCTTTTGAGTTGTAAGTAAATAAAAGTGTGATGATTATCCTTATTAGAGCATGTCCCATTCGAGGAAAGGATGATGGAAGCTATGATTCCCTCACGAGTGGGGATGAGATTCTGGACTTTGTGAAAAATAAAAGAGGCCAGCGAAGCCCAAATAAAAAAATGATGAATAAAAGAGGCCTTAGATGCCCACAAAAAATGAGAGAAAAGAGAGAAGGGACATTGCTACTATCTTTTTCCACACTTGTGTTTCAAACTAGCACCATGATCTTCAATGTAGAGAGTCTCCTATTTTGTCACTTTCATATAACTAGTGGAATTTTTCTTCATGATGCACGTACACTTAGTTTCTTTTTGATCTTTCATACACTTATAGCTCTAGTGCATCCGTTGCATGGCAATCCCTACTCACTCACATTTATATCTATTGATGGGTGAGGGGGTCCTGGATTAAGGGGTCCTCGAATAGCCGACCCGTTATTCGTGGGCCAGACTGTATGGGCCGCAAGGTAGGCATCAGAGGATCGAGGACCACCCGCGCCAGGATGGAGGCTTCATGGAGTCCAGACATGTTCTCCAAGTTATTAGCTGTAGATAGGCAAGTTATCTCTGTGGCACGTAACCGACCATGTGTAAGCCAAGGGCACCCTCGGCATCTATATAAGCCAGAGGGTTTTAGGGCGTAGAGGGAGAACAACTCATCTAGGGTTAGACATATGATCTCGAGGTAGATCAACTCTGTAACCCCTTACACCATCGATGTAATCAAGTAGGACGTAGGGTATTACCTCCATTGGAGGGCCCGAACCTAGGTAAACTCGTGTCCCCTCTCCTGTTACCGTCGAACCTAGTCTCACAGTTCGGGACCCCCTACCCGAGATCCTCCGGTTTTGACACTGAAATTGGTGCTTTCATTGAGAGTTCCACTATGAGCGCCGAAGGCATTGATGGCTCTCCCCATTATGAGTGGCAAGATCTGCATCAAGGGGACTTTTTCCCCCGATCAGAGTTTCACTAGCAACGACACCTTGTCGCATGCCAGCCCGATCAGCCGTCAAGGCCAGATCGGAAGGTTTCCCCCAAATCAGAGTATCAACTTCGGAACCCTAGAGTTCATGGCTGATTCACAGGGGACACTTTTTCCAATGGAACCCTCAATCTTCAAAGAAAGACCCGCAAGTCCGGATGCATTGACGTCCAAGACATCAGGTCTCGTGGTGGAACGGAACATAGATCCGCTTCGACACGACTCTGGAACCGTCACACCACTTGACGAAACCACTCGTATCAATGACACACACCCTGCCATCACTTCGTTCTTAAACAAATTGTTCGATCGGCTCGAAGCAATGCGTATACCGGATGACCAGGTTCTGATCTATGATCGGCTCGGGATTAAACCCGATGATAGGGAGATTCATGTCCCTCCTGTCACCCACCTTGTCGCTACTATCGAGTGTGCGACTACGGATTCAACCCGACAGCCATAATTGAAAACAGCTTACACCCCGGTCTCTGATCACCAAGGCTACGCAGACTAGCCACGCGTCAGGGATTACCTTAAAACCGGACCGTCATCGGTCCCAGATCTATGCCACAATTCGGAGTTTGTATTCTTGAATACTCAACATGTCGTAGATTCCAATTTTTTCCCACCCACCACCTAGGATGATAATCCTAGTTTTCACCGAAGCCCGTATCTCCGGACTTCCAAGACAGAAAACAACTGGGAGGAGAATCAGTCCATCACTTTTGGGAAAGACTCCTACTCGCTAGGAGCGGAGTAAAAGGTCTCAACAACCAAGACTTAACGGCAATTTTCATTCGCAATTGCCATGACGAGGGTATTCTTAATGCCCTTGCCCGCCGGCGCGTAAGTGATTTCTCGGAGCTATCCAAATTGGTACAGAAGTATTGTGCCATGGAGAGTGTCTAGCAATCCGAGCGGCTGTTCTCAGAAACAAAATCCTCCGAACACCATAGAGGATCTCGGAAAAACAGGATACCTACAAATCAGCCGGCCGGGTATGAACCCATCGAAAAAAGAAACGAAACCCTTTCGGGGGCCTGCACTATCCTCGACGGGCTTTTGGATAAACCCTGCCCCATACATTCCGTATTACTAAACATGAACCCAACACATAGCTTTCGAGCTTGCTGGGTCGTCAGGCAAGTCGCAAAAAGCGGCGAGGCCATCCTCGACATACCTCCGTCAAGTAGACATTCTCCTTCGTCGCCCGGATTTAATGCTAAAGTCCTGACTGTCTACGAAATCTTCCCCTCGAGGAACAAATGCAAGAGAGCTCTTAAGGAGCACGAGCAAGTCTACCACGTGGCAACCACTAGCCCATGGTGTAGGATCGAAAGTAAGTCTAGAGGGGTGTGATTAGACTACTTGACCAATTAAAAGTTTTGTCTATACCAAGTTTTAGAGTTGACAGTTTTTAGCATTTCATGGAAAGTCAAGTAAACCCTACACATGAAAGTCTAAGAGTACATAGCAGCGGAAAGTAACAACAAGCATGTATAGAAGGCATAGGGTAGGAAGATCAAACGCAGTTGTAGACACGATGATTTTTCCCGTGGTTCCGATAGGTGGCGTTATCGTGCATCCACGTTTATGGAGTCTTCAACCCACGGAGGGAAACGGTCGCGAGAGTCCACGGAGGGCTACACCCAAAAGGGTCCACGAAGTAGCAACCTTGACTATTCCATACGGCTTCCGTCCACGAAGGACTAGCCTCACTATGGGTAGATCTTCATGAAGTAGGCGATCTCCTTGCCCTTACAAACTTCTTGGTTCACTCCACAACACGAAGTAGGAGGCTCCCAAGCGACATCTAACCAATCTAGGAGGCACCACCCTCCAAAAGGTAATAGGCTCGGTAATGACGATGAACTCCTTGCTCTTGTGCTTCAAGATGACAGACTCCTCATCACACAATCACTCTCTCACAGATTTGGCATGGTGGAAGAGATGGGATTGGTGGAAAGCTACTTGGGGAGGCTAGAAATCAAGATCCATATGATTAGAGTGGAAGATCTTGACCTCAACACAAGGGTAGGTGGTTCTCTCTTAGAAAATCTGATAGGATAGGTATGGAATAGTTCTGAGTGTTTCTCTTTCGAGTAGGTGGTGGTGAAGGGGTATATATAGGCATCCCCCAAAATCCAAGCGTTCCACACAAAATGACCAAATCGGTGACACCAATGTGTTAATCTCGGTGGTACCGAAGTGACCAAAAGGTGGCAACTTTTGAATCTCGGTAAAGCCGATATAGGAAACACCGTTGCACCGATAAGGTGACCAACAGTCAGATTCCCAATCTCGGTGACACCGATGCAACATTCTTGGTGGGACCGAAAATGTGAATTTGCGTAACAGAAAGTTGGCAACCTAAACTCACTGGCACCGGTATGGAATCGGTTGCACAGAAGTGGCTACGGTTTGGCTTGAGTCTGTCTAGGTTCTGGAATCGGTGGCACTGGTATGGGAAAGTTGGTTGCACCAATTTTGAGTGGTAGGTATAGAACAAACTTTGGCGGGAGAGTTTGTGGATGTTTTTGGCGACTATCACTTGTGCACGTTTGAGCATATTGTTCACCAACAAAACCTTACACCCTTTTAATACTATTGGCTTTCCTCTGGACTCAAAGTGATTTCGCACAAATATAAAATGTAGAGTCCTTTTGCTTGAAGCTTGGCCAACCTATTTCCTTGAATCTTGGGGTTTCTCCAAAATCTCCTTTTGTCAATCCTATCATTGAACATTTCCTGAACTATACTTGGTGGAAACATTAGTTCAATGGCTTATATGTTGTTATTAATTACCAAAACCACCAAGGGAGCAAATGTGCTTTCAATCTCCCCCTTTTTGGTAATTGATGACAACATATAGATCAAAGCTTTGACATATGATAAAATCAATGAAAATAATCGTCGCTTTGAGAGGTATGTGATAAGCAAGAGCTCCCCCTAAATTTGTGCATTATTTTGAATTTGCGTTTGAATGCAAATGCACAATCGATTAGGTATATGGGGTACTTCTTCCATGTCACATACAACTTGGTGGTGTGCGAGAATAATTTAGAGTGAATAACATGGCACAACACACACAAGCAAAGGTGAATGATCATCTCATAAGCATTAAGATGATAGGAAATAGTAGCATCTAACAATGTATAACAACACACATCAACAAAAAAGTATCTCACGTCAAAACAAAAGAACCAAATGTTTTGAAAAGCAATAAAAACCAAATTGCTCTCTCACTCGAAGCCTAAAGATCTATATACACTTCTCCCCCTTAGGCAACAAGTTGCCAAAAAGTTCAAAGCCATACATCTAAGCGTTCTTGGGCATATCTCCACCGGTTTTTGAAGAAGGAGTCGAGATTACAACATCGGCAAAGATCTCAGCAGATGTCATGGATGGAGCTGGAGTGGTCACTGATGGAGCTGAAGTTGATGGAGCTGATGCAGCTGGCACAGTAGCTGATCTGGCCTGAGTTGACAACTGAGTGTCTGGCCCTAGAGGTGATTCATACTCATCATCATCATCATCATCATCATCATCATCATCATCTAAAGTAGAAGAGAACCGAGGGATGTGCACGGAGTCAACTTCTTGCTGAAGCTCTATGACTGTCTTCGTCAGCCCATCCACCTTATCACTAAGGGTCTTGATTCTGGTCTCAAAGATCCTGACAAGACTGTTCTAGTTGTCCAGAATCCCCTTAATGTCCTTTTGCATGCCCTGAACAGATGATATCAATAGATCCATTTGCTCATTCCTGGATCTAGGGACCTGAGCACTAGTGGCTCTGACTACCTCTGCTTCCTCCTGAGCTATAGCTGAAGTGGGATGATCAGCATCCATCACCACAACATTGTCCTCGAGATCTGGCTGTAGGGGCAAATGTGGGTGATCTAGAGCAAAAATGTGCTTCTCTAGTTTTGAGTTGATGAGCATCTGAATATAGGGTGCATAACAACAGGAGCGCTTCTGGTCAGCAGCAACCCTCTTGATTGTCTCAACAATCAGATCCATGACTCTGATCCTGGTGTGTCTGTCAAGGTGGATCAACATGTTGATGGAGTGGCCTTGGATCATCTTGTCATCTCCTGAGTTGGGCATCAAGGTATGCCTCAGTATGGTGTTCATCGTACGGAGGCCAGCCTGGAGAAAGTAGATGGATCCTAGCATGTGAGACTTCACATTTGCAGCAGGGATCTCCTTATACATGTTAGCCATAGCATTGTGGCTACCCTTGGATTCTGAGTAGACATCCAAGTCACCATCTTGTGCTTCAGGAACTCCTAAGATATCAGCCCATTCCTCAACAATTGATTCATATCTCGCACCGTCAGTCATCCACACAATTCTACCATCTCCGTAAAAGTGTGCAGTGGAGTAGAATTGCATGATCATTTCATCGTTCCACGCTGCGAATTCTCTACCAACGAACTCATCCAGACCTATGCAGTGGAAGTTGTCTTGGACACTTGGAAAGTAGTCCTCATTCTCCTTGATGAACTTCCAATCAACATACTGCATATCACTAACAGCTGGACTCTTGTCAAAGAGCACAGTCTCATAGAAATCCTGTTGCTCCTTGGTATAGAACATGTAGTCCATAGCTGTTTTCTTCCTCTGGGCATAAGGATCTATAGATCTCCATGCCCTCAATCCAGAATCCGTCCTCTTCTTCATGTCCTCGGCTAGTGGGTAGCTGGCATTGTGAACTAGGAGGTGTGGTCTGAGCTTTATCAGTGTTTTCAAGTCATCCACATCTTCAACTTTGGAAGCAGTTCCTTTGTTCTTCTCAGAAGCTGTAATCTGCTTGGTTGTCCTCTTAGGCTTCTTAGCAGCCTTCTTGGATGTGCTGGTCTTAGGCATAGCATTAGACATAAGTTTCTTTGCCTTCTTCTTGGGAGGAGCCTTTGTGGCTGGCTCATCCTCCTTAGCAGCATCACCAGTTGCTTCCTCTGGATCTTCGTACATGGAAGTGGGCCTGCCAGTCACATGAATGATCCTCTTCCTTGACTTCTTCCCCCTGCCTTCTTAGGCATAGCTCTCTTGGGGACCTCAACTGACATTGTTGCTCTGGCAGTCTCATGATCCTTGAAGGTAGAAGCAGGAGCATACACCTTGCTGACAATTCTTCGAGAGGAAGTAGCTTCAGCTGCAGCCTTCTTGGTAGCCTTCTCTTGCTTCTTAGCAAGAATCTCCTCTGGAATGAAGTCTGAATCCTCTTCATCTGAGTTTAGCTTCTTCCTGGTTCTGGTGGCAACCTTGGGCAACCCATGAGAGCTGGGGTTGCCTGGGTCTGAGAAAGAACTGGCTTCTGGGCTTGTTCCAGAATTCATATCAACTCCCTACTCTGGCACATTCTGACTGTCCTCTGAACCTGACATACTGACCCTGTGAATAGAGTGTAGATGAGCAGAAGTAGATGAGTTATCACAAAATGAGGCTGGTTTTGGAAATTTGAGCAATGGGTTTTCAAAAGTTTTGCAATCTGTCACATACATATTGGTGCAGCCGAAGAGAATTTTTCGGTGAGACCGAGACAAACCAACTCATTAACAGAAACATGGCAGCCTTTTCGGTAGGACCGAAAAGTGCTACTCGGTTCTATCGAGTCAGTTCTTGGCCTCACAGAAAAGCATACCAATGAGACCGATATTTTCGTTTTGGTTCCACGGAGATATATCGGGCGGACGGCAAAACCCTAGAAAATCCATCTAACTCGAGATTTTGCAGTTTTAAGTGGATGAATATCTACGCAAAGGGTGCAAAGATGATAATCAAGTATCTAATGAGCAAGAATCGGATGGGGAGCGCACTAGAGATCGAATCCGTACCCTAGCTTGGCATGGATCCTCTACGGCGGCAATTCCCAGCGGCGGAGAGGCGCAGGAGGACAAGCGCGATGACCAGGGGTCTCGAGGCGGCAGCTTAGGGTTCTAAGGCGCGACGGTTGAAGATTAAATTTCAAAGCGTCAGGGTCCACATCATATATACCCTTTACTGTCGGTGATACCGATTTTATGTTTTCGGTGTCACCGAGTTCCACAACTATCAGTTGACAGGGAAACTCGGTGTAACCGAGAATATGAAATCGGTAGTACCGATATTGAAAGCCAGATCAACCCTAGGCAATCGGTGAGACCGTGTTTTTGGGATTGGTTCCACCGAGTTGCACTTGGGAGGTTTTAGTGGTCACTCATTGTCGATATGGAACTCCGAATGCTCCACACATAGAGGGATCGAAAAGAACTTGTTCAAATTTTGTGATGCAGCATGAATGGAATATGAGGTGAGAAAGCATAGATAGCTAAAGAGTGGTCCTAGGCATTCTTGTCCATCCAATTGGCAAAAGATAAATCAAAAGCCAAATATCAACAATTGGATGTCCTCGAATGAGAAAATAAATGCAGACCAACATGCTCACACAATAAGATGTCAAAAGAAATCATGACAAACATGCACAATCACTCTAGCATCTAACATGCACTTGGGCGATGACGAAGTCATCTATATATGAGTATTTGACTTAGCAGCTAAGTAAGAGTACTTGATCATAGGTCATACTCATTGTTTAAGCACAAGTGGGGTTACCACTTTTACATAAAGCATTTAATGTTGTCACACACTAAGAGATGCTTTGACTCATGTCTTAGAGTAAAGCTCCCCCTTAATGTGACATCCCCCCATAAGAGGGATAAACTAACCTTGGGTTTTGTTGATGAAGTCTTCATTTTGGTGAGGTAGTTATGGATGCTCAATGTTGATGAAGATCATCAAGAGTTGGGAGCATCCTTGTTGTTTCCTTTCTCTTCTCACCTACATGGGTTAGTCCCAACATACAAGAGACAAATACAAGGATATCTATGGACATGGAGTGCAAAGCATATGTTATGATGTCCATTGATTAGTTGATTACCTTTTCCCTTGCTTACCTTTGAGGGAATGTGTGACTCCTTGAACTTATTGCATTGAGTTGATGTTGAGTGCAAAAAGTCCTTGACAATAATGAATGTGAGTGAATTTCATTGGCGGAGTCACCCCTCAAGAACCTTCTAGGTCTTCTTCTTGGGAACCCACATCAAGTTGATGGGGATCATTGGTGTTTAAGTAGCCTTAGTAGTAGTTGAGCTTGAAGTAGCCTTGGGAACCCACTACACCAAAGCTAGGGGTTCATCTTCATATGAGTCAATGTCCTCTTGAAGCTTGTTCTTGCCCTTGAGCTTGTGGTCTTGTGGTGGAAGGTCCTCTTGAGTGTTTGTCCCCTTGGGAAGAGTATTTTCATACTTCTCCTCTTGAGGAACAAACTTGGGCTTGGTATATTGACCTTCTTCCCACTCAACTCCATTAGCGTTGAAGTAACCAACACCACGATTCTTCCGGTATCCTCCGTGCTTGCGTACAATTTCCTCAAATTGCTTACATCTGGCAAGACTCTTGTAGATACCTTTTTCTATAATTCCTTTCACTAAAGCATTTTCTTGCTCAAGTGTAACTTGTCTAAGAGAATCATCATTAGTGGAATCAACAGAACTACCAGAAGCAACATCATTGGGTTTAGCATTTTTATTGTTGCTACTAGATGAAGAACCTTTCTTGCCTTTGTTACTAGATTGCTTAGTTTTAACTTGAGGCATGAAAGTGGACAAGAGTAGTCATTTGGCTAGATAAGATGAGGTCTTCTTTCGGAGATCATCATTGATAGCTTTGAGAAACTCATGCTCTTGCTCCAAGTTGAGCTTCTCGAAGCGTAGCTTCTCATGAGTTCTCACAAGCTCTCTATGATCTTCGAGAGTAGATTCATGAGCTAACTTAAGAGTGTTTAGTTCTTTAGTTAGTTGTTCTATTTTCATCTTATCATCATCAAATGACTTATCTTGACTATCATGAGAATTATCAAGTTCATTTTGATCAATGCCACTAGTTTTATCATAAAGCAAGTCATCTTCATCACTGTCAAAATCAAGATACTTGGGTTTGATACCTTGGGGCCTTTAGCCATGAAGCAACTTCCACGCCCTTCGTTTGGTGAATCAAATAGATCATAGGAGTTGGTAGTCACTAGAGCAATTCTGGCAACACCATCATCTTGACTATGGTCGGAGTCGGAGTGATAGCTTCTCTCGGAGTTGTTGTCAGAGTCGGAGCCAGAAACCCATTCACCAATATGAGCTTGATGTTTTCTTCTTGTGTAGCTCTTGGTGTACTTGTCCTTCTTCTCTGAATCTCTACTTCTCCTTGAGTGTCTTCTTTCATAACGATCATCTCTACTCCTTCTCTCTCTTTGTGGTGACTCATTTCTTGAGCTTCGTCTTCGAGGTGACTCTTCTCTTCTTTTGTAGGGAGCCGTGCACTCATTTGAGTAGTGTTCGGGCTTCCCACAATTGTAACAATTGCGGTCATGACTTGACGAATTCTTCTCTTCATATCTTGAGTTGGAGTTTCTTTCTTTGCCTCTATTCTTGTAGAACTTGTTGAATTTCTTGCCATGAGGCTTATCTCTTCATTGGTGACAAGGTTGTTGCTTGGAGTTGCGGGAGCATCACTTGTGGCTTTGTAAGCACCGCTAGACTTGTGATGAAGCTCTTCTTTTATCTTTGAGTGTCATCTCATGAGCAACGGTCCTTCCAATGACTTCCGTAGGTTTGAGATATTTGTAGTTTGGCATCATTTGGATTAATGTGCACACGGTGTCGTATCTCTCAGCCAAAGCTCTAAGTATCTTATTGATGATGACTTAGTCGGTCATTTCTTCGCTTCCTAAGCAGGCAATCTCATTGGTGATGAGAGCTAGCCTAGAGTACATCTCTGTGACTCCTTCACCATCCTTCATCTTGAACTTGTCAAGCTGACCTTGAAGAACATCTAACTTGGATCCTCTCACGGACTTGGTTCCTTCGTGCATATCAACCGAAGTATCCCAAATCTCTTTTGCGTTCTCAAGACGGCTGATTTTGTTGAATTCATCAGGGCATAAGCAGTTGAAGAGAATGTCGCATGCTTGAGCATTGAATTGCAACATCTTCAATTCATCCGCGATCGCTTCACGATCCGGTTCCCGTCCATCTGCAAAGAACTCACCTTGCAAGCCAACACGAACAATAGCCCAAATGCCGCAGTTATGACCAAGAATATGCATTTTCATTTTGTGCTTACAACTAGCAAAATTAGTGCCATCAAAGTATGTACCTCTACGGTGATAACTTCCCTCACTAGACGCCATACATCTCCTAGGTTGTAAGACCTAAGCAATGGAGACCAAAGCTTTGATACCACTTGTAGGATCGAAAGTAAGTCTAGAGGGGGGTGATCAGACTACTTGACCAATTAAAAGTTTTGCCTATACCAAGTTTTAGAGTTGACAGTTTTTAGCATTTCATGGCAAGTCAAGTACACCCTACACATGCAAGTCTAAGAGTATATAGCAACGGAAAGTAACAACAAGCATGTATAGAAGGGATATGGTAGGAAGATCGAACGTAGTTGTAGACACAATGATTTTTTCCATGGTTCCGATAGGTGGTGCTATCATACATCCATGTTTATGGAGTCTTCAACCCATGGAGGGTAACGGTCGCGAGAGTCCACGGAGGGCTCCACCCAAAAGGGTCCACGAAGTAGCAACCTTGACTATTCCATACGGCTTCCGTCCACGAAGGACTAGCCTCACTATGGGTAGATCTTCATGAAGTAGGCGATCTCCTTGCCCTTACAAACTTCTTGGTTCACTCCACAAAACGAAGTAGGAGGCTCCCAAGCGACACCTAACCAATCTAGGAGGCACCACCCTCCAAAAGGTAATAGGCTCGGTAATGATGATGAACTCCTTGCTCTTGTGCTTCAAGATGACAGACTCCTCATCACACAATCACTCTCTCACAGACTTGGCATGGTGGAAGAGATGGGATTGGTGGAAAGCTACTTGGGGAGGCTAGAAATCAAGATCCATATGATTAGAGTGGAAGATCTTGACCTCAACACAAGGGCAGGTGGTTCTCTCTTAGAAAATCTGATAGGATAGGTATGGAATAGTTCTGAGTGTTTCTCTTTCGAGTAGGTGGTGGTGAAGGGGTATATATAGGCATCCCCCAAAATCCAAGCGTTACACACAAAATGACCAACTCGGTGACACCGATGTGTTAATCTCGATGGTACTGAAGTGACCAAAAGGTGGCAACTTTTGAATCTCGGTAAAGCCGATATAGGAAACTCGGTTGCACCGATAAGGTGACCAACAGTCAGATCCCCAATCTCGGTGACGCTGATGCAACATTCTCGGTGGGACCGAAAATGTGAATTTGCATAACAGAAAGTTGTCAACCTAAACTCGGTGGCACAGGTATGGAATCGGTTGCACCGAAGTGGCTACGGTTTGGCTTGAGTCTGTCTAGGTTCTGGAATTGGTGGCACCGGTATGGGAAAGTTGGTTGCACCGATTTTGAGTGGTAGGTATAGAACAGACTTTGGTGGGAGAGTTTGTGGATGTTTTTGGCGACTATCACTTGTGCACGTTTGAGCATATTGTTCACCATCAAACCTTACCCCCTTTTAATAGTATTGGCTTTCCTATGGACTCAAAGTGATTTCTCACAAATATAAAATGTAGAGTCCTTTTGCTTGAAGCTTGGCCAACCTATTTCCTTGAATCTTGGGGTTTCTCCACAATCTCCTTTTGCCAATCCTATCATTGAACATTTCCTGAAATATACTTGGTGGAAACATTAGTTCAACGACTTATATGTTGTTATTAATTACGAAAACCACCAAGGGAGCAAATGTGCTTTCACATGGGCAGACGTACCAATTACTTTCGGGGACAATGATCGACCGCCCATTCTTCCTGGTCATTCACCGGCCGCTCTAGTCTTGAATCCCATAATTGATGGATACATGCTACACAAAGTGCTAATGGATGACGGAAGTGGTCTTAACCTCATTTACGAGGCCACTCTGGAAAAAATGCAGTTCGACCGATCCCGCATCAAGCGTAGCAACACAACATTCCGGGGAATTGTCCCAGGAAAGGAGGTGTGTTGTTCCGGATGTATCATCCTGGACGGTGTGTTCGGCACACCCGAAAATTACCGATCCGAAGAACTTCTCTTCCACATCGTCCCCTTCCCAAGTGGCTATCATGCCCTATTGGGACGCGACGCCTTCACAAAGTTCCAGGCTATACCCCATTACAGGTACATGAAACTAAAAATGCCAGGACCAAACGGAGTGATCACGATCGCCAGTGATCCGAACATAGCCCTTCGGGCCAAAAACAAAACGGCAGCACTCGCCCTCAAGGCACTAGCAGAAACTTTTGTCGCTGAAGAGTTGACACTCTGCGGTCGACAGTTAATAGAGACAATGTGGTCCTTAGCAAAAGACCCAAGTCTACATCATTCAAACCCGCAGAGGAAATCATTAAATTTCAGGTGCACCCAACGGACCCCAATAAGACAGCGTCCATCGAAGCCCAGCTCGATCCCCTCATGGACGAAGCGTTGCAATATTTCCTTCACGAGAACTAGGACATTTTTGCCTGGCATCCTTCCGATATGCCTGGAATCCCATGTCGGCTAGCCAGACATAGCCAAAACATTATTCCAGGCTTTAAGCCTGTGAAACAGACTCTGTGCCGCTTCTCCGAGCCCAAACGGCAAGCCATGCGTGAAGAATTAGCCAAATTGCTCGAGGCCATATTTAATCGGGATATTAAACACCCCGAGTGGCTGGCAAACCTGGTGATGGTACCTAAGAAAGACAAGTCCTGGCAGCTATGTGTCAATTTCAAAGACCTTAATAAAGCATGTCCCAAGGACCCTTTCTCCTTACCATGCATAGACCAGATCATCGATGCCACAGCCGGACACGATTTGTTGTGTTTCCTCGACGCTTACTCCGGATACCATCAAATTAAAATGAAGGAATCCAATCAAGCTGCTACGACATTCATCACCCCTTACAGGCCATTCTGCTTCAACACAATGCCTTACGGGCTAAAGAACGTTGGGGCCACATACTAGCACATGATCCAAACTTTCCTCTCTACACAGGTTGACAATACCATTAAGGCATACGTGGATGATGTGGTAATCAAAACCAAACACATCGACCAGTTAATCAACGACTTATGTCAAACTTTTGCTAATTTACGCGAATATGATATACTGCTCAATCTAGAAAATGTGTATTCAGAGTTCCCTCTGGTAAGCTGCTTGGATTCATCGACTCCCATAGAGGAATAGAGGCAAATCCAGCTAAAATCTATGCTCTATCAGAACTTGCAATCCCCATAGAGCTGAAGCATATCTAGAGGCTAGCCGAGTGCGTAGCGGTATTAAGCCGCTTTATCTCCCGCCTCGGAGAAAAAGCTCTACCGCTCTACAAGCTGCTGAAACGGACCAACAATTTCCAATGGACCGATGAAGCAGCAGCTGTGTTGGAAGAAATCAAAGCAATACTTGCAACCAACCCCATACTCACGGCACCAGGCGCCGGTGAGCCCATGTTGTTATACATATCGGTCACCAAAAAGTCGTCAGTGCAGTGCTTGCCGTTGAACGATATGACGAGGGGCATAAATTCCGAACTCAGAAGCCGGTATACTACGTGTTAGAGGTGCTAACGCAGTGCAAGTCTAGATATCCGCATTATCAAAAAATTGCCAAATGGGCCATTGAGCTCCTCCCCTTCGAAATAACGTACAAGCCATGTCATGCCATTAAATCACAGGTGCTGGTGAACTTTCTGGCTGAATGGACAGAGGCCGAACTCCCCAAGGAATATAGTGCATACTCCCATTGGACAATATACTTTGACGGCTCCAAAACCTTGGCCAGACTGGGGGCTGGAGTTATCCTCACATCCCCCACCGGCGACAACGTGTGATACGTGTTGCAAATCACGTATGCAGACTCCAATAATGCAGCCGAATAGGAGGCCCTCCTTCATGGTCTTCGAATGGATGCATCAATGGGCATACGCCGGCTAGAGGTATGGGGAGACTCCAACTTAGCCATCTCCCAAATCAACGGCAAATTCTCTGCTAAAAATCCGAAGATGGCGGCATATAGAAACGTCGTCCTCAAGATATCAGCTCGGTTTGAGGGGCTGGAATTTCACCATGTCGCTCGCGACAACAACCAAGGCGTCGACATATTGGCTCGTATAGGAGCCAAGCGCGATCCTATCCCAAAGAACACTTTTCTGGAACAGCTTTTTAAGCCTTGCGTCGTGTGGCAGGACGATGACAATGGTGCCGGTCCGAATACATCGGACGTGGTTGTCCCCCCTGTTAACAAACCGGACGACCAAATAATCGGCGGCTCCATAATGAATGAAACCCCTTCAGCTCATGAGGTAATGGCAATAATTGCACCTTGGACAGAGCCCTTCCTCGCCTACCTTCTTTGAAAGGAACTCCCCGACACCAAACAGAGGCACGATGCATAGTTCGGCACTCCAAGGCCTACAATATTCATGAGGGTGAGTTATACAAGAAAAGCACAACTGGCGTACGACAACGGTGCATATTCGAGGAAGAAGGGTGGGAGCTTCTCGCCGAAGTACATGCAAGCATGGGCGGTCATCACGCCGTGACAAGAGCCTTAGTTAGCAAGGCCTTCCAAGTCGGTTTCTTCTGGCCCACAGCTCGGACGGACGCACAGTCACTTGTCAAGCACTGTGTGGGGGTGTCAACTCTTTGCAAATCAAAGTCACAGGCCTACAACATCTCTTCAGACTATTCCGATCACTTGGCCTTTCATGGTCTGGGGGCTTGACATGGTCGGACCCCTTAAAGGGGGGGCCGAGAAAAACAAATATATGTTGGTCATGGTCGACAAATTCACCAAATGGATAGAGGCAAAGCCTGTTAAATCAGCCAAGTCCGTACCAATTATAGACTTCATACCAGACGTAGTACACTATTACAGTGTAATGCATAGCATAATAACGGATAATGGATCTAATTTTACGGCCAAAGAGGTCAAGGACTGGTGCACGAAAATGGGCATTAAGCTTGATTACGCATCAATCTACCATCCTCAGACCAATGGACAAGTCAAACGTGCCAATTGTCTCATCATGAGCGGCATTAAGCCATGATTGGCCCGATCTCTTCATGAGTCCGACTGTCATTGGGTTGAGGAGCTCGACTCCGTACTATGGGGCCTGCGTATCACCCCCAATAGATCAACGGGCTTCACACCGTTCTTCATGGTCTTTGAGGCTGAGGCAGTCCTCCCCTGCGACATTATTCACGATGCACCATGAGTGCCCATGTACGAAGAAAAGGAAGCCGAGTTGGATCGGCAGGACGACCTAGACGCCTTGGAGGGAGAACGCGACATAGCTTTGGCTCGCTCTACGCTTTATCAGCAGCAAGCGCAATGCTACTAGAGTATGGAGGTCAGGGCACAAGCATACAAGGTAGGTGAACTCGTCCTACGACTCACGGAGAAGCAGAAGCATAAACTCAACCCCAAGTGGGAGGGCCCCTTCATCATCGACGAAGTACTCGTGGGAGGAGCCTACCGCCTTCGGAACTCATCAGATAACCACCTTGAACCAAACCCATGGAATTCGGCTCGTCTACGGTGTTTCTATGGATAGACCGGTCCTGTCCAAATTCCCGCACATTTCACATTTTTCTTTTTCTTGTATTTTCACTTTTTTCTTTCCCTCCCACTTTGTTGTTTGATAGGATCGATTTTCTTCTTCCTATGTTTGGTTAAACCGATCCTGTACTAAGTTTATCAGCATGCACCATAGAATGTTACATCTGAACACAACACGTGGGGGCTCCTTCTAGTAGCCATCCTTTGCTATTGCAATTATTTGCCCGCACCTGTCGTAAGCGCATGTTTCTTTTGTCATGTTTTAGCCATCATATGCATCAATTCGAACTAAGACTTTGCCAAGCTGGGTTGCCTCACTCCTTTGGTTACTCTCTACGTTCCCGCTTGTTTGGCTAGAGAGTAAAGGGAGCACCTCTGCGATTGTTACGACCGGGTCATCCGGACACGTACCTCAAACGGGTGAAGCCGAAAGCTAGCTATCTTACGTAGACAATTGATCGACTATGACGGAAACACCTTATCCGCCCCTGGTTGCTTTTTCTGTTGTTTGGGGCTCGTCTTACAAAAGGACACTTAGTCACAAGTATGCGGATTCCTATCTACGTTCTTTGTAGAACCTTGGTGAAAGGTATTGCTAGTGGTACTATATTCATCGGAAGATGTTTCTTACGCTTCATTGTAACATAACATATCTTTCTGTGTACTTTCTGTCTGTTCGCACCACATGGTCGGATTGCCTGGTTCCACAAATACAATTTCGCTCTTCGGCGAAGGAATAATAAGAAGGAACACTACCAAGCTCTTCGCCCGGGAGGGAGAAGTTGATGGCCGGTTAAGACAAAGTTTACAACATGTATTTTTTACACATGTATATGTAAATTACATATGCGGCTACTGATCGAGATCATCGATTATTGTGGTGAGGGGGCAATCTGCTTGCGAGAGTCGGGCGGCTGGCATCACCTAGTCATATACCAGGCAGAGTGGCACTTCTCTTCCATTCGATCCCACAAGACCAACCCGTGCCATATGCTCGGGGTTATGTCCGGTGAAACGGGTCTTGATCATTGCCCATGCCTCCCATTCTCCTTCGCGGCAGGCCGAAGTCTTCCATAGCTCAAACCTACACCGAGCCCCCCTAAATCGATCCACAAGTGTGGCCAGCCCTTCGGGTGGCTGTTCGATGGGCCATAATGCCTTCACCATCCCCTTCATCGCCTTTTGCATGCGCTTGCAGAGAGAGGTTAGCTCCTTCAGTAGGTCTCCTTCGAACGATTCGATCTCCTCTTCAGGATGTCCAGTCAGGAGACCTGTACACAAGACAACAAGCGTGATTACTATCATTCTATACATCGGAAATACTTCCTCATAGCGGAATTGTATTTACCGAATATGCCCCTCCGAAGATTTTGATTCTCTTCTTGAGCTTGGGACAATTGAGTCTTTAAACTCTTTATTTCATCGGCCTATTTTTGTATAACAAGACAGTCTGCTTGCTGTTGGGATTCTACATACCTTTGTGAATCCCGGGCTTCTTCCAGCTGCCTTTCCATATGTCCTATTGATTCGGCTGCTACATGGAATCCATATGTCAGGCACGGAATCCATATGTTCTATTGACTAGAGTAAAAGCATACTTACCATGGGCCTCTAGCGTGAAGATTTTCACTTGTGCTAGTTCGAACTTCACGGACTGCATCTCCGCGCGGCTCTCCTCGAGGGCCTTGGCTAATTGCTCGGACTGTTGCTTTGAGGCCTGCGTCAGCAGTCAAACAGTATGGAGATCCTTAATTTGTTTTTTCCAAATCAAATTAAGGCTCGGGGGCTACTAGGCTTATACAAGTATACATATTCTATAAAATCCGACCAATTACCTGAATATTGGTTGTTATCAGCTTCATAGCTTCACTGAATCCAGCTCGGGCGGCCCCGAGATGTGCATCCACCGAGCGTAGGCACCAAGCTCCTGGTCGGAGAAAATTGGTGCCGCATGGCCTCCCATTAGTGCCAATGATGCATGGCACTCTCCACTTCCAATTTGGTGACGGATACTCCGTCGCCAGATTTGGTGGGCATCGGACCGGCCATGGGGGCTTCCGTAGCGGAAGCCACATGGGTGGTGGCCCGGGAGCTTCGGGCGTCTCCTGACATCCGGGCAGCCCCCTCGATAGGTGAAGATTAGGTGTTTCGCTTCGGAAAAATACAAGCAGCTATATGATTCTGCTAAGCACAACAAAAAAATGATATCTGAACAATGTACCTTCGAGATGCGCGGACGGGTGGATTCGTCCCCGTGTCCGTCTCCTTTGTAGGGTCCCGGCCGGCCTCTGACTCGCCTGCGGCTTCGGATGCTAGCGCAAGGCATGCTGATCGGCGGCGCTTGGGGGGCCGGGACCGGTGCGTCCGGGGCGCTCATCATAGCAGGCCTCCTATGGGAGGAGTTTTTCTTCTTGCCCGTGGACGGAATGGAGAATGACTCGGGGTAATTGACTAGAATTGCCACCGGGGTCTGGATGATGCTGACCTGATGATAGACTCCATTTTCGAAGTCGAGAAGGAGATACAGGTCCTCGTTGAAGCCCGGATCGTTGTCACGTGAATGATTCTCAGGCTGAGGAGCCGGAAAGTTGACTGTCTCGATGAAGCTCCTCCATTCCTATTCACGCCAAGGCCTCGGTCAAATAGGAGTGCGGAATGAAATCCCGAACTATTTCTTGATTGAAAGAGGAAGGCATACCTGTTCGATTGGATTGTGCGCCAAATACCCTTCCTTGGTTGACCATTGGACAAATTCTTCTTCCTCTCCTTTGTACAGGTCAGCAAGTACGGCGGCTAGCGCTGTTGGATTGGCAGGACCTAGTCTTCGGGAACGCATGGCATCGCTTGTCCCGTTGTATCGCCATAAGGGGTGCACCCTTTGTTGGAGGGGTTGCACACACCGGGAGATAGCGGAGGCCATGACATCGATCATTGTCAGCCGATGATGGGCAAGCATACGCACTTGCGTGGTAAGGCGTTGCACTTCAGCGCTCTCCTCCTGAGATGAACTCTTGGGTCGCCAGTTGTACCTTTTCTTCGGGAGGAGGTCGGAGTATTTAGGTAGACATGTCTGAGTTGGCTCGAAGAGGGGGACGTCTTCAATATAGAACCACTCCGAAGTCCATTCTTCGGATTTCTATGGTGTGCCAATTGGATACCCCGTCCCCGCTATGCGGCATACTTCGGCTCCACCGACCTCTAAGATGGCCTTGTCCCGAGTTCGGGGAACGAGGCCGAATTATTTCCTCCATGTATCGAAGTGAGCTTCGCACCCTAAGAACATCTCGCAAAGGGCAATGAAACCCAAGATGTGTAGGATCAACCCTGGGGTGAGATGGTGGAGTTGAATTCTAGAGAACTCTAGTAACCCCTTCAAGGATGGGTGGATTGGAAATCCAAGGCCTTGGAGGAGGAACAAAACAAAGCAAATGCACTCCCCTTTGTTAGGATTGGGGAAGCGCTCGTCGAAGGCCTCGTCGCCATAAGAGAGTAGACCAGCGCGGGTTGCCGCCAGATCTGATGATGGGATATATCCTTGGGTCTCCAGATTACAGAGCCACGGGAGTGTGATAGAGCAGCTGGTCCAGTCGCCTGGGTGTTGGCCATAAGGGCGCGTTGAGGACCTGGGAGCGTTAGCCATGTTTTGCGTAGAGATTCCGCTGGGAGTTTCTGACGATAGGGAGGAACGAGATCTGGTATGAATCACGATTTTGTTTGGTTAAATGGGTCGGTGCCTCCGTTACGGAGGGGTAGGATTGTAAAAATCTCTGGCCACTCACCTCCCCACGATGCACGAAAATCGAGGGACTTGTGAAGTTATTATAGTGACATGCGCCCGCAATGCTTGGGATCTTGCCAAAGACTGGTCGGATGCTGGACAGAGAAGGATGAGGGACTCGCCTTGCAAGCCGAAGACAAAGACATGAGAGAATCAACAGAATATATATTGGCGTTGCAGGCTAGTCCAGGGGCTACCGAGGGAGTTCTGGATTAAGGGGTCCTCGGATAGTGGACCCATTATTCATGGGCGGACTGTATGGCCCGCAAGGAAGGCATCGGAGGATCAAGGACCACCCGTGCCAAGATGGAGGCTTCATGGAGTCCAGACGTGTTCTCCAAGTTATTAGCTGTAGTTAGGCAAGTTATCTCTATGGCACGTAACCGACCATGTTTAAGCCAAGGGCACCCTCGACATCTATATAAGCCGGAGGGTTTTAGGGCATAGAGGGAGAACAACTCATCTAGGGTTAGACATACGATTGCGAGGTAGATCAACTCTGTAACCCCTTACACCATCAATATAATCAAGAAGGACGTAGGGTATTTCCTCCATTGGAGGGCCCGAACCTGGGTAAACTTGTGTCCTCTTTGTCTCATGTTACCGTCGAACCTAGTCTCACAGTTTGGGACCCCCTACCCGAGATTAGCCGGTTTTGACACCGAAAATGGGCATCTCCATAGCCCGTTGATACGCCTAGTTGATGTGAGAATATCTTCTCCTTTTCCTTGACAACCTCCACCACATTCTATTCCACCTATAGTGCTATATCCATGGATCATGCTCATGTATTACGTGAGAGTTGAAAAGGTTTGAGAACGTATAAGTGTGAAACAATTGCTTGACTTGTCATCGGGGTTGTGCATGATATAAATACTTTGTGTGGGGAACATGGAGCATAGCCAAACCATATGATATTGTAGGGATATCTTTCTTTTGCCACTATATTATGAAGAGATACAATTGCTTTGCTAGTATGCTTGAAATGATATTGTTTTTATATCAATATTGAGCTTTTGTTTTGAGTCTTATGGATCTGAATATTCATGCCACAATAGATAATATTACATGGATAAATATGTTATATAGCACTCCACATCAAGGCGCATGTGCCACACTCCACCTTTGACCGGAAGCAAGATGGGGTGGTTTGACCATGCGGGGTTCATGTAGGTTTCATTTTTGTGTTAGGCAGGGTGAGAAGCGAGATCTAGTTGGGGCATGTATTCGTAGCTAGGATTCCCTCACGTACACATGAAGTGGCGGCAGACCAGATATGTGCCACATGAAAGTTGCGCATTGGGTATTTGAACATATCAAACCACACGTCCACATGCAGGTGTGTTTGTGTTCTGACCCCTTTCCCATATTTTTTTTGGTGAAATGCTCCTATATATATATATGTATATATTAGGAGCAATTAACAGACGATTCGAGCGAAACAACCGTTTGTGATTGTACACTCAACAGACACCATTCCCTCCGACTACTCATGTGCCACGACTGTGCCATGTCACATTAGCCCGGTCCACAGGTGGGCACTGGACATGATTGGACTCCATGAGACTTCCCTCGCAATCTCAAAAATATCTACCGCCTTGAGCGATTTAAAAAATGGCGGTTTCGCGGGTTTTTCCTATTTGGTAGAACACACTTATTATGTTTGGGATGTGTGTGATGTTTGTTGCTCTCACACAGGCCGCGCCGATTCAATCCCGTAATCTGAATTTTCAGTTACCCCGGCATCCCCACATTTCACTCCCGCCTAGTAAAATTTTCAGTATCCGCGCCATTTCCTCGAACACCACCTCCCTCCTCCTCCCCCCCCACACACCCGCACAACAAAACCTCTGCACAAATTACGTAAAAAAGAAAAACCTCCGATCACACGCACCACTCCTTTCCCTCACTCGAACCCTAGCTAGCTCGCCACTACCGCCACCCTCCGACTCCATCGTCAACCTTTGTCGATCTACCCGTGCATGTTATCCATTGATATCCATACCCTCGCTGCTCTGAGTTTCTAAGATGACGCCTGCGAAACACACCCTTTCCGGCTCATAGATCCCCATCCCAGTCCTCACCCCCACTCCAGAGCTTTGCAGCCTAAGCCCGGATATGCTTCTCGAGGAGATAAAGGAGAAAATGGCAAAAAAGAGGTATATCGAGGCATGTTTGCTGGACGACAGTGATGAGGTCATCGAGTCCCCCGAGGAAGCTCACTATGATGACTGGCTGAGGGCTTCAAATAAGCACATTCGCACATGTCTGTATGTCGCAACAACCGGCTATGACATCGAGCTCGTCGATAGTGATGGCTTGACATGGGTTGTTCCACAGGTTAAGTGGCGCACCCCACCCCCACGGGTTCAACCCCCGTGGATCTCCTCCATGGCCCTGATGCTCATGATCTGCATTGGCTTTTCGTGAAGAGGAAGGGGTTATCGCAGGACAAAGTGGGTAAGTATGTCCCTCAGTTATGAAAACCAAGGTTCATCAAACCAATAGGAATACCAATCCTTAACTGTCTTTAGCAGTTACACACAAAAGAACAAACAACTTGCACCCAACGCCGACAAGAGGGTTGTCAATCCCCTTGATCTCGTTATTTGCAAGCAAGTGAGTTGTGTAGGTAATTGTAAAGTGCAAAATAAAATAAAAGGTAATAAATAACAGCAAGGTAATGATAAAGTTTGTGAATATATAATTGATAGACCCGGGGGCATAGATTTCTCTAGTGGCATCTCATATAAGCAAAGCATACGGTGGCTAAACAAATTACTACTCGGCAATTGATAGAAAAGCGAATAGTTATGCGATTTTCACGGCAATGATCATGTGTATATAGGCATTTCGTCCATAAGCAAATAGGTCGACTCCTGTCTGCACCTATTACTATTACTCCACCCATCGACCGCTATCCAACATGCATCTAGAGTATTAACTAAAATAGAGTAATGCTTGGAGAACATTGAAATGATGTAGACAAAGTAAACTCAATCAATATGAATTAACCCCATCATTTTATGCTTAGTAGCAGAAACACAAAGACACAACTTGTCGCCTTCTGTCACTGGGATATAGGAAATCGTCAGGTTGAACCTACTACAACGCACCACTCCCACCTAAGAAATATCAATCTAGTTGGCGAAACTATCTCAATAGATCTAAGAGCATTACGAAGCTATGATGATCATGCAAATAAGAATCATAGTAATCAGATTAGACTCAAATTGTTTTCATGAATAATATGAACATAAGCTCACAATTCATCAGATCCCCACAAACACACCATACAAAGGGATTACATCGGATAGATCAAGGCAAACATGCGATGAACATTGTATTGAAGAACGAGAGAGAGAGAGTGAGGGGGAGAGATTTCCATCTAGGTAATACCTACAGACCCATAGGTCTATGGTGAACTACTCACACATCTTGGTTAGGGCAGCAAGGTTGATGAAGAGGCCCTCCATGATCGATCTCCCCTCCGACAGGGTGTGAAACACAGGTATAGATGGCCTCCCATCGGAACAGAGACTTGTGATGGCGGAAAAAGTGTTTCAGGAGCGATTTTGGTGGTTTTAGGGTAGATGTGAATTTATAGGCCAGAGAACAACGTGAGGAGAGGTCCTAGGAGGCAGCACATATCAGACCGCGACCCCCCTAGTGGTGCGTCCTGTTGCGTGGTGGGGCCCTGGTGTAGAACACGGCCTTCCTCCGAAGCTTCTAGGTCTTGTATTTGTCCAGAAAAAATCGTCAAAAAATTTCATGGCAATTGGACTTCGTTTGGTACTGTAACTCTAAAAAGGTGAAAATACGCAGAAAACAACAATTGGCACTGGGCACTGGGTCAATAGGTTAGTGCTCGAAAATATTATAAATTGGTAAATATTAGCATGGAACAATCAAAAATTATAAGTACGTTGGAGACGTATCAGGCCCCGCCGTTGATCTACTCTGCTTCGTTGTCAAGAATTTGCCATCATCAACATCAAGACCCTTTGTCATTTCTGAAGGTTACATTCTATGGTGATGGCTCGACATCGTCAGCTGCCAAGTCAGACCTCATTTACTATGACAAGGGCATCCTATCCGTCTCTTCCAAGCGGAAATAGCCCATCCACGACATCAGAGAGGGCACCCTGTAGTCGTACTCTTCCAAAGGGAAAGAGCCAAGCTACAAAAACAAGGAGTGCATGGTGTGCACCCATGGTCCAGGCTCTTCCAAGGGGAATGAGACCATATCTGATAAATGAGGAAACCCATGATTTGTTTTGCCCTGCCTCCTCAAAGGGGGAAACTTCATGTGATCGTGATTGTAGCTTTTGTCAAGCTAGGTATTAACCATGCCATGTTAAACTTTTTCGGTCATGCAAAATGTAATGTTCAATAGTGCAATTTGATATGCTGGAGTATGAATTGTTCAATTCAATTTCACGAATGCCTATGTTTGGTTGTCTGTAGTGAGCATATAGCTTGTTTAGCCATTTTTGTTTTTTTGTAGTAAACACATGTCCAATTTTAATTGCTATATTTGGTTGTTCAATCATACAATTGGTTCCTGTTAAAGCTGGTGTAGTTAACACGCCCTGTTTATTTTAGTTTTCTCACAATGTGAAGTTCAATCATACAATTTGATGTTTAAGCACATGTTACGTTCTATGCAATTTCAACAATACCGATATGAATGACTATTTGGATGTTGTTAAGTTTGTTGTAGTGAGTATATGCATCCTTTAAATGTTTTTGGTTGTTTGTGGTTAGCATTTGTCCAGTTTCAATTGCTATATTTGGTTGTTTGTAGTATGCCTCATTTATTTAGTTATTCACAATCTGCAGTACAATTTGATCAATACTAGTTCAATGGCCATATTTGTTTCCAGTTCAATGGCCATATTGTACTACATCATTATGCAATTGCAGTTTAGCTTAATATTACTTAATGATTGTAGGTACATATGCCACTGGTAAAGATCCGCGCTTAGACCCTTTTGCGTATGGCGTAATGAGATATTCATGAACGAGCATCATCTCAGGTAACTAATAAAGATCTTTAGTACAATGGGTCAAAATGTGGCAATTAAAATATTTATTTACAGTATGTCCAAGACATCAGTGATCCGCAATATATTAACTCAGAACTCTATAGCCTTTTATTGTCCATGATGAGTTCTTAGATGACAATGCCTATATATTTTTTCCTCTGTAATGGTTCCCAATGCAGTTTACTCAAGATCATCTCTCAAACTACATGATCGTTGGACATGCAAGTGTACATGTATTTCTACCACACTACAATACTTTTTGTGTGTTCAAAATGCACCATTCAAAGCCACATCATCAATCCTCAACCCTTTCTGACTTCATTTGCTATTTTTCATGCACTTACTGATTTTTTTCAGCTAAATAACCCTAAAATTGAAAAGAACTTCAAATGAACTCTGAGAAGGTTAAAAGTTGGCATGGTATCATCATTTCCCCCACATAGCATGTGCTAAAAAGTTGAGAGGGTTACGGCAAAAACTGGATGCACTTCGTGTACAAAATGGACAATCTCTTTCGAAGTATCAGGGTTTCGGACAAAAACTCGCCTATTACAAAGGCATTTCATTTTTTAACTTATTTGAACTCCAACCTTTTTGTGTGTGCAAAATGCACCATTCAAAGCCACATCATCAATTTTCAACCCTTTCTCACTTGATTTGCTATTTTTCATGCACTTACTGATTTTTTTCCAGCTAAATAACCCTGAAATTGAAAAGCACTTCAAATGAACTCTGAAAAGGTTGAAAGTTGGCATGGTATCATCATTTCACCCACATAGCATGTTCTAAAAAGTTGAGACAGTTACGGCAAAAACTGGATGCACTTCGTGTACAAAATCGACAATCTTTTTCGAAGTACCAGGGTTTCGGATGAAAACTCGCCTGTTACAAAGGCATTTCATTATTTTTAACTTATTTGAACTCCATACTTTTTGTGTGTTCAAAATGCACCATTAAAGCCACATCATCAATTTTCAACTATAACATCCCAAATTTTGGAATGTTATAATAAATATATCAATGATTGTTTGTCTGATTGAGCGATTGAATTTGAGTGAAAATTTGAAACTTTTAAAAACTTTTGAATGAGTGGGGATGACTTGACTTTCCCATGTGCTTTTGAATTCAAATTCATTTCCATTTCAAATCAGTGAGAGAAGATAACATGACTTCTTCATAAACAAGGAATTTGAAAACTAGATTTGAAAATCTCTGAATTATTCTTTTTGGAATCCATTTCATATTTGGTTCCATTTTAATTTTTGAAGGTATTCAAATTCCCTTGACAAGATTTTGAGAGGAGTAATATGACACTCCAAACCAGGGGCCACTTGAATCATATTTGAATTTATAAAACTCACGAAACTATTTTTGAAAATATTTCACAAAAGGGTTTCAAAGACAATTTTTTGAAAGTGGTTTTAAAATTTATTTTTCTCCATTAATAAACCATATGGAAAATAGGGTAAAATGATTCCCTTAAATATAAAAGTGGAGAGAAATGAATTTGAAATCATTTTGGTATTTTGAAAACATTTTATTTGCATTGTATTTGAACCAGCAACACTATTTGATTATGTTGATTTTGTGAGATTTTATTTTGCCTCTAAAAATATGTTAATGTTGTAGGATTTATTTTCTGATAATTCTGGTATATAAAACTTTTATATTTGGATTTTATTTGATCCTCCAAATCTTTTTCCTTTTCTCTGTTTTTTTTAAAAAAGGTAAAAGCTACTTTAAACGGAAACATACCGAAGCCCATATGGAATAGTCCGGCACAGGATCCTCCTCGCAGGATCCGAATCCCCTTTGAACCGGCCACCGATCCCCTTCCCTCTCTTCTCTCTCTCTCTAGCGTGTGGGACCCACCGCCCGATCCCGATCGCCCGCTCTCACCTTCCTCCTCTCGCTCCCTCCTTCCTTCTCGAAAGGATCTCACCAGAGCCCGATCCCCTCGTCGATTCCCTTCCTTCTGACCATCCCCGAGCCGCCCCCTATAAAGCATGCCCCTCCCGCACCTCGTTCCGCCCTAAAACCCCACCACAGAGGCCCTCTTGCCGCCGCAATCGCTCGCCAGAGCCAGAGCATCGCCGCCGCCATTGTCGACCCCCTGCTCTCCCTAGCCACCCCTTCGATCACCTGAGCCCACCAACCTCTCTGCCACCCTTGCCTGCACCTCCCCGTGCACCCGCCCGAGCTCCAGAGCGACTTCCCCGACGACCACCCGAACACCACCTCCGCCCTCGAACTCAACGTCACCGTTCCCGTCATCCCCAACCGACGCCGAGGCCACCTTCGTGCTCGCCGTCCTCGTCTACGTCGCCTGAGATCGTCGCCGTTGCCGCAGGACCACCGGAGCGTCACCCCCCGTCACCTCGCCGCCTCGGACCTCGCCGAACCTCGCCAGAGTTGACCTCCAACTCGGTGAGCTCTCCCCTCCGTCCGATCTGTTTGAACGGTGTAGATTAGAAACAATATAACCCTTCGGTTTATTTAAAAGAACCGGTCGGTTTTATTTATTTTAAGTTAGGCGAAACGTTTTCTGCTAATTTGTGGCCGTCCGCTAGATAGGCTAAACCGCGCACACTCCTCGGTCACTCAGAAATCGCCACGTGGCCACATCGTTCGTTAGATTGGGATTTTCATTTCTGTTTTATTTCCTGAAACAGAATTAGTTCTGTTTTGTTTTCTTTATATCTTTTATGTTTTTAATTTTTTTAATTTGATTCTTTTTGCAATATGTGAAAAATTTATTCTAGTTTCTGTAATATTAAGATTGACCATATTTGAATACTTTAAATTTGAATTCAAACAGATTTGCTTCAAACTCTAATTTGCTTATAACTTGAGTTTAAAAATAGGTTTTCAGTTGATTATTTTTGCTACTTGTCACTAGTGACATTATTTAACAGTAGGTAGAATTTCAGAATTTTTAGAATATTTCAAATTAGTATTTTTAACAAAACAGATTCTCTTTTAGTTCTTTTTAGGTTTATTTTTATTTCTTTTGTTTTGAATTGTTTTAATTTATTCCCTTTTATATTAGTTGACAAGTTTTACATTGTTTTCTATTAGTTAGCATTAATATTTCAACCAAGTTATTTCTATGTTATTTATTAGTTTTGCTTCCATGGAATCAATTCTAGTTCAATTATAACTTGCAATTGATTTCCATTGCTAGTTTGATTTGCTATTTGAAAATACTTTTAATAAAATTGGTTTATAAAATGTACTTTCTGTTATTTATTTTGTTTTATATATTTTTTCTGTTATTTTAGTTGTGTTGTTTTGACTTTGGTCTTAAGTATTTCCTTCATTACAACCCTTTGGTGTTTACTCTTGGGTTGTTCTTGATTTGCTATTATGATTGCTTATATGGATGCAATGTTTGATTATATAGATTTTCATCAGAGAGTGACGAATAGTTCTATCAAGTATTTTTCGAGAGCGATTTTTTTCTTCATCAACAGTACAGGTAAGTTCACTTTGACCATCTATTTCATACCTATGTTTTATTGCATGTAGTGACATCATTCAACAAATCCCTCCAGTAGTGTTATTGAAATTCTTGTAGTTGAGTAGAATGCATGAGGTAGGAACCCACCACTTGTTACTAAAACCTCGGGAACGCTAGTTGTTTTAATTCTATGCTAAAGTAGACGGGGTCTGGTATGAGTGTTCGTGAGTGGTGTGAGAAGGAGGACTCCACGTCAAAACGACAACTTCATGAAGGCATCTTCAAGTCCTGCATCTTCAAGACCTCAAGACTTAGAGACTCGAGAAACAAGTTTTCAATACACACTACTGGTTGAAGGATGGATTTGATGGGCACCCTAGAGTAACCAGTGGATGGCCGAGATGCATGGAGAAGCACCATGACATCTTGCGGAAAGATTCACCCAGACTCAAAGAGACGGATGAATACTTCATGCCCGGAAGCTTACCTGTGTAGCCACAAGTCATTATGGGCTCTGGCTTGGTTGACCTTTGTTGTGACTCTGGCTGGGCAGTGCTACAAGATGTAGTCGATATTAGGATTGGATGGGCACTAATAGTAGTCAGGGAAACACTCTAAAAGACCATGTTTTGTTCGTCCTGTTCTCAAACACTCGGCAGTGTGAGGACTTACAAGGAGGGAACAAATCTTGTGGGTAAAGTACACAACACTCTGCAGAGTTAAACCTAATCGATTAGCCGTGTCCCCGGTTACGGACAATTTGAGCCTCTGGACTTGGATCTATCTTTGAACTCTCAACACTGGACTGATAATTAATTGTGGGCAACTTATGATACTTGTGGGCATCAAAACATCGGTTGGCGGAACCATGTCATGATAGATAACTCGGTGGTGAAAACTCCTGATATTCCTTTGTTGTAGGAAAAGAAAATAAAATCAGCTTTTATGCAAAAACTTAGACACAGAGCCACAAAGCCCTACTTCATATAGAATTCTTTATTTTCTGTTCTGCTATGGTGATCTTGTCGGTACATTCAATGTACTGATCTACACGGCTGCAACGTCTTATGTTACAGATAAGTTCCACGACGAGTAAGAGTACGATTCAGGGTTACGGTCTGCACTCAACCTGCCGTTGGTGTTATTGGTACTCCACTCCCGTTGACTGTTTCCGCTGAGATTTTGAGGTATATATCAGTTTTACGTTATTTACATGTGATTGCACTTTGATATATACATTGATTTACTTTGTGTGCCAGCATACTAATCCAGGGATGACACAGAACACACAAAGGCTTGACTCGTTTTGAGTCAGATCACTACATAAATGGTATCAGAGCACATGTTGACTGTAGGACATGACCCTAGGAAATGGCTTAGAGATATGAAGACCTTGATAAGAACAACTTTTGTTTTCACTGCTCTAGTAACTTCTAAATTCTTTTGCTGAACCCTCCCTGTTTCAAACTATAAGTGGAGAACTACATTCCGAATGAAAGAGAGCACTACGAGGATGTTCTCGGAGGTCCATTCCTCATGGAGCTGGTCCAGATGATGAAGCTGCCGATACCTGAGATTAAGGTGACTAATAGGAAGTCTGGATACTGGGGCATCAGAACTAAAGTTTTTGGACGTACAGAAGACCCCAAGACTAAAGACATCAACTATGGCACATTGAGCCATGAATGTGAGATGGGAATGAACATCGCCATCCATGATGTTATCCCACGTTTGAGCTATCGTCATCGTGCTGAGTTATGCAACCACTACTTTGGAAGGCTTGGATGGCAGAAGCCTGAGGGAGCGCACATCATCCTGACAGACAAACAAAAGATGAAGTTTTCACCCGTACTTGTGTACAATCAAGAACTGGAGCACTACATCAAGAACCTTCAAATGGACCTTCTCTCAGAGTTATTTGAGAACGAAACACTTCGTGCGAACCTCAAGGCTGAGAAGCTGAAGGTAGCCAATCTGAAGAAACACGATCCCGAGATTCAGAAGCTTCGTCAAGACTTGAAGAACATTCGGGCCATGGCACATGCTGGAGATGTTGAAATTCAAAAGCTCAAGAACCAACTCCTGGAACTACAGGGACGACACCGGAAACTCCGCATCAACAGGGAAAATCTGGCAGAAGAACTTGAGAAGATCAAGCTTGACCAGAAGAAGCGCACTAAAGATGAAGACATGATATAGACTAGCTTAGTAGTAGCCCCACCATGAGAGAATAAAAGATAAACGTTTTTACGATTTGAGTGATCGACCATACCAACCTTATTTGGGTGGCGATACAATAGATTGATTGGACTTTATGAATGTGTGGACTTGATTTTGATGTTTTGTGTCTTTGAGTTGTTTGTATCCCTTCTCTCTCTCTCTCTCTCTCTCTCTCTCTCTCTCTCTTTCTTACGCATCTCATCCCAAAACCTTGAACCCAATAGATGATGAATGAAGCTCGACTCGTGTATTCTGGATCGATGACTCAGTTAGAGACAGAAGAATGGATTCAGAACATGGAGGATCACCTGAGGAGTAACCATGTGACCAGGAACGAGACTATCTAGTATGCTCTTCGGTACTTTGCAGAAGGTGCTGCAAATTGGTGGAAGATGCATAAAGCTATCCATGATAGGCAAGCATCAATCCCTTGGGAAGAATTCAAGATGAATCTGCAAAAATCTCTTGTTGTCACCAACACCCAGAAGCCCCGTTGCAAAGATGTGAAGAAGATTTGTGCATGCAAGATATGTGGAGAGATAGGACACACCCAAGAAGAACACAAGGAAGGATGCCCTCATTGTGATGAAAATCACCCTGCTGAGGAATGCCCAACTGGGTAGGTGACATGTTTCTTGTATGAAGGAACCACTCACTATCTGGCACAATGTCAAATCTACCCCAAAGTACAAGAAGTCATGAAGCAGCAGAAGGAAGCAATGAAAGAAGACCTCAGGAAAAGTTAGAAGAACCCATGATGATGGGAGATATACCAGACCCAAACATAGATACCAAGTCATGTTATTCATGTGGAGAAGAAGGACATATCTCTCAGGGTTGTCCGAATGAGTATCTGGGAGACTTCCCGACAGAAGAAGTGCAATATCATCCTCGAGAGATAGAAGCAATGATCAACCTGGATAAGAAGAAAGGCCAAGTAAGCGGAGGCATCAGATGTTTGCATTGTAGCTTGGAGAGGCCACACTATTTTTGCAAGATGTATGAGCCAAGCATCAGGAAAGGAACCCAACCCAAGAAGAAGAAGACTCCGTGGTTTTCTACATGGAAGGATCTGAGCCACATCACTTGTCATCGGTGCAACAAGATAGGACACTACTCCTATATCTGCTAAGAGAAGAAGGTTCAACATCAGTAGTTTGAGTTTTGGATTTTGGAAGTAATAAATGTAGTAGGTAGCACTCTTATCATTTTTGAAGTTATGTAATGAAAGTCTCAAAGTTTGTAATAAATTCATGAGTCAATGGAATTTATGGTGTCATGATTCTCCTATGTTGAATTATATGAGCTGTTACTCTATGAACAAAGATCTCTGACCATTTTCGAGGATATGAGAAAATATGGTCTATGCAGGCATGTGTACACTTCATTTTAAGTGTGGTAGTAACCACATCGACGAATGAATAAAGAAAGTACCATTCCTGTTAAGGTGTTTGGATAAGTGACTACAGGTGAAGAGAATGTGGAACCATATCCAACTATGTGGATGACAACACCTGAAATAATATACCTTGGATTTTGAATATGATGACCCAAAACTTTTATTGGTAAACAGACCAATGGAAAGGAAAACATATTCAAGGAATAGAACCTGTATCAAGGATGGATCTCACGGTTTCATGAAGGTTACCCCAAGATCATGAAGCAAGAAGTTGTGATTTGATTAGCAAACGTTTTTATTAGGAGGGTACGAAACCCCAAGAGATGTAAAGAAATGATAGATCTTTTATTCAGCTTGCAAAATCAATGGATTTATCCGAACTTTGTTCGTTGATAAGAGGAATTTCTGCAACGCTTGTGAGGACACCCAAGTGTTAGATTACGAGATTCGCTAAACCTTATATAGAGTAATGATTTGGGTGTGGAATGGATTGATCACCATGACGACTTACTCTTATCATTCTCTTGCTATTCGGAATGGTAAATCTGAGTGACTTACCCATAGTAAAGAGACGACATTCTTTGAAGCTTTTGTTCAAGCCTTAGAATGGTATGATGAAAACCCCTTGTACATGACAATTGCTGTCACACGTAGAAATTTTACGGTGAGGAATGATGCCAAGACCCATTTCACTACAGGATAACCACTAATGGTAGACCACCATGAGATCATCGATAAATTACTTAGAATGAACGCGAGACTTATTAGTTAAGAAGGCCCAGTATCGAAGGAAATACATTTTTGTTATGAGAACACAAGATGTTGATTTAAACGGAAGAGCATCACCGAAGGAGCTATCGTAAAGAATGTGAAGAGATAGATGCAACTAGAGGATTGTTATGATTTTTCTGAGGTACCAGTAACTCTCAGTTTAAGTGTGGTAGACCCCACACTTTCTTGGTCAATCAATTTGCTAGAAGACCCCAAACCCTAAACTTTTTCTTTCTAGCCTTTTCGAATCTCGAGGACGAGATTCATTTTAAGAGTGGTAGGTTTGTAACATCCCAAATTTTGGAATGTTATAATAAATAGATCAATGATTGTTTGTCTGATTGAGTGACTGAATTTGAGTGAAAATTTGAAACTTTTAAAAAAAATTGAATGAGTGGGAATGACATGACTTTCCCATGTGCTTTTGAATTCAAATTCATTTCCATTTCAAACCAGTGAGAGAAGATAACATGACTTCATAAACAAGGAATTTGAAAAGTGGATTTGAAAATCTCTGAATTACTCTTTTTGGAATCCATTTCATATTTGGTTCCATTTTAAATTTTGAAAGTATTCAAATACCCTTGACAAGATTTTGAGAGGAGTAATATGACACTCCAAACCAGGGGACATTTGAATCATATTTGAATTTATAAAACTTAGGAAACTATTTTTGAAAATATTTCACAAAAGGGTTTCGAAGAAATTTTTTGAAAGTCATTTTAAAATTTATTTTTATCCATTAATAAACCATATGGAAAATAGGGTAAAATGATTCCCTTAAATATAAAAGTGGAGGGAAATGAATTTGAAATCATTTTGGTATTTTGAAAACATTTTATTTGCATTTATTTGAACCAACAACACTATTTGATTATGTTGATTTTGTGAGATTTTATTTTGCCTCTGAAAATATGTTCATGTTGTAGGATTTATTTTTTGATAATTCTAGTATAAAAAATATATCTATTTGAATTTTATTTGATCCTCCAAATCTTTTTCCTTTTCTCTTTTTTTATAAAAAACGTAAAAACTACTTTAAATCGAAACGTACCGAAGCCCATATGGAATAGTCCGGCCCAGGATCCTCCTCGCAGGATCCGAATCCCCTTCAAACTAGCCGCCGATCCCCTTCCCTCTATTCTCTCTCTCTCTGGCGCGTGGTACCCACCGCCCGATCCTAATCGCCCGCGCTCACCTTCCTCCTCTTGCTCCCTCCTTCCTTCTCGAAAGGATCTCAACGGAGCCTGATCCCCTCGTCGATTCCCTTCCTTCTGATCATCCCCGAGCCGTCCCCTAAAAAGGATGCTCCTCCCGCACCCTGTTCCGCCCTAAAACCCCAACCCAGAGCCCCTCTCGCAGCCACAATCGCTAGCTGGAGCCAGAGCATCGCCGCCACCATTGTCGACCCCCTGCTCGCCCTAACCACCCCCTCGATCACCTGAGCCCACCAACCTCTCTGCCACCCTCGCCCGCACCTCCCCGTGCACCCACCGGAGATCCAAAGGCACCGGAGCGACTTCCTTGATGACCACCCGAACAAAACCTCCGCCCCCGAGCTCAACGTCGCCATTCCCGTCATCCCCAACCGACATCGAGGCCACCTTCGTGCTCGTCGTCCTTGTCCGCGTCGCCTGCGATCGTCACCGTTGCCGGAGGACCACCGGAGCATCGCCCCCTGTCACCTTGCCGCCTCGGACATCACCGGAGCTCGTCGGAGTTGACCTCCACCTCGGTGAGCTCTCCCATCCGTCCGATCTGTTTGAATGGCGTAGATTAGAAACAATATAACCCTTCGGTTTATTTAAAAGAACCGGTTGGTTTTATTTATTTTAAGTTAGGCCGAAACGTTTTCTGCTAATTTGTGGTCGTCCGCTAGTTAGGCTAAACCGTGCACACTCCTCAGCCACTCAGAAGCCGCCACGTGGCCACACCGTTCATTAGATTAGGATTTTCTTTTCTGTTTTATTTTCTGAAACAGAATTAGTTCTGTATTTGTTTTCTTTTAATTGTTTCAATTTGATTATTTTTGCAATATGTCACAAATTTATTTTAGTTTCTGTAGATTTCAAGTTTAACCATATTTGAATATTTTAAATTTGAATTCAAACAGATTTGCTTCAAACACTAATTTCCTTATAACTTGAGTTTAAAAATAGGTTTTGAGTTGATTCTGTTTGCTACTTGTCACTAGTGACTTTATTTAACAATAGGTAGAAGTTGATAATTTTTAGAATATTATAAATTAGTATATTTAACAAAACAGATTCTGTTTTAGTTCTTTTTAGGTTTATTTCTATTTCTTTTGTTTTGAATTGTTTTAATTTATTCCCTTTTATATTAGTTGAGAAGTTTTACATTGTTTTCTATTAGTTAGCATTAATATTTCAACCAAGTTATTTCTATGTTATTTATTAGTTTTGCTTGCATGGAATCAATTCTAGTTCAATTATAACTTGCAATTGATTTCCATTGCTAGTTTGATTTGCTATTTAAAATACTTTTAATAAAATTGTTTTATAAAATATACTTTCTTTTATTTATTTTGTTTTATATTTTATTTTTCTGTTATTTTAGTTGTGTTGTTTTGACTTTTGTCTTAAGTATTTCCTTCATCACAACCCTTTGGTGTTTACTCTTGTGTTGTTCTTGTGTGATAGTATTGATTTGCTATTATGATTGCTTATATGGATGCAATGTTTGATTATATAGATTTTCCTCGGAGAGTGACGAATAGTTCTATCAAGTATTTTCCGAGAGCGATTTTTATCTTCATCAACAGTACAGGCAAGTTCACTTTGACCATCTATTTCATACCTATGTTTTATTGCATGTAGTGACATCATTCAACAAATCCCTCCAGTAGTGTTATTGAAATTCTTGTAGTTGAGTAGAATGCATGAGGTAGGAACCCACTACTTGTTACTAAAACCTAGGGAATGCTAGTTGTTTTAATGCTATGCTAAAGTAGACGAGGTCTGGTGTGAGTGTTCGTGAGTGGTGTGAGAAGGAGGACTCCACGTCAAAACGACAACTTCATGAAGGCATCTTCAAGTCCTGCATCTTCAAGACCTCAAGACTTCGAGACACGAGAAACAAGTGTTCAATACACACTACTGGGTGAAGGATGGATTTGATGGGCACCCTGGAGTAACCAGTGGATGGCCGGGATGCATGGAGAAGCGCCATGACATCTTGCAGAAAGCTTCACCCAGACTCAAAGAGATGAATGAATACTTCATGCCCGGAAGCTTACCTGTGTAGCCACAAGTCAATATGGGCTCTGGCTTGGTTGATCTTTGTTGTGACTCTGGATGGGCAGTGCTACGAGATGTAGTCGACGTTAGGATTAGATGGGCACTAAGAGTAGTCAGGGAAACACTCTGAAAGACCATGTTTCGTTCGTCCTGTTCTCAAACACTCCACAGTGCAAGGACTTACAAGGAGGGAATGAATCTTGTGGGTAAAGTACACAACACTTTGCAGAGTTAAACCTAATCGATTAGTTGTGTCCCCGGTTACGGACAATTTGAGCCTCTGGACTTGGATCTATCTCTAAACTCTCAACACTGGACTGATAATTAATTGTGGGCAACTTATGAATGTTGTGGGCATCAAGACATCAGTTGGCGGAACCATGTCATGATAGATAACTCGGTAGTGAAAACTCTTGATATTCCTTTGTTGACGGAAAATAAAATAAAATCAGATTTTATGCAAAAACTCAGACACGGAGCCACAAAGCCGTACTGCATATAGAATAGTCTTTATCTTCTGTTCTTCTATGGTGATCTTGCCGATACATTCAATGTGCTAACCTACACGGCTACAATGTCTTATGTTGTAGATAAGTTCTACGACAAGTAAGAGTACGATTTAGGGTTATGGTTTGCACTCAACCTGCCGTTAGTGTTATTGGGACTCCACTCCCGTTGATTGTTCCCACTTAGATTTCGAGGTATATATCAGTTTTACGTTATTTACATGTGATTGCACTTTGATATATATATTTATGTACTGTGTGTGCCATCATACTGATCCAGGGATGGCACAGAACACATAGAGGGTTGACTCGTTTTGGCTCGGGTCGCTAAATCAACCCTTTCTGACTTCATTTGCTATTTTTCATGCACTTACTGATTTTTTTTCATCTAAATAACCGTGAACTTGAAAAGCACTTCAAATGAACTTTGAGAAGGTTGAAAGTTGTCATGCTATCATCATTTCACCCACATAGCATGTGCTAAAAAGTTGAGAGGGTTACGGCAAAAACTGGATGCACTTCGTGTACAAAATGGACAATCTCTTTCGAAGTATCAAGGTTTCAGACGAAAACTCGCCTGTTACAAAGGCATTTCATTTTTTAACTTATTTGAACTCCATACTTTTTGTGTGTTCAAAATGCACCATTCAAAGCCATATCATCAATTCTCAACCCTTTCTGACTTCATTTGCTTATTTTCATGCACTTATTGATTTTTTACACCTAAATAACTCTAAAATTGAAAATCACTTCAAATGAACTCTGAAAAGGTTGAAAGTTGGCATGGTATCATCATTTCACCAACATAGCATGTGCTAAAAACTTTGAGAGGGTTACGGAAAAAACTGGATGCAGTTCGTTTACAAAATGGACAATCTCTTTCGAAGTATCGGGGTTTCACACGAAAACTCGCCTGTTACAAAGGCATTACATTTTTTTATCTTATTTGAACTCCATACTTTTCGTGTGTTCAAAATGCACCATTCAAAGCCATATCATCAATTTCCAACCCTTTCTGACTTCATTTGCTATTTTTCATGCACTTAATGATTTTTTCAGCTCAATAACCCTGAAATTCCAAAGCACTTCAAATTAACTCTCAAAAGGTTGAAAGTTGGCATGGTATCATGATTTCACCAACATAGCATGTGCTAAAAAGTTGATAGGGTTACAGCAAAAATTGGATGCACTTCGTGTAAAAAATGGACAATCTCTTTCGAAGTACCGGGGTTTAGGACGAAAACTCGCATGTTACAAAGGCATTTCATTTTTTAACTTATTTGAACTCCATACTTTTTGTGTGTTCAAAATGCACCATTCAATGCCACATTGTCAATTTTCAACACTTTCTGACTTCATTTGCTATTTTTCATGCACTTACTGATTTTTTTCAGCTAAATAACCCTAAAACTGAAAAGCACTTCAAATGAAGTCTGAAAAGGTTGAAAGTTGGCATGGTATCATCATTTCACCCATATAGCATGTGCTAAAAAGTTAAGAGGGTTACGGCAAAAACTGGATGCACTTCGTGTACAAAATGGACAATCTCTTTCGAAGTATCAAGGTTTCGAACGAAAACTCGTCTATTACAAAGGCATTTTGTTTTTCTAACTTATTTGAACTCCATACTTTTTGTGTGTTCTAAATGCACCATTCAAAGCCACATCATAAACTTTCAACCCATTATGACTTCATTTGTTATTTTTCATCCACTTACTAATTTTTTCAGCTAAATAACCCTGAAATTGAAAAGCACTTTAAATCAACTCTGAAAAGGTTGAAAGTTGGCATGGTATCATCATTTCACCCACATAGCATGTGCTAAAAGGTTGAGAGCGTTGCGGCAAAATTTGGATGCACTTCGTGTACAAAATGGACAATCTCTTTCGAAGTATCAGGGTTTCGGACGAAAACTTGCCTGTTACAAAGGCATTTCATTTTTTTAACTTATTT
Organism: Hordeum marinum; assembly: GCA_022496015.1. Lineage (NCBI taxonomy): Eukaryota > Viridiplantae > Streptophyta > Magnoliopsida > Poales > Poaceae > Hordeum > Hordeum marinum. Next base: position 61,324,102 of record CM039677.1, read on the forward strand.
GAAATCCATACTTTTTGTGTGTTCAAAACGCACCATTCAAAGCAACATCATCAATTTTCAACCCTTTCTGACTTCGTTTGCTATTTTTCATGCACTTACTGATTTTTTTAGCTAAATAACCCTGAAATTGAAAAGCACTTCAAATGAACTCTGAAAAGGTTGAAAGTTGGCATGGTATCATAATTTCACCAACATAGCATGTGCTAAAAAGTTGAGAGGGTTACGGCAAAAATTGGATGCACTTCGGGTACAAAATGGACAATCTCTTTCGAAGTATAAGGGTTTCGGAAGAAAACTCGCCTGTTACAAAGGCATTTCATATTTTAACTTATTTGAACTCCATACTTTTTGTGTGTTCAAAATTCACCGTTCAATGCCACATCATCAATTTTCAACCCTTTTTGACTTCATTTGCTATTTTTCATGCACTTATTGATTTGTTTCAGCTAAATAACCCTAAAATTGAAAAGCACTTCAAATGAACTCTGAAAAGGTTCAAAGTTGGCATGGTATCATCATTTCACCCACATAGCATGTGCTACAAAGTTGAGAGTGTTATGGCAAAAACTGGATGCACTTTGTGTACAAAGTGGACAATCTCTTTCGAAGTATCAAGGTTTCGCACGAAAACTCGCCAGTTACAAAGGCATTTCATTTTTTTAACTTATTTGAACTCCATACTTTTTGTGTGTTCAAAATGCACCATTCAAATCCACATCATCAATTTTCAACTCTTTCTTACTTCATTTGCTATTTTTCTTGCACTTACTGATTTTTTCAGCTAAATAACCCTGAAATTGGAAAGCACTTCAAATTAACTCTGAAAAGGTTGAAAGTTGGCATGGTATCTTCATTTCACCAACATAGCATGTGCTAAAAAGTTGAGAGGGTTACGGCAAAAACTGGATGCACTTCGTGTACAAAATGGACAATCTCTTTCGAAGTATGAGGGTTTCGGACGAAAACTCGCCTGTTACAAAGGCATTTCAATTTTTTTAACTTATTTGAACTCCATACTTTTTGTGTGTCGAAAATGCACCATTCAATGCCACATCATCAATTTTCGACCCTTTCTGACTTCATTTGCTCTTTTTCATGGACTTACTGTTTTTTTCAGCTAAATAACCCTATAATTGAAAAGCACTTCAAATTAACTCTGAAAAGGTTGAAAGTTGGCAAGGTATCATCATTACACCCACATTGCATGTGCAAAAAAGTTGAGAGGGTTACGGCAAAAACCGGACGCACATCGTGTACAAAATGGACAATCTCTTTCGAAGTATAAGGGTTTCGGACGAATACTCGCCTGTTACAAACGCATTTCATTTTTGTTAACTTATTTGAACTCCACACATTTTGTGTGTTCAAAACGCACCATTAAAAGCCACATAATCAATTTTAAATGCTTTATAACTTCATTTGCTATTTTTCATGCAACTACTGATTTTTTTCTCCAGCTAAATAACCCTGAAATTGAAAAGCACTTCAAATGAACTCAGAAAAGGTTGAAAGTTGGCATGGTATCGTAATTTCACCCACATAGCATGTGCTAAAAAGTTGAGTGTATTAAGGCAAAACTGGATGCACTTCGTGTACAAAATGGATAATCTCTTTCGAAGTATCAAGGTTTCGGACGAAAACTCGCCTCTTACAAAGGCATTTCATTTTTTTAACTTATTTGAAATCCATACTTTTTGTGTGTTCAAAATGCACCATTCAATGCCACGTCATCAATTTTCAACCCTTTCTGACTTCATTTGCTATTTTTCATGCACTTACTGGCTTTTTGAGCTAAATAACCCTGAAATTGGAGAGCACTTCAAATTAACTCCGAAAAGGTTGAAAGTTGGCATGGTATCATGATTTCACCAACATAGCATGTGCTAAAAAGTTGAGAGGGTTACGGCAAAAACTGGATGCACTTCGGGTACAAAATGGACAATCTCTTTCGAATTATCATGGTTTCGGATGAAAACTCGCCTGTTACAAAGGCATTTCATTTTTAACTTATTTGAACTCCATACTTTTTGTGTGTTCAAAATGCACCATTCAATGCCACATCATCAATTTTCAACCCTTTCTGACTTCGTTTCCTATTTTTCATGCACTTACTCATTTTTTCAGCTAAATAACCCTGAAATTGAAAAGCACTTCAAATTAACTCAGAAAAGGTTGAAAGTTGGCATGGTATCATCATTTCACCCACATAACATCTGCTAAAAGCTGACAGGGTTATGGCCAAAACTAGATGCACTTCGTGTCCAAAATGGACAATCTCTTTCGAAGTATCACGGTTTCGGACGAAAACTCGCTTGTTACAAAGGCATTTCATTTTTTAACTTATTTGAACTCCATACTTTTTGTGTGTTCAAAATGCACCATTCAATGCCACATCGTCAATTTTCAACACTTTCTGACTTCATTTGCTATTTTTCATGCACTTACTGATTTTTTCAGCTAAATAACCCTAAAACTGAAAAGCACTTCAAATGAAGTCTGAAAAGGTTGAAAGTTGGCATGGTATCATCATTTCACCCATATAGCATGTGTTAAAAAGTTAAGAGGGTTACGGCAAAAACTGGATGCACTTCGTGTACAAAATGGACAATCTCTTTCGAAGTATCAAGGTTTCGGACGAAAACTAGTCTATTTCAAAGGCATTTCGTTTTTCTAACTTATTTGAACTCCATACTTTTTGTGTGTTCTAAATGCAAAAACTCAGACACGGAGCCACAAAGCCGTACTGCATATAGAATAGTCTTTATCTTCTGTTCTTCTATGGTGATCTTGCCGGTACATTCAATGTGCTAACCTACACGGCTACAATGTCTTATGTTGTAGATAAGTTCTACGACAAGTAAGAGTACGATTCAGGGTTATGGTTTGCACTCAACCTGCCGTTAGTGTTATTGGGACTCCACTCCCGTTGATTGTTCCCACTTAGATTTCGAGGTATATATCAGTTTTACGTTATTTACATGTGATTGCACTTTGATATATACATTTATGTACTGTGTGTGCCATCATACTGATCCAGCGGCATAGAACACATAGAGGGTTGACTCGTTTTGGCTCGGGTCGCTAAATCAACCCTTTCTTACTTCATTTGCTATTTTTCATGCACTTACTGATTTTTTTCATCTAAATAACCGTGAAATTGAAAAGCACTTCAAATGAACTTTGAGAAGGTTGAAAGTTGTCATGCTATCATCATTTCACCCACATAGCATGTGCTAAAAAGTTGAGAGGGTTACGGCAAAAACTGGATGCACTTCGTGTACAAAATGGACAATCTCTTTCGAAGTATCAAGGTTTCAGACGAAAACTCGCCTGTTACAAAGGCATTTCATTTTTTAACTTATTTGAACTCCATAATTTTTGTGTGTTCAAAATGCACCATTCAAAGCCATATCATCAATTCTCAACCCTTTCTGACTTCATTTGCTTATTTTCATGCACTTACTGATTTTTTTCAGCTAAATAACCCTAAAACTGAAAAGCACTTCAAATGAAGTCTGAAAAGGTTGAAAGTTGGCATGGTATCATCATTTCACCCATATAGCATGTGCTAAAAAGTTAAGAGGGTTACGGCAAAAACTGGATGCACTTCGTGTACAAAATGGACAATCTCTTTCGAAGTATCAAGGTTTCGGACGAAAACTCGTCTATTACAAAGGCATTTCGTTTTTCTAATTTATTTGAACTCCATACTTTTTGTGTGTTCTAAATGCACCATTCAAAGCCACATCATAAACTTTCAACCCATTATGACTTCATTTGTTATTTTTCATCCACTTACTAATTTTTTCAGCTAAATAACCCTGAAATTGAAAAGCACTTTAAATCAACTCTGAAAAGGTTGAAAGTTGGCATGGTATCATCATTTCACCCACATAGCATGTGCTAAAAGGTTGAGAGCGTTGCGGCAAAATTTGGATGCACTTCGTGTACAAAATGGACAATCTCTTTCGAAGTATCAGGGTTTCGGACGAAAACTTGCCTGTTACAAAGGCATTTCATTTTTTTAACTTATTTGAAATCCATACTTTTTGTGTGTTCAAAACGCACCATTCAAAGCAACATCATCAATTTTCAACCCTTTCTGACTTCGTTTGCTATTTTTCATGCACTTACTGATTTTTTTAGCTAAATAACCCTGAAATTGAAAAGCACTTCAAATGAACTCTGAAAAGGTTGAAAGTTGGCATGGTATCATAATTTCACCAACATAGCATGTGCTAAAAAGTTGAGAGGGTTACGGCAAAAATTGGATGCACTTCGGGTACAAAATGGACAATCTCTTTCGAAGTATAAGGGTTTCGGAAGAAAACTCGCCTGTTACAAAGGCATTTCATATTTTAACTTATTTGAACTCCATACTTTTTGTGTGTTCAAAATTCACCGTTCAATGCCACATCATCAATTTTCAACCCTTTTTGACTTCATTTGCTATTTTTCATGCACTTATTGATTTGTTTCAGCTAAATAACCCTAAAATTGAAAAGCACTTCAAATGAACTCTGAAAAGGTTCAAAGTTGGCATGGTATCATCATTTCACCCACATAGCATGTGCTACAAAGTTGAGAGTGTTATGGCAAAAACTGGATGCACTTTGTGTACAAAGTGGACAATCTCTTTCGAAGTATCAAGGTTTCGCACGAAAACTCGCCAGTTACAAAGGCATTTCATTTTTTTAACTTATTTGAACTCCATACTTTTTGTGTGTTCAAAATGCACCATTCAAATCCACATCATCAATTTTCAACTCTTTCTTACTTCATTTGCTATTTTTCTTGCACTTACTGATTTTTTCAGCTAAATAACCCTGAAATTGGAAAGCACTTCAAATTAACTCTGAAAAGGTTGAAAGTTGGCATGGTATCTTCATTTCACCAACATAGCATGTGCTAAAAAGTTGAGAGGGTTACGGCAAAAACTGGATGCACTTCGTGTACAAAATGGACAATCTCTTTCGAAGTATGAGGGTTTCGGACGAAAACTCGCCTGTTACAAAGGCATTTCAATTTTTTTAACTTATTTGAACTCCATACTTTTTGTGTGTCGAAAATGCACCATTCAATGCCACATCATCAATTTTCGACCCTTTCTGACTTCATTTGCTCTTTTTCATGGACTTACTGTTTTTTTCAGCTAAATAACCCTATAATTGAAAAGCACTTCAAATTAACTCTGAAAAGGTTGAAAGTTGGCAAGGTATCATCATTACACCCACATTGCATGTGCAAAAAAGTTGAGAGGGTTACGGCAAAAACCGGACGCACATCGTGTACAAAATGGACAATCTCTTTCGAAGTATAAGGGTTTCGGACGAATACTCGCCTGTTACAAACGCATTTCATTTTTGTTAACTTATTTGAACTCCACACATTTTGTGTGTTCAAAACGCACCATTAAAAGCCACATAATCAATTTTAAATGCTTTATAACTTCATTTGCTATTTTTCATGCAACTACTGATTTTTTTCTCCAGCTAAATAACCCTGAAATTGAAAAGCACTTCAAATGAACTCAGAAAAGGTTGAAAGTTGGCATGGTATCGTAATTTCACCCACATAGCATGTGCTAAAAAGTTGAGTGTATTAAGGCAAAACTGGATGCACTTCGTGTACAAAATGGATAATCTCTTTCGAAGTATCAAGGTTTCGGACGAAAACTCGCCTCTTACAAAGGCATTTCATTTTTTTAACTTATTTGAAATCCATACTTTTTGTGTGTTCAAAATGCACCATTCAATGCCACGTCATCAATTTTCAACCCTTTCTGACTTCATTTGCTATTTTTCATGCACTTACTGGCTTTTTGAGCTAAATAACCCTGAAATTGGAGAGCACTTCAAATTAACTCCGAAAAGGTTGAAAGTTGGCATGGTATCATGATTTCACCAACATAGCATGTGCTAAAAAGTTGAGAGGGTTACGGCAAAAACTGGATGCACTTCGGGTACAAAATGGACAATCTCTTTCGAATTATCATGGTTTCGGATGAAAACTCGCCTGTTACAAAGGCATTTCATTTTTAACTTATTTGAACTCCATACTTTTTGTGTGTTCAAAATGCACCATTCAATGCCACATCATCAATTTTCAACCCTTTCTGACTTCGTTTCCTATTTTTCATGCACTTACTCATTTTTTCAGCTAAATAACCCTGAAATTGAAAAGCACTTCAAATTAACTCAGAAAAGGTTGAAAGTTGGCATGGTATCATCATTTCACCCACATAACATCTGCTAAAAGCTGACAGGGTTATGGCCAAAACTAGATGCACTTCGTGTCCAAAATGGACAATCTCTTTCGAAGTATCACGGTTTCGGACGAAAACTCGCTTGTTACAAAGGCATTTCATTTTTTTAACTTATTTGAACTCCATACTTTTTGTTTTTTCAAAATGCACCATTCAAAGCCACATCATCAATTTTAACCGTTTCTGACTTCATTTGCTATTTTTCATGCACTTACTGATATTTTTCAGCTAAATAACCCTGAAATTGAAAAGCACTTCAAATAAACTCTGAAAAGGTTGAAAGTTGGCATGGTACCATAATTTCACCCACATAGCATGTGCTAAAAAGTTGAGAGTGTTACGGCAAAAACTTGATGCACTTCGTGTACAAAATGGACAATCCCTTTCGAAGTATCTGGGTTTCGGACGAAAACTCACCTGTTACAAAGGAATTTCATTTTTTATTTTATTTGAACTCCATACTTTTTGTGTGTTCAAAATGCACCATTCAAAGCCACATCATCAATTTTCAACCCTTTCTGACTTCATTTGCTATTTTTCATGCACTTACTGATTTTTTCACCTAAATAACCCTAAAATTGAAAAGCACATCAAATGAACTCCGAAAAGGTTGAAAGTTGGCATGGCATAATCATTTCACCCACATAGCATGTGCTAAAAAGTTGATAGGGTTACGGCAAAATTTGGATGCACTTCGTGTACAAAATGGACAATCTCTTTCGAAGTATGAGGGTTTCGGACGAAAACTCGCCTGTTACAAAGGCATTTATTTTTGAACTTATTTGAACTCCATAATTTTTGCGTGTTCAAAATGCACCATTCAAAGCCAAATCATCAATTTTCAACCTTTTCTGACTTCATTTGCTATTTTTCATGCACTTACTGATTGTTTTTCAACTAAATAACCCTGAAATTGAAAAGCACTTCAAATGAACTCTGAAAAGGTTGAAAGTTAGCATGGGATCATCATTTCACCCACATAGCAGGCGCTAAAAAGTTGAGAGGGTTACGGCAAAAACTGGATGCACTTCATGTACAAAATGGACAATCTCTTTCGAAGTATCAGGGTTTCGGACGAAAACTCGTCTATTACAAAGGCATTTCATTTTTTTAATAACCTAAGATTTACAAAATTGAATATAATGATAAAACACGATAATATTAAACAGTAGAAAAAAGAATCACGGGAAAAAGCTATTTTTGAAGTAAAGTTATTCACAAACTAGTGATTCATAGAAATTTCAAATAATTCAAATTTAAACTATTCAAATTTGAAAACTACTGCCACTAACAGAAATTTTCTAATTTTTTTGACCTAATGCAAAAAGATTCACTCATTAACTCTCAATAAAGCACAAAAAACTCAAAAAGGAAATAAAATAAATAAAGCAAAAAATGAAAAATGAAAAATAAGTAAAAAATAGGCCGCCTAATGGGCCGCTATGGCGTGCATACGACTAGAAACCCAACCTCTAGTTGGGCCAGGATGCAGGCCCGCAAGGCCCAGTAGGCCCAACAGGGCCGCTCAGATTCATTAGGCCCACACAAGCCTGCTTAGAGAGGAGCTCGAGAGAGCTGCCGCGACGAGGCTTATAAGCTGGTGCGGGCGTCCCTCGCTTGGCGAGGTGGGACTAAACTTGCCCTGCACCATGCCTGCGCAAGCACTAGCCTTTAGTCATGATTGGTGGCTCCAACCGCGACTAAAGACCCCTCCTCCTTTAGTCACGGTTGGAGCCACCAACCGCGACTAAAGGTGTGCGCTTCCCGCAGCCCGCGCCCGCTGAAATTCACCTTTAGTCGTAGTTGGTGGCTCCAACCGCGACTAAAGGGGGGTCTTTAGTCGCGGTTGGAGCCACCAACCGCGACTAAAGGTCCTCCTATATAAGCAGCACTTGAACTTCTTTCATTTTCCCTCTGCTTTCTTCGTCTCTTCGAACACACAGGAGATCACCGCCCACATGCCCTCGGCGCACCGCCTGCCCCGACGCCGTCATCGCCCCGACGATGTCGCCACCCATGCCGTCGCCGCCCCCGACATGCCGCCCCAGACGCGCCGTGCCCCATCGCGCGCAGCCCTGCCCCGCCTCCTCGAGCTCGCGCGTCGTCGCCGTTGTCGTTGCCTCACCGGTCGTCGCCCCGCTGTGAGCCCGTGACTCGCCTCTGGATTTTTTTCTTAATAATTAGATGAATTTTAGATATATTAGTTGTTAAATAGATGTATATTAGATGAATTTTGAATGTTAATTAGATGTTAGATGAATTAGATGTTAATTAGATTTATATTAGTTGATTTTTGAATGTTAATTAATTAGATATTAGATGAACTAGATTTATATTAGATGTTAGATGTATATTAGATGTTAATTAGATGTATATTAGATGAATTTTGAATGTTAATTAGATGTTAGATAAATTTTAATTACATGTTAATTAGATGAATTTTGAATGTTAATTAAATGTTAGAGGATTTTTTTTCGTAAGAATTTTTTTCTCGGAGTCAACGATGCCTGGCCCCCATCCTCGTCGTCGACTCATTCGCGACGATGTCCTGCTTCAAAGGGGTAACGTTCAGGACTAGGCCCCGTCGGGCTGTCACTGGGAGGTGCTACCTTCAGGGGTGCGCAGCTTGGTGAGGAACCCGGGTCCCGTCGTCGACCCGAAGCTTCTTTGGTGGCGTTCGCGTGGGCCACTTTCGGTGCGGAGGCAGCTGACCCCGCCGGAGGTGGTACATCGCCGTGTCAGGGAGGAGGACGAGCACGTCCGTCGGTACATGGATGCGTTGGACGTCAGGTTCTCCAATACCTGGCAGGTTCTTCAGGGATCTCACCCGAGCTATGATCCTGGCATAGTTCCTTCTCTTTGGGTGTCCACTGCCTGCCGCGCGAGACGTCAACTGGATCTGTAGTAGTGATATTATATAATCAATAATATTCGAGATGTATTAGTAATAATATTCGAGATGTATTCGAGATTATATTCGATAATATCCGATACGATTTATTCGAGATTATATTCGATGATGCATATTGTGTACTATGATTCAGTTTTCCTTATTGATTGCATGCATTCTAATTTGAATACTAAATTGTTTTATCTTTCTTCTGGGTTAGTTAAATATAAGCTATGGACAATACCGGCAAACAAGGAGAAGAGGCTCTGTTCGACATCATAAGCTCCACGAGCCCAGAGCATGAACATGAAGATGATGACGGCTCGCAATATCTGAACAATTCCGATGAGGGTTGTATGTTTGATGAAAATGAAAGAATAGATGAATTCGACAACGATGTTGATGAAGAAAATATTCTTCAAATAACAAAGACCGGTGAGGTATATTTATTATATAAGCCATCCAGTGATCATTGCATGTCTTAATTGAGTTGTATATGTATTAACGAATCGATCTTTCTTCTTTTAGGCCTCCGGATCGAGCAAATCTTCTACAAGCGACAGGGTAAAGCGAGGCACGGCCAAAAAGTTGGACCCTGGCGTAAAGTTTAGCATCGATTCCATCAATATATCAACTAGCGAACCGCTTGAACCTAAGAAAAATGTGACCAAGTTCAAGAATCAATGCAGAGTTATTGTCAGGGACCAAATCCCGATCTCCACACAAGAATGGAAAAGCCAACAAAGGGAGATCGACAAGGAGTTACTTTTGTCGATGAAAGAGCAAAAGATGTGCTTTGGACCAAGCTGATGTCACATTTCACACTACCAGATAACTTGACAGATGCAGATCTGAATAAAGTCAGAAACTATGTTCTTAAAAAGATAGCGATCGCATTCAACACCTTCAAGAAAAATGCATGGGTTGCGTACATGAAAGCAAACAAGATGACTCCAAAATTTGAGGGAGCACTGGTGTAGGCAAAAGATCACTGGGAGGATTTCGTGAAGTTCAAGGAATCGGAAGTAGCTAAGGAACGGTCAAGAAAGAACAAGATTAATGCTGCGAATAAGGACTGGCACCATACTCTAGGGCCAGGTGGCTACCAGACGGCCCTGCCTAAGTGGGATCAATCCGAAAAAGATATGATTAGTGCAGGGGTCACTCCAGTTACAGTGACCTAGCCCCCGAGGTGCAGGACATGATTTTACGTGCATGGGGGGAAGTTGGACCCAAAGACAGGGGCTATTATGGTGAAGGCAAGTCTTAAAAAGTGACAGATGAAATTTTGATGAAAATAGAAGAATCTCAAACGGGGGTGTTCACGCCCAACAGAGAGGACGACGAGCTTACGCGCGCCCTGAAGAATCCTGAACACCCGGCAAGAACACGAGGGAAAGGTGTTGTTCCGTGGTTTGAGAGGTTTGCTGGTTGGAACGACGACTACAGAAGCCATGCAAGAAAGAAGATGCAGGAGGAGCGGAAGAAGAAGGAGGAAGCACTCCGCCTTGAAGGTCTCGAATCAAAGCACCTGGAGTTGGAATCTAGAGTCAGGCGGCAGCAGGAGCAGATCGACTCACTCAGCCGGGAAAGGGCGTCTTAGCGGTAGCATGAGTAGATTGATCCAGCATTGGATACCACCATCCCATCTATGCCGAGAAGCACTGTGGGTTCCGCCCCGGTCGATATCGATGATTATGCAATGCTATCTAGGTACCCTGTGGATGATATCAAAGACATAACTAACTTTGAGCTACACATGAAAGTGAAGAACTTATCCATGAAGGTGGCGGACGGCTATGCTTTAGCAAATCCCCCAGAAGCAACCTTCCATTGCAATCCCATTCCAGCTAACTATGCTCGTGTCGGGGTTGATGAAGTGATGTCAGCATATCACGAGCTACAACTTGACATTATTGGAGGTGACGAGGAGAGAACACTGGGAGAGGCCATACATCGTATCATTCTATGGAAAAAGGATTGCATCATCTTTCCAAGGCCACTGACTCCTCCTCCTCCAAGTCTGTCACCACGTCAGTCGACTCCTCCTCCTCCAAGTCTGTCACCACGTCAGTCGACTCCTCCTCCTCCAAGTCCGGCATGGCGTCAGTCGACTCCTCCCCAAGTCTGGCATGACGTCGGCCAACTCCTCCTCCTCCAAGTCCGGCACCACGTCAGCCAACTACTCCTCCAAGTCCGGCACAGAGTCAGCGTCCTCCGTTGACTCAACGTGCTCCGCCTCCTAAGCAACAATGGAAGAGAGAGGCCGCAGCTACGACAACTAGAGGTACAACAGGCAAGAAATTCAGATATGGTCCAAGCCTCAAGCCTCTTCCAAAGTTGCCTTACCACCTGACCGACGAGGAACTCGACAGCGTAGTGGATGCCAATTTGAAGGCCCATTTTGGACCGAAACCGCCCCAGCCGCCAAAGGAGAAAGTACCTGAGCATGTATCACTACACTTCATTGATATGGCTCGACCGACTCAGAAGGACAGCGACTATGTGCGGTCTATCAAGAAGTCATATCTTGCAGGACAAAAGGAGTCGAGCTCGAGCTCGAGCCAAGGAGTTGGCAAAAAAGCGGGAAAACTATCCCCCAGCTGGGAGAACAGGCAGTGCAATCGATCCCCTCGGTCATTGTACAAACACCTGTGAGTACCGCCGGTCGGCCATAAGTAACCGAAGAACATATTAGGATGGCTAAAGAGGCCGGTGTCACTATTGAACAATTCCTAGGCCTTAAGGAAATGCCCGTGCTTAAAGAGTCAGAAGTAAAATATCAATATGCCCGCGGCAAACCTCTGGTCAAACCTGAAGATGTCAAGCTTCTACCAACAAGAATGTATGAATTGCATATGTGGTACATGAAAATAACAGCAAATACTAATGAAGAGTCCCTCATGGTGAGAGTCCAAGAGACGCATTACTTCCATAAAAACGATGTGTGGATTCATTATGCAGAGTTGTTTCACTTATTCAATCAAGACGCACTCGACAAATCTTTAGTCAGTTGCTATTGTCTGTAAGTGATTTCTTTCTATAATTTAAGTCTCTAGCTAGTTGTGCTCTCGTTCATTACCTAGAATTATCCTCACTATATTCGTTTCTGTGGTATTGTGCAGAATGAAGATGCATGAAATGAAACAAGCTAGACGCTATGGCATTGGGTTAATTGACCCAAATACGATTAATCAAAAGATATGGGAAACTTCATATTTGAGAAAAGACACAGAGAAAAAAATGCTAGAATTTTTGATCCATCTAAACACCCAACCAGAAATACTAGTAATTCTATTTTTTGCTTACTAGATGTTAATAAGTGTTGTTGATGAGTTATGCAGTTACCACTAGATCTTGTTAATCATTGAAGTTGACAAGGGAAAAGTTGAAGTACTCGACTCGCTATTAAAGGATCCATCCCAATACGCAATCCTGAGGGGGCTGCTTGACAGGTAATTTCAATCATTATTGCACTATGTCGGCCTCTTTAATTACTTCATTTCCTGATATCAACTAGTTAATAACTCATTTATTCATTTTCTTTGCCGACGGGCAGGGCTTGGGCAAAGTTCATCAAACAGGTCCCGAGCGACTGGGCACAACAACTGAAATGGGTGTGACCCAAGGTAATTAAGTAATACTAGCTAGCTAGCTACGTCCGTGCATCTCTTTAATTCTAGTTTCAATACCATTATCACACTTGATTAATTATTACCTAATTGAATTTTATTCTCGTAAAGTGCATGGTGCAGGGGCAGGGGAATAATTTATGTGGATACTACGTTTGCGAGAACATTCATATGATCACGTCTGAAAAGAGCAGAAACGGAAGAAATCTTTGGGTATGTTTGCCAGAACACTATCCATAATTTTTTATCATGATCTAGCTAATATATATACACACAACTAATATATTCATCTTAATCTCCATCTTGTAGCTGACGGAGATGCGGGGCGAGCTCATACCAGAGGCTCGGGTACGAGCAATTCAAGAGGAATTAGCTGGATTTCGCTCGACCCGGTCATAGATCCCAAAGAAGAATACCATTACAAGATCAACAGGAATTAGCTGGATTTCTACGGAGCCTGCATATATATGTAATGATCCTCAAATTGTAGGAGAAATTGTATATATATATATGTGAATGGTCATCGTACTAGCAATTCAATGATATATATATATGATCGCGGTTCTACGAGAAATTCTATTTATATTTATATATATGTGCACGCACAACGTGTGTACAGTATGTACGTAGTAGCGTAATATGTGTTTGAAATTAAAATTAAATAAATGGAAACACAAAATTAAAAGGAAAATTAAAACATAATTAATTCATAAACCCCTAAAGAATTAAAAGGAAAAATAAAACAAAACTAAAAAAAATAATTACTTTTAGTCCCGGTTGGTGTTACCAACCGGGACTAAAGGTCCCCCAGCCCACGGCATCGTCAGATGCCACGTGAAGGGCCTTTGGTGTCGGTCCGTGTTGAACCGGCACTAAAGGGGGGTAGGATTTAGTCCCCACCCTTTAGTGTCGGTTCGAGAATTGGTACTAAAGGCCCTTACGACCCGCGACTATAGGTCGGTTCTACACTAGTGCAATTTGTTCCTGTTAAAGCTGGTGTAGTTAACACACCCCCTATTTATTTCAATTTTCTCACAATACGATGTTGAAGCATACAATTTGATGTTTAATAATATGGTATGTTCTATGCAATTTCAGCAATATCAATATGAATGACTATTTGGTTGTTGTTAAGTCTGTTGTAGTGAGCATATGCTTACTTTAAAGGTTTTTGGTTGTTTGTGGTTAGCATTTGTCCAATTTCAATTGCTATATTTGGTTGTTTGTAGTATGCCTTGTTTATTTAGTTATTCATAATGTGTAGTATAATTTGATCAATACCCGTTCAATAGCCATATTTGTTTCCTATTAAGCTTGGTGTAGGTAATATGTCCCCTATTTTTTCACTCTCTCGTGTTCAATTATACAATTTGATGTTTAAGTACAAGCTATTTTCTATACAATTTCAACAATACCATTATGAATGACTCTTTTTGGTTGCAGTTAAGCCTGTTGTAGTGAGCATATGCCTATTTTAATGGTTTTTGATTCCCATGGCTATATTTGTTTTCCATGTTATACTCCCTCCGCCCCATAATATAAGATATTAATACATCCAATATGTTATTATATTGGATGTACTTAGATCTTATATGGTGGGACGAAGAGAGTATTGCACCACATCATTGTGCAATTGCAGTTTAGCTTCTAATATTACTTGTTGCTTGTAGGTACATATGTCATTGTTAAAGATCTGTGCTTAGACCCATTTTGCGTATGAGGCAATGAGATATTCATGAACCAGCATCGTGCAAGGTAACTAATAAAGATTTTTAGTACAATGGGTTAAAATGTTGGAATTAAACTATTTATTTATAGTTTGTCCAAGACATTAGTGATCTCCATTGTATCAACTCATAACTCTATAGCCTTTTTACTGTCCATAATGAGTTGTTAGATGACAATGTGTGTATATTTTTAATTTGGAGTGGTTCCCAACACAGTTTACTCAAGACCACCTCTCAAACTAGATGATTGTTGGACATGAAAATGTACATGTATTTCTACCAGACTACAATGACTATCTTGAAGTCCTCATGAAGATATTGAAGGATGGGTGGTCGACCATCAAAAGGGGTTGGACTAGAGTCGTGTGTGCATGACATGAAGGAGGGCACACTACGGGCATTCCGCTTTACCTTCTATAGCAACCAGAATATCTTTCGCCTCTTTCTTTATCGCCTTCAATACAAGTATTCAATCATCGTTCATCATGCCTTATTTCGTGCTTATGTAATTATTTGTTGACGTAATTTTTGAACGTTTGTACCCGTGAATCGAATAATGTATTGGTTGTTGAACATACACTAGTAGAAAACGGGCCATTAGTCCCGCTTGGGAAGGGCCTTTAGTCCTGGTTCCCCAACCGGGACTAAAGTATATAGACTAGAGGATCCAGGCCTTTAGTCCCGATTGGCTACGAACCGGGACTAAACCATGTCCACGTGGTCGGCAGCGCGCGCCAGGGCATTGGGACCTTTGGTCCCGGTTGGTAACACCAACTAGGACTAAAGGTTTAGGGGGTTAGGGGTTTAGGTGTTTAGGGGTTTAATGTTTATTGTTTATTTTTCCTTTTCATTTTGTGTTTTCCATTTAATTCTTTTTCATTTCAAACATATTTTATGCTATTACATATTGTACACATTATGGATATATAATATAATTTCTCATAGAACTGATCGTATATCATAAAATTTCTCGTATGAGCAATCATATATCATAGAATTTCTCATACAACCACATGCATACACACATATATATACAATTTATCGTACAATTTGAAGATCATTTGAGGATCGGGAATGGTATTCTCCGTCGGGAGATATGACCTGCTAAAGTGAAAATCCCGCAATTTCCTCTTGAATTGCTCGTATGCGCTCTGTTGGTAGGAGTTGATCCCGCATCTGCGTCATCTATATATAAAGAAGGAGATGAATATGAATATGCATGATAGTTGTGTGTATATGTATTAGATTATGATAAAAAAATATGAATGGTGTTTACATACCCAAAGATCTTTTGCACTCTTGCTGCTTTCGGTCATAAAGCGAATGTTCTTGCAAACATAATATGCACATAGACTAGTCCCCTATGCCTACCTCATGCAGTTTACAAGAATAGAATTCAATCAGATAAAAATGAAGCATGAATAATGGTATTGAAACTAGAATTAAAGAGATGTGTGGACATAGCTAGTACTACTTAATTAACCTGGCTTTTGCCATCTCAACTCTGGTTTCCATTCACCGGTGACCTCTATGATGAAACGTTTCCAAACCCTGCACGGCAAACAAAATGAATAAAGGAGTTATTAATTACTTGATATCGGGAAATGAACTAATAAAGAAGCTGACATTGTGCGTCAATGATTGAAATTATCTTTCGAACAACAAATGCAAGCTTATGTAATCTTCAGGGTCTTTACTTGGCGAGTCCAGTACTTCAAGAGTTCCATTGTCAACTCTAATAATTAGAAGGATCTAGTGGTAGCTGCGCACACGATTTGTATAAGCGGGCATGCATAACTCATCAACTACACTTAACATCAAGTATATATATATAAGCAAAAATAGAATTTGTAGTACAAGACAGTAACACTCACTGGAAGTTCCAAGGTAAAAGTATTTCTGCTTTGCACTTTAGGTCCTTCAAAAACCTTATAAGCATTTTCTCCGTGTCTTTAGGGTTCCTTCTCAACACTTCTTCATTAACGGTATTTGGGTCAATGAACCCAATGCCATAGAATCCAGCTCTTTTCAATTAAAAAATCTTCATTCTGCATAATACCGCACAAAAGAATATAGTGAGTATAATAACAGGCAATGAACGAGTTGAGCTAGAGACTTAAAATTACAGAAAGAAATCACTTATAGACAATAGCAACTGACGATAGATTTGTTGAGTGCTTTTTGATTGAATAACTAAAAAAATTCTTCATTTTCAATCCACAAAGCTTTTTCATGGATGTAATGCTCTTTCTCGACTTCCACCAGGAGGCTCTGTCACTCGTCCTTTGCTTCTCTCATCTACCAGTCATGCAATTTGTACATTTACATTGTTAGAAGCTTCTCGTCGTCAGGACTGACCAGAGGTTTCCCGAGGACATATTTCCATGCTATTTCCTTCGGATCCAATGGTGGAAATTCCTCGATTGGAGGAATTGTTCAACGGTGATACCGAGCAATCTAGCATTCTCTCTATCACCGTCGGTTATTACCACGTTATTGTCACTCACCTTGAGCGGGCTAATCGATTGGACTAGTTGTTGTCCGAGCTAGGGAACAGTTTTCCCGCATTAACTGCTACCGCTCGACTTCTGTCTTTTGTGGGATTCAAACGACTTGGTAATGCAGCGTTCATAATCTGATACCGGCCTTTTCTACGCCAGTTTAGCTGCATCAATAAAGTGTTGTACGACCTCATCGGGTACTTTCTCCTTTGGTGGCGAGGGCGATTTCGGTCCAAAAAATGCCTGCAATTTGCTAGCCACTTTTACATCGAGTTCCTCTCTAGTCATATCATAAGCTAACTTCTTTTTGGCAGAAGGCTCGGGTTTCTTCTTTTGTGTTCTCTTCCACTTTGGAGAATGCGGATATCTATATCGCAAATGATTCATGCTAAGCTCCGTCTCGGGGTGGGATGGACTATGCTAACGTGGCGGAGCTTGATATCGCGGACTCGCCATGCGCTCCATCTTGGGGTGGGATGGATTCGACTGGCACGGCAGAGATGGATATGGCGGACTCACCCGGCGCTTCGTCTCGGGGAGGGTTGTAGTCTGCTGACGCGACAAATTTGGAGGAGGAGTCAGTGGCCTTGGCACCGAGTTTGCAAACACAATGCATTCCTTTTTCTACACAATTATACCACGTATGTCTTCTCCTAGTATCAGCTACCTTTGAGCTCCAGTTTGATCAAGCTCTAGTGTATCATATCCCGACAAAACTTGATCCACCCCAACACGAGCATAGCCAGGTGGAATCGGATTGCCGTGGAGGAGTGCTTCGGGTGCATTCGGTAAAGCAAAGTTGTGTGCCACCTTCATGGTTATGTTCTTGAGTTTCATGTGTAGCTCACAACATGTCGACTCTAGGATATCATCCACGGGGTAGTGAGCCAGCAGTGCATCATCAGCCGGGACCCCCATGGAACCCATGCTGCTTTTCAGCATAGATGATGGAATGGTACCATCCAATGCTGGATCTGGTTGTTGCTGCTGCTGAGACGCGCCTTGTTGGCTAAGTTTGTTGATTTGCTCCTACTGTAGTATGTATTTGCGTTCCAAGTCATGGATCCGATCTACTTCATGCTTCTTCATTCTGTCACGACTTCTGCAGCTTGATAATCCCCAAGTGCAAGGAATCATCGTAGAAATTTCCAAAGGTGGAAGTGATAAGTATGGAGTGTCGAACCCACAAGGAACTAAAGGTAAGATCATTATTCTCTCAAGTCCTATCTGCCACCGATACGACTCTACGTACACCGAATGTTTGCTTCCATCTAGAAACGAGAAATAAAACTACGTTGTGGGTATGAAGAGGCTAGCTTTTCATGATATCGGAGACCTAAAATATAAAAATAGTTGATGTTATCACAATATTAAAATATATTACAAATAGTGAGTGTGGAATAATGATGGGTCGGTGTGCGGAATTATCCTAGGAAATTGTTAACAAGATCGGAAATCATTATTGCAATTTTATATGAAGGAGAGGCATAAGCTAACATACTTTCTCTACTTGGATCATATGCACTTATGATTGGAAATCTAGCAAGCATCCACAACTAATAAAGATCATTAAGGTAAAACCCAACCATAGCATTAAAGCATCAAGTCCCCTTTATCCCATATGCAACAAACCCCATACTCGGGTTTATGCTTCTGTCACTCAAGCAGCCCACTATAAGTGAATCATGAATGTATTGCAACACCCTACCGCAGGAAACCTTCACGTGTGCACGGCACGGACGGAATCATAGGACAGCACCAAAATAAACATACAACTCAAACCAATCTAGATCATCAATCAACCCAAAGGACAAAAGTAATCTACTCAAAACATCATAGGATGGCAACACATAATTGGATCATAATATGTAGCATAAAGCACCATGTTCAAGTAGGTGATTACAGCGGGGTACGAGAGAGTGGACCGCTAAAAGGAGATGAGGACGGTGATGAAGAAGGTGATGTTGATGAAGACGATCACCGCGGTGATGGTTGCCCCGATGGCACTCCGACGCCACCAGGAGAGAGGGGGAGAGGTTCTCCCCCTTGTGCTTCCTCCTTCATGGCCTCCCCCTCTGTGGGGAGAGGTTCTCCCTCTAGTCCTTGGCCTCCATGGAGTTTATGGCCCCTCTGGGATGATGAAGATGGCCTCCGGTGATGGTGACCCCTCCGGCAGGGTGCCGGAGAGGGCCAAGATTGGTGTTTCATGGCTCTGGAGGTCTGTGGCGGCGGAACTCCCGATCTAGGTTTCTTTTTGATGGTTTCTAGATTTATAGGAATTTTTGACGCTGATCCCACATCAAGGGGGTGCTCAAGGGGTCCACAAGCTCTCTAGGCGCGGCTAAGGGGGTGGACGCGCCTAGCAGGCTTGTGGCCTCGTCGTCCACTTCCTGGCCCAGCTCTTCACTACAGTACTTTTATATTTTCCAAAAATATTCTCCGTAAATTTTCAGCCCATTCCGAGAACTTTTATTTCTGCGCAAAAACAACACCATGGTAGTTCTACTGAAAACAGCGTTAGTCCTGGTTAATTCATAAATTATATAGAATTTCTGCAAACATGGCATGAATACTTCATAAGTTATAGATACATCAAAGACGTATCAGCATCCCCAAGCTTAATTCCTACTCGTCCTCGAGTAGGTAAATGTTAAAAGAAATAATTTATGAAGTGTGAATGCTAGCAAGTGCACAAGTTTGATCAATGATAATTCCAAACACTTTTTCTAGCATCAATATGTATCATAAACAGTAGCTCATCTCATAAAACTTCTCATGATCAAGTAACAAGCTATTCACATGTTTAAAGTATAGACCAGAAAGTTTCTTGAAAACCACCAAACCATATTCCTAGTCATCGAACAATCGCCATTCAACTTATTTTCAAGAAGGGTCTATGTAAGAGCTTTGATTTAGCAAATTCCACATACTCAACTATCATATAGTCTTCCATGATTATTGACACTCAAAGCATATTTTTAGAACAAATAGCATCCATCAAACACAGAGAAAGATAGGGGCTTAGAGTTTTGCCTCCCAACTTATTTATCATATAGATAATTTTCAACAATAATAATTCATGATCAAATATATTTGGATGGTCATATATGCTTGGATATTTCCCCACCACACGAAGCTTGCCAAGAGAAAAAGGCAAAATATAGGAAGTGGTGAAGATCACCATGACTCTTGTGTAAAGGTAAGTACTAGAAAATAAAAATAGGCCCTTCTCAGAGGGAAGCAGAGGTTATCATGTGCTTTTTCTTTTTGGATGTGCAAACTCTTAATGCAAAGGAGCGTCACGTTGTATTGCCCTTTGTGATAGCAACCTTTATTATGCTGTTAGTCGCTTTTATTTCTTTATCATCACAAATTCGTACAACGCTTATTTTCCCTTACAATAAAAGATCTTACATGTTGGAGGATCCATAATGTCATGGGAAAGAGCCTGACAGTAGATGGTAGGGGTACGAATGGAGAGGGCAGAGTCCTAGCTACGGCGAGGGTGTACACACAGATGTATGAGTTCAGGCCCCTCTCGTGGTGGTAACAGCCCTATGTCTCAGTGCTCGGGAGCTTTATGTTGAGTGGAATGTAGAGATCACAATAGTTTTCTTAACCCTTGTGCAGGAGGGGAGGGGTGGCTTATATAGAGTTCGCTGCCCCTCATAATGGCCCTGCATCAAAGGGTCTGGTCGTGGGGTGTAAAGTCTACCGTTACAGGTAACGTACGTAGTAAAAGCTATTAAGGGCCATTAAGCCAGCGTCTGCCTGTTGGGCTCTTGATGATGGCTCCTGGTCTTCTGGCGTCGAGTGAAGCGAGGTCTGTCGAGTGACACGCGACCGCCGAATGAGAGCAGGAGCTTCCGAGTGGATTACTGTCGAGTGACTTTGAACGTCTCTAGGGATCCACTCAGAAGTTCATGCTTGATCTTCAAGTCCTCCCATGTGGTGTCCTTAGGTAGGGTATGTGGGCCTTGCCAAGGACCCTACCCTAGGTACGTATCCTCGTCATTAGCCCCCGAATGGATCGGGGTTTGAGTGGTGGAAGGAGGTAACAACGTAGACCGTGAGTAAGTGTATCAAATCCTCCGAATGATATTTGGGATTTCCATGGAACTTGCGTCGATTGAACCTTGAGCATTATCGTTCATTCAGGATCGACACGCAAAATCTTCCGAATGATATTCGGGTCTTCAACGAAATTTACGTCGATTGAATTCTTCTCCGCTCGCCTGGATCCATTCAGTCTTAAAAGTGTCTGAGTGAATCGAGCGCATATTGGGGAGGTGATGGGTCGGTCTGACGGGCCCGGATTCTCCGGGATACGAAAATTTGGGAAGCGCGCGCATGCGCGGAGATGATGCCATGATCAGGGCAAGTGGAGGCATGACGCCTCGATTCTCGTACCGGTCATCTCGCCACGCACTGGGTGCCGTCAATGGTTGGCATGTGCAATTATCTCGCAGGCCCACCGGTCAGTGAGACACTTGGCAGCATATAAAGCATCCTGAGCCACGGATTGCACAGTACCTTCCGCCAATTCTCCCTCTCTTCCTTCGCCTCCTCTGCTCCCCAACACAGCACACCTCTCTCCTCCTACCAGAGCCGCCGCTTCAATGATGAAGAACGCAACAGAGAAGCTAGAGTGCGCAAAGAAGGGGACGTCGAAGCTCAAGGGCAAGAAGCCCTTGACCACTCGGTTCACCGCGCCCGCGGGGTGGATGCAGGGGGATTTTCTCCCCTCTGTTGTCACTCACGCCGACCTCGAGGGCCTCGTCTCCGACAGGATAGTGGCGGACGACGCCTGGAGGCTGCCGGGGGAGGAGCGCGAGCCGGAGCCGTGCGACGGAGAGCGGGTTCTTCTCCTCTCCCATGTAGAAAGAGGTTTCTCCATGCCACCCCACCCATTCTTCCGGGAATTTCTGAATTTCTTTGGTGTGCAGCTGCATCACTTTCCGCCGAACACCATGGCATACTTGTCTGCATTCGTCACCTTGTGCGAGTGTTTCCTGGGGTGCTCTCCCCATTGGGGGTTGTTTAAGCATCTCTTCACGGTTAGATCATAGACTGTGAAGAAAATCCTTGCCGCCGACAGGAAGACTCACGTGCTCCAATTGTGCGGAGGTTTAGGGGTCCAGAAAAGGCAACGTAGTTCCTTTCCTGCCATTACTCTCCCCGAGTCTGTCCGAGGTTGGCAGTCGACCTGGTTCTACTGCAAAGATGTAGCGCCACCTAACATGTCGACTGGTCTTCCCCCATTTTCACCTGACCGACCCGCTGCCCCAAAGTCCCCGAAGGTGACCGACGAGGAACATGTCCAAGTAGGTATCTTAGTCGAGGTAGTGGTTCAGCTGATCCGGGGCGGGGTGACAGGCATGGATCTGCTTGAAATGTTCCTGGGTCGACGTATACAGCCACTCCAGGCCAGAGACCACACCATGTGGCACTACGCAGGTCCGGGGGACTCGACCAGGACGCATCCAGAAGAAGTCACGTAGGAGACTGTTAAGCAGTGGCTTCGGAGCATCACTGGGGCTTGCGACAACCCCTCGGGAGCCAAGAGGATCCGGCCTTACTCGGCTGAAAACCCACCGAAGAACCTAGTGAGACATGTGATGTCGACTGATACATTTATACCGTCGAGTGATGTATTGACTTGCAGTCTGACTCTCTTGTTTGAATTATTCAGGAATGGATGAACATGCACTCCCCGTTCCCAACGGGAACCATGTGCATGACGGCGTGATGAGCGAGGGCGGCAGCGTGGACAGCGACGGACTTTCTGACTCTAAGGATGAATATGAAGATTCCGGCAAAGAGGAAGGAGTCGAGTCGCCTCCTCGTCGCGAAGGCCGCACTAAGGCCCTCCATGACCCGACAGCTGCTGAGGACAAGGCCCCGGGACCAAGCGAGAAGAACCCAAAGCGGAGCCGCCCCTCAACTGTCGAGTCGAATGAAAGACTGGCCAAGCAGCCCAAGCAAGCTACCTCCAAGCCCTGCAAAGCACTGCCCCATATGAGGGTGGCCGTACTTGTCGTCTCCACGTAAGTGTTCATTTTCGAATTGTTCTGTCGACTGAAGTCTTGAGTTATGTCTGAGTGAAAGTTGTCTAATCCGTCAAAGCTGCAACATCTATGACCTCGCCTCGTCGAGATGAAGAGGACACGATGGATGTTGATACCGCCGACGCTACCACTTCTCATAGAGGTAAGAAAGTTGTTAGTTTGTCCGAATAGTACTCGACTCATGCAGGCATTGATGTTGTCGGTTGTTGCAGAGGTCATTCAAGTGGAGGACGATGAGGGGCCGTTGGACACTTCGCGCGCTCGCACCCGAAGGGCATCCTCGTCACAAGCACTTCAACGCTCAACTGCGGAGTCTTCCAAGAGGAGAGGTGACTCGACGCGACCCAGGGTTGAGCCTGCAACGCCTTTGCCGCATGCTCCTCCAACCGTCTCGACCATCATGACATCGACCCCGACCGGACCTCTTTAGGCTGCCTCAGCTACTCCAGCGACTGCGTCGACTCCACATGTGACGGCCTTCCCTCTGCATTGCACCCCGGAAGACCAAACCGGAGCTACAAAGGAAGCCATGATCCAGGCGGAGCATCTTATGCTGAGGACCAAGGAGGCGTACGAGGCCAGCAAACTGGCTTTTGACGTCAGCGCAGCCCTCCGCACCAATGTCCAAGTAAGTTCGATTATAAGTTCATTGTCGATTGAATTATTGTCTTTTCTTGGCTGCCGTACACCCACTGGGTGATTGTCATAGAATGTTTGAACTTTGTCCAGTCGAATAGATCGAATCATAGTCGAGTAGGACTAGGATTGGTAGTACACATAGTACTATTGTCGCTTGACATGTCGAGTGTGTTTTCTGACCAGTTACTCAACGGATTGAGAGTTAACCGTCTCGGTGGGGGCGCTCTCAGTGCACCCACTCGGTGTAGTCCCCGAGACCGCTATCGATTGCTTGCATCGGCAGGGGTCTTAGAGGCTATTGTATACAGGATACACTTTGTCTTCGAATAACACCACTCTATAGATACCTTGCAGGTTTCATGGATATTATTATGAAACCATTATATGACGCTACATAGGGATCGACTGCACTTCATAGAGTGGGGGAGGTGTGTCACTCAACGGGTTGAGTGTCACGATAGGGCCGACCTTGTCGAGTGTTTTTTTCCTGACGAGTTACTAGACGGATCGAGAGTTAACCTCTCAGTGGGGGCGCTCTTAGCGCACCCACTGCGTGTAGTCCCCGAGACCATTGTCGATTGCTTGCATCGGCAGGGGTCTTAGAGTCTATTGTATACAAGATACATTTCGCCTTGAATCACACCATTCCGCATCTACCTTGCAGGTTTCATGAATATTATTTACCAACCATGATATGACGCTGCATAAGGATAGGCTGCACTCCATAGAGTAGGGTGGGTGCGTCACTTGACGGGTTGAGTGTCATGACATGGCTGACCTTGTCGAGTGTGTTTTCTGACGAGTTACTCGACGGATCGAGAGTTAACCGTCTCAGTGGGGCTGCTCTTAGCACACCCATTGGGTGTAGTCCCCGAGACCTCTGTCGAGTGCTTGCGTCAGCAGGGGCCTTAATAGAGATAGCTTTCTGTTTGAATTTGTTTACGGTGTGTGGAGCGCTAGAGCCACTCGATGTGTTTGAATTCTTCCAACATGGGCACTCGCCGGTCTTAATAACTCAGTCGACTGTCCAAGAACTCCTTGCTGATTGAACTCCTGTCTTTTGTTGGTTCCATACGGCTTGCGAACTTGGGATGCAGTACAAGGAGATGGAGGAGGAGAAGAACCAATTGCAGGTGGACTTGGCGGTTGCCAACAACGCCCTGGAGCGAGCACGTGCTGAGCTGAAGTCTCTGGGAAGTAATAAGTGCTGACTGTCAGCATTCCCATCTTCCCCTTTTCATGTTTTGAACCGAGTGCTCTCGCTCGAACAGACGTGCACAATGAAAACCGTCGACTCCAAGCGCGACTCAACAATGTATTTTCTTTAGATTCCATGAAGAGGGCACTGGAGGAGAAGGACAAATCACTTGTTGACACCCAACAAGTCGCCAAGGACAAAACTGAAGCTGCAGAGCAAAAGTTGGCGGCCGTCCAGAAGCTGGAAGAGGAGAACGCCAAGCTGAAGCAGGAGCGTGCGGATCTTGTCAAGAAGGCCGAGCAACTAACCAAGAGGAGCAATTGCCTGGAGAGGCATCTGGGCGAATTCTCGAGGAAGATGTATCTTCTGCTTGACGGTGAATATTTCTTGTCGACTGAAATTTGCAAAAAAAATTGAGGGTTGCAGTTCATCGATTCCCCTTCTTCAACAGAATTCTGCCAAGACTTTGAAAAGGAAACAGAGGAGATTGAGCCCATGCTTGACCCCACCAAGTCACCAGTTGCTGATGCGGTGGCGATGAACATGCTGCGGCTTAACTTTCGGCTCCAGGGTGCCCAGGCCTATATCGCTCGGCTGAAATCTGTCATGGAAAGAATCGATAAGGAGCTATGGCCTGAGGACACTCTTCAGCTCGACCTCAACTCCATGATGGCTCGCCTGAACAAACTTCCCAATCGAGTGCAAGCTTGGAAAAAATCTGCTGCTCGTTGCGGGGCCGATGTGGC
This sequence comes from Hordeum marinum, assembly GCA_022496015.1. Classification (NCBI taxonomy): domain Eukaryota; kingdom Viridiplantae; phylum Streptophyta; class Magnoliopsida; order Poales; family Poaceae; genus Hordeum; species Hordeum marinum. The sequence goes on from CM039677.1 coordinate 61,349,768, forward strand.
GTTGTCTCTAGTCAGGGTCCATTGTAGGGACGTGAGGGAGGAGAAGCTGAAAGAGCTCCAAGTGGTAAACATCAAGAAACTCCAGTTCGAGGACTTCATGGAAACCTTCATCGAGGCATCCACCAGAATTGTCGATGGCATTGACGTGGACACTTTGTCGAGCCCGCCAATCCGTCGCCTGCCTAGAAACTTGAGTCTTTGGAAAAAAACAATTAAATTTGCCTCGGTATGCCGAGTGGAACTGTATCCCTTAAAACTTTATTCAGGCCTTAGGCCTGAGTACATTTTCTTCTACACAAGACGTTTATCCGCGGTTTTATCCTTTGGATTTTGCTTGCGCTTTGGCTTTCAATTGTCTGTTCGACTACTTTTGTTTTTAACTTAGGCAAAGTGCTTTCGCAGCCAAGCTTCCGAGTGTGAGGATCGCTCGTCACTCGGAGTATTTTGAACTTGGGCGAATGTCGATTTGCATCTAAGCTGTCGAGTGGATGGATTACTATCCACTCGACGAGGTTTTTAACTTAGGCGAAATGTATTCGTAGCTAAGCCCCCGAGCGTGAGGATCGTTCGTCACTCGGAGTATTTTGAACTTAGGCAAATGTCGATTCGCATCTAAGATGTCGAGTGAATGGATTACCATCACCTCGATAAGGTTTTTAACTTAGGTGAATTGTATTCGCAGCTAAGCCCCCGAGCATGAGGATCGCTCATCACTCGGAGTATTTCGAAGTTAGGCGAATGTCAAATCGCAGCTAAGCTATCAAGTAAATGGATTACCATCGCCTCGATGAGGTTTTTAACTGAGGCCAAATGTATTCGCAGCTAAGCCCCCAAGCGTGAGGATTGCTCATCACTCAGAGTATTTTGAACTTAGGCGAATGTCGATTCACATCTAAGTTGTCGAGTGGATGGATTACTATCCACTCGACGAGGTTTTTAACTTAGGCGAAATGTATTCGCAGCTAAGCCCCCGAGCGTGAGGATCGCTCATCACTCGGAGTATTTTGAACTTAGGCGAATGTCGATTCACATCTAAGCTGTCGAGTGAATGGATTACCATCACCTCGACGAGGTTTTTAACTTAGGTGAATTGTATTCGCAGCTAAGCCCCCGAGCATAAGGATCGCTCATCACTCGGAGTATTTTGAACTTAGGCGAATGTCGAATCGCAGCTAAGCTGTTGAGTGAATGGATTACCATCGCCTTGATGAGGTTTTTAACTTAGGCGAAATGTATTCGCAGCTAAGCCCCCGAGCGTGAGGATCGCTCATCACTCGGAGTATTTTGAACTTAGGCGAATGTTGATTCGCATCTAAGCTGTCGAGTGAATGCATTATCATCGCCTCGACGAGGTTTTTAACTTAGGTGAAATGTATTCGCAGCTAAGCCCCCAGCGTGAGGATCACTCATCACTCGGAGTATTTTGAACTTAGGCGAATGTCGATTCGCATCTAAGTTGTTGAGTGAATGGATTACCATCGTCTCGACGAGTTATATTTTATTTTATTTTGAACCTAAGCGAAGACGAATTCGCGAATAGGCCGTCGAGTGAATGGACTGCTATCCACCCAACAGGGTTTTTAACTTAGGCGAAACATATTTTGCAGCTAAGCCCCCGAGTGTGAGGATTGCTCATCGCTCGGAGTATCCCCAAGTAAATAACTGCACGGTTGGAATCGACGAGGTATTAATTGCAGAGACACAAATTGCATTGATGAAGAACTCTTATTACATTAGAAAACTAATGTCTCAAGTGTAAAAATGTTGAAGCAGGTCTGCATTCCAAGCTCGTGGCTCATCCATCTGCTTCATAAGATTATATAAGTGATAGGCTCCATTGTTTAGCACCTTGGTGACTACAAAAGGGCCTTCCCATGTAGGAGCTAGCTTGTGAAGCGGTGCTGATTCACTCGAAGCACCAAATCTCCTTGATGGAACGCTCGGCTTCTGACATTCCTTGCATGGAAGCGCCGCAAGTCTTGCTGATAGGATGTGGTCCAGATCAGAGCCATCTCATGCTCTTCTTCTAGAAGATCTACCCCATCTTGCCTGGCCTGCTCGGCTTTAGCTTCAGAATACAGCTCCACTCAAGGAGAATTGTGGGCCAAGTCACTCGGCAGTATAGCTTCAGCACCATAGACAAGGAAGAAAGGAGTTCGTCCAATCGAGCGATTAGGCGTTGTCCTCAACCCCCACAAAACAGACGGCAGCTCAGTTACCCATACACCAGCGACATGATCTAAATCGCGCATGAGACGAGGCTTCAGACCTTGCAGAATGAGACCATTAGCCCGCTCAACTTGCCCATTAGTTTGAGGATGTGCAACGGAAGCGTAATCCACTCGGGTGCCTTGGGAGTTACAGAATCTCCTGAATTCTTCTGAGTCAAAATAGTCCCATTGTCCATGGTGATGCTGTGGGGAATGCCGAACCGGATAATGATCTCCCTCATGAACGTGACCGGCATGCGGGAATTCAGCTTCTTGATGGGCTTGGCTTCGATCCACTTGGTAAACTTGTCGACTGCTACCAATAGGTTGGTGAATCCTCCTTTTCTGGGTCGGAAAGGACCAACCATGTCGAGTCCCCAAACCGCAAACGGCCAGGCGAGTGGAATTGTCTTCAGAGCAGACGCTAGCTTGTGTGACAGGTTTTCATAGAACTGACAGCCTTCGCAATGATCGACAATGTCCTTAGCCATTTCATTAGGTTGTGGCCAATAAAAACCCGCTCGGTATGCTTTAGCAACGATCGCCCTTGAAGATGCATGGTGTCCGCAAGTTCCCGAGTGGATTTCATCTAGAATCATTCGACCTTCCTCGGGCAAAATGCAACGCTGGGTGACACCAGACACACTTTCTCTGTAAAGCTAATCACCACCACAGTGAAAGCTTTGGACCTGCGCACAATCTATCGAGCCTCTGCTTCATCTTCAGGAAGCTCTTGTCTGAGGATATAGGCTATGTACGGTACAGTCCAGTCAGGAATGATAACTAGCACCTCCATGACCAGGTCAATCACAGCAGGAACATCGACTTCAGTCGAGTCAGAGGAGCTTAAGGTTTGCGGGGGCTCCTCAGTGAAGGGATCCTCTTGAATCGAAGGAGTGTGCAAATGCTCCAGGAACACTCCGTTGGGGATAGGCCATCGAGTGGAACCAATCTTGGATAGCTCATCAGCTGCCTGATTTTTCAGTCGAGGAACATGGTGAAGTTCCAGACCTTCAAATTTCTTCTCCAGCTTCCGGATTGCATTGCAGTATCCAGTCATAGCAGGGTTTCTAACATCCCACCCTTTCATCACTTGATTCACCACCAAATCTGAGTCGCCATAAACCATCAAGCGCTTGACGCCGAGCGAGATAGCCATGCGCAACCCGTACAAAAGTGCTTCATACTCTGCCTCATTGTTGGAGGAATCAAAGTGAATTTGCAAGACATAGCTGAGCTTGTCACCTCTGGGGGATATCAGAACAATGCCAGCACTAGACCCATTCAACATTTTGGAGCCGTCGAAGAACATTATCCAATGCGTCGAGTGAACTTGGATAGGCTGTTGCTGTTCGATCCACTCGGCCATGAAATCTGCCAATGCTTGGGACTTGATTGCCTTCTTGGCCTCGAATCTGATGTCGAAGTGTCCCAGCTCAATTGCCCATTTAGCCACTCAACCTGATGCGTCGCGATTATTGAAAATCTCTGATAAAGGTGCATCACTGACGACTGAGATTGAATGGTCTTGGAAATAATGTGCCACCTTCTTCGCTGATAAGTAAATACCATACACCAGCTTCTGATAATGAGGATATCTCTGCTTTGAGGGGGACAAAACATCCAAGACATAATAAACTGGCCGCTGAACCTTATACGCTTTGCCTTCCTCTTCTCGCTTGATAGTCAGCACTGTATTGACGACCTGATTTGTGGTCGTGATGTATAGGAGCAAGGGCTCTTTGCTAGCAGGAGCGGCAAGCACCGGCTGGGTGGATAGCAGGGCTTTGAGCTCAACAAATGTTGCTTCGGCTTCGGGAGTCCAGCCAAATGTGTCTTGTTTCTTCATCAACTGATACAAGGGCAGAGCCTTCTCACCAAGACGAGAAATGAATCGACTCAATGCCACCAAGCAACCTATGAGCTTCTGAACATCGTGTACTCGCACGGGAGTCTTCATACGGGTAATGGCGCTGATCTTCTCGGGATTGACATCAACTCCTCGTTCGGAAATGAGAAAACCGAGTAACTTGCCGCCAGGGACACCGAAGGTACATTTGGCCAGATTCAGCTTTATGTCAAATTGCCTCAGATTGGCGAATGTCTCAGCCAAGTCAGCCAGCAGGTCGGAACCTTTGCGGGACTTGACCACTATATCGTCCATGTACGCCTCGACATTCCGAGGGATCTGGTCGAGTAAACATTTCTGAATCATGCGCATAAAAGTAGCGCCAGCATTCTTCAGACCAAAAGGCTTGGTGATGTAGCAGAAACACCCAAACAGGGTGATGAAGGCTGTTTTTATTTCATCTCGGTCAAACAAACGGATCTGATGGTACCCAGAATAGGCATCCAAAACGATAAACGCTCGCACCCCGCTGTCAAGTCAACAATCTGATCTATGTGGGGAGCGGAAAATGGTCTTTTGAACACACCTTATTAAGATGTTTGAAGTCAATGCACATGCACAACGACTTATCTTTCTTGGGCACCATCACAACATTCGAGAGCCACTCAGAGTGGTAAATCTCCCGAATGAACTTGGCTTGCAAGAGACGGGCCACTTCTTCTCCGATTGCCTTGCGCTTCTCAACCGCGAATCGACGCAAATGCTCCCTGGTGGGCTTGGCCTTCGGATCCACTCGCAGACGGTGCTCAGCCAGCTCCCTGGGAATCCCAAGCATGTCAGCAGGCTTCCATGCAAAGATATACCGGTTCTCACGGAGGAACTGGATGAGCTCGGCTTCCTATTTGCTGTCGAGTGTTGTCGAGATATTTGTCAGGGCAGCGGTTGGATCCGTCGGGTGGAAATGCACCTTCTTCACTTCTCCTGCCGACTGAAATGCCGACTCGGAAGCCGGCTTTTTTGCGCGGAGCAAATCAGCAGGATCAGTGGTTTTCTTGTACTCCTCCAGCTCGACCATGGCCATCTGTTGATCGGCGATCTTGGACCCTTGCTGGAGACATTCTTCGGCCCGCTGTCGATTGCCAGTGACCGTGATCACGCCCTTATGGCCCGGCATTTTTAGCTTGAGTACACGTAACATGGTCGGGCCATGAAACGTGCATAAGCGGGTTGACCCGAAATGTCGTGGTACGCACTCTTGAAATCCACGACTTCAAACGTCAACTTTTCTTTTTGGAAATTTTTGTTATCTCCGAATGCCACATCTAACGCTATCTGGCCGAGTGAATTGGCCTTCTTTCCTGGGATGACCCCATGGAAATGCATGTTGCTTTTGCTGAGACGGGACATAGGAATGCCCATTCCCTTCAGGGTATCCGCATACAGAATGTTCAGGCCGCTGCCACCGTCCATGAGGACCTTTCTGAGTCGAGTCCCCTGCACCACCGGATCAACTACCAGAGCCTGTCGACCGGGTGTGGCCACATGGGCAGGATGGTCAGTCTGGTCGAATGTGACAGCATACTAAGACCATTTGAGGTAGGTGGGGGTGTCTGGCACAGCCATGTTGATCTCTCTATTTATGACTTTCAAACGGCTCTTGCTCTCGATGTCAGCAAAGATCACCAGTGTAGCAGTGACATCCAGGAATGTTTCCTTTTCTTCATCTTCATATTCTTTTTCAGGAGATTTCCCACTCGATTGGTCTCCCTTGAACTGCTGGATGAGTGTCCGACACTATCGAGTGGTGTGCTTGGGCAAAATCAGGTTGCCTTCTGCATCTTTTTTCGTGTGAATCACACATGGCTGATCCAAGATATCGGTTCCTGGCTGACCCTTCCCCTTCTTGGGGGCATACTGAGCTTTGGCCTTGCCCTTGTTCTTCGACTAAGTCGCCAGTGCTGCCGCCTCTCCCAAAGCTAGGTCTTCAGCCTTCCGCTTTTGTTTCCTATTGTTGTCACCGCTAGACTCGTTGGCGATCGCTTTTCCTTTGCCGCTATGGAGGTGGTCTTCTTCCTCTCCATTGGCATAGCAAGTGGCAATTTCCATCATCTTGTCGAGTGAAATGTCACCAGTGTTGGAAATATGCCCTAGAGGCAATAATAAAATGGTTATTATTGTATTTCCTTGTTCATGATAATTGTCTATTGTTCATGCTATAATTGTGTTAACCGGAAACCATAATACATGTGTGAATACATAGACCACAACATGTCCCTAGTGAGCCTCTAGTTGACTAGCTCGTTGATCAATAGATGGTCACGGTTTCATGGCCATGGACATTGGATGTCGTTGATAACGGGATCACATCATTAGGAGAATGATGTGATGGACAAGACCCAATCCTAAGCATAGCACAAAGATCGTGTAGTTCGTTTGCTAAAGCTTTTCAATGTCAAGTGTCATTTCCTTAGACCATGAGATTGTGTAACTCCCGGATACCGTAGGAGTACTTTGGGTGTGCCAAACGTCACAACGTAACTGGGTGGCTATAAAGGTACGCTACGGGTATCTCCGAAAGTATCTGTTGGGTTGGCACGAATCGAGACTGGGATTTGTCACTCCGTGTGACGGAGAGGTATCTCTGGGCCCACTCGGTAAGACATCATCATAATGAGCTCAATGTGACTAAGGAGTTAGCCACGGGATGATGTATTACGGAACGAGTAAAGAGACTTGCCAGTAACGAGATTGAACAAGGTATGGGGATACCGACGATCGAATCTCGGGCAAGTATCATACCGATAGACAAAGGGAATTGTATACGGGATTGATTGAATCCTTGACATCGTGGTTCATCCGATGAGATCATCGTGGAGTACGTGGGAGCCAACATGGGTATCCAGATCCCGCTGTTGGTTATTGACCGGAGAGGTGTCTCGGTCATGTCTACGTGTCTCCCGAACCCGTAGGGTCTACACACTTAAGGTTCGATGACGCTAGGGTTATAGGGAAAAGGTATACGTGATTACCGAAGGTTGTTCGGAGTCCCGGATGAGATCCCGGACGTCACGAGGAGCTCCGGAATGGTCCGGAGGTAAAGATTGATATATAGGAAGTCCAGTTTTGGTCACCGGAAAGTTTTCGGGCTCATCGGTAGTGTACCGGGAGTGCCGGGAGGGTGCCGGATGACCCCCCGGGAGGGGTGTGACGACCAAAGGACCACATGGGCTGTTAGATAAAGTGTGCCAGCCCTTATTGGGCTGGGCAAGACTTTTGCTAAAGGCCCATGCGGCTGGAGATAAGGAGATAAGGCAAAAAGGATTTAAAAGGAGGAGATCCACCTCCCTTGTGGGAGGTGGACTCTCCCTTTAATTCGGCCGGCCATCTCCTCTTTGGAGTAGAGGCCAAGCCAGCCCTCCACGTCCCTCCTCCTATATATACTTGAGGTTTTGGATGTTTTGAGACAAGATTTGATCTCTCTCTCTCACGGCGAAGCCCTACCTCTCTTCTTCCTCCTCCGCAGCGCTTAGGCGAAGCCCTGTCGGAATACCTTGCTACTCCACCACCACCACGCCGTCGTGCTGCTGTTGGAGCCCTTCCCCAACCTCTCCTTCCTCCTTGCTGGATCAAGGTGTTGGAGACGTCACCGGGCTGCACGTGTGTTGAACGCGGAGGTGCCGTCCGTTCGGCACTTGATCGGATCTACCGCGATCTGAATCGCTGCGAGTACGACTCCATCAACCGCGTTCTTGTAACGCTTCCGCTTAGCGATCTTCAAAGGTATGAAGATCCACTCTCCCCTTGCTCGTTGCTGGTTTCTCCATAGATGGATCTTGGTGAACGCGTAGGAAATTTTTTGATTTACTACTACGTCTCCCAAAAGTGGCATCATGAGCTAGGTCTATGCGTAGAATCTATGCACGAGTAGAACACAAAGCAGTTGTGGGCGTCGAGTTTGTTAATTTGCTTGCCGCTACTAGTCTTATCTTGATTCGGCGGTATTGTGGGATGAAGCGGCCCGGACCAACTTTACACGTACGCTTACGTGAGACCGGTTCCACCGCCTGACATGCACTAGATGCATAAGGTGGCTAGCGGGTGTCTGTCTCTCCTACCTTAGTCGGATCGGATTCGATGAAAAGGGTCCTTATGAAGGGTAAATAGCAATTGGCAAATCACGTTGTGGTGTTGACGTAGGTAAGAAACGTTCTTGCTAGTAACCTATAGCAGCCACGTAAAAACTTGCAACTACAAATTAGAGGACGTCTAACTTGTTTTTGCAGCATGTGCCTTGTGATGTGATATGGCCAAAAGGATGTGATGTGATGCATTGTGATGTATGAGATTGATCATGTTCTTGTAATAGGGTTCACGACTTGCATGTCGATGACTATGACAACCGGCAGGAGCCATAGGAGTTGTCTTATATTATTGTATGACCTGCGTGTCAATCATAAACGCCATGTAATTACTTTACTTTATTGCTAAACGTTAGCTGTAGTAGTAGAAGTAATAGTTGGCGAGACAACTTCATGAAGACACAATGATGGAGATCATGATGATGGAGATCATGGTGTCGTGCCGGTGACAGTGATGATCATGGTGCCCCGAAGATGGAGATCGAAGGAGCAAGATGATATTGGCCATATCATGTCACTATATTGATTGCATGTGATGTTTATCATGTTTACATCTTATTTGCATAGAACGACGGTAGTAAATAAGATGATCTCTCAATAAAATTTCAAGAAAGGTGTTCACCCTAACTGTGCACCGTTGCTAAGGATCGTCGTTCCGAGGCACCACGTGATGATCGGGTGTGATAGGTTCTAACGTTCGCATACAACGGGTGTAAGCCAGATTTACACATGCGAAACACTTAGGTTGACTTGACGAGCCTAGCATGTACAGACATGGCCTCGGAACACGGAAGACCGAAAGGTCGAACATGAGTCGTATAGAAGATACGATCAACATAGAGATGTTCACCATGGATGACTAGTCCGTCTCACGTGATGATCGGACACGGGCTAGTTGACATGGATCATGTATCACTTGGAAGACTAGAGAGATGTCTATCTAAGTGGGAGTTCATTAATAATTTGATTAAGTGAACTTAATTATCATGAACTTAGTCTAAAAATGTCCTTGCAAATTATGTCGTAGATAGCTCGCGCTGTAGCTCCACAGTTTTATTGATACAATCCTAGAGAAAAGTAAGTTGAAAGTTGATGGTAGCAATAATGCGGACAGGGTCCGTGATCTGAGGATTGTCCTCATTGCTGCACAGAAAGCTTATGTTTTTGATGTACCGCTAACTGCACCACTCCCTCAAGTGTTGTCTGTAGATGTTGTGAACATATGACAGGCACTTTTTGGTGACTACGTGATAGTTCAATGCGTCATGCATTACGGCTCAGAATTGAGGCTCCAAAACGTTTTGAACGTCACGGAACATATGAGATGTTCTAGGAGCTGAGATTGTGATCTCAGGCTCGTGCCTATGTTGAGAGGTATGAGACCTCCAACAAGATTCTTTGTCTGCAAGATAAAGGAGAATAGCTCAATCGGTGAGCGTGTGCTCAGATTGTCTGGGTGCTACAATCACTTGAATCAAGTGGGAGTTAATCTTCCAGATGAGATAGTGATTAAAGCAGTTCTCCAAGTCACTGCCACCAAGCTACTAGAGCTTCGTGATGAACTATAACATGCCAGGGATGGATAAGATGATCCCTGAGTTGTTCGTGATGTTTGACACCACGAAGGTAGAAATCAATAAGGAGCATCAAGTGTTGATGGTTAAGTGAAAACCACTAGTTTCAAAAGGGGCAAGGGCAAGAAGGGAAAAACTTCAGGAATGGCAAGCCAGTTGTTGCTCTAGTGAAGAAACCCAAGGTTGAGCCCGAACCCGAGACTAAGTGCTTCTGTTATGAGGAGAATGTTCGCTGAAGCGGAAAACCCTAGATGATTGGTAGATAAGAAGGCTGGTAATGTCAATGGAAGTATATTTGATATACGTGTTAGTGATGTGTACCTTGCTGGTACTCGTAGTAGCACCTGGGTATTGGATACCGGTTCGGTTGCTAAGTGTTAGCAACTCGAAATAAAAGCTACGGAGTAAATGGAGACTAGCTAGGTGAAAGGTGACGATGTGTGTTGGAAGTATTTCCAAGATTGATGTGATCACCATCGCACGCTCTCTCTACCTTCAGGATTTGTGATAAACCTAAATAAATGTTATTTGGTGTTTGCGTTGAGCATGAACGTGATTAGATCATGATTAGTGCGATACGGTTATTCATATAAGTTAGAGAATAATGGTTATTCTGTTTACATGGATAATGCCTTCAATGGTCATGCACCCACTCGGAATGGTTTATTGAATCATGATCGTAGTAGTACACATATTCATAACATTGGTACCAAAAGATATAAAGTTAATAATGATAGTACCACATACTTGTGGCACTGCCGCTAAATGTCATATTGGTATAAATCGCATGAAGAAACTCCATGATGATGGATTTTTGACTCACTCGATTTCGAATCGGTTGAGACATGCGAGCCATGCCTCTTGGGCAAGATGACTGAGACCCCGTCATCCAATATGATGGAGCGGGCAAGTGGCTTATTGGAAATAATACATGTTGATGTATGTGGTCCAATGAGTGTTGAAACACACAGTGGATATCGTTGTTTTTCTTTACCTTCGCTGATGATTTGAGTAAATATGGGGATATTTACTTAATGAAACACGAATCTGAAATGTTTGAAAGGTTCAAGGAGTTTCAGAGTGAAGTTAAAGATCATCGTGACAAGAAGATAAATGTCTATGATATGATCATGGAGGTGAATATCTAAGTTACGAGTTTGGTATGCAATTTTAGACAATGTGGAAATTGTTTCACAGCTCACGCCTCCTGGAACACCATAGTGTGATGGTGTGTTCGAACGTCGTAGTCGTGCTCTATTGGATATAGTGAGTACTATGATGTCTCTTATCGTTTTACCACTATCGTTATGGGGTTATGCATTAAAGACAAATCCATTCACTTTAACAGGGCACCATCTAAGTCTGTTGAGATGACACCGTGAGAATTATGGTTTGATAGAAGCCTAAGCTGTCATTTCTTAATGTTTGGGGCTGCGACGCTTATGTGAAAATGGGTTTTTCACCTAGCGAGCTCGAACCCAAAGTAGACAAATGCATCTTCATAGAATACCCTAATGAGACATTGGGTATACCTTCTATCTCAGATCCAAGCGCAAAATGTATTTGTAGCTAAGAACGGGTCCTTTCTTGAGAAAGAGTTTCTCTCGAAAGAATTGAGTGGGAGGAAGATAGAACTTGATAAGGTTGTTGAACCTTTGTTTCATCCAGAGAATAGCGCAACACAGAAAGATGTTTCTGTAGAGCCTACTCAGTTGAAAAGGAAGTTAATGATGATGATCATGAAGCTTCGGATCAAGTCACTATCGAACCTCGTAGGTCGACAAGGACGCGTACTGCTCCTGAGTAGTACGACAACCCTGTCTTGGAAATCATGTTGTTGGACAACGATGAACCTACGAACTATGGAGAAGCGATGGTGGGCCCGGATTCCAACAAATGGCTAGGAGCCATGAAATCCGAGAAAGGATCCATGTATGAAAACCAAGTATGGACTTTGGTAGACTTGCCTGTTGAATGGCGGGTCATTGAGTACAAATGGACCTTTGAGATAAACATAGACGCTAATGGTGAAATGTCACCGTTTATAAAGCTCGACTTGTCACAAAGAAGTTTCCGCCAAGTTCAAGGAGTTGACCGCAATGAGATTGTCTCATCTGTAGCGATGCTAAAAGTCTATTAAAATTTTGTTAGCAGTTGCTGCATTTTTCGATTATGAAATCTGGCAGATGGATGACAAAACAAGGTTTCCGTAATGGTTTCTGTGAGGAAGAGTTGTATGTGATACAACCAGAAGGTTTTGTCAATCCTAAGGATGCTAATAATATGCAAACTCCAGCGATCCTTCTATGGACTGGAGCAAGCATCTCGGAGTTGGAATATATGCTTTGATGAGGTGATCAAAGTGTTTAAGTTTATACAATGTTTATGAGAAACTTGTATTTGCAAGAAAGTGAGTGGGAGCACTATGGAATTTCTTATAAGAATATGTAGTTGACATATTATTGATCGGAAATGATGTAGAATTTCTGGAAGAGCATGAAGGGTTGTTTGAAAAGTTTTTTTTTCAAAGGAAGACCTAGATAAAGCTACTATTTTATTAAGCATCAAGATCTATAGGGATAGATCTATTCGCTTGATAAGTTTTTTCGACGAAGACATACCTTGAAAAGTTTTTGAAGGAGTTCAAAATAGATGGGTCAAAGAAGGAGTTCTTGACTGTATTGTAAGGTGTGAAATTGAGTAAGACTCAATACCCGACCACGGCAGAAGATAAAGAAGAGATGAGTGTCATCTCCTATGCTTTAGCCATAGGCTCTATATAGTATGCCATGCTGTGTGCCGCACCTGTGTGTGCCTTGCCATGAGTCTGTCAAGGGGTACAAGAGTAATCCAAGAGTGGATCACTAGACAGCGGTCAAAGTTAGCCTTAGTAACTTGAGAACTAAGGAAATATTTCTCGATTATGGAGGTGATAAAGAGTTCATCGTAAAGTGTTACGATGATGCAAGCTTTAAAACCAATCCGGATGACTCTTAGTAGAAATCCAGCTACGTATAGTGGAGCAGCCATTTGGAATAGCTCCAAGTGGAGCGTGGGAGCAGTATCTACAAATATGAAATGGAAAGTTTGCAAAGGTACACACGGATCTGAATGTCGCAGACCCGCTGACTAAAAACCTCTTTCACGAGCAGAACATGAACAAACCCCAGAACTTATTGGGTGTTAATCACATGATGATATGATCACATGGTGATGTAAGTGTTAATCACATGGTGATGTGAACTAGATTATTGACTCTAGTGCAAGTGGGAGACTGTTGGAAATATGCCCTAGAGGCAATAATAAAATGGTTATTATTGTATTTCCTTGTTCATGATAATTGTCTATTGTTCATGCTATAATTGTGTTAACCGGAAACCATAATACATGTGTGAATACATAGACCACAACATGTCCCTAGTGAGCCTCTAGTTGACTAGCTCGTTGATCAATAGATGGTCACGGTTTCATGGCCATGGACATTGGATGTCGTTGATAACGGGATCACATCATTAGGAGAATGATGTGATGGACAAGACCCAATCCTAAGCATAGCACAAAGATCGTGTAGTTCGTTTGCTAAAGCTTTTCAATGTCAAGTGTCATTTCCTTAGACCATGAGATTGTGTAACTCCCGGATACCGTAGGAGTACTTTGGGTGTGCCAAACGTCACAACGTAACTGGGTGGCTATAAAGGTACGCTACGGGTATCTCCGAAAGTATCTGTTGGGTTGGCACGAATCGAGACTGGGATTTGTCACTCCGTGTGACGGAGAGGTATCTCTGGGCCCACTCGGTAAGACATCATCATAATGAGCTCAATGTGACTAAGGAGTTAGCCACGGGATGATGTATTACGGAACGAGTAAAGAGACTTGCCAGTAACGAGATTGAACAAGGTATGGGGATACCGACGATCGAATCTCGGGCAAGTATCATACCGATAGACAAAGGGAATTGTATACGGGATTGATTGAATCCTTGACATCGTGGTTCATCCGATGAGATCATCGTGGAGTACGTGGGAGCCAACATGGGTATCCAGATCCCGCTGTTGGTTATTGACCGGAGAGGTGTCTCGGTCATGTCTACGTGTCTCCCGAACCCGTAGGGTCTACACACTTAAGGTTCGATGACGCTAGGGTTATAGGGAAAAGGTATACGTGATTACCGAAGGTTGTTCGGAGTCCCGGATGAGATCCCGGACGTCACGAGGAGCTCCGGAATGGTCCGGAGGTAAAGATTGATATATAGGAAGTCCAGTTTTGGTCACCGGAAAGTTTTCGGGCTCATCGGTAGTGTACCGGGAGTGCCGGGAGGGTGCCGGATGACCCCCCGGGAGGGGTGTGACGACCAAAGGACCACATGGGCTGTTAGATAAAGTGTGCCAGCCCTTATTGGGCTGGGCAAGACTTTTGCTAAAGGCCCATGCGGCTGGAGATAAGGAGATAAGGCAAAAAGGATTTAAAAGGAGGAGATCCACCTCCCTTGTGGGAGGTGGACTCTCCCTTTAATTCGGCCGGCCATCTCCTCTTTGGAGTAGAGGCCAAGCCAGCCCTCCACGTCCCTCCTCCTATATATACTTGAGGTTTTGGATGTTTTGAGACAAGATTTGATCTCTCTCTCTCACGGCGAAGCCCTACCTCTCTTCTTCCTCCTCCGCAGCGCTTAGGCGAAGCCCTGTCGGAATACCTTGCTACTCCACCACCACCACGCCGTCGTGCTGCTGTTGGAGCCCTTCCCCAACCTCTCCTTCCTCCTTGCTGGATCAAGGTGTTGGAGACGTCACCGGGCTGCACGTGTGTTGAACGCGGAGGTGCCGTCCGTTCGGCACTTGATCGGATCTACCGCGATCTGAATCGCTGCGAGTACGACTCCATCAACCGCGTTCTTGTAACGCTTCCACTTAGCGATCTTCAAAGGTATGAAGATCCACTCTCCCCTTGCTCGTTGCTGGTTTCTCCATAGATGGATCTTGGTGAACGCGTAGGAAATTTTTTGATTTACTACTACGTCTCCCAAAACAAGTGGCATAGCAAGTGGCAATTTCCATTGGCATAGCAAGTGGCAATTTCCATCATCTTGTCGAGTGAAATGTCACCAGTGCGCCCGAACTTCAAATACAGCTGTCTGTATCTCACACCGGCCTTCAAGGCACAAACAGCCTGGTGTCCCGACACATTTTCCACCGTATGATGCAGGGTGGACCATCGCTGAATATAGTCTCTTAAGGTTTCACTGGGCTTCTAGACGCGGTGTTGTAAGTCGACCAGACCTGCAGGGTGCTCCCAAGTGCCCTCGAAGGTCCGGACAAACACTCGGGCAAAGGCTTCCGAACAATGAATGCTGGAAGGAGCTAAACGATTCAACCAAGCTCGAGCTGGACCATCCAACATAAGAGGCAGGTGCTTCATTGCGACGTTGTCATTCCCGCCGCCAATCTGCACAGCCACTCGGTAATCATCTAGCCAAGTCTTTGGTTTTGTTTCACCAGAGAACTTTCCGATCCCCACCGTCATTCTGAAGTTGGGGGAAATCTCCACAGAACGTATAGCTCTACTAAAACACTCTGGACCAGACACTGCAGCTGAGCTTCCACTCGGGACATCTCTGTCGTGTCCTTCTCTATAGGCTCTGCTCTTGTCGATCCGTTTCTAAAGAAGGTATGCGTGGGCATCAAAGTCCGCGTCCCGCTCGTCACCGAAGGAGTGCCTGTCGTCCTGGCACTGGGCGCGTACGGACCACTCCACAAAGGAGTGGGCACTCGATGGTGGTCTTCGCGATGGTGCTGATATCTGTCTTGCCCTTCACAATAACCGCCGCCTCGACGACGCAAGGGCGGCCCAGGACTATGTGCCGACTGAACGGTCTCTGCCTTGGGTGAATTGATGTGTATCTTGTGACGAGACTGAGAAACTACTGAATTCTGGCACTGTGTTGCATCTAACAGTGCTCTGATCTGCAATAGCCCTCTACCAGCCTTTGACCAGGACGTCTGAATGGAATCTGCTATCCTAGCAGCAACAACAACATTAAGCACGGGAGTTCTATATACCTCAATGCCATCGTGACATCCAGTCGGGAACAACTGTCTCTGACGTCGACTGGGGCGCGGTGGGCGTGGATGGGTGCACTCGTCGATCTCTTCCTGGAGCTCTTCTAGACGAACGTATGAGGCCTCCAAAGCTCGGGCCTCGGTGGTCGCGCCGACGATGGGGGTATGAAGGACCTTCTCATCGCGACACGACTGCACGTTCGATGGGCCACCAGCCTCGTGCTCGCCACGACCAAAGCCAGGTGGTGAGCTCTGATGAGAGCGTGCCATCAAGACCTCCGCTGTGGGATCGCAGCTCTCGCACTCAAAAGGCACGTCGGACGGATCGGAACCCGACTCAAACACGCCATGAAGGGACTCGGCAGGTTTGAGTGCTAGAACCTGCGAAGAAGTTTAATGCGCCGCTGCGTGTTCGACCCACCGCTAGAGTCGTGAGCGGCCGGACCGCTTGCGACCGCGAACGGCAAGAGGAGCCGATGTGTAAGGGGTCGACGGCTGACGCAGCAACACGCTGCACGAACTCGTGCGGAAATGCGTGGCCCCGCGGACCGGGAGCGCCTCGACATCGAGAGGCGCCTCCTGAAGCCATGCCAAATCATCAGCGATGAAAGTGAGCGCTCCAAAACGGATCTCGTGGCCCAGAGCAAAAACACCGCCGGAAGACATGTTGAAGGATGAAAACGCAACCTCGCCGGAAGTCGCTTAGACGCCTGCCCCACGGTGGGCGCCAGCTGTCGTGGGAACGAGCCTGACAATAGATGGTAGGGGTACGAATGGAGAGGGCAGAGTCCTAGCTACGGCGAGGGTGTACACATAGATGTGTGAGTTCAGGCCCCTCTCGTGGAGGTAAAAGCCCTACGTCTCAGTGCTCGGGAGCTTTATGTCAAGTGGAATGTAGAGATTACAATAGTTTTCTTAACCCTTGTGCAGGAGGGGAGGGGTGGCTTATATAGAGTTCGCTGCCCCTCATAATGGCCCCGCATCAAAGGGTCTGGTCATGGGATGTAAAGTCTACCGTTACAGGTAATGTACGTAGTAAAAGCTATTAAGGGCCATTAAGCCAGCGTCTGCCCGTTGGGCTCTTGGTGATGGCTCCTGGTCTTCTGGCGTCGAGTGAAGCGAGATCTATTGAGTCACACGCGACTGCCGAATGAGAGCGGGAGCTTCCGAGTGGATTACTGTCGAGTGACTTTGAATGTCTCCAAGGAACCACTCGGAAGTTCATGCTTGATCTTCAAGTCCTCCCATGTGGTGTCCTTAGGTAGGGTATGTGGTCCTTGCCTAGGACCCTACCCTAGGTACATATCCTCGTCACATAACAATATAACTTCTATACAAATATACCCAAACATAACTCACTAAGTTGTCTTCCTTGTCCAACTTCAACTAATTTGCTCAAGTTTGAAAATATTTAACGGGTATTCACAATCATAGAAGATGTCTAAGATAGTATATTTATATGTGGAATTTCTCTTCCTTCAATATTCTTTCATGAATTGTTCAAGTGACCAATGCAGTGTTTGCTAACTTTCAATAAATTTCAAAGCCTATACTTATTATGTGTGAAGTCATTACTCTCCATGGGATAAGTATATGAAGCCTATTTAATTTCAGATTTATGATATTCAATTCATTCAACCATTTACTCATAGGATATAAGTGAAGCACGAGAGTGAATGACAAACTACTCCAAAAAGATATAAGTGAAGATCAATGCATAGTTAATTGGTTAAATAGCCATGTGAGGACTCTCTCTTATTCAAAATTTCACATCCAAAGATTTTATTGAAACAACAAACAAAATAAAAATGGCACTCCTAGAATAGCATGCATCATGTGAACGAATAAAAATTTAGGCTCAACATAGGCTAACCGACAATTGTTGATGAAGAGAGGTGGGATGCGTAGCATCCCCAAGCTTAGATACTTGAGAGTTCTTGAAATATTTGCTCGGGGTGCCTTGGGAATCCCCAAGATTGATCTTTTGTATCTTTTTCAATCCTCTAATATCCCGGTTTCACCTATTCCCAAAAAATTCATCCACACAAAACTAAAAAAGAACTCGTGAGATAGGTTAGTACACCTAAGAACAAATCAACACTTCATGTACTGCCAAGAAAAGTTGCACAATAATTTTAAAACATTAGGTAATGTATACCATCATTTCCACAATTTATATTTACCAATATAGGCTATCGAAACTATAGGATAAGTAGATAACAAAACTATGGCAGCAATCTGTCCAAACAGAATAGTCTGTAGTAATTTATTAAACCAGTGTAACTCTGGAACTATAAAAATTATGAAAATTTATGAAATGCTATGACATTTATATGAAAACACTGTGTAAAAATTTCAGAAACTTTCCACGTTACAGTAAAATATGAATATTCAAACACTATAGTAGAAGTTTCTGTTGTTACCCAACACATATCAAAACATGTAATGCAAGCATCCTAAGGCAATTCTTGGAACTTTTTGTTGAAAAACAAGATTATAAATAACACCAAACAGAAAATAACAAAATATAATGATGCTCCAAGCAAAATTCATATTATGTGACGAATAAAAATATATCTTAAAGTAAGATATACCGATAATGTTGAAGACGAAAGAGGGGATGCCTTCCGGGGCATCCCCAAGCTTAGACGCTTGAGTATTCCTTGAATATTATCTTGGGGTGCCTTGGGCGTCCCCAAAATTAGGTTCTTTTCACTCCCTATTCTCCTCATATTGGTGTCTCACCCAAAACTTGAAAACTTCAATCACACAAAACATAACGGAACTTTGTGAGAAGGGTTATGTAGTAAAGATGAATCATTCACTTAGGTACTATAAAGACAAGATTCATAATTGTTTCCACATGATACCTACTGTATTCCATCATTCCCACAATTTATATTACTCAATATAAGCTATAGGAATACTTGAAACAAGCAAACTATGCATGCAAAATAGAATCTGTCAAAAAACAGAACAGACTCTAAAGATCTGCATGATCACCATACTTACCTGACTCTAAAAATTGTGAAAAAATAAGAAAACTCAAGGAATTTGCACATAAACTTTTTGTTACAATTTCAGAATTTTTTGACGCTCCATTAAAATCAAATAATTCATATACTGGACGCAAAACTTTCTGTTTTTGCACAGAATCAAACAAGCAAGTATCCACACTATCCCAAAGGCTTTACTTGGCACTTTATTGAAATGAAAGGCACAAAACATGATTAATACAGTAGATTAAACAAGTGCTTTTCTTTAATGCCTTTTTAGCTTGGCATGATATTTCAATGATACTCTTCCAAGCCAAATTCCGATGATCATTATATTCATATTCTAAAAGATATACGTGAAGTTCATAGAGCATTATTAATTAATATAGATTAACCAATTCAAGCTCAAAATATATAAGTGAAGCATATGGGGCATTCTATAAAGCCATACTCAAAAGATTTAAGTGAAGCACAAAGAGCATTATATAAAGCCATCCTCAAAAGATTTAAGTGAAGCACAAAGAGCATTCTAAAAATCCATCAAGGACCATCTCATACTAGAAGGGTCATAAAGGAAAAGACAAACATTAAAGACACATATCACGTGAACAAAACAAAAACCGAGGTATACCGATAATTGTTGAAGAATAAAGATGGGATGCCTTTAGGGGCATCCCCAAGCTTAGGTGCTTGAGTCTCCTTGAAATATTTACTTGGGATGCCTTGGTCATCCCCAAGCTTGAACTCATGTCTCTCCGTATTCTTCTTATATCGATACCTCCTCGATCTTCGAATACTTCATTCACACAAAACTTAACAAAACCCTCGTGTGATCCGTTAGTATAATAAAGCAAATTACTAATTTAAGTAATGTTGTGAACTCAATCCAAATTCATATTAGCATTATATCTACTGTAGTCCAACTTCACCATGGTTCAGACCCCCCGATACAACCCATAGATTGATCACAATAAGAGAACAATGCATAGAAAACAGAATCTGTCAAAAACAGGATAGTCTGTAGTTATCTGGAAGCTTCGTATACTTATGTAACTCAAAAAAATCTGAAAATTTAGGAACAATTAATTTTTTGCAAAGAAGAACTGTTTACAAATTTTAGAAACTTTTGACGTTCCAGTAAAAAATGTAAATTCACTCACTACAGACAAAGTTTCTGTTTTTGCATTGCACACACCAAACAAGCAATCTAATCATCCTAAAAGTAAATTTTGGCACATTATTTTTATAATACAATGGATATATACAAGGTCATAATTATTTTACAGAAGCCTCCATGAAAAATTCTACATTGTTTCCATGAGCATGAACACAAGTGTTCAAGGTCGACCCTCGCTTCTCCAATGCACAACTTTCCAATCACTTCTCTTTTTGAAAAACTTCTTAGGCATAAGAGGCAAGTAACTCTTTTTGTATTTTTCATTTTTTTATTTTTTTTGTTTGTTTCACCCACAACTACAGAAAGTAAAAAGGGGAAATAAAATGTATTTAGTGAAGAAAGCAAACAAGCATACACAAGAATATCAACCCCACGCTATTGCTCCCCGACAATAACACGAGAAAAGAGCTTGATAATCCCCAAGTGCAAGGAATCATCATAGAAATTTCCAAAGGTGGAAGTGATAAGTATGGAGTGTCGAACCCACAAGGAGCTAAAGGTAAGATCAATATTCCCTCAAGTCCTATCTGCCATCGATACGACTCTACGTACACCGAACGTTTGCTTCCATCTAGAAACAAGAAATAAAACTACATTGTGGGTATGAAGAGGATAGATTTGAATGATATCGGAGACCCAAAATATAAAAATAGTTCCTGTTATCATAATATTATAATATATTATAAATAGCAAGTGTAGAATAATGATGGGTCGGTGTGTGCAGTTATCCTGGGAAATTGTTAACAAGATCAGAAATCATTATTGCAATTTTATATGAGGGAGAGGCATAAGATAACATACTTTATCTACTTGGATCATATGCACTTATGATTGGAACTCTAGCAAGCATCCACAACTACTAAAGATCATTAAGGTAAAACCCAACCATAGCATTAAAGCATCAAGTCCCCTTTATCCCATAAGCAACAACCCCCTTACACGGGTTTATGCTTCTGTCACTCAAGCAACCCACTATAAGCGAATCATGAACATATTGCAACACCCTACAGCGAGAAACCTACACGTGTGCACGGCATGGAAGGCACCATAGGACAGCACCAAAATAAACATACAACTCAAATCAATCTAGATCATCAATCAACCCAAAGGACAAAAGTAATCTACTCAAAACATCATAGGATGGCAACACATAATTGGATCATAATATGTAGCATAAAGCACCATGTTCAAGTAGGAGATTACAGCAGGGTACGGGAGAGTGGACCGCTAAAAGGAGATGAGGATGGTGATGAAGAAGGCGGTGTTGATGAAGACGATCACCGCGGCGATGGTTCCCCCGATGGCACTCCCATGCCACCGGGAGAGAGGGGGAGAGTTTCTCCCCCTTGTGCTTCTTCCTCCATGACCTCCCCCTCTGTGAGGAGAGGTTCTCCCTCTGGTCCTTGGCCTCCATGGTGTTGATGGCCCCTCCGGGACAATGAAGATGGCCTCCGGTGATTGTGACCCCCTTCGGCAGGGTGGCGGAGAGGGCCAAGATTGGTTTTTCATGTCTCTGGAGGTGTGCGGCGGCAAAACTCCTGATCTAGGTTTCTTTTCGATGGTTTCTAGATTCATAGGAATTTTTGGCATCGATCCCACGTCAAAGGGATGCTCGAGGGGCACAGAAGCTCGCTTGGCACGGCTAGGGGAGTGGTCGCGCCCAACAGGCTTGTGGCCTCCTCGTCCACTTCCTGGCCCAGCTCTTCGCTCTAGTATTTATATATTTTCAAAAAATATTCTCCATAAATTTTCAGCCCATTCCAAAAACTTTTATTTCTGCACAAAAACAACACCATGGTAGTTCTGCTGAAAATAGCATCAGTCCGGGTTAGTTCTATTAAAATCACATAGATTTTCTATAAACATGGCATGAATACTTCATAAATTATAGATACGTTGGAGACGTATCATAGCTGTCGTTCCAATCTGCAAACTCCAGAAGCTACGGAACCATGCCTTTGCCTTGTGTTCGTCCCGGGTGTTCAGGATTCTTGTGGGCGCGCGAAAGCTTGTCGTTCTCTCTCTCCGGCCGGTACACACCCGCTCGAGCTTCTGCTATTGCTTTAAGTAACTCGGTCGTGGCTTCTTTAAGACTTGCCTATTCAAGAACCTCCCCTGTCTTTGGATCCAACTTTCCCCCATGTGCATAAAACCAAGTCCTACACCTATCGGGCCAAGTCTATTACTGGAGTGACCCCTGCAGCCTTCATGTTTCTCTCAGATTCATCCCACTTAGGCAACCTAGACTTGTAGCTGCCTGGCCCCAGACGATGGTGCCACATTTTTTGTCAGCATTTTTCTTGTTTATTCTCGACCATTTCTTAGATTCTTCTGATTTCTTGAACTTCCCAAATTCGTCCCAGTCATCTGCTAACTTCACATATCCTCCTTTGAATTCTGGAGTCTTCTTTTCTCCTTCTTCCAAGACTGGAATTGTGTGGCCATCTTCTTAAGAGCACACTTCTTGACTTTCTCCCGTTGGAGATCTGTGAGACCCTCTAGTAGGGTGAAATGTTTCATGAGATCCTCCCAAAGCAGATCCTTTGTTGTTTGGCTGACAAAAGGAACTCCGCGATCTTTTGGCTGATTCCATACTTGAGTGGTGATCCGGATTTGGTCCCTAACGAGAACTCCGCATTGATGTATAAATATTTTTGCATTCTCTTTAGGAGCAATCGGTTCGCCATCTGCTCTGATTTGATCTATGTTATACTTTATGCCTTGTTTCAATGTTTTTGTCAGGCCACGTTTAACCCTTGTAGAATATTTGCTCGATCCAATACAAATCAATCAATACATCTAATGATCACCAGAGGGCAAATTAATACCTCACCAGACTTTGTTAAATGGACAAAAACTTCTTCGCCATCGTCATTGTCAGCTGGTTCACCTTCGTCTCTTGGTTGTTCTTCCTCAATTCCCTCACCAAATGGGTTAAGGTATTCTGAGCCATCATCTACTTCATTCTCTTTGTTTCCAGAGTGTATCAGGTCATACATGGCATTCTCTTGATCATGGTCTCTATCTCTACCGTCCATAGCTTAACTAATCCAGAACAAATATAAAACAATTAGAATGCATTCAATAAGGAGAACCGGAGATATGCAAATCAATACAAGGCAACACATCATCAAATAGTATCACTAATACATCATCAAATATAATATCACTAATACAGATAAAGTTGACGTCTCACGGCACAGGCGATGGACACCCAAAGATAAGGAACTATGACAGGATCATAGCTCGGGTGTGATCCGTGAAGAACCTGCCAGGTATTGGAGAACTTGGCGTCCAATGTAGCCATGTAGCGTAGGACGTGCTCGTCCTCCTCCCTGACACGGCCACGTACCACCTCCGCGGGGGCCGGCTCCCTCTGCACTGACAGTGGTCCATGCGACCGCCACCAAATAACCTCCGGGTCGACAATGGGACCCTGATTCCTCACCAAGCTCTGCACCGCGGAAGGCAGCACCTCCCAGTGCCAGCCCGGTGGAGCCCAGTCCCGGAAATGCTGGCGCCTCTCAAGCAGGTGGTCGACGGCGCCGAGTTGACGACGAGGATGCAGGCCAGGCATCGTTGACATCGAGAACAAATTCTACAACTATTTTAATTCCTACTATTTAATAAACTTTAATAAAGATGATTGCATTTAATAACTATGACAATAATAACAAGAACCACGAATCCCGAGTACCCGGCGATCGCCGGGACTCGTGGTTCGATGACTCGGGACTCGAGACTAAAAAATAGAATGACTGCTGCAACTTAATCAGTAATCACTAAAGCGTTTCTTAGTTTGAACTTGTTCGAAATTATCCAAAGTTTGAAATAGTTAGATTTGCGGGTCTAAAATTATCCTAAGTTTGAACATGTTTGAAATTATCCTAAGTTTGAAATTATCCTAAGTTGGAAATTATCCCAAGTTTGAACATGTTTGAAATTATCCTAAGTTTGAACATTTCGCAACAAAAACTCATGGAAGCACAAAGCTAGTAGTTGTCCTACCCTCCATATTTGTTTCCCATGTACAATTCTAAAATGTTCGTGTACAATTTTTTTGAACTTGGATTTTTAACAAGGCGTGATGTTACCATATTTGCAATAATTGTTAGAATATTTATATTTTTTTAATGAATCTTTTTGCTTTAGGTCAAAACAATTACAAAATTTCTG
Organism: Hordeum marinum; assembly: GCA_022496015.1. Classification (NCBI taxonomy): domain Eukaryota; kingdom Viridiplantae; phylum Streptophyta; class Magnoliopsida; order Poales; family Poaceae; genus Hordeum; species Hordeum marinum. Next base: position 61,373,945 of record CM039677.1, read on the forward strand.
TTAGTGCGAGTAGTTTTCAAATTTAAATAGTTTAAATTTGAATTCTTTTGAAATTTTTGTGGATCACTAGTTTGTGAATAACTTTAGTTTAAAAATAGATTTTTGAGTGATTATTTTGCTGCTGTTTAATATTAGTATGTTTTATCATAATATTAAATTTTGAAATTTTTAGGATATTTAAATAGGTGTTTTAATCAAAACTAGATTCTGTTAACTCTTTTTAGTTATATAACTTCATTTATTTTAATCAAAATCACTATTAATGAACTCTGAAAAGGTTGAAACTTGGCATGGTATCATCATTTCACCCACAGAGCAAGTGGTAAAAAATTGAGAGGGTTACAGGTAAAATTGGATGCACTTCGTGTACAAACTGGACCATCTCCTTCGAAGTATGAGGGTTTCAGACGAAAACTCATATGTTACAAAGGCATTTCATTTTTCTAACTTATTTCAACTCCAGAATTTTTGTGCATTCAATATGAACCATTCTAGGCCACATGCTCAAATTTCAACCCTTTCTAACTTCATTTGTTATTTTTCATCCATTTAATGAATTGTTTTGAGTTAAATGATCCTGAAATTAAACAACACCACAAATGAACTCTAAAAAGGTTGAAACTTGGCATGGTATCATCATTTCACCCACATAGCAAGTGGTAAAAAGTTGAGAGGGTTATGGCAAAAACTGGATGCACTTCGTGTACAAACTAGACTACCTCCTTCGAAGTATGAGGGTTTGAGACGAAAACTCATATGTTAGAAAGGCATTTCACTTTTTTAACTTATTTCAACTCCAGACTTTTTGTGCATTCAATATGAACCATTCTAAGCCACATCCTCAAATTTCAACCCTTTCTAACTTGATTTGCTATTTTTCATCCATTTAATGAATTGTTTTGAGCTAAATGACCCTGAAATTAAAAAGCACCACAAATGAACTCTGAAAAGGTTTAAACTTGGCATGGTATTATAATTCCACCCACATAGAAAGTGGTAAAAAGTTGAGAGGGTTACGGCAAAAACTGGATGCACTTCGTGTACAAACAGGACCATCTCCTTCGAAGTATGAGGGTTTCAGACAAAAACTAATATGTTACAAAGGCATTTCAATTTTTTTAACTTATTTCAACTCCAAACTTTTTGTGGATTCAATATGAACCATTATAAGCCACATCCTCAATTTTCAACCCTTTCTAACTTCATTTTCTGTTTTTCATGCATTTCAGGAATTGTTTCGAGCTAAATGACCATGAAATTAAAAAGCACCACAAATGAACTCTGAAAAGGTTGAAACTTGGCATGGTATCATCATTTCACCCACGTAGCATGTGCTAAAAAGTTGAGAGGGTTACAACAAAAACTGCATGCACTTCGTGTACAAAACTGGACCATCTTGACTACTCACTAGAGAAGAAAAGTGATGACGGTGTGATACGTCTCCGACGTATCTATATTTTTTATTATTCCATGATATTATATTATCTAGTTTGGATGTTTTATATGCATTAATATGCTATTTTATATTAGTTTTGGGACTAACCTATTAACCTAGTGCCTAGTGCCAGTTTCTGTTTTTTCCTTGTTTTTGAGTATTGCAGAAAAGGAATATCCAACGGAGTCCAAACGGAATAAAATTCTACGATGATTTTTCTTGGACCATAAGGAATCTACGAGACTTGGAGAAGAGGCCATAAGGTCTACAAGTGGGCACAAGCCACCCAGGCGCGGCCTGAGGTGGGGCGCCCCCTAGCTTTTGCCCCCCCCCCCCCCCGTAGGTCCTCCAACCCTAATATTCTGCCTATAAATTCAGAAATATTCCCTCAGTACCAAAAAGAGCTACGATAATACTTTTCCATCGCCGGAAGCCTCCGTTCCCGAGAGATCCAATCTTGGAGCCTTTTCCGGTAATCTGTTGGAGGGGGATCCGATAACGAAGGGCATCTACGTCAACTCCATTGCCCTTCTGATGATGCATGAGTAGTTCACCATAGACCTACGGGTCCATATCTAGTAGCTAGATGGCTTATTCTCTCTCTACGTCCTTCAATACCATATTCTCTATGATCTTCATGGGGATCTATCAAATGTAATACTCTTTTGCCGTGTGTTTATCGAGATCTGATGAATTGTGGGTTTATGATCAGATTATTTATGAATATTATTTGAATCTTATCTGAATTCTTATATGCATGATTTAATATCTTTGCAAATATCTTTGAGTTATTGCTTTGGTTTGGCCAACTAGATTGGTAATTCTTGCAATGGGAGAAGTGCTTAGTTTTGGGTTCAATCTTGCGGTGTCCTCACCGAGTGAAATAGTAGGGGTAACGAAGCACGTATTTGTATTGTTGCCATCAAGGATAAAAAGATGGGGTTTTCATCATATTTCTTGAGTTTATCCCCCTACATCATGTCATCTTACTTAATGTGTTACTTTGTTCTTCATGAACTTAATACTCTAGATGCAGGCAGGAGTCGATCGATGTGTGGAGTAATAGTAGTAGATGCAGAATCGTTTTGGTCTACTTCACACAGATGTGATGCCTATATTCATAATCATTGCCTTGTATATCATCATAACTATCCACTTTTCTATCAGTTGCTCGACAATAATTTGTTCACCAACCGTATTATTTTCCTTCAAGAGAGAAGCCTCTAGTGAAACCTATGGCCCCCGGGTCTATTTTCCATATTATATTTTCAGATCTATAAACCAAAAATATCAAAAATACCTTGCTGCAATTTTATTTACTTTTACTTCTAGCAATATTTTATATCTATCTCTTTCAGATCTCATCCTTGCAAGTAACAGAGAAGGGATGGACAACCCCTTTATAGCGTTGGGTGCAAGTGTTTGATTGTTTGTGTAGGTGCATAAATTGGGGCCTTCCTTGTTCCTCCTACTGGATTGATACCTTGCTACTCAACAACTAAGGGAAATACTTATCTGCTTTCCTGCATCACCCTTTCCTCTTCAAGGGAAAACCAACGCAAGCTCAAGAAGTAGCAAGAAGGATTCCTGGCGCCGTTGCCGGGGAGGATACACATCAAGCCTACCAAGTACCCATCACAAACTCATCTCTTGCATTTACATTATTTGCCTTTTGCCTCTCGTTTTCCTCTCCCCCACATGTAAAACAATTTTCAGAAAAAACCAAAAAGATTTGCCTTTTTATTCGCCCTTCTTTTGTTTGCCTTTTCGTTTGCTTTTTGTTTGCTTGTGTGCTAGATTGCTTGCTTTGTCATGATGTCTGAGAATACCAAATTGTGTGACTTCTCCAATACTAATAATATTGATTTTATTACTACTCCGATTGCTCCCGTCACTAGTGTGAAATCTTATGAAATTAATGCCGCTTTGCATAATCTTGTTATGAAACAACAATTTTCCGGCCTTCCTAGTGAAGATGTCGCATCCCATCTAAATACTTTCATTGAGTCGTGTGACATGCAAAAGAAGAAAGATGTGGATAATGATTTTGTTAAATTGAAGCTATTTCCGTTCTCACTATGAGATCGTGCTAAAACTTGGTTTTCATCTTTGCCTTAAAAATAGTATTGATCCATGGAATAAGTGTAAAGATGTTTTTATTTTGAAGTATTTTACCCGCTAAGATCATCTCCCTTAAGAACGATATAATGAATTTTAAGCAACTTGATCATGAGCATGTTGCACAATCTTGGGAGAGGATGAAATTAATGATTAGAAATTGCCCCGCACATGGTTTGAGTTTATGGGTGATTATACAATTTTTATGCGGGATTGAATTTTGCATCTAGGAATCTTTTAGATTCAGTCGTGGGTGGTACTTTTATGGAAATCACATTAGGAGAAGCTATTAAACTCCTAGATAATATTATGGCAAATTACTATCAATGGCATACCGAAAGATCTCCTACTAGTAAAAAAGTGCATGCTATTGAAGTAATAAATACTTTGAGTGAAAAGATGGCTGGATTGATAAAATTGTTTGCTAGTAAGAGTGCTCCTTTTGATCCTAATGATATGCCTTTGTCTTCTTTGATTGGGAATAATAATGAATCTATGGATGTGAATTTTGTTGGTAGGAACAATTTTGGTAATAACGTGTATAGAGGTAATTTCAACCCTAGGCCGTTTCCTAGTAACTCCTATTATAATTATGGTAATTCCTACAAAAATCCTTATGGAAATTATAATAAGATGCCTCTCATATTGAGAATAATATTAAATAATTTATTAGTTCTCAAAAGGTTTTCAATGCTTCGAATCAAGAAAAATTGCTCAAGATTGATGATTTGTCTAGGAACGTTGATATAATTTCGCTTGAGATTGATTCTTTGAAAATTAGATCCACTGCACCCAAGATTTATATTAATGAGTCTTTAAAAGCTATGAGAACTTCTATTGATGAGTGTAAGAAAAGAACCGCTAGAGTGTGTGCTAAGCGTGAATGGCTTGAAAAAGTATGTTCTCATGATAATAATGATGAAGATCTTAAGGTGATTGATGTGACTCCTATTGAATCTTTGTTTTCTAATATAAATCTTGATAAAGATGGGAATGGAGATAAGTCCACTTTAGATAAAAGTTTTCGGGGGGATTACCCTCGGGTAGGCTCAAGGAGACGACTCAACATTTTAATAAACCATGGGGGGCCCCGATAAGCCAAGCCTGATGCATCAACAAGACAATCGAAGAAGAGAAGACAAAGCTGCGGCCCGGTGGGCTCCTCCTCGCTGGCTACTCCTGGCTGGCTCCGCCCGGCTGGCTACGCCTGGCTGGCTACTCTCGGCTGGCTACTCCCGACTGGCTACGCCCTACTGGCTACGTCCGGTTGGCTCCTCCCGGCTGGCTACTCCCATCTGGCTACTCCTGGCCGGCTCCTCCTGGCCGGCTACTCCCGACTGGCTACTCCCGGCTAGCTACTCCCGACTGGCTACGTCCAGCTGGCTACTCCCGGCTAGCTACTCCCGGCTAGCTACTCCCGGCTAGCTACGTCCAGCTAGCTACTCCCAGCTGGCTACTCTCGGCTAGCTACTCCGGGCTGGCTACGCCCGACTGGCTACTCCCGGCTGGCTCCTCCTGGCTGACTCCACCCAGTTGGCTCCCCCTGTTCGGCTCCTCCTGGCCGGCTGTGGCCCGGCAAAGTTAGCTCCCGATGTCCCATCGGACACGCACGGACCAGACGGCCATATCCTGTGGCGGTGCACTGTTGGCGAGCAGTAGTGCACTGTGCGTGTGTCATGTAGTACTAATTATAGTGTAACCTATCCCCTGGACACTGACTTATAAAGTGCACCAAGGGACAGACATAGCTTAGTCCACAAGCTACATGTGGCTTGACATGTAAGCTACCCATGGTAGCTTACACCTCAAGCTAATTAGGATGTAAGCTACCCACTATGGCTTACATCCCAAGCTACCCATCCGTGCCTATATAAGAGGCCTCATGACCACCACATAAGGGGGGCTAGCTTCCCTCACATTCTCTCATCCCCACTCTCACACTCACATATGAGGCAAGAAGCCTCATGGCTCTCCTCCCAAAACAGCTCTAGGAGCAACCATGTACCAGATGTACAATAGTTATACAGATATGCAGGAGTAGGGGTATTATCTCTCTGGAGAGCCCTGAACCTAGGTAAACCGATGCATGCTATTTGTATACCCGTTCTGGATCATCCATGGCAGCCTTGCTCTCACCTCGATAAGCCTACCTATGGCATCTGCCGTCTCGCGAGACCCCACGTGAGAAAACGATGACACGTACATGAGCAAGAAAGGTGTAAAGCCGGTTGATCGGTTAGGCGTGGTTCTGAGGCTCCACAAGACGACCGGTAGTTCTTCTATCCAGCAGCTGGCTGACCTTGTGAGTGGCGCCACGAGCCGGGGCCTGATGTCGGCCATGATTAGGTCGTTTGCCCTTTTAGCCTGTCTATTTAACTACGGGTGGGTGACAGAAGCCAAGTTGAGCCAGATGCCTTACTTGGCACAAAAACACGCTAGCGCACCCTTGGCAAAGTTCGTGTCATTGTCGGTGATGATGCTGTGAGGGAGACCGTAGTGGACGGTGATATCCTCGATGTCGAACGGTGGTGGGGTCGTCCAACTTCCTGATCGGCCTGGCCTCGATCCACTTGGTGAACTTGTCACGGCCACCAGTAGGTGCGTCATGCCGCCTCGAACGGTCTTTAATGACCCCACCATGTCGAGCCCCCACACAGCAAAGGGTCACAACGGCGGGATGGTCTTGAGAACCACAACTGGCAGGTGGCTCTGTGTGCGGAAACGCTAGCACCCCTCGCACCTGTCGACGAGCTGCGTTGCCTCTTCTAGGGCAACCGGCTAGTAGAAACCATGGTAGAACGCCTTGGCCACAAGGGTCCTCGATGCTGCGTGATGCCTGCACTCTCCCTGGTGGATATCTTGGATGATTTCTTGGCCCTTCTCGGGCTCAACACAGTGCTGGTACACGCTAGTTGTGTTGCGGTGGAGCAGGCCGCGATTGACGAAGCTGTAGGCGGGAGCCCGATGTTGGATCTTCCGGGCCTTGTCCTCGTTGAGGGGGGATCTCGCCGCTCATGAGGAAAGCCAAGATCGTGTGCACCAATGACGGGGCCGAGACCAGGGCTGACTCCAGCTCGAGTTGGAGATCTTGGGCAGCCGGATCCCCCAGGCCCGTCTCTGGAGCCCCCGAGACACGCTTGATAGTCTGCGGGTCCGGCTAATTGACGACAATCATGAAGGTTGCGGGCTCGGAGCCGGTAGGGACTGGGGCTGGTGCGGTAGGCGTAGCCGGCGGAGCCGGAGGAGCCAGCGGAGCCCCCGGGACCGTCGAGCGGTCGATAGGTTTCGTGGGCACGAAGATGAACTCTGACTCGGCGGATGGTTTGATCGATGGCTTGCGTAGCTGCTCAAGCGAGACGCCAGCCGGAATGGCCTGGGGGTGGATCCAATATTGGCCAAGGCATCCACCGCCTCGTCATCCGCCTAGGGGACATGGTGGAATTTGCAGCCTTCGAAGGAGCCGGTAAGTTGTTGCACGAGGAAGCAGTAGCTGGCTATGTTGGCGTCCCTAGCGTCCCATTCACCAGAGACCTGCTGCACCATGAGGTCGGTGTCGCCGAAACACAAGATGCGTCTGATGTCGATCTCCCTGGCGAGCCGGAGTCCATGGACGAGGGCCTCGTACTTGGCCATGTTGTTGGAGGCGGCGAAGTGGATCTAGAGTGAGTACTTGAGCCGGTCTCCCTTCGGAGATGACAAGACAATGCCAGCTCCCAGGCCGGCCTGCATCTTCGAGCCGTCGAAGTGCATGTGCCAATGCATAGTCAGGTGGGGTCGGCACGAACTGAGTCTTGGCCCAGTCGACCAGGAAGTCGGCCATCGCATGTGAATTGATGGCGGTGTGTGCCTCGTATCATATCTCGTAGTCGGCGAGGGCGATTGCCCACTTAGCTATCCTGACGGTGGCGTCTCGGCCGCTCATGGTACACGCTGGTTGTGCTGCAATGGAGCAGGTCGCGATTGACGATGATGTAGGCGGGAGCCCGATGCTGGATTTTCTGGGCCTTGTCCTCGTTGGGGGGAGCTCGCCGCTCATGAGGAAAGCCAAGATTGTCTGCACCCATGACGGAGCCGAGACCAGGGCTCACTCAAGCTCAAGTTGGAGATCTTGTGTAGCCGAAGCCACCAGGCCCGTCTCTGGAGCCCCGGGCCACGCTCGCTAGTCCGCGGGTCTGGCTGGTCGACGACAATCATGAAGGTTGCTGGCTCGGAGCCGGCAGGGACTGGGGCCAGTGCGGTAGGCGTAGGCGACGGAGTCGAAGGAGCCAGCGGAGCCGTCGGGACCATCGAGCGGTCGACAGGGTTCATGGGCACAAAGATGAACTCCAACTTAGCGGATGGTTTGATCAATGGCTTGCATAGCTGCTCGAGGGAGACGCCAGCCAGAATGGCCTGGGGGTGGAGCCAATCTTGGCCAAGGCGTCCGCCGCCTCGTTATCCGCCTGGGGGACATGGTGGAATTCGTAGCCCTCGAAGGAGCCAGTAAGTTATTACACGAGGAAGCGGTACCTGGCCATGTTGGCGTCCCTAGCGTCCCATTTGCCAGAGAACTGCCGCACCACGAGGTCGGAGTCACCGAAACACAAGATGCGCCGGATGCCGATCTCCCTGGTGAGCCGAAGTCCGTGGACGAGGGCCTCATACTCGACCACATTGTTGGAGGCGGCGAAGTGGATTTGGAGTGCGTACTTCAGCCGGTCTCTCTTCAAATATTACAAGACGATGCCAGCTCCCAGGCCAGCCCACATCCTCGAGTCGTCGAAGTGCATGCGCCAATGCGTAGAGTCTCGTAGAGGTGGCACGAACTGGGTCTCGGCCCAGTCGACGAGGAAGTCAGCCATCGCGTGCGACTTGATGGTGGTGCACGCCTTGTATCGTGTCTCATAGTCGGCGAGGGCGATTGCCCAATTAGCTATCCGGATGGTGGCATCCCGGCCGCTCATGATTTCGCCCAGCGGTGTCGTGCTCACCACGGTGATGCTATGCTCCTGGAAGTACTGCTTGATCTTCTAGGTGGCAAAGTATATGTCCTAGCACATCTTCTGGTAGTGGGCATAGTTCTGCTTGGAGGTGGACAGGACCTCATTGAGGAAGTAGACGGGGCGTTCGATCGGTAGTGACTTGCCTTCCTCCGACTGCTCCACCACCAAGACGACGTTGATGACGCGTGTGGTCGCCGTGATGTAGGCGAGCAAGGGCTCCTTCTTAGCCAGCACGGCCAGGATGGGCGCGTTGGTGAGAGCCTGTTTGAGGCCATGGAAGGCCTCGTTCGCCTAGTCGGTCCACTTGAACTTGGTTGGTTTCCTCATGGAGTCATAGTCTGGCTCAACCAAAGCCGTCCTCCGCAGGAGCCCGTAGAGGGGCAAGGCCTTCTCTTCAAGTCGGCTGACGAACCGGCTTAGCAAGGCGAGGTAGCCGATGAACTTCTGGACGTCGCGGAGCCGGGTCGGCTTGGGCATACGCTTGATCGCCCTAATATTCTCTGGGTTAGCTTCGATGCCGCGAGCGGACACGAAGAAACCTAGGAGCTGGCCGCCAGGGATGCCTAAGACGCACCTCTCTGGGTTGAGCTTGACCTTGTACTCATGCAGGTTGGCGAAGCTCTCTCGGAGGTCGTCGAGGAGGCTGAAATGCTTCTTGGTCTTGACAAAAATGTCGTCAACGTAGACGTGGACGTTCCTGCCGATCTGGGGAAGGAGGCACTTCTGCATGCAGCGCTAGAAGGTCACTCCTGCATTCTTCAAGCCGAAGGACATAGTGATGTAGCAGTAGGCCCCGAAAGGGGTGATGAAGGAGGTCTTCAGCCGGTCGGGCGGATCTAGCTTGATCTGGTGGTAGCCTGAGTAGGCATCCAAGAAGGATAGCAGATTGCAGCCGGTTGTGAAGTCGATGACTTGATCGATCCACGGCAGGGCAAACGGGTCCTTGGGACATGCCTTGTTCAGGCTCCTGTAGTCGATACACATGCACCAAGTCTTGTTTTTCTTCAGCACCAAGACTGGGTTGGCCAGCCAGTCCGAGTGGAATACTTCCATGATGAAGCTAGCTACAAGCAGTCGGGCCATCTCTTCGCCTATAGTGCGCCGCTTCTCCTCGGAGAAATGACGTAGGGGTTGCTTCACTAGCTTCGCATCCGGATGCATGTGAAGTTTGTGCTCGGCATACTTCCTCGGAACACCCCACATGTCCTTGGGAGATCATGCAAAGATCACCCACAGCAGCCTTGCTCTCACCTCAATAAGCCTATCTATGGCATCTGCCGTCTCGCGAGACCCCACTTGAGAAAACGACGACACGTACACGAGCAAGAAAGGCATGAAGCCGGTTGATCGGTTAGGCATGGTTCTGAGGCTCCACAAGACGACCGGTAGTTCTTCTATCCAGCAACTGGCTGACCTTGTGAGCGGCGCCACGAGCCGGGGCTTGATGTCGGCCATGATTAGTCCGTTTGCCCTTTTGGCCTGGCTGTTTAACTACGGGTGGGCGACGGAAGCCAAGTTGAGCCGGATGCCTTGCTTGGCGCAGAAACATGCTAGCGCGCCCTTGGAGAAGTTTGTGCCATTGTCGGTGATGATGCTATGAGGGAGACCATAGTGGACGGTGATATCCTCGATGAATCGCACGGTAGTGGGGCCATCCAACTTCTTGATCGGCCTGGCCTTGATCCACTTGGTGAATTTGTCGATGACTACCGGCAGGTGCATCATGCCGCCTCGAACGGTCTTTAATGTCCCCACCATGTCGAGCCCCCACACAGCAAAGGGTCACGACAGCGGGATGGTCTTGAGAACCACAACCGGTAGGTGGCTCTGTGTGTGGAAACGCTAGCACCCCTCGCACCTGTCGACGAGCAGTATTGCCTCCTCTAGGGCAGCTGGCCAGTAGAAACCATGGTGGAACGCCTTGGCCACCAGGGTCCTCGACGCTGCGTGATGCCTGCACTCTCCCTGGTGGATATCTAGGAGGATTTCTTGGCCCTTCTCGGGCTCGACACAACGCTGGTACACGCTGGTTGTGCTGCGGTGGAGCAGGTCGCGATTGACGATGATGTAGGCGGGAGCCCGATGCTGGATTTTCTGGGCCTTGTCCTCGTTGGGGGGAGCTCGCCGCTCATGAGGAAAGCCAAGATTGTGTGCACCCATGACAGAGCCGAGACCAGGGCCGACTCAAGCTCGAGTTGGAGATCTTGTGCAGCCGGAGCCCCCAGGCCCGTCTCTGGAGCCCCGGGCCACGCTCGCTAGTACGCGGGTCCGGCTGGTCGACGACAATAATGAAGGTTGCTGGCTCGGAGCCAGCAGGGACCGGGGCCAGTGCGGTAGGCGTAGGCGACGGAGTCGGAGGAGCCAGCGGAGCCGTCGGGACCATCGAGCGGTCGACAGGGTTCATGGGCACGAAGATGAACTCCAACTCGGCGGATGGTTAGATCGATGGCTTGCGTTGCTACTTGAGGGAGACGCCAGCCAGAATGGCCTCGGGGTGGAGCCAATCTTGCCCAAGGCATCCGCCGCATCGTTATCTGCCTGGGGGACATGGTGGAATTCGTAGCCCTTGAAGGAGCCGGTAAGTTATTGCACGAGGAAGCGGTACCTGGCCATGTTGGCGTCCCTAGCGTCCCATTTGCCAGAGACCTGCTGCACCACGAGGTCGGAGTCACCGAAACACAAGATGCGTCGGATGCTGATCTCCCTGGTGAGTCGAAGTCCGTGGACGAGGGCCTCATACTCGACCACATTGTTGGAGGCGGCGAAGTGGATTTGGAGTGCGTACTTGAGTCGGTCTCCCTTCAAATATTACAAGACGATGCCAGCTCCTAGGCCGGCCCGCATCTTCGAGCCGTCGAAGTGCATACGCCAATGCGTAGAGTCTCGTAGAGGTGGCACGAACTGGGTCTCGGCCCAGTCGACGAGGAAGTCAGCCATCGCGTGCGACTTGATGGTGGTGCATGCCTTGTATCGTGTCTCATAGTCGGCGAGGGCGATTGCCCACTTAGCTATCCGGATGGTGGCTTCCCGGCCACTCATGATTTCGCCAAGCGGTGCCGTGCTCACCACGGTGATGGTATGCTCCTGGAAGTACTGCTTGATCTTCTAGGCGGCAAAGTATATGTCCTAGCACATCTTCTAGTAGTGGGTGTAGTTTTGCTTGGAGGCAGAGAGGACCTCATTGAGGTAGTAGACAGGGCGTTCGATCGGTAGTGCCTTGCCTTCCTCCGACCGCTCCACCACCAAGACGACGTTGATGACGCGTGTGGTCGTCGTGATGTAGGCGAGCAAGGGCTCCTTCTCAGCCGGCGCGGCTAGGATGGGCGCGTTGGTGAGAGCCTGTTTGAGGCCATGGAAGGCCTCGTTCGCCTAGTCGGTCGACTTGAACTTGGCTGGCTTCCTCATGGAGTCATAGTCTGGCTCAAGCAAAGTCGTCCTCCGCAGGAGCCCGTAGAGGGGCAAGGCCTTCTCTCCCAGTCGGCTGACGAACCGGCTTAGCGAGGCGAGGTAGCCGATGAACTTCTGGACGTCGCGGAGCCGGGTCGGCTTGGGCATATGCTTGATTGCCCTAATCTTCTCTGGGTTAGCTTCGATGCCGCGAGCGGACATGAAGAAACCCAGGAGCTGGCCACCAGGGATGCCTAAGACGCACCTCTCCGGGTTGAGCTTGACCTTGTACTCATGCGGGTTGGCGAAGGTCTCTCGGAGGTCGTCGAGGAGGCTGAAATGCTTCTTGGTCTTGACAAAAATGTCGTCAACGTAGACGTGGACGTTCCTGTCGATCTGGGGAAGGAGGCACTTCTACATGCAACGCTAGAAGGTCACTCCTGCATTCTTCAAGCCGAAGGACATAGTGATGTAGCAGTAGGCCCCAAAAGGGGTGATGAAGGAGGTCTTCAGCCGGTCGGCCGGATCTAGCTTGATCTGGTGGTAGCCTGAGTAGGCATCCAAGAAGGATAGCATATTGCAGCCGGCTGTGAAGTCGATGACTTGATCGATCCGCGGCAGGGCAAACGGGTCCTTGGGACATGCCTTGTTCAGGCTCCTGTAGTCGATACACATGCACCAAGTCTTGTTTTTCTTCAGCACCAAGACTGGGTTGGCCAGCCAGTCCGAGTGGAATACTTCCATGATGAAGCTAGCTACGAGCAGTCGGGCCATCTCTTCGCCTATAGTGCGCCGCTTCTCCTCGGAGAAACGACGTAGGGGTTGCTTCACTGGCTTCGCATCCGGATGCATGTGAAGTTTGTGCTCGGCATACTTCCTCGGAACACCCCACATGTCCTTGGGAGACCATGCAAAGATCATCCACGGCAGCCTTGCTCTCACCTCAATAAGCCTACCTATGGCATCTGCCGTCTCGTGAGACCCCACTTGAGAAAACGACGACACGTACATGAGCAAGAAAGGCATGAAGCCGGTTGATCGGTTAGGCATGGTTCTGAGGCTCCACAAGACGACCGGTAGTTCTTCTATCCAGCAACTAGCTGACCTTGTGAGCGGCGCCACGAGCCGGGGCTTGATGTCGGCCATGATTAGTCCGTTTGCCCTTTTGGCCTGGCTGTTTAACTACGGGTGGCCGACGAAGCCAAGTTGAGCCGGATGCCTTGCTTGGCGCAGAAACATGCTAGCGCGCCCTTGGCGAAGTTCGTGCCATTGTCGGTGATGATGCTATGAGGGAGACCATAGTGGACGGTGATATCCTCGATGAATCGCACGGTAGTGGGGCCATCCAACTTCTTGATCGGCCTGGCCTTGATCCACTTGGTGAACTTGTCGATGACTACCGGCAGGACATAGTGATGTAGAAGTAGGCCTCAAAAGGGTTGATGAAGGAGGTCTTCAGCCGGTCGGCCGGATCCAGCTTGATCTGGTGGTAGCCTGAGTAGGCATCCAAGAAGGATAGCACATCGCAGCCGGCCATGAAATCGATGGCTTGATCGATCCGCGGCAGGGAAAACGGGTCCTTGGGACATGCCTTGTTTAGGCTCGTGTAGTCGATACACATGCACCAAGTCTTGTTTTTCTTCAGCACCAAGACTGGGTTGGCCAGCCAGTCCGAGTGGAATACTTCCATGATGAAGCTAGCTACGAGCAGTCGGGCTATCTCTTCACCTATAGTGCGCCGCTTCTCCTCGAAGAAAGAGCGTAGGGGTTGCTCGAATGGCTTCGCATCTAGATGCACGTGAAGTTTGTGCTCAGCGTACTTCCTCGGAACACCCCACGTGTCCTAGGGAGACCATGCAAAGATGTCCCGATTCTCACAAAGGAAGTTGACAAGCTCGCCTTCCTATTTGCTGCTGAGGTTAGCACCAATGGTGATGCACTGCTTGGTGTCCTTGGACGGCTGGAAAGACGCCTTGCCGGCCGTCTGGGACAGGGGAGCCAGCATTGCCGGTTGCTCGGCATCTTGAGCCATGAACCGATCGACCTACCGCCTCTCCTTCGCGATCACCAGAGCTTCGACCAGCCGGCTGCCATCACGGGCACACTTGATTGATGCCTTATAGTCGCCGGCGACAGTGATGATGCCCTTGAGGCCCGGGATATTGAGCTTGAGGTAGGCATAGTGGGGAACCGCCATGAATTTGACGAGCGCTGGCCGCCCAAGCAGCGCGTGGTAGGGGCTGCTGAGGTCCACCACCTTGAACCATATCGGTTCACGGCGGAAGTGGTGCTTGTCGTCGAAGAGTACGTCAAGCCGGATCTTGCCGATGGGGGAGCAAGACCGCCCCGGCACGATGCCGTGAAAGACCTTCTGGCTTGGCTACAAGTCCGTCTCCTTGAGCCCCAGCATGACCATCGTGTCGCGGTAGAGGATGTTGATGCTGCTACCACCGTCAACCAACACCTGCGAGAAGCAGAAGGTGCGTCTTGCGAAGATGATGGTGGGATCGAGGGCGGGGGCATAGCTGCCTATGTTTGGCATCACTGTCGGGTGGTTCGCCCGGCTCCAAGTGACCGGCTTCTCGGACCAGTGAAGGCACAATGTGCTCCCTTGGTGGTCTTGATAATTCATGACAGCATACATTGTTTCTTGGACTAATACTTTCATCTAGTGTATCTCAGATAAAGTCCATAGAGAGAGATGGGTTGTCAAAAAGGAGTGTGGAGAGTATCCCCATTAAGAAGGAGAAGGAATAGCATTGGCAAAACTTCAAGCAAGAGAACTCTACATTTTACACTTTGTGAGAAATTACTTTGAGTCCATAGGAAAGCCAATACTATGAAAAGGGGGTAAGGTTTTGTTGGTGAACAAAATGCTCATACGTGCACAAGTGATAGTCACCACATACGCCCACAAGCTCTTCCACAAAAGTCTGTCCAAAGCCAAATATCCAAAATCATTGCAACCAACACATTCCACTCGGTGCCACTGATTCCAAACCTTAGACTGACTCAGCCAAACCCTAGCTTTTCGGTGCAACCGATTCTGCTTCGGTGCCTCCGAGTTTGATTTGCCAACTTCTTGTTACGCAAGTTTACAAAATCGGTCCCTCCGAGTTTTGTGAATCGGTGTCACCGAGATTGGCAATCTGACCGTTGGTCACCTTATCGGTGCAACCGAGTTTTATGTATCGGTCTCACCAAGATTCAAAAGTTAGTACCTTTGAGGCAACTCGGTACCACCGAGATTTACACATCGGTGTCACCGAGTCTGACTTATTAGGTGTAACGGTTGGATTTTTGGAGATGCCTATATATACCCCTCCACCACCACTCACTCGAAGATAAGCACTCAGAATAGTTCCCCACTCATACCTACTGATTTTCTGAGAGGGAGCCACCTACTCATGTGTTGTGATCATGCCCACCATTGTGGCGCTGCTGCCGTCTCTCCGGCGGCGCTCGGGGGGTTCTGACATCAACACACCCCAGGATGCCCGCAACATCGCCGGCCACGTCCCCGTTGTCGAACTTGTCCACATACGGCTCGCTCCTCCTGCCTCCGGTAGCGCCTCCCTTCCTCGCGAACGTTGCGGGGGCGCCCGCTTCCCTGCTGGCTCTCGCTCCGTGCGCCATGGCCAGCTGCACCCCGCGCACCTACGACTAGTGTCGGCAGCTTGCCCCACCCCCGCGTGCACTGGCACTGCTCCGCGCTGGCTCGACAGCACCATGGCACCTGCTCCGCCCCTGATACGCGCCGGCCCCGCTCATCTCGCGGCCGGCTCGCCACCTGCCGGCCGCGCCCGCACGCGCCCCAACCTCGGACGCATGCACTCCCTTTGACTATGGCTGACTCCGGCTCCATGCACCACCGCACCCGGCTCCGCCTCCACCCGCGTTCGCGCGCCAGCCCGCTCTGCCCGTGGCTGGATGCCCTTCGCTGGTAGGCTCTGCACCTCCGCGCCACCTCGGGCCGCCTCACGTGCCGGCCTTATGCCTGGCCGCCCCGCCCAAGCCGGCCCCTGCCCCGCCGGCTGCGCCCCGGCGAGCCCCGCTCCAGCCAGCCTCGTGCGCCCCTCGGCCTGCCCCACGGGCTCGCGCCCTCGAGGCCGGCTGGGCTCACCCGTCCGCCCACGTCATCGCTTCACCCGGTTGCGGTTGTGCCGGCTGCGTCGTGCCTGTCGACGGTCGGTTGTGCCCCATCTGTCCCCACCTACGCAAGCCCCGCCTTCAGGACCTCCGCACCGACCAGCCCACGCCTCCCGTCGTTGCACCTCGCGAGCGTGGCTCCGCCTGCGACCCAACTTCCTGTCGGCTTTGCCCAGCTGCACCGCCTCCGCCTGGCGTCTTCACCACCATCCGCGCCACCGTCGCCGTGCTGCTCCGGCCTGCCCTCGCCTTGCCCTGCCCACCACAGATGCGAGCCTTTGTCGCCGCGCTACCCTGGTCCTCCGGCTGGCTCCGCCTCTCCACCCGGGTCCGCTCCACGCGCGTGGGGCTCCCAGCTGGCCTCCCGAGTTGACCTCGCCTCCCCCTGCAAGCTAGACAGCCTCCACGCGACCTTCGGTCCACCCTGTCACTGTGCCAGGCGACCTCCCACGGGCTCGCCGTCTCCGCGCGTCGGCTCCCGCACGCCGGCTCGCTCTCGCCGCGCCCGACCACCTCCCACGCCTCGCCTCCTCTTGCCACCCGCGACCCCCGCATCGTGGCACCTCCAGCCCGCCCACGTCGCTGGCCTCGCCCCGGGCTGGCTGCATCGCCCATGCCTCGGCTCTGTCCCATCCACGCGCCGGCTGCATCACCAGCGCGTCAACCCCGGACGGTCCGTGCGTCGGCCTAGGCCTGACCGCTCGCCGGCTCTGCCCCGCCTTCAACTTGGTTGCCCGCGTGCAACCCCAATCGGCTCCCCCGTGCCCCATCTCTGCTCCAACCGGCCCGACCACGCTCGCCGACTCCATCGCTCATCCCGGCTATGCCGGCCCAACCGCTTGCGCACCCGTGCCTCCTCTCAGCCAATCGCCGTCGCGCCTGGCCATCGTCTCGCCGCTGCGGTGGGCCTCTGACGCGTCTGCATGCGTCGGACGGCTCTCACGCCGCACTTCCATGCGGCTGGCTTCCCATGGGGAAAATAATAGTGGGCCGACTCCCCAAAGGAAAAAAAGAGAAATGGGGCCGGCTGGTGAGTAAGAGAGAGAGAGAGAGAGAGAAAGAAAGAAAGAAAGAAGGCACCGTCCGTTTGCTCGCATTCCCACTCAAATGGGCAACCTACATTGTTGTCTGACCAGCTGGCCTGCCCATCTACTTCGACACCGGGCTGGCTCCGGCTGCCCACCCACTTCGATGTCCGGCTGGTCAGGTCTGGACGGCTGCAACACCCGCCGACAGCCAAGGGCTTGGCGGCTACACCCAGCGGGTGCGCCGGCGCGCTCCACTCAGGACCGCATCAATCATCATCGACAACAACCGCTTCAGTAACACCTGCCTCGCCTATGGGAAAAGCAGTAAACCTCCTCGGCCGGAGGCTCCGAGACTACTTCTAGCAGCACCTCGCGCTCGTCAGCTGGCGAACCCCGCGTCTGCCCTCGGCAGTGCCTCGCGCTCATAAGATGGCAGACCCCACGTCCGCCCTCGGCAGCGCCCCACACTCATTAGCCGGCGGACCTCGCGTACGCCCTTGGCAGCACCTCGCGCTCATCAGCCGACGGACCCCAAGTCCGTGCCCGGTAGCATCTTGCGTGCATCAGCCGTACCATGTCGGCTGCAAGCCGCGTCGGCCGACATCGACAAAAACCGCCTCGCGAGCACCCAAAAGCAATGTGAGATTTCCACCCGCACATCCCTGCACCATACACAAAAAACGAATAACCCCGACCGACCCTCGGGGGCTATCTCCGCATTTATTCTGCTACCTTGCTGTTCACCCCGGCGCCAGCTAGTCTCGGCCCGGGGCTGGCCGCTTGGCCCGATACGTTAGCTCCCATGGGACGGCTTAGTAGTATGCATGTGACTAAAGGCCCACTCTTTGTCTCAGCTACAGACCGCACCGCGGCTGTCCGGCTAGCGAGAGCAAAGGCTGGAGGTCAACACACGTGAAAAGCATCTGGGGGAAAACAGCTTGGGTGAGCCGGTTGTTCCATTTATAAGTCTCTGCTTGGTCGAGTCCGCTCCTAAAAGTCCGAGTACTATATGCTCCACCCCGCGACCCACTCTCAACCACAGACCATCACGCGGCTGTTTGGCTAGCGAGAGCACAAGCCAAATAGCGAAGGGCACATGAAAAAGATTGAAGGGGGCTCGGACAAAACCGAGTCGGCACCCTTTGCATAAAGCTCATGCCACCAAAATCGAATATTTGATATATCTACGCCGATTTAACCTTGTCTTTTGCATGATCATTTCCATGAGGAACCTCCTCGCTTGGAGGCTCAGAGGCTACTCTGGCAGGGCCCCAAGCCCATCAGCTGGCGGACCCCACGTCCGCCCCCGGCCCGGCTCCATGCCATTCAGTCGGTGGACCTCGCGTCCATCCTCGGCAGGGCTCCGCGCTCATCTGCCGACAGACCCCGCGTCCGCGCCCAGCAGCGCCTCGCACTCGACAGTCGGCGGACCTCACGTCCGCCCTCAGCAAGGCTCCACGCCCATCGACCGGCGGACCCTGCTCCTGCGCCCGGCAGCCCCTCGTGCCCATTAGCCGACAGACCACGTGTCCACCCCTGGCACCGCCTCGTGCCCTTCAGCCGACGGACCATGTGTCCGCCCCCGGCAGTGCCTCGCGCCCTTCAGTCGGCGGACCCCGTGTCTGTGCCCGACATCTTCGACACCACCGTCTGCTTTCACAATAGCAAAGACCCTCCGCCTGACTCTTCGAGTCGCCCAGAGGCTACACCCAGTGTCGGGACCCCGATCCTAAGTCATATGATTCCATACTGTAACAAGCCACATCACCTTGCGGCCTCACGCACGGTACTCCACGGCTGCCACCTTACCTTGGTCGGGACCGTTTGCGTCTTTTGGCTCACGTATGTGAACATGTCGCTGGCAATCACACAACAAAGAACCCGGGCCGACATAGCTAGCCATAGAACCCAAGTGGCACATCCGTACGGAAACAGGCATACATAACCCAGCAATGCAGGTGTCGGCCTCAAGCGTGTATAGACGAGTCGTAGCAAGTTACAAGGACTCCATTACATCGCGAGACACGAATGTCATCACTGCACGTAGACAAGTCGTAACAGGCTACAGGGACTCCATTGCACTGCGAGACATTTCCCCGAAGGGACAGACACAGCAGCAAAGAAGGATACATGCCGGTCAATCAATGTGTTCGGAGCAGTAGCAAGCTACCATGGCTCGGTGGAAGCACAAAGAGGCAGTTTCCTGTAAAGAGTGCTACTAAAGGCACGCGACTAGGTGTCGGATCCCATACATACCGTTGCACGTCACACATACGCACGACATGCCCGATATGCATAGATACAACCATGGCATCACAACATAACCATACAATAACATGACTTTTATTTAAGAGGCTCAGACGAGCCTTGCATAATATGTTCATACAGACAGGGGTCACATGACCCAGCACTCAAGTCATACAAACATAGTCATACAAGCCAGCGGAAACTAAAGCTGTCTGGGTACAGACGGCAAAATATAAAAGAGGCACATGGCCTGACTATCTACAGCCCACCACACGGGCAAGATCGTAGCTGGGACACCAGCTATTCGGCATCGTCAACGTCTAGATAAAACCCACCTGATGGGTCCTGGTTTTCTTCTGCAACATTAATTAAGCAAGGATGAGTACAATCGTACTCAACAAGTCTTTAAAACAGACCTAGCCTATTTATGCTCATGTATCAACAAAGGGGTGGAGGAGCTTATGCAGAAAGCTAGCTTTGACTCATGGCTAACCTACACTACTCAGTTTTAAACTCTTTGTTACAATTTCAATTATCGCACACGAGTCCACTAACTCCATCTCAATACACCA
The DNA here is from genome assembly GCA_022496015.1 of Hordeum marinum. Classification (NCBI taxonomy): domain Eukaryota; kingdom Viridiplantae; phylum Streptophyta; class Magnoliopsida; order Poales; family Poaceae; genus Hordeum; species Hordeum marinum. Next base: position 61,393,863 of record CM039677.1, read on the forward strand.
CCATGGACTCACCTTCCCCTTCCGGAAGAGTGCCATCCACGGTACTCACACTTGTCTTGAGATTTTTAGAAGTCTCCATTTGATTATCTATGAACAGCATAAGTTCTCCAAGTAGTCCATATCCGAGGACGCGGCTATTCGAATAGTTTCATAACCCTGCAGGGGTGTACTTCTTCACACACGCTCTCGCCACTTATCGCTGTGTGCTTATAAAACCATGCACCTCGGCAACCTTCAAGCAGATGCCCAGCAAGGGAGCCGGCCACGACCATCATTCACATAAGACCTCTAGTACAGGCTACCGCCTATTTGAGACTGACCCGCAGGGAAGTCCGGCCGAAGTTTCCGCTACGATCCCAAACGATGTGCGCAGGGTTCCCAAGCCCACCATTCGGGTGACCCTTGGTACACCGTGCCACTGCCTACCGCGTCGTAACCCACCCCGAGGGTCAGCGCTACGCACGGCCTCCAGCATGCTATAAACACCAGAAATTACCTGCAATACCTGGACCAAAGACTAAGCGACTGATAAGTCGAGAGGGGTCGAGTTACCGAAACCCAATGCGTGGTAGTAACTAGTCTTGGATCACAAACATAGAACCCAGTTCCTAAGAACGGTCCCAATGAGACAACCCACTATGTACTCCTACATAGCCTCTCATCGCTACCTTTACCAAATCGTATTTATTATATGATCATCACATCAGACAACACCGTTTCACTTAGTTCATCACCCAGATGAAACAGACCTGACATACTCTAAGCATAGCAAACATAGCAGGCAAGGTAAGCTAAGCACATCACGGCACAAGCATCTACCAGGTATGCTAGGTTGCAAGGTTTAGCTATTTACTGTGACAAGATCAGGTCATGCATAAGAATGGGATCATCTACCGTGTATGACTGACATGTGATTGTTTGTCCTAATGCAATAAATGAGAGCAGGAGCGAGGGAATGGGATGTTATCGGAATGATCAATGGGGTTGCTTGCCTTGCTAGGTTGCGGAAGAGTTCTCTCCTTCGTCGGGGCACGGGGTAGTATCCTCCGGATTAGGGCCTACCGCAACGCAGATAAAAACATTCAATACAAGCAGATGCAACAATATGATGCATGATCATGGCATAATGGTATGCATGGATGAGCTAATGTAACTAGTGATCATGTCAATTTGAAATGCATTTGAATATAGGTTCAAAGTTGTTCTCATTTCAAATTCTATATATTGACCTAATGCTAAAATGTCCATGTTCACCTATTTAGGTTGCTCTAACATGCATGAGAATGGCACCATTGAATTCATTGGATTTTTCTGATAAATTTTCATATATAAATTATTTTCATCTGAGTTACAGATTAATTTATATGATTTTTCAAAGTTTTAAATAACTTCTGGAATTATTTTTAAATAGGAAATTGACTTATTGCATCAGCATGATGTCATGATGACATCAGCTAGTCAACTGACCCGGCCCAGAGTCAAACCTGACATGTGGGGTCCACATGTCATTGACTCATTTACTTAACTATTAAAATTAACGCTAATCCTAACTAATTATGAGGCCTGGGCCGACATGTCATTGTCTAATTAACTTAATTAATTAAAATAATTAATTTTTTTACTAATCAGAGGTTAACCAGAGGATGGCCCCACCTGCCAGGGGTCAATCCCCGTGGTCAACCGACCAGGGTCACCGGCGTTGAGCCGCCGGCGACTCCAGGAACGGAGGATGGGCTCGGAAATCCTCCTTCGGCGACCAAAACCACGGCGGATGGGCTCAAACTGCTGCCCATGCACGTGCACGTCCATCTAGGCACGACCCCGAGGCTGGGGAGGCCTGGAACGTCGTCGGCGACGACCTTGGCGGACGGCGGCGCTCGGGCTCCGACGGAACCACGGCTACAGACCACAACAGCACACGCTCTAAGCACCTACGGCTCCTACAGGACTCTACGAACTCGATGACATCCTCAGAATGACCTACTGGTCACCGGAGTTGTCATCGGCGACGAGAACGGCGGCGACCGGAGCTCGGGCTCGAGCCAGAGCTTAGCTACGAGCCTCGAAATCGAACAGAAAGAGAGGGGAAATGCTCGGGGGCTCACTTCAGGTGCTGAGGCGACGAACTGGAGCTCGGGGACGGCTTGATGGCGAGGAATCGACGACGGCGACCTTCTGACCCGAGGAGGAAGAAGAGGTCAGGGTTCCCTCGATGGAGCTCCGGGCGGCGATTCCTTCGGCGAGGAGGACCAGGGGGTCGAGGCGGAGCTCCTGCCTCCTCTACAGCACGGGGGATGGACGGAGGTGAGCAAACGATGGCGAACTATGGGGCGGCCATGGCGAAGCAGACAGGAGAAGAGGAGAGAGCGGCGGGGAGGCGCGTCGATGCTTATCCCCGGCGTCGCGTTTGCGAGGGAGGGGCCAGGCAGGCAGGTGGCATGGCGCCACCGGCGTGAGCGCGCGGCGACCACGCGCCATGCCGACTGGACGCCAGGAGGACGAAGACCCTCCTGGGCCAGATGGGCCACCAGGTAACTCCCTCTCTCTCTTTTCTTTTTCCTTTATTTCTGTTTTCTGATTTCCTCTGACATTTGTTTATTTCTTGCAGGTCCAAAATACCCCCTTCAAATAATTCTAAAAACTTTTATAGTTCAAGTTTGAATATTTCTAACTTGTATCAAAAGTTTCAGATTATTTTGAAAGTAGTGGTAATGATAATATTTTTATTTGTCATTTTCAGAGACTTAATTCAATAATTTAAAATATTTCAAATGTTCAAATAATTGAAATGGTCCCTGGTATATCCATGCCCTTAATTATCAGACATAGGGAACATTTTTTATGGGCATTTTGGATTTGTTGAAATTTCATTTGTTTGGAATTCCTTTAATTCATAAAATGCTTAGGGTTTCTTTCTTTCTCCCCATTTCATATTGATGCAATGATGATGATGATGATGCGAACACAATGCTAGCCTAGACATTTGCTAGGGTTGTGACAACTCACCCCCACTCAAAAGAATCTCGTCCCGAGATTTTGAAGTCGTCGGGAAGAGCGCGGGGTACTCTAGTCGAAGACGATCTTCTCTTTCCCATGTCGCCTCCTTTTCAGAATGATGCGACCACTGAACCTTAAGAAACTTGATGTTCCGACGCCGAGTGGTATGCTCAGCTTGGTCGAGAATACGAACGGGGTATTCTCGGTATGAAAGGTTATCTTGGAGATCAAGCGTTTTGTGGTCCACTTCTCGGACAGGGTCCGAAAAGCAACGCCTGAGTTGAGAGACGTGGAAGACATCATGAACTTTGGAAAGATGCGAAGGAAGTTCCAATTGGTAGGCAATCTCTCCTCGTTTAGCAAGAATGCAAAAAACGTCCAATGTAACGAGGAGCCAACTTGCCTTTGATACCGAATCGATGGGTACCCTTCAGAGGTGTAACCCGAAGGTAAGCCTTCTCGTCAACTTCATAAGTCACCGACTTATGATGACGGTCATATTGACTCTTTTGACGGGATTGGGCTATTTTCAACTTTTCACGAATAATGCGAACTTGCTCCTCTGCATCCTGGATCATGTCCGGACCAAAGAGTTGCCTCTCTCCGGTTTCTGACCAGTTAAGAGGTGTTCGGCATTTTCGTCCATAGAGAACTTCAAAAGGGGCTTTGCCCAAGCTTGATTGATAATTGTTGTTATATACGAATTCAGCAAATGGAAGGCAGTTCTCCCAGTTCATACCGAAAGATATAACACACACTCGGAGCATGTCTTCGAGAATTTGATTGACTCGTTCAACTTGACCACTTGATTGAGGGTGGAAAGCAGTGCTAAAGGATAGATGAGTCCCCATGGCAGTTTGAAAACTTTCCCAAAATCGAGAAGTAAGGATACTTCCACGGTCTGTGTTAATCTCCAAGGGAACACCATGAAGAGAAATTATTCGAGAAACGTATAACTCCGCTAGCTGACTAGCAGTAATGCTTTCCCGAACAGGAAGAAAATGAGCCACTTTGGAGAGGCGATCAATGACTACGAATATAGCATTGTTCCCTCTCTTGGTCCTGGGAAAACCGATGATGAAATCCATACCGACCTTATCCCATTTCCATTCAGGAATGGCTAAGGGTTGAAGGGTGCCAGCAGGCCTTTGATGTTCTGCTTTCACACGACGGCAAACGTCGCAGTTAGCAACATACTGAGCAATTTCTCTCTTCATCCTAGTCCACCAGAATCTCTGGCGTAGGTCCTGATACATTTTGGTACTACCCGGATGAATTGTGAGAGGAGAGTCATGAGCCTCCTTAAGGATCAATTGTCGCAGATGTTGTTTCTTTGGGATCACCAAGCGATTCTCAAAGAAGACAACCCCTCGATCATCTTCCAAGAAGCATCTAACATTACCCTTCTTAATGTTTTTCTTGATCCGAGATATCCCGGCATCATGCTTCTGGGCTTCTATAATTTGATCCAAAAGAGTAGGTTTCGCCACCAAGTTGGACAGGAACCCTTGAGGAACAATGTGAAGATTTAACTTCCTGAATTCCTCATGGAGAAGCGGTTGACCTTGTTGTAACATCAAATTGTTACAATAAGATTTACGACTTAGTGCATCAGCCATGACATTGGCTTTCCCCGGGTGTAAGTTATCCCTGAGTCGTAATCTGTAATCAACTCTACCCACCGTCTTTGCCTGAGATTCAAATCTGGCTGGGTGAAAATATATTTCAGACTTTGGAGATCAGTGTATATCTCGCAACGATTGCCCAGAAGGTAATGTCGCCATGTCTTTAGTGCATGGACTACAGCTACAAGCTCAAGATCATGTGTTGGATAATTATCCTCATGTGGACGCAACTGTCGAGATGCATAAGCAATCACATGATGATCTTGCATGAGAATGCAACCTAATCCTTGTCGCGAGGCGTCGCAATAGATAATAAAGTCCTTAGAAAAATCTGGTGGCACCAGAACGGGAGCAGAGGTCAGTCGTCTTTTCAACTCCTGAAAACTATGCTCGCATTGTGGGGTCCACTCGAACTTTTTATCTTTCTTGAGGAGTTCAGTCAGAGGTTTCGCAACCTTGGAGAAGTTCTCAACAAAGCGGCAACAACAGCTCGCTAAGCCAAGGAAACTCCGAACTTGCTTAACCGATTCAGGTTGAGTCCAATCAAGGACGGCCTGAACTCTCTCGGGGTTGACAGAAATACCTTTGCCAGAGATCACGTGGCCCAGATAGGTCACTTCCGGCAACCAGAATTCACACTTGGAGAATTTGGCATACACGCGGTGCTCTCAAAGTTTCATCAATACCGGCCTCAGATGCTCGGCATGTTCTTGTTCGTTCTTCGAGTAAATGAGTATGTCATCGAGGTAAACCACGACGAACTTATCCAAATACTCCATAAAGATCGAATTCATCAGATGAGAGAAAGTAGCTGGGGCATTGGTTAAACCGAAGGACATGACGGTGTACTCGTATTGGCCATAACGAGTGACAAAATCCGTTTTTGGAATGTCCCCGTTTCTAATTCTGATTTGATGGTATCCCAACCTCAAATCCATTTTGGAAAAAAATAGAGGATCCAGTGAGTTGATCATACAAATCGTTGATCCTGGGGAGCGGATACTTGTTTTTGATAGTGACCAAGTTCACTGGTCGGTAATCCACAACCATTCGATCCGATCCATCCTTCTTCTTGACGAAGAGGACGGGGCAAGCCCAAGGAGAAGAACTAGGACGAATGAAACCTTTCTTCAAAGCTTCATCGAGTTGGGTTTTTAGCTCGGCTAGTTCTAGGGATGCCATCTTATAAGGTCTTCTGGCTATTGGGACTGTCCCTGGAATAAGTTCTATCACGAACTCAACATCTCTGACAGGTGGAATACCTGGCAGTTCTTCTAGAAAGACATCCGTAAAATCACGGACTATCGGAATATCTTCTAGCTCAGGGAGAGGGCTAGCATTTAAGGAATAGAGTTGGCGCTTGGGTGTTCGAGTAGAGACATTAACTATCTCTCCCGAGGGATGTGTAAGTTGAACATTCCTAGAATGAGTATCAATCTTGGCATAGTGGGCTTTCATCCAATCCATACCTAGAATGATATTGATGTCCGAAGACTTAAGAGCTATCAAGGATGCTAGGAATACTAGTCTATCCACCAGAATTTCATTGTCATGGCTCACTCTAGAAGTTTGCCAATTTGATCCAGGAGTCTGAACTACTAAAGGAGTGGGCATGTCACAGAAAGACATGTTATGCAACTGTGCATAACTTTCTGAGATGAATGAATGAGATGCCCCAGTATCGAATAGAACATATGCTGGATGGCTATTAACAAGAAGCATACCTAGAATGACATTAGGGTCTTCAAGAGCTTCTTCAGTAGACACATAATTAACTCGCCCACGGGCAGGAGTTGGCTTCACATAGAAGGCTTTCCCTGGTTTTCCGCGTCCAGCGGGCTTGGCATTGTTCTGGGGACATTCACAAGAATAATGTCCCGGTTCTCCACACTTGCAGCATACCACTGTAGCACGAGGGGCAACATTTACTTGTGGTCCTCCAAATAGTCTGGGTGGAGGGTTGGATTGAACTGGACGAGGTGCCTGGAAGGATGGCCTCGCAGTGTACCTTGCCGGCATAGCTGCATTGGGTACCCATATTCGGCGCTTGTTGGGTCCTGAACCCGATGCAGGGTTGAAGTCACGATTATGCCTCCTTGTGGACTCGTAGTCAGTCTGTCCGGACTCAGCATTGATAGCTTTATTGACGAGAGCTTGGAAGGTGGTGCACTCGTGCAGACAAAGATCTCGACGAAGCTCAGCATTTAGTCCCTTGCGGAACCTAGCCTGCTTCTTGGCATTGGTTGAGACTTCCTCTGGAGCATAGCGAGCAAGGTTTCCAAACTCGCGGCTGTATGCATCCACTGACAATCTGCCCTGGGTGAAGGCGCAGAATTCCTCTCTCTTGCGGTCCATCAGCCCTTCCGGGATGTGATGGAGACGAAATGCGACGCTAAACTCTGCCTAGGTTGGCGCGGGTCCTTGGGGACGCATAGCTTCATAGCTTTCCCACCACAGGTTGGCAGGTCCCTCCAGAAAGTATGTTGCAAAGGTCACCTTGTTGGCCTCTGAAACATTTGCAGCTCGAATCTTGCGTGACATACTGGTCAGCCAATCATCCGCATCGAGGGGATCGATCGAGTGATGGTACTTAGGCGGACACAGTTTAATGAAGTCACCAAGTGACACTCCATCATGGTGATCATTGCGGGGAGCACGAGCGGTGTTCTATTCAATCCTCTCCAACAGCCTGTTGGTCTCCCTCTTATTCCTTTCAGCTTCTAGCATCACCTCCGCTAGAGATGGTGCTCGTGGCAGCTCTTCTTGCCTTGGCTGGCTACTCTCGCCTTGCTCATGAGCATGCACGGGGTTGTTCCTGGTTGACACCATCCTGAGGAAAACAATCCATAGCTTAGACATGGGGAACAACAACTCTAGGGCATGAACTAAGGAATGCACTGATCAACACGGCATGTAAGATAAACACCAATCAACATGGTAAAGCAACTACCATATGAACATTAGGTTTCATACACACCATGGCTTAGTTCAGTACAAACCCAAGCTGAAAACAACTACGGAGAGATGACACAACTCATCGGAGGCATTACAAGCATCCTATACATTATCTATCTACACCTCCGGAACTCAACTCTCGACCTTGATCATATCCCACAAGACACACAGGACTGTGGCGATGCGTCTACTACCATACTAGATCTAACATCCACACACTCAAACGTCACCGTAGAATGCCTCGTACAGGTTACCCCCGTGACCTGGGAGCTGAACCTGCGGATATTGAAACACTCTAGCCTGGGATCCCTGGAAACCATAAGGACACGGGTGTGGCCTTGGTCCCCTTGTCGGCGGCAACAACGGTCCTCGAAGAGGGGTGATGCCTCCAACATCAGGCCAGTCTACGTGTGCTGGCAAATGAGTCCGCGATGGAGTCAGCATCTCCATATCTCCATAACCTGTCTGCACGACAGGTGCCAACTGCGTCAAGGCTGTCCAAAGACGGGCACGGGTAGCATAGAGCTCTATGCGAAGGGCACGTGCATCACGATCCCTATTCTCCAACATCTGAGTGGTCACCTGCAGTCTAGGGTCTTCATGAGAATGATCAGAGTAGGCTGCACTGAGATATCCATCCTCTCCTCCCATGGAAGCAAGAACATAACAGAACTCCGTGTTCTGAAGCAGACCATGGTGAAACCTCATAATAGTCAGCATAGTGTAAGCGGCTTCCTGAACTGCCATATCTATGGTAACTCCCAATCCATGAGTCCAGTGAAGCGGCTCTGCAGCTCCAGGATATGAAGGGTATATCCTAACAGTACACAGATACTGACTCTGGTTGAAATCTCGGTACTGCTCCTCCACTATGTACTCCGGGTACCAACGATATCCAGCAACCATCATCACTCTAACCAACATGGCCGTGTGACCCGGCACATCGATGCACCTGGTCAGACGGACCACCTGGCGGAAAGGACGGGATGGCATCTGAAACAGAGGATGATGCAAAGACATTAGAGATCCTAGCAGAAATTGGACAGCATAACGGTTGTGATTGCTCAACAAAAATTTTGAGACAATTGAAAAGAGATTGGAAAGACATAACCACTCGACTATCTAGACTCAAATCTCTTCTCCATCTGTTTGTCACACCAACAACACTAGAGTAACTGCACTTACTCACAAGCAAGCTAGCTATTGGTCCATGGCTAGTAACTCGTCATCCTAAGCAATAGATGAGGATCCTAGTTCCTATCCCCGTAGAAAAGATGAGAATGACCCAGCATAGAATAACTTGGGAAGAGGAGTAAAAAGAGCCTTACGTTCCCTTCCACAATCAATTCCCCTACTTATCTATAGTGTTTCTAGACTCAACTTCAACCGGTTTGGCTTGGTAGTCCTACAGTCAGTCAGGCTCTGATACCAACGCTGTCGGGACCCCGATCCTAAGTCATATGATTCCATACTGTAACAAGCCACATCACCTTGCGGCCTCACGCACGGTACTCCACGGCTGCCACCTTACCTTGGTCGAGACCGTTTGCGTCTTTTGGCTCACGTATGTGAACATGTCGCTGGCAATCACACAACAAAGAACCCGGGCCGACATAGCTAGCCATAGAACCCAAGTGGCACATCCGTACGGAAACAGGCATACATAACCCAGCAATGCAGGTGTCGGCCTCAAGCGTGTATAGACGAGTCGTAGCAAGTTACAAGGACTCCATTACATCGCGAGACACGAATGTCATCACTGCACGTCGACGAGTCGTAACAGGCTACAGGGACTCCATTACACTGCGAGACATTTCCCCGAAGGGACAGACACAGCAGCAAAGAAGGATGCATGCCGGTCAATCAATGTGTCCGGAGCAGTAGCAAGCTACCATGGCTCGGTGGAAGCACAAAGAGGCAGTTTCCCGTAAAGAGTGCTACTAAAGGCACACGACTAGGTGTCGGATCCCATACATACCGTTGCACGTCACACATACGCACGACATGCCCGATATGCATAGATACAACCATGGCATCACAACATAACCATAAAATAACATGACTTTTATTTAAGAGGCTCAGACGAGCCTTGCATAATATGTTCATACAGACAGGGGTCACATGACCCGGCCCTCAAGTCATACAAACATAGTCATACAAGCCAGCGGAAACTAAAGCTGTCTGGGTACAGACGGCAAAATATAAAAGAGGCACATGGCCTGACTATCTACAGCCCACCACACGGGCAAGATCGTAGCTGGGACACCAGCTATTCGGCATCGTCAACGTCTAGATAAAACCCACCTGATGGGTCCTGATTTTCTTCTGCAACATTAATTAAGCAAGGATGAGTACAATCGTACTCAACAAGTCTTTAAAACAGACCTAGCCTATTTATGCTCATGTATCAACAAAGGGGTGGAGGAGCTTATGCAGAAAGCCAGCTTTGACTCATGGCTAACCTACACTACTCAGTTTTAAACTCTTTGTTACAATTTCAATTATCGCACACGAGTCCACTAACTCCATCTCAATACACCACCATGGACTCACCTTCCCCTTCCGGAAGAGTGCCATCCACGATACTCACACTTGTCTTGAGATTTTTAGAAGTCTCCATTTGATTATCTATGAACAGCATAAGTTCTCCAAGTAGTCCATATCCAAGGACGCGGCTATTCGAATAGTTTCATAACCCTGCAGGGGTGTACTTCTTCACACACGCTCTCGCCACTTATCGCTGTGTGCTTATAAAACCATGCACCTCGGCAACCTTCAAGCAGATGCCCAGCGAGGGAGCCGGCCACGACCATCATTCACATAAGACCTCTAGTCCAGGCTACCGCCTATTTGAGACTGACCCGCAGGGAAGTCCGGCCGAAGTTTCCGCTACGGTCCCAAACGATGTGCGCAGGGTTCCCAAGCCCACCATTCGGGTGACGCTTGGTACACCGTGTCACTGCCTACCGTGTCGTAACCCACCCCAAGGGTCAGCGCTACGCACGGCCTCCAGCATGCTATAAACACCAGAAACTACTTGCAATACCTGGACCAAAGACTAAGCGACTGATAAGTCGAGAGGGGTCGAGTTACCGAAACCCAATGTGTGGTAGTAACTAGTCTTGGATTGCAAACACGGAACCCAGTTCCTAAGAACGGTCCCAATGAGACAACCCACTATGTACTCCTACATAGCCTCTCATCGCTACCTTTACCAAATGGTATTCATTATATGCTCATCACATCGGACAATATCGTTTCACTCAGTTCATCACCCAGATGAAACAGACCTGACATACTCTAAGCATAGCGAACATAGCAGGCAAGGTAAGCTAAGCACATCATGGCACAAGCATCTACCAGGTATGCTAGGTTGCAAGGTTTAGCTATTTACTATGACAAGATCAGGTCATGCATAAGAATGGGATCATCTACCGTGTATGACTGACATGTGATCATTTGTCCTAATGCAATAAATGAGAGCAGGAGCGAGGGAATGGGATGTTATCGGAATGATCAACGGGGTTGCTTGCCTTGCTAGGTTGCGGAAGAGTTCTCTCATTCGTCGGGGTACGGGGTAGTATCCTCCGAATTAGGGCCTACCGCAATGCAAATAAAAACATTCAATACAAGCAGATGCAACAATATGATGCATGATCATGGCATAATGGTATGCATGGATGAGCTAATGTAACTAGTGATCATGTCAATTTGAAATGCATTTGAATATAGGTTCAAAGTTGTTCTCATTTCAAATTCTATATATTGACCTAATGCTAAAATGTCCATGTTCACCTATTTAGGTTGCTCTAACATGCATGAGAATGGCACCATTGGATTCATTGGATTTTTCTGATAAATTTTCATATATAAATTATTTTCATCTGAGTTACAGATTAATTTATATGATTTTTCAAAGTTTTAAATAACTTCTGGAATTATTTTTAAATAGGAAATTGACTTATTGCATTAGCATGATGTCATGATGACATCAGCTAGTCAGCTGACCCGGCCCAGAGTCAAACCTGACATGTGGGGTCCACATGTCATTGACTCATTTACTTAACTATTAAAATTAACGCTAATCCTAACTAATTATGAGGCCTGGGCCGACATGTCATTGTCTAATTAACTTAATTAATTAAAATAATTAATTTTTTTACTAATCAGAGGTTAACCAGAGGATGGCCCCACCTACCAGGGGTCAACCCCCGTGGTCAACCGACCAGGGTCACCGGCGTTGAGCCGCCGGCGACTCCAGGAACGGCGGAGGGGCTCGGAAATCCTCCTTCGGCGACCAAAACCACGGCGGATGGGCTCAAACTGCTGCCCATGCACGCGCACGTCCATCTGGGCACGGCCCCGAGGCTGGGGAGGCCTGGAACGTCGCCGCCGACGACCTTGGCGGACGGCGGCGCTCGGGCTCCGACGGAACCACGGCTACAGACCACAACAGCATACGCTCTAAGCACCTACGGCTCCTACAGGACTCTACGAACTCGATGACATCCTCAGAATTACCTACTGGTCACCGGAGTTGTCATCGGCGACGAGAACAGCGGCGACCGGAGCTCGGGCTCGAGCCAAAGCTTAGCTACGGGACTCGAAATCGAACAGAAAGAGAGGGGAAATGCTCGGGGGCTCACTGCGGGTGCTGAGGCGACGAACTGGAGCTCGAGGACGGCTTGATGGCGAGGAATCGACGACGGCGACCTTCTGACCCGAGGAGGAAGAAGAGGTCAGGGTTCCCTCGATGGAGCTCCAGGCGGCGATTCCTTCGGCGAGGAGGACCAGGGGGTCGAGGCGGAGCTCCTGCCTCCTCTATAGCACGGGGGATGGACGGAGGTGAGTAAACGGCGGCGGACTATGGGGCGGCCATGGCGAAGCAGAGAGGAGAAGAGGAGAGAGTAGGGGAAGGGGGAGAGAGCGGCGGGGAGGCGCGTCGATGCTTATCCCCGGTGTCGCATTGGCGAGGGAGGGGCCAGGCAGGCAGGTGGCGTGGCGCCACCGGCGTGAGCGCGCGGCGACCACGCGCCATGCCGACTGGACGCCAGGAGGACGAAGACCCTCCTGGGCCAGATGGGCCACCAGGTAACTCCCTCTCTCTCTTTTCTTTTTCCTTTATTTCTGTTTTCTGATTTCCTCTGACATTTGTTTATTTCATGCAGGTCCAAAATACCCCTTCAAATAATTCTAAAAACTTTTATAATTCAAGTTTGAATATTTCTAACTTGTATCAAAAGTTTCAGATTATTTTGAAAGCACTGATAATGATAATATTTTTATTTGTCATTTTCAGAGACTTAATTCAATAATTTAAAATATTTCAAATGTTCAAATAATTGAAATGGTCCCTGGTATATCCATGCCCTTAATTATCAGACATAGGGAACATTTTTTATGGGCATTTCGGATTTGTTGAAATTTCATTTGTTTGGAATTCCTTTAATTCATAAAATGCTTAGGGTTTCTTTCTTTCTCCCCATTTCATATTGATGCAATGATGATGATGATGATGCAAACACAATGCTAGCCTAGACACTTGCTAGGGTTGTGACACCCAGCGGGTGCACTGACGCGCCCCCGCTGGAAACTGGTAGCCGGTGGACTCCGCGTTCACCCTCGACAGCGCCCCGCGCCCATCAGTTGGCAGACCCCGCATCCGCCCTCGATAGCGCCTCATGGCCTTTAGTCGGCGAACCCCGCGTTCGTGCCTGATATCTTTGACGCCACCGTCTGCCTCCGCAACAGCAAAGACCCTCCGCCCAACTCTTCGAGCCGCCCGGAGGCTCGGAGGCTAAACCTAGCGGGTGCGCTGGCATGCCCCCACTGAAAACCGCCAGCCGATGGACTCCGCGTTCGCCCCTGGCCGCGCCTCGCACCCTTCAGCCGGCGGACTCCGCGTCAGCACCCGACGTCCTCGACGCCACTGTCTGCTTGAGCAACAGTAAAGACCCTCCGCCCGACTCTTCGAGTCGCTCGGAGGCTCAGAGGCTACACCCAGCGGGTGCACTGGCGCGCCCCCGCTAGAAACCGCCAGCCGGTGGACTCCGCGTTCATCCTCAGCAGCGCCCCATGCCCATCAGCCGGCAGACCCCGTGTCCTCCCTCGGCAACGCCTCATGCCCTTCAGTCGGCGGACCCCGTGTTCGCGCCTGACATCTTCGACGCCACCGTCTTCCTCCACAACAACAAAGACCCTCCGCCCGACTCTTCGGGTCGGTCGGAGGCTCAGAGGCTACACCTAGCGGGTACGCTGGCGTGCCCCCGCTGGAAACTACCAGTCGTGGACTTTGCGCTCACCCCCGGCAGCGCCTCACGCCCTTTAGCCGGCGGACTCTGCGTCCACGCCCGGTGTCCTCGATGCCACCGTCTGCTTCAAGAACAACAAAGACCCTCCACCCGACTCTTCGAGTCGCCCGGAGGCTCGTAGGCTACACCCAGCGGGTGCACTGGCATGCCCCCGCTAGAAGCAAGCTACGCCGTCCTCAGCCCGCGATCAACCGACAACGACAACTTCTACAACATCAAAAACTTCTACGACATCACCAATCTCTGCAACTCCAATGGCAAAAACCCTCCGCCCGACTCTCCAAGTCGCCCGGAGGCTTGGAGGCGACTGTCGGGGGGATTACCCCCGGGTAGGCTCAAGGAGATGACTCAACATTTTAAAACACCAGCCCCCCCGGTACGCCAAGACTGACACATCAAAAAGACAATCGAAGAAGAGAAGACAAAGTTGCGGCCTGGCAAGCTCCTCCCGCCTGGCTGGCTACTCCTGGCTGGCTACGTCCGACTGGCTACTCCTGGTTGGCTACGCCCAACTGGCTATGTCCGGCTGGCTACTCCCGGCTGGCTACTCCTGGCCGGCTCTTCCCGGCTGGCTACGTCCGGCTGGCTACTTTCGGCTGGCTACTCCGGATTTGTGGACTAAGCTATGTCTGTCCCCTGGTGCACTTTATAAGTCAGTGTCCAGGGGATAGGTTACGCTATAGTTAGTACTGCATGATGCGCGTATAGTTCAGTACTGCTCGCCAATAGTGCACCACCATGGGATATGGCCGTTTGGTCCGCGCGTGTCCGATGGGACGTCGGGAGCTGACTTTGTTGGGCCGCAACCGTCCAAGAGAAGCCGGACCGGGGGATCCAGCCGGGTGGAGCCGTCTAAGAGGAGCCAGCCGGGAGTAGCCAGCCGGGCGTAGCCAGCCGGGACTAGCCAGCCGGGAGTAGCCAGCTTGACGTAGCCAGCCGGGAGGAGCCAGCCGGGAGTAGCCGGCCGGGAGTAGCCAGCCGGGCATAGCCAGCCGGGAGTAGCCAGCTAGGAGGAGCAGGCCAGGAGGAGCCAGCCGGGAGTAGCCAGCCAGGAGTAGCCAGCCAGGAGTAGCCAGCCAGGAGTAGCCAGTCGGGCGTAGCGAGCTGGGAGTAGCGAGCCAGGAGTAGCCAACCGGCAGTAGCCAATCGGGCGTAGCCAGCCAGGAGTAGCTAGCCTGGAGTAGCCAGTCGGACATAGCCTGCCGGTAGTAGCCAGCCGAGAGTAGCCAGTCGGGTGGAGCCAGCCGGGAGGAGCCCGTCAGGCCGCAACTTTGTCTTCTCTTCTTTGATTGTCTTGTTGATGCGTCGGTCTTGGCATACCAGGGCCCCCCTGGTGTTGTAAAATGTTGAGTCGTCTCCTTGAGCCTACCTAGGGGTAATCCCCCCGACAAAAGTCATCCCAATGATTCGGAGTTTATGGATCTTAATGCTACAATTGATCAAAGTGAGATTGAAGAGGTCAAAACTTCAAATAGCAATGAACCCACTCTTTTGGATTTCAAGTAATTCAATTATGATAGCTGCTATTTGATTGATTGTATTTCCTTGTTGCAATCCATGTTCAATTCTCCACATGCTTATAATCAAAATAAAGCTTTTACTAATCATATCGTTGATGCTATGATGAAATCTTCTGAAGAAAAACTTGAGTTGGAAGTTTCTATACCTAGAAAGCTTTATGATGAGTGGGAACCTACTATTAAGATTAAAATTAAAGATTATGAGTGCCATGATTTTTGTGATTTGGGTGCTAGTGTTTGCACGATTCTAAAAACTTTATGTGATGTGCTAGTTTTTCATGAACTTGATGATTGCTCTTTGAATTTGCATCTAGCGGATTCCACTATTAAGAAACCTATGGGAAGGATTAATGATGTTCTTATTGTTGAAAATAGGAATCATGTGCCCGTATATTTCATTGTTGTTGATATAGCTTTGCAATTCTACATGTCCTATTATTCTTGGTAGACCTTTCCTTAGAACGATCGGTGGAATTATTGATATGAAAGAATGAAACATTAGATTCCAATTTCCATTAAGGAAAGCCATGGAACACTTTACTAGAAAGAAAATAACATTACCTTATGAATCTATTATGAGATCTACTTATGGATTGCATACTAAAGATGACAATACCTAGATCTATTGTGTTATGCCTAGCTACGGGCGTTAAACAATAGCGCTTGTTAGGAGGCAATCCAATTTTATTTTTTATGCTTTTGTTTTTGCTTCTGTTTTTCAGTGTTTCACACATTATTACCTTTGTAGTAATTGTGTTTTGGTGTTTTAATTAGTGCTTGAGCCAAGTAAGACCTTTGGGATGGTCTATGGTGATTGTTGATTTGATCTTGCTGAAAAAGAGAAACTTTTGCGCCCAGTCAGGGGATTTTATAACTTTACTAGAGCGACGAATGAGTCTGAAATTTTTACACAATATTTATATAAAAACTTCCCAGGTTGTGATAATGATTCAGAATTTTTGGAGTTACACAAGTATTCTAAGTTTACAAATTGGTACAGACTATTCTGTTTTCAACAGATTCTATTTTCTTTGTGTTGTTTACTTATTTTGATGTATCTATGGGCTGCATCGGAGGGTATGAACCATGGAGAAGCTGGAATACAGTAGATATTACACCAATATAAATAAATAATGAGTTCACAATAGTACCTAAAGTGGTGATTTATTTTTCTTATACTAATGGATCTCATGAGTTTTCTGTTTGGGTAAATATTTGATGGACTATGGAATAAGAAGTGGAAAGAGCCTAAGCTTGGGGATTCCCAAGGTACCCCAAGGAATATTCAAGGATACCAAAGAGCCTAAGCTTGGGGATTCCCCAGAAGGCATCCCCTCTTTCGTCTTCAATCCATCGGTAAATTTACTTGAGGCTATATTACTATTCACCACATGATATTGCTTGGAGCATCTTGTATGATATGAGTCTTTGCTTTTTAGTTTTCCACAATCATCCTTGCTGCAGACATATTTTGAGAGATACACGCATGAATCATGAATTTATTAGAATACTCTATGTGCTTCACTTATATCTTTTGAGCTAGGCAATTTTGCTCTAGTGCTCCACTTATATCCTTTAGAGCACAGTGGTGTTTTCTTTTATAGAAATAATTGAACTCTCGTACCTCACTTATATTATTTTGAGAGTCTTTAAACAACATGGTAATTGGTTTAGGTTATCAATTTAGTCCTAATATAATGGGCATCTAAGAGGGATATAATAAAAACTTCCATATAAAGTGCATTGAATACCATGAGAAGATTGATTCCTTGCATAAAGTTTTGAGATATAAAGGTGGTGATATTAGAGTCATGCTAGTGAGTAATTGTGAATTGGTAAAAATACGTGTGTTAAAGGTTTGTGATTCCCGTAGCATGCACGTATGGTTAACCGTTATGTAACGAAGTCGGAGCATGATTTGTTTATTGATTGTCATCCTTTGTGTGAGGGTCGGGAGCACGCGATGGTTAACTCCTACGAACCTATCCCCTAGAAGCATGCGTGTAATAATTTTCTTTGATAAATAATAGACTTTTGCAATAAGTATGTGAGTTCTTTATGACTAATGTTGAGTCCATGGATTATACGCACTCTCTAGCCTCTCTAGTACCGCGCAACTTTCGCCGGTGTAGTAAACTCACCATATACCCTTCCTAAAAACATCCACCATTACTACCTATTATGGCATTTACATATCCATTCCGAGATATATTAACATGCAACTTCCACCGTTCTGTTTATTATGACACGCACCATCATTTTCATATTGCTTTGCATGATCGTAAGATAGCTAGCATGATGTTTTCATGGCTTGTCCGTTTTTTGATGGCATTTGCTATGCTATATCATTGCACATCCCGGTACACCATCGAAGGCATTCATATAGATTCATATTTTGCTCTATATATCGAGTTGTAATTCTTGAGTTGTAAGTAAATAACAGTGTGATGATCACATTATTAGAGCATTGTCCCATGTGAGGAAAGGACGATGGAAGCTATGATTTCCTCACAAGTTGGGATGAGACGTCGGACTTTATGAAAAATAAAAGAGGCCACTGAAGCCCAAAAAAAGAGGCCAAAGATTCCCACCCAAAAAAATTAAAAAATGAGAGAAAAGAGAGAAGGGACAATGCTACTATCTTTTTTTTCCACACTTATGCTTCAAAGTAGCACCATGATCTTTAGGATAGAGAGTCTCCTATTTTGTCACTTTCATATACTAGTGGGAATTTTTCATTAAATAACTTGGATTGTATATTCCAATGATGGGCTTCCTCAAAATGCCCTAGGTCTTCATGAGCAAGCAGGTTGGATGCACACACACTTAGTTTCTTTTTGAGCTTTCATACACGTATAGCTCTAGTGCATCCGTTGCATGGCAATCCCTACTCACTCACATTGATATCTATTAATGGGCATCTCCATAGCCCGTTGATACACCTAGTTGATGTGAGACTATCTTCTCCTTTTCCTCACAACCTCCACCATATTCTATTCCACCTATAGTGCTATATCCATAGCTCACGCTCATGTATTGCGTGAGAGTTCAAAAGGTTTGAGAACATAAAAGGTGTGAAACAATTTCTTGACTTGTCATCAGGGTTGTGCATGATATAAATACTTTGTGTGTGGAAGATGGAGCATAGCCAGACTATATGATTTTATAGGGATAACTTTCTTTTTCCATGTTATTTTGAAGACACATAATTGCTTTGTTAGTATGCTTCAAGTATTACTGTTTTTATGTCAACATTAAGATTTTGTTTTGAGTCTTATGGATCTAAACATTCATGCCACAATAAAGAATATTACATGGATAAATATGTTAGGTAGCATTCCACATCAATAATTCTGTTTTTTATCATATACCTACTCGAGGACGAGCAGGAATTAAGCTTGGGGATGTTGATACGTCTCCAACGTATCTATAATTTTTTATTGTTCCATGCTATTATATTATCTGTTTTGGATGTTTTATATGCATTAATATGCTATTTTATATTATTTTTGGGACTAACCTAATAACCTAGTGCCAAGTGCCAGTTTCTGTTTTTCCTTGTTTTGGAGTATTGCAGAAAAGGAATATCAAACGGAGTCCAAACGGAATAAAATTCTAGGATGATTTTTCTTTGACCAGAAGGAACCTACGAGACTCGGAGAAGAGGCTAGAAGGTCTACAGGTGGGCCACAAGCCACCTAGGTGCGACCTGGGGGGCGCCCCATGGCTTGTGGGCCCTCTGTAGCTCCTCCAACCCGAATCTTCCACCTATAAATTCAGAAATATTCCCCCAATACCAAAAAGAGCCAGGATAATACTTTTCCACCACCAGAAGCCTCCGTTCCCGAGAGATCCAACCTTGGAGTCTTTTTTGGTAATCCGCTGGAGGGGGATTCGATCACGGAGGGCATCTACATCAACTCCATTGCCCTTCCGATGATGCAGAGTAGTTCACCACAAACCAATGGCTACATAGCTAGTAGCTAGATGGCTTCTTCTCTCTCTATGTTCTTTAATACCATGTTCCCCATGGTCTTCATCGGGATCTATCCGATGTAATACTATTTTCCGGTGTGTTTGTCGAGATCCGATGAATTTTGGGTTTATGATCAGATTATCTATGAATATTATTTGAATTTTCTCTGAATTCTTATATGCATGATTTCATACCTTTGCAAGTATCTTCGATTTATTGGTTTGGTATGGCCAACTAGATTGGTAATTCTTGAAATGGGAGAAGTGCTTAGTTTTGGTTTCAATCTTGTGGTGTCCTCACCCAGTGACATAGTAGGGGTAGCAAGGCACGTATTTATATTGTTGCCATCAAGGATAAAAGGATGAGGTTTTCATAATATTGCTTGAGTTTATCCCTATACATCATGTCATCTTACTTAATGCGTTACTCTGTTCTTCATGAACTTAATACTCTAGATGCACGCAGGAGTCGGTCGATGTGTGTAGTAATAGTAGTAGATGCAAAATCGTTTTGGTCTACTTGACACGGACATGATGCCTATATGCATAATCATTGCCTTGGATATTGTCATAACTATGCGCTTTTCTATCAATTGCTCAACAGTAATTTCTTCACCCACCATACTATTTTCCTTCAAGAGAGAAGCCTCTAGTGAAACCTATGGCCCCCAGGTCTATTTTCCATATTATAATTTCAGATATATAAACCTAAAATACCAAAAATACCTTGCTACAATTTTATTTACTTCTACTTCAAGCAATCTTTTATATCTATCTCTTTCAGATCTCATCCTTGCAAGTAACTGTGAAGGGATTGACAATCCCTTTATAGCGTTGGGTGCAAGTGTTTGATTGTTTGTGTAGGTGCATAAATTTGGGCCTTGCTTGTTCCTCCTACTGGATTGATACCTTGGTTCTCAACAACTGAGGGAAATACTTATCTACTTTTCTGCATCACCCTTTCCTCTTCAAGGGAAAACCAACGCAAGCTCAAGAAGTAGCACGGTGCAGCCAATCACATCCCAGAGTGGGATCTTGGGGTATAAAACTTTTTCTTCACGTGTGTCCCTTGATTATTGTGCCATAACCATCAATAATCTTCATCATTTAACAGGATCATTGGGTCAGTCTTCACTACGAAGGGAGGAATTTCATCAAACTTTTCATAATCTTTTGACATGTCAGTCTTGTCCCCTAGTCCCACGATGTTTCTTTTCCCAAAAAGAACTATATGGCGCTTTGGCTCATCGTATGATGTATCCGCTATCTTATCTTTCCTTTTTCTTGGTTTGGTAGACATGTCCTTAACATAGAAAACTTGCGCCACATCATTGGCTAGAACGAATGGCTCGTCTGTGTGCCCAAGATTGTTGAGATCCACTATTGTCATTCAGTACTATGGGTCTACCATTACCCCTCCTCCAGTCAGATTGGCCCATTTGCACTGGAAGAAGGGACCTTCAAATAATCTCCATAGTCAATCTCCCATATCTCCTCTATGTAACCATAATATGTGTCCTTTTCCTTGGTGTTTGTCGCATCGTCAAAGCAGACACAACTGTTTTGGTTAGTGCTCTTTTTATCTTGGGCGATCGTGTAAAATGTATTTCCATTTATCTCGTACCCTTGGAAAGTCAATATAGTCGAAGATGGTCTCTTGGCAAACAAATAAAAGTCATCTTCAACATTGTTATCATTCATGAGATGTGTTCGCAACCAACCACTGAAAGCCTCAATGTGTGTACATTGAATCCATGTGTCTGACTTCTCCGGGTTCTTCAAGCGTATAATATCCATGTGTTTCTCGATATACAGGCTCGCCAAGGTAGAATTCTATAGAACTGTGTATAGTGTGTTTGCGCCCAAGAATGCCCGTCCGTACATATTATTGATTTTGGTCAAAGCGTGCCTTTTCCACGCAGTCTCCCCTCATACCGCGATTGCGGAACACCAATCGGCTTAATGTCAGGAATAAAGTCAACACAAAACTCAATAACCTCCTCTGTTTCACGGCCCTTGGAGATGCTTCCTTATGGCCTAGCATGGTTACGAACATATTTATTTAAGACTCCCATGAACCTCTCAAAGGGGAACATATTGTGTAGAAATACAGGACCTGGAATGGCAATCTCTTTAACTAGGTAAACTAGGACAGGCGTCATAATATTGAAGAAGGATGGTGGTAACACCAACTTGAAACTGACAAGACATTGGACCAAATCATTCTGTAAGCTTGGTAGGATTTCCGGATCGATTACCTTCTGAGAAATTGCATTGAGGAATGAACATAGCTTCACAATGGCTTATCGAACATTTTCTGGTAGAAGCCCCCTCAACGCAACTGGAAGCAATTGCGTCATGATCATGTGGCAGTCATGAGACTTTAGGTTCCAGAATTTTTCTCTGCCATATTTACTATTCCCTTTATATTCAACTAGAAGCCAGACGGAACCTTCATACTGAGCACGCATTCAAAGAAGATTTCCTTCTCTGCTTTGGTAAGAGCATAGCTGGCAGGACCTTGATACTGCTTTGGATGCATGTCGTTGTTTTCGTGCACACGTTGCTGGTCCTCCCGTGCCTCCGGTGTATCTTTTGTCTGCCTATACACGCCTAGGAAGCCTACCAGGTTCACGCAAAGATTCTTTGTCACATGCATCACGTCGATTGCACAGCGAACCTCCAGGACTTTCCAATATTCTAGCTACCAAAATATAGATTTCTTCTTCCACATGGGTGCGCATCCCTCAGCTCAGTCGGAACAGATTGTCTGCCAGGACCCTTTCCAAATATTACTTGTAAATCCTTGACCATATCGAGTTTGTCATCACCAGTACGTAGGACGAGCTTCTTCCGGTGATCTGCCTCGCCTTTGAAATGCTTGCCTTTCTTTCTTAAGGCATGCTTGGCTGGAAGAAATCGACGATGTCCCAGGTACACATTCTTCTTGTATTTGTCCAAATATATACTTTGGGTATCATCTAAACAATGCGTACATGCATGGTATCCATTCTTTGTCTGTCTTGAAAGGTTACTAAGAGTAGGCCAATCATTGATGGTTACAAATAGCAATGCTCGCAGGTCAAATTCCTGTTGTTTGTGCTCATCCCACACACGTACACCTTTTTATTCCACATCTGTAAAAGTTCATCAACTAATGGCCTTAGGTACACATCAATGTCGTTGCCGAGTTGCTTAGGGCCTTGGATGAGCACTGGCATCATAATGAACTTCCGCTTCATGCACAACCAAGGAGGAAGGTTATAGATACATAGACTCGCATGCCATGTGCTATGCTTGCTTCTCTACTCCCCAAATGGATTAATGACATCTGCCCTTAAACCAAATCATAAGTTCTTTGGGTCATCTGCAAAGTCCGTCCACTCTCTCTCGATTTTTCTCCACTACGACCCATCAACGGGTACTCTCAACTTCCCGTCTTTCTTACGGTCTTCTTTGTGCCATCGCAACGACTTGGCATGCTCTTTGTTTTGGAACAAACGTTTCAACCGTGGTATTATAGAAGTGTACCGCATCACCTTGGCAAGAATCCTCTTCCTGGGGCGCTCGCCCTGAACATCATCACCAGGGTCATTGCGACCGATCTTATATCGCAATGCATTGCATATTGGGCATGCATTCAAATTCTTGTACTCATCGCGGTAGAGGATGTAGTCATTAGGGCATGCATGTATCTTCTGCACCTCCAATCCTAGAGGGCAGACAACCTTCTTTGCTTAGTATGTATTGTCGGGCAATTCGTTGTCCTTTGGAAGCTTATTCATCATTATTTTCAGCAACTTTTTAAATCCCTTGTCAGATACACCATTCTCTGCCTTCCATTGCAGCAATTCGAGTGCGGTACCGAGCTTTGTGTTGCCATCTTTGCAATTTGGGTACACCCCTTTTTTTGTGATCCTCTAACATGTGCTGGAACTTCAACTTCTCCTTCTCGTTTTCGTGGTTTCTCTTTGCATCAGCAATGGCCCGACCGAGATCATCAGCGGTCTCATCTGATGCCTCGGCTTCTTCTTCTTCTTCATTCTCTTCCCCATTGTAGTACCATCATATTCAGGACACCCAGGATAGTTGTCGTCATCCTCTTCTTCTTCATTTTCTTCCATTAGAACCCCTCTTTCTCCATGCTTGGTCTAACAATTATAGCCAGACATGAAAACGGACGTAAACAGGTGGACGTGAATCTGTTTTGAGCTAGAGTAAGTCTTATCATTCTTACACACACCATATGGACAACACATAAAACCATCCCGCTTGTTTGCCTCAGCCGCACGCAAAAAACTATGCACGCCATTAATGAACTGGGGAGAGCGTCGGTCAATGTACATCCATTGTCGGTTCATCTTCATTACACAACACTGAAAAAACCAAATTAATACAAGTTCATACACAGGTATTCTCATAAAACAACATACAACTATCTAGCTAAAACATTTTAAATGCAACAACAAATGCGATCAAAATCGCAACTAAGGTACAAATTGATCCAACAACATATGATAACAAGCCGCTTTATTAATGGCATATTTTCTAATCTTTCTAATCTTCAAGCGCATTGCATCCATCTTGATCTTGTGATCATCGACGACATCGACAACGTACAACTCCAATTTCATCTTCTCTTTTTCAACTCTTTTCAATTTTCCTGTCAAATCCTCGTTTTCTTTTTCAACTAAATTTAACTTGCCGACAATAGGGTCGGTTGACATTTCCGGTTCAAGTACCTCCTAGATAAAAATATCTATGTCAACTTGATGGGCATAATTGTCATTAACACTATATGCAACAAATAGTTATAAAAGAGAATATACCACATCCGAATCGTAAACCGAACGAGGGCCGATGGGCATGGATATCATAACCATGTCACTATATATAACAACAATCATACAAGTAATAAAACTATGCAAGTGACTATCTAAATCATACAAATACATTTTTTTTATAAAAAGGATAAGAACACAAGAAGAGGCTCACCAAGGTGGTGCCTGCGACAGGGCGGTGTGGGCGATCGACGGTGGTTAGGACGGGGACGGGAAGGCACACTAAGTAAACCACACCTACACATATGCAAACTAAGGAGTTAATTTGAGCTCACGTTGCATATAAATAAAAAAAATGTCACATAATTACACCCAAACTAAAACCAACAAATCACTATACTTATAAAGCATTGCACGAGATGTCTAGCAATAAGAGATGGAAGGACAAAGTTGCTAATCTTTGTGAACACTTGGATGGATTGGGGTGCCTCAAATCTTGACAAATCTTGGCAAAAATGGAGGGATGAGCTCGAGCTAGGGGAAGAACAGAGAGGGGAGTTCGAATGGAGAAAACGGAGAAATGAAGTTGGGCTGGACGAAGGGTTTATATAGGGAAAGGTTTAGTCCCGGTTGGTTATACAAATCGGAACTAATGGGCCCCGTACCCCCTGACCTCTCCTAGCCATTGGAATCGGGACTAATGGCCACATTAGTCCCGGTCCAAAGCCAAACTGGGACTAAAGGTAGAAACGGAAGGCCTATTTTCTACTAGTGATATCTATGTATATTATGGATATGTAAAAAAAGCTATTCCCTACTTTCAAATTCAAATTATGTACAATTCTAAATTGTAGCGACTAAAATAGAAAAAAGATGCTCTGTGGGTCATTACGCCGCACACAGTTTGTAAATCTCAACGTTTGTGATATACCTCATAATCTGACACGTTTCACAGATAGAAAACGTGTGCGACCATGTGCACAATTGTCGATTCCAAATCACTTGTGATGTCAGACAATGTCGCAAATGGTGCAACCAAATTCAGCGTTGGTGATAGAATCGTTGTCGCACACAGCTCAAAATGATAAGTTTGTGGTGTAGTATGCATCGTAAACGTTGCAACATAGAATAGCGCATGGATAGTTACCATGTCTGACACGAGTACGACATTCACACATTTCTTAAGCTTATCTGAGACTTCTACAACGGTTAAATTAACTTCTTAGTTACAAATCACAAATGGTGCAGAAAATGTAAGTGTGTGTGATTTACTCCTTATCATACACGATTTACAATTGTGAACTATTTGTGATGTAGCACGCATCGTAAATGTTGCACCACAGAATAGTGCACACAATGCTAATGTGATCCCATACGAATGGCAAGGATGGATCTTTTGGGAAATATACACATCTCAAACGGTTGAGCAATGACTCTCGTTTGTGATAGGTGCAGACATCCCATACGCTTAGTTGTGACAAACGTTTACGTTCATCGGTCACCATGGCCGATGATTTTTTCTGTGTCCTATAGGATGGACCCCCTATGGCCCACACATGCTAGGCGACGGTTTAAAACTACGTCACGGAAAGAGGTTAAAAACTATTTGTATAGGACATCGTTGCACCAGTGGTATAGATTTGTATTTTTCGTTGATCTATCCGTTTGATTTAACCAACTAGATTAATTTATAGTTAGTGGGAGAGGTGCTTTGTAGTGGGTTCAATCTTGAGGTGCTCTATATCCTAGCGACAGAAGGGGACATGACATGTATTTGTATTGTTGCCACTAAGGATAAAACTTCGGGACGCGACCATACTGCATGTCTTACTTTGTCTACACCATGTCATCTTGCTTAAAGCATTGTTCTGTTTGTCATGAACTTAATACCATAGATGCAGGGAGGAGTCAATCAATTGGTGGAGTAATAGTAGTAGATGCAGAATCATTTCGGCCTATATTCATGATCATTGCCATGAATAACATCATAAGTATGTGTTTTTCTATCAGTTGCCCAAGAGTAATTTGTCTACCCACCGCATGCTATGTGTTCGAGAGAGAAGCCTCTAGTGAAAGCTATGCCACGGGTCTACTTAATCATATTGCTAAAAAACAAAATACCTTGCCACAATTTATTGCTTTCTTTTATATTTTCCTTTTTATTTATCTATCGCTATCAAAAGTAATCCTTGGAAGTAACGAGTTCAAGGGGATTAACAACCCTCTTACCCGCGTTGGGTGCATGTGTTTGCTTTTGTGTCTGTAAATGGTGACGACGAGACTTTGCTTGGCTCTCCTATTGGTTCGATGACCTTGATTCTCATGGAGGGATATAATCATTGCTACTATATTGCTTCACCCTTCCTCTTCGGGGAAAAATCCAACACAACTCACAAGTAGCAGAGACAGAGGACCCAGGAGGCAGAAGCTTGCCTCGCTGCTGACGTGGCGAAGGTGGCAGCGCACATTGCCTTAGACGAGGAAGCCATCCGTGCGTGCATCCTGGAGAAGCGGCAAAGGAGGAGTCCGCACACATTCCTCGAGAGCAAAACCGGGAGGTCCGTGCCATGATCATACTGCCCCCCTCCAAAGAGGAGAAGGATGTGGGGTCGAGAAGGGACGTCTAGAGGGGGGGTGAATAGACTACTTGACAAGTTAAAAACCTAACCTTTTCTCAATTTTATTGGTTGGCAGATTTTAGCAATTCTAACAAGGCTAGCACGAGCATAGCAGCGGAAAGTAAAGACATGCACATGTAAGTAAGAGCAGAGAAAGGAAGATCAAACGCAATTGGAGATATGACGATTTTTTCCCGTGGTTCTGATACGTGGTGCTATCATATGTCCATGTTGATGGAGACTTCAACACACAAAGGGTAATGGTCACGAGAGTCCACGGAGGGCTCCACCCATAAGGGTCCACAAAGTAGCAACCTCGTCTATTCCATCACGGCTTACGTCCACGAAGGACTAACCTCACTCGGGGTAGATCTTCACGAAGTAGGCGATCTCCTTGCCCATACAAACTTCTTGGTTCAACTCCACACACGAATACGAAGGCTCCCAAGTGACACCTAACCAATCTAGGTGACACTACTCTCCAAAAGGTAATAGATGTGGTAAGAATGATGAACTCCTTGCTCTTGTGCTTCAAAAGATAGTCTCCTAAACACACAATCACTCTCTCACAGATTTGGCTTGGTAGAAGAGGTTGATTGGGCGGACAACAACTTGGGGAGGCTAGAAATAAAGATTCATATGGTTGGAGTGGAAGATCTTGATCACAACACATGAGTAGGTGGTTCAATCTCGGAAAATGGATGGGGCAAGTGTTGGTCTGTTCTGAGCGCTTCCTCTTCGAGTGAGAGGCAGGTGGAGGGGTATATATAAGCATCTCCAAAAATCCAACTGTTAAACATTATTGCCCAACTCGGTGAAACCGAAGCAAAAACTCGGTTGCACCGACTAGTGCAAAATGTGGCAACTTTTGGCGTTTCGGTGAGACCGATATATAAATCTCGGTGGGTCCGATTTGGCTAACCTAGGCAGTTACCAAAACTCGGTGAGACCGATTCCTAAAACTTGGAAATTCCGACTCTTAGAAATAGGTTACCCGGAAGTTGGTCATTGATTTTGGTGTCAGCGAAATCGAACTTGGTGTCACCGAGACACTAGGGTATGGCTTAGGATCTATCTAGGGGTGAAACTCGGTGGGGCAGATTTGGAAATATTGGTGGCATCAAATTTGAGTGGTAGGGTTTAGACAAAGTATTTTGTGGGAGAATTTCATGGGTATTTTTCGTGGCTAACTCTAAGCACTTGAGCAACTAGATCATCATGGATACCTCATCCCCTTTTAATAGTATTGGTTTTTCTATGGACTCAAATGTGATTTCTCACAAAAAACAAAATGCATAGTCTTGAAGCTTGATGACTTGCCAATCCTATGCCTTTCCTTCTTCTTCTTTCCTTGGGGATTCTCCACACAATCCAGCCAATTCCCTCTATGGACTTTATCTGAAATAAACTAGGTAAAACTATTAGTCCAAGAGACAATGTATGTTGTCATGAATTATCAAAACCTCCAAGGGAGCATATGTGATTTCAAAGGAGTACAGTGATGGTCGGACAGCTCCAATGATCACCAGACTCGACTCAATCCATTTTGTGGCTTCAAGCGCTACTTCTGCGACATAGAGGACACATACAAGGGCAAGGATAGCCGTGGATGATTTTTCTTAATAGCTTAGTATGTAGAACATGCCAATTTTTGGTAGTCCAATGGCATGCATCGATGTAGTAGAGTATGCCAATTTTTTGTAGTATGATGGCATGTATTGATCTAGTAGCCAGACAACATTTCTGGGATTACATATAGGTGGTTTACGAGGCATGTGGTTGTATGTATTTGGCGATTTTCTAATGAGGTACCCGGTTGTGTAAGCAAACATTTAGTGGGTGATCGATCACTGTCTGAGGTCATGCCCTAGCGTCCGCGAACGTTTGAGGGGCTGGATTAGCCATATCCAAATGGTCCGCCTCAAGAAAGCATTAGATTCAGCTCTCCCTTCTACGCGGCTTCACCGGTTTTCCCATGAGCTCATAGAAGGTGTAATCTTAATATTTCTCACGTTCATTCTCAATGACCATGTTGTGCATGATCGCACACGTCGTGGTGATGTATTAAAAGGATCTCTTGATTCCAAAGCTTAGTTGGTCCTCGTACAATAGAAAATTGGGTTTGCAAAATCTCAAAAAGCTCTCTCCACATCTTTCCTAGCGGCGCTTGAGCATTGTGAAATAGAGTTCTTTCTTATCTCGAGGACTTGAAATTGGTTCCACAAAAGTAGAACACTTTGGATATATCCAATTTGCAAGGTAGTATCCCATGTTGTATGTGCGGCCATTGGCTTGGAAGTCCACCAATCGTAATTCTCCATTGGCTAATTTGGCAAAGAGAAATGACCACTACATCACATCAATGACATTGCAAGAACAAGACATCCCAAAGTATGCATGCCAAATCCATGTCTCCTTATTGGGCATGAACTCAAGAATGATAGTGACATCTTTCTTGTGTCCTTTGAACTGTCCATACACCATGCTGCATGGCACTTCTTTCACTTCTAGTGCATGCAATCAATGGAGCCAAGCATACATGGAAATCCATGGGCTACATTCATCTCCAAAAGCCTCGTCGTGTGTCGAGCATTGGGTGCTCTCAGATACTATGACCCGAACACCGCAACCACTACTTGTGTAATTCGCTTGACATAATAGAGGTGCTCTCCCGATCGACAAGTTTTCATCAATGAAATCAGCCGGAACACCATATGCCATCATGCGCAATGCGGTAGTCACCTTCTAGATGGTGCCATGTCCAAGATTGCCGGTCCAATTCCTCCTCAACTCGAAGGTCCAATCACGTTGCTTCACAAAGTTGTTAATGTGAAGGAACAAATCCAAAGACATCATAAACTGTCACTGAAAGTATCGCTATAGATAAACTAGAGATGAACTAAAAGAGAGGCGCATCAGTGTAGTGTGCGCCTCTTGCCTATCCCTCCGAATCACCTCACGCCCGTAAACAAAATCACCATGCATTGACTTCTTGTTCTTGTCACGTTGTGCATCATCAAGATAAAAGCAATATCCACCTCTTTGGACGGGGAATCATCACACGGGGAACACGAATCACTTGGAATCATCTACAGTGTAATAGTTTTAATTACCATCTACTTAATTTTCCGCAATAAAAAAGAAAGCAAAAAAGAATTACCTTGTACACAATTCATCAAACACCTAGAGTACGAATGGAGGAAAGTGGCCGACTACATGTCAGAGGCTATGCGGATTGCCATTGGTGATGCCGACGCAGCAAAGCGGCGCGGCTCGATGGTGACGGTCACGAGACAACTACTAGTCCACGTCGGTAGTGTGTTGCGGGGCGACGAGCGCCATTACATGCGGCCAAGGGTAGAGATCGGACGAAATTGCTCTAGAATGTGATGCGCCTGTAGTAGACCTCAAATCGGCTCATTGGCGGGGCGCCCGCGGCCATCCAAAGCGACAGGGTTGGTCAACAGAGTAGCGACGAGTTCAGACGGAGGAACGACCATGGTGGTGGCCGCAATTAGGCTGGTCATAGTTGGGAGTAACTTATAGAGTAGTGTCATTTAAATTATATTAGTCTAAGTTACTATCTTCGTAGTGCAAAGTAACTTAGTACTAGTGTCATAGATGTGTTCATTTATTATCCTATAGACTCGTCTTATCTTGGAAAACGCTATGTTGCAGTAACTTATTATGTTACTCCTCCGTTTCGGTGTATAAGTCATCCTACGAAAATTAAATAATCCCAAAATATTAAGGCGCGGTTCATTAACTTTCACCCTGTTTTTGAAATCAACTGATAAGAGACGTAGGGCGTGTGTGTTTTTAATGACTTGACACTAACTAGCATGACATGCAGTGGTCAATTCATTGCATGCAATAGTATTAATTAGCAAATTAACATTAATTTCTCTCATTTTTCTCTCCATCTTGATCGCGGTGCACAACCTAAGATAACTTATACACCAAGATGGAAAAAATACTATAAACATCTCTCTTTTCATTATTACATGGCACATAAACGTTTTTGCTTATGGGCGCGCCCAAAGTGAGACCATATTTTGTGTGTGTTTAGGTCGAATGTTGGAGCTCGTTTTGGGGCATACCGCATACGTGATGCGAAAACCTGCTCTTTGACCAAAATTGCGATTTTGATTATTATTATGTCAATTCCGGAAACATATTATAAATTTGCTAAAGTTGTTCAGCACCTGACAATGCTTCATCTTGTACAAGTGCTAAGACAGTCATGTAGCCAAAATTTTTTAATGTGACAAGGTAATTAAAAAAAGGCAATTTTTAATATCCCATCTAAACACCTTTGCATTGAAAAAGCCTAGTTCAGCAAAACGGATTCTGTCGAGAGAACTGTTCAGGAAGATCGGACTTTTTTCTCGCCATTAAAGAACTGACAGGGTTGGTGAGTGGGTGAAGGGAGGCAAGACTTGACTCAGAGCATGCATCTACGTGGAGTCCTCGTTGGGTCCAGGCGTCATCACGCCTACGTGTCCCCCTCCCATTAGCCACAGCCCCGCCCGGGAGGCTCTGATTGGCCGGAACGGCCCACGCCACGTCCCAACGCACGCCTCCCCTACTAGCCCACGCCTCCACCGTCGCATCCCCCATCCAACCCCATCACAGCCGTCCAACTAGCCCCCTCCTCCCTCCCTTTCTTATACCCTCCGATCCCTCGCTTCGGCACCACTCCAGTTGTTCCGGTTGCGCTCGCGGAGAGATCGGGTCGGCGAGGAGGATGACGGGAGGGCGCGCGGTGCTCCTGCTGCCGCTGCTGGTGGTCTCGGCGCTCTTCGCCCAGATCCACGCGTCGGATCCGGTAATTTATTTCTCCGGCGCTGCGTACTGTTCTTCGCGGCTCAGTTTCTGGGCGAGATTTGTGACGTTTTGCGTGGGTTTTGCAGCTGTTCCACGAGTCCTTCGACGAGGGCTTCGAGGGGAGCTGGGTCGTCTCCGGCAAGGAAGAGTACTCAGGTAATTCTACGATTCTGCCTCTCACGTGTGGACTGCGTGCTCGTCTGGCGCGGATCTCTGGGAGATCCGTGGGTGCATCGGGGTTTCTGAATCTGATCTGCTAAGGTGGTGAGACGCTTCTGTGTGAAATTAGATTCGGGTGTGGAGTCGAGGTAGTGATCATGAATTAGGAGCGAGACGGTTAGCTGCTCAACTGTGTCGTAGTGTCGTGAGATCCAAAACATGACCCTACTATCTGTGAAGCATTGGTGCGGATCTGCTACGACATCCATATTCATGGCTTGATGATGATAGGCATGCAGCAGCTGCTAGGAACGACCTCATTAGAATCAAGTGAACATCTAGTGTATTTTGAGAAGTGAACTGACTATCTTCATTCGTAGATGGAGATATAGTTGAACTGAGTTCGAAACATGTAGCAGTTGCGTCCACAATTATACCAGTTGAACTGAGTTCGAAACATGTAGCAGTTGCGTCCACAATTATACCATTAGGCCCATGAAGAGTTAATTGAATTTTTTCTCTATCTGAAATACTCAACATATGATAGAAGCATAGTGCAGTGCTTAGCACTTTACTACCTAGCAATTGTCTGCACAATTACATAAATATCCCCATGATTCTGCATAGAGTTCATTAAAACTGTTCCTCCAAAATGATAGAAGCAAAATGCAGCGCCTAGCTCTTAATTACCTTAGTAGACTTGATTCTTTGATCGGGACTCTGATAATACCGATGGAACGAAGTACATCTATTAGTAGATGGTAACTGTAAAATCATGTAATTTGCTACTTTTGCCATATTGTTCATTGATGTCTGTACCCTGTCTCCTCCTTGCTGAAGTAGGTTTCTCTGTTAAAACCTTGGCCTGTTGTTCTTTGTTTATCTTCGTTGTTTCCTACGTCATCTCTATTTTAGGTTTTTCTGGTCAGCTAGTTGTCTATCTGACTCCATTTCCTGTCAAAATTTGTTGTTCCACCAATACATTTTGTACAGCACTGTCATGGATCAAGTTTTGATATAAATTTGTCATGCAGGTGTATGGAAGCACGAGAAGAGTGATGGCCATGAAGACTATGGTCTCCTTGTTAGCGAGCCAGCCAGGAAATATGCCATAGTCAAAGAGCTTGATAGCCCTGTTACTTTGAAGGATGGGACAGTTGTCCTGCAGTTTGAAGTGAGGCTTCAGAATGGCCTGGAGTGTGGAGGTGCTTATCTTAAGTACATTCGCCCTCAGGAGGCTGGATGGGACGCCAAGGAATTTGACAATGACACTCCTTACACAATTATGTTTGGTCCTGACAAGTGTGGTTCAACAAACAAGGTTCACTTCATCCTGAAGCACAAGAACCCTAAGACTGGCAAATATGTTGAACATCACCTCAAGTCCCCACCCTCTGTACCATTTGACAAGCTCTCTCATGTCTACACGGCTATCTTGAAGCCGGATAATGAGGTCAGAATTTTGGTTGATGGGGAGGAGAAGAGCAAAGCAAACTTCCTGTCTGCTGACGATTTTGAGCCAGCACTTATTCCATCAAAGACTATTCCTGACCCTGATGACAAGAAGCCAGAGGACTGGGACGAGAGAGCTAAAATCCCTGATCCAGATGCTGTCAAGCCTGATGACTGGGATGAGGATGCCCCAACGGAAATCCTGGACGAGGAGGCCACCAAGCCAGAAGGATGGTTGGATGACGAGCCTGAGGAAGTTGATGACCCAGAGGCTGCTAAGCCTGAAGACTGGGATGATGAGGAGGATGGTGAATGGGAGGCACCGAAGATCGACAACCCCAAGTGTGAAGAGGCACCTGGATGTGGTGAATGGAAGAGGCCGATGAAGCAGAACCCTGCCTACAAGGGCAAGTGGCATGCGCCCCTGATTGACAACCCCAACTACAAGGGTATCTGGAAGCCCCAAGAAATCCCCAACCCTGAATACTTTGAGCTTGACAAGCCTGACTTTGATCCGATTGCCGCTATTGGAATTGAGATCTGGACAATGCAGGATGGCATCCTTTTTGACAACATTGTAATTGCTGATGATGAGAAGGTAGCGACATCTATCTTGGAGAAGACGTGGAAGCCTAAGTTTGATGTTGAGAAGGAAAAGCAGAAGGCTGAGGAGGCTGCAGCAGCTGAGCCAGAGGACCTTTCTGAGTTCAAGGTAATTCATTCTTCTGATGTTTTCCATACATTATATTTGCCCTTCATTGTATCGCTGCATGCATGTTATCGCTAACTAATTTGGTATGTGTAATGCAGAAGAAGATCTTCAGCGTTTTGTACAAAATCGCCGACATTCCATTCTTGGAACCTTACAAGATCAAGATCATTGTAAGGACTGAAGAACCTTTGTCTCGTCTGTACAAACAGTTCTGTGTGTTCTCTGAAAATGACATATAATCTCTCTTTGTCTCAGGATCTGATTGAAAAGGGAGAGAAGCAGCCCAACATTACAATTTCGATTTTGGCCTCAGTCGCTGTCATCCTTGTTACTGTGCTCTTCAGAACCATTTTCGGTGGCAAAAAGCCAGTGGTATGTTATTTTCGATGCCTGCCAGTGCTATATACTGCTTGCCTAAAACCTGAATCAAATTACTGACCCTAACTTTTGCTTCCTGCAGGCACCTGTGAAGCCCGCTGCCGAGGTCAAGAAGCCCAGTGCCACGGAAACCGATGCCGCTGGAAGCAGCGGCGACAAGGAGGAGAAAGAGGATGATACAGCTGCACCACGCAGAAGGTCGCGAAGGGAGACATAGGCTACCTTCATATTTCGGACGTCTTGGTCCTCGCCTTTTTGTGAACTCCTCGAGTGTATAATCGAACAGTCTGCTGCTACCTCTAGTTTTAAGTCGCTAGAATCTACGAGCCGGTGAAGCTTTGTGTTGTTTGTGTGCTGTCCTGAATCAGCTAGAAGTTATCTTTTTCTTTTGTATCAAATGAAACTTAAAAGGATCTTTTGATATTTAGATGCTGTTCGTTTACTCGGTGCAGATTGTACCTGGTTAAATCACAACGAGTCTGGGTGGCTCAGTT
Organism: Hordeum marinum; assembly: GCA_022496015.1. Classification (NCBI taxonomy): domain Eukaryota; kingdom Viridiplantae; phylum Streptophyta; class Magnoliopsida; order Poales; family Poaceae; genus Hordeum; species Hordeum marinum. The sequence continues at coordinate 61,428,667 of CM039677.1, forward strand.
TACTTGCTGCTTTCCTGGATATTGTACCTGGTTAAATCACAACTAGTCTGGGTCTTCCCTTTTTTGGAGGCCATGGATAGGATTTCCAAAAACACAGGAATACAAAAAACTGGTCCATTGATTTCAGTGATGAGAATTTTGTAGGGTTAGACATACCAAAGATTCCGATGGTGATTTTTTTTTATCAAAACATACTCTCTCCGTTTTAAAATAAATGTTTCAAGCTTAGCATGGAGGAAGTATAAATTTTGGATTGATCATAGTGGATGAGAATTTCCAATAGTACTACGAATCATCCTTCTATGATGAAAGATAGGAGTCTGTCCCGCCGAAAGGCGGGCCGCTCGCCGGGCTTTTCAATTGTGCACCTCGGCGGCTATTCGTGCCGCCAGGCCTGCGTGACGCCGCGTGGAGACAAGCTTTTCCTCTTCCACCACCCCGAGCTATTGCTCGCGACGGTAGAAGGGGCAACCACGAAGCACTCACTCGAAAGCTTTTCAAGGATCATTTTGTGCGTTTTTAGCCGTCGTCACATGTCACATTCTAAGCGTTTTCTTTATTTTTATTTTTTTATTTTTTCACACATGTTTTTGGGTTTTTAGATTGATTTTTTGGGGTTTTTTGGTGTTCCGGTTTTTGGTGTTCCGGTTTTCATTCTTAACTTTTGGTCCAAAAAAGTATTTGAAAAAAAATTACGCGAAGAAACACGTTTTTTTTCGCGAGAGGTACGGTTTTGCTTTCGGTAAAGGCACGGTTTTTCTTTTGCGAGACACACGGCCATGCCTTTCGGAAAGGGAAAAAACGTGTTCTCTGTTTTTTTACCGGAGGCACAGTTTTGTTTTCGCGAGAGGCATGGTTTTGCTATCGCGAGAGACATGCCTCTCGGAAGGAAAAAACGTGTTTTCTGTTTTTTTTCGTGAGAGGCACGGTTTTGTTCCGTGAGAGACACAGTTTTGCTATCGTGAGAGGCACAGCTGTGCCTTTTGAAAGGAAAAAAACGTATTTTCTGTTTTTTTTCTTTTTGTGAGAGGCACGGTTTTGCTTCCGCGAGAGGCACGGTTTTGCTTTCGCAAGATGCACGTCCATGCCTCTCGGAAAGGGAAAAAACAAGTTGTTTTCGCCAGCGTGCCTCTCGGAAAGGGAAAAAACGTGTTTTCTAATTTTTTTCTATCGCGAGAGGCAAGGTTTTTTTGTCCATTTTTTTGGAAAAAAATCGTCAAAACTATCAACATGGGATCTAATTTTAAAGATCTCGACGCGAGAAACCTAACGGTGAAAACGGTTCAAGATTTGGACGCATGGTTTAAGAGATAAAACGTTTTGTAAATACGGATCTTTGAAAGGTTGTGACAAGTGACGCACATGCAGTGCGCCAATTGTCGCAACCTGAGAAGGTGTGAATGATCTTTGAAAGGTGTACTCGTAAATTAGTGATCTCGAGTAGAAGGGAATGTGCGGTGTAGTGGCTGCTTGGATAGAGGGAGATGGGGCTCGTAGTTGGTAGCGTGGGTTATTGGTCTTGATGCTGGTACATCGATGAATTATTTGGCAGACTTCTCTGGTTTTAAAACATCGTTATAGCATTATGTGCTAAATTTATTGTATTTTTGGGTGGATTGTTTTTTTCTAAGTTTTTATAGTTCTCACCCCCCTTGTATTTGTAAATTCCCCTTTTGTTTTTTTACGGTCATTTTTCTTATGATTTTGAAAATTAACTGTTTTTTAATATTGTCATCCAATTTCCTAAATTTTATCAATAACGATATTTTTTGTTACAAGTATTGGAATACGAAAGTGCGTTATATCAACCAGAAGGGGGTGATTGGGCTATTTTTACAAAACCGTCACTGAGAAATTTCTAGGTGAGGAAATTAAAGAGTGACAAAAATCATGCAGCGGATAAAGTACTCAAAACATGCAAATCATGGAAACAACATAGTCATCATGACGAAAATGCATATGAAAGTACAAGTAATAAGCAATCAGGATAGCCAGGTATAACTGGTAACGTGATAAAAGAATTTGATAGAGGAGATTTAGAAAGTCTTCGGTTAAAGCCTTCAAACAGTAAAGATCAATTTCATCAACAAGTAACTGAGGAAACAAAAGGGTTGAAGAAATAAAACCAGGTGCTCAGCGAAGACAATGATTTGGTCTACCAGTTCCAACTGTTGTGACAGTCGTACATCTGGTTTAGAGCGACTTGGTATTTAAACCAAAGGACACAATCCTTATTGTATTCTCCTTGAGCTAGAGTCACACAGACTCCGCCCAATCACTCGTGGTAAGTCTTCAAGGTAGACTTCCAAACCTTCACAAACTCGGTCACCGGCAATCCACAACTTCCTGGAAGATACAGTCTTCAAAGGTAAAAATCGTCTATTTTTGGTGTTCAATCACTTTTGGATTTTTGGTGTTTCGGGTTTATCCTCACTTGTGATAATCGTTGGAGGATGGATGGCTCTAATTGACACTTGTCAATCTCTCTTGGAGCAGCCAACCAAATAGTGGTTGAGGGGGAGGGGGGCTATTTATAGCCAGGGTGCAACCTGACATAATAAGATATAAATGCCCCTAATGATATGGCCATTATCACGATAAGATCCTTCGTACAGCTCGCGCTAAGCACAACAATAGTCAGAAATTCGAACTCTCAAATTCCTCAGGGCTATCAATTTCCTCACGGCAGGCAATTCACACTCGTGAAATCCTAACTCCTTAGTCACACCAATTCCTCAAATACCAGAAGAACTTCGTCTCTGTCACTAAAGAATTTGACTCCACTGCAAGAGATTTCCAAAGGCTTCACTCGAAGGATTCATTATGTGTGTGTTTTGAGATGAGCATCACTTGGAAATTTTCCTTAGTATTACCTCGATTTAACAGTACGCATTTTCCTATTACCCAAAAAGGGAAAAAGAAACTATGAAAACAAAGTCTTCACACTTCAATATCTTCAGAGTCAATGAAAATCTTCACTTCAATTTCCTCTAGAAGAACATCAAAGACTTCACTTGAAGAAATACATTAGGGGTCATATTTCGTCGGTTAAACCAAACTTCTCAGGGACTATATCACCTGTGTACATTCACAAACACATTAGTTCCTTAACCTATTTGTCTTCAATACTCAAAAAACTACTAAGGAGGCACTAGATGCAATTACAACCCCCCTTTTTGGTGATTCATGACAAATAGGTTAAGTTTTCAACCGGGGTAAACATATGAAGTGTAAGTATAGAGTTTGAGAAATTTGATTGCAAGGTATAAAGGAACGCCCCCTAAAGATGTGCATATTGAGGAATTTGCTTTGGACTGCAAATGCACATGGCAGGATGAAATCTTGGAGATCCCCCCAATATCTCGGAATCCATTCATACATTTAACACATACTATGAAGAATTTGAATGCATGATGGAAAATGGTGTCCGACGACATTCAACATGCGTGCATAGATATAATATGAGAAATACGCATGCGGAAAGCAGTTCGAAAGAGTCAAACCACCATCAGACTTAAGTTTACAACTCAAAACAACAAACTCCTCAAAAGATCGAGAGTTGTAACTTAAACAAAATAACAACTCATATAGATAGAACCACTTGAAGACTTACTCAATTTTCTGACCAAAAGGGACAAAAATTAAGGACTAACGCCCCTAAAGAGTTTCTTCTTGAAGGTGGTGGAGGGGCGCTAGCATTGTTGGCAGGGCCTGCAGTAGTGTTGTCAAGGTCCCTGGCCTCATCAGTCTCTCGCGATGAAGAATATGAGCTGGCAACCATTGGAGAAACTTGAACTTTCTTCAATTTCTTCAATGGCGGCCATGACCAATCAAAGTTCTGCCAGAACTCCATCTCAGCAAGTTCATCAGATGTCGTGAGATGTGAGAGAATGGCCCAGGTGTGGTCAAAGGTTTCATGGGCATAGTAGTGATATTTCCTCACAAAGTTATGTGTCACAATCATGTTATGAAGAATTGCTGCAAACTGATGCTCGATCCACTTGTGATTACGATAGACTTTCTCGTGAAGACTTATGAGTAATTCACGACGAGTCATCACACGAGGGGCAAAACCTTGAGGATTCTGATCTGGGGCCTTTGCAGCGGTGTCTCGCGAAGTAGAATCATCATTGGTGGAGTGAGAAGCAGCTTGACGAAATTCACCATCCAGTGAGCGTTTGCCTTATTCAATGATAACTTTGCCTTTTCCAGGAACTGAGAATACTGTTTGTTAAAGAACTTCAACTGGAGGCAGATAACTAAGATGATTCTGGTAGTCGACCTTGTAATTGATTGAAGACCTTATTCCGATGAATCTCGTGAGCCAAGGGACATAAGGCTTCAAGTCACAAGGTAATAATGCAACATTTTCCAAAGTCCTCAAGAAGAAATCATGAATATCGATAGGAATCTCTTGTATAATATAGAATATCAGATTCTTCATGATCCCAACAACATCTTCTTTAGCATGGTGGCCTTTGATTGGATTGAGGGTTTTTGTCAAAATGCGATAAACAATCCGAGGCACATAAAGCATATACTTCACTAGGAAAGTGGTTCTTGGAGCTTGACCTTTAGCCAATGGATTCACTAGTACTTGCATCATGCGATCTGGGAGCTCGGGTTCCTCATATACTCATTTGCATTATACTGAGGTGGAGCAATGGGGAGAGCTCGAAGCAATTCACTCACATGAGCTTTGAAATGAGTGTCCTCAGTCATCAAGTCCGGAATCCATGTATTGATGTCTTCAACTTCACTAGAAATATATAATGTGGCATAGAACCGAACAATTAGCTCGTCATTCTAATCGGAGATGTCAGTGCAGAATCACAGGAGCCCTGCGTCATGAAGAACAGATAACACATGTGTGAAGCAGGGGATGGACTCCATATCCACGTGAGGAATGTGACAAAGTTGGAAGACTTTGTTCTTCTCAAACATCACCGAGGAATAGAAGTTGATTTGATTTGAAGTCCATAACCGCTTGCGCCTGATTCTTGCTGAGTCATATGGCGATTCACCAGTGAAGAAAAGTCACTCAGCGAAGAAATCTGCATTGTTGAACTTGGGTCTCCTAGAGAGCTTGCCCTTGAATGTGAGTGAGGGCTTTGGCTAAAGATTTACTTTGTGGGGCCTCACATCAAGGATAGGCCGAGGAGAGCCACTTGAGTCATTTCTATTTGTAATGGCATCACATTTGGCCATTTCTTCAGCAGTAGCAGTAGGCACAGTTTCAGTGTCAGTGGACTAAACATATCCTCCAGGCTGAGGAGTTTGAACAACATGTTCTTCAACAACACACCGATTGGTTACTTCTTCAACCGATGCAGCTGGAATCTCTTCAAGAATTGATTTGAGGGGAGTGGGACGCCCATCATAGCCAGTCATCAATTCTTCCGTTTGTGTTGGGAACTGAGGAATTTGTGAGAGAGGAGTGGTGATGGGTGAATTTGGGTGTGTTGCTTCCCAAAATTCATCATGTACAAATGGATTGGTGGAGCCAATATCCACATCCTCCTCAATTTCTTTAACACTAGCCTCTTCAACATTCAACTGAGGCTGGGGCGATGATACCTGACGAGGTGAAGTATATGCTTCAACCTCAATTTCTTCATCCACTTGCTCCGAGGAAGCAACAGAGTGGGTTTCTTCATCTTCATCATTTGGGAGGACATATTCCTCACCAAATGGAACTAGTTCATACGAAGGCACATCGGAGAGTGGGGGTGCATCAATAGGTTCTATTGAGGAAATTGGTATAATCCTCAATTTCTTCGTAGTTGAGGGCTGCGCGGAATCTGATGCCTTTCTTTTCTTTGCAACCTCCTTTTCTGTTGCTTTGGTTTTCTTCACTTCCGATGCAGAAGGAAGTGTGATGTACTTCACCCTTGCGGATTTTGCAGTTTGAGTGAAGGATGAAGGTGGTGCAGTTTCTTCACGCACAACTGATGCAACCTCCCTGGCAATTTCTTCACACGCAACGTGAGATGTTGCCCTAGTGGTTTCAGATTCTTCAAGCTCAACCGATTCTTCAGCTTGCCTGGTTGGTTCTTCAAGCGTAACAATGGGGTTTGCCCTGGCAATTTCTCCAGAAGCAACAATGTCTTCAGCTACCATGACAGATTCTTCAGGTAGCGGTGCAGATGAGCTAGCCTAAGGAATTTGTGGTTGTGACGTTGCTGCAACCCTTGAGTTGTGGTCCTTTATGACAACATTTTCCTTGTTTATGACCTAACCTTGGCTCATTTCCAGTTAGCATAGTACCGTTCATATTCATCACTGAGTCTTTTGATCTGAGCCTGCATAGCAACTACTTGTTCAGGTGTTGGTAACCCACAAGTATAGGGGATCGCAACAGTTTTTTAGGGTAGAGTATTCAACCCAAATTTATAGATTCTACACAAGGGGAGCCAAAGAATATTTGAGATTATTAGCAGTTGAGTTGTCAATTCAACCACACCTAGAGATAAATATCTGTAGCAAAGTGATCAGTAGCACAGTAATATGATAGGTTGATAGCAACAGTAACAGTAACAGTAGCAGTAACAATAGTAGTAGTGGTTTTGCAACAAGTGTAACCATAGCAGCAACAATAGTAACTTAGCGAGAACAATAAGTAGAAAGGTTGTAGGCACTAGATCGGAGTATTTGTTGGACGATATTCATCATATAATAGTCATAACCTAGGGCGACACAGAACTAGCTCCAGTTCGTCAATGTAATGTAGGCATGTCTTTCGTATATAGTCATACATGCTTATGGAAAAGAGCTTGCATGGCATCTTTTTTCCTACCCTCCCGTGGCAGCAGGTTCCATAAGGAAACTAATGGATATTAAGGCCTCCTTTTAATAGAGAACCGGAACAAAGCATTAACACTTAGTGAATATAGGAACTCCTCAAACTACGGTCATCACCGTGAAGTATCCCAAATATTGTCACTATGGGGTTGACGGATCATAACACATAATAGGTGCATATGACTAGGCAAGATCGGATCAAGAACATAGATATAATGATGATAACATAAACGGTTCAGATATGAAATCATGGCACTCGGGCTCTAGTGACAATCATTGAGCGTGGCAAAGTCATAGCAACATCAATCTTAGAACATAGTGGATACTAGGGATCAAGCCCTAACAAAACTAACTCGATTACATGATGAATCTCATCCAACTCCTCACCGGCCAGCAAGCCTACAAAGGAATTACTCACTCCCGGTGGGGAGCATCATGGAATTGGCAACGCAGAAGGGTTGATGATGATGAAGACCAAAGTTTCCCCTCTTCGGAGTCCCAAACGGACTCTAGATCTGGCCTCCCTATGAAGAACAGGAGGTGGTGGCAGCTCCATATCGTGAAACAAGGTAAAACCCTCTCTCTGATTTTTTCTGGAGAATTGTGAATTTATAGCGTTGGAATTAGGGTCGGGGGACCTATGAGGTGTCCACCCTCTACCAGGCCATGCCAGGGGGGCTTGGCGCGCCCTAATGGAGCGTGGGCACCCTGCCCCCCTCTCAAGTAGCTTCTGGCTCCATAATTCCTTAAATATTCCAAAATAAATCTCCAAAATATTTTGTTCCATTCTGAGAACTTTTATTTCTACACAAAAACAACACCATGGTAATTCTGCTGAAAACATCGTCAATCCGGGTTAGTTTCATTCAAATCATGCAAATTAGAGTCCAAAACAAGAGAAAAAGTGTTAGGAAAAGTAGATACGTTGGATACGTATCAACTCCCCCAAGCTTAAACCCTTGCTTGTCCTCAAGCAATTCAGTTGACGAACTAAAAGTGAGAAAGAAAAACCTTTTACGAACTCTTTTGTTCTTGTTTACATATATATGCTTAAATAGCACCTAGGTTTTCAGCAAAGATCATGACTAACCATGTCAACAATAACTCTTAAAGACTATATTAACTCATATCAATGGCACAAGAAACTAGCGGGCAATAATGAGATATCTCAAGTGCAAACAATTTATCAAAACAATCATGATGTAATATGCCAATAGTGGTATCTTGTTAGCCCTTTCAGAGACCGCAAAACATAAATGCAGAGCCCCTCCAAAGTTCAAACAACGACTAAACATTGTAATTCATGGTAGAAAAGATCCAGTCATGATGCATCCAACATTCACTATACACAATGCATGAGGATAACAATAGTGCTCTCAGATCTGGCGCTTATTTTAGAAGACGATGACTCAACATTAAAGTAAACATATAGTCCCTTCGCAGAGGGAAACCGGGATTTGCAAAGGTTCTAGAGCTCAAATATTAAATAAGAGATAAGTATAATTTTGAGAGGTACACCCTTCTTGTCAATGTTACGACCAAGAGCTATCAATATCTTCCATGTTAAAAAAATTAGTGGCGGTTCCCAAGCGATAAAAGTAAATGTTTACTCCCCCTCCACCAACAAACACATTCCACGGCAAGCCGAATCCATGGGTACCGTCCAAACCAACAACATTCCTAGGGGAGTTTTGTTTAGTTATTTGCATTTATTTTGATTTCGGGACTGGGAATCCCTATTACCACCCTTCTCGTGCAAGGACGAGTGAATAAAAACTCATCATAAGAGTAGCCTGTTTAACATGGAAGATACTGACCACCCCTTGTCGCTCCATGAGCGGTCCAGGCATACAAAACAAATGTTCATTTGAAATTTTAGAGGTGCACTACAAGAAACCTGTTAATCCATGACGGATTTTTGATGACATTTTCGAAAACTATCATCGACGGCCTAGTACAGCCCTGCAAGCCCGCCAAAAGCCCGCCGAAGCCCGCCTAACCGCGCCCATATGAAAAGCTAACCCTAAATGCTCCTCCTCGCCCCTCCTATCTCCCTCCGCAGCCCCCTCGCTCGTCTCCCTTAGCATGCCGCCACCCACGACCTCTTTGCGGCCCTCCTACCACAGCTTGTCGCTTGCCCTTCCCCTCACCTCGCAGCTTCGGTAACTACCAGATCCGCCGGATCCACCACCCATCCATCCCTCTCGCAACACATCTCTCTCTCTCCCTCGTGCAACCACTCACGCCGATACCAACGCCCGTCGATTCTGACAACGTCCGCCACCACGAGCTATTCTCCGACCACTTCGTCCTGCAGTCCCACTGGATCCACTGCTCCCGGTCTTTGGTGCTCACCCGGACCCCTAGCCATGGCTAGGGTTTCGTCTGTGGCATCGTGTCCTATGCTGCACATCTCTGGCGGCTCCTCTCCGTCCACCAAACGTGTCTCCCGTAGCTCCTCTCCGTCCACACCGTGCCCCCTCATGCCCACCTTGCGGGTCGCGTGGTTTTATTGCTGTCCAAGGTCCAACGATGGTGACCAACTCCTGGGCTGCCGTCAGCGACACCTTGTCCACCAAGGTTAGCCCCCGTCTGACCCAGATCACATTAATCCGTCCCTGATGCCCTCGGACCCGCTCCCTTGATCTGGTCTAATCCACCGATGCATGCCCGCAGGAAGTTTTGGAGAGCCCTGCTCTTCGTGAAGTTCTGAGTACTTGGCCTTCAAGGAGCAACATGTCGATGAGCAGTAAGTTTCAGGATGATATCTTAGCAGTTGCAGATAAATTGTTCATTGTACTTGTAGTGAATAACCTTATGAATTCCTTTTCACTGTCTTGACAAAAGTTCCAACAGCAAATTTGTGCTTGATCCTGAATCACGCACTACTCCGTGTGATATCTTTGGTTTCAAAGTAGGTTGTTGAAACGTCTAATTCATGGCCTTTTTTAGTCGCTGATGTGTACGAGACAGGGAGACAGTGAGTGATGTACCAAGTTAGAACCTTATTAATGAGTTTTTTCCAATTGCTACTTATTTCACTTTGAATGTTACATTCTTTGGTGCCCCTCGATTTAGTCAATCAGTTAATCCCCTTTGTTCATATGTGAATAGTACTAAATGATGCATGCATATTTAGATAGTTTGCTTCACGTTTTTTCATATATATATATATTCATAACAAAGGTCCAACACTATTAGGGTTGATTTCCTAGGTGGCTACTGCCTTCTCTAACTCTTAAGGGTGTGTCGTGTGTGCATGCTGGCAAGGTGGCAGTAGCTGCTATTGAGGGCTCCGGTGCAGCAGCCGGTGTGTTGTGTGTGTGTGCTTCCTGTCTTAATCTTTAACACTGAATTTTCTTTGAAATTTTTCTGTATCTTGTAAGGATACCAAGTAGAGACAAACCACATGTTAGCTAGTAGAGACGAACTGCTGCACTGCGGCATGTGGCCTTCTACCAAGATCTAATTTAGTTTAGTTTTATACCAAGATCTCGTTCAACTTAGTGTTCCCCCCCTAGGTATTGGAGACATGATTTCTGTTATTATATAAACATGTGACATGTTCTGTACAGAGTTTTTCCATAGGCATTTGTTTTTCTGTCCTTGTTGTCTCCAGCAGCTCGGTGAATATGATTGTGTACCGTGCTACTTTCTGCTACCATCACAATTTGGACGACGTGATAGTTTCCATCAAGGTTTCAATCAGGAGGGCTGACGACAAGAACTTCAATAACAACTCCAATAGTTTAAGCGTTATGTTTGTCTGAATTGGATTGCACTGTTTTCTAACTTTGTTGAGTGATATATTTTGTCAATTTATGTTGTAAATTAGCATTTCATGAATGATTTTGTAAACTACAATGTTTTAGATACTTGCGAATGACTACATATTGATTCTTATGTGTACGCATGACACTTTGGAAATACCTTTTCTTGGGCTAAAATTGTCACTACAATTTGAGTAATGCATTATGCTTAAATATGTACTTGATGAAAATTGGGTTGAATGAAATAGGCTAATGGGCCAAATTAAATTTAAATTGTTCCTAAATCCATGACGATTTCTAAATAGTGTCCATGTAGGCTGCCATGTCATTCGAGTTAGTCTATTGAAAATCCAACATGGCGTTGGTCCATGACAGTTTGTTCCGTCATAATGGTTTGGGCCTTGGGCGGGCCTTGGACAGACCCATGACGGACAAGAACCGTCATGGACGGCATGATGTCAAATTATGACGCGATATACATGATGGATTTCAAATCCGTCATGAATGAGCACCCTTGACAGTTTTCGCCTAAGAGGTGACGGATTAGAACCGTGATGTATTAACAGGTTTCTTGTAGTGGTGGCACACAAATTTACTTGGAACGACAGGGTAATACCACATATAGGTAGATATTGTGGACGCATCTGGAATAAGTTTGGTTTACGGGTTTTTGATGCACAAGCAGAATTCCCACTTAGTACAAGTGAAGACTAGCAAATAGATTGAGAAGCAGCCAGCTAGAGAGAAAATACAGTCATAAACATGCATTAAGAATAATAAACATTAAATGCTATCATGAGTAGGATATGGACACCATGAACATAAATATCGTGAAGGCTATGTTGGTTTTGATTCAACTACATGCATGAACATGTACCTAGTCAAGCCACTTGAAACATTCAGAGGAGGATACCATATCATCATACTTCATCACAACCATTTTAATGCATGTTGACATCCAAGATAAATCATTATTCACTCCTAGCTACTTGAGCATGACATGAACGACTATAATCACTAATTTTCATTGCAAACATGTTCAATCATAATGTGCTAAATCATGGATACTAGGTTAAACATATTTACAAAAACAAGAACAAGTTGAGTTCATACCCGCTTTTCTCCGCCACAGTCAATTCATCAAATGTCGTCATTATTGCCTTTCACTTGCACACTTGAAATGATATGAAAATAATAATAATAATAATAATAATAATAATAATAATAATAATAATAATAGTGCAAGAGTATCGTGGACTAAGATGGAATCTACAAACATTCTATTCAAGATGAGAAGACAAAATAATATGAGTTATGTGTTAGATCAACAATAATGCATATGAGAGCCACTCAACATTTTCATTGTGGTCTTCTCCTTGGTATGACTCGATCAAAGAAAGAGAATTTCAGAGAAACACACTAAAATATTTTTGGAGTTTTTAGTTTTGCGTGAAGAAGCAAATAAGAGAAGGAAAAACAAAAACAAGAAAAAGTATGCACACGGGAGAACTCCCAACAAGCAAAAGAAGAAATGAGAATTCTTTTTGGGTTTTCTTTTAATACTACAATTAATTGAACTGAAAATAAAAATCGAAAAGAAACAAGGAGTATTTTTGGATTTTCTCAAAAAAATTCAAACACACAAGAAGAATAAATATAGCATGGATAATACAATGAAACAATGTGAACACTGATAAATAAAATGAAATGTGTGAACATGAATGTAATGTCGGTGGGAATACGTACTCCCCCAAGCTTAGGCTTTTGGCCTAGCTTGGTAATCACCATCTGTAGTAGCCGTCCGGTCCCATGTTGAGTTGTGGTGGAGGAGGTACCTAAGCATCCCAATCGTGGGTAATAGCCTGAGTGATAGCCTACCGAGGCTCTTGGTGCAACCACCTTAGCCCTCCTGGTAGCTTCAACCTCTACATTGTACGCATGGGCCGCATTCTCATAGATGAAGTGTCTTTCCTTGCTGTTAAAATCAAAGAGAGCAGGAGCATGCAATACAATAGGCACAATAGGACCATTATCAAACCTCAAGTTGTAGGTATAGTTATTAACTGTGTCTGTAAGAAATTTATGGTGTTTCATGGCCTCAAAGTATAAGTACTGGTTAGGTAAGATAGGACCATTAGGCCAAGGGGACACTCCCAACCTCGTAGCGAGGCGAGAAGCATAAATCCCTCCATATGAATTACCATTAGAAGCATTGAGAGTCAATCTCCATGCGATAATTGCTCCTAAGTTGTAGTCTTTAGTTTCGGTTAAAGCAGTGTAAATAAGACTCAAGTCATGGGCACATAGTGTGCTACAATCCTGCTTGCCTACAATGCGTTTGCCATTAAAGAGTGCAAAGTACTGTATAGATGGAAAATGGATGCTTTTTATTCTGCCTTGTGTCACTCCTCTGATTTCACCGTAACAAAGGTTACTCAAAAATGACTCATGCTCAAATTTTGTTGGTTTGTCTAGCAAACCCCAATATGGAATTTTGCACGCTTCACAGAACGTGTCTACAGGCATGGTGAAGGCACTATTATAGAGACTAATGAAACTGTAGACTCACGAGGGAAATATTTAAATTTCTTAGTAAATGTCTTTGTGAGAGTGAGGTGTTGAGTGCACTTATCTTCAATGAAGGGAACCAGTTCAGCATTGCGAACATACTGCTCAAATTCTTCCTTGATAACTGCACCTTCCATGAAGGTATTACACGGCCAAAGGCATGATTTGGTTTCAGTGTCCCGTATCAAGCTTGGACTTGGCTCAACATAAGATTGTCGTACAGAGCTTTCACTTGATGATGACCCCGATGATCTTCTCGTTGAAGAACTCCTAAAGAATGACATTTTTATTTGTGAACAATTATTGAAAAAAATTGTGACACAAAATTTTGTTAACAAAACTTGATAAGATTGGTAGAAACTACTCCTAAGGATGTATAGAGGCCATATCAAGCATTCAAAATAAGAACTCTAAGAATTCAACATGCAAGCTCATCTACAAAAGCACCAAGAATAGCTAATTATTCTGAAAATAAACCACTAAATCAAAAACTAATTGGAGCAATGGGGGAGTTACATACCAAGATGCAATCCCCTAAAACAGTTTCAGAAATAGAGCTTTTAGCAAAGAGATCGAAATCCACGGGTTCTTGAGCAAGAACACGAGGGAAAAAGCAATGGTGTTTTTTACGAGGTAGGAGATGACATGGGCTAAAGGGATAAGTGAGGGGACCCACCAAGGGACCACCCTCTACCAGGCCATGCTAGGGGGGTCTGGCGCGCCCTGGTGGAGGGTGGCCACCTGGTGCACCCCCCTCTGGTGTTATTTGTACCAGAAAATCATAAATAATTAGAAAGAAACCATGTTAAATTTTCAGAGCATTCTAAGAACTTTTATTTTTGGTTCATTTTTTATTGCACGGGGAAAATAGAAAACTGGAAAAGCATGACATTTTATTTTATTTAACTAGGAAAAACAGAAAACTAAAGGTGGATACGGAGAGTTGTGTCTACTAAATTGATCAACTTCACACCTCTCGAAAATGATTAATTAATAAGGTTGATCAAGTCTTATTAACAACCACTTTCAATTAGCATGAAACCAAAGAACTTTCATAAAACACTAGGTTACCTCAACGGGGATATGCATATCCCCAACCATAATAATATCATATTTCTTTTTGACAGTAGGTAGAGGTAATTGGAAGCTTCCAATAATGAGTGTCGAGGAATTTTCAATAACGTTCACACCATTCACTTGGAATTGTTTCTTCGAAAAGTGTACCCTATGCTCATTACCATTGATATGAAAAGTGACCTTGATTTTATTGCAATCAATAACATCCCCTGCAGTATTCAAAAAGGGTCTACCAAGGATAATCGACATATTGTCGTCCTCGGGCATCTCAAGAATAACAAAGTCCGTTAAGATAGTAACATTTGCAACAACAACAGACACATCCTCAGAAATACTGATAGTTATACACTTTCGTATCTAATGCATCCAACAAAGTACATTTATTTTTTGGATTCGCTATATTGTTTGTAGATTTTTATACACTAATTAAATAATTTGCTAATTTATTATAACCGAGAGAAAATCGAACTCATTAAAAGTACAATTGGAGTGCATTAATTTATTTGTACAGTTACTCACTAGATGAATTCATGGTGGAGATTTATGATTTAGGTATGTTCCTTTTATTAGTGATGATGTCTTTCACGTACTTAGCATAAGGAGGCATCTTTAAGATATCCGTTAAGCAGGTACACAAAAAGACTGGCCTAATCATTTCAGCAAAGCGTTCAAATTCCTCATCATCTTTTTTCTTAGATGGTTTAGGTGGTAAAGGCATGGCTTTCTGAACCCATGGTTCTCTTTCTTTACCATGTTTTCTAGCGACACGGTCTTTTTATCATATCGTTTATTTTTAGGTTGTGGGTTATCAAGATCAGCAGCAGGTTCTATCTCTACATCATTATCTGGTTCTTTATCATTGCTAGGTTGAGTATCCTCATGAACATCACTATCATTATCATTATCACTAGGTGGATGTTCATTACGAGATTGAGTTTCAACATCAAAAATAGAAAACATCATTAGTATCATCAGGAGGTTTTTCTATCTCAGGTTCACTAGAAGCATGCATAGTCCTATCATCTTTCTTTTTCTTTTTCTTCTTAGAAGGACTAGGTGTATCAGCATTAGTTCCTTGAGATTCTTGTTCAATTCTTTTAGGATGACCCTCAGGATAAGGATGTTCTTGGGTCATTCTACCTCCTCTATTCACTACTCTAACAACATGATCATGCATATTATTATTCATTTCATAAAGCAATTCTCTTTGAGATTTAGCAACTTGTTCTAACTGAGTTTGAACCATAGATGCATGTTTTCCTACACCTCTAACATTGTTACTAATTCTAAATAGCAAGGCACTCAGGTGAGCAATCATATCAGAATTATATTTCAAGTGTTTCAGAACATTTGCATTGAAGTTCTCTTGCTTCATAATGTAATTATCAAACTCATATAAGCATTGACTAGGATGTTTATTGTAAGGGATATCACCTTCATCAAACTGTAATAAAGAATTTACCTCTACCACGTGTGGAGGTGGTGGAGTGTTAAGTCCATGAATCTCTTCAATAGGTGGTAAATTCTTAACATCCTCAGCTTTAATACCCTTTTCCTTCATACATTTATTTGCCTCTTGCATATCTTCAGGACTAAGAAATAAGATACCCCTCTTCTTCGGAGTGGGTTGAATTGGCGGTTCAGGGAGAGTCCAATCATCATAGTTCTTCAATATATTATTCAATAGTTCATTAGCTTGTTCAACAGTTCGTTCCCTGAAAACACAACCACCACAACTATCTAGGAAGTCCCTAGAAGCATCAGTTAGTCCATTATAGAAGATATCAAGTATTTCACGTTTCTTAAGAGGATGATCAAGCAAAGCATTAAGCAATTGGAGAAGCCTCCCCAAGATTGTGGGAGACTCTCTTCTTCAATTTGCACAAAGTTAAATATTTCCTGTAAGGCAACTTGTTTCTTATGAGTAGGATAATATTTTTCAGAGAAGTAGTAAATCATATCATGGATACTACGCACACAACGAGGAGTAAGTGTGTTGTACCATATCTTAGAATCACCCTTTACTGAGAACAAAAATAATTTGAGAATGTAATAGTAGCAAATCTTCTCATCATGAGCAAATAGGGTGGCTATATCATTCATCTTAGTAAGGTGTGCTACCACAGTTTCAGTTTCATAACCATGAAAAGGATGGGATTCAACCAAAGTGATTAACTCTGGGTCAACAAGGAATTCATAATCTTTATCAGTAACAAAGATATGTGAAGTAGTAAACTGAAGATCACATTTCATTTTAGCATTCAAAGTCTTTTCTTTATACTTGCATAATAGTTTCTTAACATCATTCTCATCCTTACAAGCAAGAATCTCTCTAGCTATTTCTCCATCCAAAGCATAACCTTCAGGTATCTTAGGCATTTCAAATCTAGGAGAGCTAGGCCTATCAGGTGTTTCATAATCATCAGTTTCAAAGTTCTCATTAGTTTCAGCAGATTCAACAGTTTCAATAATTTCATTCTCCTTAGCTCTAGCGATTTGTTCATCAAGGAATTCACCTAATGGCATAGTTTCATCAAGCATGGCACTAGCATCATTCATAGCAGAAGTAGCATCATCAATATCAGGATTAATAGCATATGGTGGTGTTGCAAGCTTACTCATAGCAGAAGGTGAATCAAGTACAGTGTGTGATGGCAGTTCCTTACCTCCCCTCATCTTAGAGGAAAAAATCTTGGTTTTACTATCCTTCAGATTCTCAATAGCGATCAATCGATATAAATGCCAAGCGACTTAACAGATATAGCTATGCTCCCTGACAACAGCGCCATAAAAAGGTCTTGATAACCCACAAGTATAGGGGATCACAACAGTTTTCTAGGGTAAAGTATTCAACCCAAATTTATAGATTCTACACAAGGACAACCAAAGAATATTTGAGAGTATTAGCAGTTGAGCTATCAATTCAACCACACCTGGAAATAGATATCTACAGCAAAGTGATTAGTAGCACAATAATAGGATAGGTTGATAGCAACAGTAACAATAAAAGTAGCGGTAACAATAGTAGTAGTAGTTTGGAAACGAGTGTAACCATAGCAGCAACAATAATAACTTACCGAGAGCAATAAGTAGAAAGGTCGTAGGCACTAGATCAGAGTATTTGTTGGATGATATTCATCATATAACAGTCATAACCTAGGGAGACATAGAACTAGCTCTAGTTCGCCAATGTAATGTAGGCATGTATTCCACATATAGTCATACATGCTTATGGAAAAGAACTTGCCTCACATGTTTTGTCCTACCCTCCCATGGCAATGGGGTCCATAAGTAAACTAAGGGATATTAAGGCCTCCTTTTAATAGAGAACCGGAACAAAACATTAACACTTAGTGAATACATTAACTCCTCAAACTACGATCATCACCGTGAAGTATTCCAAATATTGTCACTATGGGGTTGACGGATCATAACACATAATAGGTGCATATGACTAGGCAAGATCGGATCAAGAATATAGATATAATGATGATAACATAAACGGTCCAGATCTGAAATCATGTCACTTGAGCCCTAGTGACAAGCATTAAGCATGGCAAAGTCATAACAACATCAGTCTTAGAACATAGTGGATGCTAGGGATCAAGCCCTAACAAAACTAACTCGATTACATGATGAATATCATCCAACTCCTCACCGACCAGAAATCCTACGAAGGAATTACTCACTCCCGCTAGGGAGCATCATGGAATTGGCGATGGAGAAGGGTTGATGATGACGAAGACCGAAGATTCCCCTCTCCGAAGCCCCAAACGGACTCCAGATCTGGTACCCGATGAAGAACAGGAGGTGATTGATGACCCACAAGTATAGGGGATCAATTGTAGCTCTTTTCAATAAGTAAGAGTGTCGAACCCAATGAGGAGCAGAAGGAAATGACAAGTAGTTTTCAGTAAGGTAATGTGTGCAAGTGCTGAAATTGTAAGTAGCAAAGTAGTTTGATAGCAAGATAATTTGTAACGAGCAAGTAGCGAATATAGTAACAAAATTGCAGCAAGGTAGCCCAATCCTTTTGAGGCGAAGGACAGGCCAAAGCGGTCTCTTATGATAAGCAAAGCGTTCTTGAGGGTACACGGGAATTTCATCTAGTCACTTTCATCATGTTGGTTTAATTCGTGTTTGATACTTTGATAATTTGATATGTGGGCGGACTGGTGCTTAGGTGCTGCTCTTACTTGAACAAACCTCCTACTTATGATTAACCCTCCCGCAAGCATCTGCAACTATGAGAAAAGTATTAACAATAAATTCTAACCATAGCATTAAACTTTTGGATCCAATCGGTCCCTTACGAAATAGCGCATAAACCGGGGTTTAAGATTATGTCACTCTCGCAACCCATCATCTGATTGCTACTCCACAATGCATTCACTTAGGCCCAAATATGGTGAAGTGTCATGTAGTCGACATTCACATGACACCACTAAGGGAATCACAACATACATATTACCAAAATATCAAACACATATCAAATTCACATGATTACTTGCAACATGATTTCTCCCGTGACCTCAAGAACAAAAGTAACTACTCACAAATAATAATCATGCTCAAGATAAGAGGGATATTAAATAGCATAATGGATCTGAACATATAATTTTCCACCAAATAAACCATATAGTGATCAACTACAAGACGTAATCAACACTCCTAGTCACCCACAAGCACCAATCTACAGTTTCGGTAACGAGATTGAACTCAACAGATGAACTACGGTTTGAGAGGATTTGGTGTTGTTGAAGATGTTGATGAAGATTTCCCTCCCCAAGATGGGACAGTTGTTGGTGATGATGATGACGATGATTTCCCCCTCCGGGAGGGAACTTCCCCCGGCGGAATCGCTCCGTCGAAGGGCAGAAGTGCTCCTGCCCAAGTTCCGCCTTGAGGCGGCAGCGCTTCATCCTGAAAGACTCCTCCTTATTTTTTTGTAGGTAACCATGACTTATATACCAGAAGATGGGCATCAGAGGTGGGCCGAGGAGGGCACAACCCACCAGGGCGCGCCTGGGCTCCCTGGCGCGCCCAGGTGCGTTGTGCCCACCTGGTGGGTGCCCTCTGGTAGTTATTTGCTCCAATAATTCTTAAATAATCCATAAAAAATCTTCGTGATGTTTCATCTTGTTTGGAGTTGTGCAGAATAGGTAGCCTAACATAGCTTTTCCAGGTCCAGATTTCCAGCTGCCCGAATTCTCCCTCTTGGTGTGTTCCTTGCAAATTATGAGAGAAAAGGCATTAGAATTACTCCAAAAAGCATTATTATGGATAAAAACATTATAAATAACAACAAGAAAACATGATGCAAAATGGACGTATCAACTCCCCCATGCTTAGACCTCGCTTGTCCTCAAGCGAAAACCGAAATCGACAAACATGTCCACATGCTTTGAGAGAGAGGTGTCGATAAAAACAAAATACGGACATAGAAGCATCATGTTGATTGTTATAACATCAACAAAATTAAACGTAGGACTTTTATCATATACTTCTCATGAATAAGTAATAGTTCATCACACAATCGAAGTATAAAGCAAAAACTCTATTAGAAACCAACAAACTATGTTCTCAGTCAACTTTGCAACTACAATTCATCATCTTTTCAGGAAGGGTCACGTATCGGAGCCTTTAGGCAAGTCCACATACTCAACCATCATATAGTCTTCTATGATTGCTAACACTCGCCTCGTACCCATGAGAAAAACATTTCAACCAGACACATAGAAAGATAGGGGCTTATAGTTTTGCCTCCCAACATCCTCACCTGAAGGGTGATGTCAACAATAATAACTCATTCTATCTATATTCAACTGGACATGTGTGCCTAGATCTTTCCTCACCACATGATGCTTGCTAAAGGAGAAAAATAAAAGGAATAGAGAAAAACTTTGACTCTTGCATAAAAGTAAAAGATATGCCCTTCGCAGAGGGAAGCAGAGGTCGTCATGCACTTATTTGTTTGTATGCTCAATCCCTTAGTGCAAGAGAACGTCACGTTGTATTGCCCCTTAAGATGACAACCTTTATTATGCAGTCTGTCGCTTTTATTCTTTGTCATCCAAGTTCGTACAATGCTCAATTTTCTCTTACACTAAATGATCTTACACTTTTAGAAGCAATTTTTATTGGCTTATTGCACCGATGACAACTTACTTGAAGGATCTTGCTCAATCCATAGGTAGGTATGGTGGACTCTTGAAAATAGGATTTGGGTTTAAGGATTTTTGGATGCACAAGTAGTATCTCTAGTTAGTGCAGAATTTTTGGCTAGCAAAGGTAGGGGGCAAGCATCACATGTTAAAGGATCTATGACAATATGACTTCTATGTGAATATAAACAAACATAAACCATTAAGTTGTCTTCCTTGTCCAACATCAAATTTTTGGCATATAATATTTCATGAGGGCTCACAATCACAAAAGATTTCTAGGATAGTATATTTATATGTGAATCTTCTCTTCCCTCATTAATTCTTTCATGAGTTGCATCATTGACTAATGCTATGTTTGTCAATCTCTAATAAAATTTCCTACTTATACTTTTCCTTATGTGGTGCCATCACCTACCATAGGATTAGTATATGATCTCATTGATTTATTTCCTTTCTTTCCTTTCTTTCTTTTTTTCTTTTTCTTTATTTGCAACATGAAATTCAAGAAAGCAAAAAACTCAAACTAAACTTTATCATATAACTTGCACATGATTACAATGATAGATCACTAAGAAAAATCTCAAATAAGAAAGGATCGAACTGAACTTTATTTCATCTAGGCAAAAGATTGAACTAAGATAAGTAAAAGCAAAAAGATAGTGGGATGATACGATACCGGGGCACCTCCCCCAAGCTTGGCGGAAGCCAAGGGGAGTGCCCATACCTGATACTCAGTTCTCCTTTGGTGGTGTAGAAGATGATGGTGGTGAAGTAGAAGCCTTGTCCTCAGATTTCCATGGCAGTGGTCCACCAACATGAGAGGAAGAGTGACTCTCACGGGTCCTGCTGTAGGGTAACGCAACAGAAAACAAAAAATTTCCAACCTACGCACCATCCTAGGATCACTATGGAGACTGCATACAAGGTTTGATCATTTTGTTACCGACTCTTAGCGCAGCGGAAGTAGAGTCGATGACGAACGGCGGTGCAGATCCTCGCAGCTAGGATTTTACAACCTCCCAACCACGAGGATGTTTACCCTCATATGCCCCGCGGACAGCCCTCCGGGAGGCGTTCGAACAGTCCCCCGGATGGTGTCGCAGACAACCCTTTGGCAGGACCTCCGAAACTTGGACTGTCACTCGGACAGCCCTTCGGGAGGACCTCCAAAACTTGGACGGTCACACAGACAACCCTTCGGGAGGCACTCTCGAACTAAGACCGAAACTACAATCTCTCTACAGAGTTGCACACATACGGTGTCATCTATCCGGCAGGGCTTCGCCGTCCCGAACTAGTTCCCACCGGAACCCACACAGTCTTTCGGCTCTACGAAACTCTTTTCATGGGAGGGAGAGAAGAAGCCAGATAATGCATGGCATGTGTATGAGAGTTGGAGTGGTGATGGATAGATCCTCTCCACCTCCTTTTATAGGTGAAGGAGGGGGTGGTGGTGGCTGAAATTTCAGCCACATGACAAGGACCCACAAAACAAGGAAGCATGTTCCCACCAAACATGGAGAAAACATGTTCCCTTGTCCATGGTGTTCCCCCATGGGGCCACACCTTCCTCCCAACACTCTTCACCATTTGTGGAGGCTGCCCCCACCATGGGGGGGGCCCAACACCTTTTGTCCAGTCACAAGGGGCTGCCCACAAAAAGGGAGGCACCCCAAAACAGCCCCACGAAACGTGGGATCTTGTCCCCTCACATTGGGACAAGATGTTTTCCGTGACTATTACTTCTAAAAAATTCTGGAAGGTCCCAGAACATTTCCGGCACCCTATAAAATTATCTGGACACCCTCCGGAACATTTCCGGTATGGTGGTTTAATTTAAAACCATCTTCGTTTACCCGGTAAACAATTCCGGCAGCTCCGAAAACCTTTTCCCTTTTTTTCTCTGAAAAATTCCAGAAATTACAAGACCGATCTGGCAACCTCCAAAACATTCCCGGTGCTTTCCAAAACCTTTTTGGATCAATGGTTTTATCCAAAACAACTTTTCGGTTTTATCGAAACTTTTTCAGTGTTCTCTCCGGAACTTTTCCGTTGTCTCTGAAACTATTTCAGTGACTTTCTCTCGGACTCCTTGTCTAGTATTCAGCAGATAGATGACCCTTAAGCGTTTGACCCTATAGGTTCGGTGAAGTATAGACATGACCCGAAACCCCTTCTGATCAATGATCAATATCGGAGCCGTGGACACCCATATTGACCCCTATACCTACACGAATGAATTTTGAGTGAACCTCAAGTTGCCGTGTGCTATTCCTGTTGCTTCGCGATATGTTACAAATACCTAAGGTGAGACATGTTGGCATCCCCGTGGATCAACAACTTGTCCACTATGCCAGTTACCTCGTTACCGGTGTTGTTCTCTTTTCTCGTTCCCGTGTTCCGGCATCCCCGTGATCAAATCACAAAGTGTATGGCTAGACAATGATGGATACCGTAACACCGAGAGGGCCCAGAGATATCTCTCCATCATCGGGTGAGCAAATCCCAATCTTGAGCTATCAAGTTACTTGACATACTTTTCCATGAACCCGTAAGCCGCCGTAATAGCCACCCATTTACGGATGACGTTTAACAAACCCCAAAGTTCATGAAGCAAGCATGAAGAAACTTGATACTCTCATGGTCTAAGGAATTATGCAAATATTAACTTCTCTGTGTTATTAACCATTAACTTATGACGAATGTATCTCATAGCATAACATCAATTCGGGTCGATTCAACACAAATGTTCTTCTAACATTGTGCCCTCAAAATTGCCGGCATAGCCATTCCCATGATCAGGAAAACAAGATCATCATGCAATACTTGAGCCAGTCTTAGAGGCCAGACAAGGAATACAATTTGCCGTTTATTATTCCACACGTGCATATGAGTCTTCCTTCAAGCCTCGTGGTTATTGTAGACTCGAGAACCATAACAGTTATAGCATGGAACATAAACCTAATTATGAATAGGGAGATGATCAATAACATTTATTATTGCCTCTAGGGCATATCTCCTACAAACTCCCACTTGCACTAGAGTCAATAATCTAGTCAATGCTAATGCACTTTACACCTATGGCATACTGGTGTAAAATATGCTTCACTTGTGGTATAGCATGATGTCCAACGGATCTGACAACTTCAGCTCCGTGTGTAACTTTGCATATCCTCGCGTTTTCACGCTATCACAAAATTCGTATTTTGTGTGAACTTGGCTTTGCATATGTGTGAATCATTGGTCGAAACCTGATTCCTCAGACTGAGCTATGGAGCAACTATCTGCAATAGTGTCTCATAGACCAAAGCCATCTTGGAACCATACTAAGTTCATGAATGAACTATATGATTCAACAACTTCTTTGTCGCTTCCAAAGCATCAACATACTTAGCCTTTGTTATAGAATTCGCCATAGTATCTTGTTTGGAACAATTTCCAACTACCGTGCCACCATATTGTGTATTACACAAAACCCTTAACTTAAATCGAAAATGGCATGGAGCATTGATTGAGACTGTATCGATGTAATTACTTACAACGAGCACTTCATAATCTCTGCTTGCAAGAAAACATGGAATCAGCACTACTCTAGTACTTAATGACATCTTTCAATGTTGTCCCATGATCAGTGCTTTGATCACTTTGGTATCTATACTCGCAACAACTTGGGAGTATCAGACATATCTGGTTGTTTTTACATACCATGGAATACATGATTAATCCAAACACTAGAGTGTGTGGAATCTCCATCATGTATTTTACTCGTCAGTGTTTTGGGACACTGAGTCTTGCAAAAACTCTTTCCATGTGACTTCGACAAGAATCACTCCTTGGCGTTTTTAAATGCTAAAAGGTTTTAGCACCATGTCAATATGTATTCATTGCTTAGCCCCATTAGGTAAATCTATCTCCATAGATCATCATGCCTAATATGGAGGCTATTTAGCCTAAGCACTTCATCGCAGAACTATTTTCAAATGAAGTGCTAATTCGTGTCAAGAAATTTATTTCCAGTTAACAATGTGTCAAGCACACAACGTTTTTAGAAATATTATTATGCTCCCACTTACTTTCTTGAATCACAAGCATCTTCGTCACCCATTGATGAAGTCAAAAACCCTTTTGACCATTTCATCAAACCACGAAGATTCCAACTCCATATTGCTCTCTTCTGTCCATTGCTGGAACTCTGAAGTTTGCATACTTACTAGCATCCTCTGGATCGACAAATTACTTTGGACTGTATCACATACAAGTCCTAGGTTTCATTTTCATCAGATGGAAATCCTTTTGTCATCCATGTTTCATATCTCATGATTGATATATGTATTAATTGCTAGTTCAACCCGAACCGACCTTAAGCATCACTATGGTGAAACAACCTCATCGTAGTCAACTCCTTGAACTTGTTATTTCAACAAGTCAAGCTTGTATGGATAAAACAATTTTATCCATATCAATTTTTAGTTCCATAAATATTCGTTAGACTCTAAGTCGTTTGAAAGGTGTATCAAGGTTTTAATCTTGAATCACTTATATAGAAACTATCTCGGATTTTATTGGCATTTAGCCAATCTCAGAGTCAGGGCCCATCAACGCTTCCTTGTGTATTGTAGGTATACTGTTGTCTAACAACAATATCTCATTTGCGCACCTGATAGGTTTGCACGATCTTTGCCTATGTGGTTCAGTTGCACGTTCGACCGAAGTCCATACATTTTATTGTAGAGACTTCCGTATCAGTCGCAGTAGGAAACAACAGAATCATTTCCAGGGTTTCTTTCCTTTGAACTGATGATGAAGATACTGGTTATCTCGTCGAGTTGCTCTGTACTCCCACTCACCTTTTGTAAGAACTATTCTCTTTAAAAGCATACCGTTTTGTGGCAAAACCCTTTGCCTCGGTATAGTGGTGGGGGAATACCCAATGACTTGGGATAACCATACAAAGTAGCACTTGTCTGATTTGGAATAGGTTTGTAACCTTTTACACAAGCCCCATATTCCAAATGTTAAGAAAAGATATAACATGGTTGGGCATACCATACCATGGCATCATTTCAACAGACCTGATGGATCTCTTTTCAGTGTAAAAGCCACAATCTCTAAAGCATCACTCTATAAAAGGGATAATGGCAAATCTATTTATGTCATCTTTGATCTTACCATGTCATAAATGGTTCGATTACATCTTCACGGACTTTCCACTTGCTGTGGTGTTCCGGGAGGTGCAAGTTATGAAACCTTTTTCACAACTCATCAGACATTCGCTAAACTTGTAACTCAAATATTCCTTTCCGCAATCAAATTGTAGAAACATAATTTTCTTGGTACAATAACTTCTACTTTATTTTTGAAAACCTTTCAAATGATTTCAAAAGGTCCAGACTTACGTCTCATCAAGTAAATATCCATATATCTACTTGAGTCAATTTTTTAAGGTAGACAAATCCACTGTTTGCAACAACATTTATCGGACTACATACATCAAATGTATGATCACCAATAAGTTCTTTGCTCGTTCCTTATGGCCTGTGAACGGTATTTTAGTTAGTTCACCTTTTGGAGGAAAGTTGCAAGTGTCAGATGATTCAAAATCAAACGACTTCGAAATCCATCATAATGGAATTTTCCATGCGGGGTTCTCCAATGTGACCAAATGCAGTGCCACACATATGTGGTATTATTTTAGTCTTGCGACATTTAGCATCTGTGTTATGGATGTATCATATTTCCATCAATATTCATAACATACATCCCATCTAGGATGGAAGCATGGCCCTTCATGTTATTCATAATACTGAACAACAATTGTTGTTTTTATGAACAACTCTTTTGCAACAAACATTGTGCAATGGGCTAGAGTGTATGAAACTCTAAAAATGAATTACAAAAGTAAACCCAGAGGTAATGTAATATTATCAATATTCATAACATACGTCTCATTCATAATGAAAGTATGGCTCTTATGTTATTTATAACACCGAACATGAAAAGTTCTCTTATGAACAACCTTCTTGCAAGATACCTTATGCAAAGGGATAGAGTGTGAAACTCTAAAATGAATTATGAAACTAATACATAGGGAATACACCGATGGAAGGCATAGTAACATTTACTATGTTCCCTGCGTGTATCTAAACCTCATCCCTGGCTAGTCTTTCAAGCCATAGTAGTTCTTACATCGAGTTGCAACAAAATGCAATCGAGCGGGTATCTTTGTGATTAACTCACAATACCCAAGAATTAGTGATTAACATGTTTAACCATAATTCCCAAGAACTATATCTTTGACCAGCCTTCTATACATCAAAAACTTGTATGGCATTCATACATGAGCTGGATATTCCAGTCTTCTTTCCTTTTTCCATTATACTTCTAACAGTTTAACCTTTCAGTGTTTCTCCTACTCTCAGAAGAAGCATCCAACTTAAGAGTGGCGTTAGACCTGGACTTCCTAGGCATGAAAGTCTCACTAACACCCTTCAGACACTTCCTTTCTCTTTAAGTTCTTGTTTTATTCACCTTTCATCATATGACAGGCATTCTCCTGGATCCCTCTCTTATCAGTCTAATGCATAGTAAAATTATTTACTAGTAGTTTGCAAACAAACATTGCTTTGGATATCTCATATCTTTAGCCTTTGTCTGTCTCTGAAAATGATTTTCAGATTCCATGAATATCACATAACTATCCAAACTTTCAAAGTTCGGGTCTCATGGAAGCAAACATATTGCACTGTGACTGAAAAGGATTTCTAGCTTTTGGATCGAAGGACGAGAGTCACATGATCCATAGCATTAGCAGGAGAATACCAAAAGCATGCGATAGGACAAAGTCCTTGTTGGCACTCTTGAGGACAATCCTCACATTATGTTACCAACCGTAAAGTTTTAACTAGATATTTAACAGCTATTCAATTTTAATAGGGAAGGTGGAAACACGAGCCATTATTCTACAACTATTATGCAAATCACACTTAGACATTGTTCAAAATTAATTGCACTGTGAATTAAAAAAAAGTTAATTCTACAGTGCGCTCCCACTGAAATTAATATCTCTCATAATTGATATTTAGTGATGCAAGACCCAACTTTCAATTCAACGTCAAGGATGTAACCATCTCAAGTGACGAGAATTTCAATTGGTAGGCCAACTTGCCAATCACATCTCTATGTGATTATTGTTCATCTTTCGATGCGTGTGTTCCGAGCTCATGACTTTCATGCCTGAACATCAAGACAACCAGGTGATCTCGCTGCGAGGTCTCAACTCACCCACCTCACACTTCTCTAATCATTCGTACCCATGTAACCATGTGATACCCCGAAGAGATAGGTGCCGTGATGGTGCTACACTTGGGAGAACACTAACTACTTGATATTTTGTGAGAGATCACCCTAATAAAAAGCGACTACCGCACAATCAAGAAGGGTGCATCAAGAGGGATAAACATCTCAGGAAATTCATAATAGCATGATATGGTATAGACCTTTCTGACGGAGAAGTCTTTCATTCCTTCGTCTTTGGCATTCGCGTCGGTGTTCACCTTCGCGAAGATTGCCACCACCTTGTCGATGCACCAGATAATATTGCTATCTCTATAGCTAATAAAATAAGTGCATTACTTAAGGTTGACACGCAGGTCATTAAAGTGACAATCATATGGCTCCGACCATCATGCCGAATCATGACACACAGGTCATGTTAATATTACATCATATAGTCATCTCATACATAATCAAATTAATATGAGCATTGCTATATCACATCATATGCACATGCAAACCATCCTGCAAAACCAAGTTAGACGCCTCTAATCGGTTCATGCAAAAACTTGTTTTACGTGGCTTCTAAGGTTTTGAAACAAACTGAATCTACCAACGTCCATCATCAAGTATGATAATTCAAGTTGCTAGATTAACTTTCCAGGGTGTATAAAACACGAGATAATAAAATCTCGAGCCCCATACTAAACTTCGTCATACGCGTGACCCCCGTGCAGATCACATCTGCATTGCCCTTTTGTCTGCGAAACATCCATCTTTCTCAAATATGGTGGAACCCAAAGAACTGTTAGCACTTCGTTGATGTGTCAATCAACATACTCAGGAGCAACATGAAAGGATCGTGGATTGCCAGAACTTTGTGAGATTCGACCATTCCGTCAAGATCAGGACTATGCAAATTCAGGGGAAGGAAAAGGAACATCAGGTAACAGATTTCATATGCTACCCGCACAAATAATTTTCAGCAATAGATCTCATCTACTACCTAATTATATTGTGCAACACCCATACATCTCTATGTATTCTAGATCGCAACCTGCATCTACGCATAGCATGGCTCTTGATGCCACTGTAGGGTAACGCATCAGAAAACAAAAAATTTCTGACCTACGCACCAGCCTAGGACCACTATGGAGACTGCATACAAGGTTTGATCATTTTCGTTACCGACTCGTAGCGCATCGGAAGTAGAGTCGATGACGAACGGCGGGGCAGATCCCCGCAGCTAGGATTTTACAACCTCCCAACCGCGAGGATGTTTACCCTCATATGCCCCGTGGACAGCCCTCCGAGAGGCGGTCAGACAGTCCCCCGGATGGTGTCGCGGACAGCCCTTCGAGAGGACCTCCGAAACTTGGACTGTCACTCGGACAGCCCTTCGGGAGGACCTCCAAAACACGGACGGTCACACGGACAGCCCTTCGGGAGGCACTCTCGAACTAAGACCAAAACTATGATCTCTCTACAGAGTTGCACACATATGGTGTCATCTATCTGGTAGGGCTTCGCCGTCCAAAACTAGTTCCCATCCGAACCCAGACAGTCTTTCGGCTCTACGAATTTTTTTTCGTGGGAGGGAGAGAAGAAGCCAGATAATGCATGGCATGTGTATGAGAGTTGGAGAGGTGATGGAGAGCTCCTCTCCACCTCCTTTTATAGGTGAAGGAGGGGGTGGTGGTGGCTGAAATTTCAGCCACATGACAAGCACCCACAAAACAAGGAAGCATGTTCTCACCAAACATGCAGAAACATTTTCCCTTGTCCATGGTGTTCCGCCATGGGGCCCCACCTTCCTCCCAACACACTCCACCATCTGTGGAGGCTGCCCCCACCATGGGGGCCCCGCCCAACACCTTTTGTCCAGCCACAAGGGGCTGCCCCTAAAAAGGGAGGCACCCCAAAACAGCCCCACGAAATGTGGGATCTTGTGCCCTCACACTGGGACAATATGTTTTCCGCGACTATTACTTCTAAAAAATTCTGGAAGGTCCCAGAACATTTTCGGCACCCTCTAAACTTATCTGGACACGCTCCAGAACATTTCCGGTATGGTGGTTTAATTTAAAACCATCTTCGTTTACCCGGTAAACAATTTCGGCAGCTCCGAAAACCTTTTCCGGTTTTTTCTCCAAAAAATTCCAGAAATTACCAGACCGATCTGGCAACCTCCAAAACATTCCCGGTGCTTGCCGAAACTTTGTGGATCAATGGTTTTATCCGAAACAACTTTTTAGTTTTACCAAAACTTTTTCGGTGTTCTCTCCGGAACTTTTCCGTTGTCTCCGAAACTATTTCAGTGACTTTCTCTCGGACTCCTTGTCTAGTATTCAGCAGATAGATGACCCTTAAGCGTGTGACCCTATAGGTTCGGTGAAGTATAGACATGACCCGGAACCCCTTCCGATCAATGATCAACATCGGAGCCGTGGACACCCATATTGACCCCTATACCCACACGAATGAATATTGGAGTGAACCTCCAGTTGTCGTGTGCTATTCCTGTTGCTTCGCGATATGTTACAAATACCCGAGGTGAGACATGTTGGCATCCCCGTGGATCAACAACTTGTCCACTATGCCAGTTACCTCGTTATCGGTGTTGTTCTCGTTTCTCGTTCCCGTGTTCTGGCATCCCCGTGATCAAATCACAAAGTGTCTGGCTAGACGATGATGGATACCATAACACCGAGAGGGCCAAGAGATATCTCTCCATCATCGGAGGAGCAAATCCCAATCTTGAGCTATCAAGTTACTTGACATACTTTTCCATGAACCCGTAAGCCGCCGTAATAGCCACCCATTTACGGACGACGTTTAACAAACCCCAAAGTTCATGAAGCAAGCATGAAGAAACTCGATACTCTCATGGTCTAAGGAATTATGCAAATATTAACTTCTCTATGTTATTAACCATTAACTTATGATGAATGTATCTCATAGCATAACATCAATTCGGGTCGATTCAACACAAATGTTATTCTAACATTGTGCCCTCAAAATTGCCGGCATAGCCATGCCCATGATCAGGAAAACAAGATCATCATGCAATACTTGAGCCAGTCTTAGAGGCCAAACAAGGAATACAATTTACCATTTATTATTCCACACGTGCATATGAGTCTTCCTTCAAGCCTCCTGGTTATTGTAGACTCGAGAACCATAGCAGTTATAGCATGGAACATAAACCTAATTATGAACAGGGAGATAATCAATAACATTTATTATTGCCTCTAGGGCATATCTGCTACACCTGCAACTAGCATCCAAACTCATACCTTTAAACCTTGCCTCATATTCAAAGACTTGGTTCTGGAGGTCATAGATCTGGCTTTGGAGGAAGTTGATTTGCTCGTTGAAGGTGAAGACAATGTCCTACATGGGCTTGCCATCCACCTTGAGATCATGGGAGAGGTCTGTGATCATGAGGTGATTGGCATGGAGTCCACGCTCCACTATCCCCTTGCACCGGAAGACATCTTGCTCCATAGCTTCAAGCGTAGACTCCACGGTTCCCGTCCCCTTGGGACAGGCACATCGCAATGGTGCAGCACCCCCTCATGCATCTCAATGACCTGAGGGTGCTGCACCACCTCCCAAAGATATGGGTTGATGACATTCTTGAAGAACTTATCCTTGGAGGAGCTTGAAGCAGCCATGGTAGATGGGATCTAACAGAAAACAACAAGGGAAAAAGAGAACAGAGGATTTCTTCGTGATACGGTGGTTAACAGGTTCGGAAAGTATATATAGATTTATTTTCTTGGAGGACAAGTACATGGAAGAAAAACGGAGTACGGAAGGTGTCCTAGGTGGGCACAACCCACCTGGGCACGCCTGGCAAGCCTGGCGCGCCCTGGTGTCTTGTGCCCACCAAGGGACGCTTCCTAGGAGTTTCTTTATTTCCAAAATTCTAAAATATTCCAAAACCGACAGAAAATATTTTTGCGGATTTTTCGGAGTCCGTTTACTTACCGAATCACGTACCTCCTTATTTTCACGATTCTGGAGTGTTCCGGAAGGACTCTTTTATGTGTTCTTCCGGTGTCAAAGTTTGGATAATATTACTTTCAACATTAATAGGCATACCTAAGATATAATGCTTTATTCATTGTCCATTGACAACCTTCGGGTTAGTGCCTTCGAAATTATTTATTTTGATGGCACCAGACCGGTAAACCTCCTCGATGACATATGGGCCTTCCCATTTTGAGAGGAGCTTCCCTGCAAAAAATCTAAAACGAGAGTTCTACAAAAGAACATATTCTGTGACTTTAAACTCACGCTTTTGAATTCTTTTGTCATGCCATCTTTTGACTTTTTCTTTGAATAATTTTGCATTTTCATAAGCTTGGGTTCTCCATTCATCTAATGAGCTAATATCAAATAACCTCTTCTCACTAGCAAGTTTGAAATCATAATTGAGCTCTTTAACTGGCCAAAATGCTTTATGTTCTAACTCAATAGGAAAATAACAAGCTTTTCCATAAACCATTTTATAAGGAGACATACCCATAGGATTTTTATATGTTGTTCTATCAGCCCAAAGTGCATCATCTAATTTCTAGACCAATTCTTCTTGGACCTATTGACAGCCTTTTGCAAAATTAATTTTATTTCTCTATTGCTAAGTTCAACTTGACCACAAGACTGAGGATGATAGGGTGATGCAATTCAATGGTTAACATCATACTTGGCAAGCATTTTACGGAAAGCACCATGAATAAAGTGTGAACCACCATCAGTCATTAAATATCTAGGGACTCACAAACTTGGGAAAATAACTTCCTTAAGCATTTTAATAGAGGTGTTGTGATCAACACTATTGGTTGGAATAGCTTATACCCATTTAGTAACATAATCAACAACAACCAAAATATGTGTATACCCATTAGAGGAAGGAAAAGGTCCCCTGTAATCAAATCCCCAAACATCAAATGGTTCAACAGCAAGTGAATAATTCATGGGCCTTTCTTGACGCTTACCGATATTACCTATTCTTTGACATTCATCGCAAGATGAGACATACTTACGGGCATCCTAGAAGAGAGTAGGCAAATAAAATCCAGATTGCAATACCTTATGAGCAGTTCTATCTCTAGCATGATGCCCTCCATAAGCCTCGGAGTGACATTTCCATAAGATTTGTCCTTGTTCATGCTCAGGTACACAACGTCTAATAATACCATCTACTCCTTCTTTATAAAGATGTGGGTCATCCCAAAAGTAATGTCTTAAATCATAGAAGAAATTTTTATTTTGTTGGTAAGTAAAGCTAGGTGGTAAATATTTAGGAATAATGTAATTACCATAGTCAGCATACCAAGGAGTAATATTAGCAACATTTATTGCAGCTAACTGCTCATTAGGAAAACTATCATCAATAGGTAGTGGATCATCAAGCACATTTTCAAGCCTAGACAAGTTATCAGCTACGGGGTTCTCAGCTCCTTTTCTATCAATGATATGTAAATCAAATTCTTGTAACAAGAGAACCCAACGAATAAGTCTAGGTTTAGCATCTTTCTTTTCCATAAGATATTTAATAGCAGCATGGTCTGTGTGAACAATTACTTTGGAATCAACAATATAAGGTCTAAATTTGTCACAAGCAAACACAACTGCTAAGAATTCTTTTTCAGTACTATCATAATTTCTTTGAGCACCGTCTAGAGTTTTACTAGCATAATGAATAACATTTAATTTCTTATCAACTCTTTGTCCTAGAATAGCACCAACAACATAATAACTAGAATCACACATAATTTCAAAAGGCAAGTTCCAATCAGGTGGTTGAATAATAGGTGCAGTAATTAAGGCTTTCTTGAGTGTTTCGAAGGCTTCAATACAATCATCATCAAAAACAAAAGGGATATCCTTTTGCAAGAGATTAGTAAGAGGCCTAAAAATTTTAGAAAAGTTTTTGATAAATCTCCTATAGAAACCAGCATGACCTAAGAAACTATGAATACCTTTTATATCTTTAGGACTTGGCATTTTCCCAATTGCATCAACCTTAGCTTGGTCCACTTCAATACCTCTTTCAGAAATTTTATGACCCAAGACAATGCCTTCATTAACCATAAAGTGGCACTTCTCCCAATTCAAGACAATATTTGTTTGTTCACATCTCTGCAAAACTCGCTCGAGATTTCTTAAACAATCATCAAAAGACTTCCCATAAATAGAGAAGTCATCCATGAAAACCTCAACAATGTTTTCACAAAAATCAGAGAATATAGCCACATGCATCTTTGAAAGGTAGCAGGTGCATTACATAAACCAAAAGGCATACGTCTATAAGCATAGGTTCCAAAAGGACAAGTAAAAGTGGTCTTTTCTTGATGAGGTTGTGATACAAGTATTTGTTAAAAGCCAGAATATCCATCAAGTAAGCAAAAGTGTGTGTGCTTAGATAATCTTTCAAGCATTTGATCAATAAAAGGAAAAGGGTAATGATCTTTTCTAGTTGCTTTGTTTAATTTTCTAAAATCAATTACCATTTTACAGCCTGTAACAATTCTTTGTGGAATAAGCTCATTTCTATCATTAGGAACAACAGTAATACCTCCTTTCTTAGGAACACAATGAACATGACTTACGCATCTACTATTAGCTATAGGATAGATTATACGTGCTTCTAGAAGTTTTAATATTTCCGTTCTTACCACCTCTTTCATCTTCGGATTTAACCGACGTTAGTGATCAACAACTGGTTTAGCATCAGGTTCCATATTGATTTTGTGCTGACATAGAGTGGGACTGATGCCCTTTAAATCGTCAAGAGTATATCCAATAGCAGCCCGGTGCTTCCTTAGAACTTTTAATAATATTTCTTCTTCATGTTCTGAAAGGTTAGCACTGATAATAACAGGATATATGTTCCTTTCGTCAAGATAAGCATATTTCAAAGTGTCTGGCAATTGTTTTAATTCAAACACAGGATCACATTTAGGTGGAGGAGGACCTCCAAGAGTTTCAATAGGTAAACTGTGTTTAAGCAGAGGACGTTGTTCAAAGAAAACTTTATCTATTTCATTTCTTTCATGCATATGTAAATCATTTTCATGGTCTAGCAGATATTTTTCTAAAGGATTAGTAGGTGGTGCAACAATAGAAGCAAGACCAATTAATTCGTCCTTACTAGGCAATTATTTTTCATGATGATTTCTACTAAACTTGGAAAAATTAAACTCGTGAGACTCATCAACAAAGCTAACTCCCATAGTTTGTTTCTTACAATCTATCTTAGCATTAACTGTGTTCATGAAAGGTCTACCAAAGATAATGGGATAGAAGTCATCTTGTGGGGAACCAAGAACAAGAAAATCAGTAGGGTATTTTATTTTCCCACACAAGACTTCAACATCTCTAATAATCCCCATATAGTGTCTCTATTAGCAAGTTTAATAGTAACATCAATTTCCTCTATCTCAATAGGTGCCATGTCTTTCATAATCTCTTCATATAAAGTGTAAGGAATAGAACTCACACTAGAACCCATGTCACATAAACCATGATAACAGTGATCTCCTATTTTAACTGAAATAACAGGCATGCCCACAATAGGTCTATGGTTATCTTTTCTATCAGTTTTAGCAATTCTAGCATCTTCTTCACATAAGTAAATAACATGCCCATCAATATCTTCTTCCAAGAGTTCTTTAACCATAGCAATGCTAGGTTCTGCTTTATTTTGTTCTTCAGGTTTAGGTGTTCTAATATAGCTTTTGTTAACCACAATTGAAACTTTAGCATGTTCCTTTATCCTAACAGGGAAAGGTGGTTTCTCTATATAAGCAGAAGGAACAACTGGATCAACATTATAGAGTATAGTTTCTTCTTTAACTGGTGCTGGTTTTTTAATTTCTTCTTTAACAGGTGGGTGATATTTAAACCACTTCTCCTTAGGGAATTCAACATGAGTAGAAAATGATTCACAAAAGGAGGCTACTATCTCAGAGTCAAGTCCATATTTAGTGCTAAACTTTTGAAAAGCATCGGTATCCATAAAATATTTAACATAATCATACTTAAGTTTAATACCTGACTCTTTACCTTCGTCGAGTTCCCAATCTTTAGAGTTGCGTTTAATTCTTTCCAAAAGATCCCACCAGAACTCAATAGTCTTCTTCATA
This sequence comes from Hordeum marinum, assembly GCA_022496015.1. NCBI lineage: Eukaryota > Viridiplantae > Streptophyta > Magnoliopsida > Poales > Poaceae > Hordeum > Hordeum marinum. The sequence continues at coordinate 61,464,478 of CM039677.1, forward strand.
AAAGAACCATCACAAGAAGTATCAAGCATGGTTTGATCATTACAAGAAAGCCGAGCATAAAAATTCTGGATAATAATTTCTCTTGAGAGTTCATGATTGGGGCATGAATATAACATTGACTTAAGCCTTCCCCAAGCTAGAGTGATACTTTCTCCTTCATGAGGCCAAAAATTATATATATAATTCCAATCACAATGAACTAGATGCATATGATAAAATTTCTGGTAGAACTCCAATTTCAAACGATTCCAATTCCATGATCCAATATCATCGCATAGCCTATACCATATCAATGTTTTTCCCTTCAAAGATAAAGGGAAAATCTTTTTCATAACATGATCCCTGGGTAAACCTGCAAGCTTAAACAATCCACAAATTTGTTCCACATATATCAAGTGCATATCAGGATGTTCAGTTCCATCTCCTGCATAAGGATTAGCTAGCAGTTATTCTATCATACCTGAAGGAATTTCATATTCAATATTTTCAGTCGGTGCAATAGATTGAGGACTAGAAAATTGTGGTTCCGGACGAGGTGAAGATACCCTGAACAAACTCCTCAAAGGATTGTTTTCCATAGTAACAAGTGACAATAAATTTCAGCACACTATATAAATGTTTCCATACAAAATTCCACTTACCAAAGGCGCTTCACTCCCCGGCAATGGCGCCAAAAAATAGCCTTGATGACCCACAAGTATAGGGGATCAATTGTAGATCTTTTGGATAAGTAAGAGTGTTGAACCCAATGAGGAGCAGAAGGAAATGACAAGTAGTTTTCAGTAAGGTAATGTTTGCAAGTGATGAAATTGTAAGTAGCAAAGTAGTTTGATAGCAAGATAATTTGTAACGAGCAAGTAACGAATATAGTAACGAAATTATATCAAGGTAGACCAATACTTTTGAGTCAAAGGACAAGCAAAAGCGGTCTCTTATGATAAGCAAAGAGTTCTTGAGGGTACACGGGAATTTCATGTAGTCACTTTCATCATGTTGGTTTAATTCGTGTTCGATACTTTGATAATTTGATATGTGGGTGGACCGGTGCTTAGGTGCTGATCTTACTTGAACAAACCTCCTACTTATGATTAACCCTCCCACAAGCATCCATAACTACGAGAAAAGTATTAAGAATAAATTCGAACCATAGCATTAAACCTTTGGATCCAATCGGTCCCTTACGGAATAGCGCATAAACTGGGGTTTAAGCTTCTGTCACTCTCGCAACCCATCATCTAATTTCTACTCCACAATGCATTCCCTTAGGCCCAAATATGGTGAAGTGTCATGTAGTCGATGTTCACATGACACCACTAAGGGAATCACAACATACATACTATCAAAATATCGAACACATATCAAATTCACATGATTACTTGCAACATGATTTCTCCCGTGACCTCAAGAACAAAAGTAAATACTCACAAATAATAATCATTCTCAAGATCAGAGGGGTATTAAATAGCATAATGGATCTGAACATATAATCTTCCACCAAATAAACGATATAGTGATCAACTACAAGACATAATCAACACTACTAGTCACCCACAAGCACCAATCTATAGTTCCGGTAACGAGATTGAACTCAAGAGATGAACTAGGGTTTGAGAGGAGTTGGTTCTGTTGAAGATGTTGATGAAGATTTCCCTCCCCAAGATGGGAGAGTTGTTGGTGATGATGATGACGATGATTTCCCCCTCCGAGAGGGAAGTTCCCCCGGCAGAATCGCTCCACCGGAGGGCAAAAGTGCTCCTGCCCAAGTTTCGCCTCGAGGCAGTGGCACTTCATCCCGAAAGCCTCCTCCTTAGTTTTTTCTTGGTTAACATGACTTATATACTAGAAGATGGGCACTTGAGGTGGGCCGAGGAAGGCACAACCCACCAGGGCGCGCCTGGGCTCCCTGGCGTGCCCAGGTGGGTTGTGCCCACCTAGTGGGCCCCTTCTGGTAGTTATTCGCTCCAATAATGCTTAAATAATCCAGAGAAAATCTCCGTGAAGTTTCAGCTTGTTTGGAGTTGTGAAGAATAGGTAGCGTGACGTAGCTTTTCCAGGTCCAGATTTCCAGCTGCCGGAATTCTTCCTCTTGGTGTGTTCCTTGCAAATTATGAGAGAAAAGGCATTAGAATTACTCCAAAAAGCATTATTATGGATAAAAACATTTAAATAACAAAAAGAAAACATGATGCAAAATGGACGTATCAATGATGGCAGCTCTATATCGTGAAATGAGGTAAAACCTTCTCTCTGATTTTTTTGGAGAATTGTGAATTTATAGCGTTGGAATTAGGGTCGGGGGACCCATGAGGTGTCCACCCTCCACCAGGCCGTGCCAGGGGGGCCTGGCGCGCCTTGGTGGAGCGTGGCCCCCCTGGGCCCCCTCTTAGGTAGCTTCTGGCTCCATAATTCCTTAAATATTACAAAATAAATCTCCAAAAAAATTCGTTCCATTCGAAGAACTTTTATTTCTGCACAAAAATAACAACATGGTAGTTGTGCTGAAAAGAGCGTTAGTTCGGGATAGTTTCATTCAAATCATGCAAATTAGAGTCCAAAACAAGAGCAAAAGTGTTAGGAAAAGTAGATACGTTGGAGACTGATTACCCACAAGTATAGGGGATCGCAACAGTTTTCGAGGGTAGAGTATTCAACCCAAATTTATTGATTCAACACAAGGGGAGACAAAGAATATGCTCGAGTATTAGCAGCTGAGTTGTCAATTCAACCACACCTGAAAGACTTAATATCTGTAGCAAAGTATTTAGTACCAAAGTAATATGGTAGTAATAGTAACAGTGGCAAAGTGATAGTAGCACTTTGTAGTGATTGTAACAGTAGCAACGGAAAAGTAACTGAGCGAAGATCAATATATGGAAAGCTCGTAGGCAATGGATCAGTGATGGATAATTATGTCGGATGGCATTCGTCATGCAACAGTTATAACATAGGGTGGCACAGAACTAGCTCCAATTCATCAATGTAATGGAGGCATGTATTCCATATATAGTCATACGTGCTTATGGAAAATAATTTGCATGACATCTTTTTTCCTACCATCCCATGGCAGCGGGGTCCTATTGGAAACTAAAGGATATAAGGCCTCCTTTTAATAGAGAACCGGACCAAAGCATTAGCACTTAGTGAATACATGAACACCTCAAACTACGGTAATCTCTCGAAAGAATCCCAGTTATTGTCACCCTGGGGGATGCGGACCATAACTCATAATAGGTGTCTACAACTTGCAAGATAGGATCAAGAACACACACATATATTCATGAAAACATAATAGGTTCAGATCTGAAATCATGGCACTCGGGCCCTTGTGACAAGCATTAAGCATAGCAAAGTCATAGCAACATCAATCTCAGAACATAGTGGATACTAGGGATCAAACCCTAAGAACTAACTCGATTACATGATAAATCTCATCCAACCCATCACCGTCTAGCAAGCCTATGATGAGATTACTCATGAACAGTGGGGAGCATCATCGAATTGGTGATGAAGGATGGTTGGTGATGACGAAGGCATCAATTTCCCCTCTCCGGAGCCCAGAACAGACTCCAGATCTGGTCTCCCGAGGAAGAACTGGCGATGGCGGCGGCTCCATATCGTGAAACGCGATGAACTCTTCTCTTTGATTTTTATCTCGACAACTAGGGTTGTATGGAGCTGGAGAGGAGGTCGGAGGAGCCACGGGGGCCCCACAAGCCTGCTTGGCGTGGCCAGGGCGGGTGGCCGCGGCTAGCAGGCTTGTGGCCTGTTGGTGGCCCCCCCTCTGGTTAATTCTTGCGCCTGTATTTTTTATTAATTCCAAAAATATTCTTCGTAAATTTTTAGGACGATCCGAGAACTTATATTTCTGCACAAAAATAACACCAAGGCAATTCTGCTGAAAAGAACGTCAGTCGGGTTAGTTCCATTCAAATCATACAAATTAGAGTCCAAAACAAGGGCAAAAGAGTTTAGAAAAGTGGATACGTTGGAGACGTATCAACTCCCCCAAGCTTAAACCTTTGCTTGTCCTCAAGCAATTCAGTTGATAAACTAAAAGTGATAAAGAAAAACTTTTACAAACTCCGTTTGATCTTGCTGTTGTAAATATGTCTAACTTATGTTCAGATTCTCGGCAAATATTATAAACTAACCACATTCACAATAACATTTAGGTCTCACATTTACTCATGTCAATGGCATAACCAACTAGCGAGCAATAATAACAAGTCTCGGATGACAAAAATTTATCAAAACAATCATGATACAATATGACATAATGGTATCTTGCTATCCCTTTCCGAGACTGCAAAACATAAATGCAGAGCACCTCTGGAGAACAAGGACTGACAAAACATTGTAATTCACGATGAGAGAGATCCAGTCATGCTCACACTCAATATCAATTAATAGCAAGGCATAAAAATGACAATGGTGCTCTCTAACTGGTGCCTTTTATAAGAGGATGATGACTCAACAATAAAGTAAATAGATAAGCCCTTCGCAGAGGGAAGCATTGATTTGCAGAGGTGCCAGAGCTCAAGCTTTTTAAACAGAGATAGGTAATGATTTTGGCATTGTTCAAAAAATCTTTCAATTCAGCGATTTATCATCTGATTTATCGCTACTCATGGGGTGATCGATAAGATTATGCCTTATCTTCACCATTTATCTTTTGGGCAGATTTATCGCTCTAATGAGCGATTTATGGGGAATCTTTCGATAAATTAGACCTATTCCTAGCACTATGTTCGCCAAAAATATGTTTATTCTGTTTTTGAGGACTTTATTATCCAATATATACTATTTCGCTATTTTGTTTGTCATTATACGAGGATTCGGGGGCTAGGAATCAAGGTAACACTTTTTTCCAATATATTTTTGGTGTTAAATATAACATATTTCGGTGTTGGGAACCTGGGATTTGCAAAAAATGGTTGATTAATAGTCGACCGATAAAATCGATTAATCGGCCGATTTCTGATTAATCTCTAATCCCAAGCTGACCGAGACGATAATGATAAGCGATATCCTCAACATTGGATTTTGGAGCGGTATGCTTTTGTTTCTCACATAATGACCAAGAGGTTTTCAATAGCTTCCATGCTAGATACATTATAGGCGGTTCCCAAACAGAATGGTAAAGTTTTTTACTCCCCCTCCACCAATCAGCCACATTCCACGGTGGGCCGAATTCGCGGGTACCGTCCATACAAACACATTCCTGGGGGAGTTTTGTTTAATTATATTTTTCTTTTTATTTCGAGCATGGAACTGGTCATCCCGATTACCAGCCACTTTCTCGTGAATGATAGTGAATCAAGACATATCGTGAGAATAACCCACCTAGCATGGAAGATACTGACAGCCCCCAGTCGCCACATGAGCGATTTGGGCATACAAAACCGAAAGTTTATTTGAAGGTTTAAAGTTTAGCACATGCAAATTTACTTGGAACGGCAGGTAAATACCGCATATAGGTAGATATGGTGGACTCATAATGAACAACTTTGGGTTTATTGAGATGGATGCACAAGCAGTATTCCCGCTTAGTACAAGTGAAGGCTAGCAAAAGACTGGGGAGCAACCAACTAGAGAGCGATACAGTCATCAACATGCCTTGAGATTAACCAACATTGAATGCAAGCATGAGTAGGATATAATTCACTATGAACATAAATATCATGGAGGCTATGTTGATTTGTTTCAACTACATGCGTAAACATGTGCCAAGTCAAGCCACTTGAATCATCCAGAGGAGGATACCATTCTATCATACTACATCACAACTATTTTAATGCGCATGTTGGCACTCAAGGCGAACCATTATCCACTCTTAGCTAATTAAGCATGGCATGAATAACTATAATCTCTAATTGTTATTGCAAACATGTTCAACCCATAGTGTGTTGAATTCCGAACGATGAGCTAATCATATTTAGAAAAACAAGATAGGTTGAGTTCATACCATCTTTTTCTCCATCTCAGTCAGTTCACCATATATCGTCATTATTTCCTTTCACTTGCACGATTGAACGATGTGAATAATAATAAGAGTGCGCGTGCATTAGACTAAGCTGGAATCTGCAAACAATAAACCAAAGGAGAAGACAAGGCAATATGGGCTCTTTGTAAGATAAACAATAGTGCATATGAGAGCCACTCAACATGTCATGGTGGTCTTCTCCTTACGGACCCAAGAAAAGAAAGTAAAATTATTTACACGGAAAAGCACCCAACAAGCAAAACAAGAACGAGAAATCTTTTTAGGTTCTCTCTTTAATGCTACAACTAAGCAACTCGGGAATAAAACTAGAACTAATTTTTTTTGTATTTTTCTCAAAGTTCACTAAACACTCAAGAAGAAAGCAAAACAAGAATATAAACTACCACGGATAGTACAATGAAAAAGTATGAACACCGACAACTGAAATAAGTGTGTGAACATGAATGTAATGTCGGTGAGAAATACGTACTCCCCCAAGCTTAGGCTTTTGGCCTAAGTTGGTCTAGGGCCATGGCTGGAAATAACCTTCTTTGGGATACTTCGGAGGACACTGAGGGTTCCACTGATTAGCGATCTCTTGTGGCTCCCACTGAAAAACCGGGGTTTGATATGGATCCAGAGCCGGTGCTAGCTCAAGTGCTGGGGGTTGCTCCAAACCCCAATATTGGTAGATGTCATTGGGCATAACAGTGTACCTGCCTGAATGAATATCAAACAAAGAAGAAGCAGGCAGAGTAATATTCTCACAAGTACCTTGACCAAATACTAGATTGTAAAGCAGCCTCCTATCATCATTCTTTTTTTAAAAATCATGGGCTACCATACGGTCATAATCTAAAAACTTCGTGGGTATCAGCCTCTCATCTTTTTCGTAAAGCCTAATGGGTATATCAAAATGTTTAGCTAAACGAGATGCATAGATACCTACGAATATGGGCCCCTTTGATCGGTTGGTGTTCAACCGTTGGGTCATCGTAGCACCCAGACTAAAAGTTCTATCAGGAAGTAAAGCATGGCACAAAATAGCGAGGTTAGGAGCACTAAGTCTACCACTCTCAAAGCGGCCAACTAAACATCTTCCCGCAAATAATGAATAATAGTGTAGCACGGGAAAATGTAAACTAGCCGCTCTTGCCTTTGACACGCCTCTCTCTTCTCCTACAGTGACTGAGGCAATAAAATCTTCCATGTCTCGAGGACGTGGTTCCCTGATGCTGCCCTCATAGGATATCTTGCAAACTTTGCAAAAATTATAAAGGTTCATTTTCTTAGGCACATCATATAAGTGAAATTCTACTGTAGGAGGGTCTTCCCTAGGATGAAAGTGAAATTTTTCACAAAGGTATTAGTGAGCAAGATGTACTGGTCACACTTATCGTTGAGGAAGTCGGTGATGCCTGCATTCTCGGACTAATAATAGAAATATTCATAAATTCTGGCCGCCCTCAAGAATGTGTCACACGGCCATTCACATGGTCGGATTTCTGTGACGCGAGGAAGATTATATTTGGGATTCTCCTTCATTTCATTTTCATCTTCCTTAGAACCCCGACTTGAAGAACCTCTTAGTAACCTTCTCAACATTTCTAAAAAATTCGGAAATTCTTAGTGAGTGAAAATAAAGGTGAACAAAACTCAATTAAACTCATAGTAACTAATCCCTCAAGTGCCTAGAGACTATATCATGCATCAAAACTACTTGGGACCATAAAAATTTGACATGCAAGCTCAAGAACAAGGTCACCATAACAGCAAAAATTTGCAATATATAAGGCACTAGAACAAAAACTAATTGGACCATTGGAGGAGTCACATATCGATGAGCAATCCCCTAAAACAGTTTTGCAAATGGAGCTTTGAGCAAGGAGATCGAAAATGGCAGCAAGATGAGCTAGAACACAGGTTTGAGCAATGGTGGGATTTTTTCTGGGGAAGATGAAGTGAATGGGTGCTGGAATAAGTGGAGGGGTCCACGTGGGACCCACATGCTTGCTAGGCACGACCAGGGGGGAGGACGTGCCCTGCAGGCTTGTGGCCCACTGGTGCAGCCCCCTGATGCATTCTTAGTGCCAAAAATTCTTAAATATTCCAGAAAAAATCATACTAAATTCTCAGGGGATTCTGGGAACTTTTATTTTCAGGTCATTTTTGTATTGCACGTAAAACTCAGAAAACATAAAAATAATAGCATTTTTACTTAATTTCATCTAGGTAACAGAAAGTAAAAGTTAGGTGTGGGAAGTTGTGCTTTCTAAATTCATCCATCTCATGCTCATCAAAAGGAATCCATCAATAAGGTTGATCAAGTCTTATTAACAAACTTATTTCGAATAACATGAAACCGAAGAATTTTCGAATAACACTAAGTTACCTCAATGGGGATATGCATTTCCCACCAATAAGTATATCATATTTCTTCTTGACAGTAGGAAGAGGGAACTCAAAGTCTCCAATAATAATTGTTAGAATTTTTTCAATAGAATTGATACTATTAACTTGAGGTTGTTTCTTCGGAAAGTGTATCGTATGCTCATTACCGTTAATATGAAAAGTGACATTGCCCTTGTTGCAATCAATAATAGCCCCTGCAGTATTCAAAAAGGGTCTACCAAGGATGATCAACATACCGTCGTCCTCGGGAATATCAAGAATAACAAAGTCCGTCAAGATAGTAGCATTTGCCACTACGACGGGTACATCCTCATAAATACCAATAGGTAGAGCAGTTGATTTATGAGCCATTTGCAAAGATATTTCAGTAGGTGTCAACTTATTCAAATCAAGTCTACGGTATAAAGAGAAAGGCATAACACTAACACCAGCTCCAAGATCACATAAAGCAGTTTTAACATAATTTCCTTTAATAGAGCATGGTATAGCATGGTATAGTAGGTATAGAGCATGGTATAATTATCAAGCATGGTGGAAATCTCAGCTTCCAGTATCTTTCTTTTATTTGTCACAATATCTTTCATATACTTAGCATAAGGAGACATTTTCAAAATATCAGTCAAGCGCATACGTAAAAAGATGGGTCTAAGCATTTCAGCAAAGTGCTCAAAGTCCTCATCATCCTTTTTCTTGGATGGTTTAGGAGGAAAGGGCATGGGTTTCTGAACCCATGATTCTCTTTCTCTACCATGTTTCCTAGCAATGAAGTCTCTTTTATCATATCTTCTATTCTTAGGTTGTGGGTTATCAAGATCATCAGTAGGTTCAATCTCCACATCATTATCATGACTAGTTTGAGCATCAATATGAACATCATTATTAATGTTATCACTAGGCTCATGTTCATCACTAGATTGTGTCTTAGCATTAGAAATAGAAATATCATTTGGATTCTCAGACATATCTATAACAGGTTCACTAGCAGCATGCAAAGTACTATCATCATTCTTTTTCCTATTCTTATTTGAATAAGTAGATGCATCAGTATTAACTCTTTGAGAATCTTGTTCAATTCTCCTAGGATGGCCCTCGGTATACAAAGGTTCCTGAGTCATTCTACCACCTCTAGTCACAACTTTAACAGAATGATCATTGTCTTTACAATTCATCTCATTAAGCAAATCATTTTAAGCCTTAAGTACTTGCTCTACTTGAGTGCTTACCATGGAAGCATGTTTACTAATAAGGTTAAGATCATTGACTGTTCTACTCAAATAATCACCCAAGCAATCAAGAATATAAGCATTATGTTTCAATTGTCTACTAACATAGGCATTGAAGTTTTCTTGCTTCATAATAAAATTATCAAATTCATCCAAGAATTGGCTAGCAGGCTTATTATAAGAGATATCTCCTTCATCAAATCTTCTGAGAGAATTTACTTCTACTACCTGTGTTGGGTTATCAAGACCATGTATTTCTTCAATAGGTGGTAGATTCTTAATATCTTCAGCTTTAATACCTTTTTCTTTCATCGATTTCTTTGCCTCTTGCATATCTTCATGACTTAGGAAGAGAATACTCTTTTCTTCGGAGTTGGCTTTGGAGGTGGTTCGGGAGTAGTCCAATCATTATCATTGCTCAATATATTATTCAATAGTAATTTAGCTTGTTCAATAGTTCATTCCTTGAAAACACAACCAACACAACTATCTAGGTAGTCCCTAGAAGCATCGGTTAGTCCATTATAAAAGACATCAAGTATTTCATTTTTCTTGAGAGGATGATTGGGCAAAGCATTAAGTAATTGGAGAAACCTCCCCAAGCTTGTGGGAGACTCTCTTCTTCAAGTTGCAAAAAGTTAAATATTTCTTGCAAGGCAGCTTGTTTCTTATGGGTAGGAAAATATTTTTCAGAGAAGTAATAAACCATGTCGTGGGGACTACGCACACAACCAGGAGCAAGAGAATTAAACCATTTCTTAGCATCACCCTTTAATGAGAAAGGAAACAACTTAAGAATATAGTAATAGCAAATTTTTTCCTCATGAGTAAATAGGGTGGCTATATCATTCAATTTGGTAAGATGTGCCACAACGGTTTCAGATTCATAACCATGGAAAGGATCAGATTCAACCAAAGTAATTAACTCGGGATCGACAGAGAATTCATAATCCTTATCAGTAACAAAGATGGGTGAAGTAGCAAACTTAGGATCATATTGCATTCTAGCATTCAGAGATTTTTCCTTCCACTTGTGAAGCAATTTCTTAAGATCATCTCTATCCTGACAAGCAAGGAAGTCCCTAGCTACCTCTCCTTCCATAACATAACCCTCAGGTATATCAGGCAATTCATATCTAGGAGAGCTAGGTCTAGCAGTTGAATCATAGTGTTCAGTTTCAATAATTTCATCAAATTCAGAAATATTATCAGTCTCAGCATTAGCTCTAGCAATTTGTTCATCAATAAATTTACCCAGTGGCACAGTATCATCAAGAAAAAGTACCGTCATAAGCATCATGCATAGCAGAAGTAGCATCATCAATTACTTGCGACATATCAGAATTACTAGCAGGTGGTGGTGTCACAAACTTACTCATAACAGAAGGTGAATCAAGTGCAGAGCTAGATGGCAGTTCCTTACCTCCCCTCATAGTAGAGGGATAGATCTTGGTTTTTTGATCTTTCAGATTCTTCATAGTGATCAACATATATATATATATCCCAAGTGACTCAGAGAATAAAGCTATGCTCCCGGGCAACGGCGCCAGAAAAAGGTCTTGATAACCCACAAGTATAGGGGATCGCAACAGTTTTGGAGGGTAGAGTATTCAACCCAAATTTATTGATTCGACACCAGGGGAGGCAAAAAATATTCTCGAGTATTAGCAGCTGAGTTGTCAATTCAACCACACCTGAACGACTTAATATTTGTAGCAAAGTATTCAGTAGCAAAGTAATGGTAGTAATAGTAATGGTGGCAAAGTGATTGTAGCAGTTTTTAGTGATTGCAACAGTAGCAACGGAAAAGTAACTGAGCGAAGATCAATATATGGAAATCTCTAGGAAATGGATCAGTGATGGATAATTATGTCGGATGGCATTCATCATGCAACAGTTATAACATAGGGTGACAAAGAACTAGCTCCAATTCATCAATGTAATGTAGACGTGTATTCCATATATAGTCATACGTGCTTATGGAAAAGAACTTGCATGACATCTTTTGTCCTACCCTCCCGTGGCAGCAGGGTCCTATTGGAAACTAAGGGCTATTAAGGCCTCCTTTCAATAGAGAACCGGACCAAAGCATTAGCACTTAGTGAATACATGAACTCCTCAAACTACGGTAATCACCGGAAAGAATCCCAGTTATTGTCACCCTGGGGGATGGGGATCATAACTCGTAATAGGTGTCTACAACTTGCAAGATAGGATCAAGAACACACATATATTCATGAAAACATAATAGGTTCAGATCTGAAATCATGGCACCCGGGCCCTACTGACAAGCATTAAGCATAGCAAAGTCATAGCAACATCAACCTCAGAACATAGTGGATACTAGGGATCAAACCCTAACAAAACTAACTCGATTACATGATAAATCTCATCCAACCCATCATCGTCCAGCAAGCCTACAATGAGATTACTCACAAACAGTGGGGAGCATCATGGAATTTGTGATAAACGATGGTTGGTGATGAGGAAGGCGTCGATTTCCCCTCTCCGGAGCCCAAAACGGACTCCAGATCTGGTCTCCCGAGGAAGAACTGGCGATGGTGGCGGCTCCTTATCGTGAAACACGATGAACTCTTCTCTTTGTTTTTTCTCGACAAATAGGGTTATATGGAGCTAGAGAGGAGGTCGGAGGATCCACGGGGGCCCCACAAGCCAGCTCGGCGCGGCCATGGGGGTGGCCGCGGCTAGCAGGCTTGTGGCCTGCTTGTGGCCCCCCTCTGGTTAATTCTTGCGCCAGTATTTTTTATTAATTCCAAAAATCTTCTTCGTAAATTTTCAGGACGATCCAAGAACTTTTATTTCTGCACAAAAATAACACCAAGGCAATTCTGCTGAAAACAGCGTCAGTCTGGGTTAGTTCCATTCAAATCATGCAAATTAGAGTCCAAAACAAGGGCAAAAGAGTTTGGAAAAGTGGATACGTTGGAGACGTATCAAAGACGTATTAGGTGTCAAGCTGAGTATGTTGCTCTTCACATAGTGCTCTTTCTTGTACTGAGACTTGTTGACTTTGTGGGCTTTTTCATATTTCCACATCTCTTCCATGATGAAAGCCGTCAAGGCATGGCTAGGACCAGGGGCAAATTCAAATCATCAAGTGGCGTGTTTGGATATTTATGCCATATGTCAATGTACTTAAGAACAACTTTTGGGTACATAAGGAGAGGGATAGAAGATCACTTTCTTCAAGTTCTTCATCAGCAGCATCAGCATCTCACTCAAATGGTATCTTGATGATCACTTTCTTGTTACAAGGACTGAGCCTTGGACCTTGTCCATCAGTGGCTTTAACCTTCAACACAGTAGCACTTGACGAAGTGTGTGCACTGGCTGAAGTAGATGCATATGCCCCTGAGGCAATTGAGAAACTAGCTGTCCGCTGATACGTTGCAAGATGTACTGATGTTGAGGCTTTTGCGGTAGTGATAGATGAAGTTGCAACCACAAAGGGCATTTGAGAAGTCCTTGTAGAATGTGCTTGAGGAAATGGAGGTAATTACTTTGCAGCGGGGGAAATTTGCCCATGAGGGCATTGACATTGAGGGCTTTGACTTCAGAGACGATTTCTGTTGGGGAATGTTGCATAGGAAACAACAAAATTCCTATGCACACGCAAGATCTATCCATGGTGATGAGTATCTACGAGAGGGAGAGTAGATCTACATACCCTTGTAGATCGCTAAGCGGGAAGCGTTAAGAAAGGCGGTTTATGTAGTCGGACGTCTTCGCGATCCAAATCGCCGAGCGTCCCGTGATCCCATCATGATCTGTCCTGCAGTCCCATCACGATCCGTCCCGCGATCCAATCATGAATCGTCTCGCGATCTTGATCACGGTCCTTCCGATCTAGCACAGAACGGTTGGCACCTCCGCGTTCAGCACACGTACAGCTCGATGACAATATCCGCCTTCTTGATCTAGCAAAAGGGAGTGGAGAGGTAGATGAGTTCTCCGGCAGGACAATGACGTGGTGGCGGTGGTGGTGAACTAATCCTGCAGGGCTTCGCCTAAGCACCGCAAAACTAATCTAGATGAGAAACAGATCTAGAGGAAGAAGAGGGCAGCACGTGGCAATTAGGGTTGGGGCTGCCCTCAAAAACCTTTAGTATATATAGGAGGGAGAGGAGAGGAGGCATACTAGCCCCTCCTACAAGGAGGGCTTCGGCCGAACCAGAGGGGAGGAGTCCACCTCCCACAAGGGAGGTGGACTCCTAGTATGACTCTCTCCTACTTGGCCCCTACTCCTTCCTCCTACGCATAGGTCTTCTTGGGCTGGCCTCCCAGCCCACCAGGGGCTGGTGCACCACCACTAAGTCCCATGTGGCCCCTTGGGGTGTGATGGCCCCACCTGGTGGTCCCTCGGAACCCATTCGTCACTCCCGATACACTGCCTGAAATGCCTGAAACCTTTCCAGAGTTCAAACACCACTTTCTTATATATCAATCTTTACCTCCGGACCATTCCGGAACTCCTCGTGATGTCCGGGATCTCATCCGAGACTCTGAACAACCTTCGGTCACCACCATACATAACTCTATACTACCAAAACATCACCGAACCTTAAGTGTGCAGACCCTACGGGTTCGAGAACTATGTAGACATGACCGAGACACCTCTACGGTCAATAACCAATAGTGGGACCTGGATGCCCATATTGGTTCCTACATATTCTACGAAGATCTTTATTAGTTGAACCTCTACGTCAAGGGTTCAGTTAATCCCGTATGTTGTTCCCTTTGTTCTTCGGTATGTTAATTGCCCGAGATTCGATCGTCGGCATCTCCATATCTAGTTCAATCTCGTTACCGGCAAGTCTCTTTACTCGTTACGTAATACAAGATCCCGTGGCTAACACTTTAGTCACATTGCTTGCAAGGCTTGTTGTGATGTTGTGTTACTGAGTGGGCCCTAAGATACCTCTCCGTCACATGGAGTAACACATCCTAGTCTTGATCCGTGCCAATCCAACAGACACCCTCGAAGATACCTGTAGAGCACCTTTATAGTCACCCAGTTATGTTGCGACGTTTGATACACACAAGGCACTCCTCCGGTGTTAGTGAGTTGCATGATCTCATGGTCATAGGAACATATACTTGACATGCAGAAAACTGTAGCAATAAACTGACACGCTCCACTTGACATGTCATACTGTAAACACTGCTACCACGCTCCACTTGGAGCAATTCCAAATGGCTACTCCACTATACGTAGCCGGATTGCTACTAAGAGTCATCCGGATTGGTGTTCAAGCTTGCATCGACATAACTCTTTATGACAAACTCTTTATCGCCTCCATAATGGAGAAACATCTCCTTAGTCCTCTGGTTACTAAGGATAATTTTGACCTCTGTCCAGTAATCCACTCCTAGATTACTCTTGTACCCCTTGACAAGGTTATGGCAAGGCACACACACATGCGGTACATAGCATGGCATACTATATAGAGCCTATGGCTAAGGCATAGGGGACGACGTTTGTCCTCTCTCTTTCTTCTGCCGTGGTCGAGCTTTGAGTCTCACTCAACTTCACACCTTACAAATCGGGCAAGAACTCTTTCTTTGACTGGTCCATTTTGAAATCTTCCAAAATCTTGTCAAGGCATGTACTCATTGAAAGTCTTATCAGACGTCTTGATCTATCTCTATAGATCTCGATGCCCAAGAATTAAGTAGCTTTATCCAGGTCTTCCTTTGAAAAACTCTTTTCAAATAACCCTTTATGCTTTCCAGAAATTCTACATCATTTCCGATCAACAATATTTCATCCACATATGCTTATCAGAAACTCTATAGTGCTCCCTCTCACTTTATTGTAAATACAAGTTTCCCATAAACTTTGCATAGACTCAAAAACTTTGATCACCTCATCAAAGCGTATATTCCAACTCCGAGATGCTTGCTCCACTCCATAGAAGGATCACTGGAGCTTGCACACCTTTTAGCATCCTTAGGACTGACAATACCTTCTGGTTGTATCTCATACAACCTTTCCTTAAGGAAGGAATCGATGTTTTGACATCCATCTATCAGATTTCATAATTGAAAAACGCAGCAACTGCTAACATAATTCCAACAGACTTTTAGCATCGCTACGGGTGACAAAGTCTCATCATAGTCAACTCCTTGAACTTGGCGGAAACTTCTTTGCGACAAGTCAAGCTTTATAAATGGTGACATTCACCATCAGCGTCTGTCTTCATTTTAAAAATCCATTTGTACTCAACGGTCTGTCATTCAAAGAGCAAGTCTACCAAAGTCCATACTTGGTTTTCATACATGGATCCTTTCTCAGATTTCATGTCTCCTAGCCATTTGTTGGAATCCGGGCCCATCATCGCTTCTCCATAGCTCGTAGGCTCATCGTTGTCCAATGACATGACCTCTAAGACATGGTTACCGTACCACTCAGGAGCAATACGTGCCCTTGTCAACCTACGAGGTTTGATAGTAACTTGATCCGAAGCTTCATGATCATCATCATCAACTTCCTCTTCAACTAACATAGGCTCCACAGAAACATCTTTCTGCGTCGCGCTACTCTCTAGTTGAAGCAAAGGTTCAACAACCTTATCAAGTTCTATCTTCCTCCCACTCAATTCTTTCGAGAGAAACTCTTTCTCGAGAAATGACCCATTTTAGCAACAAAACTTTGTGCTTGGATCTAAGATATAAGGTTTACCCAACTGTTATCTTAGGGTATTCTATGAATATGCATTTGTCCGCTTTGAGTTCGAGCTCATTAGGTGTAAAACCCCTTTTTCCCATAAGCGTCACAGCCCTAAACATTAAGAAATGATAGATTAGGTTTCTGCCAAACCAAAATTCATATGGTGTCATCTGAACGGACTTAGATGGTGCCCTTTTAAAGTGAATGTAGTTGTCTCTAATGCATAACCCCAAAACGATAGTGGCAAGTCCATAAGAGACATCATAGTACGCACCATATCCAATAGAGCATGACTATGACGTTCGAACACACCATCACACTATGGTGTTCTAGGTGGTGTGAGTTGTGAAACAACTTTCACATTGTCTAAAGTTGTATGCCAAACTCGTAACTCAGATATTCACCTCCACGATCATATCGTAGACATTTTTATCTTCTTGTCACGATGATCTTAAACTTCACTCTGATTTTGTTTGAACTTTTCAAACGATTCAGACTTGTGTTTCATTAAGTAAATATACACTATATCTACTCAAATCATTAGTGAAGGTAAGAAAATAACAATATCCACTGCACGCTACAACACTCATTGGACCATATACATCAACATGTATCATTTCCAATAAGTCACTTGACCGTTCCATCAAGCCGGAAAACGGGGTTTTAGTCATCTTGCCCAAGAGGCATGGTCTGCATGTCTCAACTGATTCAAAAGCGAATGAGTTCAAAGATCCATCAGCATGGAGTTTTGAAAATGCGTTATATCGACTAGAGGGGGGTGAATAGGCGATTTTTACAAATTCATCACTTAAGGAATTTCAACTCTGAGGAATTTGAAATGTGATGAATAACTAGCAGCGGAATAAGTACTCAAGTGCATGAGGAACATAGCGACATCATAGTCATCATGATGAAATGAAACATGCATAGATTACAAGTAGCGTGATATAGGATAAGCAGGTGAGGAACAAGGTAACTTGAAGAATTTGAGGTGAGGAAATTGTGAAAGTCTTCAGTCAAATTCTTCAAACAGTAAAGTTCAATTTCATCAATAGTTATATGAGGAAATGGAAGGGTTGAGGAAATAAAACAAGGTAGCTTGATGAAGACAATGATTTGATGACCCAATTCCAACTACTATGACAGTCGTACGTCTGGTTTGGAGCGGCCTGGAATTTAAACTAGAGGACACACAGTCCCGGGACACACAGTCCTTACCATATTCTCCTTGAGCTAAGGTCACATAGTCCTCGCCCAACACTCGTGGTAAGTCTTCAGGGTAGACTTCCAAAACCCTCACAAACTGGTCACCCGGCGATCCACAATTTACTACTGGATTCTCTAGACCAAGGTCACTTCGTGATCCCCATTGACTGCAGGAGCACTAGACCATGACGCCTAACAGTCTGGAGGATACACAGTCCTCAAAGGTAACAGGCGTCGGTTCCACACAGGAATTTCTTCAGTGATGCTCAATCACTTTGGGTTTGGTGGTTTGGTTGTGGGTTTTTCCTCACTGATGATTTTCACTCAAAGTCCTCGGAGGATGGGTTGCTCTCAAATGACAAGTGTCAGTTCTCTCTCGGAGCAGCCAACCAACTAGTGGTTGTGGGGGGTGGCTATTTATAGCCAGGGTGCAACCTAACATGATATGACATAAATGCCCCCAATGATATGACCGTTATGTGGATATTTGTGATTAGGGATAGCTGGCGCTAAGCACAGCAATGGTCGGATTTCGAACTATGAAAGTCCTTAGACATATCATGTTCCTCACTTGTAGGCAATTCGCACTGGCGAAATCCTAACTCCTCAGTCAGATCAATTTCCTCAGAGACCAGAAGAACTTCGTCTTTGTCATTGAGGAACTTGATTGAACCGTAAGAGATTTCCAAAGGCTTCACTCGAAGGATTGTATAGGTTGTGGATTTTGGAGTTGAGCATCAGTTGGAAATTTTCCTTAGTATTACATCGTCCCCCTTTAACAGTATGGTGTTTCCTATGACTCAAATAAACGAAATGAAACTACGAAAACAAAACTCTTCACGCTTCATATTCCTCGTTCATATCTTCAGGGTCACACCAACTTTTTCATTTTCAAAGTCTTCACAAAGTCTGCAGCAAAGTCTTGAGTTGAAGACATACATTTTTAGGGGTCGATAATTTCTAGATATATCAAACTCCTCGTCGACTTATAAATCATGTGTACACTCACAAACACATTAGTGCCTTAACCTATAAGTCTTCAATACACCAAAATCACTAAGGGGCACTAGATACACTAACAATCTCCCCCTTTTTGGTGATTGATGACAAATAGGTTAAGTTTTCAACGAGGATAAACATATGAAGTGAAAGTACATATTTTGAGGAATTTGATTGCAAGATATAGAAGAACTCCCCCTGAAGATGTGCATATTTGAAGAATTTGCTTTGGACTGCAAATGCACATGGCAGGTTAAAACATGGAGAACTCCCCCTATATCTTGTAATTCATACACGCATTTGAACATATGATATGAAGAATTTGAAATGCGTGAGGAAAATGGTGTCTGACGAAATTTAGCATGTATGCATTAAGGTACTTGAGGAAATAAACATGCGAAGAAATAGTTCAAAAGTGTGAGACCACCATCGGACTTAAGTTTACAACTCAATCAACAAAAGCTTCAGAAGAGCAAGAGTTGTAACTTAAACAAAATAGCCCATATATAGAGACCCGCTTGAAGACTAACTCAAATTTTCTCCCCCCTTTGTCATCGAAGACCAAAAGGGACGAAAAAGTGAGGACTAACGCCCCTTTGAAAAATTTCATCGTGTTGGTGAGGAAGGAGCGCCAGCGTTGTCTGGGTCGTTTGTCGATGCAGGGCCTACTGCAGTGTCGTCAATGTCTTCATCGTCATCGCGCTCTTGAGATGAAGAAAATGAACTTGCGACCATTGGAGGACCTTGAACTTTCTTGAATTTCTTCTGAGGTCGACGAGCCCAGTCAGGATGTTCCTCAAGATCCAGCTCATCCAGTTTTTTAGAAGACATGAGATGAGACAGTACGGCCCAAGAGAGGTTGAGGTTTTCATGCACATAGTAGTGATTCCTCTTCACGGTGTTCTGCGTCACAGTCATGTTCTGCACAATGTATCCAAGTTAACGCTTCACCCACTTGTGATTGCGATCGACCATCTAATGAAGACTTATGAGAAGCTCGCGATCAGTCATCACACGAGGGGCAGACTCTTGAGGTTTGTGAGCTGAGGCCTTTGCATCGGAGTCTTGAGTGGCAGTGTCATCATTGGTGGAGAAGGAAGCGGCTTTGCGAAACTGTCCATCCAATGGACGAGTGCCTTCATCAATGACGGCCTTGCCTTTTCCTTCAACTAAGGCAATTGTGCTCTTGATGACTTCAATTGGAGGCAGGAAGCCAAAGTGGTTCTGGAAATCAGCCTTGAAGGGAATTGAGGACTTTGCCCTGATGAATTTCATTATCCAAGGCGCATAGGGCTTCTCTTCAAATGGAGCTAAAGCAGCACTGGCGAAAGTCCTCATGAAGAAGTCATGCAAGTCAATGGGAATCCCATGAATGATGTTGAAGAGCATATTCTTCATGACTCCTTCCACTTCTTCTTGTTCGGAATTGTGGCCCTTCTAAGGACATAGCGTATTTGTGAGTATACGGTAGACAGTCCTGGGCACATATAGCAGATCCTTCACAAGGAAGGTTTTTCGTTGAGGCTTTCCAGGAGGCAATGTCTTCATCAACACTTGCATCAGCTGATTTGGAAGTGCAGGCTCATCAAACAGTTTGTGAGCTTCATCTGAGGTAATTGGAACTGGTACACACTAAAGCAATTCAGAAGCTTGAGCAGTGAAGTGTGTTGATCCTGTGATCCAGTCCAATATCCAGGAGTTGACGTCTGAAGCATTTCCGCTGATATGCAATGTGGCATAGAACTAAAGAATAAGTTCTTCATTCCAGTCACAGATGTCGACGCGGAATGGGAGAATGCCTGCATCATGAAGAACCTGGAGCACCAATGTGAATGATGGAAGGGTTTCCATGTCATCATGAGGAATTTGGTGGTTCTCGAAGAATTTCTTCTTCTCAAACAGAACTGATGCATATTAGTTGAGCTGCGTTGCCGTCCAGAATCTGTTGCGACCGCCCCTTGCAAAGTCATAGGGATTTGGACCAGTGAAGAACATTCGTTTGAAGAAATTGCTCTTGAGGAATTTGGGGCGTACTGAGCCTTTGAATGACATTCTTGGCTTCGGTTGAAGATTTGGCTTGAAGCACCCCTTAATCTCCTTTGTCATGGGAGGAACACCTTCAAATAGAACGATTTGGAGAGCTGGTTCCTCAGTTGCGGCGGGAGCATCAAGATCATCAACCGTTGCGGCTGGAATTTCTTCAGTGACTTGGGTGTTCAGATTGGCAGATTCTTCATTTATTTCTTCAGTCGGAGCAGGTGACTGAGAAATCTGTGTCAGAGGAGTAGTCATTGGTGAATTTGGGTGTGCTAATTCCCAATATTCATCATTGATGACAGGCGTTGTATTGCCAATGTCTACGTCCTCATCAATTTCTTCAACTCCAGCCTCTTCAGCAGTGAACTGAGGCTCGGGCGATGATACCTTTGGAGTTGAAGCAATGTCTTCAACTTGAATTTCTTCATCAATCTGCTCTGTTGAAGCAGCAGACTGATCTTCATCTTCATCTGGGACGACATATTCCACCCCAAATGGTACAATTTCATAGGCAAGTGTTGAGGAAATTGGTGTAGCATCAATAGGTCCAGTTGAAGAACTTGGCATAGTCTTCAACTTCTTCACGGATGAGGTTTCTGAATCTAGTGCTTCTCTCTTGAGAGTCTTTTCCTCAGCAGTATCAGTTTCTTCGGGAATGACTGATACAGCCGCCCTGGTGTGTTCAGTTTCTTTAGGCGTAGCAAAAGCTTCAGCTGGCCTTTCAGTTTCTTCAGGCACAACAGTGGTGGTTGTCCTGGCATGATCATCAGTGGTCTAAGTTTCCTCAGCAGCACTGGCAGTTGCTTCTGGTGCAGAAGCATTTCGATCAGCAGTTTCATCAGGCTGAGCAATTTCATCAGCCTGAGGATTTTGTGGTTGCGATCGAGCAACAACCCTAGTGTTGTGATCCTTCACTGCAGCTTGAGCAAGCCTGACGAATCTCACCTTGGTGCCCTTCCATTCAGCATCATATCTCTCTTGATCCTCAGAGAGTGTGCAAATTTCAGACAGAAGAGTGACGAGTTGATTTGGGGTCAAATTCATCACATTGTCTCTCAGAAACTTTTCCTTCCGAACCCTATTCCTCTTAGCTCTTAGAGCTTGCTCTTTCTTCCATTTTTCTTTAGAGATGAAGTGGGTGAGAACATGATCCACTCCAAGAGGCAGATTTAGTGAAGAAAGTGGGGTGCTTGGGTCTTCATGCCATATATCGATGAAGTTGAGGATCATCTTGGGATCCATCATGAGAGGAACAAAGCTGCCCTTCGCTATAGCAGCCTTTTGCTGACTGTGCTTGATGATTTCTTCCAATTCCTCATCATCAGCTTTATCATCATCATCCTTAGAACCTGAGGGTATGGTCACCACAGCCTTGCTTGAGTGAGGACTTGGTCTTTGACCTCGTCTAGCAGTTTTCTTCAGCTTCAACACAGAAGGGCTAGTTGAAGATGTCATAGAAGGCAGATCAGCAACCGTTCCAACAGCTGAAGACTTTGTAGGTCGAGGCCTTTGCTCTTGAGGGATCTGTTGTGAAGGTTTTGAGGTTGAAGAACCTGTCTTCAATGCAGATTTCTTCCTCATGATTTTCTTCGAAGCACTTGTAGAGGCTCCAGCAGAGGCGGCAGCAGCAGAATCTTCATTGAATTTCTTCACTACCTCTTTGGCTTTCTTCGCCAGCTTGACTTGCTACTTCTCCCACATGTGAGGAAAATCCTCACCAATCTTGATGCTAGTGAGATCAGCAATTTGATTTGGATCAAGGGGAGGCATGCTGCAAGGAGGTTTTACTGCAAATTTCATCATGTATTTTGGAGTTACATAACGATACTCCTTCCATTCCCTTGCCCATCTCCTCTCAATTTTCTGCAGACGAATTTTTCTCTGCTTGGTCATTTCTTTGCCATGAGTTTCTTCATCGGGTGTGCAGTATTCCTCATACACGTCATCTAGGATCTCAAAGGCAGTGTGCACATCTGGCTTCTTTCCACTTTCCCGAGGTTTCTTTACATCAGCCATTTTCTTCACTTGAGGAATATGAATTCTTGAGGACACTGAAGAAGTACACAGTTTTTCCTCAAGGAGCGCTGCAAATGAGTTAAGTTGATGAGAACCTAGTGATTCATTAGCGGACATGTTGTAGCTGTGAACAGAGTATAGGTGCGAGGAATTTGAAGAGGTCATATCCATTCTCAGAAATTTTTAAATAAAACACATGAGAGGAATTTGACCATGGGTGTCTTGAGGAATTTCACTAAGTCTTCTTTGTCTCAGGTTCCAGAGTTGTGCAAATTTTGAGGATTCACACAATTGAGGAATCTTGAAGAAAATCATTACTTAGGGAAGAAACATCAAGTATCTGAAGATGTAAGGTGCTTTTAGAATAAGGTTCATAAAAAATAATCACCTTTTGAGGAATATGAAGAGCATTTGAGGATCAATCAAGGGTAGTAAAAATAAATTTTACTTACCCTAATGAAGAACACGACGAACAAGAGATGAGATTGGGAAGTTCGTCCGTTCAGATCTCCCACGCCCTAGCTTGGCAGAGGGAGACAGCTACAGCGGTGGTGGGATGAGGACTTCCGCGGCCGATGCGAGTATAGCGACGACAAGGTTGAGGCAGTGAAGCTCTTTCTCACCAGCAACGATGACTTTAGCGGTGGTGCTAGGTTGGATCTCGGGAGAGGGATGATATGAGGAGTAACCGAGCACAGTTAAAGGGAAGGGGGTATTTATAGAGGGAGTGAAAACCAATATTCCTGAAGATTTTGGACAAGATTACCACTGACCCTTGCTCTCCATGCAACAGGTGTCACCCACGTTTTGAGTAGTGGAGATTATGGGGGATCGTGGGTTATCTAGTCGTGGGAATCGGAACCGTTTGAGCGGGAACCGCTAAAAATTTTGATAGTAAAAATTTCAAAGTTTCCGTTTGCAAATTCTTCAGCTGTCAAGAACACAGTGAAGACTTTGAAGGAGTTTCAAAGTAGAATGCATATGAAGAATTTGTCAACAGACTGGGTTGAGTTTAGCATAGAGGGGGAAAGGGTCTGATCACATTCACTTAGATGAAAATTAACTTGAAGAATTAGCAATAAGTGAATGTTGTTGAGGACATTGAAAACTCATATATATATAGTCAATGAACAACATGAGTTTCAAAGTTTGAATAATTTGAAAAGTTGAGGAATTTGAAAAGTTGAGCAATTTGCAAATTTGAGGAATTTGATAATTTGAAGAATTTGCAAAAATAACGAAAAACTCAATTTTGAAGAATTTCAACTTTGGTTGGTGGCATGACCCACCGTATAAGAATGATGATTTCAGACACCGCATACAATTGTCGTAGGGTTCTAAGAATCAAATTCTTCATTAATTTCTTCACACTTAGAGGGTTATTCTTCATTGATTGAAGAAAAACGTTACTTCGTGTGTTGCACATCAAAGTCATCAATTTTGCATAAGGGTTAGGATGTGTGTCCTTCTTCAAAGAACATTCGAAGATTCTAAGATATTTAGCTCACACCGCAACTTGCAAAATCTCTTTTCATCCAAGGGCTGGGTGAAGATATTGGCCAGTTGTTATTCAGTGGGGATGTGGTCGATGGAGATGTCGCCCTTGAGTACATGATCTCGAAGAAAGTGATGATGAATCTGGATGTGCTTGGTCTTGGAGTGCCGAACTGGGTTGTATGCAATCTTGATGGCACTCTTGTTGTCGCAGTAGAGAGGCACATTCTTCAACTTGATGTCATAGTCCTTGAGGGTTTGCTTCATCCATAGTAACTGAGCACAACATGAGCCAGCAGCGATGTACTCAGCTTCAGCAGTAGAGAGTGACACGCAGTTCTGCTTCTTCGAGGACCAGCAGACTAAGGATCGTCCAATGAAATGACATGTGCCTGAGGTTGACTTGCGATCCACACGATCTCTAGCATAGTCAGCATCAGAGTATCCGACGAGGTGAAGATTTGAGCCCTTGGGATGCCCATAATCCAAGTGTTGGTGTGTGAGCTAAATATCGAAGAATATGTTTCACAGCCTTATGGTGTGATTCCTTCAGTGTTGCTTGGAATCGGGCACACATGCAAACACTCAGCATAATATCAGGCCTAGATGCACATAAATACAATAATGCGCCAATCATGGAGCGGTATACCTTCTGATCGAAATCTTTACCATTTTCATCAGTGCAGAGGTGGCCTTTTTAAGGCATTGGAGTTTTGACGCCTTTGCAATCTTGCATGTCGAATTTCCTCACAACATCCTTGAGGTACTTCTCTTGGGAGATGAAGATGCCATTGTCTTGTTAACGAATTTGAAGACCTAAGAAGAATTTCAAATCTCCCATCATAGACGTTTGATATTCTTCACTCGTCATATAGGCAAATTCATCACTGTAACGTTTGTTAGTACAACCAAAGATAATATCGTCTACATATATTTGGCATATGAACAGTTCATTGTCATAGGATTTTGTGAAAAGAGTGGGGTCGAGTGAACCGGGTTTGAAGCCTTTCTTCATGAGGAATTCCTTCAGAGTGTCGTACCATGCCCGAGGGGCCTGCTTGAGGCCATAGAGGGCCTTGTTGAGTCTAAAGACTTTGTCAGGATACTTAGGGTCTTCAAAACCTGGGGGTTGAGCAACATATACTTCTTCCTCAAGCTTACCATTGAGGAATGCACTTTTCAGATCCATTTGATATAAGATGATATTATGATGGTTAGCATAAGAAAGCAATATGTGAATAGCTTCAAGTCTAGCAACAGGTGCAAACGTTTCATCAAAGTCAATTCCTTCAACCTATGTGTATCCTTGAGCTACAAGACGAGCCTTATTCCTCACCACAAGGCCATTTTCATCTTGCTTGTTGCGGTAGATCCACTTGGTACCTATGATGTTATGTTTGCGAGGATCTGGCCGCTTGACAAGTTCCCACACATTTTTGAGCTTGAACTGATGCAATTCCTCTTGCATAGATTGAATCCACTCAGGCTCCTTGAATGCTTCATCAACTTTGGTGGGCTCAATGATAGAGACAAAGGCAAAGTGCCCACAAAAGTTAGTTAAATGTGAAGCTTTTGAGCAAGTGAGGGGACCTAGTGCATTGATATCATTGATGATTTTGTCAATCTGTACTTCATTTGCAACTCTAGGATGAGCAGGTTGACGTGGCTAAGGACTTCCTTCAGCATCATTTTCTTCAGGTGTATCAACATGAAAGTCTTCATTCGTTGGAATGACTTCCTCAGTGGGTATGATATCTTCAGTTGCCTTCAGCTTGGTGGATTCCTCAGGAGACTATTCATCTAACACAGAAGGCAGGTGCTCTCTTTGTGAGCCATTAGTTTCATCGAACCGCACATCTACAGTTTCAACACCCTTGTGATGGTAGGTGTTGAAGACTTTGTAGGTGTGCGAGTCCTTTCCATAACCAAGCATAAAACCTTCATGTGCTTTCGGTGCAAACTTAGAACTGTGGTGAGGATCTCTGATCCAGCATTTTGCACCGAAGACTTTGAGATAACTTACATTGGGTTTCTTGCCAGTCATAAGTTCATATGAAGTCTTCTTGAAGAATTTGTGAAGATATACCCTATTGATGATGTGGCAAGCAGTATCAATTGCCTCAGGCCAGAAGCGACGAGGAGTATTGTATTCATAAAGCATGGTGCGAGCCATCTCAACTAGAGTCATGTTCTTGCGCTCCACGATGCCATTATGTTGAGGAGTATAAGGGGCAGATAACTCATGAGTAATACCAACTTCATCAAGATATTCATCAAGATTAGTGTTCTTGAATTCAGTCCCATTATCACTCCTAATATGCTTGATCTTGACGCCGAAGTTGGTGGAGGCCCTTGAAGCAAATCGTCTGAAGACATCCTGCACTTCATTTTTGTACAGAATAATATGCACCCAAGTGTAACAATAGTAATCATCAACAATGACAAAGCCATACAAACTTGAAGCATTTGTTAGTATGGAGTAATGAGTGGGCCAAAGAGATCCATGTGAAGCAATTCAAAGGGTCGAGTCGTGGTCATGATTGTCTTCGAGGGATGCTTTGATCTGGTCATCTTCCTAGATTCACATGCACCGCAGACGTGGTCCTTGAGGAATTTGACACCCTCAATTACAATGACGTGTTTTTTTCACGAGCGTGTGCAAGTTCCTCATGCCCGCATGTCCAAGTCGTCGATGCCACAGCCAGCCTTCTGAAGACTTTGCAAGTAAGCATGTGGCAGGTTGAGGACCTATAGAGAAATCAACAATATACAAGTCTCCTCTCATAAAGCCTTCGAATACGTTGGAATTGTCAGATTCCATGATGACAACACAACGATATTTTCCAAATACGACAATCATATCAAGATCACAAAGCATTGAGACAGACATAAGGTTGAACCCAAGGGATTCAACAAGCATCACCTTATCCATGGTTTGGTCCTTTGAGATAGCAACCTTATCAAGTCCCAATACCTTGCTTTTTCCTTTGTCCGCGTAGGTGATATGCTTCAGAGGAGATGGAGTGAGTGGCAAATTCATCAGTAGATTCTTGTCACCGGTCATGTGGTTTGTGCATCCACTATTGAGGACCCACTCAGTAGCTTTTGGAGTATCATCCTGCAGATGAATTAGTACAACTTATGAACTCATATGCTTCAAAGTGAAGAATATGACATCAATTTCATCAGACAGAATTTCATCACACAAGATAGTAAGCAAGTAGTGTGAGGACGAGAGAAATGAGAAATTCATTTCTGCATAGTTAGCTTGCGTCCTTTCAAGCATTTCCTCACGTCTCTAGCAAATTCATCAGATGTTCATCTGGAGACCTGACCCTACATAAGATGTTAGTTCAATTTCTTCACCACCCACATCTGGAGGGGTGGCAAAGAGTTCATCATTCTGCGAGCACCATATGAGAAGGTAGGCATAGAAGCATGTGCGCTACGTTTCATAGGGCGAGGGTTAGAGTACTCAAATGAATAAGCAGAGAAATTCTTTGAGGACTTATGAACATAATGGTTTGAAGAATAATGCACATATTCATAACTCTTAGGTTTTCCCTGCGAAACAGAGGCATTAGTACGAGAATGATAATTTTGACCATTTGAGGAATTCGGTCCAAGTGAGGACTTTGGTCCATATGAGGAATTTGATCTAGGGTTCCTATTCTTCATGAGTAGTGTCGTGAGGACATTCACTTGAAGATTTTAAAGGTAGATCTTGGGAACCCAGATTTTCTTCATAGGAGAACCGTTCCTGCAGTTAGTTCCAACAAATCTAGCAAATACTTCACCTTTCTGATTTTTGAAGAATTTGTAGTTGGAGTCAAGTGACTCACCAGAGGAATATGAAGTTTCACACGTAAAGCTAGATAAAGTGGATGGATCTACAGGAGGTCCTTTCGCAGCAACCCATGAGGTTTTTGGGTACTGCTCAGGTGTCTAGTAGGATCCATCAGCGTTGAGTTTCCTCACAAAGGCAATACCCTCTTTCCTAGGGTTCCTATTCAGAATCTTCTTTTTGAGGACATCGCAAAGGGTTTGATGCCCTTTGAGACTTTTGTACATGCCTGTCACATACAATTCCTTCAACCCTGCATAGTCATCAGTGATACTTGTGGTATCCTCAGATGAGGAATTTGAGACCATGGGAATAGTTGAAGAATTTGCAGCAATAGAAGTATTTGAACATTCAGGTGAAGAATTAGCAGTTTCACATTCGATGCATTTCAAACAAGGTGGAACAAATTCTTCCTAAGCGGTACTGATCTGTTGAGCCATTAAGGAATCGTTTTCCCTTTGGAGATCCTCATGTGACACCCTTAGTTTCTCAAGATCTTGCTTTCTTTGAAGAAATTCATAAGAAAGCTTCTCATGATCGGCTAAGAGGTCGTTATGATGACTCTGAAGGTTATCATACTTTGTCTGAAAACTTTTGAGATCATCAGACAGAGTTTGAGTCCGATCCACTTCATAGTTCAATAGATCATCGCTTTTGTCTAGCATTTTCTAAAGCTTTTCAAGTGCACTTTGTTGCTTAGTGGCAATTTTAACAAGTTTAGCATAGCTAGGTTTCACATATTCATCAGATTCACCTTCACTTGATTCAGATGAGGAATGATGTTTGTGTACCTTTGAGCCTTTTGCCATGAAGCAATAGGTGGAAGCATAATCATCATTGCTGACGTCAGAGTCGTTGGAGTAGTCATATTCTTCATCGTTGAAGATGGACTTGCTGACGAAAGCAGTAGCGAGAGCAAGGCTAGCGACACTAGATTTTGATTCCTCCTCAGATTCTTACTCTTCTTCATATTCTTCAGATTCTTCCTCAGAATCCATTTCCTTGCCGATGAATGCTCGTGCCTTTCTGGAACCATTCTTCTTGTGCTTTGAGGACTTTGAAGATGAGGACCTGGCAGATGAGGACTTTGTAGATATCTTCTTTTTCTTCGAGTCATCAGAACTATCATCCTTGTATTTCTTCTGCTTCTTTGAGTCTTTTTCCCAGAGAGGACAGTCAGAGATAAAGTGACCAGGCTTCTTGCAACAATGACAAGTTCTTTTCCTGTAGTCTTCTGAGGAATCTGATTTCCTCAAGCCACTTTTTGATGACTTTACAAATCAACCTCTCCTTGAGAACTTCTGGAATTTCCTCACAAGCATTACTAGTTCCTGACTTAGTTCTTCAGGATCACCAAGGCTGCTGTCAGAATCTTCTTCTTCAGATGAGGAAATTGCTTTTGCCTTTATAGCACGAGATCTTCCATAGCTTGACCCGTAGAGGTCTCTCTTCTCAGCTTGTTGAAATTCATGAGTATTGAGTCTCTCAAGAATGTCAGCAGGATCAAGTGCTTTGTAGTCTCCACGTTCTTGAATCATCAACGCCAGAGTATCGAATGAGGAGTCAAGAGACCTTAGCAGTTTCTTCACTACTTCAAGGTCAGTGATATCGGTGGCACCCAGTGCTTGAAGCTCATTGGAGATATCAGTGAGATGATCAAAAGTTTGTTGAACATTTTCATTGTCAAGTCTCTTGAAGCGGTTGAAGAGATTGCGAAGAACGTCAACACGAGAGTCACGTTGAGTGGATACACCTTCGTTGACTTTGGACAACCTATCCCAGATAAGCTTAGCAGTCTCCAAAGTACTCACTCTGCCATACTGACCTTTGCTCAGATGGCCATAGATGATATTCTTCGCTTGAGAATCGAGTTGCTTGAATATCTTCACATCAACAGTAGTAACAGTGCGAGTGACAAAGGGCACACCATTTTCCACAACATACCAGAGATCGTTGTTAATAGCTTCAAGGTGCATATGCATCTTGTTCTTCCAGTAGGGGTAGTCCGTCCCATCGAAGGTAGGACACCCCGCGGAAACCTTGATCATACCTGCAGTCAACATGAACTCCAGGTGGTTAAACCAAAATCACACAGAGAGAGGGAGTACCAGCTCTAATACCAATTGAAAGTGCGTTATATCGACTAGAGGGGGGGTGAATAGGCGATTTTTACAAATTCATCACTTGAGGAATTTCAACTCTGAGGAATTTGAAATGTGATGAATAACTAGCAGCAGAATAAGTACTCAAGTGCATGAGGAACATAGCGACAGCAAAGTCATCATGATGAAATGAAACATGCACAGATTACAAGTAGCGTGATACAGGATAAGCAGG
Source organism: Hordeum marinum (assembly GCA_022496015.1). Taxonomy (NCBI): domain Eukaryota; kingdom Viridiplantae; phylum Streptophyta; class Magnoliopsida; order Poales; family Poaceae; genus Hordeum; species Hordeum marinum. Next base: position 61,494,720 of record CM039677.1, read on the forward strand.
TGAGGAACAAGGTAACTTGAAGAATTTGAGGTGAGGAAATTGTGAAAGTCTTCAGTCAAATTCTTCAAATAGTAAAGTTCAATTTCATCAACACTTATACGAGGAAATGGAAGGGTTGAGGAAATAGAACCAGGTAGCTTGATGAAGACAATGATTTGATGACCCAGTTCCAACTGTTGTGATAGTTGTACGTCTGGTTTGGAGCGGCCTGGTATTTAAACCAGAGGACACATAGTCCCAGGACACACAGTCCTTACCATATTCTCCTTGAGCTAAGGTCACACAATCCTCGCCTAACACTCGTGGTAAGTCTTCAGGGAGACTTTTGCAAAACCCTCACAAACTGGTCACCCGGCGATCCACAATTTACTGCTGGATGCTCTACACCAAGGTGACTTCGTGATCCCCAATTGACTGCAAGAGCACTAGACCATGACGCCTAACCGTCTGGAGGATGCACAGTCCTCAAAGGTAACAAGCGTCGGTTCCACACAGGAATTTCTTCAGTGATGCTCAATCACTTTGGGTTTGGTGGTTTGGTTGTGGGTTTTTCCTCACTAATGATTTTCACTCAAAGTCCTCGGAAGATGGGTTGCTCTCAAATGACACGTTTCAGTTCTCTCTCGGAGCAGCCAACCAACTAGTGGTTGTGGGGGGTGGCTATTTATAGCCAGGGTGCAACCTCACATGATATGACATAAATGCACCTAATGATATGACCGTTATGTGGATATTTGTGATTAGGGACAACTGGCGCTAAGCACAACAACGGTCGGATTTTAGAACTATGAAAGTCCTTAGACATATCATGTTCCTCACTTGTAGGCAATTCGCACTGGCAAAATCCTAACTCCTCAGTCAGATCAATTTCCTCAAAGACCAGAAGAACTTCGTCTCTGTCACTAAAGAACTTGACTGAATCGTAAGAGATTTCCAAAGGCTTCACTTGAAGGATTGTATAGGTTGTGGATTTTGGAGTTGAGCATCAGTTGGAAATTTTCCTTAGTATTACCTCGGCCCCCTTTAACAATATGGTGTTTCCTATGACTCAAATAAAGGAAATGAAACTACGAAAACAAAAGTCTTCACGCTTCATATTCCTCGTTAATATCTTCAAGGTCACACCAACTTCTTCATTTTCAAAGTCTTCACAAAGTCTTCACCAAAGTCTTCACAAAGTCTTCAGCAAAGTCTTCAGTTGAAGACATACATTTTTAGGGGTCGATAATTTCCGGATATATCAAACTCCTCATCGACTTATAGAGCCTATGTACACTCACAAACACATTAGTGCCTTAACCTATAAGTCTTCAATACACAAAAATCACTAAGGGGCACTAGATGCACTAACAAGTTTCTTCATGCGCTTTACACCAATATGACATTTAGTGGCAGTGCCACAAGTATGAGGCACTATCATTATTAAATTTGTATCTTTTGGCATCTATGTTATGAACATGTGTAGTACTACGATCAAGATTCAACAAACCATTCATTGGGTGCATGACCATTGAATGTATTATTCATGTAAGCAGAATAACCATTATTCTCTGACTTAAATGAATAAATGTATTGCAATAAACACGATCTAATCACACTCATGCTCAACGCAAACACGAAATAACATTTATTTAGATTCGTCACTAATCCCGAAGGTAGAGAGAGCGTGCGATGTTTGATCACATCAACCTTTGGAAACATTTCCAACACACATCGTCACCTCATCTTTAGCTAGTCTCCGTTTATTCCGTAGCTATTATTTCGAGTTACTAACATTTAGGAACCGAACCGGTATCCAATACCCAGGTGCTACTAGGAGTACTAGAAAGGTTCACATCAATAACACGTATATCTAATATACTTCTATCGATGTTGCTAGACTTCTTATCTACCAAGTATCGAGGGTTGTTCCGCTTCAGCGACTGTTCTCCTGATAATAGAAGCACTTAGTCTCGGGCTTGGGTTCAACTTTGGGTTGCTTCACTGGAGCAGCAACTGACTTGCCATCCATGAATTTTCCCTCCTAGCCCTTGCCCTTCTTGAAACTAGTGGTTTCACTAACCATCAACACTTGATGCCCCTTCTTGATTTCAACCTTTGCGGTGTCAAACATCGCGAATAGCTCAGGGATCATTATTACCATCCCTGGCATTTTATAGTTCATCATGAAGCTCTAGTAGCCTAGTGATAGTGACTTGGAGAACTATATCAACCACTATCTTATCTGGAAGATCAACTCCCACTCGATTCAAGTGATTGTAGCACCCAAACAATCTAAGCACATGTTCAACGATTGAGCTATTCTCCTTCATCTTGCAGGCAAAGAATATTGTTGGAGGTCTCATACCTCACAACACGGGCACGAGCCTGAGATCCCAATTTTAGATCATAGAACATCTTATATGTTCTATGACGTTCAAAACATTTTGGAGCCTCAATTCTAAGCCGTAATGCATGACGCACTGAACTATCAAGTAGTCATCAGAACATGCCTACCAGATGTGCACAACATCTACAGACAACGCTTGAGGGGGGGTGCACTAAGGGGTGCATCAAAGACATAAGCCTTCTTTGCAGCAATGAGGAAAATCCTTGGATCACGGACCCAGTCCTCATTATTGCTACCATCATGTCTCAACTTACTTTTCTCTAGGAACGTATCAATAAAACAGGGGACCTACAGTGCGAGCTATCTACAACATAATTTGCAAAGACACTTTGACTATGTTCATGATAATGAGTTCAATTAATCATATTACCTAAGAACTCCCACTCAAATTGACATCCCTCCGGTCATTCGAGTGATACATGATCCAAATTCACCAACTCAAGTCCGATCATCACGTGAGTTGAGGTGGTTTCAACGGTGAGCATCATCATGTTGATCATATCTACTATAAGACTCATGTTTGACCTTTCGGTCTCTTGTGTTCCGAGGCCATGTCTATCCATGCTAGGCTCGTCAATTTTAACCCGAGTGTTCCGCATGTGCAACACTCGCTTGCACCCATTGTATGTGAACGTAGAGTCTATCACACCCGATCATCATGTGGTGTCCGGACACGACGAACTTTCGTAACGGTGCACACTCGGGGAGAACACAATTTATCTTGAAATTTAAGTGAGGGATCACCTTATAATGCTATCATCATCCTAAGAAACACAACGTGCGTAAAAGGATTAACATCACATGCAAATCATAAGTGACATGATATGGCCATGAAATTGTGCTTTTGGTCTCCATCTCCAAAACACCAGCATGATCTCCATCGTCACTGGCATGACACCATGATCTCCATCATCTTGATCCCCATCAACGTGTCGCCATCAGAGTTGTCGCGCCCACCAAGATTCTACTACTATTGCTACCACTTAGCGATAAAGTAAAGCATAACATAGTGCTTAATGAGTGACATGCAGGTCATACAATAATCAAAGACAACCCTATGGCTCCTACCGGTTTCCGTACTCATCGACATGCAAGTCGTCATATTCTATACAACACATGATCATCTCATACATCACATATATCTCATCATGTAATTGGCCATATCACATCACAACATACCCTGCAAAAACAAGTTAGACGTCATCTAATTGTTGTCGCAATTTGTACGTGGCTGCTACGGGTATCTAGCAAGAACAATTATCACCTACGCAAAACCACAACGGTGATACATAAGTTGCTTTTCAACCTTCTCAAGGACCGCCTTTGTCGAATCCGATCCAACTAAAGTAGGAGAGACAGACACCCGCCAGCCATATTTGTGCAACAAAGTTACACGTCAGTCGATCGAACCGGTCTCTCGTAAACGTACGAGTAAGGTTGGTCCGGGCCGCTTCATCCCACAATACTGCTGAACCAAAACACGGCCAAGGGAGGAAGCAATCTAAGCATCAACGCCCACAAACTCCTTTGTGTTCTACTCGAGATCTCATCTACACATAGACCTAGCTTTGACACCATTATTGGGAAACATTGCATGGGAAACAAAAATTTCCTACGCACACGCAAGATCTATCCATGGTGATGAGCATCTACGAGAGGGAGAGTGGATCTACATACCCTTGTAGATCGCTAAGCGGGAAGCGTTAAGAAACGTGGTTGATGTAGTCAAACGTCTTCGCGATCCAAATCGCCGAGCGTCCCGCAATCCCATCACAATCCGTCCCGCGATCCCATCATGATCCATCCCGCGATCCACTCACGAATCGTCTCGTGATCTTGATCATGGTCCTTCCGATCTAGCGCCGAACGGACGGCACCTCCGCATTCAGCACACGTACGGCTCGATGACGATCTTCGGGCTTCTTGATCCGGCAAGAGGGAGCGGAAAGGCAGATGAGTCCTCCGGCAGCACAATGGCGTGGTGGCGGTGGTGGTGAACTAATCTTGCAGGGCTTCGCCTAAGCACTACAGAACCAATCTAGAGGAGAAACAGATCTAGAGGAAGAAGAGGGCAGCACGTGGCAATTAGGGTTGGGGCTGCCCTAAAAAACCTTCAGTATATAGAGGAGGGAGAGGAGAGGAGGCGGCCTAGCCCCTCATACAAGGAGGTCTTCGGCCGAACCAGAGGGGAGGAGTCCACCTACCACAAGGGAGGTGGACTCTTAGTAGGACTCTCTCCTACTTGGTCCCTACTCCTTCCTCCTACGCATAGCCCTTCTTGTGTTGGCCTCCCAGCGCACCAGGGGCTGGTGCGCCACCACTAAGTCCCATGTGGCCCCTTGGGGTGTGATGGCCCCACTCGGTGGTCCCCCGGAACCCATTCGTCACTCCTGATACACTGCTGGAAATGTCCAAAACCTTTCCGGAGTTCAAACACCACTTTCCTATATATCAATCTTTACCTCCAGACCATTCTGAAACTCCTCGTGACGTCCGGGATCTCATCCAGGACTCCTAACAACCTTCGGTCACCACCATACATAACTCTATACTACCGAAACGTCACCGAACCTTAAGTGTGCAGACCCTGCGGGTTCGAGAACTATGTAGACATCACCGAGACACCTCTACGATCAATAACCAATAGCGGGACCTGGATGCCCATATTGGTTCCTACATATTCTATGAAGATCTTTATCAGTTGAACCTCTATGTCAAGGATTCAGTTAATCCCGTATGATGTTCCCTTTGTTCTTCGGTATGTTACTTGCCCGAGATTCGATCGTCGGCATCTCCATACCTAGTTCAATCTCGTTACCGGGAAGTCTCTTTACTCGTTACATAATACAAGATCTCGTGGCTAACACTTTAGTCACATTGCTTGCAAGGCTTGTTGTGATGTTGTATTAAAGAGTGGGCCCTGAGATACCTCTTCGTCACACGGACTAACAAATCCCAGTCTTGATCCATGCCAATCCAACAGACACCCTCGAAGATACCTGTATACCTGTAGAGCACCTTTCTAGTCACCCAGTTACGTTGCGATGTTTGATACACACAAGGCACTCCTCTGGTGTCAGTGAGTTGCATGATCTCATGGTCATAGGAACATATACTTGACATGTAGAAAACTGTAGCAATAAACTAACACGATCATATGCTATGTTTATAGTTTGGGTCTTGTCCATCACATCATTCTCCTAATGATGTGATCCCGTTATCAAATGACATCTCATGTCTATGGCTAGAAAACCTTAACCATCTTTGATCAACGAGCTTGTCCATCAAAGCCATACTAGGGACATGGTGTTGTCTATGTATCCACACATGTATTTGAGTTTCCGATCAATACAATTCTAGCATGGATAATAAACGATTATTATGAACAAGGAAATATGATAATGACTAATTAATTATTGCCTCTAGGGCATATTTCCAACAATTTCTTTGGCATAGTCTTCTTAGGCATTCTGCCACTGGAAGAAGCTTCATTAGACGCCCATGTGTCTTGATTGAATTTAGCAACTTCATCAGGAGCTTGGTTCTACAGCTTTGCCTGGCGCCTTGCCCATTCCTGCGGAAATTCCTCACCATGCCTGGTGCTAGTGCGATCAACTACTTGACCTTTGATAACCCAAAAGTATAGGGGATCAATTATAGCCTTTCTCGATAAGTAAGAGTGTCGAACCCAATGAGGAGCTAAAGGTAGAACAAATATTCCCTCAAGTTCTATCGACCATCGATACAACTCTATGCACACTTAACATTCGCTTTACCTAGAACAAGTATGACACTAGAAATACTTTGTAGGTGTAACATGATAGGTTTGCAAGATAATAAAGAACACATAAATAAAAACTAGGGGCTGCTAAGATAAATTAACAATTAAGTTAGTTTAACGAGTGTGGAAAAGTGGTGGTAGGAGTTGTGGAATTGCCAGGCAATCGATAACCAGACCGGTCATCATTATTGCAATTTTATATGAGGGAGAGGCATAAGCTAACATACTTTCTATACTTGGATCATATACACTTATGATTGGAACTCTAGCAATCATCTGCAACTTCTAAAGATCATTAATGTAAAACCCAACCATATCATTATAAGGTATCACGTCCTCTTTACTCCCATATGCAACAACCCACCTACTCGGGTTTATGCTTCTGTCACTCAAGCAACCCACCATAGGCGAATCATGAACACATTGCGAGTATCCCTCACGCTTGCGCGACACGGAGAGCACCATAGGACAGCACTAATAATAAAACATGCAACTCAAACCAATCATGATCATCAATTAACCCATAGGACAACAAAAATCTACTCAGACATCATAGGATGGCAACACATCATTGGATAATAATATGAAGCATAAAGCACCATGTTCAAATAGAGGGTACAGCGGGTTGCGGGAAAGTGGACCGCTGTAGACAGATGGGGGAAGGTGATCGAGGTGTTGGTGAAGATGACAGAGTTGTTGGAGTAGATCGGCGTCACAATGATGGCCCCGGCGGCGTTTCGGTGCCACCGGGAGAGAGGGGGAGAGCCCCCTACTTCTTATTCTTCCTTGACCTTCCCCCTAGATGGGAGAATAGTTTCCCGTCTGGTTCATGGCCTCCATGGTGGCGGAGGGGCGAGAGCCCATCCGAGATTGGATCTCTCTCTCTGTGTTTCCTTCTGTTTCTACGCTCCAAGATTCTAGCGTTTCACCGTTTCTTAAATATCTGGAGATCCGTAACTCCGATCGGGCTGAAATTTTGAGAGGTTTTTATTATAAAAATATAATCCTTGCCGCAAAAGGACATCTCCAGCCGACCTAAAGGGTGGCCACAAGCCTGCCAGGTGTAGCCAGGGCGTGGGTCGCACCTAACAGGCTTGCCACCTCCTCGGGCATCGACTCGCGTTGATTCTTTTTCCCAAAAATCACATATATTCCAAAAAAATTGCCATAAGTTTTTATCACGTTTGGACTTCGTTTGGTATGGATATTCTACGAAATAAAAACATGCAACAAACACGAACTGGCACTGGGCACTGGATCAATATGTTAGTCCCAAAAATAGTATAATAAGTTGTCAAAAGTATATGAAAGTTGTAGAATATTGGCATGAAACAATCAAAAACTATAGATACGATGGAGACGTATCAGCATCCCCAAGCTTAATTCCTGCTCGTCCTTGAGTAATTAAATGATAAAAAAGATAATTTTTTATGTGGAATGCTACCTAGCATAATCTTGTTCATATAATCTAATCATGGCATGAATATTAAGACACGAGTGATTCAAAGCAATAGTCTATCATTTGACATTAAGACAATAATACTTCAAGCATACTAATAAAGCAATTGTATCTCTTCAAAATATAATGGCAAAAGAAAGTTATCCCTACAATATCATATAGTCTGGCTATGCTCCATCTTCCCCACACAAAGTATTTATATCATGCACAACCCCAATGACAAATCAAGCAATTTTTTCACACCTTTTATGTTCTCAAACTTTTTCAACTCTCACGCAATACATGAGCGTGAGCCATGGATATAGCACTATAGGTGGAATAGAAAATGGTGGAGGTTATGAAGAAAATAGAGAAGATAGTCTCACATCAACTAGGTGTATTAACGGGCTATGGAGGTGCCCATCAATAGATATTAATGTGAGTGAGTAGGGATTGCCATGCAACGGATGCACTAGAGCTATAAGTGTATGAAAGCTCAAAAAGAAACTAAGTGGGTGTGCATCCAACTTGCTTGCTCATGAAGACCTAGGGCAATTTGAGGAAGCCCATCATTGGAATACACAAGCCAAGTTATATAATGAAAAATTCCGACTAGTATATGAAAGTGACCAAATAGGGGACTCTCTATCATGAAGATCATGGTGCTACTTTGAAGCACAAGTGTGGAAAAAGAATATTAGCCTTGTCCCTTCTCTCTTTTATCTCTTTTTAATATTTTTATATGTTTTTTAATTTTTGGTGGGCATCTAAGGCCTCTTTTTTTATTTGGGCTTCGTTGTCCTATTTTATTTTTCATAAAGTCCGGAGTCTCATCCCAACTTGTGAGGGAATCATAGCTTCCATCACCCTTTCCTCACATGGGACAATGCTTTAATAATGATGGTCATCACACTTTTATTTACTTACAACTAAAGAATTACAACTCGATATCTAGAAAAAAAAATATGACTCTATATGAATGCCTCCGGCGGTGTACCGGGATATGCAATGATCTAGCATAGCAATTGACATCAAAAAACGGACAAGCCATGAAAATATCATGCTAGCTATCTTACGATCATGCAAAGCAATATGAAAATGATGATGCGTGTCATAATAAACGGAACGGTGGAAGTTGCATGGAAATATATCTTGGGATGGCTATGGAAATTCCATAATAGGTAGGTATGGTGGCTTTTTTGAGGGAGGATATATGGTGGGTTTAATGCACCAGCAAAAGTTGCATGGTACTAGAAAGGCTAGCAAAGGTGCAAGGGTGAGAGTGCGTATAATCCATGGACTCACATTATTCATAAAGAACTCACATACTTATTGCAAAAGTCTATTAGTCATCCAAGCAAAGTATTAGACGCATGCTCCAAGGGGAGAGGTTGGTAGGAGTTAACCATCACGCTCTCCTGACCCTCACACAAAGGTTGACAATCAATAAATAAATCATGCTCCGACTTCCTTACATAACGGTTCACCATCCATGCATGCTACGGGAATCACAAACCTTTACACAAGTATTTCTACCAATCCAAAATTACTCACTAGCATGACTCTAATATCCCCACAAGTATAGGGGATCAATTTTAGTCGTTCTCGATAAGTAAGAGTGTCGAACCCAACAAGGAGCTAAGGGTAGAACAAATATTCCCTCAAGTTCTATCGACCACCGATACAACTCTACGCACGCTTAACGTTCGCTTTACCTAGAACAAGTATGAAACTAGAAGTACTTTGTAGGTGTAACATGATAGGTTTTCAAGATAATAAAGAACACGTAAATAAAAACTGGGGGCTGCAAAGATAAAGTAACAATTAAGTTAGTTTAACCAGTGTGGAAAAGTGGTTGTAGGAGTTGCGGAATTGTCCCTAGGCAATCGATAACTAGACCGGTCATCATTATTGCAATTTTATATGATAGAGAGGCATAAGCTAACATACTTTATCTACTTGGATCATATGCACTTATGATTGGAACTCTAGCAAGCATCCATAACTACTAAACACTAGTAGAAAACACACCTTTTGTCCACATCATTAGTCTCGGTCCGGTTTTGAACCGGCACTAATGTGCCCATTAGTCCCGATTCGTGATGGGCATCATTAGTGTCGGTTCCTTCCGTACCTTTAGTTCGGGTTCGTGCCACGAACCGGCACTAAAGGTGTGGTGGCAGGCTGGCGTCAGCCTGGGGCCCCATGGAAACCTTTAGTCCCGGTTGGTGGCTCCAACCGCAACTATAGGCTAACCTTTAGTAGCGATTGGAGCCACCAACCGGGACTAAAGGTCCCCTATATGAAACACTTCGGCCAGCTTGAGCTCTGTGTTCTTCCCCTTTCCTCTCCTCTATGTTCTTCCTCTCTTCCCCGAGCTCATCCTCCATTTTTGCCAAAATTTGTCAAGATTTGGAGGCACCCCATCCATCAAAGTGTTCCCAAAGGTAGCAATGTGGTCCTTTCATCTCTCATTGCTAGATTAGCTCTTGCAATGCTCTATAAGTATAGTGATTTGTGGTTTTTAGTTTGTATGTGGTAGTTTATTTGATTTATGCAATTTGAGCTCAAATTAACTTCTGACTTTGCATTTGTAGGTGTGGTTTCCTTAGTGCCTTCCCGTCCCCGTCCTAACCACCATCGATCGCCCGCACCGTCCCATCGCCGGCACCACCTTGTCGAGCCTCTTGTTCTTATCCTTTTTATAAAAAAATCATGTTTGTAAGATTTAGTTAGTTACTTGTATAGTTTTATTTCCTATATGGTTGTTTGTTATACATAGTGGCATGATTTTGATATCCGTCCCCGTCGGCCCTTGTCTGGTTTATGATTCGGATGTGGTATATACTCTCTTTTATAACTCTTTGTTGTGTTTCGTGTTTATGACAATTATGTTCATCAAGTTGACATAGACATTTTTATCTAGGAGGTATGTGAATCGGAAATTCCAACCGACATAGATATTCTTGTCAAGAAGTTAAATTTAGTTGAAAAAGAAAACGAGTATTTGAAAGAAAAATTGAAAAGAGTTGAAGAAGAGAAGATGAAACTGGAGTTGTATGTTGCCGATGTCGTCGATGATCACAAGATCAAGATGGATGCAATGCACTTGAAGATTAGAAAATTTAAAAGATATGCCATTGATAGTACGACAACCAATGCTCTCCCCGGTTCATTAATGGCATGCATACTTTTCTGGTTGCGGCTGAGGCAAACAAGCGGGCGGATGGTTTTATGTATTGTCCATGTTCTGGCTTTAAGAATGATCGAAATTACTCTAACTCAAGAACCATTCACGTCCACCTGTTTGAGTCCGGTTTCATGTCCGGCTATAACTATTGGACCAAGAACAGAGAAAGAGGGGTCCTAATGGAAGAGAATGAAGAATAAGAGGATGACGACAGCTATCCTAGCCATGGGTTCCATGAATACGATGGTACAACAATGGGGGGAGAAGCTGAGCCGACAACGCGGGAAGGAGCTGAAGAAGAGGCATCAGATGAGCCCGCTGATGATCTTGGTCAGGCCATTGCCGATGCAAAGAGAAACTGCGCAAGTGAAAAGGAGAAGCTGAAGTTGCAGCGCATGTTAGAAGATAAAAAGGGATTGTACCCAAATTGCGAAGATGATAAGAAAAAGTTGGGTACCACACTGGAATTGCTGCAATGGAAGGCAGAGAATGGTGTATCTGACAAGGCATTTGAAAAGTTGCTAATAATGTTAAAGAAGAAGCTACCAAAGGACAACGAATTTCCCGAGAGTATGTACGAAGCAAAGAAGGTTGTCTTCCCTCTAGGATTAGAGGTGGAGAAGATACATGCATGCCCTAATGAATGCATCCTCTACCGTGATGAGTACGAGGATTTGAATGCATGCCCGGTATGTTATGCATTGCGCTATAAGATCGGCCATGATGACCCTGGTGATGTTGAGGGCGAGCACCCCAGGAAGAAGATTCCTACCAAGGTGATGTGGTATGCTCCTATAATACCACGGTTGAAACGTTTGTTCCAAAACAAAGAGCATGCCAAGTTGATGCGATGGCACAACGAAGACCGTAAGAAAGACGGGAAGTTGAGAGTACCCGCTAACGGATCACAGTGGAGAAAAATTGAGAGAAAGTGGAAGGACTCTACAAAGGACGCAAGGAACGTATGGTTGGTTTAAGTGCAAATGGCATTAATCCTTTTGGGGAGTAGAACAGTAATCATATCAGATGACCTGTGGATCTATGTATCTATAACCTTCCTCCTTGGTTGTGCATGAACCGGAAGTTCATGATGCCAGTGCTCATCCAAGGCCCCAAGCAACCCGGCAACGACATTGATGTGTACCTAAGGCCATTAGTTGAAAAAAAATTATAGTTGTGGAATGGAAAAGGTGTACGTGCATGGGATGTGAAAGAGCAGGAGGAATTTGACCTACATGCGTTGCTGTTTCTAACCATCGACGATTGGTTTGCTCTCAGTAACCTTTTAGGACAGACAAACAAGGGATACCACGCATGCACGCACTGTTTAGATGATACCGACAGTATATATTTGGATAAATGTAAGAAGAATGTGTATCTAGGGCATCGTCGATTTCTTTAGAGCAGGCATCCCATAAGAAAGAAAGGCAAGCATTTCAAAGGTGAGGCACATCACCGGAAGAAGCCCCCACGTTCGATTAGCCATTGTGAAGCTATGTGCATTCCTGAATGCAATCTCTCAAAAGGTAATCGATCTAGAAATCCTACCAAGGTTAGAGAATGATTTGGTGCAATGTCTTGTCAGTTTCGAGTTGGCATTCCCACCATCCTTCTTCAATATCATGACGCACGTCCTAGTTCACCTAGTCGAGGAGATTGCCATTCTGGGTCATGTATTTCTACACAATATGTTCCCCTTTGAGAGGTTCATGGGAGTCTTAAAGAAATATGTTCATAATCGTGCTAGTCCAGAAGGAAGCTGTAACATCCCAAATTTTCATTTTGGAATGTTATGAAATATAGCTATGCATCATCATCATCATTCCTTGAATGTATGAATTAGTTGAAATGCTTCTTCTGACTTTCTGAAAGCCCCTTTCTATTTCCCCTATGTTGCTTTCACCTATTTGAAAACCTTGGTAAAAGTTCGAAATAAGAGGGAGAAACATGACACTCCACACCAGGGACTTCTTGGTGATTTATTTGCACAATGAAAACCAGGGGTTATTTTGAAAAAATATTTGCAAAAGGTTTTAAAAACAAATAGGCCATTTCTAAAAATATTATTTTTTTCAAAGTATTCAAATATCAGAATAAAAATGTTCAATAAATGTCATTTATTATTCTATTAATTTTGATATATATTACTCCTATATTTGGAATAATATTGAAAGCATTAAAAGGCATTTCATTTCGCTGGAAATTAGAAAAGGAAAGATTTTAAAACAATCGGGCCGGCCCACCGCAGTTAATACCCGACTTACCTTAATACCGGCCGACCGACGCCCCGCAAAACCCTCCCTCTCTCTCTGACATCGGGCCCCGCCCCGACCGTCCGCCGATTCCGCGCGGTCACCGCCCTCCTCGCGCCCGCGACCCTCGTCGGCGATCTCTCCTTCGTCGGATCTCCCTCCCCTTCCTTTCCCTCGCTCTGCCTCGCCCCTATATAAGTGAGGCCACTCTCCGCACTCCGTCCCCCCCCCAAAACCCCCTCTCTCCCTCGCCAGACCGCCGACACTCGAGCTCGCTGGAGCTCGGACTCCACCGAAGCTTCCACCGCTCGTGGTCGTCGCCTCCCTCGCACTCAGCCTCGTCCGGCACCACCACTCGACGCCGGACGCCAGCCGCCGTCGCCTGGACCCCTCTGACGCCTCCCTCGACCACCGGAGCGCCGCCCTGATGACTTCACCGCCTCAGCCTCGCCGAAGAACTTCCTCGCCGACGACCTCCTTCACTGTGAGCCCCCTCTCCCGCTCATGTCCGTTCGATCTGGATCCTACGATCCAGATTAGAACCTTTTAATCCACGAACCGTTTTTTCCTATGGATCGGTCGACCGCCGCAAACACCAGCGCGCCTAAGCTAGCAACCAATAGGAATCTGCCACGTAGCCTTAGCCGTTAGTTAGGTTTTTTTAATTTTCCGTTTTGTTTTTAGAAAACAGAAACTTTTCTGATTTTGTTTTAGTTGTATCTTTTAAACCATTTAATGTTTTTAGTTAATTCTTTTTGCATTAGGTCACATATCACTTTTAGTTTATGTCTGTAGTTTTAGAATTTAAATTTGAATTTAATCAAATTTTCTCAAACTACTCAAATCTGAATAACTAGAGTTTAAAAACATATTTTTGTATGAATCTTTTTGCTACTGCTTGGTATTATTTAGGACTTTCATCATGCTTAATTTTAAGATTTTTCGGATAGATTGTAATAAAGGACTCGATATGAGATTTACGATTAATAAATGATGTGTGATTTCCCTTTGATATATACATTGATCTACCGTGTGTGTACCAGCATGATCTTGGGATGGTACGGAAACACCGGAGATTCGACCTTTCAGGTCGGGTCGCTACAGAAATGGTATCAGAGCACACGCTGACCGTAGGACGTAACCTCTAGGATTGGAAAAGCCTTAAGATTTATTTCTCTTTTGTCTTTAAAATTCTATTACTCTCATCTACTCGTTTCTGACTTCCCTCCGATTATTTCAAAATTTATAGATGGCCACCTTCATCCCAGTTTTGAGCACGGAGTTTTGCCAGCCTGACGCAACGATGCCCTTTGGTAAGGAGATGATGAGGATCATCAAGGACGTGAGGATTGCTTTACCGAGCATCACCAGGACTCCTATCATGTCTTTTCCACAAGACGGACGCTACAGGATCGAGGTGCACATTCCCGGGAAGACCTTTGGGAATCGGAAGGAACCCATCGACTTCAAGTTTGTGGCACCCAGCTGGATACTTGGGAGAGACATGGCCATTCATCGTGCCCTTGGACGTATTCAGGAGGAATACAGAGGTGGAACCATTTCACCAGGACTCAGCGTGGTTTGTCGCAGGGATGCCAATGGAAATATCATAACCACTCCCACTGCAGACACCACCATTTCCTATATCCAGACCTTGGAGACGCACGTCAGGACCTTGGAGCTTCAGGTACGAGCCGACACGAAGACGATCAAGAGGCTGATGAACCGTGAGATTGACCTCGAAGCCGACTTACGGGAAGCCGAGTACGAGCATGAGTATGAGGTGAAGGATTTCTTAGAGAGGATCAACAAGCTGAACACTCGCATCGCCACTCTGGAGGAACAGATGGACATGGGTGAAAATCTTCATCCTGAGGGAGACATGGCTCCTTTGATCAGCAACGATGACTATGAAGAGAGCACCACTGGAGGAGGCTCCGTCACCATGTATTTCTAAGGACAACTTTAGTTATGCCCCCATGTATCTTCATTTTTGTCGTTAACGCGTAGGTCGATGCTTGGTTTGAATGGATATTTGTATCTCGATGTTGACATTGATTGAATAAATGAATGAGTGTTGGTGTGATATGTTTTTGCATTGCATATGGGTAGTGATTTTCTTTCTAGGCCCTTGTTCCATTCTAATTCTCACCCCTTTGAAAACAGCAAGATGCCTCCACGACGTGAGTCCGACTTCACTTTCCCGCCGGAACTCACGCAACTCCTTCAGCAGCAGAATGCACTGATGCAGCTATTGATCCAGAATCAGACCAACAACCAGAACAACAACAACCACCATCCACCTCAGGCTGACAACCTCACTCGTTTTCTGAGGTTGAACCCTCCAACTTTCTCCAGTAGCACTGAGCCCATTGTGGCAGATGACTGGCTCCGTAAGATGGAGAGGGAACTCATCACCGCTGGATGTACTGATGCTGAGAAGGTGCGCTTTGCCGCACATCAACTGGATGGACCAGCAACTTCATGGTGGGAGAACTACACCACCACATATCCTATTGCTGGTGTGACTTGGGAACAATTCAAGCTTGCTTTCCGCACCGCTCATGTCTTAGCTGGAGCCATGAGTCTG
This sequence comes from Hordeum marinum, assembly GCA_022496015.1. Lineage (NCBI taxonomy): Eukaryota > Viridiplantae > Streptophyta > Magnoliopsida > Poales > Poaceae > Hordeum > Hordeum marinum. The sequence continues at coordinate 61,510,360 of CM039677.1, forward strand.
AAGAAGCGCGAGTTTCGCAACTTGCGCCAGGGTAATCGCTCCGTGGCCCAATATGTGGACGAATTCAGCATATTGGCCCGTTATGCACCAGGAGATGTGGCCGATGATGCGGCCAAGCAGGAGAAGTTTCTGGAAGGACTCAACAATGAGTTGAGCATGCAGCTGGTAGTAGCTACCTTCAACAACTACCAAGAGCTAGTGGACAAGGCCCTCATCCTGGAGGGAAAACAACAACAAATCGAGAACCGCAAGAGGAAGTATACTCAGGGGAAGTTCAACTCTGGAGCTCATCAGAAGCCCCGCTACTCCCCGTACTCAGGAAATACCGGATCAGGGACTGGTAAGTTTGGGAGGCACACTCATGCCATGCACAACCATGGAGGCCACAACCATGGAGGAAATGGGAATGCCCGTCCCAACAATGGAAACTTCAAGAATGACAATTGTAATGGGAACAACAACCAGCACCGTCACGCTCCTACTCAGAAGGATCTAAGCCACATCACCTGTTTCAAGTGCCAGAAGACAGGGCACTATGCTACTGAATGTCCCCAGAGCAAGCAGGGAAATGGAAATGGCAACAACAATGGCAACTCAGCAGCTAAGAAGCCCAACCCTTTTCCCTGTGCTCAGGTGAACCACATTGATGTGGAGGAAGTCTATGATCAGCCCGAGACTATGGTTGGTAAGTTTTTATTGCATTCACGTCCAGTTACAGTACTTTTTGATTCCGGTGCAACTCATTCATTCATATCAAGGGTAGTTGTGGATAAGTATCGTTTACCCACCAAGACCCTTAGTCAGCCCATTAAGGTCAATTCCCCAAGAGGAATGATGATGGCAGGGATAGGATGCCACGCCCTGAAACTTCACATAGGAAACCATGTTTTTCCTACCGACCTCATCGTCTTAGAATCCCAAGGATTGTATGTAATCCTAGGAATGGATTGGATGACCAAGTATGAAGGAAATCTTGATTGCCCCAGCAAGTCTATTTCACTCACCACTCCGGAGAACAAGAGGATTAAGTATGTATCCCAACGCACCCAGATGAGTGCTCGGTTAAATTCCCTCACAGGAGTTGTTCAGGAGGAAGTGCCGATTGTACGAGACTTTCCAGATGTATTCCCGAAGGAATTACCAGGCATGCCACCAGATAGGGAGATTGAGTTCCTAATAGAGCTACTACCAGGGACAGCCCCGATTTCTAAGAGACCCTATCGGATGCCCGCAAATGATCTACTAGAAATCAAGAAGCAAATTAAGGAGTTATTGGACAAAGGGTATATTCGCCCAAGTTCTTCACCTTGGGGAGCCCCAGTACTTTTGGTGGAGAAGAAGGATAAAACCTTGAGGATGGTAGTCGATTATCGTGCTTTGAACGAGGTGACTATCAAGAACAAGTACCCTCTGCCGATGATAAATGACTTGTTCGATCAGCTAGTGGGAGCCAAAGTATTCTCCAAGATCGATCTTCGATCAGGGTATCACCAGTTGAAAATTCGTGAACAGGATATACCCAAAACAGCTTTCACCACAAGGTATGGCTTGTATGAGTATACTGTCATGTCTTTTGGTTTGACAAATGCTCCTGGTTACTTCATGAGTTTGATGAACAAAGTATTCATGGAATACCTGGATAAGTTTGTCGTGGTGTTCATCGATGACATTTTGATATTCTCCAAGAATGAGGAAGAACACAAGGAACATTTGCATTTAGTTCTGGAGAAGCTTAGAGAGCATCAGTTGTATGCCAAGTTCAGTAAATGAGAATTTTGGCTGACAGAAGTCGGATTCCTTGGACACGTTATTTTTGGAGATGGAATAGCAGTGGACCCCGCTAAGGTTGAAGCCGTCACCGAGTGGAAGTCACCCACCTCAGTTAAGGAGATCCGTAGTTTCCTCGGACTTGTCGGATATTACCGGAGGTTCATTGAGAATTTCTCAAAGATTGCCAAGCCCATGACGGAGTTGTTGAAGAAAGAGTCTAAGTATATTTGGACTGAGGAATGTGAAGCCAGTTTCCAGGAGTTGAAGAAATGTTTGGTCACAGCCCCAGTGTTGATTTTGGCAAATATTCGGAAGGACTTCCAGGTTTATTGTGATGCTTCACGTCAAGGACTTGGAGGAGTACTCATGCAAGATGGAAAGGTTGTAGCTTATGCATCCAGACAACTACGACCTCATGAGTTGAATTATGACACCCATGATTTGGAACTAGCAGCCGTAGTGCACGCACTCAAGACCTAGAGACATTTCCTTGTCGGAAATAGTTGTGATGTTTACACCGTCATAAGAGCCTGAAGTATATCTTCACGCAGAAAGAGTTGAACCTCAGACAGAGGAGATGGTTAGAGTTAATAAAGGACTATGACATGAGATTACACTACCATCCAGGTAAGGCAAATGTGGTAGCAGATGCCTTGAGTCGAAAAACTTATGTAAACACACTCACGGCGGGAGGACTACCTCAGGAGTTAGCCAATGATCTCAGAGAGCTCCAGCTAGAGATAGTTCCAAGAGGATATGTTGCCACACTGGAGATCCAGTCCACCTTGACCGAAAGAATTCGTGAAGCCCAGAAGACGGACAAGGAGATAGCTGAGATTAAGCAGAGAATGAAAGATGATAAAGCTAAAGGTTTTCATGAGGATGAACAAGGAACTCTGTGGTTTGAGAACCGAATCTATGTGCCCTATGACCCAGAGCTCAGGAGGTTGATACTTCAGGAAGCCCACGATTCACCTTACTCGATACACCCAGGCAACACCAAGATGAATCTGGATTTGAAGGAAAGTTATTGGTGGACAGGTATGAAGAAGGATATTGCAGAACATGTTGCAATATGTGATGTTTGTCAGCGAGTAAAGGCAGAACATCAAAAACCAGCAGGGTTACTCCAACCTTTGCCGATACCCGAGTGGAAATGGGAAAAGCTTGGTATGGACTTCATCACAGGATTGCCCAGGACCCGTTCAGGTTATGATTCCATCTGGGTAGTGGTTGATCGTTTGACCAAGGTGGCTCATTTCATCCCGGTGAAGACCACCTATGCCAGTGCTAAGTTAGCCAAGATATACATGACCAGGATCGTGTGTCTGCATGGAGTTTCGAGGAGTATCGTGTCAGATAGAGGAACACAATTTACCTCAAAGTTTTGGCATCAGTTACATGAAACTTTGGGTACGAGGCTGGAGTTCAGTACAACTTTTCATCCGCAAACCGATGGACAGACTGAGAGAGTCAACCAGATTCTGGAGGACATGTTGAGAGCTTGTGCGCTAGATTATGGATCTAGTTGGGATGACAACTTACCTTACGCAGAATTTTCCTACAACAACAGTTATCAGACAAGTCTGAAGATGGCCCCTTTCGAAGCTTTATACGGAAGGAGGTGCAGAACACCATTGATGTGGGATGGTGTTGGAGACCGAAAACTTTTTGGTCCCGACCTTATCCGAGATTCGGAAGAGAAAGTCAAGTTGATTCGCGGCCGACTCAAGATAGCTCAATCCCAGCAAAAGAGCTATGCTGATAATAAACGCAAGGAAGTGACATATGAAGTGGGAGACCGAGCATATCTTCGTGTGTCCCCACTTCGAGGAATCAAGAGGTTTGGTGTTAAAGGAAAGTTAGCACCCAGATTCATAGGCCCCTACAAAATTCTGGAACGTAGAGGCGAAGTTGCATACAAGCTGGAATTGCCGGAAGGATTGTCCGGAGTTCATGATGTTTTCCATGTTTCCCAGCTGAAGAAATGCCATGCTGAGATGGCTGATATTCCTTTGAGAGACACAGTGCCCCTAGAGGCCATACAACTTGACAGTGATCTGACTTACGAGGAGAAGCCTGTCAGGATCCTCGAGACTGCCAACAGAATTACCCGAAGCAAAATCATCATGTTCTGTAAGGTTCTTTGGAGTCACCACACCGAAGAAGAAGTCACCTGGGAACGCGAAGAAGATCTTCGTAGAGACCACCCGCACCTATTTTCTAGCCAACCCGAATCTCGAGGGCGAGATTCATCTTAAGGTGGGTAGGTTTGTAACATCCCAAAATTTCATTTTGGAATGTTATGAAATATAGCTATGCATCATCATCATCATTGCTTGAATGTATGAATTAGTTGAAATGCTTCTTCTGACTTTCTGAAAGCCCCTTTCTATTTCCCCTATGTTGCTTTCACCTATTTGAAAACCTTGGTAAAAGTTCAAAATAAGAGGGAGAAACATGACACTCCACACCAGGGACTTCTTGGTGATTTATTTGAACAATGAAAACCAGGGGTTATTTTGCAAAAATATTTACAAAAGGTTTTAAAAACAAATAGGCCATTTCTGAAAATATTACTTTTTTTCAAAGTATTCAAATGATAGAATAAAAATGTTCAATAAATGGCATTTATTATTCTATTGATTTTGATATATAGTACTCCTATATTTGGAATTATATTGAATGCATTAAAAGGCATTTTATTTCGTTGGAAATTAGAAAAGGAAAGATTTTAAAACAATCGGGCCGGCCCACCGCAGTTAATACCTGACTTACCTTAATACCGGCCGACCGACGCCCCGCAAACCCCTCCCTCTCTCTAACAGCGGGCCCCGCCCCGACCGTTCGCCGATTCCGCGCGGTCATCGCCCTCCTCGCGCTCGCGACCCTCGCCGGCGATCTCTCCTTCGCCGGATCTCCCTCCCCTTCCTTTCCCTCGCTCTGCCTCGCCCCTATATAAGTGCGGCCACTCTCCGCACTCCGTCCCCCCCCCAAAACCACCTCTCTCTCCCTCGCCAGACCACCGACACTCGAGCTCGCCGGAGCTCGGACTCCACCGAAGCTTCCACCGCTTGTGGCTGTCGCCTCCCTCGCCCTCAGCCTCATCCGGCACCACCACTCGACGCCGGACGCCAGCCGCCGTCGCCTGGACCCCTATGACGCCTCCCTCGACCACCGGAGCGCCGCCCCGACGACTTCACCGCCTCGGCCTTGTCGGAGAACTTCCTTGCCGGCGACGTCCTTCACTGTGAGCCCCCTCTCCCGCTCATGTCCGTTCGATCTGGATCCTACGATCCAGATTAGAACCTTTTAATCCACGAACCCATTTTTCCTATGGATCGGTCGACCGCCGCAAACACCAGCGCACCTAAGCTAGCAACCAATAGGAATCTGCCACGTAGCCTTAGCCGTTAGTTAGGTTTTTTTTATTTTCTGTTTTGTTTTTAGAAAACAGAAACTTTTCTGATTTTGTTTTAGCTGTATCTTTTAAACCATTTAATGTTTTTAGTTAATTCTTTTTGCATTAGGTCACATATCACTTGTCATTTATGTCTGTAGTTTTAGAATTTAAATTTGACTCTTAAATTTGAATTTAATCAAATTTGCTCAAACTACTCAAATCTGAATAACTAGAGTTTAAAAATAGATTTTTGTGTGAATCTTTTTGCTACTGCTTGGTATTAGTTAGGACTTTCACCATGCTTAATTTGAAGATTTTTAGGATAGATTTGTTTAGTGTTTTAGCTAAAAATAAAATCTGCCTTGTGGTTAGTATAGTTTAGTTAATTTAGTTTTTAGTTAGTTTAAATCAGAATTAGTTATAATTTGTTTTAGTAGGTTCTGTTGCATAAACATTAGGTGATGTACTTGCTGTTAATAAAAAAAAATTTGCTTAGTTTTATACTTAATATCATAGGAATCTCTACTCCTTTTCAATTAGGTATAGTTTGATAAAAACAAAATACTAATAGATTCTTTTAACAAAGTTTTAGATAATTAGATTCTGTTTTCTAAGAAAAGATTTTAGTAAATTCTTTTCTGTTAAGAAAATTGTTTTGTTAATAAAATAATAGTTTAGTTTCACTCTATTGCTATAGACAAACTATAGTTATGTAGTAGTGTTTACCAAAACTATTAAAACCCTACTAAGATTTTTCTTAACAAAACTTTAAATGGATTTAATTCTGTTTATTAATAAAATAATTTATTGTTTCTTTCCTGTCAACTATTGTTTTAGTTAAACCCAATACTAATAGTTCTGTTTGTTAGTAGTAGTTCACCCATCATCTTTTAGAAAACAAAACTATGCGTTGATTGCTTTTCTTGTGATTGTGCCTTGTTTTGTCTTGAGTGATTACTAGTTACCTTTTTGATTTTGTGAGTTACAATATTTTGTTGTATGCTTATTGAGTGCTCTTGTTTGATTCGTTAGATCATCCGGAGTGCGAGGCTTGCTACCTAGAGTCACTTGAGTACGAATATCGTCAATCAGGCAAGTCACTTTGATCATGTTTACCCATGTTTTATTGCATTAGTTCTACCACCACCCAATTGCATGCAAAGTAGGTAATTGGAAATTTGGTTACTTGATGTAGTATCATGTGGTAGGCACCCCTCAACCTTTTGACACTTTGGCCCCGGGAAACGTTAAATTAGTTTTGCTATGCCATTAGTAGACGAGGTTGGATGTGTGATTCATGAGAGTTGTGAGGTAATAATTTCAAGACCTACTATGATCAAGACTTCAAGATTTCCAAGTTTTCAACATACCTCTGGGTGGATGATGGTTGAACAGCGCCCTGGAGAAACCAGTGGTTAGCCTAGGTGATGCTGGAGATGTGCCAATATTCACGCGGAAAGGTCTACCCACGCACAAAGAGATGGATGGACGCTTTAAGACCCAAGGCTTACCTGCATAGCCACAAGCTATTATGGGCTCTGGCTTGGTTGGATACTGTGGTGACCCTGGACAGGCGGTGCTACGAGATGTAGAAGAACGGTAGGAAAGGATGGGCACCGACAGAGTCTCAGGGAAACCCTTTAGAAGACCATGTTTTGGTCATCCATTTCTCAAACACCCGGAAGGGCGAGAAATCCAATGGAGGCGACCAAATCTTGTGGGGAACGTGTGCAAAACTCTGCAGGGTACTCAAACCTAATCGATTAGCCGTGTCCACGGTCATGGACGACTTGAGCCAAAGGAACTGAAACTATCCGGAACTCTCAACACAGTTAATATGATGATGTGGGTATTAATAATTTGGGTATGAGAATTGGTTGGTGGAACCATCTCATTAATCAACCAACTTAGTAATAATTTTGCTTAGCCCTCTCTTGATGTAGGAAAATTGGCTTTACGCAAAAACTTACTACCCCACCTGCCATATATGCATGTAGATTAGATGATTCTCTTTTCACCCCTCTCTTGTGATTTGCCGGCATATTCCATATGCTGACCTACATAGCTGGAACGTATCATGTTGTAGAGTACTTTTCCGACCAGGAGTGAGGATACGCTCTACGCTCGGTGAGATGCCCTTGGAGTCAGATGGACTTCACTACCTTTGAAGCTTCCGCAAGATTTAGATATTCTCCTGAGTTGGCCTTCAGCCACTTTATTGTAATCTTTATTGTAATAAAGGACTCAATATGAGATTTATGATTAATAAATGTTGTATGATTTCCCTTTGATATATACATTGATGTACCGTGTGTGTACAAGCATGATCTTGGGATGGTACGGAAACACCGGAGATTCGACCTTTCAGGTTGGGTCGCTACAGAAGCAGCTCCAAGGGCTATCAAACAGAGGAGGTCACTGAGTTTTGTGATGACTTTATTCCTGACATTAAGCCGATTGGTGTTCCTAAATCGCGGCATGAGGGCAGACTGGGTGGAAAAGGCACGCTGGGAAAGAATTCAGTAATATGCTGGGACGGGCATTCTTTGGCGCAAGCACACTACACAGTTCTAAAAAGTTCTGCCTTGGTGGCTCCGTATATTGAGCAACACAAGAATATTCTCTGCTCCAAACACCCGAAGCAGTCTGATGACTGGATTACACATGAACAAACGGTGACTTTCGCCGATTGGTTGCAGACACGTCTCATGCATGACGACACTGTTGAAGATGACATGTACTTGTTGTCCAATTTACCATCTTCGACTATATTGACTTTCAAAGGGCACAAGATAAATGGGAATACATTTTACACGATCGTCCAAGATAAAAAGAGCGCCAACCAAAACAGTGGTGTCTGCTTTGATGCAGCAAACATCAATGGGCGAAAGGACACATATTATGGTTACATAGATGGGATATGAGAAATTGACTATGGAGTTTGTTTGAATGTCCCTTTGTTTAGGTGCAAATGGGTCAATCTGACAAGAGGCGGGGTAAAGGAAGACCCGCAGTACGAAATGACAACAGTGGATCTCAACAATCTTGGGTACGCAGATGAACCATTCGTCCTAGCCAATGATGTGGCACGGGTTTTCTACGTGAAGGACATGTCTACCAAGCCGAGAAAAAGATAAGATAAGGAAGCGAATACATCATACAATGAGCCAAAGCGCCACATAGTTCTTTCAGGGAAAATAAACATCATGGGAGTGGAGGACAAGACAGACATGTTAGAAGATTATGAAAAGTTTCATGATATTGCTCCCTTCACAGTGAATGTTGACCCGAGCATCAAGTTAAACGATGAAGATTGTCCATGGTTACGATGCAAGGGGACACACACAAAGAAAAACTTTTACACCCAAAGATCCCACTCTGGAATGTGACCGGCTTCTCTAGTTAGTTTCTGGACTTATATATCTGGAAAGTCCCACTTCGGACAAACCGGAGGGAATCTTTGTAATAGTAGTGTACTTATGTGTTTTGTGCGTTCAGTATGCACCATTCGAAGCCAGGCCATCAATTTTCAACCCTTTCTGACTTCATTTGCTATTTTTCATGAATTTACTGATTTATTTGACCTAAATGACCCTAAAATTGATAAGCACTACAAATGAACTCTCAAAAGGTTGAAAGTTGGCATGGTATCATCATTTCACCCACATAGCACGTGCTAAAAATTTGAGAGGGTTACGGCAAAAACTGGATGCACTTCGTGTACAAAATGGGCAATCTCTTTCGAAGTATCACGGTTTCACACGAAAACTTGTGTGTTACAAAGGCATTTCATTTTTTAAAACTTATTTCAACTCCAGACTTTTTGTGCGTTCATTATGCACCATTCGAAGTCACGTCATCAATTTTCAACCCTTTCTGACCTGATTTGCTATTTTTCATGCATTTACTGATTTTTGAGCTAAATGACCCTGAAATTGATAAGCACTACAAATGAACTCTGAAAAGGTTGAAAGTTGGCATGGTATCATCATTTCACCCACATAGCATGTGCTAAAAAGTTGAGAGGGTTACGACAAAAACTGGACGCACTTTGTGTACAAAATGGACAATCTCTTTCGAAGTATCAGGCTTTCAAACGAAAAATCATCTGTTACAAAGGCATTTCATTTTTTCAAATAACCTACGAATTAACAAATTTAATATATTGATAAAACACAGTAATATTAAATAGCAGAAAAAAGTATCATGGAAAAATCTATTTTTGAAGTAAAGTTATTCACAAACTAGTGATTCACACAAATTTCAAATAATTCAAATTTAAACTATTCAAATTTGAAAACTATTAGCACTAACATAAAGTTTATAATTTTTTTACCCAAAGAAAAAAGATTCACAAAGACAATATTTAAACAAAGAAAAAGATTCACTCAGAAACAAAAGAAAATAAATAAAGCAAAAAAATATTTAATAAAAGCCCACCTACTGGGCCGCCACGGCCTGCATACGACTAGAAACCCAACCTCTAGGTGGGCGAGGATGCAGGCCCGTACGGCCCAGGCCCACGGGGCGGCAGAGGTGCGGTAGGCCCAGAAGGCCTGCATATTAGAGAGGAGCTCGACACGGTAGCCGCGGCGAGGCATATAAACCGGTCTAAGCTCCTCTCGACTAGCCAGGTGGGACTAAACATCCATCCCGCCCCGCGCCTGGCACACAACCCTTTAGTCGCGGTTGGTGGGCCCCCCCTTTAGTCACGGTTGGAGCCACCAACCGCGACTAAAGGTGTTAATCTAGCCCAAGCGGTAGGAAGCCATACCTTTAGTCGCGGTTGGTGGCTCCAACCGTGACTAAAGCGGGTCTTTAGTCGTGGTTGGAGCCACCAACTGTGACTAAAGGGTCCTCTATATATACCACACTTACAAAAAATTGCCCAAATCCAGCCTTTCGTCCATCCACGTGCGCCTTGCCCCTCGTCGTCGTCGTCCGTCCGTCCGCGCCCCATCGCACCTCGACGCCGTTGTCTGTCCGCGTCGCCGCACCTCGACGCCGCCGTCCGTCCGCGCCGCCACACCTCGTTGTCATGGCCGCCGCGCTCATGTACCTAGCCGTCATCGTCCGTCCGCGCCCCTTCCGCACCTTAACGCCGCTATCGCCGTCGCCGCCCCTACACCTCGCCATCGCCATCGCCGCCCCTCCTCGACCTCGTGCGCCGTCGCCTCCTTGTGAGCCCTACCGCCATGGCCGTCCCCTCCCGTCGATCCCGCACACACACACATGCATGAACACACACACACACATGTTCTATAATTAGTGTTTAATTAGTATTTTTATATAATGTTGTTTTTCTGTTTTTTAATGGATGTATAGAAGTATATATGTTTAATTAGTGTTTAATTAGTATAGATTTTTTATATAATGTTTTTTTTCTGTTTTTAAATGGATGTATAGAAGTATATATGCTAAATTGGTGTTTCGTTTTCTGTTTTTAAATTTTATATAATGTTGTATATCATATTACAGAAAAAATTTGCATATTAAAATGTTGCATAGGAAAAAGTTGACCATATATATTTGTTACAAGGACTATATATATATAAGTGGGAAAAGTTTCAAATTTTTTTATTGAGAAAGGAATATTATTAGGGTAGTTATGACCTATGGATGGGACATTATAATTGAAAATATGATATTTTGCTCAAAATTTCCTAATAAAATGACATTGCATATCTAGGAATTTTTTTCATAAGAATTTTTTCTCGGAGTCAACGATGCCCGGTCCGCATCCTCGTCGTCGACTCGTTCACGATGATGTCATGCTTTAGAGGGGCAACGTTCGGGACTAGGATCCGCCAGGCTGGCACTGGGAGGTGCTACCTTCAAGGGCGCGCAGCTTGGTGAGGGACCCGGCCCCGGGTCCCGTCGTCGACCCGGAGCTTCTTTGGTGGCGTTCACGTGGGCCACTTTCGGTGCGAAGGAAGCCGGCCCTGCCGGAGGTGGTACGTCGTCGTGTCAGGGAGGAGGACGAGCACGTCTGTTGCTACATGGATGCGTTCGACATCAGGTTCTCCAATACCTGGCAGGTTCTTCAGGGATCTCGCCTAAGCAATTATCCTGTCATTGTTCCTTATCTTTGGGTGTCCACCGCCTGCCGTGCGAGACGTCAACTGGATCTGTAGTAGTGATATTATATAATTAATAATATTCGAGATGTATTAGTGATAATATTCGAGATGTATTCGAGATTATATTCGATAATATTCGAGACGGTTTATTCGAGATTATATTCGACGATGCATATTATGTACTATGATTCAGTTTTCCTTATTGATTGCATGCATTCTAATTTGAATACTAAATTGTTTTATCTTTCTTTTGGGTTAGTTAAATAAAAGCTATGGACAATACCGACAGAGAAGGAGAAGAGGCTTTGTTCGACATCATACGCTCCACGAGCCCAGAGCATGAACCTGAAGATGATGGCAGCTCACAATATCTGAACAATTCCGGCGAGGGTTGTATGTTTGATGAAGACGAACGAATAGATGAATTCAACAACGAAGTTGACGAAGAAAATGTTCTTCAAATAACAAAGACCGGCGAGGTATATTTATTATATAAGCCATCTGGTGATCATTACATGTATTAATTGAGTTGTATATGTATTAAAGAATCGATCTTTCTTCTTTTAGGCCTCCGGATCGAGCAAATCTTCTACAAGCGACAGGGTAGTTCGAGGCCCGGCCAGAAAGTTCGACCCAGGCATAAAGTTCACCATCGATTCCATCAATACATCAACTAGCGAACCGCTTGAACCTAAGAAAAATGCGACCAAGTTCAAAAATCAATGCGAAGTTATTGTCAGGGACCAAATCTTGATCTCCACACAAGAATGGAAAACACCAGCAAAGGGAGATCAAGAAGGAGTTACTTTTGTCGCCGAAAGAGCAAAAGATGTGCTTTGGACCGAGCTGATGTCACATTTCACACTACAGATAATTTTGACAGATGCAAATCTGAAGAAATACAGAAATTATGCTCTTAAAAAGATGGCGATCGCATTCAACACCTTCCAGAAAAATGAATGGGCTGCGTACGTCAAAGCAAACAAAAAGTCTCCAAAATTCAAGGGAGCATTGGTGAAGGCAAAAGATCACTGGGACGATTTCGTGAAGTTTAAGAAATCAGAACTAGCTAAGTAACGGTCAAGAAAAAATAAGATTAATGTTGTGAAAAAGAAGTGGCACCATACTCTGGGGCCAGGTGGCTACCAAACGGCCCTGCCTAAGTGGGATCAATCCGAACAAGAGATGGTTAGTGCAGGGGTCACTCCAGTTACAGTGACCTGGCCCCCAGGTGCAGGACATGGTTTTATGCTCATGGGGGGAAGTTGGACCCAGAGACAAGGGATATTATGGTGAAGGCAAGTCTTAAAGGAGTGACAAACGAAATACTAATGAAAATAGAAGAAGCTTGAACGGGGGTGTTCACGCCCAACAGAGAGGACGACGAGCTTACGCGCGCCCTGCAGAATCCTGAACACCCGAGAAGAACACGAGGGAAAGGCGTTGTTCCGTGGTTTGAGGGGTTTGCGGGTTGGAACGACAACTACAGAAGCCATGCGAGAAAGAAGATGTAGGAGGAGCAGAAGAAGGAGGAAGCACTCTCCCTTGAAGGCCTAGAATCAAAGCACCTGGAATTGGAATCCAGAGTCAGGTGGCAGCAGGAGTAGATCGACTCACTCAGCCAGGAAAGGGTGTCTCAGTGGCAGCATGAGCAGATCGATCCAGCATAGGATACCACCATCCCATCTATGTCGAGAAGCAGTGTGGGTTCCGCCCCGGCCGATATCGATGACGATGCACTACTAGATAGCTACCCTGTGGATGATATCAAAGACAGGACTAACTGTGAGCTACACATGAAAGTGAAGAACTTATCCATGAAGGTGGTGGACGGCTATGCTTTAGCAAATCCCCCAGAAGCAACCTTCCACTGCAATCCCATTCCAGCTGGCTATGCTCGTGTCGGGGTTCATGAAGTGATGTCAGGATATCACGAGCTACAAATTGACATTCTTGGAGGTGACGAGGAGAGAACACTGGGAGAGGCCATACATCGTATCATTTTATGGGAAAAGGATTGCATCATCTTTCCAAGGCCACCGACTCCTCCTCCTCCAAGTCCGCTGGCGCATCAGTCGACTCCTACTCCTCCTCCAAGTCCGACACCGCATCAGCCGACTCCTCCTCCAAGTCCGGCATGGCGTCAGCCAACTCATCCTCCTCCTTCAAGTCCGGCACCACGTCAGCCGACTCCTCCTCCAAGTCCGGCACGACGTCAGCGTGCTATGTTGACTCAGCGTGCTCCGTCGCTTAAGCAACAGCGGAAGAGAGAGGCCGTAGCTACGACGACTAGCGGTACAACATGCAAGAAATTCAAATATGGTCCAAGCCTCAAGCCTCTTTCAAAGTTGCCTTACCACATGACTGAGGAGGAACTCGACAGCGCAGTGGATGCCAAAGTGAAGGCCCATTTTGGACCGAAACCGCCCTAGCCGCCAAAGGAGAAAGTACATGAGCATGTCTCACAACACTTTATTGATATGGCTCGACCGACTGTCAATCAGAAGGACTGTGACTATGTGTGGTCTATCAAGAAGTCATATCTTGCAGGACAAAAGGGTTCAAGCTCGAGCTCGAGCCAAGGAGTTGGCAAAGAAAGTGGGAAAATTGTTCCCTGGCTGGGAGAACAGGCAGTGCAATCGACCCCCCCCCCCCTCCCCGCTCATTGTACAAACACCTGTGAGTACCGCCAGTCGGCTAGGAGTAACCGACAATCATATAAGGCGGGCTAAATAGGTCGGTGTCACTATTGAACAACTCCTAGGCCTTGAGGAAATCCCCGGGCTTAAAGAGGAGGAAGTAAAATATCAATATGCCCGCGGCAAACCTATGGTCAAGTCTGAAGATGTCAAGCTTCTACCAACGAGGTTGTACAATCTGCATACGTGTTACATGCAAGAAACAACAAATACCAATACAGAGTCCCTCATGGTGAGAGTCGAGAAGAGGCATTACTTCCATAAAAAAGATATGTGGATTCATTATCCAGAGTTGTTTCAGTTATTCAATCAAGACGCACTCGACAAATCTTTAGTCAGTTGCTATTGTCTGTAAGTGATTTCTTTCTGTAATTTAAGTCTCTAGCTAGTTGTGCTCTCGTTCATTACCTGTAATTATCCTCACTATATTCGTTTCGATGGTATTATATGGAATGAAGATGTATGAAATGAAACAAGTTGGACGCTATGACATTGGGTTCATTGACCCAAATACGGTTAATCAAAAGATATGGGAAACTCAATATTTGAGAAAAGACACAAAGAAATCCCTGCTAGAGTTTTTGAAGCATCTAAACACCCAACCAGAAATACTACTTCCTTACAACTTTGGGTGAGTGTTACTATGTATATCTTGTACTACAAATTCAAATTTTTTGCTTACTACATGTTAATAAGTGTAGTTGATGAGTTATGCACATGCCCGCTTAATTATACAAAATGTGTGCGCATGCAGTTACCACTAGATCTTGTTACTCATTGAAGTCGAAAAGGAAAAAGTTGAAGTACTGGACTCACTATATAAGGATCCATCCGAATACGCAATCGTGAGGTGGGTGGTTTACAGGTAATTTCAATCATTATCGCACTATGTTGGCCTCTTTTATTACTTTATTTCCTGATATCAACTAGTTAATAACTCATTTATTCATTTTCTTTGTCGGTGGACAGGGCTTGGGCCAAGTTCATCAAACAGGTCCTAGGCGACTGGGCACAATAGCTGAAATGGATGTGACCCAAGGTAATTAAGCAATACTAGCTAGCTACGTCCATTCATCTCTTTAATTCTAGTTTCAATATCATTACCATGCTTGATTAATTATTACCTGATTAAATTATATTCTCGTAAAGTGCATGAGGCAGGAGCAGGGGAATAGTTTATGTGCACACTACGTTTGCGAAAACATTCGCATGATGACGTCTGAAAGGAGCAAAGATGAAAGAAATCATTGGGTACGTTTGCTAGAACACTATCCATATTTTTTTATCATGATCTAGCTAATATATATACACATAACTAATATATTCATCTTGATCTCCTTCTTATAGCTGACGGAGATGCGGGGTCGGCTCCTAACAGAGGCTCGGGTACAAGCAATTCAAGAGGAAATAGCTGGATTTCTGGTCGACCAAGTCATAGATCCCAAAGAAGAGTACCATTACAACATCAAGAAGTAATGCC
Organism: Hordeum marinum; assembly: GCA_022496015.1. Classification (NCBI taxonomy): domain Eukaryota; kingdom Viridiplantae; phylum Streptophyta; class Magnoliopsida; order Poales; family Poaceae; genus Hordeum; species Hordeum marinum. The sequence continues at coordinate 61,525,792 of CM039677.1, forward strand.
TGCATATATATGTAATGATCCTTAAATCGTAGAAGAAATTATATATATATATATATGTATATATATATATGATCGGTTCTACGAGAAATTCTATTTATATATATATATATATGCACAACGTGTGTACAATATGTAGTAGTGTAATATATGTTTGAAATGAAAAATAATTAAATGGAAAACACAAAATTAAAAGGAAAATTAAATCATAATTAATTCATAAACCCCTAAAGGATTAAAAGGAAAAATAAAAAAATAAAAAAATAAATACTTTTAGTCCCGGTTGGTGTTACCAACCGGGACTAAAGGTCCCCTAGCCCACAGCGCCGGCAGATGCCGCGTGGTGGGCCTTTGGTGTCGGGTCGTGTTGAGCCGGGACTAAAGGGGGTGGGATTTAGTCCCCACCCTTTAGTGCCGGTTCGAGAACCGGCACTAAATGCCCTTACGAACCGCAACGATATGTCTGTTTTCTACTAGTGAAAGATCATTAAGGTAAAATCGAACCATAGCATTATAAGGTATCAAGTCCTCTTTACTCTCATATGCAACAACCCACCTACTCGGGTTTATGCTTCTGTCACTCAAGCAACCCACCATAGGCGAATCATGAACACGTTGCAACACCCTACAACGAGGATCCCTCACGCTTGCGTGACACGGAGAGCACCATAGGAAAGCACCAATAATAAAACATGCAACTCAAACCAATCATGATCATCAATCAACCCATACGACAACAAAAATCTACTCAGACATCATAGGATGCCAACACATCATTGGATAATAATATGAAGCATAAAGCACCATGTTCAAGTAGAGGGTGCAGTGGTTTGCGAGAAAGTGGACCGTTGTAGATAGATTGAGGAAGGTGATGGAAGTGTTGGTGAAGATGACGGAGTTGTTGGAGTAGATCGCCGTCACGATGATGGCCCCGGCGGTGTTCCGGTGCCACCAGGAGAGAGCGGTAGAGAGCCTCCCTCCTTCTTCTTCTTACTTGACCTCCCCCCTAGATGGGAGAAGGGTTTCCCCTCTGGTCCATGTCCTCCATGGCGGCGGAGGGGCGAGAGCCCCTCCAAGATTGGATCTCTCTCTCAGTTTCCTTCTGTTTTGCGCTCCCAGATTCTAGACTTTCACCATTTCTTAAATATCCGGAGATCCATAACTCCGATTGGGCTTAAATTTTGAGGGGACTTTTATTATAGAATTATCTTACTTGCGGCAAAATGACAGATCCAACCGGCCTAAGCGGTGGCCACAAGCCTGCCAGGCATGGCCAGGGGGTGGGTCGCGCCTAGAAGGCTTGCCACCTCCTCGGGCATCGTCTCGCGTTGATTCGTTTTCCCAAAAATCACATATATTCTAAAAAAATCACCGTAAGTTTTTATCGCGCTTGGACTTTGTTTGGTATGAATATTCTGCGAAACAAAAAACATGCAACAAACAGGAACTCGCACTGGGCACTGGATCAATATGTTAGTCCCAAAAATAGTATTAAAATTTGCCAAAAGTATATGAAAGTTGTATAATATTGGCATGAAACAATAAAAAATTATAGATACGACGGAGACGTATCAACCTTCAGCCAGAGGTGGCCTGGAGCATGGAGGATTTATTGTGAATTTGTTCATTTACTTCTGAGTAACATACCAATATTCCCTAAATTCCTTAGCCCATTTCCTCTCAATTTTCTTTATGCGCGTTTTGCGCTGCTCCTTGGTTTTCCTTCCCATGAGTTGCTTCATCACGTGTGGAATATTCATCATAAATGTCACCGGGTATCTCAAAGGCACTTTGAACATCGCTCTTCTTTCCTCCTTTCTCACGCCTATTTGCCATCTGTCATTTTCTTCACTCGAGGATTTGTACTTTTAAGGATTCTAAGGAAGTGTGCAATTTTTCTTCGAGTAATGCTGCAAATGAATTAAGCTGATGAGAACCTAGAGATTCATCAACAGACATGTGTACTTGCGAACAGAGTATAGGTGCGAAGAGGTCGTATGGGTTCTCAAAAGTTTTTCAAAAATATCTCAAGTTGAGAAATTTGATCATTTTCGTCTTGAAGAATTTCACGAAGTGTTCTTGACTTAGGTTCCAGAGCTGTGCAGATTTGAACAGTTCATACAATTGAGGAATCTTGAAGAAAATCATAACTTAGAGAAATAAAACAAGTCTCGGCAGATTGAAAGTGCTTAGGAGATGGATTTATGAAGACTAAATAGTTTTTGAAGATTTTGTGGCAAGATAAAGATCAAATAGGGCGGTGAAATTAGATTTTAATTACCCTTTGCGGAGACCACGATGAACTGCAAGAAGTCAGGAGCTAGTAGTTCATATCTTTTGCGCCCTAACTCGGCGATGGAAGACACCTATAGCAGCAGCAGAGTGAAGAAGTTCGCGATCAGCACGAGTACGACATTGAAGAAGTCGAGGCAGCGAAGTTCTTCTTCTCTGGCGGCGATGATTTTTAGCGGCGGGGCTAGGTTTTTAAGCGTGAGAGCGATGGGAGTGAGGTTGAGGTCAAGCGAGTAAATGGGAGCGGTGAAAGTGGAGGGATATATATAGTGAAATGAAAAACCGAACTGTTAGAAGATTTTGGGCATTTATACCCCTTCCTCTTGCTATCCACTCAACATGTGTCACCCACATACAGAGTAGTGGAGATAGTGGGTGAATTTTTTATTCTAGATACGGAAGTGGGAGAGGTTTGATCGGCAACGGCCAAAAATTTGATATAATTTTTTAAAAGTTTTGTTCACAAATTCTTCAGCTGACAAGGACTCGATGAAGACTTCGAACGAGAGTCAAACAGAACGCATATGAAGAAGAGTAGGGCATGGGATCTGTCATCGACCTCACGTCCACTGGCACCGTCCGGGTTACGGGATCCGACGAGGAAGAGTAGGGCATGGGAGATGACGGGAGATCGAGTCATGTGAGCCAGCTAGTGTCCCATGTCCTACTCTACCTCACTAGTGACCGGACCGACACTACAAGGGGCACAACCATTCACGGACATGGGCACAACGGAGCCGGACGACCTCCGCTTAGTATTAGGTTTACGTTGCAAGTAATAATATGAATTTAAGGTTTCTAATTTGAGGTATCCGGATGTAGAATCTATTATTTGGGACGTGATCGGTCAGTGTCCGCGGACGTTTGAGTGACCGGATTTGCAAGTTCTAGCTGTAGATGCTCTAAGCCGTCACATAAGGCAAAACTGTACCAGCTTGAGGAAGAGGAAGTATCATAAAGCTAAAACGATATGAGGGCATCAGTAGTGTTTGGAGGCAGCATTGCCTCTAATGCTGGCCCGACATGCTTGCCTCTAAACTTGACTGGAAAACCCGTAGTGTATAAGGTTTGCTGCAGCCTCTAGTATGTACCCCACCACAGTGGCGGAGCTTGAGCAAAAAATCTGAAGGGGCCATGTGCTTGAGGGGGGCAAACATCATTATTTTCAATTGATTTGTAGTAAAAAACAGGCCTAATATAAATAGATATAGGCTTAGTTTCTTTTGAGCTGGGGGGCCATGGCCCAGGTTGGCCCCCACCAAGCTCCGCCATTGCCCCACCATACTATAAAATATGTTTTTCTTTCTCAATTAGATCAGTGCTTGAATCTCAACCACCAAGATGACATGTAGGGTCAGGAAATTTATTTAATTCGAACAAAACGCTTGGAGGCAGCCTCTTAACATGGAGGCGACTCCAACGATTTTATGCTTAGAGGCTTTACATGCAGCGTATGGCGTCGGCTTCTAAAGCTTAGAGGCGGCCTATAAGGCGGCAATACAGTACATCGTTGATGCTCTGAGAGTCAATGAGTATCATAATGACTAGTTCAACATAGCTTACTTTTTGTTATCGCAAAAAAGAAGCTAAGTAAGTACTTTAAGTACAAGAACCAGTATGAACCAAAACGAACAAACTTCGTGGTTTTGTTGCAATTACTTATCATTTTAAGTGATTAGAAGGGCTAAACAAAAGAATGCTACCGTACACCCAATGGATTGTGCATCCCATGTCGGCTGCCTTCCATCGAGTACCACGGGCCCTGTTCAACAGCAGGAAAGAAAAACTAAACGTGCGAAGACCCACCCTTGTATTCCGTTGCTCGTTATCCTCTCGTCCACTCCCTTGAAAATCCCTCATGAGTCGCAGAATGTCCTCCCAATAGTCCATCACCTCCAATCACACGATCCATGCCGCGACATCGCTCACGCAAGAGCTCGCCATGTGGCATGTGCTGCAAAGGCGAACCACAATTATCGCTTGATGTTGCAAAGCTTACTCACCGCTGCTACAAAAGTCGGTTGCCGATGCTACAAAGCTAGACTAGCATTGCTCCTACCACCGTTGCTGCATGGCGAATGGTTGTGCTGCAGCGCGGCGGTCGGCGATTGGCGGTGCCAAGGTGCCCCTAAGGTCGTGCTTGGAATGGTTGTATTTAAATACGAAGGTGTGTAACTTAAAGCTGTATTTACTGGTCGCCGTGCAAATTCCAGCTGGAAGTGAAACGGCGGACGCAGGTGGGTATTTTTTATAATACTAGTATAAATGGCCGTGCGTTGCAACGGGCATAGAAACTCGCAAAACCTGATCTATGTGCCATTATGCTTCATTTTACCATTCAATCCTAATAAACGCCGATAATAAGATTACATTGATTACTATTTTTTGGAGTCTGAGTATAGAACGTTAAGAAGCCACATTAGCTTTCTTCATGTGATAGAAGAGTAGTGGTTCATGGAATAGTATGTGAATACTTCTTACTTTTTTACTTTAAAAAAACATGGATTTTTTTTATTTTAAGAGTAGTGAATGCTTTATTAAATTTGGATTTTTTAGAAGAACATTTTTGAACAGTACTTTGAATGTGAATATTTCTAAATGTTTTTAATGGAACTTTTTTAGGGTTTTCACCAGTTTTTAAAGAGTGTTACATATATAAAATTGTGTGCATTTTTTAAACTATTTTTCTTACTATGTTAAATGTTTTTAGATTATTGTTTTTAGGTGAAAAATGTTTTTAGATATAGCTCGTTGTTTGGTTGGGAAGCGTTATTGTGTTTTATTTTCATTGTTCCGGCTTGGCCCAGAGAAGAAGAGATATGACATTAAAAATATTATACACATTACATGTTGTTTCAAGTAATTTTACCTGGACGCAATTATTCCTCCATAACTTCAGGCACGCTGGGCATGGCATCTTCTTCCTTATCTAAAACAACAACTTGAGTTAGATCAGGCTCTATGGCCATAACTTATAAATGTGTTTTGGCATTGGTCGTATGTCAACAAGTATATATGGGCAAGGTCAGCAATGTTTATTCGTCACCCTGGTTGAGGAATAATTATTCTTCACCCTCCCCCTTCAATTTTAATATCAATGCATCGTAATTTTATGCTCTGTAATTTTTGTCTCATTTCATACGTAAAAAGATACCGTAAAAAAATTATAATCAACATAAATATATTTTATGTCTGGTAAAATTACAAACATACAAAAATAGTGGAAAATATACGATAAATTCATTTTTTTTTGGTCTTGTGACATATATTTTTGTTTTCTTATGTTAAATTTTACGTCGTGATTCAATATAAATGTAACCTTTTGTATTCCGAACATAATTTATCTATAAATTGATCGTAAGATTATATCGGGTGAAAGAATAACTTATTCTGCATATATATAGGTCAATTTTCTTGCATGGTAATATGTGTCTGATTTATATCATAAGAGCATCTACAATCAGAACTTGTAAATCCAGCCCCTCAAACGCCCGCGAACGCGTCCGGTCAGTGATCAGGCGTGTCCCCCTATTTGTCCGTCCGCGCAATCGTAATCCTCATTTTCTTCCTTATATGTCCGGTCACTTGCATGTGATTGATGGAGAGGAAGACAGAGAAAAAAAAAGAATGAATAAAGAAAAAGATAAGATGGTCCGGGATGGGGTCACATCCTACGTGACGGACTGACCAAGCACGCCCGGACGCGTCTGCGAGCCCTCATATCTTTTCTATATTTGAGATGAATATGAGGGTTTACGGACAGCCCGGACGTTTGAGACTGGTTTGAGAGGTCTGTCGTCTGGGTCGGGTTTTTTTATGACCGATCAGTGACCGAAAAGTCTATCCAAACGTTTGAAAAAGATATGAGGGATTCGGCTATAGATGCTTTAAGAATCATAGTACAACGTCATATACACCGACCTGTAAAACTGAATACATAGTTCAGCATTGTCCGAAAGACGTTCGCTTTCCCGCTGTACGTCGTAGGTTCGTGTTCGTTTGCTTTCTGCCTGTACGTCGTAGTAGTTGTACCAAACTCTGACATGTTTTGCTTTCTTGGGCATGAGTAGCGCATGCAGTAGCAAACCTGCATGCAATGCATCACGCAAGCGTTCAGGGCTTTGCCCGCTCCTGTGTCCCTGCAGTTTCTTATGGCATTGGTCCAGCAATCCCCCCCCCCCCACACACACACACACAATATTTTTCTATTTTACTGCCAAAAGAGAAATCAAGAAATACCTCATCCAATCCGTAATACATCCATATCGTTCAAACCTCCTTTCGCCAATACATCCAGAAATTACGCGTCCATGGGATGAAGTACGTTCAAGTAGCCATGCCATGTCGACGCCCTCCTGCCGGCCAAAGCTCCAAGTTCTTGAATCTTTATATTGGCAACGTTGGCTGGCCGTCCTCCAGGAGATCACCGGCATGCAACCGGGCATACTGCCAAATTATGGAGACCATCCACTCCAAGTCTCCATTGATAGCATGATTGAGTACGCGTGTAGCACCCGCCCGCCGTCGCCGTCGACGTGTGCTCCCTCTCAGGCCCTCATCCATGGCCTTCGGCGTCCCGTTGTCACTCCATCTGCCTCAACGCTCCAGCCGCTCCCCATGCGTTGATTATTCTACGTGTTCCATGTTAAAAATATGAGCAAATTACTACAAGATTAATCTGAATAAGCAGCAAATAGATCATGACAGCAAAAGTATAGAATAAAGTAATCATGCAGACTAGCATAGTTAACGAATAGAACGAATCTACGGCACAGACTAGACATAGAAATTCTAGTGTGATCTCAAACAGGAAGGACAAGATTGCATACGGTGCAGCAGGAGTAGAACCGCCAGCGTTGACGTTGTCGTTCATGTCGTTGAGGAAGAGGTTGTTGAGGTCAGGGAAGAAATCGTCGTCGAGGAAGTCATCGCAGCCAGCAATCGCGCGAGTGCGCTCCCCAAAAATCTGATCGCCCCTCTCCCATGCAGGATCACGAGAGGCAGGGTTCCGAAGGCCTGTTGTCCCTTCTCGCGGTGCACGCCGGAAGGAGGGATGGAGAAGACTTGGATGGCGGCACAATGATCTGGAACGGTGCGAAACCATATGTTGTGGCGGCGGCTAGGGTTGGCAGGGACCTCGCGTGTGTATATATATAGGACAAATGTTTGGTACGATTGGATGTAGTTACTTTCACTTTTGTTTCGTATGCTATAGGTAGTATCTATCATTCTGAAGTGTATGTACACGTAGTATGTAGTATATAAAAATATTTAGTTAGTATATATACAAAAAGTTTGGTAGTATGTCTCATATTTTGAGCATTTACTTTTTTACGTACAAATATGTACGTATTTTATAAATATAATAAAAATATGAGTCAACTTGTAATTTTTTTCGTAGAATTCATTTTGGAGTATCTTAGATATAGTATATGAACATACTAAAAATAATAAAGTAGTATATATACTACCACATGATAGTATATGAGACATGGAAGCAACTACATCCGGTCGTAGGATATATATGCGCGGCGGTGGAGAGACGTGGGATAGACCCACGTCCAAATCGGTTACAGTCTACGATCCGACGTTTCAGATCGTGACGCGTCTGTTAAGGACTCTCCGTTCCTGACCAGCAAAAATAAGCACGTAGGTATGAGCTTGGCTCGGCTCAATCCTGCAACCCGCAACGCGTTAGGACGAGGCGTGGCGTGGCGTGACGAGGCGAGCGAGGAGGAGGAATGTGCGAGGGCCTCTTCTCTTTTCATTCTCTTACAAATGCTAGAAGAGCTCACCTTTATAAAGAGGTGTTGCTCCTTCTCCACTAGCGGTATGGGACTAAACTTTAGTCCCAACCACATCACTCAAACAGCTAACACACCTGGGCCATGAGAATTTTCAGATTTTTGGATGGGCTTTGGGTCAAATGCCTCGTAGCAAAATCCAGCAATCCCCCATAAAGTCTCATTGGCACATCTTATCATTGCTTAGTTCCAAAACATTGTTTATATATCGGTTCTTGATGGAGACTGTTAAGTTGAACTTCCATGTAGAAATTTATACTACACTAGATCACAACTTGAATAGTGGACTATGTCTTGAACTACAAGTTTTTCGCGAGTCTAGTTTCACACAAATCCTTGACCGATATTGGGCTGCCCAAGGCTTCCCCGCGGGTGGAGCGTATGCGTCATACTCCAAGGCCTTTCATGAATTTATTAGAGAACACCCGATTCTCAAAGACTGCGACGTTTACCGTCGAATTCATATGGGTGTGTTCCTCAGGAGATTTCCTGCAGGACAACATCTCTGCTTATCCAAATAAGCCACTTGGAACACATTAAGATAGGTATCAACCTGCCATGCAGACTATGAGAGTATTGCATCTTCACGGAGTGGGATAGCAAATATAGGGATACTTTCCTTCTAGCTATCCAACAGCTTGTCTCCCACTTCTACTTCGCGGGATATCCGATCACATAGAGTGGGTTACCACTATGGACAACTCATACGGTGGGTCTCAAACCCATCTCCGCCGATGCATTTACTATCACATTACGTGATAAACCCTTTGTGAAGGGATCTGCCACATTTTTAGACGTTTGGATATAGTCCAACGCAATAACTCCAGAGTTCTTCATTTTTCTGACAGATTTCAATCTCCTCTTCACATGCCTTGAGGACTTCATATTATCCTTAGAACTATTTATCTTTATGATCATAGTTTGATTATGACAGTTCATCAGGATAGCGGGTATTGGTTTTTCAACCATAGGTAAGTCCATCAAGAGCTGACGAAGCCAATCTGCTTCAACAGTGGTTGTGTCTAATGTTGTGAGTTCTGCTTCCATTGTTGACCTCATTAAGATGGTCTGCTTGCAAGACTTCCAGGAAACAGCGCCACCACCAAGTGTAAAAACATAACCACTTCTGGCTTTAATCTCATCAGCATCAGATATCCAGTTTGAGTCACTATAACCCTCCAGTATCCTCGGGTACCCGGTGTAGTGAATCCCATAGCTCGTAGTACCTTTCAAATAGCGCATAACTCTCTCAAGCGCATGCCAATGATCATCTCCTGGGTTTGATACAAACTGGCTTAGTTTGCTCATAGCAAACGAGATATTAGGCCTCGTGGCACTCGCCAAGTACAAAAGCGAGCCTGTTATCTGAGAATATCTCAGTTGATCTCTAGCAATTCGTCAATTCTTTCGAAGCAACACACTAGCATCATATGGAGTTGGAGAAGGCTTGCAGTCGCTATACCCAAAACGACTCAAGACGTTTTTCACATAGTGAGATTGGAGCAGTGTAATCCCACCATTCTCATCTCTCAGCAGCTTGATGTTCAGTATAACATCAGCTACTCCAAGATCTTTCATCTCAAAACAGCGAGATAAGAAATCCTTAACCTCCTTGATTATATCAAGGTTGGTTCCAAAGATCAGTATGTCATCGACATACAGACAGAGAATAACTCCTTCGCCCCCACCATGGCGATAGTATACACACTTATCAGCTTTGTTTACAACAAAGCCTGCAGCAGTTAATGTTCTTTTGAACTTCTCATGCCACTGCTTAGGAGCTTGCTTAAGGCCATATAAGGACTTCAATAACTTGCACACTTTCCCTTCCCGACCAGGTACTATAAAATCATAAGGCTGATCCATGTAAATTTCCTTATCCAACTCTCCATTGAGGAAAGCCGTCTTAACGTCCATTTGATGAACGAGAAGACCATGCGAGGCAACCAGTGATAGTAGCACCTGAATAGTGGTCAGTCTAGCCATAGGTGAGTAAGTATCGAGGAAGTCTTCACCTTCTTTCTGGGTATAACCCTTGGCCACAAGTCACGCCTTGTACTTCTCAACTGTACCATCAGGTCCAAGCTTTTTCTTGAACACCCACTTACATCCCACGGGTTTACACCCATAAGGACGATCAGTGACTTTCCAGGTTCCATTAGCTAAGATGGAATCCATCTCGCTACGGACAGCTTCCTTCCAGTAGTCAGCATCAGAAGATGCATAGGCTTCTGAAAGAGTCCTAGGTGTGTCATCCACGAGGTACACAATGAAATCATCACCAAAAGACTCTGCAGTCCTTCGTCTCTTACTCCTTATAGAAGTTTCATTGTCATCCTCCTCACGATTCTCAACGTGTTCCATCGCAATGATGGGTTCAGGAATTATAGAAGATTCCAGAGTAGATAGAGTAGGTATCTCCTGATTTCATGAGTTAGACATATCCTTCATAGGAAATATGTCCTCAAAGAAAGTCGGATCATTCGACTCCATAATCGTACCAACATGCATGTCGGGTACCTCATATTTTATTATCAAAAATCTATAGCCAATGCTATGAAAAGCATAACCCAGAAGAACACAATCCACGATTTTTGGTCCAAGCTTGCGCTTCTTGGGAATTGGTATATTGACTTTCGCCAAACAAACCCAAGTACATAGATAAGAGAGTTTCAGCCTTTTCCTTTCCCATTCCTCAAACGGAGTAATGGTTTTATGCTTCGTGGGAACTCATTTTAGGACATGACATGCAGTCATTAGCGCCTCCCCCCCCATCATGCCTTGGAGAGACCCGATGTGTCTAACATGGCGTTAACCAAATCAGTTAGAGTACGGTTCTTTCTTCGACTACCCCATTTGACTGAGGTGAATAGGGAGGCATCCTCTCATGGATTATACCATGTTCCGCACAAAACAAATCAAATTCATTGGAAAAGTACTTTCCACCACGATCAGACCTAAGCCGTTTAATTTTCCGATCAAGTTGGTTCTCTGCTTCAGCTTTATAGTTTTTGAAGAAGTTTAAAGCCTCATCTTTTGATTTTAGAAGATACACATAGCAATAGCTAGTGGAGTCATCAATCAACATCATGAAATATTTCTTTCCATCTTTTGTCAACACGCCATTCATCTCACACAGATCAGAATGGATAAGCTCTAGTGGCGCCAAGTCTCTCGCCTCTGCTGTCTTATGGGACTTGCGAGGTTGCTTAGCTTGCACACACACACTTGGCACTTGGAGCCCTTGACATTAGTGAATTTCGGAATTAAACTCATATTGGCTAGCCGTGTCATGCAACCAAAGTTAATATGAAAAAGTCGCGAATGCCAAGTATTAGACTCATTATCGTGGCAAACATTACTAATAACTTTAGTGCAAATATCTGACAAAGACAGGCGGAACAAGCCTCCGCACTCATAGCCTTTTCCAACAAATTGTCCATATTTAGAAATAACAACTTTATTGGACTCGAAAACCAACTTAAAACCATCTCTACACAAACGGGAAACCGTTGACGAGATTTTTATTGATAGAGGGCACATGATGAACGTTCTTTAGACGCACGATCTTCCCCGAAGTAAACTTCAGATCGACCGTACCGACCCTCGAACAGTGGCATGTGACCCGTTTCCCATCAGCACGGGAGAAGTCCCTGTGACCCGGTAAGAAGAAAACATAGAGGCATCAGCACAAACATGTACATTAGCACCGGTGTCAATTAACCAATCTGGAGAATGACAAACTGAAAGGATGGTAGGAAAAATACCGTACCCAGAATCCTTCATATTAGTATCACCGATGACAACGTTAGCGGACTTGCCACTCTTCTCATGTTCGCGCTCCTCATAGCGGTTAGGACATCTTGGAGCCCAGTGATTAGGATCACCGCAGACATGGCATAGTCCTTTCCCCTTCTTATGAGAATTCTTCTTGAAGTTGGTAGATTGTGACAGCTTGTTCTTTGCAACAAACTTGCCTTTGCCCTGAGATTTGTTCTTGTTGTTTTGGGGCTTGTTGAGATGGAAGTTCTTCTTCTACACCATGTGGGCACTAGAAGCTCCCTCAACAACTCGAGAACGCATGTCTTTTTCTCTCGCCTTCTCTTCAACATCAAGAGTTCCAATGAGATCGGAAACGGAAAACTCTTGTCTCTTGTGTTTCAGAGAAGTAGGAAAATTGTTCCACGAAGGTGGAAGCTTGGCAATGATGCCCCCGGCCACAAACTTGTCCGACAATACACACTTAAAATACTCAAGTTCCTTGGCGAGAGACTGGATCTCATGAGCTTGTTGAACAATAGAGCGCTCATCAGTCATCTTGTAGTCATAGAATTGCTTCATGACGTACAACTCGCTGCCAGCGTCCGAGGCCCCAAACTTGGCCTCGAGCGCAGCCCACATGTCCTTGCCGTTGTCAAACGACATAATCAAGAACACTCCGAGTCGGTTACAGTCCACGATCTCTTCGTTCCTGACCAGCAAAAATAAGCGCATAGATATGAGCTCGGCTCGGCTCTATCCCGCAACCCGTGACGCGTCCGGCTCAATCCCGCAACCCGCGACGCGTCATGACAAGGCGAGCGAGGAGGAGGAGTGCGTGAGGGCCTCTTCTCTTCTCACTCTCTTACGAGTGCTAGAAGAGCTCACCTTATAAAGAGGTGTTGCTCCCTCTCCACTAGCGGTATGGGACTAAACTTTAGTCCCAACCACACCACTCAAACAGCCAACACATATGGGATATGAGAATTTCAGATTTTTGGATGGGCTTTGGGCCAAAGGCCTCATAGCAAAATTCAGCACTCCAACGGCCCATGCCTAGAGCACCGTAGATTCGGTTCATAACTTTAGATACTGGTCTTGTGTTATTGAAATTCCACTGTGTATCAAACGCTGTCATCCATCTTACTATCTTCAGTAAAAAAAGAAGCTGACCATATGGCTCTCCAAGTCTCCATTGGCATTCAATCTTGGGGAACAACGTCCAAAGATGTCATTGGAAGTGGGATGTGGTAGCCACCCCATCTTCTTTGAGCGAGTTGAATTTTCAGATATGAGGCCGGCAAAGTCCGGTCCGAAAAACGATTTTTTGTACTCTGAACGAAAAACCGGTCTTAGGACCTTCATCCCACCTTGTTTTTTTTTCCATTGCATCCTGCTTATGAATGAATTGCCACCAGTTTTGCTGGATCTTAAAAAAAAGATATGAGGCGCGAGCACGACCACTATTCAGAGGAAATTTCACCGACCAGCTTGTATGCATCCTGAAATCGACCAGCGTCGGTGAGGGTTGCATGATGGGGTTGCAGGTAATCAGATTGGTCTCGATCCTCTCCTCCCGCATCTCGTCGTGAAGAGATATTGCCCCGTCTGCTGTATCAGGCCAACGAAAAAGTCCTATAGGAGACAACTGTAGGGCGCTCGTCGGCTACACGCACCTCTGCCTAGAGCTTCCCAACCTTGTTCAGCTGGCGGATGCTGCCTGTACCAGCCATTAGGAGCATGTTTTAGTCCATTAATCAGGCGTGTTCCCCACACACCGGCAACACCTGTCGTAGGGACTAGGGACACAAGCCTCGACCACCAGGACATGTGGCCGGAGCCAAGGCGGCCCTCGGACAGCATCATCGTGTCATTGGCGTTGCACAGGCGCACACGAAGGTACCCGGCCAACAATCGATTCCCATGAGACAGTGGAGCAGGACGACAACTATCTTGCGGCAACCAGTGCCTTCAGTCCGTTGAACGTTTTTCCTCCGGCAACACATACATACCTGGGCCTGGATCGATTAGGCGTAGTTGTTTGAAGGTGAGCATGACGATAGTTGTTTGAGGCATGAGCACGATATTTTCATCCCGGCGTCGATCGATGGCTGGCTCTCAACACAACCGAACACCAAGAGGCAGTGCCGATGGCGGCGCCCTCCATCGACAACGATGTAACCGCCAAGATGCAATGCCGACGGCGGCGCCCTCCATCGACAACGATGTAATCGCCAAGATGCAATGCCGACGGCGGCGCACTCTATCGACAACATCGTAACCGCGTGGCATCAGTTGTCGATACTTCCAATAGGGATGGAATTTTTATATTATGTTGGTAGGGAACAAGGAGCCCTCGTTCAGTAGTACAAAACAAATCGGCAATGTATTGGAATTGGATTGGAGTTGTAGTTTTATTGGGGGACCGGGTCAAAGTCACAACTCATCTAGCGTTCAAAACACACGACATCAACCACGTACGAAAAATTGGTACTGACGAACGGACGAAATTACGGTGGTATAAGAAGCAATAACCACTTTATTATTAGGATTAGGATTAGAAAAGGCTTACCTTCAACCGACTGATAACGCTCGCGCGTCCGCCGGCTCCGCGTCCGTCGGATCGTGTGTCGATAAGACGGACGAGAGCGTCCGTCGCTTCCGCGTCACGCGCGCCGTTTCTGAAACTGGGCGGCTGTTTCAGGACTCATTAATGCAGCTGCATAACGCTCCCGCAGCTCCGTTGACTCGTGTGTCTGGGAGGGCGACGGTGGTGGGATCTGGGAGGGCGACGGGGGCGGCGACTGCGCACGGTGTGGGGTGACGGGGGCGCATCCAACGCGGTGGCGACGACGAGGGCTGTGGGATCGGCGGTGGCCGGCGGCGACACAAGCAGGTACGGCCGCGTCCTCCTTTCCCCCATTTCTGGTCGGCCCTGAGGTGGTTCTCCCCTGCTTGGCGGCTCCTCCTCGGCGGCTACGCGCCTCATCGCAGCGGTGCTCCGTTGTAGGGAGACGCCCTCGTCGGCGCCACCGATGGGATGCGTTGATGTGTAGGCGCTGTACTGTAGATGTCTAGTTGTAGCAGGGGATTGGAATGTCTCAGATCTATTTGTTGCAGAAACTTCTGATTCCTTTGTAGTTAAAATTGGCTAGTTATAGTGATGTGCTGTAGGAATTTTTGTAGCTCAAATTGGCTGTAGGTGCTCCGTATATGCTATCATTTTGCTGTGCTGTAATTTTTTACACCTGTCCTTTGATGTTCTAGGTTCTTGTAGCTCAAATTGGCTAGTAGGTAATCTCTGATTTTTTGTAGCTCAAAGTTTTCTGTAGCTTTTTGTCTTGAATTTAGTGATGCATTATTTTGATGTTCAGAGAGAAGTTTCTGTAGCCAATTTGATGTTCAGAGAGAAGTTTCTGTAGGAATTAGTGATGCATTAGTGTTGTAGGAATTAGTGGTGCAGACTTGATGTTCAGAGAGAAGTTTCTGTAGTGATGCAGTACTAAATGCATTTTATTTATTTATTTTACCTCAAAGCTTCTGTAGCTCATGGTATCATCTTGTATTTTTTCAGATTTACCTGTCTGAACTTGTTTGTAGGTTATGTTTGTAGCATTTTTATCTGGCTATGTGTGTAGTTTATGCTACAGGAATGTTATTGCTTTTCAAAACTAGTTGTATTAGCTAATGTTATTGCTTCTCTTTCCATTCTTCTTTTTTTCAAGTACCCATCCACAAATTTCTGTGTTTGTTATCAGGGAGCAAATTTGTATGTATTTGTGCCTATCCTTTTTATTTGGCAGTTTTGATTGTGGGTTGTTTGTTATTCTGTACATGGAGAATCTAACTGCCAGGGGGGTGAAGCCATTCAACACGGTATGACCAACTTTGTGTTCGAAACACTAGAAGTAAACATACTATCTGCAACACTACCATCACTTTGTGAATGTGACTCCTAACACCATTTTTCTCCTGTTTTAGTTTTCTAATCCATGTTTTTTGTATTTTTGCTTTTTGTATGCTCAGGACACGAGGTCATTGCTCAATTTACGAACATTCGTTGCAGCGAAGTTTTTCAAGCACCCTCAAAACACACTCAACTCAGCCGAAGAGTTCCAGAAACTGTTGAGAAGCTCGTAGAAGATGCCAATCGGAATAGAAACTGTTGAGAAGCTCGTAGAAGATGCCAATCGGAATAGAAGCTTGCTAGTTTAGTTTTTAGGTTTTTGTGAGTCCATGTGTGCACAACATCTTTTTATGTAACTGAAAACAGCAAGTTGTTGTTACCTATCTCGTTTATCTTTTGTGGAACTCAAGATGGAGCATGTATCATGCTGAGGCAGGTCCTTTTTTTCCTCTTTATTTCTTTTGAAATGCTGGACCATCATCCATGCTGGTCCTCTTAATGTGAGCTAGAGATGGATTGAGAGATGGTAATGAAAATGACAGACTTTCTTTGCAGCTTGGTATCTTTGCTTACTGGTATTTTGTTTGCTGAAACAGTGAAATCCTACCCCACTTTATATTACTGTATTACTGTTATATGTCAGGTATATTACTGGATTATATTGCTGAAACAATGGATTTTTTACTGTTATATTTTTTTTGATGTGCTCTAGGGATGCATGTTGTAGCAAGAATGCACACTAAAACCATCTTGCCCCGTCATGTATATTTCCAGGGAGGACAAAAATGTACAACTTGAATCACTTGTCAGAAGAAAAAATGTTTAGAAGCACTGGAAACATGTTGTCGTAACATGAAATCAAAACAGTACATTCATATATATGCCAGGGAGGACAAAATGTACAAATTGAATCATGAAACAAACAACACATTCATGTGCTGGAGCAGTACTAGAAATATGGCAGAGACCTCAAAAACTTTTCAAAAGACAAAATGTGAGCTATCTTGTATGTCTCAAATGCAGGCACACATAACAATATGAGATCTCTTATTTTGTTCTACTTTTCTGTAACATAGGTTTCGAAAATTGAAATATATCCTAAATACATCATCAAGGTTGCAAAATAGAAATTATGAATGTTTTTCCTCAAGCACATGAAGCGAGGCTGAAAAGAAAATGCAAAACATCTTTTGGATGGGACCAACAACTTCCCCTTGTTTTCTCTCATTTTTGTTTCTTCCTAGAGGTTGAGTTGCGCTGCTTGGGCACTTCTCGGATCATTTGTCATCACGGCTCTCAAGTACACACAAGTTGGTATAGCATGTCCAACCTCGGAGCAGAACTGAAATTTAGGTGGTGCTGCCGCCGCCTCTGTCATAGCTTTGAGCGGTCCACACGTCTGCACATTGTGCCCTTCTTCTTTGCAGAACTTGCAGCGAATACTTCTTTTCTGCTGCCGTTTTCTTCTTCTCTTCTTGTTTCGACTTCTTCTTCTGCTTGTCATCTCGCTGCTCTACCAGAGTCTTCTTCCTCTTCTCTCTTTTAGTTGGTCTCCCTTTCTTAGGCACACGAGCTGGGTTCTGTAGCATCTTCGAGCTTTGAGGTTGCGACAAAGATCTTTGAGGCAGGATCTTTTTGCTTCGCAAAGAAAAACTCTGGATTCTCGGCCTTCCTCCTCTCAAAGTACTTCATTGTCATATCCATGTCCTGGAATGTTATCGCTTGCCGGAGCTTTGCACGTTCATTTGCAACATCTCTCTTCACATTCGGGAGTATCCTGGGTCACCTCCATGGATCCTACCAAGGAAACCCATGCATTCTGAATTTGATAGGTTGACATCATGCAACGTTAACAATAGTTCGTAATCCTCGGCTGGTATATTGCGGTGCGAGCGGTAGTATCTAACACGCTCCGGTTGCTGCATCAATGGATGTGCATGCTCCGCAACAAAGCAAGTCATTGTCCATCTCTCCTCCCTAAGCCCAACAATCATATGTGCCTTACAATCATGACGGATAATCCTGTTCTTCTGGCGTTTTCTTGTTACATCCATACCAGCACTAGGCCGCTTGCTGGAGTTGCTTGTTTCTGTTGCAATGCTCTCCGATGTGCTACTTGTTTCCGGTTTATCTGGCTTTCTAGCGTGCACACACCCAAAGACCCTCTTGATCATTACTGCATCCTCTTGCTTCTGGCCCTTCTTCTGGCTGTACTTTGTTGAAGATATATGTGTCCCGAAACCCAACTTGAAGGCATAGCCATTGTAGAATTTCTTGGCATCCTCA
Source organism: Hordeum marinum (assembly GCA_022496015.1). Taxonomy (NCBI): domain Eukaryota; kingdom Viridiplantae; phylum Streptophyta; class Magnoliopsida; order Poales; family Poaceae; genus Hordeum; species Hordeum marinum. Next base: position 61,543,837 of record CM039677.1, read on the forward strand.
ATTGTGTCAAAGACCATGGCAACATAGGGCGGTAGTGGCTGCGATGAAACATCTCCATCATCTGAATCATCTTGCATCGCATCGTCAGCATGCAACAAACCATCTGAATCTTCGTTATCATCGACAGAATAGTTCCCTTGGACATAGCTCCCTTCCCCTTCAGTCGCAGCTTCCTGAAATGAGGCACAATTGTTTTTTGTAAATAGAGCAGGTGTTGTGCAACAGTCATTTTTTCCTCTACATGGCATCAACAGTTCTATTGCTGTTTCAGAAATTCAGGAACACAGATACATGGCATAAACAGTTTTTTGAGCTACATTGCACACAAAATTTCATTGGTTGTGACATTTTCTCACACAAGCATACACATTCAAAAATGAAATCAGAGATAGCAAATAGCTATGTGTTTCTTGTGTTGATAAACAACAAGTAACAGAGGATATCATGTTGCAGAGATACAAGGAGACAGGGGTGTAGGGTTGTGCCTTGGGTTGACCCACAGACATGGAATTCATTAATATTAGCTGCCACACACATGAATCAAATAGCCATGCTTCTGATACATAGGATCTTCATGAGTCTGAGAGACACACAGTTCAGTTTTTCAGATTCAGGAACTCACCCAGCTGTCCTGATTTGATCTGGTCGAAGTAGTTTCAGGAAACACAAACGACCGGGGGGGGGGGGGGGGGGGGGGGCGGGGGGTTGTGAAGCACGATGATACTCCAGCTCGCGGCGGAAGCCCCCCGGCAGCGGTCGGAGCTGAGAATGACGGCCGCGGCTGTGTCTCGAAGCAGGGGCCTGCGTGGGATCCCAGCATCTGCCGCGCGATGTGTGTGCACCATGGTGTTGCAGGAATTTCCGCCGAAGGTCTCAGTCCCTCCAGCGCGCCGGCGGCAGCGATTTTGCGGTGGTGGGTGCTGGCGCCGCGCTGGGCGCGGCTGTGTCTGAGCGGCAGACAGGGGATTTGTTTCTGGAACAGAACGGTTGTTGCAAGAAAGAGAGAAGATGGTCACGCCCGCGGTAGTTGGATCCGATGGCTGTCAGGGCGCTGATCCAACGAACGTCCAGGAGGCGGATGTTTCTAATACATCCGCCGGCCGTCGCGTAGTACTATTAGGTAAAGATAAGTGTATTTAAAAGAGAGACGGTGATCCAAACAGGACCTAAGTCTTGCAGGACGCATACGGAAAAATTAACCGACTTCTCCCGCGAAAAAAAGGCTGATCCATGGGCTTGCAAGGAACGTTTGTCGGATCTTGGCCCAGCAAAAATAATGAAGCCCTTGGGCGACCACGCAACCGAGCGCCATATATAAAAGCCGCCGCCGCCGCTCGGTTCCCACTCCGCTCGCCACTCACAGAGCAGAGAGCACCCCCAAAATCCCCAAACCTCGCCGGCTCACCCGCCGCCGTCGACCATGGCCGGGCGGGCGCAGTTCACCAACCTCGACCCCGTGAGGGCGGCCGGCTTGCAGCGCAAGGGCTTCGACCCGCTCGAGCTGGACCGAGCCACGGAGCAGCTGCTCGCGTACGTCTACACCAACCTCATCCCCGACTTTCCCTTCCCCGCCGCCACCGAGCGGCTCGCCGCCCGCCCCGCCTCCGACGGCGTCGACCGCATCAGCCGCCTCCCGCGCGCGCTCCTGCGCAACATCGTCTCCCGCCTCCCCGTCACGGACGCCGCGCGCACGACCGTGCTCTCCTCCCGCTGGCGCACGGTCTGGCTCTCCGCGCAGCCCGTCCTGGCCGACGCCGACCTCCGGACCGACGACTACGGCTGGCCCCCCACGCCGGCCAACTCGCCCGCCATCACCGCCGCCGTCTCCAGCATCCTCGAGGCGCACCCGGGGCCCTTCCGCCGCGTCCACCTGGTCTGCAGCCACATGAACGCGTACCAGGCCCAGCTCGCGCGCTGGCTCCAGCTCCTCGCCGCCAAGGGCGTCCAGGACCTCGTCCTCGTCAACCGCCCCTGGCCGTGCGACGTGCCCCTCCCCGACGCGCTCTTCACCATCAACACCCTCGTCCGCCTCTACATCGGCCTCTGGAAGTTGCCGGACACGGCCCGCCTGGGAAGTTACCGGACATTTCCCCACCTCCGCGAGCTTGGCATCTGCTGCATCGTAATGGAGCAGGGGGACGTCGACGCCATCGTCGCCAGGAGTCCCGTCCTGGAGGTCCTGAGCATCCAGGGAAGCAGCAAGGGGCTGCGTCTCCACCTCGTCAGCCAGAGCCTACGGTGCGTGCAGATCTGCGGTTCTGTTGTGGAAGACATTGCCGTGGTGAAGGCTCCACTCCTCGAGCGGCTCATCCTGCATGGATGCCGGGATCTGGCTGGTGGCATGTGTACCAGGATCAGGATTCTTGATGCCCCCAATCTGCGCGCGGTCGGATTCTTGGAGCTTGCAAATCACGTCCTTAAGATCGGAGACACCATCATAAGGGTAAATATCCTCGACTCCTGTCTATCCAATTGTGCAGTTAGTATATAGCATGTCCCGCTCCCACTGGTTCAAATGTGTCATCTTTGGTCCTAAATTGGTTGAATTCAGGCTGGGATGAAGGAGAGCACAGCCACAAGTCTCACAAGCGTGAAGATCCTCAGCTTAAATGTGCGTTTCGGAATCCGCAGCGAGGCAGAGATGGTGCCAGGGTTCCTCAAATGCTTTCCTAATGTGAAGACACTTCATATCATGGTATTTGCCCTTGCCACCGATTCATGTTGTAGTTGCTTACATTCGTTGCAATACCTTTCATGCAGACCGTGTGTTCTGAACTTCTGGTTGACCGCAAAGATCTTTCAAGTCAATTATTATCAAAGCTCTTTATAACATAGTTTTAAATAGCCCGCTATAGTCCTGCTATAGCCTTGCTATAGCCTTTTCAGCAGGGGGCGCTAAATGGTCTCATGTACAAAAAGCACGCTATAGTCCGCTATAGCTCCGCTATAGCCTATTTGAAGGTCCGTCGCTATTTGCCATAACCCGCTATTTAAAACATTGCTTTATAGTGAATGCCGATAGTTATGCAAGCTAGTTTAAGTACTGTTAGTGTTACCACATGTAAAGGGGATGATAAACTCAGCTGCATGATGACTAGGAATACCTTCTGAATTATGTTATGTATAATACACTTGACCAATTATTGCTTAAATGCAAAGAACCTACTCTCAGCTATCATGTCTTCTCTACACATATATTAGAGTACACAACTAAATTCTGGATGCTGCGTGCTTATCTCTTTGTGTTGTGACATTTGGTAATAAAATTTTATGGTGTCACGGAGGCACATTGTTTATTACGTCGGTAATTTCATTTTTACTTGCTCTGCTTATGTCTAGATTTTTTTTATTGAACACGCGTCTAATGTGTGTCTGCATTTGCATTTGAGCTGCAGCAAGCTAATAGAATTCCTGCTATAGCTTTGTGAAGGCACATGTTGCTTATTTCACGCTGATGAAATGTACAGAGTTCCTCGGATGTCATTTGGCCACAAAATTTTGCAAGCATCTAAAACATTTGCTTATAGTCGGATCTGCAAAGTTTCAGATTTTTTTGATTGGTTTTGCTAAGTTTTCAATCGTGGGTGTAGCGGGGGTGCAATGTTCGTGGGTGTAGAACAGCCACACTTAATAATATTGCACATTGCGGTCTACCGTATGTTAGAGGTCTGTGTGATATATCGTATTACCATATGAGAAAGGTGTAACAGCTCCCGGGTGCCTAGGCACCCTCTATGAACAGTAAAATCAAAAAAATAGAAAAACAAATTTAAAAATTCTGAAACTTTGCAGTATCAAAGATGGTCAAATTTCCTAGGTGCTTGCAAGTTTTCATGCCAAAATATTATGTAGAGAAAGGTGTACAAACAAGTTTCAGATTTCAGTGCTAAAAATGTTCAAAACTTGAAGCACTAAAATGTTTTTCCTCTGTAGAGCTCCTTGAATGTTTTTTTGGCACGAAAACTTGCAAGCAACTAGGAAGTTTGATCATCTTTGATGTTGCAAAGTTTTAGATTTTTTTGATTTTTTTCTATTTGTTTTGATTTTACTGTTCATAGAGGGTGTCTAGTCACCCGGGAGCTGAAAATCCACTCTCATTACCATATCTATGCTACTATACTAGTTGCATCATTTCAGGAAAGTATCTCTGATAAGTAATGTTCCAAGAACTTGTCATCATTCCCATCTAGCAATTCGTCTTAAGGAACATATCTGGCAAAATGTGCACTTAAGATCCTCCATTATAGACTGAGTTCTGCAGCCACATTTCTTGTTTTTTATGTGTGGATGATAATCATGGGAGGCCGAATGACGCATGCTCCCACTAATCAGATCGAGCCCTTAGTTATGCATGAGGATAATGTAGTGTTTAATGTTGAGCACAGCCTGTAATTTATGAAACTTATATGCCGACAAGGGCACCCTTTGTTCAGAAAAATGTACTTCGAAATACTTTTACCTTTATATTTCTTTCCAAACACCTAGCAACTATCGACCAATGTATCTGATCTAATTCATGGTGCTTACATTCGTACTTATTTCCACTAGATGTTACATGGTGTTCTTGCTGCATCTTGCAGCAGATTTTGTCATGTGGAGATTTTTTTTTGTTCTGATCGGTTTGCATAAATTTGTCAAATAAACTATCACCAGAGGTCTTTTTGATCTTTCTATGTTCTTCTACTGTGAAAAGTGAATCTTGTATGTAGTTATGCAAGAAAAAGGCGACTGTAAAATCACTAAATCAGTCATATGACTTTGCATACTTGGTCAATTGTAAACGTGATTTGAGCAGTCGCAGCATAAATGCCAAGCCTTGCCATTTATTCTCAACACATGTAGACTATATTGCACAACAAGAATTCTTGGGGTCGCATGTTGATCTGTTTATGTTAATGGTATTTGGTTAGATAATATCTTGTTCCACATTTTATCATTCTGTATATTATGCCATTTCTTCCACATATCAGATCCAGCATTTAGGTATGCCTAGGTATATTGCACAGTATGGGCTTCACAATATATGTTGAGGCTTTCTTCACTCTCCAAATGTGCGCACCTTCCTCAGATGCTTCCCAACTTTTGACCGATTTAATCTATTGTTTGCAGTCTGGAAAATGCAATCAGTCCACTGCTACGCTCAACCTCAAGTTCAAGGAGGTCCCCACTGAAAGTGCCATGTCGGGCATCTCAAAGATGTATTTCCGTGAGTTCCGAGGGGATGAAGGCGAGGTTGCCTTCCTCAAGTCATTGTTCAAGAGCGCGGATGTGCTGGAGATGGCGGTGATTATGACGGCAAACCCAAGCTTCACGCCGTTTTCACTAGATGACACACTTTCCAAGGTGAAGAGCGCTTCTGAGCTCCGTATATCCTCCGGCAAAGTGGTGATGGTTGTGAGTGGAGATCCTGAAGGAGGAAGACCGTGGAGTTTCCAGCGGGGAACTGATTTTTCATGTGAGGACCCCTTTTCAGTAGTAGTGGTGGAGAACCCTGGCAAAGCTTAGTGCCTGTGGAGCGGTGGAACTTTTTTTATGTGAACTATGAAGCATGCATTGTATCCAAAACTTCGCTGGTCCTTCTTACATTGCAAACTTTGTGTTAAACTTGTGGCCTGATTTCTGGTGGCAATCAGAAATGCGATGTACTGATATTTTGCTTGCTGTGTCACCTTCAATTATGAGTTTCCCTAGGTTTGCTCCTTCAACTGCTTGTTGATTGATCTGACAAATTAATTATCATGAGAGCACTACATGGTCTTTGACATGTGATGTAGTGATCATATGCTATATCTTTGAACTGCATGAACATATTATCTTGACCAACTATGACTCGAAAATACCAACACTTCGCCAATATCTGAAAGGCTCGGTCACATGCAAAGGCTCTTGCAGTTCTCACAAAATATAGTGTAGTCAATTGGTTGACATTAAACAGGAGAGGTGTTGAGCAGACCACCTTTTTTGCCTGCAAAATGTGCACTGCTAACTTTTCTGCCAATTTTGCAATGTGTTTTTATGTTTCCCTTAAGAAAATTAAAAGAAAACTTTTAAAACTTTTAAAAGGAAATACAAGCTTAGTTTCGTTGCATGAGAACATATCCAGAGCATGTTGGCACTTTCGGTTGATGGGGCCCAAGCGAAAGATGATGGATCGGCGGTTGTTGGAATGATTTTGAGAAGACGGGATGGCTCGATGGGTTTTGCTGCATATAGGTACATATTTAATTGCAACGAAGCTCTTGAAGCAAAGATACATGCAATAATGATGGGTATGACACTGGTTGCGCAACATTATGAAGGACCCATTCTCGTGCACTCAGACTCGGTGGTGGCTCTTTCTATCCTTTCTAATAATAGCTTGGATCACTCTGCTTATGGACAGATAGTTTTAGAGATTAAATTTTAAATGATTGGTAGGGTTTTTATTCCTCAGAAAATCCATTGAGATCAAAGGAGAGATGAAGATTGCCTAGCTAGGTATAGTCAAACTAAATGCACCATGGTTGTGTGCTTGCATCGAGGTCCTCCATGTATAGAGGAAATCTTGCCTCTCGATTGTAACCATGTTACTATGGGATAAAATTCCTATTGAACCCGCAAAAAAAAAAGAACAGATCCAGAGTAGTTTATTACTTCCTTCGTTCCTAGATATAAGTTTTTTAAGAGTTTTCATTAGAAAACTACATACAGATATATATAGACATACTTTAAAGTGTAGATTCATTTATTTTGCTTCGTATGTAGTCTCTTTGTAAAATCTTTTAAAAGACTTATATTTAGAAACGGAGGGAATACATAAAAACTGAAAAACTTTGTGAGCCCGTGACCCGCAACAGGCAGTCTCGTAAGAGGTTCAACCCAACCCAACAGTGGACCTGACTCCCATCATCATTCCTGCCTAAGTATATAGAGGTCGCTTCTTTATACCTCCGTATGAAAAGAAAAAACACACACACGCGTGCACACGCACACGCGCACATGCGCGTGTCACACACACGTGCGTGCATGCGCGTGTCACACACACACACTTACTTCGTCTTCTCCTCGACCTTCCACTTTGTCGATTCGAATGCCATGCCATTTGGAGGAGCCGCCCCAGGAAGAATCCTAGGAAGCCGATTCCATCTTCAACGTGGGTGTCTTCATGGAGAAGCTCTCCATCTATCACATGCAACAAGATATGATCTTTGTTGTTTCTGAACGGGTTAAGAGAGTGATAAGAAGTGTTAGACTATTATTTGGCTCTCAAGTTATCTAGTCCTAGTTGTATTGTAATAGGTCTAGTTGACTTGTAACCTATTATATATACCGTTGTGTGCGGCCATCAATAATCAATAACAATAGTTTTATTCAATTTTACATGGTATCAGTTTTTCGGTCCTAGGGTATGGCTCCGCGCCCACCCCACTGCCACCGCCGCCCGGCTACTTCGAGCGTCGGGCCGCTACCCTCGCCTGTTGAGGGAGTTCTGAAATAAGGGGTCCTCGGGAGGCTGACCTATTTCTATGGGCCGGACTATACGGGCCACTTACCGAACACAGGAATATTTGAAGGTCCGGCCCCAAGATGGAAGCTTCAGGAAGCATGGCTTGTACTCCACGTTTGATCTAGCGAATAGGCATGTTTATCTCCTCAGCGTGTAACCGACCATGTGTAAACCCTAGGCATCCTCGGCGACTATATAAGGCAGAGGGTTTTAGGGTGTAGAAACAAAACAACTCATCTAGGGTTAGCTATTCGATCTCGAGGTAGATCAACTCTGTAACCCCCCATATTATCAATACATCCAAGCAGGACGTAGGGTATTACCTCCATAGGAGGGTTGAACCTGGGTAAATCTGTGTCCCCTTCGTCTCCTGTTACCATCGATCCAAATCTTATAGTTCGGGACCCCCTGCCCGAGATCCGCCGGTTTTGACACCGACATTGGTGCTTTCATTGAGGGTTCCTCTGTGAGCAATAAGGAATCGATGTCCCGCCTTGTCATCAACGAAGAGGTCCGCAGCATGGACACTTTCGTCCCCGAACAAATCTTCGCCTTCGGCAGCGTTGTGCTGCACGCTGATCCCACCGACCATCTAGGACGTGTTGAGAGCTTCGCCCCTGATCGAGAGGTCAGATTCGAAAACCTAGAGTTCTTCGTTGACTCTCGGGGTGACTTGTCGCTAACCGGGCTCACAGCTTCGCTTGTAGCACTCGAAGACTCTAAGGCTTTAACCTCGAGTTCCTTCTTCGGACACGCCGATGGGGTTATCCACGGCGATGGGTCGATCCCTTGTCTTGGTCCGGACATTATGCCCAAATACTGGACATGTGTTCTTGCCGAATACTCCCGATGTCCGGGTACTTCGGAGGTAAACTCCATAAGTTTCGAACAGTCTAATCTGATCGGGCTCTCAGCAGTTGACGAGGCCCAAGATCGGATCTCGTCGATGAAGATCACCGATGACCCAACCCCGATCTATGCTCGGATCGGTTACGGTTTGGGTCAGGACGAATTTTTCGACCCACCCACCACCCACTTGATAGCCATTGTCGAAGATTTAACCGACATGCTGGACTATGCCTTCGAGGAGGTAGAATACATAGATGAAGAGGACGGTGCTCCCACCCCCGTTAAAACCGGCCAATGGGCCGCCACCTCCACATACGACGTCTACATGGTGGACACTCCTAATAGCGACAAAACGCCTAATAATGACGGCGATAAGTCGGGTGACGCACTGTCAAGGTGCCGAAAGCCGCATAAGCGGTCCGAAGGAAAAAAAAAGGAAGAAAAGCTGTTATAGGCACCAGGGACGGAGTTACCCCCGGGGACCGCGGCAACCCTGATAACCCCGAACACCCGTTAGAGGGTCAGGAAAGGCCCGAGGACCAGAACAAACCCGACGACTTCAACGGTTTAGAGGACAACAATTACCTTCCCCCTATCGAGGAGGAGGATATCCTGGAAGCCGACGACATGAACATCCCTGATAACCATGAAGATCAGGAACAGTTCAGACAACAACTCATAGCGACGACTCGCAGTCTGATAGCCAAGGAACGGCAGCTTAAAGCCAAACATGATGACCTCAATGATCGATGGACAAGAGTCCTATCGGCTAAGGAAGGACATGTCACCGATTTGTCGGACCATACCAAGAGCTATCCGCGGAGAAGGCTGCTGCCACAATTCAACGACGAGCTCACTGATACTCCGTCTCCAAAGCATACCCCATACGATAGGCCAGACCGCCCCCCTCATGGGTGTGATCGGATGGCTGATGATGCCGGTTATAGACTAGCAATACCCCGAAGACAGGGAAAGGAGCCACTAGAGCCCAATGACATGTTTGACCTGCGAGATGACTTGGATCACAGACCAGGCCACACAAGATCCATTTACGAATCCAGAGGATACTCACTCGATAGACGGGATGGGTACAGACCATGGCTAGACCAAAGAAATAACAGAGACCGGGAACGCAACCAAGGTAGAGGAGACACCGATTACAGGCGCGACATAGCTCGGGTTCGAGGCACCGCCCACCCACTATGTTTCACAGATGAGGTGATGCGGCATCAGTTCTCGGAGGGGTTTAAACCCGTGAACATCTAACAGTACGATGGAACTACTGACCCAACCGCATGGATCGAGGACTTCCTCCTCTACATCCACATGGCTCGAGGAGATGACCTTCACGCCATCAAATACCTTCCCCTCAAACTTAAGGGGCCAGCTCGGCATTGGCTAAACAGCCTCCCCGAAAACTCCATTGGATGCTGGGAGGACCTGGAGGATGCTTTCCACTCCAACTTCTAGGGAACCTATGTTCGGCCGCCGCATTCCTCCGACCTCAGCAACGTCGTCCAGAAGCCTGGCGAGTCTGCTCGGCAATTCTGGAACAGTTCTTGACTAAGAAGAACCAGATTGTCGACTGTCTTGACGCTGAGGCCATAGCCTCCTTCCGGCATAATATTCGGGGTGAATGGATGGCTCACCAGCTCGGCCAGGATAAACCTCGGACCATATTCGCCCTAACTTCCCTAATGACCCGCTTTTGCGCGGGTAAAGACGATTGGCTAGCAAGACGCAGCCACAACTCTGAAGTGCCCGGAACCTCAAAGGTTCTGGATGGCAACGGGAAACCAAAGAGAAAAAAGAACAAGTGTCGGCACAATAACAACAATGCCGATGATACGGCCGTCAATGCCGGATTCCGCAACTCCCGCCCAGGACGGCGGAAGAAGCCTCCTAAAGGCAATCGCGATGGATCCACCCCGCTGGAGAAAATCATGGACATGCCTTGCCAAATCCACGAGACCCAAGAGAAGCCTGCCAACCACACACACCGCAATTGTTGGGTGTTTAAACAGGTCGAGAAGCTCCCACCCGGGGATCAAAGCAAAAGCCCTCACAACGAGGACGAGGATGAACCTTGGGGTCTGATTGGTGGCAACCAAAAGAAATTTCGTCCAGAAGTCAAGACAGTAAACATGATATGCCACCCATACACCCAAGAAGGAGATGAAGCGCGCCCTTCGAGAGGTCTATGTTGTAGAGCCGGAGGCCCCGAAGTATAACCCATGGTCGGCATATCCGATCATTTTTTATCAGCGCGATCACCCGACCAGTATCCGTCATGAGGGTTTGGCCGCACTCATCCTCGACCCCATTATCGATGGGTATCACCTCACAAAAGTCCTAATGGACGGAGGAAGTAGCCTTAATCTGATTTACTCAAACACGGTGAAAAAGATGGGCATAGACCCATCACGGATTAAACCCAGTAACACCACCTTTAAAGGGGTGATTCTAGGTGTCGAAGCCTAGTGCATGGGCTCCGTAACCCTGGAAGTTGTGTTCGGCTCGCCCGATAACTTTCGTAGCGAAGACTTGATCGTCAACATCGTACGATTCCGCAACGGCTATCACGCCCTGCTTGGTCGGACAACGTTCGCTCGCTTCAACGCCGTCCCGCATTATGCATACCTCAAGCTCAAGATGCCTGGCCCCAAAGGGGTCATCATTGTCAACGGCAATACGGAGTGATCTCTACAAACTGAGGAGCATGCACTGGCCTTGGCGGCCAAATTTAGTTACAAAGATGATCGGCAGGTTCCGGCATCCGTCGTAAAGATACACAAGGTCGGGAAGCAAGCTTGGCTACAGGACGAACTCTCAGAGCCCCCCTCTACCCCCAAATAGGGACTCGCACCCCATTGCACGCCCCTAGGACCAGCGAAGTACGTGCTAAGAAGGCACAACTTCGCGCTTAAAATTCCATGGGCAGCGGTGGGGAAACAAAGGTGGGAGTTTGGCTGGACCAGACTACTACCACTAGATATGTCTTTGGACACAATGCATGGACCATTGAAGGGCCCACCACGGGCGTAAAGCCTATCCATAGTTCGGCGACTTCTCAAGACCTTGTTTGCAAGATCCGCTCGCTGAATAATGCCACCCATCAAGCCACACCAAAATCAGGAGTAAACTAGCAACAGGGCATATCGAGGACCTAAGGCCATCAATCGAAGACCCGTGGTACAACTGCTCCTGTAATCTCTTTCCTTAATATACCTGTAAGCAGTTGCTTCGGCACTCTGAATAATAAGAGTTGTTGAGAAAAAATACAACATCATTTTACATGTTTTTCTGATTGTCCTTCTTGGCACATATTTTCCTTTTCTCCCTCTTCTCGTGAATTAATTCGATATGACACCGGGGGCTCAAACTTACAAAAAAATTGCCTTACATATTGTTAATTATGTGTTTGGCGTCTCGGAGTTCACTTCATATGCATCGATTCCGAACTGTGTCTTGGGTCAATAGTTGGGTTGCTCGGCTCCTATGCTTGCCCCTTTACGTTCCGCTTGTTCGGCTAAAAGGGCAAAGGGAGCACCCCTGCGATTGTGCTTTCGGATAGTCTGGTCAAGCACCTCAAGGGAGAAGGCCGAAAAATGACTGTCATAGTATGCGAGATCCGGTCTGTTAACCCGAGTTGGAAGTATTATACTCCCATCATCGTAAGCGGTTATTCTGTGTTATACGAGGGGTTTGACTTTTATGCAAACCTTGTGATACCGGATTTAGCCGCGGTTCGTCCAAACATCACAACACTTCGGTAGCTAATTGTAAGTTCCCCGCGGTCCTTTTCGTGCCCCTATGGCTAAGTGAAAGAAATAAAGCACTATAGTCTGATTGCCTAGTCTGCCGCACTTTATCGCCTTCGGGTCCCGATAACTCGGCTAAGGGACATAGTGCATTGGCATAGACACCCCATTGGTATCTACATGGGGGTTGAAGCTGATGACTCACATCTTTCAGTATTAAACAGCCACACAGGAGTTATAAAGGAATGCAAAACTATAAAAGAATAATAATTTATAACATCAAAAGTTTCGATAAGTCTTTGGACGCGTTACAATTCATTCAAACATATTATCGCCCGAACACTGTAACGCTATCACCCGAGCACTCTCCATCACTCCATCGAAGTACAACTCGGGGCGTCTATGCTCCTTCCCGGGAGGTGGCGGGGCGGTGGCTACCTTCATTGGATCCAGCCCCGGCCAGTGCACCTTAGCTTTAGCAAGGGCCATCCGGACTCCCTCGATGCAGGAGGAGCGCTTCACGGTGTCGAGGCGAGGCAAAGCGGCAATTAACTTATGCACCAGGCCAAAGTAGCTGCCTGGCAGCAGCTCGCCGGGCCATAGGTGGATGTAGAGGTTCTTCATGGCCGGTTCTGCCATCTGGTGCAGCTCCATCAGCTATTTCAGCTATTCCACAAGAAGAGGAGAATGCTCGGGGGCTCCAAATTGTGCCCAGAACAGACGAGCTTCGTATCCTTCTTCCCTTGAGGCAAACAACTGATTGGCATCTGCCATGCTCTTTTGGAGATTGGAGGAGGCGCCTGAAGAATGCTACACCTGGGTAAGCAATTTGAATTTGCTATCCCCGAAGATGCACTATAGTAAGTATGGCTTACCATCCATTATGTCCTTCGCTTGGCGGACCTGCTCCTCATAAAACCGCCGATCTACCCGCTCCTTTTGAAGATCGTCCTTCAGGGTGGACAGTTCGTCTGCGCTTGCTTTGCCCTTCTGCTCAAGGGACTCGCACTTCTGGCTGGCATCCTTGAGCTCTTGCTAGACCTCCGCCACACGAGTCTCATGCTTCTGGCTGGTGGCTCACAGGGCGGACAGGGCGGTAGCCGCTTCTTTGGTCGCCGCCCTCTCGACAGCCGCGTAGTCTTTTGCCTGTTGGAGCTTGGCCTTGAGCCTCTCCACATCTTTCACCGAAGTTGTTTAAATATTAAGACATTATGCAAAACTGCATGGATAGTGTTCGGGTTAAGGTGTGGGACAAAGGAGTTCGGGCAAAGGTATTTGGATTTTGTTTTGACCTACCTTGTGCCTCGTCGAATCTTCGGTTGAGGGCCTCAACTTCATCCTCAGGGCATTTAAGCTTCCGATTTCGCTCGTCCAGTTCAGCGACATTTATGGCCGCCACCGATGACGAAGCCTGCAATACACATGCAGTTGACATGTTACATGGGTTATATACTCCCAAATTATATTCAATCCGATCACATGTCCGACCTTATTAGGGGCTATTCTAACGCTCTGGACACATAATTGATATTTAGCCCGAAATCGGATACAAGATTGACCCCTAGGCAAGTTTTTTCAAACTCACCAAGGGATCGCGGGCTGTCGTGTACATTATAATAAAAATAAGTAAAAACTTGCCAAATAAGAGTTTCATGTGACTTACTTGAAAGCACGTTAGGAGACCTTTGAAGGCCTCCTTCAGTCCGTTGTCGACGGACTGAATGCTCTGTAATACTGCACCCATAAGGGTGCGGTGCTCCTCGGAGATGGAGGCGCTCGATAGAGCCTCCTCCATGACCGGCCACACATTGGTCGGTGCCGTCGGAGGTGATCGGATAACCCGATAACCAACCCGGGTTTGAACCAGTACCTCTGGAGGCATGATACACTCCGGAGATGCCCTTGGATGGGTCTGAGCGGCCGTTTTCCCGGCCTCCTTAGTGTTCGGGCGGGGTACCTCCCCCTGGTCTTCTGTAACCGAGGTGTTAGCCTCGGCCATTATGTCATCTCCCCCGCCGCCGGTGCCCTGCTACATAGGAACATGTTGGGATGACACCTCAGCAGTGTCCTCAACGGTGCCCAGAGTGGAGGGATGCGAGGCATTCCCACTCTCCGCTAGTTCGGCGGGCGGGGTCTCCTGATCCGATATTTGATCGGTGGGGAGGACGCGCGGGGGGCTGCAAAATCCATAAGCTCCTGCGTGTTAGTAAACTCTAAAGTTGTTAAAGAACAAACAAGGGGTCTTCGAATCCTGACCTTCGAGCCGGGGGCTTGACCCTAAGGTTCCTTCGTGGAACCACCTCGAGGTTATCGGACTCAGTATATGAGTCCAAACTGTCGTCGGACAGGATCACCTGTGCCCGACGCGTCCTCTTTAGGGCAGGATAAGGAACCTCCTGTGGGGCATCCGCCGCCGCCGCCCTCTTTCTTGTGAGAGGGGACCTTCCCCCTGGCTTCGTCCTCCTCCTCTTCCTCTTCCTTCTCATGCTCCTCTTGATTCGAGGAGGCATGAGTTTCCCCGGACACAGTCTCTGACTGGTCCCGGATACGAAGGCCGCTTCGGCCTGGTTTCTTCTTCTTCTCCTTCTTCATGGGGGCCTCGTAAGGCTTCTCCACGAGCATTTCCGCCAATAGCCCGGACCTTGCGTCCTCTGGCTGAGGTGCTGGACTGCTAATGTTGATGGCTTTCTTTAGCCATTTCTATGAGAGAATGATTGGAAGAAAATATTATGGATCCTCTTTGGGAAGGGTAAAAGCCGATCAAGCAGAAGTGACCCATACCTCGGTGGTGGGCTTGGAGGCCTGCATACCTCTATCTTTCTCCTCGGATGGCTAGCTCTCATGTGACTTGAAGAGCGCCTTCCATAGGTTCTCCCGTGTAGTGCGGAAGAGGTTCCGGATTGTGAGCGCATCGTCAAGATGACGAGCCCACAAGGGAGTGTCCCGACGCTGGTAGGGAAGGATGCGTCTCCGGAGCATCACCCGAACCACATTGTTCAGTTTGATGTCCTCCTCGACCAGGGAGTTGATGTGCTTCTGCAGGTTACTCACCTTGTTGCTCGGTCCCCAGTTAAGGCCCTTTTTTAGCCATGAGCTAGTCTGGTGGGGGGGGACCGGATCTGAATTCGGTAGGAGTTCTGCCATGCCTTGATGGTGTCGATGAAGGTGCCCGATGGCCACACGATGCGGGTGAGCTTGCCGATGACAGCCCCGCCGCAGTTTGCGTGCTTCCCGCTGACGCTCTTCGGCTTGACATTGAAAACTTTGAGCCATAGCCCAAAGTGCGGCTTGACTCATAGGAAAGCCTCTCAGACGAGGATGTACGCCGAGATGTGCATCAAAGAGTTCGGCGGGAGGTCGAGGAAGTCGAGGCCGTAGAAAAACATCAACCCCTTGACGAAGGGGTGAAGCGGGAAGCTCAACCCCCTGATGAAGTGGGGGAGGAAGACCACCCTTTTGCCTGGTCGGGGGGTGGGTATCACTTGGCCCTCCTCTGGTGCGCGATGAGGGATGTCAGCGGAGAGGTAGCCGACCTTCTTGAGGTCGAGTCCTATTCGGTGATCGTGGGGGCCTCCCATTGGCCGTTGGAGCCCGCCATTGATGAGATTGAAGGTGGGGGCGGAAGACCTAGATCTATGCTTCGAAGGCGTAGAGGAATGGGAGGCAGAGAAGTTGAATGGAGAGCATGAATAGACTTCTGGGTTTTCTTCCTCTTTTTATGACGCCTATCAATTCGGTCTCCCTTTGCTGCGCCGTGAATCCCTCCACTTCCTGAGACGTGCGAGCCATTATGTGCGCGTGATTAAACATATCCCGTATAAAAAGGGACACGATCGGTATATTGATAGATCGTGATGATTAAAATGGCCTCGAACCACGAATCGAGTATATTTAACTGGCCTAGCGGTCATGGTGGGCCATGACCTTTCATCAGAGAGATCGTTAGAGGAACATTGGTTACCCCCCTGACATTTGGCCTTCAAGGCTAGCCAATTTGCAGTGTTCGCATGTGTCACTATGCGGAAAACTACTTATCATCGGAGGATGAACTATGTTCAGCGGGAAGAACTCACCTCCCAAGCCGAAGACTCTGATCGTGTAAAGCAATTGAAGATGGGACCCTTGGCATTGGAGGCAACTTCGGGGGCTACTGAGGGAGTCCTAGAATAAGGGGTCCTCAGGAGGCCGACCTATTTCTATGGGCCGGACTATACGGGCCACTTACTGAACACAGGAATATTTGAAGGCCCGGTATCCAAGATAGAAGCTTCAGTAAGCACGACTTATACTCCACGTTTGATGTAGCGAATAGGCATGTTTATCTCCTCGGTCTGTAACCGACCATGTGTAAACCCTAGGTATCCTCGACGTCTATATAAGCCAGAGGGTTTTAGGGTGTAGAAACCGAACAACTCATCTAGGGTTAGCTATTCGATCTCGAGGTAGATCAACTTTGTAACCCCCCATATTATCAATACATCCAAGCAGGACGTAGGGCATTACCTCCATAGGAGGGCCCGAACCTAGGTAAATCTGTGTCCCCTTCGTCTCCTGTTACCATCGATCCAAGTCTTACAGTTCGCGACCCCCTACCCGAGATTCGACGGTTTTGACACCGACACCCGCGCCGCCGCCGCGGCTTCCTTCTCATCTACCCTAGCTCTACCACCACCACCCATGTCTCCCATGATCTCCTTCACCGATACAATCTCCGATGTTAGCCCCTATATCCACATCACCCTCGATCTAAACTCCCACAACTACTACCATTGGTGCCACCTCTTTGAAGTTCACCTCGGGCACTACAATCTTTGCTCCCACGTCGACGCCACCGCCGTGCCACAACCCCATGATCCCCAATGGGTCAAGGATGACCTTGCCATCATCCAATGGATCTACATGCGCGTCTCCACCGAGATCTTCAATCTCGTCTTCTGGGAAGCCGCCACCGCCGCCAGTCTCTAGGTGGATCTTCGGCAGTTGTTCCAAGACAACATCGATGCTCGCACCAATCTCCTCCAGACCGAGCTCAAGAATACCTTGCAAGGCGACTCCTCTCTCAGTGTCTACTGCCAACGCTTCACGTCCATCATCAACGAACTCCGTGAACTTGGTGATCCCGTCATTGACCGGCAACTCATCAACATCCTCCTCATTGGACTCAACGAACAGTTCGACAAGCAGGCCTCCTTCATCCCCATGATGCGGCCCCAGCCAACTTTTGCCGAGGTGTGCTCCATCCTCCAGTGGGCTGACTGTGCTCAATCCAACAAGGACGCTCGCCCTCATCTCTTCGTCGTCATTCCGTGTGCTTCGGCAACCACGGCGCCACCACCGACGGCTCCTTCACCAGCGACGCCTCCCTCCTCATCAGTGCCCACTCCACCGCCGGGCTGGCATCCTAGCCCTAATTATCGCGACAACAACCCCATCTACATGCCACCTACGACGCGCTCGATGCCTACTCCTCCACCTTCACCGGCTCCAAGTGCGCCATCAGTAGCTACGCCTTGGAGTCCCCCACATGATCCCTGGACGGGGCTCATCCAAGCTTGGCCCATGCTCTGGTCTGCTTCGACTCCCCTCAGCGCTCCACCAGCTTATATCGGTGCCCCGCAGCCCAGTGTACGACCCCACACTAGTGCCCCAGAATTTCTCACGCCTCGCCAGCCGGCTCACGACTACCATGTTGCTCCAACATATGGCGCTCCCAACTACACCGACAGAGTTCACTACTACGCCCCACCGTCGTCTCTACTACCCTCGCCGTCGTACCAGCTGGCTCTCCTGTCATCGCCTCCACCACCACTATTGGCTCTACTTCCCTCGTTGTCGTACCAGTTGGCTCTGCTGCCAACACCGACCTCTATTGCACCGCCGAGCTGGGACCAAGCCGCCTTCATCTAGGCCATGAACAATTTTGCCTCCCAAGGTAACACAGGTACGGATTGGATTTTTGATTCTCGTGCTTCTAGTCATATGCCTGCATCTAGTACATTTCTCTCCTCTTGCACTCCATCCCCCTTTAAATCCATCACCCTCGGTGACGGTTCTTCTATCCCCATCTATTGTGTTGGTCAGGCTCAACTTCCATCTACCACTACACCTCTTCTTCTTCGTGATGTACTTGTTACTCCTGCCCTTATCAAAAAATTAATCTTTGTTCATCAATTCACATGTGATAATCTTGTTTCTATTGAATTTGATCCCTTTGGCTTATCTGTGAAGAATTACCAGACCAAGGTCGACATTGCGCGGTTCAATAGCTCTGGCGACTTATACTCTCTCAGTGGTGTTCCTGCCGTCGCTTCTCCAACCTCCATGATGGCATCTGTTGGTCTCTGGCATCGGTGTTTAGGGCACCCCAATCCTGCAGTTTTAGCATATGTTCTTAGTGAATATACCATACCTTGTAACAGAGATTCTCACGATTCCTTTGTTTGTGAGTCATGTCAATTAGGCAAGCATGTGCATCTTTATTTTAGTTCATCTAATTATTCAAGCACTTATCCCTTTGAATTAATACATTGTGATCTCTGTGTTGGGAGACGTAGTAGTAAATCAAAAAAATTCCTACGTATCACCAAGATCTATCTATGGAGAAACCAGCAACGAGTGGGGAGAGATTTCATCTTCATACCTTTGAAGATCGCTAAGCGGAAGCGTTACAAGAACGCGGTTGGTGGAGTCGTACTCGCAGCGATTCAAATCACGGTGGATTCCGATCTCAGCACCGAACAATGGCGCCTCCGCGTTCAACACACATGCAGCCCGATGACGTATCCTACGCCTTGATCCAGCAAGGAGGAAGGAGAGGTTGAGGGAGAGCTTCGGCAGCACGACGGCATGGTGACGATGGAGCTATGTGAACTCCGGTAGGGCTTCGCCAAGCGCTACGGAGAACGAGGAAGAGGAAGGGTAGGGCTGCGCCGAGAGAGAGAAGTCGTGTCTCAAATCATCCCAAACCCTTGCATATATATAGGAGGAGGGAGAGGGAGGGCTGCCTTGGCCGCTCCTCCAAGGAGGAGAGGTTCGGCCGAACTAGGGGGAGAGTCCACCTCCCACAAGGGAGGTGGATCTCCTCTTTTAAAACCCTTTTGCCCTTTATCTCTTGATCCCAGCCGCATGGGCCTTTCTAGAAGGTATTGGCCAGCCCAATAAGGGCTGGCACACCTCCTCTAAGGTCCCACAAAGTCCTATGGTCGTCACACCCCTCCCGGGGGTCCTCCGGCACCCTCCCGGCACTACCGGTACACTATCGATGAGCCCGAAAACTTTCCGATGACCAAAACTGGGCTTCCTATATATCAATCTTTACCTCCAGACCATTCCGGAGCTCCTCGTGACGTCTGGGATCTCATCTAGGACTCCGAACAACCTTCGGTAATCATGTATACCATTTCCCTATAACCCTAGCGTCATCGAACCTTAAGTGTGTAGACCCTACGGGTTCGGGAGACACGTAGACATGACCGAGACATCTCTCCGGTCAATAACCAACAGCGGGATCTGGATACCCATGTTGGCTCCCACATGCTCCACGATGATCTCATCGGATGAACCACGATGTTGGGGATTCAATCAATCCCGTATACAATTCCCTTTGTCTATCGGTATGATACTTGCCCGAGATTCGATCGTCGGTATCTCTATACCTTGTTCAATCTCATTACCGGCAAGTCTCTTTACTCGTTCCGTAACACATCATCCCGTGGCTAACTCCTTAGTCACATTGAGCTCATTATGATGATGTCTTACCGAGTGGGCCCAGAGATACCTCTCCGTCACATGGAGTGACAAATCCCAGTCTCGATTCGTGCCAACCCAACAAACACTTTCGGAGATACCCGTAGTGCACCATTATAGTCACCCAGTTACGTTGTGACGTTTGGCACACCCAAAGCATTCCTACAGTATCTGGGAGTTGCCCAATCTCATGGTCTGAGGAAACGATACTTGACATTGAAAAGCTTTAGCAAACGAACTACACGATCTTGTGCTATGCTTAGGATTGGGTCTTGTCCATCACATCATTCTCCCAATGATGAGATCCCGTTATCAACGACATCCAATGTCCATGGCCATGAAACCGTGACCATCTATTGATCAACGAGCTAGCCAACTAGAGGCTTACTAGGGACATGTTATGGTCTATGTATTCACACATGTATTACGGTTTCTGGTTAACACAATTATAGCATGAACAATAGACAATTATCATGAACAAGGAAATACAATAATAACCATTTTATTATTGCCTCTAGGGCATATTTCCAACAGTCTCCCACTTGCACTAGAGTCAATAATCTAGTTATAATGTGATGAATCGAACGCCCATAGCATTCTGGTGTTGATCATGTTTTGCTCGTGAGAGAGGTTTAGTCAACGGATCTGCGACATTCAGATCCATATGCACTTTACAAATATCTATATCTCCCTCCTGAATGTAATCACGGGTAGAGTTGAAGCGGCGCTTGATGTGTCTTGTCTTCTTGTGAAACCTGGGCTCCTTCGCAAGGGTAATAGCTCCAGTGTTGTCATAGAATAGATTCATCGGGCCCGGCGCACTTGGAATTACTCCTAGGTCGGTGATGAACTCCTTCATCCAGACTCCTTCCTTTCCTGCTTCCGAAGCAGCTATGTACTCCGCTTCACATGTAGATGCCGCCACGACGCTTTGCTTGCTGCTGCACCAGCTGGCTGCCCCTCCATTCAAAATATACACGTATCCAGTTTGCGACTTGGAGTCGTCCGGATCTGTGTCGAAGCTAGCATCGACGTAACCCTTTACGACGAGCTCTTTGGCACCTCCATATATGAGAAACATGTCCTTTGTCCTTTTCAGGTACTTCAGGATATTCTTGACCGCTCTCCAATGTTCCACTCCGGAATCACTTTGGTACCTCCCTACCAAACTTATGGCAAGGTTCACATCAGGTCTGGTACACAGCATGTCATACATAATAGAGCCTATGGCTGAAGCATAGGGGATGACACTCATCTCTTCTCTATCCTTTGCCGTGGCCGGGCATTGAGTCGTACTCAATCTCACACCCTGGTAACACAGGCAAGAACCCCTTCTTGGACTGATCCATATTGAACTTCTTCAATATCTTGTCAAGGTATGTGCTTTGTGAAAGACCTATGAGGCGTCTCGATCTATCTCTATAGATCTTAATACCTAATATGTAAGCAGCTTCTCCAAGGTCCTTCATTGAAAAACACTTATTCAAGTAGGCCTTTATACTTTCCAAGAGTTCTATATCATTTCCCATTATCAGTATGTCATCCACATATAATATAAGAAATGCTATAGAGCTCCCACTCACTTTCTTGTAAATACAGGGTTCTCCATAAACCTGTACAAACCCAAACACTTTAATCACCTCATTAAAGTGAATGTTCCAACTCCGAGATGCTTGCACCAGCCCATAGATGGAGCGCTGGAGCTTGCATACCTTATTAGCATCTTTAGGATCGACAAAACCTTCCGGCTGCATCATATACAGTTCTTCCTTGAGGAAGCCATTAAGGAATGCCGTTTTGACTCCATTTGCCAGATCTCATAATCATAAAATGCGGCAATTGCTAACATGATTCGTACAGACTTCAACATCGCTACGGGTGAGAAAGTCTCATCGTAGTCAACTCCTTGAACTTGTTGATAACCCTTAGCGACAAGCCGAGCCTTATAGACGGTCACATTACCATCCGCGTCAGTCTTCTTCTTAAAGATCCATTTATTTTCAATGGCTCGCTTATCATCAGGCAAGTCCACCAAAGTCCACACATTGTTCTCATACATGGATCCTATCTCGGATTTCATGGCTTCAAGCCACTTGTTGGAATTCGGGCCCGCCATCGCTTCTTCATAGTTCGTAGGTTCACCGTTGTCCAACAACATGATCTCTAGGACAGGGTTGCCGTACCACTCTGGTGCGGAACGTGTCCTAGTGGACCTTCGATGTTCAACAGTAACTTGATCAGAAGTTTCATGATCATCATCATTAACTTCTTCTCTAGCCGGTGCAGGCTCCACAGAAATAACTTCCTGTGCCGTGCTACTCTCCGGTTCGAGTGGAGGTACAATTACCTCATCAAGTTCTATTTTCCTCCCACTTACTTCTTTCGAGAGAAACTCTTTCTTGAGAAAGGATCCATTCTTGGCAACAAAGACTTTGCCCTCGGATCATAGGTAGAAGGTATACCCAATAGTCTCTTTGGGATATCCTATGAAGACGCACTTTTCCACTTTGGGTTCGAGCTTCTCAGGTTGAAGTTTCTTCACATAAGCATCGCATCCCCAAACTTTTAGTAACGACAACTTAGGTTTATTTCCAAACCATAATTCATACGATGTCGTCTCAACGGATTTTGACGATGCCCTATTTAAAGTGAATGCGGCAGTCTCTAATGCATATCCCCAAAATGCTAGCAGTAAGTCGGTAAGAGACATCATAGATCGTACCATATCTAATAGAGTGCGATTACGACGTTCAGACACACCATTTCGCTGAGGTGTGCCAGGCGGCGTGAGTTGTGAAACAATTCCACATTTCCTTAGGTGCGTAATAAACTCGTGACTTAAATATTCTCCGCCACGATCAGATCGTAGGCACTTTATTTTCCTGTCACATTGATTCTCTACCTCACTCTGAAATTCCTTGAACCTTTCAAAGGTCCAGACATATGTTTCATAGTAGACATACCCATATCTACTCAAGTCATCAGTGAGGGTGAGAACATAATGATAGCCACCATGAGCCTCGACACTCATTGGACCACATACATCGGTATGTATTATTTCCAACAAGTCAGTTGCTCGCTCCATTGTTCCGGAGAACGGAGTCTTGGTCATCTTGCCCATGAGGCATGGTTCGCGCGTGTCAAATGATTCGAAATCAAGAGACTCCAAAAGTCCATCAGTATGGAGCTTCTTCATGTGTTTGACACCAATATGACCAAGGCGGTAGTGCCACATGTAAGTGGGACTATCGTTATCAACCTTACCCTTTTTGGTACTCACACTATGGACATGTGTAACATCACGTTCGAGATTCATCAAAAATAAACCATTGACCAGCGGAGCATGACCATAAAACATTTCTCTCATATAAATAGAACAACCATTATTCTCAGATTTAAATGAGTAGCCATCTCGCATCAAGCGAGATCCAGATACAATGTTCATGCTCAAATTTGGTACTAAATAACAATTATTAAGGTTTAACACTAATCCCGAAGGTAGTTGTAGAGGTAGCGTGCCGACGGCGATCACGTCGACCTTGGAACCATTCCCGACGCGCATCGTCACCTCGTCCTTTGCCAGCCTCCGCTTATTCCGCAGCTCCTGCTTGGAGTTACAAATGTGAGCAACTGCACCGGTATCAAATACCCAAGAGCTACTATGAGCGCTGGTTAGGTACACATAAATAACAAGTATATCACATACACCTTTAATGTTGCCGTCCTTATTATCCGCTAAGTACTTGGTGCAGTTCCGCTTCCAGTGACCGGTACCCTTGCAATAAAAACACTCAGTCTCAGGCTTGGGTCCATTCTTGTTCTTCTTCTTCCCGACAACTTGCTTACCGGGCGCGGCAACAGCTTTGCCATCCTTCTTGAAGTTCTTCTTACCCTTGCCTTTCTTGAAACTAGTGGTCTTATTCACCATCAACACTTGATGCTCCTTTTTGACCTCGACCTCTGCTGATTTCAGCATCGAGTACAACTCAGGAATGGACTTCTCCATCCCTTGCATGTTGTAGTTCATCACAAAGCTCTTGTAGCTAGGTGGAAGCGACTGGAGGATTCTGTCAATGACAGAGTCATCCGGGAGATTAACTCCTAGCTGAGTCAAGCGGTTGTGAAGCCCAGACATCTTGAGGATGTGTTCACTGACAGAACTATTCTCCTCCATCTTACAGCTGAAGAACTTGTCGGAGACGTCATATCTCTCAACCCGGGCATGAGCTTGGAAAACCAGTTTCAGCTCTTGTAACATCTCATACGCTTCGTGTTGCTCAAAACGCTTTTGGAGCCCCGGTTCTAAACTGTAAAGCATGCCGCACTGAACAAGGGACTAATCATTGTAGCGAGAATGCCAAGAGTTCGCAACGTCTTGCTCTGCTGGGAGAAGGGGTGGGTCACCTAATGGTGCATCAAGGACATACAATTTCTTGGAAGCTATGAGGATGATCCTCAAGCCACGGACCCAGTCCGCATAGTTGCTTCCATCATCTTTCAGCTTGGTTTTCTCTAGGAACGCGTTGAAATTGAGGATGACATTTGCGTTGGCCATTGGATCTACAATATAGATTGTAAAGACAATTTTAGACTAAGTTCATGATAATTAAGTTCACATAATCAAATTATTTAATGAACTCCCACTTAGATAGACATCTCTCTAGTCATCCAAGTGACACATGATCCACGTCAACTAGCCCGTGTCCGATCATCACGTGAGACGGACTAGTCATCCATGGTGAACATCTCCATGTTGATCGTATCTTCTATACGACTCATGTTCGACCTTTCGGTCTTCCGTGTTCCGAGGCCATGTCTGTACATGCTAGGCTCGTCAAGTCAACCTAAGTGTATCGCGTGTGTAAATCTGGCTTAGACCCATTGTATGCGAACGTTAGCACCTATCACACCCGATCATCACGTGGTGCTTCGGAACAACGATCCTTAGCAATGGTGCACACTTAGGGTGAACACTTTTCTTGAAATTTTATTGAGAGATCATCTTATTTACTACAGTCGTTCTAAGAAAATAAGATGTAAACATGATAAACATCACATGCAATCAATATAGTGACATGATATGGCCAATATCATCTTGCTCCTTCGATCTCCATCTTTGGGGCACCATGATCATCACTGTCACCGGCATGACACCATGATCTCCATCATTGTGTCTTCATGAAGTTGTCTCGCCAACTATTACTTCTACTACTATGGCTAACATTTAGCAATAAAGTAAAGTAATTACATGGCGTTTATGATTGACACGCAGGTCATACAATAAAATAAGACAACTCCTATGGCTCCTGCCGGTTGTCATACTCATCGACATGCAAGTCGTGAAACCTATTACAAGAACATGATCAATCTCATACATCACAATGCATCATATCACATTCTTTGGCCATATCACATCACAAGGCATATGCTGCAAAAACAAGTTAGACGACCTCTAATTTGTAGTTGCAAGTTTTTACATGGCTGCTATAGGTTTCTAGCAAGAACGTTTCTTACCTACGCCAAAACCACAACGTGATATGCCAATTGCTATTTATCCTTCATAAGGACCCTTTTCATCGAATCCAATCCGACTAAGGTGGGAGAGACAGACACCCGCTAGCCACCTTATGCAACAAGGGCATGTCAGGCGATGGAACCAGTCTCATGTAAGCGTACATGTAAAGTCGGTCCGGGCCGCTTCATCCCACAATACCGCCGAATCAAGATAAGAATAGTAGTGGTAAGAAAATTAACAAGATCGACGCCCACAACTGCTTTGTGTTCTACTCGTGCATAGATTCTACGCATAGACCTAGCTCATGATACCACTGTTAGGAGACGTAGTAGTAAATAAAAAAATTCCTACGTATCACCAAGATCTATCTATGGAGAAACCAGCAACGAGTGGGGAGAGATTGCATCTTCATACCTTTGAAGATCGCTAAGCGGAAGCGTTACAAGAACGCGTTGGTGGAGTTGTACTCGCAGCGATTCAGATCGCGGTGGATTCTGATCTCAGCACCGAACAATGGCGCCTCCGCGTTCAACGCACGTGCAGCCCGATGACGTCTCCTACGCCTTGATCCAGAAAGGAGGAAGGAGAGGTTGAGGGAGAGCTCCGGCAGCACGACGGCGTGGTGCCGGTGGAGCTACGTGAACTCCGATAGGGCTTCGCCAAGCGCTACGGAGAACGAGGAAGAGGAAGGGTAGGGCTGCGCCGAGAGAGAGAGAAGTCGTGTCTCAAATCAGCCCAAACCCTTGCATATATATATATATAGGAGGAGGGAGAGGGAGGGATTCCTTGGCCCCTCCTCCAAGGAGGAGAGGTTCGGCCGAACTAGGGGGAGAGTCCACCTCCCACAAGGGAGGTGGATCTCCTCTTTTAAAACCCTTTTGCCCTTTATCTCTTGATCCCAGCCGCATGGGCCTTTCTAGAAGGTCTTGGCCAGCCCAATAAGGGCTGGCACACCTCCTCTAAGGTCCCACAAAGTCCTATGGTCGTCACACCCCTCTCGGGGGTCCTCCGGCACCCTCCCGGCACTCCCGGTACACGACCGATGAGCCCGAAAACTTTCCGGTGACCAAAACTGGACTTCCTATACATCAATCTTTACCTCCGGACCATTACGGAGCTCCTCGTGATGTTCGGGATCTCATCCGGGACTCCGAACAACCTTCGGTAATCACGTATACCATTTCCCTATAACCCTAGCGTCATCGAACCTTAAGTGTGTAGACCCTACGGGTTCGGGAGACACGTAGACATGACCGAGACATCTCTCCGGTCAATAACCAAAAGCGGGATCTGGATACCCATGTTGGCTCCCACATGCTCCACGATGATCTCATCGGATGAACCACGATGTCGGGGATTCAATCAATCCCGTATACAATTCCCTTTGTCCATCGGTATGATACTTGCCCGAGATTCGATCGTCGGTATCTCTATACCTTGTTCAATCTCGTTACCGGCAAGTCTCTTTACTCGTTCCATAACACATCATCCTGTGGCTAACTCCTTAGTCACATTGAGCTCATTATGATGATGTCTTACTGAGTGGGCCCAGAGATACCTCTCCATCACATGGAGTGACAAATCCCAGTCTCGATTCGTGCCAACCCAACAAACACTTTCGGAGATACTCGTAGTGCACCATTATTGCCACCTAGTTACGTTGTGACGTTTGGCACACCCAAAGCATTCCTACGGTATGTGGGAGTTGCACAATCTCATGGTCTAAGGAAACGATACTTGACATTGAAAAGCTTTAGCAAACGAACTACACGATCTTGTGCCATGCTTAGGATTGGGTCTTGTCCATCACATCATTCTCCCAATGATGTGATCCCGTTATCAATGACATCCAATGTCCATGGCCATGAAACCGTGACCATCTATTGATCAACGAGCTAGCCAACTAGAGGCTTACTAGGGACATGTTATGGTCTATGTATTCACACATGTATTACGGTTTCCGGTTAACACAATTATAGCATGAACAATAGACAATTATCATGAACAAGGAAATACAATAATAACCATTTTATTATTGCCTCTAGGTCATATTTCCAACACTCTGGACATCACCTATTTCTAGTGTCTCTGGTTTTAAATACTATCTTGTCATATTAAATGATTTCACACACTTTGTCTGGACATTTCCTCTCCGCAACAAATCCGACGTTCATGCCCTCTTTCTCAATTTTCAGCGATATGTTTTTGTGCACTTCTTTCTCCCTATTCGCTTCATACAATGTGATAATGGTCGTGAATTTGATAATATTAAAAATCACACCTTCTCTCTTAACCATGGCATTCTTCTCCGTTTCTCTTGTCCCTACACCTCTCTCAAGACGGCAAAGCTCAACGTTCTCTTCATATTATCAATGATGTTATTTGTACCCTTCTTCTTCGATCCTCCATGCCACCCCAATACTGGGCAGAGGCTCTCCACACCGCTACATATCTTCTCAATATACGCCCTACCAAAGCCAATCCCAATATCACCCCCTATTTTTCTCTGTTTCTCTGCCATCCAAACTACTCCGACATTCGCGTTTTTGGTTGTCTCTGTTTCCCTAACACTTCCGCTACCGCCGCTCATAAACTCTCTCCCTGCTATCTCCCATGTGTTCTCCTAGGTTTTTCGGATGAGCATAAAGGCTATTGCTTCCTTGACTTATACACCGATCGGGTTCTTGTGTCTCGGCATGCCACCTTCGCCGAACAAATCTTTCCATTTGCTCACACTACTAGGGAAAACCTTATAGACAGAATATTACTAGTAGCGCGGTTTAAAACAAGGCGCTAGTGCTACTTAGCAGTAGCGCTCTACAACAGACCACGCTACTGCTATCCACGTAGCAGTAGCGCGTCAAGAGGAAACATTGCTACTACTACAATTGTCATGACCTTGCCGCCAGACTAGGTATAGCAATAGCGCCTGTTTCCAAAACACGATGTTGCTATGTCGTTTAGCAGCAGTGGTTTATCCCAAAGCGTGCTACTGCTAAAGCCTATCTTCTCCAACTGGCCGCCCCTCACTCTCCCCTCTCCCCTCCCCTCTCACTCTCCCCTGCACCCCTTGTACGTCGTCCGCTGCCGCCGCCGTTCCCCGACCACCGTCGTCGCCCGCCGACGCCGACGCTCCTGCTCCTCCTCCACTGAGGTAGTCCCTCCATCCCACCTCCTACCTCCTCCTCCTCTCTCCTCCTCCCTCCTCCTCCTCTCTCCTCCTCCTCCCTCCTCCCTACCGTGCCCCTCCCTCCTCCTCCGGCCGCCCCCTCCTCCCTCCTCCTCTGGCCAAGCCCTCCGCCGGCAGCCCTCCTCCCACCGCCCTCCTCCCCCTCCTCCTCTCTCCTCCCTCCTTCCTACCATGCCCCTTCCTCCTCCTCCGGCCACCCCCTCCTCCCTCCTCCCTCCTCCTCCGGCCAAGCGCTCCATCGGCAGCCCTCTTCCCCCTCTTCCTCTCTCCTCCCTCCTCCCACCCCCTCCTCATTCCTCCTCCTCCCTCCTCTCACCACCCTCCTCCCCCTCCTCCCTCCTCCCACCCCCTCCTCCCTCCATCTCTCGTAAATCCTAAATTGTTTTTTACTTTCTTGTATAATGTAGTTTTTTTACTATTTTTAGTAAGTGTTTAATAGAAATAGTTTATTTAGGAAGTGGTTAATAGAACTAGTTTACCATCATCCTACCTTTGTTATGCACTAGGGGAATAAGGAGTAGCGACCATCATCGACGGTCGAAAAATCGGTGAGTGAGTGTCCACCATATATGAGAGAAAAAGAATGCCGACTGTTGTAGTGGGGGTCGCTTCTCCTTCTTCTCCTTGTGCTAGATATTTGTTATGCACTAGGGGAAGGAGGAGAAGCGACCATCATCGACGGTCAAAAAATCAGTGAGGGAGTGTCCACCATATACGTGAGATAAGAGTTTAGGAAGGAAGACTCGACAGGCCTAAAGTTTCCTGGTAGTTGCCTTCTATCGATTTTAAATGTTTCAACTATGAACATAGGAAATGTCTGACGACGAAAGGGAATTCGTTATGTGCGAATACTACAAAGACGAGCACGTCCTGTGTGACAAGCCTCACCTAGTTGGTGGTAGGCGCTTCAACATCATGCTGGATGAGACCTTCGAAGTGGATACAGTAAGTCACAATGACAAGTCTTTTTTCGTAATTAAGCATTACTTCTACTTCTTTTGCTTCAAATTATAATTTTAATTTTTACTATTCTACTAGCGTATCCCCTGCCATGCAAGAATTTATGTCTTGGATAAGATTGGTTTCAGTACTAAGGAAAGTATGGAGGTAAATTGAGTTCACTTGAGGACCGTGCATGGTTATACTTTTGCCATAAAATTGTACAATGCAGACACCTACTCCTATTTGAATGCAAAAATTGGACAACACTATGCAAGGCTTATGCATTTGAGCCTAATATGCTTATCACCTTTGATATTCGTCCGGAAGATGAAATTGAAGGTAATATCGACATCTGGGTCGATGTGCAAACGCCTCCAGTTCTACAATTATGTGAGTTTCTCAAATCATATTTATTAAGTAATTTATATTGTTTATTTAAAAATAGTTGACAACTAATTTCTATTGACAGCTTATTTCCATTCAAGCAAACATGTCCGGTGCTTGGTAGACAACACGTACTACTGTCCCAGGGCTGAACTAAACAGCGAGGAGATAGGTCATTATGTTTGATGGCTTGAGGATATTGATACTATCAAGACAGGTTATTTTCCTGGACTTCGAGATATTAGTACTCAAAACGTGTGACCACTAGTGTGCGTATTGAACTACGGTCACATCTATTTAGGAAAGATGGTAAGATTTTTACTATTTGTCCTCAGTGCATCTTTTGCATACATTATTTTTTAAGCTAAACTTCATTGCTAAGTATGTTACTATGATGTTCTTCAACGGGGACTCTCGATGAGTGTTGTGCCTCGTTGGATCAAGGCTAACGATCGCATGACAATGGTTAGCTTACGGCCAAGATATCCTACATTGCACATGTGTGCATTCATCATTTCTCGAAGCGAGCAAGTCTTAATAGTCAAAGACTTGAGCAAAATTGTGAAGGATCACAGCAGAGAAGTACTAGGGGGCAGCAATCAGAAGCGCAACCCACAATTAGGAGACATGTTCATCTGCATTCTCCAATATGCTGAAGCAGGAGTGCTACACATGTTTTATGCTATTTTACCTGAGAGAGAGCAGCAGGAGTAGGTCCTAGGTATTAAGAACAATTAGTTACTGTTGATTATATATGACTATGATGATGATGAGAAGTTTTTATTACGTGCTACAATGTGTTAGAATTGATGGTGATGCTGAGGAGGAGTAGTGATTATAAGTACTATGATGAGGAGGAGGAGGAGGAGGAGGAGAGGAGGAGGAGGAGGAGGAGGAGTTGTTATTATAACTAGTGACCAAGTTGTTATATGATTTCTCATGGACGAAAATGATGATGATGAGTTGTTATATGACAATGATGTATTATGATGATACTATATGAAAACTTGTATAATGGCGTATGAATATACGACATAAAACAAAAAAGAAATACATAATAATAGTAGTAGCACGGGAGGAGAGGGGCGCTGCTATAACTACCAGTAGCGCTTTCTACCAAAAGCACTACTGCTAAGCAGGTATAACTGTAGCGCAGGCTCACACACGCTACTGCTACACTTCAGTTGTAGCACCGTAGCAGTAGCGCGCTGCCCCGCACTAAAGCTATACCTAAAACCGGCGCTACTGCTAGGCTTTTCCTTGGTAGTGTCAACGTACTACTCCATCACACACCACTCCTTCCACACCTAGCCACCCTCCTACTCGTTTCCTCCTCTATGCTCCCCTCCTGGCATCCCAATCTCTAAATACCTCTTCTCTACCAAACCAACCAAACGCCACTGCTTTCCCCGATACACCGCCGTCTCCCACCCACGACCTGCCTCCTTCACCACTTGCACCATCGCCCGCTATTCAGCCACCATCCAACCACACCCCGCCTCCTTCCCCACCCGCACCATCGTCCACACATGCCGATCCGCCACCACCCCCTCCATTGTCCGCATCATTTGCTACGCCGGACACCAGTATAGCTCCTCTTCCCATTCACGTTGTTTCCACTATCCCAACAACTAATGAACATTCTATGCGCACTCGTTCCAAATCAGGTTTCTGTCAACCCATCGACCGTCTCAACCTTCATGCCACTCCGTCCCTCTCTCAAGTTCCCAAATCATACAAAACCGCGCTTCTTGATCCTAATTGGGCTGCTGCTATGCAAGAAGAATATTCGGCCCTTACCAAAAATAATACATGGCAGCTTGTTCCTTGCCCTTCCAACACCAACATTGTCTCTGGTAAGTGGGTGTTTCTCCAGAAGTTTCACTCTAATGGTACTCTTTCCCTCTACAAAGCACGTTGGGTATGTCGCGGCTATTCCCAATAGCATGGCATTGATTACGATGAAATCTTTTCTCTTGTAGTTAAGCCTAGTATGATACGCACTGTTCTCAGCCTTGCTGTCTCCTCCACCTGGCCTATTCACCAATTAGACATCAAACATGCCTTTCTTCATGGTTCTCTTCAAGAGACTGTCTACTGTCAGCAACCTCTCGGTTTTGAAGACCCTTCCTATCCCAACCATGTTTGTTTTCTTCAAAAAAATCTCTATGGTCTTAAACAAGCTCCACGTGCATGGTTTCAACGATTCTGTTTCTTTATTCAAACCATAGGCTTTATTCCCTCTCTTTCTGACGCCTCTCTCTTTGGCTATCATCATAATTCTAAAATTGCCTACTTACTTCTTTATGTCGATGATATCATTCTCACTGCTTCTTCTCAACCTTTTTTGGACCGCATCATTAACCATCTACGCTCTGAGTTTTTTATGACATATCTTGGTCTTCTTCATCATTTTTTAGGCATTGCAGTGATTCGTGATTCTTCTGGTCTGTTTCTTTCCCAACGTCAATACATCTCAGATCTTCTCAATCGTGCTGGTATGCTAGACTATCATCCTTCCCATACTCATGTCGACACTAGTTTCAAACTTTCTGCTCATGGTGATCCTTTCTCTGATCCTACTCTTTATCGTAGTCTTGCAAGTGCTCTCCAGTATCTTACCATCACTCGTCCTAAAATCTCATTTGTTGTCCAACAA
Source organism: Hordeum marinum (assembly GCA_022496015.1). Taxonomy (NCBI): domain Eukaryota; kingdom Viridiplantae; phylum Streptophyta; class Magnoliopsida; order Poales; family Poaceae; genus Hordeum; species Hordeum marinum. The sequence goes on from CM039677.1 coordinate 61,576,369, forward strand.
GCTTGTCTCTATATGCATGATCCTCCCTCACTATAATCATATCAAACGAATCCTTAGGTATTTGAAAGGTACTCTTGATCATGGTCTCCACATAAACAATTCTTCCCCCACCTCTCTCACTTCGTGTTCTGATGCAGACTAGACTAGTTGTCCTGACACTTGACGATCTACATCCGGTTTCTGTGTTTTTGTTGGTGACAATTTGATTTCTTGGTCCTCGAAAAGGCAGGTAACCGTCTCCCGCTCGTCCGCTGAAGCTGAGTATCATGCGGTTGCACACGCTGTGGCTAATACGATCAGGCTCCGTCCGTTGCTCTCGGAGTTGCATCGACCACTTGCATAGGCTACCATTGTTTACTGTGATGACATATCAGCTGTCTACATGTTTGGGAATCCTGTTCAACATCGCCAGACTAAACATATTGAGATTGATATACACTTTGTTTGCGAGAAGGTGGCTCTTGGACAAGTTCGGGTGCTGCATGTTCCTTCTACAGCTCAATTTGCTGATATATTTACCAACGGACTGCCATCTACACCATTTTTTAATATTCGATCTAGTCTCAATGTTGTCGAGCCTCCCGTTGATACCGCTGGAGGATGTTAGGCTATCACTTGGCTCTCAAGTTATCTAGTCATAGTCGTATTGTAATAGGTCTAGTTAGCTTGTAATCTCTTATATATACTGTTGTATGCGGCCATCAATAATCAATAACAATAGTTTTATTCAATTCTACAAGAAGGAAGTGAGGCGTCGCGAATGGTTTGCCACTCATCTTCTATTGCCCCCTTGAATAGGGATATGCACATCCTACAAAGTCAACTTAAACGTCACATCCGACTTGATGTAACAGGTCTATGAAGTCACTAACTCGCCGTCATTGTAGATGACATCACTGACTGGACTCCACTCTGGATGACTCCATTGACCCAGAACCACTGTAGACGACATCTACCACGTCCTATCTACCTATCATGTTGACAGTGCATAAATCCGTCATTGCCCTTAGTAGGGTAGCGAGCATGTCCGGAAGTCCCCGAACAGAGCTCGCACAACGAGTTTACCTACATTCAGGCCTTCGGTGAGAGTAACACCTTACATATTGCTTTTGAGTTGTTAGTCATGGTGGGATACCTCGTGCGAGAGATTACAATGGGGAGATGTGTTTTGCTACCGAGATTCTAGTCTACGAAAGTAGATGGGATTGAGAGCCCCATAGCCCTCACTTATATGCATGGTGGAGGCTAGGGTTTTTTTCACGGGGTAGATTCAATCTTGGGCCCCGTCATGCTGGCTTGGGGACCAATATGATCTATAGATACCTATCCTATCCTTCGGGCTCCTTCCTATCGCCAGCTCCTTGGTGGGCCTCCTAGGTCGTGGCAGGCCTGGTGTCGTGCTCCCCGTGGAGTAGCCATCCCCGATGTATTACACCATCAGTAGCCCCCGAGCTTGTGTGGGGTTGAAGTAGTTGGTCTTCGAAGTCCCACACAAGCTATTTGTCTTCATTCTAGTTGTTAGGACTTGTATTTGGGAGCTCGACCTCAGAAATACCCGCGGGCCTACCCACTATGTGAGTTCTTTGGAAAGCCTTCCTGGTTGATACAGGATCAACAACGAGGGCTCCCTAAGCTCAGAGCTCCCGACCGAGTCTTGTTCATGGTTTGTCGCTCGCGTCTATCTCATGGGGCTTACCTGCCCTGGCCTTGTCTGGGCATTTTGAGATTTGACGTCATGTCGCTCGCTCGTGGAAACGTCATGAGCCAACTTCATCTTGTCTTGTCTTGTCATATCAGGCTAGTGGACCGTTGGTTCCGCCTCGTCACGATGGATGTCTAGAATCCCGTTCTGTCATCTCATGAAATCGAAAACCATGGATAACGCGGGATGCGTCTCGCATCGTGAGGTCCACCGAATTAGTTTAACCGCGATGACTATAAAAAGGGGGAAATAGGGTAAATTTTCCCTTCCGATTGTTCTTCATCCCCGCGCATTCTGCCTATTTGCCTCGTCTGCCGTTGTCGCGCTCCAAGTAGCTCGCACGTCTCCATTCTTCAATCTTATGCACCTGTCGAGATGGTCAAGACTAATGGCGGTAGGGGTGGACACTTGCCGAGAGTTTCTCCCTGGCGACCGTCACCGCGGAGCGGATGCGAAAGAGGGCCACCGCTGCCGGTGGGCCGAAGAAGCAGGTGGTAAAGGAAACCACAGGGAAGTGATTCTCATTGGTTGCTTGTGTTGAGGAGCTGGACCAGTTGGTGTCGAGGAAATTGATGCCCACGAATCTGGTGCGTAGGATGCCCAGGAATGAAGCTCTGTCAACAAACAACTAGCATGTGCTCCAACGGGAGTTTGTAGGGCTAGGGCCCGGCTTCCCGTTGCACTGGATACCACTTTTTCCTTCGCTCCTATTAGGTTAGATTGCCAGGTCATGAGTGAAGACCACCAGATGTCGAGCGGAGGAAAATCAACACTAATGTAGGCATACCCACGGGGGCACACCTGAGAGGTGTAGGGGGGTCGCTAGATCCTCCCCAGCCTTCTTGGGCACTTGGAGCAAGCCATGGTATGTTATTATAGATCCATTGGCCAAAATTCGGTGTTTTGCATGTGTGAGGATGGAGACTAATAGCTTAGAGGTGGTAAACCTCTAAAACTCGTGTCATTCTTCACACTCTGACGCTTTGTTATACCGCCAATACTCTTAGATATTGAAGCTAGTTTATAGTTTCAATACTTTTATGGTTCATAATGTAAAGGAAGATGCTAACTTCTTGGCCCACCTTTGTGATAACCAAGTTTTCACTTTGATGGTGACAAGTGTTGGATGAATTCCCTCTGATTTTCTGGTCACGCGTTTTTTTGCCAATGTTTCTAGTCACGAACCTGATGGTTGACAGTGCCGGAGCCGTATGAGCAAAGCTTTTTATAGTTGCAAACCAACATGTGATTTGACTGTTAGAGTGATGGTGGTATTCCCAGCCCACCAAGTTCAAGTTCTGGTGCTTGCATTGTCCCTAGATTTATTTTGGGAAAACTTTGTTTTTGCCACTCTAGGTTTTGCCCACTTTGCTTATGCCATTCTAGAATTTGACATATCACTTTTGCCACTCTTAGATTTTGACAATACATCACAAATGTCATTCCATGGAAAAAGTAATAATTTTTCATTTCACTTTTGCCACTCTTAGATTTTGATAATGTATCACAATTGCCACTCTAAAATTATTGCTTTTGCCATGGAATGGCAATTGTGATGTATTGTCAAGAACTAAGAGTGACAAAAGTGATATGTCAAACTCTAGAGTGGCATCAGTAAAGTGGGCAAAAGTTAGAGTGGCAAAAACAAAGTTTTCCATTTATTTTAGGATTTTCGGCGATGTAGATTCAGTGGAAGGAGATGTTCCGTCCATGACGAGGAGCCTACTGTGATTCCGTAAATTTTAAGATGATTTATCGGCTCAGTCTCTCAGGGATGTTCATAGAAATAGGGTGTGCGTGTGTGCGTTCATATGATTGAGTATATGCACGTGTATACGAGCCTTGTGTCTGTGTTGTGTTAAAAGGGGCTATATATAGGGAAAGTCGTTTTGGCTCCCGGGTCCAAGTGATCCTGTTATCATGGACGTCCAGCTGCCTATTGGGATGTGTACCGAGCTGTATTCAATGCCCCACGTGAGGATCATCAATTTGGACATATGGAGCAGCCATACGGGTTGTAGAAGTCGACGGGCGGGCATTGACGACCATGTTGGTGTTGGGGTTCGTGGGTGATGGGGGGTGGCGACGTGCAGCTCATGTTCCCGTCAGGACATGAACTGACTTTGAGCCACCAAGGCACCAACTAGGCTGCTGTCTACCAAGCAGAATATGTTGCTAGGTTTGTGCATCGTTCCAAGGGCTCTATTCTTTCTCTGAAGCCGATCTAGGGTTTGGACCGCTGCCGCCGCCGGCGGCTACTGCTTATCCCTGTGTCTACCCCGGCAGGGATCATGGGTCTCTCTTGGTCATGATGACTACTACCACGGTGCTGTTGCGTTTGGTTCTTCTGGTGCTTATGCATCAGGAACTTGGCCGCTGACCGGATCAGGAGACAATTTCAAGTTCGTCCAAGTTTTCTGTCCCGGTGTTGGCTTCGGCAGCGAGCGGGGTTTTGTCCTGGCGTTGTTTTTGGCAACGATCGGTTTTCTGTCCTGCAGTTCTGGACGATCCCTTGGCAAGGTTTGTGCAGTCTTGATTTCCGTCTACTCTGCTCCTTGCGAGTTAGGGTTTGGACGTACGACGTTTTGGCTTCTTTGACTGGTGGGTGATCGCCGTGAATAATGAAACTCGTATGTTGGAATTGTCGTGGCATGGCTAGTGCCGTGGCAGAAAGAGCGCTTCTGGACGTCCAGAAGCAGTGGTGGTCGGATGTCGTCTTTCTGTCTGAGACGCATCTGAACAAAGCTAAGGCAGAAAAACTCCAAAAAAAGTTAAAATGGACAGCATGGAGGTGCATGAAAGTAATGGGGCGAGTGGTGGTTTGCTTTTGTTTTGGCGGAGACCATTGGCAATTCAACTCAGAGATAAGGATAAAAATTTCATAGATGTAACCGTGAGGGATGGCACGGATGAGATTTGGAGGTTTACAGGGTTTTATGGTGTGCCGAAGTGGGAAGATAAACATCTGTCATGGTCATGTTTGCGTGATCTACATCAACGAATAAACCTCCCGTGGTTGATAGCTGGGGATTTTAATGAGATCTTATACTCCCACGAGAAGGAGAGCGGTGCACCGAGGCCAATGCACATGATGCAAAAATTCAGAGATGCCCTTGTTAATTGCGAATTGGAGGACATGGGTTGTAGTGGTGATTTATATACTTGGAGGAGGAGGAGGCTTAGAGAACGCCTCGACAGAGCGATATGTAATGGTCAGTTCCATGGGCTTTTTCCTGAGGCAAAGATTACTAATGCTGCACACACCAAGTCTGACCACATACCAATATTCATTGATACGAAGGGGATGTAGAGGGGGATCATCAACGAACCCATCAGAGGTGCTTTGAATCTTGGTGGCTGCAAGAGGAGAATGTTATGCAGATTGTGTCTGAAGCTTGGGATCGAACCAATCCGTTGGCACCCATTGCAGAGCACACAGCAAATGTACACGCCACCATGCATGAATGGGATAATTCGATCTTGAATGCTCCCCATCGGCGTTTGAAGGAGCTGAAGGCGGAGTTGGAATTGCTACGGTCGGGCCCTCTCACTAACGAGGTGGGAGACAGGCAGAGAATATTACTAATGGAGATAGAAGAAAATTTGGAGAAGGAAGAAATCTATTGGGTACAACGTAGCCGCACAAACTGGCTAAAATTTGGTGATTGGAACACTAGTTTCCTTCATAATTTTGCATCGGCTAGGAAGAAAAGAAATTACATTAAACGCTTGCTTGATGACTCAGGTGTATGGAAAGAGAACAATGAAGGTATGCAAAGTTTAATTACTGAGTACTTTCAGCATCTCTTCTCTGCTGAAGTTAATGTACCAACGATGAATGTTATAAATAAAGTTAAGAGGCGTGTTACGGATTATATGAATGAGTCACTTATGGCTCCGTACACAGAGGAGGAGGTCAGGAAAGCTTTATTCAGTATTGGTGATTTGAAAGCACCGGGACCGGACGGATTACATGCTATCTTTTATAAAAAGTTTTGTCACCTGCTCGGAGGAGATCAAACGAAGGAGGTTCTTGCGGCTGTCAATACAGGTATGATCCCAGAAGGTTGGAACTCTACTAGTATCGTGTTGATCCCCAAAGTGGACAACCCAGAGAAAATCACCCAATTTAGGCGTATCAGTTTATGTAATGTGATTTATAAGGTGATCTCAAAAATGCTCGCAGCACGCCTGAAGATTTTTCTTCCAGATATAATAAGTGAGACACAAAGTGCGTTTGTGCCAGGGCGCATCATAACTAATAACGTCATAGTGGCATATGAGTTCTTACATACGATGAAGAAGAGAAAGAAGGGGAAGTTTGGAACATGTGCAATCAAGTTAGATATGCACAAGGCATATGACAGAGTTGAGTGGGTATTCTTGGAGGCCATGCTCACCAAATTGGGATTTCATGCTCAGTGGATTGAAATGGTGATGACTTGCGTAAGGTCGGTTGAGTATAGGGTGCGGTTCAACTCAAATGAAACACTGCCTTTTTCACCAACGAGAGGTTTGAGATAGGGGGATCCCCTATCCCCATATCTGTTTCTCTTATGTGCTGAAGGACTGTCGGCCGTTATTGCTCATGAGGAAGGGGCTGGTAACTTGAATGGTGTGCAGGTGTGTAGAGATTCGCCAACGATTTATCATTTACTTTTTGCTGACGATTCTCTTATTCTCATGAGAGCAGACGCCCACAATGCAAACACCCTGCGTGGGATTTTAGATGAATACTGTGCAGCCTCAGGTCAATTGGTGAGTGAATCAAAATGCTCTATATTTTTCAGTCCTAAAACAAATGTGGAGGTGAAGGTAGAAGTATGTCAAATTCTGAATATTATGACGGAATCTAATTCAGACAAGTATCTGGGTCTACCATCCATGATAGGGGTGGACCATGTTGATTGCTTTAAACGCATAATAGAAAGAATTCAAGCAATGGTGAATGGATGGAAAGAGAGAACTCTCTCATTCGGAGGCAAAGAGGCTTTGCTGAAAGCGGTGGCCCAAGCCATCCCAACTTATGCGATGTGCGTATTTAAATTCCCGAAGAAAATTTGCAAGGGAATCACTGATGCAATGTCGCAATACTGGTGGGGTGATGAGGAGAACCAACGAAGGATGCATTGGTTTGCATGGTGGAAGATGTGTATTCCGAAGGAGAGAGGAGGTATGGGATTTCGGGATATTCATAGCTTTAACTTGGCAATGTTGGCAAAGCAGTGTTGGAGACTAATTGAGAACTTTGGTTCATTATGTGCACGAGTTCTGAGAGCCAAGTACTACCCTACAGGAGATATTGTGAATCGTCAACTGAAGAAGGGGTCGTCCTATGTGTGGCAAAGCATTTGGTCTGGAATTCAAACGTTCAAGAAGGGTTACATTTGGAGAGTAGGCAATGGAGAAAAGATTAATATATGGGATGACTGTTGGATCCCGAACATTGCCTCCAAAAAAGTTTTAACAGTAAGGGGGAACCAAGTACTTACTAAAGTAAATGAGTTAATGGACCCAATCACAGGAGAATGGAATGAGATGTTAATTCGGGAGAATTTCTGGCACATTGATGCTGAACGCATACTACAAATCCCATTATTCCATGTGGAGAAAAAGGACTATGTTGCATGGCATCTCATGAGGAGCGGCGTCTTTTCAGTACGTTCTGCCTATTATAAGCAATGGGAAGTGACTTATGATACAGATGACAGCGGTCTGGCCCGCTTCTCCATGGTGCCCCATCCAGTTTGGAAGAAGTTGTGGAGTTTAAGAGTGCCAACGAAAGTTAAAATTTATATCTGGAGATGCTTGCACAATGTCATCCCATGCCGGAGCACTCTTATGAATCGACATGTTGGAAACCTGTCCCAATGCCCATACTGTACAGATGGTGCGGAGGACTTAGCCCATATGTTGTTTAAGTGTGCAAGGGTGAAAGCAGTTTGGGAAACTTTGGGAATTGCAGCAGATATTAACTTTGCTTCTTTGACTGATCGATCAGGTTCAACAGTCTTGGAGTTCATTTTATGTGATGATTCTTATCGGCGACAATATTCTGCATTGGTCGAGCTACCAGAGCTCATATCAACAGTTTGTTGGTTCTCATGGTGGCAAAGAAGACAGTTCGTGCGAGGGGAAGAAATATTGACTCCAGAACGAACAGCGCCGGCGGTGGTTGCCCTAGCGATTAATTATGTGCGCGGAGCACAAGCTAAATCAACACCCAAGATTAATAGGTGGACGTTCCTAGTAGGACAACTTGTCCTTAATGTCGATGCTTCATTCACAGATGGCGATTATGCAGGGTCTTGTGGTGCTGTCATTGGGGATCTTTCATGTCGGCGTCCACGGCGAGATTAGAACATGTAGCTGATGTGTTCACGGCTGAAGCGGCAGCTTTGCTTGAAGGACTGAAGCTAGCAAGAGATACGGGATGCAATAACTTGGTGGTGAGATCGGATAATATTACGGTGGTGGATGCACTTAGATTCAATGGAGGTTATTCTATGGTGGCAGCGCCGGTTCTTGATGAATGTCGTAGTTATCTAGTAGATTTTGGAAGGTTTACTATTGAGCATTGTATTAGAGAGTCAAATTATGTAGCTCATGAGCTGACTAGATGGGGACGTGCTAATAATCCATCTCATTGGTTTGATGCCCCGTCTGATTTCATTGTAAGTCTGATGACAGACGATATCTCCGTCCTTTGATTAATAAAGTAAGCTTTTCCTTAAAAAAAACTAGGCTGCTGTCTACGGAGTTCAGGTTTTTTTTAGGTTCGTCGGTTTCCAGGTTCCCAATCTTTGCGAACAAAGAATCCAGGGTGGCGGCTCACACTTCAATTTCCATGAAGTAATGATCAGCACAGTTGTTGCATCCATGAGAGGATCCGGTGGGGTGCGTAGTGATTTCAGATCTTGCGTTGCAGATTTTGCTAGCGACGGGAGTGGGCAGATGATTTCATTCACCTTGCAGACGAAGAAGATGATCTGGTCCCCGTAGAACGGGCATGGGATTAGTGGGAGAATCTCTTGAGCCCTGCTGAGCACGAGGTGGACGAAGAGGAATCCATGGACGAGGTGTGAGTCGAGGTCACCTTGTTGTCGACGGAGCTGGCTTTTGACGGGCACCTTCGTTCACGAGGGCCGGCACATGTTTGCAGGTTTGGCCCATGACGGTAAATATCTGCCTGTACCATCCTCCTTGTTGAGATGACATAGTCAATTTAATGGCTGCATGTGTAGGGAGGACGGGAGCATCTGGACCCGAGAGTCAATATGCATTTTCATTTTATCTCTATCTAATAATAAAGCAAATAGTGCTTCTGTCCGTTCACCGTCATGAAGTTTGCCCCTACAGTTCGCATGAATTACCCGTATGCCACCGATAAGTGGAAAAAAACGATTTGTTTTTTTCTTTATAAGTCCGCCACTCTCCTGGTTCAAGAAGGATCGACCCACAAATATATCACAAGTTCACGGCTATCCCAACTGGTTGGAGCCTCACGTCTCAAACTTGCAGACGATCCCTCTCCAACCCCATTTTCTCCCCCCCCCCTTTTTCTTTCTCGCCAGCAGACCGACTGGGCCAGCCTAGTGTGGCCTTGAGCCCTTTTTATTCTTTTTGGCTTTATTTGGATATATACTCTGATGCATTAAAGGAATGCCAAACTTGAAAAAAAAAGTTTTCATTATATACAAAAAAAATGTACAATGTGTATGGAAAAATAACAATATAATTTTTAATTCATTTTTGAAGTTTTTGATCATGCATTTAATGTTTCCAATGTATAAGAAAAATGTACAAAAAAATACATTGTATATCAAACAAATTAGGCATAACAAATTAATAAAAAAATGTTAATCAGGTATTTAAAAAATTTCAAGGGATTGGCTAGAACTCATCTAGCTGAGACATAACTATGGTCTCATTCACCATGTTATCCTCGTTGTATCCAATTTCATTTCTTTTTGGGCTGGCCTAATGTGTTTTCTTGTCTTTCCTTAACCTAGTAACTTCTCGTGCCATGCAGCAAGAGGCTTGAGCAGGACTACTAGTTGTTATTGCGACGCTGAATAAGAGCATAACTACTAGTTGTTGTAGGGATAATGAAGTTACGTGAAAAGTTGTCGGAAATTTTTTTTAGGTACAATTAACACTACGAACTAATTAACCACCATGACTTCCTTTTGTTCCATTTCGCTATAATATATTAGCAAAAATGGTGTCGCAAGTGTAATAATAGAACTATGTCAATTTCTTGTTGCTGAATTTCCCCATAAAATGGGTGATTTTTCATTTTGAAAATCTTTTGTCTATTTTAAAATATTCGCGTATTTGACAAATATTCATCAAATACAAAAAATGATCGTGAATTTTAAAAAATGATCATGAATTCTAAAAATGTTAGTGAACTTTTATAAATCAAAAATGTTTAAAAATTTAATGAGTTTTTTAAAATCATGAATTTGGGGAAAAACCACAAGTTCTCAAAAATGTGCAAAGCCTTCTTAAAAAATGAGATGATTTTTTCAAAAAAAAAAGAACAAAAATTTAAAAAAAATTGAAAGCATGTATTTGCGACATGCCTTGTAAGTATGTAGTTGTGAGTGCCCCTTGCAATACACGCAGTTGCAACATGCTTTGAAAACATGCAGTCGCGACCCCATTTAAAAACTTATGATTACACCTCTTATTGAAAAACATGCAGTTGTGACTCCGCCTTAAAAACATTCAGTTGCGACCTGTCTTGTAAACATAAAGTTGTGACCCACATTAAAAACATGCAGTTTTGACCGATCTTAAAACATGTAGTTGCGACCCTTTCTTAAAAACATGCAGTTACGATCTCTCTTGAAAAACATGCATTTGCGATCCCGACGTAAAAACATGCAGTTGCGAATCCTCTTGAAGACATGCAGTTGTGAACCCTCCTGAAAACATGCAGTTGCGACTCTACCTTGAAAACATTCAGTTGTGACCCATCTTGTAAACATAAAGTTATGATCCACATTAAAAACATGCAGTTTCAACTCGCCTTAAACATGCAGTTGCGACCCCCTCTTAAGAACATACAGTTGCGGCCCCTCTTTAAAAACATGCAATTGCGACCCTCTATTAAAAATATGCAGTTGTGACCCCTCTTGAAATACATGCAATTACGACCGCACTGTAAAAACACGCAGTTGCGAACCCTCTTAAAAAGTTAAAGTTGCGTCCTCGTCTTAAAAACATGTAGTTACGACCCATTTTGAAAACATACAATTACAACCCCTTCTAAAAAATATAAGGTTGCGGCCCACCTTAAAAACATGCAGTTGCGATCCTTCTTGAAAAAAACGCAATTGCATCTTAACTTAAAAACTAGCAATTGAGACCCAACTTGTAAACTTGTTGTTGTTCCTTCATATAAAAACTTGCATTAACGACTGTCTTTGAATACTTTCAGTTATGACCCCATTTGTTATGGCCCGACTTGAAAACTTTCAAGGGCTACTCTATTTGAATACTTGTCGTTGCAACCTGACTAGAAAACTTGCAGTCGCAACCCCCGACTTGAAAGCTCACGGTTGCAACAACATTTGAAACATGGCGTTGCAAACCATTTTCTAAGCCTTATATTTATGACCCCACTTAAAACTTATATAGTTTGACTAATGTCTCACGGGAAAAATAATTTTTTCCAAAAGGAAGGCTTAGGTTTTGATGTTATTAGAAGAAAAACTAACACATGGCCAAAATAACATTAAATAAAGAAACAAGGACAAAATTAAAAATCAGAATGAAAATGAAAATCATAGAAAACGAAAAATAGAAATAAAGTAAACCAGTAAAAAAGAAATGCTAAAGATCACCAAACGCTGATTTTGTTCCGAACCGGGCTTTTCACCCCTTTCCATTACTAAAGAACGGAAATACATCAGTTCCAGCAAACCAGAGGAGAGGGAAAGGAGAAAAGCGAGTTCGACGCATTAGCAGGAAACCCACTGTGATCGTTCGCCATCGAAACGACCACTATGGAACTAAAACCTGCTGACACCTACAACTTAGCATCACACAGTACCAAATCCAGCTAGGAGACCTATTACACAGTTTTGGCCAAACTTAAACCAGCACCAAAAGAGCCTCCAAACATATCAGGACAACAGGACGACACAAAAGCTAGGTAGAAACGGCATCAACTGGCGCCCCACGAACGACGCCAACAATAGGGTTGGGGGTCCTTCATTTACTTTCAACGGACTTAGCAGCCTCGCAAACCTTCATCATCGTCATGGTTCCTTCCCGGATCAGCTGGGTTCCGCTCCTCAGTTTCTTCGCTTTGCTGTCAGGTTGGAGACCTGCCCAATATAGTAAAAAAGAACAAGCCGTGAACACGATCTTGGAAGGAGTTTTTATCATTTTTTCTCGAACGTGGCCTGATTTCTGGCCAACCAGATAGCCCAGGTAACAGCAGCTAGGCCGACTGTATGAAATCGTTCTTCTCCAGGAATGAAGGCATGGCACCAAGAAAAGAATTGCCAATGGTTGTTCTGGCAAATCTCAGTACCCAGAGCTACCCCAATAGATCGCTAGACTACCCGTGCCACAGGACAAGTAAACATCAGATGGTGCACAGTTTCCTTAGCCGTGCAGAAAGAACAAGAAGGATTTCCAGGCCAATTTTTCCGTTGCATCACATCGCGAGTAAGAATCGCATCCTGGAACATCTGCTAGAGGAAAATCTGGATTTTGAGAAGGATTTTAGCTTTCCATATCCAATTAAAATGACATCCATTGAGAGGCTTCTCCAGCCATTTGTAAACTGACCCAGTCCTGAACTTACCAGACTTGTGCAACCCCCAGAAAACTTGATCAGGGTCAGAGGATCTTGGCAGGTTATTCACCAGGGAACACATATTACTCCACTGGTCTAATAGTACCGTATTCAATCTTCTCCGGAAAAAGGAAGCAAGGAAGAGACCCTCCCACTTATTCACAGTGCAATCCTGCTCATTGCAAATCTCAAAGAGGTCAGGATAGGCCTCACAAAGGGGAATATTGCCATTAATGGAGTCTTTCCACAGCCTGACTAGATCACCACTAGCCAGCTTAAGCCTTCTCCCCATCATGTATATCTCTTTAACTTTCAACAAGGCTTTCCAACCCGGAGAGTCAGAAAATCTAGGTTTAACTGTGGCTACGGTCTGGTTAGTGAGATATCTAGCCTTCACAATTTTTTGCCAGATACCATCCTGGGTTTTTAGTTTCCACCACCATTTCACCATTAGGCTTATATTTTGTTTATGGAGGTCCTTGATCCCTAGGCCTCCCTTATTTTTGGATCTACAAATCCCGCTCCATCGGACAAGATGGTATCTTTTCTTTTTATAGCACCCTTGCCAAAAGAATCTTCTTCTGTGTTTGTCCAGTTTCTCAATCAAAGTTTTATTCATAAGCCACATGGACATATGATACATGGATAACTGGGTAACAACCAAATTCAAAAGGGTATGCCTACCACACATGGAAGCCGCATTCCCAACCTAGACATCAAATTTCTTTAGATATTTACCATCCAAAAAGTCCCAATCCAGAGACTTGAGGGAGGTAAAGCTCATAGGCATGCCCAAGTATTTAAGGGGAAAGCTTTCGTCAATGGTGTCATCACCACCAACCGTTAGAATTTCACTTTTCTGAAAATTGACTTTTAGTCCAGACATCTTCTCAAAGATATGAAGAAGCATCTTCAGGTTACGGGCTTTTTCAATGTCATGTTCTAGGCAGATGATAGTATCATCAGCATATTGCAGCACTGCCACACCATTAGGGATAAGATCAGAGGCTAGCCGAGTCAAAAGACCATTCTTTTGTGCATTAAAGACCATATTGGATAGACACTCCACCGCAAGGTTAAACAGGAAAGGGGGCATGGGATCGCCTTGGTGGACCCCTTTAGCACATTGGAAGTAAGGTCCTACGCAATTATTCATTTGGATATTAATTGTACCATTATATAGGATTTTCCTCATCCATCCGCACCAGGTTTCACTAAAACCCCTCATCCTATGACATTCAAGAAGAAATTCCCAATTAACCTTATCATATGCTTTTTCGAAGTCAATTTTCAGCACAACCCCAGTTTTCTTCTTGACATGAGTGTAATTAAGCAATTCATGAAGAGCCAAGATTCCATCTGCAATATTGCGCCCTTTTATAAAGGTGTTTTGAGTGGGGCTGATTAACTTGTGTGCATACATTCCCACCCGACGGTCCACAACCTTAGTCACAAGTTTGTATGGAACTCTTAGGAGACAGATGGGGCGGAACTGCTGGATGCGATCCGCACCAGACACTTTAGGCAAGAGAGTGATCACCCCATAATTGAGGCGTTGAATGTCAAGATTTCCGGCATGGAAGTCCTTGAATAAGTTCATGATGTCCCCTTTGATAGTCTCCCAACAACACTGATAAAATTCAATAGGAATATTGTGAGGCCCTGGGCTCTATTAGGCTCCATATTGAACAAGGCTGCTTTCACCTCCTCCTCGGTGAACTCCCTAGTTAGATCATCGCTTTCCTCACCATTAAGCTTCTCTTCCTCCCCCCATATGCCAGGATACATTTTAAACAAGTTGCCAGGCACCGGTCCAAAAAGCTCTTTATAGTAGGTCGTAGCATGTGACAAAAGGTCATCAGTGCCTTCGATGTTTACATTGTCGCATTTCAGGGAATGGATAGTATGTTTCCTCTTACGACCATTAGCGATTTTATGAAAGTACTCAGTATTACGGTCCCCCTTGAGCAGCCAGCGCTCATGGGATTGTTGTAACCAGAAAATCTCTTCAGAGATCAGAAGCTCATGGAGCTCAACATTTAAATCGATTTTCCTATTGTACAACTCAGGAGTAAGAGCTCCTTCTTCTTCCAACTCTTCCAGCATGGATAACTCTATGCGCAAATCCTCTTTCCTCTTCTTATCATGACCATATGTTGTGGGAACGAGCCTGACAGTAGAAGGTAGGGGTACGAAGGGAGAGGGCAAAGTCCTAGCTACGGCGAGGGTGTACACACGGATGTATGAGTTCAGGCCCCTCTCGTGGAGGTAACAGCCCTACGTCTCAGTGCTCAGGAGCTTATGTCGTGTGGAATGTTAAGATTACAATGGTTGCGAACCCTTGTGCCATAGGGGAGGGGTGGCTTATATAGAGTTCGCTGCCCCTCATAAGTGCCCGACATCTAAGGGTCCGATCATGGGTTTAAAGTCTGCCGTTACTGGTAACGTACATAATAAATACTAGTAATGACGAAGGACTAACGACCGCCCGTTGGCCTCTTGATGGTGGCTCCTGGTCTTTTGGTGTCGACTGAGAATGAGGTCTACCGAGTGACAAGCGACTGTCGAGTGATGGAAGAGGACTCCGAGTGGATTGAATGTCGAGTGACTTTGAACGTCTCATGGAATCCAGTCGGAAGCTTATGCTCGATCTTCAAGTCCTCCAATATAGTGTCCTTAGGTAGGGTATGTAGGCCTTGCCTAGGACCCTACCCTAGGTACATATCCTCGTCATTAACCCCCGAATGGATTGGGGTTCGAGTGGTGAAATGAGGGTATCAATGCCGATCTCGAATTAAGGCATCAAATCTTCGGAATGATATTTGGGGCTTCAATGATTGCGTCGATTGAATTTTGAGTATTGATGTCAATTCAGGATCAACATGCCAAATCTTCCGAATGATATTCGGGGCTTCAACGAAATTTCGGTCGATTGAACTCTTCTCCATTCGCCCGGATCCATTTAGCCTTGAAAGTGTCTGAGTGGATGTTCAATGCCTATTTTGCTCCGAGTGAACTGAAAGCATCTTTGGAGGTGACGGGTCGATCTGTCAGACCCGGATTTCGCGGGATACAAAAATTTGGGAAGCGCACGCGCGTGCGATGATGACGCCACGATCAGGGCAAGTGGGAGCACGACGCCTCGATCTCCGCGCTGGTCCTTTCGCCACGTACTGGACGTAGACTGTGGCTGGCGTGCACGGTGATCTTGCGGGTCCACCAGTCAGCGAGGCACTCGGCAGGATATAAATCTCGGAGCGCCACGGTTCGCACAGTACTATTCCCCAAATTTCCTCTCTTCCTCTGCCTCCCCTGCCTCCAGCGCCTCATCTTGTTCTTCTCCGACGAGAGCCGCCGCGGAGATGACGAAGAGCACCATGGAGAAGCTGGAGCGAGATAAGAAGTGGGCGACGAAGGTCAAGGGCAAGAAGCCCTCGACCACTCAATTCACCGTGTTGGTAGGATGGATGCAGGGGGACTTTCTCCCCTCCGTAGTCACTCGTGAGGACATGGAGGGCCTTGTCACCGATGGACTCATGGCGGACGGCGCCTGGAGGATGCTGGAGGGAGAGCACGAGCCGGAGCCGCGCGACGGGGAGCGGGTCCTCCTTCTCTCCCATGTTGAAAGAGGTTTCTCTATGCCACCCCACCCATTCTTTAGAGGATTCTTGAATTTCTTCGGCGCCCAACTGCACCACCTCCCACCGAATACTGTTGCATACTTGTCTGCCTTCGTTACTTTGTGCGAGTGTTTTCTGGGTTGCTCTCCCCATTGGGGGCTGTTCAAGCACATCTTTACGGTCAGATCCCAGACCGTGAAGAAAGCTCTTCCTGCTGATGGGAAGACTCATGTGCTTCAGTTGTGTGGAGGTTTAGGACTTCAGAAAAGAGCCCGTAGTTCCTTCCCTGCCATGACCTTTCCTGAGTCTGTTAGAGGCTAGCATTCGACCTGGTTCTACTGCAAAGATGCAGCATCGTCCAACATGTCGACTGGCCTTCCCCCTATACACCTGACCATCCAGCTATCCCTAAGTCTTTGAGGGTGACCGAAGAGGAACATGTCCAAGTGGGAATCTTGGTTGAAGCTGTGGTGCAACCGATCCGGGCTGGAGTGACTGGCATGGATCTGTTCGAGACATTTCTCAGTCGACGTATTCAGCCGCTCCAAGCCAGAGATCACACCATGTGGCACTACGCGGGCCCTTAGGACTCGAGCAGGGAGCACCTAGAAGAGGTTCTGCAAAAAACTGTCGAGCAATGACTTCGCAGCATTATTGGAGCCTACGACAATCCTTTGGGAGCCAAGAGGATCCGACCTTACTCGGCCAAAAACACGCAGAAGAATCTGGTGAGTTGAGCAGAGTCGACTGATATACTTGTACTGTCAAGTGATATATTGACCTATGAACTAACTTTTTTACTTGAATCATGTAGGAGTGGACGCACATGCACTCACCCGTTCCTAACGGGAACCACATTGACGATGGAGTTGTGAGTGAAGGTGGCAGCGTGGACGGCGACAGTTCAGAAGACTCTGAGGACGAGTACGAAAACTCGGACGAGAACGAGCTAGAAGTCGAGCCATATCTCCGCACCGAACGCCGCACCAAGGCTTACCAAGATCCTGCGACTGTTGAGGACAGGGCTCCGGGCCCGAGCGAGAAGAACCCAAAGCGGAGCCACCCCTCGACTGTCGAGTCGAGCGAACGATCGGCGAAGCAACCCAAGGTGACCGTGGACAAACCTCGCAAAGCCTTGCCTCGCATGAATATGGCCGTGCCTGTCGTATCCACGTGAGTGTTTTACCCTCGAATTCTTTCTGTCGATTGTGACTTTGCGTTGTTGCCAACCGAGTGTTGTTTGATCCGTCAGAGCTGCTACGTCTGTAACCTCACCTCCCCAAGATGAGGGGGAAGCAATGGACATTGACACTGATGACACTGCCACTTCTCATAGAGGTTAATAAGTTCTTGATTCATCCGAATGAGATTCGTCACTTGCAAAAGTTAACACTGTCGGTTGACGTTGCAGAGGTCATCCAGCTAGAAGACGACGAGGAACACCTGGACACCTTGCGCCCCCGCACCCGAAGAGCTTCATCAGTGCAGACGCTTCAGCGGTCGACTACAGAGTCTTCCCAGGGGATGGGCGACTCGACACAAATCAGAGTTGATCCTGCAGTACCTATGTCGAGTGCTCCTCCAGCTGTCTGGACCATCGTGACATCAACTCCAACCGGACCTGGTCAAACTGCTTCAGCTGCCCCAGCAACTACGCCAATCCTGCCCATGACGGCTTTCTCTCTGAATCGCATCACGGAAGATCAGACCGGAGCTGCGAAGGAGGCTATGATCCAGGCAGAGCAGATAATGTTGCAAACCAAAGAGGCGTACGAGGCCAGCAAGTTAGCTTACGATGTCAGCGTGGCCCTCCGCACTAATGTCCGAGTAAGTTCGATTGTAAGTACATTTCCGATTGAATTCCTGTCTTTTCTTGACTGTACACCCAGTGGGTGCTTATTGTCCACTCGTAGAATGTTTAAAATTTCTCCACTCGAATAGGCCAGGTCTTAGTCGAGTAGGATTTGGATTCATAGTACGCGTAGTACTAGAGTCACTCGACATGTCGAGTGCATATTTTTTTATGACAAGTTACTCGACGAATCGAGTGTTAACTGTCTCAGTGAGGGCACTCTGAGTGCACCCACTGGGTGTAGTCCCCGAGACCGCTGTTGAGTGCTTGCATCGGCAGGGGTCTTAGACTTGTCCTATGCTTGATATGTTTGCCCTTGGTCACACCACTCCGCAGCTACTTTGTAGGTTCCATGGATATCGTTGACAAACCATGATATGACGCTACATAAGGATAGACTGCACTTCATAGAGTGGGGAGGGGCGTGTCACTCGATGGATCGAGTGACGGATGTTTTCTGCCACTCGACTGATCGAGAATTGGCAGATCCAGTGGGGGCACGCTAAGTACACCCACTGGGTGTAGTCCCCGAGACCGTTGTCGAGTGCTTGCACCAGCAAGGATCTTAGAGTTTGTTGTATACGGGATACATTTTGCCTTTGATCACACCACTCCAAAGCTACCTTGTAGGTTTCATGGATATTATTGATAAACCATGATATGATGCTACATAAGGATAGATTGAACTTCACAAAGCAGGGAGGCGCGTCACTCAACGGGTCGAGTGACGGATGAATGTTCTGACAGGGCTGACCTTGTCGAACGTTTTAGTAACCAGTGGGGGCACGCTCAGTGCACCCACTAGGTGTAGTCCCCGAGGCTACTGCTAATCGCAGACGATAAGCAGTAGTCTTGAAAACTTGAAATCGGAATTTCCGTCGTACGCGTAGTACTGGAGGCACTCGACATGTCGAGTGCACATATTTTTTTCTGACGAGTTACTCGACAGGTCGGGTGTTAACCGTCTCAGTGGGGGCACTCTGAGTGCACCCACTGGGTGTAGTCCCCGAGACCGCCGTCGAGTGCTTGCACCGGCGGGGGTCTTAATAGAGACTATTTTGAATTTGTTTATGGTACGCAGAGCGCCAGAGCCACTTGACATGTCGGGTGGACTTTTTGCTTGAATTCTTCTTCCCCTGGACATGGGCTTCATGGACATCATAGGTCAACCATTATATGACGCTATTCCAGGATAGTAAGACACCCGTTCGACGGTTTTCATAACCCAGTCGACCGTCCTTGGTATTATTTTGTCGATTGAATATCTTTCTTTTGTTGGTTTCAGAGGGCTTGCGAACTTGGAATGCAGTACAAGGATCTTGAGGATGAGAGGAACCGAATGCGCATGGATCTGGAAGCCTCCAACAATGCTCTAGAGCAAGCGCGGGCTGAGCTGAAGTCTATGGGAGGTAACTACTATCGACTCTCTGCATTCCCATCTTCACCTTTCATGCTTTGAACCGAGTGCTCTCACTCAAACAGACGTGCGCAATGAAAATTGTCGACTCCAAGCGCGACTCAACAATGTTGTTTCTTTAGATTCCATGAAGAAGGCACTGGAGGACAAGGATAGAGCACTCGTCAATGCCCAACAGGTGGCCAAGGACAAAACCGAGACTGCAGATCAAAAGTTGGCGGCTGCCTAGAAGCTGGAGGAGGAGAACGCAAAGCTGAAGCAAGAGCGCGTGGACCTCGTCAAAAGGGCTGAGCAGCTGAACAAAAGGAGCAACGGCCTGGAGAAGCATTTGGGCAAATTCTCGAGGAAGATGTACATCATGCTCGACGGTGAGTGTCTCTTGTCGACTGAACTTTGTAAAATCCTTGAAGATCGTACCTCACCGACTCTCCTCCCATTCCATCTCTTCAACAGAATTTTGCCAAGACTTCGAAAAGGAGACAAAAGAGATTGAGCCCAACTTGGACCCCACCAAGTCTCCTGTCGCAGACGCGGTGGCCATGAACATGCTTAGAATCAATTTCCGGCTCCAGGGTGCTCAGGCATATCTTGTCCGATTGAAATCTGCAATGGAGAGGATTGATAAGGAGCTGTGGCCCGAGGACACTCCTCAGCTCGACCTCAACTCCATGATGGACCGTCTGAACGACCTTCCAAGTCGAGTGCAGGCATGGAAGAAGTCTGTTGCTTGTTGCGGTGCCGACGTGGCGCTATCACTCGTCAGGGTCCAAGGTAGAGACGTGAGGGAGGAAAAGCTGAAGGAGCTCCGAGTGGTTAACACAAACAAGCTTCAGTTTGAGGACTTCATGGAGACCTTGATCGACGCAGCTACCAGAATCGCAGATGGCATCGACTTGGACACTTTTGTCGAGCCGGCCAGCCCGTCGGATGATTGAAAAACTTGATCTTAGGAAGAAACACTTTTATTTGCCTCGGTATGCCGAGTGAAACTGTATCCCTTAAAACTTCATTCAGGCCTTAGGCCTGAGCACATTTGCTTCTTTATGAAACGTTTATCCGCGATTTAACCTTTGGATTTTATCCATATTTGGCTTTCAATCGTTTGTTCGACTGAGTTTGTTTTTAGGCTTAGGCGAAAACAGATTCGCAGCTAAGCCCCCGAGTGTGAGGACTGCTCAACACTCGGAATATTTTTTATCCTAAGCGAAGACGGATTCGCCAATAGGCCGTCAAGTGAATGGAATACTATTCACCCGATAGAGTGCTTAACTTAGGCGAAAGCATGTTCGCAACTAAGCCCCCGAGTGTGAGAATTGCTCACCACTCGGAGTGTTTTTGAACCTAAGCGAAGACGGATTCCCAAATAGGTCGTCGAGTGAATGGAATACTATCCACCTGACAGGGTTTTTAACTTAGGCGAAACATGTTCGCAGCTAAGCCCCCGAGTGTGAGGATTGCTCACCACTCGGCGTATTTTTGAACCTAAGCGAACACGGATTCGCAAATAGGTCGTCGAGTGAATGGAATACTATCCACCCAACAGGGTTTTTAACTTAGGCGAAACATGTTCGCAGCTAAGCCCTGAGTGTGAGGATTGCTCACCGCTCGGAGTTTTTTCGAACTTAGGTGAATGTCGATTCACAGCTAAGACGTTGAGTGAATGGACTGCTATCCACCCGACATGGTTTTTAACTTAGGCGAAAGCATGTTCGCAGCTAAGTCCCCGAGTGAGAGGATTGCTCAACACTCGGAGTATTCCCAAGAGTGAAACTGTACGATCGGAATCGACAATAAATATTACAGAAATTTGAATTTTATTAATGAAGTATTCTTATTACATCAGAAGATTCTTTTGTCTCTTAAGTATAAAAACGCCGGAGCAGATCTGCATTCCAGGCTCGTGGCTCGTCTATCCGCTTCATGAGATTATACAGATGATAGGCTCCGTTGTTAATCACCTTAGTGATGACGAAAGGACCTTCCCATGCAAGAGCAAGCTTGTGAGGTCAGTGTTGATTCAGTTCGAATCAAAGCCATCTCTCGTTCTTCCTGCAGGAGATCTACAAAGTCCTGCCTGGCCTATTCAGCTTCAGCCTCAAAATACAGTTCCACTCGAGGAGAATTGTGAAACAAGTCACTCGGCAAGACAGCTTCAGCACCATAGACCAGGAAAAAAAGAGTCCGTCCAGTCGACCGATTTAGCGTAGTTCTCAGGCCCCATAACACATATGGCAGCTCAGTTACCCAGGCACCAGCGACATGATCTAGGTTGCACATAAGACGAGGCTTAAGGCCTTGCAAGATGAGGTCATTAGCTCGCTCGACTTGCCTATTGGTTTGCGGGTGAGCGACAGATGCATAATCTACCCGAGTGCCCTGAGATGTGCAGAAGTTTCTGAACTCTTCCGAGTCAAAGTTGGTGTCATTATCTGTGATAATGCTATGAGGAATGCCGCACCGGAAGATTATCTCTCTCATAATGTAACCGCCATATGGGAGTTCAATTTCTTGATGGGCTTGGCTTCTATCCATTTGGTAAACTTGTCGACTGCAACTAGCAAATGAGTGAAACCACCTTTTCTGGTCCAAAAGGGACCAACCATGTCGAGTCCCCAAACAGCAAACGGCCAGGCAAGGAGAATTGTCTTTAGAGCAGAGGCCGGCTTGTGTGACAAGTTTGCATAGAACTGGCATCCATCACAGTGATCGACGATGTCTTTAGCCATCTCATTAGCCCGTGGCCAGAAAAAACCAGCTCTGTATGCTTTGGCGACAATCGTCCGTGAGGACGCATGATGACCGCAAGTTCCCGAGTGGATCTCATCCAGAATCATTCGACCTTCCTCGGGGGAAATGCAGCGCTATGTAACGCCAGTCGCACTCTCTCTGAACAGCTGATTTCCCATCACAGTAAAAGCCTTGGACCTGCGCACAATCTGTCGAGCCTTTGTTTCATCTTCAGGGAGCTCTTGTCTGAGGATATAGGCAATGTAAGGCATAGTCCAATCGGGAGTGATAACTAGAATCTCCATGACCAGATCAATCACTGCAGGGACATCGACTTCTGTCGGGTCAGTGGAACTCAAAGCTTGTGGGGGCTCTTCGGTGAAAGGATCTTCTTGAACCGAAGGAGTGTGCAAGTGCTCTAAGAACACACCGCTGGGGACAGGCCGACAAGTGGACCCAATCTTAGATAGCTCGTCGGTCGCCTGATTTTGTAGTCGGGGAACATGATGAAGTTCCAAGCCTTCGAATTTCTTCTCCAACTTTCGAACTGCATTGCAGTACCCAGTCATAGCGGGGTTTCGAACATCCCACTCTTTCATCACTTGATTCACCACCAGATTTGAGTCACCAAAAACCATCAGGCACTTAACGCCGAGTGAGATAGCCATGTGCAACCCATACAAAAGTGCTTCATATTCTGCCTCATTGTTGGAGGAATCAAAGTGAATTTACAAGACATAGCTGAGCTTGTCACCCCTGGGAGATATCAAGACAACACCAGCACCAGACCCATTCAACATTTTAGAGACGTCAAAGAACATTGTCCAATGTGCCGAGTGAACTTGGATTGGTTGTTGCTGTTCAATCCACTCGGCCATGAAATCTGCCAATGCTTGGGACTTGATTGCTTTTTTGGCTTCGAATCTGATGTCAAAGTATCCAAGCTCGATTGCCCACTTAGCCACTCAACCTGATGCGTCTCGATTATTGAAAATCTCGGACAAAGGAGCATCACTGGCGACTGAAATCGAGTGGTCTTGGAAATAATGCGGCACCTTCTTCGCTGATAGGTAAATATCATAAACCAGCTTCTGATAGTGTGGATATCTTTGCTTTGAGGGGGACAAAACTTCCGAGACATAATAGACTGGCCGCTGGACTTTATAAGCTTTACCCTCCTCTTCCCGCTCGACAATTAGCACTGTATCGACGACCTGATTTGTGGCCGCGATGTACAGGAGCAAGGGCTCTTTTCTGCCAGGAGCGGCAAGCACCGGCTGGGTGGAGAGCAGGGCTTTGAGCTCAACAAACGCTGCTTCGGCTTCCGGAGTCCACTCGAACATGTCGGACTTCTTCATCAACTGATATAAAGGCAGAGCCTTCTCACCAAGACGAGAAATGAATCGACTCAATGCTGCCAAGCAACCTGTGAGCTTCTGAACATCGTGCACTCGCACGGGAGTCTTCATTCGGGTAATGGCGCTGATCTTCTTAGGGTTGACATCGATCCCCCGTTCGGAAACGAGAAAACCGAGTAATTTGCCGCCAGGGACGCCGAAAGTACACTTGGTCAGATTCAGCTTTATGTCGAATCTCCTCAGGTTGGCGAATGTTTCGGCCAAGTCGGCTAGCAGGTCGGAACCTTTGCGGGACTTTACCACCATATCATCCATGTACGTCTCGACATTCCGAGAGATCTGGTTGAGTAAACATTTCTGAATCATGCACATAAAAGTTGCGCCGGCATTTTGAGACCAAATGGCATAGTGATGTAACAGAAACACCCGAATGGGGTGATGAAAGTTGTCTTTATTTCGTCCGGGCCATACAGACGGATCTGATGGTACCCAGAGTAAGCATCAAGAAACGATAAACGCTCGCACCACACAGTCGAGTCAACAATTTGATCTATGCGGGGGAGCGGAAAATGATCCTTCAGGCGTACTCGATTAATATGTTTGAAGTCAATGCACATACGCAAAGACTTATCTTTCTTTGGCACCATCACAACATTCGAGAGCCACTCGGAGTGATAAATCTCCCGAATGAACTTGGCTTGCAAGAGACGGGCCACTTCTTCGCCAATTGCCTTGCACTTCTCCGTCGTTGAACGACGCAAATGCTCCCTGGCGGGTTTGGCTTTCGGATCCACTCTCAGACGGTGCTCAACCAGCTCCCTGGGAACCCCCGGCATGTCAGCAGGCTTCCATGCGAAGATATCCCAGTTCTCACGAAGGAATTGGATGAGCTCGACTTCCTATTTGCTGTCGAGTGTTGATGAGATATTCGTCGGGGCAGCAGTAGGATCCATCGGGTGGATGTGCACCTTCTTCACTTCCCCTGTTGACTGAAATGTCGACTCGGAAGCCGTCTTCTTTGCGCGGAGCAAATCAGCAGGGTCAGCGGTTTTCTTGTACTCTTCTAGCTCGAACATGGCCATCTGGTGATCGGCGATCTTGGAGCCTTGCTGGAGGCATTCTTTGGCCCGCTGTCGATTTCTAGTGACTGTGATGACGCCCTTAGGGCCTGGCATCTTCAACTTGAGATACACGTAGCATGGTTGGGCCATGAAACGTGCATACGTGGGTCGACCCAAAATGGCATGATAGGCACTCTAGAAATCCATGACTTCAAACGTCAGCTTTTCTTTTCGGAAATTTTTGTTGTTCCCGAATGTAACATCCAATGTTATCTGGCCGAGTGACTTGGCCTTCTTCCCTGGGATGACCCCGTGAAATTGCATGTTGCTTTCACTCAGTCGGGACATCAGAATGCCCATCCCTTTCAGGGTATCTGCATAGAGGATATTCAGGCCGCTACCACCGTCCATGAGGACCTTTCTGAGTCGAGTGCCCCCCCCGGATCAACTACCAGAGCCTGTCGACCAGGAGTGGCCACATGAGCAGGATGGTCTGTTTGGTCGAATGTGATGGCCTACTGGGACCACTTGAGGTAGGTGGGGGTAGCAAGCACAGCCATGTTGACTTCTCTGTTGATGACTTTCAGACGACTCTTGCTCTCGACATCAGCAAAAATCACAAGTGTGGTAGTGACATCCGGGAATGTTTCTTTATCTTCATCTTCGTCACCCTTTTCAGGAGATTTATCACTCGGCGGGTCCCCCTTGAATTGCTGGATAAGGGTCCGACACTGTCGAGTGGTGTGCTTGGGCAAAATCACATTGCCTTCCGCATCTTTCCTCGTGTGCATGACACACGGCTGGTCCATGATATCAGTACCTGACTGATTTTCCCTTTCTTGGGGGCATACTGTGCTTTAGCCTTGCCCTTGTTTTTTGACTGGGTCGCCAGTGCTGTTGCTTCTGCTTGAACCGGACCCTCAGCTTTTTGCTTCTGTTTTCGATTGTTACTGCCTCCAGCCTCATTGGCGACTGCCTTTCCTTTGCCGCTATGGAGGTGGTCTTCTTCCTCGCCATTGGCATACTGAGTGGCGATTTCCATCATCTCACCGAGTGAAATATCACCCGTGCGCCCGAACTTCAGGTACAGCTCCCTGTATCTCACGCCGGCCTTGAAAGCACACACAACCTCATGCTCTGACACATAGTCTCTCAAAGTTTCATCGGGCTTCTTGACACAATGATGTAAGTCGACCAGACCTGCAGGACGCTTGCAAGTACCCCCAAAGGTTCGGATAAACACTCAGGCAAGATCCTCCCAGCAATATATACTGGAAGGAGCCAAGCGATTCAACCAAGCTCGATCCGAACCATCTAGCATCAAGGACAAGTGATTCATTGCGACGTTGTCGTTGCCGCCACCAATCTGCACAACCACTCGGTAATCATCTAACCAAGTCTCTGGCTTGGACTCACCAATTTTTTTCCGATCCCAGCCACCAACCTGAAGTTGGGGGGAATCTCCGCAGAACGGATGGCTCTGCTGAAACACTCAGGACCAAAAATCACGGCCGAGCTACCACTCAGAAAGTCTCTATCTTGGCCTTCTCTGTGGGCTCTGCCCGTGTCGATCCGCTTCTGGGTGAGGAGATCTCGAGCATCAAACTCCGCGTTTCGCTCATTACTGAACGAGCGCCTATCGTCCGGGTGCCGGGGCATGCGCGAACCGCCCTGCGAAGGAGCGGGCACTCGACGGTGGTCTTCATGGTGAAACTGATCTCTGACCTGATCCTCGCGAAAGCCCCCACCCCTATGACGTAGGGGCAATCTAGAGCAGTGTGCCGACTGAATGGTTTCGGCCCTGCGTGAGTTGCTGTGTATCCTGTTGTGGGACTGTGAAACTACAAAATTCTGATGTTGCGCTGCATCTAACAGTGCTCTGATCTGCATCAACCCTCTTCTAGCCTCTGACCGCGACGGCTGAATGGAATCTGCTATCCTAGCAGCAACAACAACATTTAACACAGGAGTTCGATATACCTCAACATTGTTGCGGGAGCTAGTCGAGAACAGCTGTCACTGCCGTCACCCGGCCACAGGTGGACGTTGGCGGGCGCGCTCGTCGAGTTCGCGCTCAAGCTCTTCCAGCCGAATGCGCGTGGCCTCCAAGGCCTGGGCCTCAATGGTCGTACCAACGATGGGGGTGTGAAGAACCTCCCCCTCGCGACGCGGCTGTTCATTTGACGCGCCACCAGCATCACACTTGCCCTGGCCAAAGCCCGGCGATGGGCTTTGATGAGAGCCCGCCATAAGGACCTCCGCTACTGGATCGCAGCTCTCGCACTCGGAAGGGATATCGGACGGATCGGAATCCGACTCGAACATGCCGTGAAGAGACTCGACAGGCTCAAGCGTTGCGATCTGCGAAGAAGAAATTTGACGCGCCACTGCGTGCTTGACCTAGCGCTGGAGTCGTGAGCGGCCGGACGGCTTGCGACTGCGAATAGCGAGGGGAGCTGACGTATAGGGAGTCGACGACTAATGCAGCAACATGCCACAGGAACTCGCGCAGAAGTGCGCGGCCCCGCGAACTAGGAGCGCCTCGACATCGAGAGGTGCTTACTGAAGCCATGCCAAATCATCGGTGATGAAGGTGAGCGCACCGAAATGGATCTCGTGGCCCAGAGCGAAAACATCGCCGGAAGACATGTCGAAGGATGAAAAATGCAACCTTGCCGGAAGTCACTTAGACGCCTGCCCCACGGTGGGCACCAACTATCGTGGGAACGATCCTAACAGTAGAAGGTAGGGGTACGAAGGGCGAGGGCAGAGTCCTAGCTACGGCGAGGGTGTACACACGAATGTATGAGTTCAGGCCCCTCTCGTGGAGGTAACAGCCCTACGTCTCAGTGCTCAAGAGCTTATGTCATGTGGAATGTTAAGATTAAAATGGTTGCGAACCCTTGTGCCAGAGGGGAGGGGCGGCTTATATAGAGTTCGCTGCCCCTCATAAGTGCCCAACAACTAAGGGTCCGATCGTGGGTTTAAAGTCCATCGTTACTGGTAACGTACATAATAAATACTACTAATGATGAAGGACTAACGACCGCCCATTGGCCTCCTGATGGTGGCTCCTGGTCTTTTGGTGTTGACTGAGAGTGAGGTCTACCGAGTGATAGGCGACTATCGAGTGATGGAAGAGGACTCCGAGTGGATTGAATGTCGAGTGACTTTGAACGTCTCATGGAATCCAGTCGAAAGCTTATGCTCGATCTTCAAGTCCTCCAATGTAGTGTCCTTAGGTAGGGTATGTAGGCCTTGCCTAGGACCCTACCCTAGGTACATATCCTCGTCACCATACTTGTCAGACCCCCACCCTTTGAAGTAAGTCTTAATGCGTTTCAATTTGATGTTAAGCCTATCAATCGGATCAGAGGCTGTAACTTCCTTATTCCAGATCTGGTCAGCTAGTCGCAGGAAGCCCTCATTTTTAAGCCACGAAAGGTCAAGGACCAACTCTCGGGGTTTTGGGGTGTCCCTCGCATTCCCCTCTAAAGAAATAATGAGTGGATTGTGGTCCGAAATTTCTCTCACCAGCTTCCTAGTTGTGGCCAAAGGGAACCGCTTCTCCCACTCATCAGACATCAGGATGCAATCTAATTTTTCTAGGATCAGATGGGCTTGATTATTAGTCCAGGTAAATTTCCCCCCACTGATATGAATTTCACGAAGGCCCAGAGAATTGATAACTGCATTAAATATATCAGAAGATTTAACATGGTTCATTTTCTTATTTTTCTCTCCCCCATGTCTCAGGATATTGAAGTCCCCACCAACCATATAGGGGATGGTCATATGACGACAAAACATGGCTAGCTCAGTTAGGAATTCCTCTTTGAATTCTTCGTGTGCCGGACCATATACAACAAGGAGACCCCAAGTACATTTAGTTTTAACATCCAGCAAATCAAGGCGCAGGATACTTCTGCCTTTAACACAGGCCATGATCTCAAGTTTGTCTTTCTTGACCCCACAGATGATACCACAAGAAGGAATCCATTCCCATTTGAAGCAGTCAAAAGGGTCCAATCTGCGAAGCATTTTAGGAGTGAAGTCTTTTTTCATAGTTTCTTGAAGACCCAGGAAGTCTAGGGAATGGTCATGGATGAGATTAGAGAGGCAGGAAGCCATTCCCTTCTTGCCTACCCCCCCTGTAGTTCCAAATGAGACCTCTCATTTGGAACAATCTTTTTGGATTCGATTTCTGGTAACCCTGCCAGGAGGCTGGGCAGGACCACTTTCCACATTTTTTTCTTTTGACTTCTCGTAACAGGCCCGAAGGATCTACCATTGGGTTTTTTATTTTTATTTTTGTTGTTAGACCTGGGTTGACTAAGGATATCATCTTATTGGTCCATCCAAGTAAGATTGACAGGCATGGATTTTCCCAACCCCGTAACAACAACTATATCATCTAGATCTCTCTCCTCATTCCCATTGCACAAAATATTACTTAGATTCTCCTAAACTATATCAAGTTCTCTAAGAATATTCACACACTCAAAGTCATCATCAGGGATATATATACCCATCTTAGAAGCCTTGCATAATAATTCAAAATTAGACAAAGCAGCAAAGGAATTACTATTACAGGGCATTGATGTACCTTCTAGATTTCTTTTCTTTGCCAGGGTTTCTGCTTTCTGCTCCATCTTCATCATCTGATCTGCCCCTTTTCGACGGCTGAATCGCAAGGGATACTCAGGGACCAATGGAGGAGTGGGAATAATATCCTCGTCGCTCTCAGAAGGAAGCTTTACCACATAGTCACTGGAAGACTTGATCTCAGGGTTCACCTCTCCCTCGATTTCCTGAATCTGTTGGATATTAGAATCCAGTTGTGAATGAGATAGGTGGGGAAATTATGAAGGAAGATTCACCTTCAGCTCCAGTCCAACAGGGACCTTCGCAATTGGAGAAATTCTCATCAAGTTAACAGGGATCATCCACCTGCTACTATCATATTGAACCATCATATCTTGGTTTCTGGCCATTTCTTCAATCAGGAGAGAAGTATCATCTTCACTGCTTTCTGAGGAGGCCGAGATGTCTTCATCCCCAGGGGAGCTGCAATAGGTTTTTTCACCTACAACTTTTGAAGAGCCAGGGTTGTTGCCACCAAAGTTTGGGCCATTCTCTTTTTTCTCATCATTAGGACGTTTGCGTTTAGGGGTCTGGGTGAAACTGCTTTCCTTATTATTGTTGATCTCCACTCCTTCCTCTTCTTCTACCACAGGGTTATGAACCAGCACCTCTTCGACCTCATAGGTGAATCTGTAGAACTTGGTTCCCAGGCAACCTTCAGTAGTGGCAAGAATCATATTGACATAACAACACA
The DNA here is from genome assembly GCA_022496015.1 of Hordeum marinum. Lineage (NCBI taxonomy): Eukaryota > Viridiplantae > Streptophyta > Magnoliopsida > Poales > Poaceae > Hordeum > Hordeum marinum. Next base: position 61,606,260 of record CM039677.1, read on the forward strand.
CAATCTTAGCTCGAACATGAGATGACCATTTCACGGTAGACATATCTACCTCAAGAGTAATACCTATCAGACCACCAACATAGGCAATGTTCTTGTCACGTCTCTTATCCAGGGGAATTTTACCAATTTTAACCCAGGCAATTTCCAGCAATGCCTCTGCATCCATATCCTCAGATCATGGAGACATACCAATCACCGCACCACAAGACTTAAGAGTAATTCTCTCCACATACAGCGCCCTATCGACTTCATGAAGGTTTGGAAAGCGCATGACATACTTTTTATCTACAATAGCATGAGTAGAACATCGCCAACCTTGGCCAATATTGTTTTTGAACTCTTGCTCAAGGATTTTAGTAGTAACCGACCCTTCAATGACTGTCAGAATGACATTGGTAGATCGTTCTTTGGGCTTTCCATCATCACAAAAATCATGCATGTAGTAAAATCCTTGCCCCCTTGATTGGAATGCACACATGGAAGGAACAAATTCCCAAGGAAGAAAAGCATTGCAGATAACTGACAGATGACCTTTCTTCTGACATCTAGAACATAAGGCTTGAGGACATCTAGCAGTAAAGTGACCCAGGATGTTGTAGATTTGACAGACCTCAGGAATCCCCAGGGGGGTTCGGCCCTCGCAGGAGGCGCACGCGGGTTGGTAGGAATCGGAGCCTTGTGCTTGTTCTTGTCGCCCCCATCCTCCTTCCAATGATCTTGGTGAGGAGGAGCGGCCGGCTTCTTGCCAACAGCTTCATCCCACTTCTCGAATCCAGTTTCGCCGGATCCAGATCCGCGCGTGGTGGAGGAGTCTCCGCCATCTTCTCTGCGACGCCACACATAGTCTCGTCCACGGCCACCACCGCAGCCGAAAACGAACACCGCCACCATCGAAGCGGCCCACACCGCGGTCGTGCCTCCCTACAACGAATCCCTCCCCTCTCATCTTCGGATCTCTTCTCGCGTGACTCAAACTGGGGGAAGGCGCAACTGGAGGTGGAGAGGAAACAACTTGGGCAAAGGATCTACAGTCTCCCCCGGTTTTTCCTTCCCACCAAGAGAAGGAGGTAGGCACCCTAGGAGCAGCGCGAGAAGGAGACTCCCAGAAGTGAAGAAAGCTCTCGTCCAGATCTAAAATGGGGAAACGACGGCGTCGAATTTTGATATCAGTGGAAACCCTAGGAGCCAGGAGGTCATGGCGGTCGGATTGACCCGGTTCCACGTGTCCAGCATCCGCCATGGTGGGGGGTGGGCAGGCCCCAGAACCCCATCCTCGTTGGACGGGAGCGGAACCGTGCGCCCGTGTACCTCCCGCACCCCAGTCGTGGTAGGTTTGCCCGACCCCGGTGAGACAGCAGCGTCTCGACGCCGGCTCGTCGGCGGGATAGAAACTGCCGTCGGGATTCGATCTCTAACCCTAGCGAAATGACATGGGAAGGAAACCAAACCTCCGATGTCGATCTCCTCACCCACCCTCAGATATCGAGCGTCGACCAACTTTCCCCATGCATCAAGGAGGGCCACGCGCATCGAGTCAAGCCGGAGGTGGATCTCACCGTCAGCGATCTTCAGATGGCGCGCGTGCTCGAGGTCAGCGGCGAAAGTCGCCCGCCATCCGCCCCTATATTAATATGAACGCGTCCCTCTAAAACTTGGTGACTTAATGAAGACTCATGAAAGTAGGGAGAGAACACGATTCAGCGGTGGTCGCATTTATATTCGCAAAGGACGCTCCTGGAGCAGTGGCAGTTGACATCTTGCTGATACTCCTATGTGCCTTCTCGGCGAGACGCGCTACGGGGCACGCTGATCTCGCGGGCGAGGCGGCGGCGGGTTGGACTTTGGGATCGCGAGATGGTGTGTGGGATGGTGGTCACCAAACGCTGAAATAAAACAACAAAACAGAAAATACCCACGTGTCCTAATACACATTTTTTTAGATTACCTGACACACATAACTAGCTCAACACAGTTGACTGGCCGTGACATGCCACCAACATGAAAAAAAAACGAGCTGTCAGAACGCTAGACAACTGCGACAGTGCGAATCACATATCTCAAAAAAGAGAGGAAAGAGCGAATCACTGCCTAAACAAAGGAACACGTTTTTTTTTTAACATCCGAATGAGTTAATCATCACGTGAAGTACATCCAACGGGTGACGTGGTGAGTGATGCCAAACTAAAACTCAGCTAGCTGAGTTCTAGCCAAACCGAATTTTCGAACGTATATAAAAAATATTCTTGATGTATACCAAAAATGTAGAATGCGTATAAAAAAGATGGACATCAAAACTATATATGTTTTGAAAAATGTTGACCATGAAATTGGAAAATATTAAACATGTAAATATAAAATGTTTTTATGTATAAAAAATATATAATGTTTCTGATACAAGCTTTACATAAGGCAATGGCTTAACTTTGATTTTCATATTGTTCTAAATTGTTTTCCTAAAACAAAAAAAAACTAACAAACATGTCGGTGCGTTGCAAATTTAAACATTAGGTATGCATGTCCGTACAAATTGATCGATTTTTACGTAGCTGTCTAATATGTTTGCAACTAAATTAAGACTTCATTTGGATTACAATTGCAAACACATACATCAACAAGACAAAAATAATGCTCTTATGCATATGTTATCATTAATGGAAAAATAAACTTTGCTATGTTCATCATTATGTAAATACGGGTATCATCGAGGAAAAACGTTAACAAATGCGTAAAGAGATAACTACAACTAAGTTTTTACGTAACAATTATCTAATAAATTAGAAATACCTTAAATGCACTTAAAAATCATCACATCTCTATGTTTTTTTCAATACAACGGGCATGTTTGCTAGTATAGTTAAAAAAAGACACGTTTGAACATAAAAGAAGGTCACTCGAGTCTCGAGGAAGATCTGACAAAGTCAGTGAGGAAAAAATAGCCCAGAGCTCCCACGTAGGGCCCCCATGGGTCCAGGCGTCACTACGCGTACGTGGCACCCTCCCGTTGGCCAACATCCCGTCCAAGCAGCCCCTGATTGGCCGGAACGACTCACGCCACGTCTCGCGACACAACCTCCCCGTCCAGCACATCTGGGCCGTCCCATCCTCCACCCCGCCTCATCTCAGCCGTCCAACCGTCCCGCATCGCCCCTTCAATTACGCCCTTCTCCTCGCCCGAGCCTCGGTCGCTTCGAAGATCGACACCAGTGGAAGTTTCTTCCGGCTCCAGAGAGATCGCGGAGGAGAGGAGGATGACGGGAGGGCGCGCGGTGCTCCTGCTGCCGTTGCTGGTGATCTCGGCGCTGTTCGCGCAGATCCGCGCGTCGGATCCGGTAATTCGTCTCTCCGGCGTCGTGCCGCTGCATCCGGTTCTTTTTTCCGCTCAATTTTGGTTGAGATTTGTGACGCTCTGCGCGGGGTTTTGCAGCTGTTCCACGAGTCCTTCGACGAGAGCTTCGAGGGCAGCTGGGTCGTGTCCGGTAAGGAGGAGTACAAAGGTAATCCTCTCGCCTTTCCATTGCATCCGTGAGAGATCCGTGCTTGGGTTTAGCGGCGGGTCGTTGGGTTTCTGATCTGTTCCGTGGGATTCTCCACTGGCTTGTGAGGTTCTGAATCTGATCTGTGAACGCTGTGAGGAGAATTTTTGTGGAGATCGATTCAATTGTTTAGTTGAGGTGGTGTGGAATTATCCCGAGCGATGCGTTTGGCGACCGTGAGATCCTCAACATGTTCTATGTTGTGTCGCACGTATCAGGCAGATGTTGCCTTTGTTCTTATATACGTATGGTGATGCGTTGGTGCGGATCCGTTATGCATCCACTGCCATGGGCTCGCTGGTGATAATAAGCGCTCCACAGCTTGTTTGTAGTCGGTTCGGCAATTCAATATGGTAGAAAAATGCGGAGGAACGAAGACAGTATGTTTTGAGAGGTGAACTGGCTATGTATAGCCTTGTTCTTGCCTTTCGTGTGATGACAGTTTAATTTATGTGGACGAACTGCATTGGAAACATCGAGAAAATGCAGCAATTGTCTGCATTGTGGTAGTTGTCTGTATAATTATATCAATATCCACATGATTCTGCATCAGGTTAATTAAAATTGTTGCTCTATGTATCTAGCACGTCATATGATCGACGCAAAGTGCGGCACCTTGCTCCTAACCATGTAACATTACTAGATGTTCATGCCCTGTTTTTCTGAGTAATGAATTGGCATTTCTGCGTTAAACTTATGCCTCTTGTTCTTTGATTATCTGCCTTGTTTCCGGTTTTGCCAGTCTGGTAGTTGTCCATTCGGTTCCATTTCCTGTCAAAATTTGTTGTTCCACTAATACTTTTAGTACTGCACTGCCATGTACCGTGTTAATATAATGTGCCATACAGGTGTATGGAAGCACTCGAAGAGTGATGGCCATGAAGACTATGGCCTCCTTGTTAGCGAGCCAGCCAGGAAATATGCCATAATCAAAGAGCTTGATTACCCGGTTACTTTGAAGGATGGGACAGTTGTCCTGCAGTTTGAAGTGAGGCTTCAGAATGGCCTTGAGTGTGGAGGTGCTTATATCAAGTACATCCGTCCTCAGGCTGCAGGATGGAATGCCAAGGACTTTGACAATGATACTCCATACACAATTATGTTTGGACCTGACAAGTGCGGTTCAACGAACAAGGTTCACTTCATCCTGAAGCACAAGAACCCTAAGACTGGCAAATATGTTGAACATCACCTCAAGTCCCCGCCCTCTGTCCCGTATGACAAGCTCTCTCATGTCTACACAGCTATCTTGAAGCCGGATAACGAGGTCAGAATTTTGGTTGATGGGGTGGAGAAGAGCAAAGCAAACTTCCTCTCTGCTGACGATTTTGAGCCAGCACTTATTCCATCAAAGACTATTCCTGACCCTGACGACAAGAAGCCAGAGGACTGGGACGAGAGAGCTAAGATCCCTGATCCAGATGCCGTGAAACCCGATGACTGGGATGAGGATGCCCCAATGGAAATTGTGGATGAGGAGGCCACCAAGCCAGAAGGATGGTTGGATAATGAGCCTGAGGAAATTGATGATCCAGAGGCTGCTAAGCCTGAGGACTGGGATGATGAGGAAGATGGTGAATGGGAGGCACCGAAGATGGACAACCCCAAGTGCGAAGTGGCACCTGGATGTGGTGAATGGAAGAAGCCGATGAAGGATAACCCTGCCTACAAGGGCAAGTGGCATGCCCCCCTGATTGATAACCCCAAGTACAAGGGAATCTGGAAGCCCCAAGAAATCCCCAACCCTGAGTACTTTGAGCTTGCCAAACCTGACTTTGACCCAATTGCCGCTATTGGAATTGAGATCTGGACAATGCAGGATGGCATCCTGTTTGACAACATTCTTATTGCCGATAATGAGAAGGTAGCCACCTCTGTCCTGGAGAAGACATGGAAGCCCAAGTTTGATGTTGAGAAGGAAAAGCAGAAGGCTGAGGAGGCTGCAGCAGGTGCATCGGAGGGCCTTTCTGAATTCCAGGTAATTCATTCTTCTGGCGTTCTCCAGACATTATGTTTGACATTCCTTCAGTGAAGCAAAGAACTTTTATTGACATTGTCAAATTCATGTTTTGTTCCATATCTCCAGCAATTATTTTTGTCGAATCTTCCATTGTATCACCGCTTGCATGTTAGCGCTGACTGATTTGTTATGCACAATGCAGAAGAAGATCTTCGACATTCTGTACAAGGTCGCAGATATCCCGTTCTTGGAACCATACAAGACCAAGATCATTGTAGGGCTCAAGATCCTTTTCTTATATCCTGTGTTCATACAGTTTGGTGTCTTATCTGAAAAATTGACATCCAACTCCTCTTTGTTTCGCAGGAAGTGATTGAGAAGGGAGAGACGCAGCCAAACATAACAATTTCGATTCTGGCCTCAGTCGTCGTCGTCATTGTGACTGTACTCTTCCGAACCCTGTTTGGTGGCAAGAAGCCAGTGGTACGATATTCTTTCAGACACCTGCCATCGCTGTATACTGCTGCTTAAAACCTGAACCAAACGACTGATCGCAACTTCTGCTTCTTTCAGGCACCTGTGAAGCCCGCTGCTGAGACCAAGAAGCCCAGTGCCGTCGTACCTGCCGTCGCCGCTGGAAGCAGCGACAACAAGGAGGAGAAAGAGGACGACAAGGATGTGCCACGCAGAAGGTCGCGAAGAGACGCATAAACCAACTCTTTGTGCCTTTTTGAAGGACTCGGCTCTAGCCTTTTTGAGAACGCCTTGAGTGTATAATCGAACCCTCTGCTGCTAGTAGCAACCTCTAGTTTTAAGTCGCTAGAAATTTACGAGCCGCTGAAGCTCGTGTTCGGTTGTTTGTGTGCTGTCCTGAATCAGCTACAGTAGAAGAGATGTTTCTTTTCTTCCTTTTCTTTTGTTTTATATCAGATGGAACATGAAGCCTGTGTTCGGTTGTTTGTGTGCTGTTATAAATCAGGTAGAAGAGCAACTACGTCCTTACACTAATGTAAGGCGTTTTTGCAGTTTGAACTGAGAAAAAAGATGTCTTACCTTAGTGTACAGAGGCAGTATTTGTCATGCTTTGGAGGGGATCAGACGAAGAACACACGCTAAACCACTAAGATCTTGCTTGAGGAAAGGGGAGAGTAGTCTCCCGCTAGGGTTCTTATTGCTACAAGGCGTATAATTAATAGAAATGGTTCATTGAATATTCCGTGGCGATTACAGACGTGTGCTGCTAGTTTTATATCTCAGCTGGCAACGGGGTGACGGCTACAGCCGGTGATGAAACGCTACAGGACATAATAATAACGTTTCGGTTAAAAGGCGAGCTATGCGAGCCATTGGATCACTTGACCGGTCTTGGATCTGGCCCGTCCCTTAACTGAAAATGCCGACACTGGATAACTGAAGATGCAAGCCCGACAATACCCCCTGATGAAAACGAACTTGTCCTCAAGAAGGTGATTGATTGAACCACTGGTCAATGGTTGCTTTGAAGAAGGCAGGGAAGGTCATCTTCATGAAATCAACGTCTTCCGAGGAAGCTTCATCTGAAGGTAGATTTGCCCATTGCACGAGCCATTGAACCATTGGTAAGTTGTTGTGTGGGATCAGACGAGTCTCCAAAACCAGAGCAGGTTCAGTGAGTATCAGTCCATCTAGACGAACCAAAGGGAGAAAAACCAAAGCAGGTTCAGTGAGTATCAATCCATCTGGGCGAACCAAAGGGAGATCAACACACGGAATGGCCTTTTGTCCCACTTCTTCAATTGAGTGGCGTGGAAGAACGGGTGAATGCTGGTGCTGTCCGGCAAGAGGACTTTGTAGGCTACTTGCCCCACCTCAGCTTGATATGAGTTTGCAGGCCAAATGCATTGAGATGGTAGGGTTGCATTTTGAGGTAGACCATATCGCCCACTTCCAAAATTCTCTCTGTGCGCTTGTGGTCTGCATATTTCTTCATACAAGCTTGTGCAACAATTAAGTTGCTTTTTCAGGTGTTGAAGAATTGCATCTCTGTGTGTGAAAAACTAGAGGGCATCATCTGTCATGCTGTCTAGTAATATGTTCTCACATATATTTGGGGGAGGATATCCATAAGCTGCCTCAAATGGTGTCTTCTGTAGGGAGGAGTGGTATGAAGTGTTGTACCAATATTCTGCGATGGGCAAATGGTGTGCCCATTTCTTGGGCTGCATTGAACTGAGGCATCGCAAGTAGTTTTCTATGCACTAATTGACCCCTTCTATTTGTCCGGCAGACTCTGGATGATAGGCAGAGCTTTAACGCTGTTCAGTGCCCATGCCCTTAAAGATGTCCTGTGAGAGTTGGCTGGTGAAAATACGATCACGATCAGATACTATGGCAAGTGGAGGGCCATGCAATTTCATGACATTACCAATGAATGCTTGAGCAACTGTTTGGACAGTGAAAGGATGTGGGAGGCGAATGAAGTGTGCAAACTTAGATAGTCTGCCACCACCACCAAAATAACCTCTTTGCCGTTGGATTTTGGTAGTCCTTCTATGAAACCCATGCTCAGGTGTGTCCAAACCATATCAGGAAGTTGAAGAGGATCTAAGTAGCCAGGATATGAGTAATTTTCACCTTTGTTTTTCTCACAGGTATGACATTCTGCTACAAACTTGTCTACTGCTTGTTTAAGACCAGGCGAGTAGAAAATTTGTTTAATCCTGTGATAAGTGGCTTTCCTGCCTGAGTGACCACCTATAGTAGAAGCATGTAGTGTTGTCAATAGTTTATTTCTCAGGACCAAATCCTCGCCCACACAAATTTTCCCATTGTGCCTAATAATTCATGAATGAAGTGTGTTTTGATGTTCAGAATGAGTAGGAGAGAGCAGCAATCTTTCTAACAAGGACTGACAGGTGTTGTGTTTGAGATATGACTGTTCCACTTTAGATATCCATTGTGGTGTGACCATGGAAATTACCACAATGGAATTTCTTCTAGAAAAGGCATCAACAACAATATTTTCCTTGCCTTTTTTGTATCGCAGAGTGAAATTGAACTCCAATAATTCCAGCATTAACTTATGTTGAACACCATAAGTGATCTTTTGATCTGATATAATTCCAAAAATATTTCAGTGTGTTTCTTTGATTTTTTGTCTTTTTATTGAGTCACTGAAAGGAGCAGACCACGATGAAAATGTTGAGTGGCTCTCATATGCATTATTGTTGATCTAACAAAAGAGTCAATATTACCACGTCTTCTCCTTTGCATAAACTGCCTTACAGATTCCAGCTTAATCCACGACACATTTGCACTATTGTTATTATCACATCATTCGTCGTGCAAGTGAAAGGCAATAATGACGATATTTGGTGAAGTGAACATGGCAAAGAAATTTGGTATGAACTCTTCTTGTTTTTCATTTTTGTAAATATGTTTAGCTCATTCGATCTTGATGTTGGGGAACGTTGCATTGGAAACAAAAAAATTCATATGCACACGCAAGATCTATCCATGGTGATGAGCATCTACGAGAGGGAGAGTGGATCTACATATCCTTGTAGATCGCTAAGCGAGAAGCGTTAAGAAACACGGTTGATGTAGTCGAACGTCTTTGCAATCCAAATCGCCAAGCGTCCCGCGATCCGATCACGATCCATCTCGCGATCCAATCACGATCCGTCCTGTGATCCCATCACGATCCGTCCCGCGATCCAATCACGAATCGTCTCGCGATCTTGATCATGGTCCTTCCGATCTAGCGCCGAACGGACGGCACCTCCACGTTCAGCACACATACAGCTCGATGATGATCTCCGCCTTCTTTATCCAGCAAGAGGGAGCGGAGAGGTAGATGAGTTCTCCAGCAGTGCGACGGCGTTGCGGCGATGATGGTGGAGCTATTCCAGCAGGGCTTCGCCTAAGCACCGCTGAAACCAATCTAGAGGAGAAACTACGATCTAGAGGAGAGGGTAGCACGTGGCTATTAGGGTTGGCTTTCCCCTCTAAATCCTCTAGTATATATAGGAGGGAGGTAGGGGAGGAGGCAGCCTCAAACCCTGAAGGTTTGGCCGAAATTGGAGGTGGAGGAGTCCTACTCCAATCCTATTAGGAGTAGGATTCCTCCTTTCCACTTGGAAACTCTTTCCACCTCTCCACCTTTGGATTTTTTCCTTCACAAACCTCATGGGATTTAGTGGAGGCTTAGGCCAGCCCTCTAGGGGCTGGTTTGTCTCTTCCCACAGCCCATGAGGCCCCTCGGGGCGTGACACCCCTCCCGATGGTCTCGCGGTACCCTCCCGGCACTCCCTGTACACTACCGATGAGCCCGAAACTTTTCCGGCGACCAAAACAGGACTTCCTATATATAAATATGTACCTCCGGACCATTCCGGAGCTCCTCGTGATGTCCCGGATCTCATCCGGGACTCCGAACAACCTTTGCTCACCACCATACATAACTCTATACTACCGAAACGTCACCGAACCTTAAATGTGCAGACCCTGCGGGTTCGAGAACTATGTAGACATGACCGAGACACTTCTACGGTCAATATCCAATAGCGGGACCTGGATGCCCATATTGATTCTTACATATTCTACGAAGATCTTTATCGGTTGAACCTCTATGTCAAGGATTCAGTTAATCCCGTATGTTGTTCCCTTTGTTCTTCGGTATGTTACTTGCTCGAGATTTGATCGTCGGTATCTCCATACCTAGTTCAATCTCGTTACCGTCAAGTCTATTTACTCGTTCCATAATACAAGATCCCGTGGCTAACTCTTTTGTCACATTGCTTGCTAGGCTTATATTGATGTTGTATTACCGAGTGGGCCCTGAGATACCTCTCCGTCACACGGAGTAACAAATCCCAGTACTGATCCATGCCAACCCAACAGACACCCTCGGAGATACCTTTAGTGCACCTTTATAGTCACCCAGTTACGTTGCGACATTTTATACACACAAGGTACTCCTCCGGTGTCAGTGAGTTGCATGATCTCATGGTCATAGGAACAGATACTTGACATGCAGAAATTAATAGCAATAAACTGACACGATCATATGCTACGTTTATAATTTGGGTCTTGTCCATCACATCATTCTCCTAATGATGTGATCCCGTTATCAAATGACATCTTATGTCCATGGCTAGGAAACCTTAACCATCTTTGTTCAACGAGCTAGTCTATTAGAGGCATACTAGGGACATGGTGTTGTCTATGTATCCACACATGTATCTAAGTTTCCAATCAATACAATTCTAACATGGATAATAAATGATTATCATGAACAAGGAAATATGATAATAACTAATTTATTATTGCCTCTAGGGCATATTTCCAACACTCTCCCACTTGCACTAGAGTCAATAATCTAGCTCACATCGCTATGTGATTTGTTATGAATCTCACACCCAATGAGTTCTGGGGTTTGATCATGTTTTGCATGTGAAAGAGGTTTTAGTCAACGGGTCTGCAACATTCAAATCCGTGTGTACTTTGTAAATCTCTATGTCATACTATAGACACTGCTACCACGCTCTACTTGGAGCTATTCCAAATGGCTGCTCCACTATACATATCTGGATTGCTACTAAGAGTCATCCGGATTGGTGTTAAAGATTGCATCGACGCAACTCTTTACGACGAACCCTTTATCACCTCCATAATCGAGAAACATTTCCTTAGTCCACTTGTTACTAAGGATAATTTTGACCGTTGTCCAGTGATCCACTCCTGGACCACTCTTGTACCCCTTGACAGACTCATGGCAAGGCACACATAGGTGCGGTACACAGCATGACATACTATATAGAGCCTATGGATAAAGCATAGGGGACGACCTTCATCCTTTCTCTTTCTTCTGCCGTGGTCGAGCTTTGAGTCTCACTCAACTCCACACCTTACAAACCAAGCAAGAACACATTCTTTGACTGATCCATTTTGAACTCTTTCAAAATCTTGTCTAGGTATGTACTCATTGAAAGTCTCATCAAGCATCTTGATCTATCTCTATAGATCTTGATGCCCAACAATTAGGTAGCTTTATCCAGGTCTTCCTTTGAAAAACTCTTTTCAAACAACCGTTTATGCTTTCCAGAAATTCTACATGATTTCCGATCAATAATATGTCATCCACATATGCTTATCAGAAACTCTATAGTGCTCCCACTCACTTTATTGTAAATACAAGTTTGTCATAAACTTTGTATAGACTCAAAAACTTTGATCACCTCATCAAAGCGCATATTCCAACTCCGAGATGCTTGCTCCAGTCCATAGAAGGATCACTGGAGCTTGCACACCTTTTAACATCCTTAGGACTGATAAAACCTTCTGGTTGTATCACATACAACCTTTTCTCAAGTAAACCGTTAAGGAAACGATGTTTTGATATCCATCTGCCAGATTCCATAATTGAAAAATGCAGCAACTGCTAACATAATTCCAACAGACTTTAGCATCGCTACGAGTGAGAAAGTCTCATCAAAGTCAACTCCTTGAAATTGCGAGAAACTTCTTTGCGACAAGTCGAGCTTTATAAATGGTGACATTTACCATCAGCATCTGTGTTCATCTTAAAGGTCCATTTGTACTCGACGACCTGCCGTCCAACGAGCAAGTGTACCAAAGTCTATACTTGGTTTTCATACATGGATCCTTTCTCAGATTTCATGGCCTCTAACCATTTGTCGAAATCTGGGCCCATCGTCGCTTTTCCATAGCTCGTAGGTTCATCGTTGTCCAACAACATAACCTCCAAGACAGGGTTGTCGTACCACTCAAGAGCAGTATGCGTCCTTGTCGACCTACGAGGTTCGATAGTAACTTGATCCGAAGCTTCATGATCATCATCATTAACTTCCTCTTCAACTAACGTAGGCTCCACAGAAACAACTTTCTGTGCTGCGCTACTCTCTGGTTGAAACAAAGGTTCAACAACCTCATCAAGTTCTATCTTTCTCCCACTCAATTTTTCCGAGAGAAACTCTTTCTCGAGAAAGGACCCATTTTAGCAACAAACACTTTGTGCTCGGATCTGAGATAGAAGGTATACCCAATTGTTCTTAGGGTATTCCATGAAGATGCAGTTGTCCGCTTTGGGTTCGAGCTCATTAGGTGAAAACCCCTTTTCACATAAGCGTCACAGTCCCAAACATTAAGAAATGACAGCTTAAGTTTCTATCAAACCATAATTCAGATGGTGTCATCTCAACGGATTTATATGGTGCCCTATTTAAAGTGAATGTAGTTGTCTCTAATGCATAACCCCAAAACGATAGTGGTAAAACGATAAGAGACATCATAGTACGCACCATATCCAATAGAGCGACTATGACGTTCGGACACACCATCACACTATGGTGTTCCAGGTGGCGTGAGTTGTGAAACAAATTTCACATTGTCTAAAGTTGTATGCCAAACTCGTAACTCAGATATTCACCTCCACGATCATATCATAGACATTTTTATCTTCTTGTCACGATGATCTTAAACTTCATCTGAATTTGTTTGAACTTTTCAAATGTTTCAGACTTGTGTTTCATTAAGTAAATATACTCATATATACTCAAATCATCAGTGAAGGTAAGAAAAATAAAGATATCCACTGCATGCTACAACACTCATTGGATCGCATACATCAACATGTATTATTTCCAATAAGTTACTATCCTGCTCCATCATACTGAAAACAGGGTCTTTAGTCATCTTGCCCATGAGGCATGGTTCGCATGTCTCAACCGATTTGAAATTGAATGAGTTCAAAGATCCATCAGCATGGAGTTTCTTAATGCGCTTTACACCAATATGACATTTAGCAGCAGTGCCACAAGTATGTGGTACTATCATTATTAACTTTGTATCTTTTAGCATCTATGTTATGAACATGTGTATTACTATGATCAAGATTCAACAAACCATTCTCATTGGGTGCATGACCATTGAAGGTATTATTCATGTAAACAGAATAACCATTATTCTCTCACTTAAATGAATAACCGTATTGCAATAAACACGATCTAAGCATGTTCATGCTTAACGCAAACACCAAATAACATTTATTTATGTTCGTCACTAATCTCGAAGGTAGAGAGAGCGTGCGATGTTGATCACATCAACCTTGGAGACATTTCCAACACACATCGTCACCTCACCCTTAGCCAGTCTCCGGTTATTCCCTAGCTTTTATTTCGAGTTACTAACATTTAGCAACCGAACCGGTATCCAATACCCAGGTGCTACTAGGAGTACTAGCAAGGTACACAATAATAACACATATATCAAATATACTTTTGTCGACGTTGCCAGCCTTCTTATCTACCAAGTATCTAGGGTTATTCCGCTTCAGCGACCGCTCTCCTCATAATAGAAGCACTTAGTCTCGGGTTTGGGTTCAACTTTGGGTTGCTCCATTGGAGCAGCAACTGACTTGCCATCCACGAAGTTTCCCTCCTTGCCCTTCTCGAAAGTGGTTTTACTAACCATCAACACTTGATGCTCCTTCTGATTTCTACCTTCGCGGTGTCAAACATCGCGAACAGCTCAGGGATCATCATTTCCATCCCTGGCATTTTATAGTTCATCACGAAGCTCTAGTAGCTTAGTGACAGTGACTTGGAAAACTATATCAATCACTTTCTTATCTGGAAGATCAACTCCCACTCGATTCAAGCGATTGTAGCACCCAGACAATCTGAGCACATGCTCAACGATTGAGCTATTCTCCTTCATCTTGCCGGCAAAGAATCTTGTTGGAGATCTCATATCTCACAACACAGGCATGAGCCTGAGATCCCAATTTCATCTCTTAGAACATCTCATATGTTTCGTGGCGTTCAAAACGTTTTGGAACCTCAATTCTAAGCTGTAATGCATGATGCACTAAACTATCAAGTAGTCATCAGAACGTGCCTGTCAGATGTTTACAACATCTACAGACGATGCTAGAGGGGGTGGCGTACCGAGCGGTGCATTAAGGACATAAGCCTTCTGTGCAGCAATGAGGACAATCCTCAGATCACGGACCCAGTTCGCAATATTTCTACCATCATCTTTCAACTCTATTTCTCTAGGAAAATATAAAAATTCAAGGGAGCTACAGCGTGAGCTAGTAATCTACAACATAATTTGCAAAGACACTACTGACTATGTTCATGATAATGAGTTCAATTAATCATATTACTTAAGAAATCCCACTCAAATTGACATCCCTACGGTCATTCAAGTGATACATGATCCAAATTCACCAACTCAAGTCCGATCATCACGTGAGTTGAGGTGGTTTCAATGGTGAACATCATCATGTTGATCATGGGAGAATATCATACGGAAACCAACATTCGGTGGAAACCGGTGAAAACCATAGAAAAAATATGTTTTGAAGTTTCGAAAAAATCTGAAAAATATGGGATGTTAAGAGGATGATGTTTTATTGCCAAGAAAAATTTCAAATTGAAACACATTATGAGCTGCAAGCTATGAAAAAGAAAAAATCAGCTTTGAATAGTGCCAAATAGTAATGTCACTATTCAGGGCTGAAATTTGTCTTTTTCATAGCTCACATCTCGTAATGTGTTTCAACTAGAAATTTGGTGTGAAAATAAATCATCATCCCCTGAACATCCCTTATTTTTTTTCAGATTTTTTTGAAACTTTAAAATGTGGTTTCCACGAAGTTTTCATTGAATATTGGTTTCCGTATGATATTCTCTCGTTGATCATATCTATTATATGACTCATGTTTGACCTTTCAGTCTCTTGTGTTCCGAGGCCATGTCTATACATGCTAGGCTCGTCAAGTTTATGTTGGGGAACGTTGCATGGGAAACAAAAAATTTCCTACGCACACGCAGATCTACCCATGGTGATGAGCATCTACGAGAGGGAGAGTGGATCTACGTACCCTTGTAGATCGCTAAGCGGGAAGCGTTAAGAAATGCGGTTGGTGTAGTCGAACGTCTTCGCGATCCAAATCGCCGTGCGTCCTACGATACAATCACGATCTGTCCCGCGATCCAATCACGATCCGTCCCACGAACTTGATCATGATCCGTCCCACGAACTTGGTCACGATCCTTCCGATCTAGCGCCGAACGGACGACACCTCCGCATTCAGCACACGTACAGCTTGATGACGATCTCTGCCGTCTTGATCCAGCAAGAAGGATCGGAGAGGTAGAAGATTTCTTCGGCGATGGTGGTGGAGCTATTCCAGCAAGGCTTCGCCTAAGCACTACAGAAAACCGATCTAGAGGACAGACTATGCACTGGAGGAACGGGCAGCACGTGGCTGAAAATTATGTGCAAAAAACCCTAAAACCTCCAGTATATATAAGAGGAAGAGAGGAGGAGGCTTGACGCAAGGGCCAAGCCTCCAAGGAGTCAGACGAACCAGGTGGAGGAGGTGGACTCCACCTCCAATCCTAGTAGGACTAGGATTCACCCTATTTTTGCATTTTTCCACCTTTTCTCTTTAGGCCTTTTTTCCCAAACCGCATGGGCCTTGTGTGGGAATTCCACCAGCCCACTAAGGGATGGTAAACACTCTCCCACATCCCATGGAGCCTCTTGGGTCGAAATACCCCTCCCGATGGTCTCCCGGTACACTACCGGCACTCCCGGTACACTACCGATGAGCTCGAAATTTTTCTGGCAACGAAAACAGGACTTCCTATATATGAATCTTTACCTCTGGACCATTCTGGAGCTCCTCGTGACGTCCGGGATCTCATCCGGGGCTCCGAACAACATTCGGTCACAACCATACATAACTCTATACTACCGAAACGTCACCAAACCTTAAGTGTGCAGACCCTGCGGGTTCGAGAACTATGTAGACATGACCGAGACACCTCTACGGCCAATAACCAATAGCGGGACCTGGATGCCCATATTGGTTCCTACATATTCTACGAAGATCTTTATCGGTCGAACCTCTATGTCAAGGATTCAGTTAATCCCGTATGATGTTCCCTTTGTTCTTCGGTATGTTACTTACCCGAGATTCGATCGTCGGTTTCTCCATACCTAGTTCAACCTCGTTATCGGCAAGTCTCTTTACTCGTTCCGTAATACAAGATCCCGGAACTAACACTTAGTCACATTGCTTGCAAGGCTTATTGTGATGTTGTATTACCGAGTGGGCCCTGAGATACCTCTCCGTCACACGGAGTAACAAATTCTAGTCTTGATCCATGCCAACTCAACAGACACCCTCGGAGATACCTGTAGAGCACCTTTATAGTCATCCAGTTATGTTGCGATGTTTGATACACACAAGGCACTCCTCTGGTATCCGTGAGTTGCATGATCTCATGGTCATAGGAACATATACTTGACATGCAGAAAACAGTAGCAATAAACTGACACGATCATATGCTACGTTTGTAGTTTGGGCCTTGTCCATCACATCATTCTCCTAATGATGTGATCCCGTTATCAAATGACATGTTTGATCAACGAGCTAGTTCACTAGAGGCATACTAGGGACAAAGTGTTGTCTATTTACCCACACATGTAATGTGTTTCCAATTAATACAATTATAGCATGGATAATAAAAGATTATCATGAACAAGGAAATATAATAATAAACACTTTATTTATTGCCTCTAGGGCATATTTCCAACAGTCTCCCACTTGCACTAGAGTCAATAATCTAGCTCACATCACTATGTGATTTACATTGTAATGAATCGAACACCCATGCAGTTCTGGTGTTGATCATGTTTAGCCCTTGGAAGAGGTTTAGTCAACAAGTCTACAACATTCAAATCCGTGTGCACTTTGCAAATATTTATGTCCTTCTCCTCGATGTAATCGCGGATGGAGTTGAAGCATCACTTTATGTGTCTGGTCCTCTTGTGAAACCTTGGTTCCTTGGCCAGAGCAATGGCACTAGTGTTGTCACAGGACAGGTTCATTGGATTCAGTGCACTGGGCACTACTCCAAGATCTGTCATGAACTGCTTCATCCAGACACCTTCCTTCGCTGCCTCCGAGGCTGCGATGTACTCCGCTTCGCATGTAGAATCGGCTACCACGCTTTGCTTGGAACTGCACCAGCTTACTGGTCCCCCGTTGAGAATAAATACGTATCCGGTTTGCGACTTAGAGTCGTCCGGATCAGTGTCAAAGCTTGCATCGACGTAACCCTTTACGACGAGCTCTTCATCACCTCCATAAACGGGAAACATTTCCTTAGTCCTTTTCAGGTACTTAAGGATATTCTTGACCGTTGTCCAGTGCTCCATTCCAGGATCACTTTGAAACCTTCTGGCCATACTTATGACAAGGCTGATATCGGGTCTTGTTCACAGCATTGCATACATGATAGAGCCTATGGCTGAAGCATAGGAGATGACACTCATATTTTCTCTATCTTCTGCAGTCACTTGGCACTGAGTCTTACTCAACTTCACACCTTGTAACACAGGCAAGAACCCCTTCTTGGACTGATCCATTTTGAACTTCTTCAAAACTTTATCAAGGTATGTGCTCTACGAAAGTGCTATTAAGCGTCTCGATCTATCTCTGTAAATCTTAATGCCTAATATGAAAGCAACTTCTCCTAGGTCCTTCATTGAAAAACTCTTGTTCAAATATTCCTTCACGCTTTCCAGCATTTCTATATTGTTTCCAATCAGCAATATGTCATCCACATATAATACTAGAAACTCTATAGAGCTCCCACTCACTTTCTTGTAAATACAAGCTTCTCCATAAACTTGTATAAACTCAAACGCTTTGATCACCTCATCAAAACGCTTATTCCAACTCCGAGATGCTTGCACCAGCCCATAAATGGATCGCTGGAGTTTGCAAACTTTGTCAGCATTCTCTGGATCGACAAATCCTTCTAGTTGCATCATATACAACTCTTTCTCAAGGAAACCGTTGAGGAACGCTGTTTTGACATCCATCTGCCAAATTTCATAGTCGAAATAAGCAGCTATTGCCAACATGATTCCGACAGACTTAAGCATCGCTACGGGTGAGAAGGTTTCATCGTAGTCAACTCCTTGAACTTGTGAAAAACCCTTTGCCACAAGTCGAGCTTTATAGACGATGACATTACCGTCCGCGTCCGTCTTCTTCTTAAAGATCCATTTGTTCTGAATGGCCTTTCGCCGTTCAGGTAATACTTCCAAAGTCCATACTTTGTTTTCATACATGGATCCCATCTCGGATTTCATGGCCTCTAACCATTTTTCGGAATCCGGGCCCATCACTGCTCCTCCATAGCTCGTAGGTTCATTGTTGTCCAACAACATGACCTCCAAGACAGGGTTGCCGTACCACTTAGGAGTAGTACGCGACCTTGTCAACCTACGAGGTTCAATAGTAGCTTGATCCGAAGTTTCATGATCATCATCATTAACTTCCTCTTCTACCGTCGTAGGTTCCACAGAAACATCTTTCTACGCTGCGCTACTTACTGGTTGAAGTAAAGGTTCAATAACCTCATTAAGCTCTATTTTCCTCCCACTCAATTCTTTCGAGAGAAACTCTTTCTCAAGAAATGTTCCGTTCTTAGCGACAAACACTTTGCCTTCGGATCTGAGATAGAAGGTATACCCGACTGTCTCTTTCGGGTATCCTATGAAGACGCATTTTTCCGCTTTGGGTTCCAGCTTTTCAGGCTGAAGCTTTTTGACATAAGCATCACATCCCCAAACTTTAAGAAACGACAACTTTGGCCTCTTGCCAAACCACAGTTCATATGGCGTCGTCTCAACAGATTTTGATGGTGCCCTATTTAAAGTGAATGCAGCTGTCTCTAATGCATAACCCGAAAACGATAGTGGCAAATCAGCAAGAGACATCATAGAACGCACCATATCTAATAAGGTTCGATTACGACATTCGAACACACCATTACACTGTGGTGTTCCGGGCGGTGTCAACTGTGAAACAATTCCACACTGTCTTAAGTGACTGCCAAACTCATAACTCAGATATTCACCTCCTCGATCAGATCGCAGGAACTTAATCTTCTTGTGACGATGATTCTCAACTTCACTCTGAAATTGCTTGAACTTTTCAAACGTTTCAGACTTGTGTTTCATTAAGTAAATATACCCATATCTACTTAAGTCATCAGTGAAGGTGAGAAAATAACGATATCCACCACGCGCTGTAACATTCATTGGACCGCACACATCAGTATGTATGATTTCCAATAAGTCACTCGCCCGTTCCATTGTTCCAGAGAACGGCGTTTTAGTCATCTTGCCCATGAGGCATGGTTCACATGTGTCAAGTGATTCAAAATCAAGTGACTACAAAAGTCCATCAGCATGGAGCTTCCTCATGCGTTTTACACCAATATGACCTAAACGGCAGTGCCACAAGAAAGTGGTACTATCATTATCAACTCTACATCTTTTGGCATCGATGTTATGAACATGTGTGTCATCACTATCAAGATTCAATATGAATAAACCCCTAACATTGGGTGCATGACCATAAAAGATATTACTCATATAAATAGAACAACCTTTATTCTCCGATTTAAATGAGTAACCGTCTCGCAATAAACAAGATCCAGATATAATGTTCATGCGTAACGCACACACTAAATAAGAGTTATTCAGGTTCATCACTAATCCCGATGGTAATCGAAGAGAGAGCGTGCCAACAGCGATCACATCAACCTTGGAACCATTTCCCACGCGCATTGTCACTTCATCCTTTGCCAGCCTTTGTTTATTCCGTAGTTCCTGCTTTGAGTTGCAAATGTGAGCAACCGAACCGGTATCAAATACCCAGGCACTACTAAGAGAGCTAGTAAGGTACACATCAATAACATGTATATCATATATACCTTGTTTGTCGTTGGCCGCCTTCTTGTCAGTCTGGGACTTGGGGCAGTTCCGCTTCCAGTGACCAGTTCCCTTGCAATGAAAGCACTCAGTTTCTGGCTTGGGTCCATGCTTGGGCTTCTTTACAGGAGTAGCAACTGCTTTGCCATCCTTCTTGGTTTTACCCTTCTTGCCCTTGCCCTTGACCTTGCCATTTTTCTTGAAACTAGTGGTTTTATTAACCATCAACACTCGATGTTCTTTCTGGATTTCAGACTTAGCGACTTTTAGCATCGCAAACAGCCCGGCGACTGACTTGTTCATCCCGTGCATGTTATAGTTCATCACACAGCTCTTGTAACTAGGTGGCAGTGATTGAAGAACTCTATCAGTGATCGCCTCTGGCGGAAGGGCAATTCCCAACTCCGCTAGACGAGTTGAATACCCAGACATTCTGAGTATATGTTCACTGATAGACCCGTTCACCTCCATCTTACAAGCATAGAATTTATCGGAGGTTTCATACCTCTCGATCCGGGCGTTCTTCTAAAAGATAAACTTCAACTCCTGGAACATCTCATATGCTCCATGACGTTCAAAACGTCTTTGAAGTCCCGGTTCTAAGCCATACAATATCGCACACTAAACTATTGAGTAATCTCCAGTACGTGCCTCCCAAGCGTTCTTAACGTTTTCGAAGGTCATGTCTTTTGGTTGGTCACCAAGCGGTGCATCAAGGACATATGATTTCTGGGAAGCCGCGAGGATAATCCTCAGATTACGGGCCCAGTTAACAAAGTAACTTCCATCATATTTCAACTTAGGTTTCTCTAGGAACGCATTAAAATTCAGGGGTGCTACTGCGCGAGCCATTGATCTAGAACATAAATATGCAAAGTTTACTTAGACTATTGTTCAAGATAATGTGTTTAGTTAATAAAATTACTAAAGCTCCCACTCAAATCGATATCCCTCAGGTCATCTGAGTGTCACATGATCCAAATCCACCAACTCAAGTCCGATCATCACGTGAGTTGAGGTGGATTTAATGGTGAACATCATTATGTTGATCATATCTACTATATGACTCATGTTCGACCTTTCGGTCTCTTGTGTTCCGAGGCCATGTCTGTACATGCTAGGCTCGTCAAGTTTAACCCGAGTGTTCTGCACGTGCAACACTGGCTTGCACCCGTCGTATGTGAACGTAGAGTCTATCACACCCGATCATCACGTGGTGTCTCGACACGACGAACTTTCGCAACGGTGCATACTCGAGGAGAACACAATTGATCTTGAAATTTTAGTGAGGGATCACCTTATAATGCTACCATCGTCCTAAGCAAAACAAGGTGCATAAAAGGATTAACATCACATGCAAATCATAAGTGACATGATATGGCCATGAACTTGTGCTTTTGATCTCCATCTTGAAAGCACCGGCATGATCTCCATCGTCACCGACAAGACACCATAATCTCCATCATCTTGATCTCCATCAACGTGTCGCCATCGAGGTTGTCGCGCCCAACATGCTTCTACTACTATTGCTACCGTTTAGCGATAAAGTAAAGCATTACATAACGCTTAATGATTGACATGCAGGTCATACAATAACTAAAGACAACCCTATGCCTCCTGCCGGTTGCCGTACTCATCGACATGCTAGTCGTGATAATCTATACATCACATGATCATCTCATACATCACATATATCACATCATATAATTGGCCATATCACATTACAACATACCCTGCAAAAACAAGTTAGACGTCCTCTAATTGTTGTTGCATGTTTTACGTGGCTGCTACGGGTATCTAGCAAGAACAATTCTCATCTACGCAAAACCACAACGGTGATACACTAGTTGCTTTTCAACCTTCCCAAGGACCGCCTTTGTCGAATCCGATCCAACTAAAGTGAGAGAAACTAGCACCCGCAAGCCATCTCTGCAACAAGTTGCGGTCGAGGGAACCGGTCTCTCGTAAGCGTACGAGTAATGTTGGTCCGGGCCGCTTCATCTCACAATACCGCTGAACCAAAATCCAACCAAGGGAGGAAGCAATCTAAGCATCAATGCCCACAAACCTTTTGTGTTCTACTCGAGATCTCATCTACACATAGACCTAGCTCATGATGCCACTGTTGGGGAACGTTGCATGGGAAACAAAAAAATTCCTACGGACACGCAGATCTATCCATGGTGATGAGCATCTACGAGAGGGAAAGTGGATCTATGTACCCTTGTAGATCGCTAAGCGGGAAGCGTTAAGAAACGCGGTTGGTGTAGTCGAACGTCTTCGCGATCCAAATCGCCGTGCGTCCCGCGATCCAATCACGATCCGTCCCGCGATCCAATCACGATCCGTCCCGTGATCCAATCACGATCCATCCCTCGATCCAATCACGATCCGTCCCATGAACTTGATCATGATCCGTCCCACGAACTTGATCACGATCCTTCCGATCTAGCGCCGAACAGACGGCACCTCCGCGTTCAGCACACGTACAGCTTGATGACGATCTCCGCCGTCTTGATCCAACAAGAAGGAGCGGAGAGGTAGAAGAGTTCTCCAGCAGCGTGACGGCGCTCTGGCGATGGTGGTGGAGCTATTCCAGCAGGGCTTCGCCTAAGCACTGCAGAAAACCGGTCTAGAGGAGAGACTATGCACTGGAGGAACGGGCAGCACGTGGCTGAAAATTCTGTGCAAAAAACCCTAGAACCTCCAGTATATATAAGAGGAAGAGAGGAGTCGGCCGAACCAGGTGGAGGAGGTGGACTCCACCTCCAATCCTAGTAGGACTAGGATTCACCCTATTTTTGCCTTTTTCCAGTTTTTCTCTTTAGGCCTTTTTTCCCAAACTGCATGGGCCTTGTGTGGGGCTTCCACTAGACCACTAAGGGCTGGTAAACACTCTCCCACAGCCCATGGAGCCTCTTGGGTCGAAATACCCCTCCCGATGGTCTCCCGGTACACTACCGGCACTCCCGGTACACTACCGATGAGCCCGAAACTTTTCCGGCGACCAAAACAGGACTTCCTATATATGAATCTTTACCTCCGGACCATTCCAGAGCTCCCCGTGACATCCGAGATCTCATCCGGGACTCCGAACAACATTCGTTCACCACCATACATAACTCTATACTACCGAAACGTCACCAAACCTTAAGTGTGCAGACCCTGCGGGTTCGAGAACTATGTAGACATGACCGAGACACCTCTACGACCAATAAAAAATAGCGGGACCTGGATGTCCATATTGGTTCCTACATATTCTACGAAGACCTTTATCGGTGGAACCTCTATGTCAAGGATTCAGTTAATCCCGTATGATGTTCCCTTTGTTCTTCGGTATGTTACTTGCCCGAGACTCGATCGTCGGTATCTCCATACCTAGTTCAACCTCGTTATCAGCAAGTCTCTTTACTCGTTCTGTAATCCAAGATCCCGCAACTAACACTTAGTCACATTGCTTGCAAGGCTTATTGTGATGTTGTATTACCGAGTGGGCCCTGAGATACCTCTCCGTCACATGGAGTAACAAATTCTAGTCTTGATCCATGCCAACTCAACAGACACCCTCGAAGATATCTATAGAGCACCTTTATAGTCACCGAGTTACGTTGCGACATTTGATACACACAAGGCACTCCTCCGGTATCCGTGAGTTGCATGATCTCATGGTCATAGGAACATATACTTGACATGCAGAAAACAGTAGCAATAAACTGACACGATCATATGCTACGTTTGTAGTTTGGGTCTTGTCCATCACATCATTCTCCTAATGATGTGATCCCGTTATCAAATGACATCTTTGATCAACGAGCTAGTTCACTAGAGGCATACTAGGGACAAAGTGTTGTCTATTTACCCAAACATGTAATGTGTTTCCAATTAATACAATTATAGCATGGATAATAAACGATTATCATGAACAAGGAAATATAATAATAAACACTTTATTTATTGCCTCTAGGGCATATTTCCAACAGTTTAACCCGAGTGTTCTGCATGTGCAACACTGGCTTGCACCCGTTGTATGTGAACGTAGAGTCTATCACACCCGATCATCACGTGGTGTCTCGACACGACGAACTTTCGCAACGGTGCATACTCGAGGAGAACACAATTGATCTTGAAATTTTAGTGAGGGATCACCTTATAATGCTACCATCGTCCTAAGCAAAACAAGGTGCATAAAAGGATTAACATCACATGCAAATCATAAGTGACATGATATGGCCATGAACTTGTGCTTTTGATCTCCATCTTGAAAGCACCGGCATGATCTCCATCGTCACCGACAAGACACCATAATCTCCATCATCTTGATCTCCATCAACGTGTCGCCATCGAGGTTGTCGCGCCCAACATGCTTCTACTACTATTGCTACCGTTTAGCGATAAAGTAAAGCATTACATAGCGCTTAATGATTGACATGCAGGTCATACAATAACTAAAGACAACCCTATGCCTCCTACCGGTTGCCGTACTCATCGACATGCTAGTCGTGATAATCTATACATCACATGATCATCTCATACATCACATATATCACATCATATAATTGGCCATATCACATTACAACATACCCTGCAAAAACAAGTTAGACGTCCTCTAATTGTTGTTGCATGTTTTACGTGGCTGCTACGGGTATCTAGCAAGAACAATTCTCATCTACGCAAAACCACAACGGTGATACACTAGTTGCTTTTCAACCTTCCCAAGGACCGCCTTTGTCGAATCCGATCCAACTAAAGTGAGAGAAACTGGCACCCGCAAGCCATCTCTGCAACAAGTTGCGGTCGAGGGAACCGGTCTCTCGTAAGCGTACGAGTAATGTTGGTCCGGGCCGCTTCATCTCACAATACCGCTGAACCAAAATCCAACCAAGGGAGGAAGCAATCTAAGCATCAATGCCCACAAACCTTTTGTGTTCTACTCGAGATCTCATCTACACATAGACCTAGCTCATGATGCCACTGTTGGGGAACGTTGCATGGGAAACAAAAAAATTCCTACGGACACGCAGATCTATCCATGGTGATGAGCATCTACGAGAGGGAAAGTGGATCTATGTACCCTTGTAGATCGCTAAGCGGGAAGCGTTAAGAAACGCGGTTGGTGTAGTCGAACGTCTTCGCGATCCAAATCGCCGTGCGTCCCGCGATCCAATCACGATCCGTCCTGCGATCCAATCACGATCCGTCCCGTGATCCAATCACGATCCATCCCTCGATCCAATCACGATCCGTCCCATGAACTTGATCATGATCCGTCCCACGAACTTGATCACGATCCTTCCGATCTAGCGCCGAACAGACGGCACCTCCGCGTTCAGCACACGTACAGCTTGATGACGATCTCCGCCGTCTTGATCCAACAAGAAGGAGCGGAGAGGTAGAAGAGTTCTCCAGCAGCGTGACGGCGCTCTGGCGATGGTGGTGGAGCTATTCCAGCAGGGCTTCGCCTAAGCACTGCAGAAAACCGGTCTAGAGGAGAGACTATGCACTGGAGGAACGGGCAGCACGTGGCTGAAAATTCTGTGCAAAAAACCCTAGAACCTCCAGTATATATAAGAGGAAGAGAGGAGTCGGCCGAACCAGGTGGAGGAGGTGGACTCCACCTCCAATCCTAGTAGGACTAGGATTCACCCTATTTTTGCCTTTTTCCAGTTTTTCTCTTTAGGCCTTTTTTCCCAAACTGCATGGGCCTTGTGTGGGGCTTCCACTAGACCACTAAGGGCTGGTAAACACTCTCCCACAGCCCATGGAGCCTCTTGGGTCGAAATACCCCTCCCGATGGTCTCCCGGTACACTACCGGCACTCCCGGTACACTACCGATGAGCCCGAAACTTTTCCGGCGACCAAAACAGGACTTCCTATATATGAATCTTTACCTCCGGACCATTCCAGAGCTCCCAGTGACATCCGAGATCTCATCCGGGACTCCGAACAACATTCGTTCACCACCATACATAACTCTATACTACCGAAACGTCACCAAACCTTAAGTGTGCAGACCCTGCGGGTTCGAGAACTATGTAGACATGACCGAGACACCTCTACGACCAATAAAAAATAGCGGGACCTGGATGTCCATATTGGTTCCTACATATTCTACGAAGACCTTTATCGGTGGAACCTCTATGTCAAGGATTCAGTTAATCCCGTATGATGTTCCCTTTGTTCTTCGGTATGTTACTTGCCCGAGACTCGATCGTCGGTATCTCCATACCTAGTTCAACCTCGTTATCAGCAAGTCTCTTTACTCGTTCTGTAATGCAAGATCCCGCAACTAACACTTAGTCACATTGCTTGCAAGGCTTATTGTGATGTTGTATTACCGAGTGGGCCCTGAGATACCTCTCCGTCACATGGAGTAACAAATTCTAGTCTTGATCCATGCCAACTCAACAGACACCCTCGAAGATATCTATAGAGCACCTTTATAGTCACCGAGTTACGTTGCGACATTTGATACACACAAGGCACTCCTCCGATATCCGTGAGTTGCATGATCTCATGGTCATAGGAACATATACTTGACATGCAGAAAACAGTAGCAATAAACTGACACGATCATATGCTACGTTTGTAGTTTGGGTCTTGTCCATCACATCATTCTCCTAATGATGTGATCCCGTTATCAAATGACATCTTTGATCAACGAGCTAGTTCACTAGAGGCATACTAGGGACAAAGTGTTGTCTATTTACCCAAACATGTAATGTGTTTCCAATTAATACAATTATAGCATGGATAATAAACGATTATCATGAACAAGGAAATATAATAATAAACACTTTATTTATTGCCTCTAGGGCATATTTCCAACAGTTTAACCCGAGTGTTCTGCATGTGCAACACTGGCTTGCACCCGTTGTATGTGAACGTAGAGTCTATCACACCCGATCATCACGTGGTGTCTCGACACGACGAACTTTCGCAACGGTGCATACTCGAGGAGAACACAATTGATCTTGAAATTTTAGTGAGGGATCACCTTATAATGCTACCATCGTCCTACGCAAAACAAGGTGCATAAAAGGATTAATATCACATGCAAATCATAAGTGACATGATATGGCCATGAACTTGTGCTTTTGATCTCCATCTTGAAAGCACCGGCATGATCTCTATCGTCACCGGCAAGATACCATGATCTCCATCATCTTGATCTCCATCAACGTGTCGCCATCGAGGTTGTCACGCCCAACATGCTTCTACTACTATTGCTACCGTTTAGCGATAAATTAAAGCATTACATAGCACTTAATGATTGACACGTAGGTCACAGAATAATTAAAGACAACCCTATGGCTCCTGTCGGTTGTCGTACTCATCGACATGCAAGTTGTGATAATCTATAAATCACATGATCATCTCATACATCACATATATCACATCATGTAATTGGCCATATCACATCACAACATACCCTGCAAAAACAAGTTAGACGTCCTCTAATTGTTGTTGCATGTTTTACGTGGCTACTACG
Organism: Hordeum marinum; assembly: GCA_022496015.1. Lineage (NCBI taxonomy): Eukaryota > Viridiplantae > Streptophyta > Magnoliopsida > Poales > Poaceae > Hordeum > Hordeum marinum. Next base: position 61,634,051 of record CM039677.1, read on the forward strand.
GGTATCTAGCAAAAACAATTCTCATCTACGCAAAAACCACAACGGTGATACACTAGTTGCTTTTCAACCTTCTCAAGGACCGCCTTTGTCGAATCCGATCCAACTAAAGTGAGAGAAACTGGCACCCGCAAGCCATCTTTGTGCAACAAAGTTACACGTCAGTCGATGGAACCGGTCTCTCGTAAGTGTACGAGTAAGGTTGGTCCGGGATGCTTCATCCCACAATACCGCTGAACCAAAAGACGACCAAGGGAGGAAGCAATCTAAGCATCAACGCCCACAAACTCCTTTGTGTTCTACTCGAGATCTCATCTACCCATAGACCTAGCTCATGATGCCACTGTTGGGGAACGTTGCATGGGAAACAAAAATTTTCCTACGCACACGCAAACCTATCCATGGTGATGAGCATCTACGAGAGGGAGAGTGGATCTACATACCCTTGTAGATTGCTAAGTGGAAAGCGTTAAGAAACGCGGTTGATGTAGTCGAACGTCTTCGCGATCCAAATCGCCAAGTGTCCAGCGATCTGATCACGATCCATCTCGCGATCCGTCTTGTGATACCATCACGATACGTCCCGCGATCCAATCACAAATCGTCTCGCGATCTTGATCATGGTCCTTCCGATCTAGCACCGAACGGACGACACCTCCGCGTTCAGCACACGTACAGCTCGATGACGATCTCCGCCTTCTTGATCCAGCAAGAGGGAGCGAATAGCAAGATGAGTTCTCCGGTAGCGCGACGGCGTTGCGGCGATGGTGGTGGAGCTATTCCAGTAGGGCTTCGCCTAAGCACCGCTGAAACCAATCTAGAGGAGAAACTACGATATAGAGGAGAGGGTAGCACGTGGCTATTAGGGTTGGCTTTCCCCTCTAAATCCTCTAGTATATATAGGAGGGAGGTAGGGGAGGAGGCAGCCTCAAACCCTCAAGGTTTGGTCAAAATTGGAGGTGGAGGAGTCCTACTCCAATTCTATTAGGAGTAGGATTCCTCCTTTCCACTTGGAAACTCTTTCCACCTCTCCACCTTTGGATTTTTTTCCTTCTCAAACCTCATGGGATTTAGTGGAGGCTTAGCCCAGCCCACTAAGGGCTGGTTTGTCTCCTCCCACATCCCATGAGGCCCCTCGTGGCGTGACATCCCTCCCGATGGTCCCCCGGTACCCTCCCGGCACTCCCGGTACACTACCGATGAGCTCGAAACTTTTCCAGCGACCAAACCAGGATTTCCTATATATCAATATTTACCTCCGGGCCATTCCGGAGCTCCTCGTGACGTCCCGGATCTCATCCAGGACTCCGAAACATAACTATATAGTACCGAAACATCACTGAACCTTAAGTGTGCAGACCCTGCGGGTTCGAGAACTATGTAGACATGACCGAGACACCTCTACGGTCAATAACCAATAGCGGGACCTGGATGCCCATATTGATTCCTACATATTCTACGAAGATCTTTATCGGTTGAACCTCTATGTCAAGGATTCAGTTAATCCTGTATGTTGTTCCCTTTGTTCTTCGGTATGTTACTTGCTCGAGATTTGATCGTCGGTATCTCCATACCTAGTTCAATCTCGTTACCGACAAGTCTATTTACTCGTTCCATAATACAAGATCCCGTGGCTAACTCTTTTGTCACATTGCTTGCAAGGCTTATATTGATGTTGTATTACCGAGTGGGCCCTCAGATACCTCTCCATCACACGGAGTAACAAATCCCAGTCTTGATCCATGCCAACCCAACAGACACCCTCGGAGATACGTGTAGAGCACATTTATAGTCACCCAGTTACGTTGCGACGTTTGATACACACAAGGTACTCCTCCGGTCTCAATGAGTTGCATGATCTCATGGTCATAGGAACAAATACTTGACATGCAGAAAACAGTAGCAATAAACTGACACGATCATATGCTACGTTTATAATTTGGGTCTTGTCCATCACATCATTGTCCTAATGATGTGATCTCATTATCAAATGACATCTTATGTCCATGGCTAGGAAACCTTAACCATCTTTGATCACCGAGCTAGTTTATTAGAGGCATACTAGGGACATGGTGTTGTCTATGTATCCACACATGTATTTGAGTTCCGATCAATACAATTCTAGCATGGATAATAAAAGATTATCATGAACAAGGAAATATGATAATAACTAATTTATCATTGTCTCTAGGGCATATTTCCAACAGTTGATTCAGTATATCATGAGCAATGTTGAGGATATCGCTTATCGTTAGCGTCTCGGTTAGCTGGGGATTATAGATTAACTGGAAATCGGCCGATTAATTGACTTTATCGGTTGACTATTCATCTGCCAATTTTTGCATATCCAAGACTCCCAACACTAAAATATGCTATATTCAACACCAAAAAAATATTGAACAGAAGTGTTACCTTCTTGTATAATGAAAAACAAAATAGTACAATAGTACATATTGCATAATAATGTCCACAAAACATGAATAAGCACAGTTTTTGTAAACATAGTGATAAGAATATGTCTGATTTATCGATATATTCACGATAAATCACTTGTCAGAGCGATAAATCATCCCAAACGATAAACGGTGAAGATAAGGCATAATCTTATTGGTCAACCCCCGAGTAGCGATAAATCGCTGAATCAGACGACTTTTTGAATAGTGATCATGAGTAAACAAGTTTATGATGATAATTAGATATTATTGTTTCTCATGCCATGCCTAAATAGCTAGGAGTCGATAATGATTTATCTTATGTGTCAACATGCATTAAAATGGTTATCATGTGGTATGGTAGTATGGTATTTCTCTCTGAGTAATTCGAGCGGTTTGACTTGGCCCATGTGCAAACATGTAGTTCAAAACCAATGCAACTTTCATGATGTTTAAATTCGGAGTGTTTATATCCTAGTCATGCTAATGATCAATGTTAATTACCCGCAATGCATGATTATAACTATTTTTGCTCTCTAGTTGGTCGCTTCTCAACCCATTGCTAGCCGTCACCTGTACTAAGCGGAAATGCTGCTTGTGCATCTAACATCTTAAACCCAAAGTTGTTTCACATGAGTCCACCATACCTACCTATATGCGGTATTACCCTGGCATTCCAAGCAAATTTGCGTGTGCCACCTGTAATATTCAAATAAGCATTTTCTTGTGCGCTCGTACCGCTCATGGAGAGACGACATGATCAATATCTTCCATGCTAAGTGGGTTATTCTCAGGATGGGCGTTTATTCGCATATCATTGCACGAGAGAGGCTGGTCAGAAGGACGACCAGTCCTACAAAATCAAAAATAATTAAACAAAACTCCCAGGAGTGTTGAAATATTGGAGGGCATCTATGAATTCGGTCAGCCATGACTTATGTATGTATTGTGGATGGGAGTAAACTTTACAATTCCGCTTGGAAATCGCCAATAATATGTTTAGCGTGGAATATATTGGAATCCTTTGTCATGACGTTGACAGGAAAAATGCACCAACCAAAATTATAATTTCAATTCTGTTTTAAACATTGGGCTATGGCACCTCTGCAAATTAATTCTTCCCTCTACGAAGGTACTTTCTATTTACTTTAATGTTATTTTTGAGTCATCATCTTCTTACTAAAATCACCGGACCGAAGAGCACTATTGTCATTCTTATGCATTTAGTCTAGTTAATGTTTGATGTGAGCATGACTGGATCTTTTCTACCCTGAATTATAATGTTTAGTCTCTGCTTGAACCCCATAGGTGCTATGCATTTATGTTTTGCGGTCTGAGAAAGGCTAGTGAAATACCATGCCATCATATTATATCATGATTGTTTTGAAAAATTGTTGGCATGTGAGATATTTTATTCTTACTCGCTAGTTGGTTATGTGTTACCATGAGGGAGTATGATGCTTAAATGTTATCATGGATATGGTTATTTATGATTTATACTGAAAACCTGAGCACTAGCTAAGCATATATATAGCAACGAGAACAAAAGAGTTTGTAAAAGTTTTCTTCATCACCTTTGGTTTATCAATCGAATTGCTTGAGGACAACCAATGAGTTAAGCTTGGGGGAGTTGACATGTCTCAAACGTATCTAATTTTCCAAACACTTCTACTCTGGTATTGGACTCTAATTTGCATGATTTGAATGAAACTAACCCGGACTGATACTGTTTTCAACAGAACTACCGTGGTGTTATTTTGGTGCAGAAATAAAAGTTCTTGGAATCGGACGAAACTTTTTGTGAATTATTTTTGGAATATATGGAGAATTATGGAGCGAAGACCTACCGGAGGGGGCTTCCTATGGCCCACAAGCCAACAGGATGCACCCACCCCTGGGTGCGCCCCTATTAGTTTGTGGGCCCACGTGGCTCCCCCGACCCTAATTCTAGTCCTCTAAATTCACATCTTTGAAGAAAAAATAAGAGAAAAGATTTCATCATGTTTTACGAGACGATGTCACCGCCACCTCATGTTTTTCTTCGGGATGGCACATTCAAAGTCCGTTTGAGGCTTCGGAGAGGGGGATTCATCGTTGTCGTCATCACCAACCCTTCTTTATCAACACCGCCATAATGCTCACCACTGGGAGTGAGTAGTTCCTTTGTAGGCTTGCTGGAAGGTGATGGGATTGGATGAGATTGATCATGTAATCGGGTTATTTTGATAGGGCTTGATCCCTACTATACACTATGTTCTGATATTAATGTTTTTATGACTTTGCTTTGCTTAATGATTGTCACTATGGCCTGAGTGTCATGATTTCAGATCTAAACCTATTATGTTTTCATGAATATAAGATTGATTTAGATCATATCTTGCAATTTTTATGCACCTATTACGTGTCATGATCCGCATACCCCAAGGTGACAATAATTCGAATTCTTTCCGATGATTACCATAGTTTGAGGAGTTCATGTATTCACCATGTGTTAATGCTTTTTTCCGGTTCTCTATTAAAAGTAGGCCTTAATATCCCTTAGTTTCCATTAGGCCCCCACTGCCACGGAGGGTAGGAAAAAATATGTCTTACAAGTTCTTCTTTATATACGGAATACATGCCTACATTATATTGATGAATTGGAACCAGTTCTCTGTCGCTCTAGTGTGTAACTATTACATGTCCATCATCGATCCACATGACTACGCTTTACACATACAGAATCTTGCTCAGTTACCATTGCTGTTGTTGCTGTCACAACTACTACAAAACTGTTGATGTTACTGTTACTACTACTGTTTTTCCATGCTACTAAGATCTTTGATGCAAAGAGATATCCCAGGTGTGGTTGAATCTAAAACTCAACTGCTAAGGCCGGTAAATATTCTTTGGCTCCCCTTGTGTCAAATCAATAAATCAAGGTGTAATACTACCCGCAAAGACTATTGTGATCCCCTACACTTGTGGGTTATCACACCTCTAGGCTACCGTGCGATGAGATGCTTCAAGTGCCCGCAATACTTCGACAAGGCCTCTTGGATGGTGTATCATCGGTGGTTGAGGGACTTCGATTCAAGGTTGCGGATGACCGCGTCAGGGGGCAAAAGGTTTGTGTTCGTGGAACCAAATGTGAATGTTGTTCCAAAATGTTGTGTCCTTTTGCTCCATGCCATGGATCGGACTGAGGCTAATGGACAACCATGCATCACACATCAACTCGTCCTCCCGCATGTTCAAGATTTCTCGTCTAGCTTTCTTCTTTGGATTGCCAGTTGTACCATCTGGATCATCATCCTCGCCTTCCTCCTCCTTCCCCTTGTCCTCCTCCCCCTTCAGTTGCTGTTGTCCGGCTGCCCAATGTTGTTGTTGATGTGTGCCCACGCGGGTCTGGGTGTAGGACTGTCGCGTGCCAGTGTGGGTGTAGGATTGCTACTATGGGTAGTTGCCGAACTGGGTGGGATCCGAGTCTTCCACCTGCTCATCCGCATAGCCAAATCCTCCCCTACCTCTCTCATGGATGATATCGAGCACCTCACTGTCTGGGCCGTCGTATGCCGGGTCTCCCGCTCTATGCATTGTAGTGGACATCGTGCAGGCACCCATATGCTTCCCACCCATTGCCCGAGCCCGTATGAGCTATGGCAAAGAACACCCGGAGAAGAGCGGTGCCATGTTTACATCATCACTCTAAGGCACCTTCCCGATGGTGGTTCCGAGCTGCTTGGCGTAGTAGTAGTTCGAAGGCCTGTAATGGTTCGGCCATGGCGGTGTCTGTATTGTGGGCACACCCGTTTGAGCCCTGTGTCCTCCATCACGATGTACGTTCCGTCCGCCACCACCACTACGCCCGACGCCACCACCATGCCCACAGATGGCCATCATCTTCTTGATGTTATCCTTCTTTGCGGCCTTCGCTTTGACATGATGAGTTTGCCGCGTAGTCGAGCAGATCTTCGGAGCGAGCATAATGCTCGGATCCTCCGGCACCTTCGCCATGACCTCCATCTCCAATAGGTTGTCATCCGGTTCCATGTGTTAGTGGTGGAAGGAAGGAGAGGGCGGAAGAAGACATGAATTGGGTGGAGAACGATGGGGAATAAAAGAAGGGAGTAAGGGATTTTGGCGCGGAAACAGTGCAGGTTGGTACAAAAAAGCGGGCTCCGCCTTCGTTTTGGGTGGGCCAGGGGGTCAGAGTCCGACCTATTCGCCGCACGTCGTGACAAGCTGTGACAACTTCACACATGCGAGCGAGCGATCTGGGCTGGCCCAACTAAGTGATTTTCAACATCAGCCGCTTTTTCTTACGGTTTTGGGAAACTTCTAGAAAGTTCTTGAACCGGATTTTTTTTCTGTTCTGTTTCACTTTGTTTTTTTTCTTTTCTGCTTATTTCCTTTCCTTTTTGCCTTTTTGGTTTTTTCCTTCCTTTTTTGTTTTCTCTTCATTTTACTTTTTGTTTCTCAAATTTATTTTCATTTTTTCAAAAATGTCTCCATTTTAAACATATTGTTCATTTCTAAAGAAAATGCTTCCGTTTTTAAATTTTGTTCATAAGTTCCATAAAAACAGAATTTCTAAAATTGTTCATCTGTTTTAGAAAATGTTCGGTAATTAAAAAAAACCTTTGGTAATTTCAAATTCAGAAAATGTTCACATGTTTAAGTTTTGTTCACAAATTAAAAAACATTTGGTAATTTCAGAAAATGTTCGTGTTCCTTGTTCGCAAATTCAAAAATGTTCCGAAATTTGATAAATTCTTCCTGTTACACAAATTTGTTTTTCATTTCTTTTTTTGTCTTATGTTTCCTTTTGTTCCTTTTCCCTTTTTCTTTTTCAATGTTAATTTTATTTTTTTAACGAAGTTCATATTTTTTTTGTTTTTCGAAGTAATTTTGTAAAAACGGTCATATTCGAAAAAATGTTCGTAAATTAAAAAAATGTTCACACTTTTCGAAAACTGTTTGGGAATCGCAGAGAATGTCCTTGTTTTTCTGATTTTTTGTTCACGTATTAAAAAGAATTATGTTTCCAAATTTTGTTCTAAAAATTCAAAATATGTTCTTCTTTAAAAAAATTGTTCCTGTTTATAAATTTTGTTCACAAATTAAAAAATTGTTGATGTTTTAAAATTTTCTTTGCAAATTCAAATACAAAATTCCATTTTAGTTTTTGTTAACAAATTAAAAAATGTTCATGTTTTTTTTTGAAAATTCAACAAGTGTTTAGGAATTTCAAATAATGTTCCAGGTTTCCAAATTTATTGGGAAATTTATAATTCACATCATCAAAATGTTCATGTTTGTCAAAATTTGTTCGTAAATTCAAAAACTATGCGCGTTTTGAAGAAAATGGTTGTAATTTCGGAAAACTCAGTTGCAGGAGGTCCATGGTTCGAGCCCTTACTAAAACTATAGTTTTTGGATTTTTTGCGAATTCTTGTTTGAGTTTTGCTGGTTTGGTGTGTTTCTTTAAGGGTCGTGGTGCAAATCTAACACGTTAGGTTCTCGGTGGAAGTGGCTGGCTTAGCGCCCCGATTTATACAAAGTCGTGGGTTCAAGTTCCAGCGTTAGCACACATGTATGTTTTGTGTTTTTACGATGCCACCGCAAATGGGCCGGCCCATGTAAGCGTGGCCTGTGCAAAATGCTGGCATTTTGCCGCGACGTGCGGCCCAGATAATTCCCCCCTCCCCACATTCTCAGTCAATACGTATTTTCCTATAGGTTATTGGCTATTGCACTCGAATAGTCTTAAAGTCAATTATCGGACAAACAAAGAATGTATTGTGCACTTACTAATTTCTACGGAAACTGGTAGCAGGACTGAAAAATTGAAAATTTTGGTTCTTTATTTTTTTGCTGGTCCGCCCAGCTTTTTCTTCGAAGCTCCGCCTGGGTAATGCACTATTTCATCCTAGTGCTACCGTAACGAAGCTTAACTCTGGCAAGAGAAGCCGTTGTGCTGGATCCTCAAAAAGGTGATGGAAACAGAGTAGTTTGCACGTCGCCGGCACGCGAGTCTCGTCCCGGGCTAAAAAACAAACTGGGATGCGCGACAAGTTGCGAAGGATCCATGGGGCATGTGGTCAAGGACGTGTGGTCCATGCCAACGCCATTAGTTCCCTAACCATAAGCTAATTTTCATGGGGATCCATCGGAGGTTGTCGGTTGCATGCATGGGACCTCCCGTCCCCGGACGTCCCCACCATCTGCTTACGACGAGACGATTGATTGATGGATTTATGGAATTTAAGAAATCATCGTCAAATAATTACATGACATATGACACGCGTGTGATCTTTTTCAGCTAATGGGAGGGCCACCACCGGGTGAGATGGCGAGTTCGTGGGAGACAGCTCTGATTACCGGGAATAAATTTGGTGGCCATTTAATTATTATTATTATTATTTTGGTTACAAGCGAGTACAGTTTGACCGAAACACATAAAATTTACAATTCAGGGCATTGCTTGATTGTAGGATTTTTTTTCCTTCCGGGAGAGCAAAGGAAAATGCAGGAATTCTTTATCATCTTACTTCTATCAACAACAAAAAACCGATATAATCTATCTACTCAAATACTAAGTTTTCTATAATTAAGCCTCTGGATGTGTCGGGGTCTGTGGGGTTCCTATGGACCCGCTGATAAGAGCATCTACAGCCGGATCCTTTATATCCGTCTCATACGTCCGGACAGGCCGGCCGGCCACTGTGTGGCTACAAAAAATCAATCCAGCCAGACTCCCTAAACGGGCCTCAAACGTCCGGACTGACCGACACCCCTCATATCCAGCCCAAATATGGGGCGAATATGAGGGAGCCTCGGCACGTCCGGACACGCCCGTCCGACTGTCCGGCACACCACCGATCCCACTGCCACGTTAGCCCGGCCCACCACCAATCCCATTAAATACCTAAATCCGGAAAACCCCAAACATCCGCCCATTCACTCTCCGTCCACTCCACTTCCGCTTCCTCTTCCCACCCCCCGATTCGATGGTCGGCAACGGAGGCAGCTCCGACGGATCAAACATCAAGGTGGAGGAGTGTCCTTCTGCATCGCGTTGAGCCCCTCGCTACAGGACCAAGGCGGGCCCGACAGCGGTGGATCTGCATCCTCCGGGCCCGTCGCACGCCGAGTGAGTGCCGGTGACGTCGCAGACCCTTCCTGCCCGACGCGCAGCTCCGGCCACTCCGGTCCAGGTCAGGTACGCCGCCCACCTCCACCACCTTTTACTCCGGATGTAGTGCCCAGCCACCGCTGGCTCCTCGTGCACGCAATGGGGACGAGGCACATGAGTGCACCGGAGTCCGAGGCGCGTGCAACCTTTCGCAAGCGGCAGCGGGCAAGAGAGAGGGGGGAGGCGCTGGACGCGCGTCGTTCGAGCGCATCGATGGACCCTGAGGACGCGCTCCTTGCGTGCGTCCGTCCTCCCTCGCTCTCTGATGATGGAGGAGTCGAATGCACGCCACCTCCGCCGCTAGAATGCTGACGCGCTCCAACTGGCAATCCAGTTATCGGAGCGCGAGGCAGTGAAAGATGCGGTGATGAAGGTGAAAGTGGGCCGCCACGCCGAGGAGCAGGCCTGCCTACTCCGCATGATGTCCGGCATGCGTTGCTCCGACGAGGACGACAACGACGCCTCCACCTCCGGCTCAGGATGACAACGCCGATGCTCCACCGCACGTCGACGCCTACACGGAGGATGGGCACAGCTGTGCGGACGACCGTAAGGGGAAGGGGCGGCGAGGAAATGGTGATTTCGTCTGTCCTTTCCAGTTTTGTTCATATTTTAATTATGCTTAAGTAGTTTCTAGTTTGAATTTGCCGATGAACTCCGGTGAACTATGATCCTTTTGTTCGACGAAGCAATCCGATCAGATGGAAGATGTTGATCTATGTTTTACGTAGCGTTGCATGCCTTTTGTATGGATATAAGAGTTCGGATACGAGGGATGCGGATGTGGAAGGCAAAAAATAAGGCGCGTGCGATCAGTGTCCGCGGACGCGCCCGGGCGCTTCCACGGACGTTTAAGGGGCCGGATTTTCCATACGTGGTTGTAGATGCTCTAAGGATGTATGTCACTGGTTGTGAGTAACTCACACCTATATAGTGAGTTGGTTGATTTTCCAAGTTTTGAAAAGGTATTGTTTGGTTTTTTTCTTTTCTGCTTTTTTTGTGGGGGTATATTTTCTTATTTTGATTTTCTTTAGATAGTAGTTCTTTAATTTTACTCTTTTTTTTTCAGATTCCAATTCATGAATATTTGCAAATATATGAGAACATTTATAAAAAATTATGATTTTGTCCAAATCATTGAATATTTTGCAAGTTTAAGAAGATTTTAAAGTTCATGATTTTTTCTTAAATATGCAAACCTTTTTCAAAATTGTGATTTTTGTTTGAAACCCAATTTTTTTTTTCAAATTCATGAACATGTTTTAAAATTTATGTTTTTCAAATTCAACATATTTTTAGAAGTTCGTGAACTTCTTTTGATTTACCTAAGCCTTTTCAAATAAAAAATATGATATCTATTTTTTGATCTTGCAATGGTGCAGTCGGAAAAAACTATGTGAGCAAGCAAAGCAAGGAGCTGAGCTAAGCGAGCGAGAGTTGCATGACCGGCTCATGTGAGAATTGGAGCATCTACAGCCGGACCTAGCAAATCTGACATCTTAAATGACCAAGGATGTGCCCGATCAATGACCGGGTATGTCCATTTCAAGCTCCTATAATTTGGTCCGCGCAGCCACACTTTTCATTTTTCTTTTCATATGTCTGGTCACTTACATGTGATTGGTGGAGAAGAAGAGAGAGAAAGAAAATAATGAATAAGAAAAGAGAAAATGTGGTTTGGAGTGAGGTCGCATTCTACGTGGCGGACTGACCGAGCGTGCCGGGCACGTCCGCAAGCCCTCATATCGTCCTCATATCGTCCTCATATTTGAGATGGATATGAGGGATGTCGATCAGTCCGGACATTTGAGACGAATATGAGGGGTCCGATTGGGTCGCATTTTTGTGACTGGTCTGTGACCGGAAGGGCGTTCCGGACGTTTAAGGAGCATATAGAAGGTTTGACTGTAGATGCTCTTATCGGATCAATTCTATGGTTCGCGTGGAATAAGTCTAACGGGATGACACAACCCTTTTTGTTTATGTAGTGGCAAGAAACAAACTATATTTTTTTTGTTTATGTTTGGTTTGCCTCTTGTCTATGTTTTTTAATTCAGCGTGTGAATCAAACAAATCAGTCTACAAAAAAAATGACGTTTTTTGTGTAACTCTTTTGTTTGTTCCATTCACATATTTTAAGAATCATGCAAACCAAAGAGACCCTCATGAGTATTCTGGACGATTCGAATGCTAAATATTTGCCTCCTATGAAAACTCTTCGGATCATGGGGTTGTGCTTCGACCCTATAAATTCACTCATGTACAACAGGAGCTCGAATTTTATTTTACTTTTCACTTTGAGAAGCCAAATACTCTCTCTCTCTTCATCTGTACGTGTGCGCGTGTGCACGTGTGTACAATACAAAGTTACTGCTTAAGAGATCTCAAAGTTGCATGTTTTAATTTTTGTTTTACAATTTCATATATTTCAAGTTTTCAAGTGCTTGCTGTCTAAAGCGACACTTGTCTGGGCTTGTCTGTGTCTTTGCTTGGTTACGTGCGTCTATCATGTAACGAAATACAACACGTAAGGGCATCTACGGGTGTAACTTGCAAATCAGGCCCCTCAAACGGTTCAGACGTTTTTGGACGCATCCGCGGACAGTGGCCGCCAGGGGCGGAGCTACAGGATGGTCAGGGTGGGCCGCGGCCCACCTTGGGATTTTGAATCGGCTTATGTACCTATGATTTTTTAACTAGGCCAGATAAAAGCTGTTGGCCAAATAAAACTTGTTGACCCAAGGACAAACGCAGCCCAAGTCATGCCATCGTCCTGTCGTCCACAAGGAGCGGGGGGACAGCCGCCTCGTCCCAACACCCTTCCAAAGTTGTGCGGCCGTGCCCCACCTTGCCCTCGCCGGTCGCCGGCGGGAAGCCAGCCGCCGACAAGGATCCCGCTTCTCCTCCAGTCGTTCCCGCCTCTCCTCCAGTCCTTTCCGCACCCTTATGACACAGTGAGTTGCGTGCGCCCCTGCCCTGCGCGGTTGCACCTCTGCCGGCTGGGCGGTTGCACACCCGCGGCGGCCACCGAGTGCCCGAAGTGCCCCATTCCAGCAGTAACTCAGCCCCATTTAAGTTATCAAATACCAAATTTCAACATCTCTAATTTCTTATATAGGGTTTGTGTTTTTGTTGTGCTATCCTGTCTTGTGGATGAACGGAACACATGCATTATTTTGCACATAATTTCTGCTCCAAATAGCTTTATTGAAAGAAATTCTTATTACAAAATTGTTGAAGAATGAAAAGGATCGGCGACCTTTGTTCTTTTTTTCTGAAAGTAGCTATGAAGATGGGAAGATGGGGAAGAAGAAGGCAGGGACTACAACAGATGTGGCCAAAGAACAAAACGAAGAGCTTCTGAAGATATGTACTACGGTCCATGTGGTATGTATTATGTAGCCGTCTTTATACAAAATGTAAACTTAATTGTGATTTTTTCGTGTGTTATTCATCTTTTTCTATGTGACATTGATAATTTGTTAGAACATTCACATGTCATAATTCTTATAAATTAATTTTAGCCATATTACCTTTTTCTATGTGATATTGATAGTTAGTTACAATATTCAGATGTCATATTTTGTATAAAGAAAATTTGATTGCGGACCACCCTGATCTCAAATGCTAACTCCGCCACTGGTGACCGGTCACATTTAAAAAAAGATTTTTGCATCCCGGCGTCTCATATTACATTCTTTAAATTCATATAAAGGCACGCAACATATAAACCTACGTAGTACTATGTATAAACTATCTATTCTTCGTCGGAGATTTCGACGATCTCCGTGTCCTTTGGATGATAGATGTGTGGTAGTATCTCCGCCCCGTCATACGCCTCTGCTGCGGCTTCCTTCGCTCCAGATCATCGAAGAGGGCATCCGTCTCTGCCTGCCTCTACCGGATAAGCCGGCGGTTGGCCTCCACCTCGGCCTCATCCCGGATGGAATCCAGGATGGCCCGCTGCTTCGCCATCTCATCGGCTTGGGCGACGGTGAACTCCGCCTCTGCTTCTTCCATGCTCAGAGTCGGAGCATGGATCTCCGACTCGTCGTCGTCGTCCTCGTCCTCTGTTTCTCGCGAGTCCGGAGGGAGACCCGCAGCGATGTGTGCGGCATGCCTAGCTGAAATAGCCATCTATGGCCTCGAGCGGCGAGCCAGAGCGATGCCACGCAGTGTTCACAACGCGACAACAGTCGTGGTGCGCGTTGGACCGTCAGGGTTTCTAGGCGACTTTGCGTGGGGACACGTCGTTAGGCCGACGTGGCGAGCATGCCTAGGCACGCCCGGGCTCCCTCATATCCGCCCCACATTAGGGCTGGATATGAGGGGTGTGGGCCAGCCTGGGCGTTTGAAGCCCGTTGTTGTCCTCCATCTCCTCCTTGGGGTAGTCCAATGGCACGGACCTTACGATTTTTCTCTTGAGCAAAGGGCGCGTGTTTCTCCGCTGCCACTTCCTTACAATGTGGCCGCGAATGACTTCCTCCTCTGTGGCATCCTGCGTCACCGCATCAGCCACCTCTGTCGCCACCATGTCGACAGTGAGGCGGACTCGGCCACCATCATCCTCTCCTTCCCACGGCAGGCACACCGGTGCCGGTAGAGCTCATACTCCGGCAAACCGGTGATGCGAAAAGGGAGATTGAAAATCTCCCAAGAGGGCTGCGATGATCCAGCCCCTGAGGATCTGAGCGCTCAATTTGTCGACGCAATGGACTCACACTAGAAAGATTCCAACGTCGGTTGGGCGCTGTCCTCCCGATAGTGACGGTGTGTAGTGCGGACGACCATTGCCTCCTCTAAGCCCCACAAAACGACACCCCAGTCGATGGATCCACACTGGTCAGAGTCAGATCCGCTATTCGTCATGTCGAAGAAGGTTGGAGATCATCGTATGGAAGCTTGGGTGGCGGAGTGGAGTGAAGGGTAGTGGAGTGAAGAGGGCAAGAGACTAGGGTTTGGTTCGGGGAGCGGATGAGGACAAATATATGTGGGCTTGGGTGGGCCAGCATGGACCGTAGGATGGAGCGGACGCGCCTAGTTGCTCTCGGGCCTCTCCATATCCGTCTCATAATTGGACTAGATAGGAGGGGTGCCGATGAGCTCAAACGTTTGTGGCCGGTTTAGACACCCGCCCGTGTCGAATTTTTTACCGGGTCGTCCGCCCGCATGTATGAGAGGGTTTTGAGGCGCCCGACTGTAGATGCTATAAGAGCATCTACAACCAAACTTTGTAAATCCAGCCCCACAAGTGCTCGCGGACGCGTCCAGGCGCGTCGACGGTCACTGGCCGGTCACGCCTCAAATAATGCATTCTACAACCGAACACCTCAAATCCCATATCTCAAATCCATACAAACTCATGCAACTACTACTTTGATGTATTACACATCGTCCGGCTACTCCATCACTACTAACATGTCATCGGACTACCAAAATTTGGCATGTTTGGCTATGGTGGAGATCATCCACGACCGCCCTTGCCCTTCCCGGCGCCCTTGCCCTCCTTCTCATGGAAGTACCAATCGAAGGCACGGTTGGGATCGAGCTGGATCTTCTTGTCGTCGGAGCTGTCGTCGACGTCGTTGTCCACCTTCTCCTCCTTCTGTGGTAGTCCGGCCATATCATGGACCGTCCGATTCCGCTCTCGGGCAAGGGCACACGTGTTCCTCCACTATCGTTTCTTCATTATGCGGGCGCAAATGGCTTCCTCCTCAGCGGCCGCCCGCGCCGTCGCATCAACCGCCTCCGCCTCTGCCATTTCCTTCATGAGATAGGCCTCGGCAACCCTTATCGTCTCCTTCCCATGGCGGGCATCCTGTTCCCTATGGGACTCGAAATCTGTCGGGCCAATGGTGGGGAAGGAGAGATTTTCCGCCCGTAGGACCACGATGATCCCTCCCTAGAGGAATAGAGGGCCCTTGAGCGGACGCTATGGAGCCACGTCGAACATATCCCGTCGTCGGTTGGGCGCTGCCTCGTGGCAACGACGGAGTGCAACATGGACCGCCATTGCCTCCTCCAATCCGCAGGGGACGACCACCCAGTCAGTGGTGTAGCTTGGTGGGGGCCAACCCGAGTCATGGCCCCCTAACTCAAAAGAAAAGAAGCCTATATCTATTTATATTAGACCTATTTTTTTACTACAAATCAATTGAAAAAATTGAGCGCCCCAATGTTTTTGGCTCAAGCTCCGCCACTGCTCCCAGTCGATGGACCCCGACTAGTTGGAGTCGGATCTGCTGCTCTTCATGCCGGAGAAGGCCGGAGATTGCCGGAGGTGAGCTAGGGTGGCGAATGGAAATGAAGGAGAGTGAAGTGAAGTGGCTAGGGTTTGATCCTGCGAGCGGATGAGGACGAATATATATAGGTTCGATGTGGGCTAAACGGGCATGCCTGAACGTCCACATATCCGCCCAGTATTTAAGCCGGATATCACGGATGCCAGTCAGCCCGAGCACTTGAGGAAAAGGCCCGACTGGATCAAAATCGATTAGTCATCGGGTGGCTGTACGAATGTATTATGATGCATATGAAGGGTTGGGTTATAGATGTTCTAATAGAAACTCCAACACGCCCACTCATTTCGTCTGCCCACGTCTGTTTGGGTCGCCACAGACAGAAAAGATGGCCGAACGAGCCGACCCAAACGAACCCGCGTCCGTTTTTTGTCCGCCCGTGACACATTCGTGACCTAAATTTGGGCCGCATTTGTGTCGACGCGGGCTAACGCGTCGCCCGCCCTTCTCCTCCCCCTATCCTGTATGTCGGCAGCACATCGTCACCATTTCCCCCCAAAAAATGAAAAACCTCCCACCCCCCGCCCGCGCGTGCGGCATGGACGACGACCTCGACGCCGCCACCGGGCTAGCCTTGACATTTTTATTTAAAATAAAGATGCAAAAATTATTCTAAATAACATAAAGCAAATCCTAGTAAAGTAAAATGACGCTCGAAGCAAAACATACATCATGTGACAAATGAAAACATAGTTCAAAGTAAGGTTACCGATAATGTTGGAGACGATAGAGGGATTGCCTTCCGGGGCATCCCCAAGCTTAGTTGCTTGGATATTCCTTGATTGTTACCTTGGGGTTTCCTTGGTCATCTCCAATCTTAGGGCCTTTTCACTCCTAATTCTTCTCATACCGGCATCTCACCCAAAACTTGAAAACTTCAGTCACACAAAACTTAACGGAACTTCGTGAGATGGATTAGTATGATAAAGAGCAAACCATTTCAATTTGGTACTGTCAAGATAAGATCCATAATTGTTATCACACAATGCCTACTGTATCATATCATTTCCACAATTTATATTGAGCAATATAATCCATAGAAACTAGAAAACAAGCAAACTATGCATTGAAAACAGAATCTGTCAAAAACAGAACAGTCTGTAGTAATCTGTACTCCAACCATACTTATACTACTCTATAAATTCTGAAAAATTAGGACCACGTGAGAAATTTGTATATTAATCTTCTTAAAAAATAATCAAATTAAAATCACTCTTCTGTTAAAAACTAGAATTATTTTCGTGAGCGCAAAAGTTTCTATTTTTCAGCAAGATCAAATCAATTATCGCCCCACATGATCCCAAAGGCTTTACTTGGTAATTTATTGAAATAAAAGCAATAAAACATGATTACTACATTATCTTAATCATGTGAATACACAAAAACATTAGGTAAAAGTGTTGGGTTGTCTCCCAACAAACGCTTTTCTTTAATGCCTTTTAGCTAGGCATGATGATTTCAATGATGCTCGCATAAAAGAAAAGAATTGAAACATGAGGAGAGCATCATGAAACACATGTCAAGCACATTTAAGTTTAACCCACTTCCTATGCATAGGGATTTTTTGAGCAAGCAACCCATGAAAATAAGAACCAACTAGCATAGGAAGGCAAAACAAGTACAACTTCAAAACAATCAACACATAGAGAAGAAACTTGATATTATTGAGATATGTAAGAGCATAAGTTCCTCTCTCATAATAATTTTCAGAGGCATCATGAATGGATTCAACAATATAAGTATCACATAAATCACTATTTTCACGATTCACAAGCATAGAAAATTTATTATTCTTTGTGGCATACATGTCATCATAATAATCATCATAGATGGCAACTTTATTGTCATAGCCAATTGAAACCTCTTCCAAAATAGTGGATGTATCACTAAATAAAGTCATGACCTCTCCAAATACACTTTCATCAATATTGTAATCATCATAAGTAGGAGGCATGATATCATCATAATAAATTTTCTTATGGAAAATAGAAGGAATCAAAGGATCATATTCATTAAGCAAATCATCCCCAAGCTTAGGACAAGCATTATTTCCAGCAAATAAATCTTCAAACACATCATACTCATTAAACATAGCATCCCCAAGCTTGTGGTTTTGCATATCATCACAATCATTTTTATCAATAGCATGAATGGCACCAATAGTATAGCAAACATTATTATCATATTCTTCCAAGGAAGTGCTAAAAAGATTCTCAAGATCATAAGGGACATCATTGCCTTCCCAATCATAATCATTACAACAAGTAGTAGGTATCACAAAATAATACTCAATATCATCATACTCCATCAACATATTTGATTCACTTTCATGAGGCACAATGGTGATAGGAGCAACATTATTCGGGAGAGATACCTTTTTACCTCTATTCTTTCTTCTTTTCTTCTTCACCACATCATGTGTGGGTTTAATTAATTTTTTCATGCTTTTTGTTGAAGAGATTGATTGGATAGGAAGCTCCTCCTCTTTACCTGATTCATCATAATAAACACTAGGAGGGTATTGGGAAATATTTTCCCTTTCAGTAGTACTCTCTTAATATTCTATTTGTTTTCTTGTCTTTAGATAGTTGTCAATATAAGGATTCTCAATGCAATGTACCACACAAAACATATAAATTTCCTCTACATCATAATTAAGAAATCTCTCGGGATTTGGAAAAACCTTAGTTATATGTTTCATTTCTTCATACCCCAAAAAAAGACTAAGCTCTTTATGATGCTCAAGGGTAATCAAGTTGTCACAATTTTTGGACACGATTTGATCATGAAATAATTTGCATTGGAGATTTAAATGACCACGTTCATTGCAAAGTTCACAAGGATGGCGAAAGAAATTGCATCTTTCAGCACAATCATCTAGCCTCTCTTGCAACTTTTTTGTTTCTAAATATTTATGCTTCTTACAAAATCCGTCTTCCCTTTTTGGTGTGCACTTGCACTCCCAATTCACTCCGCAAAAATTGACATGCTTATAAGAAACATTTTTGTCATGACTTGTGCAATCATCATTAACATTTTGATAATCAAATAATTCATACTAACAACATTGCAATCATGCTCATCATTCAAATATTTTGTGCCAAACATTTTATTGACTTCTTCTTCTAACAATTGAGCACAATTTTCCGATCCATCATTTTCAAGAAAGATATTATAAAGATGATCAATAATATGATGCAACCTCAATTCCATTTTTTGTAGTTTTCTTTAATAAACCAAACTAGTGATAAAACACGAAACTGAAAGATTCGATTGCAAGATCTAAAGATATACCTTCATGCACTCACCTCCCTGGCAACGACGCGAGAAAAGAGCTTAATGTCTACTACGCAACTTTATTCTTGTAGACACGTGTTGGGCCTCCAAGCGCAGAGTTTTGTAGGACAGTAGCAATTTTCCCTCAAGTGGATGACCTAAGGTTTATAATCTGTGAGAGGTGTAGGATGAAGATGGTCTCTCTCAAACGACCTTGCAACCAAATACAAGAAATCTCTTGTGTACCCAACACACCCAATAGATTGGCAAATTGTATAGGTGCACTAGTTCGGCGAAGAGATGGTGATAAAAGTGTAATATGGATGATATAAATATATTTTTATAATCTTAATAAATAAAAACAACAAGGTAGCAAATAATAAACGGGCACACAAACGGTATTGCAATGCTTGAAAACAAGGTCTAGGGTTCGTACTTTCGCTAGTGCAATTTCTCAACAGTGCTAACATAGTTGTATCATATGACCACCCCTCAAAGTGCGATAAAGAATCACTCCCGAGTTCCTATTAGCGGAGAATATAAGATAGAAATTGTTTGTAGGGTACGAAACCACCTCAAAGTTGTTCTTTCCGTTTGATCTATTCTAGAGTTCGTACTAAAATAACACAAGCTATTCTTTTCGATCGATCTAATCAAGAGTTCGTACTAAAATAACACCAAAGCAAATTCATTATTAATACTGAATCCACACAAAGAACTACAAAGGGTCCCCAAAGTTTCTATCGAAGAAAAGATAATAAAAACATGCGTCAACCCCTATGCATAGATTACCCCAATATCACCGCGGGAATCCGCAAGTTGAGTGCCATAACGTATATCAAGTGAACCAATAAGATACCCCAATGTCACCTCAAGTATTCATACCGCAAGACATACATCATGTGTTCCCAAATCTGAACATTCAATCCGACATAACAAAACTTCAAAGGGTGAAGATTCAATTCATCACAATAAGAGTATAGAGGAGAGAAACATCATATGATCCATCTATATTAACAAAGCCCATGATATAGATCACGAGAGAGAGAGAGAGAGAGATTAAACACATAGCTACTTGTACAAACCCTCAGCCCGAGGGTGGACTACTCCCTCCTCATCGTGGTGGCCGACGAGATGATGAAGATGGCCACCGGAGATGATTCCCCCCTCCGGCAGGGTGCCAGAATGGGGTCAAGATTGGTTTTCGATGGCTACAAAGCCTTGCGGCGACGGAACTTCTGATCTAGGGCTACCCCGAAGGGTTTCGGAATATTTGGGAATTTATAGTGCAAAGAGGGGGTGCGGGAGGCCACTGAGGTGGGCACAACCCACCTGGGCGCGCCAGGGGCCCCTGGCGCACACTAGTGGGTTGTGCCCCCCTCGGGGCACCCCCCAGGTGCAGCTCTGGCCCATTGGGTTCCTTCTGGTCCAAAACAAATCTCCAAAAAGTTTCGTGGTGTTTGAACTCTGTTTGATATTGATTTCCTGCGATGTAAAACACAAGGAAAAACAACAACTGGCACTGGGCACTGGGTCAATAGGTTAGTCCCAAAAAATAATATAAAGTTTCTATAAAATGATTGTAAAACATCCAAGAATGATAAAATAATAGCGTGAATACTTCATAAATTATAGATACGTTGGAGACGTATCAAACACCAAGTCGGCTTGGGCTCTTTCCCGCTCGAGCATGAGTTTCCCGAGGACTACCACCTCGCCGAGGAAGACGATGAGATAGACATCGATGGGGAACCGTTGTTCAACGGGACCGAGGTCGTCACCCAAGCCAACGCAAAGAAGAAGAGGAAGAGCAAGCGGACCAAGGCGTACTCAATTGGTGAGGACACACTCCTATGTCAATGTTGGAGGGATGTCGGACAAGACCCCCAGATTGGCGTCGAGCAAAAGGCTTCGGCTTTTTGGCTGCGAGTTCATCGGAAGTTCCATGAGAGGAAGAAGTTCAAGCCCTACCAATTTGAGAGCAAGCATGGATGGGTTTCGCTCCGCAAGCGTTGGAGGGTGATCCAACAAGAATGCAACAAGTTTTGCACCAGCCTTGATAGCATCGAGGCCCGCCCCGTGAGCGACATTGGCATGAAGGATATGGTATGCCGACAAGCTTGCTCATACATGCATGCATGCTTGCCGAAATGTTTGCACACATGCTTGTCGAAATGCTTGCACACATGCTTGCTTGGCATTGTTGTTTTTTGTACAACTTATTAGGTCTTCCAAGCTTTGGACGCCTTCAAGGCCCAACATGGCGGGAAGAACTTCACTCTCTCTCTCATTGTTGGGTGATCATCAACGAAGAGGAGAAGTTCAAGGAGCAATATGTTGCCATTCGTGCTCGTGGAGGGAAGGAGGCCGTGAAAGAGTTTGGTGAGGGAGAGAAGCCGTGGCCACGGGGGAAGAGCAACTCCAAAAAGAGGACAAGCACGAGGCCGCGTCCCTTGCATTGCAAGCTACTTTGCAAGGCATGGTCACTGGCAAGGACTCAAGAGAGGAGAAGCGCCGACAAGGCAAGGACGAGCAAGTCCGTACGTTCTTGGAGATACAAAAGAAGAAGCTCGCGTTGGAGACGGAGAAGCAAATGAAGATGCTCGCCATCGAGGAACTCAAGTCTGCTACAAAAGCGAGAGAGGTCCGGCTAGCTGCTGTGAAGTAAGAGGCCGAGATCTTGATGGTGGACTTGACCACGGTGTCTCCAAGGAAGCGGCCTTGGTTCGAGAAGATGCACAGGACGACATGCTCAACGACATCGACTAGTGATCTATGGCCGAGAACGTCATGTGTTTTTTGTATGCTGACATGTGTGTCGGCATGACCACGGCCCAACTGGCGTGGTAGACTTCAGTCTCACTTTTTGTGTGCTGGCACGTGTTTGTCGGTCGCTGGCTTGCGCGCCCAGCAAACTACGTGCTCTTTTTTGGAGGCAGGCATGTGTTTGCCGGCCGCTGGCATGTCGTCGACGCGAACTCTGCCTACGATGGCATGGTCGCTGGCTTGATCGATGACCGTGGGCCCTTTATTTGAAAACTGAAAATTACGGACGAAAATGAGTTGACGCGTTGAACGATCGATCGACCCATTTAGAAAAAGGAACGAACATGCCGATCCAAATAGATAAAAAAACGGACAAACCATGTATCTGTTTGGGTGGACGGTTGAAGTTGCTATAATGCACGGGAGTTGATGCATGACCTGGTAGATCCCTGGTCCTTGTCTTGGCCCGTCAGAAAGTCCAAAGACCCCGATGTGGAAACCAGTTCAACCACCACAGCACTTGGCTTCCTTCCGATCCTGGATGGCTACATGCATACCATGCTCACTTCCCATTTTAAAACAATTTAAGTACTTCAATGCCTTCTCACACGTTCCTCCTCAAGGGGTCTATCATCTTCGGACCAGCCCGTGTATCTCCCGAAAGTCTCCGTACGTACACCCTGCAAATCAAACCAGGTGTCCATGCATGTCCGTCCGACAAACATTTTGTTTTTCAATGCGTGGACGATCAAACTGAATCTCATATTATTTTCCGGAATGGCAGATGCATGCATTCGGATGCCAAGCTTTGCCATTGAGTCTCCGGAATGCGAGATCGACCTGGACTAAGGCTGGGGTGACGGTGTGATTTGATATACAGACGAGTCGCTCTCGAAGAAGAAATGGCTTCTTGAGCTTGAGCCTTCTTCAAGCCCGAGCGCGAGGGCTTCTGGTGACAACGAGCCCTCAAGGTCGTTCTTCCGGGCACGGATCAGCTGATGGCGATGAGACCACGGCTGCGCTCCCTCGATTAGGTGAGGGGTTGATCATCGGCTTCATCGTCACACAGCACCAGCTAACTAGAACTACTCTGACACGGCCATGGCTCATCTATCAATCCATCATCCGTCCCACGGCTCCAGTTGGATCATGTCCCACTTTTAGTGGCAAATCTATTCGCGAGTCATGCGCGGTAGCGTTCCTTCGATTGTCCACGGAATTAAATGGTTGGTACTTTTCTAATACTACTTCCGAGACTACTTATAACGGGAGTAACATAATAGTAACATAGATGTTATCTAAGCAAAAAGTATGATGTGACATCTAATTAATGAGAAGAGATAGAAATTAAATAACTTAGCATGTTACTAGTTCTATGAGTAACATAACGCATATTAAGACAAAATGAGTCTATAACCTAATAAATGAAAGGTTCAATGTTACTACTCATATGTTACTATCCATTATGAAAGGTACTAACTTAAACTAGTAACATATGCATGTTACTAATCTATGTTACTCGCCATTGTGAGTAGTCTGATGGACTCTAATAATAGATTTTTCTCTTCTTTTCCAAGAAAAAAAGGTTATTTATGGAAAAAGCTTAATGATCCAATAAGCCATGCTATTTAACCTGTCAAACACGCCGCCGGTCGGACGGATGCCGGAGACACACGACAGACACGGACGGCGACACTACGGCGCGGAACCGCACTTCTCCTTTCTTCCTTTTCCTTTTCCTGTTGACTGGCGCCCGAGAACTTGTACCAGTAGTGGCGTCCGTGGTCGAAGCCTCAGACATTTCTTTTTCTTTCATTTCAAAACGGAAGCCTCGGGCATTTCGTTACACACGTAACGCGCTGGATGTTGTGGGAATGAGCCTGACAGTAGATGGTAGGGATACGTAAGGAAAAGGGCAGAGTCCTCGCTACGGCGAGGGTGTACACACGGATGTATGAGTTCAGGCTTCTCTCGTGGAGGTAACAGCCCTACGTCTCAGTGCTCAGGAGCTTATGGCGTGTGGAATGTAAAGATTACAATGGTTGCGAACCCTTGTGCAGGAGGGGAGGGGTGGCTTATATAGAGTTCGTGGCCCCTCATAATTACCCAGCATCTAAGGGTCCGATCGTGGGGTTAAAGTCTGTCGTTACTGGTAACGTACGTAATAAAAGCTATTAATGACAATTACACCAACGTCTGCCCGTTGGGCTCTTGATGATGGCTCCTAGTCTTCTGGCGTCGAGTGAGAATGAGGTCTTTCGAGTGACACGCGACTGCCGAGTGAAGGAAGGAGTCTCCGAGTGGATAGCCTGTCGAGTGACTTTGAACGTCTCCTGGAATCCATTCGGAAGTTTATGCTTGATCTTCAAGTCTTTCAATGTAGTTTTCTTAGGTAGGGTATGTAGGCCTTGCCTAGGATCCTACCCTAGGTACATATCCTCGTCATTTCGATTGGCACGTGCTACCTACATACGTCAAAAGTGCAGCCATGAGAGATGAGCAGATGGGACAAACGAATGAGGAATCAACTCTTCAACTCAGCTCGATGCAGCTCCATCCTTACATGTAGCTTTGCGGGCCTCTAAGACGACTCGTTAAAAATGAAATCCTTGCCGTTGAACGAATCAGAACAAAGCAACATTTCAGACACGCCATCGAACTTCAGATTTGGCACCCCATCACGACTAAGACGTCGAAGGAGGAAACCATACCTACCATCCACGAACCACGAACCAATCACACGTTCCGTCTTTCAGATGTCATCGATGCAGTCATGCAGACTACAATCTGCATCCGCTCTTGAACTACCTCCGAAGCTCCGCACCGACACTGGAGCAAATGTCGTCGCAGCGGCGGAGCCCGAGGACACAGGTCCACCACGAGGATGCCTCCGCCGCCATGCCATTCTTGATTGAACAGACTGATTTCCAAATCCATCCCCAACCATATGACCGATGGTCTTGTCAGGAAAGGATTTGAATAATCTTTATTCAGCGTCGTCATCGTCGTTACCGAAGCCAAAACGATGAACAACCTAAAAACCTAGACTACGAGGACTAAAAACGATCCACTCGTGAGGATTCGATCGACCGAGGTCGTCAACGGAGGAAAGCCGTCGGAGGACGATGATGAAAGATTGTCTTCTCCTGACGATGACGGCTAGGGTTCCAGCCACAAATGGGAGAGAGAAAAACGATTTAATCCCAGATCTGACGACCAGGTACTGTAATAGAGATTTGGAATTTGTGTACCTATGCATGTATCTCTGTACGTAAGTCGATGTTCAACCGCTGCAAATTCATATACTATGTATACGTACGGGCAGTAGTGAGTGTGGCTCGGAAGCAACGGCCGTGCGTGCCTGCCTGCCCGGTGCTCTATCTACCAAGACTGTCTTTATGCTTTGTAGGATCAGTTCTGATGAATAAGAGATAAAATGTACAATCTTAGAGTATCCACAGCCAGATATTAAACGTCGGTGGACGCGTCCGTACACGTCCGCAGAGATCACACACAATCAAAATCTACATCTTCATATCCGCATATCTTATATCCGGTACCCTATATATATATATATATATATATATATATATATATATATATATATGTATGTATATATATATATATATATATGTATGTATATATGTATATATGTATGCAAATTCATGCAATATAGTGCGTAGATCGCCAAACGATCAAAATCGACGGGAAACGGGCATATCAACCAATATTAAACGGAGATAATTCACATAAATATCATCAAAAGATTACCAAACAGGCATAATTCACACAGTTCAACGATCCGACACATTTTAACTACATATTATTATTAGATTATCTAAATGGAGTGGGCGAGCTTCATCATTTCCTCACCGGTCCTTTGCCCTTTTGGTCGACGGCAGTGTTGTAGGCGTTCGCAGTAGGAGGTGGGTCGACGTCGGAGCTGTCGGAGTTAGACCCGTCGGAGGAGGAGGAATCGGAGATGACGATGTAGCCTTGCAAGCGCCGGACTATGTGGTCTTGCTTGCACTTGAGCTTGGCCACCATCACCGCCTCCGTCGCTGTCTCTGCCGCCTCCCGCTCAGATTGCTAAATGTCGAGCCAGAGCTATTTGGCGTTGATCTTTCGGAGCCGCCGGGCATCCGTCTCCGCCCTGGTAAGTGACCGACGATACACCCATTAGAGGAGACACTTCTCCTCGTTGGGCACCGGCATCACGCGGCGGTGCCAGGTGGACTGCGCAGCCGCGTCGAACCTGTCGTCCCTCTCCCTTGCCATCTGCCTCTCGCGGCGGGCGACACGTGCCTCTGACTCCGGAGTCTACATCTGCGGCACCGGCGGAGCGGGTACTAGAACCCATCGCAGCCCAGACGAAGCAATGGCCGGAGGTGGAGGAGGCCGTCGGGCGGGCGGAGCAGATTGGGACAGCCTTGCAGATCCGCACGCGGGGCAGGAAGTGTTGGGAACGTTGCATGGGAAACAAAACTTTTCCTACGCGCACGTAGATCTATCCATGGTGATGAGCATCTACGAGAGGGAGCGTGGATCCATGTACCCTTGTAGATCCCTAAGCGGGAAGCGTTAAGAAACACGGTTGGTGTAGTCGAACGTCTTCGCGATCCAAATCGTCGTGCATCCCGCGATCCAATCACGATCCGTCCTGCGTTCCAATCACGATCCGTCTCGCGATCCAATCACGATCCGTCCCACGAACTTGATCACGATCCGTTCCACGAACTTGATCACGATACTTCCGATCTAGCGCCGAACGGACGGCACCTCCACGTTCAGCACACGTACAGCTTGATGGCGATCTCCGCCGTCTTGATCCAGCAAGAAGGAGCGGAGATGAAGAAGAGTTCTCCGGCAACGTGACGGCGCTCCGGCGATGGTGGTGGAGCTATTCCGGCAGGGCTTTGCCTAAGCGCTGTAAAAAACCGATCTAGAAGAGAAACTATGCACAAGAGGAACGGGCAGAACGTGGCTGAAAATTCTGTGCAAAAACCCTAAAACCTCCAGTATATATAAGAGGAAGAGAGGAGGAGGCTTGACACAAGGGCCAAGCCTCCAAGGAGTCGGCCGAACCAGGTGGAGGAGGTGGACTCCACCTCCAATCCTAGTAGGACTAGGATTCACCCTATTTATGCCTTTTTGCACTTTTTCTTTTTGGGCCTTTTTTCCAAAACCGCATGGGCCTTGTGTGGGACTTCCACCATCCCACTAAGGGATGGTAAACACTCTCCCACAGCCCATGGAGCCTCTTGGGTCGAAATACCCCTCCCGATGGTCTCCCGGTACACTACCGGCACTCCCGGTACACTACCGATGAGCCCGAAACTTTTCCGGCGACCAAAACCGGACTTCCTATATATGAATCATTACCTCCGGACCATTCCGGAGCTCCTCGTGACGTCCAGGAACTCATCCGGGACTCCGAACAACTTTCGGTCACCACCATATATAACTCTATACTATCGAAACGTCACCAAACCTTAAGTGTGCAGACCCTGCGGGTTCGAGAACTATGTAGACATGACCGAGACACCTCTACGGTCAAAAAACAATAGCGGGACCTGGATGCCCATATTGGTTCCTACATATTCTATGAAGATCTTTATCGGTCGAACCTCTATGTCAAGGATTCAGTTAATCCCGTATGATGTTCCCTTTGTTCTTCGGTATGTTACTTGCCCGAGATTCGATCGTCGGTATCTTCATACCTAGTTCAATCTCGTTACTGGCAAGTCTCTTTACTCGTTCCGTAATACAAGATCCCGTGACTAACACTTAGTCATATTGCTTGCAAGGCTTATTGTGATGTTGTATTATCGAGTAGGCCCTGAGATACCTCTCCGTCACACAGAGTAACAAATCCCAGTCTTGATCCATGCCAACTCAACAGACACCCTCGGA
Source organism: Hordeum marinum (assembly GCA_022496015.1). Classification (NCBI taxonomy): domain Eukaryota; kingdom Viridiplantae; phylum Streptophyta; class Magnoliopsida; order Poales; family Poaceae; genus Hordeum; species Hordeum marinum. The sequence goes on from CM039677.1 coordinate 61,661,911, forward strand.
GATACCTGTAGAGCACCTTTATAGTCACCCAGTTATGTTGCGACGTTTGATACATACAAGGCATTCCTCCGATGTCTGTGAGTTGCATGATCTCATGGTCATAGGAACATATACTTGACATGCAGAAAACAATAGCAATAAACTGACACGATCATATGCTACGTTTGTAGTTTGGATTTTGTCCATCACATCATTCTCCTAATGATGTGATCCCGTTATCAAATGACATCACATGTCAATGGCTAGGAAACCTTGATCATCTTTGATCAACAAGCTAGTTCACTAGAGGCATACTAGGGACAAAGTGTTGTTTATTTACCCACACATGTAATGTGTTTCCAATTAATACCATTATAGGATGGATAATAAACGATTATCATGAACAAGGAAATATAATAATAAACACTTTATTTATTACCTTTAGGGCATATTTCCAATAGTCTCCTACTTGCACTAGAGTCAATAATCTAGCTCACATCACTATGTGATTTACATTGTAATGAATCGAACACCCATGCAGTTCTGGTGTTGATCATGTTTAGCCTTTGGAAGAGGTTTAGTCAATGGGTCTGCAACATTCAGATCCGTGTGCACTTTGCAAATATTTATGTCCTTCTCCTCGATGTAATCGCGGATGGAGTTGAAGCATCGCTTTATGTGTCTTGTCCTCTTTTGAAACCTTGGTTCCTTGGCGAGAGCAATGGCACCAGTGTTGTCACAGAACAGGTTCATTGGATTCAGTGCACTGGGCACTACTCCAAGATCTGTCATGAACTGCTTCATCCAGACACCTTCCTTCGCCGCCTCCGAGGCTGCGATGTACTCCGCTTCACATGTAGAATTGGCTACCACGCTTTGCTTGGAACTGCACCAGCTTACCGCTCCCCTGTTAAGAATAAATACGTATCCGGTTTGTGACTTAGAGTCATCCGGATCAGTGTCAAAGCTTGCATCGACGTAACCCTTTACGATGAGCTCTTCATCACCTCCATAAACGAGAAACATTTCCTTAGTCCTTTTCAAGTACTTAAGGATATTCTTGACCGCTGCCCAGTGTTCCATTCCAGGATCACTTTGAAACCTTCCGGCCATACTTATGGCAAGGCTGACTCCGGTCTTGTGCACATCATTTCATACATGATAGAGCCTATGGCTGAAGCATAGGGAATGACACTCATCTTTTCTCTATCTTCTGCAGTCACTAGGCATTGAGTCTTACTCAACTTCACACCTTGTAACACAGGCAAGAACCCCTTCTTGGACTGATCCATTTTGAACTTCTTCAAAACTTTATCAAGGTATGTGCTCTGTGAAAGTGCTATTAAGCGTCTCGATCTATCTCTATAGATCTCAATGCCTAATATGAAAGCAGCTTCTCCTAGGTCCTTCATTGAAAAACTCTTGTTCAAATTTCCTTCATGCTTTCCAGCATTTCTATATTGTTTCCAACCAGCAATATGTCATCCACATATAATATTAGAAACGCTATAGAGCTCCCACTCACTTTCTTGTAAATACAAGCTTCTCCATAAACTTGTATAAACTCAAACGCTTTGATCACCTCATCAAAACGCTTTTTCCAACTCCGAGATGCTTGCACCAGCCCATAAATGGATCGCTGGAGTTTGCAAACTTTATCAACATTCTCTGGATCGACAAAACCTTCTGGTTGCATCATATACAACACTTCCTCAAGGAAACCGTTGAGGAACGCTGTTTTGACATCCATCTGCCAAATTTCATAGTCGAAATAAGCAGCTATTGCCAACATGATTCTGACAGACTTAAGCATCGCTACGGGTGAGAAAGTTTCATCATAGTCAACTTCTTGAACTTGTGAAAAACCTTTGCCACAAGTCGAGCTTTATAGACAGTGACATTACCGTCCGCGTCTATTTTCTTCTTAAAGATCCATTTGTTCTGAATGGCCTTTCGCCCTTCAGGTAATACTTCCAAAGTCCATCCTTTGTTTTCATACATGGATCCCATCTCGGATTTCATGGCCTCTAACCATTTCTCGGAATTCGGGCCCATCACTGCTCCTCCATAGCTCGTAGGTTCATTGTTGTCCAAATAAATGACCTCTAAGACAGGGTTGCCGTACCACTCAGGAGTAGTACGCGGCCTTGTCGACCTACGAGGTTCAATAGTAGCTTGATCCGAAGCTTCATGATCATCATCATTAACTTCCTCTTCTACCGTCGTAGGTTCCAGAGAAACATCTTTCTGCGCTGCGCTACTTTCTGGTTGAAATAAAGGTTCAATAACCTCATCAAACTCTATTTTCCTCCCACTCAATTCTTTCGAGAGAAACTCTTTCTCAAGAAATGTTCCGTTCTTAGCGACAAACACTTTGCCTTCGGATCTGAGATAGAAGGTATACCCGACTGTCTCTTTCGGGTACCCTATGAAGACGCATTTTTCCACTTTGGGTTCCAGCTTTTCAGGCTAGAGCTTTTTGACATAAGCATCACATACCCAAACTTTAAGAAACGACAACTTTGGCATGTTGCCAAACCACAGTTCATATAGCGTCGTCTCAACGGATTTCGATGGTATCCTATTTAAAGTGAATGCAGCTGTCTCTAATGCATAACCCCAAAACGATAGTGGCAAATCAGCAAGAGACATCATAGAATGCACCATATCTAATAAGGTTCGATTACGATGTTCGGACACACGATTACGCTGTGGTGTCCCAGGCGGTGTCAACTGTGAAACAATTCCACACTGTCTTAAGTGACTGCCAAACTCATAACTCAGATATTCACCTCCTCGATCAGATCGCAGGAATTTTATCTTCTTGTTACGACGATTCTCAATTTCACTTTGAAATTGCTTGAACTTTTCAAACGTTTCAGACTTGTGTTTCATCAAGTAAATATACCCATATCTACTTAAGTCATCAGTGAAGGTGAGAAAATAATGATATCCACCACGCGCTGTAACATTCATTGGACCGCACACATTAGTATGTATGATTTCCAATAAGTCACTCGCCCGTTCCATTGTTCCAGAGAACGGCGTTTTAGTCATCTTGCCCATGAGGCATGGTTCACATGTGTGAAGTGATTCAAAATCAAGTGACTTCAAAAATCCATCAGCATGGAGCTTCCTCATGCATTTCACACCAATATGACCTAAACGGCAGTGCCACAAGAAAGTGGTACTATCATTATCAACTCTATATTTTTTGGCATCAACGTTATGAACATGTGTGTCATCACTATCAAGATTCAATATGAATAAACCCCTAACATTGGGTACATGACCATAAAAGATATTACTCATATAAATAGAACAACCTTTATTCTCTGATTTAAATGAGTAACCGTCTCGCAATAAACAAGATCCAGATATAATGTTCATGCTTAACGCAGGCACTAAATAACAATTATTTAGGTTCATCTCTAATCCCGATGGTAATCGAAGAGAGAGCGTGCCGACGGCGATCACATCAACCTTGGAACCGTTTCCTACGCGCATCGTCACTTCGTCCTTTGCTAGCCTTCGTTTATTCTGTAGTTCCTGCTTTGAGTTGCAAATGTGAGCAACCGAACCGGTATCAAAGACCCAGGCACTACTACGAGAGCTAGTAAGATACACATCAATAACATGTATATCATATATACCTTGTTTGTCGTTGGCCGCCTTCTTGTCAGCCAGATACTTGGGGCAGTTCTGCTTCCAGTGACCAATTCCCTTACAATGAAAGCACTCAGTTTCTGGCTTGGGTCCATGCTTGGGCTTCTTTATAGGATTAGCAACTGCTTTGCCATCCTTCTTGTTTTACCCTTCTTTCCCTTGCCCTTGACCTTGCCATTTTTCTTGAAACTAGTGGTTTTATTGACCATCAACACTTGATGTTCTTTCTGGATTTCAGACTCAGCGACTTTTAGCATCGCAAACAGCTCGGCGACTGACTTGTTCATCCCGTGCATGTTATAGTTCATCACAAAGCTCTTGTAACCAGGTGGCAGTGATTGAAGAACTCTATCAGTGATCGGCTCTGGCGGAAGGGCAATTCCCAACTCCGCTAGACGAGTTGAATACCTAGACATTCTGAGTATATGTTCACTGATAGACCCGTTCTCCTCCATTTTGCAAGCATAGAACTTATCGGAAGTCTCATACCTCTCGATCCGGGCATTCTTTTGAAAGATAAACTTCAACTCCTGGAACATCTCATATGCTCCATGACGTTCAAAACGTCTTTGAAGTCCCGGTTCCAAGCCATACAATATTACACACTGAACTATTGAGTAATCTCTAGAACGTGCCTCCCAAGCGTTCTTAACGTCTTCGGATGACATGTCTTCTGGTTGGTCACCAAGCGGTGCATCAAGGACATATGATTTCTGGGAAGCCATGAGGATAATCCTCAGATTACGGGCCCAGTCAACAAAGTAACTTCCATCATCTTTCAACTTAGCTTTCTCTAGGAATGCATTAAGATTCAGGGGTGCTACTGCGCAAGCCATTGATCTACAACATAAATGTGCAAAGTTTACTTAGATTATTGTTCAAGATAATGAGTTTAGTTAATCAAATTACTAAAGCTCCCACTCAAATCAACATCCCTCAAGTCATCTGAGTGTCACATAATCCAAATCCACCAACGCAAGTCCGATCATCACCGTGAGTTGAGGTGGCTTCAATGGTGAACATCATTATGTTGATCATATCTACTATATGACTCATGTTCGACCTTTAGGTCTCTTGTGTTCCGAGGCCATGTCTGTACATGTTAGGCTCGTCAAGTTTAACCCGAGTGTTCTGCACGTGCAACACTGGCTTGTACCCGTTGTATGTGACCATAGAGTCTATCACACCCGATCATCACGTGGTGTCTCAACACGACGAACTTTTGCAACGGTGCACACTCGGGGAGAACACAATTTATCTTGAAACTAAGTGAGGGATCACCTCATAATGCTACCATCGTCCTAAGCAAAACAAGGTGCATAAAAGGATTAACATCACATGCAAATCATAAGTGACATGATATGGCCATGAACTTGTGCTTTTGATCTCCATCTTGAAAGCACCGGCATGATCTCCATCGTCACCGGAAATACACCATGATCTCCATCAACGTGTCGACATCGGGGTTGTCGCGCCCAACATGCTTGTACTACTATTGCTACCGTTTAGTGATAAAGTAAAGCATTACATAGCACTTAATGATTGACACGCAGGTCATACAATAATTAAAGACAACCCTATGGCTCCTGCCGGTTGCCGTACTCATCGACATGCAAGTCGTGATAATCTATACATCACATGATCATCTTATACATCACATATATCACATCATGTAATTGGCCATATCACATCACAACATACCCTGGAAAAACAAGTTAGACGTCGTCTATTTGTTGTTGCATGTTTTACGTGGCTGCTACGGGTATCTAGCAAGAACAATTCTCATCTACGCAAAAACCACAACGGTGATACACCCGTTGCTTTTCAACCTTCTCAAGGACCGCCTTTGTCAAATCCGATCCAACTAAAGTGAGAGAAACTGGCACCCGCCAGCCATCTATGCAACACGTTGCGGTCGAGGGAACCGGTCTCTCGTAAGCGTACGAATAATGTTGGTCCAGGCCGCTTCATCTCACAATATTGTTGAACCAAAATCTGACCAAGGGAGGAAGCAATCTAAGCATCAACACCCACAAACCTTTTGTGTTCTACTCGAGATCTCATCTACACATAGACCTAGCTCATGATGCCACTGTTGGGAACGTTGCATGGGAAACAAAAAAGTTTCTACGCACACGCAGATCTATCCATGGTGATGAGCATCTACGAGAGGGAGAGTGGATCTACGTACCCTTGTAGATCGCTAAGCGGGAAGCGTTAAGAAACGCGGTTGGTAGAGTCGAACGTCTTCGTGATCCAAATCGCCGTGCGTCCCGCGATCCAATCATGATCTATCCCGCGATCCAATTACGATCTGCCCCGAGATCCAATCACGATCCGTCCCACGAACTTGATCACGACCCGTCCCACGAATTTGATCACGATCCTTCCGATCTAACGCCGAACGGACGACACCTCCGCGTTCAGCACACGTACAGCTTGATGACGATCTCCGCCGTCTTGATCCAGCAAGAAGGAGCGGAGAGGAAGAAGAGTTCTCCGGCAGCGTGACGGTGCTCCGGCAATAGTGGTGGAGCTATTCCAGCAGGGCTTCGCCTAAGCGCTGCAGAAAACCGATCTAGAGGAGAAACTATGCGCTGGAGGATGTTGGGAGACGTAGTAGTAAATCAAAATTTTCCTACGTTCACCAAGATCTATCTATGGAGAAACCAGCAACGAGAGGGGAGAGATTGCATCTTCATACCTTTGAAGATCGCTAAGCGGAAGCGTTACAAGAACGCGGTTGATGGAGTCGTACTCGCAGCGATTCAGATTGCGGTAGATCCGATCAAGTGCCGAACGGACGGCACCTCCGCGTTCAACACACGTGCAGCCCGGTGACGTCTCCAACACCTTGATCCAGCAAGGAGGAAGGAGAGGTTGGGGAAGGGCTCCAACAGCAGCACGACGGCGTGGTGGTGGTGGAGTAGCAAGGTATTCCGACAGGGCTTCGCCTAAGCGCTGCGGAGGAGGAAGAAGAGAGGTAGGGCTTCGCCGTGAGAGAGAGAGATCAAATCCTGTCTCAAAACATCCAAAACCTCAAGTATATATAGGAGGAGGGACGTGGAGGGCTGGCTTGGCCTCTACTCCAAAGAGGAGATGGCCGGCTGAATTAAAGGGAGAGTCCACCTCCCACAAGGGAGGTGGATCTCCTCCTTTTAAATCCTTTTTGCCTTATCTCCTTATCTCCAGCCGCATGGGCCTTTAGCAAAAGTCTTGCCCAGCCCAATAAGGGCTGGCACACTTTATCTAACAGCCCATGTGGTCCTTTGGTCGTCACACCCCTCCCGGGGGTCCTCCGGCACCCTCCCGGCACTCCCGGTACACTACCGATGAGCCCGAAAACTTTCCGGTGACCAAAACTGGACTTCCTATATATCAATCTTTACCTCCGGACCATTCCGGAGCTCCTCGTGACGTCCGGGATCTCATCCGGGACTCCGAACAACCTTCGGTAATCACGTATACCTTTTCCCTATAACCCTAGCGTCATCGAACCTTAAGTGTGTAGACCCTACGGGTTCGGGAGACACGTAGACATGACCGAGACACCTCTCCGGCCAATAACCAACAGCGGGATCTGGATACCCATGTTGGCTCCCACGTACTCCACGATGATCTCATCGGATGAACCACGATGTCAGGGATTCAATCAATCCCGTATACAATTCCCTTTGTCTATCGGTATGGTACTTGCCCGAGATTCGATCGTCGGTATCGCCATACCTTGTTCAATCTCGTTACCGGCAAGTCTCTTTACTCGTTCCGTAACACATCATCCCGTGGCTAACTCCTTAGTCACATTGAGCTCATTATGATGATGTCTTACCGAGTGGGCCCAGAGATACCTCTCCGTCACACGGAGTGACAAATCCCAGTCTTGATTCGTGTCAACCCAACAGACACTTTCGGAGATACCCGTAGCGTACCTTTATAGCCACCCAGTTACGTTGTGACGTTTGGCACACCCAAAGCATTCCTACGGTATCCGGGAGTTACACAATCTCATGGTCTAAGGAAATGATACTTGACATTGAAAAGCTTTAGCAAACGAACTACACGATCTTGTGCTATGCTTAGGATTGGGTCTTGTCCATCACATCATTCTCCTAATGATGTGATCCCGTTATCAACGACATCCAATGTCCATGGTCATGAAACCATGACCATCTATTGATCAACGAGCTAGCCAACTAGAGGCTCACTAGGGACATGTGATGGTCTATGTATTCACACATGTATTACGGTTTCTGGTTAACACAATTGTAGCATGAATAATAGACAATTATCATGAACTAGGAAATACAATAATAACCATTTTATTATTGCCTCTAGGGCATATTTCCAACAGTCTCCCACTTGCACTAGAGTCAATAATCTAGTTACATTGTGATGAATCGAACACCCATAGCGTTCTGGTGTTGATCATGTTTTGCTCGTGAGAGAGGTTTAGTCAACGGATCTGCGACATTCAGATCCGTATGCACTTTACAAATATCTATGTCTCCCTCCTGAATGTAATCACGGATGGAGTTGAAGCGGCGCTTGATGTGTCTTGTCTTCTTGTGAAACCTGGGCTCCTTCGCAAGGGCAATAGCTCCAGTGTTGTCACAGAGTAGAGTCATCGGGCCCGACGCATTTGGAATCACTCCTAGGTCGGTGATGAACTCCTTCATCCAGACTCCCTCCTTTGCTGCTTCCGAAGCAGCTATGTACTCCGCTTCACATGTAGATGCCGCCACGACGCTTTGCTTGCTGCTACTCCAGCTGACTGCCCCTCCATTCAAAATATACACGTATCCGGTTTGCGACTTAGAGTCGTCCGGATCTGTGTCGAAGCTAGCGTCGACGTAACCCTTTACGACGAGCTCTTCGGCACCTCCATATATGAGAAACATGTCCTTTGTCCTTTTCAGGTACTTCAGGATATTCTTGACCGCTGTCCAGTGTTCCGCTCCGGGATCACTTTGGTACCTCCCTACCAAACTTATGGCAAGGTTCACATCAGGTCTGGTACACAGCATGGCATACATGATAGAGCCTATGGCTGAAGCATAGGGGATGACACTCATCTCTTCTCTATCCTTTGCCGTGGTCGGGCATTGAGTCGTACTCAATCTCACACCTTGCAACACAGGCAAGAACCCCTTCTTGGACTGATGCATATTGAACTTCTTCAATATCTTTTCAAGGTATGTGCTTTGTGAAAGACCAATGAGGCGTTTCGATCTATCTCTATAGATCTTAATACCTAATATGTAAGCAGCTTCTCCAAGGTCCTTCATTGAAAAACACTTATTCAAGTAGGCCTTGATACTTTCCAAGAGTTCTATATTATTTCCCATTAGCAGCATGTCATCCACATACAGTATAAGAAATGCTATAGAGCTCCCACTCACTTTCTTGTAAATACAAGGTTCTCCATAAACCTGTACAAACCCAAACGCTTTAATCACCTCATTAAAGCGAATGTTCCAACTCCGAGATGCTTGCACCAGCCCATAGATGGAGCGCTGGAGCTTGCATACCTTGTTAGCATCTTTAGGATCGACAAAACCTTCCGGCTGCATCATATACAGTTCTTCCTTGAGGAAGCCATTAAGGAATGCCGTTTTGACGTCCATTTGCCAGATCTCATAATCATAAAATGCGGCAACTGCTAACATGATTCGGACTGACCTTAGCATCGCTACGGGTGAGAAAGTCTCATCGTAGTCAACTCCTTGAACTTGTCGATAACCCTTAGCGACAAGCCGAGCTTTATAGGCGGTGACATTACCGTCCGCGTCAGTCTTCTTCTTAAAGATCCATTTGTTTTCAATGGCTCGCTTATCATTAGGCAAGTCCACCAAAGTCCATACTTTGTTCTCATACATGGATCCTATCTCGGATTTCATGGCCTCAAGCCATTTGTTGGAATCCGGGCCCGCCATCGCTTCTTCATAGTTCGAAGGTTCACCGTTGTCCAACAACATGATCTCTAGGACAGGATTGCCGTACCACTCTGGTGCGAAACGTGTCCTGGTGGACCTTCGAATAGCAACTTGATCTGAAGTTTCATGATCATCATCATTAACTTCCTCTCTAGCCGGTGTAGACTCCACAGAAACAACTTCCTGTGCTGCGCTACTCTCCGGTTCGAGTGAAGGTACAATTTCCTCATCAAGTTCTATTTTCCTCCCACTTACTTCTTTCGAGAGAAACTCTTTCTCGAGAAAGGATCCATTCTTGGCAACAAAGACTTTGCCTTCGGATCATAGGTAGAAGGTATACCCAATAGTCTCCTTGGGATATCCTATGAAGACGCACTTTTCCGCTTTGGGTTCGAGCTTCTCAGGTTGAAGTTTCTTCACATAAGCATCGCATCCCCAAACTTTTAGAAACGACAGCTTAGGTTTCTTTCCAAACCACAATTCATACGGTGTCGTCTCAACGGATTTAGACGGTGCCCTATTTAAAGTGAATGCGGCAGTCTCTAATGCATATCCCCAAAATGATAGCGGTAAGTCGGTAAGAGACATCATAGATCGCACCATATCCAATAGAGTGCGATTACGACGTTCAGACACACCATTTCGCTGGGGTGTGCCGGGCGGCGTGAGTTGTGAAACAATTCCACATTTCCTAAGGTGCGTGCCAAACTCGTGACTTAAATATTCTCCGCCACGATCAGATCGTAGGCATTTTATTTTCCTGTCACGTTGATTCTCGACCTCACTCTGAAATTCCTTGAACCTTTCAAAAGTTTCAGACTTGTGTTTCATTAAGTAGACATAACCATATCTACTCAAGTCATCAGTGAGGGTGAGAACATAACGGTAGCCACCGCGAGCCTCGACGCTCATTGGACCGCATACATCGGTATGTATTATTTCCAACAAGTCAGTTGCTCGCTCCATTGTTCCGGAGAACGGAGTCTTGGTCATATTGCCCATGAGGCATGGTTCGCATGTGTCAAATGATTCGAAATCAAGTGACTCCAAAATTCCATCAGCATGGAGCTTCTTCATGCGTTTGACACCAATATGGCCAAGACGGCAGTGCCACATGTAAGTGGGACTATCGTTATCAACTTTACACTTTTTGGTACTCACACTATGGACATGTGTAACATCACGTTCGAGATTCATCAAAAATAAACCATTGACCAGCGGGGCATGAGCATAAAACATTTCTCTCATATAAATAGAACAACCATTATTCTCGGATTTAAATGAGTAGCCATCTCGCATCAAGCGAGATCCAGATACAATGTTCATGCTCAAAGCTGGTACTAAATAACAATTATTAAGGTTTAAAACTAATCCCGAAGGTAGATGTAGAGGTAACGTGCCGACGGCGATCACATCGACCTTGGAACCATTCCCGACACGCATCGTCACCTCATCCTTGGCCAGCCTCCGCTTATTCCGCAGCTCCTGCTTGGAGTTACAAATGTGAGCAACTGCACCGGTATCAAATACCCAGGAGCTACTACGAGCGCTGGTCAAGTACACATCAATAACAAGTATATCACATATACCTTTAATGTTGCCGTCCTTCTTATCCGCTAAATACTTGGGGCAGTTCCGCTTCCAGTGACCGGTACCCTTGCAATAAAAGCACTCAGTCTCAGGCTTGGGTCCATCTTTCTTCTTCTTCCCGGCAACTTGCTTACCGGGCGCGGCAACAGCTTTGCCGTCCTTCTTGAAGTTCTTCTTACCCTTGCCTTTCTTGAAACTAGTGGTCTTATTCACCATCAACACTTGATGCTCCTTTTTGATCTCGACCTCTGCTGATTTCAGCATCGAGTACAACTCAGGAATGGACTTCTCCATACCTTGCATGTTGTAGTTCATCACAAAGCTCTTGAAGCTAGGTGGAAGCGACTGGAGGATTCTGTCAATGACCGAGTCATCCGGGATATTAACCCCCAGCTGAGTCAAGCGGCTGTGTAGCCCAGACATCTTGAGGATGTGCTCACTGACAGAACTATGCTCCTCCATCTTACAGCTGAAGAACTTGTCGGAGACATCATATCTCTCGACCCGGGCATGAGCTTGAAAAACCAGTTTCAGCTCCTGGAACATCTCATATGCTCCGTGTTGCTCAAAACGCTTTTGGAGCCCCGGTTCTAGACTGTAAAGCATGCCGCATTGAACAAGGGAGTAATCATCGCAGCGTGATTTCCAAGTGTTCATAACATCTTGTTCCGCTGGGAGAACGGGTGCGTCACCTAGCGGTGCATCTAGGACATACAATCTCTTGGAAGCTATGAGGATGATCCTCAAGCTACGGACCCAGTCCGCATAGTTGCTTCCATCATCTTTCAGCTTGGTTTTCTCTAGGAACGCGTTGAAATTGAGGGTGACATTCGCGTTGGCCATTGGATCTACATCATAGATTGTAAAGACAATTTTAGACTAAGTTCATGATAATTAAGTTCACTTAATCAAATTAATGAACTCCCACTTAGACAGACATCTCTCTAGTCTTCCAAGTGATACATGATCCATGTCAACTAGCCCGTGTCCGATCATCACGTGAGACGGACTAGTCATCCATGGTGAACATCTTCATGTTGATCGTATCTTCTATACGACTCATGTTCGACCTTTCGGTCTTCCGTGTTCCGAGGCCATGTCTGTACATGCTAGGCTCGTCAAGTCAACCTAAGTGTTTCGCGTGTGTAAATCTGGCTTACACCCGTTGTATGCGAACGTTAGAACCTATCACACCCGATCATCACGTGGTGCTTCGGAACAACGATCCTTAGCAACGGTACACAGTTAGGGTGAACACTTCTCTTGAAATTTTATTGAGAGATCATCTTATTTACTACCGTCGTTCTAAGCAAATAAGATGTAAACATGATAAACATCACATGCAATCAATATAGTGACATGATATGGCCAATATCATTTTGCTCCTATGATCTCCATCTTCGGGGCACCATGATCATCACTGTCACCGGCACGACACCATGATCTCCATCATCATGATCTCCATCATTGTGTCTTCATGAAGTTGTCTCGCCAACTATTACTTCTACTACTATGGCTAACGCTTAGCAATAAAGTAAAGTAATTACATGGCGTTTATGATTGACACGCAGGTCATACAATAAATAAGACAACTCCTATGGCTCCTGCCGGTTGTCATAATCATCGACATGCAAGTCGTGAATCCTATTACAAGAACATGATCAATTCATACATCACAATGCATCACATCACATCCTTTGGCCATATCACATCACAAGGCACATGCTGCAAAAACAAGTTAGACGTCCTCTAATTTGTAGTTGCAAGTTTTTACGTGGCTGCTATAGGTTACTAGCAAGAACGTTTCTTACCTACGTCAACACCACAACATGATTTGCCAATTGCTATTTACCCTTCATAAGGACCCTTTTCATCGAATCCGATTTGACTAAGGTAGGAGAGACAGACACCCGCTAGCCACCTTATGCATCTAGTGCATGTCAGGCGGTGGAACCGGTCTCACGTAAGCGTACGTGTAAAGTTGGTCCGGGCCGCTTCATCCCACAATACCGCCGAATCAAGATAAGACTAGTAGCGGCAAGCAAATTAACAAACTCGACGCCCACAACTGCTTTGTGTTCTACTCGTGCATAGATTCTACGCATAGACCTAACTCATGATGCCACTGTTGGGAGACGTAGTAGTAAATCAAAATTTTCCTACGTTCACCAAGATCTATCTATGGAGAAACCAGCAACGAGAGGGGAGAGATTGCATCTTCATACCTTTGAAGATCGCTAAGCGGAAGCGTTACAAGAACGCGGTTGATGGAGTCGTACTCGCAGCGATTCAGATCGCGGTAGATCCGATCAAGTGCCGAACGGACGGCACCTCTGCGTTCAACACACGTGCAGCCCGGTGACGTCTCCAACACCTTGATCCAGCAAGGAGGAAGGAGAGGTTGGGGAAGGGCTCCAACAGCAGCACGACGGCGTGGTGGTGGTGGAGTAGCAAGGTATTCCGACAGGGCTTCGCCTAAGCGCTGCGGAGGAGGAAGAAGAGAGGTAGGGCTTCGCCGTGAGAGAGAGAGATCAAATCCTGTCTCAAAACATCCAAAACCTCAAGTATATATAGGAGGAGGGACGTGGAGGGCTGGCTTGGCCTCTACTCCAAAGAGGAGATGGCCGGCTGAATTAAAGGGAGAGTCCACCTCCCACAAGGGAGGTGGATCTCCTCCTTTTAAATCCTTTTTGCCTTATCTCCTTATCTCCAGCCGCATGGGCCTTTAGCAAAAGTCTTGCCCAGCCCAATAAGGGCTGGCACACTTTATCTAACAGCCCATGTGGTCCTTTGGTCGTCACACCCCTCCCGGGGGTCCTCCGGCACCCTCCCGGCACTCCCGGTACACTACCGATGAGCCCGAAAACTTTCCGGTGACCAAAACTGGACTTCCTATATATCAATCTTTACCTCCGGACCATTCCGGAGCTCCTCGTGACGTCCGGGATCTCATCCGGGACTCCGAACAACCTTCGGTAATCACGTATACCTTTTCCCTATAACCCTAGCGTCATCGAACCTTAAGTGTGTAGACCCTACGGGTTCGGGAGACACGTAGACATGACCGAGACACCTCTCCGGCCAATAACCAACAGCGGGATCTGGATACCCATGTTGGCTCCCACGTACTCCACGATGATCTCATCGGATGAACCACGATGTCAGGGATTCAATCAATCCCGTATACAATTCCCTTTGTCTATCGGTATGGTACTTGCCCGAGATTCGATCGTCGGTATCGCCATACCTTGTTCAATCTCGTTACCGGCAAGTCTCTTTACTCGTTCCGTAACACATCATCCCGTGGCTAACTCCTTAGTCACATTGAGCTCATTATGATGATGTCTTACCGAGTGGGCCCAGAGATACCTCTCCGTCACACGGAGTGACAAATCCCAGTCTTGATTCGTGTCAACCCAACAGACACTTTCGGAGATACCCGTAGCGTACCTTTATAGCCACCCAGTTACGTTGTGACGTTTGGCACACCCAAAGCATTCCTACGGTATCCGGGAGTTACACAATCTCATGGTCTAAGGAAATGATACTTGACATTGAAAAGCTTTAGCAAACGAACTACACGATCTTGTGCTATGCTTAGGATTGGGTCTTGTCCATCACATCATTCTCCTAATGATGTGATCCCGTTATCAACGACATCCAATGTCCATGGTCATGAAACCGTGACCATCTATTGATCAACGAGCTAGCCAACTAGAGGCTCACTAGGGACATGTGATGGTCTATGTATTCACACATGTATTACGGTTTCTGGTTAACACAATTGTAGCATGAATAATAGACAATTATCATGAACTAGGAAATACAATAATAACCATTTTATTATTGCCTCTAGGGCATATTTCCAACAGAGGAACGGGCAGCACGTGGCTGAAAATTCTGTGCAAAAACCCTAAAACCTCCTGTATATATAAGATGAAGAGAGGAGGAGGCTTGCCACAAGGGCCAAGCCTCCAAGGAGTCGGCCGAACCAGGTGGAGGAGGTGGACTCCACCTCCAATCCTAGTAGGACTAGGATTCACCCTATTTTTGTCTTTTTCCACTTTTTCTCTTTGAACCTTTTTTCCCAAACCGCATGGGCCTTGTGTGGGACTTCCACCAGCCCACTAAGGGCTGGTAAACACTCTCCCACAGCCCATGGAGCCTCTTGGGTCGAAATACTCCTCCCGATGGTCTCCCGATACACTACCGGCACTCCCGGTACACTATCGATGAGCCCGAAACTTTTCCGGCGACCAAAACAGGACTTCATATATATGAATCTTTACCTCCGGACCATTTCGGAGCTCCCCGTGACGTCCGGGATCTTATCCGGGACTCCGAACAACCTTCGGTCACCACCATATATAACTCTGTACTACCGAAACGTCACCAAACCTTAAGTGTGCAGACCCTGCGGGTTCGAGAACTATATAGACATGACCGAGACACCTCCACGGTCAATAACCAATATCAGGACCTGGATGCCCATATTGGTTCCTATATATTCTACGAAGATCTTTATCGGTCGAACCTCTATGTCAAGGATTCAGTTAATCCCGTATGATGTTCGCTTTGTTCTTCGGTATGTTACTTGCCCGAGATCCGATCGTCGATATCTTCACACCTAGTTCAATCTCGTTACTAGCAAGTCTCTTTACTCGTTCCGTAATACAAGATCCCGTGACTAACACTTAGTCACATTGCTTGCAAGGCTTATTGTGATGTTGTATTACCGAGTGGATCCTAAGATACCTCTCCGTCACACGGAGTAACAAATCCCAGTTTTGATCCATGACAACTCAACAGACATCCTCGGAGATACCTGTAGAGCACCTTTATAGTCACCCAGTTATGTTGCGACGTTTGATACACACAAGACATTCCTCCGATGTCCGTGAGTTGCATGATCTCATGGTCATAGGAACATATACTTGACATGCAGATAACAGTAGCAATAAACTGACACAATCATATGCTACGTTTAAAGTTTGGATCTTGTCCATCACATCATTCTCCTAATGATGTGATCCCGTTATCAAATGACATCACATATCAATGGATAGGAAACCTTGACCATCTTTGATCAACGAGCTAGTTCACTAGAGGCATACTAGAGACAAAGTGTTGTTTATTTACCCACACATGTAATGTGTTTCCAATTAATACCATTATAGCATGGATAATAAACGATTATCATGAACAAGGAAATATAATAATAAACACTTTATTTATTGCCTCTAGGGCATATTTTCAACAGGAAGAGCCGACGTCGGCGTTGTGGCGACGGGCCATAGGAGGCGTCGCACCAGACCCGGAGCTATCGCATGTATCGACCCACGAGCGCTTGAGCGCGATACGGAACGCCAGCTCCTCCTCGTCTCTGGAGCTGCCGTCGGAGTGGCTACCGGTGCTACACATGCTCGCCCGCGCTAGGGATTTGACGGATTGTGAAAAGGGGAATGTCTGGGAACGGAGCGGAGTGAAGTGAAATGAGCTAGAGTTTGCTATAAAGGGGGGTTTTGTGGGGTCGGGGTGGGCCAGTGGTGGGCCGGGCTGACGTGGCGGACGCGCCCGTGCACGGGCCACCTCGAATCCGTCCAATGTTTGGGCTGAACATGAGGGGCGTCGGTTGGCCAGGCGTTTGAAGTACGGTTTAAGAGGCCTGACTGGGTTGAAATTTTATGACCGATCATTGACCGAACGGCCTACCGAAACGTTTAAAAAAAATATAAAGGATCCGATTATAGATGTTCTTACACAAAATAATCACATCCTATGCAGTCTACCGAGAATTTCCAAGGACTCCAGTCTACAAAATTGGGGCCAAAGTGCCAAAGTGCCAATGAGGCTGGGTCCCGGACCATCAGCTTTCTTCCTGTATATCCAGCCACATGCTATGGTGTTAAACCACCCGAGCCCCCAATTATTCCCCATTTATTTGCTGCACATGGACATTAGCGTTTGTCCTAACAGAAAGAGAAATGGAAGTGCGCCGCCGGTACCGCGTCACAAAGTAGAAAAGGGGTGCGACCCGGCCGCAGTCACGCCCGGTCCGCGAACTAAACAAGCAACATGTACCAGTGGCAGGCAGCTAGCTGATTGACAGAAATCACGAGATTAGCATAACCCAATCTCCTCTGCGGGGCCCGGCCTGCAACGACGAGGAAACGATCAATGGCCTAGGAGTAGTTGATTAGACTAATAATGAAAAAAAAAACAAAGTTTTTTGTCGTCACGTGGTGATTAGAGTTGTTTTGTAAATTAGAGTATTATGTTTCTTTTACAAATTTCATCTTCGTTAATGAATGAAACAAGCAAGATTTTGCCTTCGGATTTTTTTAGCGGGCTGCCAAAATGGGTAATAAAAACTAAGAACAGAAAGGACATCTCCTCCATTACCTTACCATCGCTTTCGCATTGAACTTTCTCATTAAGTTGCTGGGAGATTTTGAAAATCACACCCAAACCAAACTTTCATAGGTAAAGCGCGAGGAGAGGAGCAATTGCATAACAAGCATGACACTGAAGCACGCTGGACCGTGCCGGAATCAACCGGCGATGACCGCGGGCGGAAGGGGGTCATGACGAGTGAGCAACGCGGTGGACGAGGTGGGGCCAGAGGAGTCATGTTGATAGATGCCGGTCGTGGAGGAGGGGGCGGTGGGCGGCGACAGCAGTGGTGATCTTGGGGCAACGACACTGCCAATTTCGGGAGGGGGAGGGGAAGAGAAAGGGCGTGAGGCGATTTTTTTGCCAAGTCCCTCCCATCGACTATATGCCGAACATTTTATGTATGTCGTGCTTTTTGTGTTGCCCCTCTCGGCTTATGGTCACATAAGCCTAGGTTTTTTTCGTGTGTTCTCCTGCTTGTACTTGGCTTACACTCTTATCATCCGAGTACCCGACAAAAGACTCTCGGCTAACTACTTAATACTCGACAACATGTACTTTTCCTGTAGTGTAGGGACTAGGTAGAGATTCGAAAGAAATGGGGAAACTAGGAAGAAGGACAAGACTAGTTTAGCAGAGATCTCGAGCTAGTGAGTAAGAGCATCTACAACCGGACATCTCAAACGACCCCTCATACGTCCGCGGACGCGCCCGGTCTGTGACCGGACAGGAGAGAGAAGGAAAAAAGCAACCCAACCGGACCCCTCATATCATTCCTATACGCCCAGAATGTCCGCAAACCCTCATACCCATCTCAAATATGGGGAGGATATGAGGGCTCACGGACGCGTCCAGTCAGTCCGCCACGTAGGACGCGACTCCACCCGGGACCACCTTTTATTTTTCTTTATTAATTCTTTTCCTTCTCTCTCTTGCTCTCCACCAATCACGTGCAAATGACTCGACATATGAGGAAAAAATGAGGAGTGTGGCAGCGCGGACAGACAAATAGGGACACGCCCGGTCACTGATAGTGCGCGTCCGCGGGCGTTTAGGGGTTCATATTTGCTATGTCCGGTTGTAGATGCTCTAAGAGCATCTACAGTCGAACGCCTTATACCCACCTAAAACGCCCGACCAGGTTGCCTGTTCACTGCCTGGTCACAAAAAATCGACCTAGACGGGCCTCTCAAACCGGCCTCAAACGCCCGAGCTCACCGGCACCCCTCATTTCTAGTGCAAATATGGGACGGGTATAGGGGAGCCCGGGCACGCCCGCCACATCCGACTAATGTCATGGCCCCACACGGACTCGCTGAGAAACCCAAAGGTCCAACAGTCGCCTCGACCACTGCCACGGTGTGAACGTCGTGTGGCGCCACTCCGCGGTCGGGCGCAACTATTTAAGCCGGTTGGCGCCCCACATCCCTAAACACATCCGCCTCCTTCCTCTCTCTGTGGCCAGCCGAGCCCTATCGCCTCCTCTTGCACTTCCCTCTCCGAGCAGGATGATCCGCCGACACATCACCACCTAGGCATAGCAGACGCACGAGCGGTGCCAACAAATCGAGCAGGACTACCACGCTCGTCGCACCGCCAGCATCGCTGCGGGTCTCCCTCCACACTCACCAAAGATTGAGGAGGAGGTGGAGGAGGAGGAACTGCCGGAGGAGGAGGAGCCGGAGCAGGAGTCTCCCGGCTTGACCATGGCGGAGGCGGACGCGGAGTTCGTCGTTGCCCAATCGGACGAGATGGCGGAGTAGTAGGCCATCCGGGATGAGGCCGAGGTGGAGGCTAACTGCCGGCTCATCCGGCAAAGGCAGGCGAAGGACGATGCCCTCTTCGTCGAGATGGAGGCAGAGATCGAGGCCAAGGAAGCCGCATCGGAGGGGGCCGTAGCGCCGGCGCCGGAGGGGACAGACTTGTGGCTGGCGCATATCTATTCTCCGGAGGGGACGGAGATCGTCGACATCTTCGACGAAAAGTAGATAGTTGTTCACATAGTAAGTAGGTTTTATTTAGTTGCATGCTTTTGTATAGATTTGAGAAAGAAATATGAGATGTCCGGATGCAACGAGCTTTATGTAATACGTGACCGGTCAGTGTCCGCAGACGCGCCCGGACGTTTGAAGGGCCGGATTTGCAAGATCCGATTGTAGATGCTCTAAGAGCATCTACAATCGGACCAGTCAAACCCGCCTCAAATGCCCGGGCAGGCCGCCCGGGCAGTGTCCGGTCACAAAATTTTGACCCAGACGGGCCTCTCAAACGACCCTCAAATGCCCATGCTGACCGACACCCCCAATATCCAGCCCAAATATGAGGCGGGTATGGGGGCGCCCGAATGCACCCGGGCACGCCCGCCACATCGGACCCGACAGCCCGTTGTCGGTGTCAAAACCGGTGGATCTTAGGTAGGGGGTCCCGAGCTGTGAGACTAGGATCGATGGTAAGAGGGGACGAAGGAGACGATGTTACCCAGGTTCGGGCCCTCCTATGAAGGTAAAACCCTACGTCCTACTTGATTATATTGATGGTATGAAGGTTACAGAATTGATCTACCTCGAGATTGAATAGCCAAACCCTAGATGAGTTCTTTCTTGCCCTAGGTCTAAAACCCTCCCGGTTTATATAGACAACAAGGGGTACTAGGGTTTACACATGGTAAGTCTCCTTCTAGGATGGAGACGCCAATTTCCTCATCTTGACTTTTGAAGTTGGGAACACATCCGATCCCAATCCGAGGAAGAAGAAGAAGAAGAAGGACAAGACGGCGAAGGCAAGAGGTCCGACATTCTCAAGACAGAGGACATCTTGTTGGTCAGAGCTTGGTTGGCCACAACGATGGATCCAATATGCGGCACGGAGCAAAAGGGGGGCACCTATTGGACGGAGATTTGGAAGGAGTATCACGAGATAAAGGAGTATGTGGAGCCGCATCCTCACGTGAGCACTCGCAATGTGGCATCTCTCCAACATCATTGGGGATCATTCAAGGGGAAGTGAACAAGTACGTCGGCTACTATGCACAAGTGACCAAACGCCCTCAAAGTGGGTTTGGAATCACAACACATGTAAGCTCGATTGCCTCATCTTCTCATCCATTGCATATGCTTCTCGTGTTTGCATTCTCGTGCTCATATACATGTTGTTCCCTAGACGGCGGTGGCGGAAATTTTGTATCACGAGGAGGAGAATAAGCCATTTGCTTTTAGCCATTGTTGGCTCCTGTTGAATGGCAAGCCAAAGTAGACCCAAGTTGTGGCCGACATCAAGTCCGGCAAGAAGAGGAATCATGGCTCAACCTCCAACCAATCATTTGGGTTGGACGATGAAGAGGACGATGTTTTCGTGGACGAGAACGGAAAAGCCACCGTGCCAAAGGACAACCGCCAAGTCATGAGAAACAAGTGAGAGAAGGCATGTCTCACACGTGATTCCGTGGCTACCAAAATGTCATCAACATTGATGGGCATTTTTCGGCTAGGGAGATCAAGAAGGAGGAGAGGTACAAGCTCCTCGTGGAAACGTAAAAGGAAATGATGGACTGGGACAGAACTAGGGTGGAGTAGAAGCCTGCAATTGAGAGGGAGAAGATCGAGCTGGAGAAGTGCGAAGCGGTGATCAAATGGGAGCTCGAGAAGGCCAAGACATTTGCCGACACGGGTTTTGAGAAGGAGAAATTGCAACTCGAACGGGATGTGGAAGATGCGAAGATCATGTTGGCGGACGAGACCAACTTGTGTGAGCATGCAAAAAAGTGGCTTGCGGACAAGAAGAAGGAGATCAACGCCCGGAGGATGGCTGCGACGAAGGAGGCAACCCGGATGCAGGCGAAGGAGGCAACAAGGATTCAGACGGAGTAGCATACCCGGATGCAGGCAGCTGGCAGCAAGGATTCAGGAGGAGCAGGACGCAGTACTCTTCTCGCAGTAGCCGCACAACGAGTGATCGGAGGCCATCGGTCATGCTCGGACATTGATTTGATTTTGCCATGTCCAGTTTGTTGAACTATGATTTGCTTTACTTTGCTTTCTTTCAAACTTTGGCATTCAAACTGTTTTTTTCGTATGATCGACGTGCATGGATTGCATAGATTTGAGGTTACGATTTTGCTATATGTGGATGTGCGGCACAACATTTGAGAGGTGTCCGGTCAGTGCACGCGAGCGCGTCCGCGGACATTTAAGGGGGACATATTCGCCAAGCCCGGCTATAGATGCTTTATTGCATGGAATAGTAATGCATGCTTGAGCTGGTGGTTCCCTGGTCCATGTCTTTGTGTGTCACAAAGTCCAACACCCCCCGATATGGAAACCAGTTGAACAGCCACAACACTTGGCTTCCTTTCCATTGGCTAGCTACAATCATGCCATGTTCAGTTCCCATTTAAATATATCTTTCAAGTACCTTCATGTCATTTAACATGTTCCTCAGAGTGTCAGCAAAAAAAAGCATGTTCCTTAGAGGATCATCATACTAGCCCATGTATCTCCCCAAAATTCTCCGCACAGCTTGGAAATTAAACAAGGTTTCCACGTTCATCCAAAAAAGTTTTTGTATTCATTGAGTCGACGATGTGATTTGGTATAATAAACACGAGTCGCTCGACTCCTTTCGATAGGGTTTAAAAATTGGACACATAACTCGGCCCCCTCTCCCCCTGTCGCTCCCCCCTGCGGGCGACCCGGGAGAGCCCTCCCCGCCGCTGGCTAGCAACCCCGCCTCTCGCCCCCTCCTCCCCTCGCCGCCGCCAGCAGGCGCCGCCGGGGCAAAGGCCTCAGGACGTGGGCGGCGGCGGGGCGGTCTCCCTCCCTGTCAGATGCGGGGGAGAGCAGGGCTGCCCGCATCTTCATGGCGCGGGGCTGTGACCCACTCCCAGTTTATACGCTCTCCCTCCGGCGTCATGGTGGCCCGGCCAGCGTTGCCTTTCGCCTGGGAACGGGCTGGGGCGCGTGGTGGCGGCGGATCTAGGGTCTCCTGTCTAGATCCGGTCGGTGGTGGTGGTTGGTGGCGCCAGGGGTTCGTCCGGCGGCCCTGGAGGGTGGTGGTGGCGTGTTGGGTGTGGGCTGGAGCGCGCGCTCCCATCGCTGGTGGCGTCGTCTGGCTGGGGTGCTGTCTTGCTTGAGGTTGGTCGGCACCATGGTGGGGCTGTGACTCCGGGCGATGGATCCTCTCGGTGGAGGTTGGGGTGGCGGCCCCGGGATCCGGTGCGGCTTGGTGGCGCTGTGATGCGCGTGGTCGGCGTGCCCTTTGGCCTCACCTTGTCCTGCAGGCGGCGGCCCGTTGTCCTGCTCCTTCTTTGGCTCCTTTTGCTCGGCTAGTGGTGGGCTTCGGTGGTGGTTGGCTGACTTGCTCCGGTGCGAGGTGGGGGGAGGCACGCCAGGGGGGTCTTCATCGACGGTGACACCTGCGGGCGCCATTTCCCTTCTTGAAGGCGTCGATTTTTGGCCTTGTCTCCCTCCCCCTGCTCCCAGATCCCAGGAGAAATCTTGGACCCGGGTTCCTCGGGTCGGATGGTGTCGACGTCTCTACGTCGTTTCCTCCTTGGGGGCATCGTCTTGGATCTTTTGCTTCGGGTGGCTCATCTCTTGCTGCTCTCATTTCAACATTGGCTTTGACCCCTGACTGGCCTTTGTCTTGGCGACTCGAGTGGAGCTTGCATGTTCATCCTGGGGTGGCCTTGGCGGCATGCTGCTCTTCGACCTCGGCGACAGTACATCGAGTATTGCGCCCTTCGGTCTCGGTGGTGCGTTGCCTTTCGGCTTTGCTGGCGGCACACCGGTGCCGTCACTCGAACTCGGCTATTCGACACCCTTCATTCGAGCCACGAATGCTTCTTTGTATGCCTCTACTATGGTGTCTCCTTTATGACAGGGCTATGTTTCCTGGTGGCCCAGGCGACATTTGCGTGGACGTCTTGGGGTGGCCTCGGCGACACGTTGCCCTTCAACCTCGGTGGTGGTACATCGGTGTCGTGCCTTTTGGTCTCGGTGGCGCAATGTCTTTGCTTCTTCGATGGCACACCGGTGTCGCTGCACGAACTCGGCTATCCGACGCCTTTCGTTCGTGCCAGTGATGTCCCCTGTGAACTGTTGTTTTGGTGCCTGATTTCTTTTCTCCCTAGGCCTTGCTATGGTTCTGTGTCGATGGTGGGAAGAGCTGCTCAGTGGAGCTCGCTCTGGAGGTGTCGGCCTCCAAGGATTTGAGCTTGGTTGCTATAACCAGCCTTCCCTTTACGTCTCGTATGTACTTCATGTATTTGTATCGACTATCAAATCACCTTCGAGTTGGAGTATAACAAACGGTGGGGCTTTTGACCCCGCCCCCCGTGTCAATCTTGAAAAAAAAAACACGAGTCGCTCTCCACGAAGAAACGGTAGCTCGAGCCTGAGCCTTCTCCGAGGACGAGAGCCTTTGCTGACAACAAACTCTCGAGAAAGTCGCGGTGGTTCTTCCGGGCACGGATCAGCTGATGGCGATCAGACCTTGATTAGTTGCTCCCAATTAGGTGAGCGGTTGATCATCAGCTTCGTCATCACGTGGTAGTACACCACTACTTCTTCACTAGTTGGAAGCTAGCTACGGCCACTCTCATCATCCGTTTCTTGACTATGCACACCGCGACAGCCGGCCATACATAAAAAGGCAACGGCTCCAGTAGGATCATGTCCCATTTTTAGTGGCAATACTACTCTCAGCTAGTGCGAAGAAGCCTAGCAAGAACAGGCTCCGGTTGCTGCCATGTCCGCATCAGTTGCTACTGGTACCTGCGAATGGTGCCGTCATTTATTCGCCCACGGATGAGCTAGCTTCACGTATCACAGTCGGTCGATGTGGACTCCGTCGCACGTGGAGGAGACAAAACACGAGAAGAAAAAGGGGAATTCATAACAAGGGATGGATGGTTGGATCTTATAAAATGTACTGGTCACACTAGCCATCGTACTGGTACTGTGTTTAGACATATGCAACGTTAAAAAAAGATGACGAACTGTCAAGAAATACACTTTGGTTCATGGTTGTATATGCATCCTATATATGGATTTTTTTAATAATTAATTAAAAAGTTAAAATAGTTTCAAAGTATTTTTAGATTAAATTTCAGTTTGTTTTGCACTAGTATATAAATTTCCATGAAAAAAGTCAACATTGACTTCTGGGCACAAAAAAATCATTTGCTATTATATGTCACTATTCATACTATTTTGACCGAAAATTTGCCTTTTTTGAAAAAAGCCGAAGTGTAATTTTTTTTTGGAATTTTACTTACAAGTAAGGTCAAGTTTATTTCAAAAATATTTTCAGATATTTTGTTTTTTTTGTGAAATTGCTATTTTTTTTACGTATAAGATGTATATACATCTAGGTTTCAAAAGGTCCCTTCCACGAAACTCCCTCCGATGAAAACATCATTTTGTGCGTTTAATGTGCTAAAAACATCATCTTCCGTCGAGGAAAACGAGCCCCGAAAGGAGTACCGACATCATGACGGAGGTACATCATGTCCGAAAAGAATGACAATCACGATTTGCTTGGGTCCAGTTGACCATTACTTTGCAGATGGCCGTCGACATTTTTGCGATTATTATGCTAAATCCTAGATGATCTGCAGGTGCAAGTGTCACTGCTAGATTTACGGTGTTCGTATCCTTGCACTAATCTGCAATACATTAGTAGAAATGTAATCGCAAAAAAATTTAGTAAACATACTTCCTCAGTCCGAATGGAGGGAGTATAATTAACCAATCAGGACACGATCATATCTCAAGGGTATTATAGACTTCTTGACAAACACATGACATCAGCA
The DNA here is from genome assembly GCA_022496015.1 of Hordeum marinum. Lineage (NCBI taxonomy): Eukaryota > Viridiplantae > Streptophyta > Magnoliopsida > Poales > Poaceae > Hordeum > Hordeum marinum. Next base: position 61,687,282 of record CM039677.1, read on the forward strand.
AAACACCTAAGAGCACCCCCCCCTCCCCTCCGGTTTAGCGGTGTCGTGCCGGCGACAAAGAGCTTCTTTCCATTGAGCACCCGATGACGGCCAGCGGGGCAGGGGCTCTGAGCCGCCTCAAAGCTGCCAAGAACGAGCACCAGCTTACGGTGACGCTGCGCAAATCCGCCGTGAAGTATTACCTCGGCATCGATGAGTGAGCTAGGGTTAGGTTTTCATTAGTACATAATCCTTTTTGCAATGCAAATTCTTTCGGTATGTGTGATGAACTTGTCTTTGTTTGTGATCTCGAACAAATTCTCACGCAAAAAATATTTCAAATTATGCGGTACAGTTTAGGGAATCTGCATAAGGTCCAATCAAACCCGTGCAGGCCTGCATGGCAAGAATTTTAAAGCACCTCTCAGTCAGTCTCGCGAGGCACGATCGAATCTGCAGTTTCTTGCGAGCCAGGCCCGTGCGATGCACGTGGGCGACGGGGGATGCACGCGAGGACTCACCTTCGAGAAGCCGCGTTGCTTCCTGATGGGCCAGCAATTATTACCCTCACCTTTCCTCACCGCTCTCTCTCCCCTCTCCCCTCTCCCCACTCTCACCGACGGTTGCGGCGGCGTGTAGCAAATTGGAGAGCAATAAATCGACCAAAGGCCTCTTCATCGGCATCCGTAGCTGCACTTCGGCAATGGCGGTAAGTACTTTTTCCCCTCCTGATGTACTACTTCACATTCAAAAATGACCTCTTTGTCTAGCGCATAATTGCCTGACTGATGCGTGTAAGATTGCTAGCGAAATTCAAATAAAAATGGACCCCGTATGTTGAATGAAAATGGTCCTGATCTATTACTCCTAGACTGATTAGCTGCTATGTTATTTACAAACTCATCTCACATATGTACTACTAGTATAACCATTGAAATTTACATTGCACGATCAACCAAAATCATGCACTTCAAAATTCATTATCCCATTAGAAATGTCTACTAGTATCATGCCATGCTACTTAAATCTGTAATACGAATCTAGTGCTAGCAGCACTAATCTAATACTACTAAGCACTGTCGATATCTAGTTCATCCATGAATTAATTGCTAATTCATCCTAGATCCAAATGCTAACTTTATCAATTTGACTAACTGACACTGCTGCTACTTGGAGGCAGATTTCATGAGTATCGACTGTGTGGGGGAAGCGCCAACTGCATCGCCTTGTTCAGTTCAGTTCCAGACAACCTTGTTCTTACCCAAAAGTGTTATTTTGATAGGAAAATACCATATGTTTAGCATATATAATTGCCTTAACTGATGCATGCAAAATTGCCAGACGAAATCAATAAAATAGCTCCTTAATGATAAATAAGAAGTGCTTATTAATCCTCCCATGAATCCACATGGTTACCTAGCTCTGTGATTTCCCGATAAAATTTCCCACAATCCAACAGAAACTTGCCTATGACGGGTCAGTAAATCACCTCTCAATCCTCGTTGTAAATCAACGCAAATGCCTAGCTATGTGAATGCCCCCAAAATTTGCCACCAATCCAAACAAAATCTTCCGTGCTGGATATGAAAAATTGCTACTCAATCTCCACATGAATCCACATAATTGCATAGCTCCTAGTTTTTGCTTGGACTTACCTTGCGACTGTAGATGGCAAAGTGCCTTAGCTCCGTCACCGCTCGGACTCGCCTCCTGCCCTACCATGGATGCACAAGCTAACGGCGGCGAGCTCCATCACCGTACGGATGTGCCTCCTCCTTGGCCGCGATCGTGCGAACTGATGGCGACGAGCTCCATCACCGCGGGAATGGGCCTTTCTGATGGGAAAAATCCCAAGGAAAATGCCAAATGCTGCCGCTTTGATAACTGCTGCATCGCGCCGCGGCTATCTGTTCCGTACAGATCCTACGGTTTGGTGCGCGGCCGCTCGGACCGGGAGGATCACACGCACGCACTCTTTAGCACTTGGGTTCTTTCTTTCGTTTTCTTTTCCTCCGAGTGGCGCGCGGGAACGGCGTACCTGCTCGAAGCCTGAGATCATTTTCTCTTTCACAAAACGGAAGCGCCAGACATTTCGTTACACACATAACGCGCTGGTTCGATTGGCACGTGGTACATACCGACGTAGAAGTACAGCCACGAGAGATCAGCAGATAGGACAAAATATATGCAAAATGCAGGTTGCAGGGGCACATGGACGTTGAATCGATCTTGTGCCATAGAAAAAACAGACGAAACAAGCGTCATCATGGAATTTTTTGTTCTTCCGACATATGGACAAAAACGTTATGTACTCATCATTGTCGTAAACAAGAACGTCATACACTCATACGCATACGGTTCTTAGCCGGGAGGAGGTGAGCCGTGAACGTACGGTTCGGTAGGTAGGCAGGCTGGCTCCTGGCTGCTTGGTTTCATGGCAGGTACGTGGTCAGTACACGCAGTTTGACTAACCGGAACCGTAGAGATTTGGAACCGCTTTTGTACATATGTGCTTGTATCTCCGTACGTATGTCGACTCTCCAACCGCTGCAAGTTCATATACCATGTATATGTACAGGCAGAAGTGAGTGTGGCTCGGAAGCAACGGCCTTTCGTGCCTGCCCGCCCGGTGCTTTGTCTATCAAGACTGTCTTTATCTTTCGTAGGATCAATTCTGATGAATAAGAGAGGAAATGTACTACATGAGATTACAATCTTAGGGCTCTTTTGATTCAAAGTAATTCAATAGAATTTTTAGAGGATTGAAATCATTAGGATTTTTTCCTACATTGGTCCTTTGATTCATAGGATTGGATCCCGTGGGAATTTTTCTTCTGAAATTTTTTGTACTATATTTCATAAAAAATCTAACATCCACTTCAATTTTTTTTATAATTTTTTTGTTTTTTCTGTGACATCAAACACTCCTTGCTAATCCTATAAGGTTCAAATGGTCGTGCCACTCTAACCCTCTATTTTCTTATTCCTGTGTTTTTAAAATCTTATGAATCAAAGAGGCACTTACACAAAATAGTCATATGCTCCGCAGTCTACCGATAATTTCCAAGGATTCCAGTCTACAAAATTGGGGCAAAGTGCCAATGAAGCGGACGAGAGGCTGGGTCCCGGACCATCAGCTCTCTTCCGTGTATATCCAGCCACATGCTATGGTGTTAAACCACCCGAGCCCCCAATTATTGCCCATTTATTTGCTGCACATGGACATTAGCGTTTATCCTAACAGAAAGAGACACGGTATGATTGGGTAAGGGAGGGTCCACCATGCAGGAAAACTCTAAGGCGACGGGGGGCGATTGCACGGCGATTGTCTACCGCCGCTAGGGTTAGGGTTCGAGCTGCGGGGGTGAGAGTGGATACAGTGGTCCGCGAGGGAGGCGACGGCGCAGCCTTCATGACCGGCGGTCTCCCTTCTCCGCTGGAGGCGGGACGGATGTCGGAGTAGGCAGGAGGAAAGACGACTAGGGTTTCGGGGCAGATAGGTTCTACATCGGCGGCAGCGGTGGCGGCTATCCAGAGGAATCAAAGCAACACATCGGCGAAGACCGACGAGACGATCCAGAAGAAATCAGCCAGCTGATTTAGTCACGCATCGGGCTCGCGGATGGCAAACCAGAGGAACGCGAAGGGCATGCAAGAGGCACTGGCCTCGAGCAAGCAGAACCCCCCGGCTGTGACAGTGGGGAAGATGTCTACGCTGTGCAAGATTGATGACACGGTCAACGGGGTTTCTTCTCAGTCCCCGATGGAAAGCAAAACCCCGGATCCCACGTCGAGCCTTTCGGCGAGATTAAGGGGCATGGTACTGTTGGATAAGGAGGCTGAGGGGTTTGTGTTTGAGGAGCCGGAGAAGGTGTTTCCAAGAAACTTCCGCTGCTCAGCGGTTGGCAAGGTGTGCTCGACGAGGCCGATGATTATGAGTGTTGTTGAACGTGCGATGCAACGAGCCTGGGGTTTGCACAAAGTAGCCAAATTTGCTGATCTTGGCTCCAATACTTTCGAGGTTCACTTTGGAAGTGAAGGAGACTGCATGCAATGAACAACAGACCATGGCAGTATGATTTTCAGCGTTCTGATCTTGAAGGAGTATGAAGGCAATACTAGGCCATCAGAGATGATCTTTGACAAGACTGATAGTTGGGTCCGTGTGGATGATTTACCACCGGACAGAAGGACTGAAGCATTCGGTAAAGCCCTTGGGAACTGGCTGGGGGAAATCGTTCGGGTAGATACTGACAAGGATGGAATAGCAAGGGGACAGTACCTCAGAGTCCGGGCAAAAATTAATGTTTATGAACCTTTGGTCAAAGGCTTCTACCTTAAAACATCTAAAGAGGACAAGCTAGGCACTTGGTTTGATTTTTACTACGAGAAGGTGCCGCACTTTTGTTTTGAGCGTGGGAGATGGTTCATGCTGGTGGGGTCTGCAACCCTCCTATGGACTCCACCTTGCAATGGGGTGGATGGTTACGTGCATCACTGGGTAGGCATAGCGGTGCAAAAGGAGGATCACAGGGGCCTGCGGGGAGCAATAATAGTTTGGGAAGTAGGCGTACGGGCGACAGCGACCCAAGGCGTCAGGACAACAAAGACAAAGATAGTGCTCCGATAAAACGCAACCTGCAGGATAATTTTGCCAGGTCTGAAGGCACATGCACTGGCGGTGCTGCACTAGTCCGCTGAAGAAGAAAGAGATGTTTAATCAGAGGGAGGGGTATGATCTTCGGCAGGACCTAGAGCAGAAGCGGGAATGGGAGTTGAGATACAAGTTAAAAGGGTAGCATCGTTATGCTAGCGAATCCCGTGGCAGAGAGAAGGATTGGAAGGGCTATGAAGGAGGACATAACATGCACTTTAACAGAGGTGATAGGAGGGGATGCGAGGAGGAGGCCAACATGGAGAGGCATGGTGACAGAGCGGGAAGAAAGCGGGGGCACTTTGTCAGAAAACCTAGGCAGGAATACAGACCAGTACAAAATAGTAATCTTCACTTGAGGTTTGAAAATGAAGGAAGAAAGAGGGGGCCTAGGCAGTATTGGGTGGCGAAGCATGATCTGGATAAACAAATGACAAATGAAGAGTTTGTGCGAGATACGAGGAGGAAGACCTCCACGGTGTTTGATCGCTTATCTGAAAACAATGTTTCATTGGCGGACCCCGAAGAGGGGGACCGCCGGTCGCCATGAATTTCTTGGCCTGGAACTGTGGAGGATTGTGGTTGGACTCGACAGTTGGTGAACTACGGGACCTGATACGGTCATAAAACCCAGCAGTGGTTTTTTTTTTGAAACGAAGAAGAAGGCGAGAGCAATGGAGAAGCTAAAGTTGAGTTTGGGATTCAGAAGTGGTGTTGCGGTAGATTCTCAAGGACTAAGTGGAGGCCTAGCGCTTTGGTGGAGAGAAAGCGTGCAGGTCAAGGTGAGGCCATGGTGTCAGTACTTCATCGATACAGAAATGATCTGGGAGGGAAAGTCCTATAGATTCACTGGTTGCTATGGGGAGCCCAACACGGACTTGCGCAAGAAGTCGTGGGATGCAATTCGTTTTCTCAGAGCACAAGATGACCTCCCATGGATATGTGTTGGAGACTACAATGAGGCTCTCTTCCAATCGGATCAGCTAGGTGGTAACCCGAGATCTTTTATGCAGGTGCGCCCGCGGAACGCTCGGGCCGGTCGCGTGCGATCCGCGCGATCCATCTGGATCTGGCGGCCCTGCAAGTCTGCTGCAGCTACCGTCATCTAAAAAAGCTTCAAATGTTGTTGAAAAAAGCTTCAACCATGGACAAAGAAAGCTTCAATCGGCTCTGCCCAGCAAGGAAACCTACACCCGTAGTTGCATTTTGCTACTACCGGCTAACTTTTTTGCTACATCAATCAAGGCGGTGTTGCGACCTCGCGCGACGACGACGATGATTTTGTTGCAACCTTGTTTTTGCTGCATCCGTGGCCGAAATTTGTTGGAAATATGCCCTAGAGGCAATAATAAAATGGTTATTATTGTATTTCCTTGTTCATGATAATTGTCTATTGTTCATGCTATAATTGTGTTAACCGGAAACCATAATACATGTGTGAATACATAGACCACAACATGTCCCTAGTGAGCCTCTAGTTGACTAGCTCGTTGATCAATAGATGGTCACGGTTTCATGACCATGGACATTGGATGTCGTTGATAACGGGATCACATCATTAGGAGAATGATGTGATGGACAAGACCCAATCCCAAGCATAGCACAAGATCGTGTAGTTCGTTTGCTAAAGCTTTTCAATGTCAAGTATCATTTCCTTAGACCATGAGATTGTGTAACTCCCGGATACCGTAGGAATGCTTTGGGTGTGCCAAACGTCACAACGTAACTGGGTGGCTATAAAGGTACGCTACGGGTATCTCCGAAAGTGTCTGTTGGGTTGACACGAATCGAGACTGGGATTTGTCACTCCGTGTGACGGAGAGGTATCTCTGGGCCCACTCGGTAAGACATCATCATAATGAGCTCAATGTGACTAAGGAGTTAGCCACGGGATGATGTATTACGGAACGAGTAAAGAGACTTGCCAGTAACGAGATTGAACAAGGTATAGGGATACCGACGATCGAATCTCGGGCAAGTATCATACCGATAGACAAAGGGAATTGTATACGGGATTGATTGAATCCTTGACATCGTGGTTCATCCGATGAGATCATCGTGGAGTACGTGGGAGCCAACATGGGTATCCAGATCCCGCTGTTGGTTATTGACCGGAGAGGTGTCTCGGTCATGTCTACGTGTCTCCCGAACCCGTAGGGTCTACACACTTAAGGTTCGATGACGCTAGGGTTATAGGGAAAAGGTATACGTGATTACCGAAGGTTGTTCGGAGTCCCGGATGAGATCCCGGACGTCACGAGGAGCTCCGGAATGGTCCGGAGGTAAAGATTGATATATAGGAAGTCCAGTTTTGGTCACCGGAAAGTTTTCGGGCTCATCGGTAGTGTACCGGGAGTGCCGGGAGGGTGCCGGATAACCCCCGGGAGGGGTGTGACGACCAAAGGACCACATGGGCTGTTAGATAAAGTTTGCCAGCCCTTATTGGGCTGGGCAAGACTTTTGCTAAAGGCCCATGCGGCTGGAGATAAGGAGATAAGGCAAAAAGGATTTAAAAGGAGGAGATCCACCTCCCTTGTGGGAGGTGGACTCTCCCTTTAATTCGGCCGGCCATCTCCTCTTTGGAGTAGAGGCCAAGCCAGCCCTCCACGTCCCTCCTCCTATATATACTTGAGGTTTTGGATGTTTTGAGACAAGATTTGATCTCTCTCTCTCACGGCGAAGCCCTACCTCTCTTCTTCCTCCTCCGCAGCGCTTAGGCGAAGCCCTGTCGGAATACCTTGCTACTCCACCACCACCACGCCGTCGTGCTGCTGTTGGAGCCCTTCCCCAACCTCTCCTTCCTCCTTGCTGGATCAAGGTGTTGGAGACGTCACCGGGCTGCACGTGTGTTGAACGCGGAGGTGCCGTCCGTTCGGCACTTGATCGGATCTACCGCGATCTGAATCGCTGCGAGTACGACTCCATCAACCGCGTTCTTGTAACGCTTCCGCTTAGCGATCTTCAAAGGTATGAAGATGCAATCTCTCCCCTCTCGTTGCTGGTTTCTCCATAGATAGATCTTGGTGAACGTAGGAAAATTTTGATTTACTACTACGTCTCCCAACAGTGGTATCAGAGCTAGGTCTATGCGTAGAATCTATGCACGAGTAGAACACAAAGCAGTTGTGGGCGTCGAGTTTGTTAATTTGCTTGCCGCTACTAGTCTTATCTTGATTCGGCGGTATTGTGGGATGAAGCGGCCCGGACCAACTTTACACGTACGCTTACGTGAGACCGGTTCCACCGCCTGACATGCACTAGATGCATAAGGTGGCTAGCGGGTGTCTGTCTCTCCTACCTTAGTCGGATCGGATTCGATGAAAAGGGTCCTTATGAAGGGTAAATAGCAATTGGCAAATCACGTTGTGGTGTTGACGTAGGTAAGAAACGTTCTTGCTAGTAACCTATAGCAGCCACGTAAAAACTTGCAACTACAAATTAGAGGACGTCTAACTTGTTTTTGCAGCATGTGCCTTGTGATGTGATATGGCCAAAGGATGTGATGTGATGCATTGTGATGTATGAATTGATCATGTTCTTGTAATAGGATTCACGACTTGCATGTCGATGATTATGACAACCGGCAGGAGCCATAGGAGTTGTCTTATTTATTGTATGACCTGCGTGTCAATCATAAACGCCATGTAATTACTTTACTTTATTGCTAAGCGTTAGCCATAGTAGTAGAAGTAATAGTTGGCGAGACAACTTCATGAAGACACAATGATGGAGATCATGATGATGGAGATCATGGTGTCGTGCCGGTGACAGTGATGATCATGGTGCCCCGAAGATGGAGATCATAAGAGCAAAATGATATTGGCCATATCATGTCACTATATTGATTGCATGTGATGTTTATCATGTTTACATCTTATTTGCATAGAACGACGGTAGTAAATAAGATGATCTCTCAATAAAATTTCAAGAAAGGTGTTCACCCTAACTGTGCACCGTTGCTAAGGATCGTCGTTCCGAAGCACCACGTGATGATCGGGTGTGATAGGTTCTAACGTTCGCATACAACGGGTGTAAGCCAGATTTACACATGCGAAACACTTAGGTTGACTTGACGAGCCTAGCATGTACAGACATGGCCTCGGAACACGGAAGACCGAAAGGTCGAACATGAGTCGTATAGAAGATATGATCAACATAGAGATGTTCACCATGGATGACTAGTCCGTCTCACGTGATGATCGGACACGGGCTAGTTGACATGGATCATGTATCACTTGGAAGACTAGAGAGATGTCTATCTAAGTGGGAGTTCATTAATAATTTGATTAAATGAACTTAATTATCATGAACTTAGTCTAAAAATGTCCTTGCAAATTATGTCGTAGATAGCTCGCGCTGTAGCTCCCCAGTTTTATTGATACAATCCTAGAGAAAAGTAAGTTGAAAGTTGATGGTAGCAATAATGCGGACTGGGTCCGTGATCTGAGGATTGTCCTCATTGCTGCACAGAAAGCTTATGTTTTTGATGTACCGCTAACTGCATCACTCCCTCAAGCGTTGTCTGTAGATGTTGTGAACATATGACAGGCACTTTTTGATGACTACGTGATAGTTCAGTGCGTCATGCATTACGGCTTAGAATTGAGGCTTCAAAATGTTTTGAACGTCACAGAACATATGAGATGTTCTAGGAGCTGAGATTGTGATCTCAAGCTCGTGCCTATGTTGAGAGGTATGAGACCTCCAACAAGATTCTTTGCCTGCAAGATAAAGGAGAATAGCTTAATCGGTGAGCGTGTTCTCAGATTGTCTGGGTGCTACAATCACTTGAATCAAGTGGGAGTTAATCTTCCAGATGAGATAGTGATTAATGCAGTTCTCCAAGTCACTGCCACCAAGCTACGAGAGCTTCGTGATGAACTATAACATGCCAGGGATGGATAAGATGATCCCTGAGTTGTTCGTGATGTTTGACACCACGAAGGTAGAAATCAATAAGGAGCATCAAGTGTTGATGGTTAAGTGAAAACCACTAGTTTCAAAAGGGGCAAGGGCAAGAAGGGAAAAACTTCAGGAATGGCAAGCCAGTTGTTGCTCTAGTGAAGAAACCCAAGGTTGAGCCCGAACCCGAGACTAAGTGCTTCTGTTATGAGGAGAATGTTCGCTGAAGCGGAAAAACCCTAGATGCTTGGTAGATAAGAAGGCTGGTAATGTCAATGGAAGTATATTTGATATACGTGTTAGTGATATGTACCTTGCTGGTACTCCTAGTAGCACCTGGGTATTGGATACCGGTTCGGTTGCTAAGTGTTAGCAACTCGAAATAAAAGCTACGGAGTAAATGGAGACTAGCTAGGTGAAAGGTGACGATGTGTGTTGGAAGTATTTCCAAGATTGATGTGATCACCATCGCACGCTCTCTCTACCTTCAGGATTTGTGATAAACCTAAATAAATGTTATTTGGTGTTTGCGTTGAGCATGAACGTGATTAGATCATGATTAGTGCGATACGGTTATTCATATAAGTTAGAGAATAATGGTTATTCTGTTTACATGGATAATGCCTTCAATGGTCATGCACCCACTCGAAATGGTTTATCGAATCATGATCGTAGTAGTACACATATTCATAACATTGGTACCAAAAGATACAAAGTTAATAATGATAGTACCACATGCTTGTGGCACTGCCACGTAATGTCATATTGGTATAAATCGCATGAAAGAAACTCCATGCTGATGGATTTTTGACTCACTCGATTTCGAATTGGTTGAGACATGCGAGCCATGCCTCTTGGGCAAGATGACTGAGACCCCGTCATCCAATATGATGGAGCGGGCAAGTGGCTTATTGGAATTAATGCATGTTGATGTATGTGGTCCAATGAGTGTTGAAACACACAGTGGATATCGTTGTTTTTCTTTACCTTCACTCATGATTTGAGTAAATATGGGGATATTTACTTAATGAAACACGAATCTGAAATGTTTGAAAGGTTCAAGGAGTTTCAGAGTGAAGTTAAAGATCATCGTGACAAGAAGATAAATGTCTATGATATGATCATGGAGGTGAATATCTAAGTTACGAGTTTGGTATGCAATTTTAGACAATGTGGAAATTGTTTCACAGCTCACGCCTCCTGGAACACCATAGTGCGATGGTGTGTTCGAACGTCGTAGTCGTGCTCTATTGGATATAGTGAGTACTATGATGTCTCTTATCGTTTTACCACTATCGTTATGGGGTTATGCATTAAAGACAAATCCATTCACTTTAACAGGGCACCATCTAAGTCTGTTGAGATGACACCGTGAGAATTATGGTTTGACAGAAGCCTAAGCTGTCATTTCTTAATGTTTGGGGCTGCGACGCTTATGTGAAAATGGGTTTTTCACCTAGCGAGCTCGAACTCAAAGCAGACAAATGCATCTTCATAGAATACCCTAATGAGACATTGGGTATACCTTCTATCTCAGATCCAAGCGCAAAAGGTGTTTGTTGCTAAGAACGGGTCCTTTTTGAGAAAGAGTTTCTCTCGAAAGAATTGAGTGGGAGGAAGATAGAACTTGATAAGGTTGTTGAACCTTTGTTTCAACCAGAGAATAGCGCAACACAGAAAGATGTTTCTGTAGAGCCTACTTAGTTGAAAAGGAAGTTAATGATGATGATCATGAAGCTTCGGATCAAGTCACTATCGAACCTCGTAGGTCGACAAGGACGCGTACTGCTCCTGAGTAGTACGACAACCCTGTCTTGGAAATCATGTTGTTGGACAACGATGAACCTACGAACTATGGAGAAGCGATGGTTGGCCCGGATTCCAACAAATGGCTAGGAGCCTTGAAATCCGAGAAAGGATCCATGTATGAAAACCAAGTATGGACTTTTGTAGACTTGCCTGTTGAATGGCGGGTCATTGAGTACAAATGGACCTTTGAAATAAACATAGACGCTAATGGTGAAATGTCACCGTTTATAAAGCTCGATTTGTCGCAAAGAAGTTTCCGCCAAGTTCAAGGAGTTGACTGCGATGAGATTGTCTCATCTGTAGCGATGCTAAAAGTCTATTAAAATTTTGTTAGCAGTTGCTGCATTTTTCGATTATGAAATCTGGCAGATGGATGACAAAACAAGGTTTCCGTAATGGTTTCTATGAGGAAGAGTTGTATGTGATACAACCAGAAGGTTTTGTCAATCCTAAGGATGCTAATAATATGCAAACTCCAGCGATCCTTCTATGGACTGGAGCAAGAATCTCGGAGTTGGAATATATGCTTTGATGAGGTGATCAAAGTGTTTAAGTTTATACAAAGTTTATGAGAAACTTGTATTTGCAAGAAAGTGAGTGGGAGCACTATAGAATTTCTTATAAGAATATGTAGTTGACATATTATTGATCGGAAATGATGTAGAATTTCTGGAAGAGCATGAAGGGTTGTTTGAAAAGTTTTTTTTTTCAAAGGAAGACCCAGATAAAGCTACTATTTTATTGAGCATCAAGATCTATAGGGATAGATCAATTAGCTTGATAAGTTTTTTCGACGAAGACATACCTTGACAAGTTTTTGAAGGAGTTCAAAATAGATGGGTCAAAGAAGGAGTTCTTGACTGTATTGTAAGGTGTGAAATTGAGTAAGACTCAATACCCGACCACGGCAGAAGATAAAGAAAAGATGAGTGTCATCTCCTATGCTTTAGCCATAGGCTCTATATAGTATGCCATGCTGTGTACCGCACCTGTGTGTGCCTTGCCATGAGTCTGTCAAGGGGTACAAGAGTAATCCAAGAGTGGATCACTGGACAACGGTCAAAGTTATCCTTAGTAACTTGAGAACTAAGGAAATATTTCTCGATTATGGAGGTGATAAAGAGTTCATCGTAAAGTGTTACGATGATGCAAGCTTTAAAACCAATCCGGATGACTCTTAGTAGAAATCCAGCTACGTATAGTGGAGCAGCCATCTGGAATAGCTCCAAGTGGAGCGTGGGAGCAGTATCTACAAATATGACATGGAAAGTTTGTAAGGTACACACGGATCTGAATGTCGCAGACCCGTTGACTAAAACCTCTTTCACGAGCAGGACATGAACAAACCCCAGAACTTATTGGGTGTTAATCACATGATGATATGATCACATGGTGATGTAAGTGTTAATCACATGGTGATGTGAACTAGATTATTGACTCTAGTGCAAGTGGGAGACTGTTGGAAATATGCCCTAGAGGCAATAATAAAATGGTTATTATTGTATTTCCTTGTTCATGATAATTGTCTATTGTTCATGCTATAATTGTGTTAACCGGAAACCATAATACATGTGTGAATACATAGACCACAACATGTCCCTAGTGAGCCTCTAGTTGACTAGCTCGTTGATCAATAGATGGTCACGGTTTCATGACCATGGACATTGGATGTCGTTGATAACGGGATCACATCATTAGGAGAATGATGTGATGGACAAGACCCAATCCCAAGCATAGCACAAGATCGTGTAGTTCGTTTGCTAAAGCTTTTCAATGTCAAGTATCATTTCCTTAGACCATGAGATTGTGTAACTCCCGGATACCGTAGGAATGCTTTGGGTGTGCCAAACGTCACAACGTAACTGGGTGGCTATAAAGGTACGCTACGGGTATCTCCGAAAGTGTCTGTTGGGTTGACACGAATCGAGACTGGGATTTGTCACTCCGTGTGACGGAGAGGTATCTCTGGGCCCACTCGGTAAGACATCATCATAATGAGCTCAATGTGACTAAGGAGTTAGCCACGGGATGATGTATTACGGAACGAGTAAAGAGACTTGCCAGTAACGAGATTGAACAAGGTATAGGGATACCGACGATCGAATCTCGGGCAAGTATCATACCGATAGACAAAGGGAATTGTATACGGGATTGATTGAATCCTTGACATCGTGGTTCATCCGATGAGATCATCGTGGAGTACGTGGGAGCCAACATGGGTATCCAGATCCCGCTGTTGGTTATTGACCGGAGAGGTGTCTCGGTCATGTCTACGTGTCTCCCGAACCCGTAGGGTCTACACACTTAAGGTTCGATGACGCTAGGGTTATAGGGAAAAGGTATACGTGATTACCGAAGGTTGTTCGGAGTCCCGGATGAGATCCCGGACGTCACGAGGAGCTCCGGAATGGTCCGGAGGTAAAGATTGATATATAGGAAGTCCAGTTTTGGTCACCGGAAAGTTTTCGGGCTCATCGGTAGTGTACCGGGAGTGCCGGGAGGGTGCCGGATAACCCCCGGGAGGGGTGTGACGACCAAAGGACCACATGGGCTGTTAGATAAAGTTTGCCAGCCCTTATTGGGCTGGGCAAGACTTTTGCTAAAGGCCCATGCGGCTGGAGATAAGGAGATAAGGCAAAAAGGATTTAAAAGGAGGAGATCCACCTCCCTTGTGGGAGGTGGACTCTCCCTTTAATTCGGCCGGCCATCTCCTCTTTGGAGTAGAGGCCAAGCCAGCCCTCCACGTCCCTCCTCCTATATATACTTGAGGTTTTGGATGTTTTGAGACAAGATTTGATCTCTCTCTCTCACGGCGAAGCCCTACCTCTCTTCTTCCTCCTCCGCAGCGCTTAGGCGAAGCCCTGTCGGAATACCTTGCTACTCCACCACCACCACGCCGTCGTGCTGCTGTTGGAGCCCTTCCCCAACCTCTCCTTCCTCCTTGCTGGATCAAGGTGTTGGAGACGTCACCGGGCTGCACGTGTGTTGAACGCGGAGGTGCCGTCCGTTCGGCACTTGATCGGATCTACCGCGATCTGAATCGCTGCGAGTACGACTCCATCAACCGCGTTCTTGTAACGCTTCCGCTTAGCGATCTTCAAAGGTATGAAGATGCAATCTCTCCCCTCTCGTTGCTGGTTTCTCCATAGATAGATCTTGGTGAACGTAGGAAAATTTTGATTTACTACTACGTCTCCCAACAAAATTTGCTACATCGCTGCTTGTTTTTGCTATCATTGACAATTTTTGCTGCATGGCTCGATCTGACGGTCAACCGGGTTCGATCTGACGGCTCGCGCGCCACCGGCCGAAAGTTTCGGCCGGGGCACCGGCACAGATCAGTGCCCTTGACAGAAATCACAAGCTTAGCATAACCTAATCTCCCACTGCGGTGCCCGGCCGGCAACCGCGAGGAAACAATCAATGGCCTAGGAGTAGTTGATTAGACTAATGAAAAAAACTCACGTTTTTTGTCGTCACGTGGTGATTAGAGTTATTTCCTGAATCACGCATTACTTGTTGCAGAAATGAATAAAAGTGAATATGTGAAATACGTCTAAATACTACGTACACTTTTGCGACAATAATTTGGGACGAAGGAAGTATTATGTTTCGTCAATAAATTTCAATTTGTTATTGAATGAAACAACTATGATTTTGCCTTTGGATTTTTTAGCTCTGCCAAAACTGAAAAATAAACTAAAGACGGGAATAACATCTTCTACATTAACCTTCCACCGGCCTGGGGGAGGGGAGTTTGAAAATCACACCCAACCCAAAAATGCATAGGTAAAGCGTGAAGAGAGGAGCAATTGCGTGACAAGCATGACATTGGAGCACGCTAGACTGCGCTGGAATCAGCCGACGATGACCGCGGGCAAAAGGGGGTCACGGTGGGTGAGCGGCACAATGGGCGAGGTGGGGGCGGAGGAGTCCAATTGATGGACGCCGACCGAGGAGGAGGGAGGGGGGCGGCGACGGCAATGGCAACCTTGGGGCAACGACACCGTCAATTTGGGATGGGGGAAGGACGGGAAAAAGGGTGTGAGGTGATTTTGTTTGCCAAGTCCCTCCCGCCAACTATATGCCAAACATTTTTATTTAAGCCATGTTTTTTGTGTGGTCCCTCTCGGCTTATGGTCACGCGAGAGCATGTAGACCCGTTATATCTGTCGCCCGGACAGCTCATTTGGTCACAAAAAAGTGACCCAGGCGGACGTCCTAAACGGGCCTCAAACGCCCGGGCTGACCGACACCCCTCATATCCAGCCCAAATATGGGACGGATATGGGGAAGCCCGGGCACGCCTGCCTGACAGGCCTGTACCACCGTCGACCCCACCGCCACGTCAGGTCGGCCCATCATGGACCAACTAAATATCCCAATTCGAAAATCCTAGACATCCGGCAATTCAGTCTCCATCCGCTCCACTTCCAATCCTCCACACTCTGATCCGATGGCCGACGACGGAAGCAGCTTCGACGGATCGAACGTCGATGTGGAGGAGGTGGTCCTCCGCATCGCGTTGAGCCGGTCACTGCAGGACCAAGGCGGCCCCGGAGGAGGTGTATGTGCATCCTCCGGGCAAGTCACATGCCGATGGAGCACCGGTGATGTCGCAGGGCCTTCTCTGGAGGCGCAGAGCTCCGGCCACTCCCGCTCCGGCCAGTCCGCTCCAGGTCAGCTACACCGCATGCCTCCACCACCTTCTGCTCCAGAAGCGGTGCCCGGCCCCCATTGGGTCCTCGTGCTCGCGTCGGGGACGGGGCACACGAGGACACCAGAGTCTGAGGCGCGTGCAGCCCGGCGTGAGCACCAGCAGGCGAGGGAGAAGGGGGAGGCGCTGGGCGCGCGACGCTCGACCTCGAGCGCGCTGGTCGACCCGAGGACACGCTCCTCGCGGGCGTCCTGCATCGCTCGCTGACTAAGGCGTGGACGGATGCGCGTTGCCTCAGCCACAGGAATGCCTACGCGCTCCGACTGGCCATCCAGTTATCGGAGCGCGAGGCAGCGAAAGAGGCGGCGGCGAAGGCAAAAGCGGCCCGCCACGCGAAGGAGCGGGGCCACCTGCTCCATAGGCTGTCCGACATGCGGTGCAGCTCCGACGAGGACGATAGCGGAGCCTCCACCTCCGGCTCCGATGACGACGATGACGATGCTCCACCGCACGCCGACGCTTACACGGATGAGGGGCACAACCATGTGGACGACCGGAAGGGAAAGGGCCTGCGAGGATATGGTGATTTCCTCCCTTCGCCCTTGTGTTTATATTTTATCTATGTTTAAATTAGTTTGCACTATCTGCCGTTGAACAATGACCAACTATGCTTATTTTGTCTGGCAATGAAATGGCGATCCGATGAAATGTGTGTGATGGTCGACTTTTACGTGTACCGTTACATGGGTTCTTATGATTTTGAGAGTTTGGATATAAGAAATGCACGTGTGAAAGACATTATTTAAGACGCATCCGGTCAGTTTTCATGGACGCATCCGGGCGTGTGAGAGGCCTGATTTGCAATATCCGACTATAGATGTTCTAAGCCAAGGTTTTTATTTTTGCCCTGTGTTCTCCTGCGTGTACTCGGCTTACACTCTTATCATCCGAGTATCCGATAAAAGACTCGGCTTACTATTTAATACTCGGCAACGTGTACTTTTCATGTAGTGTAGGGACTTGGTAGAGATTTGAAAAAAAAATGGGGGAACTAGGGAGAAGGACAAGGCTTAGTTTAGCAGAGATCTCGAGCTAGTGAGTAATGCATGGAATGGTAGTGCATGCATGAGCTGGTGGCTCCCTGGTCCTTGTCTTTGTGCGTCAGAAAGTCCAACACACCCGATGTGGAAACCAGTTAAACCACCACAACACTTGGCTTCCTTCCCATCCTGGCTGGCTACAAGCATGCCATGTTCACTTCCCATTTTAATTTATCTTTCAAGTACATGATCATGCCATTTGACATGTTCCTCAGAGGATCATCGGACCAGCCCATGTATCTCCCCAAAAGTCTCCGTGCAGCTTGGAAATTACACAAGGTTTCCACGTTCATCCAACAAATTTTTTGTATAGTACACATGAGTCGCTCGCTCCACGAAGAAACGGTGGCTTGAGCCTGAGCCTAGCTTCTCCGAGGACGAGAGCCTTTGATGACAACGAACTCTCGAGAACGTCGCGGTGGTTCTTCCGGGAACGGATCAGCTGATGGCAATGAGACCATGGTTGCGCTCTCTCGATTAGGTGGGGGGTTGATCATCGGCTTTCATCATCAGGTAGTAGTACACCACTACTTCTTCACTAGTTGTAAGCTAAGCTACGGCCACACACGGTCATCAAGCCATCATCCATTTCTTGACGATGCACGCCACACACCCGGCCATACATAAAAGGCAACGGCTCCAGTAGGATCATGTCCCACTTTTAGTGGCAATCCTACTCTCCAGCTAGTGCAAAGAAGCCCAGCTAGAACAGGGTCCGGCTGCTGCCATGTCCGCATCAGTTCACTGATCAATGCTACTGGTACCTGCGAATGGTGTCGTCATTTATTCGCCCACGGATGAGCTAGCTCGTAGCCAGGAAGATTCATAGTACTCCGTCGCACGTGGTGGAGGAGACGAAACACGAGAAGAAATAGGGGAATTCAGAACAAGGGATCGATGGTTGGATCTAATAGACCCCTTGGGTCGGATCGATCTGAAATTTCCGATAGTGGTGAGAGGAGATGGAGGTTTACCTTCTCCTTGGCTCGATGAGCCCGATGGGTGGCCATGGTGAGATGGGGATGGTGATGACAATAGAGAGAGAGCATGGTGGTGGCGACGGTGCTTTCCGTCACTTCGGGGCTAACCTAGATCGATAGGTTGTGTTGGTGGGGTTGGTGACAGCGTGACGAACCTTGTAGTGCGTGCCCCAGACCCCACCTCTTTATATAGCCCAACGTGACAGGGGCTTGTCAACCATAAGAGGGTTGAGCGCCCCCGATCAGGACGCGAGGCAAGGGCCCGTTCGACCCGTTGGGCATCGAACGGATGGAGATCAATCTAACATTCTTCTCCTTGATCTTAATTTTACTTTTAACTTTATATTTTTACCTTAGTCATTTCATCATAGATCAATAGATAGAACATGTTTCATCGTCACGGCTCAATTGCCGATAGAATCAGACAACTGCAACATACTTCTCTGTTTTGAAACAAATTTTGTTCCTTTTGGGCCTCTTATGATCTAGGAATCATAGGTTTTCTCTTAAAACCATGCCGGCTAAGTGTTCCTTGAGCACATTGGGTGGTAAGCCTTTCGTAAGCAGATCCGCAAGCATATCTTTTGTCCTTATATGCTCAAGACTTATAGTGTGATCCTGGATTTTATCTTTCACAACATAATACCTTATCTCTATTGTTTTGGCAGCATTACTCGACTTGTTGTGAGCATAAAATACTGCGGTCTGGTTATCACAATACATCTTTAGTGGTTTGTTAATACAATCTACCACTTTCAAGTTGGATATAAATTTCTTTAACCATATCGCCTACCCCATGGCCTCAAAACATGCTATAAATTCTGCATACATCGTGCACGATGCAACTGTTGACTGTTTGGAGCTTCTTCAAGAAATAGCTACTCCAGCGAGAGTGAACATGTATCCTGACGTGGATTTTTTATCATCTATGTATCCTGCAAAATTTGCGTCTGAATACCCTCTTATCTCTAGGGAATCATATCTCCTGTATGTTAGCATGTGGTCCTTCGTTCCTTGTGCATAACGCAATGCTTTCTTTACCATCTTTCAGTGCTCTATGTCTGGATTCTCTTGATATCTACCGAGTACCCCGGTGATAAAAGCTAAGTCAGGGCGAGTGCACACTTATGCATACTGAAACTTCCAACAGCCGAAGCATATGGTACTACTTTCATTTGATCGATCGCGTACTGGTTCTTGGGACATTGGAATTTCCCAAAACTATCGCCCTTTTCTAAGTATGATCGACTATAGGAGCAGGTGTGGCTTTACTCACGTGCATATTATAATTTTGAAGAAACTTTTCTAAGTATGCTTTCTGCGATATTCCTAAGACTCCATTTTCCATATCTCGGTGAATTTCTATGGCCAAAACATATGATGCTTCACCAAGATCTGTTATATCAAAATTCCAGGACAAGAACTTCTTTGTTTCTTGTAGCAGACTAAGATCACTACTAGCAAGCGAGATATCATCCACATACAAGATTAGGAAAATATATTTCTCATTTTTAAACCTTGCATAAATGCAGTTATCCTCAATATTTTCTTTAAATCCAACATTTTTAATTGTTTGATTAAACTTTAGATACTACTGTCTAGAGGCTTGCCTTAATCCATAAATAGATTTCTTCAAGCGGCATCCCATATTTTCCTTGCCTTTCATGATAAAACCCTTGGGTTGTTTCATGTAGACTTTTTCTTTTAAATCCCCATTCATAGATGTCGTCTTTACATCCATTTGATGTAACTCTAAATCAAAATTTGCAACCAATGCCATTATGATTCTGAAGGAGTCCTTACACGAGACTGGGGGAAAGTCTCATTGTAATCCATCCCTTCTCTTTGTGTAAACCCTTTTGCCACAAGTCGTGCTTTATACTTTTCTACATTCCCATTAGGGTCATACTTAGTTTTATATACCCATTTACAGCCTACTGTTTTGGCCCCTTTAGGAATTTCCTCTAAGTCCCAAACATCTTTGGAACTCATCGATTTCATTTCATCTTCCATTGCCTCTAGCCATTTTGATGAGTGAGGGCTTCTAATGGCTTTTTCATATGTAGTGGGGTCACCTTCCATATGAACCATTTTTGTGTTATAAAATTTATAACCAGTAGAAATAGCTGATCTTCTTGTTCTATTAGATCTTCTAAGGGCCTCAGTTTCTGGCACATTATGTGTCTCAACTTCTGGCACATCTTCTACAATTGGCTTCTGCACTTCCCTTTCATGCTCAACAACGGGTTCAGTCAGCTCCTAACGGGGAGGTTCCGGGTCTTCTCCCATAGTTTTCATCGGTGGAGTTACAACTGGTAGTGAGAATAATGGCTCCTGAATCATCGGATTAGGTGAATGCACCCTCCTCTCCCCAAGATCAATTTTCCGAGCTACCATGCTCCCCCTCATCATATCATCCTCTAAGAAGACCGCATGTCTTGTTTCTACAAACTTTGTGTATCTGTCTAGATAGTAGAAACGAAAACCCTTTGATCTATCAGGATAACCAATGAAGTGGTAACTCACTATTTTGGTATCTAACTTTGCAATATTTGGATTGAACATTTTGGCCTCAGCTGAGCTCCCCCACACCCTTAGGTGTTGTAAGGAGGGCACCCGTCCTGTCCACAACTCATATGGTGTTTCGGGCACCGACTTGCTTGGTACTCTATTGAGAATGTGAATGGCGGTTTTAAGCGCCTTCATCCATAATCCCAATGGCAAGGTGGAGTAACTCATCATGTTGTGCACCATATCCATAAGTGTACGGTTACGCCTTTCAGCTAATCCATTTTTCCGAGGCTCGCCCAGCATTGATTAATGGGCCACTATGCCAGCCTCCTGTAAGAACTTTGCAAAAGGTCCAGGGACTTGGCCAAATGGAGTGTGTCAACCATAGTACTCATCCCCCCACGGCCAGATCTTACTATCTTTATTCTTTTATCATGTTTATTTTCAACTTTAGCTTTGAATATTTTAAATTTATCCAACGCTTCAGATCTTTCTTTGATTGGATAAACAGAACCATAGCGGGAATAATCATGTGTGAATGTTATGAACCAGTCATATCCATCTACACTTTTCAACGGAAATGGTCCAAATATGTCAGTGTGAATGATTTCTAGTGTGATTGTGCTATGGATTGCATTGTAGCGACCCGACCTGGAAAGGTCAAGCCTCTGTGTGTTCTGTGCCATCCCTGGATCAGTATGCTGGCACACACAATACATCAATGTATACATAAAAGTGCAATCCCATGTAATGAACGTAAAACTGATATATACCTCAAAACTCTCAGCGGAAACCGTCAACGGGAGTGGAGTCCCACTAACACCAACGGCAGGTTGAGTGTAGACCGTAACCCTGAATCATACTCTTACCCGTCGTAAAGCTTATCTGCAACATAAGACGTTGCAGCCGTGTAGGTCAGTACATTGAATGTACCGGCAAGATCACCATAGTAGAGCAGAAGATAAAAACTATTCTATATGCAGTAAGGCTTTGTGGCTCTGTGTCTGAGTTTTTGCATAAAAGCTGATTTTATTTCTTTTCCTACAACAAAGGAATATCAGGAATTTTCACTACAGAGTTACCTAACATGACATGGTTCCGCCAACCGATGTCTTAATGCCCACAAGTATCATAAGTTGCCCACAATTAATTATCAGTCCGATGTTGAGAGTTCAGAGATAGATCCAAGTCCAGAGGATCAAATTGTCCGTAACCGGGGACACGGCTAATCGATTAGGTTTAACTCTACAGAGTGTTGTGTACTTTACCCACAAGATTCGTTCCCTCCTTGTAAGTCCTCGCACTGCCTGATGTTTGAGAACAGGACGAACGAAACATGGTCTTTCAGAGTGTTTCCCTGACTACTGTCAGTGCCCATCCATTCCTAACGTCGACTACATCTCATAGCACTGCCCAGCCAGAGTCACAACAAAGATCAACCAAGCTAGAGCCCATAATGACTTGTGGCTACACAGGTAAGCTTCCGGGCATGAAGTACTCATCCGTCTCTTTGAGACTGGGTGAAGCTTTCCGCAAGATGTCATGGCGCTTCTCCATGCATCCCGGCCATCCATTGGTTACTCCAGGGATGCCCAATCAAGCATCCTTCACCCAGTAGTGTGTATTGAAAACTTGTTTCTCGAGTCTCAAGGTCTTGAGCTCTTGAAGATGTAGGACTTGAAGATGCCTTCATGGAGTTGTCGTCTTGACGTAGAGTCCTCCTTCTCACACCACTCACGAACACTCATACCAAACCCCGTCTACCTTAGCATAGCAAAAAATTAACTAACGTTCCCGAGGCTTTAGTAACAAGTGGTGGGTTCCTACCTCATGCATTCTACTTGACTACAAGAATTTTCAATAACACTACTGGAGGGATTTGTTGAAAGATATCACTACATGCAATAAAACATAGGTATGAAATAGATGGTCAAAGTGAACTTGCTTGCACTGTTGATGAAGATAAAATATCGCTCTCAGAAATGACTTGGTAGAACTATTCGTCACTCTCCGATGAAAATCTATATAATCAATCATGGCACTCATATAAGCAATTATACTAACAATCAAAAGCAACACAAAACTAAAAGCAACAATGTTTTGATGAAGGAAATACTTAAGACAAAACTCAAAACAACAAAGTTTCATCAACACAACTAAGGTTGGTTTTCTTTACAAATAAATCCTATTTTCAAAAGTAAAAACACAAAAACAAAGTAAAATATAACAATAGTATTTTAGTAAATATTTTACTTAGCAAAAAGAATTACTTTTGAAGAACAAGTAAGAACTAAGAAAACAATACTCTAAACAACATAAGTTTTTGCCTAATAAACTTAACAACAAGTAAAACAATAAAATATTAAAATAACAGAAAACCAAAATATTTAACAACTAAGTTAATAGAAAGTAAAACTTATAAAACAATTTATGAAAATAATTTCCAATAGGAAATCCAACTAGCAAGGAAATCAATTTCCAAGTTATTATGAAACTAGAATTGATTTCATGCTATAAAAATAATAAATGACATAAAAATAACTTGGTTGAAATACTACTGCTAAGTAACAGAAAACAAAGTAAAACCTGCCAACTAATGCAAAATAAAATAAATTAAAACAATTTGAAACAAAATAAAAAAAGGAATAAACCTAAAAGAACTAAAACAGAATCTGTTTTGCTAAAAATACTAATTTAAAATATTCTGAAAAATTCTCAAATAAAGTAGGATGATAAACCGAACTAATACAAAACAGTGGCAAAAAGAATCACTCAAAAATAAGTTTTTAAACTCAAGTTATTCAAGTTTTAGTGATTTGATCAAATTTAACAAAATTCAAATTTGAAAACTAAGACTACAGACAGAAACTACAAGTAATTTGTGACATGTTGCAAAAAGAATCAATCAAAAACGCTAAATACCCTAAAAGATATAACAAAAACAAAAACAGAAACTATTCTGTTTTCCAAAACAAAAACAGAAAAGAAAAAAATAAACTAACGGACAGTGGGCGAGGTGGCATGCTCTCATTGGCTACAGGGGGTGTGCGAGCGAGGGCTAGCGAGCAGACGACCGGGCTTTAGAAGAAAACGTTTCGCCGCTTAAGTGATCAATTATGATACATTGGATCTAAATCGGACGGTGGAGGGCGTCGCCGGTGACTTACTGAGGGGGTGGGGAGCTCCAGCGGAACTCCGGCGATGTCCGAGGTGGCGAGGTTGACGGGGACGATGCTCTGGTGGTCCTCCGGCGTGTCTGATGGCCCCGGTCGACGTGGGCGAGGATGGCGATTCGTTTGGTGGCGCTGAATTGGCTTGGGGACGACGGTGGCGAGCTCGTGAGCGGAGGAGGTCTTCGGGTGGTCGTCGGGGAAGTCGCTCCGGTGGCTCTGGAGCACAGGCGAATGCACGGGGAGGTGCGGGCGAGCGAGGCGAACTGGTTGGTGGGCTCGGAGGGGTTCGGGGGGAGCGAGGTGTAGCGGGGTGCGGTAATGGCGATGGTGGTGCGCTCAGGCTCCGACGAGCAATCACGTCAAGAGGAGAGGGTCAGACGAGGGGGATTCGAAGGGGAATGGGTCGAGAGGGAGCTCCGGTATTTATAGGAGGCCTCGGCGTCGTCAGAAAGGAAGGAGAGGGAGATCGGGCGCGGTAGTCTCACCGGCGAGGAAAGGGGAGGAGGACGACCGCGAAGATGGCGCGGTCGGTCGGTGGGACCAGCGTGTCAGAGAGAGGGAGGGAAAGCGCGCGGCGTCGGTCGGTCGGCTCGGAGCGATTTCGGCTGGGGTTAAGGCAGGTGGGCCGGCCGGTTTTAATTAAAACGTTAATTCCTTTCCTTTTCTAATTTCCAGAGAATTGAAATCTCATTAAGGCATTCAAAACTTTTCCGAAAAATAAAGTTTTATATACCAAAATGGTTAGGGAATTAAATGCAATTTAATGAACATTTTCCATGGCCAAAATAAATACTTTAAAAAAAATTATTGTCAGAAAATGCCTAAATGGCTTTTAATTCTTTTGCAAATAATTTTCAACTAACCCCCTGGGTTTTATGGTTCAAATACTTCACAAAATAACCCTGGTGTGGAGTGTCATGTTACTCCTCTCAAAATCCTGTCAAGGGTATTTGAATTCTTTCAAATTTAAAATGGAACCAATTATGAAATGAATTCCATATCAGAAAATTTCAAATGCTTTCAAATTCACTCTTCAAATCTTTTTATATTGAAGAGGTCATGTCATCTTCTCTCAGTGATTTGAAATGTAGGAATTTGAATTCCAAAGGCATATGGGAAAGTCATATCATTCCCTCTCATTCAAAAGTTTTCAAAAATTTCAAATTTTTTCACTCAATTTCAATCACTCAATCAAACAAACAATCATTCTAATATTTATTATAACATTCCAAAATTTGGGATGTTAGAAACCTACCACACTGAAAATGAATCTTGTCCTCGAGATTCGAAAGGGCTAGAAAGAAAAGATTAGGGTTTGGGGTCTTCTAACAAATCCATTGTCCTGGAAGGTGCGGGGCCTACCACACTTAAAATGAGAGTTACTGGTCCTTCAAAAGTCATGGTGACCCTGTGGGTGCATCTGTTTCTTCACATACTTCACGATGGCTCCTTCAGTGATGCTCTTCCGTTTAAATCAAAATCTTGTGTTCCCATAACAAAATGCATTTTCCTTCGATACTGGGTCTTCTTAACTGACAGGTCTCGCGTTCATTCTAAGTATCCTATCGATGATCTCATGGTGGTCTACCATTAGTGGTTCCTGTAGTGAAATGGTCTTGGCTTCATTCCTCACCGTAAAATTCCTACGTGTGACAACAACTGCCATGTACCAGGGGTTTTCTTCATACCATTCTAAGGCTTAAACAAAAGCTTCAAAGGACGTCGTCTCTTTACTATGGGTAAGTCACTCAGATTTACCGTTCCGAATAGCAAGAGAAATGATAAGAGTAAGTCGTCATGGTGATCAATCCATGCCGCACTAAAATCATTACCTTGTATAAGGTTCAGTGAATCTCGCATTCTAACACTTGGCTTCCTCACAAGTGTTGCAGAAACTTCTCTTGTCAATGAACAAAGTTCGGATAAATCCATGATTCTGCCAGCTAAGCAAAACATCTATCATTCCTTCACAACTCTCAGGTTATCGTATACTCCTAAGAAAACGTTTGCTGATCCAATCACACCTTCTTGCTTCAAGATCTTGGGGTAACCTTCATGAAACCATGAGATCCATCCTTGATACACGTTCTATTCCTTGAATATGTTTTTTCCTTTCCATTGGTCTGTTTACCAATAACAGTTTTGGTTCATCATATTCAAAATCCAAGGTATTTTATTTCACGTGTTGTCATCCACATAGTTGGATATGGTTCCACATTCTCTTCACCTGTAGTCACTTATCCAACTCCTTAACAAGAATGGTACTTTCTTCATTCTTTGGTCCCCTGTGGTTACTACCACACTTAAAATGAAATGTACACATGCCTGCATAGACCATATTTTCTCATATCCTTGAAAATGGTCAGAGATCTTTGTTCATAGAGTAACAGTTCTTGTAATTCAACATTTGAGAATCATGACACCATAATTCCATTGACTCGTGAATATATTACAAACTCTGCGACTTCGGTTACATAACAATCTCATGAAAACAAGAGTGCTTCATGATACAGTTATTGCCATCTTAACTACTCCATTCTAGCTTTCTTCTTGTATTTAGTCCTTTGTCACATCCTCAATCACTTCTTAAAACTCCTACAAGTACTTTATTACAAATGCTGCCATCCACATAGTTTGGCATGGCCAGCATCACTCTCAACTTTATTCATTTATTCCCCTTGGAGATATTTTAGTACCACCAGAACTTTGCGATGTGCTCCTTGAAATCATCCATATTTTGCTTGATTAGGGTGGGCATGAGTTTCATCTCCATCATCTCCGTATGCACCTCAGGCAGGTATTCCTGAGTATGACGGAGTCTTTCTTCAAGTATTTCTCCAATCCGACGTATGGCTTCCATGGCAGCATCACGAACAGCGTCAAAGAAAGTTGCTCGTGGTACACGAGATATGTAAAAGTATTGTCCCATAGTCTTTGGGCAAACTCCTTTCACACGGTGGAGGTGTACCTCCACATACGAGAGTTCCACTCCATTTTCCATGAATGGGTAGCCCTTGTAGACTGCATCTCCTTCAAGATGGATGTGCTTCATCATATCCTTCAAGATCCTTGGGTAATCATGATCACTAGTCAGGGTCATGGTCGTCTCCGGGCCCTTGAGGAAAGACTTATAAAGGGTGGTCATCTGCAGGTGTCAAAAAAAGGTACTCAGAATAACATATGTTTCTTCTTGTGTAAGCATTCCTTATCCTCCAAACCAAGATTCTATTCCATTTACCATATTCCATTATATCCTTGTACTTTAGCAAAATCCTAGTTTATGCATCCACAACTCATTTTCATCCATGTTTTGAATCCACACTTCTACCTCCAGATGGGTCATTGGTCCAGAGAATTCAAGTCCAGCTTCATTCACCATCTATTGGGTTCAAGGTTTTGGGATGAGATGGGTAAGAGAGAGAGACAGAGAGAGAAGGGATACAAACAACTCAAAAACATCAAACTCAAGTCCTCACATTCATAAAGTTCAATCAAACTATAGTATAGCCACCCACATAAGGTTGGTGTGGTCAATCACTCAAATCGTAAAAACGTTTATCCTTATTCTCTCATGGTGGGGCTACTACTAAGCTAGTCCATATCATGTCTTCGTCTTCAGTAGGCTTGTTCTGGTCATGCTTGATATTGTCAAGTTCTTCCACCAAATTTTCCCTGTTGATCCGGAGTTTCCGATGTCGTCCCTGTAGTTCCAGGAGTTGGTTCTTGAGCTCTTCAATTTCAACGTCTCTAGCATGAGCCATGGCCTGACTATTCTTCAAGTCTTGACGAAGCTTCTGAATCTCGGGATCATGTTTCTTTAGATTGACTACCTTCAGCTGCTCGTTCTTGAGGCTCTCACGAAGTGCTTCATTCTCAAATAACTCTGAGAGAAGGTCCATTTGAAGGTTCTTGATGTAGCGCTCCAGTTCTTGATTGTACACAAGTACGGGTGAAAACTTCATCTTCTGTTCGTCGGTCAGGTCGATGAGTGCTCCATCAGGTTTCTGCCATCCAAGCCTTCCAAAGCAGTGGTTGCACAACTCAGCACGATGACGATAGCTCAAACGTGCGGTGGCATCATGGACAGTAGTGTTCATGCCCATCTCACATTCATGGCTCAATGTGCCATAGTTGATATCTTCAGTCTTGGGGTCTTCTTCACGTCCAAAAACTTTAGTTTTGATGCCCCAGAATCCAGAGTTCCTCTTAGTCGCCTTCATCTCAGGTATCGGCAGTTTCACCCTCTGCACTAGCTCCATGAGGAATGAGCCTCCGAGAACATCTTTGTAGTCCTCTCTTTTGTTCAGGGTGTAGTTCTCCACCTATAGTTTGAAACCTGGAAAGGTCAAGCCTCTGTGTGTTCTGTGCCATCCCTGGATCAGTATGCTGGCACACACAATACATCAATGTATATATCAAAGTGCAATCACATGTAATTAACGTAAAACTGATATATACCTCAAAAATCTCAGCGGAAACATTCAACGGGAGTGGAGTCCCAATAATACCAACGGCAGGTTGAGTGTAGACCGTAACCCTGAATCGTACTCTTACCCGTCGTAGAGCTTATCTGCAACATAAGATGTTGCGGCCGTGTAGGTCAGTACATTGAATGTACCGGCAAGATCACCATAGTAGAGCAGACGATAAAAACTATTCTATATGCAGTAAGGCTTTGTGGCTCTGTGTCTGAGTTTTTGCATAAAAGCTGATTTTATTTCTTTTCCTACAACAAAGGAATATCAGGAATTTTCACTACAGAGTTACCTAACATGACATGGTTCCGCCAACCAATGTCTTAATGCCCACAAGTATCATAAGTTGCCCACAATTAATTATCAGTCCAGTGTTAAGAGTTCAGAGATAGATCGAAGTCCAGAGGCTCAAATTGTCCATAACCGGGGACACGGCTAATCGATTAGGTTTAACTCTACAGAGTGTTGTGTACTTTACCCACAAGATTCGTTCCCTCCTTGTAAGTCCTCGCACTGCCTGATGTTTGAGAACAGGACGAACGAAACATGGTCTTTCAGAGTGTTTCCCTGACTACTGTCAGTGCCCATCCATTCCTAACGTCGACTACATCTCATAGCACTGCCCAGCCAGAGTCACAACAAAGATCAACCAAGCCAGAGCCCATAATGACTTGTGGCTACACAGGTAAGCTTCCGGGCATCAAGTATTCATCCGTCTCTTTGAGACTGGGTGAAGCTTTCCGCAAGATGTCATGGCGCTTCTCCATGCATCCCGGCCATCCACTGGTTACTCCAGGGATGCCCAATCAACCATCCTTCACCCAGTAGTATGTACTGAAAACTTGTTTCTCGAGTCTCAAGGTCTTGAGCTCTTGAAGATGCAGGACTTGAAGATGCCTTCATGGAGTTGTCGTCTTGACGTAGAGTCCTCCTTATCACACCACTCACGAACACTCATACCAAACCCCGTCTACCTTAGCATAGCAAAAAAATAACTAACGTTCCCGAGGCTTTAGTAACAAGTGGTGGGTTCCTACCTCATGCATTCTACTTGACTACAAGAATTTTCAATAACACTACTGGAGGGATTTGTTGAAAGATATCACTACATGCAATAAAACATAGGTATGAAATAGATGGTCAAAGTGAACTTGCTTGCACTGTTGATGAAGATAAAATATCGCTCTCAGAAATGACTTGGTAGAACTATTCGTCACTCTCCGATGAAAATCTATATAATCAATCATGGCATTCATATAAGCAATTATACTAACAATCAAAAGCAACACAAAACTAAAAGCAACAATGTTGTGATGAAGGAAATACTTAAGACAAAACTCAAAACAACAAAGTTTCATCAACACACAACTAAGGTTGGTTTTCTTTACAAATAAATCCTATTTTCAAAAGTAAAAACACAAAAACAAAGTAAAATATAACAATAGTATTTTAGTAAATATTTATTTAGTAAAAAGAATTACTTTTGAAGAACAAGTAAGAACTAAGAAAACAATACTCTAAACAACATAAGTTTTTGCCTGATAAACTTAACAACAAGTAAAACAATAAAATATTAAAATAACAAAAAACCAAAATATTTAACAACTAAGTTAACAGAAAGTAAAACTTATAAAATAATTTATGAAAATAATTTCAAATAGGAAATCCAACTAGGAAGGAAATCAATTTGCAAGTTATTATGAAACTAGAATTGATTTCATGCTATAAAAATAATAAATGGCATAAAAATAAACTTGGTTGAAATACTACTACTAAGTAACAGAAAACAAAGTAAAACCTGCCAACTAATGCAAAATAAAATAAATTACAACAATTTAAAACAAAAGAAAAAAGGAATAAACCTAAAAGAACTAAAATAGAATCTGTTTTGCTAAAAATACTAATTTAAAATATTCTAAAAAATTCTCAAATAAAGCAGGATGATAAACCTAACTAATACAAAACAGTGGCAAAAAGAATCACTCAAAAATAAGTTTTTAAACTCAAGTTATTCAAGTTTTAGTGATTTGATCAAATTTAACAAAATTCAAATTTAAAAATTCAAATTTGAAAACTAAGACTACAGACGGAAACTACAAGTAATTTTTGATATGTTGCAAAAAGAATCAATCAAAAACACTAAATATCCTAAAAGATATAACAAAAACAAAAACAGAAACTATTCTGTTTTCTGAAACAAAAACAGAAAAGAAAATAAATAAACTAACGGACAGTGGGTGAGGTGGCATGCTCTCATTGGCTACAGGGGGTGGGCGAGCGAGGGCTAGCGAGCGGACGACCGGGCTTTGGAAAAAAACGTTTCGCCGCTTAAGTGATCTATTATGGTACGTTGGATCTAAATCGGACGATGGAGGGCGTCGCCGGTGACTTACTGAGGGGGTGGGGAGCTCCGGCGGAACTCTGGCGATGTTCGAGGCGGTGAGGTTGATGGGGACGGCGCTCCAGTGGTCCTCCGGCATGTCTGATGGCACCGGTCGACGTGGGCGAGATGGCGATTCGTCTGGTGGCGCTGAAACGGCTTGGGGACGACGGTGTCGACGGCGGCGAGCTCGTGAGCGGAGTAGGTCTTCGGGTGGTCATCGGGGAAGTCGCTCCGGTGGCTCTAGAGCACGGGTGAATGCATGGGGAGGTGCGGGCGAGCGAGGCGAACTGGTTGGTGGGCTCGGAGGGGTTCGACAGGGAGCGAGGTGGAGCGGGGCGCGGTAATGGCGATGGTGGTGCGCTCGGGCTCCAACGAGCAATCACGGCAAGAGGAGAGGGTTGGACGAGGGGGATTCGGAGGGGAACGGGTCGAGGGGGAGCTCCAGTATTTATAGGAGGCCTCGGCGTCGTCTGAAAGGAAGGAGAGGGAGATCCGGCGCGGTAGTCTCACCGGCAAGGAAAGGGGAGGAGGACGACCGCGGAGATGGCGCGGTCGGTCGGTGGGACCAGCGTGTCAGAGAGAGGGAGGGAGAGGGCACGGGGTCGGTCGGTCGGCTCGGAGCGATTTCGGGTGGGGTTAAGGTAGGTGGGCCGGCCGGTTTTAATGAAAACGTTAATTCCTTTCCTTTTCTAATTTCCATAGAATTGAAATCTCATTAAGGCATTCAAAACATTTCCAAAATATAAAGTTTTATATACCAAAATCATTAGGGAATTAAATGCAATTTCATGAACATTTTTCCACGGCCAAAATAAATACTTTTAAAAAATTTATTTCAGAAAATGCCTAAATGGCTTTTAATTCTTTTTGCAAATAATTTTCAAATAACCCCCTGGGTTTTATGGTTCAAATACTTCACAAAATAACCTCGGTGTGGAGTGTCATGTTACTCCTCTCAAAATCCTGTCAAGGGTATTTGAATTCTTTCAAATTTAAAATGAAACCAATTATGAAATGAATTCCATATCAGAAAATTTCAAATGCTTTCAAATTCACTCTTCAAATCTTTTTATAGTGAAGAAGTCATGTCATCTTCTCTCACTGATTTGAAATGTAGGAATTTGAATTCCAAAGGCATATGGGAAAGTCATGGCATTCCCTCTCATTCAAAAGTTTTCAAAAAATTCAATTTTTATCACTCAATCAAACAAACAATCATTCTAATATTTTTTATAACATTCCAAAATTTGGGATGCTACATGCATCCTTTTTGATTTGTTTTACATACTTTCCTTTAATGCAATCTATGCATTGTTCTAAGTCTGAGAACTCTAACGAAGGAAGAAGTTCACTTTTAACTAGTCCTTCTATTCTCTCCTTGGAAATATGGCCCAAGCGACAATGCCATAATTTTGATGGGTCATGAGTTCTTTTATTTTCTTTTGTTCTTTATTTGACACGGAAACATGTTCATTCACATTACACACATAATACACTTTTTCACGTGGTGATAATAAATAAAGCTCATCATGTAGGAAAGCAACACCCACATGAGTATTATTAAACCATATGGCACACTTGCCATGTCCAAAGTGACATTCATAATGATCTTTATCCAAACATGAAACACTAATTAAGTCTCTGTGACATGAAGGAACATATAAAACATCTCTAAGTAGAAGCTTGAATCCATTAGATAACTCCAAGGAGATGTCACCGACAGCTTCAACTTCTGCTTGAACACCATTTGCAACTTCAATGCCTCTTTCGCTTCTTTGCGCAGTCCGCGTCGAATGGAATCCCTATCATGAATTTGCAACATGAACAGTTGCACCTGAGTTAGCCCGCCAAGTAGATTTCGAAAACTGTATATACAAGGATTCATTTACAAAGGAAACAATGTTTGTTACCTTTCTTTGCCATTATTGACTTTAGCCAATCAGGGCAATCTTTCTTGTAATGCTCGGTCTTCTTATAGTGGAGACATGTATCCTTGTCCACTGGAAAAGGCTTCAACAGATGCTAATAGTGAGCTTTTTCATGTGTCTTTGAAGGAGAACCTTTACCACTTTGATTGTAGTTCCTTTTCATATTGTCCTTCACATAGTTCAGAGAACCTCCATATGATGTTCTAAGTCTTTCCTCTTGTTGCACACACATGGCTATAGTCTTTCAGTGTCCCATTTTTCAGGTGACATGTTGTAGTTGACAACAAAGGTGTCAAACTCTTTTGGCAATGAAGCCATGACCAGGTGGACAAAGAGTGCATGTTTGAGCTCCAAATCCAAATCCATGGGTTTGAGCTTAGCTGCCATGTTGCCCATCCTGAGGATGTGTTCTCTTATGCCATATCCACCGCATGTGTACTTTTCTGTCACCATTTGCTTTACCAACCGCGTAGCATATATATTTGAAGAGCCAGTGAATTGGCTCTTTATCATTTCAAGAAACTCCCCTACAGAAGTACACTCTGCAATTGAGCCCACAATAGCATTCTCAATTGTGTTCTTGATGAAAGCCATGTACTTTTTATTGGCGGTGAGCCACTTTTGGTTTTCGAGGGTATATGACATCTCCACAGGAGCAAGATCCCTCTTCGTTTTCTCCCAAGAAGCATCATCTTCTTTTGCATCTCTCACTTGCCCTATTGGTTTGGCTGGCTATGGAGTGTCCACATCCTAGTCCACCTCAGCAAAACAAAGGCCAAATCAACTTTCTTTCTCCATTCGGTGTAGTTATCACCTTTGAGTGTTGGAACATCCTTTAGGCAACTCATCAAGTGGTAACCTCCTAAAATCACAATGAAGCGATATTATAGCAACAATTGCATGCATTAATTTAACGTTGGTCAAAATTAAACATACAACTGTTTATGCAATTAAATCTGTATCACCGTTGGGCAAAAAAATAGAAATAAATGCACCTTTATAACAATAATAAATCATGATCATGTTATTAACAACGTTGGTCATAAAAATAATAGAATCATATTTATTTCAATAATTACTTTAACATGCTCTTTAAATTTAATTCTCTTTGGAATTTTACTTTTTTTAAAGAGCATTTTTATTTATTTTGCAGCGGAAAAAATATGAATAACAAATTCATGAACTGTATTCTTTTTAGAAACTTTTATTTACTTTTCTATTTTCTAAACAAAATTTTCATTGGATAAATTTGAATAGAAAAAAGAAAAAGAAAAAATTGTTTGCAATTTGCCCAAAAATTTGGACAAACAAACAAAAAATCGAAAAAAGAAAACGACAACCAGCCCAGCTCGGCCCAGCGCTCGGCTGCCTATGCACCGCACTCGGCTCAGAAGGCCAACAACGGGCGCGGCTGTGGCCTGCTACGCCAGTTCTGTCCCCCCCCCCCCCACTCTTTGTTTTTTTGGCCTAAGAGGCCCGTGGTGTGGCGTGGGGTTGATCTTGGCCATTGGATCCCATCCGACGGACCAGCGGATCTTTCGCCCGAACAAAACAAGCTCATGCCATCGGCGGGGGGTGGGGCTTAGTTCGTTTTCCCCCTCCTCGCCTCGCATGCGTCGCTCTGGCCTCTCTGATTGCCGATAGCGGCTCCTTCTAGCGGCCCGTCGCGCTGCCGGCGAGCTGGCGACGACGTTCGACGCGGCGCTGCGCTTTTCCTCCCTTCTCTTC
Organism: Hordeum marinum; assembly: GCA_022496015.1. Classification (NCBI taxonomy): domain Eukaryota; kingdom Viridiplantae; phylum Streptophyta; class Magnoliopsida; order Poales; family Poaceae; genus Hordeum; species Hordeum marinum. Next base: position 61,721,561 of record CM039677.1, read on the forward strand.
TTTTTCTCCCAATCCACCGCATCGATCTTGCGGTTGCGCCACTTTCTGCCTAGCAGCTCTGTCTGCCGGCGACGAAGGAGTGCCGGCGCCCTTCCCAGACCTCTTGTCGGCGTGCGCGTGCACGAGTTGGTGAATGCGCCGCTGCCAAGCGGCTCGGTGGCGCTGCCTGATACGTCTCCAATGTATCTATAATTTATGAAGTATTCATGCCATGTTTACAATAATTCTATATGATTTTGGTATAATTTTATTATAACTAAGCCGGACTGACGCTGTTTTCAGTAGAACTGTCATGGTGTCGTCTTTTGTGGAGAAATAAAAGTTCTCGGAATGGGCTGAAAATTTAGTATGATTTTTTCTGGACCAGAAGAGACCCCCGAAGCATTGGAGTTGGGCCAGAAGAGCCACGAGGGGGTCACAAGCCTACCAGGCGCGGCCACCCCCTTGGCCACGCCTAGCATGCTTGTCACCGCCTTGTGGCCCCCCTTGACGTGAGATCGACGCCAAAAATTCCTATAAATATAGGAACCTCCGAAAAGAAACCTAGATCGGGAGTTCCGCCGCTGCAAGCCTCTATAGCCATGAAAAACTAATCGGGAGCCCGTTTCGGCACCCTGCCGAAGGGGAAACCATCACCGGAGGCCATCTTCATCATCCCAACGCTCTCCATGACGAGGAGGGAGTAGTTCACCCTCAGGGCTGAGGGTATGTACCAGTAGCTATGTGTTTGATCTCTATCTCGTGTTCTTGAGATGGCACGATCTTGATGTACCACGAGCTTTATTGATATAGATTGAATCATATGGAGTTTTCCCCTATCTATCTTCTTATGATGAATTGAATTTTCCCTTTGAAGTTCTTATCGGATTGAGTCTTTAAGGATTTGAGAACACTTGATGAATGTCTTGCGATGGGATATCCGTGGTGAGAATGGGATGTTCTATTGATCCACTTGATGTATGTTTTGGTGATCAACTTGCGGGTTCCGTGACCTTGGGAATCTATTCATAGGGGTTGGCACACGTTTTTGTCTTGACTTTCCGGTAGAAACTTTGGAGCACTCCTTGAAGTTCTTTGTGTTGGATTGAATATGATGAATCTGAAATTATGTGATGCACATCGTATAATCAAGCCATGGGTACTTGTGGTGACATTGGAGTATTTAGGTGACATTAGGGTTTTGGTTGATGTGTATTTTAAGGTGTTATTTTAGTATGAACTCTAGGGCTGTCTATGACACTTATAGGGATAGCTCATAAGATTGATCAGAAAAGATAACTTTGAGGTGGTTTCTACCCTACAATAATTTCTTTATTAGTTCTCCGCCATTTGTGACTTTGGAGTGAACTTTTTGTCGCACGAGAGGTATTTACTTGTGATTCAACTATGTTAGTATTGTTGAGAGAACTTGCGCTAGTGAAAGTATGAACCCTAGGCCTTGTTTTCAAGCATTTATACAATGTTTTGCTCATTGTTTACTATTTGTTACCTTGTTGTTTTTATATTTTTAGAATACAAAAACCTATATCTGCCATCCATATTGCACTTGTATCACCATCTCTTCACCGAACTAGTGCACCTATACAATTTGCCATTGTATTGGGTGTGTTGGGGACACAAGAGATTTCTTGTATTTGATTGCAGGGTTCTTTGAGAGAGACCATCTTCATCCTACACCTCCCACAGATTGATAAACCTTAGGCCATTCACTTAATGGAAAATTGTCAGTGTCCTACAAAAGTCTGCGCTTGGAGGCCCAACACGAGTCTACAATAAGAAGGTTGTGTAGTAGACATCAAGCTCTTTTCTGCCACCGTTGCCGGGGAGGTGAGTGCTTGAAGGTATATCTTTAGATCTTGCAATAAAATCTTTTAGTTTCTTGTTTTTCACTAGTTTGGTTTTATAAAAGAAAACTACAAAAAAATGGAATTGAGGTTGCCTCATATGCTTCATCTTTTTAATGTCTTTCGTGAAAATGATGGAAAGGAAAATTATGCTCAAGTGTTAGAAGAAGAAGTTATTAAAATGTTTGCCACTAAATCTTTGAGTGATGAGCATGATTGCAATATTGTTAGTATGAATGATCTGAATATTCATGATGCTAATGATATGCAAATCTACAAGCTTTGGGATGCTATGTTTGATGAATATTCTATTTTTAGTCCCCCGAGTTTTGATGAGCAAAAATAATATGATTATGGCATGCCTCCTATCTATGATGATTATTGTGATGACACGTATGCTACAAAGAGTAATTACAACCATGAAACCTATTATCATGATTTTAATATTCAATGTGATTATGTCAATCAAGTGTCACATGATAATTATTTTTGTTGAGTTTGCTCCCACTACTTTGCATGAGAAGAATTTTGCTTGTGTGGGTAGTAATAAAAACTATATGCTTGTGCATCATGAAAAGAATGCTTTATGTGCTGGTTATATTGTTGAGTTCCTTCATGATTCTACTGAAAATTATTATGAGGGAGGAACATATTCTTGTAGGAATTGCAATAATATCAAGTTTCCTCTTTATGTGTTCAAAGTGTTGAAGTTATGCTTGTGCATCATGAACTAATTTGGAAGATTTTTTAGAGTCAGGGAAGTATGGTGATCATTCAAATCTTTACAGACTGTTCTGTTTTGACAGATTCTGTTTTGCATGCGTAGTTTGCTTGTTTCAAGTGTTCCTATACCTTATATTGATTAATATAAATTGTGGGAACGATGGAATATAGTAGGTATCATGTGGTAATAATTATGAATCTTGTCTTGACAATACCTAAGTAAATGATCTATATTTATTACACTAACCCTTCTCACAAGGTTCTATGAAGTTTTGTGTGATTGAAGTTTTCAAGTTTTGGGTAAGACACCGATATGAGGAGAAGAAGGAGAGACAAGAACCTAAGCTTGGGGATGCCCAAGGTGTTGGAAATATGCCCTAGAGGCAATAATAAATTGGTGATTATCATATTTCCTTGTTCATGATAATCGTTTATTATCCATGCTATAATTGTGTTCATCGGAAACTCAGATACATGTGTGGATACATAAACAACACCATGTCCCTAGTATGCCTCTAATAGACTAGCTCGTTGATCAAAGATGGCTATGGTTTCCTAGTCATGGACATGATATGTCATTTGATAACGGGATCACGTCATTAGGAGAATGATGTGATGGACAAGACCCAAACTAGAAACGTAGCATATGATCGTGTGAGTTTATTGCTACTGTTTTCTGCATGTCAAGTATTTGTTCCTATGACCATGAGATCATGCAACTCACTGACACCGGAGGAGTACCTTGTGTGTATCAAACATCGCAACGTAACTGGGTGACTATAAAGGTGCTCTATAGGTATCTCCGAGGGTGTCTGTTGGGTTGGCATAGATCAAGACTGGGATTTGTAACTCTGTGTGACAGAGAGGTATCTTAGGGCCCACTCGATAATACAACATCACAATAAGCCTTGCAAGAAATGTGACTAAGTGTTAGTCACGGGATCTTGTATTACGGAACGAGTAAAGAGACTTTCCGGTAACCAGGTTGAACTAGGTATGGAGATACCGACGATCGAATCTCGGGCACGTAACATATCGAAGAACAAAGGGAACATCATACGGGATTAACTGAATCCTTGACATAGAGGTTCGACCGATAAAGATCTTTATAGAATATGTAGGAACCAATATGGGCATCCATGTCCCGCTATTGGTTATTGACCGTAGAGGTGTCTCGGTCATGTCTACATAGTTCTCGAACCCGCAGGGTCTGCACACTTAAGGTTCGGTGACGTTTCGATAGTATAGAGTTATGTATGGTGGTGACCGAAGGTTGTTAGGAGTCCCGTATGCAATCCCGTACGTCACGAGGATCTCCGTAATGGTCCGGAGGTAAAGATTGATATATATGAAGTCCTGTTTTGGTCGCCGAAAAAGTTTCGGGCTCATCGGTAGTGTATCGGGAGTGCCAGTAGTGTACCGGGGGACCATCAGGAGAGGTATTTCGACCCAAGAGGCTACATGGGCTGTGGGAGGAGGTAAACCAGCACCTGGTGGGCTGGCCGAAGCCTCCTCTAAGGGCCCATGCAGCTGGAATGGTTTGAGAAGGAAAAAAATCCAAAGGTGGAGAGGTGGAAAGAGTTTCCAAGTGGAAAGGAGGAATCCTACTCCTAATAGGACTGGAGTAGGACTCCTCCATCTTCAATTTCGACCAAACCTTGAGGGTTTGAGGCTGCTTCCTCCCCTCCCTCCCTCCTATACATACTAGAGAATTTAGAGGAAAAAGCTTACCCTAATAGTCACGTGCCAGCTCTCCTCTAGATCGCAGTTTCTCCTCTAGATCGGTTTTCAGCGGTGCTTAGGCGAAGCCCTGCTGGAATAGCTCCACCACCATCGCCGCAACGCCGTTGCGCTGCCGGAGAACTCATCTACCTCTCCGCTCCCTCTTGCTGGATCAAGAAGGCGGAGATCATCATCGAGCTGTACATGTGCTGAACGCGGAGGTGCCGTTCGTTCGGCGCTAGATCGGAAGGACTGTGATCAAGATCGCGAGACGGATCATGATGAGATCGCGGGACTCATCGTGATGAGTTCAAGGAACGGATCGTGATTGGATCGCGGGACGGATTGTGATGAGATCGCGGGATGCTCGGCGATTTGAATCGCGAAGACGTTCGACTACACCAACCGTGGTTCTTAACGCTTCCTGCTTAGTGATCTAAAAGGGTATGTAGATCCACTCTCCCTCTCGTATATGCTCATCACCATGGATAGATATTGCGTGTGCATAGGAATTTTTTTGTTTCCCATGCAACGTTCCCCAACAGTGGTATCAGAGCTAGGTCTATGTGTAGATGAGATCTCGAGTAGAACACAAAGAGTTTGTGGGCGTTGATACTTAGATTGCTTGCTCCCTTGGTCGTGTTTTGGTTCAACGGTATTGTGGGATGAAGCGGCCCGGACCAACCTTACTCGTACACTTATGAGAGACCGGTTCCATCGACTGACGTGTAACTTCGTTATACAAAGATGGCTGGCGGGTGTCTGTTTCTCCTACTTTAGTTGGATCGGATCCGACTAAGGCGGTCCTTGAGAAGGTTGAAAAGCAACTTATGTATCACCGTTGTGGTTTATGTGTAGGTGAGAATTGTTCTTGCCAGATACCCATAGCAGCCACGTAAAACATGCAACAACAATTAGAGGATGTCTAACTTATTTTTGCAGCATATGTTGTGATGTGATATGGCCAATTACATGATGAGATATATGTGATGTATGAGATGATCATGTTTTGTATAGAATATCACGACTTGCATGCCGATGAGTATGGCAACCGGTAGGAGCTATAGGGTTGTCTTTAATTATTGTATGACCTGCGTGTCAATCATTAAGCGCTATGTAATGCTTTACTTTATCGCTAAACGGTAGCAATAGTAGTAGAAGCATGGTGGGTGCGACAACCCCGATGGAGACACATTGATGGAGATCAAGATGATGGAGATCATGATGTCATGCCGATGACGATGGAGATCATGCCGGTGCTTTCAAGATGGAGATCAAAAGCACAAGTTCATGGCCATATCTTGTCACTTATGATTTGCATGTGATGTTAATCCTTTTATATACCTTGTTTTTCTTAGGACGACAGTAGCATTATAAGGTGATCCCTCACTTAATTTCAAGATAAATTGTGTTCTCCCCGAGTGTGCACCGTTGCAAAAGTTTGTCGTGTCGAAACACCACATGATGATCGGGTATGATAGACTCTACGTTCACATACAACGGGCGCAAGCCAGTGTTGCACATGTAGAACACTCGGGTTAAACTTGATGAGCCTAGCATGTATAGACATGGCCTCGGAACACAAGAGACCGAAAGGTCAAACATGAGTCATATAGTAGATATGATCAACATGATGATGTTCACCATTGAAACCACCTCAACTCACGTGATGATCGGACTTGAGTTGGTGAATTTGGATCATGTATCACTCGAATGACCGGAGGGATGTCAATTTGAGTGGGAGTTCTTAAGTAATATGATTAATTAAACTCATTATCATGAACATAGTCAGTAGTGTCTTTGCAAAATTATGTTGTAGATTACTAGCTCACGCTGTACCTCCCTTGAATTTCTATATGTTCCTAGAGAAATAGAGTTGAAAGATTATGGTAGCAATATTGCGGACTGGTTCCGTGATCTGAGGATTGTCCTCATTGCTGCACAGAAGGCTTATGTCCTTAATGCACCGCTCGGTGCGCCAACCCCTCTAGCGTCGTCTGTAGATGTTGTGAACATCTGACAGGCACGTTCTGATGACTACTTGATAGTTTAGTGTGCCATGCATTACGGCTTAGAATTGAGGCTCCGAAACGTTTTGAACGTCACAGAACATATGAGATGTTCTAAGAGCTGAAATTTGGACCTCAGGATCATGCCCCGTGTTGCGAGATATGAGTTTTCCAACAAGATTCTTTGCCTGCAAGATGAAAGAGAATAGCTCAATCGTTGAGCATGTGCTTAGATTGTCTGGGTGCTACAATCGCTTGAATCGAGTGGGAGTTAATCTTCCAGATAAGATAGTGATTGATATAGTTCTCCAAGTCACTTTCACTAAGATACTAGAACTTGGTGATGAACTATAAAATGCGAGGGATAGAAATAATTATCAGTGAGCTGTTCGTGATTTTTGACACCGCGAAGGTAGAAATCAAGAAAGAGCGTCAAGTGTTGATGGTTAGTAAAATCACTAGTTCCAAGAATGGCAAGGGTAAGGAGGGAAACTTCATGGATGGCAAGTCAGTTGTTGCTCGAGTGAAGCAACCCAAAGTTGAACCCAAACCCAAGACTAAGTGCTTCGATTATGAGGAGAGCGGATGCTGAAGCGGAACAACCCTAGATACTTGGTAGATAAGAAGGCTGCCAACATCGACAGAAGTATATTTGATATACGTGTTATTGATGTGTACCTTGCTAGTACTCCTAGTAGCACCTGGGTATTGGATACCGGTTCGGTTGCTAAATGTTAGTAACTCAAAATAAAAGCTATGGAATAAATGAAGAACTAGCTAAGGGTGAGGTGACGATATGTGTTGGAAATGTTTCCAAGGTTGATGTGATCAACATCACATGCTCTCTCTACCTTCGGGATTAGTGACGAACCTAAACAAACGTTATTTGGTGTTTTGTGTTGAGCATGAACGTGATTAGATCGTGTTTATTGCAACACGGTTATTCATTTAAGTTAGAGAATAATGGTTATTCTGTTTACATGAATAATAGCTTCAATTGTCATGCACCCATTGAGAATGGTTTGTTGAATCTTGATCGTAGTAATACACATGTTCATAACATTGATGCCAAAAGATACAAAGTTAATAATGATAGTACCACGTACTTGTGGCACTGTCGCTAAATGTCATATTAGTATAAAGCGCATGAAGAAACTCCATGCTGATGGATCTTTGGACTCATTCGATTTAGAATCGGTTGAGACATGTGAACCATGCCTCTTAGGCAAGATGACTAAGGACCCCGTTTTCCGGATTGATGGAGCGGGCAAGTGATTTATTGGAAATGATACATGTTGATGTATGCAATCCAATGAGTCTTGTAGTGTGTGGTGGATATCGTTATTTTCTTACCTTCACTGATGATTTGAGTAGATATAGTGTATGTTTACTTAATGAAACACAAGTCTGAATCGTTTGAAAAGTTCAAGCAAATTCAGAGTGAAGTTTAAGATCATCGTGACAAGAAGATAAAAATGTCTGCGATATGATCGTGGAGATGAATATCTGAGTTACGAGTTTGGCATACAACTTTAGACAATGTGAAAGTCGTTTTACAACTCACGCCACCTGGAACACCATAGTGTGATGGTGTGTCCGAACGTCATAGTCATGCTCTATTGGATATGGTGCGGGCTATGATGTCTCTTATCGTTTTGCTACTATAGTTTTGGGGTTATGCATTAGAGACAGCTACATTCACTTTAAATAGGGCACCATCTAAATCCGTTGAGATGACACCATGTGAATTATGGTTTGATAGGAGCCTAAGCTGTCATTTCTTAATGTTTGGGGCTGCGACGCTTGTGTGGAAAAAAAAATTCACCTAATGAGCTCGAACCCAAAGCGGACAAATGCATCTTCATAGATTACCCTAAGAACAGTTGGGTGAACCTTCTATCTCAGATCCAAGCATAAAGTGTTTGTTGCTAAAACGGGTCCTTTCTCGAGAAAAAATTTCTCTCGAAAGAATTGAGTGGGAGGAAGATAGAACTTGATGACGTTGTTGAACCTTTGTTTCAACCAGAGAGTAGCGCAGCGCAGAAAGATGTTTTTATGGAACATATGTCAGTTGAAGAGGAAGTAAATGATGATGATCATGAAGCTTCTGATCAAGTTACTATCAAACCTCGTAGGTCGACAAGGATGCGTACTACTCCTGAGTGGTACGACAACCCTGTCTTGGAGGTCATGTTGTTGGACAACGATGAACCTACAAGATATGGCGAAGCGATGATGGGCCCGGATTCCGGCAAATGGTTAGAGGCCATGAAATCCGAGAAAGGATCCATGTATGAAAACCAAGTATAGACTTTGGTAGACTTGCTCGTTGGACGGCAGGTCATCGAGTACAAATGGACCTTTGAGATGAAGACAGACGCTGATGGAAAAATCACCATTTATAAAGCTCGACTTGTCACGAAGAAGTTTCCGACAAGTTCAAAGAGTTGACTGCGATGAGACTTTCTCACTCGTAGCGATGCTAAAGTCTATTGGAATTATGTTAGCAGTTGCTGCATTTTTCAATTATGAAATCTGGGAGCTGGATGACAAAACATCGTTTCCTTAACAGTTTACTTGAGGAAAAGTTGTATGTGATACAACCAGAAGGTTTTGTCAGTCCTAAGGATGCTAAAAGATGAGCAAGCTTCAGTGATCCTTCTATGGACTGAAGCAAGCATCTCGGAGTTGGAATATACACTTTGATGAGGTGATCAAAGTTTTTGAGTCTATACAAAGTTTATGAGAAACTTGTATTTACAATAAAGTGAGTGGGAGCACTATAGAGTTTCTGATAAGCATATGTGGTTGACATATTGTTGATAGGAAACGATGTAGAATTTCTCGAAAGCATAAAGGGTTGTTTGAAAGGAGTTTTTCAAAGGAAGACCTGGATAAAGCTACCTAATTGTTGAGCATCAAGATCTATAGAGATAGATCAAGATGCTTGATGAGACTTTGAATGAGTACATACCTTGACAAGATTTTGAAAGAGTTCAAAATGGATTAGTCAGAGAGAAGTGTTCTCGCCTGCTTTGTAAGGTGTGAAGTTGAGTGAGACTCAAAGCTCGACCACGGCAAAAGAAAGAGAAAGGACGAATGTCATCCCCTATGCCTTAGCCATAGGCTTTGTATAGTATGCCATGCTGTGTACCGCACCTGTGTGTGCCTTGCCATGAGTCTGTCAAGGGGTACAAGAGTGATCCAGGAGTGGATCACTAGACAGCGGTCAACATCATCCTTAGTAACTAAAATACTAAGGAAATTTTTATCGATTATGGAGGTAAGAAAGAGTTCGTCGTAAAGAGTTACGTCGATGCAAGCTTTGACACCAAACCGGATAACTTTTAGTAGCAATCCGGATGCGTATAGTAGAGCAGCCATTTGGAATAGCTCCAAGTGGAGTCTGGTAGCAGTGTTTACAGTTTGACATAGAGATTTGCAAAGTACACATGGATCTAAATGTCGCAGACCCGTTAACTATAAGACCTCTCTCACATGCAAAGCATGATCGAGCCCCAGAACTCATTGGGTGTTAGATTCATAACAATGCGAATCACATGGTGATGTGAACTAGATTATTGACTCTAGTGCAAGTGGGAGACTATTGGAAATATGCCCTAGAGGTAATAATAAATTGGTTATTATCATATTTCCTTATTCATGATAATCGTTTATTATCCATGCTATAATTGTGTTGATCGGAAACTCAGATACATGTGTGGATACATAGATAACACCATGTCCCTAGTATGCCTCTAATAGACTAGCTCGTTGATCAAAGATGGCTATGGTTTCCTAGTCATGGACATGATATGTCATTTGATAACGGAATCACGTCATTAGGAGAATGATGTGATGGACAAGACCCAAACTACAAACGTAGCATATGATTGTGTCAGTTTATTGCTACTATTTTCTGCATGTCAAGTATTTGTTCCTATGACCATGAGATCATGCAACTCACTGCCACCGGAGGAGTACCTTGTGTGTATCAAACATCGCAACATAACTGGGTGACTATAAAGATGCTCTACAGGTATCTTCAAGGGTGTCTGTTGGGTTGGCATGGATCAAGACTGGGATTTGTTACTCCGTGTGACGGAGAGGTATCTTAGGGCCCACTCGATAATACAACATCACAATAAGACTTGCAAGCAATGTGACTAAGTGTTAGTCACGGGATCTTGTATTACGGAACGAGTAAAGAGACTTGCTGGTAATGAGGTTGAACTAGGTATGGAGATACCGACGATCGAATCTCGGGCACGTAACATACCGAAGAACAAAGGGAACATCATACGGGATTAACTGAATCCTTGACATAGAGGTTTGACCGATAAACATCTTCATAGAATATGTAGGAACCAATATGGGCATCTAGGTCCCGCTATTGGTTATTGACCATAGAGGTGTCTCGGTCATGTCTACATAGTTCTCGAACCCGCAGGGTCTGCACACTTAAGGTTCGCTGATGTTTCTGTAGTATAGAGTTATGTATGGTGGTGACCGAAGGTTGTTCGGAGTCCCAAATGAGATCCCAAACGTCGTGAGGAGCTCTGGAATGGTCCGGAGGTAAAGATTGATATATAGGAAGTCTTGTTTTGATCTCCGGAAAAGTTTCGGGCTCATCGGTAGTGTATCGAGAGTGCCGGTAGTGTATCGGGGGACCATCGGGAGAGGTATTTCGACCCAAGAGGCTACATGGGCTGTGGGAGGAGGGAAACCAGCCCCTGGTGGGTTGGCCGAGGCCTCCTCTAAGGGCCCATGCGTCTGGAGTGGTTTGAGAAGGAAAATCCAAAGGTGGAGAGGTGGAAAGAGTTTCCAAGTGGAAACGGGGAATCCTACTCCTAATAGGATTGGAGTAGGACTCCTCCACCTTCAATTTCGACTAAACCTTGAGGGTTTGAGGCTGTCTCCTCCCCTTCCTCCCTCCTATATATACTAGAGGATTTAGAGGGAAAAGCTTATCCTAATAGCCACGTGCTACCTCTCCTCTAGATCGCAGTTTCTCCTCTAGATCGGTTTTCAGCGGTGCTTAGGTGAAGCCCTGCTGGAATAGCTCCACCACCATCGCCGCAACGCCATTGCGCTGCCGGAGAACTCATCTACCTCTCCGCTCCCTCTTGCTGGATCAAGAAGGCGGAGATCGTCATCGAGCTGTACGTGTGCTGAACGCGGAGGTGCCGTCCGTTCGGCGCTAGATCGGAAGGACCGTGATCAAGATCACGAGATGGATCGTGATGAGATCGCGGGGCGGATCGTGATGAGATCGCGGGACGGATCGTGATGAGTTCGTGGGACAGATCGTGATTGGATCGCAGGATGGATCGTGATGAGATCGCGGGATGCTCGGCGATTTGAATCGCGAAGACGTTCGACTACACCAACCGCGTTTCTTAACGCTTCCCGCTTAGCGATCTACAAGGGTATGTAGATCCACTCTCCCTCTCATAGATGCTCATCACCATGGATAGATCTTGCGTGTGTGTAGGTAATTTTTTGTTTCCCATGCAACATTCCCCAACACAAGGAACCCCAAGGTAATATTCAAGGAAGACTCAAGCGTCTAAGCTTGGGGATGCCCTGGAAGGCATCCCCTCTTTCATCTTCAACACTACCGGTATATCTTACTTGAAGCTATATTTTTATTCGTCACATAATATGAGTTTTGCTTGGAGCGTCATTTTATTTTTTTCTCTGTTGTGTGTTTTTTATAGTCTTGTTTTTCAATAAAAAGTTTCAAGAATTTCCTTAGGATGCTTGCATTGCACGTTTTGATATGTGCTGGGTAAAAACAGAAACTTCTTCAGTAGTGTTTGAATTTTCATATTTTACTGGAATGTGGAAAGTTTCTGTAATTTTTACTCAGTGTTTTAATATAAATTTTATATCATGTCCTAAATTTTCATAAGTTTTTGAGTTACGTACGTACACTGTTTTCATAAATTTCTACACACTGTTCTGTTTGGACAGATTGCTGTCATAGTTTTGTTATCTACTTATCATATAGTTTCCATAGCCTATACTGATAAATATAAATTGAAGAAATGATAGTATACAGTAGCTAATGTTTGAAAATTATTTTCAACTTGTCTTGGAAGTACATGAAGTGTTGATTTGCTCTTATGTGTACTAACATATCTGACGAGTTCTTTTCGAGGTTTGTGTGGATGAAGTTTTCGAGGATAGGTGAAACCATGATATGAGAGGATTGAACGAGATACAAAAGATCAAGCTTGGGGATTCCCAAGGCACACCAAGTAAATATTTCAATAAGTCTCAAGCATCTAAGCTTGGGGATGCTACGCATCCCACCTCTCTCCATCAACAATTATCGGTTACCCTATGTTGAGCCTAAATTTTTATTCGTTCACATGATGCATGCTATTCTTGGTGTGATATTTTTGTTTTTGCTTGCTGTTAAATAAAATAATCAGATCTGAAAATATTTATTGATATATATATAGAGAGAGAGAGAGAGAGAGAGAAATTCCTCACATAGCTACTTAATTGTTTGACTACTCATTGATCTTCACTTATATGTTTTGGAGTAGTTTTGTCATTTACTCTCGTGCTTCACTTATATCCTATGAGTAAATGGTTGAATGAATTGAATATCATAAATCTGAAATTATATATGTTTTATATGCTTATCTCATGGGGAGTAATGACTTCACATATAAGAAGTATAGGTGGTAAAATTTATTGAAAGTTAGCAAACACCGCATTGGTCACTTGAACCATTCATGAAAGAATATTGAAGGAAGAGAGATTTCACATATAAATATACTATCTTGGACATCTTCTATGATTGTGAGCCCCATTAATTATTTTCAAACTTGAGCAAATTAGTTGAAGTTGGACAAGAAGACAACGTAATGAGTTATGCTTGGGTATATTTGTATAGAAGTTATATTGTTATGGATCCTCCAACATGTGGTGCTTGCTTCCACCTCATATTATCCAAAAACTTCCGCACCAAGTAGAAATACTACTTGTGCATCCAAACACCCTTAAACCCAAAGTTGTTCCATATGAGTCCACCATACCTACCTATATGTGGTATTTACCTGTCGCTCCAACTAAATTTGCATGTGCCAAACTCTAAACCTTCAAATTATATTATGTTTTGTATGCCTGAATCGCTCATATAATAACTAGGGGCTGTCAGTATCTTCCATGCTAGGTGGGTTATTCTGACGATATGTGTTGATTCATTATCATTCACGAGAAAGTAGCTGGTAATAGGGATTCCCAGTCCCGGAATCAAAAGGAAAAAAATGCAAATAATTAAACAAAACTCCCCTGGGAATGTTGTTGGTATGGACGGTACCCGTGGATTTGGCTCGCCGTGGAGTGTGATTTATTGGTAGAGGGGGAGTAAAAACTTTACCATTCTGTTCGGGAACCGCCTATAATGTATCTAGCATGGAAGATACCGATATATCTCGGTTGCTATGGTGATAATGAAAGCATACCGCTCAAAATTACTATTCATCTTTGTTTTAAAAGCTTGAGCTCTGGCACATATGCAAATCCCTGCTTCCCTCTGCGAAGGGCCTATATTTTACTTTCATGTATTTACTTTTATGCAAGAGTCAATAGTATTCCTTTTTAGTTCAACCTCAATTATTCTTTAGTTGGCGAGCATCATGTGGTGGGGAGATCCAATCATATATGGCCATTCAAATATATTTGATCATGAATTATTATTGTTGACAATTATCCATATGATAAATAAGTCGGGAGGCAAAACATTAAGCCCCTATCTTTCTCGGTGTTCGATGAATGCTATTTATTCTAAAAATATGCTTTGAGTGTTAGAAATCATGGAAGACTATATGATAGTTGAGCATGTGGAATTTGCTAAATTAAAGCTCTTACATAGACCCTTCCTGAAAATGAGATGAATTGCAATTGCTTGGTGACTGAAAGCATAGTTTGTTAGTCTATAATTTAACATCTGGATAGCTTGTTATTTCATCCTGAGAAGGTTTATGAGATGAGCTACTACTTACGATATATAATGATGCTAGAAAAGTGTTTGGAATGATCATTGATCAAATTTATGCACTATGCTAGTATTCATACTTCATAAATTATTTCTTTTATCATTTACCTACTCGAGGACAAGCAGGAATTAAGCTTGGGGATGCTGATACGTCTCCAACATATCTATAATTTATGAAGTATTCATGCCATGTTTACAATAATTCTATATGATTTTGGTATGATTTTATTAGAACTAACCCGGACTGACGCTATTTTCAGTAGAACTACCATGGTGTCGCTTTTGGTGCAGAAATAAAAGTTCTCGAAATGGGTTGAATATTTAGTTTGGTTTTTTGTGGACCAAAAGAGACCCCTAAAGCATTGGAGTTGGGCCAGAAGAGTCACGAGGAGGTCACAAGCCTGCCAGGCGCGGCACCCCCTGGTCGCGCCTAGCATGCTTGTCACCGCCTCGTGGCCCCCCTTGACGTGAGATCAATGCCAAAAATTCCTATAAATATAGAAACCTCCAAAAAGAAACCTAGATCAGGAGTTCTGCCGCCGCAAGCCTCTGTAGCCACAAAAAACCAATCGGGAGCCCGTTCCGGCACCCTGCCGGAGGGGGAAACCATCACCGGAGGTCATCTTCATCATCCCGATGCTCTCCATGATGAGGAGGGAGTACTTCACCCTCGGGGATAAGGGTATGTACCAGTAGCTATGTGTTTGATCTCTCTCTCTCGTGTTCTTGAGATGGCACGATCATGATGTATCGCGAGCTT
This sequence comes from Hordeum marinum, assembly GCA_022496015.1. Lineage (NCBI taxonomy): Eukaryota > Viridiplantae > Streptophyta > Magnoliopsida > Poales > Poaceae > Hordeum > Hordeum marinum. Next base: position 61,736,633 of record CM039677.1, read on the forward strand.
TATTGATATAGATTGAATCATATGAAGTTTTCCCCTCTCTATCTTCTTGTGATGAATTGAGTTTTCCCTTTGAAGTTTTCTTATCGGATTGAGTCTTTAAGGATTTGACAACACTTGATGTATGTCTTGCGATGGGATATCCGTGGTGAGAATGGGATGTTCTATTGATCCACTTGATGTATGTTTTGGTGATCAACTTGCGGGTCCCGTGACCTTGGGAATCTATGCATAGGGGTAGGCACACATTTTTGTCTTGACTTTTCGGTAGAAACTTTGGGGCACTCTTTGAAGTTCTTTGTGTTGGATTGAATATGATGAATCTGAAATTATGTGATGCACATCGTATAATCAATCCCATGGGTACTTGTGGTGACATTGGAGTATCTATGTGACATTAGGGTTTTGGTTGATGTGTATCTTAAGGTGTTATTTTAGTACGAACTCTAGGGCTGTCCGTGACACTTATAAGGATAGCTCATAAGATTGATCAGAAAAGATAACTTTGAGGTGGTTTCGTACCCTACAATAATTTCTTCATTAGTTTTCCGCTATTTGTGACTTTGGAGTGAACTCTTTGTTGCACGAGAGGTATTTACATATGATTCAACTATGTTAGTATTGTTGAGAGAACTTGCACTAGTGAAAGTATGAACCCTAGGCCTTGTTTTCAAGCATTTATACAACGTTTTGCTCGATGTTTACTATTTGTTACCTTGCTGTTTTTATATTTTCAGATTACAAAAACCTATATCTACCATCCATATTGCACTTGTATCACCATGTCTTCGCCGAACTAGTGCACCTATACAATTTGCCATTGTATTGAGTGTGTTGGGGACATAAGAGATTTCTTGTATTTGATTACAGGGTTGTTTGAGAGAGACCATGTTCATCCTACACCTCCCATGGATTGACAAACCTTAGGTCATCCACTTGAGGAAAAAATTGCCATTGTGCTTCAAAACTCTGCGCTCGGAGGCCCAACATGAGTCTACAATAAGAAGGTTGTGTAGTAGATATCAGTGCCTTTTCCCTCGGTGGGGTGTGTTCTTCTTCCCGACACCTTGGCTTGCAGCTGCATGTCGGGACCGAGAGGAACTACGCGGCTGCTGAAGCGGTGCTACGTTGCAGGTGAGGATTCTTTCTTTGCCCTTTTCTAGGGTTCTTCGAGGGGAGGGGGAATTCTCTTTTCTTCCTCTACTACGTAAAATCAACTGGCTCTGAAACCATTGATAGACCCCTTGGGTCGGATCGATCTGAGATTTCCGGTAGTGGTGAGAGGAGATGGAGGTTTAGCTTCTCCTTGGCTCGATGAGCCCGATAGGGGTGGCCATGGCGAGATGGCGGCGGTGATGACAACAAAGAGAGAGTGAGGTGGTGGCGGCGGTGCTTCCCGTCACGTCAAGGCTAGCCTAGATGGGCAGGTTGCATCGGTGGGGTTGGTGGCAGCGCAACGAACCTCGTAGTGCATGCCCCAGCCCCTACCTCTTTATATAGCCCAGCATGACAGGGGGCCGTCAACCATAAGAGGGTTGAGCGCCCCCGATCAGGGCGGGAGGCAAGGGCCCGTTCCACCCGTTGGGCATGGAACGGGTGGAGATCAATCAAATAGGATCCTATAAAATGTACTGGTCACACTAGCCATCATACAAGTACTGTGTTTGGTCATATGCAACGTTAAAAAAGATGACAAATTGCCTCCGATGAGAACATCATTTTGTGCGTTTAATGTGCAGAAACCTTCATATTCCATCGAGGAAAACGAGTCCTGGGAAGGAATACCGACAACATCGTTGCATGAAGGTACATCGTGTCCCGAAAGAATGACAATCACGACTTTCTCGGGTCTAGTTGAGCATTACTCTACAGATGGTCGTCGACATTTTTATGTTTATTGTGCTGGATCCTAGATGATTTGTATGTGCAAGGTTCACTGCTTGATTTGCAGTGTTCATATCATTGCACTAATCTACAGTACATTAGTAGAAACATCCTCGCTAAAAAAAGAGATTAGTAGTAAGCGCACTTCCTCCGTACGGACGGGGGGAGTATAATTAACCAATCAGGACATGATCATATCTCAAGGTATTGTAGACTTCTCGACAAACAGATGACATTAGGGAGAAACACCTAAGAGCACACACACCCTCCCCTGCGTGTTCAGTGGTGTCGCGCCGCCGACGAAGAGCTCCTTTCCATTCAGCACACGATGACGGCCAGCGAGGAAGGGGCTCTGATCCGCCAAGAACGAGCACCGGTTTTTGTGCAAATCTGACGTGAAGTATTACCTTGGCATTGGTGAGTGAGCTACGGTTAGGTTTTCATTAGTACATAATCCTTTTTGTAATGCAAATTCTTTCGGTGTGTGTGATGAACTTGTCTTTGTTTGTGATATCAAACAAATACTCACGCGAAATAATATTTTGAATCATGTAGTACAGTTCAGGGAATCTGTTTTGGCTAAAAAATTGCAACCCATAAAACCCGATTGGAGGTACTACAAATTGGATTTACGGTTCGTGATTTCACCAGATCAACTAGAGCACGTTTGGTTGCCCGCATAAGGTCTAATTAGGCCCGCGCGAGAAGAAACGGCTGATTGGTTGCCAACATACACTATTGGGCCTACATGACACGAACTTTAAAGCACCTTTGGGCCTATCTCGCGAGGGACGCTCGAATCGGTAGTTTCTCGCGAGCCAGGACCGCACGATGCACGTGGGCGATGGGGGCTGCATGCGAGGAGTAACCCTTGAGAAGTCGTATTGCCAAGATCGGAGAACAGCAAATCCACCACCGACCTTTTCACCGGCATCCGTAGCAGCACTTCGGCAATGGCTGTAACACCCTATTACGCCTGGCGGGAGCTAGACTGGCCCCACAAACCAACACTAGTCTTTTCTGTGCATTTTGTCCTCACTCGTGCGCATCCAGGACCAACTTCCCGGTCGGTCACCCATCCTAGAATTGCTCCAAGCCAAGCACGCTTAACTTGAAAGTTCTTTTCGAGTGGGCTCCCGAAAAAGAGGAAATTCCTTGTTGATATGAGTAGTCTATCATTTCTATCAAGCCAGGATCTCACATACACCCCCATTTAAAGGAACCAACGTCCTCGTCGGTCCATCAGAAACATTCCGTCTTGGCACACGTATGCACGTCCAGTCCTGCACATGTGCCATGCCGTGTGCCACAACGGGCCTTACAAGCCATATGTCCGCGCACCTGACCCTTGCATGCCCGTGTAACAGCAAGTGTTGGCTCTGATACCAATTGTAACACCCCGTTACGCCTGGCGGGAGCTTGACTGGCCCCACAGAGCAACACTAGTCTTTCCTGCGCACTTTGTCCTCACTCGTGCGCACCCGGGACCAACTTCCCGATCGGTCACCCATCCAAGAATTGCTCCAAGCCAAGCACGCTTAACTTTGGAGTTCTTTTCGAGTGGGCTCCCAAAAAAAAAGGAATTCCTTGTTGATATGAGTAGTCTATCATTCCTATTAAGCCAGGCTCTCACAATGGCGGTAAGCACTTTTCCCCTTCCTGATGTACTACTTCGCATTCGATCTAAGTTTAGGTTTGATTTGCGTTAGGGGCAAGGGTAAGAGGGGTAAACACATACAATAGGAGTGATCATAACATCGGCATGACTACCGGTAGATATGAGGTTACAATAGGACTAGGGATTAGGGTTCATCTTACACATTAGACACATATCTTAGCCTCGGGGACCCCCGAGGAGATTGGAGCGGCAGGTCACATTGGCCTTGGTCTTGGTCTTCTCCTTGAGATGCACCACCGTCTCTTCTTCCTCGCCAAAGTCCAGCTCAATTGGCATGCTTCGGTATCCTCGCTCAAGCGCCTTCACCATCATCGCCACCACGTCTTCTTCTTCCACCTCCATAGACACTGCGTCTTGATCCTCCTTCAGCAGCACCATCACAGTCTTTGTGGTGAAGTACACTGCGACACGATGGCCATGAGGACGCCGATATTGTCTGTACTTGGTCCACTTGCCCTCTGTATGTCGACTGGCATAGCGCCTTTCGCTAGGTTAGGAATCAACGTCTTCCACTCCTCCGGCGGCGCCTTCTTCACCACATCGTCCGACTCTTTCTGTCGCTCTTGCATGCTGCTGAAGTTTGAGCACAACTCCATGGTGTTCTCAAATTTGGTGTGACCAGTGAGCGAGGACCCTAGGAAGAAAGACCTCCATCCAATGCCCCAAGGGAAGGAGTTGGGGATGGGGTTGGGGTTGGGATTTGACTTGTTGGAGTTCATGGCGTTGGGTTGGAGGAAGAGTGAGAGAGAGGTGGTGGTTAAGTGGTGACCATCAGGCTAGGTAAATAAAAGGGTTCTAGGCGATAGGTTTTAACGGCGATGTTGCAATTTTCGTAATGCGGATCCTTACCGTGTGAACCTCTTCGTAATGCAGATCAACACGGAGAATAAGGGCAAGGACGTGGTGTCACTAAAGGAGCAAGACAAAGGCAAGGACGTGGTGCCACCAAAGGAGCAAGACAAAGGCAAGGACGTGGTGCCACCAAAGGAGCAAGACAAAGGCAAGGACGTGGTGCTGCCCTCAAAGGTGACGCCCGTCCAGAGCCCGGCCACGGACGACGACGTGCCGGAGGAGCCCCCCAGAGGCAAGCGCCGGAACTATGGCCACTACCATGAGGTGGGAGAGCAAAGTAACTTCTACAAGGTGATCATGGCCCCTAGCTTCAGGCCATACCTATGCCGCTGGACTTCACGAAGCACTTCCCATTCGTGCCGCAAGAGTTCAAGCTGAAGACGAACATCGGATGTTCATGGACGGTCACTGTCCGACTGATGAACAGCAAGGTCACTCTGGATCAGGGTTGGGCCACCTTCGCTGCCGTCCATCAGATCAGGATAGGCTTCATGGTGACCTTTAACTTGCTGACTGCCGACACGCTGAAGGTCATCGTCCTCAATGACGTTGGCATTGAAGTGGTGACCAGGTGCGGGAAGCACGATGACGCCTTCGTCGTGAACGCGTAGGATGCTCCCTCATATACTCCAGCTGCTTTAGTGTAATGTCGATCTGCTTGCGTTTGAACTGATTTGTTTACTTGTGGCACAATATTTATAATTGCTTAGTACTATGTTATGTTGTGTGTGTTCTTCCTGACGTCGGTGTGTGCTGAATACGTCATCACCGCGTCGAAGAGGTTATCAGACAACAGACGTTGCATGCAACCAAATAGCAGGCTTTATATGCGTGTGCACAAGCGGGCAACCAAAATGCATGCCTTTCGAGACACCCATGAAACCTAAAGTGTATGGAGGCAACCGAACTAAGTGCGGATTTTAGTTTGTGTTAGTTTTATCTCAGTCAGGTCTTGTTGAGCCAGGCTTCACGGACCAGTTTCGCTAGGAAAGGATGCCAAACACGTCCTAGAGTTCTCTAAATCACGTTTTCAAGGGTGTGTTGTTCACGATTGTTTCGGCGTATAGCTAAATTTAAGCCATCTCCCTCGGGAAAAAAAGATCAAACAATTTGGGGGAAACTAGGCGAAATTACATTTAAACTCTGCAATCTAAGAAAATACCCGCTAAAAAAAGTAATCCAAAATGTGGTTTGTTGTCCCCAGAATGCTACCACATGCTCGTCGGGTGGATACTTTGCGTCGTCAAACCCCGTCATTTGGACTTGACCCGTAGCTTAGCGCAGATGACAAAGCCAAAGGTATCGATCCTGTGGAGCACGCCGCCGGAGAGGAACGACTGAGACGCGACGGACGCGGACGGCGACGCTACGGCACCCACCTCCACCTACACTTTCTTCCTTCCCTGTTCTTTCTGAGTGGTGGCCGGGAACTCGTACCAGCCGCGTACATATACATGCATATATACTGTAGCTGCCGGCCCCTACGTGGTCGACGCCGATGCCGCCTCAGACATTTCGTTATGCACGTAACGCGGTTGGCTCGATCTGCACGTGCTACCTACCGACGTATACGTGTGCGAGCGCAGCCACGATCGGGATGACCAGCAGATGGGACAACATGCATATATGCGGTGCGTACTTGAAGCTGCAGGGGCACGTGGTGTTGAATCGATCTTGGACATAGAAAACACAAAGGAAACATATAGTAATGCACACCATTTTTTCCTTTGGAGACGGGCACGAGAACGCTATTTTATGTGAAGCACGTACCACATAGTCACAAAACGCTTCCGTGGCCGGGAAGCGAGCGTCTCGGTAGGCGGGCCGGCTGGTTTCGCGGCAGGTGGTCGGTACACGAAGTTTGACTAACGGCCTAGCAGTACGTTTAGTCGCATGCACAAGCATGCTACATGTACATCTGTTGTACAGTACTGTTGTGGGCATGCCAGGTCGCTGTTTGTGCGTACGCTTGTAAGTATCACCGTACGTACGTCGACGCTCCAACCGCTGCAAAAGACTAGAGTATGTATGTATGTACGGGCAGAAGTGAGTGTGACTCGAAAGCAACGGCCGTGCGTGCCTGCCTGCCCGGTGCTCTGTCTATGGCTGTTTTCATCCTTTAAATCTAACCAAACACTTTGATTTGTAGGGTTATTAATTCCAGTCTACAAAGATGTTTTCCCAATATCCTTTAGGACCGAAAAAGGAATTAACCAAGAACAAGGGTACTCAAACTCGAAGCAAGCTGCTTTTGAGTCGACAATGATGGGGAGCAAAGCGCCAAACGAGATGACGAGATGCTTGGTCCCCGATAACCAGCCACATTGGTTGAGCCCCCAATTATTTCCCATTTATTTGCTGCGCATGAACATTAGCGTTTGTCCTGACAGGAAGAGACACGGAAGTACGCCGCTGGTACAGGGTCACCAAAGCGAAAAGGGACGCGACCCGGCCGCCGGTCCTGGCTCTGGCTGCTTACCAAACCAAACCAGCAACATACTCTACGTGCACCGGTAGCAGGCTGCCAGCTGATTGGCAGAAATCACGAGATTTACATAACCTAACCTCCCGCTGCGGGGCCCGGCCGGCCACGCGCAGAAAAAAAAAACTCACGTTTTTTCGTTCTTTCTATAGTCCTGTGGTGGTGGTGGAGTCACCCACCCCTTACATGACCTACATTCCCCTCTCGAGCTCTTTTATTTTTGAGAAAATAATTCAGGCCTCTTATCAAAGTTCATCGAAGGTACAAAGCATTCCGAACATAATGAAAATTACATCAAGATACTGAGACTGCAGAACGAGCTGCCGACGCGTCCTCCTCTCTTTATATATGTCCATATCATTGCTGCAATTCTAGGTTCTAGATTTGGAATATAGGCCTCGATAGCTATAAAAAACATATTAATGCTTGGTCATGATTGTGGAGTTTATGAATGTTGTTTTCAATTTTCTGAATGTTACTATGATTTTAGGGTCCTAGATTTACTAAATGTTGTCGTTCCGTCTCAGTGAATTTAGTCTTAGCTAATTATGTTTGAATGTTTTAGGTTTTACTTTCAGTGTGAATTTAGGGTTTTTGTCTTGCTGGATGTATTGAATGTTGCTATGAATTAAGGGTTCTTGTGTGTCTGAATGTATAGAATGTTGCTCTGTATTTAGGGTTCTTGTCTGTGTGTGTGAATTTTTTGATGTTGGTCTAAAAATAGGGTTTCTGTTTGTCTAACTTTTGTAGTTTTTGAATGTTGATTTGGAATGAGTGCTCCTTTAAAACTATTGATATAATATTAATCTCGAGTTGCTAATTGAAGATTGTTATGCTTTTCATTTGTAGTTTGAATCATGCTATCATCTGGAATGTAAGGTTCCAATTTTATGGTAGGGATAATCTTGACAGGAGAATGTGCAGCTCGGAAATTACATACACTAATCTGTTAGCTACTATGGATTTGGAGAGTTTTGGAAGTACATATTATATTTACTATGTTAAGCAAGAGGGAAATGTGATAACAGGTTTAGAGTTGCTTCACAGCAATGCAATGGTTGAGAAAATTCTCAAAGGGTTTGAGCACAATAAATTTGTTAAGTTCATTATCATAAAAGGAGATGTCTCAACACCACATGATGTCAACAAAGCATCTAAAACATGTGAGGAGTCGATCCTCATTAGTACCGTATGCAATGTTGTTATATATGCAGTTGACAACCAAGGATTTTTGAACACACAAAAAATCAATAATAATTAGAGTAAGGACAAGTTTGTTTTGGGGTCTCAAGAAGATGAGGATGAAGTTCAGTGCTGATTTTATTTGGCCACTTGAGTTTGGTTATGATCCTAGACCATTGGGTGTTGATGAAGAAGAGATTGAGTTACTTCATAAAAATGGAACAGCTAAAGTTGTAGAGAAAGGGTCATTTGTACCACTATAAAGGAGACACATATGTGGAAGAATTTTATCAGCCCGATGAAGAGGAAATGGATGTTTGTGAGCCCGGGCTTTCTCCTTCGAAGAATAAGAAACCAAGGAGAGTTAACCCAACTAGCATAGCACACCATGAAGAAGAAAATATTCCCTTTCATGAGTGGGTGCCTTCCAATGATGAATTGAGCAATCCATCTAATGTTAATGACAGTGATTATGATGGTGACGTTAATAGGGGTGTAGTTTTATGTGACGAGAGGAAAAGAAGGCCTAACAAGAAAGAAGATATGTTTTCGTATGATGAGAAAGCTGGAAAAACAAACTCATGAGCAAATATGTGAGCACTTCTGTTTTGAAAATGTGTATCAATTCAGAAGATATCTTAGACAACTCCATGTTGAGGAACTTCATGTATTGGAGGAATTGCAAAGATAGAATAATTGCTTATTACAAAGAGGACCAATGTCCCTTTATGATGACAACCTCTTAAGTCAAGAATGAGAAGAAATTTTTATTAGCAAATTAGGAATACCACATACATGTCCCGCGGACAGTGAGAAAACAAAAGTTACAACACATTGGATTCCCAAGGAATGTGAGCATGCAATTAGAATAGATCCCAGGACAAGGTTGACACAAAATTTGGAAAATGCAAAGGAGAAGTATGGGGCGACCAAAGTCTACAAGTCTAGGAGAAAGGATTTGAAAGTTGTTGAAAGAGATGTTAAACTGCAATGCACTAGATTTAAGAACTGCATGTAGTTTTGGACGCAAAACCTGGCAGTACGTGTATGGTGACAAAAAGACACAGACAAGAACACCCAAGCCAAAACCCTAGGTCTCATAGGAAGTTTATGTGCCTCAGTGCATCTAGGAAAGGATTCCTCAATGGGTGTAAGCCATTCACAGGTATTTTCTACTGTACATTTCTCTAACCTTTTATGTTGCATTTCACTTGTCAAAATGATTGCTTATTTGATGCGGGTGTGGATTTATGTTACATAATGCTAATTAGTGGGTAGCAAATTTTGACATCAATTGGTAGAGATGGAAACAGAAATCTATTTTCAATTTCATTTAACCTCCTTGATAAGGAAGATAGCCCATCGTGGAGCTGGTTCTTGTGTCAATTCAAGCAACGTATTGGAGGTAATAAAATTGGCACTTACATTTTCATTTCTAACAAGAATATGTTAGTCCACAAGTTTCACTTTGTTTTCAATTAAACCTTTATATATTTATTGAGGAAAATTATCACATTATTTAGGAGAATTAGCATATTACTAGGACAATTATATATTTATTTCCTGAGGGCTTGCTAAAAGTTGTTTTGCATTTTTTTCCCAAATTCCCCTCATAGATACCGCCTTATGCATTGATACATCTTCAACGTATCAACTTTTTCAAACACTTTTTCTCTTGTTTTGGACTCTAATTTGCATGATTTAAATGAAACTAAATCGGTCTGACATTGCTTTCAGCAGAACTACATTGGTGTTGTTTTTGTACAAAAATAAAAGTACTTGGAATTGCATGAAAATTTTAAAAGAATTATTTCATAATATATAAAAAATACTGGCGAAACAGGTCTACTAGAGGGGGGTACCACATAGCCACAAGCTCAAGGGGTGCGCCCGTGGGCCCCTCGGTACTCCATTTGGCCTACCTCTAGGTCCATAAGCAATGTCTTCCCGAGAAAAAAACTAAGTAGGAATCGTCACGTTTTATGATACGGAGCCATCACCACCTCTTGTTCTTTATCAGGAGGCCTGATATGGAGTCCGTCCGGGGCTCTAAAGAGGGCAAGTCATCGTTGCCGTCATCAACAACCTGATGATGCTCACCATCGGGAGTGAGTAGTTCCATTGTAGGCATACTGGAGATAGCTGGAGATCGATGAGATTTTTATGTAATCGAATCAATTTGTTAGGGCTTGATCCCTAGTATCCACTATGTTATAGATTGATGTTGTTATGATTTTGCTACGCTTAATGCTTGTCATTAGGGCCTGAGTGCCATGATTTAAGATATGAACATATTATGTTTTCATGAATATAAGTGAGTTTTATATCCCATCTTGCAAGTTGTATGCACCTATTACGTGTTATGATCCGCAGACCCCAATGTGACAGTAACTGGGACCCCCTCCGGTGATGTGTATAGTTCATGTATTCACTATGTGTTAATACTTTATTTCGGTTCTCTATTAAAAGAAACGCCTTAATTACCCCTATATTTCCATTAGGACCCCGCTGCCATGGAGGGTAGGACATAGGATGGTATGCAAGTTCTTATTATAACAACGTATGACTATATACATAATACATGCCTACATATGATTGATGAATTGGAGTTGATTACGTGTCGCCCTAGGTTGTGCATGTTACATGATGAATTTCATCCAAATATCCATCGCTACTCCATGGCTACGCTTTGCTCATATTATCTTTGCTAAGTTATCATTGTTGGTGCTATTGTTCCAACTACTACTGTTGATGTTATTGTTACCATTGCTATCGTTACTACTACTATCAAAACTATCATACTACTATGCTACTAGTACTTTGTTGCAGAGAAATAACTTCTCAGGTGTGGTTGAATTGACAACTCAACTGCTAAGGGTTGCAAATATTATTTGTCTTCCCTTATGTCAAATCGATAATTTTGGGTAAAATACTTCCCTCAAAGACTGTTCCAACCCCTTATACTTGTGGGTCATCAGTGATATCTATGCAAACTTCCAAGGTGTTGGTTTTAGAGCTGAGCAGCTGAAACGGTACATGGACCAGTCTAGTTATTCTTACATTAATCATGGATTTGATGTTGCACTGTTCAAACGAAAAGATGAGGATGAAGATGGATGGAAATGGTAAGGTAGAATCACAAAAGAAACTTGGGCTATGCATGCAATGTAATTGAATTGCAAGATTGGTCCAGTTGTTAATAAATCACACTAGTTGGAAATATTACGCGAAAAATTAGCTTGCGAAAACCGGTTTGGCGGATTTTGTTCCACGGAGGCTGGCTATCTACATCAACAACTCGAGACTGAGGTGGTCCACCATGTCAGGAGCAATCTGGCATGGAGGTCGAATTTAAGCGGCTAGCTGCGTGGGAGATTTTTTCTGGCGTATAACTCGGGTGAACTCCTATAACCTTTTCAAGACCGAGGTGATCTACGTCACCTAGGATGCAGTACGACGTCGGAGCTTGGCTACAAGAAGACACTGGATTCAGGCATTGTCGGGGATATACCCCGCGGTATGACCCGGCCTGACGACTCATAGGAGACCAGGCAAAGACATGACGTTTCATTGATGACCCGGCATACGGGTCGCAGGATGACCAAGCCCAAGACCCGGCGGGTGAGCCGGCGCCTGGCATCTCACAAGAGAAGGCCCGAAGAGAGAAGGATCCCCTTAAAGGAAATAAGACCCGGAGTAGGATTCGTGAGAGGCTAGTCCTAATCCTACTCCTAGTAGGACTCTATTTGTAAGCCTACCCTCTCCACCTATATAAGGAGGGGTAGAGCACCCCTAGAAGGACAAGTGAACAAGATTGACAAGTCCACAAGTTTAGAAAACACAAGAGATTAGAGATAGACATATTAGAGGCTATCGTAATTAGAGGTAGCAATTAGCACCCTTGTAACCGAGAGATCTTTATTATTATCAATATCAAACAAGCAGGACGTAGGCTTTTACCTCCATTGGAGGGGCCAAACCTGGGTAAACTCCGTGTCTCTCGATTCCGATCAACCCCTTCAAGCCGCCACATAGTTGCGTCTTTGCCCCGAACCTAAGTCCGTTCACCCAGACATCTGCCATGATAAATCCACGACAGGCATGATCGCCTTTATTTATGCGATGTGGTGATAATGGGGCCTCGAGCCACGCTCACACGTTATGATGAACGCGATGGAACACCACTATTACATGGAAAGACAGAGAGAGACAGTCGGTGTTGTCAGAACAGGACCAGGCCGTCATCTTGGTCTTAGCATGGGAAAAGCGTCAACCCGAAGTGTGGCGTGAAAAGGCGTCCAATGCAGGTTAAGGGAGCCCTAGAAGGGTCTCCTCGGATACTTGGCATGTAAACTCTTTGGATACACCTAAGTGATCCTCGAGGTCGAAGATGTGACTATTTGTTGAACCAACTTTGAAGACCGGCGATTGAAGATGTCTTTAATTTCGAAGAACCGAGAAGTGTCCCCGAGTTGAATACTGGATCATGGGCTAATGATGGTGTCCTGGATAGGGATCACTATCCGTATGTAGTTCGTAGTGGAATCTCTAAAAAGACTTATATTTAGGAATGGAGTGATATGTATAAATAAATCTTGTGTTTTTAGATCAATGGCCCGCAATATCACCTTTACATTATCCCCTATGTTAGAGAGAGAGAGAGAAGTTAGCTATAAATGGTGGAAGCTGTGTGGACTAGATCCGCATCTTGAGATTTGTTCTCTGGAGTGCTAAGAAGGAGTATATGCTGGATCAAACCCTACGTGATCCCTTTGCACCAGGAATGACACACGATGTTGCAAACGTCTTTACTTCCTGTAGAGATGACTATGAGCTAGTTCATTGTCTTATGTTGACTTGCATGTATCCTAGGTTGTAGAAGCATTTTGAACGGTTCAAAGCACACGATATAATCGTGTCACTAGATGTTCTACACAAGAAGCAGGCAAGGACTCGACAATCTAGAATAACTAAGCTTTGATTGAATGCAAGATGTCAGAAGGTTCTCGAGTCAATGAACATATAGTGAAGCTAGCTCACTATATTGATAGGCTTGTTGCTCTGGCTTTTCGTATCCCTCCGACACTACTTTGTTTACCACATTAGTTTGTTATGTGTATGCTTACGAGAGATGCCACTAGTGAATCTATGCCCCCTAGGCCTGTTTTCAGTTACTGAAATCTTCACTAAATCTTTAAAAGTACTATTTTTGCTATAAAATTTCACCTTTCTATGAACTATCATTATCCCGTGCTATTTAATCCAGTAACTACCAGGACAAAAAGCTTGACAACCTCGTTGACGTGTTGGGGACAAGTTTTTGTGTGTTTTGAGTGCAGGTACTAGTGACTTTGTTTGCTGGAAGAACTTCTGGATCGATAAATGTTGATTCTCTACTGAGGGAAATACTTTGCTCAGTTACTTCATCCTTATACTTGAGGGTTATTCCAACACTCTTACTTACGAGGGAGCAACCAATAGTTGAACACAAACATGTCATCGAACTAACAAAAATTGACATGTACTACTAACTAGGACAGTAGAAGATGTTCATCGGCGGTCGCCCTTGTCCTTGCCCTTTCGATAGTAGCGGTCGAACACACTAAACAGATTAGGACGGATCTGCTCACTATCAGCCATGACATGGACCTACTTTGCTCTCTTGCAATTGTGCATGCTGCCCCCTTTGACGTTTCTCGACAATGTGGGCAAGGACAGCCTCCTCATCCATGTCCAAACTGGAATGCAATTCCTCACGGGCGGCCAAAGCTGCCTCCGCAACGAGAGCTGCTACAACGACTTGCCCTCTGTCTGGTCACCGCAACCCGCTCAATCGTCTCAGACACAAATTTTGTTTTAATGGAAGGCTTTGGCCCTCTGGTATTCAGTAATTTCACACTTATTACAACAGGATTATCTCTATAAAAACGGAAAGTATCATTCTGCTCCCGAGCTCAAATGAGTTCGGTGAACAGTGAAACCGAAAAAAGTTCAAACAATTCTGAATTTTTTTCGTGAACAACATTGACAAAATATCTAAGTGCATGCAAAAATTTGGCCTGAAATAACATTTCTATAAGGCGTGGCAGAAAAAACAAAATCGATACTCACATTTTCAGAGTATCAAAAAAACTTATTACAACAAGATTCACTTGGTTTGCCAAAAAATAAAAAGAAGGCTGGTCGTGGGAACGAGCCTAACAGTAGATGGTAGGGGTACGAATGGAGAGGGTAGAGTCCTAGCTACAGCGAGGATGTACACACAGATGTATGAGTTTAGGCCCCTCTCGTGGAGGTAACAGCCCTACGTCTTAGTGCTCGGGAGCTTTATGTCGAGTGGAATGTAGAGATTACAATAGTTTTCTTAACCCTTGTGCAGGAGGGGAGGGGCGGCTTATATAGAGTTTGCTGCCCCTCATAATGGCCCCGCATCAATGGGTCTGGTCGTGGGGTGTAAAGTATGTCGTTACAAGTAACATACGTAGTAAAAGCTATTAAGGGCCATTAAGCCAGCGTCTGCCCGTTGGGCTCTTGATGATGGCTCCTGGTCTTCTGGCGTCAAGTGAAGCGAGGTCCGTCGAGTGACACGCGACTGCCGAGTGAGAGTGGGAGTCTCCAAGTGGATTACTGTCGAGTGACTTTGAACGTCTCCAGGGATCCACTCGGAAGTTCATGCTCGATCTTCAAGTCCTCCCATGTGGTGTCCTTAGGTAGGGTATGTAGGCCTTGCCTAGGACCCTACCCCAGGCACATATCCTTGTCATTAGCCCCCGAATGGATCGGAGTTTGAGTGGTGGAAGGAGGTATCAATGTAGACCTTGAGTTAGTGTATCAAATCCTCCGAATGATATTTGGGATTTCCATGGAACTTGTGTCAATCGAACTCTGAGCATTAGCGTTCATTCGGGACCGACACGCAAAATCTTCCGAATGATATTTGGGTTTTCCATGGAACTTGCGTCGATTGAACTCTGAGCATTAGCGTTCATTCAGGACCGAACGCAAAATCTTCCAAATGATATTCGGGTCTTGAACGAAATTTACGCCGATTGAATTCTTCTCCACTCGCCTGGATCCATTCGGTCTTAAAAATGTCCGAGTTAATCGAGCGCATCTTGGGGAGGTGACAGGTCGGTCTGACGGGCCCGGATTCTCCGGGATACGAAAATTTGGGAAGCGTGCGCACACGTGGAGATGACGCCACGATCAGGGCAAGTGGAGGCACGATGCCTCGATACTCGCACCGGTCATCTCGCCACGCACTGGGCGCCGTCAGCGGTTGGCATGTGCGGTTATCCCGCAGGTCCACCGGTTAGTGAGTCACTCGGCAGCATATAAAGCGTCCTGGGCCGTGGATTGCACAGTACCTTCCGCCGATTCTACCTCTCTTCCTCCGCCTCCTCTGCTCCCCAACACACCACACCGCCCTCCTCCGACCAGAGCCACCGCTCCGATGACGAAGAACGCGACGGAGAATCTGGAGCGCGCAAAGAAGGGGACGTCGAAGCTCAAGGGCAAGAAGCCCTCGACAGCTCAGTTCACTGCGCCCGCGGGGTGGATGCAGGGGGATTTTCTCCCCTCTGTTGTCACCCGCGCCGACCTCGAGGGCCTTGTCTCCGATGGGCTGGTGGCGGACGGTGCGTGGAGGCTGCCGGGGGAAGAGCGCGAGCCGGAGCCGCGCAACGGAGAGAGGGTTCTTCTCCTCTCCCATGTAGAAAGAGGTTTCTCCATGCCACCCCACCATTCTTCCGGGGATTTCTGAATTTCTTTGGTGCGCAGCTGCATCACTTTCCGCTGAACACCATGGCGTACTTGTCTGCATTCGTCACCTTGTGCGAGTGTTTCCTGGGGTGTTCTCCCCATTGGGGGTTGCTTAAGCATCTCTTCATGGTTAGATCACAGACTGTGAAGAAAATCCTTGCTGCCGACGGGAAGACCCACGTGCTCCATTTGTGTGGAGTCTTAGGGGTCCAAAAAGGCAACGTAGTTCCTTTCCTGCCATTATTCTTCCCGAGTCTGTCCGAGGCTGGCAGTCGACCTGGTTCTACTACAAAGATGTAGCGCCGCCCAACATGTCGACTGGTCTTCCTCCGTTTTCACCTGACTGACCCGCTACCCCCAAGTCCCTGAAGGTGACCGACGAGGAGAATGTCCAAGTAGGTATCCTAGTCGAGGCCGTGGTTCAAATGATCCGGGGCGGGGTCACAGGCATGGATCTGCTTGAAACGTTCCTCGGTCGACGTATATAGCCACTCCAGGCCAAAGACCACACCATGTGGCACTACTCAGGTCCGGGGGACTTGACCAGGACGCATCCAGAAGAAGTTACACAAGAGACTGTCGAGCAGTGGTTTCGGAGCATCACCGGGGCTTGTGACAACCCCTCGGGAGCCAAGAGGATCCTGCCTTACTCGGCTGAAAACCCATCGAAGAACCTGGTGAGATGTGTAATGTCGACTGATACATTTATACTATCAAGTGATGTATTAACTTGTGGTCTGACTCTCTTGTTTGAATTATGCAGGAATGGACGAACACGCACTCGCCCGTTCCCAACGAGAACCTTGTGCATGACGGCGTGGTGAGCGAGGGCGGCAACATGGACGGCAACGGACTTTCTGATTCTGAAAATGAATATGAAGATTCCGGCGAAGAGGAAGGAGTCGACTCGCCCCCTCATCGCGAAGGCCGCACTAAGGCCCTCCATGACCCGACAACCGCTGAGGACAAGGCCCCGGTCCCAAGCGAGAAGAACCCAAAACGGAGCCGCCCCTCGACTGTCGAGTCGAACGAGAGATTGGCCAAGCAGCCCAAGCAAGCCACCTCCAAGCCTCACAAAGCACTGCCCCGTATGAGGGTGGCCGTACCTGTCGTCTCCACGTAAGTGTTCATTTTCGAATTGTTCCGTCAACTGAAGTCTTGAGTTATATCTGAGTGAAAGTTGGCTAATCCATCAAAGCTGTGACATTTGTGACCTCGCCTTGTCGAGATGAAGAGGACGCAATGGATGTTGATACCGCTGATGCTGCCACTTC
This sequence comes from Hordeum marinum, assembly GCA_022496015.1. NCBI lineage: Eukaryota > Viridiplantae > Streptophyta > Magnoliopsida > Poales > Poaceae > Hordeum > Hordeum marinum. Next base: position 61,753,743 of record CM039677.1, read on the forward strand.
TCATAGAGGTAAGAAAGTTGTTAGTTTGTCCGAATAGGACTCGACACATGCAGATGTTGGTGTTGTCGATTGTTGCAGAGGTCATTCAAGTGGAGGATGATGATGGGGTGCTGGACACTTCGCGCGCTCGCACCCGAAGGGCGTCATCGTCGCAAGCACCTCAGCGCTCAACTACGGAGTCTTCCCAGAGGAGAGGTGACTCGACGTGACCCAGGGTTGAGTCTGCAACGCCTCCGTCGCATGCTCCTCCAACCGTCTCGACCGCCGTGACGTCGGCTCCGACCGGACCTCTTTAGGCTACTCCAGCTGCTCCAGCGATTGCGCCGACGCCACCTACGATGGCCTTCCCTCTGCATCGCACCCCAGAAGACCAAACCGGAGCTGCAAAGGAAGCCATGATCCAAGCGGAGCCGCTCATGCTGAGGACCAAGGAGGCGTACGAGGCCAGCAAACTGGCTTTTGACGTCAGCGCAGCCCTCCGCACCAATGTCCGAGTAAGTTCGATTGTAAGTCCATTGTCGATTGAATTATTGTCTTTTCTTGGCTGCTGAACACCCACTAGGTGATTGTTGTAGAATGTTTGAACTTCTTCCAGTCGAATATATCGGATCGTAGTCGAGTAGGACTAGGATTGGTAGTGCACGCGGTACTGTTGTTGCTCGACATGTCGAGTGTTTTTTTTGACGAGTTACTCGACAGATGGAGAGTTAACCGTCTCAGTGGGGGCGCTCTTAGCGCACCCGCTGGGTGTAGTCCCCGAGACCGCTGTCGATTGCTTGCATCGGCGGGGGTCTTAGAGTCTATTGTATACAGGATACATTTTGTCTTCGAATCACACCACTCCATAGATACCTTGCAGGTTTCATGGATATCATTATGAAATCATTATATGCTGTTGCATAGGGATCGACTGCACTTCGTAGAGTGGGGAAGTTGTGTCGCTCAATGGGTTGAGTGTCACGATAGGGCCGACCTTGTCGAGTGTTTTTTTACTTCTGACGAGTTACTCGACGGATCGAGAGATAACCGTCTCAGTGGGGGCGCTCTTAGCGCACCCACTAGGTGTAGTCCCCGAGACCGCTGTCGATTGCTTGCATCGCATGGGTCTTAGAGTCTATTGTATACAGGATACACTTCGCCTTGAATCACACCATTCCGCATCTACCTTGCAGGTTTCATGAAATTATTTACAAACCATGATATGACACTGTGTAAGGATAGGCTGCACTCTATATAGTAGGGTGGGTGCGTCACTCGACGGGTTGAGTGTCACGACATGGCTGACCTTGTTGAGTGTGTTTTCTGATGAGTTACTCGACGGATTGAGAGATAACCGTCTCAATGGGGGCGCTCTTAGCGCACCCACTAGGTGTAGTCCCCAAGACCTCTGTCGAGTGCTTGCGTTGGCAGGGGTCTTAATAGAGATAGCTTTCTGTTTGAATTTGTTTACGGCGTGCGGAATGCCAAAGCCACTAGATGTGTCGAGTGGACTTTCTTTTTAAATTCTTCCAACATGGGCATTCGCCGGTCTTAATAACTCAGTCGACTGTCCAAGAACTCCTTGCTGATTGAGCTCCTGTCTTTTGTTGGTTCCAGACGGCTTGCAAACTTGGGACGCAGTACAAGGAGATGGAGGAGGAGAAGAACCAATTGCAGGTGGACTTGGCGGTTGCCAACAATGCCCTGGAACGAGCCCGCGCTGAGCTGAAGTCTCTGGGAGGTAATAAGTGCCGACTGTCAGCATTCCCATCTTCCCCTGTTCATGTTTTGAACCGAGTGCTCTCGCTTGAACAGACGTGCGCAATGAAAACCGTCGACTCCAAGCGCGACTCAACAATGTTGTTTCTTTAGATTCCATGAAGAGGGCATTGGAGGAGAAGGATAAAGCACTTGCTGACGCCCAACAAGTCTCCAAGGACAAAACTGAAGCTGCAGATCAGAAGTTGATTGCCGTCCAGAAGCTAGAAGAGGAGAACGCCAAGCTGAAGCAGGAGCGTGTGGATCTTGTCAAGAGGGCCGAACAACTAACCAAGAGGAGCAATGGCCTGGAGAGGCATCTAGGCAAATTCTCGAGGAAGATGTATCTTCTACTCGACGGTGAGTATTTCTTGTCGACTGACATTTGCAATAAATTTTTGAGGGTTGTAGCTCACCGATTCCCCTTCTTCCATTAGAATTCTGTCAGGACCTCAAAAAGGAAATAGAGGAGATTGAGCACATGCTTGACCCCACCAAGTCGCCAGTTGCTGATGCGATGGCGATGAACATGCTGCGGCTTAACTTTCGGCTCTAGGGTGCCTAGGCCTATATCGCTCGACTGAAATATCTCATGGAAAGGATCGACAAGGAGCTATGGACTGAGGACACTCTTTAGCTCGACCTCAACTCCATGATGGCACGCCTGAACGAACTTCCCATTCGAGTGCAAGCTTGGAAAAAAATCTGTTGCTCGTTGCAGGGCCGACGTGGCGTTGTCTCTGGTAAGGGTCCATTGTAGGGACGTGAGGGAGGAGAAGCTGAAGGAGCTCCAAGTGGTGAACACGAAGAAACTCCAGTTCGAGGACATCATGGAGACCTTCATCGAAGCAGCCACCAGAATCGCCGACGACATCGACCTGGATACTTTTGTCGAGCCCGCCAGTCCGTCGCCTGCCTAGAAACTTGAGTCATTGAAAAAACAATTAAATTTGCCTCGGTATGCTGAGTGAAGCTGTATCCCTTAAAACTTTATTCAGGCCTTAGGCCAGAGCACATTTGCTTCTGCATACGACGTTTATCCGCGGTTTAATCCTTTGGATTTTGCTCGCGCTTTGGTTTTCAATCGTCTTTTCGACTGCTTTTGTTTTTTTACTTGGGCAAAATGTATTCGCAGCTAAGCCCCCGAGCGTGAGGATCGCTCATCACTCGGAGTATTTTGAACTTAGGCGAATGTCGATTCGCATCTAAGCTGTCGAGTAGATGGATTACCATCGCCTCGATGAGGTTTATAACTTAGGCGAAATGTATTCGCAGCTAAATCCCCGAGGGTGAGGATCGCTCATCACTCGGAATTATTTTAAACTTAGGCGAATGTCGAATCGCGTCTAATCTGTTGAGTGGATGGATTACCATCGAGGTTTTTAACTTAGGCAAAATGTATTCGCAGCTAAGCCCCCGAGGGTGAGGATCTCTCATCACTCGGTAGTATTTTGAACATGGGCGAATGTCGATTCACATCTAATCTGTCGAGTGGATGGATTACCATCGCCTCGACGAGGTTTTTAACTTAGGCGAAATGTATTCGCAGCTAAGCTCCTGAGGGTGAGGTTCGCTCATCACTCGGCAGTATTTTGAACTTAGGCGAATGTCGAATCGCAGCTAAGCTGTCAAGTGGATGGATTACCATCGCCTCGACGAGGTTTTTAACTTAGGCGAAATGTATTCGCAGCTAAGCCCCCGAGGGTGAGGATCGCTCGTCACTCGGCAGTATTTTGAACTTAGGCGAATGTCGAATCGCAGCTAAGCTGTCGAGTGGATGGATTACCATCGCCTCGACGAGGTTTTTAACTTAGGCGAAATGTATTGGCAACTAAGCCCCCGAGGGTGAGGATCGCTCATCACTCGGCAGTATTTTGAACTTAGGCGAATGTCGAATCTGTTGGAAATATGCCCTAGAGCCAATAAATAAAGTGTTTATTATTATATTTCCTTGTTCATGATAATTTTTTATTATCCGTGCTATAATTGTATTGATTGGAAACACATTACATGTGTGGATAAATAAACAACACTCTGTCCCTAGTATGCCTCTAGTGAACTAGCTCGTTGATCAAAGATGGTCAAGATTTCCTAGCCATGGACATGTGATGTCATTTGATAATGGGATCACATCATTAGGAGAATGATGTGATGGACAAAGACCCAAACTACAAACGTAGCTTATGATCGTGTCAGTTTATTGCTACTGTTTTCTGCATGTCAAGTATATGTTCCTATGACCATGAGATCATGCAACTCACAGATATCGGAGGAGTACCTTGTGTGTATCAAACGTCACAACGTAACTAGGTGACTATAAAGGTGCTCTACAGGTGTCCCCGAGGGTGTCTGTTGAGTTGGCATGGATCAAGACTGGGATTTGTTACTCCGTGTGACGGAAAGGTATCTCAGGGCCCACTCGGTAATACAACATCACAATAAGCCTTGCAAGCAATGTGACTAAGTGTTAGTTACGGGATCTTGTATTACGGAACGAGTAAAGAGACTTGCCAGTAATGAGGTTGAACTAGGTATGGAGATACCGACGATCGAATCTCGGGCAAGTAACATACCGAAGAACAAAGGGAACATCATACGGGATTAACTGAATCCTTGACATAGAGGTTCGACCGATAAAGATCTTCGTAGAATATGTAGGAACCAATGTGGACATCCAGGTCCCGCCATTGGTTATTGACCGTAGAGGTGTCTCGGTCATGTCTACATAGTTCTCGAACCTGCAGGGTCTACACACTTAAGGTTTAGTGACCTTTCGGTAGTATAGAGTTATGTATGGTGGTGACCGAAGTTTGTTCGGATTCCCGGATGAGATCCCGGACGTCATGAGGAGCTCCGGAATGGTACGGAGGTAAAGATTCATATATAGGAAGTCCTGTTTTGGTCGCCGGAAAAGTTTCGGGCTCATCGGTAGTGTACCGGGAGTGCCGGTAGTGTACCGGGAGGCCACCGGGAGGGGTATTTCGACCCAAGAGGCTACATGGGATGTAGGAGGGTGTAAACCAACCCTTAGTGGGCTGGTGGAACATCCACAAGAGGCCCATGCGGCTGGAGGAAAAAGTCCTAAGAGAAAAAGTGGAAAAAAGGCAAAATAGGGTGAATCCTAGTCCTACTAGGATTGGAGGTGGACTCCACCTATCCCTCTCTCCTTCGGCCAAAGCAAGGAGGCCTTGGCCCTTGTGCCAAGGACTCTCCTCCGCTACTCTTATATATACTAGAGGTTTAGGGTTTTTGAACTAGAATTTCAGCCACGTGCTACCCGTTCCTCCAGTGCATAGTTTCTCCTCTAGATCGGTTTTCTGCAGTGCTTAGGTGAAGCCCTGCCGGAATTGCTCCACCACCTTCGCCGGAGCGCCGTCAGGCTGCCAGAGAACTCTTCTTCCTCTCCACTCCTTCTTGCTAGATCAAGACGGTGGAGATCGTCATCAAGCTATACGTGTGCTGAACGCGGAGGTGGCGTCCGTTCAGTGCTAGATCGGAAGGATCGTGATCAAGTTCGTGGGACGGATCGTGATCGGATCGCAGGACGGATCATGATTGGATCGCGGGACGGATCGTGATTGGATCGCGGGACGCACGGCGATTTGGATCGCGAAGACGTTCGACTACACCAACCACGTTTCTTAACGCTTCCCGCTTAGCGATCTACAAGGATACGTAGATCCACTCTCCCTCTCGTAGATGCTCATCACCATGGATAGATCTGCGTGTGCGTAGGAATTTTTTTGTTTCCCATGCAACGTTCCCCTACAGAATCGCATCTAAGCTATCGAGTGGATGGATTACCATCGCCTCGACGAGGTTTTTAACTTAGGTGAAATGTATTCGCAGCTAAGCCCCCGAGGGTGAGGATCACTCATCACTCGGTATTATTTTGAACTTAGGCGAATGTCGATTCACATCTAAGCTGTCGAGTGAATGGATTAACATCGTCTCGACGAATTTTTTAACTTAGGCGAATTGCATTCGCAGCTAAGCCCCCGAGCGTGAGGATCGCTCATCACTCGGAGTATAGATATATATTTTTTAACCTAAGCAAAGACAGATTCGCGAATAGGCCGTCGAGTGAATGGACTGCTATCCACCCGACAAGGTTTTTAACTTAGGCGAAACATGTGTTGCAGCTAAGTCCCCGAGTGCGAGGATTGCTCGTCACTCGGAGTATCCCCAAGTAAATAACTGCAAGGTTGGAATCGATGAGGTATAATTGTAGAGACACAAATTGCATTGATGAAGAACTTTTATTACATCAGAAAACTAATGTCTCAAGTGTAAAAACGTCGAAGCAGGTCTGCATTCCAAGCTCGTGGCTCATCCATCTGCTTCATGAGATTGTATAAGTGATAGGCTCCATTGTTTAGCACCTTGGTAACTACAAAAGGGCCTTCCCATGCAGGAGCTAGCTTGTGAGGTCTGTGATGATTCACTCGGAGCACCAAATCTCCTTCATGGAATGCTCAACTTCTAACATTCCTTGCGTGGAAGCGCTGCAAGTCTTGTTGATAGGCTGTGGTCCGGATCAGAGCCATCTCACGCTCTTCTTCCAGAAGATCTACCCCATCTTGCCTGGCCTGCTCGGCTTTAGCCTCAGAGTACATCTCCACTCGAGGAGAGTTGTGAGCCAAGTCACTCGGCAGTATAGCTTCAGCGCCATAGACAAGGAAGAAAGGAGTTCGTCCAGTCGACCGATTAGGTGTTGTCCTCAACCCCCACAAAACAGACGGCAGCTTAGTTACCCACGCACCAGCGGCATGATCCAAATCGCGCATGAGACGAGGCTTCAAACCTTGCAGAATGAGACCGTTAGCCCGCTCAACTTGCCCATTGGTTTGAGGATGTGCAACGGAAGCATAATCCACTCGGGTGCCTTTGGAGTTACAGAATCTCCTGAATTCTTCCGAGTCAAAATTAGTGCCATTGTCCATGATGATACTGTGGGGAATGCCGAACCGGATAATGATCTCTCTCATGAACGTGATCGTCGTGCGGGAATTCAGCTTCTTGATGGGCTTGGCTTCGATCCACTTGGTGAACTTGTCGACTGCTACCAACAGGTGGGTGAATCCTCCTCTTCCGGGTCGGAAAGGACCAACCATGTCGAGTCCCCAAACCGCAAACGGCCAGGCGAGTGGAATTGTCTTTAGAGCAAACGCTGGCTTATGTGACAGGTTTGCATAGAACTGACAACCTTCACAATGATCAACAATGTCCTTAGCCATTTCATTAGCCCGTGGCGAATAAAAACCCGCTCGATATGCTTTAGCGACGATCGCCCTTGAAGACGCATGGTGTCCGCAAGTTCCCAAGTGGACTTCATCTAGAATCATTCGACCTTCCTCGGGCGACCAGTAGCGCTGGGTGACACCCGACACACTTTCTCTGAAAAGCTGATCACCCTTCACAGTGAAAGCTTTGGACCTGCGCACAATCTGTCGAGCCTCTGCTTCATCTTCAAGAAGCTCCTGTCTGAGGATATAGGCTATGTACGGTACAGTCCAGTCAGGAATGATAACTAGTACCTCCATGACCAGGTCAATCACAACAGGAACATTGACTTCAGTCGAGTCAGAGGAGCTTAAGGTTTGCGGGGGCTCTTTAGTGAAAGGATCCTCTTGAATCGAAGGAGTGTGTAAATGTTCCAGGAAGACTCCGCTGGGGACAGGCCGTCGAGTGGAACCAATCTTGGATAGCTCATCAGCTGTCTGATTTTTCAGTCGAGGAACATGGTGAAGTTCCAGACCTTCAAATTTCTTCTCCAGCTTCCGGACTGCATTGCAGTATCCAGTCATAGAAGGGTTTCTAACATCCCACTCTTTCATCACCTGATTCACTACCAAATCTGAGTCGCCATAAACCATCAAGCGTTTGACGTCGAGCGAGATAGCCATGCACAACCCGTACAAAAGTGCTTCATACTCTGCCTCATTGTTGGAGGAATCAAAGTGAATTTGCAAGACATAGCTGAGCTTGTCGCCTATGGGGGATATCAGAACAACGCCAGCACCGGACCCATTCAACATTTTGGAGCTGTCGAAGAACATTGTCCAATGCGCCGAGTGAACTTGGATAGGCTGTTTTTGTTCGATCCACTCGGCCATGAAATCTGCCAATGCTTGGGACTTGATTGCCTTCTTGGCCTCGAATCTGGTGTCGAAATGTCCCAGCTCAATTGCCCATTTAGCCACTCGACCTGATGCGTCACGATTATTGAAAATCTCTGATAAAGGTGCATCACTGACGACTGAGATCGAATGGTCTTGGAAATAATGTGCCACCTTCTTCGCTGATAAGTAAATGCCATACACCAGCTTCTGATAATGAGGATATCTCTGCTTTGAGGAGGACAAAACTTCCAAGACATAATAGACTAGTCGCTGAACCTTATAGTCTTTGCCTTCCTCTTCTCGCTCGACAGTCGGTACTGTACTGACGACCTAATTTGTGGTCGCGATGTACAGGAGCAAGGGCTCTTTGCTGGCAGGAGCGGCAAGCACCGGCTGGGTGGACAATAGGGCTTTGAGTTCAACAAATGTTGCTTCGGCTTCAGGAGTCCAGTCGAATGTGTCTGATTTCTTCATCAACTGATACAAGGGCAGATCCTTCTCACCAAGACGAGAAATGAATCGACTCAATGCCGCCAAGCAACCCGTGAGCTTCTGAACATCGTGCACTCGCACGGGAGTCTTCATACGGGTAATGGCGCTGATCTTCTCGGGATTGACATCAATTCCTCATTTGGAAACGAGAAAACCGAGTAACTTGCCGCTAGGGACACCGAAGGTACATTTGGCCGGATTCAGATTTATGTCGAATCGCCTCAGATTGGCGAATGTCTCAGCCAAGTCAGCTAGCAGGTCGGAACCTTTGCGGGACTTGACCACTATATCGTCCATGTACGCCTCGACATTCCGAGGGATCTGGTCGAGTAAACATTTCTAAATCATGCGCATAAAAGTGGCGCCGGCATTCTTGAGACCAAAAGGCATGGTGATGTAGCAGAAACACCCAAACGGAGTGATGAAGGCTGTTTTTATTTCATCTGGGCCAAACAGACGGATCTGATGGTACCCAGAATAGGCATCTAAAAACGATAATCGCTCGCACCCCGCCGTCGAGTCAACAATTTGATCTATGCGGGGGAGCGGAAAATGGTCTTTCGGACACACCTTATTAAGATGTTTGAAGTCAATGCACATGCGCAACGACTTATCTTTCTTGGGCTCCATCACAACATTCGAGAGCCACTCGGAGTGGTAAATCTCCCGAATGAACTTGGCTTGCAAGAGATGGGCCACTTCTTCTCCGATTGCCTTGCGCTTCTCAGACGCGGATCGACGCACACGCTCCCTGACGGGCTTGGCCTTTGGATCCACTCGCAGACGGTGCTCAGCCAGCTCCCTGGGAATTCCCGGCATGTCAGCAGGCTTCCATGCAAAGATATCCCAGTTCTCACGGAGGAACTGGATGAGCTTGGCTTCCTATTTGCCGTCGAGTGTTGTCGAGATATTCGTCGGGGCAGCTATTGGATCCGTTGGGTGGATGTGCACCTTCTTCACTTCACCTGCCGACTCGGAAGCCGACTTTTTTGCGCGGAGCAAATCAGCAGGATCAGTGGTTTTCTTGTACTCCTCTAGCTCGACCATGGCCATCTGTTAATCGGCGATCTTGGACCCTTGCTGGAGACATTCTTCGGCACGCTGTCGATTGCCAGTGACCATGATCACGCCCTTAGGGCCTGGCACTTTCAGCTTGAGATACACGTAACATGGTCGGGCCATGAAATGTGCATAAGCGGGTCGACCCAAAATGGCGTGGTAAGCGCTCTTGAAATCCACGACTTCAAACGTCAACTTTTCTTTTTGGAAATTTTTGCTATCTCCGAATGCCACATCCAATGATATCTAGCCGAGTGACTTGGCCTTCTTTCCTGGGATGACCCCATGGAAATGCATGCTGCTTTCGTTGACACGGGACATAGGAATGCCCATTCCCTTTAGGGTATCCGCATACAGAATGTTCAGGCCGCTGTCGCCGTCCATGAGGACCTTTCTTAGCCGAGTCCCCTGCACCACCGGATCAACTACCAGAGCCTGTCGACCGGGTGTGGCCACACGTGTAGGATGGTCAGTCTGGTCGAATGTGACAGCATACTGAGACCATTTGAGGTAGGTGGGTGTGTCTGGCACAGCCATATTGATCTCCCTATTTATGACTTTCAGATGGCTCTTGCTCTCGACGTCAACAAAGATCACCAGGGTGGCAGTGACATCCAGGAATGTTTCCTTCTCTTCGTCTTCATCTTCTTTTTCAGGAGATTTCCCACTCGACTGGTCTCCCTTGAACTGTTGGATGAGGGTCCGACACTGTCGAGTGGTGTGCTTAGGCAAAATCAGGTTGCGTTCTGCATCTTTCTGTTGGGGAACGTCGCATGGGAAACAAAATTTTCCTACGCACACGCAAACCTATCCATGGTGATGAGCATCTACGAGAGGGAGAGTGGATCTACGTACCCTTGTAGATCGCTAAGCGGGAAGCGTTAAGAAACGCGGTTGGTGTAGTCGAACTTCTTCGCGATCTAAATCGCCGAGTGTCCCGCGATCTCATCACGATCCGTCCCGCGATCCAATCACGATCCGTCCCGTGAACTCATCACGATCCGTCCCGCGATCTCATCACGATCCGTCTCACGATCTTGATCACGGTTCTTCCGATCTAGCGCCGAACGGACGACACCTCCGCGTTCAGCACACGTGCAGCTTGATGACGATCTCCACCGTCTTGATCCAGCAAGAGGAGGTGGAGAGGAGAGAGAGTTCACCAGCAGCGTGACGGCGCTCCGGTGATGGTGGTGGAGCAATTCCGGCAGGGCTTCGCCTAAGCGCTGCAGAAAACCGATCTAGAGGAGAAACTATGCACCGGTGGAACGGGTAGCACGTGGCCGGAAATTCTGTCCAAAAACCACCCAAACCACTAGTATATATAGGAGGAGAGGAGAGGAGAGGCAGACAAGGCCTTTGGGTCGGCCGAAATAGGAGGTGGGAGCAATCCTACTTCACCTCCAATCCTAGTTGGAATAGGATTGCCTCCTATTGGCTGATTTTCCACTTTTTGCTTTAGGACTTTCTCTCCTGCGCCATGGGCCTTTGTGGCTGTTTTCCCAGCCCACTAAGGGCTGGTTATTATTATCCCACAGCCCATGGACCTCTTGGGGTCGAAATACCCCTCCAGGAGGTCCTCCGGTACACTACCGGCACTCCCGGTACAATACCAATACTCCCGGTACACTACCGATGAGCCCGAAACTTTTCCGGAAACCAAACTGGGACTTCCTATATATGAATATTTACCTCCGGACCATTCCGGAGCTCCTCGTGACGTCCGAGATCTCATCCGGGACTCCGAACAACCTTCGGTCACCACCATACATAACTCTACACTACCGAAACGTCACCGAACCTTAAGTGTGCAGACCCTGCGGGTTCGAGAACTATGTAGACATGACCGAGACACCTCTACGGTCAATAACCAATGGCGGGACCTGGACGTCCACATTGGTTCCTACATATTCTACGAAGATCTTTATCGGTCGAACCTCTATGTCAAGGATTCAGTTAATCCCGTATAACGTTCCCTTTGTTCTTCGGTATGTTACTTGCCCGAGATTCGATCGTCGGTATCTCCATACCTAGTTCAACCTCGTTACTGGCAAGTCTCTTTACTCGTTCCGTAATACAAGATCCCGCAACTAACAATTAGTCACATTGCTTGCAAGGCTCATTGTGATGTTGTATTACCGAGTGGGCCCTGAGATACCTCTCCGTCACACGGAGTAACAAATCCCAGTCTCGATCCATGCCAACTCAACAGACACCATCGGAGATACCTGTAGAGCACCTTTATAGTCACCCAGTTACGTTGCGACATTTGATACACACAAGGCACTCCTCCGATATCCGTGAGTTGCATGATCTCATGGTCATAGGAACATATACTTGACATGCAGAAAACAGTAGCAATAAACTGACACGATCATATGCTATGTTTGTAGTTTGGGTCTTATCCATCACATCATTCTCCTAATGATGTGATCCCGTTATCAAATGACATCTCATGTCCATGGCTAGGAAACCTTAACCATCCTTTGATCAACGAGCTAGTCCATTAGAGGCATACTAGGGACATGGTTTTGTCTTTGTATCCACACATGCATTTAAGTCTCCGATCAATACAATTATAGCATGGATAATAAACGATTATCATGAACAAGGAAATATGATAATAACTAATTTATTATTGCCTCTAGGGAATATTTCCAACAGTCTCCCACTTGCACTAGAGTCAATAATCTAGTTCACATCACCATGTGATTCGCATTGTTATGAATCTAACACCCAATGAGTTTTGGGGCTCGATCATGCTTTGCATGTGAGAGAGGTCTTATAGTCAACGGGTCTGCGATATTCAGATCCGTGTGTACTTTGCAAATCTCTATGTCAAACCGTAAACACTGCTACCACACTCCACTTGGTACTATTTCCAAATGGCTGCTCCACTATACGTATCCAGATTGCTACTACTAGTCATCCGGATAGGTGTTAAAGCTTGCATCGACGTAACTCTGTACGACGAACTCTTTATCACCTCCACAATCAAGAAACATTTCCTTAGTCCTCTGGTTACTAAGGATAATTCCGACCGCTGTCCAGTGATCCACTCCTGGACCACTCTTGTACCCCTTGACAAACTCATGGCAAGGCACACATAGGTGCGGTACACAGCATGGCATAATATAGAGCCTATGGCTACGGCATAGGGGACGACGTTCGTCCTTTCTCTTTCTTCTGCCGTTGTCGAGCTTTGAGTCTCACTCAACTTCACACCTTACAAATCAGACGAGAACTATTTCTCTGGCTGATCCATTTTGAACTCTTTCAAAATCTTGTCAAGGTATGTACTCATTGAAAGTCTCATCAAGTCATCTTGATCTATCTCTATAGATCTTGATGCTCAACAATTTGGTAGCTTTATCCAGGTCTTCCCTTGAAAATCACTTTCCAAACAACCATTTATGCTTTCCAGAAATCCTACATTATTTCCGATCAACAATATGTCATCCACATATACTTATCAGAAATTCTATAGTGCTCCCACTCACTTTGTTGCAAATACAAGTTTCTCGTAAACTTTGTATAAACTCAAAAACTTTGATCAACACATCAAAGTGTATATTCCAACTCCGAGATGCTTGCTTCAGTCCATGGAAGGATCACCGAAGATTGCACACCTTTTAGCATCCTTAGGACTGACAAAACCTTCTGGTTGTATCACATACAACCTTTCCTCAAGTAAACCGTTAAGGAAACGATGTTTTGACATCCATCTGCCAGATTTCATAATTGAAAACGCAGCAACTGCTAACATAATTCCAACAGACTCTAGCATCGCTACGAGTGAGAAAGTCTCCTCGCAGTCAACCCCTTGAACTTGTCACAAACATCTTTGCAACAAGTCGAGCTTTACAAATAGTGACATTCACCATCAGTGTTTGTCTTCATTTTAAAGATCCATTTGTACTCAACGACCTGCCGTCCAACGAGCAAGTCTACCAAGTCTATACTTGGTTTTTCATACATGGATCCTATCTCGGATTTCATGGCCTCCAACCATTTGTTGGAATCCGGGCCCATCATCGCTTCTCCATAGCTCGTAGGTTCTTCGTTGTCCAACAACATGACCTCCAAGACAGAGTTGTCGTACCACTTAGGAGCAGTACACATCCTTGTCGACCTATGAAGTTTGATAGTAACTTGATCCCGAAGCTTCATGATCATCATCATTAACTTCCTCTTCAACTAACATAGGCTTCACAGTAACATCTTTCTGCGCTGCGCTACTCTCTGGTTGAACAAAGGTTTAACAACCTCATCAAGTTCTATCTTCCTCCCACTCAATTCTTTCGAGAGAAACTTTTTCTCGAGAAAGGACCCAGTTCTAGCAACAAACACTTTGCACTCGGATCTGAGATAGAAGGCATACCCATCTGTTCTTAGGGTATTCTATGAAGATACATTTGTCTGCTTTGGGTTCTAGCTTATTATGTGAAAACATTTTCCACACAAGCATCGCAGCCCCAAACATTAAGAAATGACAGCTTAGGTTTCTATCAAACCATAATTCACACGGTGTCATCTCAACGGATTTAGATGATGCCCTATTTAAAGTGAATGTAGTTGTCTCTAATTTATAACCCCAAAAATTAGAGTAGTAAAACGATAAGAGACATCACAGTATGCACTATATCAATAGAGCATGACTATGATGTTCGGACACACCATCACACCATGGTGTTCCAGGTGGCGTTAGTTGTGAAACAAATTTCACGTTGTCTTAAGTTGTATGCCAAACTCGTAACTCAGATATTCACCTCCACGATCATATCGCGGTCATTTTTATCTTCTTGTCACGATGATCTTTAAACTTCACTCTGAATTTGCTTGAACCTTTCAAACGATTCAGACTTGTGTTTCATTAAGTAAATATACACTATATCTACTCAAATCATCAGTGAAGGTAAGAAAATAACGATATCCACTGCACACTACAAGACTCACTAGATTGCATACATCAACATGTATCATTTCCAATGAATCACTTGCCCGCTCCATCCAACGGGGTCCTTTAGTCATCTTGCCCAAGAGGCATGGTTCGCATGTCTCAACCGATTCGAGATCGATGAGTCCAAATATCCATCAGCATGGAGTTTCTACATGCGCTTTATACCAATATGACATTTAGCGGCAGTGCCACAAGTATGTGGTACTATCATTATTAACTTTGTATCTTTTGACATCAATGTTATGAACATGTGTACTACTACGATCAAGATTTCAACAAACCATTCTCACTGGGTGCATGACCATTGAAGGTATTATTCATGTAACCAGAATAACTATTATTCTCTGACTTAAATGAATAACCGTATTGCAACAAACATGATCTAATCATGTTCATGCTCAACGCAAAACACCAAATAACATTTATTTAGGTTCGTCACTAATCCTGAAGGTAGAGAGAGCGTGCGATGTTGATCACATCAACCTTGGAAACATTTCCAACACACATCGTCACCTCACCCTTAGCTAGTTCTCCGTTTATTCCGTAGCTTTTATTTCGAGTTACTAACATTTAGCAACCGAACCGGTATCCAATACCCAGGTGCTACTAGGAGTACTAGCAAGGTACACATCAATAACTCGTATATCAAATATACTTCTGTCGATGTTGCCAGCCTTCTTATCTACCAAGTATCTAGGGTTGTTCCGCTTCAGCGACCTCTCACCTCATAATAGAAGCACTTAGTCTCGGGTTTGAGTTCAACTTTGGGTTGCTTCACTGGAGCAGCAACTGACTTGCTATCCATGAAGTTTCCCTCCTTGCTCTTGCCCTTTTCGAAACTAGTGGTTTGATTAACCATCAACACTTGACGCTCCTTCTTGATTTCTACCTTCGCGGTGTCAAACATCGCGAACAGCTCAGGGATCAATACTTCTATCCCTGGTGTATTATAGTTCATCACTAAGTTCTAGTAGCTTTAGTGACAGTGACTTGGAGAACTATATCAATCACTATCTTATCTGGAAGATCAACTCCCACTTGATTCAAGCGATTGTAGTACCCAGACAATCTGAGTACATGCTCAACGATTGAGCTATTCTCCTTCATCTTACAGGCAAAGAATCTTGTTGGAGATCTCATATCTCGCAACACAGGCACGAGCCTGAGATCACAATCTCTGCTCCTAGAACATCTCATATGTTCCGTGACGTTCAAAACGTTTCCGAGCCTCAATTCTAAGTCATAATGCATGACGCACTAAACTATCAAGTAGTCATCGAAACGTGCCTGTCAGATGTTCACAACATCTATAGACGACGCTAGAGGGGGTGGCGCACCGAGCGGTGCATTAAGGACATAAGCCTTCTGTGCAGCAATGAGGACAATCCTCAGATCACAGACCCAGTCCGCAATATTGCTACCAACATCTTTGAACTCTATTTCTCTAGGAACATATAAAAATACAAGGGAGCTACAGCGCGAGCTAGTAATCTACAACATAATTTGCAAAGACACTTTGACTATGTTCATGATAATGAGTTCAATTAATCATATTACTTAAGAACTCCCACTCAAATTGACATCCCTCGGGTCATTCGAGTGATACATGATCCAAATTCACCAACTCAAGTCCGATCATCACGTGAGTTAAGGTGGCTTCAATGGTGAACATCATTATGTTGATCATATCCACTATATGACTCATGCTCGACCTTTCGGTCTCTTGTGTTCCGAGGCCATGTCTGTACATGCTAGGCTCGTCAAGTTTAACCCGAGTGTTCTGCGCGTGCAACACTGGCTTGCACCCGTTGTATGTGAACGTAGAGTCTATCACACCCGATCATCACGTGGTGTCTCAACACGACGAACTTTCGCAACGGTGCACACTCGGGGAGAACACAATTTTATCTTGAAATTTAAGTGAGGGATCACCTTATAATGCTACCGTCGTACTAAGCATAACAAGGTGCATAAAAGGATTAACATCACATGCAATTCATAAGTGACATGATATGGCCATGAACTTGTGCTTTAGATCTCCATCTTGAAAGCACCGGCATGATCTTCATCGTCACCGGCATGACACCATGATCTCCATCATCTTGATCTCCATCAACGTGTCGCCATCGAGGTTGTCACGCCCTGCATGCTTCTACTATTATTGCTACCGTTTAGCGATAAAGTAAAGCATTACATAGCGCTTAATGATTGACACGCAGGTCATACAATAATTAAAGACAACCCTATGGCTCCTGCCGGTTGCCGTATTCATCGACATGCAAGTCGTGATAATCTATACATCACATGATCATCTCATACATCACATATATCACATCATGTAATTGGCCATATCATATCACAACATACCCTGCAAAAACAAGTTAGACGTCCTCTAATTGTTGTTGCAAGTTTTACGTGGCTGCTACGGGTATCTAGCAAGAACGATTCTCACCTACGCATAAACCACAACGGTGATACATAGATTGCTTTTCAACCTTCTCAAGGACCGCCTTTGTCGAATCCGATCCAACTAAAGTGAGAGAAACTATCACCCGCAAGCCATCTAAGCAACAAGTTGCGTCGAGGGAACCGGTCTCTCGTAAGCGTACGAGTAATGTTGGTCCGGGCCGCTTCATCTCACAATCCCGCTGAACCAAAATCCGACCAAGGGAGGAAGCAATCTAAGCATCAACGCCCACAAACCTTTTGTGTTCTACTCGAGATCTCATCGAACCATCAACCTAGCTCATGATGCCACTGTTGGGGAACGTCGCATGGGAAACAAATTTTTCCTACGCACACGCAAACCTATCCATGGTGATGAGCATCTACGAGAGGGAGAGTGGATCTACGTACCCTTGTAGATCGCTAAGCGGGAAGCGTTAAGAAACGCGGTTGGTGTAGTCGAACTTCTTCGCGATCCAAATCGCCGAGTGTCCCGCGATCTCATCACGATCCGTCCCGCGATCCAATCACGATCCGTCCCGTGAACTCATCACGATCCGTCCCGCGATCTCATCACGATCCGTCTCATGATCTTGATCACGGTTCTTCCGATCTAGCGCCGAACGGACGGCACCTCCGCGTTCAGCACACGTGCAGCTTGATGACGATCTCCACCGTCTTGATCCAGCAAGAGGAGGTGGAGAGGAGAGAGAGTTCACCAGCAGCGTGACGGCGCTCCGGTGATGGTGGTGGAGCAATTCCGGCAGGGCTTCGCCTAAGCGCTGCAGAAAACCGATCTAGAGGAGAAACTATGCACCGGTGGAACGGGTAGCACGTGGCCGGAAATTCTGTCCAAAAACCACCCAAACCACTAGTATATATAGGAGGAGAGGAGAGGAGAGGCAGCCAAGGCCTTTGGGTCGGCCGAAATAGGAGGTGGGAGCAATCCTACTTCACCTCCAATCCTAGTTGGAGTAGGATTGCCTCCTATTGGCTGATTTTCCACTTTTTGCTTTAGGACTTTCTCTCCTGCGCCATGGGCCTTTGTGGCTGTTTTCCCAGCCCACTAAGGGCTGGTTATTATTCTCCCACAGCCCATGGACCTCTTGGGGTCGAAATACCCCTCCAGGAGGTCCTCCGGTACACTACCGGCACTCCCGGTACAATACCGATACTCCCGGTACACTACCGATGAGCCCGAAACTTTTCCGGAAACCAAACTGGGACTTCCTATATATGAATCTTTACCTCCGGACCATTCCGGAGCTCCTCGTGACGTCCGGGATCTCATCCGGGACTCCGAACAACCTTCGGTCACCACCATACATAACTCTACACTACCGAAACGTCACCGAACCTTAAGTGTGCAGACCCTGCGGGTTCGAGAACTATGTAGACATGACCGAGACACCTCTACGGTCAATAACCAATGGCGGGACCTGGACGTCCACATTGGTTCCTACATATTCTACGAAGATCTTTATCGGTCGAACCTCTATGTCAAGGATTCAGTTAATCCCGTATAACGTTCCCTTTGTTCTTCGGTATGTTACTTGCCCGAGATTCGATCGTCGGTATCTCCATACCTAGTTCAACCTCGTTACTGGCAAGTCTCTTTACTCGTTCCATAATACAAGATCCCGCAACTAACAATTAGTCACATTGCTTGCAAGGCTCATTGTGATGTTGTATTACCGAGTGGGCCCTGAGATACCTCTCCGTCACACGGAGTAACAAATCCCAGTCTCGATCCATGCCAACTCAACAGACACCATCGGAGATACCTGTAGAGCACCTTTATAGTCACCCAGTTACGTTGCGACGTTTGATACACACAAGGCACTCCTCCGATATCCGTGAGTTGCATAATCTCATGGTCATAGGAACATATACTTGACATGCAGAAAACAGTAGCAATAAACTGACACGATCATATGCTATGTTTGTAGTTTGGGTCTTATCCATCACATCATTCTCCTAATGATGTGATCCCGTTATCAAATGACATCTCATGTCCATGGCTAGGAAACCTTAACCATCCTTTGATCAACGAGCTAGTCCATTAGAGGCATACTAGGGACATGGTTTTGTCTTTGTATCCACACATGCATTTAAGTCTCCGATCAATACAATTATAGCATGGATAATAAACGATTATCATGAACAAGGAAATATTATAAGAACTAATTTATTATTGCCTCTAGGGCATATTTCCAACACTTTCTTCGTGTGAATCACACACGGTTGATCCAAGATATCGGTTCCTGGCTGACCCTTCCCCTTCTTGGGGCATACTGAGCTTTGGCCTTGCCCTTGTTTTTCGACTAAGTTGCTAGTGCTGCGGCCTCTGCCGGAACTGGGTCTTCAGCCTTCCGCTTTTGTTTCCTATTGTTACCGCCGCCAGACTCGTTGGCAACCGCTTTTCCTTTGCCACTACGGAGGCGGTCTTCTTCCTCGCTTTGGCATAGCGAGTGGCAATTTCCATCATCTTGCCGAGTGAAATGTCACCAGTGCGCCCGAACTTCAAATACAGCTCTCTATATCTCACACCGGCCTTGAAGGCACAAACAGCCTGGTGTTCCGACACATTTTCCACCGTATGATGCAGGGTGGACCATCGCTGAATGTAGTCTCTTAAGGTTTCGCTGGGCTTCTAGACGCAGTGTTGTAAGTCGACCAGACCTACGGGGCGCTTGCATGTGCCCTCGAAGGTCCGAACAAACACTCAGGCAAGATCTCCCCAAGAATGAATGCTGGAAGGAGCCAAACGATTCAACCAAGCTCGAGCTGGTCCATCCAACATAAGAGGCAGGTGCTTCATTGCGACATTGTCATTCCCGCCGCCAATCTGCACAGCCATTCGGTAATCATCAAGCCAAGTCTCTGGTTTTGTTTCACTAGAAAACTTTCCAATCCCCGCCGCCATTCTCAAGTTGGGGGGAATCTCCACAGAGCGTATAGCTCTGCTAAAACACTTTGGACCGGACACTGTAGCTGAGCTACCACTCGGGACATCTCTGTCATGCCCTTCTCTGTAGGCTCTGCTCTTGTCGATCCGCTTCTGAAGAAGGTACGCGTGGGCATCAAAGTCCGCGTCCACTCGTCACCGAAGGAGTGCCTATCGTCCTGGCGCCGGGGCACGTACGGACCACTCCGCAGAGGAGTGGGCACTCGACGGTGGTCTTCGCGGTGGTGCTGATATCTGTCTTGCCCTTCACGATAACCGTCGCCTCGACGACGCAAGGGCGATCGAGGACTATGTGCCGACTGAACGGTCTCTACCTTGGGTGAATTGCTTGTTGGGAGACGTAGTAGTAAATCAAAATTTTCCTACGTTCACCAAGATCTATCTATGGAGAAACCAGCAACGAGAGGGGAGAGATTGCATCTTCATACCTTTGAAGATCGCTAAGCGGAAGCGTTACAAGAACGCGGTTGATGGAGTCGTACTCGCAGCGATTCAGATCGCGGTAGATCCGATCAAGTGCCGAACGGACGGCACCTCCGCGTTCAACACACGTGCAGCCCGGTGACGTCTCCAACACCTTGATCCAGCAAGGAGGAAGGAGAGGTTGGGGAAGGGCTCCAACAGCAGCACGACGGCGTGGTGGTGGTGGAGTAGCAAGGTATTCTGACAGGGCTTCGCCTAAGCGCTGCGGAGGAGGAAGAAGAGAGGTAGGGCTTCGCCGTGAGAGAGAGAGATCAAATCCTGTCTCAAAACATCCAAAACCTCAAGTATATATAGGAGGAGGGACGTGGAGGGCTGGCTTGGCCTCTACTCCAAAGAGGAGATGGCCGGCTGAATTAAAGGGAGAGTCCACCTCCCACAAGGGAGGTGGATCTCCTCCTTTTAAATCCTTTTTGCCTTATCTCCTTATCTCCAGCCGCATGGGCCTTTAGCAAAAGTCTTGCCCAGCCCAATAAGGGCTGGCACACTTTATCTAACAGCCCATGTGGTCCTTTGGTCGTCACACCCCTCCCGGGGGTCCTCCGGCACCCTCCCGGCACTCCCGGTACACTACCGATGAGCCCGAAAACTTTCCGGTGACCAAAACTGGACTTCCTATATATCAATCTTTACCTCCGGACCATTCCGGAGCTCCTCGTGACGTCCGGGATCTCATCCGGGACTCCGAACAACCTTCGGTAATCACGTATACCTTTTCCCTATAACCCTAGCGTCATCGAACCTTAAGTGTGTAGACCCTACGGGTTCGGGAGACACGTAGACATGACCGAGACACCTCTCCGGCCAATAACCAACAGCGGGATCTGGATACCCATGTTGGCTCCCACGTACTCCATGATGATCTCATCGGATGAACCACGATGTCAGGGATTCAATCAATCCCGTATACAATTCCCTTTGTCTATCGGTATGGTACTTGCCCGAGATTCGATCGTCGGTATCCCTATACCTTGTTCAATCTCGTTACTGGCAAGTCTCTTTACTCGTTCCGTAATACATCATCCCGTGGCTAACTCCTTAGTCACATTGAGCTCATTATGATGATGTCTTACCGAGTGGGCCCAGAGATACCTCTCCGTCACACGGAGTGACAAATCCCAGTCTCGATTCGTGTCAACCCAACAGACACTTTCGGAGATACCCGTAGCGTACCTTTATAGCCACCCAGTTACGTTGTGACGTTTGGCACACCCAAAGTATTCCTACGGTATCCGGGAGTTACACAATCTCATGGTCTAAGGAAATGACACTTGACATTGAAAAGCTTTAGCAAACGAACTACACGATCTTTGTGCTATGCTTAGGATTGGGTCTTGTCCATCACATCATTCTCCTAATGATGTGATCCCATTATCAACGACATCCAATGTCCATGGTCATGAAACCGTGACCATCTATTGATCAACGAGCTAGTCAACTAGAGGCTCACTAGGGACATGTTGTGGTCTATGTATTCACACATGTATTATGGTTTCCGGTTAACACAATTATAGCATGAACAATAGACAATTATCATGAACAAGGAAATACAATAATAACCATTTTATTATTGCCTCTAGGGCATATTTCCAACAGTCTCCCACTTGCACTAGAGTCAATAATCTAGTTCACATCACCATGTGATTAACACTTACATCACCATATGATCATATCATCATGTGATTAACACCCAATAAGTTCTGGGTTTGTTCATGTTCTGCTCGTGAAAGAGGTTTTTAGTCAGCGGGTCTGCGACATTCAGATCCGTGTGTACCTTTGCAAACTTTCCATTTCATATTTGTAGATACTGCTCCCACGCTCCACTTGGAGCTATTCCAAATGGCTGCTCCACTATACGTAGCTGGATTTCTACTAAGAGTCATCCGGATTGGTTTTAAAGCTTGCATCATCGTAACACTTTACGATGAACTCTTTATCACCTCCATAATCGAGAAATATTTCCTTAGTTCTCAAGTTACTAAGGCTAACTTTGACCGCTGTCTAGTGATCCACTCTTGGATTACTCTTGTACCCCTTGACAGACTCATGGCAAGGCACACACAGGTGCGGTACACAGCATGGCATACTATATAGAGCCTATGGCTAAAGCATAGGAGATGACACTCATCTCTTCTTTATCTTCTGCCGTGGTCGGGTATTGAGTCTTACTCAATTTCATACCTTACAATACAGTCAAGAACTCCTTCTTTGACCCATCTATTTTGAACTCCTTCAAAAACTTGTCAAGGTATGTCTTCGTCGAAAAAACTTATCAAGCGAATAGATCTATCCCTATAGATCTTGATGCTTAATAAAATAGTAGCTTTATCTGGGTCTTCCTTTGAAAAAAAACTTTTCAAACAACCCTTCATGCTCTTCCAGAAATTCTACATCATTTCCGATCAATAATATGTCAACTACATATTCTTATAAGAAATTCCATAGTGCTCCCACTCACTTTCTTGCAAATACAAGTTTCTCATAAACATTGTATAAACTTAAACACTTTGATCACCTCATCAAAGCATATATTCCAACTCCGAGATGCTTGCTCCAGTCCATAGAAGGATCGCTGGAGTTTGCATATTATTAGCATCCTTAGGATTGACAAAACCTTCTGGTTGTATCACATACAACTCTTCCTCACAGAAACCATTACGGAAACCTTGTTTTGTCATCCATCTGCCAGATTTCATAATCGAAAAATGCAGCAACTGCTAACAAAATTTTAATAGACTTTTAGCATCGCTACAGATGAGACAATCTCATTGCAGTCAACTCCTTGAACTTGGCGGAAACTTCTTTGCGACAAGTCGAGCTTTATAAACGGTGACATTTCACCATTAGCGTCTATGTTTATCTCAAAGGTCCATTTGTACTCAATGACCCGCCATTCAACAGGCAAGTCTACCAAAGTCCATACTTGGTTTTCATACATGGATCCTTTCTCAGATTTCATGGCTCCTAGCCATTTGTTGGAATCCGGGCCCACCATCGCTTCTCCATAGTTCGTAGGTTCATCGCTGTCCAACAACATGATTTCCAAGACAGGGTTGTCATACTACTCAGGAGCAGTACGCGTCCTTGTCGACCTACGAGGTTCGATAGTGACTTGATCCGAAGCTTCATGATCATCATCATTAACTTCCTTTTCAACTGAGTAGGCTCTACAGAAACATCTTTCTGTGTTGCGCTATTCTCTGGATGAAACAAAGGTTCAACAACCTTATCAAGTTCTATCTTCCTCCCACTCAATTCTTTCGAGAGAAACTCTTTCTCAAGAAAGGACCCGTTCTTAGCTACAAATACCTTTTGCGCTTGGATCTGAGATAGAAGGTATACCCAATGTCTCATTAGGGTATTCTATGAAGATGCATTTGTCTGCTTTGGGTTCGAGCTCGCTAGGTGAAAAACCCATTTTCACATAAGCGTCGCAGCCCCAAACATTAAGAAATGACAGCTTAGGCTTCTATCAAACCATAATTCTCACGGTGTCATCTCAACAGACTTAGATGGTGCCCTGTTAAAGTGAATGGATTTGTCTTTAATGCATAACCCCATAACGATAGTGGTAAAACGATAAGAGACATCATAGTACTCACTATATCCAATAGAGCATGACTATGACGTTCGAACACACCATCACACTATGGTGTTCCAGGAGGCGTGAGCTGTGAAACAATTTCCACATTGTCTAAAATTGCATACCAAACTCGTAACTTAGATATTCACCTCCATGATCATATCATAGACATTTATCTTCTTGTCACGATGATCTTTAACTTCACTCTGAAACTCCTTGAACCTTTCAAACATTTCAGATTCGTGTTTCATTAAGTAAATATCCCCATATTTACTCAAATCATGAGTGAAGGTAAAGAAAAACAACGATATCCACTGTGTGTTTCAACACTCATTGGACCACATACATCAACATGTATTAATTCCAATAAGCCACTTGCCCGCTCCATCATATTGGATGACGGGGTCTCAGTCATCTTGCCCAAGAGGCATGGCTCGCATGTCTCAACCGATTCGAAATCGAGTGAGTCAAAAAACATCCATCATCATGGAGTTTCTTCATGCGATTTATACCAATATGACATTACGTGGCAGTGCCACAAGCATGTGGTACTATCATTATTAACTTTGTATCTTTTGGTACCAATGTTATGAATATGTGTACTACTACGATCATGATTCGATAAACCATTTCGAGTGGGTGCATGACCATTGAAGGCATTATCCATGTAAACAGAATAACCATTATTCTCTAACTTATATGAATAACCGTATCGCACTAATCATGATCTAATCACGTTTATGCTCAACGCAAACACCAAATAACATTTATTTAGGTTTATCACAAATCCTGAAGGTAGAGAGAGCGTGCGATGGTGATCACATCAATCTTGGAAATACTTCCAACACTCATCGTCACCTTTCACCTAGCTAGTCTCCATTTACTCCGTAGCTTTTATTTCGAGTTGCTAACACTTAGCAACCGAACCGGTATCTAATACCCAGGTGCTACTAGGAGTACCAGCAAGGTACACATCACTAACACGTATATCAAATATACTTCCATTGACATTACCAGCCTTCTTATCTACCAATAATCTAGGGTTTTTCCGCTTCAGCGAACATTCTCCTCATGACAGAAGCACTTAGTCTCGGGTTCGGGCTCAACCTTGGGTTTCTTCACTAGAGCAACAACTGGCTTGCCATTCCTGAAGTTTTTCCCTTCTTGCCCTTGCCCCTTTTGAAACTAGTGGTTTTCACTTAACCATCAACACTTGATGCTCCTTATTGATTTCTACCTTCGTGGTGTCAAACATCACGAACAACTCAGGGATCATCTTATCCATCCCTGGCATGTTATAGTTCATCACAAAGCTCTAGTAGCTTGGTGGCAGTGACTTGGAGAACTGCATTAATCACTATCTCATCTGGAAGATTAACTCCCACTTGATTCAAGTGATTGTAGCACCCAGACAATCTGAGAACACGCTCACCGATTAAGCTATTCTCCTTTATCTTGCAGGCAAAGAATCTTGTTGGAGGTCTCATACCTCTCAACATAGGCACGAGCTTGAGATCACAATCTCAGCTCCTAGAACATCTCATATGTTCTGTGACGTTCAAAACATTTTGAAGCCTCAATTCTAAGCCGTAATGCATGACGCACTGAACTATCACGTAGTCATCAAAAAGTGCCTGTCATATGTTCACAACATCTACAGACAACGCTTGAGGGAGTGATGCAGTTAGCGGTACATCAAAAACATAAGCTTTCTGTGCAGCAATGAGGACAATCCTCAGATCACGGACCCAGTCCGCATTATTGCTACCATCAACTTTCAACTTACTTTTCTCTAGGATTGTATCAATAAAACTGGGGAGCTACAGCGCGAGCTGTCTACGACATAATTTGCAAGGACATTTTTAGACTAAGTTCATGATAATTAAGTTCATTTAATCAAATTATTAATGAACTCCCACTTAGATAGACATCTCTCTAGTCTTCCAAGTGATACATGATCCATGTCAACTAGCCCGTGTCCGATCATCACGTGAGACGGACTAGTCATCCATGGTGAACATCTCTATGTTGATCGTATCTTCTATACGACTCATGTTCGACCTTTCGGTCTTCCGTGTTCCGAGGCCATGTCTGTACATGCTAGGCTCGTCAAGTCAACCTAAGTGTTTCGCATGTGTAAATCTGGCTTACACCCGTTGTATGCGAACGTTAGAACCTATCACACCCGATCATCACGTGGTGCTTCGGAACGACGATCCTTAGCAACGGTGCACAGTTAGGGTGAACACCTTTCTTGAAATTTTATTGAGAGATCATCTTATTTACTACCGTCGTTCTATGCAAATAAGATGTAAACATGATAAACATCACATGCAATCAATATAGTGACATGATATGGCCAATATCATCTTGCTCCTTTGATCTCCATCTTCGGGGCACCATGAACATCACTGTCACCGGCACGACACCATGATCTCCATCATCATGATCTCCATCATTGTGTCTTCATGAAGTTGTCTCGCCAAATATTACTTCTACTACTACAGCTAACGTTTAGCAATAAAGTAAAGTAATTACATGGCGTTTATGATTGACACGCAGGTCATACAATAATATAAGACAACTCCTATGGCTCCTGCCGGTTGTCATAGTCATCGACATGCAAGTCGTGAACCCTATTACAAGAACATGATCAATCTCATACATCACAATGCATCACATCACATCCTTTTGGCCATATCACATCACACGACATATGCTGCAAAAACAAGTTAGACGTCCTCTAATTTGTAGTTGCAAGTTTTTACGTGGTTGCTATAGGTTTCTAGCAAGAACGTTTCTTACCTACGTCAAAACCACAACGTGATATGCCAATTGCTATTTACCCTTCATAAGGACCCTTTTCATCGAATCCAATCCGACTAAGGTGGGAGAGACAGACACCCGCTAGCCACCTTATGCAACTAGTGCATGTCAGGCGGTGGAACCGGTCTCACGTAAGCGTACGTGTAAGGTTGGTCCGGGCCGCTTCATCCCACAATACCGTCGAATCAAGATAAGACTAGTAACGGCAAGCATATTAACAAAATCGACGCCCACAACTGCTTTGTGTTCTACTCGTGCATAGATTCTACGCATAGACCTAGCTCATGATGCCACTGTTGGGAGACGTAGTAGTAAATCAAAATTTTCCTACGTTCACCAAGATCTATCTATGGAGAAACCAGCAACGAGAGGGGAGAGATTGCATCTTCATACCTTTGAAGATCGCTAAGCGGAAGCGTTACAAGAACGCGGTTGATGGAGTCGTACTCGCAGCGATTCAGATCGCGGTAGATCCGATCAAGTGCCGAACGGACGGCACCTCCGCGTTCAACACACGTGCAGCCCGGTGACGTCTCCAACACCTTGATCCAGCAAGGAGGAAGGAGAGGTTGGGGAAGGGCTCCAACAGCAGCACGACGGCGTGGTGGTGGTGGAGTAGCAAGGTATTCTGACAGGGCTTCGCCTAAGCGCTGCGGAGGAGGAAGAAGAGAGGTAGGGCTTCGCCGTGAGAGAGAGAGATCAAATCCTGTCTCAAAACATCCAAAACCTCAAGTATATATAGGAGGAGGGACGTGGAGGGCTGGCTTGGCCTCTACTCCAAAGAGGAGATGGCCGGCTGAATTAAAGGGAGAGTCCACCTCCCACAAGGGAGGTGGATCTCCTCCTTTTAAATCCTTTTTGCCTTATCTCCTTATCTCCAGCCGCATGGGCCTTTAGCAAAAGTCTTGCCCAGCCCAATAAGGGCTGGCACACTTTATCTAACAGCCCATGTGGTCCTTTGGTCGTCACACCCCTCCCGGGGGTCCTCCGGCACCCTCCCGGCACTCCCGGTACACTACCGATGAGCCCGAAAACTTTCCGGTGACCAAAACTGGACTTCCTATATATCAATCTTTACCTCCGGACCATTCCGGAGCTCCTCGTGACGTCCGGGATCTCATCCGGGACTCCGAACAACCTTCGGTAATCACGTATACCTTTTCCCTATAACCCTAGCGTCATCGAACCTTAAGTGTGTAGACCCTACGGGTTCGGGAGACACGTAGACATGACCGAGACACCTCTCCGGCCAATAACCAACAGCGGGATCTGGATACCCATGTTGGCTCCCACGTACTCCATGATGATCTCATCGGATGAACCACGATGTCAGGGATTCAATCAATCCCGTATACAATTCCCTTTGTCTATCGGTATGGTACTTGCCCGAGATTCGATCGTCGGTATCCCTATACCTTGTTCAATCTCGTTACTGGCAAGTCTCTTTACTCGTTCCGTAATACATCATCCCGTGGCTAACTCCTTAGTCACATTGAGCTCATTATGATGATGTCTTACCGAGTGGGCCCAGAGATACCTCTCCGTCACACGGAGTGACAAATCCCAGTCTCGATTCGTGTCAACCCAACAGACACTTTCGGAGATACCCGTAGCGTACCTTTATAGCCACCCAGTTACGTTGTGACGTTTGGCACACCCAAAGTATTCCTACGGTATCCGGGAGTTACACAATCTCATGGTCTAAGGAAATGACACTTGACATTGAAAAGCTTTAGCAAACGAACTACACGATCTTTGTGCTATGCTTAGGATTGGGTCTTGTCCATCACATCATTCTCCTAATGATGTGATCCCATTATCAACGACATCCAATGTCCATGGTCATGAAACCGTGACCATCTATTGATCAACGAGCTAGTCAACTAGAGGCTCACTAGGGACATGTTGTGGTCTATGTATTCACACATGTATTATGGTTTCCGGTTAACACAATTATAGCATGAACAATAGACAATTATCATGAACAAGGAAATACAATAATAACCATTTTATTATTGCCTCTAGGGCATATTTCCAACATTGCTGTGTATCTTCTGACGAGACTGTGAAACTGCTGAATTCTGGCGTTGTGCTGCATCTAACAGTGCTCTGATCTGCAACAGCCCTCGACCAGCCTCTGACCGGGAAGGCTGAATGGAATCTGCTATCTTAGCAGCAGCAGCAACATTAAGCATGGGAGTTCGGTATACCTCGACGCTATCGTGAGATCCAGTCGGGAACAACTGTCGCTGACGTCGACTAGGGCACGGCGGGCGTGGACGGGCGCGCTCGTCAATCTCTATCTGGAGCTCTTCCAAACGAACGCGCGCGGCCTCCAAAGCCTGGGCCTCGGCGGTCGCGCCGACGATGGGGGTATGAAGGACCTTCTCATCGCGACGCGACTGCACGTTCGACAGGCGACCAGCCTTGTGCTTGCCACGACCAAAACCAGGCGGTGAGCTCTGATGCGAGCCCGCCATCAAGACCTCCGTTGCGGGATCACAACTCTCGCACTCGGAAGGCACGTCGGACGGATCGGAATCCGACTCGAACACGCCATGAAGGGACTCGGCAGGTTCGAGTGCTGCAATCTGCGAAGAAGCTTGACGTGCCGCTACGTGTTTGACCCACCGCTGGAGTCGTGAGCGGCCGAACCGCTTGCGACCGCGAACGGCGAGAGGAGCCGACGCGTAAGGGGTCGACGGTTGACGCAGCAACACGCCGCACGAACTCGCGCAGAAATGCGTGGCCCCGCGAACTGGGAGTGCCTCGACATCGAGAGGCGCCTCCTGGAGCCATGCCGAATCGTCGGCGATGAAAGTGAGCGCTCCGAAACGGATCTCGTGGCCCAGAGCAAAAACACCGCCGGAAGACATGTTGAAAGATGAAAAACGCAACCTCGCCGGAAGTCGCTTAGACGCCTGCCCCACGGTGGGCGCCAACTGTCGTGGAAATGAGCCTGACAGTAGATGGTAGGGGTAGGAATGAAGAGGGCAAAGTCCTAGCTACGACGAGGATGTACACACAGATGTATGAGTTCAGGCCCCTTTCATGGAGGTAACAGCCCTACGTCTCAGTGCTCGGGAGCTTTATGTCGAGTGGAATGTAGAGATTACAATAGTTTTCTTAACCCTTGTGCAGGAGGGGAGGGACGGCTTATATAGAGTTCGCTGTCCCTCATAATGGCCCGCATCAATGGGTCTGGTCGTGGGGTATAAAGTATGCCGTTACAGGTAACGTACGTAGTAAAAGCTATTAAGGGCTATTAAGCCAGCGTCTGCCCGTTGGGCTCTTGATGATGGCTCCTGGTCTTCTGGCGTCGAGTGAAGCGAGGTCTGTCGAGTGACACGCGACTGCCGAGTGAGAGTGGGAGTCTCCGAGTGGATTACTGTCGAGTGACTTTGAACGTCTCCAGGGATCCACTCGAAAGTTCATGCTCGATCTTCAAGTCCTCCCATGTGGTGTCCTTAGATAGGGTATATAGGCCTTGCCTAGGACCCTACCCTAGACACATATCCTGGCTTTCGTTTGTTTTTATTCCACCTGTACATACATATATACATAAACTCACGCGTGTTGGCACGTCGGTATTACGTAGGAGACCCCGTGACGCCGGTACGTGCCGCATTCATGCTCCCGGTCGGCCGGTCCGACCATACATACATCTTTTCCCGTGGCCGAAAACGGAAACACTAATAATACCACCACACAAGCGATGAGGGGACTCAACAACACTCTGGGTCGGACCATGTCCACCCTGCTCGGCCGGCCCAGGCCCAGCCGGTCAACGGTCCACCACGTACTACGTCGTGCCTGCCACGGCTAATCCTGGCTGCAATAATCCATCACTTAATCCTCCTGGCTGCTGCCGCAATAATCACTCACTTATGAGTTGCCACAAGAGAGAGCATTCCGATTCTTTATTACCACCCTCGTTTAATCATCGGCGAGCAGAGCAGCCGAGCCGAGGTCCATCCAGATCCAGCTCGGCACGAGAAAGTTTCAAAGCATCTCTCTCTGTCTCGAGAAGAGTCTTCCTCCTTGGGGGAGGCAGGCAGGCAGCAAGCGAAGCCCAGCAAGCAAGCAAGGGAGCTGCTTGCCGCCTGCTGCTCCAGATCTAGCCGGGGCTGGGGGAGGGCGCGCTGGGGTCGGCCTCGGAGATGAAGGCCTCGCTGCGGAGCCGGCAGGAGCCGCGGCGGGTCAGCAACGGCGTCATCATCGCTGCCATGCTCCTCTCCCTCTGCGTCCTCAGCATCGTCAAGGCCAGATACTGCTCCACCCCCTTCGGTATCTATCCATACCTTCTTCCTCCTCTTTCCCCTTTTGTTCTGGAGCCGTCGAGCTTGCTGGTTCTTGGATGGATGGATGGGTGGATGGATGAGAGCTTGGATGTGTTTGCAGGCAAGCCGGACGACCAGCTCAAGGAGCAGATGAACTCCAGCATCCGGATGGAGACGGACGACGAGCCGGCGCCCGCCGCCAGGACGGTCGGAGGTGCGCCCCTGTCTTCCGGGTCGATTAACTTATTCGGCCGAGCTAGCTAGAATCGAACAATTGCTGATTTGGGGACGAAATGTATGTACTCAAGCCACTTCCTTTTTCCCTGGTCAGTTTCAGAGGAAGACGCGGAGGAGGATGTGGAGGACGACAGCGCGGCCCCGGTGCCCAAGGTCACCGCGGAAAGGGCGGAGAAGACAGCCGTCGTCTCCGGCGCCGGCGCGGGGAAGAAGGATAAAGATAAGGGGAGGAAGAAGAAGCCGACCTGCTTCATGACGAGCAAGCGGTCGGAGCGGTGCGAGGCGGCGGGGGACATCCGGGTGGTCGGCAACGCCTCCACCATCTACATCGACTCGCTGGACAAGGAGTGGAGGACCAAGCCGTACGCGCGGTACCACGACCCCGTCGCCATGACCCACGTCCGGGAGTTCGTCCTCAAGCCCTTCCCGGCCGACGCCCCGCCGCCGGCGTGCACCAAGAACCACTCCGTCCCCGGGTTCGTCTTCTCCAACCGCGGCTTCTCCGGCAACCTGTACCACGACTACACGGACGTGCTGGTGCCGCTGTTCCTCAGCACGCGCAAGTTCAAGGGCGAGGTGCAGTTCCTGCTCAGCGACCTCAAGCCCTGGTGGGTGGCCAAGTTCCGGCCGCTCTTCCGGCAGCTCAGCAACTACGAGGTGGTGGACGTCAACAACGACATGGAGGTGCACTGCGTGCCCCGCATCGTCGTCGGCTCCGACTTCCACAAGGACATGGGCATCATCCCGTCCAAGGCCGCCGGCCACGTCTCCATCGTCGACTTCAAACGCACCCTCCGCGACGCCTTCGGGCTTGAGCGCGCGGCCGCGTCCCGCGGCGGCGCCACGGGCGCCGGCAAGCCGCGGCTCCTCATCATCTCCCGCAAGAACTCGCGCCGGTTCCTCAACGAGCGGGAGATGGCGGCGGCCGCCACCGCCATGGGCTTCGAGGTGCGCATCGCGGAGCCCGACCAGCACACCGACATGTCCACCTTCGCGCGGCTGGTCAACTCCGCGGACGTGATGGTGGGCGTGCACGGCGCCGGGCTGACCAACATGGTGTTCCTCCCCGCCGGCGCCGTGCTGATCCAGGTGGTGCCGTTCGGCGGGCTGGAGTGGCTCACCGGCGTGACCTTCAAGAACCCGGCGGCGGACATGGAGGTGACGTACATGGACTACAACGTGCAGCTGGAGGAGAGCTCGCTGCTGGACCAGTACCCGCGGAACCACCAGGTGCTGACCGACCCCTACGCGGTGCACAAGCAGGGGTGGGACGCGCTCAAGGCGGCGTACCTGGACAAGCAGAACGTCCGGCTGGATCTGGACAAGTTCAGGGCCACGCTCCGGGACGCGCTCGGCCGACTGCCGCCGGCGTCGACGCCGGCGGCCTGAGCCTGCCCTGCTCGGCCACGCCCGTCCCCGATTCGGTAGATATAGGTCCGTGTATATCTATCTGCTCTGCTCCGTGCCTGCCTCGTTTTGCTTGACTTGATTCTTGATTTCTTCTTCTTTCTTCTTCCTCTTGCTCTTCTTCTGGTAAGACCCCATTGACGGCGAGCAAGAACATGTGGTTACAGAGGATGTTTGGCTTCATACCCTTTTGTGATTATTTGTTTCTTATATCAATTAATTCATAAGAAAAATGTCAAGAACATATTAGCTCCCAATGTGTTGCGCCATCTTCCATCCCTTCTCCCAATCTCCATTGACAATCTTCTGTCCGAATACAAGCTTGGTCATGGGAGGAGAAGAAGGAGACTGCGACTTGGCCAGCTCCTGCTCCGTGTCAGCTAGCCGATTGATGATAGGTTTGTCTGGATCGTTGGCAGCTGCCGCGAAGTCGTGGAGCGATCTCGTCAGCTGATCGATGTGTTGGTTGATTGTTCGGCCAGCGGGAGAGAGGAAAGGAGAAAAGAAATCAAAGTTTGGCTGATTCGTCCGAGGGTTGGTTCGTGGGCGCGTCGCTTTCGGCGAACTGGGGGGCTGCCAACTCCCAGCTACCTCCGGGCTCCGGCCCCTGCCTGCCAGCGTCATCTCGTTGTGACATGACATCGTGTGAGCCGCACGGGCTGCCCGAAGCTTCGGTTGCCTTCTTCACGTCTCTTTCTTTTCCAGGGGAAGAAATGTCAGCGGCCGCCGTGTCGCCGTCCCAGCTCTTTTCCCTTTTCACGTTTCGCCGTCTGGTTGAAAGCCAGACTTATTCAGCGAGTGGTTTTTTGACAGTGGACCTGGTCAACGAGCGTATTCACAGCCGGGCAACTAAGGGGCTGTTCGGATTATGACTATATTTACCGTATGTTGCTACATTAGTTTTACCATATTTGCCATTCTTGCCTTGTTTGAGTTGCTCAAATTGTTAACCATACTTTAGCATCTATGACATGTAGGGTTTACTACGTTTTTTTTGTCTTAGGTGTGGTTAAAACCAAACACTCACTTAACTTGGTTAAACTTGTCTAAGATGAGGTGCGACAAAGTGTGGCAAGATGTGGCTAGGAACCAAACAGTCCCTAAATCTTGTGTACGAGAGTGAAATTTGTCGCTTGGATTACAAATTATATTTCTTTTTTTTCTTCTTCTTTTTTTCATAGCACGCATTGAGCCTCATACATATGCACATACACTTATGCCTACTAATACATGATACATACATCCTATCTTTATGAGAATCTTTATAAATCTCTTGGAGATACTAACCTGGAGTCACATTTTGAGATTCATAAAGTCATCGTCATGGGCACGTCGTAGTCAGAACGAATGTTGCTGGAAAGACTGAAATAGATCCAATAAAATACAAGCACCGATGCTAAGTCTTGTACTTGAACCACGATCTGAGCTGCAGTCGGTTCATGGTTAAAAATAAAGTTTCATAAGATTGAAGTTTATTGCTTTTTTTCTTGATAAATGTTGATTTTATTAAAGTCAAAACATATGGCTTCGAACAGAATAGAATGGATAATTAATGGACGTCCAGACTCTGCATAACTAGCATGTACCCAATCAACACTAACAGTCTGACAATGTGAAAAGAAAGACATAATGGCAAATGTTTTGTAAAAAGTTGTCTAGGAGATGCATGTGAAAGAGAGAACCGATCTAGTGAATTTTTACCTGAAGTGTTAGGAAAATGCTACTATTGATGTAAAGAAATTTGCTCATCGAAAAAGAGTACAGAAAAAAGTGGAACAACAATTCCTAAACTAACAAGTTGAAATTTTATCTATTGAAGTACTTACCAACACTTGAAATTGTGCTATGGTGCTCTAAGATAGTAGATTGATAAAAAAAATTCAAAACAATTGCATGATCAGTGTTTCAACGTACGCGTTTTTATCTTTGTGAGGTCCCAAAGATATGATCAGCAGAACCCGGATTTGTTCTCTATATACACTTACCTGCCAACTTTGATTCGTAGAATCGGCTTTGCTGAAGTACACTTCGAGGCGCTCTAGGCCATTGCACTAAAATGCCATACTTCAAATTCAGCTTCATTGGCAAAGCTAATTCAAATTAGCTGTTTGTTTTAGCTTCTAGATCCAGTTTCGTTGGCAAAGCTAAATCTGGTCCCTGAATCTCAAACGAAATAGT
The DNA here is from genome assembly GCA_022496015.1 of Hordeum marinum. Classification (NCBI taxonomy): domain Eukaryota; kingdom Viridiplantae; phylum Streptophyta; class Magnoliopsida; order Poales; family Poaceae; genus Hordeum; species Hordeum marinum. The sequence continues at coordinate 61,788,517 of CM039677.1, forward strand.
TGTTTGTTTCAGATTACATATTCAGTTTCACTAGCAATGTTGAATCTGGTCCCTGAAGCTCAAACAAACAAGGTCTTAGTGAACTGGCATATAATATGTCTGCCAAAAGATTGTGGGCGGTTTGAACTCCTTGACCACTCGTAACTAGAGATTACTACAAAAAAACATGTGGAAATTGGAGAATGACAAAGGTACCTGGTATACTACGCTGGCAAATAAATACATGCAAAAGGTTCAATGTTGTTAGTGTGGGAAGTTAGCCAGTAATTCCTAGACTATGAGTTTGGTATGGACGAGGTGTGGTTTAATCATACCGCGCAACACTCTATTGGTGGTGGGGTTCTTGTCCCCCCCTTCTTCTCTAATATGAAGTATATGATACACGCTCGTGCGTATTCAAGAAAAAAAACGTGCAAAACTAAGTTCTGTCTGTAGGCCAAAAAAAAAGGGCATGACTCACATTTCTAGCAGAGGTTGATGGAAGTAAATCACTTTTTCCATAAGTTTGCTAAAAGTGATTGTAAATGGAGCTAAAACCTTGTTCCGGGAAGATAACAATGTGAAGAGACCACCATGGATTACTCAATTCCCAAGACTTTACAATACCACCTTCTCTTAATTGTTCATGATGTAAATTCAACATTGACATCCGCGGGGTTCGGGTGCGGGTAATGGTCGCCCAAAACCATACCTACCTTAATAATTTTCTCCCAAACTCGTACTCGTACCCGTACCCGCATGCATCTTGGGTTTCAACCAGTTCCCATACCGATACCCGATGGGGTGCAGGTAATACCCATGGGTAAAAATACTCATCTCCGCCACCTTACCTAATTCACGATTCATCATGTATTTCTCAGCATTTTCGCATATATACACAACATGTCAACTCGGCCACCTTACCTAATTCACACTTCATCGTGCATTTTTTAGCATTTTCGCATACCTACACAACATTTCAACATGTATACTTCAACATTTCAGCACATATATCCCACATTTTAGCATTTGAAGACATATTATCACAATTTGTTGTGTGATGGATTAAAAAGAATAGTATTAATTTTCAACAGAGGATAGGAGTAAGCATGAACTAGATGGCACTATGATGTCTACTACGCAACTTTATTCTTGTAGACGTTGTTGGGCCTCCAAGTGCAGAGTTTTGTAGGACACCAACAAATTTCCTTCAAGTGGATGACCTAAAGTTTATCAATTCGTGGGATGTGTTGGATGAAGATGATCTCTCTCAAACAACCCTGCAATCAAATACAAGAAATCTCTTGTGTCCTCAACACACACACACACACACACAAAATACAATTGCAAATTGTATAGGTGTGCTAGTTCGGCGAAGAGATGGTGATACAAGTGCAATATGAATGTTAGAAATAGGTTTTTGTAATCTGAAAATATAAAAGCAGCAAGGTAAAAAGTGATAAACAACGAGCAAAACGGTATATTAATGCTTGGAAATAAGGCCTAGGGCTCATACTTTCACTAGTGCAATATCTCAACAATTCTAACGTGCAACGAAGAATCACTCCAAAGTTCATATCTAGCGGAGAACATAAGATGAAATTGATGTAGGTAGTAGAACCACCTGAAAGTTACCCTTTCCGATCAATCTATTGGACTATTCCTATAGGTGTCACAAACAGGCTTAGAGTTTGTACTAAAATAACACCAACGATACATATCAATCAACCCTGATGTCACCTAGATATTCCAATGTCACCGCAAGTATCCCTGGATTCATTATTTAACATGCATCAAACAATTTCAGATTCATCATATTCAATCCAACACAAAGAACTTCAAAGAGTGTCATAAGATTTCTATCAGAGAATGTAGTATGAAAACATGCAATCAACCCCTATGCATAGATCCCAAGGTCGCCGAAACCTGCAAGTTGATGCCATAACATATATCAAGTGAATCAATAGAATATCCCAATGTCACTACGGGTATCCACATGCAAGACATACATCAAGTGTTCTCAAACCCAAAGTATTCAATCCAACACAATGAGATCTCAAAGGAAAAGATTCAATTCATCACAACGAGGTAGCAAGGGAAGAACACCATATGATCCAACTATATTAACAAAGCCCGTGATATATCAAGATCGTGACATCTCAAGAACACGAGAGAGGGAGAGAGAAAGGGAGAGAGAGAGAGATTGAACACATAGCTACCTGTACATACCCTCAGCCCCGAGGGTGAACTACTCCCTCCTCGTCATGGCCTCCACCAGGATGATGAAGATGGCCACCGGTGATGATTTCCCCTCTTCGGTCAGGTACTAGAAAGGCTCCAGATGGGCTTTCTTCGATACAAAGAGTTACGGTGGTGGAGCGGAAGTTCTCTGTTTATTTCTGAGGGTTTCTGTATATATAGGATTTTTCGACGTTGGAATCACACTAAACGGAGCCACGTGGGCCCCACAAGCTAGCAGGGACCGCCCTGTTGGCTTGTGGCCCATAGGTAGCTCCCCTTTGGTGGTTCTTGGCCCCAGAATTTCTTATTTGTCCAGAAAAAATCATACAAAAGTTTCGGGCGATTCCGAGAACTTTCATTTTTTGCACAAAAACAACACCATGGTAATTCGGCTGAAAACAACATTAGTCTAGGTTACTTCTAAATAAATCATATAAAGTGCATCAAAATCATATAAAAGTATTGTAAACATAGGCAAACATGGCATGAATACTTTATAAATTATCGATATGTTTGAGACGTATCACACCACACAATGTCGAGTTACATTCATGGATGAGTAGCCTACAAGTGAACTTTTTAGAGAAACATTCACATTTGCTTTTCTTCTTTTCTCCAATTACAAGACAAACAAGAGGGACATCGTTATCTCTTTTTTATTTTATTTTATTGAAGACACTTCCGCATCCCCTACTTAGAAATGATCAAATGAAGGAGACTATATAATAAGTCAACAAAATCAGAGACAAAATCAACACATTTAAAGAAGATCTTGCAAATGGGTAGGGGGATGGGATTTTGGGTCAAGGCTAGCGACCGCGTTGGACTAGGGTAGAGCGGCTAGCTTTCCTTTTTTTCCTTTCGTGAATGACACATGTGACCTACTCATACATCTCCGTCGTATCTACTTTTCCAAACCTTTTTGCCCTTTTTTGGGACTCTAATTTGCATGATTTGAATGGAACTAACCTGGACTGACGCTTTTTTAGCAGAATTGCCTTGGTGTTATTTTTGTGCAGAAATAAAAGTTCTCGGATTGAGCTGAAAATTTATAGAGAATGTTTTTGGAATTTATAAAAAATACTGGCGAAAGAATCAACCAGAGGGGGGGCACCCATAGGTGACAAGCCCACCAGGCGCGACCACCCCCTCGCCACGCCTGGCAGGCTTGTGGTCCCCCTGTGGCTCCATCGACCTCAATTCCACTCCTATATATTCATATTCGCGGAGAAAAAAAATCAAGGGGAAGAGTTCATCGCGTTTCACGATACGGAGCCGCCGCCACCTCCCGTTCTTCCTCGGGAGGCTAGATCTGGAGTCCGTTTTGGGTTTCGGAGAGGGGAAATCGATGCCTTCGTCATCATCAACCATCATTCATCACCAATTCCATGATGCTCTCCGCCGTTCGTGAGTAATCCCATCGTAGGCTTGCTGGACGGTGATGTGTTGGATGAGATTTATCATGTAATCGAGTTAGTTTTCCTAGGGTTTGATCCCTAGTATCCACTATGTTCTAAGATTGATGTTGCTATGAATTTGCTATGCTTAATGCTTGTCACTAGGGCCCAAGTGCCATGATTTCGGATTTGAACCTATTATGTTTTCATGAATATATATGTGTTCTTGATCCTATATTGCAAGTTGTAGACACCTATTACGAGTTATGATCCGCATCCCCCAGGGTGACAATAACTGGGATTCTTTTTGGTGATTACTATAGTTTGAGGAGTTCATGTATTCACTAAGTGCTAATGCTTTGGTCTGGTTTTCTATTAAAAGGAGGCCTTAATATCCCTTAGTTTCCATTAGGACCCCGCTGCCACGGGAGGGTAGGACAAAAGATGTCATGCAAGTTCTTTTCCATAAGCACGTATGACTATATATGGAATACATGCCTACATTACATTGATGAATTGGAGCTAGTTCTGTGTCATCCTATGTTATAACTGTTGCATGATGAATGCCATCCGACATAATCATCCATCACCGGTCCATTGCCTATGAGATTTCCACATATTGATCCTTGCTAAGTTACTTCTCCGTTGCTACTGTTACAATCACTACAAAACTGCTACTGTCACTTGTGCCACCGTACTGTTACTTCCATACCACTTTGCTACTGAATACTTTGTTGCAGATATTAAGACTTTCAGGTGTGGTTGAATTGACAACTCAGCTGCGAACACTCAAGAATGTTATTTGGCTCCCCTTGTGTCGAATCAATAAATTTGGGTTGAATACTCTACCCTCGAAATCTGTTGCGATCCCCTATACTTGTGGGTTATCACCTACCTATTAGAAGGACCTCATATATGGGTATGCGGGTATGGGTATTGCATTCCTGTACCCGTTCCTGACTTACACGATGGGTATAATTTTTCCCGTTTATAAACCTATGGGTATTTATATCTCCCAAACCATTGCCCCAATAGGATTTTTACCTGTCGGGTTAGCTAGTTGCAGGCACCCATTGCCATGTTGTGTAAAAGATGGTGGATGAGGTTGCATCAGTTTCAGAAGAATCCCATGTGGGAGTGATCATAGAGAAACCATATAATCTGGAGAATCTGATGAATGGTTTTAATTTGAGTGACGGGGAAGATAAGGTGAGATTGGGAATTTTGATTAAAACAAGTTGTATATGGGAGGTTTATAATGGCAGCTTAATTTTTTATATGGTTGGTTTATAGTTTTTATGTAGAATCTCAAAGATCATGATATTCCTCTAGTCAATGGTTAAGGTATCTTGACCAATGATAACCTTCTCAAGTGAGGTTGGACTAGAAATGATCATTGTATATTTGATTGCGCACTAGCTAAACTAGTTTGGAAGGTGACCCTATTGTGCTTTTGGTCTAAGTAGACCTTCTAACATAATTGATGGTCTCTCCAGGTACAGGACTGCCCCCTTTCCTATTGCCCCAGAGCAAAGTAGTGATACGTCTCCAACGTATCTATAATTTTTGATGATGGCATGCTATTATATTATCTGTTTTGGATGTTTTATATGCATTAGTAGCTTCTATTTTATATTATTTTTGGGACTAACCTATTAATCTAGAGCCAAGTGTGAGTTTTTGTTTTTTCCTTGTTTTTGAGTTTTGCAGATATGAAATATTAAACGGAGTCCAAATGGAATAAAACCTTCAGAAGGAATTTTTCTAAAAGGAAACAAGTCATCCAAGCTTGGAGTGCACTTCAGGAGAGGTGCCAGGGTGCCACAAGCCTACTAGGAGCGCCCCCCTGGCCGCGCCTAGCAGGCTTGTCGCCTCCTGACAGGTCTCCTAACCCTAATTCTTGGCCTATAAATACCCAAATATTCCCCCAACATCAAAACGAGCCACAAAAATACTTTTCTGCCGCCGGAAACCTCCGTTCCCGAGAGATCCAATCTTGGAGCCTTTTTCGGTAATTTGTCGGAGGGGGTTTCGATCATGGAGGGCATCTACATCAGCTCCATTGCCCCTCCGATGATGTGTGAGTAGTCCCCCACAGACCTACGGGTCCATAGCTAGTAGCTAGATGGCTTCTTCTCTCTCTTTGATCTTCAATACCATGTTCTTCATGATCTTCATGGAGATCTATCCGATGTAATCCTCTTTTGTGGTGTGTTTGTCAAGATCCGATGAATTGTGAGTTTATGTTCAGATTATCCATGAATCTTATTTGAATCTCCTCTGATTTCTTATATGCATGATTTCATATCCTTGCAAGTCTCTTCGAGTTATTGGTTTGGTTTGGCCAACTAGATTGGTAATTCTTGCAATGGTAGAAATGCTTGGTTTTGGGTTCAATCTTGCGGTGACCTCACCCAGTGAAAAAGTAGGGGTAGCGAGGCACATATTGTATTGTTGCCATCAAGGGTAACAAGATGGGGTTTTAATCATATTGCTTGAGTTTATCCCTCTACATCATGTCATCTTTCTTAATGCGTTACTCTGTTCTTCATGAACTTAATACTCTAGATGCAGGCAAGAGTCAGTCGATGTGTGGAGTAATAGTAGTAGATGCAGAATCGTTTTGGTCTACTTGTCACGGACGTGATGACTATATGCATGATCATTGCCTTGGATAACTACATGATTATTCGCTTTTCTATCAATTGCTTGACAGTAATTTGTTTACCCACCATGATATTTGCCTTCAAGAGAGAAGCCTCTAGTGAAACCTATGGCCCCCGGGTCTATTTTCCATCACATATTTTCAGATCTATACTTGCTGCAATTTATTTTCCTTTTAATTTCCGCACTCGTTACATCTATCTCTACCAGATGTAATCCTTGCAACCGTGAAGGGATTGACAACCCCTTTATAGCGTTGGGTGCAAGAGTTTGATTATTTGTGTAGGTGCATCCATTGGTAACTTGCTTGGTCCTCCTACTAGATTGATACCTTGGTTCTCAAGAACTGAGGGAAATACTTATCTACTTCGATGCATCACTCTTTCCTCTTCAAGGGAAAACCAACGCATGCTCAAGAGGTAGCAAGAAGAATTTCTGGCGCCGTTGCCGGGGAGGATACATAGCAAGTCAAGAGAAGATCTCTCCCGTCAACTTGCCAATTTCTGGCACCGTTGACGGGGACAATACACATCAAGCAACCCAAGTACCCATCACAAACTCATCTCTTTCATTTACTTTATTTGCCATTTGCCTCTCGTTTTCCTCTCCCCCACTTCTAAAATGATTTTCAGTAAATACCAAAAAGATTTTCCTTTTTATTCGCCCTTCTTTCGTTTGCCTTTCGTTTGCTTGTGTGCTTGATTGCTTGCTTTGTCAAGATGTCTAAGAATACCAAGTTGTGTGACTTTTCCAATACTAATAATAATGATTTTGTTAGGACCCCTATTGCTCCCACCACTAGTGTGGAATCTTATGAAATCAATGTTGCCATGCTAAATCTTTTCATGAAAGAACAATTCTCTGGCCGTCCTAGTGAAGACGCCACATACCATCTAAATACTTTCATTGAGTTGTGTGATATGAAAAAGAAGAAAGATGTGGATAATGATATTGTTAAATTGAAGCTATTTCCGTTCTCGCTACGAGATCGTGCTAAAACTTGCTTTTCATCTTTGCCTAAAAATAGTATTGACTCATGGAATAAGTGTAAAGACGCTTTTATTTCCAAGTACTTTCTGCCCGCTAAGATCATCTCCCTTAGGAACGATATAACGAATTTTAAGAAAATTGATCATGAGCATGTTGCACAATCTTGGGAGAGGATGAAATTAATGATTAGGAATTGTCCCGCGCATGGTTTGAGTTTATGGATGATTATACAAATTTTCTATGCGGGGTTGAATTTTGCATCTAGAAATCTTTTAGATTCTGCCATGGGTGGTACTTTTATGGAAATCATGTTAGGAGAAGCTACTAAACTCCTAGACAATATCATGACAAACTACTCTGAATGGCATACCGAAAGATCTCCTACTAGTAAAAGGTGCATGCTATTGAAGAAATGAACACTTTGAGTGAAAAGATGGATGAATTGACGAAATTTTTTGTTAGTAAGAGTGCTCCTATTGCTCCTAATGATATGCCTTTGTCTTCTTTGATTGGAAATAATAATGAATCTATGGATGTGAATTTTGTTGGTAGGAACAATTTTGGTAACAATGCGTATAGAGGTAATTTCAACCCTAGGCCGTTTCCTAGTAATTCCTCTAATAATTATGGTAATTCCTACAACAATTCCTATGGAAATTATAATAAGATGCCCTCTGATCTTGAGAATATTTTTAAAGATTTTATTGGTTCGCAAAAAGTTTTTAATGCTTTTATTGAAGAAAAAGTGCTTAAGATTGATGATTTGGCTAGGAATGTTGTTAGAATTTCTCTTGAGATTGATTCTTTGAATGTTAGATCTACTCCACCCAAGCATGATATTAATGAGTCTTTAAAAGCTATGAGAATTTCTATTGATGAAAGTAGGGAAAGAACCGCTAGAATCCGTGATAAGCGTGAATGGCTTGAAAAGGTATTTTCTCGCAATAATAATGAGGAAGATCTTAAAGTGATTGCTGTGACTCCTATTGAAAAATCTTTGTTTTCCAGTATAAATCTTGATAATGATGGGACTAGATATCAGATAAGTCAGCTTTAGTTACAAGGCGTATCATTTGGAGTCTATAGATCTTAATACTAAGATTGATAAAAGTGGGATTTAAGAGGTCAAAACTTTAAATAGCAATGAACCCACTCTTTTGGATTTCAAGGACTTTAATTATGATAGCTTCTCTTTGATTGATTGTATTTCCTTGATTCAATCCATGTTGAATTCTCCTCATGCTTATAGTCAAAATAAGGCTTTTACTAAACATATAGTTGATGCTATGATGAAATCGTTTGAAGAAAAACTTGAGTTAGAAGTTTCTATCCCTAGAGAGCTTCATGATGAGTGGGAACCTACTATTAATATTAAAATCAAAGATTATGAGCGCCATGCTTTGTGTGATTTGGGTGCTAGTGTTTCCACAATTCCGAAAACTTTATGTGATGTGCTAGGTTACCATGATCTTGATGATTGCTCTCTAAATTTGCATCTTGCCGATTCCACTATTAAGAAACCTATGGGAAGGATTAATGATGTTCTTATTGTTGAAAATAGGAATTATGTGCCCGTAGATTTCATTATTCTTGATATAGATTGCAATCCTATATGTCCTATTATTCTTGGTAGACCTTTCCTTAGAACGATTGATGCAATTATTGACATGAAAGAAGGAAACATTAGATTCCAATTTCCATTAAGGAAAGGCATGGAACAATTTCCTAGAAAGAAAATAAGATTTCCTTATGAATCTATTATGAGAACTTTTGGATTGCATACCATAGGTGACAATACCTATATCTATTGTGTTTTGCCTAGCTAGGGGCGTTAAACAATAACGCTTGTTGGGAGGTAACCCAATTTTATTTTTGTGCTCTTTTTGCTTCTGTTTTTGAGTGTTTCACACATTATTACTTATTTAGCAATTGTGTTTTGGTGTTTTATTTAGTGTTTGAGCCAAGTAAAACCTTTAGGGTGATCTATGGTAGTTGTTGATTTGATCTTGCTGAAAAATAGAAACTTTTGCGCTTAGTCCAGGATTTTTTTTCAAAGCATCTAATTGATCTATAATTTTTACAAAATATTGATATATAAATTTCCCAGGTTTTACTAATTTTTCAGAATTGTTTGAGTTACATATGTATAAGAAATTTTCAGTTTGCTATAGACTGTTCTGTTTTTGACAGATTCTGTTTTCTTTGAGCTGTTTGCCTATTTTGATGAATCTATGGGTTGTATCATGCTGTATGAGCAATGGATAAGTTAGATTACAGTAGGTATAACACCAATATAAATAAATAATGATTTCACAATAGTACCTAAAGTGGTGATTTATTTTCTTATACTAACGGATCTCATGAGTTTTCTATTAAGTTTTGTGTTGTGAAGTTTTCAAGTTTTGGGTAAAGATTGGATGGACTATGGAATAAGGAGTGGAAAGAGCATAGGATTGGGTATGACCAAGGCACACCAAATCATATTCAAGGATGCCAAAGAGCCTAAGCTTGGGGATGCCCCAGAAGGCATCCCCTCTTTCGTCTTCAATCCATCGGTAAATTTACTTGAGGCTATATTTTTATTCACCACATGATATGTGTTTCGCTTGGAGCATATTATATGATATGATTCTTTGCTTGTTAGTTTGCCACAATCATCATTTCTGCACACATCTTTTGAGAGACACACGCTTAATCATGAATTTACTATAATACTCTATGTGCTTCACTTATATCTTTTGAGTTGGGCAATTTTGCTCTATATGCTTCACTATATCTTTTTGAGCATGGTGGTGTTTTAGTTTTATAGAAATACTTGAAATATCATACCTCACTTATATTATTTTGAGAGTTTCTAAAAAGAGCATGGTAATTGGTCTAGGTTATGAATTTAGTCCTAATATGATAGGCATCCAAAAGGGATATAATAAAAAATTCCATATTAAGTGCATTGAGTATTTTTGAGAAGTTTGATTCCTTGCATAAAGTTTTGAGATATAAAGATGGTAAAAGTAAATTGTGATTTGGTAAAAATACTTTTGTAAAGGTTTATGATTCCCGTAGCATGCATATATGGTGAACCGCTATGTAAGGAAGTTAGAGCATGACTTCTTTATTGATTGTCGACCTTTGTGTGAGGGTCGGGGGCGTGCGATGGTTAACTCCTACCCCCCCCCCCCCCAAGGAGCATGCGTTTAATGCTTTGCTTCAATGACTAATAGACTTTTGCAATAAGTATGTGAGTTCTTTATGACTAATGTTGAGTCCATGGATTATACGCACTCTCACCCTTCTACTTTTGCTAGCCTTTCTAGTACCACGCTACTTTCGCCGATGCAACAAACACCTTCCTCAAAACAGCCACCATATACCTTCCTCAAAACAACCACCATATATATTTCCTCAAAACAGCCACTATTGGAAATATGTCCTATATGCAATAATAAATTGGCTATTATTATATTTCTTTTTTCGTGATAATTGTCGATTGTTCCTGCTATAATTGTAGTAACCGGAAACCGTAATACATGTGTGAATACATAGACCACACCATGTCCCTAGTGAGCCTCTAGTTGACTAGCTCGTTGATCAATAGATAGTCATGGTTTCCCGACCATGGACATTGGATGTCATTGATAATGGGATCACATCATTAGGAGAATGATGTGATGGACAAGACCCAATCCTAAGCATAGCACAAGATCGTGTAGTTCTTCTGCTAGAGCTTTTCTATTGTCAAGTATCATTTCCTTAGACCATGAGATTGTGCAACTCTCGGATACCGTAGGAATTCTATGGGTGTATCAAACGTCACAACGTAACTGGGTGACTATAAAGGTGCACTACAGGTATCTCCGAAAGTGTCTGTTGGGTTGGCACGAATCAAGACTGGGATTTGTCACTCCGTGTGACGGAGAGGTATCTCTGGGCCCACTCGGTAGTACATCATCATAATGAGCTCAACGTGACTAAGGAGTTAGTCACGGGATCATGTGTTATGGAACGAGTAAAGAGACTTGCCGGTAACGAGATTGAACAAGGTATAGGGATACTGACGATCGAATCTCGGGCAAGTAACATACCTATGGACAAGGGGAATTGTATACGGGATTAATTGAATCCCAAACATCATGGTTCATCCGTTGAGATCATCGTGGAACATGTGGGATCCAATATGGGTATCCAGATCCCACTATTGGTTATTGGATGGAGAGGTGTCTCGGTCATATCTGCATGGTTCCCAAATCCGTAGGGTCTACACACTTAAGGTTCGGTGACGCTAGAGTTGTAATGGGAATTGTATGTGGTTACCGAAAGTTGTTCGGAGTCCCATATGAGATCTTGGACGTCACGAGGAGTTTCGGAATGGTCCGGAGGTAAATATTTATATATGGGAAGTCCTATTTTGGCCACCGGAAAATGTTTGGGATTTTTCGGTATTGTACCGGGAAGGTTCTAGAAGGTTCCGGAGTGGGGCCCACCTTCATGGGGGACCCACATGAACGTGGGTAGTGGGGGAAAGGCCCCACACGCCTGGTCAAGGTGCACCAAGATCTCCCCTTAGAAGGAATAAGATCATATCCCGAAGGGATAAGATCAAGATCCCTAAAAAGGGGGATAACAATCGGTGGAGAAGGGAAAGGATGGGGTTTGTTTCCTCCCACCTTTGACAATGACCCAATGGAATTGGAGGGAAAGAAACCAGCCCCCTCCACCCCTATATATAGTGGGGAGGCGCACGGGAGCTGAATCCCTTGTTGGAAATATGCCCTAGAGGCAATACTAAAATGGTTGTTATTATATTTCCTTGTTCATGATAATTGTTTGTTATCCATGCTATAATTGTATTGACAGGAAACACATTTAATGCGTGGATACATAGACAACACTTTGTCCCTAGTGTGCCTCTAGTAGACTAGCTCGTTGATCAAAGATGGTCAAGGTTTCCTAGCCATTGACATGAGATGTCATTTGATAACGGGATCACATCATTAGGAGAATGATGAGACAGACAAGACCCAAACTATAAACGTAGCATTTGATCGTGTCAGTTTATTGCTACAGTTTTCTACATGTCAAGTATCTATTCCTATGACCATGAGATCATGCAACTCACTGACACCGGAGGAGTACCTTGTGTTTATCAAACGTCGCAACATAACTGGGTGACTATAAAGGTGCTCTACAGGTATCTCCGAGGGTGTTTGTTGAGCTGGCATGGATCAATACTGGGATTTGTTACTCCGTGTGATGGAGAGGTATCTGAGGGCCCACTCGGTAATACAACATCACAACAAGCCTTGCAAGCAATGTGACTAAGTGTTAGCCACGGGATCTTTTATTACAGAATGACTAAAGAGACTTGCCGATAACGGGGTTGAACTAGGTATACAGATACCGACGATCGAATCTCGGGCAAGTAACACACTGAAGAACAAAGGGAACATCATACGGGATTAACTGAATCCTTGACATAGAGGTTCGACCGATAAAGATCTTCGTAGAATATGTAGGAACCAATATGTGCATCTAGGTCCCGCTATTGGTTATTGACCGTAGAGGTGTCTCGATCATGTCTACATAGTTCTCGAACCCACAAGGTCTGCACACTTAAGGTTCGGGTAGTATAGAGTTATGTATGGTGGTGACCGAAGGTTGTTCGGAGTCCCGGATGAGATCCCGGACTTCACGAGGAGCTCCGAAATGGTCCGGAGGTAAAGATTGATATACAGGAAGTCCTGTTTTGGTCGCCGTAAAAGTTTCGGGCTCATCGGTAGTGTACCAGGAGTGCGAGGAGGGTGCCGGGGGACCATCGGGAGGGGTATTTCGACCCAAGAGGCTACATGGGCTGCGGTAGGAGGTATACCAGCCCTTAGTGGGCTGGCCTAAGTGCCACAAGAGGCCCATGCGGCTGGGAGGAGAAGTCCATGAGGAAAAAGGTGGAAAAGGAGTTTTCCAAGTGGGAGAGAAGGAGTCCTAATCCTATTAGGATTGGAGGAGGACTCCTCCTCCCACTTCGGCCGACGCAAGGGCTGGACCATTGAGGGCCAAGTATCTTCCCTCCCTCCTCTTATATATACTAGAGGTTTGAGGGTTATTTTATACAGAAAAAGAGCCACGTGCTACCTCTCCTCTAGTTCGTAGTTTCTCCTCTAGATCAGTTTCAGTGGTGCTTAGGCCCCTGTTGGAATAGCTCCACCACCATCACCGCAACGCCGTCATGCTGCCGGAGAACTCGTCTACCTCTCTTCTCCCTCTTGCCGGATCAAGAAGGCGGAGATCGTCATCAAGCTGTACGTGTGCTGAACTCGGGGGTGCCGTTCGTTCGATGCTAGATCGGAACGGATCGTGATTGGATTGCGGGAAGCTCGGTGATTTGGATCGCGAAGATGTTTGACTACATCAACCGCATTTCTTAACGTTTCCCACTTAGTGATATACAAGGGTATGTAGATCCACTCTCCCTCTCGTAGATGCTCATCACCATGGATAGATCTTGCGTGTGCGTAGGAAAATTTATGTTTCCCATGCAACGTTCCCCAACAATGGCATCATGAGCTAGGTCTATGTGTAGATGAGATCTCGTGTAGAACACAAAGGAGTTTGTGGGCTTTGATGCTTAGATTGCTTCCTCCCTTGGTCCTGTTTTGGTTCGGTGGTATTTTGGGATGAAGCGTCCCGGGACAACCTTACTCGTACGCATACGAGAGACCGATTCCATCGACTGACGTGTAACTTCGCTGCACAAAGACGGCTGGAGGGTGTTTGTTTCTCCTACTTTAGTTGGATCAGATTCGACAAAGGCGGTCCTTGAGAAGGTTGAAAAGCAACTTATGTATCACCGTTTTGGTTTTGCGTAGGTGAGAATTGTTCTTGCTAGATACCCGTAGCAGCCACATAAAACTTGGAGCAACAATTAGAGGACGTCTAACTTGTTTTTGTAGGGCATGTTGTGATGTGATATGACCAATTACATGATGAGATATATGTGATGTATGAGATGATCATGTGTTGTATATAATATCACGACTTGCATGTCGATGAGTACGGCAACCGGCAGGAGCCATAGGGTTGTCTTTAATTATTGCATGACCCGCGTGTCAATCATTAAGTGCTATGTAATGCTTTACTCTATCGCTAAGCGGTAGCAATAGTAGTATGAGCATGGTGGGCACGACAACCCCGATGGCGACACAATGATGGATATCATGATGATGGAGATCATGGTGTTATGCCGATGACAATTAAGATCATGGCGGTGCTTTGGAGATGGAGATCAAAAGCACAAGTTCATGGCCATATCATGACACTTATGATTTGCATGTGATGTTAATCCTTTTATGCACCTTGTGTTGCTTAGGACGACGGTAGCATTATAAGGTGATCCCTCAATTAAATTTCAAGATAAATTGTGTTCTCCCTGAGTGTGCACCGTTGCGAAAGTTCGTCATGTCGAGACACCACGTGATGATCGGGTGTGATAGATTCTACGTTCACATACAACGGGTGCAAGCTAGTGTTGCACATGCGGAACACTCGGGTTAAACTTGATGAGCCTAGCATGTATAGACATGGCCTCGGAACACAAGAGACCAAAAGGTCGAACATAAGTCATATAGTAGATATGATCAACATGATGATTTTCACCATTGAAACCACCTCAACTCACGTGATGACCGGACTTGAGTTGGTGAAATTGGATCATGCATCACTCAGTTGACCTGAGGGATGTCAATTTGAGTGGGAGCTTTAGTAATTTGATTAACTAAACTCATTATCTTGAACAATAGTCTTAGTAACCTTTGCTTATTTATGTGTACATCAATGGCTCGCATAGTAGCACCCCTGAATTTTAATGCATTCCTAGAGAAAGCTAAGTTGAAAGATGATGGAAGTAACTTTGTGGACTGGACCCGTAATCCGAGGATTATCCTCACGACTTCCCAAATGTCTTATGTCCTTGATTCACCGCTAGGTGACCCACCCGCTCCCATGTCATCCGAAGACGTTAAGAACGCTTGGGAGGCATGTTCTGGAGATTACTCAATAGTTCAATGTGCAATGTTGTATGGCTTAGAACCGGGACTTCAAAGACGTTTTGAATGTCATGGAGCATATGAGATGTTCCAAGAGTTGGAGTTTATGTTTAAGAAGAATGCCCAGATCGAGAGGTATGAGACCTCCGATAAGTTCTATGCTTGCAAGATGGAGGAGAACGGGTCTATCAGTGAACATATAGTCAGAATATCTGGGTATTCGACCTGTCTGACGGAGTTAGGGATGCCCCTTCCTCCGGAGGCGATCACTGATAGAGTTCTACAATCATTGCCACCTAGCTACAAGAGCTTCGTGATGAACTATAACATGCACGGGATGAACAAGTCAGCCGCCGAGTTGTTTGCGATACTGAAAGTCGCTGATTCTGAAATCTAGAAAGAACATCAAGTGTTGATGGTCAATAAAACTAATAGTTTCAAGAAGAATGGCAAGGGTAAGAAGGGTAACTCCAAGAAGGGTGACAAAGTAGTTGCTCCTCCCATGAAGAAACCGAAGGCTAGGCCCAAGCCAGAAACTGAGTGCTTTCATTGCAAGGGAACTGGTCACTGGAAGCGGAACTGTCCCAAGTATCTAGCTGACAAGAAGGCGGCCAACAACAAACAAGGTATATATGATATACATGTTATTGATGTGTACCTTACTAGCTCTCGTTGTAGTGCATGGGTATTTGATACCGCTTCGGTTGCTCACATTTGCAACTCAAAGCAGGACCTACGGAATAGATAGAGGCTGGCTAAGGACGAAGTGATGATGCACGTGGGAAATGGTTCCAAGGTTGATGTGATCACCGTCGGCATGCTCTCTCTTCGATTACCATCGGGATTAGTGATGAATCTGAATGATTGTTATTTAGTGCCTACGTTAAGCATGAACATTATATCTGGATCTTGTTTATTGTGAGACGGTTACTCATTTAAATCAGAGAATAATGGTTGTTTTATTTTTATGAGTAATATCTTTTATGGTCATGCACCCAATGTGAGGGGTTTATTCATATTGAATCTTGATAGTGATGATACACATGTTCATAACATTGATGCCAAAAGATGTAGAGTTGATAATGATAGTACCACTTTCTTGTGGCATTGCTGTTTGGGTCATATTGCTGCAAAACACATGAGGAAGCTCCATGTTGATGGACTTTTAGAGTCACTTTATTGACACATGTGAACCATGCCTCATGGGCAAGATGACTAAAACGCCGTTCTCTTGAACAATGGAACGGGCGAATGATTTGTTGGAAATCATACATACTGATGTGTGCGGTCCGATGAACATTGAGGCGCGCGGTGGATATCATTATTTTCTCACCTTCACTGATGACTTAAGTAGATATGGGTATATTTACTTAATGAAGCACAAGTCTGAAACGTTTGAAAAGTTCAAGCAATTTAAGAGTGAAGTTGGGAATCATCGTAACAAGAAGATTAAATTCCTGCGATTTGATTGAGGAGGTGAATATCTGAGTTATGAGTTTGGTTGTCACTTAAGACAGTGTTGAATTGTTTCTCAATTGACACCACCTGGAACACCACAATGTAATGTTGTGTCCGAACGTCGTAATCGAACCTTATTAGATATGGTGCGTTCTATGATGTCTCTTGCCGATTTGCCACTATTGTTTTGGGGTTATGCATTAGAGACAGTTGCATTCACTTTAAATAGGGCACCATCAAAATCCGTTGAGATGACGCCATATGAACTATGGTTTGGCAAGAAGCCAAAATTGTCGTTTCTTAAAGTTTGTGGATGTGATGCTTATGTCAAAAAGCTTCAGCCTGAAAAGCTGGAACCCAAAGCGGAGAAATGCGTCTTCATAGGATACTCAAAAGAGATAGTTGGGTATACCCGCTATCTCAGACCTGAAGGCAAAGTGTTTGTCACTAAGAACGGAACATTTCTTGAGAAAGAGTTTCTCTCAAAAGAATTGAGTGGGAGGAAAATAGAACTTGATGAGGTTATTGAACCATTACTTCAACCAGAGAGTAGCGCAGTGCAGAAAGATGTTTCTGTGGAGCCAACGATGGTTGAAGAGGAAGTTAATGATGATGATCATGGAACTTCAGATCAAGTTACTACTAAACCTCGTAGGTCGACAAGGGCGCGCACTGCTCCTGAGTGGTACGACAATCATGTCTTGGAGGTCATGTTGTTAGACAACAATGAACCTACGAGCTATGGAGGAGCGATGATGGGCCCAGATTTTGAGAAATGGTTAGAGGCCATGAAATCCGAGATGGGATCCATGTATGGAAACAAAATATGGACTTTGGAAGTATTACCTGAAGTGCGAAAGGCCATTCAAAACAAATGGATCTTTATGAAGAAGACGGACGCGGATGGTAATGTCACTGTCTATAAAGCTCGACTTGTGGCAAAGGTTTTTTTCACAAGTTCAAGGACTTGAGTATGATGAGACTTTCTCACCCGTAGCGATGCTCAAGTCCGTTAGAATGATGTTAGCAATAGCTTCATATTTCGACTATGAAATTTGGCAGATGGATGTCAAAACATCGTTCCTTAACGGTTTCCTTGAGGAAGAGTTGTATATGATGCAACCGGAAGGTTTTGTTGATTTAGAGAATGCTGACAAAGTTTGCAAACTCCAGCGATCCATTTATGGACTGGTGCAAGCATCTCGGAGTTGGAATAAGCGCTTTGATGAGGTGATCAAAGCGTTTGGGTTTATACAAGTTTATGAAGAAGCTTGTATTTACAAGAAAGTGAGTGGGAGGTCTATAGCATTTCTAATATTATATGTGGATGACATATTGCTGATTGGAAACAATATAGAAAGGCTGGAAAGCGTGAAGGAATATTTGAACAAGAGTTTTTCAATGAAGGACCTCGGAGAAGCTGCTTTCATATTAGGCATTAACATCTATAGAGAGATCGAGACGCTTGATAGCACTTTCACAAAGCACATACCTTGATAAAGTTTTGAAGAAGTTCAAAATGGATCGGTCCAAGAAGGGATTTTTGCCTGTGTTACAAGGTGTGAAGTTGAGTAAGAATCAATGCCCACTGACTGCAGAAGATAGAGAGAAGATGAGTGTCATCCCCTATGCTTCAGCCATAGGCTCTATCATGTATGTGATGCTGTGCACAAGACCCAATGTCAGCCTTGCCATAAGTATGGCCAGAATGTTTCAAAGTGATCCTGGAATGGAGCACTGGACGACGGTCAAAAATATCCTTAAGTACCTGAAAAGGACCAAGGAAATGTTTCTCATTTTTGGAGGTGATCAAGAGCTCGTCGTAAAGGGTTACGTCGATGCATGCTTTTACACTGATACGGATGACTCTAAGTCACAAACCGGATACATATTTATTCTCAATGGGGGAGCGGTAAGCTGGTGCAGTTCCAAGCAGAGCTCGGTAGCCGATTCTACATGCGAAGCGGAGTACATCGCAGCCTCGAAGGCAGCAAAGGAAGGTGTCTGGATGAAGGAGTTCATGACAGATCTCGGATTAGTGCCGAGTGCATTGAATCCAGTGGATCTGTTCTGTGATAACACTGGTGTCGTTGCCCTGGCCAAGGAACCAAGCTTTCACAAGAGTACGAGACACATAAAGCGATGCTTCAATTCCATCCGCGAGTACATCAAGGAGGAGGACATAAATATTTGCAAAGTGCATACGGATCTGGATGTTGCAGACCCATTGACTAAACCTCTTCGAAGGGCTAAACATGATCAACCCGAGAACTGTATGAGGGTTCGATTCCTTACAATGTAAATCACACAGTGATGTGAGCTAGATTATTGACTCTAGTTCAAGTGGGAGACTGTTGGAAATATGCCCTAGAGGCAATAATAAAATGGTTATTATTATATTTCCTTGTTCATGATAATTGTTTATTATCCATGCTATAATTGTATTAACTGGAAACACATTGCTTGTGTGGACACACAGACAACACTTTGTCCCTAGTGTGCTTCTAGTAGACTAGCTCGTTGATCAAAGATTTCCTAGCCATTGACATGAGATGTCATTTGATAATGGGATCACATCATTAGGAGAATGATGAGACGGACAAGACCCAAACTATAAACGTAGCATTTGATCGTGTCAGTTTATTGCTACAGTTTTCTGCATGTCAAGTATCTGTTCCTATGACCATGAGATCATGCAACTCACTAACACCGGAGGAGTACCTAGTGTGTATCAAACTTCGCAACGTAACTGGGTGACTATAAAGGTGCTCTACAGGTATCTTCGAGGGTGTTTGTTGAGTTGGCATGGATCAATACTGGGATTTGTTACTCCGTGTGACGGAGAGGTATCTCAGGGCCCACTCGGTAATACAACATCAGAACAAGCCTTGCGAGCAATGTGACTAAGTGTTAGCCACGAGATCTTTTATTATGGAATGAGTAAAGAGACTTTCTGGTAACGAGGTTGAACTAGGTATACAGATACCGACGATCGAATCTTGGGCAAGTAACATACCGAAGAACAAAGGGAACAACATACGAGATTAACTGAATCCTTGACATAGAGGTTCGACCGATAAAGATCTTCATAGAATATGTAGGAATCAATATGGGCATCTAGGTCCTGCTATTGATTATTGATCGTAGAGGTGTCTCGGTCATGTCTACATAGTTCTCGGACCCGCAGGGTATGCACACTTAAGGTTCGGTGATGTTTCGGTAGTATAGAGTTATGTATGGTGGTGACCTCAGGTTGTTTGGAGTCCTGGATGAGATCCCGGACGTCACAAGGAGCTACAGAATGGTCTGGAGGTAAAGATTGATATATAGGAAGTCCTGTTTTGGTTGCCGGAAAAGTTTCGGGCTCATCGGTAGTGTACCGGGAGTGCCGGGAGGGTGTCGGGGGACCAAAGGGAAGGGTATTTCGACCCAAGAAGCTACATGGGCTGTGGGAGGAGGTATACCAGCCCTTAGTGGTATGTCCTAAGTCCCACAAGAGGCCCATGCGGCTGGGAGGAGAAGTCCAAAAGGAAAAAGGTGGAAAAGGAGTTTTCCAAGTGGGAGAGAAGGAGTCCTAATCCTACTAGGATTGGAGGAGGACTCCTCCTCCTCCCACTTCGTCCGATGCAAGGGCTGGCCCCTTGAGGGCCAAGTCTCCTCCCTCCCTCCTCCTATGTATACTAGAGGTTTGAGGGTTATTTTATACAGAAAAACAGCCACGTGCTACGTCTCCTCTAGTTCGTAGTTTCTCCTCGAGATCGGTTTCAGCGGTGCTTAGGCGAAGTCCTGTTGGAATAGCTCCACTACCATCGCCGCAATGTCATCGCACTGCCAGAGAACTCGTCTACCTCTCCGCTCCCTATTGCTGGATCAAGAAGGCAGTGATCGTCATCAAGTTGTACGTGTGCTGAACGCGGAGGTGCGATCCGTTCGGTGCTAGATCGGGACGGATCATGATTGGATCGCGGGAGCTCGGCGATTTGGATCGCGAAGATGTTCGACTACATCTACCGCGTTTCTTAACGCTTCCCTATTAGCAATCTACAAGGGTATGTAGATCCACTCTCCCCCTCGTAGATGCTCATCACCATGGATAGACCTTGCGTGTGTGTAGGAAATTTTTTGTTTCCCATTCAACGTTCCCCAACACCCCTTGCCCCTGGCACAGCCCTTCCCCCTCCTACACCTCCTCCTCGTCCGTAATGGTTGGCGAAGCTCTGTCGGAGAACCACGAGCTCCACCGCCACCACGCCATCGTGCTGCTGGAGCTCTCCCTCAACTTCTCCTTCCCCTTGCTGGATCAAGAAGGAGGAGACGTCCCCGGGGTGTACGTGTGTTGAACGCGGAGGCGCCATACGTTCGGCACTTGGATCGGATCTTTTGCGATTTGAATCGCCGCGTGTATGACTCCATCAACCGTGTTCTTTGCAATGCTTCCGCTTAGCAATCTTCAAGGGTATGAAGATGCACTTCCTCTCTCTTGTTGCTAGCATCTCCTAGATTGATCTTGGTGACACGTAGGAATTTTTTGAATTATTACTACGTTCCCCAACAGTGGCATCATGAGCTAGGTTTATGCGTAGATTCTATGCACGAGTAGAACACAACTAGATGTGGGTGATGATTTGTTCAATTTGCTTGCCGTTACTAATCCTATCTTCATTCGGCGGCATTGTGGGATGAAGCGGCCCGAACCGACTTTACACGTACGCTTACGTGAGACTGGTTCCACTGCCTGACATGTACTCGTTGCATAAGGTGGCTAGCGGGTGTTTGTCTCTCCCACTTTAGTCGGATCGGATTCGATGAAGAGGGTCCTTATGAACGGTAAATAGCAATTGGCAGATCACCATTGTGGCTTTTGCATAGGTAAGAAACGTTCTTACTAGAAACCCAGAGAAGCCACGTAAAACTTTCAAGAACAATTAGAAGACGTCTAACTTGCTTTTTTAGGGTATTCTATGTGATGTGATATGGACAAAAGGATGTGATGAAATATATGTGATGTATGAGATTGATCATGTTCTTGTAATAGGAATCACGACTTGCATGTCGATCAGTATGACAACTGGCAGGAGCCATAGGAGTTGTCTTAATTTAGTGTATGACCTGCGTGTCAATCAAAAAACGCCATGTAATTACTTTACTTTATTGCTAACCGTTAGCCATAGTAGTAGAAGTAATAGTTGGCAATGCAACTTCATGAAGACATGATGATGGAGATCATGGTGTCGTGCTGGTGACGATGGTGATCGTGCTGCGCCCTGAAGATGGAGATCAAAGGCGCAAGATGATATTGGCCATATCATGTCACTTTATGATTTGCATGTGATGTTTATCATGTTTTTACATCTATTTGCTTAGAATGACGGTAGCATAAATAAGATGATCCCTCACTAAAATTTCAAGAAATGTGTCCCCCCTAAGTGTGCGCCGTTGCGAAGGATCGTTGTTTCAAAGCACCACGTGATGATCGGGTGTGATAGATTCTAACGTTCACATACAACGGGTGTAAGCCAGATTTACACACGTGAAACACTTAGGTTGACTTGACGAGCCTAGCGTGTACAGACGTGGCCTCGGAACACGAGAGACCGAAAGGTCGAACATGAGTCGTATAGTAGATGCGATCAAAATGGAGATGTTCACCATTGATGACTAGTCCATCTCACATGATGATCGGACACGGACTAGTCAATATGGATCATGTATCACTTAGATGACTAGAGGGATGTCTATCTGAGTGGGAGTTCATTAAATAATCTGATTAGATGAATTTAATTATCATGAACATAGTCAAAGTGTCTTTGCAAATTATGTTGTAGATAGCTCGCGCTGTAGCTCCCCTATTTTATCGATACGTTCCTAGAAAAAAGTAAGTTGAAAGATGATGGTAGCAATAATGCAGACTGGGTCCGTGATCCAAGGATTGTCCTCATTACTATAAGGAAGGCTTACGTCCTTGATGCACCGCTCAATGCACCACTCTCTCAAGCATTGTCTATAGATGTTGAGAACATCTGATAGGCACTTTCTGATGACTACTTGATAGTTAATGCGTCATGCATTATGGCTTAGAATTGAGGCTCCAATTTTTTTTGAAGATCATAGAACATATGAGATGTTCTAAGAGCTGAAATTGGGATCTCAGGCTCATGCCCGTGTTGAGAGGTATGAGACCTCCAACAAGATTCTTTGCCTACAAGATGAAGGAGAATAGCTCAATCAGTGAGCATGTGCTCAGATTGTATGTGTGCTACAATCACTTGAATCGAGTTGGATTTAATCTTCTAGATAAGATAATTATTAATATAGTTCTCCAAGTCATTGCCACCAAGCTACTTGAGCTTCATGATGAACTATAACAAGCCAGGGATGGATAAGATGATCCTTGAGCTGTTCGCGATGTTTGACACCACGAAGGTAGAAATCAAGAAGGAGCATCAAGTGTTGATGGTTAAGTAAAACCATTAGTTTCAAGAAGGGCAAGAGCAAGAAGGGAAAAACTTCGGGAATGGAAAGCCAGTTGCCGCTCTAGTTAAAAAAAAGCAAGGTTGAGCCCAAACCCGAGACTAAGTGCTTCTATTATGAGGAGAACGGTCGCTAAAGCAGAACAACACTAGATACTTGGTAGATAAGAAGGTTGGCAACGTTGATAAAAGTATAATTGATATACGTGTTATTGATGTGTACCTTGCTAGTACTCCTAGTAGCACCTGGGTATTAGATACCGGTTCAGTTGCTAAATGTTGGTAACTCGAAATAAAAGCCACAGACTAAATGGAGGCTAGCTAAGGGTGAGGTGACGATGTGTGTTGGAAGTGTTTCCAAGGTTGATGTGATCATCATCGCACGCTCTCTCTATCTTCGGGATAAGTGATAAACCTAAATAAATGTTATTTGGTGTTTGTGTTGAGCATGAACGTGATTAGATCATGTTTATTGCAATAAGGTTATTCATTTAAGTTAGAGAATAATGATTATTCTGTTTACATGAATAACACCTTCAATGGCCATGCACCCAATGGGAATGGTTTATTGAATCTTGATCGTAGTAATACACATGTTCATAACATTGATGCCGAAAGATATAAAGTTAATAATGATAGTACCACATACTTGTGGCACTGCTGCTAAATGTCATATTGGTATAAATCACGTGAAGAAACTCCATGCTGATGGATTTTTGGACTCATTAGATTTCGAATCGGATGAGACATGCAGGCCATGCCTCATGGGCAAGATGACCAAAACCCCGTTTTTCGGCTTGATGGAACGGGCAAGTGACTTATTGGAAATGATAAATGTTGATGTATGCGGTCCAATGAGTGTTGTAGCATGCGGTGGATATAGTTATTTTCGTACCTCCACTGATGATTATGAGTGGATATAAATGGGTATATTTACTTAATGAAACACAAGTCTGAATCATTCGAAAAGTTCAAGAAAATTCAGAGTGAAGTTCAAGATCATCGTGACAAGAAGATAAAAATGTCTTCGATATGATCGTGGAGGTGAATATCTGAGTTACGAGTTTGGTATGCAACTTAAGACAATGTGGACATTGTTTCACAGTTGACACCACCTGGAACACCATAGTGTGATTGTGTGTCCGAATGTCATAGTTATGCTCTATTGGATATGGTGCATACTATGATGTCTCTTATCGATTTACCACTATCATTTTGGGGTTACGCATTGGAGACAACTACATTCACTTTAAAAGGGGCACCATCTAAGTTCGTTGAGATGACACCGTATGAATATTGGTTTGGCAGATACCTAAGCTGTCATTTCTTAATGTTTGGGGATGCGGCGCTTATGTAAAAATGGTTTTCACCTAATAAGCTCGAACTCAAAGTAGACAAACGCATCTTCATAGAATAGCCTAATGTAATAGTTGGGTGAACCATCTATGTTAGATCCAAGCACAAAATGTTTGTTGGTAAAACGGGTCCTTTCTTCAGAAAGAGTTTCTCTCGAAAGACTTGAGTGGGAGGAAGATAGAACTTGATGTGGTTGTTGAACCTTTATTTCAACCAGAGAGTAGCGCAGTGTAGAAAGATGTTTTTGTGGAACCTACCTAAGTTGAAGAGGAAGTTAATAATGATGATCATGAAGCTTCGGATCAAATTACTATCGAACCTCTTAGGTCGACAAGGACGCGTACTGCTCCTGAGTGGTACGACAACCCTGTCTTAGAGGTCATGTTGTTGGACAACGATGAACGTACGAACTATGGAGAAGCGATGATGGGCCCGAATTCCAACAAATGGTTAGAGGCCATGAATTCCGAGAAAGGATCCATGTATGAAAACCAAGTATGGACTTTGTAGACTTACCCGTTAAACGGCAGGTCGTTGAGTACAAATGGACCTTTAAGACGAAGACAGACGCTGGTGGTGAATGTCACCATTTATCAAGCTCGACTTGTCGCAAAGAAGTTTCCGCCAAGTGCAACAAGTTGACTACGATGAGACTTCCTCACCTGTAGCGATGCTAAATGACTGTTGGAATTATGTTAGCAGTTGCTGCATTTTTCAATTATGAAATCTGGCAGATGGATGTCAAAACATCGTTTCCTTAATGGTTTACGTCAGGAAAGGTTGTATGTGATAAAACCAGAAGGTTTTTGTCAGTCCTAAGGATGCTAAAAGGTGTGCAAGATCCAGTGATCCTTCTATGGGCTGGAGGAAGCATCCTAGAGTTGGGATATACGCTTTGATGAGGTGATAAAGGTTTTGGGGTTTATACAAAGTTTACGAGAAACTTGTATTTACAAGAAAGTGAGTGGGAGCACTATAGAATTTGTGATAAGTATATGTGGTTGACATATTATTGATCGGAAATGATGTAGAATTTATGGAAAGCATAAACGGTTGTTTGAAAAGAGATTTTCAAAGGAAGACCTAGATAAAGCTACCCAATTTTTGGGCATCAAGATCTATAGAGATAGATCAAGATGCTTGATGAGACTTTCAATGAGTACATACCTAGACAAGATTTTGAGAGAGTTCAAAATGGACCAGTCAAAGAAGGAGTTCTTGCTTGGTTTGTAAGGTGTGGAGTTGAGTGAGACACAAATCTCGAACACGGCAGAAGAAAGAGAAAGGACGAAGGTCGTCCCCTATGCCTTATCCATAGGCTCTGTATAGTATGCCATGCTAATGTACCGCACCTGTGTGTGCCTTGCCATGAGTCTGTCAAGGGGTACAAGAGTGATCCAGGAGTGGATCACTAGATAGCGGTTAATATTATCCTTAGTAACTAGAGGAGTAAGGAAATATTTCTCAATTATGGAGGTGATAAAAGGTTCATCGTAAAGGGTTACGTCGATGCAAGCTTTAACACCAATCCGGATGACTCTAAGTAGCAATCCGGATACGTATAGTGGAGTAGCCATTTGGAATAGCTCCAAGTGGAGTGTGGTAGTAGTGTCTACAATATGACATAGATATTTGCAAAATACACACGAATCTGAATGTCATAGACCTATTGACTAATGACCTCTCTCACATGCAAAGCACGATCGAACCCCAGAACTCATTGGGTGTTAGATTCATAACAATTTAAATCACATGGTGATGTGAACTAGATTATTGACTCTAGTGCAAGTGGGAGACTGTTGGAAATATGCCCTAGAGGCAATAATAAATTGGTTATTATTATATTTCTTTGTTCATGATAATTCTCTATTGTTCATGCTATAATTGTATTAACCGGAAACCATAATACATGTGTGAATACATAGACCACACCATGTCCCTAGTGAGCCTCTAGTTGACTAGCTCGTTGATCAATAGATGGTCATGGTTTCCTGACCATGGACATTGGATGTCATTGATAACGGGATCACATCATTAAGAGAATGATGTGATGGACAAGACCCAATCGTAAGCATAGCACAAGATTGTGTAGTTCGTCTGCTAGAGCTTTTCTATGGTCAAGTATCATTTCCCTAGACCATGAGATTGTGCAAATCCTGGATACTGTACGAATGCTTTGGGTGTATCAAACATCACAACGTAACTGGGTGACTATAAAGATGCACTACAGGTATCTCCGAAAGTGTCTGTTGGGTTGGCACGAACCGAGACTGGGATTTGTCACTCCGTGTGACGGAGAGGTATCTCTAGGCCCACTCGGTAATACATCATCATAATGACCTCAATGTGGCTAAGGAGTTAGTCACTAGATCATGTGTTACGGAATGAGTAAAGAGACTTTCCGATAACGATATTGAACAAGGTATAGGGATACCGACAATCGAATCTCGGGCAAGTAACATAACGATGGACAAAGGGAATTGTATACGTGATTAATTGAATCCCAAACATCATGGTTCATCTGATGAGATCATCGTGGAACATGTGGGAGCCAATATGGGTATCCATATCCTGCTATTGGTTATTGGCTGGAGAGGTGTCTCGGTCATGTCTGCATGGTTCCCGAACCCGTAGGGTCTACACACATAAGGTTCAATGCCGGTAGAGTTGTAATGGGAATTGTATGTGGTTACCGAAAGTTGTTTGGAGTCCCGGATGAGATCCCGGACATCACGAGGAGTTTCAGAATGGTCTGGAGGTAAATATTTATATATGGGAAGTCCTATTTTGGCCACCGGAAAATGTTCGGGATTTTTTGGTATTGTAATGGGGAGGTTCTAGAAGGTTTTGGAGTGGGGCCCACCTGCATGGGGGGACCCACATGAAAGTGGGTAGTGGGGAAAGGCCCCACACCCCTGGTCAAGGCGCACCAGGATCTCCCCTTAGAAGGAATAAGATCATATCCCGAGGGGATAAGATCAAGATCCCTAAAAAGGGGGATAACAATCGGTGGGGAAGGGAAAGGATGGGATTTCTTTCCTCCCACCTTTGCCAATGCCCAAATGGACTTGGAGGGCAAGAAACCAGACCCTCCACCCCTATATATAGTGGGGAGGCGCATGGGAGCTGAACCCCTTGCCCCTGGCTGCAGCCCTTCCCCCTCCTACACCTCCTCCTCCTTTGTAGTGCTTGTCGAAACTCTGCCGGAGAACCATGAGCTCCACCACCACCACCCCATCGTGCTGCCAGAGCTCTCCCTCAACTTCTCCTCCCCCTTGCCGGATCAATAAGGAGGAGACATCCCTGGGCTGTACACGTGTTGAATGCGGAGGCGCCATCCGTTCGGTGCTTGGAACGGATCTTTCGCGATTTGAATCGCCGCGAGTACGACTCCATCAACCGTGTTCTTTGCAACGCTTCCGCTTAGCGATCTTCAAGGGTATGAAGATGCACTCCCTCTCTCTCGTTGCTAGCATCTCCTAGATTGATCTTGGTGACACGTAGAATTTTTTTGAATTATTACCGCATTCCCCAACAGCCACCATACCTACCTATTATGGCATTTCCATAGCCATTCCGAGATATATTGCCATTTATGACATGCACCATACCTACCTATTATGGCACTTCCACCGTTTCCTTTTATGACATGCACACTATCACTTCCCTATTGCATATAGAGTCATATTTTGTCATAGGTATCGATTTGTAATTTTTCTTTTGAGTTGTAAGTAAATAAAAGTGTGATGATTTTCATTGTAGAGCATGTCCTATCTGAGGAAAGGATGATGGAAACTATGATTCCCTTATTAGTAGGGATGAGAGTCCAGACTTTATGAAAAATAAAAGAGGCCAGCGAAGCCCAAAAAAATGAATTAATGAGGCCTTAGATGCCCAATAAAAAAATGAGAGAAAAGAGAGAAGGGACATTGCTACTACCTTTTGCCACACTTGTGCTTCAATGTAGCACCATGATCTTCATATTAGAGAGTCTCCTATTTTGTCACTTTCATATAGCTAGTGGGATATTTTTCTTCTTGATGCACATCCTCTTAGTTTCTTTTTGAGCTTTCATACACTTATAGCTCTAGTGCATCCGTTGCATGGCAATCCCAACTCACTCACATTGATATCTATTTATGGGCATCTCCATAGCCCGTTGATACACCTAGTTGATGTGAGACTATCTTCTCCCTTTTCGTGGACAACCTCCACGATATTCTATTCCACCTATAGTGCTATATCCATGGCTCACGCTCGTGAATTGCGTGAGAGTTGAAAAAGTTTCTAGAAAATAAAGGTGTGAAAACAATTGCTTGACTTTTCATCGGGGTTGTGCATGATGTAAATACTTTGTGTGGGGAAGATGGAGCATAGCCAAACCATATGATATTGTAGGGATAACTTTCTTTTGCCATTATATTTTGAAGAGACACAATTGCTTTGCTAGTATGCTTGAAATGTTATTGTTTCTATATCAATATTAAGATTTTGTTTTGAGTCTTATGGATATGAATATTCATGCCACAAGAAAGAATATTACTTGGATACAAATGTTAGGTAGCACTCCACATCAAAAATTCTGTTTTTATCATTTAACTACTCGAGGACGAGCATGAATTAAGCTTGGGGATGCTGATACGTCTCCAATATATCTATAATTTTTTATGATGGCATGCTATTATATTATCTGTTTTGGATGTTTTCTACGCATTAATATGCTATTTTATATTATTTTTGGGACTAACCTATTAATCTAGAGCCAAGTGCCAGTTTATGTTTTTCCTTGTTTTTGAGTTTTGCAGATATTGAATATTAAACGGAGTCCAAAATGAATAAAACCTTTGGAAGGAATTTTTCTGGAAGGAAACAAGTCATCCAAGCTTTGAGTGCACATCAGGAGAGGTGCCAGGGCGCCACAAGTCTGCCAGGCGCGGCCCCCTGGCCGTGCCTAGCAGGCTTGTCACCTCCTGGCATGTCTTCTAACCCTAATTCTTGGCCTATAAATACCCAAATATTCCCCCAACATCAGAACGAGCCACGCAAATACTTTTTCGCTGCCGGAAGCCTCCGTTCCCGAGAGATCCAATCTTGGAGCCTTTTTCGGTAATCTACCGGAGGGGGTTTCGATCACGGAGGGCATCTACATCAACTCCATTGCTCCTCTGATGATGCATGAGTAGTACACCACATACCTACGGGTCCATAGCTAGCATCTAGATGGCTTCTTCTCTCTCTTCGATCTTCAATACCATGTTCTTCATGATCTTCTTGGAGATCTATCCGATGTAATCCCCTTTTGTGGTGTGTTTGTCAAGATCCAATGAATTGTGAGTTTATGTTCAGATTATCCATGAGTCTTATTTGAATCTCCTCTGATTCCTTATATGCATGATTTCATATCCTTGCAAGTCTCTTTGAGTTATTGGTTTGGTTTGGCCAACTAGATTGGTAATCTTGCAATTGGAGAAGTGCTTGTTTTGGGTTCAATCTTGCGGTGCCCTCACGTAGTGACAAAGTAGGGGTAGCGATGCACGTATTGTATTGTTGCCATCAAGGGTAACAAGATGGGGTTTTCATCATATTGCTTGAGTTTATCCCTCTACATCATGTCATCTTTCTTAATGCGTTACTCTGTTCTTCATGAACTTAATACTCTAGATGTAGGCAGGAGTCGGTCGATGTGTGGAGTAATAGTAGTAGATGCAGAATTGTTTCGGTCTACTTATCACAGACGTGATGCCTATGTGCATGATCATTGCCTTGGATTACTACATGATTATTCACTTTTCTATCAATTGCTTGACAGTAATTTGTTTACCCACCATGATATTTGCCTTCAAGAGAGAAGCCTCTATTGAAACCTATGGCCCCCGGGTCTATTTTCCATCATATATTTTCAGATCTATACTTGCTGCAATTTATTTACCTTTTACTTTCTGCACTCGTTACATCTATCTCTATCGGATCTAATCCTTGCAAATAACCGTGAAGGGATTGACAACCCCTTTATAGCATTGGGTGCAACAGTTTGATTATTTGTCTAGGTGCATCCATTGGTGACTTGCTTGTTCCTCCAACTGGATTGATACCTTAGTTCTCAAAAACTGAGGGAAATACTTATCTACTTTGCTGCATCACCCTTTCCTCTTTAAGGGAAAACCAACACATGCTCAAGAGGTAGCAAGTAGTTCTTTGGAACATTGTTGGACGATTTGGAAAACTAGGGAAATAGCTTGCTTCCAACAATGTAATACGAGTGATCAGTTTGATTTGATCTTTAGTTTTTACAGCACCCTTGATACGTGGAATGTTTTGCAGAAAGAACAAAGTCAAGGAACCCTTGAAGGGGTGGCAATGATTAATATGTTGGTTTGGGTGGCCATGCATGAGCAGATTTAGTGTCACTCCAGTTTGGGAAATTGCCTAGACTTGTCGGTGGATCCTTTCCCTACCTTGATTGCTTTCATGGTGATTTAAACAACAATTAGCATCTTGAGCATGTTAATTTTTAGTGTGTCTCGGCTTCAAAATATTACTAGGTCCGCCTCTTGAGTGAGGTGTATATGCGGAGTCATGGGAAGGCGCCAACACTGGCTAGGATATAAAATGAAGTCCTTTGAGCACTAGCTGTTGATGAAAATTGTTCTTTGAGAATCACAAATTATGGTTGATAAAATTTTCTACAATTTAATACACCATACATTCCTAAATATAAGTCTTTGTAGAGATTCCACTATGAACTACATACGTATGTATATAGACATACTTTCGAGTGTGGATTAACTCATTTTTATTTGTATGTAGTCCGTAGTGGAATCTCTAGAAGGACTTATATTTAGGAACGTAGGGAGTGACAAATAAGTATATGTCTTTATTATAGGAAGTTATAAGTATATGTTACGACTGCTTGTTTTGTTTCTACTTTGTACAGAGCTCTTCATGTGGTTCATCTAACAAAAATCGAAGATGAGGATTGTTATTTCAGAAAAAGAACATATGGTCTTTTTTATAATGGGTATTATTTTCTTGACTCGTGATGTAGCATCAATAGGATACAAAGACAGTGATAACATGCCTGGGCTTTGCATAACTAGGATGCACACAACCAATACTAACACATGCACATAAATGACCACACTAGCAAAAGCAAAGTCATGCAAGACCGAAGCTATGCCTAGGTGAAGGAAAAAATACCATTAGCACCAACCATATCGTGATAACACAAGTACTACAAGAAAGGTTCTTCAAAAATGACGCCTTAAGAACGGACGACGCACAAGCGTTGTCGTCACCAAATCTAAACATAAAATGTCAGATAATGGGTTTTCACCTGAAAGGATCGATATGGTTGACTAGAGGGGGGGGGTGAATAGGCAACTAACACTTTTTAACCCTTCTTTAACAATTAAGGTATAGCATCAAATAAGTTAGCTAGATGTGCAACTAGGTGAATAACCTATATGATGCTAATCACAACAAGTGCATATCAAGCAAGGGATATAACACAATAAACGCTTGCAAGAAGTAAAGATGCGAGATAACCAAAAGTGGAGCCGATGGAGACGAGGATGTGTTACCGAAGTTCCTTCCCTTGTGGGGAAATACGTCTCTGTTGGAGCGGTGTGGAGGCACAATGCTCCCCAAGAAGCCACTAGGGCCACCGTATTCTCCTCACGCCCTCACACAATACGAGATGCCGTGATTCCACTATTGGTGCCCTTGAAGGCGGCGACCGAACCTTTACAAACAAGGTTGGGGCTATCTCCACAACCGAATTGCAGTCTCCCAACGACACCACGAAGCTTAACCATGATGGAATGTGGCTCCGAGGTGACCTCAACCGTCTAGGGTGCTCAAACACCCAAGAGTAACAAGATCCGCAAGGGATTAGTGAGGGGAATCAAAATTCTCTTGGTGGAAGTGTAGATCGGGGCCTTCTCAACCTATCCCTAGGAAATCAACAAGATTGATTGGCTAGGGAGAGAGATCGGGCTAAAATGGAGCTTGGAGCTACAATGGAGTTTGGGAAGGAAGAGGTAAGCTTCTTAGGGAAGAAGACCTCCCTTTTATAGTGGGGGACAACATCCAACCGTTATCCACTCCCTCAGCCCCGCGCGTCGCGGTACTACCGCAATAGCCATGGTACTACCATGGCGGCTTGCGGTACTACCACAGCCTTGTGTGGTACTACCGCTCATGCGGGAGTAACTGGCTCTGGCCGTTTGCACAGGACAGCAAGCAGTAGAACCGCCAGAGTGGTACTACCGCGAGCCCGTGTGGTACTACCGCACGGTCGGCAGAGGCAGCCACTGGAGGTGCACAGAAATAAAAAATTACTTCCGTGCCTACCTCGGCAGAAGGAAACTATGTGAAAAAGTCCAGCACGGTAGTACCAGACGAGAATCGCGGTACTACCGTAGTAGGGCGGATGTAAAAAATTACATCCGCGCCTACTACCGCAGGTGTAGAGGCCAAGGCAGGAGACAACGGTACTACTGCTCCACCGAGCGGTACTACCGCTGGAACCTGCGTTACTACCGCTCCCTTGAGCGGTACTACCGCAGACCATTGAACACAAATACCTAGCAGACGTTCCTTTTGCACAAAGAAGGAAAACGAGTTGGGGATCCATTGAAGAGAGGGAAAGGTGGTGCAAAGGAATAGATGTGTACGTGTTGGTTCCACCCAGACCTTTCTGAAGCGGACCCCCTCTTGATAGTACAGCTTTCCTACGATTCAAATGCACCAAAAGTAAACGTATAGAACAACCATCTTCAAGAGATTCCGAGGGGCACTGAATCGTCTTGTGCCAAGACCTGAGATATCTGAAATGCTCAATGCACACGATTAGTCCGCAAAGGCATTGTCATCAATCACCAAAACCACTTAGGGAGAAATATGCCCTTACAATCTCCCCCTTTTTGGTGGATTGATGACAATACGAGATTTGCACATAAGGATATAAAATGAGCATATGCAAAACCCAAGACCTACAGAATATACAAGAGCTCCCCCTAGATGTGCGCATATTCTAGATATGATTTCGACTGCAAGGCGCACACACTAGGATCAACACTCTCCCTATATTTCATAGGCAATGCAATCTTTGCAACAGATTGAACAAGACTAAGTATGGAAACTAGGCATAGCATGTGAGCATTAAGATAAGGGTATGTAATAGACAGACTCACAAGCTACGAAA
The DNA here is from genome assembly GCA_022496015.1 of Hordeum marinum. Classification (NCBI taxonomy): domain Eukaryota; kingdom Viridiplantae; phylum Streptophyta; class Magnoliopsida; order Poales; family Poaceae; genus Hordeum; species Hordeum marinum. Next base: position 61,822,313 of record CM039677.1, read on the forward strand.
CATACTAGACAATAAGGTAGGAGTGATAACATATGTCTCACACCATATGATAGAGGAAGTCTCCAGGTCACACACACAAACGAGATAAACCAAAGTTCAACGAAAGCAGAGAGTCGAAGAAAAGACAAACACAAATACGCGCAAATCCTACTCTCTCTCCCCCTTTGGCATCGAGAAGCCAAAAAGGCAGAGAGGACATCTAACACATAGGTGGTAGCTCCCATGCAAAAAGATCAGCCATCTGACTCCTCTGAAGCATCTGGGATGGACTCCGCATCTGAATCAGCCCATTGGAACTGCTGCTTAGCCATCCAAGTGGCCTCAGGGGTGATGTCCTTCTGAGACCCACTCGAGATGGTCTCGCCAAGCTTCCTCAGAATACGCTTGTCACGCTGGCGACTCTCCTTCTAAGCAACGTGACCCTGATATTGACCCTTGGTCTGCATGCAGAACAAAGTCTTCATCTTGTGAGAGAGCTTCTTGGCCCAAGATGGCTCAGAAGACGGAGGCACATAGGACTCGGAACTGTTATCTTCCTCCTCTTCGATCTCATCCTCATCGACCTCCATACAAGCAGAAGGTGGCTTAGTGGTGGTGTTGGCATACTTGTCCTTCATACGCAAACGAATGGGCTCATGAAGAAACAAGTTCTCCGGCATGTCCTGACCCGGAAAAGTCTTGTCCCAAGTAGCACGAATCAGGTAGAACAAGTATGGCACATAAATGGGAACCTTCCGATTAAACACAGCAGTGCGATGCTCAGACCACATAATGTGAGACACATCTAGGATGCCAAGGTCTTCATGTCTTCCTTTCTCACATAGCAGCAACATATCCACCAGATAGGAGTGTAGCTTGTCCTTGTCTCCCATGCGAGGAAACAGAGAGTTGCGGAAGATCCGGTGCATGACATCAAGGAAAGGGTTGAGCACAGGAATTTGCTCACCAGATCGTAAATTCTTCAGAATATGGAAAGGCACGAGCTGCTCCTTACGTGTTGGCTGAGGGTTGCCGTGAGGGCACAGTCCAATTGGCACATCAAGTCCGGAGTCAAGAACATGCAACAAGTCCATGAAGTCCTTCCAGGTGGCAGACAGTTGCTCACCATGGGTCATCCATGTCATGGTCCACTCCGCATCAGAACAAGTCATTGGCCTTGGAAACTTCCCTTGGCTTGTCATAGGGATTGATGAACCGTCGAGCCAGAAACTCAGCTTCGGGCATGACCTCATAGTTCTCAACTGGACGCTTGAGCTTGGATGCGGTTCTCTTGAAATTGCGGGGTGGATCATTGGATCCCTCAGGAGCATCAGGATTGCGGAGCCGCTTGGAACTTGTGTCACGAGATGGATTGGAACGTCTTGGAGCAGAGCTGGAACCAGAGCCACCACCTATGGCACACAGCGCAAACACAATGGACAAATGGAAAAAGTAAGGCAAGGACGAAAACAGACACGAAAACCATGTAGAAGGGAGAATAGATAGGACAAAACGAGGTAGTTGTGGATCGAGCGGTAGTACCAGCACGTTTTGCGGAAGTAAAAATTCACTACCGCTCCAGACGCGGTAGTACCGCTGGGAGCGGTAGTACCGTGGCTAGAGCGGTAGTAAGATTTTACTACCGCCTAGCAAACGGAAGTAAAAAATTAGTACCGCTACAGACGCGGTAGTACCGTTGGGAGCGGTAGTACGTGGCTGGAGTGGTAGTAAGATTTTACTGCTGCTGAGTGGACAGAAGTAAAAAATTAGTACCGCCCACGATGTGGTAGTACCGTGGGAGTGGTAGTACCATGGAGTCAGCGGAAGTAATATTTTACTTCCGCCCTATGAGCGGTAGTACCACACGGGGCAGAATTCGCATGAACACAAATCTACATATCGTATTGGTATTGCCCTAAATCGAAAATTATCCCATTTTATCCTATCAATACACACTTCTAGCACAATGACACTCGCAAAGCATCTCCTCATGCATAGATTGGATCAAACAAAGCTAGACCATCTCATATTTCCGCAAACCTAGATTTAAAAAGAGAGAAGCAAAATAAGAAGGGATTGGGGAAATACCGGGGTCAATTGCAAGAGGACGAGGTGGGAAACGATCCCACCGGAGCAAAGAAGAAGTGGGTGGATGGAGACGGAGATCCGGCGAGGTGCTCCGGCGACGGTTGAGAGGAGGAGAGAGGGACGTGAGGGTAAGAGAGAAAATGGGGTATGGGGAAGATGGGAAACCCCCCTGCCGGCTCTTAACCCCCACGCGCACTCGTTGTTACGATAGTACCACAGTCATCATGGTAGTACCGCTCAATGGGTGGAATTAATTTTTTACTTCCGCGCGGTAAGCGGTAGTACCGCTCCAAGTGGTAGTATCGTGGTCCTCCATGGTAGTACCGTACTGCCCTCTGAGTGCATAAAAACGAAAAACAGAATGAGGGAGAGCGTATTTCCACACAAAAAACAAGAGACAAGAAATCTATGGTCCAAGACAAAAACACGAACATGGTCCATCCGAGAAGAGAGGACAAAATAGGACCAAACAGTGAGCCTCTACTTCAAATGAAGAGAGGGCGGTGGCCCTAGAGCCACCTATGTTTGAGTCAGATGGTATGGCACCGCGAAGAATTATCCTTGGGCCCATGACCAAGACTCGTCTTTTGAAGCACAGTAACCATCAAAAATGGCAAGTGTGAAAGACTTTGATTAGTTTATGCATAATAGGAGGCGGGATAGTTCATTGAGAGAACTAGACTCCCCCTAAATCTATGCCTACACCTAGACAAGACATAACGATGAGTGTGGGGAGGTGTGCACTAAGTCAATCCACATTGCTCGAATCAATGATATTTACCTCACGCCTTAACTCGCGAAATCTTGCTTCATCTAATGGCTTCGTGAAAATATCTGCAAGTTGTTCGTTAGTGCTGAGATGAATAAGATTGATGTCTCCACGCTTGACGTGTTCCCAAAGAAAGTGATGACGAATATCAATATGCTTCGTCTGGCAATGTTGAACTGGGTTGCTGGAGATCATGATGGCACTTTCATTATCACAGTAAAGAGGCACTCTGTCACAATTGACATCGTAATCCTTTAAATTTTGCCTCATCCATAGAATCTGAGCACAACAACTGGCAGCAGCTACATACTCGGCCTCGGTGGACGAGAGAGAAACACAATTTTGTTTCTTTCAAGACCAACTTACCAAAGACCGACCAAGATATTGGCAGCCTCCAGAAGTGGACTTTCTATCCACACGATCTCCCGCCCAATCCGAGTCAGTATATCCAATGAGATCAAACGAAGCCCCCTTGGGATACCATAAGCCAAAGTTTGGGGTATGAGACAAATATCGAAAGATTTGCTTGACAGCCACATGGTGACTCTCCTTAGGTGCGGATTGAAATCATGCACAAATACCCACACTTAACATGATATCCGGTCTAGATGCACAAAGGTAAAGCAAGGATCCAATCATGGAGCAATATACCTTTTGATCCATGGCTTTACCATTGGGATCGCTGTCAAGATGGCATTTGAGCGGCATGGGAGTGTTGGCCTTGGGAGGATTGAGCTCATCCATCTTGAACCTCTTGAGCATGTCTTGAGTGTATTTGGCTTGATTTATGAAAGTACCTTGACTTCATTGACTTTGAAACCAAGGAAGAACTTCAACTCTCCCATCATGGACATCTCAAACTTTTTTGTCATCAAAGTGGCAAACTCTTCATTTTGAGCTTTGTTAGGAGAACCAAAAATAATATCATCAACATATAGTTGGCATATGAACAAGTTCCCGTCGACCCTGTTTGTGAAAAGAGTGGGGGTCGATTTTCCCAATTTCAAACCCACGGTCTTGCAACATCTCGGTAAGGTGCTCATACCACGCACGTGGGGCTTGTTTAAGGCCATAGAGAGCCTTAACGAGAACGTATACATGATTGGGGAACTTGGGATCCTCAAACCCCGGGGGTTGCATGACATATACCAACTTCTTAAGAGGGCCATTAAGAAAAGCACTCTTGACATCCATTTGATATAATTTAAAATTATGATGAGAGGCATATGCAAGCAACATGCGAATAGATTCAAGGCGAGCAACAGGAGCAAAGGTTTCACCGTAGTCGATACCCTCGACTTGGGAGTATCCTTGTGCGACCAGTCTTGCCTTGTTGTGAATGGCAACCCCGTTCGCATCTTGCTTGTTTTTGAAGATCCATTTCGTTCCAATGACATTGTGATTCTCCTTAGGTCTTGGCACCAGTCGCCACACTTGGTTGCGCTCGAAGTTGTTGAGTTCATCGTGCATAGCTTCAACCCATTCCATATCCTCGAGTGCATCTTGAACCTTAAGGGGCTCAATGCAAGAAACAAATGCGTGATGTTCACAAAAGTTTGTTAATTGTTTATGAGTGGTTACCCCTTTTTCCAAGTCATCGTAGACGTTCTCCAACAGATGTTGTCTAACTTTGAGCTTGGCGGCATTCTTGGCTGCTTTCTTGGTGGCTTGTCACTCTAAGATTTCTTCCATGGAAGGTTGAGGGACAACATTCTGAGATTCATCATCTTGATGATCTTGAGCACCTTCTTGAGCTTGCTCTAGATCTTGAAGAAGATATTGATCTTGAGATTGCTCGGAGATAGGAACTTGATCTTGGGCATCACTTGGTGAGACACCATCATCAGTGAATTGATCTTGCCCTTGATCTTGTTCATGTGGTAGAGGACCTTAAGTTTGTTCTTCGGAAGCGTGTGGGTCTTGCGTTGGTGATGGTTCAATTTGAGCGGAACATTGTCCTTCTCCTTCGGCCACAAGGGGTTCCTCAATGGGTAGGAAGTATCCCACACCCATTCTTGTTATGGCTTGGGGAGGAATTTCATCACCTACATCACAAAGACCACTTTGCTCCACTTGGGCGCCATTATTTTCATCAAACTCGACGTTACTTGTCTCCTCAATGAGTCTCGTGGACTTGTTGAGGACACGGTAATCACGAGAGTTTGCAGCATAACCAACAAATATGCCCTCATGGGCTCTAGATTCAAATTTAGACAAATGAGCACCTTTCTTGAGAATGAAACACTTACAACTGAACACCCAAAAGTATGTGAGGTTGGGCTTGTTCCCGGTAAGAATCTCATAAGGAGTCTTGTTCAAACCTTTGCAAAGATAGAGCCGATTAGATGCATGGCACGCTGTGTTAATGGCTTTGTCCCAAAGGTTGTACGGAGATTTAAACTCCGCCATCATGGTTCTTGCCGCATCAATCAACGTCCGGTTCTTCCTCTCAGCAACACCGTTTTGTTGAGGGGTGTAAGGTGTGGAATATTGGTGCTTTATCCCTTCATCATTGAGAAACTCATTTAGGGTGTAATTCTTGAACTCAGTGCTGTTGTCACTTCTAATCATCAAAATCTTTGCATCATGTTGGCGTTGGACTTCATGTGCAAAGTCGATGACAGTCTGTTGGGTCTCACTCTTCTTCTTGAAGAAATAAACCCAAGTATATCTCGAGTAATCATCCACAATCACCAAGCAATATTTTCTTCCACCAAGACTGTCAAAAGATGGAGGACCAAAGAGATCCATGTGAAGGAGCTCTAAGGTCCTCTTAGAGTATATTGTAGTGGTTGGACGATGAGCCTTCTCATGTAGCTTTCCTTCGATACAAGCACTACAAGCACGATATTTGGCAAAACTCACATTTGTTAGTCTAAGGGTGTGATCCCCTTTGAGAAGACTTTGCAAAGATCTCATATTAACATGGGCTAGCCGGCGATGCCAGAGCCATCCCACATCAACTTTAGCCATTAAGCAAGCCGCTGTCTTAGTGGGTTGCTCCGAGAACTTCACCACATAGAGACCATTCTCGACATGCCCAACAAAAGCTACTTTAAGAGTCTTCCTCCACAAAAGGGTCACAGAGTCAATACCAAAGAAAGTACTAAAAGCCATGGTTGCAAGTTGATGAACTGAAAGTAAATTGTATGCGAGGGTCTCAACAAGCATGACCTTCTCTATGGTGAGTTCCGGAGAGATTACCACCTTGCCAAGACCCAATACCTTTGAAATTGCATCATCACCAAATGAGACTTGGGTGGCCATAGATGTGTCAGGATGAACGTCCACCACCAAGTCCTTGCTTCCGGTCATATGATTTGTCGCTCCACTATCAAGCAATCATGATGTTCCTTCGGAAGCAAACCCCTACAAGAGATCAATGTTTGGCTTTAGGTACCCATTGTTTAATGGGTCCTTTCATGTTAGCAACAAGGGTCTTAGGAACCCAAATACACCATTCAATGTACTCATAAGAAGAACCAACATATTTAGCATAAACATGCCCATCACTAGCACGGCATAAAACATAAGAGGGGTTAAAGTCGCCTGTCTTGTTGGGTTGGATGTTCTTGTTCTTGCCCTTATTGGCATTCTCCAACATAACTTGGTCTTTCTTCTTCTCATGAGGACCTTCTCGAGCTCTTACAAAGGTTCGCTTGAGCGTTGGGACTTCCTTGCTTTTTACCTTCTTCTTCTCATTAGTTTTGGGTACAAACCCCACTCCTTCTTTTGCCACAACTTCCTTTTGAGTACTCAGAAGGTCATTGAGTGTCTTCTCACCTTGTTTACATGTCACCAAACCCTTTTTAAGCTACTCTTTTAGCTTGGCATTTTCCTCCACAAGGTGTGCATGCTCACAACATGGGTTAGTAGCAGATGCATTATCAATTAGAACAAAAGAAGGACATGTGGCAATTTCCTTAGTGAGTTTGACTTGGAGTTGATCATGTGACTCCTTAAGAGAGGCATGAGCACACGTCAATGCCTTGTGAGCATTGTAAAGTGTGTCAAGCTCAACTTTGAGACGATCATGATCCACCCCAAGTACAACCTTCTCAGACTTGAGAGCTTGGTTAAGAACAATAGCATGATCACAATCTTTACGTAATTTGGTAAGGTCAACATTTTGTGACTCCTCAAGAGTCGTACGAAGACCTTGCTCTTCCTCAAGAGCAATAGATAGATCTGCTATCTCGTTGGTATAATCACGACTATGACCTCTTAGTTCCTCAAGACACTCTTCTTGAGACTCAATAGTGTCATGGGCCTCACCAAGTTGTTCCAAGAGAGCAACGAAGTGCTTCTTGGACTCTCCCTTGAGTTTACACTTGAATTTGTCAAACTCATTTTTATCCTCTTCCCCCTCCTCAAGTTCATTCACACAATCTAAAGATGAAGTGGAAGAAATGGAAGTCTTAATGTTTGAGGTTATGAGATTGGAGGTTACCTTGGTGATACCTTTAGCCATGAGGCACCTCATGACGATGTTCTCATTGGGGGCGTTGAAGAGTGACACCTTTGTCGGGGTAGAAGAGGCAATTGCCATGGATGCCATAGCCATTCCTTCACCGCTTGTGTCTTTGTCATCAACATCATCATGTGAGGCATACTCTTCTTGAGGTACCAAAACTTTGTGAGGAGCCTTCTTGATAAAGTTGGTTTTGTTTGGGAATGACTTGGCTTTATCTTTGCGAATGAGCTTGCCACCATTGTCCTCCCTCTTCTCATATGGACAATCCACCACAAAGTGACTTAGATTACCATAGTTGTAGAAAGTTCTCACACGTTGCTTTCCCTTTGACCCATTTGAGTTGTTCATGGAGAAGTTGGGCCTTGAGTTTCTCTTGTTGCCCCAAAATTGTCTAGACGCAAGATCCATGTGATCATGATAAGCATATTTGGTGTCTTCGGGGCAAACCTCTTCTTATGCTTCTTCCTCTTGACTGACCTTTGCCTTCAATGCAAGATTGGGAGAGGACTTCCTTGACCGGTGAACACGAGTGAGAGCATTGTCGGCTGTTGTGTTTAGGATGTTCATTGCAATGAATTCATCCAACACATCACCAGAGGATAAGGTGTGAAAGTCTGGCCTTTGACGGATGACAGCGGACATGGCCTTGTTGTAAGGCATGATAGCCTTCAAGAACTTATGCTTGATCCAAGTATCATCCACATCCTTGCTGCCATGATCCTTGAGGGAGACAGCGAGAGCAGCCACCCTTCTATAGAGCTCACGCGGTTCCTCATCCTCTGTCATCACAAACTCATCTGACTGATCAAGAACAACTTCATAGTTTGACCGTTGAATGCTTGAGCCGCCCTTGTACATGGAGATGATGTGTTCCCAACATTATTTAGCAACAGTGAAGGGCCGTAGGTGAGGTAGATCTTCAGGAGGAATAGCAACTTGGAGTATGAACAAGGCGGAAGAATTTAGCTGTTTATCTGCTTGTTCTCTTGGAGTAAGATTGCGTGGATCATGAGGATAGTATCCTTCTTAAATGACTCTCATGAGATGAATTGAGCTGTGATCTACATGAGACTTGATACTAAAAACCCAGTTAGCGAAATCATTCTTAACAAGTTTAGGAGGAGGACCGAGATTAACTATATGAGGTGGGTGCACCAGTCCTCCATAGACCACGGGAGGGGGAACAGAGGCAAAGCTCCCCGACCCATTAACTCTTTGAGAATGATTATCTTTGTCGGCACTAGCCCCCTCCTTACCGGAGTTGACATCTGATGATGAGTTAGTGGGTTTGACTACTTGCCCCACATCGGTAGACATTTTAAGAGTATTAAGGAAATCTTTAAAAATGGATTGAACCTCGGTCGCCATGGAGGATTTGAGTAAGGACAAAGCCTTGTTCAAATCGTCGCGTGAGACCGTGTTCACACCCGTGGCCTCGGGAAGTTCTCCCACACGCACCTCTTCGCCAGCCATACTCTTCGGGTGGTGAAACCCTTAATAAAGAGAAGTAGATCTGATACCAATTGAAGGATTGATATGGTTGACTAGAGGGGGGCGTGAATAGGCAACTATCACTTTTTAACTTTTCTTTAACAATTAAGGTATAGCATCAAATAAGTGAGCTAGATGTGCAACTAGGTGAATAAACTATATGATGATAATCACAACAAGTGCATAAGCAAGCAAGGGATATAACACAATAAACGCTTGCAAGAAGTAAAGATGCGAGATAACCAAAAGTGGAGCCGATGGAGACGAGGATGTGTTACCAAAGTTCCTTCCCTTGTGGGGAAGTACGTCTCCATTGGAGCGGTGTGGAGGCACAATGCTCCCCAAGAAGCCACTAGGGCCACCGTATTCTCCTCATGCCCTCACACAATGCGAGATGCCGTGATTCCACTATTGGTGCCCTTGAAGGCGGTGACCGAACCTTTACAAAAAAGGTTGGGGCAATCTCCACAACCGAATTGCAGTCTCCCAACGACCGTGACGGCTTGCGGTACTACCGCAGCCTTGTGCGGTACTACCGCTCGTGCGGGTGTAACTGGCTCTGGCCGTTTGCACACGACAGCAACCGGTAGAACCGCCGGAGTGGTACTACCGCGAGCCCGTGCGATACTACCGCACGGTCGGCAGAGGCAGCCACTGGAGGTGCACGGAAATAAAAAATTACTTCCGTGCCTACCTCGGCAGAAGGAAACTATGTGAAAAAGTCCAGCACGGTAGTACCAGACGAGAATCGCGGTACTACCGTAGTAGGGCGGATGTAAAAAATTACATCCGCGCCTACTACCGCAGGTGTAGAGGCCAGGGCAGGAGACAGCGGTACTACTGCTCCACCGAGCGGTACTACCGCTGGAACCTGCGGTACTACCGCTCCCTTGAGCGGTACTACCGCAGACCATTGAACACAAATACCTAGCAGACGTTCCTTTTGCACAAAGAAGGAAAACGAGTTGGGGCTCCATTGAAGAGAGGGAAAGGTGGTGCAAATGCATAGATGTGTACGTCTTGATTCCACCCAGACCTTTCCGAAGCGGACCCCTCTTGATAGTATGGCTTTCCTACGATCCAAATCCACCGAAAGGAAACGTATAGAACAACCGTCTTCGAGAGATTCCGACGGGCACTAAATCTTCTTGTGCCTAGACCTGAGATATCTAAAATGCTCAATGCACACGATTAGTCCGCAAAGGCATTGTCATCAATCACCAAAACCACTTAGGGAGAAATATGCCCTTACATCACCCTAACGAGCAAGTCCGAGTAAACTCCTAGCAATGTATTGAACAAGACAAAACACAACCATTTCCAGGTATAACCAACTAGTGTGAGGCCTAGGGTATTCATCTCGGAGCTCAAAACCAGGTACCATAATAGCACCACTAAATCAAAATCATCATGTGTTGCCTCCTTCACCTTCCACAATCCTAGCAGTGTCAGACACGTGGTGAGGTCATTAATGAGGGAAGAAGGGCGTTTGTGCCAACATGATCCTATATTGGGTAACCCTGTGATGGTGTCCTAGACTAGGGGGTCTCAGTTGAGCTGGTCTAGTCCTTGGGCCTGGCTGGTGGCCCGTCAAGCAAGGACTTGGAGGCGCTTGACATGTGGCGTGAGCACATCGGGCTTCACCGAAGACCTGGCATGTACTCCAAGAAGGGATGATTTATTAGGCATGTAATATCTAGATGGATTTCGACCTTTATGTAACCCTAGGTACCCCTGGTGACTATATAAGACGGAGGGTTTAGCCCGTAGAAGAGACACATACAACCATTCATCATCATCACCCCTAGGGTTTAGACTATAACTTACGATCTCAAGGTAGATCAAGTCTGTACTTTGCGACACCCGTAATACAACAAGAGCGCGATGTAGGGTTCTACCTCCATCGAGAGGGCCCGAAACTAGGTAAAAACTTATAGTGTCGTTCGTATCTTGTAACCCATCGATCCGATATCACGGCTCGGGTCCCCTTACCCGAGGTCTGTCGGTTTGGACACCCACACTCTGGCAGCAACATGCCATCCTCACAAGTGGACGTAAGTGGTAGGTCTATATCAAATGACACTATTGTGCGTCGCCTCTTAGTTTTTTCCGAAAAGGATGATTACCCCTGAACTCTGCATCAAAATGGTGCATGCAACCATCTTTAATAAGTTATTCAATAGAGTCTCACAAGATAAATACAAAGATCCACACAAATCCACCTTCAAGGCGAACAAAGTTGATACACATACAAGTATAAAGATGTGGACTAACCAGGGCAACGAACACCATCTAATCCAGTGGCCTCAAGAAGCCGCCCTCCTAGCAAGCTAAGAGCACCAACTGGTCTAGGCGCCCGACAACACACATGATACATCTCCAACGTATCGATAATTTATGAAATATCCATGCCATATTCACTTATGTTTACAATATTTCTATATGGTTTTGATGCAATTTATATGATTTAATTAGAACTAACCCGAAGTCATGCTATTTTCAGCAGAATTACCGTGGTGTTGTTTTTTTGTGCAAAAATAAAATTTCTCGGAATAGCCCAAATTTTTTGATTTTTTTGGAACATATGAGCAATACTGTAGCGAAGAACCACCGGAGGGGGCCCGCTTGGTGCTCCCAAGTCATCAGGACACGCTTTGGGGGGGGGGGGGTCATGGCGCCTTGATGGTTTGGAACCACTCCGTGGCTCCAATTTGCGTGATTCTAACCATGAAAAATCCTTTAAATAGAGAAACCATCAGAAATTAACCTAGAACCCCCAGGTTCGCCGCCACAACTCTATATCAAAGAAAAATTCATTTGGAGAGAAAACAGAGAAGAATACACACAGAGAGAGACAGATCCAATCTCGGAGGGGCTCTTGCTCCTCCGAGAGCCATGGAGGCCAAGGACAAGAGGGAGAACCTCTCCCCATCTAGGGAGAGATAATGGAGGACGAAGAACAAGGGGTATACTCTCTCCCCCACTCTTCCGGTGGTGACGGAGTGTGGCCGGGGGAACCACCGCCGTGGAGATCATCTTCATCAACATCACCATCTTCATCACCTTCCTCGTCTGTTTTTTAAGCGGTCCACTCTCCCGCATCGTGTTGTAATCCCCTACTTGAACATGGTGCTTTATGACATATATTATTATTCAATGATGTGTTGCCATCCTATGATGTTTGAGTAGTTTTCTGTTGTCCTTTGGGTTGATTGATGATCTTGATTGGTCTGAGTTGTATGTTTTATTTTGGTGTTGTCGTAAGGTGCCCCCTATGACGCGCACACGTGGGCGATTACCACTTAAGGGTGCTGTCTGCGAGTCGGCTTGCACGCCCGGGTCTTCTCCATCCGGGCCATCTGTATGGCCCACACCTTGAGCCGCCTACCTCCCTAGGCCACCAGTCTTACGGCTCACCTTTGGGCCGGCTCACGAGCCAACAACATGACCCGGAGCCTCCGGGGCGGGTCATATCCCCAATATTAGGCCCCAGGTTGTATTGAGCTTGCTCACTTCATCCTTCTCTTCCACTTTTGGAGAGTCGCCCGGAAATGACCCGGCGTGACGTCATGAGATCTGCTGACGTATCACCAAATCTTTCATTAACTGTCATCCCGAAAATCGAGGCGTCCGCCTCGGCCAAACGGTGTCATCGCCTGGATTTTCGCGCCTTCCTTAACCCCCTTTTAAATATGACCCGTGCGGGTCGGGGTTTCCCATCCTCCCGCTCGTGCCTCTTCTTCTTCGTCTTCTTCCTGTCGTCGCCCTAGCGTCTTCGAGCTCTGCTCCGGCGCGGTCCGTACGTCGTCCCCAACCTGGCCGTTGCATCACCCTGAACGTAACAGAGATTCGTCCGCTTCCGCCACTCCATCTTCGGTGAGTTCTCTTGTTCCATAGATAGCCGCCGCCGTAGTAGGGGTTTCACCGGGGGCTCCGTCGCCGCTGCTCGGGCTCCGGCACTGCCATCGCGAGTGTATCTCAACACCGCTAATACCTTTAGAATGCGCTCTTGCTCCGCCGCCACGCGCGGGCCGGCCACACGTAATGCGCGGGCCGCGATGGCTCCAGTTCATTTCCTTTTTCCTTCGCCGTTCATCGCTAGGTCAGGTTAAAATTTATTTTCTCTGCTTTTGTAGATCCGTAGACATAGTAATATTTTGCAGAATCTGTTTTTAGGACTTAGCCAATTTTCAATCTTCCTTTCCTCCGTTGAGCCGCTAAGCCTCTTTGGCTCTAATCAGCCGGGTCTTCCACCTTATCCATAGAGCCCTTAAATCTTTAAGCCGTCAAAAATATTTGCTTGCGCTTTAACTGATTGCAACTTTTATCTTGCACAACACTTAAGCCGCCAATATGACTCGTGCGTCCAACTCATGCAACTGGGTTGGGTCGTGTATCACAGAGGATTTTTGTCGGATTTTGTTCACGCGGGTACTCTTCCTCCCAAGGAAGTCATTAGCTAGCGGGTCCCGGGTGATGAGACACGGCCCAAACCTCAAGAAGGTGAAGTGGTGGTTTTTTCTGACCATATTGAACGAGGGTTCATGCCTCCCAGCTCAAAATTCTATTGGGACGTCCTTCACTGTTATAAGCTTCACCCGCAAGTCTTGGCCCCCAATTCCGTCTCGAACATATGCAATTTCCAAGTGCTCTGTGAAGGTTACCTTCAAGTCAAGCCGTCTGTGGGGTTCTTTCGGGAGTTCTTTTATGCTAACCAGCAAACTGAAGTGAAAGCCGGTCCAAGCCTAGAGCTTGGAGGCATATCCATCCAACGGCGTAGATATATCATCTTTCCAGCCACGCAGATGCCGAGTCACCCTAAGGACTGGAACAAGACCTGGTTCTATTGCAAGGACACCTCTCCTGAGAACGAGCGTCCTTTGCCGGGTTATCGTCCTTCCCGGATCACAACAACATCAGAGCTTCCTGGCCGGCTATCAGTTTCAGAATGGGCAAGATATGAGCCGGCCCATGCCAAAATCAAGGCTCTCATGGCCAACGGCTTAATCGGGCTGGACCTGATCCGCTGCTGGATTTCATGGTGGATTATTCCTTTGAGCCATAGAAGCCGACTCATGTGCGAATATAAAGGCAAGTATGATAGCTCATTATGGTTCAGCCGATCCACATTGATAGAGAATGACATTACCCTCGCCATCCGGAGCCTTGTCCATGAAGCTTCCGGATCATGTAGCGAAATTGGCCTGGCGCCTTTCAGTGCCAACAATCCGGCTCCCGATGTAAGTTAATCTCTTCCCATCCGTCTCTTAGACGTTGTTTGCACTTTGTTGATTTGATATTCACTCTCCGGGTCATTCTTATTGGCCGACTCAGACTTCTGGAAGAAGGAATATGTTGCCCCTTCGAAGAAATCCAGGAATAAGGTCGCCACTAAGAAGGCTAAAAAATATGCCCCGCAAGATAATTTGCTTGACCCACCGCCATCATCCAGCTCAGAGGTAACTTTTTAACTGTCTTGCTTGATCTTTTACCTTCTTGCTTTATTAATACTCACTTTACTCGCAGGATGAAGTGGAAACCAGCCGTGCCAATGCTCCTGAGGTAAATTACTTTTCTTCCGGATCAGAACGTTTCGTCCCCCGAAAGCCGCGGCGGGTTATCAGAAAAGTTCCTCTTTCTCACCCTCTTGCTTATCTGGCTCCCGATTTTCTCTTAGAAAAGCAAGAGCAAGTCGAGCGTCGACAGACTCGAAGCACCGACTCTACTGAGCTCATGTCCAGGCTACCAAACTCTCCGGCTCCAAAGAAACGCCCCGCCGAGGTTTAAATCTCTTCTTTTCCTTTGTCTTTCCTTTGTAAACTTGATACTCTCTTCACCTTTCTGTTTTATTCTTTGTAGAAATCTCCTTCCTCCGGCGACTCCTCGGAGTCAATTATACCACCGCCCAAGATTAACCCGTTGTAAGCATTCCTTACTATGATATTTGGATATCCGGCTGTTAATATGATATCAACATCTTCAACTGTTGATCCTTCTTTTTTGCAGTGCTCAAGCTAAACGTCACAAGACCAACAAGCCCTCCTACGGCCCAGTTATCGAAGAGCCAGAACCTGAACAACCAGAGGAGACTCAACCAGGAGAAAACCCGCTGGCTGCCTCCACGAAGTCGGCCGTTGAAGATGTCATCATCGAGAGCCCTCCAAGGGCTCCTTCAAAGCCGGCGACTCCTGCCAAGACCCCTGACACTCCAGATGTTGTTATCACCGAGTCTGGTCATCAAACGCCTCTGGCTCATGTGTTGACCAAACATACAGAGCCGGCTGAAGCCTCGAAGAAACTGAATTTTGACTCTTCATGCGAGAAGATGACAGTGGAAGAGCTACACACCGGGTATATAAACCGGGTTACCACCAGCTGGGATCTGGAACTTCGGTTGATCTCTTCCATGAAGACAAAATATGAGGTAGTTTTCCTTCTTACTATATCTTTACTTAGCCCCCAAGAGCCGGCTTAACGTACTGAATCATTGAGTCGGGTCTTTCTGTGACCTCTGTAGATATTGTCATGTCAAATTCCCTTAAAATTGCTTTAGCTTTGTACTGTAAATAAAGTGAACCGCCAATCGTAGCCCCCAAGGGCCGTCTCAGATTATATTTGAGCCGGGTCTTTAATGTAGACAACTTGAAGATCTAATCGTAGCCCCCAAGGGCCGGCTCAAACTTGATCAAGTTGAGTCGGTGCTTCCATTATTAGTACATTGAAGAGCCATAGTGTAGCCCCCAAGTTCCGGATTAGCTTCGAAGGAGATAAACCGGAATTGCATTGCATACTGAAAGACCAAATATACATTAGCCCCCAAGTGTCAAATATATTGCTTGCAATCTGTTTGAGACTTGTATTTGCTTTTAACACTCGTCCTGCATTTTGGCGGCTTATCCTGTGTTTTGATGTTTTATAGGAAGCTTTGAATGAAGCCGGGTCTCAGTTGACGGATCTGAGGACCAACCTGGCGGCTCAGCAAGAAGCCCGAAGCATTGCTGACGAAAAGTGTCGGCTTCTCTCTGAGGAGCTGGCCAATGTCACTGCTGAGCTTACCTCTTTAAAAGAAACAGCTGAATCTGAAAAGGTCGCTCTGACCAAACGGGCGGACGACGCCGAGCAGCGGCTTACAGCTGTGGCGGAGGAACTTCAAGGCCTGAAGCAACACATTGCGAAGATGTCAGCCGCCCTATTTGGTAAGTTTCTGTTTTACTTTGTACTGTTTAACATTGCTAGTGAAAGACTGGCGACTCATTAACTTTATCTGATTTATCCAGGTCCGAGGAGCCGGCAATTGGCTTCTGATAGCCTTCTGCCACTGAAGGCCATTTACACTTTTGCAGAACAGTTATACTGCGGCGCCATCTTCACGATCAAGAGCGTGCAATATAAGGAGAAGATCCCCACTGCTCTGAAAGGGGTCCTGGAACTCTTCTCCACAATGCCCAAGCAGATAGAAGAGCTAAAGAAATCCGCCTTCCGCCAAGGAGCCGTCGCTGGATTGAGCCGGGCTCTGGCCTTCGCCCCCGAGCTAACGCCGGCTGAAATGATGGATGGTTACCCATCTGAAAGAGATGACGGCTCAGAATTCACTAAAGAAGATTACACACGATGTGTCAAAGAGTCGCGCTATCTGGCCTCTGTTCTGGTGGATGAAGCTAACTTGAGCACCTATCAGGCGGCTTATGATGTAGAGGAGAGAGAATCCGCGGGCCTCTGTACGAGTGGAAAGATTTGACACCCGCCCGCAGTAAGGATCTCTTTCCTTGTGAGCTCGACGCATGTTCGATCCTTGAAGGGTCTTTTGCTGCTCTGGCTGACTGTAATTGGGACTTGGGCAATCTCCAGATAAAGCCAGCAGAAGACCCGGAGGAGGATGAGCCGGCTGATAACTGAATTTATTCTTTTAATCTTTCTGAGCACACACTCATGTAATGACCCGCCGTGGGCGGTTGACAATGCTTTTGCTCCTTTTGAGAGTAGTTTTTGTAATAGAGTAAACATGACTCTGTCGCTTGGCGACTGTATATATTTGCACCTCTCTGTGTGCACTTTCCTTCTCTGTGTGTTTCAATTTAATGTGTTGCCGGCTCTTCATTGATATACCTTGAGATTTTCTGATGAGGGGTGTCTGTCTTTGAAGACGACATTCCTTTTTCCAGAATATTAGAGCCGGATAATCTCTTTGAAGCCTTGAATTTTGTCGACCAGACCAACATGGCTCGAGCTCTTGTCAGACGAAGTCTTTAAGGAGCCGATTGTCTTTAGGATAATGTAAGCTATACCTGATGGTAAGAAGCCTCTATCGACAACTGCGGGTATTGATGAACCGGAACTTTTGAGGAGAATTGCGGCTATGTAGCCCCCAAGTGTCGGGTAGTTCTGCCTGCAGCATCCTAGGACTTATAATTGCGTTGCTCTGACCCGGCTTGATAAGCCGGCATGATAATGATGATCTTTCCTTCCTCAAAAAACTCATATGACGGCTCTTCTGTGTGGATTTGAACGGCTAAACTCATTCCAGTTCAGGGTCTCTATCGAGATTGGCCGTCAATTACTTGAACCACTCAGGGTCTCTAAGCGAGATTGGCCGTCAATTTCTTGAACTGGCTCAGGGTCTCTAAGCGAAATTGACTGGTAAGAGTACAGTGAACACCGGTTGTCGATGGGAGATGTAAGCTATACCCCAAGGCAAGAAGCCTCCATCGACAACCGCGACTAATAATTAGCCTGAGACGGCATAAAGCCGGCTGTTTGAAAGGAGAAGTAAGCTATACCCGAAGGCAAGAAGCCTCTTTCAACAGCTACAGTTGATAAGCAACTGATTTGGCATAAACGCCGGTTGTTAGGGTGTGATAAGCGAACCCGTCGGTAAGAAGCCCCCTTCGACAACCGCGGTTAATAAGTAATCGGAAGTGGCATAAAGCCGGCCATTAGGGTGAGATAAGCGATACCCGTCGGTAAGAAGCCCCCTTCGATGGCCGCAGTTGATAAGCAACTGGAATTTGGTGTACACGCTGTTGTCTTAGGGTCTTGTAAGCTATACCAAAGTTAAGAAGCCTACATCAAGAACAACGCTTAATGTAACCAAACTAGGCATAAAGCCAACTGTGCAAGGGAGAAGTGAGCTATACCCGGAGGCAAGAAGCCTCCTTGCAGCAGTTTAATGACAGCTGGCTGTGCAAAGGAGAAGTAAGCTATACCCGAAGGCAAGAAGCCTCTTTGCAACAGTGCTTAATTGGGCATATCGCCGGCTGTGCAAGGGAGAAGTAAGCTATACCCGAAGGCAAGAAGCCTCCTTGCACCAGCGTAAAAGCCGACTGTGCAGGGGAGATGTGAGCTATACCCGAAGGCAAGAAGCCTCCCTGCTACAGCGCTTGATGAGGCATAAAGACGAATGATAGACCAGCCGCTTTGACGGTGAATAAACCACTTCAACTCAAATTCTGAGCCGGAAAATTGTATCTTGATTGCACAAAGGTATATATAAGAGTAGAGGCCCCAGTCTTTTGCGGGGATGCTAGCTTTTATTCATGTAAGCATGATATATGATAGCGACTTCCAACGCCTGCTAAGTAAAGTATGGTCACAGATGTGCGATATTCCATGGCCGCAACGTTTCTTGACCCGCGGTTTCTGACTCATCTCTGATATCAATGAGATAATATGAACCATTGTTAAGGTTCCTGCTGATCACAAAAGGCCCCTCCCATGGTGGAGATAACTTATGCATTCCGGATTGGTCTTGAATCAACCGAAGCACCAGGTCACCTTCCTGGAATGTCCGGGTCTTTACCCTGCGGCTATGATAGCGTCGCAGGTCTTGTTGATAAATTGCCGACCTGGCTGCTGCTAACTCTCGTGCTTCATCCAAGGCATCCAACGCATTTTGGTGCGCTACCTCATTGTCCGTCTCAACATAAGCCGCCACCCTTAGTGAGTCGTACCGGATATCGCTGGGTAGAACCGCCTCAGCACCATACACCATGAAGAAAGGCGTGAAACCTGTGGACCTGTTAGGGGTAGTTCTGATGCTCCATAAGACGGAGGGCAATTCCTCGACCCAACATCCGTGTGTCCGCTTCAGAGGGACCATGAGCCGTGGTTTGACTCCTCTTAGGATTTCCTGATTGGCTCGTTCCGCCTGACCATTAGACTGTGGATGTGCCACGGCTGAAACGTCAAGCCGGATATGCTCCTTCTCACAGAACGCTTTCATAGCTCCTTTGGATAGATTTGTTCCATTGTGTGTAATGATACTGTGCGGATAACCAAAGCGATAGATGAGCTTCTTAATAAATTGAACTGTTGTAGCCGCGTCACATTTGCTGACCGGCTCTGCCTCTACCTACCTAGTAAATTTATCAACCACCACCAGAAGGTGCGTTTTCTTATCTTTGGATCGCTTGAAAGGTCCTACCATATCGAGCCCCCAGACCACAAACGGCCAAGTGATTGGTATCATCCTCAACTCTTGAGCCGGAACGTGAGCACGTCG
This sequence comes from Hordeum marinum, assembly GCA_022496015.1. NCBI lineage: Eukaryota > Viridiplantae > Streptophyta > Magnoliopsida > Poales > Poaceae > Hordeum > Hordeum marinum. The sequence goes on from CM039677.1 coordinate 61,841,612, forward strand.
GCCGAACTTCTGACAACCGTCACACTTACGGACTAAGTCGTCTGCATCCTTGTGAGCCGTTAACCAGAAAAATCCATGTCGAAAAGCTTTGGCCACTAAAGATTTTGACCCGACATGATGTCCACAGTCGCCAGCATGAATTTCACTCAATATTTGCCGGCCCTCCTCTGGTGAGACGCAACGCTGAAAGACCCCCGTCACACTACACTTATGTAACTCACCATTGGTAATCATCATAGACTTAGAATGCCGAGTGATCTTCCTGGCCAGATCCTCCTCTTGAGGTAACTCGCCGCATGTCAGATACGCCAAATAAGGAATAGTCCAGTCTGGGGTAGCATGCAGAGCCGCCACCAATTCCGCCTCCGGGTTAGGAATAGCCAGATCCTCCTCAGAGGGTATTTTGACAGCCGGATGATGCAATACATCCATAAAAACATTAGGTGGTACAAACTTTCGTTGAGAGCCTAACCATGATAAAGCATCGACCGCCTCATTCCTGCGACGATCAATGTGATCCACCTAGTACCCCTTGAAGTGATCGGCAATGATATCAACCGCCTGTCGATAAGCCGGCATCCGCGGATCCTTGGAGTCCCAAGTGCCTGAAACTTGCCGAGCCACCAGATCTGAGTCGCCTAAACACCTGACCCGGCTTAAATTCATTTCTTTAGCGACTCTGAGACCATGGAGCAGTGCTTCATACTCAGTTGCATTATTAGTACAAGGGAACATTAACCAGAGCACATAACAAAACTTGTCACCCTTGGGGGAGGTGAGAACAACTCCTGCACCGGACCCCTCTAGCTGCTTGGATCCATCAAAGTGTATAGTCCAATACGTGTTATCCGTCTTCTCTTTGGGGGCTTGACATTCAGTCCAATAATTTATGAAATCCACCAAATCTTGAGACTTAATTGCTGTACAAGGAACATACTTGATGCTAAGATGACTCAGCTCTAAGGCCCACTTGGCAATCCTCCCTATAGCTTCTCTATTTTGAATGATATCCCCCAACGAGGCAGAATTGACCACTGTTATTTGGTGCCCCAAAAAGTAATGTTTTAACTTGCAATTGAGCATGAAAACTCCGCATGCCAACTTCTGCTAATGCGGACACCTATGCTTAGACTCTCCCAAAACTTCACTAATGTAATAAACCAGCCTTTGCACAGGATACTCCTTCCCTGGCTCCTTGCGCTCAACCACAATTGCTACACTGACCGCTTTGTTGTTAGCCGCCACATAAAGGAGTAATGGCTCTTTCTCAACCAGAGCAGCTAACATTGGCGGCTCAGTCAACTGCTTTTTAAGAGCTTCAAGTGCTTCAGCCGCTGCTGCGCTCCACTTAAACTTGTTTGTCTTCTTCATCATCTGGTATAAGGGAATGGCTTTCTCCCCAAGCCGGCTTATGAAGCGGCTCAATGCAGCAATCCGTCCTGCAAGGTGCTGAACGTCATTAATGCACGTCGGCTCCCCCAAAGAAGTGATAGCCTTGATTTTATCCTGGTTAGCCTCGATGCCCCGCTCAGAGACCAAGAAACCCAAAAGCTTTCCTGCTGGAACACCAAAGACACACTTCGTCGGGTTACGCATCATCTTGTAGACCCGGAGATTGTCAAAGGTTTCTTTCAAATCCTCTAAAAGAGTTTCCTTCTTTCTGGATTTAACCACTATGTCGTCTACGTAAGCATGAATATTTCGGCCAATCTGACTGCGGAGGCAATTCTGCACACAGCGTTGGTAAGTCGCCTGAGCACTCTTGAGCCCGAAAGGCATGGAGACGTAGTAGAACGTCCCAAAAGGTGTAATAAACGCCGTCTTCTCCTGATCTTTTGTTGCCATCTTAATCTGATGATATCCTGAATATGCATCCAGGAAGCATAAACTTTCATATCCGGCTGTTGCATCAATAATTTGATCGATACGAGAGAGTGCAAAAGGGTCAGCCGGGCAAGCCTTGTTAAGGTCCGTGTAATCTATGCACATACGCAACGTGTCGTTCTTTTTTAGCACTAGCACCGGGTTAGCCAGCCACTCTGGGTGCAAAACTTCCACTATAAAGCCTGCGGCCAAGAGCCGGGCAACTTCCTCCCCAATAGCTTTACGTCTCTCTTTGTTGAACCGTCGTAGAAACTGTTTGATCGGCTTAAACTTTGGACCCACATTAAGATTGTGCTCAGCGAACTCTCTCAGTACACCTAGCATGTCAGAAGGCTTCCATGCAAAGATGTCCCGATTCTCATGGATGAATTCGATGAGCGCGCTTTCCTATTTGGGATCCATGTGAGCCCCAATGATGAACTGCTTGGATGAGTCGCTCGGCTTGAAGTCTACTGCCTTGGTGTCATCTGCTGAGAACTTGACTGGCGGCTCAACTTCTGTCGTAGGCTTCTCTAGCAGGGTCATATCCTCCGGATCAACGTTCTCTTTGTAAAATTTCAGCTCCTCCTGAGCACAACTAGACTCTGTATAAGCCGCATCTCCTTCCTCACACTCAAGAGTCGTTTTCCTGTTACCGTGAACGGTAATTGTGCCATTTGAGCTGGGCATTTTGAGTTGCAAATAAACATAGCAAGGCCTAGCCATAAATTTAGCATAAGCCGGCCTCCCAAATAGCGCATTATAGGGACTTTTGATTTTGACCACCTCGAACCACAAGGATTCCACCCTGTAATTATGCTCATCGCCAAAAGCTACTTCCAATGAGATCCGGCCCACCGGGTATGCTGATTTACCCGGGACCACACCATGAAAGACAGTGGAGGAAGGTTTAAGATCCTTGTCTAGCAACTTCATCCGCCGGAAAGTGTCATAGTAAAGGATGTTGATGCTGCTACCTCCGTCCATAAGCACTTTGTTCACCATATAGCCATTCACCCGAGGGGCCACAACTAGACCCAGCCGGCTCAGGTCATCTACCCGCGGCGGGTGATCCTCCCGGCTCCACATTATGTCATATTCAGACCACGGTAAATATCGCGGGAGAGCCGGAGCAACCGCATTAACCGCTCGCCTCCGCAACTTCTCGTCTCGTTTATTGTGACCGGTCGTGAATACGTGATACTGCCCGGAACTGAGCTGCTTCGGGTTACTCTGAAACCCAGACTGATTGCGCTGCTTCTAATTGTTGTTATTGCCGTTGTTGCCAGGATGCTGTTGGTGCCCCCCTTGGTAATTCTGACTCAGATGCCCGTTTCCTGAACCGCCGTGCCCTGAGCCGCCAGGCGGGCCACCGCCCTGGTTATTACGCGGTTGGGAATGCTGGTTTTTGAATCTCTGCATGATAAAGCAATCACCCCACGCATGCAACGCCGACTTGTCAGGCGTGCTGTGCTCCGGACAAGGCTTCCTAAGCGCCTCCTCTAAATTAAAAGGGCCTCTATTCCTTGGCCTGAATTTTCCACCCCCCTTGGGATGGTTTTGTCCTGTGTTTGTATTTGCCACTAGCTTGGATCCGCTATCAGCGCTCTTTCGCTTATTCTGATTCCCATTGTTCACAAAACCTTTTCCTTGATTGTTTTTCTTCCCTTGATTAGCTTTCTCATCATCCGAGCCTGGATCCTTGGTGTCATCTGAGTCGACATACTTCGTCAAGGCCGTCATGAGCTCTCCCATATCCTGACAAGTGCGCTTGAGCCGACCGAGCTTCTGCTTTAATGGAAGAAATGACAGTTCTTCTCTAAAATGAGCACCGCTTGAGCCGCTGTGATCTGCTCTGAAGAGTGAATAATGGTCGACACCCGTCGGACCCAATGATGGGCCGACTCATTCTCCTGTTAAACACAGTGGTCCAAATCGACAATAGTCATAGGCTGCTTACAGGTCCCCTGGAAATTCTTAATAAACTTCGCTCTCAGCTCCGCCCATGAGCTTATCGTGTTAGGCGGCAGACCTTTCAGCCATGTACGGGCCGGACCCTCAAGCATCATGATGAAATATTTTGCGCCTACCGCCTCACTGACATCCAGCATCTCCATGGCCAGTTCATAACTTTCAACCCACGCCTCAGAGGGTAGATCAGCTGTGTAATTCGGAACCTTTCGAGGCCCTTTAAAGTCTTTCGGTAGCCGTTCACTCCTAAGAGCCGGAGTTAAACATGGCACCCCTACAGCTCTGGTACTAACTACTCCCATTGACACGAAAAGCGCCGGCTCTGGACGGGTTGCCGCTATCTCCGCCTCTCGCCTGTCTCTCGCCTGGTCCATGAGGGCTTGTGCATCTAGAGCCGCCCTATTGTCCTCTGGTGGTCCGCGACGTGGGTGATCGGTGGAACATGCCGGCGACTCGTAGCGCCGGCTGAAACTTCGACTGGGGAGGGGGGTGGAGTGAACCCGGCTCCGGCTGTGAGCATACTTCTCTTGCTGGGCCATGGTCGTCTGTAAATATCCAATGGCGTTCCGCACATCCTCCGCAAAGGGTGCCTCATCTGGGATGGGAATCGTCTCAAGCCGGGCGCCCGCTGCCACCATGTTCTCGGCCGGGTTAGAGTAGTGACCCGTCAGTATATCGCTCTCAATGCCCTCTACCTCAGAATAGTTGTTGTAGTAGCCCCCAAGGCCACCGTTGCTGAGCCGATATACTGATTCTGTCTCCCCACTGGAGGACTCATCTTTCGAGAAAACGAGAGTTCCCTGTGACCCAGACGCTTCCAAGTCCATGCCTTGAGTGAAGCAAACGAGAACGTGCTTTTGACCCGGACGGGCACGGGCAGGCTGCATAACACGCGTAGATTGGAGACGCCGAGCCGGCTCAACGATGTTGGTGCAGACGTTCGGCCCGGGTGTAGATCCATCAACCTTTCCGATGAAAATCTGGATCCCGTCAAATGGAAACCGGAATCCATACTCCACACAGCCAGCATCAAGCCCCCAGCCGGCGTCGTCGATGTAGAGCCGGTCGCGGTGAATCTTACTCATCCTTCCAACCACGTATCCTTCAAGCCCTGGGAGAGAGCCCTTTGAGAACTCAACACCACCAAGCGCTAGCCCCACGGTGGGCGCCAACTGTCGTGGTTTTATCATGGCAAATGTCCGGGTGAACGGACTTAGGTTCGAGGCCATCGCTAACGGGGTGGACTCAAAGGGGTTAGTCGGGACGAAAGACACGGATTTACCCAGGTTCGGCCCCTCGAATCCAGGTAATAGCCTACATCCTGCTTGTGTTTGTATTGCTTGCGTATCGATTACAAGGAACTAAAAGCTTGACCTAGTTCTCGATTGCTCCCTCTCTATATCGCCCCGGGTCTGCCTTTATATAAGAGGTCGGGACCACCGGTTCGTACAATTGATAACCGAGTCTCTCTCTATCTTCTTGTCCAAGCCATCTGCGAGTCGGCTTGCACGCCCGGGTCTTCTCCGTCTGGGCCGCCTGTACGGCCCACACCTTGAGCCGCCTACCTCCCTGGGCCATCAGTCTTACGGCTCACCTTTGGGCCGGCTCACGAGCCAGCGACATGACCCGGAGCCTCCGGGGTGGGTCATATCCCCAACAGGTACTATAATACATTAATGATTCACTTATTGTGGGCGGCTATAGTGATAAAAGCTTACGCCCGAGTAAGGGGGTTGTTGCATATGGGAGTAAATGGGACTTGAAGTGGTAATGCTATTATTGTGTTTAACTTAATCATGTCTAGTAGTTTTGGATGCTTGCTAGGGGTCGAATCATAAGTTCATATGATCCAGGTACGGAAATTATGTTAGCTCATGCCTCTCACTAATATAAAATTGCAATAATGATTACTGATCTTGTTATCAATTGCCTAGGAAAATTCCGCACACCATACCATCATTATTCCACACTTGCTATTTGTAGTATATTGTAATATTTTCTAACTTTATTTAGGCAGCAACTATTTTTTCATATTTTAGTTCTCCAATATCATTCAAAGCCATCCTCTTTATACCCACAACGCAGTTTTATTTCTCGTTACTAGATAGAAGCAAACACCTAGTGTACGTAGAGTCGTATCAGTGGCATATAGGACTTTAGAGTTTATTGATCTTACCTTTATCTCCTTGTGGGATCGACACTCCATACTTATCACTTCCATCTTTGGAAAGTGCTATGATGATTCCTTCCACTTTGGGATTATCAATCTCTTTTTTGTCACCATTGCCGCGGAGCAATAGCACGAGATTAATATTTTTGAGTATGCTTGTTTACTTTTATCACTAAGCAGATTTTGTTTTCCTTTTGTTTCTGTTTTCTTGTTTTCTTTCTTTAGTTGTGGGTGAAAGAAACAAAGAAGTTAAAAAATGAAAAACACAAAAAATTACTTGCCTCTTAAAGATAAGCGTTTGGGAAATTATGCATTGGAGAAGTGAGGGTCGACCTTGAACACTTGTCGCAAACAATGTAGAATTTTTCATGGAAGTTTCTCATAAAAATAATTATCCCCTTGTATATACCACTATACCATAAAAATAATGTGCCAAGTAAAGCCAATGAGATGATCTGGACGATAGTAGATTTGATCATGTGCAAAAACAGAAACTTTCTCGTCGAGTGTAGAATTTCTCTGATTTTACTAGAATGCCTTTTTGATCTGAATTTTTACACACTATTGGTATACAAATTAAAAAGGTTTTCCTATTTTTTCAGAATTTTTGGAGTTACAGATGTACGGTGTTTGTGCTGATTATTACATACCATTGTGTTTTAGACAAATTCTGTTTTTGCTTGCATAATTTGCTTATTTTGACGAGCCTATGGATTATATTGGAGGGTATAAGCCATGGAGAAGTTATAATACAGTACCTTATGCAATAATTACATATGAATCAATTTATAAAAGTACCTAAAGTTTATGATTTGCCTATTATACTAACGGATCTCACGAGGTTTCTGTAAACTTTTGTGTGATTGAAGTTTTCAAGTAATGGGTGAGATACCGATATGAGGAGAATTGGGAGCATCAAGAACCTAATATTGGGGATGCCCAAGGCACCCCAAGGTAATATTCAAGGAATACACAAGCGTCTAAGCTTGGGGATGGCCCGTAAGGCATCCCCTCTTTCGTCTTCAACACTATCGGTATACCTTACTTGTAGGTATATTTCTATTCGTCACATAATATGTGTTTTGCTTGGTGCATCATTTTATTTTTTTTATTATTTTCTTTCTGTTATTAACAATCATGTTTTTAAATCAAAGGTTCCAAGAATTGCCTTAAGAAGTCTCAATTTCATGTTTGATGTGTGTTGTGTAAAAACAGAAACTTTTGTTGTAGTGTTTGAATTTTCATATTTTACTGGAACGTAGAAAGTTTCAAAATATCTTAGACGGTGTTTTCATACAAGTTATTTATCATGTCCTAAATTTTCAGAATTCTTTAAGTTACAGAAGTACACTTTTTAAATTGATTATTACATATTGTTCTGTTTGGACAGATTGCTGTCATAGTTTTGTTATCTACTTATCCTAGTGTCTCCCTAGCTTGTATTGGTGGATATAAATTGTGTAAATTATAGTATAAAGTACCTAATGTGTTGGGGATATAACCCCGTGGTGAGACCCTCCCAGGAGGCTCCGGGTCACACCTGGCGGCTCATAGACCGGCCCAAGGATGGGCCTTGAAGACTCAAGCCCAAGACGTTTGGCGTTTTGCCAAGATGGGATAAGATGAGGCCCATACGGAGAAGATAGGAAGGCCCGGGCGGATAAGCTGCCCAGAGACAGCTTGCTCAGGAAGGCAAGACAATGTAGAGATAGACTCGGACATGTTGTGAGAGGAGGTTACGACTTGTATGACCCGTGGTCTTGACCTCCGATATAAAGGCGAGACCCGGGGAGACGTAGACAGAGACTAACTAATCGAGAGCTAGGTCAAGCAATTTGGCTCCCTTGTAATCGAGATTCCAAGCAATACAAGCACAAGCAGGGCGTAGGCTTTTACCTCTACTTGAGGGGCCGAACCTAGGTAAACTTGTGTCCTTCATCTCGATCAACCCCTTTGAGTCCATCACCTTAGTGATGGCCTCGAATCTAAGTACTCGGACATCTGCCGTGAGAAAACCACAACAATTGGCTTCCACCATGGAGCTAGTGCTAGGTGGTGTTGATTTCTCAAAGGGCTCTCTCCCAGGGTTCGAGGGATACATGGTCAGAAGGATGAGCAAAAGTCGCCGCGGCCGACTCTACATCGACGACGTCGGCTGGGGCCCTGAGGCCGACTCTGTAGAATATGGATTCCGGGTTCCCTTCGGTAGAATCCTCGTCTTCATCGGCAAGGTTGACGGATCTACGCTCGGGCCAGACGTCTACACCAACATCGTCGATTCGGCTTGGTGCGCGCAACCCACCCAACACGTGTGACCCGCCTGCGCTAACCCAGGCCGGAAGCATGTCTTTGTGGGATTCACTCAAGGTATGGATCTTGATGCTTCTATTTTACAGTAGACTCTCGCCTATTCAGGGGATGGATCTTCGAGCGGAGAGGCGGAATCAATCTACCAGCTTCACAACAGCGGGCTCGGGGTCACGACGAGCTTTACACCGAGTCGGAGCATTTTGAGCCGGGTGAGCATGGGCTGCCGATTCATGCGGCCGTGTTCATGGCGGGGTCAGCGCTGGGCACGAGCAGCACAGCCACCGGAGCCGCAATCACAGGGGCTGACCCGCTGCCGCCGGCTGAGGTTCTTCTAGATCTGATGAACGAGCTCACAACCCTGATGGTGACTGAAGTCACACCAGACAATCAAGTAGCCCAGAACTTGGAGATCACAAGACTTAAGGACCAGATGGTGGAAGTCCAGCAAGGGATTGGCGAGTTGAAGGCTTAGATGGATGCGGAGGGAGAGCGCCTTAGGACAGATGAGTTCCGCCTTGAGCTAGAGCACCAGTCAGCAGCTCCGGTGTAGCGGATGAGACATCAGTCCTGCTTACCAGAACAGTATGAGGACAGGAATCTTTTTAACACGCCAGGAACAGGATGAACAGCGAACGCACCTGGAAGTCGGCCAACGGCTTGACAACAGCTTAACCTGCCCCGACGAAACCAGGCCTCACCAGCGGCTTTCCCAACGCCGGCGGGTCATTACTCAAAACCCGACGGAGAACATGGTGGCGGCAGCAACCCGGATTGAAACAATCCATATTCCCGACGAGGCGCCCTTTGCGGAGGAGGTGCAGAACGCCCTTGGATACCTTTAAACGGCCATGGCCTAGCAAGATACAACGAGAGGCAGCAGCTCTGGCGGGGGCGACTCATCAAGAGCCTACGCCTTCCGTCTCAGTTGGAGTGGGAGTGACCACCAGGGCCGTGGGAGTGCCGTGTCTAGTGTCGGCTCTGCGAAACGAGCGGCTACCGAAGGATTTCAAAGGCCCTCACAAAGTCCCGAATTACACCGCTGAATTACCTCCAGAGGCCTGGATCGAAAGCTATGAGCTGGCTATGGATATGTTGGATGTCAATGATGTGGTTTGCGCTAAATAGTTTATCATGATGCTGGAAGGTCTGGCTCGCACATGGTTGAAGGGTTTGCCACCCAATACCATCAACTCATGGGCTGAGATGAAGGAAAGATTCATTAAACAAGGTACTTGCAAGCAGCCTATGAAGATTGTGGATCTGGATCACTATGTTCAACAAGAGAATGAGTCGGCTCATCATTGGGTCCGACGGGTGTCGACCATCATCCACTCATCTGAACAGATCACGGCGGCTCAAGCGGTGTTGATCCTGGAAAAGAACTGTCACTTTGTCCCTCTGAAGCAGAAGCTTGGCCAGCTCAAACGCACGTGTCAAGACATGGGGGAACTCATGGTGGCTCTCGCGAAGTATGCCGATTCTGATAACACCAAGGATCCGGGCTCCGATGAGGAGAAAACTGGCCAGGGTAAAAAGAATAACCATGGAAAGGGTTTGCCAAGTAGTGGTAACCAAAGCAAAAGGAAGAACCCGGATGGCGGGTCAGAATTGGTAGCCAACGCCAGCACAGGCAACAACCGTGTCAAGGGCAACGGGAAGTTGAGACCACCTTTTAATAAAAATAAGACTCCTTTCAATTTGGAAGAGATGCTCAATAAGCCATGTCCGGAGCACAGCCGACCCGATTGATCGGCGGGTCACACATGGGGTAATTGCCATGTTATGCAAAACTTCAAAGATTACAGCTTATGGCAACACCACAACGATGGTGACCCGCCCGACGGCTCAGTGCCAGGCGGGTCAGGAGCCGGGTTTGGGTCCGGCGGCTCAGGATCCGGTCATCATGGCCAGGGAAACCAGGGAGGACATCATCAGCACTCTGGTGGCCATAATCAACAACAGAATAATCAGTCTGGGTATCAGAGTAATCCAAAGCATCTCAGTTCGGGCCAGTATCATGTTTTTACGACTAGCCTTAACAAGCGGGATCAGAAGGTGCACAAGCGGGTGGTTAATGCAATCACGCCGGCTCTATCTGTTGGGGAACGTTGCATGGGAAAAAAAATTCCTACACACACGCCAGATCTATCCATGGTGATGAGCATGTACGAGAGGGAGAGTGGATCTACATACCCTTGTAGATCGCTAAGCGGGAAGCGTTAAATAACGTGGTTGGTGTTGTCGAACGTCTTCGCGATCAAAATTGTCGAGCATCCCGCGATCTCATCACGATCCGTCTCGCGATCTAATCATGATCCATCCCGCAAACTCATAACGATCTGTCCCGCGATCTCGTCACGATCCGTTTCGCGATCTTGATCACGGTGCTTCCGATCTAGCGCCGAACGGACGGCACCTCCGTGTTCAGCACACGTACAGCTTGATGACGATCTCCGAATTCTTGATCTATCAAGAGGGATAGGAGAGCTAGAATAGTTCTCCGGAGGCATGACGGTGCTCCGGCGATTGTGGTGGAGCTATTTCGGCAGGGCTTCGCCCAAGCACTGCAGAAATCCGATCTAGAGGAGCAACTATGCACTGGACGAACGGGTAGCACGTGGCTGAAAATCTAGTGCCAAAAAACCTAAAGCCTCTAGTATATATAGGAGGAAGAGAGGAGGAGGCTTGGCTCCCAAGGATCCATCCCTTGGGTCGTCCCAACCAAGGAGGAGAGGAGGAATCCTCCTCCAATCCTAGTAGGACTAGGACTCCTCCTTATTTTGGTCTTTTTGCCTTTTCCACCTTTTGCTCTTTGGGCTTTTCTTCCCAACTGCATGGGCCTTGTGTGGGACTTCCACCAGCCCACTAAGGGCTGGTATTCACTCTCCCACAGCCCATGTAGCCTCTTGGGTCGAAATACCCCTCCCGATGGTCTCCCGGTACACTACCGGCACTCCCGGTACACTACCGATGAGCCCGAAACTTTTTCGGCGACCAAAATAGGAGTTCCTATATATAAATCTTTATCTCCGGACCATTCTGGAGCTCCTCATGACGTCTAGGATCTCATCCGGGACTCCTAACAACCTTCGGTCACCACCAAGCATAACTCTATACTACCGAAACGTCACCAAACCTTAAGTGTGCAGACCCTGCGGGTTCGAGAACTATGTAGACATGATCGAGACACCTCTACGCTCAATAACCAATAGTGGGACCTGGATGCCCATATTGGTTCCTACATATTCTACGAAGATCTTTATCGGCCAAACCTCTATGTCAAGGATTCAGTTAATCCCGTATGATGTTCCCTTTGTTCTTCGGTGTGTTACTTGCCCGAGATTCGATCGTCGGTATCTCTATACCTAGTTCAACCTCATTAATGGCAAGTCTCTTTACTCGTTCCGTAATACAAGATCCCGTGACTAACATTTAGTCACATTGCTTGCAAGGCTTGTTGTGATGTTGTATTACCGAGTGGGCCCTGAGATACCTCTCCGTCACACGGAGTAACAAATCCTAGTCTTGATCCATGCCAACCCAACAGACACCCTCAGAGATACCTGTAGAGTACCTTTATAGTCACCCAGTTACGTTGCGACGTTTGATACACACAAGGCACTCCTCCGGTGTCAGTGAGTTGCATGATCTCATGGTCATAGGAACATATACTTGACATGCAGAAAACAGTAGCAATAAACTGACACGATCATATGCTACGTTTGTAGTTTGGGTCTTGTCCATCACATCATTCTCCTAATGATGTGATCCCGTTACCAAATGACATCTCATGTGCATGACTAGGAAACCATAGCCATCTTTGATCAACGAGCTAGTCTATTAGAGGCATACTAGGGACATGGTTTTGTCTATGTATCCACACATGCATCTAAGTCTCCGATCAATCCAATTATAGCATGGATAATAAAATATTATCATGAACAAGGAAATATGATAATAACTAATTTATTATTGCCTCTAGGGCATATTTCCAACAATGAAGTGGTATGAGTATGACATCACATGGAGCCAGGAGGATCACCCGCCACGTGTTGATGACCCCGGGCGGCTGGCCCTTGTAGTTTCCCCTCAAGTGGGAGGATATATGTTGAATAAGGTACTTATGGATGGTGGCAGTAGCATCAATATCCTGTACTATGACACCTTTCGGTGGAGCTGCTTGATAAAGACCTTAGGCCCTCCTCGACAGTCTTTCATGGTGTGGTGCCTGGCATGTCAGCTTACCCCGTGGGTAGGATCTCCTTGGAAGTTGCCTTTGGTGACGAGTACAACTACAGGGTAGAGTCCTTGTGATTTGAAGTAGTCAAAATCAAGAGCCCCTATCATGCCTTGTTTGGGAGGCCGGCTTACGCCAAGTTCATGGCTAGACCCTGCTATGTCTATTTACAGCTCAAGATGCCCGGGTTAAAAGGGATGATTACTGTTCATGGTGATCGTAATACGACTATTGAGTGCGAGGAAGGAGACGTGGCTTACGCGGAATCAAGTTGTGCTGAGGCAGAACTCAAGTTCTATAAGGAAAATGTTGACCCAGAGGACATGACTCCACTGAAAAAGCCTACCACAGAGGTTGAGCCGCCCCTCAAATTTTTGGCAGTTGATACCAAGTTGGTGGATTTCTCTCCGGGTGATTCATCTTAGCAGTTCACTATTAGGGCCAATATGGATCCCAAATAGGAAAGCGCGCTCATCGAATTCATCCGTGAGAATCGGGACATCTTCGCCTAGAAGCCTTCTGACATGCCAGGTGTACCGAGAGAGTTCGTTGAGCATCACCTTAATGTGGATCCTAAGTTTAAACCTGTCAAGCAATTTCTATGGTGGTTCAACGAGGAGAGACGCAAGGCCATCGGGGAAGAGGTCGCCCGGCTCTTGGTGGTGGGTTTCATCATCGAGGTCTTTCACCCGGAGTGGCTTGCTAACCCAGTGCTTGTGCTCAAGAAGAACAGCACATGGCGTATGTGCGTGGACTACAAGGATCTTAACAAGGCATGTCCGATTGATCCCTTTGCTCTCCCTCGTATTGATCAGATCATCGATGCTATCGCGGGTTGTGAGAGTCTATGCTTCCTGGATGCATATTCTGGATATCATCAGATCAAGATGGCAGTCAAGGACCAAGAGAAGACGGCTTTCGTCACGCCTTTTGGTGCCTTCTGCTACGTGTCTATGCCTTTCGGGCTCAAGAGTGCCCACGCGACTTACCAGCGTTGTGTGCAGAATTGTCTTCACAACCAAATTGGGCACAACGTTCACGCATATGTGGATGACATTGTGATCAAGTCAAGGAAGAAGGAGACTCTGCTTGAAGACCTGAAGGAGACCTTCAAGAATCTATGGGTCTATAAGATGATGCTTAACCCGGCGAGGTGTGTCTTTGGTGTTCCGGCAGGCAAACTCTTGGGATTTTTGGTCTCTAAGCGTGGCATTGAAGCTAACCTGGATAAGATCAAGGCTATCGCCACCTTGGCTGAGCCGACATGCATCAATGATGTTCAATGCTTGGCGGGGCAGATCGCCGCGTTGAGCCGATTTATAAGCCGCCTTGGTGAGAAAGCCATCCCTTTATATCAGATGATGAAAAAGACACACAACTTCGTCTGGAGCACGGTGGCGGGTGAAGCGTTTGAGGCACTCAAGAAGCAGCTCACTGAGCCGCCGGTCTTAGCCGCTCCGGTTGAGAAACAACCCTTGCTCTTGTACGTGGCGGCTAACAATAGGGTTGTCAGCGCTGCAATCATGGTGGAGCCCAAGGAGGCAGGGAAGGAATATCCGGTTCAGAGGCCGGTTTATTATATTAGTGAGGTCTTGACAGAGTCCAAGCAGAGATATCCACATTGGCAGAAGCTGGTATATGGGGTGTTCATGGCCAACCGCAAGCTGAAGCACTATTTATTAGGTCACCAGATCACCGTGGTTAGCTCTGCCCCGTTGGGAGACATAATTCAAAACAGAGAAGCCACTGGCAGGATTACCAAGTGGGCATTGGAGCTGGGACCTCTCAATTTGAGATATGTACCTCGTATGGCTGTCAAGTCCCAAGCCCTAGTGGATTTTATAAACGACTGGACAGAGTGTGAGGCGCCCGAAGAAAATCCAGATAGCACATGTTGGACAATACACTTTGATGGATTCCGACAGTTGGAAGGGTCAGGGGCAGGAGTTGTCTTAACCTCCCCCAAGGGTGACAAGTTCGGTTATATGCTACGGCTGATGTTCCCTTGTACTAACAATGCAGCTGAGTACGAAGCCTGCTTCATGGCCAAAGGGTGGCTAAGGAGATGAACTTAAGTCGGGTTAGGTGCTTCGGCGACTCAGATCTTGTGGCTCAGCAAGTTTTAGGCACTTGGGACTCCAAGGATCCACGGATGGCGGCTTATCGTCAAGCGGTGGATGTCATTGCTGGTCACTTCAAGGGCTATCAAGTGGATCATATTGATCATCGCATGAACGAGGCGGCTGACGCCCTATCAAAGTTAGGCTCTCAACGAAAGCCGGTGCCGCCTAACGTCTTTTTGGATGTCTTACATCACCCGTAAGTTAAGTTACCTTCAGAGGAAAACTTAGCTATTCCTGACCCGGAGGGGCAGCTGGTGGCGGCTCTGCACGCTATTTCGGATTGGACTGTGCCTTACTTGGCGTACTTGGCTCGTGGCGAGTTACCTGATCATGAAAATCTGGCCAGACAGTGTTGGGAGACGTAGTAGTAAATCAAAATTTTCCTACGTGTTACCAAGATCTATCTATGGAGAAACCAGCAAACGAGTGGGGAGAGATTGGATCTTCATACCTTTGAAGATCGCTAAGCGGAAGCGTTACAAGAACGCGGTTGATGGAGTCGTACTCGCAGCGATTCAGATCGCGGTAGATCCGATCAAGTGCCGAACGGACGGCACCTCCGCGTTCAACACACGTGCAGCCCGGTGACGTCTCCAACACCTTGATCCAGCAAGGAGGAAGGAGAGGTTGGGGAAGGGCTCCAACAGCAGCACGACGGCGTGGTGGTGGTGGAGTAGCAAGGTATTCCGACAGGGCTTCGCCTAAGCGCTGCGGAGGAGGAAGAAGAGAGGTAGGGCTTCGCCGTGAGAGAGAGAGATCAAATCCTGTCTCAAAACATCCAAAACCTCAAGTATATATAGGAGGAGGGACGTGGAGGGCTGGCTTGGCCTCTACTCCAAAGAGGAGATGGCCGGCTGAATTAAAGGGAGAGTCCACCTCCCACAAGGGAGGTGGATCTCCTCCTTTTAAATCCTTTTTGCCTTATCTCCTTATCTCCAGCCGCATGGGCCTTTAGCAAAAGTCTTGCCCAGCCCAATAAGGGCTGGCACACTTTATCTAAAAGCCCATGTGGTCCTTTGGTCGTCACACCCCTCCCGAGGGTCCTCCGGCACCCTCCCGGCACTCCCGGTACACTACCGATGAGCCCGAAAACTTTCCGGTGACCAAAACTGGACTTCCTATATATCAATCTTTACCTCCGGACCATTCCGGAGCTCCTCGTGACGTCCGGGATCTCATCCGGGACTCCGAACAACCTTCGGTAATCACGTATACCTTTTGCCTATAACCCTAGCGTCATCGAACCTTAAGTGTGTAGACCCTACGGGTTCGGGAGACACGTAGACATGACCGAGACACCTCTCCGGTCAATAACCAACAGCGGGATCTGGATACCCATGTTGTCTCCCACGTACTCCACGATGATCTCATCGGATGAACCACGATGTCAAGGATTCAATCAATCCCGTATACAATTCCCTTTGTCTATCGGTATGGTACTTGCCCGAGATTCGATCGTCGGTATCCCTATACCTTGTTCAATCTCGTTACTGGCAAGTCTCTTTACTCGTTCCGTAATACATCATCCCGTGGCTAACTCCTTAGTCACATTGAGCTCATTATGATGATGTCTTACCGAGTGGGCCCAGAGATACCTCTCCATCACACGGAGTGACAAATCCCAGTCTCGATTCATGCCAACCCAACAGATACTTTCGGAGATACCCGTAGTGCACCTTTATAGCCACCCAGTTACGTTGTGACGTTTGGCACACCCAAAGCATTCCTACGGTATCCGGGAGTTGCACAATCTCATGGTCTAAGGAAACGATACTTGACATTGAAAAGCTTTAGCAAACGAACTACACGATCTTGTGCTATGCTTAGGATTGGGTCTTGTCCATCACATCATTCTCCTAATGATGTGATCCCATTATCAATGACATCCAATGTCCATGGCCATGAAACCGTGACCATCTATTGATCAACGAGCTAGTCAACTAGAGGCTCACTAGGGACATGTTGTGGTCTATGTATTCACACATGTATTATGGTTTCCGGTTAACACAATTATAGCATGAACAATAGACAATTATCATGAACAAGGAAATACAATAATAACCATTTTATTATTGCCTCTAGGGCATATTTCCAACAGTCTCCCACTTGCACTAGAGTCAATAATCTAGTTCACATCACCATGTGATTAACACTTACATCACCATGTGATCATATCATCATGTGATTAACACCCAATAAGTTCTGGGGTTTATTCATGTCCTGCTCGTGAAAGAGGTTTTAGTCAACGGGTCTGCGACATTCAGATCCGTGTGTACCTTACAAACTTTCCATGTCATATTTGTAGATACTGCTCCCACGCTCCACTTGGAGCTATTCCAAATGGCTGCTCCACTATACGTAGCCAGATTTCTACTAAGAGTCATCCGGATTGGAGTTAAAGCTTGCATCATCGTAACCCTTTACGATGAACTCTTTATCACCTCCATAATCGAGAAATATTTCCTTAGTTCTCAAGTTACTAAGGATAACTTTGACCGTTGTCCAGTGATCCACTCTTGGATTACTCTTGTACCCCTTGACAGACTCATGGCAAGGCACACACAGGTGCGGTACACAGCATGGCATACTATATAGAGCCTATGGCTAAAGCATAGGAGATGACACTCATCTTTTCTTTATCTTCTGCCGTGGTCGGGTATTGAGTCTTACTCAATTTCACACCTTACAATACAGTCAAGAACTCCTTCTTTGACCCATCTATTTTGAACTCCTTCAAAAACTTGTCAAGGTATGTCTTCGTCGAAAAAACTTATCAAGCTAATTGATCTATCCCTATAGATCTTGATGCTCAATAAAATAGTAGCTTTATCTGGGTCTTCCTTTGAAAAAACTCTTTTCAAACAACCCTTCATGCTCTTCCAGAAATTCTACATCATTTCCGATCAATAATATGTCAACTACATATTCTTATAAGAAATTCTATAGTGCTCCCACTCACTTTATTGCAAGTACAAGTTTCTCATAAACTTTGTATAAACTTAAAAACTTTGATCACCTCATCAAAGCATATATTCCAACTCCGAGATGCTTGCTCCAGTCCATAGAAGGATCGCTGGAGTTTGCATATTATTAGCATCCTTAGGATTGACAAAACCTTCTGGTTGTATCACATACAACTCTTCCTCACAGAAACCATTACGGAAACCTTGTTTTGTCATCCATCTGCCAGATTTCATAATCGAAAAATGCAACAACTGCTAACAAAATTTTAATAGACTTTTAGCATCGCTACAGATGAGACAATCTCATCGTAGTCAACTCCTTGAACTTGGCGGAAACTTCTTTGCGACAAGTCGAGCTTTATAAACGGTGACATTTCACCATTAGCGTCTATGTTTATCTCAAAGGTCCATTTGTACTCAATGACCCGCCATTCAACAGGCAAGTCTACCAAAGTCCATACTTGGTTTTCATACATGGATCCTTTCTCGGATTTCATGGCTCCTAGCCATTTGTTGGAATCCGGGCCCACCATCGCTTCTCCATAGTTCGTAGGTTCATCGTTGTCCAACAACATGATTTCCAAGACAGGGTTGTCGTACTACTCAGGAGCAGTACGCGTCCTTGTCGACCTACGAGGTTCGATAGTGACTTGATCCGAAGCTTCATGATCACCATCATTAACTTCCTTTTCAACTGAGTAGGCTCTACAGAAACATCTTTCTGTGTTGCACTATTCTCTGGTTGAAACAAAGGTTCAACAACCTTATCAAGTTCTATCTTCCTCCCACTCAATTCTTTCGAGAGAAACTCTTTCTCAAGAAAGGACCCGTTCTTAGCAACAAACACCTTTTGCGCTTGGATCTAAGATAGAAGGTATACCCAATGTCTCATTAGGGTATTCTATGAAGATGCATTTGTCTGCTTTGGGTTCGAGCTCGCTAGGTGAAAAACCCATTTTCATATAAGCGTCGCAGCCCCAAACATTAAGAAATGACAGCTTAGGCTTCTGTCAAACCATAATTCTCACGGTGTCATCTCAACAGACTTAGATGGTGCCCTATTAAAGTGAATGGATTTGTCTTTAATGCATAACCCCATAATGATAGTGGTAAAACGATAAGAGACATCATAGTACTCACTATATCCAATAGAGCACGACTATGACGTTCGAACACACCATCACACTATGGTGTTCCAGGAGGCGTGAGCTGTGAAACAATTTCCACATTGTCTAAAATTGCATACCAAACTCGTAACTTAGATATCACCTCCATGATCATATCATAGACATTTATCTTCTTGTCACGATGATCTTTAACTTCACTCTGAAACTCCTTGAACCTTTCAAACATTTCAGATTCGTGTTTCATTAAGTAAATATCCCCATATTTACTCAAATCATCAGTGAAGGTAAAACAACGATATCCACTGTGTGTTTCAACACTCATTGGACCACATACATCAACATGTATTAATTCCAATAAGCCACTTGCCCGCTCCATCATATTGGATGACGGGGTCTCAGTCATCTTGCCCAAGAGGCATGGCTCGCATGTCTCAACCGATTCAAAATCGAGTGAGTCAAAAATCCATCAGCATGGAGTTTCTTTCATGCGATTTATACCAATATGACATTACGTGGCAGTGCCACAAGCATGTGGTACTATCATTATTAACTTTGTATCTTTTGGTACCAATGTTATGAATATGTGTACTACTACGATCATGATTCGATAAACCATTTCGAGTGGGTGCATGACCATTGAAGGCATTATCCATGTAAACAGAATAACCATTATTCTCTAACTTATATGAATAACCGTATCGCACTAATCATGATCTAATCACGTTTATGCTCAACGCAAACACCAAATAACATTTATTTAGGTTTATCACAAATCCTGAAGGTAGAGAGAGCGTGCGATGGTGATCACATCAATCTTGGAAATACTTCCAACACACATCGTCACCTTTCACCTAGCTAGTCTCCATTTACTCCGTAGCTTTTATTTCGAGTTGCTAACACTTAGCAACCGAACCGGTATCTAATACCCAGGTGCTACTAGGAGTACCAGCAAGGTACACATCACTAACATGTATATCAAATATACTTCCATTGACATTACCAGCCTTCTTATCTACCAATCATCTAGGGTTTTTCCGCTTCAGCGAACATTCTCCTCATAACAGAAGCACTTAGTCTCGGGTTCGGGCTCAACCTTGGGTTTCTTCACTAGAGCAACAACTGGCTTGTCATTCCTGAAGTTTTCCGTTCTTGCCCTTGCCCCTTTTGAAACTAGTGGTTTCACTTAACCATCAACACTTGATGCTCCTTCTTGATTTCTACCTTCGTGGTGTCAAACATCACGAACAACTCAGGGATCATCTTATCCATCCCTGGCATGTTATAGTTCATCACGAAGCTCTAGTAGCTTGGTGGCAGTGACTTGGAGAACTGCATTAATCACTATCTCATCTGGAAGATAAACTCCCACTTGATTCAAGTGATTGTAGCACCCAGACAATCTGAGCACACGCTCACCGATTAAGCTATTCTCCTTTATCTTGCTGACAAAGAATCTTGTTGAAGGTCTCATACCTCTCAACATAGGCACGAGCCTGAGATCACAATCTCAGCTCCTAGAACATCTCATATGTTCCGTGACGTTCAAAACGTTTTGGAGCCTCAATTCTAAGCCGTAATGCATGACGCATTGAACTATCATGTAGTCACCAAAAAGTGCCTGTCATATGTTCACAACATCTACAGACAACGCTTGAGGGAGTGGTGCAGTTAGCGGTACATCAAAAACATAAGCTTTCTGTGCAGCAATGAGGACAATCCTCAGATCACGGACCCAGTCCGCATTATTGCTACCATCAACTTTCAACTTACTTTTCTCTAGGATTGTATCAATAAAACTGTGGAGCTACAGCGCGAGCTATCTACGACATAATTTGCAAGGACATTTTTAGACTAAGTTCATGATAATTAAGTTCACTTAATCAAATTATTAATGAACTCCCACTTAGATAGACATCTCTCTAGTCTTCCAAGTGATACATGATCCATGTCAACTAGCCCGTGTCCGATCATCACGTGAGACGGACTAGTCATCCATGGTGAACATCTCTATGTTGATCGTATCTTCTATACGACTCATGTTCGACCTTTCGGTCTTCCGTGTTCCGAGGCCATGTCTGTACATGCTAGGCTCGTCAAGTCAACCTAAGTGTTTCGCATGTGTAAATCTGGCTTACACCCGTTGTATGCGAACGTTAGAACCTATCACACCCGATCATCACGTGGTGCTTCGGAACAACGATCCTTAGCAACGGTGCACAGTTAGGGTGAACACTTCTCTTGAAATTTTATTGAGAGATCATCTTATTTACTACCGTCGTTTTAAGCAAATAAGATGTAAACATGATAAACATCACATGCAATCAATATAGTGACATGATATGGCCAATATCATCTTGCTCCTATGATCTCCATCTTCGGGGCACCATGATCATCACTGTCACCGGCACGACACCATGATCTCCATCATCATGATCTCCATCATTGTGTCTTCATGAAGTTGTCTCGCCAACTATTACTTCTACTACTACAGCTAACGTTTAGCAATAAAGTAAAGTAATTACATGGCGTTTATGATTGACACGCAGGTCATACAATAATATAAGACAACTCCTATGGCTCCTGCCGGTTGTCATAGTCATCGACATGCAAGTCGTGAACCCTATTACAAGAACATGATCAATCTCATACATCACAATGCATCACATCACATCCTTTTGGCCATATCACATCACACGGCATATGCTGCAAAAACAAGTTAGACGTCCTCTAATTTGTAGTTGCAAGTTTTTACGTGGTTGCTATAGGTTTCTAGCAAGAACGTTTCTTACCTACGTCAAAACCACAACGTGATATGCCAATTGCTATTTACCCTTCATAAGGACCCTTTTCATCGAATCCAATCCGACTAAGGTGGGAGAGACAGACACCCGCTAGCCACCTTATGCAACTAGTGCATGTCAGGCGGTGGAACCGGTCTCACGTAAGCGTACGTGTAAGGTTGGTCCGGGCCGCTTCATCCCACAATACCGTCGAATCAAGATAAGACTAGTAACGGCAAGCATATTAACAAAATCGACGCCCACAACTGCTTTGTGTTCTACTCGTGCATAGATTCTACGCATAGACCTAGCTCATGATGCCACTGTTGGGAGACGTAGTAGTAAATCAAAATTTTCCTACGTGTCACCAAGATCTATCTATGGAGAAACCAGCAAACGAGTGGGGAGAGATTGGATCTTCATACCTTTGAAGATCGCTAAGCGGAAGCGTTACAAGAACGCGGTTGATGGAGTCGTACTCGCAGCGATTCAGATCGCGGTAGATCCGATCAAGTGCCGAACGGACGGCACCTCCGCGTTCAACACACGTGCAGCCCGGTGACGTCTCCAACACCTTGATCCAGCAAGGAGGAAGGAGAGGTTGGGGAAGGGCTCCAACAGCAGCACGACGGCGTGGTGGTGGTGGAGTAGCAAGGTATTCCGACAGGGCTTCGCCTAAGCGCTGCGGAGGAGGAAGAAGAGAGGTAGGGCTTCGCCGTGAGAGAGAGAGATCAAATCCTGTCTCAAAACATCCAAAACCTCAAGTATATATAGGAGGAGGGACGTGGAGGGCTGGCTTGGCCTCTACTCCAAAGAGGAGATGGCCGGCCGAATTAAAGGGAGAGTCCACCTCCCACAAGGGAGGTGGATCTCCTCCTTTTAAATCCTTTTTGCCTTATCTCCTTATCTCCAGCCGCATGGGCCTTTAGCAAAAGTCTTGCCCAGCCCAATAAGGGCTGGCACACTTTATCTAACAGCCCATGTGGTCCTTTGGTCGTCACACCCCTCCCGGGGGTCCTCCGGCACCCTCCCGGCACTCCCGGTACACTACCGATGAGCCCGAAAACTTTCCGGTGACCAAAACTGGACTTCCTATATATCAATCTTTACCTCCGGACCATTCCGGAGCTCCTCGTGACGTCCGGGATCTCATCCGGGACTCCGAACAACCTTCGGTAATCACGTATACCTTTTCCCTATAACCCTAGCGTCATCGAACCTTAAGTGTGTAGACCCTACGGGTTCGGGAGACACGTAGACATGACCGAGACACCTCTCCGGTCAATAACCAATAGCGGGATCTGGATACCCATGTTGTCTCCCACGTACTCCACGATGATCTCATCGGATGAACCACGATGTCAAGGATTCAATCAATCCCGTATACAATTCCCTTTGTCTATCGGTATGGTACTTGCCCGAGATTCGATCGTTGGTATCCCTATACCTTGTTCAATCTCGTTACTGGCAAGTCTCTTTACTCATTCCGTAATACATCATCCCGTGGCTAACTCCTTAGTCACATTGAGCTCATTATGATGATGTCTTACCGAGTGGGCCCAGAGATACCTCTCCATCACACGGAGTGACAAATCCCAGTCTCGATTCATGCCAACCCAACAGATACTTTCGGAGATACCCGTAGTGCACCTTTATAGCCACCCAGTTACGTTGTGACGTTTGGCACACCCAAAGCATTCCTACGGTATCCGGGAGTTGCACAATCTCATGGTCTAAGGAAACGATACTTGACATTGAAAAGCTTTAGCAAACGAACTACACGATCTTGTGCTATGCTTAGGATTGGGTCTTGTCCATCACATCATTCTCCTAATGATGTGATCCCATTATCAATGACATCCAATGTCCATGGCCATGAAACCGTGACCATCTATTGATCAACGAGCTAGTCAACTAGAGGCTCACTAGGGACATGTTGTGGTCTATGTATTCACACATGTATTATGGTTTCCGGTTAACACAATTATAGCATGAACAATAGACAATTATCATGAACAAGGAAATACAATAATAACCATTTTATTATTGCCTCTAGGGCATATTTCCAACAGTCTCCCACTTGCACTAGAGTCAATAATCTAGTTCACATCACCATGTGATTAACACTTACATCACCATGTGATCATATCATCATGTGATTAACACCCAATAAGTTCTGGGGTTTATTCATGTCCTGCTCGTGAAAGAGGTTTTAGTCAACGGGTCTGCGACATTCAGATCCGTGTGTACCTTACAAACTTTCCATGTCATATTTGTAGATACTGCTCCCACGCTCCACTTGGAGCTATTCCAAATGGCTGCTCCACTATACGTAGCCAGATTTCTACTAAGAGTCATCCGGATTGGAGTTAAAGCTTGCATCATCGTAACCCTTTACGATGAACTCTTTATCACCTCCATAATCGAGAAATATTTCCTTAGTTCTCAAGTTACTAAGGATAACTTTGACCGTTGTCCAGTGATCCACTCTTGGATTACTCTTGTACCCCTTGACAGACTCATGGCAAGGCACACACAGGTGCGGTACACAGCATGGCATACTATATAGAGCCTATGGCTAAAGCATAGGAGATGACACTCATCTTTTCTTTATCTTCTGCCGTGGTCGGGTATTGAGTCTTACTCAATTTCACACCTTACAATACAGTCAAGAACTCCTTCTTTGACCCATCTATTTTGAACTCCTTCAAAAACTTGTCAAGGTATGTCTTCGTCGAAAAAACTTATCAAGCTAATTGATCTATCCCTATAGATCTTGATGCTCAATAAAATAGTAGCTTTATCTGGGTCTTCCTTTGAAAAAACTCTTTTCAAACAACCCTTCATGCTCTTCCAGAAATTCTACATCATTTCCGATCAATAATATGTCAACTACATATTCTTATAAGAAATTCTATAGTGCTCCCACTCACTTTATTGCAAGTACAAGTTTCTCATAAACTTTGTATAAACTTAAAAACTTTGATCACCTCATCAAAGCATATATTCCAACTCCGAGATGCTTGCTCCAGTCCATAGAAGGATCGCTGGAGTTTGCATATTATTAGCATCCTTAGGATTGACAAAACCTTCTGGTTGTATCACATACAACTCTTCCTCACAGAAACCATTACGGAAACCTTGTTTTGTCATCCATCTGCCAGATTTCATAATCGAAAAATGCAACAACTGCTAACAAAATTTTAATAGACTTTTAGCATCGCTACAGATGAGACAATCTCATCGTAGTCAACTCCTTGAACTTGGCGGAAACTTCTTTGCGACAAGTCGAGCTTTATAAACGGTGACATTTCACCATTAGCGTCTATGTTTATCTCAAAGGTCCATTTGTACTCAATGACCCGCCATTCAACAGGCAAGTCTACCAAAGTCCATACTTGGTTTTCATACATGGATCCTTTCTCGGATTTCATGGCTCCTAGCCATTTGTTGGAATCCGGGCCCACCATCGCTTCTCCATAGTTCGTAGGTTCATCGTTGTCCAACAACATGATTTCCAAGACAGGGTTGTCGTACTACTCAGGAGCAGTACGCGTCCTTGTCGACCTACGAGGTTCGATAGTGACTTGATCCGAAGCTTCATGATCACCATCATTAACTTCCTTTTCAACTGAGTAGGCTCTACAGAAACATCTTTCTGTGTTGCACTATTCTCTGGTTGAAACAAAGGTTCAACAACCTTATCAAGTTCTATCTTCCTCCCACTCAATTCTTTCGAGAGAAACTCTTTCTCAAGAAAGGACCCGTTCTTAGCAACAAACACCTTTTGCGCTTGGATCTAAGATAGAAGGTATACCCAATGTCTCATTAGGGTATTCTATGAAGATGCATTTGTCTGCTTTGGGTTCGAGCTCGCTAGGTGAAAAACCCATTTTCATATAAGCGTCGCAGCCCCAAACATTAAGAAATGATAGCTTAGGCTTCTGTCAAACCATAATTCTCACGGTGTCATCTCAACAGACTTAGATGGTGCCCTATTAAAGTGAATGGATTTGTCTTTAATGCATAACCCCATAATGATAGTGGTAAAACGATAAGAGACATCATAGTACTCACTATATCCAATAGAGCACGACTATGACGTTCGAACACACCATCACACTATGGTGTTCCAGGAGGCGTGAGCTGTGAAACAATTTCCACATTGTCTAAAATTGCATACCAAACTCGTAACTTAGATATCACCTCCATGATCATATCATAGACATTTATCTTCTTGTCACGATGATCTTTAACTTCACTCTGAAACTCCTTGAACCTTTCAAACATTTCAGATTCGTGTTTCATTAAGTAAATATCCCCATATTTACTCAAATCATCAGTGAAGGTAAAACAACGATATCCACTGTGTGTTTCAACACTCATTGGACCACATACATCAACATGTATTAATTCCAATAAGCCACTTGCCCGCTCCATCATATTGGATGACGGGGTCTCAGTCATCTTGCCCAAGAGGCATGGCTCGCATGTCTCAACCGATTCAAAATCGAGTGAGTCAAAAATCCATCAGCATGGAGTTTCTTTCATGCGATTTATACCAATATGACATCACGTGGCAGTGCCACAAGCATGTGGTACTATCATTATTAACTTTGTATCTTTTGGTACCAATGTTATGAATATGTGTACTACTACGATCATGATTCGATAAACCATTTCGAGTGGGTGCATGACCATTGAAGGCATTATCCATGTAAACAGAATAACCATTATTCTCTAACTTATATGAATAACCGTATCGCACTAATCATGATCTAATCACGTTTATGCTCAACGCAAACACCAAATAACATTTATTTAGGTTTATCACAAATCCTGAAGGTAGAGAGAGCGTGCGATGGTGATCACATCAATCTTGGAAATACTTCCAACACACATCGTCACCTTTCACCTAGCTAGTCTCCATTTACTCCGTAGCTTTTATTTCGAGTTGCTAACACTTAGCAACCGAACCGGTATCTAATACCCAGGTGCTACTAGGAGTACCAGCAAGGTACACATCACTAACATGTATATCAAATATACTTCCATTGACATTACCAGCCTTCTTATCTACCAATCATCTAGGGTTTTTCCGCTTCAGCGAACATTCTCCTCATAACAGAAGCACTTAGTCTCGGGTTCGGGCTCAACCTTGGGTTTCTTCACTAGAGCAACAACTGGCTTGTCATTCCTGAAGTTTTCCGTTCTTGCCCTTGCCCCTTTTGAAACTAGTGGTTTCACTTAACCATCAACACTTGATGCTCCTTCTTGATTTCTACCTTCGTGGTGTCAAACATCACGAACAACTCAGGGATCATCTTATCCATCCCTGGCATGTTATAGTTCTTCACGAAGCTCTAGTAGTGGGTTAAAGCTGCAAAGTTCCCCTCTTCAAAGAGGGGGGACGGGTCAAGATCAGAAGCAAAGAGGTGCTTACTGTGGGCAGGCGTCAAGTCCTTGGCTTCAAAGAGGGGGGCGTGGATTCTCTTCTGATTGGCACCGTAAGCCGCCTGGTATATTGACAAGTTCACTTCCTCTACTAATACCGAAGCGAGGACTTTGGAAGCCTTCACACACCGTGCATAGTCAGCCTCCGTAAACTTTGAGCCGTCATCCTTTTTGGAGGGAAACCCGTCCATCATGTCTTCGGGAGTCAACTCTGGAGCAAAAGCCAGTGCCCGGCTTATGGCAGCGATGGCTCCCTGTCGGGTGGCTGATCTCTTTAGCTCTTGGATCTGTTTCGGTAGGGTGGACAGCAGTTCTATGACCCCCTTCATAGTCAGAAGGATGTTATCCTTATAAAGTACCGCCTTGATTGTGTAGACAGCTCCATAATATAGCTGCTCTGCCAAAGTATAGATAGCCTTCAGAGGCAATAGACTGTCAGAAGCAAGTTGACGACTCCTTGGACCTGCATAAGCCAGATTTTTGGTCATAAGTCACCAGTATAAGTATTCATACAAAGGTTTTGATTAAGTATTTAAATGCTAACCAAATATGACAACTAACATCTTCATGATATGGTGCTTCAAGGATTGTAGCTCATCTGACACAATCACGAGCCGCTGGTCAGCATCGTATGCTCATTGAGTCAGGGTGGCTTGTTCTGTTTTGGTAGACTCTTTGAAAGCAGCAAAGTCAGCTTTAATCATGGTCAGTTCTTCGACAAGGAGCCGACACTTTTCATCGGCCTCGCTTTGGGCGGCTTGCTGGGTGGCCAGATTGCTCTTTAAACTGGTCAATTTTGACCCGACTTCATTTAAAGCTTCCTGTCAGATATCAAAATGCAGAGTAAATCGCCAAGACAAAAATTTATCAGATGATGAAGATTAAGACAATATTATACAAGTCTCAAGCAGATTTCAAGCAATATGTTTGACACTTGTGGGCTAATGTTTATTTGATCTCCCAAGATTTACAAGGAAGCTCCGGGTCAACTTTATTAAAATTGAGCCGGCCCTTGGGGGCTACAATTGGCTCTTCAAACTATTTGCAATGAAGTTCCGACTCAACTTTATTAAAATTGAGCCGGCCCTTACGGGCTACAATTGGCTCTTCAAACTATTTGCAATGAGGTTCCGACTCAACTTTATCAAAATTGAGTCGGTCCTTGGGGGCTCCAATTAGTTCTTCAAGCTATCTACAATGAAGTTCCGACTCAACTTTGTTAACGCTGAGCCGACACTTGGGGGCTACGGACGATGCTTCTAGCAACCACTTCTACACTAGTAGTTGAGGCCTACAAGCTAAGTATTTTTGCTTCTAATAAGATTTGAAGACCCGGCTTACCATTAGCTAATATTAACCCGGCTCTTGGGGGCTACGTAAGGGTATAAGGAAAGGAGAGTGAGAATACCTCATATTTCTTCTTCATTAGATTGACAAGCTTGAGCTCCATGTCCCAGCTTGTAGACAGGCAGTTCAGATAACCAGCGTGAAACTCGTCGGCTGTCAGCTTCTCTAGGGCAGGAAGTTCAAATTCCAACTTCTTGGAGGTCTCAGTCGCCTCGGTGTGCTTTGTTAATACGCAAGGTTGAGGAGAGTGAAAGCCGGTGTTGGTAATTTGGACGTCTAGAGTATTTGAATTGTCAACAGTTTTGGAAGGGCTTGGCAGTTTGGAATGGGCCCTCGGAGGACTCTCAGGAGTCATATCGTCGCCGCCGGTTCAGCAGAATGATGAGCCTCTTCAGGTGCTTCCTTGGAAGCTGTCGAGGGGTCAACATGTGTAACGGGAGAATCCGGCTTCGCAGGCTACAGCTCTCGAGCTTTGTGGCCAAGGGTAGACCCGCTGGTCTTCCTTCGTTTTGCTTGGGCCCTGGAAACCACAGGAGGTCATGGTTTGAGCTTTATATATAACACAAGTTTGAACATAAGCATAAAGACACAGACTCTGGGTTAATCTTTAGAGGTGGCAGAGCAGTTCTGGTAGAGTCGCCGGACGAAGGGGGTGACTCTTGAAAGCATTTAAGACAACATAAGACAGTGTCGAATTACCAAGACAAGGTTGATAAACAAAGTCAGGTTGATCAAATACCTCAGTCGGCCGCTTCCGTTGAGTCGGTGATAATCCGGCCATGAGATCGTTAGAGTCGGTGCTCCGAGTCCAGCGTCGGGAGACTTGTTGTTGCTTTTTCAAAAGAAAGTGGGGGTCTAAGTAAGCAAGAGGATGAGAAAGTGGGACTTTTCGGATGACCTGTCGTATCTTCTGTGGTACAAGATGTTCTGAGTCTGATGAAACGTAACTTACCTAAGGAATGTTGGCCTGGCTTGTCTCTGTTTCGTCCTGTGAATAGTTATTGTCAATAAGGGGCATGAAGAGACGATCAAAAGAATCAAGCTCTACCTCTGAGTCATCAGTTTTCGGCTGATCTTCGGGCTGTTCTTGGGGTGCAGTTTTATTTTTCCGGCCCTCAGTTTTCTTATTTGACTTCTTCGGAGGAGGAATGTACTTCTTTTTCTAGAAGCCAGAATTTTCCTGAAAATATAAGCCGGCAAAAGGTTGAGATATTACAAAGTATAAGCTAATACGGAGATAAGGACATCGAGAGTCGCCCTTACATCTGGGGCCGGGTTTGCGGCACAGAAAGGTGCTAGCCCAATGGCACTGCAAGCTCCTGAAGATTCATGGACAAGGCTCCTGATGGTAGCCACAATGTCATCCTCTGATAATGTTGTCTGGTTAAAGCAGAGGGGGTCATCATACTGGCCTGTATATTCGCATGAGGTGGCTGCACCGGCTCAGGGGCATGACCCTCCAGGAAATCTAGGAGCGGATTCAATCCAGGCCCATCAATCCATTGGCCATAAGGGCTTTAATTTTTGCGTGAGCCAGAGCGTGCTTCACCCGTTCAGTGGTTGACAGCCGGACAGGAAGCTCAGTGGTTGTCTTGAGCCGGGACGGATGATAACCCGACAAGGGATGCTCTCCTTCTAGGGAGGTGTCTTTGCAATAAAACCAAGTCTTATTCTAGTCTTTAGGATGACTCGGCATCTGAATGGCCGGAAAGGTTATGCCCCGTCGCCTCTGAATGGAAATCCCGCCAAGATCTAAGCTTGGACCGGCCTTCACCTCCGTCTGGCGGTTCGCATAAAAGAACTCACGAAATAGACCAACGGATGGCTCTTCTTGCAAGTAAACTTCACTGAGTACTTGGAAGTTGCAAATGTTGGAGACGGAATTGGGATCGAGGTCTTGAGGGCGCAGTTTGAAGAAGTGAAGAACATCCCGGAAGAATTTTGAGCTGAGGGGGGGAGGGGGACAAACCCGCACTCGAGATGATCTAAAAATACAACTACCTGACCCTCCTGAGGAACGGGCTTTAGCTCATTACCCGGAACCCGCGAATGGATGACGTCTTTGGCGGGTAAGGTACCCGCATTTACAAAATCCATCAGGAACTCCTCTATGATAGCAGAGCCGACCCAATTGCATGAATTGAATGCACGAGACATGGCGGCGATTCGAAACAGCGCAAAAATAACAATGTGCGGCGAGTCAGGAGATGCCAGACGACTAAGGGCGGCTAAAAATTTCAAGGTTCTATAAAGTTAAGCCGCCAAGAGCTGTTTGGCAAAATCCGGAATTTCACTGGCGGGTCAAGTTTATGAGAAGACGAGGTACAATTTCACTAAGTGTGGAAAACAAGTTTTACAAACTACCTATGCAGTTATAGATCTACAAAACAGAGGAAAATTAGGTTTATCCTAGACTTAGTGACGAATAGTTGAACCAGTGATGTCCGTGAAGACAACAAACAGAGCAACTACAGATCTGCGTGGTGCTATTGTCACTCTCCTACGGTGCACCGCAATGGAAAAGAAGGCATTATCGTATTCAATGATGTAGGCATTATCTACCATTACGGAGAAGCTCGTGTTCTATGTGGGCGGAGGACTCCATGAAACCCTACCGAGAACTTCGGATCTATGGGAGGAGTAGAACTCACCGGAAGGGATGCGACGGACGCGGGTGAATCTCTGGTACGATCAGGTTGATGCAGCGGCCCGGTGTGACGTCGGTGTGGAAGCTTCACCGGAGCAAGATACGCTAGAGCGGTGGCATCGGGAGGAAGAAGAAAAACTGCGAAGCGGAAAAGGAAATGAAATCCGCTCTTCGCGGTCCTATTTAATAGGCAAAACGTGGAAACTTGCGCGAGAATCCAGGCGACAGATATTGATTGACCGTGGCGGACGTCTCGATTGTAGGGTCGTCGATTTAATAAGGGAAATATCTGTTGCGGTCGTCAGAGGATCTTTTTAATATATCTGATGTGACGTCATGGCGGGTCATTTTTGCTTACTTTCAGGTGACATAAGCGAGACTCGCCGCCAACTAAGAAGGATGTTGAAATGAGCAAGCTCAAATCAACCTGGGGCCTAATGTTGGGGGTATAACCCCGTGGTAAGACCCACCCAGGAGGCTCCGGGTCACACCTGGCGGCTCATAGACCAGCCCAAGGATGGGCCTTGAAGACTCAAGCCCAAGACGTTTGGCGGCTTGCCAAGATGGGCTAAGATGAGGCCCGGACGGAGAGGGTAGGAAGGCCCGGGCGGATAAGCCGCCCGGAGACAGCTTGCTCAGGAAGGCAAGACAATGTAGAGATAGACTCGGACACGTTGTGAGAGTCGGTTACGACTTGTATGACCTGTGGTCTTGACCTCCTATATAAAGGCGAGACCCAGGGCAACTTAGACAGAGACTAACTAATCGAGAGCTAGGTCAAACGATTCCGCTCCCTTGTAATCGAGATTCCAAGCAATACAAGCACAAGCAGGACGTAGGCTTTTACCTCTACTTGAGGGGCCGAACCTGGGTAAACCTGTGTCCTTCGTCCTGATCAACCCCTTTGAGTCCATCACCTTAGCGATGGCTTCGAATCTAAGTCCTCGGACATCTGCCATGACGAAACCACGACATAGTGTTTGAAATTTATTATGCAACTTGTCTTGGAAGTACATGAAGTATCGATTTATTCTTATGTGTAGTAACGTATGTCACGAGTTCTTTTCAAGTTTATGTGGCTGAAGTTTTTGAGACTAAGGTGAAACCAGGATATGAGGGCAAGTAACAAGACACAAAAGGTCAATCTTGGGGATGCCCAAGGCTCCCCAAGTCAATATTACAAGAAGTTTCAATCATCTAAGCTTGAAGATGCTACACACCCCACCTCTCTTCGTCAACAATTATCGGTTAGCCTATGATGATCATAAGTTTTCATTCGTTTACATGTGCTATTCTTGGAGCATCTTTTGTGTTTATTATTCTTTTCTGTTTTATGCACCATGTCGGTATGAGATAATCCTTGGCTGATTTATAGAATGCTACATGTGCTTCAATTAAATCTTTTGAGTATGGCTTTATACAATGCTTTGTGTGCTTCAATTTTATATTTTGAGCTTGGATATTGGTCTCTATATATTCATTGTAGAATGCTCTATGATCTTCACTTATATATTTTTCAGAGTAGTTTGATGACCACTCTTCTGCTGCACTTATATCCTAAGAGAAAATGTTGACTAAAATGAATGTCATAAATGTGAAATTATGTAAGCTTCATATGCTTGTCCCTAGGGGAGTAATGATTTCACATACAAGAAGTATAAGCGGTAAAATTTATTGGAAGTTAAAAAACATAGCATTGATCACTTGAACAATTCATGAAAGCATGTTGAAGGAAGAGAGATTTCACCTATAAATATACTATCTTGGAATATGATTGCGAACCCCCATTAATTATTTTCAAACTTGATCAAGTAGTTGACGTTGGACAAGGAAGACAACGTAATGGTTATGATTGTTTATATTCACACAGAAGTTATATTTTGATGGATCATCTAGCATGTTGTGCTTGCTTAGGATCTTTTGCTAGCCAAAAATTCGTACTAAGTTTAGATACGACTTGTGCATCCAAAAACCCTTAAACCTAGTTTCTTGCCATGAGAGTCCACCATATCTACCTATGGATTGAATGAGATCCTTCAAGTAAGTTGTCATCGGTGCAAAAAGCAATAAAAATTTGCTCCAAAATATATATGATCTTTTATTGGAAGGGAAAATAAGCTTTGTACGAACTTGTGATGGTGAAGAAATAAAAGTGACATACTACATAATAAAGGTTTCTATCACAAGGGGCAATATAAATTGACATTCCTTTTGATTAAGAGAGTGCACATTCAAAAATAAAAAGCACATGAAAACCTCTGCTTCCCTCTGTGAAGGGTCTATATTTTACTTTTATGAATTTACTTTTTTATATTTACTTGTATGCAAGAGTCAATAATGTTCATCCCTATTCCAATATATTAATTCCTTAGTCGGCAAGCATCATTTGGTAGGGAAAGATCCAGGAACATATATCCAGTTGAATATAGGAGATCATGATTCCTTATTGTTGACATTATCCCTCAGATAAATAAGTTGGGATGTGGAATATTAAGCCCCTATCTTTCTATGTGTTTGACTGAAACTGTTTGTTCCAAAAATATGCTTTTAATGTTAGCAACCATGGAAGACTAAATGATAGTTGGGTATGTGGAATTTACTAAATTAAAAAATTGACACAGATCCATACTAAAAATAAGATGAATTGCAATTGTTTGAAGACCAAAAACATAGTTTGCTAGTTTTCAAGAAAGTTTATGGTTTATACTTTAACATATGAATAGCTTGCTACTTGATCATGAGAAGTTCTATGAGAAAAGAGTTGATGTTTATGATGCTAGAAAAAGTGACTGGAATTAACATTGATCAATCATATATACTATGCTAGCATTCACACTTCATAAATTATTTCTTTTATGATTTACCTACTCGAGGACCAGTAGGCATTAAGCTTCGGGAAGCTGATACGTCTCCAACGTATCGATAATTTATGAAGTATTGATGCCATATTCACCTATGTTTATAATATTTCTATATGGTTTTGATGCAATTTATATGATTTAATTAGAACTCACCCGGACTAACGCTGTTTTCGGCAGAATTGTTGTGGTCTTGTTTTTTTATGAAGAAAATGATAGTTCTTGGAATAGCCCAAGACTTTTTGATGATTTTTTTGGAACATATGAGCAATACCAGAGTGAAGAACTACCGGAGGGGGCCCACCAGGCGCACCTAAGCCATCAGGGAGCGCCTGGGGGGTATGGCGCCCTGATGGCTTGAGACCACCCTGTGGCCCTGTTTTGCGTGATTGCAACGCTAAAAATCCTATGAATAGAGAAACCATCATAAATTAACCTACAACCTCTGCTCCACCATCACAACTCTCTGTATCTAAGAAATTTCATCTAAAGAGATGATAGAGAAGGAAACAGAAAGAGAGATCCAATCTCGACGGGGCTCTCGCCTCTCCGGGAGCCATCGAGGCCAAGGACCAGAGGGGGGAACCTCTCCCCATCTAGGGAGAGGCCATGGAGGAGGAAGACCAAGGGGGATACTCTCTTGCCTAGTCTTCCGGTGGCGTCGGGGTGCTAACGGGGGAACCATCGTCGCGGTGATCGTCTTCATCAACATCATTGTCATCATCACCTTCCTCATCTCTTTTTAATGGTCCACTCTCCCACACGCCGTTGTAATCCCCTACTTGAACATGGTGCTTTATGACAGATATTATTATATGATGTGTTGCCATCATATGATGTTTGAGTAGATTTCTATTGTCCTTTGGGTTGATTGATGATCTTGATTGGTTTGAGTTGTATGCTTTATTTTCGTGTTGTCCTAAGGTACCCCTGTGCCGCGCATGTGGGGGATTCCTACATAAGGATGCATCAATACGTTCATGATTCGCTTATAGTGGACGGCTAGAGACAGAATCTTACACCCGAGTAAGGGGGTTGTTGCGTATGTGAGTAAAGGGGACTTGAAGTGTTAATGCTATGGTTAGGTTTACCTTAATGATCTCTAGTAGTTGTGAATGCTTGCTAGAGGTTCAATAATAAATTGATATGATCAAAGTACGGAAAGTATGTTAGCTCATGCCTCTCCCTCGTATAAAATTATAATAATGATTACCGATCTTATTATCAACTGCCCAAGACAATTACGCACACCATAGTATCACTATTCCACACTCGCTATTTGTAATATATTATAATATATTCTAACTTTATTTAGGAAGCAACTATTTCCATATTTTAGTTCTCCAATATCGTGCAAAGCTGTCCTCTTTATATTCACAATGTAGTTTTATTACTCGTTTCTAGATAGAAGCAAACACCCGGTGTACGTAGAGTCATATCAGTGGCATATACGACTTGAGAGAATATTGATCTTACCTTTAGCTCCTTGTGGATTCGACACTCCATACTTACCACTTCCATCTTTGGAAAGTGCTACAATGATTCCGTGCACTTGGGGATTATCACCGCATCACATGTGTACGATGTAGAAACAGTTGCCGCTATCTTTCAGCATCCCACCTTCAGGAGCGATCGACGCATTTAGGTGAGACGTCGCAACCATCCTACGCACGTCCATCAACACACCCTCTCCACGATACTCCGTTGCGCCATGACACCAAGTTGCGTCGTCGTTCTTGTGGTAGATGCAACACCACTCCTCCTCTTGCCCCTTACAGCCAACACACGCTCCAAAATATTGTCCCCAAAAGGGTTAATGGACCCAAAGGCACCATCAAATTTCAATCCGGATGACTGAGATCTAGGGTTTCCTGGAGCATCCTTAATTAGGTGACGATGCCATCGACAAGGAGACGATGCCAAAGATGCCTCGATCATCCGCCATGACCGAGGTCTACAAGGTTTTCACCGGCAATGCAGGCACCGAACACCAGAAGTAGGGCGTCCACTTTGAGATACGCCGCAACGGCGCGCACAGCTGACGGTATGCCGACAGGGAACCAACAACACTCGCCAACCCCTTAATACGCCGCTGGTCGCTCATAGGCAAAACCGACGACAAATCTGGGTGGGATTCAGATCCACGATCGTTGTCACCGAAGAACCCATGGGTTCCCATCGGCTATGGGGGCGACCACCACCGTTGCAAGACCAAGGATACGCCCTGGCCGTTGTGCGCATTCTCCCCAATGGCCCCTCCGAGGGAGTCCTCGATTAAGGGGTCCTCGGATAGCTGACCTATTTCTCATGGGCCGGACTATGTGGGTTGTTCGATGGGCATTGGATGATCAAGGGCCCCGTCGCGAGGATGGGAGTTTCAAGGAGCCGTAGCGTGTCCTCCAAGTTGTCGATAGTAGATAGGTATGTTTTTTCCTTCGATGTGCGACCGACCATGTGTAAACCGTAGGTACCCTCGGCGTTTATATAAGCCGGAGACTTTTAGGTTGTAAGGGAGAGAACAACTCATCTAGGGTTTAGCTATTCGTTCTCGAGGTAGATCAATTATGTAACCTACATATCCTCAATACAATCAAGCAAGACGCAGGGTATTACTTCCATAGGAGGGCCCGAACATGGGTAAACATCGTCTCCTTTGTCTCCTGTTACCATCGATCCTAGTCTCACATCTCGAGACCCCTACCCGAGATCCGCCGGTTTTGACACCGATATTGGTGCTTTCATTGATAGTCCCGCTATGATCGCCAAAGGAATTGATGGCTCTCCTTGTCACAAGAAACGAGATCTGTAGCCAGGGTATTCTCATCCCTGATCAGATTCTCACGATCGGCGACATCTCGTCGCACGCTGACCGGATCAGCCACCGTGGCCAGATTGGAAACTTTTCTCCCGATCAAGGAATCAAGTTAGGAACCATAGAGTTTGTCGCTGATTCGCAAGGAGAACTTTTCTTGATAAACCCTCGACTCCCATGAAGGAGCCCGTAGATCCCGATGCCTCGACGCCAAAGACACCGGGCCCCGCTTTTGATGAAGTCGTCACCCCCGGGCTGTCTAGAACGCCCAATCCGTCCGTTGTGACCGGATCCACCACGGCTAAACAGGACCCGGATCTGCTTTCGTGCGGCTCCGGAACTGTGACGCCGTATATTGACTCCACTCACTTCAAGGACACGCATCCCTCGTTTTTAAATGAGCTATTCGATCGGATTGAAACCATGCGTATGTGTGATGACCAGGTTCCGGTCTATGACCGTCTCGGGCTTGAACCCGACGTAGGGAGATTCACATCCCCACGATCACCCACCTAGTCGCCACCGTCGAGTGTCTGGCTAGGGGCTCCTCCCCCCATCGACCGGAATTAAAAACGGTTTATAGCCCAGTCTCCAATCACCGATACCTCGCTTGCAACCCAGATACCGGAGTTCTCTCCGGAGACAGACGAGTATCGGTCCCTGATCCGGCACACAATTCGGAGCCCATGACTCCGAACTCACACCGTGGCGTGGAGTCAAAATTTTCCCACCCACCACCCAAGCTGATCACTCAAGCATCACAACAGAGCCCAACTCTTCGGACTTACTAGAATTTAAGCAGCTACCAGGAGAGTTGGTTCATCATTATTGGGCTAGACTCCTTGCTAGAAACAAAGCACGAGGCCTCGGTGATCAAGAAATAATGGCAACATTCAATCGCAATTGCCATGACGAAGGGATTCTCAATGCCCTGGCTTGTACACGACGCCTCAGTGATCAAGAAATAATGGCAACATTCAATCGCAATTTCCATGACAAAGGGATTCTCAATGCCCTGGCTCGTCGGCATATTCACGACTTCACCGAGTTATCAGATTTGGTACAAAAATACTATGCCATGGAAAGCGCTTTACCGAATACCCTAGGGGAGATCAGAAAAAGAGGATACCTCTGAAGTGGCCAGCCAGACTCGAACCCGCCTAATAGAGAAATAGGCCCCTTACAGGGGTCAGTACTGTCCTTGACGGGCTATTTGACAAACCATGCCCTATACATTCCGTATTGCTGAACACAAGCCGACTCACAGCCTTAGAGGTTGCTGGGTCGTCACGCATGTCACAAAAAGCGCTGAAGCCATTCTGGAGGCACTACCGCTGATTAGGTGCTCCACATCGCCACCCGAATACAACGCCGAAGTCCTGAGGATCTACAAAACGTGCCCCTCAGGGAACAAGAGTAAAAGAGCTTTTAAAGAACTCGAACAGGTCTATCATGTGGCAGCAACAAGTGCATGGGCAGACATACCCATTACCTTCAGAGATACTGACGGACCAGCCATTTTTCCCGGTCATTCACCGGCCGCACTAGTCCTGAACCCCATCATCGATGACTTCAGGTTACACAAGGTGCTAACGGACGACGGCAGTGGTTTAAAGCTGATCTACGAAGATACCCTAGAAAAAATGCAGTTCGACCGATCTCACCTCGAGCATAGCAACACGACTTTCCGGGGAATCATTCCGGGGAAAGAGGCGCGTTGTCCAGGACATATCATCCTAGACGTAGTATTCGGTACGCCCGAAAACTACCGATCCGAAGAAATCCTCTTCCATATCGTGCCCTTCCCCAGCGGCTACCACACCCTATTGGGACTTGATGCCTTCACAAAATTCCAAGCTATACCACATTACGGGTATATGAAACTAAAGATGCCAGGACCAAACAGAGTAATCACAATCACCAGTGATCAGAATATAACCCTTCGAGCTGAAAACAAAACAACAACGCTCGCCCTCGAGGCACTAGCTAAGACCTTCGCTGCAGAAGAACTGGCCGCACTTCGGTCAACAGTTGACAAGGACGATGTGATCCTTAGAAAAAGGCCCAAACCTACGTCCTTTAAACCTGTAGAGGAAATAGTTAAATTTCAGGTGCACCCGATGGACCCCAACAAGACAGGGTGCATCGGAGCTCAGCTCGATCCCATAGTGGATGAGGCATTGCAGACATTTTTACTGGAAAACTGGGACATCTTTGCCTGGCATCCTTCTGACATGCCCAGAATCCCGCGGCGGCTAGCAAAACATAGTCTGAACATCATTGCAGGCTTCAAGCCCGTTAAGCACACTCTACACCGCTTGTCCGAGCCCAAATGACAAGCTATGGGTCAAGAATTAGCTAAACTGCTAGAGGCCGGATTCATTCGAGAGATTAAGCACCCCGAATGGTTGGCAAACCTGGTGATTGTACCAAAGAAAGACAAATTCTGGCGGTTGTGTGTCGACTTTAAAGACCTCAACAAGGCCTACCCTAAGGACCCTTTCCCCTTACCGCGCATAGACCAGATTATTGACGCCACAGCCGGACACGACTCGTTGTGTTTCCTCGACGCTTATTCCGGATACCATCAGATTAAAATGAAGGAATCCGACCAAGCTGCAACCACATTCATCACCCCCTACGGGCCATTCTACTTCAACAAGATGCCCTTTGGGCTAAAAAATGTTGGGGCTACATACCAGCGCATGATCCAGACTTGTCCTGCAAGACAAGTCGGTAAAATAGTCGAGGCATATGTGGACGACGAGGTAATAAAAAACAAACATGTCAGCCAGTTGATCAACGACCTATGACAAACCTTTGCTAGCCTACGCGAGTATGACATATGACTCAATCCTGAGAAAAGCGTATTCGGAGTTCCCGCTGGTAAACTGCTCGGATTCATCGTCTCCCATAGAGGAATAGAAGCGAATCTGGCTAAGATCCGCACTCTATCAGAACTTGCAATCCCCACAGAGCTAAAGCATGTCTAGAGGCTGGCTGGTTGCATAGTGGCACTAAGTCGCTTTATCTCCCGCCTCGGGGAAAAGGCTTTACCACTCTATAGACTGCTAAAACGGACCAACAATTTCGAGTGGACCGATGAAGCAGCGGTTGCGTTAGAAGAAATTAAAACACTATTGGCAAGCAATCCCATACTCACAGCACCAGGCACTAGTGAACCCATGTTATTATACATATCGGCTACCAACCAAGTCGTTAGCGCAGTGCTCGTCGTTGAACGAGAGGAGGAGGGACACAAATTCCGGACACAGAAACCGGTCTATTACGTGTCAGAAGTACTAACGCACTGCAAGTCCAGATACCCGCACCGCCAGAAGATAGCCTATACAGTATTTATGGCATCACGGAAACTCAGACACTACTTCCAAGAGTGTTCGGTTACAGTGGCATCCGAAGTACCCATGAACGATATAATCAACAACAGGGACGCCACCAGCCGCATAGCTAAGTTGGTTGTTGAGCTCCTTCCTTTCAAATTACCTACAAGCCACGACGAGCTATAAAATCTCTGGTACTGGCAGATTTCCTTGCCGAGTGGACAGAGGCCGACCTCCCCAAGGAATATAGTACATACTCCAATTGGACGATGTACTTTGATGGATCTAAAACTTTGGCCGGACTAGGGCCTGGAGTTATCCTCAAATGCCCCATAGGCGACAACATTCGATACGTATTGCAGATCATGTATGCCGATTCCAACAATGTAGCCAAATACGACGCACTCTTGCACAGTCTTCGAATGGAAGTATCAATGGGCATACAACGACTACAGGTACGGGGAGACTCCAACTTGGCCATCTCCCAAATCAACGACGAATTCGATGCCAAAAACCCAAAGATGGCGGCATACAGAAACACTATCTTCAAGATATCCACACGGTTTGAGGGGCTAGAATTTCACCACATCGCTCGAGACAACAACCAAGCAGCTGACGTACTGGCCCACATGGGGGCTAGACGCGACCCTGTCCCAAAAAACACTTTCCTAGAACGGCTCTTTAAGCCATCCGTGGTTTGGCAGGACGATCATAAGAGCGTCGGTCTAAATACTGCACAAGAGGTTGTTCCCCCTATAAATGAACCAGACGACCAAATCATCGGTGGCTCCATAATGGATGAAACGCCTTCGGATCATGAAGTCATGGCAGTAATCGCGCCATGGACCGAGCCCTTCCTCACCTACCTTCTTCGCAAAGAACTCCCTGACGATCAGATGGAGGCGCGATGCATAATTCGGCGATCCAAAGCCTACAAAGTGCATGAGGGTGAGTTATACAAGAAAAGTACCACCGGAATATTACAACAGTTCATATTTGAGGAAGAAGGACGACAACTCTTAACTGAAGTCCATGCAGGGATGGGCGGTCATCATGCCAGAGCAAGAGCCTTGGTTAGCAAGGCCTTCCGAGCTGGTTTCTTTTGGCCCACACTCGGGCGGATGCCTAGTCACTTGTCAAACACTACGTGGGGTGTCAAATTTTCGCAAATCAAAGTCACATGCCCCCAACAGCTCTTCGGACTATTCGGATCACCTGGACTTTTGTGGTCTGGGGGCTGGATATGGTCGGACAATTTAAACGGGGACTAAGAAGAATAAATACTTATTGGTCATGGTTGACAAGGTCACCAAATGGATAGAGGCAACACCTGTGAAATCGGCCAAGTCCGGACCAGTAATTGACTTTATATCCGGTGTGGTACACCGTTACGGTGTCCCGCACAGTATAATATTGGATAATGGATCCAACTTCACGGTCCAAGAGGTCAAGGACTGTTGTGCAAAAATGGGCATCAAGCTTGATTACGCATCTGTGTATCATCTGCAGAGCAATGGACTAGTCGAACGAGCAAACGGGCTCATGATGAGTGGCATTAAGCCACATTTGGTCCGATCTCTTCATGAGTCCAACTTTCGTTGGGTGGAGGATCTCGACTCTGTTCTATGGGGCCTGCGCATCACCCATAACAGATGAACAGGATACACACCGTTCTTCATGGTCTATGGGGTAGAAGTAGTCCTCCCTTGTGATATTATTCACGATGCACCAAGGGTGCGCATGTGCAAGGAAAAGGAGGACGATTTAGATCTGCAAGACGACCTGGACGCCTTAGAAGGAGAACGCGATATAGCTTGGGCTCGCTCTACATTTTACCAATAGTAGGCCCGACGTTACGAGAGTAGGGTGGTCAGGGAAAAAACATATAACGTGGGTGAACTCATCTTACGGCTCCCGGAGAAGTAGAAGAATAAACTCAACCCCAAATGGGAGGGCCCCTTCATAATCGACGAAGTACTCGCGGGAGGGTCTTATCGTCTTCGGAACCCGTCGGACAATTGCCTTGAACCAAACCAATGGAACACAGCTCGTCTCCGACGCTTCTACGGATAAACCGGTATCGTCACATTCTTTACTCTTCACCTCCTTTTTCTTTCCTTTTTCTTTCCTTTTTCCTTCCCCTCCCACCTTATTGTTTGGTAGGTTTTCCTTTTCTTCCCAAACCTAGGTTCGGTTGACCCGATCTTGTACAAAGATTTTCAGCTTATACCCTTAAGTGTTAAATCCGAACTCAACACCTGGGGGCTTCTTTCCGAAGCCAATGCTTTTATATTATAAACATTTATTCACATTTACTTTATACACATGTTTCCCTTGTCACGTTTAAGCCATCATATGCATCAATTCGAACTTAGACTTTGCCAAGCTAGGTTGCTTCGCTCCTGTGCTTACCCTCTACGTTCTCGATTGTTCGGCTGGAGGGTAAAGGGATCACCTCTGCGATTGTTATGACCGAGTAATCTGGATACGTACCTCAGACGGGTGAAGCCAAATGCTAGCCATCTTCAGCAGACAATTGATCAGCTGCGACGGAAGCAACTAATAAGACTATGGTCGTTATCATGATTACTCGGGCTTCTTTTCTCACAAAAGCCATCAGCCGCGTACTAACAGTATACGGCCTTACCGCCTACAATTTACGTAGCACCCTGAAGAA
Organism: Hordeum marinum; assembly: GCA_022496015.1. Taxonomy (NCBI): domain Eukaryota; kingdom Viridiplantae; phylum Streptophyta; class Magnoliopsida; order Poales; family Poaceae; genus Hordeum; species Hordeum marinum. Next base: position 61,884,292 of record CM039677.1, read on the forward strand.
AGATATCGATAGAGGTACTATTTTCTTCAAAAGATGTTTCTTACGCTAAGCAGTAATATAACATATCTCCCTGTGTGCTTTCTATCTGTTCGCACCAAATGGCCAGATTACCTGGTTCTCCAAACATAATTCACACTTCTAGGGTGATAATTTATGAGGGACACTCTCGAGCCCTTAGCGCGGGAGGTAGAAGTTGATAGCCCGTTAAGACAAAGTTTACAACACAGACGGAGCAATTCTTCGATTATTAGTACATAGTTACATATAATCATACATCTGGCTGCTGATCGAGATTGTCAATTATAGTGTCCAAGGAGCGATCTTCTTGTGAGGTACGGGCAGCAGGCATCACTTGGTCGTATACCAGGTGGAGCGGCACTTCTTGTCCATCTGACCCTACTGGCCCAACCCGAACCATACGCTCAGGGTCAAGTCCGGTATAACTGGTCTTGATCATCTCCCACGCCTCTCGTGCTCCCTCTCAAGAAGCCAATGTCTTCCACAGCTCGAACCTACTTCGGGCTCCCTTGAATCGATCGACCAGTTCGGTAATCTCCTACGGAGGTTACTTGGCAGGCCATAACGCCTTTACCATGCTCTTCATGGCCTTTCGAGCTCGCTCATGAAAGGGGGGACAGCTCCTTCAGAAGGCTTCCCTGGTAGGATCCGATCTCTTCTTCAGGTCACCCACACAGGAGACCTGTACATGAGTCAAGGCATGCCCATTATGCTTCATTTGTAAGAAGTACTTTCTGGTGTCGGAATCATGCTTACCGAACATGCCCTTTGTAATTTCTGGTTATCTCCTTGGGCGTGGGCCAATTGAGCCTTTAAGCTCTCAATTTCTTCGGCCTGCTGTTTGTTCTCCGCCTGAAGGCGGTTCTTCTCTTCAAGATGTCGTTGAAAAACACGACAACCGGCCTCATGTTGGGACTCGGTGTATCGCTGAGATTCTCGGGTTGCATCCAAATCTCTTTGCATTTTCCCTATTGGTTCAGCTGCTACAAAGTAATCATGTGTCAGCATGGGATTATGAACTAAAGACCAACAGAATAGATATACTCACAATGTGCTTCCCGGGTAAAACTGTTCACGTTTTCCAATTCGGCCTTCACAGATTCCACCTGTGTTCGGCTGGCCGCCAGTTCCTTGGCCAGTTGCTCGTTCTGTTGCTTCGAGGCCTCTATTAGTAGTAAAGCAGTACAAGGACCCTTAATTCGGTCGTTCCCACCAATTTAAGGCTCAGGGGCTACTGAGTTTATATGAATGTTCGGACTCTAATAACAGATTACTCACTTGCAGGCTAGATGATATCAAATTCATGGCCTCCCCGAACCCAGCTCGGGCAGCTCCGATGTGCGTGTCCATCGAGCGTAGAACATTGAACTCTTGTTCGTAAAGAGTTGGGTGGCGTAGGGCTTCTCGTCATCGCTGATGATTCATAGCACTCTTCACCTCGGACTTGGTAACTAACATCGCCTCCCCGGATTCTTCGGGGGTCGGATTGATCGTAGGGACCTTCGCAGCGGATTCGGCATGGGCCGAAGCTCTAGAATTTTGAGCGCTACCGGACACCCTGGCAACCTCCTTGGTAGAAGATGGCTGAACTCTTTGCCTGAGTGTTTTGACATAAGGTCTCTTCTGAGGCTCTATCCGTCGCAATAATAAATTAAAAATAGCCGAACATAGTACCTTTGAGTTGAGCGAATGGGTGGGCATTGTCCCCATGACCGACTTGTTTGACGGATCCCTGTTACTTTCCGGTCCGGGCATTGATGCCGTGGCCGTTGCATGCCGTGCAGACCGCCGACGCTTGGGAGGAGGAGCTGGTGCGTTTGGATTGTTGGAGGAAACTTGCCTTTTGATGGACGAGTTTTCCTCTTCTTGCTTATCGCGAGGGAAGGAAACGATCCGGGATAATCAACTATAATAGCTACCTTGGAGCGATTGAGGCTCTCCTGGTAGAAAACCCCGTCTTCGAGCTCGATTGTCAGATCCGGGTCATCATGAAAGCCCAGATCGCCATCACGGGAATAGTCCTCGGGTTGAGGGGCTGGATAGTTAACTGCCTCGATGAAGCTCCTCCATTCCTGTTCACATAAAGTTAAAGGCTTCGATCAAAAAGTGACAAATTGAAAACCCGAATTATGGTCACGGAGTTGAAAGGCTCACCCATTCGATGGGATTGTGGCTTGTGTATCCCTTCTTGGTCGACCGATGAATAAAATCTTCTTGCTCCCCTTTGTACAAGTCGGCAAGTGCGGCAGCTAATGCTATTTGATCGGCAGTTCCCAGTCTTCGAGAGCGAGTGGTGTCGCTTGTCCCGTTGTAACACCACAAGGGGTGCATCCTCTGATGAAGAGGTCGAACGCATTGGGTGATGGCGGCGGCCATGACGTCTATCATGGTCAACTTGTGATTGGCTAGTACCCTCACCTGGGCTGCGAAACGTTGCACTTCAATACTGTCTTCTTGGGAGGAGCTCTTCGGTCGCTAGTTGTACCTTTTCTTTAAAGGGGCATCAGAGTATTCGAGCAAACCCCTCCGAGCTGGATCAAATTGGGGGACGTCCTTGATGTAAAACCATTTCGAAGACCATTCTTCGAACTCCTTCGGAGTTCCCACTGGATACCCCGTCCCTGCTATACGGCATACTTCGGCTCCTCCGACCTCCAAAATCGTCTTGTCCCGGGTGCGAGGGACGAGGCAGAAGTACTTCCTCCACAATTCGAAATGTGCCTCGCAGCCCAGGAACATCTCGCAAAGGGAGACGAAGCCTGAGACATGCAGAATAGACCCTGGGGTGAGGTGGTGGAGCTGGATCCCATAGAACTCCAATAACCCCCTCAAGAATTGATGAATGGGGAACCCGAGACCTCGCAGGAGGAACGACACGAAGCATACACGCTCCCACTTTTGTGGGATGGGGAAATTCTCTTCAAAAGCTTCGCCGTTGAATGAAAACAAACCAGTGTGGGTAACTGCCAGATCCGAGGAAGGAAGGTATCCCTGGGTCTCGAGATTACGTAGTCGAAGGAGCGATACGGAGTAGCTTGTCCAATCCCCGGGACGGGAGCCGTAGGGGCGCGAGGAAGAGCTGGGGGCTCGCCATGTTTTTCATGGTGATCTTCCGCTGAAAGTTTTTTTCGATGGGGAGAAAGAAGAGGATGTGGCCTAAACTACGATTCAGTTTGTTTAAATTGGTGGTGCCTCCTTTGAGGGAGTGGCGATCTTGTAAAATGCCGCTGGACCGCTTGTCTCCCCACGACATGCGAAAATCAAGAAACGCTAACGGTTGTTGTAATAGACCCTGCAAGCCCGTGACGCTTGGGATTACGCCGATGATAGGACGATTGACGAACAAGGAGTAGAGGGACTCGCCTCGCAAGCCGAAGACTGTGACACACAAGATTATCTGGATATACCTCGGCGAGGCTAGTCTGGGGGCTACTGAGGGAGTCCTGGGTTACGGGGTCCTCGGATAGCCGGCCTGTTTCTCATGGGCTGGACTATGTGGGCCATTGAATGAGCATTGGATGATCAAGGGCCCTGTCGCCAGGATGGAAGTTTCAAGGAGCTGTGGCATATCCTCCAAGTTGTCGACAGTAGATAGGAATGTTTTTTCCTTCGATGTGCAACCGACCATGTGTAAACCCTAGGTACCCTCGACGTCTATATCAGCCGAAGGGTTTTAGGTTGTAAGGGAGAGAACAACTCATCTAGGGTTGAGCTATTCGATCTCGAGGTAGATCAACTCTGTAACCTACATATCAGCAATACAATCAAGCAGGACGTAGGGTATAACCTTCATAGGAGGGCCCGAACCTGGGTAACCATCGTCTCATTCATCTCCTGTTACCACCGATCCTAATCTCACAGCTCGGGACCCTCTACCCGAGATACGCCGGTTTTGACACCGACACCCTCCCCAGCCGCTCCATGGGGATCGTCGTCGCGTCCATCACCCCGGCGCTTCGGCATCGGGCCCACCGTCACTGCGTCCTACTCTGGCGGTGATCCCTACGTATTCCTCGTGAACATTGTAGGACCAAGGTGTCACCCGAGCGTCCGAGTGAGAACCGCCCCATGAGGACGTAGATGACAGCCGCCCACGAACCTTCATGGGATCCGTCGTCTGGTTACCATGCCCGTGTAAGATGTAGTCGTCGATGTGGGTATCCGCCGTTACATCCGTACACGGGCCATGGGGGCAGCTGGTGAGAGGGGTTAACGCAATGCAAGATCGCTCGCGCCGCCAAGAACTACAAGGGTCATGCCATCCAACAGCTACATGCAGCAAGATGTCGGATCTATGCCTTGTGAGCCACTTTCCAGCTAAGAACACATGGCTTTGAATCCACCTTGCTAATACGGTTTGGTTTACGACGCCGATAACCACCATACATATGGTGGGAGCAACACCCGACCACACGCCCCATGATCATATATTGGGTCATGTCATCACATGCATGCACAAGTGACGAAACGGATGATGTCAGCAGGAATCTTTCGTCTTTTCAGTTTTGAAAATGTTTTATCTCTTAAATAAAAGTTTCGATTGAAAAATCGTTTTCACCATTAAATCCGTCACAACGAGATCTTCGAAAGTTGTTGTTATGTCGATGTGTTTCGCCGATTTTTTTGGTTAAAAATTGCCATGTATATTGCATATAAATTGCCATTATGATTACACCGAAGTTGTCATGATATATTTCAACTACTTTTTCTTCTACGTTTAAAGTAATTTTGACATGTTATAAAAAAAGGTATTGAGAAACTAAATTTGATGAATTACTAAAATTTGTCATGATTCATGAAATAATTTTAACATGGTTCATAATTTAAAAAGAAACATGTCGTCAATCATTTAAAAATGCATGGTCATTAATTCAAATTTACCATGAACCATGAACTAAATTTGCGATGGTCAATTACTTAAATTTGCCATGATACATGCACTAAAATTTGCCATGGTTCATAAAATATATTTTCCATGTTCAAAATACTAGAATTCCCATGTTCAAAATACTAAAAATTTCATGATCTATAAATTCAATTTGCCATGATGAATTACTAAAAATTGCCACGATCCATGATTTCAATTTTCCATGGTCAATTAATTAAAATTGATGTGAAAAATAGTTGAAATACAATGGCAGATTTAAATCTAGAAGAAAAAACTAGATGAAACATGTTGTGCCAATTTTATTGTAAACAATATGACAACTTTAGTCTAAACACCATGGCATCTTTTGGCCCCCAAAAAGGTTGTCGAAACATATTAATATGTGATCTAATTTTGAAGATCTCGTCGAGACGTATTTAATGATGATAACGGATTTTTAATTGGATTTTTTATTTAAGAGATAAAAAAATTTAAGTTCAAAAAAACAAAAACATTACGCTGCTGTTATATATGAAATACATTATGCTCCCTAATTTTTAAGGCCTTACATTCAACTAAGGTCTCCAATTTGAAATTAGGTCATCGATTTTGACTAGTTAAATGATTTAAGGGGCTCTCCCTTCTATTATTTTATCATCTAGTACACCATGCTCCCTAATTTTATATTTCTCACATTCAATTGAGGTATTGCACATTCAATTGAGGTCTTGAATTTGAAAGTGGGTCATCGATTTTGACGGTGTCAATAATTTAAGGGGCTCTCTCTTTAATTCTTTTATCATCTGTCTAATACACTATGTTGCCTTATTTTGGAGCTCTCCCTATTCAATCGAGGTGTTCATTGGCTCTTGAATTTGATCGGGTCATCGATTTCTTATGGGGCTCTCTCATTCAGTTGATGTATTTAATTCTAAATTTAATTTATGATTTTAATTGAGTCAACAACTTCTTAAATTAATCGGAAGCAACTATTCCGTAGAGACACATCAGTACCGTACACCCTCTCATCACCAAATAAAGAAGCGCCAACACATGCATTGTAGCACTAATATAGTCCATGCATGCACAACACAAAATATAATTTTACGAGCATGGATTGATTAACAGATAACACAAAACCACATTGTCAAAAACATGCAAAAACATTGTATTATAAAAAAGAAAACACACTTCACTATCTTCCCCACACGTCAAACCAATTTTGATCGTTATGAGATCCCAAGAACATAAACGGCACAACAAAGCGTGCCTAATCCTCCTAGTATGTTTGATATGGTAAGGTGGATGGTTATGGATGTTGAGAACATAGGCAATTTTACGATCAGATTAATCCATGAAATAATAACTGGCATGGCATTGACGTAAGCACAAACATACTGATATTCAATCATGCAAGCACGTACTATGCTAACAATAGATATATCTACGCATAATGCTAGCAGTGCTACAATTAACATAAACAGGAGCGGGATAAACGTGTTATACCCTCCAATAGGCCAGTTGACCGTAGCAGCAGAGTTGGCGGTGGCAGCGTCCTTGGCCGCCTTCTTGTCAACTTCGGCCTTCTCGGCAGCAACGCGGTCGACGGCGGTTGGGGACGACATGGTGTAGACGATGGAGGTGACGCGGACGTAGATGAGGTACACGAACGGAAGCGAGCAGTCGTGTAGTCGCTCCCCAAAAACCTAATTGCCCCTCTCCCCGTACAGGACCTGGAGAGGCGTGGTTTCGGAGGCTGCTCTCCCGTCGACCGTGTACGCGATGAACGGGACAGCTTGGCTCGGCTCATTCCCGCAACCCGTGGCGCGTTGTGACGAGGCGTGGCGTGGCGAGGCAGGCGGTGGAGGAGGAGTGCGCGAGGGCCTCTTGTCTTCTCATGCTCCAATAGCATGTGGAAGAAAGACCCTTATAAAGAGGTGCAACTCCTTCTCCACTAGCAAGGTGGGACTAAACTTCCCACTCCACTTGTCATGCCACCTACATGGGACCTTAGAGATTTTTCTCAAATTGTCTACTGGGCCTAAAGCCCATTCTCAGAATTCAACAATCCCCCACCAGATCTTAAGGGCCCATTTCGTCCTCTGTTCCAATTACTATTTTGATATACCAGTATTTCAGTGAAGACCTGTTAAGGTTGAGCTTCACCTAGAACAAGTAGTTACACCCCTTCACAACTGAACAATGGACTATGCCTTGAATTGTCAGTTTGGCGTCAAGAAGTTTCACCACAAGTCCTACTAGTACTAGGCTGCCGAAGGCTAACCCCTCCGGTGGAGCATATTAGTCACACTCGTGGCCTATTCGTGAGCTTACTAGAGATCACCCCAATCTCATAGACTGTGACCAGCAGTCGGGCTCATATAGGTGTGTTCCTCCAAAGATTGCTCTGTAGGACAGCATCTTGCTTACACATAAGCTTAAGAACACATTAAGACGGTAGTCATCCTACCATACAATAACTGAGAGTATTGGATCTCCAACGGAGTGGGTTAGTAAGATTACTCTCCTCAGTTCACCACTGGCTTGTTTTCCCAGGTCCTACTTCACGGGATCTCCGATCACATAGGTTGGGTTACTACCATGGCAACTCATGTGGGTCTCATACCCATCTCCCATGATGCATTATCTATCACAACACGTGATAGCCTTTAGTAAAGGGGTCTGCCAGATTCTTAGCCGTTTGGATGTAATCCAACGCTATCACTCTGGAGTTTCTTAAACGCCTGACAACTTTCAATCTCATTCTTATATGTTTGTTGGACTTCATGTTGTCCTTTGAACTCTTCACTTTGACAATGACTGTCTGGTTATCGCAGTTCATAAGGATAGTCGGAACCGGCTTTTCAACCACTGGCAAGTCCATCAAAAGATCCCGAAGAAATTCTGCTTCGACACCAGAGGTGTCTAATGCTATTAATTATGCTTCCATTGTCGGTCTCGTTAAGATCATTTGCTTGCAAGACTTCCAGGAAACAGCACCACCTCCAAGGGTAAACATATACCCAGTAGTGGCCTTCATCTCATCAGCATCAGAGATCCAATTTGCATCACTATACCCTTCAAGTACCGACGGGTATCCGTTATAGTGAAGTCTGTGATTCATAATACCTTTCAAATAGCGCATAACTCTTTCGACGGCACGCCAATGAACATCACCCAGATTGGCAACAAATCGGCTCAGTTTGCTCACAGCAAACGCGATGTCAGGCCTCGTTGCGCTAGCTAGATACATCATTGAACCAATGATTTGAGAGTATCTCAATTGATCTTTAGTTGTGCCTTTGAACTTTCGAACCAGCACACTAGGATCATATGGTGTTTGAGAAACTTTGCAGTCCGAATATCCAAAACGACTCAAAATCTTATCAACATAATGGGATTGCAGAAGTGTAATCCCACCATTATCATCTCTCAATAGCTTGATGTTCAAGATAACATCAGCCACTCCAAGGTCCTTCATCTCAAAGTTCTGAGACAGAAAAGACTTAACCTCCTCAATCACTTTGAGATTAGTTCCGAATATCAGTATGTCATCAACATACAAGCACAATATAACTCCTTCACCCCCACCATGGTGATACTATACACATTTGTCAGCTTCATTAACAACAAAGCCAACAGATGTCAGAGTTGTATTAAACTTCCCATGCCATTGCTTAGGTGCTTGTCTCAGGCCATATAAAGATTTCAGCAACTTACACACCTTTCCTTCCTGACCATCTATCACAAAGCCATCTGGCCGTTGCATATAAATTTCCTTCTCTAGCTCTCCATTAAGGAAAGCCATCTTGACGTCCATTTGATGTACGAGAAGACCATGCGAGGCCGCCAACGAGAGTAGTACTCGAATGGTGGTCAGTCTGGCCACAGGTGAGTAAGTATCGAAGAAATCTTCTTCTTCTTTCTGGGCATAGCCCTTGGCCACAAGCCTAGCCTTATACTTTTCAACTGTACCATCGGGCCTAAGCTTTCTTTTGAACACCCACTTACATCCCAATGGTTTGCACCCATAGGGACGCTCAGTTATCTCCCATGTTCTATTAGCCATGATGGAATCCATCTCACTACGGACCACTTCTTTCCAGTAGTCAGCATCAGGAGATGCATAGGCTTATGAAATAGAAGTGGGGTTATCATCCACGAGGTATAAAAGGAAGTCATCACCAAAGGTCTTTGCAGTCCTTTGTCTCTTGGACCATTGCTCATAGGGAGTGACCTCATTATCTTTTGTCGGAACTTTATTCAGGACATGACCCGAAGTCGAGATAGCCTCCCCCCACCATGCCTTGGATAAACCCGATGTATCTAACATGGCGTTAACCAAATCAGTTAGACTACGGTTTTTCCGCTCGGCAACCCCGTTTGACTGGGGCGAATAGGGAGGCGTCCTCTCATGAATAATGCCATGTTCCGCACAGAAAGAATCAAACTCATTTGAGAAGTACTCTCCACCACGATCAGACCGGACTCGTTTAATTTTCTTTCAAGTTGGTTCTCAACTTCTGCCTTATAGATTTTAAAGTAGTGTAGAGCCTCATCTTTACTATTTAACAGATACACATAGCAATATCTAGTAGAATCATCTATCAATGTCATGAAGTATTTCTTTCCACCTTTAGTCAACACACCATTCATCTCACAGAGATCTGTATATGTGAGTTCTAGGGGCGCCAGGTGTCTCTCCTCAGCAGCCTTGTGGGGCTTGCGAGGTTGCTTTGCTTGCACACACGAATGGCACTTAGAACCTTTGGCTAAAGTGAAACTCGGAATTAAGTTCAGTTTTGCTAGCCGCGTCATAACACCGAAACTAATGTGACAAAGACATGAATGCCAAACTTCAGATTCGTTAACATTCGAATGAATATTGTTCACGACTTTATTACAAAAATCTGCAAGGGAAAGGCGGAACAGACCTCCACATTCATAACCTTTTCCAACGAAAAGTCCATATTTCGTAACAACTACTTTACTAGACTCGAAAACCAACTTAAACAATTCCCTACACAGAAGGGAGCCACTAACGAGGTTATTCTTGATGGCGGGGACATGCTGCACGTTCTTCAGCTACACGATCATTCCCGAAGTAAACTTTAGATCGATCGTGCCAACACCAAGAACAGAAGCACTCGCGCCATTCCCCATCAATACGGACCCTCGGTCTGTGGCCTGATAAGAAGAGAACAATGAGATGTCAGCACACACATGAATATTCGCACCTGTGTCCACCCACCATTCGGTGGACTGACAAACTGAAAACACAGTAAATAAATTATTGTACCCAGATGCACCACTTTCATTGTTGCTCACAATCATATTGGTAGACTTATTGTCCTGCACTGGCTTGTTATACCTATTTGGGCACTTGTTGGCCCAATGTTCCTCTGAACCACAATTGAAGCAGCCATCATCTTTCTTATTCCTCTTGAAGGTCTTCTTTCCCTTCTTCTTGAAGTCGGTATTCTGTTGGACAGAATTCTTTCCCTTGGGCTTGTGGGAATTGAAGTTCTTCCGTTGTACCATATTGGCAACCGAAGGACCTTCAATCGCTTTTCCATGCGAGTCGTTTGCTCTCGAGTTCTGCTCAACACTCAGATGGCCGATGATATCCTCTACTGAGAATTCACGCCTCTGATGTTTCAGAGTGGTAGCAAAGTTCCTCCAGGAATTAGGGAGCTTAGCAATTATATATCCCGCGACAAACTTGTCCGGTAAATTGCACTTAAGAACCTCTAGTTCCTTATCAATGCATATTATCTCATGAGCTTGTTCCAACACAGAACGGTTGTCAACCATTTTGTAATCATGGAACTGCTCCATAACATACATCTCGCTCCCAGCATCGGTGGCCCCAAATTTAGATTCGAGCGCCTCCCACAAGTCCTTGGCGACCCCCCACATGCAAATATGCATCAACCAGCGTATCTCCGATCACGCTAAGGACTGCTCCAATAAAGTAGATAGTGGCCTCCTTGAACGCCTTCTCCTTTTCAGGAGTGATCGTTCCCGTGGGAGTGACACCGGCTACCCAGAACACGTTCATAGCCGTGAGCCATAAGGTGGTTTTGGTCTGCCAACGCTTAAAGTATGTACCGGTAAACTTGTCCGGTTTCAGTGCAGCAGCAAAACCATTACTCGAAAAATTCCTACACAAATTAGGTTTTTGGATTGTTGAGAATATAGGCAATTTTCCGATCAGATTAATCCATGAAATAATAACTGGCATGGCATTGACGTAAGCACAAACATGCTGATATTCAATCATGCAAGCATGTACTACGCTAACAGTAGATATATCTATGCATAACGCTAGCAGTGCTACAATTAACATAAACAGGAGCGGGATAAACGTGTTATACCCTCCAATAGGCCAGTTGGCCGTAGCAGCAGAGTTGGCGGCGGCAGCGTCCTCGGCCGCCTTCTTGGCAGCAACGCGGTCGACGGCAGTTGGGGACGACATGGTGTAGACGATGGAGGCGACGCGGACGTAGATGAGGTAGACGAACGGAAGCGAGCATTCGCGTAGTCTCTCCCCAAAAACCTAATTGCCCCTCTCCCCGTACAGGACCTGGAGAGGCGTGGTTTCGGAGGCCTAATCTCCCATCGACCGTGTACGCGGTGAATGGGACGAAGTCGCCGGTGGCAGCAGGAGTAAAAGAAACGACGTGGGCGGAGCGCGTGAAGGTAGATGCGATCTGTTTTCCGAGGCGGCTAGGGTTGATCGAAGCCCTGCTTATGTAGGCGGCGTCCGGGTGGAGAGACATGGGCTGGACCCACGTATGAGCTCGGCTCGGCTCATTCTTGCAACCCGCGTCGTGACGAGGCGTGGCGAGGCGGGCGGCGGAGGAGGAGTGCGCGAGGGCCTCTTCTCTTTTCATGCTCCAATAGCATGTGGAAGAAAGACCCTTATAAAGAGGTGCAACTCCTTCTTCACTAGCAAGGTGAGACTAAACTTCACACTTCACTTGTCATGCCACCTACATGGGCCCTTAGAGATTTTTTTGAAATTGTCTTATGGGCCTAAAGCCCATTCTCAGAATTCAACAATGAAGGCATGTGTATCATGTTGCCTCGGCCACACGTCTGGACGTTATCATTTAGGTTGTTTAATGCTATATTTAGGACTTGTTCCGGTCGAACAAAAGCATTTTTTTCCATCACACACAAAAGAAGATATCGTTGCACAAAAAATCGATATGCATAAATAAACCAAATTTAGTTGCGATCTCTTTGGTTCAAAGGAAGTTCATAGAAATTTTGGATGATTCCGTCCGTTGGGAAAGCTTGCTTTGTGGCTAATAAAGATTGGAAACTTGCACGATATAGCACGGACAAGGTGACAATGCTGATCCTTGCTTGTTACTAGGATCCTTTTTCTCTTCTCGTGTTTTGTCTTGTGCACGTAGCTATAGCTGGTCCGCGAGTGAATCGGATGACAGCACAATCCACAGGTACCAGTAGCATCACCACATCAACGAACAGAAGTGACGTGGACATGGCATCTACCGGACCTGTTCTAGCTAGCTAGCCCTTTTTGTAGGTCGAGTGTAGGCTGCCACTAAAAGTGGCACATGATCCTACTGAGTGTGCATATTGTCAAGAAACGGATGATGGATTGATTAGCGATGACCGTGTCAGAGTAGTTCGATCTAGTGATGTGTGACGACGAAGCCGATTATCAACCCCTCACCTAATCGAGGGAGCGCAACCGTGGTGTCGTCGCATTCAGCTGACCCTTGCCCGGAAGTACCACCTTGAGAGTTCGTTGTCGCCAGAGCCCTCGTCGTCGTGCCCGGGCTTGAAGAAGGCTCAAGCTCAAGCCGCCATTTCTTCTTCGAGAGCGACTTCGTCACCCCTAGGCTTGGTTCAGATCGATCTAGCATTCCTTCCGGAGGCTCGATAGCAAAGCTTGGCATCCGAAGATAATGCGACTACATTCCACAAGATAATAGTTCCTTCCAATTCATGTTAATTGGCGTTGATTCTTAGTACTCCTCCATTTCAAAACGTAGTGCGTCCGTATTTTTTTAAATCTAAATTTGATCACAAATTTAACCAACAAGACTAATTGCGAAGGGAGTAAAAATTATATCATTGAATTTGTATTTGAATTAAATTTTCGATGGTACAATTTTGACTCCCGTTATAATTGGTCTCGTTGGTTAAATTTATGATCAAACTTAAAGCTCGAAAACCGAAAACACACTATATTATGAAATAAAAAATATATAAAGTTGACAAATAAAATGTTTGTCGCATTAACAAGGACACCTGGTTTGATTTCCAAGTTGTACCTACGGCGACTTTTTGGAAGATACACGGGCTGGTCCGAAGACGATCGATCCTCTAGGGAACATACGTGAGAGGGCATGGAACGGAAATTGTTTTTGAAGGCCGAGCTTCATGAAGGCCTTTAAATGTAAAATTTAAAATTCATGAAAATTTATATTTTTTATATTTCCAAAAATTCTGAAAAAAAATACAGAGATATGTGAAGGAGTAACACACATGTGTGTAAATTTTCAAAAAAAAATACATTGAAATGAGGCCTGTATAAAAAAGACAAATCTGAGGCTTTTTAACGGATGATACTATTCATCGTCTTAGGCCTTGTATTTTCTGTGCAGATCATATTTTAAGGTATTTCATCCTAAAAATTTACACATGTACACATAATATCCTTTCTTGCTTGCATAATTTTTTCAGATTTTCTTGAAACCTAAAAGTTTAAAATTTGATTTTTTTTTCAAAAGTATAGAGCTTCATGGAGCTCGGCCTCCAAACGTCCGTTCTCGACATTGAAGTACTTTAAAGATTAATTAAGATGGGAAGTGAACATACTTAGAGCATCTCTAGCCGACCCCGTAAAATAATCGTCAAAATATGAATTTACGCGAAAAAAGCTGTCCGATCAGACCCTGCAAACGCGTCGGACCCGTAAATATTTTTACGGGACGAGCAAAAAATTTCCACGCAACCCACCAAAGCGCAGGTTCTCCCCCTCGTCCCGCCAGTGCCCTGTATATAGCGGGAGCCGTGGGGGGGGGACATTTCAGTGCACTTTTCCCCGCCCACTGCCGTCGGGCCGCTGCCTATGATTCCGGCCATGTGAGCCGTCGGGGTCACGCCGGGGGGCCGCCACACACCCGAGATTGTCCTCCACCACTTCCTCCTGCCTCGGCGGTCCGAAAAATTGCAGATCGGCGGTTGTTTGTCACGGCGTCGGATTTGGCGTTCCCGACCACCAGCGGCTACGCCAAGCCATGGATTGGTCGGGGAGCACCCCGCACAGCCGTGAAAAAGCCCCAACACCGCATGCAGGTACCGGTTTCTCCTCTAGCCTCTGCCGTCGGTTTGCTAGCAAAGACTCGGTCAGCCGTCGCACGGGCTCGGTGCTCGCGCAGCGGCTCGCCGATGCCGCTCATACAGTGCGACGACTGCACACATATAATGCTGCGGCTAACATCTAGCACGCGGCAACACCCCGGATGGATATTCTTCAAATGCAAGACGATGAGGTATGTTCTTGTTTTCATTTGGATTTGTCAACCTATTCGGTTTAATTTCGGTAGCTTACTGAGATGGTCATGTGTGTAGGAAGGTGAATGCTCGTTTTGGTATTAGAAAAAAGAATACATCGATTTATTGATAGGAAAAAATTTAATAGATGTTCATGCACTTGTTGATAGAATTGAGGCTACTGATACCGCTGCATGTGCAATTAAAGAAGAAACTATAGGGAAAGTAACTCTATTTCTTTAGAATCAAAGAAGAAAAACGAAGAATGCAAGATCAAGGCATGAAGAAGATATTTGTCCAACTAATAGGAGCAGTTATGGATGTTGAATATCTTCTAAAATGTCTAATTGTGGTTTTTGTTTTTTCTTCTTACTATTCTAGCAAAGATTTGACGAATTATTATGTATCCAATGTCCTTTAAGAAAATAAAAAAGCAAAGATATGTGTTTTCATGTTCGAAATTCAAATACAAATTACTGATTTATGGGTCCACTTTGCGAGGTCGGCTTGACCGTCGCCTGCGCTGGCTTGCAAAGCCGTTTCTTCGTTAACTATAAACACATTTGACAGATCAACATTATACGGGTATGTTAGAGATATTTTTATGGTTGCAGCCAGCCAGGATCGGAAGGAGCCAAGCGTTGTGGTGGTTGAACTGGTTTCCACATCGAAAGTGTTGGACTTTCTCATGCACCAAGACCACGACCAGAGAACCACCATCTGGTGCATGCACCTCCGATGCATTACTAACTGGCTATAGTATATTTTCTTTCTTAAAGGAGGTTGAATCATGTCTTTACCTCCAAGGATGCATATAATCATATTTATTATATTATTCAACAGATTTGGATAAAACAAATATACTGTAACATTAATATTTTTAGAATTGAAAAGTCCACATTCAATTGAGGTCTCTAATTAACATTGTGACATCCGATTTTGTCCTAATTAGCAATTTCTCAAAGCTATCTCATTTAATTATTTTATTTATATTTCTATAACACTATACCCCTTAGTTTTAAAGAGTCCACATTCAGTTGAGATTTCCAAGACTTCAATTAAAATTGGATCACCTGATTTTGACCGGGTCAATAATTTCTCAAAACTCACTCGTTCAATTATTTAGACAATTACACTATGCTTTCTAATGGTTTTGGTTTACGATTTTGATCGAAACAACAGTTTTTTAAATAAATCAACATCAACCGGCTTATAAAAACATATCACTCACGCCCATGTAGCAGTCGATGTAATTTTTTTTTCCAAATATATAAGGTTGATTAGCATATAATATAGAATCACACCACGAAAGACCCATCTAATTACTGAATTGTAAATAAAAACAAAACACGCTATGTCATCTCCCTCACACACATCAAACAAAATATTCTATTAATTTAAAAATATAAGAGATATTTGTTTTTTGGAAAGTCAAATTCTCCAACTTTGACCAAGTTGAGAGCAAAGATATCGACATCCATAATATTAAATAAAAAATATAAAAATTCATTTAACGATGAATCTAAACACAACAATTTGATATTATGAATTTTAATATATTTACCTATAAATTTAATCAAATTTAAAATGTTTGACATTTTTAAAAAGTAATACACATTGTATTTTGATATGGAGTGTTAAGTTTTTTCTAATCTAACAGCATGGCAAAGCGCGCCTAGTCCTTCTAGTACATGGATCAATCCAAAGCTATCTTCATAACGATTTCTATCACTACATCTACAAATTTGATGATGTGCCTTGACCTTGCACCAATGCGTACCAGCTGATCCTATGGACTCGCCAAATTATACCACGGCGAGCCGAGAGCATCAACCATCTAGAGTCTCTGCTAACCTAGGGCCTGTTCTGAAGTCTTCCAGCTCCACGCTCCAAAAACTTCACATATGATTTTGATCCAAACGCCTGGGCTCCAAAAAGCTAGATTCTCGAAGCTAAGACCGATTGTATTGCAAAAATCTGAAGTGAGCTCGGCCCAGCTCCACGGATTGAAAAAGCTGGAGTTCACCTAAGTTACAAGAGCCTGCCACCGCTAAAGGTACCGGTTCACTTCCCTCCCTCCAGAAAATAGAACGCCTCGCTACTGTAGCGAACCCCCTTGCCTCGCTGACCCACTTTTCCCTCGAATATGTGTATTCGCTAGCCTAATTAGACTGTCTTCATCCGGACCAATTTATCCCGAAGAGGCCACGGTGTCCCAGCTGGGCTGCAACGCTGGAGAAGCTGTCGATCGAAGTAGAACAGATCTGGGATCGCTACATGGAGTAGAAGCTACAACTAGAAGTTGGTTTTGGGAATTTTTGCGAAGCCAGGGGAGATCGGAACAGGCCCCTAGTCTTGTCCTTGCCCTATGTGTTGTGTTTCTTTCATTCGACTACATACTAGATGCACACACCTATGTAAGAACACGGAAGACAAGGGCTCATTTGGGCTGGAAACATTTGAAAATAAAGATAAAAATAGATAAAAACACATATATGATTGAGATGTCACATATTATGAATTTATGTAGGATTTTTTTAGAATACAATAGTAGAGAGAGTTAAGTGTGTGAGAGAGGAGCAAGATGCACTTCTCAAACTAAGAAATAAGATAAAATCCCAGGTAATGCTGGGATTCCTATAGAAGGGGCGGAATGGGGCTCTTATTCAGATCTCAAGGGCTTTCATGGGATCGCGTTTTTATAAGGGTACACCATTAAAACTGACACACAAAATACTCGTGTGCGGACAATGATTGAGGGGCTGATCATCCAACCCTATGCCCCAAATGTCCTTTTTTTTCTTTTTATCCAGAGCATTGGAAATGGAAGATAGTGCAGTTTTCTACAATCAAATATAAATGTTATATCCGAAAGCGATGGATGTTCAACAAGTTTTTCAAAGTCATCAATCCCAAATTCAACCATACTACTCAAAAGTCGCCTTCACATCAAGCTTGAACTTCTTCATCAACGCATATTGTTCATCCAAATGTTATGCCCCTCAAGATTCATCAAACAATGCATTGATATAAAGGGCTTTCCCTCCGCGGTTTGATAAAATGACGTAGCGTGTCGGAGTATAGTGGAGTGATCATAAAATTGCAATATTAACTTCATCAATTAATTGACCAACACGTAGAGCAACAAGAAACAAAACTTACGATATCCATGGGTCCATTGGCCACATGCTTTTGACTAGAACGTCAAAAAAATCTCGATGACATTTAGCCGAACACTTGCCATGCATGGTGTCCGCCATGGACGACGTCAGCGGGGGGCGGAGGATACCTGGATTGCAGACCGATTCAAGGTGCAACATCGGCGTAATCCAAGGTGCGTAGGCACGTGGGTGGGGCTGCGGCGGTCCGACAAGGTTTGGGCAGCGACTAGAGTGGTACAAGGACGATATTGGACCGGGAAGGTGCAGATAAAGAGCAAGGAAGGGGGACAGAGCGGGAAGGGCTCCGAGAGAGGGATTTCAGGTGGGCTGGTGTGTCGGAGTCCGACATGACAGGCTTCCCGACTCCCCTAGACCTCCTGCGAGTTTGATTCTGGTTTAGGGATTTTGGACACCCATACTGCTCCACGGACGTTTGTTGCATGGTGTTGGATGGAAAAAGGAGTCCAAACCGTGCGTTCCGGACATTTAGGGGCGTTTTAGTGCACGGCGTTAGAATTGCCCTAAGTTCCATACTTTGTGCATAGATGTTTTTAGATTTTGACCAAGTTAATTATAAACTTGGTTGTTCGTTGATAACTTCTACTAAAGAAAAGGTTCTCCATTTTACAATTTTTTGCGGTAGAAAATTCTCCATTTTACTTTGCTCTACTATTCCTTTAACGAGAGAAAATGTATATGACTATATTTGGTCCTCTACCTTTTTCGTATGATCCAAAACAATCCCAAAAGTCTTGCACAGTATAAAAGAACCCGAAGAGCCTCTTCAACTCGGGCTCCTAAAATGGACATTGTATTTATCAGCGTATGCGTCCACGGATAGGGATACGCGAGACGGCCCTTCAACCTGTATGCGTATATTTCAGAGTGGATTTGAACAACCAGACAAATTTCATGCAAACCGGGTGATTTCATTTAAAAACATGAGACTCGGACTGGCCCATATGGGACATGAGGCACCGACATCTTTAATGCCCTACTCCTTCTCGTCGGAGTTCACAACTTGGCCGCCGCCGGTGTAGGGGAGCTCGGAGATGGAAGTGGACGGACGGAGTCGTCGCCTTACACGCACCAATGCCGCAAAGGTGTGAGGCATTCCCGCCCGTGACTACTTGCGTCGCGAGCAACCCTTGCGCATCTGACGTGGTCGGGCGAGCATTATTCCCGGTTCGTCCAACACCCGGCTTGTCATTGGAGGCCTACTCCATCATGGGGTCATCGTTGGAGAGCTTTGGCTAGCTCACCGGCCAGCGAGTCTCTAGCCGCGCGCACGGCGGGCCTGCCAGCCGGCCACAAGGCCGATCACCTCGTGTTTCTGCTTCGTCGAGAGTCTCTTCCACATCGCCCTAGAGCTCACGAACATGGCGGAGGTGGTGTAGGAGGGAGGACTAGAAAGTGATCGTGTTTGTGATGCGGATATTGCCGCACGAGGCAACCTTTAAATAGCGGGTGCCGGCAAGGACAAGTGTCGAGCAGCGTCAACGTGGGTGCCAAAGTGGATGTTTGGGCCAGCACGTTGTTTAATGCTGCCACACGGATGGACGGGCGGTCGGTTTGAATGCGGTAGATAGGTGTTCCGCCCAGTCACATCCCTCCGAAACGTGGCGCGAGCGGCACTCTTGATCGGCGTTCCACTTCAATGCAAGTTGCAATTAGAGCCGCGTCCGGTCTGGGTCGACATGAATGCGACGCTAGAGCTCTGAACCGGTATGAATGATCGGCGCTCGCTTAGTGCGGGAGAGGTCGTGGGCCCGGAAGAGGGATCTGGGTTGGTCTGGGGTAACAGGGCACGCATTTGACAGCAGTTCAAATATCCGTAAACTAAACTGGTTTACGAGAAAACGGACGTCCGGACCAGACTGCGGATAGATGGAGTGTTGTGTTGGACGACAAACAACGCGTGAACCGTCCGGTCGGACGGTTTGAGGCGGTATCAGGTTCCACATTGAAGATGGACTATATTGTAAATTTCATGAAGTTTTGGCCATACCGTACTGGGTCTATGTAAAATTGGCACACCAAAATTTAAACCCTCTACAGAGCCATGTCCCACGAACTCACCATGTGGTCCTCGAGCTGAAAATGATCACACGCATATGTAATGTCATTATTCGATGATGATTTATTAAGATTCCCTAAGTTGATCGATCAATCAATTTCCCGTCGTGTCATCGTAAGCGGACGGTGGGGACTGGGACGAGACACGAGAGGTCCCATGCAACCGACAACCTCGAGGATTAGTTTATGGTCAGTGGAACAGGGAAACAAGTAACGGCACTGCCATGGACCACATGCCCATGGATTCTGGAGAACAACCCGTCACACACACCCAATTTCAATTTGTTTTCTGGCCATGGGCTCTCGCGTGCCGGCGACGTGCAAACTACTCACTTTCCAACTTCACATCGACCATTTTCCAAACTCTGCCACAACGGTTTCGCCTCGCAGGGTCTAGATGGATCCCGCATGTAAGCGTCCGTACGGTAGCATGGCTGGATAAAAAGGGGCTTATCCGAATACGAAGCACGTTTCAACAGACCACTAATTTTTTTTTTGACGGAACACGTTCCAACCGGCCTCATTACGCCTGACTGGATACAGCAGTGCTCGCTTTTTTTTTTTTGCAGGGTAAAAGGAGATTTCCATTATTTAAGGTGTCAAATCAGCCACAACCAGTTTTACAATGTCACTCGTACCTGAGCCCAACCAAACAGCATTATGTGGCATACTACGGCCGTATGCAGCTAAAGCATGACTAACTTTATTCTATGATCGACTAATAGCAGAAATCAAAATCTTCCTAGGGTCATCCATGATCATCTTCTGAATCTCCTCGACAAGTACACGAGATATCGACCGGTCTGCCGACCTACCGTTCAGCATCGTGATCGCTTCGGTATTATCCATTTCGACAGCAATGGGGCGGCATGTGCGGTGAAGGACAAGCTCAAGTCCTTCCCTGCATGCCGCGAGCTCAACATCTAGGTTGTTATCACATGTACGAATCTCTTGACAAGCGATGAAAATAACTTCACCCCTATCCGAATAGCACCATGTCGCTGTTGGAAATATGCCCTAGAGGCAATAATAAAATGGTTATTATTGTATTTCCTTGTTCATGATAATTGTCTATTGTTCATGCTATAATTGTGTTGACCGGAAACCATAATACATGTGTGAATACATAGACCACAACATGTCCCTAGTGAGCCTCTAGTTGACTAGCTCGTTGATCAATAGATGGTCACGGTTTCATGGCCATGGACATTGGATGTCATTGATAACGGGATCACATCATTAGGAGAATGATGTGATGGACAAGACCCAATTCTAAGCATAGCACAAGATCGTGTAGTTCGTTTGCTAAAGCTTTTCAATGTCAAGTATCGTTTCCTTAGACCATGAGATTGTGCAACTCCCGGATACCGTAGGAATGCTTTGGGTGTGCCAAACGTCACAACGTAACTGGGTGGCTATAAAGGTGCACTACGGGTATCTCCGAAAGTATCTGTTGGGTTGGCATGAATCGAGACTGGGATTTGTCACTCCGTGTGACGGAGAGGTATCTCTGGGCCCACTCGGTAAGACATCATCATTATGAGCTCAATGTGACTAAGGAGTTAGTCACGGGATGATGTATTACGGAACGAGTAAAGAGACTTGCCGGTAACGAGATTGAACAAGGTATGGGGATACCAACGATCGAATCTCGGGCAAGTATCATACCGATAGACAAAGGGAATTGTATACGGGATTGATTGAATCCTTGACATCGTGGTTCATCCGATGAGATCATCGTGGAGTACGTGGGAGCCAACATGGGTATCCAGATCCCGCTGTTGGTTATTGACCGGAGAGGTGTCTCGGACATGTCTACGTGTCTCCCGAACCCATAGGGTCTACACACTTAAGGTTCGATGACGCTAGGGTTATAGGGAAATGGTATACGTGATTACCGAAGGTTGTTCGGAGTCCCGGATGAGATCCCGGACGTCACGAGGAGCTCCGGAATGGTCCGGAGGTAAAGATTGATATATAGGAAGTCCAGTTTTGGTCACCGGAAAGTTTTCGGGCTCATCGGTAGTGTACCGGGAGTGCCGGGAGGGTGCCGGAGGACCCCCGGGAGGGGTGTGACGACCAAAGGACCACATGGGCTGTTAGATAAAGTGTGCCAGCCCTTATTGGGCTGGGAAAGACTTTTGCTAAAGGCCCATGTGGCTGGAGATAAGGAGATAAGGCAAAAAGGATTTAAAAGGAGGAGATCCACCTCCCTTGTGGGAGGTGGACTCTCCCTTTAATTCGGCCGGCCATCTCCTCTTTGGAGTAGAGGCCAAGCCAGCCCTCCACGTCCCTCCTCCTATATATACTTGAGGTTTTGGATGTTTTGAGACAGGATTTGATCTCTCTCTCTCACGGCGAAGCCCTACCTCTCTTCTTCCTCCTCCGCAGCGCTTAGGCGAAGCCCTGTCGGAATACCTTGCTACTCCACCACCACCACGCCGTCGTGCTGCTGTTGGAGCCCTTCCCCAACCTCTCCTTCCTCCTTGCTGGATCAAGGTGTTGGAGACGTCACCGGGCTGCATGTGTGTTGAACGCGGAGGTGCCGTCCGTTCGGCACTTGATCGGATCTACTGCGATCTGAATCGCTGCGAGTACGACTCCATCAACCGCGTTCTTGTAACGCTTCCGCTTAGCGATCTTCAAAGGTATGAAGATGCAATCTCTCCCCTCTCGTTGCTGGTTTCTCCATAGATAGATCTTGGTGAACGTAGGAAAATTTTGATTTACTACTACGTCTCCCAACAGTGGCATCATGAGCTAGGTCTATGCGTAGAATCTATGCACGAGTAGAACACAAAGTAGTTGTGGGCGTCGATTTTGTTAATATGCTTGCCGTTACTAGTCTTATCTTGATTCGACGGTATTGTGGGATGAAGCGGCCCGGACCAACCTTACACGTACGCTTACGTGAGACCGGTTCCACCGCCTGACATGCACCAGTTGCATAAGGTGGCTAGCGGGTGTCTGTCTCTCCCACCTTAGTCGGATTGGATTCGATGAAAAGGGTCCTTATGAAGGGTAAATAGCAATTGGCATATCACGTTGTGGTTTTGGCGTAGGTAAGAAACGTTCTTGCTAGAAACCTACAGCAACCACGTAAAAACTTGCAACTACAAATTAGAGGACGTCTAACTTGTTTTTGCAGCATATGCCTTGTGATGTGATATGGCCAGAAGGATGTGATGTGATGCATTGTGATGTATGAGATTGATCATGTTCTTGTAATAGGGTTCACGACTTGCATGTCGATGACTATGACAACCGGCAGGAGCCATAGGAGTTGTCTTATACTATTGTATGACCTGCGTGTCAATCATAAACGCCATGTAATTACTTTACTTTATTGCTAAACGTTAGCTGTAGTAGTAGAAGTAATATTTGGCGAGACAACTTCATGAAGACACAATGATGGAGATCATGATGATGGAGATCATGGTGTCGTGCCGGTGACAGTGATGATCATGGTGCCCCGAAGATGGAGATCAAAGGAGCAAGATGATATTGGCCATATCATGTCACTATATTGATTGCATGTGATGTTTATCATGTTTACATCTTATTTGCATAGAACGACGGTAGTAAATAAGATGATCTCTCAATAAAATTTCAAGAAAGGTGTTCACCCTAACTGTGCACCGTTGCTAAGGATCGTCGTTCCGAAGCACCACGTGATGATCGGGTGTGATAGGTTCTAACGTTCGCATACAACGGGTGTAAGCCAGATTTACACATGCGAAACACTTAGGTTGACTTGACGAGCCTAGCATGTACAGACATGGCCTCGGAACACGGAGGACCGAAAGGTCGAACATGAGTCGTATAGAAGATACGATCAACATAGAGATGTTCACCATGGATGACTAGTCCGTCTCACGTGATGATCGGACACGGGCTAGTTGACATGGATCATGTATCACTTGGAAGACTAGAGAGATGTCTATCTAAGTGGGAGTTCATTAATAATTTGATTAAATGAACTTAATTATCATGAACTTAGTCTAAAAATGTCCTTGCAAATTATGTCGTAGATAGCTCGCGCTGTAGCTCCACAGTTTTATTGATACAATCCTAGAGAAAAGTAAGTTGAAAGTTGATGGTAGCAATAATGCGGACTGAGTCCGTGATCTGAGGATTGTCCTCATTGCTGCACAGAAAGCTTATGTTTTTGATGTGCCGCTAACTGCACCACTCCCTCAAGCGTTGTCTGTAGATGTTGTGAACATATGACAGGCGCATTTTGGTGACTACATGATAGTTCAATGCGTCATGCATTACGGCTTAGAATTGAGGCTCCAAAACGTTTTGAACATCACGGAACATATGAGATGTTCTAGGAGCTGAGATTGTGATCTCAGGCTCGTGCCTATGTTGAGAGGTATGAGACCTCCAACAAGATTCTTTGTCTGCAAGATAAAGGAGAATAGCTCAATCGCTGAGCGTGTGCTCAGATTGTCTGGGTGCTACAATCACTTGAATCAAGTGGGAGTTAATCTTCCAGATGAGATAGTGATTAATGCAGTTCTCCAAGTCACTGCCACCAAGCTACTAGAGCTTCGTGATGAACTATAACATGCCAGGGATGGATAAGATGATCCCTGAGTTGTTCGTGATGTTTGACACCACGAAGGTAGAAATCAAGAAGGAGCATCAAGTGTTGATGGTTAAGTTAAACCACTAGTTTCAAAAGGGGCAAGGGCAAGAAGGGAAAACTTCAGGAATGGCAAGCCAGTTGTTGCTCTAGTGAAGAAACCCAAGGTTGAGCCCGAACCCGAGACTAAGTGCTTCTGTTATGAGGAGAATGTTCGCTGAAGCGGAAAAACCCTAGATGCTTGGTAGATAAGAAGGCTGGTAATGTCAATGGAGGTATATTTGATATACGTGTTAGTGATGTGTACCTTGCTGGTACTCCTAGTAGCACCTGGGTATTGGATACCGGTTCGGTTGCTAAGTGCTAGCAACTCGAAATAAAAGCTACGGAATAAACGGAGACTAGCTAGGTGAAAGGTGACGATGTGTGTTGGAAGTGTTTCCAAGATTGATGTGATCACCATCGCACGCTCTCTCTACCTTCGGGATTTGTGATAAACCTAAATAAATGTTATTTGGTGTTTGCGTTGAGCATGAACGTGATTAGATCATGATTAGTGCAATACGGTTATTCATATAAGTTAGAGAATAATGGTTATTCTATTTACATGGATAATGCCTTCAATGGTCATGCACCCACTCGGAATGGATTATCGAATCATGATCGTAGTAGTACACATGTTCATAACGTTGGTACCAAAAATATATAAAGGTAATAATGATAGTACCACATACTTGTGGCACTGCCGCTAAATGTCATATTGGTATAAATCGCATGAAGAAACTCCATGATGATGGATTTTTGACTCACTCGATTTCGAATCGGTTGAGACATGCGAGCCATGCCTCTTGGGCAAGATGACTGAGACCCCGTCATCCAATATGATGGAGCGGGCAAGTGGCTTATTGGAAATAATACATGTTGATGTATGTGGTCCAATGAGTGTTGAAACACACAGTGGATATCGTTGTTTTTCTTTACCTTCACTGATGATTTGAGTAAATATGGGGATATTTACTTAATGAAACACGAATCTGAAATGTTTGAAAGGTTCAAGGAGTTTCAGAGTGAAGTTAAAGATCATCGTGACAAGAAGATAAATGTCTATGATATGATCATGGAGGTGAATATCTAAGTTACGAGTTTGGTATGCAATTTTAGACAATGTGGAAACTGTTTCACAGCTCACGCCTCCTGGAACACCATAGTGTGATGGTGTGTTCGAACGTCGTAGTCGTGCTCTATTGGATATAGTGAGTACTATGATGTCTCTTATCGTTTTACCACTATCATTATGGGGTTATGCATTAAAGACAAATCCATTCACTTTAATAGGGCACCATCTAAGTCTGTTGAGATGACACCGTGAGAATTATGGTTTGACAGAAGCCTAAGCTGTCATTTCTTAATGTTTGGGGCTGCGACGCTTATGTGAAAATGGGTTTTTCAGCTAGCGAGCTCGAACCCAAAGCAGACAAATGTATCTTCATAGAATACCTTAATGAGACATTGGGTATACCTTCTATTTCAGATCCAAGCGCAAAATGTGTTTGTTGCTAAGAATGGGTCCTTTCTTGAGAAAGAGTTTCTCTCGAAAGAATTGAGTGGGAGGAAGATAGAACTTGATAACATTGTTGAACCTTTGTTTCAACCAGAGAATAGCGCAACACAGAAAGATGTTTCTGTAGAGCCTACTCAGTTTAAAATGAAGTTAATGATGATGATCATGAAGCTTCGGATCAAGTCACTACTGAACCTCGTAGGTCGACAAGGACGCGTACTGCTCCTGAGTAGTACGACAACCCTGTCTTGGAAATCATGTTGTTGGACAACGATGAACCTACGAACTATGGAGAAGCGATGGTGGGCCCGGATTCCAACAAATGGCTAGGAGCCATGAAATCCGAGAAAGGATCCATGTATGAAAACCAAGTATGGACTTTGGTAGACTTGCCTGTTGAATGGCGGGTCATTGAGTACAAATGGACCTTTGAGATAAACATAGACGCTAATGGTGAAATGTCACCGTTTATAAAGCTCGACTTGTCGCAAAGAAGTTTCCGCCAAGTTCAAGGAGTTGACTGCAATGAGATTGTCTCATCTGTAGCGATGCTAAAAGTCTATTAAAATTTTGTTAGCAGTTGCTGCATTTTTCGATTATGAAATCTGGCAGATGGATGACAAAACAAGGTTTCCGTAATGGTTTCTGTGAGGAAGAGTTGTATGTGATACAACCAGAAGGTTTTGTCAATCCTAAGGATGCTAATAATATGCATACTCCAGCGATCCTTCTATGGACTGGAGCAAGCATCTCGGAGTTGGAATATATGCTTTGATGAGGTGATCAAAGTGTTTAAGTTTATACAAAGTTTATGAGAAACTTGTATTTGCAAGAAAGTGAGTGGGAGCACTATGGAATTTCTTATAAGAATATGTAGTTGACATATTATTGATCGGAAATGATGTAGAATTTCTGGAAGAGCATGAAGGGTTGTTTGAAAAGTTTTGTTTTTCAAAGGAAGACCCAGATAAAGCTACTATTTTATTGAGCATCAAGATCTATAGGGATAGATCTATTCGCTTGATAAGTTTTTTCGACGAAGACATACCTTGACAAGTTTTTGAAGGAGTTCAAAATAGATGGGTCAAAGAAGGAGTTCTTGACTGTATTGTAAGGTGTGAAATTGAGTAAGACTCAATACCCGACCACGGCAGAAGATAAAGAAGAGATGAGTGTCATCTCCTATGCTTTAGCCATAGGCTCTATATAGTATGCCATGCTGTGTACCGCACCTGTGTGTGCCTTGCCATGAGTCTGTCAAGGGGTACAAGAGTAATCCAAGAGTGGATCACTAGACAGCGGTCAAAGTTAGCCTTAGTAACTTGAGAACTAAGGAAATATTTCTCGATTATGGAGGTGATAAAGAGTTCATCGTAAAGTGTTACGATGATGCAAGCTTTAAAACCAATCCGGATGACTCTTAGTAGAAATCCAGCTACGTATAATGGAGCAGCCATTTGGAATAGCTCCAAGTGGAGCATGGGAGTAGTATCTACAAATATGACATGGAAAGTTTGTAAGGTACACACGGATCTGAATGTCGCAGACCCGTTGACTAAAACCTCTTTCACGAGCAGGACATGAACAAACCCCAGAACTTATTGGGTGTTAATCACATGATGATATGATCACATGGTGATGTAAGTGTTAATCACATGGTGATGTGAACTAGATTATTGACTCTAGTGCAAGTGGGAGACTGTTGGAAATATGCCCTAGAGGCAATAATAAAATGGTTATTATTGTATTTCCTTGTTCATGATAATTGTCTATTGTTCATGCTATAATTGTGTTGACCGGAAACCATAATACATGTGTGAATACATAGACCACAACATGTCCCTAGTGAGCCTCTAGTTGACTAGCTCGTTGATCAATAGATGGTCACGGTTTCATGGCCATGGACATTGGATGTCATTGATAACGGGATCACATCATTAGGAGAATGATGTGATGGACAAGACCCAATTCTAAGCATAGCACAAGATCGTGTAGTTCGTTTGCTAAAGCTTTTCAATGTCAAGTATCGTTTCCTTAGACCATGAGATTGTGCAACTCCCGGATACCGTAGGAATGCTTTGGGTGTGCCAAACGTCACAACGTAACTGGGTGGCTATAAAGGTGCACTACGGGTATCTCCGAAAGTATCTGTTGGGTTGGCATGAATCGAGACTGGGATTTGTCACTCCGTGTGACGGAGAGGTATCTCTGGGCCCACTCGGTAAGACATCATCATTATGAGCTCAATGTGACTAAGGAGTTAGTCACGGGATGATGTATTACGGAACGAGTAAAGAGACTTGCCGGTAACGAGATTGAACAAGGTATGGGGATACCGACGATCGAATCTCGGGCAAGTATCATACCGATAGACAAAGGGAATTGTATACGGGATTGATTGAATCCTTGACATCGTGGTTCATCCGATGAGATCATCGTGGAGTACGTGGGAGCCAACATGGGTATCCAGATCCCGCTGTTGGTTATTGACCGGAGAGGTGTCTCGAACATGTCTACGTGTCTCCCGAACCCGTAGGGTCTACACACTTAAGGTTCGATGACGCTAGGGTTATAGGGAAATGGTATACGTGATTACCGAAGGTTGTTCGGAGTCCCGGATGAGATCCCGGACGTCACGAGGAGCTCCGGAATGGTCCGGAGGTAAAGATTGATATATAGGAAGTCCAGTTTTGGTCACCGGAAAGTTTTCGGGCTCATCGGTAGTGTACCGGGAGTGCCGGGAGGGTGCCGGAGGACCCCCGGGAGGGGTGTGACGACCAAAGGACCACATGGGCTGTTAGATAAAGTGTGCCAGCCCTTATTGGGCTGGGAAAGACTTTTGCTAAAGGCCCATGTGGCTGGAGATAAGGAGATAAGGCAAAAAGGATTTAAAAGGAGGAGATCCACCTCCCTTGTGGGAGGTGGACTCTCCCTTTAATTCGGCCGGCCATCTCCTCTTTGGAGTAGAGGCCAAGCCAGCCCTCCACGTCCCTCCTCCTATATATACTTGAGGTTTTGGATGTTTTGAGACAGGATTTGATCTCTCTCTCTCACGGCGAAGCCCTACCTCTCTTCTTCCTCCTCCGCAGCGCTTAGGCGAAGCCCTGTCGGAATACCTTGCTACTCCACCACCACCACGCCGTCGTGCTGCTGTTGGAGCCCTTCCCCAACCTCTCCTTCCTCCTTGCTGGATCAAGGTGTTGGAGACGTCACCGGGCTGCACGTGTGTTGAACGCGGAGGTGCCGTCCGTTCGGCACTTGATCGGATCTACCGCGATCTGAATCGCTGCGAGTACGACTCCATCAACCGCGTTCTTGTAACGCTTCCGCTTAGCGATCTTCAAAGGTATGAAGATGCAATCTCTCCCCTCTCGTTGCTGGTTTCTCCATAGATAGATCTTGGTGAACGTAGGAAAATTTTGATTTACTACTACGTCTCCCAACAGTCGCCCCCCTGCGTCTCCTGTTGCTGGCACATAGCTACCATCCACATTAAGCTTGGCCCATCCAGGACGTGGTAATGTCCAACACACTTCTTGCTTTTGCTTCACATCTTTAGGTCTAGCCGCAGCTCCCATCTGGACGACCATCTTACCTTTCTCCATATCTCCTTGAGGACACCGATGGATACACAAGAGGGGATTGATATAACCATGTAGGAATCTTCGAGAGGCTTCGGTCGGTGGAGGGATTTTCCCATGAGTTACTTCAGTTACTTCATTACGCACATACCACACACGCCACATGATCATGAGTACAACCATGCGTGCGGTATCCGGGAGAGGTTCCAACAACGAGAACAACCATTATGGACCTATGTTTACTATGCTATCCACCTTTGCAATGGGCCATTCCATCTACATAGCTCTCCAGAGCTCCATTGCAAGGGCACCTGCACATCTTGGAATATGTCCTCTCGTTTCACACCACAAAGGGGACACACATCGGTAAGCTCGGGGTGACGAGAGAATTTATTGGCCCAAGTTGCAAGAGAGTTGGACACGAGCCTCCAAGCGAAGACACGTACCTTAGGAGGAGTAGGGCACCCCCATATGGTCTTCCAGATGGCACGACGACCATCCGGTGCCCTGCTCGTGGCGGTCGCCAATGGGCGCTCGCGCTCGTCCATGGCAAGGCGGTAAGCGGAACGAATGGTGAAGATACAACTCTTTCCAGTCCCCATGCGATAATATCATCGGTGATGCGAGCAGATGCGCGTATGGTGCTAATGGTGTGCACGTCCACCGGGAGTAAATACCGTCGCAACACATCCTAGCACCAAGCACCAGAACCGTCTCGGACCTCCGCCACTCGCCGGAGTCTACACATCCCTTGTTGCGTGATAGGCTGGCCTATCGGCTGTGTGGGCAGCCAACAATCCCGCCATATGCGGATGCTCTTTCTATTGCCTACTCTCCAAACAAGGCCCTCTTTTAAGAGCTCGAGGCCATAGTGAATGGTCTGCCATGTGGGCGACGCATTCCCGGAGAAGACCGTGTCCTCAAGGCATCCCTTTGGGTAGTACTTGGCGTTTAATACCTGCGCAGACAGACTACGATGTCCTTTTTAAGGCGCTCGCTTTTTCGAATTTATTTTTGTTGTTTTGGCGATGTTCGTTTAGTGGGAAACAACGTTCCCATTGACTACGATGTCCTGTGATGACTTTGTTAGTTTTATAAGATTTGTCGGCTCATTCTTTTCAAGGTGCCCATAGAGATATGGGTGAGCGTGTGTTAGTCTCTTTCCTTGAATTTCAAGTGCCAAATGCATAGACATCCAAATACCAGAAACTGGGTTGAATCTCAATATTGGTATTCAATTCTAAGGCCTTGAATGTCTACACCCAGACAAAGCCTAAGAGTTATTTTTTATCGGGTCGGGATGGCCACGTATTATTTTTCTAGGATCCCAACTTTTCACACACTTCTAGAAGTTTTTCTTTTGCGAGAAAAGTTCCAATCTAGTATTATTCAAGATGGTGAAGGCGAGGCAGGTTTTTAAAGAGGTCTGGCAATTAAAAAAGGCCAATGCAAAGCATCGCATAAAATTATTAACTTGCGTCAAATTCCAAATTTCCTTGCAGCGAAGACATTGCATGCCAGCACATCATATTCCCTGCAAAATGCTAGACTCACGAATCTTTACAGGCCTAATATGGGCTCTTCCAAACTAACTGAACCAGCCCCCCCCCCCCCCCCCCCTCCGGATTTTTAGGTGGGGTGTGGGCCAATTTTCTGTAATGCCCAGCCATCAAGTGCCAAATGGATTAGCCCCGTAATAACCCCGTAAAGACCCCGTGTGTGTAGCGTTACTCTATTACCTGCGTAGGACGCAGAATAGCAGGCACACCCACCCTAGCAAGAGCCCTTGGTATATGGGTCTGCCTAGTCCAAATTTCCACCCTACTGTTCCGACTGTTGCTTCATTGGATCAGAAAGAAATAATTCAGAAATAAATGCTCAAGGACTTCTAAAAAAGTTTATCAGTTTCAAAAAAATGCTCTTCTAAATTTAGAAAAAATGTTCACAAATTTGAAAAATCTTTATAACTTCAGGACAAAACTTCATCAAATTTGGAAAAAGTTCACTGATTTCGAAAATAGTTCATATTTTTTTTATTAAAGTTCATCAAAATTTGAGAAAAGTTCATCGATTTTGAAAAGAGTTCAGCGATTTCGAAAAAAGTTCATAGAATTTTAAAAAAATTTCATCGATTTTTAAACAAGTTCATCAATTGTGAAAACAAATTATCAAATTTGGAAAAAGTTATTTGAATTTGAAATAAGGTTCAATAAATTGGAAAAAACATTCAAGAATTTGAATGTATTTTCCGAAAATTTAAGGGAAAAATAGAATAAACCCCGCCGAAACCTGAGCAACGAACCGGAAAAACCTGGTTTGGGAAGCTTCTAGAACTTTCCCAAAACCGGGCTTACAGAAACTTGGTATATACAGGGATAAAAAGAATGAAAAGAAGCTAGTATTCGCATAGACCGAGATGGCATAGTGGTCGCTCGGTTTCTACAATGGAAGAGGTTTCTCGTTCGATTCCCAGTGGCGCATCTTTTTTCGAAGTTTCAAACAAAAAACGCGACAAGGGGTGTGCGCTGCAGGCGCCCGTTAGCAAAACTGGACTATAACAGGCGCTGCATGCCACATAGGGTTTGCCCAAGCGGGAGGCCTCCATGGATCCTATTCCACGCCATAAGCACGGTTATAGCCTATTTTGCTAAAGTGCACACCACCACCCTGGGCCCTAGGACGCTTCATTTACGTTTCCTTTTATTTTCTGTTAAAACCTAAAAAAAACATCTGACGAGAAATAAACTCCACTCCCCTTAGCTTAGTATAAACGGTTGTAACCAAGTGGACAACTTACATGTTGTGCTTAATTTATTTTCTTTTTCTTCTTCAAATATATCGCTAAAAGACACAACAGTTCGCCTGCTTTTTCGGTTTTCTTGCCCAGTTTTTCTTCTCTTTTTTATTTTCCTCTTTCTCTTTATATTTTTGATTTTTTTTGCCTTTTTAAGCAAAAAAATCAAACTTTTCAAAGAAATCATGAACTTTACTGAAATTGTGAACCTCTTAAATTCATGAAAAATTGCTTAAATCGCGAACTTTTTCCTGAATCTGTGAATCTTTTTTTAAATGCATCAATGTTTCATAAAACAAATGGAATGCACCTTTTTTTTTCAAAATCCATTATATTTTCTCAAACCACTGGACTTTTCTGAAAACACGTGAACTTTTTGAAAATTTGAAAAATGTTATGTTCAAAACCAATGAACAAATTTTCAGAATTCACAAACTGTTCTCAAAATCTAGGAAGTCTCTTATCCACGATCATTTTGCAAACTCATGGAATCTTTTCAAAATAGATGAAGTTTGTTTTGAATTTTTGAATTATTTTTAAATTTGTGCACTTTAACAAATTCGTGAACTTGTTTTAATACATGGACTTGTAGGTTTTGTGAAGTTTTCGAAAATTATTATTTTTCTGAAATTCTTGAAGTTTTCTCAGAGGAATTCAAAACCATGCACATTTTTCCAAAAGCCAATGGTCATTGTCCATTAGTGACCAGTCAATGGCTTTTCAAAAAGCACTATAAAGGATCGGCAACTTTTTTTTACTTGCATTACAACAACAAAAGAAAATGATAATGTGCTGAAATTTGTTGATTGTTGACCTTTCAGCTTTGCCCATTGACCATTTTTTTAAGTTACTCATTTCTCTGAGTTCGTGAATTTTGAAAAAAGACCGCAAATTTAAACAAATCAAGAATTTTAAAAAGTTCACAATTTCAATAAGGATAGCGAATTCAAAATAGTTCATGAATTTTAAAAACTTACACAAATACAACAAAAACTTCATGAATTTTATAAATAAAAAGGGAAAAGGGAACGGAAAAATTCAAAAAACGAGGAAACCTCAATGCTGAACGAACAAGCAAAAACCAGCCCCAAAAATCAGTGCAAGGAGAGATGCTCAAATCGGTGAACTTGTTTGTCGACATACGACAATCTTTGGGACCAGCAAGGCCCCTTGGTGGTTCGGCTATGGGAATCGCACTGCATAAAGAGCGGATCCAACAAAGCAAGCACACACATAGATTTTACCCAGGTTCGGGTTGTCGTGAGGCGTAAAATTCTACTCCTGCTTTGATGATATTGAATGTGGAAGCCCAAGTTATAAGAGAGCGCACCTTGCCGACAAGGTGCACCGGAAATGCAGCTGCGTAGTGCAATTGGGCGGGGTTGTGAACTTTGTAATAGTAGCAATGGACATCCTTTTATAGACCAAGGGATTACCGTAGTGGTAAAGTGGTACTTTCAGAGGAAAATAGTGGTTAGAGTGCTATCGTACCTAACCTTAACGGTGTAGGGCAAAATCAATTGATGCGTCGTTAGGTGTCACGCTCGGGTGAACGCCGGCAAGGAAGTGTCTCTCCTTCTGTGTCGTCAGCCTGGCTACCTTCTATTCCTTTGACATGCCTCTAAGGCTGGTGTCAATAAAGTTGATCTTCGGGTGGTGTGTTGATACGTGTCCCGACAAGCCTCACCGAACCACCTGCTCGCTCGACATCTGTTCGACAAGCGACTAGTTGGTTGATGTGATGGTGTGGGAGAAAGGTGAGGGAAGCGTGCCGGGCGGGGAGCTTGCTGGATTGTAGCTTGCAAGTGCCTTGCTTGTCAGTAACTTGGGTCTTTAGTATTTAGTACTTCTCGATGACCTGTCTTGAGGTCTTTCTTCATGGTTTTCAATGACGAAGTCTTGAGTGTTGCTTGGAGCTGTTTCTGGGCAAGCCTTTGTCGCCAGGTACGCAGTCACTGTCTATGCATAATTCAGGGTATTAAACACCCAAGATACGCAGGTACGCAGTCACTAATCTGGCTGTCCCATTCACGCACATGCATACTAAAAGGGAAAAGCTAACAGAAAATGGACCATGGGATTTCGATCCCTGATTCAGCGCAGCAGCGGCTAGCCAATGTGCTTAACCTTTTTTTTACGTTAAACCCTGCATGCATTTATTCAAAGAGTTCACGAATCTCTGTACCTGTTACTCTATCCGTTTTTATTTAGTCCGCATATTAGCTTTGGTTAAAGTCAAGCTTAGTAAAGTTTGACCATATTTATATTAAAAAGTATAAACATTTACCATCACAAATCTGTACGATGCGAAGGTACATTCAATAATAAATCTAATAGTATTGATTTGTTACGATAAAAATTTATATTTTTTACTATAAACTTAGTTAAATTTTACCAAGTTTGATTTCAATCAACTTTAATATGCAGAGTGAATAAAAACGGAGGAAGTACTATGCTAAGGATACAATCAGGTGGCTGAAAAGGCCAAACCTGACACACCCCACTGCTCATGCCCTCTCTAGCGAGTGCATGTGCCATAGAATTTGTTGTTCTTTTAACCCAGCAAACTCTAAACTCAGCCCTGGACCGTAATAATTACTTCACTTCCTCCACTACCGGGTCAATATGTGACATGTTTTTCGCCAGCTCATTTAACACTGCTACCATTCCTTTGCAGTCGCTCTCCACATGTATCCTCTGTAAGTCCATCTGAACAGCAAGTTTGACAGCACTCCGGTAAGCTAGCAATTCGGCTAGTTCAGGTTCTGAAACTTGAGGGAAGATATAGCAAGATCCTCCTGTGAATGCTCCACTGTGGTCCCTGAACACCACCCCCACCACCAGCTCGTCCACCAGCTTTGGAGATTGCGTCGTCGACATTCATTTTTATCCATCCATCCTCAGGTGACCGCCATCTCTCCACTTGCGGTTGCTGATTACACTAGTATCTTTACGTGTTATACAAATGATTTTTAACCTTTTTCGCGAGGTAGTTTCTAATCGTTGCCTTGCATGTGTGGACGATAGGGGTGGGGTCATCCCACACGACACTGAAACATCGCTTGCGATGGTACGAGCGTCCACTAACGATTCGCCTAACGTAAACGTATGCAAAGTCGTAGTCTATCTCACACACCACACTTTGATGCTACGTTTATGGTCAACCACACATCCGGAACGATGGTACAGATATATTCGTGTGCGATACTTATTCGGATCACACACGCGAAACCTATATCAACTGCCTCTTGATCATCCTATATTACACACGCACGTAGGTTTGTAACCGTTTGTGCTATTAACGGCAAGCGCACACAATTACGGCATGCAAATACGTGTGTGACAGTGCGCGCATTCCACACGCGCAAAATATACGACCTTGTGTTGTAAAGCTGATAATCACACACACTACTGTTCAAAGAATCGTATGTGACACATGACACCATCGCACACGGTTTAATCGTTCTAGCTGTGTGCACTGTAATTTATTACGTAATAGTTTATTTTCATTAATTTATTATTATAATTGGAAAATTTTAATTTTTAATTATAAAATGTGGATTTCACATCCATCAATACATACCCAAATTACAATGGTTCAACAACCAATGCATAAATTAAAAGCTCAGTACATGTTCCATGGTTACATAGTTCGATAGAAGATTAAATATGATGAATCACAATATATAGTACTAGAGGCGGTAAAGGTGAAGAGAGAATTGTAAATGCTTTTGGCTGTCGATGGTGTTGAAGAAGCGGTATACCCATAATGTGCCCTCCTCCATGCCAAAGGTGCGCACAACTTTTGTCCAACCCCTTGTGATGATCGCCCCGTCCATCCTTCGCCGCCTTCAGGAAGACTTCTAGACCGTTATCATGGTAGCATGAATTATATACTATAGCCTTCGTTGCCTCCACATCAGTCAGTTAGTTTGCTAGGTAATCTTAAGTAAATTCCTTTGGAAACCACTGAAAATAGACAACTTTCAGGTATTCATGTCTAATAGAGTAACTTGTTCTGGGCTAGAAAAGAAGGCAACAGATTACTTACCATCCTAAAGTTCACTGATGTCTTGATAAAGTATAAATAAAGAGTTTCAACTTCTGCCTAAGATTTTTTCTTAGTTTCCTCACTTGATGTTGGTTCATGTTTATCACATTGCCCCATATACAAAGTGGGTCGAAGCGTGAATCAGTACCGCTGATATATGTACCTACAAGCAACAAATCAATGTTAGAACATAAGCTGCAATTACACAGATGATGTAAAATATTATAAGAAAATGGGAGGTGACTAACCTCAATGGTAAACAACAGCATCACACATCGTAGCCCTACATAAGCACATAGAACGGTGTGTTAAACACAACAGGGTTAACATCCACCAAAAATAGCAAATGTTAACTAATCGACAATATCTCCGGTGATATTTTCATTGCGAGGAGTAGTGCGGTAATAGAGGGACGTGTATTGGTGAAATTAAACTGGATGTGTTAACTTCAGAGTTCAGACAACCTAAAGCTAGTTGTAATGGGGAGTATCATATACTAGTATCATGCATATGATACTAGTGTATGATACTACATCTGTAATGCATAGTATCGTATATTAGTATCATAGAATAGTGTATTTATTACCATGCATGACACATAGTTTCACAATATTTAATATGATACAATATCATGATATGATACTCAACCCTGTCTTTCTTCATTTAATTTTATGCCACCTCATCAAAATTGCCTAGTTGGCATGCATGATACTACTTATGATACTCCCGTTGCGACCACCTGACGTAGTAATTAAAACTTGTACCGGTGAAACAGAAATTGACACATTTAAACATCACGAGCCAGTTCATACTTGGTAAATCCCGAGGAGTAGTTGTTGGGGTACTTCAACTCGGCCAGAGCCCACACAAAGTCGGTGGCTAGGTGTTCCTGCTGGTCGCAGCATGGATCAGTACCGCTAACATATGTACCTACAAGCAACAAGTAAATGTTAGATGCTAAACTCAACTGAACAAATGATGTAAAGTACTACTCCCCCCGACCCGAAATACTTGTCATAGGAATGGATGTATCTAGATGTATTTTAGTTCTAGATACATCCATTTTTATTCATTTGTGTGACAAGTAATTCCGGACTCAGAGGGTATAAGATATTGGGATGTGACTAACCTTGACGGTAAACAACATTGACGTGCATTATGAAACTGTGTAAGTACAAGGAAAAGCATGTCAACTACAATAGGGTTAACATGCACCAAAAATATCTAATGGTAATTCAAGGACATCATCTCCAGTGATATCTTCTTTGCGAAGAGTAGCACGGTACCGAATGGACAGTGTAAATAATGGATATAACTGTTCCCTACAGCAGGCTTAACAACAACCTTGTTGGAAATATGCCCTAGAGGCAATAATAAATTGGTTATTATCATATTTCCTTATTCATGATAATCGTTTATTATCCATGCTATAATTGTATTAATTGGAAACTCAGATACATGTGTGGATACATAGACAACACCATGTCCCTAGTATGCCTCTAATAGACTAGCTCGTTGATCAAAGATGGCTAGGGTTTCCTAGTCATGGACATGAGATGTCATTTGATAACGGGATCACATCATTAGGAGAATGATGTGATGGACAAGACCCAAACTACAAACGTAGCATATGATCGTGTCAGTTTATTGCTACTGTTTTCTGCATGTCAAGTATTTTTTCCTATGACCATGAGATCATGCAACTCACTGACACCGGAGGAGTGCCTTGTGTGTATCAAACATCGCAACATAAATGGGTGACTATAAAGGTGCTCTACAGGTATCTCCGAGGGTGTCTGTCTGGTTGGCATGGATCAAGACTGGGATTTGTTACTCCGTGTGACGGAGAGGTATCTCAAGGCCCACTCGGTAATACAACATCACAATAAGCCTTGCAAGCAATGTGACTAAGTGTTAGCCACGGGATCTTGTATTACGGAACGAGTAAACAGACTTGCTAGTAACAAGGTTGAACTAGGTATGGAGATGCCGACGATCGAATCTCGGGCAAGTAACACACCGAAGAACAAAGGGAAGAACATACGTGATTAATTGAATCCTTAACATAGAGGTTCGACCGATAAAGATCTTCGCAGAATATGTAGGAACCAATATGGGCATCCAGGTCCCGCTATTGGTTATTGATCATAGAGGTGTCTCGATCAAGTCTACATAGTTCTCGAACCCGCAGGGTCTGCACACTTAAGGTTCGGTGACGTTTCGGTAGTATAGAGTTATGTATGGTGGTGACCGAAGGTTGTTCGGAGTCCCGAATGAGATGTCGGATGTCACGAGGACCTCCGAAATGGTTCGGAAGTAAAGATTGATATATAGGAAGTCTTGTTTTGGTCATCGGAAAAGTTTCGGCCTCATCGGTAGTGTATCGGGAGTGCCGGGAGGGTACCGGGGGACCATCGGGAGGGGTGTCTCGACCCAAGAGGCTACATGGGCTGTGAGAGGAGGTAAACCAGCCCCTGGTTCGCTGGCCGAAGCCTCCTCTAAGGGACCATGCGTCTGGAGTGGTTTGAGAAGGAAAAAAATCCAAAGGTGGAGTGGTGGAAAGAGTTTCCAAGTGGAAAGGAGGAATCCTACTCCTAATAGGATTGGAGTAGGACTCCTCCACCTCCAATTTCGACCAAACCTTGAGGGTTTAAGGCTGCCTCCTCCCCTCCCTCCCTCCTATATATACTAGATGATTTAGAGGGAAAAGCTAACCCTAATAGCCACGTGGTACCTCTCCTCTAGATCGTAGTTTCTCCTCTAGATTGGTTTTCAGCGGTGCTTAGGCGAAGCCCTGCTGGAATTCCGCCACCACCATTGCCGCAACGCCATCACGCTGATAGAGAACTCGTCTACCTATCCACTCCCTCTTGCTGGATCAAGAAGGCGGAGATCTTCATCGAGCTGTACGTGTGTTGAACGCGGAGGTGCCGTCCATTCGGCGCCAGATCGGAAGGACCGTGATCAAGATCGCGAGACGGATCGTGATGAGATCGCGGGACAGATCATGATGAGTTCACGGGATGGATCGTGATTGGATCGTGGGATGGATCATGATGAGATCACGGGACGCTCGGCGATTTGGATCGCGAAGACGTTCGACTACACCAACGGCGTTTCTTAACGCTTCCCGCTTAGCGATCTACAAGGGTATGTAGATCCACTCTCTCTCTCTCATAGATGTTCATCACCATGGATAGATCTTGCATGTGCGTAGGAATTTTTTTTGTTTCCCATGCAACATTCCCCAACAGTGGCATCATGAGCTAGGTCTATGTGTAAATGAGATCTCGAGTAGAACACAAAGAGTTTGTGGGTGTTGATGCTTAGATTGCTTCTCCCTTGGTCATGATTTGGTTCAGCGGTATTGTGGGATGAAGTGGCCCGGACCAACCTTACTCGTACGCTTACGAGAGACCGGTTCCATCGACTGACGTGTAACCTCGTTGCACAAAGATGGCTGGCGGGTGTTTGTTTCTCCTACTTCAGTTGGATCGGATTCGACAAAGGCAGTCCTTGAGAAGGTTGAAAAGCAACTTATGTATCACCGTTGTGGTTTTTACGTAGGTGAGAATTGTTCTTGCTAGATACCCATATCAGCCACGTAAAACATGCAACAACAATTAGAGGACGTCTAACTTGTTTTTGCAGGGTATGTTGTGATGTGATATGGCCAATTACATGATGAGATATATGTGTTGTATGAGATGATCATATTTTGTATAGAATATCACGACTTGCATGTCAATGTGTACGGCAACCGACAGGAGCCATAGGGTTGTCTTTAATTATTGTATGACCTGCGTGTCAATCATTAAGCGCTATGTAATGCTTCACTTTATAGCTAAACGGTAGCAATAGTAGTAGAAGCATGGTGGGCGTGACAACCTTGATGGCGACACGTTGATGGAGATCAAGATGATGGAGATCAGGGTGTCATGCCGGTGACGATGGAGATCATGCCGGTGCTTTCAAGATGGAGATCAAAAGCACAAGTTCATGGCCATATCATGTCACTTATGATTTGCATGTGATGTTAATCCTTTTATGCACCTTGTTTTGCTTAGGACGATGGTAGCATTATAAGGTGATCCCTCACTTAAATTGTGTTCTCCCCGAGTGTGCATCGTTGCGAAAGTTCGTCGTGTCGAGACACCACGTGATGATCGGGTGTGATAAACTATACGTTCACATACAACGGGTGCAAGTCAGTGTTGCACATGCAGAACACTCGGGTTAAACTTGACGAGCCTAGCATGTACGGACATGGCCTCGGAACACAAGAGACCGAAAGGTCGAACCTGAGTCATATAGTAGATATGATCAACATGATGATGTTCACCATTGAAACCACCTCAAGTCACGTAATGATCGGACTTGAGTTGGTGAATTTGGATCATGTATCACTCGAATGACTGGAGGGATGTCAATTTGAGTGGGAGTTCTTCAGTAATATGATTAATTGAACTCATTATCATGAACATAAGTCAGTAGTGTCTTTGCAAATTATGTTGTAGATTACTTGCTCGCGCTGTAGCTCCCTTGAATTTTTATATGTTCCTAGATAAATAGAGTTGAAAGATGATGGTAACAATATTGCGGACTGGGTCCATGATCTAAGGATTGTCCTCATTTCTGCACAGAAGGCCTATGTCCTTAATGCACCGCTCGATGCGCCAACCCCTCTAGCATCGTCTGTAGATGTTGTGAACTTTTGACAGGCACGTTCTGATGACTACTTGATAGTTTAGTGTGTCATGCATTACAGCTTAGAATTGAGGCTCCGAAACGTTTTGAACGTCACGGAACATATGAGATGTTCTAAGAGCTGAAATTAGGATCTCAGGCTCGTGCCCGTGTTGCGAGATATGAAATCTCCAACAAGATTCTTTGCCTGCAAGATGAAAGAGAATAGCTCAATTGTTGAGCATGTGCTCAGATTGTCTGGGTGCTACAATCGCTTGAATCGAGTGGGAGTTGATCTTCCAGATAAGATAGTGATTGATATAGTTCTCCAAGTCACTGTCACTAAGCTACTAGAACATGGTGATGAACTATAAAATGCCAGGGATAGAAATAATGATCCTTGAGCTGTTCACGATGTTTGACACCGCGAAGGTAGAAATCAAGAAGGAGCGTCAAGTGTTGATGGTTAGTCAAACCACTAGTTTCGAGAAGGGCAAGAGCAAGGAGGGAAACTTCATGGATAGCAAGTCAGTTGCTGCTCCAGTGAAGCAACCCAAAGTTGAACCCAAACCCGAGACTAAGTGCTTCGATTATGAGGAGAGCGGTCGCTGAAGCAGAACAACCCTAGATACTTGGTAGATAAGAAGACTGGCAACGTCGACAGAAGTATATTTGATATATGTGTTAATGATGTGTACCTTGCGAGTACTCCTAGTAGCACCTGGGTATTGGATACCCGTTCGGTTGCTAAATGTTAGTAACTCGAAATAAAAGCTACAGAATAAACGGAGAACTAGCTAAGGGTGAGGTGACGATGTGTGTTGGAAATGTTTCCAAGGTTGATGTGATCAACATCGCACGCTCTCTCTACCTTCAGGATTAGTGACGAACCTAAATAAATGTTATTTGGTGTTTTGCGTTGAGCATGAACGTGATTAGATTGTGTTTATTGCAACACGGTTATTCATTTAAGTTAGAGAATAATGGTTATTCTATTTACATGAATGATACCTTCGATGGTCATGCACCCAGTGAGAATGGTTTGTTGAATCTTGATCGTAGTAATACACATGTTCATAACATTGATGCCAAAAGATACAAAGTTAATAATGATAGTACCACATACTTGTGGCACTGCCGCTAAATGTCATATTGGTATAAAGCGCATGAAGAAACTCCATGCTTATGGATCTTTGGACTCATTCGATTTCGAATTGGTTGAGACATGCGAACCATGCTTCTTGGGCAAGATGACTAAGGACCCCATTTTCCAGATGGATGGAGCGGGCAAGTGATTTATTGGAAATGATACATGTTGATGTATGCAATCCAATGAGTCTTGTAGCGTGCAGTGGATATCGTTATTTTCTTACCTTCACTGATGATTTGAGTAGATATAGTGTATATTTAGTTAATGAAACACAAGTCTGAATCGTTTGAAAGGTTCAAGCAAATTCAGAGTGAAGTTTAAGATCATCATGACAAGAAGATAAAAATGTCTACGATATGATCGTGGAGGTTAATATCTGAGTTATGAGTTTGGCATACAACTTTAGACAATGTGAAAGTTGTTTCACAACTCAAGCCACCTGGAACACCATAGTGTGATGGTGTGTCCGAATGTCATAGTCGTACTCTATTGGATATGGTGCATGCTATGATGTCTCTTATTGTTTTGCTACTATAATTTTGGGGTTATGCATTAGAGACAACTACATTCACTTTAAATAGGGCACCATCTAAATCCGTTGAGATGACACCGTGTGAATTAGGGTTTGATAGAAACCCAAGCTGTCATTTCTTAATGTTTGGGGCTGCGACGCTTGTGTGGAAAATGTTTTCACCGAATGAGCTCAAACCCAAAGCGGAAAAATGCATCTTCGTAGAATACCCTAAGGACAGTTGGGTGAACCTTCTATCTCAGATCCAAGCATAAAATATTTGTTGCTAAAACTAGGTCCTTTCTCGAGAAAGAGTTTCTCGAGAAAGAGTTTCTCGAGAAAGAGTTTCTCTCGAAAGAATTGAGTGGGAGGAAGATAGAACTTGATGAGGTTGTTGAACCTTTGTTCAACTAGAGAGTAGCGTAGCGCAGGAAGATGTTTCTGTGAAGCCTAGGTTAGTTGAAGAGGAAGTTAATGATGATGATCATGAAGCTTCGGATCAAGTTACTATCAAACCTCGTAGGTCGACAAGGATGTGTACTGCTGCTGAGCGGTACGACAACCCTGTCTTGGAGGTCAGGTTGTTGGACAACGATGAACCTACGAGTTGTGGAGAAGCGATGATGGGCCTGGATTTCAACAAATGGTTAGAGGCCATGAAATCCGAGAAAGGATCCATGTATGAAAACCAAGTATAGACTTTGGTAGACTTGCTCGTTGGACGGCAGGTCATCGAGTACAAATGGACCTTTGAGATGATGACAAACGCTGATGGTAAATGTCACTATTTATAGAGCTCGACTTGTCGCAAAGAAGTTTCTGACAAGTTCAAGGAGTTGACTGCGATGAAACTTTCTCACTCGTAGCGATGCTAAAGTCTATTGGAATTATGTTAGCAGTTGCTGCATTTTTCAGTTATGAAATCTGGCAAATGGATGTCAAAACATCGTTTCCTTCCTTAAGGAAAGGTTGTATGAGATACAACCAGAAGGTTTTGTCAGTCCTAAGGATGCTAAAAGGTGTGCAAGCTTCAATGATCCTTCTATGAACTGAAGCAAGCATCTCGGAGTTGGAATATACACTTTGATGAGGTGATGAAAGTTTTTGAGTCTATACAAAGTTTATGAGAAACTTATATTTACAATAAAGTGAGTGGGAGCACCATAGAGTTTCTGGTAAGCATATGTGGTTGACATATTGTTGATTGGAAATGATGTAAAATTTCTGGAAAGCATAAATGGTTGTTTGAAACGAGTTTTTCAACGGAAGATCTGGATAAAGCTACCTAATTGTTGAGCATCAAGATC
This sequence comes from Hordeum marinum, assembly GCA_022496015.1. Lineage (NCBI taxonomy): Eukaryota > Viridiplantae > Streptophyta > Magnoliopsida > Poales > Poaceae > Hordeum > Hordeum marinum. The sequence goes on from CM039677.1 coordinate 61,928,183, forward strand.
TATAGAGATAGATCAAGCTTTATGAGACTTTCAATGAGTACATACCTCAACAAGATTTTGAAAGAGTTCAAAATGGATCAGTCAGAGAAAGAGTTCTCGCTTGATTTGTAAGGTGTGAAGTTGAGTGAGACTCAAAGATTGACAATGGCAGAAGAAAGAGAAAGGACGAACGTCATCCCCTATGCCTTAGCCATAGGCTCAATATTATGCCATGCTGTGTACCGCACCTGGTGTGTGCCTTGCCATGAGTCTGTCAAGGGGTACAAAAGTGATCCTAGAGTGGATCACTGGACAGCGGTCAAGATTATCCTTAGTAACTAGAGGACTAAGGAAATATTTCTCGATTATGGAGGTGATAAAGAGTTCATCGTAAAGGGTTACGTCGATGCAAACTTTAACACCAATCTGGATGACTCTGAGTAGCAATCCGAATACGTATAGTGGAGCAGCTATTTGGAATAGCTCCAAGTGGAGTCTGGTAGCAGTGTCTACAGTATGACATAGAGATTTGCAAAGTACACACGGATCTGAATGTCGCAGACCCGTTGACTAAAAGACCTCTCTCACATGCAAAGCATGATCAAGCCCTAGAACTCATTGGGTGTTAGATTCATAACAATGCGAATCAAATGGTGATGTGAACTAGATTATTGACTCTAGTGCAAGTGGGAGACTGTTGGAAATATGACCTAGAGGCAATAATAAATTGGTTATTATCATATTTCCTTGTTCATGATAATCTTTTATTATCCATGCTATAATTGTATTAATCGGAAACTCACATACATGTGTAGATACATAGACAACACCATGTCCCTAGTATGACTCTTATAGACTAGGTCGTTGATCAAAGATGGCTATGGTTTCCTAGTCATGGACATGAGATGTCATTTGATAACGGGATCACATCATTAGGAGAATGATGTGATGGACAAGACCCAAACTACAAATGTATCATATGATCGTGTCAGTTTATTGCTACTGTTTTCTACATGTCAAGTATTTGTTCCTATGACCATGAGATCATGCAACTCACTGACACCGGAGGAGTGCCTTGTGTGTATCAAACGTTGCAACGTAACTGGGTGACTATAAAGGTGCTCTACAGGTATCTCCGAGGGTGTCTGTCGAGTTGGCATGGATCAAGACTGGGATTTGTTACTCCGTGTGACAGAGAGGTATCTCAGAGCCCACTCGGTAATACAAGATCACCATATGCCTTGCAAGCAATGTGAATAAGTGTTAGCCACGGGATCTTGTTATTCAAAACGAGTAAAGAGACTTGCTGGTAACGAGGTTGAACTAGGTATGGAGATGCCGACGATCAAATCTCGGGCAAGTAACACACCGAAGAACAAAGGGAACAACATACGGGATAAATTGAATCCTTGACATAGAGGTTCAACCGATAAAGATCTTCATAGAATATGTAGGAACCAATATGGGCATCCAGGTCCCGCTATTGGTTATTCACCGTAGAGGTGTCTCGGTCATGTCTACATAGTTCTCGAACCCGCAGGGTCTGCACACTTAAGGTTCGGTGATGTTTCGGTAGTATAGAGTTATGTATGGTGGTGACCGAAGGTTGTTCGGAGTCCCGGATGTGATCCCGGATGTCACGAAGAGCTCCGGAATGGTCCGGAGGTAAAGATTGATATATAGGAAGTCCTGTTTTGGTCACCGGAAAAGTTTCGGGCTCATCGGTAGTGTACCGGGAGTGCCGGGAGAGTACTGGGGGACCATCGGGAGGGGTGTCTCGACACAAGAGGCTACATGGGCTGTGGGAGGAGGTAAACCAGCCCCTGGTGGGCTGGCCGAAGCCTCCTCTAAGGGCCCATGTGGCTGGAGTGGTTTGAGAAGGAAAAAATCCAAAGGTGGAGAGGAGGAAAGAGTTTCCAAGTGGAAGGAGGAATCCTACTCCTAATAGGATTGGAGTAGGACTCCTCCACCTCCAATTTCGACCAAACCTTGAGGGTTTGAAGCTGAATCCTCCCCTCCCTCCCTCCTATATATACTAGAGGATTTATAGGGAAAAGCTAACCCTAATAGCCACGTGCTACCTCTCCTCTAGATCGTAGTTTCTCCTCCAGATCGATTTTCAACGGTGCTTAGGCGAAGCCCTGCTGGAATTCCTCCACCACCATTGCCGCAACGCCATCGTGCTGCCGGAGAACTCGTCTACCTCTCCACTCCCTCATGCTGGATCAAGAAGGCAGAGATCGTCATCGAGATGTACGTGTGCTGAACGCGGAGGTGCCGTCCGTTCGACGCTAGATTAGAAGGACCGTGATCAAGATCGCGACGGATCGTGATGAGATCGCAGGACAGATTGTGATGAGTTCGCGGGATGGATCATGATTGGATCGTGGGACGGATTGTGATGAGATCGTGGGACGCTCGGCGATTTGGATCGCAAAGACGTTCGACTACACCAACCGCGTTTCTTAACGCTTCCCTCTTAGCGATCTACAAGGGTATGTAGATCCACTCTCCCTCTCGTAGATGCTCATCACCATGGATAGATCTTGCATGTGCGTAGAATTTTTTTTGTTTCCCATGCAACGTTCCCCAACAGACCTAGCATAGGCATTGTAAGTTTGTAACTGGTATTGGTAAAATTGAACTAGACAGTTCATACTTGAATAACACACTACGCATAACTGAAATGAACAACGGAAACTGTCGCGGATTTGTCACGGCAGATGTCCGGGTGAATGGACTTAGGTTTGGGGCAAAGACGCAACTACGTGGCGGCTTGAAGGGGTTGATCGGAATCAACAGACATGGAGTTTACCCAGGTCCGGCCTCTCCGATGGAGGTAAAAGCCTACGTCCTGCTTGTCTAGTATTGATGATGAAGGAGATCTCTCGGTTACAAGGATGCTCTTTGCTACCTCTAATGCCGAGAGCCTCTAATCTGTCTAAACTTGTGGACTTGTGAATTTGTCCCTCTTGGGGCACCTTACCCCTCCTTATATAAGTGGAGAGGGTAGGTTTACAAATAGAGTCCTACTAGGAGTAGGATTAGGACTAGTCTCTCTAGAATCCTATTCCGGGTCTTGTAACCTTCGGCAGGGAGTCTTTCTTTCTTTGAGCTTTCTCTCGTGAGCCACCTGATGCCGGCTTACACGCCGGGTCTTGGGCCTGGTCGTCCTGTCATCCGCCTGCCAGGTCATTAATAGAATGTCATGTCTTTTCCGGGTCTCCTGTGAGTCGCCAGGCCGGGTCATACCGCGGGGTATATCCCCAACATTAGCCCCCAGATTAGTCTTGAATTTATTCATGCTAAGCTCCTAAAATAAGAATAACAAATATGTTAAGTGGTCGGCTTGCTCCTTTGGCCGGCTTATGAAATGGCTCCTCAGAAATCCGGGTCTTTTCTGCATATGAAATAGTCGTCTTTGATAATCATCTTGCTTGTTAATGTCCCTTGAAAAATATTGAGAATAGAACACCCATATGCCATTGAGTCGGCTTCCAATACTCTTGGCGGATCATTTCCGCCGGGTCATAATCGTTGATGATGCCGGGTCATTATCGTTGGGGACACCGGGTCAAATAACTAGAATCCAGCTGACTTGATAAAAATATTGGGATGAAAATGCTTCTGATGTAAAACCGGACTTCCATTGCTGTGAAGCAGGGCGGCTTATATAAAATCCGGCGGGTTATGATCTTTTGATAACGCCGGGTCATAAATGTTGGTGACGCCGGGTCTAACAACTGAACTCCATAATTAACATCTTGAAAATTCTCCTCAAAGTTTTTGATATGTCCATATTACCTGTAACCCCCAAGCTCCGAGATTATCCATGATAACTTGGTGCTTTGCAATAATATTTTGGACTGTGTAGCCCCCAAGTGCCGGGTTGTCCTGCCTGCGGCAACCTGGGACTTATAACTGCCTTATACCTTTATAAAGCTTCGACGGGTGTAGCCCCCAAGGGCCGGCTCATCAGAACGTGATGCGCCGGGTCTTCAATTTGAATCTGTTGAACAGCTGACTACTGTAGCCCCCAAGTGTCGGGTCAGTAAGAATTACTGGGCTGGGACTTGTAATTGCCTTATACTTTATGAAGCTTTGGCGGGTGTAGCCCCCAAGGGCCGGCTCATCAGTATGTGATGGGCCGGGTCTTCAATTTGGACCTCATAATCTGTTAAACAACTGAATACTGTAGCCCCCAAGTGTCGGCTTATCTCCTTGAGATAATAGTGTCTTGTCAACAATGTAATGATTTGAAAACCAGCTTGCATTAGCCCCCAAGTGTCGTGGTGCGTGCTTGCAGTGACATTGGACTTGCATATTTTGATATAAACTGGACTTAAATAGTGTAGCCCCCAAGTGCCGGGTTGTCTGCTTGTGGCGACTCGGGACTATTAAGAATAATATGACTCACCACAATTTGTTGAATGAATCCTCGTCCGTGGTTGTAATATAACCCGGAATGAATATCCTGAAATAATTCCTTTGTCTTTGACATGAAATCCCTGCTCGTGATTGCGGTGCAACCCGACAAATATGTGTTGGAGAAATCCATGAGTGTTGTAGATTACTACAGAGCACAATTGAAGAAATCCGAGAACCGGTCAATTAGATGACATAGTATTATATCCGATAGGGCCGCTCTTGAAAAATAATGAATTCTCGGAGCTGGTTTGAAAACCCCAATCATTTAGTACTGGTTATGATAAACCATGAAGATCCAGCCAGGTTGGCTATTAAAGATCTATTTGCTCTTGTAGAGTAATTAACGGCGACTCATCTTAAGAGATAAGACCTGCAAAAAGAAACAAGACAGAATATATTCTGCATTGTTGTAAGGGCGGCTTGAAAAAGCACAACCCGGAAATGTTTAGATCTTTCATAACATTGCTCCTTGTTTCATAATCTTGCTCTGACCCGGCTTGATAAGCCGGATGACATGTAAATATGATGCAGAGTATGATGTAATGTTAACTTGTCAACATTTTTGGCGCGAACTCCGGTTGTTTTAGGGTTACATAAGCTACACCCGGAGGTGAGAAGCCCCCTTTTACAACCGTGCCTAATCATGTTAGCCGGAGATGGCATAAAGACGACCGATAAGGCGTTAGAAGCGATACCCGAAGGTAAGAAGCCGCCCTCAGCCCGCGGCTAATCGTGTTAGCCGGAGATTTGGCATAAAGCCGGCCGATAAGGCGTTAGAAGCAATACCCGAAGGTAAGAAGCCGCCCTCAGCCCACGACTAATCGTGTTAGCCGGAGATTTGGCATAAAGCCGGCCGATAAGGTGTAAGAGGCGATACCCGGAGGTAAGAAGCCACCCTTAGCAATATGGCGTGAACGCCGGTTGTTAGGGTTAGATAAGCTACACCTGGAGGTGGGAAGCCCCCTCAGACAACCATGGCTAATCATGTTAGCCGGAGATGGCATAAAGCCTGGCCAATAAGGCATTAGAAGCGATATCCGGAGGTAAGAAGCCGCCCTCCGCCGGTCGTTAGGGTGTTTAGATACCCATCGGTAGGAACCCCCTACAACCATGACTAATCCTGTTAGCCGGAGATTTGGCATAAAGCCGGCGGATAGGGTGTTAGAAGCGATACCCGTCAGTAAGAAGCCCCCTTCAGCAATTGGGCATAAACACCGGCCGATAAGGCATTAGAAGCGATACCCGAAGGTAAGAAGCTGCCCTCTGCCGCGGCTAATCCTGTTAGCCGGAAATTTGGCATAAAGCCGGCCGATGAGGCATTAGAAGCGATACCCGAAGGTAAGAAGCCGTCCTCCGCCGCGGCTAGTCGTGTTAGCCGGAAATTTGGCATAAAGCCGGCCGATAAGGCGTTAGAAGCGATACCCGAAGGTAAGAAGCCGCCCTTAGCCCGCGGCTAATCGTGTTAGCCGAAAGGTTTGGCATAAAGCCGACCGCTAAGGCGTTAGAAGCGATACCCGAAGGTAAGAAGCCGCCCTCAGCCCGCGGCTAATCGTGTTATCCGGAAGGTTTGGCATAAAGCCAGTCGATAAGGCGTTAGAAGCAATACCCGAAGGTAAGAAGCCGCCCTCAGCAGTCGCAATTGACATGTCAACTGGAATATTTGTGAATTCTTCTTTTAAGTCGCCATCTTGTAAGCCGCCATCTTGTATGAAGGAACGGCAGAAGCTCCAAATAAATTCAGGCACCTATGTTTGAATGGTACATCACGGCGGTTCGTCCTCTTGGGCAACTTTTAATCATCCGCCAATAATGTAATAGCCCCCAGCATTGGGTTTTCTCTTGCAAAGACCTGGGGTTCTCGTTGAAAACGACCAAATGTGTCTCGCCATGTCTGTAGTCCCCGAGTCTTAAGTTGACTCGAAGAGGCAGCTTTGAGAGTCTCCACTTATGGTTGAGGTTGACCGTGGTGGGTTATAGATGATCCCATATGAATTGTTTGAATGATCCGATCGATGGTTCGTCCTGGCTGGTTGTTGAAGTGAAGCAAACTGTAATGGCGACGACTTACGCGCTTGTCCGCTGGGCGGCTCGTATCGACGAGCACTGCCCCGGTATGTTGATGTAGATCAAACTATGGGCGGCGGCTTGCGCGCGTCAATTGGGCGGCTCGTACTGGTGTATGCGGCTGCTGGCGTGTTGATGTAGACGTCGAAGTCAGCTGCGACATGATCGCGAGAGACGGCCACGACACTGTAAGCCAACACGGTCGCGAGAGATGGCCACGACGTTGCGAGCCGGGCGGTCGGTGAGTTGCGGCATTGTTGGTGAAGACCATATCGCGAATGCGGTGGCTTACCGCGTCCATTGGGCATCTCATAATTCTGGGTTAGCACGAGTGGTATCGGCGCATTGATGTAGACGTAGAAACCAGCCGTGGCATTGTAAGCCGGTGCTCTTGTGGAAGACGCCACGGCGTTGTAAGCCAGCGCAGATGGCGAGAGACGGCCACGGCGTTGCAAGCCGGAGCGGTAGCGAGAGACGGCCATGACGTTGTAAGCCGGAACGGTGGCGAGAGACGGCCATGGCGTTGTAAGTTGGTTCGGCCACGAGAGATGGCCATGGCATTGTAGGTCAGCATGGATGTGCGAGTCGCCGGTGGTGTTTGCAAGCGCGGACGGGAGAATCAGCCATGGGCATTGTAAGCTGGCGCAAACGGGTAACTCAGCCGTGGGTATTGTAAGCCGGCGTGGATAGACGACTCAGCCGCGGACGTTCCAAGCCGGCGCGGCCGCGAGAGACGGTTGTGGCGCTGTAAGCCGGTAAGGACGCAGGTGCCAAACGACGCTGGTGCACCTCCATCTCCGCGATATGATGCCACTTTGGTATTGAATAATTTGTCCTGTGTATAAAATATTACAAAGACAAGGTAATTGTTCTTCGAAGGAATCAAAATGTATAGATAAAATAAATTGGGTGGATAGCACCTATGACCCGGCGACACGGGTGGTAGTGCGAACCATGGTGGCGGCGGCTCGTGCATGAGGAAATCGGTGGCTCATGGCAGCAGAACCGGCGGCGGCTCAACAGCGCCGACCCACGGTGGAACCGGGACGAGGTGGAGGTGGCTCACGGCAGCAGCCGGCGGCGGCTCACATTAGCAGGGGCGGCTCGGTTCTGTCATCGGCTCGAAGTGCACCCCGGCGAGACGAGCGTGCGATGGAGGTGAGAGCCGTCCGGGGCCGCGGTGCACAGAGGCGGAGCAGCATGTGGCGACACGAGCTGATGAGGCCAGTTCGGATGAGGCATGATCTCAAACTGGCATGGCTCTTCTTTATCCGAAAAATTGTGTGCTTCTCGATCCTTGGGAGAGATCCCTTCAAGAACACAAACCACCGTGCGGGGCCCCACGGTGGGCACCAACTGTCACGGATTTGTCATGGCAGATATCCGGGTGAACGGACTTAGGTTCGGGGCGAAGACGCAACTACGTGGCGGCTTGAAGGGGTTGATCGGAATCGAGAGACACGGAGTTTACCCAGGTTCGGCCCCTCCGATGGAGGTAAAAGCCTACATCCTGCTTGTCTAGTATTGATGATGAAGGAGATCTCTTGGTTACAAGGATGCTCTTTGCTACCTCTAATCCCGAGAGCCTCTAATCTGTCTAACTTGTGGACTTGTGAATCTGTCCCTCTTGGGGCACCTTACCCCTCATATAAGTGGAGAGGGTAGGTTTACAAATAGAGTCCTACTAGGAGTAGGATTAGGACTAGTCTCTCTAGAATCCTATTATGGGTCTTGTAACCTTCGGCAGGGAGTCTTTCTCTCTTTGAGCCTTCTCTCATGAGCCACCTAACGTCGGCTTACACACCGGGTCTTGGGCATGGTCATCCTGTGATCCACCTGTCGGGTCATTAATAGAATGTCATGTCTTTTCCGGGTCTCCTGTGAGTCGCCAGGCCGGGTCATACCGCGGGGTATATCCCCATCAAAAACCTAACATGTCAATCTAAACGTGTACTGTTAAAACTAAAATTGACACAGGTAAACATTTCTATATTGGCATTCATAAAAATGAACTAGACAGTTCATACTTGGTAGGTCCCGGGGATAGTTGCTTGGGGATTTCATTTAGGCCAGAGCCCGCACCATGTTGGCAGCGCCGGCGGCGAGGTGTTCCTTCGGGTCGGCACACATAGCGTTCACCGTGTCATTGACCACCATGCCTAGCTCCTCGACCTATACGTGATATGCGGTTGGGCTTACATGGGGATGCTCGGCGATAGGGAGTGGAGATGTGGAGGCATGAGGGTGGTTCGCATATGCTCCATCTGAGCTATCGAGCCGGGGTGGTGATCGAGATTGGAGGTTATCTCACTAGATCGACGAGCGAGACTGGTGCAGAACATAGATTTGGTTGCGGCGGCGGCGGCAGTTTGGGATGCAGTTAGAGCAGGGGGAGAGGGGGGCAGTGGGAGGAATAACTACTGAAATTGCGCGCCTATTGAAAATTTGGTGGCGAAACTCGAACATTACAAGAAGGACACGCAACGCAAACAAAGCGCATCAAATAACCGTGTGCGAGAAAAAACAAAATTGGTGATCCCGCATCGGAAAAAAATTCAAGTATTCTCTCTCTCTCGTGCCATCGGACGCTTTGCAAACAGTTTGTTGTAAGAAAACTTTTGCCATTAAAGATGTATTAAAAACACAAAAGGCCTAGAAAATACACAAAAAGGACTAAATACGATAAACGAGCCTAAAAATTGTGAAATTTGGACATGGTGCATTCTAGTGGGTATATTGATCTAGAAAATAAATCAAGTTGAAAGGACCAAGAAAATATGGGTTTCCCTTGAAAATATGGTGATTTTCGCTTCCGAACCCATGAAACTCCATAGGTGATGGTTCGATTTATGAAGAGTGTCTATCACGACATTATCCATACCTCCTCAATTTTTTACCAAATCATATTGAGGTCATGCCCGGGCACCACATGAGATAACTGTAGGAGATATGCCCTAGAGGCAATAATAAATGTTATTGATTATCTCCTTGTTCATAATTAGGTTTATGTTCCATGCTATAACTGCTATGGTTCTCGAGTCTACAATAACCACGAGGCTTGAAGGAAGACTCATATGCACCTGTGGAATAATAAACGGTAAATTGTATTCCTAGTCTAGCCTCTAAGACTGGCTCAAGTATTGCATGATGATCTGATTTACCTGATCATGGGCATGGCTATGCCGGCAATTTTGAGGGCACAATGTTAGAAGAACATTTGTGTTGAATCGACCCGAATTGATGTTATGCTATAAGATAAATTCGTCATAAGTTAATGGTTAATAACATAGAGAAGTTAATATTTGCATCATTCCTTAGACCATGAGAGTATCGAGTTTCTTCATGCTTGCTTCATGAACTTTGGGGTTTGTTAAATGTCATCCGTAAATGGGTGGCTATTACGGCGGCTTACGGGTTCATGGAAAAGTATGTCAAGTAACTTGATAGCTCAAGATTGGGATTTGCTCCTCTGACGATGGAGAGATATCTATGTGCCCTCTCGGTGTTACATCATCCATCATCGTCTGGCCAGACCCTTTGTGATTTGATCACGGGGATGCCTGAACACGGGAACGAGAAAAGAGAACAATACTGGTAACGAGGTAACTGGCATAGTGGACAAGTTGTTGATCCACAGGGATGCCAACATGTCTCACCTCAAGTATTTGTAACATATCGCGAAGCAACAGGAATAGCACACGGCAACTGGAGGTTCACTCGAATATTCATTCGTGTGGGTATAGGGATCAATATGGGTGTCCACGGCTCCGATGTTGATCATTGATCGGAAGGGTTCCGGGTCATGTCTATGTTTCACCGAACCTATAGGGTCACACACTTAAGGGTCATCTATCTGCTGAATACTAGACAGGGTGTTTGAGAGAAAATCACTGAAAAAGTTTCGTACGCCGGAAAATATTCGGACAGCGGAAAAGTTCCACAGAGAGCACACCGGAAATGTTTTGGTAAAACTGAAAAGTTGTTTTAGGGGATACCATTAAGTCAAATTGGTTTCGGCACATGTCTGATAATTCTTGGAGGGTGCCAGAATCATTTTGGAAACTTCTGGGAATTTTCCGGAAGAAAAACCGGAAATGTTCCGGAGCTGCCGGAACCGCTTCAGATGCTTTTCGCAGATGAAAATCACTAATCCGGAATTGTTCCGGATCACATTGAAAATTATTTTAGTGGGGTACTGGAAATGTTCTAAGCCCACATAAATATTTTCAGTTCGACCGGACGCTGAAAAATGTCGTCGTGAATAGTAGAAGTGCTTTTTGGGAGAAAATATCATGTGAATAGTGGAAACACTATTTATGAATAGTGGGAAACACTATTGGAAGAAAATATCTCATGACTAGTGAAAACACTATTACGAAATAGTGGAAAACACTATTGTGAATAGTGGGGAACACTATTGTGAATAGTGGGAACACTATTATGAATAGTGGAATCACTATTATGAATAGTGAAAATATCTGAGGGCATTTTGGTATTTTTACCATAGTCTCTCGCCCTATAAATAGGGGTGAGGAGGCAGCCCAAAAACTCACTCCTTCTCACATACAAGTGCCATTGCAATGATCTGGCTTTTTCTCTCCCTCCCAGCGAAATAGTTTCGTAGAGTGGAAAGGTTGTCTGGGTTCCGGCAGGAACTAGTTCTGGACGGCGAAGCCCTGGCGGATAGATGACACAGTATGTGTGCAACTCTGTAGAGAGATCGTAGTTTCGGTCTTAGTTCGAGAGTGCCTCCCGAAGGGCTGTCCGTGTGACCGTCTGAGTTTCGAAGATCCTCCCAAAGGGCTGTCCGAGTGACAGTCCAAGTTTTGGAGGTCCTCCCGAAGGGCTGTCCGCGACATCGTCCGGGGGACTGTTTGACCGCCTCCCGGAGGGCTGTCCGAGGGGCAGATGAGGGTATACATCCTCGCGGTTGGGAGGTTGTAAATCCTAGCTGCGGGGATCTACACCGCCGATCGTCATCGACTCTACTTCCGCTGCGCTACGAGTCGGTAACGAAAAGATCAAACCTTGTTTGCAGTCTTCATAGTGGTCCTGGGCTGGTGCGTAGGTTGGAATTTTTTTGTTTTCTGTTGCGTTACCCAACAGTGGCATCAAGAGCCGTGCTATGCGTAGATGCAGGTTGCGATCTAGAATACATAGAGATGTATGGGTGTTGCACAATATAATTAGGTAGTAGATGAGATCTATTACTAAAAATTATTTGTGCGGGTAGCAGATGAAATCTGTAACCCGATGTTCTTGTTGCTTCCCTGGAATTTGCATAGTCCTGATCTTAACGACATGGTGGAATCTCACAAAGTTCTGGCAATCCGCGATCCTTTCGTGCTGCTCGTGAGTATGCTGATTGACAGATCAACGAAGTGCTAACAGTTCTTTGGGTTCCACCATAGTTGAGAAAGATGGATGTTTTGCAGACAAAAGGGTAATGCAGATGCGATTTGCACGGGGGTCATGCGTATGATGAAGTCTAGTATGGGGCTCAAGATTTTATTATCTCGTGTTTCATGTTGGGGAACATTGCATGGGAAACAAAAAAATTCCTACGCATACGCAGATCTATCCATGGTGATGAGTATCTACGAGAGGGAGAGTGGATCTATGTACCCTTGTAGATCGCTAAGCAGGAAGTGTTAAGAAACGCGGTTGGTGTAGTCGAACGTCTTTACGATCCAAATCGCCGAGCGTCCCGCGATCTCATCACGATCCGTCCCGCGATCCAATCACGATCCGTCCCGCGAACTCATCACGATCCGTCCAGCAAACTCATCATGATCCGTCCCGCGAATTCATCACGATCCGTCCCGCGAACTCATCACGATCCGTCTCGCGATCTTGATCACGGTCCTTCCGATCTAGCGCCGAACGGACGGCACCTCCGCGTTCAGCACACGTACAGCTTGATGACGATCTCCGCTGTCTTGATCCAGCAAGAGGGAGCGGAGAGGAAGAAGAGTTCTCCGGCAGCGTGACGGTGCTCTGGCGATGGTGGTGGAGCTATTCCGGCAGAGCTTCGCCTAAGCACTACAGAAAACCGATCTAGCGGAGAAACTATGCACTAGAGGAACGGGTAGCATGTGGCTGAAAATTCTGTGCCAAAACCCTAAAATCCTCTAGTATATATAGGAGGAGAGGAGGAGGAGGCTTGGCTGCCAAAGAGGCAGCCCTTGGGTCGGCCGAACCTAGTGGGATTGGAGGATTCCTCCTCCAATCGTAGTAGGACTAGGACTCCTCCTTATTATTGCCTTTTTTGCCATTTTCCACCTTTTTCTCTTTGGGCTTTTCTTCCCAGCCGCATGGGCCTTGTGTGGGACTTCCACCAGCCCACTAAGGGCTGGTATTCACTCTCCCACAGCCCATGTAGCCTCTTGGGTCGAAATACCCCTCCCGATGGTCTCCCGGTACACTACCGGCACTCCCGATACACTACCGATGAGCCCGAAACTTTTTCAGCGACCAAAATAGGACTTCCTATATATGAATCTTTACCTCCGGACCATTCCGGAGCTCCTCGTAATGTCTGGGATCTCATCCGGGACTCCGAACAACATTCAGTCACCACCATACATAACTCTATACTACTGAAACGTCACCGAACCTTAAGTGTGCAGACCGTGCGGGTTCGAGAACTATGTAGACATGACAGAGACACCTCTACGGTCAATAACCAATAGCGGTACCTGGATGCCCATATTGGTTCCTACATATTCTATGAAGATCTTTATCGGTCAAACCTCTATGTCAAGGATTCAGTTAATCACGTATGATGTTCCCTTTGTTCTTCGGTATGTTACTTGCCCGAGATTCGATCGTCGGTATCTCCATACCTAGTTCAATCTCGTTACTGGCAAGTCTCTTTACTCGTTCCATAATACAAGATCATGTGACTAACACTTAGTCACATTGCTTGCAAGGCTTGTTGTGATGTTGTATTACCGAGTGGGCCCTGAGATACCACTCCGTCACATAGAGTAACAAATCCTAGTCTTGGTCCATGCCAACCCAATAGACACCCTCGGAGATACCTGTAGAGTACCTTTATAGTCACCTAGTTACGTTGCGACATTTGATACACACAAGGCACTCTTCCGGTGTCCGTGAGTTGCATGATCTCATGGTCATAGGAACATATACTTGACATGCAGAAAACGGTAGCAATAAACTGACACGATCATATGCTACGTTTGTAGTTTGGGTCTTGTCCATCACACCATTCTCCTAATGATGTGATACCGTTTATCAAAATGACATCTCATGTCCATGGCTAGGAAACCTTAACCATCTTTGATCAACGAGCTAGTCTTTTAGAGGCATACTAGGGACATGGTTTTGTCTATGTATCCACACATGCATCTAAGTCTCCGATCAATACAATTATAGCATGGATAATAAACGATTATCATGAACAAGGAAATATGATAATAACCAATTTATTATTGCCTCTAGGGCATATTTCCAACATTTCATACACCTCGCAATGTTAATCTAGCGACTTGGATTATCATGCTGGATGATGGATGTTGGTAGCTTCGGTTTGTTTCGAAACCTTAGAAGCCACGTAAAACAAGTCTTTACATGAAAATCATAAGTGACATGATATGGCCATGAACTTGAGCTTTTGATCTCCATCTAGAAAGCACCGGCATGATCTCCATCGTCACCGGCAAGACACCATGATCTCCATCATCTTGATCTCCATCAACGTGTCTCCATCGGGGTTGTCGCGCCCAACATGCTTCTACTACTATTGCTACCGTTTAGCGATAAAGTAAAGCATTACATAGCACTTAATGATTGACACGCAGGTCATACAATAATTAAAGACAACCCTATGGCTCCTGCCGGTTGCCATACTCATCGACATCCAAGTCGTGATAATCTATACATCACATGATCATCTCATACATCACATATATCACATCATGTAATTGGCCATATCACATCACAACATACCCTGCAAAAACAAGTTAGACGTCCTCTAATTGTTGTTGCATGTTTTACGTGGCTGCTACGGGTATCTAGCAAGAACAATTCTCATCTACGCGAAAACCACAATGGTGATACACTAGTTGCTTTTCAACCTTCTCAAGGACTGCCTTTGTCGAATCCGATCCAACTAAAGTGAGAGAAACTGGCACCCGCAAGCCATCTATGCAACAAGTTGCGATCGAGAGAACCGGTCTCTTGTAAGCGTACGAGTAATGTTGGTCCGGGCCGCTTCATCTCACAATACCGCTGAACCAAAATCCGACCAAGGGAGGAAGCAATCTAAGCATCAACGCCCACAAACCTTTTGTGTTCTACTCGAGATCTCATCTACACATAGACCTAGCTCATGATGCCACTATTGGGGAACGTTGCATGAGAAACAAAAATTTTCCTACGCACACGTATATCTATCCATGGTGATGAGCATCTACGAGAGGGAGAGTGGATCTACGTACCCTTGTAGATCGCTAAGCGGGAAGCATTAAGAAACGCGGTTGGTGTAGTCAAACGTCTTCGCGATCCAAATCGCCATGCGTCCCGTGATCCAATCACGATCCATCCCGCGATCCAATCACGATCCGTCCCGCAAACTTGATCACGATCCATCCCACGAACTTGATCACGATCCTTCGGAACTGGCGCCGAACGGACAGCACCTCCGCGTTCAGCACACGTACAGCTTGATGACGATCTCCGCCGTCTTGATCCAGCAAGGAGAGGAGAGGTAGAAGATTTCTCCGGTAGCGTGATGGCGCTCCGACGATGGTGGTGGAGCTGTTCCGGCAGGGCTTCGCCTAAGCGCTGTAGAAAACCGATCTAGAGGAGAAACTATGCACTCGAGGAACGGGCAGCACGTGGCTGAAAATTCTGTGCAAAAACCCTAAAACCTCCAGTATATATAAGTGGAAGAGAGGAGGAGGCTTGGCCCAAGGGCCAAGCCTCTAGGATTCGGCCGAACCATGTGGGAGAGGTGGAATCCACCTCCAATCCTAAGAGGACTAGGATTCACCCTATTTTTGCCCTTTTCCACTTTTTCTCTTTGGGTTTTTTCTCCCTAGCCGCATGGGCTTTGCTTGGGACTTCCACCAGACCACTAAGGGCTGGTATTTACTCTCCCACAGCCCATGTTGCCTCTTGGGTCGAAATACCCCTCCCAATGGTCTCCCGGTACACTATCGGCACTCCCAATACATTATCGATTAGCCCGAAACTTTTCCGGCGACCAAAATAGGACTTCCTATATATCGATCTTTACTTCCGGACCATTCCGGAGCTCCTCGTGACGTCCGGGATCTCATACGGGACTCTGAACAACCTTCGGTCACCACCATATATAACTCTATACTACCAAAACGTCACCAAACCTTAAGTGTGCAGACCCTGCAGGTTCGAGAACTATGTAGACATGACCGAGACACCTCTATGGCCAATAACCAATAGAGGGACCTGGATGCCCATATTGGTTCCTACATATTCTATGATGATCTTTATCGGTCGAACCTCTATGTCAAGGACTCAGTTAATCCCGTATGATGTTCCCTTTCTTCTTCGGTATGTTACTTGCCCGAGATTCGATCGTCGGTATCTCCATACCTAGTTCAACCTCGTTACCGGCAAGTCTCTTTACTCGTTCCGTAATACAAGATCCCAAGACTAACACTTAGTCACATTGCTTGCAAGGCTTATTGTGATGTTGTATTACCGAGTGGGCCCTGAGATACCTCTCCGTCACACGGAGTAACAAATCCCAGTCTTGATCCATGCCAACTCAACAGACACCCTCGAAGATACCTGTAGAGCACCTTTATAGTCACCCAGTTACGTTGCAACGTTTGATACACACAAGGCACTCCTCCGATGTGCGTGAGTTGCATGATCTCATGGTCATAGGAACATATACTTGACATGCAGAAAACAGTAGCAATAAACTGACACGATCATATGCTACATTTGTAGTTTGGGTCTTGTCCATCACATCATTCTCCTAATGATGTGATCCCGTTATCAAATGACATCACATGGCAATGGCTAGGAAACCTTGACCATCTTTGATCAACGAGCTAGTTCACTAGAGGCATACTAGGGACAAAGTGTTGTCTATTTACCCACACATGTAATGTGTTTTCAATTAATACAATTATAGCATGGATAATAAACGATTATCATGACAAAGTAAATATGATAATAAACACTTTATTTATTGCCTCTAGGGCATATTTCCAATAGAAAGGTGAATAAAACAACAACTTAAAGAGAAAGGAAGTGTCCGAAGGATGTTAGTGAGACTTTCACGCCTAGGAAGTCTGGAGCTAACACCACTCTTAAGTTGTATGCTTCTTCTAAGAGTAGGAGAAATACTGAAAAGTTAAACTGTTAGAAGTATAATGGTAAAAGGAAAGAAGACTGGAATATCCAGTTCATGTATGAATGTCATACAAGTTTTTGATGTATAGAAGTCTGGTCAAAGATATAGTTCTTGGGAATTAAGGTTAAACATGTTAATCACTAATTATTGGGTATTGTGTGTTAGTCACAAAGATACCCACTCGATTGCATTCTGTTGCAACTCGATGTAAGAACTACTATGGCCTGAAAGACTAACCAGGGATGAGGTTTAGATACACGCAAGGAACATAGTAAATGTTACTATGCCTTCCATCGGTGTATTCCCTATGTATTAAGTTTCATAATTCATTTTAGAGTTTCACACTCTAGCCCTTTGCATAAGGTATCTTGCAAGAAGGTTGTTCATAAGAGAACTTTTCATGTTCAGTGTTATGAATAACATAAGGGCCATACTTCCATTATGAATGAGACGTATGTTATGAATATTGATAATAATACATTACCTCTGGGTTTACTTTTATAATTCATTTTAGAGTTTCATACACTCTAGCCCATTGCACATTGTTTGTTGCAAAAGAGTTGTTCATAAAAACAAAAATTGTTGTTCAGTATTATGAATAAACATGAAGGGCCATGCTTCCATCCTAGATGGGATGTATGTTATGAATATTGATGGAAATATGATACATCCATAACACTGACGCTAAATGTCTCAAGACTAAAAGAATACCACATATGTGTGGCACTGCATTTGGTCACATTGGAGAAACCCGCATGGAAAATTCCATTATGATGGATTTTGAGGTCCTTTGATTTTGAATCATCTAACACTTGCAACTTTCCTCCAAAAGGTGAACTAACTAAAATATCGTTCACAAGCCATAAGGAACGAGAAAAGAACTTATTGGTGATCATACATTTGATGTATGTAGTCCGATAAATTTTGTTGCAAACAGTGGATTTGTCTACCTTCAAAAATGACTCAAGTAGATATATGGATATTTACTTGATGAGACGTAAGTCTGGATCTTTTGAAATCATTCGAAAGGTTTTCAAAAATGAAGTAGAAGTTATTGTACCAAGAAAATTATGTTTCTGCAATTTGATTGCGGAAAGGAATATTTGAGTTACAAGTTTAGCAATGTATGATGAGTTGTGAAAAGAGTTTCATAACTTGCACCTCCCGGAACACGACTGCAAGTGGAAAGTCCGTGAAGATGTAATCAAACCATTTATGACATGGTAAGATCAAAGATGACATAAATAGATTTGCCATTACCCCTTTTATAGAGTGATGCTTTAGAGACTGCGGCTTTTACATTGAAAAGAGATCCATCAGGTCTGTTGAAATGACGCCATGGTATGGTACGCCCAACCATGTTATATCTTTTCTTAACATTTGGAATATGGGGCTTGTGTAAAAGGTTACAAACCTATTCCAAATCAGACAACTGCTACTTTGTATGGTTATCCCAAGTCATTGGGTATTCCCCCACCACTATGCCACAAAACGGTATGCTTTTAAAGAGAATAGTTCTTACAAAAGGTGAGTGGGAGGACAGTGCAACTCGACAAGATAACCAGTATCTTCGTCATCAGTTCAAAGGAAAGAAACCCTGGAAGTGATTCCGTTGTTTCCTACTACGACTGATACGGAAGTCTCTACAATAAAATGTATGGACTTCGGTCAAACATGCAGCTGAACCACGTAGGCAAAGCTCGTGCAAACCTATCAGGTGTGCAAACAAGATATTGTTGTTAGACAATAGTATACCTACAATACACAAGGAAGCGTTGATGGGCCCTGACTCCAGGATTGGCTAAATGCCAATACAATCTGAGATAGTTTCCATATAAGTGATTCAAGATTAAAACCTTGATACACCTTTCAGAGGACTTAGAGTCTAACGAATATTTATGGAACTAAAAACTGATACGGATAAAAATTGTTTTATCCATAAAGCTCGACTTGTTGAAATAACAAGTTCAAGGAGTTGACTACGATGAGGTTGTTTCACCGTAGCGATGCTTAAGGTCGGTTCGGGTTGAACTAGCAATTAATACATATATCAATCATGAGATATGAAACATGGATGACAAAAGGTTTCCATCTGATGGAAATGAAACCTAGGACTTGTATGTGATACAGTCCAAAGTAATTTGTCGATCCAGAGGATGCTAGTAAGTATGCAAACTTCAGAGTTCCAGCAATGGACAGAAGAGAGCAAAATGGAGTTGGAATCTTCGTGGTTTGATGAAATGGTCAAAAGGGTTTTTTTGATTTTATCAATGGGTAACGAAGATGCTTGTGATTCAATAAAGTAAGTGGGAGCATAATAATATTTCTAAAAATGTTGTGTGCTTGACACATTGTTAATTGGAAATAAATTTCTTGACACGAATTAGGACTTCATTTGAAAATAGCTTTGCGATGAAGTGCTTAGGCTAAATAGCCTCTATATTAGGCATGATGATCTATGGAGATAGATTTACCTAATGGGGCTAAGCAATGAATACATATTGACAAGGTGTTAAAACCTTTTAGCATTTAAAAACGCCAAGGAGTGATTCTTATCGAAGTCATATGGAAAGAGTTTTTGCAAGACTCAGTGTCCCAAAACACTAATGAGTAAAATACATGATGGAGATTCCACACACTCTAGTGTTTGGATTAAATCATGTATTCCATGGTATGTAAAAAACAACCAGATATGTCCGATACTCCCAAGTTGTTGCGACTATAGATACCAAAGTGATCAAAGCACTGATAATGGGACAATAGTGAAAGATGTCATTAAGTACTAGAGTAGTGTTGATGACATGTTTTCTCGCAAGAAGAGATTATGAAGTGCTCGTTGTAAGTAATTACATCGATGCAGTCTCAATCAATGCTCCATGCGATTTTCGATTTAAGTTAAGGGTTTTGTGTAATACACAATATGGTGGCACGGTAGTTGGAAATTGTTCCAAACAAGATACTGTGGCGAATTCTGTTACAAAGGCTAAGTATGTTGACGCTTTGGAAGCGACAAAGAAGTTGTTGAATCATGTAGTTCATTCATGAACTTAGTATGGTTCCAAGATGGATTTGGTCTATGAGACACTATTGCAGATAGGTGCTCCATAGCTCAGTCTGAGGAATCAGGTTTCGACCAATGATTCACACATATGCAAAGCCAAGTTCACACAAAATACGAATTTTGTGATAGCGTGAAAATGAGGATATGCAAAGTTACACACGGAGCTGAAGTTGTCAGATCCGTTGGACATCGGGCTATACCACAAGCAAAGCATACTTTACACCAATATGCCATAGGTGTAAAGTGCATTAGCATTGACTAGATTATTGACTCTAGTGCAAGTGGGAGTCTGTAGGAGATATGCCCTAGAGGCAATAATAAATGTTATTGATTATCTCCCTGTTCATAATTATGTTTATGTTCCATGCTATAACTGCTATGGTTCTCGAGTCTACAATAACCACGAGGCTTGAAGGAAGACTCATATGCACGTGTGGAATAATAAACGGTAAATTGTATTCCTAGTCTGGCCTCTAAGACTGGCTCAAGTATTACCTGATGATCCTGTTTTCCTGATCATGGGCATGGCTATGCCGGCAATTTTGAGGGCACAATGTTAGAAGAACATTTGTGTTGAATCGACCCGAATTGATGTTATGCTATGAGATACATTCGTCATAAGTTAATGGTTAATAACATAGAGAAGTTAATATTTGCATAATTCCTTAGACCAAAAGAGTATCGAGTTTCTTCATGCTTGCTTCATGAACTTTGGGGTTTGTTAAACGTCATCCGTAAATGGGTGGCTATTACGGTGGCTTATGGGTTCATGGAAAAGTATGTCAAGTAACTTGATAGCTCAAGATTGGGATTTGCTCCTCTGACGATGGAGAGATATCTCTGCGCCCTCTCGGTGTTACGACATCCATCATCGTCTGGCCAGACCCTTTGTGATTTGATCATGGGGATGCCTGAACACGGGAACGAGAAAAGAGAACAATACCGGTAACGAGGTAACTAGCATAGTGGACAAGTTGTTGATCCACGGGGATGCCAACATGTCTCACCTCATGTATTTGTAACATATCGCGAAGCAACAGGAATAGCACACGGCAACTGGATGTTCACTCGAATATTCATTCGTGTGGGTATAGGAGTCAATATGGGTGCCCACGGCTCCGATGTTGATCATTGATCGGAAGGGTTCCGAGTCATGTCTATGCTTCACCGAACCTATAGGGTCACACACTTAAGGGTCATCTATTTGCTGAATACTAGACATTGAGTATGAGAGAAAATCACCGAAAAAGTTTTGTACGCCGGAAAAGTTTTAGACAGCGGAAAAGCCTGCAGAGAGAACACCGGAACAGTTTCGGTAAAACTGAAAAGTTGTTTCAGGGGATACCATTAAGTCAAATTGGTTTCGGCACATGCCTATAATTCTTGGAGGGTGCCAGAATCATTCTGGAAACTTTTGAGAATTTTCCGGAAGAAAAACCGGAAATGTTCCGGAGCTGTCGGAACCGCTTCACATGCTTTTCGCAGATGCAAATCACTAATCCAGAATTGTTCCGGATCGCACTTAAAATTATTTTAGTGGGGTACTGGAAATGTTCTAAGCCCACATAAATATTTTCAGTTCGACCGGACGCTGAAAAATGTCGTAGTGAATAGTGAAAGTGCTTTTTGGGAGAAAATATCTCGTGAATAGTGGAAACACTATAATGAATAGTGGGAAACACTATTGGGAGAAAATATCTCATGACTAGTGAAAACACTATTACAAAATAGTGGAAAACACTATTGTGAATAGTGGGGAACACTATTGTGAATAGTGGGAACACAATTTATGAATAGTGGAATCACTATTATGAATAGTGAAAATATCTGAGGGCATTTTGGTATTTTTACCATAGTCTCTCGCCTATAAATAGGGGTGAGGAGGCAGCCCAAAAACTCACTCCTTCTCACATACAAGTGCCATTGCAATGATCTGGCTTCTTCTCTCCCTCCTAGCGAAATAGTTTCGTAGAGCCGAAAGGCTGTCTGGGTTCCGGCAGGAACTAGTTCTGGACGGCGAAGCCCTGCCGGATAGATGACACCGTATGTGTGCAACTCTATAGAGAGATCGTAGTTTCAGTCTTAGTTCGAGAGTGCCCCCCGAAGGTCTGTCCGTGTGACCGTCCGAGTTTCGAAGGTCCTCCCAAAGGGCTGTCCGAGTGACAGTCCAAGTTTTGGAGGTCCTCCCGAAGGGCTGTCCGCGACACCGTCCGGGGGACTGTCTGACCGCCTCCCGGAAGGCTGTTCGAGGGGCAGATGAGGGTATACATCCTCGCGGTTGGGAGGTTGTAAATCATAGCTGCGGGGATCTACACCGCGGATCATCATCGACTCTACTTCCGCGGCGCTACGAGTCGGTAATGAAAAGATCAAACCTTGTATGCAGTCTTCATAGTGGTCTTGGGGCTGGTGCGTAGGTCGGAAATTTTTTGTTTTCTGCTGCGTTACCCAACAATAACATGTTCTTCAACCATGTTTTCCTTTTTTCTAGAGATACAAAATAAATAAACGACACATCTCTGGTTACCTCTTCCCACACATATCCTTTAAAATTGTATTATTTTCCTAAACAAATACATGAAAACTTATCCAACGACACAATTACGAATTTTTGACTCCTTTTTGAACGCATTTTCATGTACATGACGTTCTAACCTGAATTATAAGCACACATGACCTGCAAAGTACATAAAAGGGACCAAATATGATGAACGAGCCTGAAAATTGTGAAATCTGGACATGGTGTAGTCTAGTGGGCATATTGATCGTATAAAATAAATATAGTTGAAAGGACCAAGGACAAATATGGGTTTCCCTTGAAAACATGGTGATTTTCACTCCCCAAACCATGAAACTCGATAGGTGATGGTCCGGTTTATGAAGAGTGTCTATCACGACATTATCCATACCTCCTCAAGTTTTTACCGAATCATATTGAGGTCATGCTCGGGCACCACACGAGATAACATGTTCTTCAGGCATGTTTTCCATTTCTTCTATAGCTACAAAACAAATAAATGACACATCTCTGGTTGCCTCTCCCCACACATATCCTCTAAATTTTTATTAGTTTCCTATAAAATACATGAAAACTTATGCAATGACACAATTATGAATTTTCGAGTCCTTTTTGAATGCCTTTTCATGTACAGAACGTTCTAACCTGAATTATAAACACAAATGACCTAGAAAGTACACAAAAGGGACCAAATATGATAAATGAGCATGGAAATTGTGAAATCTAGACAGGGTGCATTCTAGTGGGTATGTTGATCGTATAATAAAAATCTAGTTGAAAGGACCAAGGAAATATGGATTCCCCTTAAAAACATTGCGATTTTGCTCCCCGAACCATCAAAGTCCATAGGTAATGGTCCGGTTTATGAAGAGTCTATCACAACATTATCCATACCTCCTCAGTTTTCTACCGAATCATATTGAGGTCATGCGTGGGCATCACACAAGGTAACATGTTTTGAACACCTTTTCATGTATAAAACGTTCGGACTTGAATTATAAGCAGTAAATGCCTAGAAAAGTACACAAAAAGACTAAATATGGTAAACGAGCCTGAAATAATATGAGTTTTGGACATGTTGCATTCTAGTGGGTATGTTGATAGTAGAAAAATAATAGTGGAGAAAGAACCAAGGAAATATGGGTTTGCCTTGAAACTTTGTGATCTTTTGGGCAAACAGTTACTTTGCGAATGTCATGTGTGTTCACCCCATTCTGCGGTGTGTTCTGATTTGCCAGAACATTAGCCACACAGATCACGCATGCGCACCGTAGGATGCACCACGATCGAACGACAATCCAAACTTCTCCCGTCACACCCATGTACCGTAGTTGGGATTTTAGTTCGTACATGCACTAAATTCTTTAATGGCAGTAATCACACACGGTTCATGTTTACGAACCGTTTCCTATGAGGACCCTCTAAAGCGAGTCCCCGGCCCTCTCCCCCTTCTTCCTCATTCGCATTGTTGTATACTTGCTCGTTCTCGACCTCAGCCAACCAAATCGTCGAGCTCGACGACGCCTGTCGCGGCCGGCTGCCACCGACGAACGCAACCATAGTGTCCACAGTGCAAGCACAAATCAGGCATTAGCAATTCAATCGAGCATTTACGTGCTCAAATTGGTACAGTGCATAGTTGGCGGAGTAATTTAACAAACATTATCTCGCTATTAATTTTACATCAATATAATATATATGAATGCCACACGCACAAAAGTGCTACGGCTCCTAACGCCGACACAGCACGCACAACTACCATCGTCCATCGATATCGTGTCGTTCCTTGGCTCGGGAGGACAGGAGGTCGCCAAATCGATGACCTACACCTTGATCGACCGAGGAAGGGTCAACCTCGCTGGCGGTGCTGACGACACCCTGACCATCACCAATTCTACAGCAACGGCCGCTTGTCCTCCCCCGGCGTCCGAAGTTGCGTCCTCCTCCATCTGGGACATAAGCCCGCGCCTGGTGCGGCGGCCACTGACATAATTGTCCTTGCGGCATCGCGGTTCCTGCTTCGTCTCCTACACCATCCGGCGCACTCTACGCCGAGCCCGCAATATCGCCCGCTGGCGATCGTTAGCTGCTTTTAAGACGACCCTGGCTAACTTCTTGGCTTGCTCATGTCATGATTTCTGCCTCCTTTGGTTGTCAACGGGAGAGGTAGTGGCATGGCCGTCGACCCTCAAGCCGATCATGGCGCACGCAGCCTCGATTCCGCCGTCGCCCAACTCCATCCCGTCGTCGGCCATTGGGGTTTTGATGGTGTGTGTGGCAACTTGCCAGGGGATCATTCACTCGCCGCCAGCGGCCATCGCTGTGGTTATTTATAGCTAGTTGCTGCCAAGAGGGTTGGGGATTTTATAATTTACCGTTGTGGCTGGCGTCTGCGTTTGCACAGGAAGCATTTTCATAGTTTTTGAGTTCTTTTCCGTGCACACATAATCGCACACGAAACACATATAGCAATTGTATGCAATCGTGTATAGGGTCATCGATTAATATCACTACTCTTCGCTCTCCACCGTCTCTTTCCTCTTCCGCACCTCCCAAATATGTCCTTCTCCCCATTGTCCTCGCCTCCACAAAATCCTTAACATTAGACATGTCATCCGTGCGGAATACCCTGCTGCGGAGGAGCGCGCGGTTGAGGCAGGTATGCGCTGCTGAGGGTCCGGAGGCCTTGGCGGCAGTATGTGCTGCTAAGACCCTGCTGCAGAGGAACGCGCGGTTGAGGCACGTACGCGTTGCTAAGGGTCCGGAGGCCTTGGCAGTGGTACGCGCTGCTGAGGGTCCGGAGGCCTTGGCAGTGGTATGCGCTGCTGAGGGTCCGAAGGCCTTGGCGGATAAAGAGGAAGGGCTGAAGGTTATATCAGATCGGTTGCTGGCAAGCACGGTTCTATACGCAGAACACACGGTTTTGGCCTTCGAAAGAGCATCATGCGCCGACCAGTCCGCCGTTGCCTTGCCGCCTCACGTGGATTTGGCCTCGGTAAGGGCAGCAACCTCCTTACTTCGGTCTCCTACCGCTTGACTATGTTCTTTACGACCCCTTTGAATATCTCCATCGTAAGAGGGCCGTACGCATGTAGTTGGCCATGGACAGGATTTTCCATGATCCAGTGCTACCGTGATGGGGTATTAGCATAGGAACGTTTGGTCCTGTGAAGCGTTTAAGAACATAGTCAATGCCAACCCTAAAGTGGATCATACTTCCTTAGAGAGGATGTTGCATGAGTGCATAAGATATTTCTACTAAGGCGAACCAACAGGCCAACCAAGTAACAACGATGACGAGTAGTTGTTTCCATTTTGTTGTTTTCTGAACCTTGCTGATATGTAATGTCGCTATTATGTTCTTTAGTCGATTATGTAGGAGTGCGAACGATAATTTGTGCTATCACTTTCCAAATTAGGTGCTTATTACCACAAATCGTCTATGTTATTATATGTATGTGTTATTTTCTGTCTTTCCACACAATTTAGATTACTGACCTGTTTGCTGGGCATCACACACATCTTGTTACACCCAATTGTTTGTGTTATGTTGGCTCACACATTTCATCCGAGCGCAGGGTATGTCGTCTGCCACACACATCTTGATTTGTGCAACCATTTGTGTAGGTAGCATAGATGTTGTGCAGACAGAGCAAATCACAAGACACACGGACAAAAATATGAAACCCATCGATGATGATTTCATCAATCACTGACAGTTGTATACCATCAAACATTTCCCCACAACACACAGGTTGTTAGCACCAATCATCTGTGTTATATCTGGTGTTCACACACGATTCTCACTACTCACCTGTTTGATGTATATCACACACATCTTGTTATGACGAATCATTTGTTTTCTGTTGTATCAGCGCACACAGTTTATCCTAATGAACTGTATGCCATACTTCGCATGCATCTTGTTATACTGAATCGTTTGTGGTCTGCAATATTATCACACATAGTTTGTAGTAATGAACTATGTGCCCACTATCGCACACATCTGGATCTATGTAACCGTTTCTGTCAACTTTGTTAATCACAAACAGTCCATAAGAACAAACTGTCTGCCATAGATCACACACACAACTACTTTCTGAATCGTATTTGATGGATCCTCCTTCACACACAGTTCGTGTCATTAGCGATGGAGCTTGAACTATAACGTTTGTGATTCATGCATCGCATACAGTCTTGTCAAAGGGTCTCTGATTGATGTGTCGCGTTAGCAGCATTCTGCAGTAGTGTTACTTGCTTCCCCCTCTTGTGTACAGACCTCCATTCCTCTAGATTTACCATGAATGATCTTGCAACCTCCTGAGCATCAGTGATTCTCTTGTCATCTTGTGTTTCATTCCTTGCTATCCATAACGCATAGACACCATGCAGCATGACCTCCCTCTCCTCTGCACTTGCATCGTCAAACCACGATAGCAACCAGGCGATAAGCGCACTTTGGGTGCTTGTGTAAACCGGTGGGATCTCCAGCGGAGCTCCCAATTCTGAACGCAAAAATTTCCAAAACAGCGCCGAGTGTGGACATTCCCAAAACCTATGATACACCGTCTCCTCTCTCCCACATGCTGGACAGAATACATCATTTTTGATCTGTCTACAGTGCAACTCGACACCCACGACTAGACCGTTACGCATCAACCTCCATGTGTGGATATTGGCCTTGTTTAGAGCACACGTGTCCCACAGTCCCAACCAACCCTTATTGTCAGCCACTGAAGATGAAGGCCCTGGCTGCCCAGACACTTCACCCGGTTCATTGCCATCCTTAGATGGTAAGTTGACTTAACACTAAAACACTTTTAGTACGATTCCAAGCCACATAGTCCTCATGACCATAGCCCCTACTGCAAGCTGCAGTATATCATTAGTATCGTCAGGAGTACACATATTTTCAACTTTAGCTTGATCCCAGTCACCCCCTTGTTCATCCAGTAGGTCGCACACATGAGTAATTCCATGCACATATTCTTGGCCCTGTGGCTTCAAGCTTCCTTTTCTAGGTATCCAATTCTCATGACGTATGTTAATTTTTGAGCCATCACCAATCCTCCAAATAAGACCTTCTTGCAGTAGACCCCGACATGCAAAATACTTATGAATGTGTAAGAGCATCCAGCCGGGCAGGTGGCATTCAAAATAGATCCCTCATTATAATATCTAGCTTGGAGAACACGTGCACATAAGGAAGATGGAACCCGTAATAAACTCCACGCTTGCTTAGCTAATAACGCATGGTTAAACGTCGCTGGGTCTCTAAACCCAAGCCCTTCCTCGTGCTTATGAGTACATATTTTATCTCATGCAATCCAGTGCACCTTTTTTCACCATCAGCTGCACCCCAAAAGTTTGACAAGATAGAAGACACATTTCGGCACATTTTCTTTGTCAAGTGAAAACAACTCATGGTGAATGTAGGTATAGATTGAAGTCCAAACTTTACCAACACTTCTCTAGCTGCCTTGGAGAGTCCTTGTCCCTTCCAACCAGCAACCTTACCCTTAGCACTTTCTCAGGCATGTTTAAAGGTACCATCCTTTGACTTGCCTACCACTGTCGTTGGTGACACAACAATATGCTTGGGTTACATAACTCCAAACAAGTCTATGCTTTTTCCAATGTTTTTTTGTTTATTTTTCACTATTTTTCTTGTTTTTCATTGTCTTTTTCTTCTCATTCTTTTTCTATGGTTTTCTTCTTTTCTTCTTCATTTTTTGTTTGGTTTTCATTTTTCCTCTCCAATTTTTGTTTGGTTTCCTTTTTTCATCTCCATTTTTTATTTTTATTTTGTTTTTCTTCTTATGTTTTTTTTTGTTTTCATTCTACATTTTCCTATATGTCAGAATATTTTTTTAATAAGTGATCAACATTTTTGGTATACACGTAAAACATTATTTGCATGCTTATTAAATATTTTAAAATACTTGTTCAAAATTTTAATATATATTTCAATAAAATTCAAATACTTGTTCAACATTTTAATAATTGTTTAAAAAAATTTGAAATACTTGTTCAATATTTTTAAAATACTCATTCAACATTTTTAATACTTATTCAACGTTTTTTCAACTACATATTCAACATTTTCAAATACTTGTTCAACATCTTTCAAATACCTGTTCAACATTTTGTAACACTCATTTCAATTTTTTTAAATATTTTTCACATTTTTAATACTTATTCAACATTTTAAAATACTTGTTCAACATTTTTTAAATTCTTGTTCAACATTTTTTAATACTTATTCAACATTTTTCAAATACTTGTTTAATATTTTTTTAATATATAGAATATTTTAAATTATAAAGAAAAGTACAAGATAAAGCAAAAAATGAGAACAGAAAACAGAAAAAGAACAGGCCATGGCCTCCCGCGTGGTTGGGCCGGCCCATCTGGGTTTCCTCAACGTGAGGGTTTCCCGATTAAAGCGAGACATAGGGCGCCCCCTGGCGAGCGAGCGGGTCGCCGTGTGATGTGCCTGCCCATATCGACGGACGCCTGGGGGCCTAAACCCGCATAGAAGGCGTCGAGTGGAAGGTCGAGCCCCGAGTTACAAAGCTAACAACGCTACACATGCCGAATGTGAAGTGACGACGCGTCATATAGGTGACTTGGAATTAAACCTGGACATGTCCCGAGCCGGGCCGGGATTGTGAAAGCCCAAACTGGAAAACTCAGGCCCGGGCCTAATAAATCGGACCCGAGCCCAGAAAAGCCCAACAAAGCCCTATCGGCCCTGCTCGATGACGACTAATTTTTTTTGGGGAGGAGGGGAGCCCAGCCCGATCTGCCTGCCAGACTCATTTTTCAGGCCCAAGCTCGGCATGATAGCACAATCAGGCCTCACCCGACTCGGGATTTTTGGGCCGGGTCAGGTCTGGGCCGGGCTGTCCATACCAGGTCTACTTGAAATTAATCAGAGGCTACTCCTATGGTTTGAGCACTCAGAATAAAGTCGGGTCGTTTCTTTGATGTCAAAATAAAAGCCGGGTAGCTTCAGAGGCTACATTGGAGACACTGTACCACTGCTCTACATGTTTTATAGTGTCGTAAACAACTAATCAGGGCCTCTTTGATTCGTAGGATTCTCAAAACAAAGGAATAGAAAAAATGCAGGAATGGAATGAAATGTCCCGTTGTACCATATAGAATTTGAAAGAACGTTTGATAGCGCGGGAAAAACAAAGAAATTCTACAAAAAAGTTTGAGTGGATGGACAATTTTTTTCAAAACGTAGTATAAATGGATCCGATGGAAAAATTCCTAAGGATGTCAATCCTACGAATCAAACGTTCATCAAAGGAAAATTTTCCTAAGGGTCCAAATCCTTTAAATATCCTATGCAATTCCTTTAAATCAAAGGAACCATCAGATTTCTATATCTTCATTTTTCCGCAAAAACAAAAGATATTCCTATAGGAAAGCACGGCTATGGAGCACACAGTCACCTTCGTACGTACAATATTTATCCTTGTCGTGTAGCACAAAGCTTTTGATTTATTAGAGGCTAATGTGCGCTTTGCCACGTCATTCTTCAATGTTCCACTCGCTCGGTTAGCAATTTTTCTGCCAAATGATGTTCAAGGTTTAAGAAAAACTTTGATTTTTTAAAATTTCCAAATTAAGATAATCATACATTTCAAAACATGTATGAAAATTTAAACAGAATCGTGGATTTCAAAAAACATACACAAATTAAAAAAAATTCACAAACTTTAAAAGTGTTTGTGAACTTTAAATATATTCATGAGTTTAAGCACTATTTAGGGATTTTGCAAAATGTTCACCAAATTTTAAAATGTCATGTATTAAAATGACAAACAGGATATCAAAATAAAAATGGCGAAAAATACAAAAATACAAACAAGAACCCTCAATCAACGACACACACATCCCCTTACAGGCGAGCCCGCACCCCCACAACCTCCACGTACCATGAGGCTTCAAATATAGGGAATTTAATATCTTATAAGATTTTAACTACCGCCTAACTGAATATAAGACGTTTCCGCAATTCAATTTGAGCTGCAAAAATATATTTCACTCTGCAACATGACACATCTACTATTTTACTATATACCCATAGAAAATTCAAAAAAACTATATACCCATATAAAAGACCCAAAGGATCAGATCCAACTAATTTTGACCATCGAACCATGTCAATCCAACAACTGAGATAGCTTCAATGGCAAGTGCTCAACATGTTGAGCGTGTAATTAATATCATATCAAATATTAATGTCAGCATAAATCACATCATTAATGCGCAAATAATATACTATCTAATAAATGTACATTTAATATATTATCCAATATCAACTATTATGGGTAATATATGTGTGCAATTAATATATTACCTAATATCAACGTGCATTGCACATACACATTTACTAGCACTAGTTAATTGTATGTGCGTTGCAACGAGGCATACATATTCTGATGAGTCAATATGAATGAAGACTAACATATACCTTTAGGATCCGTGTGGACACAAAGTGGCATTATTAACTTATTTATCATTAAATCATGTCGTTCTTCTTCTCTTCGGAGAGTTGACGACCGTCAGCGATGCGCTCCACCTTCTTATTCTGGCGCCCATGGTCGTCCTTGTCTTCCTCTTTGAGTAGCTCGATCAACAGCTCACTGTTCTTCTTCACCATGCTCCAACACTCTAGCAATGCAATGTTGTCATTATTGATGTTGGTGGTACCAATGGTGGAAAAGATGCCAACAAAGCCAAAAGGTTGTTGATGTTCTTGCTCTCCTCCACATGGTTGTCGTCGCCGCTGCTTGGGGTGTCATTCATTAACTCGCCTAATCTCCTCCTACTACTATGTACAATATAGTCAATTAATTTCCATCCATTATCATATCAATGGGAACAAAAGAACATTTCAATTGTAATGAAGACACAAATTGCAAGGTAAAGAACTCAGCAATCAATATTGTTAAGATACAATACTTGCACTAAGGTGGTATTTAGTTTAGTGGCTAGTAACATCGATGGGAATGAAATCATATTACACTGGTATCAACGACATGATGGATGATTACAATCCTTTTCATTGGTTTGGTAATGAAACTGGTTTGAATAATACCATTCGAAAAAACGGATAGCATGTGTCCTTGCAATAGAGAGTTGTTAAGCCTCGCGCACCTTCCATGAGGTCTGCCAAACCCACCTATCTTCAAAGGGCAAGACGATGGATGAATTGGCTCGGGATAAGTCAGCTCGGACAACGAGCCTCATCCTCATGAACTCGTAGATTTTAAGTGAACCAGAGCATTTAGCTAGCGCCTTGTTATTTTGGATTTCAAAAGGTTCCATTCTAAAGCAACTAGAAAAATAATTTTATATTACAAGTATAATAGGAAGATACAAAACAATCTGGATTAAACCCACATGTTAGTACCAGAGAATCATTTTCTGCCTTGCTGGAGCAATATTTATAAATGAATCACATCATTGGTACACCGTACACGGACAAAAATATATCGCATATTTGAATTAAGAACAAGTTAACTTTTGTAAGTTGCACATTTACTGTCAATCGAAGCATATATTCGGTTCACTCAATCAATTTAGTGGTGAATGGCGAGAGCGCGCTTGGGACCAAAACTTTGCATAATGCCTAGTACTAATAATACTCTGAATGTGCATAAACAAGTTTTATGCTAACAACATCAAGATCATAAAGAAGAAATGCTCATGTTGGTATGCATTAGTGGCGATCTTGATAGCTGCTATGACAGAATATCCTTCGCTTGGTCACTCAGCACACCATGAAAACCCTAACAAGATCAAGGACACCTCCCAAAAAGTGAAAAACAAACAATAACTATCCAAATGCCAATGGCAACAATTCACCTCTCTAAAATGAGGGACACCAACCCCTACCGGAGTCATAGAAACATAAACAAAATAATTACAATGCATATGTGATAATCCTTATAATTTAAGAAAGCGAGTGCGCTGAGTACCTCCTCAGTCTAGGAAGTCTTCATGCCCCACGTACATCATCAATCAACCACTCCTTCCTATAGTTATGTTTATGTATCCGTGATCAATGAAGTAGTATTTTATAGGTGTAAAAGTTTCTAAAGGGGCAACATGAATTTATAGCAAAAATAAAGGAAATAGCTTCCCTGCCCATCTTCCTGACAAAAAGTTCGCCAATATTGAGTTGACGGTTCGTATCCAACAAATTTGTTACAACTATAGAATTACATAGGAGTGTATAGTTAGAGGCAGAGTCTGAAATCTACCAAATGTGTAAGCATCCCTACAGAAGATGAACATGTGTACCTACATCACATTGCTATGCATTTCACATACCCAGAGGCATCAATAATCATCCAACAATATCATCCTGAACAAAAGTCCACTTGGGGGAAGCTTGTGAGAGCGAAAATGGTGGTATCTATGTACTAACCTTCATTCGTGCTTGCGATTTAACAATTAAACTATATCCCTATCCCAGGAAAATGCTACTTGACATTTAAATATATTATAGGAGAAGGATTTATGTACTTTTCATCTAATGATGTTGAAACATTGAAAATTATATCCCATGAAAGTTCTATTTGACATTTAAAATAATGGGATTTTTACATATGTGCCCCTCGTTCCTTAGTTGTACTCATTCATCCCCATGATATTAATATTTGCTCACTTTTCCTCACTCCTTAGTCCGAAACCCTCAGAAATGGTCACATGGGAGATGTCGTCGGGTCAGTGGTTTAACCGTTAACTGCTGGCGAGTGGGGTCGTGCTGGACTATGTCGGTCGTTGGGCACGCCCCATTTCTGGCCACAAGGATGCCAAACGGACGTGCACGCGCTTTCTCCTCCTCCGCTTCGGGGATGCGTGGCGGCCTTCCAACTACCTCGATGTCCCAAAGTAAATGCGCACACATGACGGGCCCTAGTCGTCAGCCACACATGTTCGGGGCGCCGTCCTTCTTTAAGTGGAAACCCGTGGACCGGCCAGTCCACGGCAGTTTCCACCCTTCCAGAGCGAAGCTAGCCCCCTCCACCCCCAGCAGCATCTACAAACCCTAGCCCACCATCGAAAAACCCTAGCCCACCCACGACATCCCTCTCACCATGGGCATCTTCTCAGGGGTCGGCTCGAGCTCTCGCAAAAAGAAGGGCAAAGCCCCTGCCGTCCTCTTCCCGCCCGCCTCGACAACGGATTAGCATCCCAGTGCACCAGGCGAGGTGGCACTAGGAGCACCGCACCCCTCTCCCCTACCCCAACATGGTCTTGCCGCTTGACTGGCACTTGGATCCGGAGAGGATCCCAGTACCGGTGGTGCCATATTCGGCATGGGCTCATGCGCATGAGGTGAGGCGCCAACACTAGCAGCTCACGCTTGATCAACGGCTCAACCCTGCTTACGCTGAAGATTCTCCCCATTGGGAGGCCTGCTTTGCGTTTGAGCATGAGGAGCATCGCTGGCATGGTGTCCACGACGTGCGGGCTGGCATCATGCCGCCCCTCGTCGTGCGCGATGAGGACCAGGAGGCGCTGGAAACCGACCTCCGTGAAAGCAAGGAGGAAGAGCGAAGCAATGAGGAGGAGGAGGAGGCTTACCATACGTGGATTGAGGAGGCCATTGCGCTCTCCGCTGCTAGCGACTGCGTCGTGCCGCCGCTGGCCCCGCCATCCCCCACCAGGCTCGATCAGGCGCCGACCGCCCTCATGCCCCACGAGTACGTCTGGGATGGGGTGGTGCGCGAGTGGGTGAGTGCACCACCCGTCTGGATGATGGTGACGCCGAAGAAGGAGAGGATCTACCTGGAGTTCTGACGACAACAGCACCTGCTGGCGGAGCGTTGCGAGGGCAATCGGCTCATGGAGTTGGAGAAGGACGCTGAGGCAGAGGAGGAGGAGCACCGTGATGAAGCACAAGCAGCGATGGTACAACAACCGGCGGACGACGTCAGCACCACCTGGGAGATGGCATCCCCCTGGGCTGGCCCGGCACCGACCCTAGTCGACCTCACTGGGCCCGACAACGACGACATCACCGCTGCCTAAGGGGCGGCAGGCCTCCTTGTTCTTTTAATTTTAATGTTTTTAGTTAATTTCGGGCAGACTTGTGAACTCTTGGTGATCTTTTTGGCCGGAATTAATGTATAATTAAAGTTAGACGCAGGTTGATGTGATTTGATATGATGTTTTGACTATGATGTGATTTGATATGATGTTTTGACTATGATGTGATGTTTGGATTTGAATTCAGCCTGGCCTTTGAATTATAAGCAACATTTGAAATCCATTGTTCTGTGATGTTGCGATGATCATGTTAGCCTAGGTTGCAATGATCTAACAACAAATAAAACAAAAATATAAAAAAATTATCATGTTAGCCTATGTTGGTGAGCTCCGAAAGTTAGGGTAAACACACCATTTTCAATACAAATCATTATAAAAACAGTTTAAAATTTCAATAATAAAAAAATAAGTTCAGATCCTTCTTATTCACACTAAAATGATTCTATGGTGATGTTTTTGATTTTTTTTATTCTTTCATAAACCCAAACCCATTATCACTCTCTTCTTAGAATCTATACAATCTTGTATGTGATAGCTCATTTGTGCGAGGGAGTTTTCATGAAAATGTCCATAAACCAAGATTATTATTTTTTGTCATAACCATGTCACATACAACGGCATTGTGCGGAGGTCTTCCATTTTTTTGAATTTGTTATGCTCATTTGAACTTGGAGATGGTAGCTTACCTCAAAAAAAGATTTTCCATAAAAATGTCCCTAAACCATGTTTTTTTGGGTAACTACGTCTTATGAAACGACGAACCACGAAGGTTTTCTATTTTTATTTTATTTTTTTAATTAGTTAAGTTCATTTGAAAGTTGGTTAAACCTAAGATAACCCCACTGACCGGCACGAAACCCCACAACACCTCTCCAAACCCTAACGTTGAACTGCAGCCATCCGATCATACCCTAGCGTCAAGCGACAGCCCTCGGATCTAGCCTTCTAGAAGGAATTCACAGGGTGGGCCGTGTGCAAGTTGTGCCGTTGGATCACATGGACGGATCCGCACCGTTGGTCGTTGGCTGATTCGCAAGAGGTTGGTTATGCTCGCGCACTCGTCTGTCCCAAAATGCAAACAAGTTCCTGTTGGGATTTCGCAATGCATTGACCTGTGGAAGGCCCACAAGGATAAAAGAGGCCTTCTGTTTATTTATTTATTGATTAGATTGCACCGTCACCCTTTTCGTTATTGATTTGATTGCACCGTTTGTTTCTTTTTTTATTTGATTGCACCAAAGTAATTTCGTCATGCAAAAAATAGTTTATTTTCCTTCTTCTTTTTCAACATTAACATGATTCATATTAGATTGAAAACATCATTACACAACCGAACATCTCATATTTAGGAAGGATAAAATTCATACAAAAGCATGCAAGATGTAAAACCTACGTACTACATAGTAGAACCTATCTACTCTTTGTCTGAGATGTCAATGATCTCCGTGCCCTCAGGTGGATAAATGGCCGCCTGTTGCGGCCCCGCCCCATCCGGCGCCTGTGGCTGATACGTCTCCAACGTATCTATAATTTTTGATTGTGTCATGCTATTATATTATCTGTTTTGTATGTTTTATATGCATTAATATGCTATTTTATATTATTTTTGGAACTAACCTATTAATCTAGAGCCTAGTGCCAGTTTTTGTTTTTTCCTTGTTTTTGAGTATTGCAGATATGGAATATTAAACGGAGTCTAAACGGAATAAAATATTTGCGATGATTTTTTCTAGAATGAAAGAGATCTAGCAGGCTTGGAGTGCAAGGCAAGGACCTTGCCAGGAGGTCACAAGCCATGGGGCACGGCCACCCCCTGGCCGCGCCTGGCAAGCTTGCCACCTCCTGGCAGGACTCCTAGCCCTAATCTTCATCCTATAAATACCCAAATATTCCCGCAATACCAAAACGAGCCACGCAAATACTTTTCTGCCGCTAGAAGCCTCCGTTCCTAAGAGATCCAATCTTGGATCCTTTTCTGGTAATCTGCCGGAGGGGGATCTGATCACGGAGGGCATCTACATCAACTCTATTGCCCCTCCAATGACGCGTGAGTAGTCCACCACAGACCTACGGGTCCATAGCTAGTAGCTAGATGGCTTCTTCTCTCTCTTTTTGCTTCAATACCATGTTCTTCATGATCTTCATGGAGATCTATCCGATGTAATACTCTTTTGCGATGTGTTTGTCGAGATCCGATGAATTGTGGGTTTATGTTCAGATTACCCATGAATATTATTTGAGTCTTTTCTGAATTCATATATGCATGATTTCGTATCTTTGCAAGTCTCTTCGAGTTATTGGTTTGGTTTGGCCAACTAGATTGGTAATTCTTGCAATGGGAGAAATGCTTAGTTTTGGGTTCAATCTTGCGGTGTCATCACCCAGTGATGAAGTAGGGGTAGCGAGGCACGTATTGTATTTTTGCCATCAAGGGTAACAAGATGGGGGTTTACATCACATTGCTTGAGTTTATCCCTCTACATCATGTCATCTTACCTAATGTGTTACTCTGTTCTTCATGAACTTAATACTCTAGATCAGGCAGGAGTCGGTCGATGTGTGGAGTAATAGTAGTAGATGCAGAATCGTTTCGGTCCTTTTGACATGGACGTGATGCCTATATGCATAATCATTTCCTTGGATATCTTCATAATTATTCATTTTTCTATCAATTGCTCGACAGTAATTTGTTTACCCAGTGTGATAATTTCCTTCAAGAGAGAAGCCTCTAGTGAAACCTATGCCCCCCGGGTCTACTTTCCATAATATATTTTCAAATCTATAAACCAAAAATACCAAAAATACCTTGCTGCAATTTATTTACCTTTTTACTTTCCGCAATATATTACATCTATCTCTATCAGATATAATCCTTGCAAATAACCAAGAAGGGATTGACAACCCCTTTATAGTGTTGGGTGCAAGAGTTTGATTGTTTGTGTAGGTGCATCCATTGGTGACTTGCTTGTTCCTCCTACTGGATTGATACCTTGGTTCTCATCAACTGAGGGAAATACTTATCTACTTCACTGCATCACCCTTTCCTCTTCAAGGGAAAACCAACACACGCTCAAGAGCTAGCAAGAAGGATTTCTAGCATCGTTGTCGGGAAGGATACACATCAAGCCTACGAAGTACCCATCACAAACTCATATCTTGCATTTACATTATTTGCCATTTGCCTCTCGTTTCCCTCTCCCCCACTTCTAAAATGACTTTCAGAAAACACCAAAAAGATTTGCCTTTTTATCCGCCCTTCTTCCATTCACTTTTTCGTTTGCCTTTTGTTTGCTTGTGTGCTTGATTGCTTGCTTTGTCACGATGTCTGAGAATACCAAGTTGTGTGACTTTTCCAATACTAATATTAATGATTTTATTAGTACTTGATACGCCTCCAACATATCTATAATTTTTGATTGTGTCATGCTATTATATTATCTGTTTCGGATGTTTTATATGCATTAATATGCTATTTAATATTATTTTTGGGACTAACCTATTAATCTAGAGCCTAGTGCCATTTTTTGTTTTTTCCTTGTTTTTGAGTATTGCACATATGGAATATTAAACAGAGTCCAAACGGAATAAAATCTTTGTGATGATTTTTTTCTGGAACGAAAGAGATCTACCAGGCTTGGAGTGCAAGGCAAGGACCTTACCAGGAGGTCACAAGCCAGGGGCACGACCACCCCCTAGTCGCGCCTGGCAGGCTTGCCACTTCCTGGCAGGTCTCCTAGCCCTAATCTTCGTCCTAAAAATATCCAAATATTCCCCCAATACCAAAAATAGCCACGCAAATACTTTTCTGGCACCATAAGCCTTTGTTCCTTAGAGATCCAATCTTGGAGCCTTTTCCGGTAATCTGCTAGAGGGGGATCTGGTCACGGAGGGCCTCTACATCAACTCCATTGCCCCTCCGGTGATGCGTGAGTAGTCCACTACATACCTATGGGTCCATATCAAGTAGCTAGATGGCTTCTTCTCTCTCTCTCTCTTTGTGCTTCAATACCATGTTCTTCATGATCTTCATGGAGATCTATCCGATGCAATACTCTTTTGCGGTGTGTTTGTCGAGATCCGATGAATTGTGGGTTTATGTTCAGATTATCCATGAATATTATTTGATTCTTTTCTGAATTCTTATATGCATGATTTCATATCTTTGCAAGTCTCTTCGAGTTAATTTTGGTTTGGCCAACTAGATTGGTAATTCTTGCAATGAGAGAAGTGCTTAGTTTTGGGTTCAATCTTGCGGAGTCCTCACCGAGTGACAAAGTAGGGGTAGCAAGGCACGTATTGGATTGTTGCCATCAAGGGTAACAAGATGAGGTTTTCATCAGGTTGCTTGAGTTTATCCCTCTACATCATGTCATCTTACCTAATGCGTTACTCTGTTCTTCATGAACTTAATACTCTAGACGCAGGCAGGAGTCGGTCGACGTGTGGAGTAATAGTAGTAGATGCAGAATCGTTTCGGTCTACTTGACACGGACATGATGCCTATATGCATAATCATTGCCTTGGATATCTTCATAATTATTTGATTTTCTATCAATTGCTCGACAGTAATTTGTTCACCCATTGTGATAATTTCCTTCAAGAGAGAAGCCTCTAGTGAAACATATGGCCCCCGGGTCTACTTTCCATAATATATTTTCAGATCTATAAACCAAAAATACCTTGCTGCAATTTATTTAATTTTTACTTTCCGTAATCTTTTACATCTATCTCTATCAGATCTAATCCTTGCAAATAACCGTGACGGGATTGACAACCCCTTTATAGCGTTGGGTGCAGGAGTTTGATTGTTTGTGTAGGTGCATTCATTGGTGACTTGCTTGTTCCTCCTACTGGATTGATACCTTGGTTCTCATCAACTGAAGGAAATACTTATTTACTTCGCTGCATCACCCTTTCCTCTTCAAGGGAAAACCAACGCAAGCTCAAGAGGTAGCAAGAAGGATTTCTAGCGCCATTGTCGGGGAGGGTACATAGCAAGTCAAGACAATAACTCTCACGTCATCTTGCCAATTTCTGGCGCCGTTGCTGGGGAGGATACACATCAAGCCTACCAAGTACGCATCACAAACTCATCTCTTGCATTTACTTTATTTTCCATTTGCCTCTCGTTTTCCTATCCTCCACTTCTAAAACGATTTTCAGAAAATACCAAAAAGATTTGCCTTTTTATTCGCCCTTCTTCCGTTCACCTTTTCATTTTCCTTTTGTTTGCTTGCATGCTAGATCGATTCGTTGCCACCATGTCTGAATCTAGGAGGGTTATCATTGAAAATTTTGAGGGTATTACTAGTGCTAATCTTGAGAAAAAAATTGGATCTTGTTTTCTAGATCATGAATCTAAACCTCCTCCTAATTATAAAGTTAGAAAACTTCAAGTAGGAGACGTCGATATTATGGGGAAGAGTGTTATTTAAGAGTTCTTTGATTGTACTGGAGTAATGCCTATGAACAAGAAATCTATTCTTCTTAGCACAAACTGTTATGCTGATGCCATTGCCATGCTTGTTGAAAAATTGGAAAGGAAATTTGTGCACCTTCATCCCGCCTTGCAAGAAGTGTTTTATGAACTTCCCAAAATTAATCAGCCTAAGGCCAAAAATATTGACATGATCATCCATATGCATGAATTTGATTTTATCATGCAAGAAGCTAGGGAAATTTTTGCTTTCTATAAAAATGATATTGAGCACCCTCCGATTAAAGAAATCCTACATGATAAAGAAACCTAGTGTGGCTTTGAGTCTAGGGATTACCAATCTTACCATGATAATCTTAGAAGAAGAGTTCCCTATTCCGAAATTACCCAAACTATTTACCTTGAAAACTATGATGAATTTGGTTGGATCACTAGGGGCATTTATGTAGGATTTGAGGATGATTTGTTTGAACAAAAAATAGGTGAACCCGATAAAAAAAGATACGCATTTTACATGATGATATCTATGGTGATGATCCAAGTGATGAGAATGGATTGCATACCAAAGATGACAATACCTAGATCTATTGTGTTTTGCCTAGGTAAGGGCGTTAAACAATAGCGCTTGTTGGGAGGCAACCCAGTTTTATTTTTATGTTCTATTTTTTGCTTGTATTTTTGAGTGTTTCCCACATTATTACTTTTGTAGTAATTTTGTTTTGGTGTTTTAATTAGTGTTTGAGCCAAGTAAGAGCTTTGGATGGTCTATGGTGGTTGTTGATTTGATCTTGCTGAAAAATAGAAACTTTTGCTCCCAGTCCAGGAATTTTATAAAAAAATTAGAGCGTCGAATGAGTTTGATATAACCTTCTCCTCCGCCTCCAGGTCATCCTCCTCCATGGCTGTCGGCTGGTGCTCCTCCTGCTCCTCCTCCTTGTCGTCTCCGGTGAATTCATAGGGAGAACCACAACGATGCGGGCGGTGTGGCGAGCCTGCATTTCACCTCGATTTGTAGGCGCCGCTCCGGAGTGAGCTGCACGTACATGGTGATGAGGCGCCGGACCATCCTGACAGCGACGGAAGTGCGACAGGAGGTGGATGGGCTCGGGAGGAGGTGGGGTGGAGGGAGGAGGAGGATGTGCAAGGGTTGGGGCATCGGTGGCTTAAATAGTCGGCTAATGGCCTCAGGCGGCGATTCGAAGCGGCACCACGCGACATTCACACCGCGCTGATGGTCGAGGCACCTGTTGAACCGTCGGTTTTCCCGACGAGTCCACATGGGGCCATGCCATTAGAGCAACGTGGCGGGTGCATGTGAAAAGACTCCCACAAAATGGGAAGGAGGAAGTGGCGCACTTCGGCCCAACAATCCACTGAAACTAGGGCCCCACTCATCAGTAGTTAACGGTCAAACCACTGACCCCGATGGCATCCCCCGTGTGACCATTTTTGAGGGTTTCAGACAAGAGAGTGGGGAAAGTGAGCAACTATTAAGAGTGTTGGGATGAATGAGTACAACTAAGGAACGAGGGGAACATGAATAGAAATCCCTATAATAATACATGAAAAAACTACTTAACATCAAAGAATAGCATAGTAAAATAACTACTTGACATCTAAGAGAAAGGCTACATCACGTTGTGGAATCTGTATGGCATTTGTGCGAACCAAATATGGATGGTGAGAGTTAACGATATTGAACCACTCTTATTTGTTTGTTGCCCCTCTCAAACACTCTTAACAAAAAATACATGGGATCCATCAGTTTAGACTACAAAAACAAAAGCTGAAACATGTAAATGCATTTAGACATCTTTCAGAAACACACTAACTAGTCGCTTTGTTGCGGGATCAAGAACAAAACATGAGAGACTCTCCCACCAATTACTTATCACTATAGGAATCAGGTACTTTGCCGTCTGCCATGGTAGACGGCAAAGGATAGGTTCATGGACGGCAAACTCCTTTGTCGTTTGCCAGCAGACGACCCCACTTCCAGCATAGAAAACTATGGTAAAGGGCTACTTTGTCGTCTGCATAGGTAAAGCAGATGGCAAGCATTTTGACATCTCCCATATAGGCCCTGCAGATGGCAAAGTGAGTGGACAGCATAACGTTGAGGTTAGCCCCGTTAGGTGGCTAATGGAAGCCTTTGTCGTCTGCCCGCAGACGACGAAGAGACAAGCTCCTTTGTTGTCTGCCAGAGACGGCAAAGTGGCCAAATGGGTCAGCTGGCCTTAGGTGGCTACTGGCATACTTTGACATCTACCAGCCAACGGCAAAATGTCATACTTTGTCGTCTGCCAGCCTACGACAAAGTGACCAAATGGATCACACCTAGTGCTCCTAGGTTGCACAGGTTGCTGCCACGTGTCACCTTTGCCGTCGGTGGCAGACGGCAAAGGGAGCTTTGCCGTCGGTGGCAGACGACAAAGTACCTATATTGCTCCTTTTTATTCTGTTTTTTTATTATGTCCAAGCATTTTCACAGGAAAATATATGATATATATATATATGTATGTATGTATATATATATATATATTTCACAGGGCAAACAATGTATGTAAGTTTCACAGGAAATATACGATATCCAACACATAAGAAACTATATCCCTGCCATATGAATATGATCATCCAATAGACATACCAAATCAAAAGTGCAAGTTTCACCATATTACAATAGTTTCATACATACACACATAGTTTCATCCATAGGTAGCAAGTTTCACATTGTTCATCAACAGAAAATCAAAACAAAAAGTAAACACAAGCACTCCATTAATGCAAGATTCTGTTAAGTGAATCAAATATGCAAAATGAGAAATAATAAAGTTAGAAGAAGAAGACTAGAATAATAATAATAAGAAGAAGAAAACTAAGAAGAAGAAGAAGAAGAAGAAGACTTTT
The DNA here is from genome assembly GCA_022496015.1 of Hordeum marinum. Classification (NCBI taxonomy): domain Eukaryota; kingdom Viridiplantae; phylum Streptophyta; class Magnoliopsida; order Poales; family Poaceae; genus Hordeum; species Hordeum marinum. The sequence continues at coordinate 61,971,030 of CM039677.1, forward strand.
TCTTGTCTTTCTCTTTCTCCTCTTGTTTTTCTTCTTCTTATTGCTTATTTGTGTCATTTTAGAGCTAACCTAGGTAATTATGCCATTTTTGACGTAACTAAGATTATTGTGTCATTTTGGAAAAAAATAAGCTAAGTATATGGCATTTATGAGGTTAACAAGGTTATTATGCCATTTTTGACGTAAGTAAGCTAATTATGTAATTTTTGACATAATTAAGCTAAGTATAGGTCATTATTGAGCTAACCTAGGTGATTATGCCATTTTTGAGTTAACTAAGCTTATTATCTTATTGTAGAGGAAACAAAGCTAAGTATAGGTCATTTTAGACCTAACTTAGGTAAAATAGGCCATTTTGGAGCTAAGTAACCTTATTATGTCATTTTGGAGGAAACAAAGCTAAGTATATGTCATTTTAGAGCTAACTTAGGTAAAAATAGGTCATTTCGGAGCTAAGTAAGATTATTATGTCATTTTGGAGGAAACAAAGCTAAGTATAGGTCATTTTAGAGCTAACTTAGGTAAATTAGGTCATTTTGGAGCTAAGTAAGCTTATTATGCCATTTTAGAGAAAAAATAAGCTAAGTATAAGACATTTATGAGCTAACCAAGGTTATTATGCCATTTTTTACCTAAGTAGGCTAATTATGTCATAAATGAAGTAAATAAGCTAAATATAGGTCATTATGCAGTTGTTAAGCAAAACACTAGAGAAAACTTACCGTCATCACGGAGGTAAAGCACCGGTGTTACTCGTGCCGGTTACACCTAGAGAAGGTCTGTGTGATGGTTGTCTGGAGTTACGCTGCACCAAAGGTCATTTGCAATGTCTCGTTAGCATGATGACACTCAAATGTTAAGACTAGTAACTAATGACCATTCAAATGAAACTCACCATGGTCACTGGAGCAATGACTGGCATCGCCGGAGGGGTCTGTCCGGTCTTCTCACACACAGACTACGCATTTGGTTTTGACGAGTCAGTCATATTAGTTAGTAATGAAACAAACATTACATGAATGATTTGGCCAACATGCAGAAGAAACTTACCACGACGAGCTCGTACATGGCTCGGTGAGCCGCGTCATTTCGTGCCCTCTCCTCCTCCAAAAACCTAGTCGTCCTCTCCTCCAACTCCCTCTCCTTCTCCGTCGCCTGCGGTCCCTATCCTCTAGAATCGTCTAGGTTGTCTCTCTCTTTTTCTGAAGAGCATCCTGCAACACCACTCCTCGTTAGCATTGTAATCATCTTTGTTCGCACACACAATGTAATGGAGGAAAGGTATTTGAGTATGTATAACTAACCTCGATGGGGAGGTCGACTGGCCGTGGACGAGGCCTTATCTCAGGACATGAGCTCATTTGGCGCGCCTTGATCTCCTGGAGAGTGTGAGGACAACGTATAAGTCCATCTCCAATGGCTATCGAGCCATGGGGCCTCCCGCCACCAGCTATCATCACCATCTCTGGATTAATAGGATGCTGGCTCGAGTTAAAGTCCTCCCCTTTCCGCACCTTCCCCTCATCTCTATACCTCTTGACCTTGTGGTGATAGGAGATGTTGGTGAAGTTCTCGGGATGATTGAGGTCAGACTCAGAGAATGCCTTGGCCTTCATGTATGAGGTTGTATGGGCCATGGCATAGAGGTCGTACAACTTTGGCACCTCCGTGTTATTGTGTTGCGCCTAAAAGAGAGGAACAAAGTATTAGTAAAGTCTCGAGCTAGCATCAAGAATTAATTGCCCGAATCATGAAGCAAACCACATACCCAGTTCCGCCCAAACTGATATAAGTCGGCGCTACCTTGATGGTGTGGCACATCAACCATTTTGGCACTCTGGTCCTTGGCATTGTTGTGGACGGCTAGCCATTCTTCTAAGCACCACTCATCCACCAACGCCTCCCAACAATCCATCTTATCCGCACACCATCTTGGGGGCACCTAAGTTAGTAAAGATAAACTTGAGTGCTACACCTACGAATCAAATCGACGAAAGTAAGTACGAGGCCTTAAGAATAGGTAATTACCTTCATGTACTACTCCTTTGCAGAAACTTTCTGTGGCACGACGACTTGTCCTTATTAATACCATGCGAGGCATAGCAGTCTCGAATAGTGTGCTGCCGAGCCTCGTGCCGCAAGTTCTGTAGTAGGTGCTTGCACTCGGAATCGATAACATTTGCTGCGGCCTCCTCGTATCCCTCCTCACACCTGTAGAAGGTCTACAATCAAACGAGACAACACTTATTAGTAAAATAACTAGATATTGTTGACTTTTAATTGTGTAAAGGAGAAATTACCCAAAACTTTCTAATCCCCATGTCGGCCCTCATGTGGCACAAGACACCACCGATCGTCTCCTCCGGCGGGGTTGGGGCAGCCAAGTAGTGCTCCCAGCTCAATCCTGTTGGAAATATGCCCTATAGGCAATAATAAATTAGTTATTATCATATTTCCTTCTTCATGATAAACGTCTATTATCCATGCTAGAATTGTATTGATCGAAAACTCAATACATGTATGGGTACATAGACAACACTCTGTCCCTAGTGATCCTCTAATAGACTAGCTTGTTGATCAAAGATGGTCAAGGTTTCCTAGCCATAGACATGAGTTTTCATTTCACAACGAGATCACATCAGTAGGAGAATGATGTGATGGACAAGACCCAAACTATGAACATAGCATATGATCGTGTCAGTTTATTGCTATTGTTTTTTGCATGTCAAGTATTTGTTCCTATGACCATGAGATAATCCAACTCACTAACACCGGAGGAGTACCTTGTGTGTATCAAACGTCGCAACGTAACTAGGTGACTATAAAGGTGCTCTACAGGTATCTTCGAGGGTGTCTGTTGGGTTGGCGTGGATCGAGACTGGGATTTGTCACTCCGTATGACAGAGGGGTATCAATGGGCCCACTCAGTAATACAACATCACAAGAAACTTGCAAGCAGTGTGACTAAGGAGTTAGTCATGGGATCCTGTATTACATAACGAGTAAAGAGACTTTCCGGTAACAAGATTGAACTAGGTATGGAGATACCGACGATCGAATCTCGGGTAAGTAACATACTGCTGGACAAAGGGAACTGCATACAGGATTACCTGAATCCTTGACATCGTGGTTCGACCGATAAAGATCTTCGTAGAATATGTAGGAGCCAATATGGGCATCCAGGTCCCGCTGTTGGTTATTGACCGGAGAGTGTCTTGGTCATGTTTTCATAGTTGTCGAACCCGCAGGGTCTGCACACTTAATGTTCGGTGACGATCTAGTATTGTTGAGTTATGTATGTTGGTGACTGAAGGTTGTTCGGAGTCCCGAATGAGATCCCGGACATCACGAGGAGCTCCTAAATGGTTCGGAGCCAATTATTTATATAAAGGAAAGTAGTATTCGGGTTCCAAAAGGTTTTGGGTGTTTTCAGTATTGTACCAGGAGTGCCGAAAGTGTTCTGGGGTCCATCGAGTGGGGCCCACCCACCTCCAGGGGGGCACATGGGTCTAAGAGATTGTGCCCCAGCCCATAGTGGGCTAGGCAACCGACAGCAAAGGGCCCATGCGCCCTAGGGTAGGTGGGGGAGGTGCCTTGGGGAGGGAGCAGTCCTCCCTAGGGCGCCCACCTCCCTTGTGGGAGGTGGACTCCTCCCCACCTCGGATGGCCAGCCCTCATTGGAGGAGGGGCCAAGGCTGCGCCAACCTACCCCCCTCCTATATAGAGAGAGGGAAAGGGAGGTCAGCCGCACCCTAAGGCATAGGTGCAGCCCTCCCTCTCTCCATAGATCTGTTTCTCCACCGAAAACACATCTGCGATAGCACTTGGCGAAGCCCTGCTGAGATTGCTCCACCACCACCACCACCATGTCGTCATGCTTCCGGAGAACTCCTATACCTCTCCGCTCTTGCTTGCTGGATCAAGAAGGCGGAGATGTCACTGAGTTGTACGTGTGTTGAACGTAGAGGTGCCGTCCGTTCAGCGCTAGATTGGGATGGGTCATGATTGGACCACAGGATGGATTGCGATTTGGATCGCGAAGATGTTCGACTACATCAATCGCGTTTCTTAACGCTTCCCGCTTAGCGATCTACAAGGGTATGTAGATCCAATCTCCCCTCTCGTAGATGCTCATCTCCTAGATTGATCTTACTGAAGCATAGGATTTTTTTTGTTTCCCATACAATGTTCCCCAAAAAATCCTAGCTCTAGAAGCTGACCCTCACCGGGAAACATGACAAACCCCGAGAAGTTTTGCTAGCAAATCACACCAAGGACTTTATTGGGCATGCGGACATCCTTGGCATGTTTCCAACCCTTGTAGTATGACAAGGTCAACGTATTAGATATTTGAAGAAACGTGAAGGCAAAAGGTTAAAAAAACAGTAAATGCACTTACTTCTCCCCATCATGCCTAATCGACCACCTCTTCTCGTGGGCCGGCAGCACAGGCAGAGCCGTGTAATACCACGCTGATAGACGGTGGCCCCCTAAACCACCTCGTCCTCCCTATCAGAAAACCGATCCCTGCCACCATTAGCATGGCCACTCGACTCCTGCTGGCGCAGATCCGGCGAGGTATCCCATCGGGTCTGCTGGGATGTAGCCTGACCCCTGCTCTACTCCGGAGTCTCGTGGGACGAAGCCTCTGGGAGGTGAATCTCGTGGGTTGAAGGCTCGTCGAACCGAGGCTCGTGGATAGGAGTTTGCGTAGCCTCCACCTCACACGAGTCCACCCTAGCAGTCCTGTGCTCGGGTGAATCAACTCGGGTGGTGGCGAGGAAGGCGTAGCAGCCTGCATACCTCTCCCATGGCCATGTGTACCTCTACTAGCTCTCTTCTTCCCTCGACCTCCTCTCCCAATGGGCAAAGATGCCGATGAAGAAGCGCTCGCCTGTGTCTACATACTATTGAGAAACGCTCTCCGGAGAGACTGGGGTGGAATGCAAGTACCCCCCCCCCACCATGCTTCGATGAAGAAGGAGCCACAGATCGCTCTGGACCCATGCCCACCATATTTCAACACCTGCCATGACTAAGAGTAAATGAAATTAGGACAACATAAAAAAAATTCAATACCGACATGAATAATAATATGTATATAATTTAAGTGTATCAACATCATGTATATAATAAAAATTGAATACCTGACATGAACTAATAATAATCTTGATCGTCTATATATGCTCTGGGATCAATAAATGCATCATCATCATCACTATCATGAATGACATGCTCATCAGGAACATCGGGAACAACATGTGGAAGATCTTCTTTATGTAATCGGTTAAGCATTGAAATGTCATCTGCAGCAGTAACCTCTTCTTATTCCAGCTCAGGGGTGAAGTCGGATTCACTGTCGTTGTCTACTTCAATGTTCTGGGGTGAAGTAGATCGGTTCTTGAAACATTTTTTTGGAAAGACGTGTTTCTTGGAATAATTCTCCTTCATATGTGCTTGGGTTCATGTGAGGTTCATAATCCTCTTCATTGGGGGGAGGTGGTCTAAAATGTGGCAACACTTCATAAACGACATCCCAACCATTCAGATTTGGATCAGTTTGGCAGGCCCACGGTAGATAGAAAACTTGGTTCGCCTGTTGAGCCGTAATATAGACATCGGGAACATATAAATGGGTGCTTTGTTTGATTTCGACTAGCCCTATATGTTCATGAGTCCTTCTAGTCTCCTTCAGCTGGAACCAATAATATTTGAAGACTGCGACGTTTGGTGGGTTTTTGTCACGCCCAAGATGCGCGCCTATCCATATTAAGGCACGAGGGCCTCGCAAGGGGTAGAGGCGCATCTTGTCGTTCGCAAGTATAACATCATGCATCATACATTACAAAAGAGAGGAGTATACAAAAGTTGGCTTACACTCGCCACATACTAAATTACAATTCCACATAGAGTTCAAATCATCAAGATGAAGATAGGGTCCGACTACGAACGAAATCAAACGATAAAAACAGATGCAAATGATACTATCTCCCTATCCCAAAGATCACAACCATGAACCCCTACTCGTCTGGATAAGTCACGTACATCCTGCCTCTTTCCTCGTCATATTCCCACTGCAGCTGGGTCAGATCATCCTGCATGAACTCATCTGTTCCTGTACCTGGAGTGTTGTAGTAATCTGTGCACCACAAGGACTCGACAATCAAGTGCCCGGGTATCGAGACTATTCAAGCTTAAGGATGGGAAGGGGTATGTGTTTAGTTTGCAGCAACACTAAGCATATATGGTGGCTAAACTTACGTAACATGAAAATAAATATGAGTGGCCTACGATGAACAATTGAATCTAGTATGACCTCTATGAGATCCTAAACACTTACTTACGTCAATCATAACCCCACTGTGTTCTCTCTTGGATCATGTTCACGAGCAGAGACGATCACGGTTACTCACACAGTTGGTGTATTTTATTTAGAGTTTACTTCAAGTTTTCTATAACCGGGTGTTAAACAAATATCCAAGTTGCCACATAACCACGGGCACGGCTTCTCGAAAAGATTTACCCTGCAGGGGTGCTCCAACTAGCCCATCACAAATAACCACACTTCGCGGGAATAGCCTTGACCACGGATCTCGTGATCATCATAGGTAACTCCAAAGGAATTCCAACACCTCGAGATAACCCAAAGAAAGTCAGAGTCCACACGCAAGACACTCGAATAAAGGTAAAACAAATCCAGCAAGACCACCCGACGTGTCAACGAACCCGATAAGAGCCGTGTATCTCGTTCTCAGGACACGACGGATAAGCTAGTGTACGGTGGCCTGATAGAAATCTCCCAAGTTGCCTTGGGTTGGCCCCGCATAGTGCTCTAGTATGGACCAACACTCATGAGGAGCACTGGCCCGGGGGTTGATTAATTATCCACGGGGTTGCAAAGCCCTATGCAAATTTTATTAAGTTATTAAGCAAATGTAGTACCAATGTTGGGTCTTGCCAGACAAGTTTTAATCTCAACCTAATAAACAAGGGGGTCCCCATAACAACCCCGAGCATGTTAGGAGCGCAAAGTATGGAAAACTTAACACCGGTAACAAGAAACTATGGCGGTAACAGCGGAACAAAACACCTAGCAAAAGTCCAAGCCTTCCACCAATACCAAGATATATATGTGTGTTAAATTAAATAACAGATAATATTGTGATATCCAAGTCCATGTTATCACATGGAACAATCTGAACCTGTAACTAAGAACGCTATAAGAGGGGCTGAGCAGTGGTAACTTAGCCAATCAAAGGTTTGCTAGGATGTGGAGGGTTAGAGGCTATCATGGCATTTAGGAGGCTGATATTCAAGTGGTAGTTAGCACAATTATAACGATAAGAGCGAGAAACTAGCAAGCAAAAATAGTATTGGGATCCGGGTATGATCATCTTGCCTGTTGGTTCTTTAGTGGAACAAGTAGCGACATCCTCGTAGTTGTACTCGCCTGGCTCTTCGTACTCAGGTTCAATGTTCGCGTCTACCCAAAGGAAACAACAAGAATAAACAAACAACCATGGTGCAATGCACAAACAAGAATGATGCATGCTTAGGTGAAGAGTTTTTAACATGGCAATCCTAACTAGTCATGTTTCACATGCAAGATTTGGATATTAATGAATCTGGACAGAACCTTATGTTAAGTTATTTAGACATGCATGAACATGGAAAATATGGATGTATCATGTGAAAATGCATATGAATAACGTAAGAAACGGAGTTACGGATCTCACGATACGCTCACGATAAGGTACGAAGGCAAAAAACACAAGACTACAAGGCCATGGGCTAATTCTTGGCATTCCAAGGTAGCCACTGGTTAGTCAATGAAAAACCAACAACAATAGACCCAAAGACCAGGCAATTACATGGAGTATAGCTCCCACAAGTCACAAAACTATAAAACAAACAATCTGCCACAAAACAACAACATAGCAACTTACACAGCCCACAACTTGAGCTACAGGAACCCTACAGCCACAAACAAGGAATTGATAGAAACTCCATAACATGCTTATCAAATTGACCAACTACACAATCTGGAAAGGAGGCACACATCACTAAGCATGAAGCTATCAAGTTGGCATGATGAAACAGTTTTCTAGAATCTGAATTAATCTGATAGCATGTTGGCAGCAGAAGTTAAAGGTGTTAGAGACCACCTCTTGGCATGAAAATTAACAGGATGGTAGTAGACAACATCTACTCCAAAATACTAGCACTGAGCATGAGCTAATTCTCAACATACCACAAGATGTCAACCACTCTTCATGGCATAAAAATAACAGCAGATTCTCAGACTTGGAAATATTTAGCATAGTGAAAACAAAAACATCAAGTTAGCTACTTTGCAGCAAGTTTCCCACTTATATTGGTGATTCTCATGTTAAACAAAAATACAATGGCATAATAGACATAAAACACTAGCACTTCCATGTTGGCACATGCCCCAAAGCAAGCATGGATTAAATCATGCAAAAATGACAAAGTAGCATCACGGCAGAAAATGACAGTTTTATAAACTTGCTCAAAAGTGAAATATGATAGCACCAATGGATTCCTTGGCTCTTTCTACCCCAATATCATGTGTCATACTCATATGTTCATGTGAAGCAACATGGCACAATATACTAGCAAGCAATCATCCACTCTCTTATAAGTTAAAACTTACTCTAATGCACATGAGCATAAATGACATAACCAGATTTGGAATTGAGCTGAAAAAATGGAAATGAGCTACCAATCCTACAAAGCATGCATATACCAACAAAGTGTATGGCAAGTGGGGGAAAGGACCCACTTGTCACACACACACACATACACTCTACACACACCACTACATAGCATACACACACATATGTGTGTATGCATCAAGGACACACATACACTCATATCTAAACAGAAAAGAACAAAACAAAAAAACACTCTACACATGTAGGTTGCAGCTACACACACATACATATAAAGCAAAAGGAAAAAACAAAAGAAAAGAAAAGAAAAGAAAAACAACAAAAAGGGGGAGGGGTTCGGGTTCGAACCCTCGACCTCTTGGTCGATCCCACCGAGCGAAACCACTACACTATCAACGCGGCTGTTAATAGAGGAGGCAACGCTGCTCTCTAATACACACACACACACACACACATACGCAAATCTCTGACGAAACTGAATAACGAGCACCTGCGGCGACAGGGCACGACGGCGTGCAATTCTGGCGAGCACACGGCCTCACCAACAAGGGGAAATGGGGCAGGGGGATGCTGCACCTATGGGGCCGCATCCCTACCTCTAACGCCGACGAGAACGCACGGCAACATCACCTGAAACTATGGCAGAGCTACGGCGGACACGAGCACGGGCTCGTCGGGCACGACGAGCTCGTGCACGCACCGGGACAGAGGGGCATGGCGGAGGATCGGCTGCTCACCACGGGGTTGTCGATGGAGAAGACGACGACGGAGGGGGTCGGAGATGCGCACCGGAGTGGAAGCAGGGGAAGACGATGGAGCGGAACGTCGCTGACGAAGATGACGAAGGGGCCATCGCTACGGAGCCTCTCCAGGGCTCCTAGCGGTGGGAATTGAACGCGGGGAGGATCCCCGAGCTCCTGGACACCATGGTCATCGACGAGGTTGACGGAGACGATGAGCGGACGCCGGCGAACTTCTCTGAACTCTCTGAACTCTCTCTAAAACTTACCTGACAGAGGGGAAGAAGAGAGGAGGGAGAGGAATGGAGAGGGAGGGGGGAGTGGCGGCGGCTGGAGGGGGAGAGAGGAACCCTAGGCGGAGGACGCACGCATGTCGAGGGGGTTCAAAACCCTCGGGGCTGACGGCGACGGACGGCGAAAAAGGGGACAGTGGAGGCGCGCTCTCTCTCTGAACCTGACAGAGACGACGGACGGGGCAGGTTGCCGTTCCCTCGAGCGGGCTGGGCCGTGGGGGAAGGCAAGGCCCACTTTGGCGCTCTCTCACAAAAATAATAAAATAGGGAGTTTGTCTCTTTTTAAAATCACAACACACAAGAAAAAAACCCAGAGTAAAATAAAGGATTTTTGTGGAGAAAAAAATACTTTTGCAATGAAAATAAAATGCACTTTTTACTAAAATTATCAAGATGATTTTTAGGGCAAGTAATTTTAATAGTTTTTAAAAATAACAGCCCCCTGTTATTTAAACCTCACATGCATACAAACTCCAAACATCAGAAGAACCCTACTCACAATTAATAAAATATATTAGGCTACCTCTTGAACATTTTTAAACAATTTGATTAGCAATTTAAATCTGCTGATAAAATAACATAGAAGGAAAGGATATTTGGTGGGGTTGTTTGAAAAGGGAAAAGAGGGGGAAGAAGAAGGAGATGCACCACATGACTCCAACCACAATACATCACACAACACAAGACACTCTCAATCACAACAAGCAAGGACATGGCATGATGGATGCTATGATGCATGATGCATGAACAAGACATGGCATATATCAAGATGCAAAATCATTACATTAAGCTCATGGCAACAAGGTTCATACAAGACACATGCCATAAAAGGTAGGGACAGCACTTGGGCTGTCACAGTTTTCACCATAGAATAGAAGTACAATTGCTTGAAGTCTTCCATAATACTCGGTACCTTCTTCACCGATAGCGGAGAAACAACAATTTGTAGACTTTGGGTCGTCCATAGATAGCTCTTTGCCAAAGGTACGAAAGTGATACCCGTTGATGTCGTATTTGTCAAATGAACATACCTTATAGTCAAAACCATTAGCGACTTGTCTCAATTCGGCGTTCATAGACTCTGAATTAGCCTACAAGTTTAATACGAAAGGATTGTTGCATTAGCCGCAAATTAGATGAAGGAATGAAATGGTCTAATGGAAATGACCGTTTGTTTGAACCAAGAGATGAAACTGGGATAGTCGCCTCCATGCTTTGCTAGAAGCTCATACTCTTCGATGGAATCCTTTTGGATCACCGCTCCATTAGAGAATTTGGTGACGTATCGACTGTATCAAATATCCGGGAATAAGAGCAGTTCAAAGGAATTAGAAGTTGCGAAACAATGTACCGAGAACTTACTCGATGTATGGTGGCACTTCTGTTAGGTTGTTGAAGGTATACAATGAAATGGTCCGGCACTCTTCGACATCCAACGTTATTGTTGTCAAAGCACCGACTGGTGTGAGATTCACTTTGAATAGGCTGAGGTTAGATTTACCTTTTTTAGGATCGCCAGCATTGTACCGAGGCTTCAGATTATGCAAATGACGATTTTTGGCTTCGTAGTGTGCTGTCACGAAGTTTGTCGCCTCCTCAGTAATGAATGCCTCGGCCATCGATGCTTCAATACTACATGTATTTTTACATTTTTCTCAAAGCGTCTTCTGCATCCTCTCAGTTGCGTAGCACCAACGATTTTGCACGCCCCGCCCCAATCTTGCCTCGGTCGGGAGATGCATAATCAAATGCTGCATTGGATTAAAGAAGCCTGGTGGAAAGATCTGCTCTAACTTGCATATCAACTCCGGTGCTAACTCTTCCATTTCATCTAGCACGCCAGGCGATAGTTCTTTCGCACAAAGAACACAGAAAAAATAGCTCAGATTTGCCAGTACCAGCCATTCATTCGCGGGGATAAAGCCACGCAACATCACTAGCATTACCCACTCAAGCCATATGTGCCAATCATGACTCTTGAGACCAAATATTTTCAATTTTTCAAGACTCGCTCCCCTCTATAGATTCGCTGCATACCCATCGGGAAACATCAACTTCATTTTCTCCCACAAGATCGTTTCCCTCATAGCTGGCCCTCCAAGATTGAACCATGCATTTGGCTTCATCCAGTTCTGCTTTCCTTTCAGTTGTCGCGTGTTTTGTAACGGTCTATCACATAGAGCCTCCTAATTGGCTCTAGCCATAGGATTATCCTTTGACCTCCCCTCTATGTCGAACAATGTACCAAAAAGGGCCACGACGATATTGTTTTCAGTGTGCATCACGTTGATGTTGTGTGGGCAAAGGAGGTCTCTGAAGTAAGGCAGATCCCATAAGCATGTCTTGTGAGTCGAAGCAAGAAAACTTGTGACCCGCCTGTAGCCAACGAAATTGAAGATCCGCCTTGCATGCGGGGCACGGGAACCTTCCATGCACACACCAGCCAACGAACAACGCATACGCCGACAAGTCGTGCATCGAGTACATGTACCACACATGCATTGAGGAGTTTTATTTTAGAGCGGCGTCATATGTCTTGATACCATTATCCCAAGCTTCTTGCAATTCATCCTTGAGCGGCTGCATATACACATTCATATTCTTCCCTGGACAGTTGGGCCCTAGAATTATCAACGTTAGGAAAATGTTCTTTCTTTGCATAATCTGTCCGGGGGGAGATTGAGTGGAATGATAAATATAGGCCAACAACTGTATTGGGTTGTCGTAATACCAAACAAATTGAACCCATCCGTGCTGATAGCGACTCGAGGATGGCTTGGATCTCCTGCTTTATCCTTATGTAATGCATCAAAGTGCTTCCTAGCAAAAGTGTCTGAAGTGTGTACCAACATCTGATTCCCATCTGCATCTAGTTCGGCTCTTTAGCCCAATTTGTGTGATGTCATATGTCTGGCCGTCTCTTTGACCATGAAAATACGTTGAAGTCTTGGTATGATTGCCATATACCGAAGAACATTAAAGGGGATTTTGGTCTGAATCTTCTCACCCATACCGTTGTCTACCACAACATACCTGGAAGACCTGCAAATGGGACAATAGTTCAAGTCCGCATACTCAAGCCTAAATAAGGCACATCCATTCTCACAAACATCTATCTTCTCATAGGGCATCTTAAGTACATAGAGGATTCTGTCCGACTGGTATAGGTTTGCAAGCATTACATGGCCTTTGGGTTGAAAGCATACAAATAGTGCCATCATCGTGCCGGAGCATTCTCTTCCCAAGTTGAATTGAGCCTTCAGAGCCATTACTTGCGCGATGGCATCCAGCTGACCAAGCTCGGTGTGCTCGTGGAGAGAACATTTTGAAGACTCCAACATTTCATTGAAGGCCTTTGCAGATTCCGCCATCTCAGCATACGAATCCCGACCATCATCAAAGTCTTGCAGCATGTCTTCGATGCCAATGCCATGCTCGTCGAATGCGATGACGAACCACCTCAGCTCTGGCACATGGGGCAGACTCACCATGAAATGTCCACACCGTATAATCAGACGTAAAACCCCACTTTTGCAGGTGTTTACCCATTTCACCCTTTGTCCTCTTTTGAAAGTTGTCGCACCAAACACAGGAGCACCAGGTTTTTCTCTCGCCATTTGCAAATGTGGCTCTCACAAACCCCTTGGTTTTTGTTAACCATTCATTGGTCATGTCTTTCTGATTAGTGTGACTAGTGTACATCCACGAACGATCACTCGTCTTGCCTACCCACTGGACACACAAGAAATATATATATAATTCAACATATAGATTCATTAGTTAATCAAGTTTGTCAGTTTATTACGTCCATGTGATACGTCTCCAATGTATCTATAATTTATGAAGTATTTATGCTGTTATTTTATCATTCTTGGATGTTTTACAATCATTTTATAGCAACTTTATATCATTTTTTGGGACTAACCTATTGACCCAGTGCCCAGTGCCAGTTGTTGTTTTCCCTTATTTTTTACATCACAGGAAATAAATATCAAACGAAGTCCAAACACACGAAACTTTTTGGAGATTTTTTTTGGACCACAAGGAACCCAATGGGCCAGAGCTGCACCTGGGTGGTGCCCCAAGGGGGCATAACCCACCAGGGCGTGCCAGGCCCCCCTGGCATGCCCAGGTGGGTTGTGCCCACCTCGGTGGCCTCCAGCACCCCCTCTTTGCACTATAAATTCCCAAATATTCCGAAACCCTTCGGGGTCAGCCCTAGATCAGAAGTTCCGCCGCCGCAAGGCTCTGTAGCCACCGAAAACCAATCTAGACCCCGTTCCGACACCCTACCAGAGGGGGGAATCATCTTCGGTGGTCATCTTCATCATCCCGGCGGCCACCACGATGAGAAGGGAGTAGTCCACCCTCGGGGCTGAGGGTTTGTACTAGTAGCTATGTGATTAATCTCTCTTTCTCGTGATCTATATCATGGGCTTTGTTAATATAGATGGATCATATGATGTTTCTCCCCTCTATACTCGTATTGTGATGAATTGAATCTTTACCCTTTGAAGTTTTGTTATGTCGGATTGAATGTTCAGATTTGGGAACACATGATGTATGTCTTGCGGTATGAATACTTGAGGTGGCATTGGGGTATCTTATTGGTTCACTTGATATACATTATGGCACTCAACTTGCGGATTCCCGCGGTGATATTGGGGTAATCTATGCATAGAGATTGATGCATGCTTTTATTATCTTTTCTCCGATAGAAACTTTGGGGATCCCTTTTAGTTCTTTGTGTGGATTGAGTATTATGAATATGAATTTGCTTTGGTGTTATTCTAGTACGAACTCTTGAGTAGACCGATCGGAAAGAATAGCTTGTGTTATTCTAGTACGAACTCTAGGATAGATCGGACGGAAAGAATAGCTTTGAGGTGGTTTCGTACCCTACAAACAATTTCTATCTTTTGTTCTCCGCTAATAGGAACTCGGGAGTGATTCTTTATTGCACTTTGAGGGATAATCATATGATCCAACTATGTTAGCACTGTTGAGAAATTACACGAGCGAAAGTACGGACCCTAGGCCTTGTTCTCAAGCATTGCAATACCATTTTTGTGTCCGTTTACTATTTGATACCTTGCTGTTTTTATTTATTCAGATTATAAAAATATATTTCTACCATCCATATTACACTTTTATCACCATCTCTTCGCCGAACTAGTGCACCTATACAATTTGCCATTATATTGGGTGTGTTGCGGACACAAGAGATTTCTTGTATTTGGTTGCAGGGTCGTTTGAGAGAGACCATCTTCATCCTAAACCTCTCATGGATTGATAAACCTTAGGTCATCCACTTGAGGGAAAATTGTTGTTGTCCTACAAAACTCTGCGCTTGGAGGCCTAACACGTGCCTACAAGAATAAAGTTGCGTGGTAGACATCAAGCTCTTTTCTAGCGCCGTTGCCGGGGAGGTGAGTGCATCAAGGTATATCTTTAGATCATGCAATCAAATCTTTTAGTTTCTTGTTTTATCACTAGTTTGGTTTATAAAAGAAAACTACATAAAAAATGGAATTGACGTTGCATCATATTATTGATCATCTTTATAATATCTTTCTTGAAAATGATGGATCGGAAAATTGTGCTCAATTGATATAAGAAGAATTCAATAAAATGATTGGAATGAATGATGAGCATGATTGCAATGTTGTTATTATGAATTATTTGATTATCCAAAATGTTAATGATGATTGCACAAGTCATGACAAAAATGTTTCTTATAAGCATGTCAATTTTTGCAGAGTGAGTTGGGAATGCAAATGCACACCAAAAAGGGAAGATAGATTTTGTAAGAAGCATAAATATTTAGAAACGAAAAAGTTGCAAGAGAGGCTAAATGATTGTGCTGAAAGATTTTATTCCTTTCGCCATCCTTGTGAACTTTGCAATGAACATGGTCATTTAAATCTCTAATGCAAATTATTTCATGATCAAATCGTGTCCAAAAATTGTGACAACTTGATTACCCTTGAGCATCATAAAGAGCTTAGTCTTATTTTGGGGTATGAAGAAATGAAACGTATAACTAAGGGTTTTCTGAATCCCGAGTGATTTCTTAATTATGATCTAGAGGAAATTTATATGTTTTGTGCGGTAAATTGCATTGAGAATCCTTATATTGCCAACTATCTAAAGACAAGAAAACAAATAGTATATGAAGAGAGTACTAATGAAAGGGAAAATATTTACCAGTACCCTCCTAGTGTTTTTTATGATGAATCAGGTAACGAGGAGGAGCTTCCTATCCAATCAATCTCTTCAACAAGGAGCTTGAAAAAATTACTTAAACCCACACATGATGTGGTGAAGAAGAAAAGAAGAAAGAATAGAGGTAAAAAGGTATCTCTCCCAAATAATGTTGCTCCTATCACCATTGTGCCTCACGAAAGTGAATCAAATATGTTGATGGAGGATGATGATATTGAGTATGATTTTGTGATACCTACTACTTGTTGTAATGATTATGATTGGGAAGGCAATGATGTCCCTTATGATCGTGAGAATCTTTTTAGCACTTGCTTGGAAGAATATGATAATAATGTTTGCTATACTTTTGGTGCCATTCATGCTATTGATAAGAATGATTGTGATGATATGCAAAACCACAAGCTTGGGGATGTTATGGTTAATGAGTATGATATGTTTGAAGATTTATTTGCCAGAAATAATCCTTGTCCTAAGCTTGGGGATGATTTGCTTAATGAATATGATCCTTTTATTCCTTCTACTTTGGATAAGAAAATTTATTATGATGATAGCATGTCTCCTATTTATGATGATTACATTGATGAAAGTGGGTTTGGAAGAGTGTCAACTCTAGGTAGTAGTGATCCAACTATTTTGGAGGATGTTGAATCTTATTAAAATATTGATGAAAGTGGATTTGGAGAGGTCATGACTTTGTTTAGTGATACATCCACTATTTTGTAAGAGGTTTCAATTGACTATGACAATAAAGTTGCTATCTATGATGATTATTATGATGACATGTATGCCATAAAGAGTAATAAATTTTCTATGCTTCTGCATCATGAAAAGAGTGTTGTATGTGACAGTTATATTGTTGAATCCATTTATGATTCCTCTGAAAATTATTATGAGAGAGGAACTTATGCTCTTACATATCTCAGTAATATCAAGTTTCTTCTCTATGTATTGATTGTTTTGAAGTTGTACTTGTTTTAGCTTCCTATGCTAGTTGGTTCTTGTATTCATGGGTTGCTTGATCAAAAACTCCCTATGCATAGGAAGTGGGTTAAACTTAAATGTGCTAGTCATATGCTTCATGGTGCTCTCTTTATGTTTCAGTTCTTTACTTTTATGCGAGCATCATTGAAATCATCAGGCCTAGCTTAAAAGCATAAAAGAAAAGTGCTTGTTGGGAGACAACCCAACACTTTTACCTACTGTTTTTGTGTGTTAACATGATTAAGCTACTATAGTAATCATGTTTTATTGCTTTTGTTTCAATAAAGTACCAAGTAAAGCCTTTGGGATCATGTGGGGTGATAATTGATTTGATCTTGCTGAAAAACAGAAACTTTTGCGCTCACGAAAATAATTCTAATTTTTAACAGAAGAGTGATTTTCAGTTGAGTATTTTTTAAGAATATTAATATACAAATTTATCACGTGGTACTAATTTTTCAGAATTTGTAGAGTAGCAGAAGTATGGTTGGAGTACAGATTACTACAGACTGTTCTGTTTTTGACAGATTCTGTTTTCAATGCATAGCTTGCTTGTTTTCTAGTTTCTATGGCTTATATTGCTCAATATAAATTTTAGAAATGATATGGTACAGTTTAATTGTGTGAGAACAATTATGGATCCTGTCTTGACAGTACCAAAGTGGAATGGTTTGCTCTTTATCATACTAACCCATCTCACGAAGTTCCGTTAAGTTTTGTGTGATTGAAGTTTTCAAGTTTTGGGTGAGATGTAGATATGAGGAGAATGAGGAGTGACAAGGACCTAAGATTGGGGATTCCCAAGGAAACCCAAAGTTAACATTCAAGTAATATCCAAGCAACTAAGCTTGGGGATGCCCCGGAAGGCATCCCCTCTATCGTCTCCAACATTATCGGTAACCTTACTTGGAGCTATGTTTTCATTCGTCACATGATATGTGTTTTTCTTGGAGAGTCATTTTAATTTACTAGGATTTTCTTTATGTTATTTATAATAATGTTTTGCATCTTTTATTTAAATAAAAATGCCAAGGATAGCCCTCACCATGCTTATTTTTCAAGTATACATGTTGCTATTTCAAAACAGAAAGTTTACCGCTGTTGCAAAAATTCCCTAGAAAAGTCAGAATGTGATAAAATGTTGAATTTTTTTTAATAATAAGCTATGATAAATTTTATATAGTGTGGTAAATTTTCATAACATTTGAAGTTTAATAAGTAAGGATACTCTTGCATTCTTTACAGACTGTACTGTTTTGGCACATTGTTGTTATGTTTGCATTGTTTGCATATGTTTGCTTGTTTAATGATTCTATTTGAGGATAGGAGTATTAAATATGCAGAGGCATTTAGTATGCAATGCTGAATAATAATTTTAGTGATTTTCTACAGTAGATAATGATAAGGTTTTTGCATTGGTTTATACTAACTTATCTCACGAGTTCTTCTTGAGTTTTGTGGGGATGAAGTTTTCAGTATTAGGTAAACCGTGATATGAAAGGAATTAAGGAGACACAAAAGCTCAAGCTTGGGGATTACCAAGGCATCCCAAGATAATATTCACGAAGTCTCAAGCATCTAAGCTTGGGGATGCCCCGGTAGGCATCCCACCTTTCTTCTTCAACAATTATCGGTTAGTATCGGTTGAGCCTAAGTTTTTGCTTCTTCCCATGAGTTGTGCTATTTTTAGAATGTCATTTTATTTTTGTTTTACTTGCTGTTTTAATAAAATACTTAGATCTGAAAGTTTTAAATAAAATAGAGTCCTCAAATAGTCGCCAAGGAGGCTAAGTAAGCGACATTCACATCCCGTCAACGAAGCTCTTTTCTTTGGAATTGCTCTTGTACTTCACTTATATCCTATGAGTAAATTTTTGACTAAATTGAATGTCATGAAGTTGAATTCATATCATGCTTAGTGGTAGCTTCACATTGGGTTTAGAAAGTGAAATCTTTTGAGGCTTGACAATCACAATATTGGTCATACAAGCAATTCACAAATAATTAGTATAAGGAAGAGAACTTTCACATGCTAATACACTATCCTGGAAATCTTTTGTGATTGTGAGCCCACATCAAAATATTATATGCCAAAATTGTTGATGTTGGACAAGGAAGACAACGTAATGATTTATGTTTGTTCATATTCACATAGAAGTTATATTGTCATAGATCCTTCAACATGAGTTGCTTGCCCCCCATCTTTGCTAGCCAAAAATTATGCACCAAGTAGAGATACTACTTGTGCATCCAAAAACCCTTAAACCCAAATCTTATTTTCAAGAGTCCACCATACCTACCTAAGGATTGAGCAAGATCCTTCAAGTAAGTTGTCATCGGTGCAATAAGGCAATAAAAATTGCTTCTAAAAGTGTTAGATCATTTAGTGTAAGAGAAAATTGAGAGTTGTACGAACTTGTGATGGCAAAGTAATAAAAGCGACAGACTGCATAACAAAGGTTTCTATCATAAGGAGCAATATAACGCGACGTTCTTTTGCACTAAGGGGTTGAGCATACAAACAAATAAGCACATGGCAACCTCTGCTTCCCTCTGTGAAGGGCCTATCTTTTAATTTATGTATTTACTTTTATGCAAGAGTCAAAGTTTTTCTCTCTATTCCTTTTTATTTTTCTCCTTTGGCAAGCATCATGTGGTGAGGAAAGATTTAGGCACATATGTCCAGTTGAATATGGGTAGCATGAGTTATTATTGTTGACATCACCCTTGAGGTGAATACGTTGGGAGGCAAAGCAATAAGCCCCTATCTTTCTATGTGTCCGGTTGAAACGTTTTGCCCATGTGTACGCGGTGAGTGTTAGCAATCATAGAAGACTATATGATGGTTGAGTATGTGGAGCTCTTACTTAAACTCTGTTGAATAAGTTGAATTGCAATTGCTTAATGGCTGAGAACATAGGTTGTTGGGTTTCAAGATAATTCATTGTTTGAACCTTAACATGTGAATTGGTTGCTACTTTAACATGAGAAAACTTTATGAGAAAGGAATTGCTGTAATGATGCTAGGAAAAGTGATTGAAATTATCATTGATCAAAGTTATGTACTTTGCTAGCATTCACACTTCATAAATTATTTCTTTTATCATTTACCTACTCGAGGACGAGTAGGAATTAAGCTTGGGGATGCTGATACGTCTCCAACGTATCTATAATTTATGAAGTATTCATGCTGTTATTTTATCATTCTTGGATGTTTTACAATCATTTTATAGCAACTTTATATCATTTTTTGGGACTAACCTATTGACCCAGTGCCCAGTGCCAGTTGTTCTTTTTGCTTGTTTTTTACATCGCACGAAATCAATATCAAATGGAGTCCAAACACCATGAAACTTTTTGGAGATTTTTTTGGACCAGAAGGAACCCAATGGGCCAGAGCTGCACCTGGGGGGTGCCCTGAGGGGGCACAACCCACCAGGGCGCGCCTGGGGCCCCTGGCGCGCCTAGGTGGGTTGTGCCCACCTCAGTGGCCTCCCACACCCCCTCTTTGCACTATAAATTCCCAAAAATTCCGAAACCCTTCGGGGACAGCCCTAGATCAGAAGTTCCGCCGCCGCAAGGCTCTGTAGCCACTGAAAACCAATCTAGACCCCATTTTGGCACCCTACCAGAGGGGGGAATCATCTCCGGTGGTCATCTTCATCATCCCGGCGGCCACCACGACGAGGAGGGAGTAGTCCACCCTCGGGGCTGAGGGTTTGTACTAGTAGCTATGTGATTAATCTCTCTTTCTCGTGATCTATATCATGGGCTTTGTTAATATAGATGGATCATATGATGTTTCTCCCCTCTATACTCGTATTGTGATGAATTGAATCTTTACCCTTTGAAGTTTTGTTATGTCGGATTGAATGTTCAGATTTGGGAACACATGATGTATGTCTTGCGGTATGAATACTTGAGGTGGCATTGGGGTATCTGATTGGTTCACTTGATATACATTATGGCACTCAACTTGCGGATTCCCGCGGTGATATTGGGGTAATCTATGCATAGGGGTTGATGCACGTTTTTATTATCTTTTCTCCGATAGAAACTTTGGGGATCCCTTGTAGTTATTTGTGTGGATTGAGTATTATTAATATGAATTTGCTTTGGTGTTATCCTAGTACGAACTCTTGAGTAGATCGATCGGAAAGAATAGTTTGTGTTATTCTAGTACGAACTCTAGGATAGATCGACCGGAAAGAACAGCTTTGAGGTGGTTTCGTACCCTACAAACAATTTCTATCTTTTATTCTCCGCTAATAGGAACTCGGGAGTGATTCTTTATTGCACTTTGAGGGATAATCATATGATCCAACTATGTTAGCACTGTTGAGAAATTGCACTAGCGAAAGTACGGACCCTAGGCCTTGTTTTCAAGCATTGCAATACCGTTTTTGTGCCTGTTTACTATTTGCTACCTTGCTGTTTTTATTTATTCAGATTATAAAAATATATTTCTACCATCCATATTACACTTTTGTCACCATCTCTTCGCCGAACTAGTGCACCTATACAATTTGCTATTATATTGGGTGTGTTGGGGACACAAGAGATTTCTTGTATCTGGTTGCAGGGTCGTTTGAGAGATACCATCTTCATCCTACACCTCTCACGGATTGATAAACCTTAGGTCATCCTCTTGAGGGAAAATTGCTACTGTCCTACAAAAGTCTGCGCTTGGAGGCCCAACACGTGTCTACAAGAATAAAGTTGCATAGTAGACATCACCATGCAACCTACATGCTAATAGGTAAAGATAGGTCCTAATCCCACCCGAGTATGTGTAGATTGGGTTCATTTTCCCATGCTCTACTACGTATCCAACGCAAAATTTTGACATCACCTCCCTGCTGTTCTCCTGATACTCGTCTCAGCAATAAACAAAGAGGATATGTGCCCGGAGAACAATAGGGAGGCAGTGACAAAATTATGCATCGGATACAGAGCAGAGCATATGGGAAAACGAACCCAATCTACACATACTCAGGCTGTCCATGGATTAGCTCCTATTGCCAAGTGCCATTCACATTCATGCAATTGAAAATTAGGAGCTCCCTCCATCCTCTCTCTCTCCACTTTTTCCTAAGTCACTTTGTGATGACATGTGTTTTTGTGCCTGTATAAGCTGATCCCAATTATGTACTTGTATAAGCTAACCCCAATTCCCGAAATGGACAATTTTCGTTATTAAAACACAACTCTTACGTTTAGCGATAAGTTGTAAGAAACTTTGCTACTTTGTTCTAATTGCATAAACATGCGGCAATCATATTTGGAGGATAAATTAACTGAGAAGTAGGAAGGCCTTGCAAAAAACATGCTAGTATGATACAAAACCATGACCTCAAAACAACCCATACAATGATATTATAAAACTTAGGGGTCCTCTTTTCCCATTCTAATTTTATCATTTCCCAACCATGTAGCAGAGAGATACACATTCAAGTAAAGAACCTATTTTTATCTGGGGAATAAATTGTTGGCACCCTCAAATCTGAAGTCTTACCTTTACTTGAGTATGCCTAAAATCAAGTTGAGGATGGTCCTTTGTTTCTGAATTTTTTGCTATTCCCGCTCCCTATGGTAGATGGTCTCCTATCCTCCTTCCTTGATGCTTGGCCTTTTGGGGAAAGGCCGGCGACGCAAGACCCTTATGTTCTTGTCGTTGCTCCTAGCAGTCTCCTCCCTGTCTGGCTCCTAAGCCGAGCAAAGTATGCAAGCAAATGACTGAAACAATCCAGTGTTAAACAACACAGGAAGACCAAGTCAGAGGAGAAAATCCAAACAAGACCAAAGCACAAAATCATCAAATATGACACGCATCTCATTGGTCCTGTCTACAAATGAAAATTTCCTCATGTCCTAGGATGGCACCTAATTTGTTCCACATAACAAGATGAAACTTGAGCCAGAGCCTAAGATCCCAACATAAGATCTCTGAAATAATTACAGGAAATGGACACTACAGGGTTTACATAATGCTAAATTACACAGATAAAATGCAGGAGCATGTATAGTGGCTGATACATCTTTGACCTATCTATAATTTTTTATTGTTTCATGTTACTATATAATTTTCACATACTTTTGGCATCAATTTATATTATTTTTCTAGACTAACCCATTCATTTAGTGCCCAGTGTCATTTCCTGTTTTCTACATGTTTTTTGTTTTGCAGAAAATCAATATCTAGAAAGGTCAAAATACCACGGCTATTTTTTCGGAATATATGTGATTATTTGACAAAAAAATCAATGCAAAACGGTGTCCAAGGGTCCCACATGGACAGGTGGCGCGTCCACCCCCTGCTGTGTAGTGGGCCCCTGTGGACAATCCTGAAGTCGGTCGGCTACAAGGAAGCTAACTTTCGGAGAACCCCCTCCCCAATTTCGGCCCGTACGGAGTTACAGATCTCCAATTATAAAAGAAACAATATTCGTCCAGAAAACATGATCGAAAACAGAGAGAAATGGAGGAGCAGAGATCCAATCTCGAAGGGACTCCTCCCCCCAGTTGCCATGGAGGCCAACAAATAGAGGGGGAGACCTTCTCCCATCTAGGGGGAAGTCCAACCAAGAAGAAAGATGGGGCTCTTGAAAGGGCATGGATGTTGCCTAGAGGGGGGTGAATAGGCGCTTTAAAACAATTACAATTTAGCCTTGAACAAATGCAGAATAAAATTAGCATTTAATTTGTCAAGCACAACACCTAAATATAATAGGCTCAATTATGTGCACCAACAACTTGTGCTAAGCAAGTTAAACAACTATGTAATGTCAAGATATATAACTTGAGGCACGAAGGCTATCACAAAGTAAAGTGCATGAGTAAAGGGTTCGGGTAAGAGATAACCGAGGCACGCGGAGAAGATGATGTATCCCGAAGTTCACACCCTTGCATATACTAATTTCCGTTAGAGCGGTGTGGAGGCACAATGCTCCCCAAAATGCCACTAGCTAGGGCCATTGTATTCTCATCACGCCCTCGCACAATGCAAGGTGCCACGACTTCACTAAGGGATCCCGACTCACTTGTGATTAATCCTTTCCCGCACTTTTTCTTTGTATGCTTGTTGGCTTTCTAATTAGATTTCTGCCTAGCATATTTGGCTTTAAGATTGCTTGTCTATAGGTTGTGTTCACCTAGTTGCATATGTAGTGAACTCTCTTTACCCTCTTACACCTAAAACAGACAAACAAGTTCGAAATTTGTAGTCTCCTTATCACCCCTCTAGTCGAGCATATCGATCCTTTCACTAGTGAAAAATAAAAGATGACCCCATCAATTATAAAGCAATGTGAACTAAAGGCCTAGAAGCTCACGGGCTAATTGCCTCGGTACCCATTGCCCATGCATGTCTATGACTTGTATATTTCACTAAAAATCCTAGATGTATACACAAAAATTGCACGCCCTTTGCTATTTGCTTCCCAACTCTGCTCTCTCATCTCATCTCCCCTATTACTAGTGCTCCTTCGGCAAGGAGCCAGATCGACATCGGCAATCCTATTGGGGAACGTTGCATGGGAAATAAAAAAATTCCTATGCACACGCAAGATCTATCCATGGTGATGAGCATCTACGAGAGGGAGAGTGGATCTACATACCCTTGTAGATCGCTAAGCGGAAAGCATTAAGATACGGGGTTGATGTAGTCGAACGTCTTCGCGATCCAAATCGCCGAGCGTCCCACGATCCAATCACGATCTAGCCCGCAATCCAATCATGAACCGTCCTGCGATCCCATTACGATCCGTCCCGCGATCAAATTACGAACCATCTCGCGATCCTGATCACGGTCCTTCCGATCTAACGCCGAACAGACGGCGCCTCTGCGTTTAACACACGTACAGCTCGATGACGATCTCCGCCTTCTTGATCCAGCAAGAGGGAGCGGAGAGGTAGATGAGTTCTCCGGCAGCGCGATGGCGTGGTGGCGATGATGGTGGAACTATTCCGACAGGGCTTCGCCTAAGCACCGCCGAAATTAGACTAGAGGAGAAAACGATCTAGAGGAAGTAGAGGGAGCACGTGGCACTTAGGGTTAGCTTTCCCCTCTAAATCTTCTAGTATATATAGGAGGGATGGAGAGGAGGAGGCAGCTTCAAACCCTCAAGAGTTGGCCTAAATTGGAGGTGGAGGAGTCCTACTCCAATCCTATTAGGAGTAGGATTCCTCCTTTCCACTTGGAAACTCTTTCCACCTCTCCACCTTTGGATTTTTTCCTTCTCAAACCTCATGGGCTTTAGTGGAGGCTTTAGCCAGCCCACTAGGGGCTGGTTTGTCTCCTCCCACAGCCCATGAGGCTCCTCGGGGCGTGAAACCCCTCCCGATGGTCCCCCGGTACCCTCCCGACACTCCTGGTACACTACCGATTAACCCGAAACTTTTCCGGTGACCAAAACAGAACTTCCTATATATCAATCTTTACCCTCAGACCATTTCGGAGCTGCTCGTGATGTCCAAGATCTCATCCGACTCCGAAGAACCTTCAGTCACCACCATATATAACTCTATACTACCGAAACGTCATCGAACCTTAAGTGTGCAGACCCTGCGGGTTCGAGAACTATGTAGACATGACCGAGACACCTCTACGGTCAATAACCAATAGAGGGACCTGCATGCCCATATTGGTTCCTACATATTCTATGAAGATCTTTATCGGTTGAACCTGTATGTCAAGGATTCGGTTAATCCCGTATGCAGTTCTCTTTGTTCTTCGTCTCTATACCTAGTTCAATCTCGTTACCGGCAAGTCTCTTTACTCATTCCATAATACAAGATCCCGTGGCTAACATTTAGTCACATTGCTTGCAAGGCTTGTTGTGATGTTGTATTACCTAGTGGGCCCTGAGATACCTCTCCGTCATAAGGAGTAACAAATCCCGGTCTTGATCCATGCCAACTCAATAGACACCCTCGGAGATACCTATAGAGCACCTTTATAGTCACCCAGTTACGTTGCGACATTTGATACACACAAGGTACTCCTCTGGTGTCAGTGAGTTGCATGATCTCATGGTCATAAGAACAGATACTTGGCATGTAGAAAACTATAGCAATAAACTGACACGATCATATGCTATGTTTATAGTTTGGGTCTTGTCCATCACATCATTTCTCCTAATGATGTGATCCCGTTATCAAATGACATCTCATGTCCATGGCTAGGAAACCTTGACCATCTTTGATCAACGAGGTAGTCTATTAGAGGCATACTAGGGACATGGTGTTGTCTATATATCCGCACATGTATCTGAGTTTCCAATCAATACAATTCTAGCATGGATAACAAACGATTATCATGAACAAGGAAATATGATAATAACTAATTTATTATTGCCTCCGGGGCATATTTCCAACAAATCTGTCAATTGCAGTCCGAGTTAGAAATAATGAGGCTACATCGTCATCTCTCTCTCCCCCCTTGTGCGTGTTCTTATTTATCCTAATAACCTAGAAGTGTAACATATACTTGCCCTAGTTTTCTAATTGTTGTTCTCGATGAATTTTTCATTGGTCTAGGCTATATGACATTATTTTTCAAAGAGAAATCATCACCAAATCTGGATAAATGGTGCAACCACGTCAAGCACCTATTAGACACAGGCAAACATCAAATGTTGTTGTAAGTAATCTCTTGAAGCCTTCTAGTCAGAGAAAAGTACTTTGGCCTTATGATCCGAATGATTCGAAGATACTTTCAGAATACACAAGAAATCCTAATTAGCAAGATGGAATTAAGCCTAGATATGCATGTGTAGCAACTCTCAGTTTCTATTATCAACAAGAGATCTAATCCAGAATTCGTTTGATGAATATGGTGGTTGGCTAATTTGGTTAGAATTGTTGATCCGTTAAACTAATGGTTCAGACAAATAAGCATGCTACTTTTTCTTTGGCCTATCAACTTTTAAAGCTAGTAATTATTTTGCTAGTTGCCACAACATCAATTGGGAGATGCTTTTCGGCTATATAAATGTTGTCAAGTAGGAATTGCGCAAGAAAACTTATGAGTGATTGTTTAATTTCCTGTGTGGAAAAGAATATGTCTTAAACCAATAGTAATCATGAGGGGTTTTGCTCCTAGTCTATTTATAAATGTAAGAATACACGTTCCATATTTTAAGGGGGTTGGACTCCGTGCTTCTCTCATGGTACAATCGGTGTGTCCCACACACACTCTAATCAGTGTGTCTTACACACACACACTCTTTAGTAATATAATATGTGGTAAGTGATATTATATTTCTATTTGTTATGTTGTTTTTGGTTCTATACTATTGTTGTAAGATAGTGTGAATTTAGTCTTTGTACTTAGTTAATTCATATCAAATCCTCATGACGAATCATTGAGTGAACCAAAATTTCCTGGCTCTACCCCTGTTTCAATAGGTTTAGGCTCAAATCTAGATCGATGATATTTGTTGACAACTACTCCCATCGTAAAGAAATATAGGAACACGCATTGAGATTTTTCTTTCATATTCTTTACGAAGGGAGTAATAAATACGTACGTGCAACGCAAGCTGATATTAGGAAGAAAATTAGTTGCATGTCTATATTAGGTACTCGTTAATTACATGGATAGTGTAGAAGTTGATATTTGGTACAATATTAATTGCAGGTTAAACACGTTTAGCTCACGTCATTGTAGCAATATAGGTCGTCGGATGTCAATTTGATGGTCAGGATTTGTTGAATCCGCCAGTTAGTTTCTTTATACTGATACAGATATAGACGAAACAATTATCACAAATATATTTCATGCACAATGGTATCCTCAGCCAGTCAAGGTTCATGTCCTGATGTTCGTATTTATTCTGAATTTATTTCAGGATTTCTGGCGGTGCGTGTTCAGTTGAAAGAGACGTTTCCGTCGACCACGAGACACTTATGATGATTTCAAGATGATATGCCGGCTCAGTCTTTTGAAGATGTCCATAAAAATAGAGTATGCGTATATACATGTGTAGGGATGGATGTATGCTCGTATATATATGATCGCCTGCGCCAGTGAAAAAGAAAAATTCAATACGAGACACTTACCACCGAATATTTCAATATTGTGCCTGGTGTAGCCTTCACATTGAAGTTCTCTTGACGTTTCAGCAAATCAAATGAACAAGATCATGATCTAGAGATATCATCGCAGTCGGACTGCAGAAATTTCATCACATAAACCATATAAGCACGTGGTAAAAACAAGAACCACAGTACCACCACTGTAGTAGTACAAGTAGAACGAGTGGCACGTGAACATTGCTTGTGCCAGCACCCATTCACTCAGCAAACACGCATGATCCACACCCCTCTTTTTCCCCCTCCAAAGCCAAAACGCGCTGCCAATCCCACAAAAAACCACCCCCATTAATAGCGGAATGGGAGGAAACCCCTGCGCGTGGCCGGGTGCGCCATCCGGGCCGTCCGTCCGCGAACGGCGCCGGCATCCGACGGCCCGCGTGCCCCCACCACGTCGCGCGGGGCCCACCACCACCCCGCTCCCCCCTCCTGGCTTCCTCCCCCCGTCACCTTCTTTCCTTTCCCCTCGCCTTTATTACCCCCCGCCCCCTGGCTCCAGCCCGACGGAAGCGAGCGCAACGCCGACGACGACGACGAACCAAGACCGACGCGCGGCGCGACCTAGGGTTTCGCGCATTCCCCCGCCCCGCCTCCCCCGTCGGCGCCGAGGTACGGCCGCCCCCTCCCGCTCCGGTGGCCCCTCTCGCCGCGTTGCCGCCTGTTCGATTCGCGATCCCGGGGAGGGAGGCCAATCTCGCCGCGCGCCGCGGTGGTGGCCTGGGTTGCTTGGTGATCCTGGACGCCGCGCTCGACTTTATTTTCCTGCTGTTGCGGGGGGTGTTTGCGATGCTTCGGCGGGGTTCGTGGTCGCCGATTCGGCGCGAGGGCCGGGGATCATGGAATTGTTTTCGCTTGTGCTAGATTTTTTTCCCGGGGAAGCGGGGGATCGGGAACTCGAGATGGGCTATGGGGGTGCTTGTGCTTCGTGGTTGCCTGTTCTGGTCTCACTAGTCGATAGCTTCGTCATCAACATCTGGGCGTACTTCCCGGCGACCCAGTCTTGCTGAAATGGAGGGCGCGGTCGGTTGGTTGGCATCGCGAAGTAGATTCGATTCCCCGTCGTGATCTATTTTCATTCAACATGTACGGGCTTAAGAGTAGCTTCATCCTTGTGATTGAGTCTTGCTGTGAGATTAATGGTTGCTCTTGTTCCTTGAGAATGTGGTATAATAAGGTTGTAGCTTCCTAGTTAAAATTCGGGTGCCTACATTGTAGGTTGTAGACAGTAGGCTGATTGAAATCTTATTTGTTTGGGGTTTCAGCTATGATTTCCTGTCATGCTATCCCTGCTCTGCTTTTATTAGCTACTTATCTTGGAACTGTTGGTAATTTCTTGTGTATCCAAGGAGTGTTATGTCCAACTAATATGCGGAATCATTTTTATCAAGTGCAAGTTGCATCCGCTTGCTGTATTTTTCTTCTTAAAAAAGACTTAACATCTAGTTGCTGTTAGCTAGGTTCTTGACTTCTTGTTGCTCGGTCCATAGATAGAATTACGCACCCATGGCATGAAACCCCTAAGTTTGCTCTCCTGTAAGTAAGTAGGTTCTGATCTAGCAGTGTGTGAGAATCTTTGATTGATGCATATTCTACCTAAGATATGATACATTTTCTGCACGTAGTGTACTCCAGTGTGTTGTGGCGAACTATTATATGTTGATATTTTGAATTTTGAGGGTTACAACTCACACGAAGAATCGACAGCTTGTGCTGATAGAATAATGTGGAGATGGATTTCATCTATTTTTCTTTGAACAATGCATACTATTTTGCACTCATCAAAGTGTCTGATCATCTTTGATTGATGTATATTCTACCTAAGATGTGATACATTTTCCTCATGTAGTGTACTCTGTACTGTATTCTGGCAAACTACATATGTTGATATTATCAATTCTGAGGATTATAACTCACATGAAGAATCGTCAGCTTACGCTGTTGAATAATGTGGAGATGGATTTCATCTAATTTTCTCTGAATAATGCATACCCTTTTGCACTCATCTAAGTATTTTTATATCAGAGTGAACGAGTTACTTTCTCGACATAATTTGATATGCATGCAAAGTGTAGTAATATGATGACTGATGAGTCATGAGTTCACGGCTGTTTGCGCAATACTTATGTTTCCTTGATTATTTTGATAGGTCTGCTGAATCACGAGCAATGGAGCGGTCTTTTCAGTTGAATCCGCATGCCGCTCCTTTCGTGCCTGCCTCCAAGTCTCCGTCCGCGGAGAGCTTGAAAGGAAAGAAGGACCCTGAGAAGCAAGTAGATAAGACTGAAAAGAATGAGACCGCTGACAAGTCTGCTGGGTATCAACTCCCAGAGTCCCTTTCTTTTGATGACTATGCTGAAAGCCTAGGAAAGATCAACATCTCTACAGAGTCATCATCAAAAGGAGAAGCTGCTGAGGCAAGTCACGCGGATAGTCATCTCGCAGTGGTGGAATCTCTCTCGCTGATGTTCCCAGATGTGTCTGCTGACTTCATTCTTGAAGCACTGAAGGCCAATGAATTCGATGCAGTACTCACTGTTGATATGCTTTCCGATCTGGTACGTGAAATTCTCGTATCTGGTACAATGATTATTTTTATGGTGTCCTGATGCATTAGATTCCGTACCTAGTTTTCTGTGCAAGCCTTCTAGCTGGATCAAACACCATGTCTTATTTTTCTCTCTAGCCTAGCACAGCCGTTGCCATCTGTAGACAGCATTAGTTAAAACCATTTCCCATTGCTAATTATCTTCCTTGCTGAACTCTCCCTTCGGTGCGAAGCTGATGACAATGTTGGTAGTGTCCTGATGCATTAGATTCTGTACCTAGTCTTTTGTGCAAACACTGTAGCTGAATCAAACACCATGTCTTCTTTTTTCTACAGCAAAGCACGGCCATTGCCATCTGTAGACAGCATTAGTTGAAACAATTTCTCATTGCTAATGATCTTTATTTGTTGAACTCTCCGTTTCAGTGCGAAGCTGATGATAACGGTCACTCTGCTGAAGTATCAGGAAAGCCGCAGCACCATGGCCCTTTGTCCACATAGGCGGCATGAGAACTCTCCAGCTACATCTGGTTCAAGCCAATCTTCTTCACCATCAAAGACTGGATGTAGCGGAGCACCATCTCACTGCTGCGAAGAATTCACCCCGAAGCGTTCGATTATTAGTGCCAAAAGCAACAAGTACTATGTTTTGGGGTTTTAAATTCCGGGTGGGATAGCTGGTCTGTTTGTTGGAGTCTGCCTCATCGTTATGCCTGGTTGCAAGTAGTACAGCTCTTTTGGCGTAGCCGTTTAGACTCCAGAATTCGAAAACCTTGTGCCGTGGGCTGCGCTTGTTTCATGAACCTATGCATTGCGAGTTCTCCTGCGTTCAGAGTGGGGAGGAGACAGATCATTCGCCGTATTTGGTTGTGTGGTGCGGTTTTACATGAGTGCAAAGGTATCCGGTTTCTGTTGGTTGTGCTTTTGCAGAATTGGAGATGCTTTTGCGTGATTTGACTGAATGTCATGTCAAGAAGTTCTAGTGCAACATTAGTGGCAAATGTCTTCTACTGATGTGAGTTCGACTGCTGCAACTAATCCTGATATAATATTAAGCGCTAGCAGTTTAGCACATGTGTTTTTAAATATGGTTGCTAGAAAAGTTGCCAGTTTGTTGAAGCTTGCTTTGCACTTGTAATTTCTCTCCAAAAGGCAGAGCATTGCGTGTAGTTATGCAGTCCACCGCTAGTCCCCTTTGGGTGCAGTGTAGAGTAGATCGCGGGAGCTGGTCGAGTCTCGAATCGCCTGCTGTGGTCATCCATGCATGCGCGTATTCAGATAACTGAGTTAGCTTAGCTGTACCTCTCACGACTCGGGAGATTGGATCATTTACCACACTTTATTTGGGGAGTTGATGATTTGCCCTGCTTTAGTTAGGGTTAGATCATTTGCCCCATTTTTCTTTAATCTTTTGGTCATTTGCCCTAGTTTCTGTTTTAATGAATTCTTAAGTAGTTTAATTTAGAATAACATAAATGGAATGACTTTATGCTTGAAAATGAAAGAAAAACGGGGCAAATCAGCAAGTCCCCAAATAAAGTGTGGCGAATAGGCGATTAATGGTTTTCACGCCGCCACCCCTCCTCCGTTAGATTGCTGCCCACCTCCTTCGCTCGCTCTGACGGTTGGGATGTGCGGAGAGTCTGCGATCTATCGGTGGTCGCTTGTTTTGGGGCATTGGTCAGTCTCTGCTGCTTCGGTCCTTCCCTTCCAATGATGGTGGCGACGGTGCTCAATAAGGTCGCCTCTAGTTTCTTCTTCGGCTTCGGCTTTGACGGTGCTCAATTAGTCAGTCCCTTTCAATAAGGTCACATTTCTACAGAGATCGGTAACTTCCTGACTGCCAACCTGGATACTATTTCTTGTTCTAGCGACGATATAGTACTTCAGCAGCGGGAATATCGGCATGTGAATGGAATACTCTCTGAGGACTGGATTTTGTTTTATCTTTTTTGACGTTTTTAATAATCTTGGTATTTCATTAATATAACATTTCGGTTCTTAAAAAAAGGGTAAGCATAGAGAGCGTCGGCCAGTTGGGAGCTCAAAAGGAGAGCGGCGCCAAAGGATGGGCTCCATGGAGCATATTTTTTTAATATGCATTTAAAGTTTTCAAAATGAAACTCTATAAACACATATGCATGTTCTTCCAGGTATGTATAAAGTTTCATCACCTAATTCAATTATTTGCATGATACACAAAGAGGACAAACATCTGACCCAAAAACAACAAAGAAAAACCCATGTTAATCTATGTATTTGTCTTTTTTATGTACATTACATGTGAACATATATGTTCATGATATTTTGTACACATATACTACAAATATATGTCTATGTATATACTTCCTCCGTCCATAAATATATAGACACATTAATATGTTTATTCACTCGTTTCAGTCTGTATGTTGTTCATTATTAAAATATCCAAAATAACTTATATTTATGATTTATGAATGGAGGGTGTACCTTTTGAGATTATTTATTGAGGTGTGAGAAAAGTATTTTCGCCGAAAGAAAATAAAGAGCTCCATGGAGATCAAAAGGGCTTTCTTGCGAAACAACCAAAAGAAAAATGAGGCAAGGAGGCAGCGACAGAGGCGACCTGGGTCGCCAAATTGAAGCAGGAGCAGGACAGGGTGGTTCGTCGGATGAAGGGGTTGATTGTCTTTTCCGACTCTGACGGCGACGACAACTGCACCTCCCCATCTGACGACGGAGACCATCCACCAGCCACGGAGGCCTACAGTCGCGCCGACGACCGGAAGGGCAAAGGCCCGACGAGGAAGTGATGATCCCGCCCCTCCTCATATGTTTATATCGTTTTTAGTTGTCTAAGTTTAAGAACTTATCCGGTGACAAACTCAGATGATCTTTTGGATGATGCTTTGTTTATGTCTATTTGCGGCCGATTTTATTGACCGTTGTTTGATCACGTAGAGTAGTTTACGTTGCATGTGTAGTATGAATATTAGGTGTTGGATATGAGATACACGATATGGAGAGGAAAGTATGAGACGTGCGTTTGAGGGGTCAAATTAACCCATTGCATATGTAGATGTTTTTAGATCGTTGGCCTCCTCCTTCGCGGACTCTGCCGGTGAGGATGCACAGAGAGACAACAATCTACGGGTGGTC
The DNA here is from genome assembly GCA_022496015.1 of Hordeum marinum. Lineage (NCBI taxonomy): Eukaryota > Viridiplantae > Streptophyta > Magnoliopsida > Poales > Poaceae > Hordeum > Hordeum marinum. The sequence goes on from CM039677.1 coordinate 62,004,739, forward strand.
GCTTGTCCTGGGGCATCCGTCAATCTTTGCTGCTTCGGTCCTTCCCGTACTATTGGCACGCGCGTTGTCGGATCCAACAACGAGATGTCGATGTCCGTCGCTTCGGCCCTTCCAGTGATGGTGGGGGCGGTGCTCAATAAGGTTGTCTTTTGTCTCTCCTTCGCCTTTGGCGGTGTTTGTGCCATTAGATCTAGAGACATGATCAGAGTAGACAAGCTTGCCTTTTTTGTCCAGATGTAGTTGGTTATGTTTTTGTCGAGAAAAGGCAACAATGGCGTTACTTTGGTTATTCCATAGACTCGGACGACGTATAGGCATGATCGATTGAGCAGCGTCTTCTTCTTTGACCCGTGGATCTTTGGGGGTCGACATTGACATCACTTTCTGACAGAGATCGATGACTTCCCGACTTTGAAACGTGGATAGTACTTCTCGTTGTTCTAGCGGCAACAATATCAACATGTACGTGATGACTCTCTGCATAATGGATTTTGTTTTCTGTTTGTTAATAATCTTGGTATTTTATTAATATAACATTTCTGCTCTTTAAATAAAAGTAAGCTTAGGGAGCGTCGGTGAGTTGGGAGCTCAAAAGGAAAGCAAAATTGCAAAGAACGGGCTTCATGGAGCCTAAGTAGTGATCTAAACGCTTTGATATTTTTTTATAAAGAAAGTATTTAATATATTTTTGAAAAAAATCTATAAATACATATGCATGTCTTTCAAGTATGTATAAAATTTCATCAACTAATTCAACTGTTGCATCCTACACAAAAAAAGGCAGATATCTGCCCCTAAAATAACAAAGAAAAAGCCCGTCTTTAATCCATGCATTCTAACTTTTTTTCTACATCGGATGTATATAGTGTTAACATGTAATCTGTACATTGTAATAGGCCATGTATGTGTTGTGCATGTACGCACTTAGCTCCTGGTTGTTAGGACCGCTCACCACGTCAAGGCCTGCGTGTCATCTTTCTTGGGCTCTCCTTGTAACTTATTGTTGTATATTTTGTGCCACCGACAGCTAATGCAATACACAGAGAATTCCATTACTCAACTTGGTATCAGACATCAGGGTCTCCCTCCTCATGGCGCCACAATCTTCTTCCTCCTCCTCGACTACCAGCGCCGGCACCTCCCCCGCCACACCCTCGTCGGCATCCCTCTTCAGCCTAGGCACTGTCGCCGGCGCTGTTGGGGAACGTTGCATGGGAAACAAAAAAATTCCTACGCACACGCAAGATCTATCCATGGTGATGAGCATCTACGAGAGGGAGAGTGGATCTACATACCCTTGTAGATCGCTAAGCGAAAGCGTTAAGAAATGCGGTTGGTGTAGTCGAACATCTTCGCGATCCAATCACAAGCCGTCCCGCGATCTCATCACAAGCCGTCCCGCGATCCTGTCATGGTCCTTCCAATTTAGCGCCGAACGGACAACACATCCGCGTTCATCACACGTGCAGCTAGATGATGATCTTCACCTTCTTGATCCAGCAAGAGGGGACGGAGAGGTAGATGAGTTCTTCGGTAGCGCGACGGCGCGACGGCAGTGGTGGTGGAGCTGATCCGGCAGGGATTCGCCAAGCACTACGGAATCAATCTAGAGGAGAAACATATTTAGAGGAAGAAGAGAGCAGCACGTGGCAATTAGGGTTTTTTCTCCCTTCTAAATCCTCTATAATATATAGTAGGGAGGGAGGGGAGGAGGTAGCCTCAAACCCTCAAGGTTTGGCCGAAATAGGAGGTGGAGGAGTCCTACTCCAATCCTACTAGGAGTAGGATTTCTCCTCTCCACTTGGAAACTCTTTCCACCTTTCCTCCTTTGGGTTTTCCCCACCCCTAGCCGCATGGGACTTAGTGGGGGGGGGGGGGGGTCAGCCAGCCCACTAGGGGCTAGTTTGACTCCTTCCAAAACCCACGAGGTCCTTTGGATCGAGACACCCATCCTGATGGCACCCGGTACCCTCCCGGCACTCCTGGTACACTACTGAAGTATCCGAAACTTTTCCTGTGACCAAAACAGGACTTCCTATATATCAATATTTACCTCCGGACCATTTCGGAGCTCCTCGTGACGTCCAGGATCTCATACGAGACTTCGAACAGCCTTCGATCACCACCATACATAACTCTACTATACCGAAACATCACTGAACCTTAAGTGTGCAGACCCTGCGGGTTCGAGAACTATGCAGACATGATCGAGACACCTCTACGGTCAATAACCAATAGCTGGACCTGGGTGCCCATATTGGTTCCTACATATTCTACGAAGATCTTTATTGCTCGAACTACTACGTCAAGGATTCAGTTAATCCCGTATGATGTTCCCTTTGTTCTTTGGTATGTTACTTGCCCGAGATTCGATCATCGGTATCTCTATACCTAGTTCAATCTCATTACTAGCAAGTCTCTTTACTCATTCCGTAATATGAGATCCTATGTCTAACACTTAGTGTAAGAGAACATTTTTCCATGTGTGGTTTTGGTAATTGATGACACCCCTATGGACTAATGGTCGCCTTGAGTTATATTCGAAGGATTTGTCCGTAAGTACTGCTTGAAGTCCATCTGTTGGTTTCAAGGTGTTTATATGGTGACCAAGGTGGTATTCAAGGTGTTATCCAAAGATTGGTCATGTAAGAATTGAGATTACTACAAGCATGTCTTGAAGAAGAAGACTGTGTGAGCATTCATGTTTACCTTCAAGACATCATCTTTATGAAGAGAGAAGATACGATACAAGGTTGATCAAGACTAAGTCAAAGAGTGAACCAAGTTGATCAACACACAAAGCGTACAAGATGTACTGAGAAGGATCAAGTGTTCCATGGTATGGTAAGCATTGTCCATTATGCTTTGTGTACTAACCCATGGTCTACGTGAGTGTTCTTTGTAGGGTTAGGTATATTTCCATGGGATTGCATCGAGAGGAAGATCCCATACAACCCATGGAAGATGACATCAAAGTGGTGATCGTCATCAAGGTTGAAGCATCACAAAGAAATCATGCTTGTAGCTTGCCGTCCATTATGGTGACAATGGACTTGTGAAGGTGTGCCGAAGAGTGACTCACCCATAGTGGAGTATAGGGGAGCAATCAACTAGCCTTCATCGAGCCAACGTAATCACGAAAGGTGGTCCAACTTGAGGGAGTCAAGATCGTCATCATCTAGCTCAAGTGGATTTCGTGCAAGGAAAAGGTTTGCCCTTGATAGGTTTTCTATTTTACTGGTATCATGGTGATAGTTTGGAGATCGGGTTATAGGATTGATAGCCATACTATCAAGGGGGGCTCTCAAGTGAGTAGCTTGATCGTATTGTTCGTAGAGAGCTCAAACCATTGCATCCTTGCATCATATTTCTTGTTTTTTATTTTTATTTTCTCCTTTTTAGGTTCTTGAGCTTGTGTTTATATTCGTGACAAGGTCTAGTACATCAAAAACTGATTTCATATGTTTCTTCTATTGCGTTTTTGGTATTGGAGGTTTTACCGGTATTATTCGAGGAAGGGTTCTCACCATTTTCTTATGGGCATTTTCTCATTTGCTTCTTATTGATATTTCTATCAATATTGTGTTAGCCCGTGTCATTATATTTCCAACAAACTTTGTTTCGTTGAATTCGGAGTCCGTTTGCAGAAGTTGTGGCAGTTTTGGTGTTCTTAAAAGGCTGCAGCGGTACTACCGCTTGGAGCGGATGTAATTTTTTACTACCACTCCAGAGCGGTAATATCGCGGTACTACCGCTCCGGACCAAAATCTTGTGTTTTATCCAGCAGTGGTAGGCACGAATGTATTTTTTAAGTATCGCTCGCAAGTAGTAGTACTGCTACCCTTTGTGGTAGTACCGCTATCCCTAGCGGTAGTACCGTGAGGACGAGCGGTAGTACCGCTCCGGTGGTTCTACTGGCCTTTTGCCTCCTTGCTGTTTTTTTCAAAGGGCTTCCACCGCCCTAGTGTTGGGAGACGTAGTAGTAAATCAAAATTTTCCTACGTTCACCAAGATCTATCTATGGAGAAACCAGCAACGAGAGGGGAGAGATTGCATCTTCATACCTTTGAAGATCGCTAAGCGGAAGCGTTACAAGAACGCGGTTGATGGAGTCGTACTCGCAGCGATTCAGATCGCGGTAGATCCGATCAAGTGCCGAACGGACGACACCTCCGCGTTCAACACACGTGCAGCCCAGTGACGTCTCCAACACCTTGATCCAGCAAGGAGGAAGGAGAGGTTGGGAAAGGGCTCCAACAGCAGCACGACGGCGTGGTGGTGGTGGAGTAGCAAGGTATTCCGACAGGGCTTCGCCTAAGCGCTGCGGAGGAGGAAGAAGAGAGGTAGGGCTTCGCCGTGAGAGAGAGAGATCAAATCTTGTCTCAAAACATCCAAAACCTCAAGTATATATAGGAGGAGGGACGTGGAGGGCTGGCTTGGCCTCTACTCCAAAGAGGAGATGGCCGGCCGAATTAAAGGGAGAGTCCACCTCCCACAAGGGAGGTGGATCTCCTCCTTTTAAATCCTTTTTGCCTTATCTCCTTATCTCCAGCCGCATGGGCCTTTAGCAAAAGTCTTGCCCAGCCCAATAAGGGCTGGCACACTTTATCTAACAGCCCATGTGGTCCTTTGGTCGTCACACCCCTCCCGGGGGTCATCCGGCACCCTCCCGGCACTCCCGGTACACTACCGATGAGCCCGAAAACTTTCCGGTGACCAAAACTGGACTTCCTATATATCAATATTTACCTCCGGACCATTCCGGAGCTCCTCGTGACGTCCGGGATCTCATCCGGGACTCCGAACAACCTTCGGTAATCACGTATACCTTTTCCCTATAACCCTAGCGTCATCGAACCTTAAGTGTGTAGACCCTACGGGTTCGGGAGACACGTAGACATGACCGAGACACCTCTCCGGTCAATAACCAACAGCGGGATCTGGATACCCATGTTGGCTCCCACGTACTCCACGATGATCTCATCGGATGAACCACGATGTCAAGGATTCAATCAATCCCGTATACAATTCCCTTTGTCTATCGGTATGATACTTGCCCGAGATTCGATCGTCGGTATCCCCATACCTTGTTCAATCTCGTTACCGGCAAGTCTCTTTACTCGTTCCGTAATACATCATCCCGTGACTAACTCCTTAGTCACATTGAGCTCATAATGATGATGTCTTACCGAGTGGGCCCAGAGATACCTCTCCGTCACACGGAGTGACAAATCCCAGTCTCGATTCATGCCAACCCAACAGATACTTTCGGAGATACCCGTAGTGCACCTTTATAGCCACCCAGTTACGTTGTGACGTTTGGCACACCCAAAGCATTCCTACGGTATCCGGGAGTTGCACAATCTCATGGTCTAAGGAAACGATACTTGACATTGAAAAGCTTTAGCAAACGAACTACACGATCTTGTGCTATGCTTAGAATTGGGTCTTGTCCATCACATCATTCTCCTAATGATGTGATCCCGTTATCAATGACATCCAATGTCCATGGCCATGAAACCGTGACCATCTATTGATCAACGAGCTAGTCAACTAGAGGCTCACTAGGGACATGTTGTGGTCTATGTATTCACACATGTATTATGGTTTCCGGTTAACACAATTATAGCATGAACAATAGACAATTATCATGAACAAGGAAATACAATAATAACCATTTTATTATTGCCTCTAGGGCATATTTCCAACAGTCTCCCACTTGCACTAGAGTCAATAATCTAGTTCACATCACCATGTGATTAACACTTACATCACCATGTGATCATATCATCATGTGATTAACACCCAATAAGTTCTGGGGTTTGTTCATGTCCTGCTTGTGAAAGAGGTTTTAGTCAACGGGTCTGCGACATTCAGATCCGTGTGTACCTTACAAACTTTCCATGTCATATTTGTAGATACTACTCCCATGCTCCACTTGGAGCTATTCCAAATGGCTGCTCCACTATACGTAGCTGGATTTCTACTAAGAGTCATCCGGATTGGTTTTAAAGCTTGCATCATCGTAACACTTTACGATGAACTCTTTATCACCTCCATAATCGAGAAATATTTCCTTAGTTCTCAAGTTACTAAGGCTAACTTTGACCGCTGTCTAGTGATCCACTCTTGGATTACTCTTGTACCCCTTGACAGACTCATGGCAAGGCACACACAGGTGCGGTACACAGCATGGCATACTATATAGAGCCTATGGCTAAAGCATAGGAGATGACACTCATCTCTTCTTTATCTTCTGCCGTGGTCGGGTATTGAGTCTTACTCAATTTCACACCTTACAATACAGTCAAGAACTCCTTCTTTGACCCATCTATTTTGAACTCCTTCTAAAACTTGTCAAGGTATGTCTTCGTCGAAAAAACTTATCAAGCGAATAGATCTATCCCTATAGATCTTGATGCTCAATAAAATAGTAGCTTTATCTGGGTCTTCCTTTGAAAAACAAAACTTTTCAAACAACCCTTCATGCTCTTCCAGAAATTCTACATCATTTCCGATCAATAATATGTCAACTACATATTCTTATAAGAAATTCCATAGTGCTCCCACTCACTTTCTTGCAAATACAAGTTTCTCATAAACTTTGTATAAACTTAAACACTTTGATCACCTCATCAAAGCATATATTCCAACTCCGAGATGCTTGCTCCAGTCCATAGAAGGATCGCTGGAGTTTGCATATTATTAGCATCCTTAGGATTGACAAAACCTTCTGGTTGTATCACATACAACTCTTCCTCACAGAAACCATTACGGAAACCTTGTTTTGTCATCCATCTGCCAGATTTCATAATCGAAAAATGCAGCAACTGCTAACAAAACTTTAATAGACTTTTAGCATCGCTACAGATGAGACAATCTCATTGCAGTCAACTCCTTGAACTTGGCGGAAACTTCTTTGCGACAAGTCGAGCTTTATAAACGGTGACATTTCACCATTAGCGTCTATGTTTATCTCAAAGGTCCATTTGTACTCAATGACCCGCCATTCAACAGGCAAGTCTACCAAAGTCCATACTTGGTTTTCATACATGGATCCTTTCTCGGATTTCATGGCTCCTAGCCATTTGTTGGAATCCGGGCCCACCATCGCTTCTCCATAGTTCGTAGGTTCATCGTTGTCCAACAACATGATTTCCAAGACAGGGTTGTCGTACTACTCAGGAGCAGTACGCGTCCTTGTCGACCTACGAGGTTCGATAGTGACTTGATCCGAAGCTTCATGATCATCATCATTAACTTCCTTTTCAACTAAGTAGGCTCTACAGAAACATCTTTCTGTGTTGCGCTATTCTCTGGTTGAAACAAAGGTTCAACAACCTTATCAAGTTCTATCTTCCTCCCACTCAATTCTTTCGAGAGAAACTCTTTCTCAAAAAGGACCCGTTCTTAGCAACAAACACCTTTTGCGCTTGGATCTGAGATAGAAGGTATACCCAATGTCTCATTAGGGTATTCTATGAAGATGCATTTGTCTGCTTTGAGTTCGAGCTCGCTAGGTGAAAAACCCATTTTCACATAAGCGTCGCAGCCCCAAACATTAAGAAATGACAGCTTAGGCTTCTGTCAAACCATAATTCTCACGGTGTCATCTCAACAGACTTAGATGGTGCCCTGTTAAAGTGAATGGATTTGTCTTTAATGCATAACCCCATAACGATAGTGGTAAAACGATAAGAGACATCATAGTACTCACTATATCCAATAGAGCACGACTACGACGTTCGAACACACCATCACACTATGGTGTTCCAGGAGGCGTGAGCTGTGAAACAATTTCCACATTGTCTAAAATTGCATACCAAACTCGTAACTTAGATATTCACCTCCATGATCATATCATAGACATTTATCTTCTTGTCACGATGATCTTTAACTTCACTCTGAAACTCCTTGAACCTTTCAAACATTTCAGATTCGTGTTTCATTAAGTAAATATCCCCATATTTACTCAAATCATCAGTGAAGGTAAAGAAAAACAACGATATCCACTGTGTGTTTCAACACTCATTGGACCACATACATCAACATGTATTAATTCCAATAAGCCACTTGCCCGCTCCATCATATTGGATGACGGGGTCTCAGTCATCTTGCCCAAGAGGCATGGCTCGCATGTCTCAACCGATTCAAAATCGAGTGAGTCAAAAAACATCCATCATCATGGAGTTTCTTCATGCGATTTATACCAATATGACATTACGTGGCAGTGCCACAAGCATGTGGTACTATCATTATTAACTTTGTATCTTTTGGTACCAATGTTATGAATATGTGTACTACTACGATCATGATTCGATAAACCATTTCGAGTGGGTGCATGACCATTGAAGGCATTATCCATGTAAACAGAATAACCATTATTCTCTAACTTATATGAATAACCGTATCGCACTAATCATGATCTAATCACGTTTATGCTCAACGCAAACACCAAATAACATTTATTTAGGTTTATCACAAATCCTGAAGGTAGAGAGAGCGTGCGATGGTGATCACATCAATCTTGGAAATACTTCCAACACACATCGTCACCTTTCACCTAGCTAGTCTCCATTTACTCCGTAGCTTTTATTTCGAGTTGCTAACACTTAGCAACCGAACCGGTATCTAATACCCAGGTGCTACTAGGAGTACCAGCAAGGTACACATCACTAACACGTATATCAAATATACTTCCATTGACATTACCAGCCTTCTTATCTACCAATCATCTAGGGTTTTTCCGCTTCAGCGAACATTCTCCTCATAACAGAAGCACTTAGTCTCGGGTTCGGGCTCAACCTTGGGTTTCTTCACTAGAGCAACAACTGGCTTGCCATTCCTGAAGTTTTTCCCTTCTTGCCCTTGCCCCTTTTGAAACTAGTGGTTTTCACTTAACCATCAACACTTGATGCTCCTTATTGATTTCTACCTTCGTGGTGTCAAACATCACGAACAACTCAGGGATCATCTTATCCATCCCTGGCATGTTATAGTTCATCACGAAGCTCTAGTAGCTTGGTGGCAGTGACTTGGAGAACTGCATTAATCACTATCTCATCTGGAAGATTAACTCCCACTTGATTCAAGTGATTGTAGCACCCAGACAATCTGAGAACACGCTCACCGATTAAGCTATTCTCCTTTATCTTGCAGGCAAAGAATCTTGTTGGAGGTCTCATACCTCTCAACATAGGCACGAGCTTGAGATCACAATCTCAGCTCCTAGAACATCTCATATGTTCTGTGACGTTCAAAACATTTTGAAGCCTCAATTCTAAGCCGTAATGCATGACGCACTGAACTATCACGTAGTCATCAAAAAGTGCCTGTCATATGTTCACAACATCTACAGACAACGCTTGAGGGAGTGATGCAGTTAGCGGTACATCAAAAACATAAGCTTTCTGTGCAGCAATGAGGACAATCCTCAGATCACGGACCCAGTCCGCATTATTGCTACCATCAACTTTCAACTTACTTTTCTCTAGGATTGTATCAATAAAACTGGGGAGCTACAGCGCGAGCTATCTACGACATAATTTGCAAGGACATTTTTAGACTAAGTTCATGATAATTAAGTTCATTTAATCAAATTATTAATGAACTCCCACTTAGATAGACATCTCTCTAGTCTTCCAAGTGATACATGATCCATGTCAACTAGCCCGTGTCCGATCATCACGTGAGACGGACTAGTCATCCATGGTGAACATCTCTATGTTGATCGTATCTTCTATACGACTCATGTTCGACCTTTCGGTCTTCCGTGTTCCGAGGCCATGTCTGTACATGCTAGGCTCGTCAAGTCAACCTAAGTGTTTCGCATGTGTAAATCTGGCTTACACCCGTTGTATGCGAACGTTAGAACCTATCACACCCGATCATCACGTGGTGCTTCGGAACGACGATCCTTAGCAACGGTGCACAGTTAGGGTGAACACCTTTCTTGAAATTTTATTGAGAGATCATCTTATTTACTACCGTCGTTCTATGCAAATAAGATGTAAACATGATAAACATCACATGCAATCAATATAGTGACATGATATGGCCAATATCATTTTGCTCCTATGATCTCCATCTTCGGGGCACCATGATCATCACTGTCACCGGCACGACACCATGATCTCCATCATCATGATCTCCATCATTGTGTCTTCATGAAGTTGTCTCGCCAACTATTACTTCTACTACTATGGCTAACGCTTAGCAATAAAGTAAAGTAATTACATGGCGTTTATGATTGACACGCAGGTCATACAATAAATAAGACAACTCCTATGGCTCCTGCCGGTTGTCATAATCATTGACATGCAAGTCGTGAATCCTATTACAAGAACATGATCAATTCATACATCACAATGCATCACATCACATCCTTTGGCCATATCACATCACAAGGCACATGCTGCAAAAACAAGTTAGACGTCCTCTAATTTGTAGTTGCAAGTTTTTACGTGGCTGCTATAGGTTACTAGCAAGAACGTTTCTTACCTACGTCAACACCACAACGTGATTTGCCAATTGCTATTTACCCTTCATAAGGACCCTTTTCATCGAATCCGATCCGACTAAGGTAGGAGAGACAGACACCCGCTAGCCACCTTATGCATCTAGTGCATGTCAGGCGGTGGAACCGGTCTCACGTAAGCGTACGTGTAAAGTTGGTCCGGGCCGCTTCATCCCACAATACCGCCGAATCAAGATAAGACTAGTAGCGGCAAGCAAATTAACAAACTCGACGCCCACAACTGCTTTGTGTTCTACTCGTGCATAGATTCTACGCATAGACCTAGCTCATGATGCCACTGTTGGGAGACGTAGTAGTAAATCAAAATTTTCCTACGTTCACCAAGATCTATCTATGGAGAAACCAGCAACGAGAGGGGAGAGATTGCATCTTCATACCTTTGAAGATCGCTAAGCGGAAGCGTTACAAGAACGCGGTTGATGGAGTCGTACTCGCAGCGATTCAGATCGCGGTAGATCCGATCAAGTGCCGAACGGACGGCACCTCCGCGTTCAACACACGTGCAGCCCGGTGACGTCTCCAACACCTTGATCCAGCAAGGAGGAAGGAGAGGTTGGGGAAGGGCTCCAACAGCAGCACGACGGCGTGGTGGTGGTGGAGTAGCAAGGTATTCCGACAGGGCTTCGCCTAAGCGCTGCGGAGGAGGAAGAAGAGAGGTAGGGCTTCGCCGTGAGAGAGAGAGATCAAATCTTGTCTCAAAACATCCAAAACCTCAAGTATATATAGGAGGAGGGACGTGGAGGGCTGGCTTGGCCTCTACTCCAAAGAGGAGATGGCCGGCCGAATTAAAGGGAGAGTCCACCTCCCACAAGGGAGGTGGATCTCCTCCTTTTAAATCCTTTTTGCCTTATCTCCTTATCTCCAGCCGCATGGGCCTTTAGCAAAAGTCTTTCCCAGCCCAATAAGGGCTGGCACACTTTATCTAACAGCCCATGTGGTCCTTTGGTCGTCACACCCCTCCCGGGGGTCATCCGGCACCCTCCCGGCACTCCCGGTACACTACCGATGAGCCCGAAAACTTTCCGGTGACCAAAACTGGACTTCCTATATATCAATCTTTACCTCCGGACCATTCCGGAGCTCCTCGTGACGTCCGGGATCTCATCCGGGACTCCGAACAACCTTCGGTAATCACGTATACCTTTTCCCTATAACCCTAGCGTCATCGAACCTTAAGTGTGTAGACCCTACGGGTTCGGGAGACACGTAGACATGACCGAGACACCTCTCCGGTCAATAACCAACAGCGGGATCTGGATACCCATGTTGGCTCCCACGTACTCCACGATGATCTCATCGGATGAACCACGATGTCAAGGATTCAATCAATCCCGTATACAATTCCCTTTGTCTATCGGTATGATACTTGCCCGAGATTCGATCGTCGGTATCCCCATACCTTGTTCAATCTCGTTACCGGCAAGTCTCTTTACTCGTTCCGTAATACATCATCCCGTGACTAACTCCTTAGTCACATTGAGCTCATAATGATGATGTCTTACCGAGTGGGCCCAGAGATACCTCTCCGTCACACGGAGTGACAAATCCCAGTCTCGATTCATGCCAACCCAACAGATACTTTCGGAGATACCCGTAGTGCACCTTTATAGCCACCCAGTTACGTTGTGACGTTTGGCACACCCAAAGCATTCCTACGGTATCCGGGAGTTGCACAATCTCATGGTCTAAGGAAACGATACTTGACATTGAAAAGCTTTAGCAAACGAACTACACGATCTTGTGCTATGCTTAGAATTGGGTCTTGTCCATCACATCATTCTCCTAATGATGTGATCCCGTTATCAATGACATCCAATGTCCATGGCCATGAAACCGTGACCATCTATTGATCAACGAGCTAGTCAACTAGAGGCTCACTAGGGACATGTTGTGGTCTATGTATTCACACATGTATTATGGTTTCCGGTTAACACAATTATAGCATGAACAATAGACAATTATCATGAACAAGGAAATACAATAATAACCATTTTATTATTGCCTCTAGGGCATATTTCCAACACCTAGCAGTAGTACCGCTCCCATGGGCGGTAGTACAACTCTGTGCGGGCTGTGAGCATAACGGTTGGATTTTCCCCCACCTATCAAAGGGGGTCTTCTTCCCCATTGAACCTTATCCTTTGAGCTCGTGTTCTTCCCCCATTGTGGACCTTCTTCAAAATTGCTAAATCTCAATCCCTCCAATGATTCTTGCTAGTTCTTGATGAAAAACAGAGAGGAGATCTAGATCCACATTTCCGCCAATCACTTTCTCCTCTAAATGAGGGGAACCCCTTCGATCTAGATCTTGGAGTTATTCGTGTTCTTCTTCGTTCTTCCTCTCATTTTATTCCATAGCATTAGTTGTTGTGGAGGGATTTAGGAGAGAAGGACTTGGGCACTCCGTGTGCCCTTGCCATTGCATTTGGTGCATAGGTTTGAGTTCTCCACCGTGATACATGGAAGTGAAGTTTGAGAAGCTTATTACTCTTGGGTGCTTTAGCACCCTAGAGCTTGTTCCTCTTGGATGCCTTGGCGCCCTAGACGGCTTGTGTTGCCTCGAAGCTCAATCATTGTGGTACAAAGCTCCGGGCAAGCTTCGGGGTCTCCAATTAGGTTGTGGAGATTGCCCCGAGCCTTTGAGGTCACCTTGGAGCCACAATCCATTGTGGTGAAGCTTCGTGGTGTCGTTGGGAGCCTCCAATTAAGTTGTGGAGATTACCCCAACCTTGTTTGTATGGGTTCCGTGACCACCCTCAAGGGTCCCTTAGTGGAATCACGACATCTTTCATTGTGCGAGGGCGTGAGGAGATTACTGTGGCCTAGTGGCTTCTTGGGGAGCATTGTGCCTCCACACCGCTCCGAACGGATATTAGCATCAGCAAGGGTATGAACTTCGGGATACATTGTCATCTTCGCGTGCCTCGGTTATCTCTTACCCTAGCCCCTTTACTTATGCACTTTACTTTGTGATAGCCATATTCTTTCGTGTTATATATCTTGCTATCACTTAGTTGTCTATCTTTCTTAGCATAAGTTTTTGGTGCACATAGGTGAGCCTAGTTGTTTTAGGTTTTGTGCTTGACTAATTAAACTATAGTTTTATTCCGCATTTGTTCAAGCCTAAACCGTAATTATTTTAAAGCACCTATTCACCCCCCCTCTAGGGGACAACCTCGTCCTTTCAATTGGTATCAGAGCTAGGTCTCTCATTATTAGGTTTAACCACCTAGAGAGTAAGGTGGTCGACCAGGGGATTAGGATTCTCTGACACTCTTAGTTTCAATGGCACAAATTTTGATGTTTGGGTAATTCACATGCTTAATCTCTTTAGGGTCATGGTCCCGTCTTTAGAGCGAATTGTAGATATGGGTTTTTCTCCTCTAGAGGATTCTCAAAACCTATCTTTGGAGGATGAGAAAAACTCTTATCTCAATGCTCAAACTTCTAATGTGCTTTTTGATGCTTTGAGCAATGTAGTTATATTTGAACTCATGTCGTTCCGGGATGCTCATAAGTTGTGGACAAAGCTTCAAGATAAATTTGGTCAGTCCAAGATTTATAGGGATGATTGTTCTCCCTCCACCTCCGGTTGTGTTCTCTTCTCAACTTCATCTACTTCACCTACATGTGGATTGCCACAAGGTAATTATATGGTGAGTAGTGATGACCATTGTAACGATCACAGTGGGCTTATTGTTGGTAATTCTTCTTCACTATCTTATTGCAATGCTTCATCTTTGGACTTTAACACCTCGAGCACTTTAAATGTTTCACATGATTGTGTTGATAGTCATTGCATATCATGTACAAATTGCTTGACTAAATCTCATGATGATATGCTTGCTATATCTCGTAGTCATGATAACAATGTATCTATTTCCTCGAGTGGTTGTGCTAACAATGCAGAGGAAACCCAACACTCCATGGAACAAGATGTGGTCTTGAATGGTGCTTCAAGGATCCTACATCATCATCTATTGTTTCTCACTTTTGCCTTATGGCTAAGACTTCAAAGGTATCTCCTACTTTGAATCCCAATATATCTCACAATGATGATGTTGGTGATAATGATGAAGAGAGTGATAATATTGCTTCCTTCAAAATTAAGGGAGAAATAGCTTTTAAAGTTCTTCATAAGAATAAAATTGCTCGTTCCAACTTCATGGAAATAATGTCTATTGCCATTGAGGGCAAGAAATATATTGAGGAGTTTAAAGCTCATCTCGAGGAGCATGAGACAACCATTGATAAAATGGAAGGTCATGAACATGATTACGCTAATGAGATTGCAGAGCTATCTCAAGCTCTTGAAAATGAACAGACCACCAAGGAATCTCTTGAGGAGACCTTTGCTATAGAATTATCTAGATTAAAGTAATCCATGAAATATCTCTCAAGGTGGCTAATGATTTTAGAACTAAAAATGATAAGCTTGAAGTTGCACACGCTAAACTCATTAGGACTTTGAGCACCTCGAAAATAGCTCAAGGGTTGTTAAGAGTTCGCTCATTGAACTCACCGAGTCTCATGCTCAACTTAAAGCTTCATATGCTAAATAGCTTGCCAAGTTGCCTTCTCCTCTTGTTTTTAATGATGATGCTTGTGCTACTAACTCTATTTCTTGTGAAGCATCCATATTAAAGGAGAATGTTGAGCTAAGGGCTCAACTTGAGTTGCTATCTAGCAATTATGGGATATTGGAAGAAAGTCATGAAAAGCTTTCTAGCTCTCATGGCGATCTTCTATTATCGCATAATGTGCTAAAGATAGCTCATGAGGCTAGTACTACTAAGGTAACATCTAGTGAGCCTCATGTGGACATTAGCACTACGTCTAGTAGAAATGCTTTATTGACTTGTGCTAGTCCTCGTAATTCATCTATGCATAACATTGGTACATCTTGTTATGAATTGCTTTCACTTCCTTGTTGCTCTAACAATGATGCTTATACTTACTCTAGTACTTGTGTTGTCACTCACCATGTAGAGGAAATCAAAGAGCTCAAGGCCCAAGTCACTTCTTTGAAGAAAGACTTGGAAAAGAGTCATGAAGGGAAGTCCACACTCGAGAATATCTTGAGTGTGCAAAAATACCTAAATGATAAGGGTGGACTTGGATTTAACTCCAATAAGAATAAGAAGTCCAAGAGTAGGAAGAAGAAGGGCCAAGAACAAGTCAAGATTTCGGCCAAGATTATTTTCTTCAAGTGCAAAATAGAAGGGCACCATGTTAGATCTTGCCCATTGAAGAAGAAACCCCATAGTGACAAGCAACAAGGGAAGCGGCCACAAGTTCAATCTCATGCTCAACCTCAAGTTGAAGAAAGGCCTCTTCCCAACAAAACACAAGTCAATGCTCCTCAAGTTGAGAAATCAATTGAGAAGAAAGTAAAGGGTAGATGTTGCTACTTATGTCGTGAGAAGGGTCACTTTGCTTCTTCATGCACATATGGTAAATTATCCAACCCAATTATCATTGATGACATCTATTCTCTTGGGAAGGATAAGGTTGGCAATGTGTTTGCCAAGTTTGTTGGTACTCAAAGTGGTGTCAAGAAAAGAACCATTTGGGTAGTCAAGCCTATTGTGACTAACCTCTTATGACACAACTTGGTTGGGGACCAACGAGCTCAAACTTGATCAGCAGGTAGTGTTGGAGGGCACTGGAGACTTGGATACATTATGAAGAATTAAGGGATCTTCATCATTCATATTATCTCAAGCCAAGTCATTTTGACTACGAGTTTCTATCCTATATACAATGTCCTCCTTGCGATAACTTGTACTTAAATTGTTTATGTTAATAGTTACTTGCCCCTTTGCATGTTGTGGTTTTGTACCTTGCATGTGTTTGTATATGGTGTGCCTCTGTCTTGCTTATCTTGAGTAATCAAGTATGGGTATGCTGGTTTCCACATCATGTACGTGTGTGTATTGTGTTGAGCCTTTTTTGTATTTTGTTTGTATCTTTGTCGGCTCTTTTGAAAGATTAATGGGTTATCCCATTTTGGGGGAGTGATGTGCTTTGTGCACTTCACGATCCTAAAAATGTGTGTACATGAGGAATACCACTTATTATTGATGTTACAAGATTATCTAGCTTCTATGTGGTATGTCTTCTCATGATAAATTCAAATTCTAAATGGTCCATTAATCATATCTTGTTGGATTTCATTTGCCACTTGTTATTAACGTTGGGTTACCATATTATGCGGCAGTAATATGCTATGTGCATATTACAAGCCTAGAGAATGTGTACATTTGAGATATTGCCACTTAGATTTGATATTATAATTTATCTTGTTCCTAGGTGGCATGCTACCTCTACAAGTGTCATTTGCTTGTGATTTAGGAGTAAAGATGATGTTGCATCTATTTGTATCTACCAATGGGAATTATTTCAAAATACTTCTTGTCCTTTGACTATTGGTATTCCTTTTAACTGGTAGAATTTGCTAATCATCTTTACATAGGTTTTTGTTTATCGTTTGTCTCCCTTGCCTCTTGTGGATCATTTTGAGCATGTCTAGTGTTTCTATAGATATAGGGAAAGTGATAATCCCATTGTGTGCATTTTGTATTCAAATGCAAATTCTATATAATGCACATCTCTTGGGGGAGCTATCATATTTTCTTTAGAACACTCTCTTTATGTGTTTATCATAAAATCTTTTGATCTTCGTCAAGTGTGTGTTGGTGGGAGGCAAGCCTTTTATCTATGGTGCTTTGTGCCATCATGAAAATTTATGGAGGGTTTCGTTTGTTTGGAACCTAGCTCTCTTTTGGGAACTTGATACCTCTTGTTTTCCTTAAATTGGTATCTTGTTTCCTTCTATTTGGCATGTGTCAATGGATATCTCATTCCTTGATGTATCTTTTAGTTGGTATCCATCAAGTGATATTTTTTCATTTGATATCTCATTTTCACTTGATACCTTATCTTTCGGCATCTTATCAACTGTGTGTTGATTTGATTCTTGAAAGACTTGAGCATGCATATTTTCTACATGTACTTTAGTTGGCATGTTCTCTTTCCTTGACCCAATATATAGGGGAGACTCCACTATGACATAAATTGGCTAAGGTGTGCATAAAATTTAATTTCATATCTATATGCACATATTTATGTGGAGTTTTGTCCTATGTGTTGTTGGTCCTCTAACTCTTTGGTCCCAATAAGTTTGGGTACCACTTTGTTTGTGGTGTTTTTCTAGGAACAATTGGAGATACATTGGACACTCGGCTCACTTACAAGGAAGGTGTTGACACCATGTACTTATTGGAGCCATGATAGGATGATCGAAGAACCATTGTCTACTACATCAATCCAATGCTATCTCGGTAACAAGTATCTACTTCATGCATACATTTCTCGCATTCAACCTTTTATAGGTTGCATCATGGAATGAATTTCTTGAGTCATTCTTGTGGTACTTGTTTCCTTTCTCAAAGCGTCTCAACGATGATGTCATATTGCTAGTTGTGATGTCTTTGATGTTCATGTATTGGGAGTTCATTTACGTACAATAAGAAAATATTAGGCTATGTGTTATGCTTTCAAGCAAAGATCTTATTGGTATATTTATGACTTCCTTTTGGATATCTTGTTTGTTTCTTCTTGTAACTATTTCGTGTGTACATCATTCTTTGTGGATATATCATCATGATTGCCCTCTACCTAGAATCTTATACACATGAGAGAAGTTACATCTCTAGTTGATATCCTCTTTTCGTTCATGTCCACCGTTGCATTTCCTTTTTATTTACTTGGTGGTTTCCTGAAAGAATCTGTCTTGAGTGCGGATCTTATATCCTTGCATCTTGATGCACTCTTTGGTGGTGAAGATTATTTTCCTCGTGCTTGTCTTCACGAGGGTTTTGGTATCCCTCCTCCTGACAATGCTATTATTTCCTATCTTCACCAGGGGTTGTCACAATTATTGGTTTGTAATTCTCTTATTAGTAAGCTTGTGGACCCATTTGCCAGTGGTTTGTGTATGTGGGAAGGATATGTCTTGCACTTTGTGTCTCATTTCATCAAGACTATGGTGATGCTTAATGCTCATCCTTATACTAGTCTTCTCAAGTTCTTTGCCATGACTCACACACATCATTTTGGTTGATCCTATTCTTAAGATTGGCTCTTTTACATGTTGCTCAACCATATGCTTAGTGCAAGTACTATGCTCATTGTTTTATCTACTTTCTTGCACTTGTTGTGTGTTTATATTGATTTTGGGGGAGTCATGATCCTATTTTGTGCACCTGTATTCAAATACAAAAATTCTTATTTGTGCACAAATCATGAGGATCTCCTCTAGTTTCTTTATAAACACTCTTTTGCCCATATCATAATATCTTTTATTCATGTGGCTGGTAAGACCATGTGATTGATTGTTCCAATTGGTATCTTTTGATTGCTTGCTTTACTCTGGTGTATGTCTTTGTGCCATACGATACTTTTTGCAATCTTTGGATCCTCAATATAGTTTGTTTTCCTCCAACTACTCATCATTGGATATATGTATTTCATTGCACTCATATTTTGAGAAATACAAACCTTTTGGAGGAACACCTATTATATTGGCTTTCTATGTTTTTCGCCCATTTTAGCAATCAATGCCAATGATGGAGAAGTTTAGAGAGTTTAGTTTGGAAAGCTTAGAGAGTTTTACTTTTATTGCTTAAGCAGTTGCATCTCACACCCATGCATTGCTCTGCATGTGTGTGTGTGTGCTTGGTTGTGCTTCTTTCCTTATATAAACTCTCTTGAAAGTGGTTGTTATCAATTACCAAAATGGGGGAGATTGTAAGAGCACATTTCTCCATGTGTGGTTTTGGTAATTGATAAGACCCCTATGGACTAATGGTTGCCTTGAGTTATATTCAAAGTATTTGTCCGTAGATACTTCTTGAAGTCCATGTGTCGGTTTCAAGGATTTTATATGGTGACCAAGGTGGTATTCAAGGTGTTATCCAAAGATTGGTCATGTAAGAGTTGAGCTTACTACAAGCATGTCTTGAAGAAGAAGACTGTGTGAGCATTCATGTTTACCTTCAAGACATCATCTTTATGAAGAGACAATATACGATACAAGGTTGATCAAGACTAAGTCAAAGAGCGAACCAAGTTGATCAACACACAAAGCGTACTGAGAAGGATCAAGTGATCCCATGGTATGGTAAGCATTGTCCATTATGCTTTGTGTACTAACCCATGGTCTACGTGAGTGTTCTTTGTAGGGTTAGGTATATTTCCATGGGATTGCATCGAGGGGAAGATCCCATACAACCCATGGAAGATGACATCAAGTGGTGATCGTCATCAAGGTTGCGGTGTGCAAGTTAAAGTGAAGCATCGCGAAGAAATCATGCTTGTAGCTTTCCGTCCATTGTGGTGACAATGGACTTGTGAAGGTGTGCCGAAGAGTGACTCAACCATAGTGGAGTATGGGGGAGCAATCAACTAGCCTTCATCGAGCCAACACAATCACGAAAGGTGGTCCAACTTGAGGGAGTCAAGATCGTCATCATCTAGCTCAAGTGGATTTCGTGCAAGGCAAAGGTTTTCCCTTGATAGGTTTTCTATTTTACCGGTCTCATGGTGATAGTTTGGAGACAGGGTTATAGGATCGATAGCCATACTATCAAGGGGGGCTCTCAAGTGAGTAGGTTGATCGTATCGTTCATCGAGAGCTCAAACCATTGCATCCTTGCATCATCTTTATTGTTTCTTATTTGTATTTTATCTTTTTGAGGTTCTTGAGCTTGTGGTTATCTTTGTGACAAGCTCTAGTACATCGAAAACGGGTTTCATATGCTTCTTCTATTGCGTTTTCGGTGTTGGATGTTTTACCGACCTTATTTGAGAAAGGGTTCTCACCATTTTCTTATGGGACTTTTCTCATTTTCTTATTATTGACATTTCTATCAATATTGTCTTAGCCCATGTCGTTAGCTTTCCAGCAAACTTTGTTTCGGTGAATTCGGAGTCCGTTTGCAGAAGTTTGGCAGTTTTGGTGTTCTTAAAAGGCTGCAGCGGTACTACCGCGGTACTACCACTTTGTAGCTGATACATCTCTGTCGTATCTATAATTTGTGATTGTTTGATGCCAATATTCTACAACTTTCATATACTTTTGGCAACTTTTTATACTATTTTTGGGACTAACATATTGAACCAGTGCCCAGTGCCAGTTCCTGTTTGTTGCAAAATATCCATACCAAACAAAGTCCAAATGCGCTAAAAACATACGAAGATTTTTTTTGGAATGTATGTGATTTTCGAGAAAAAATAATCAACATGAGACGATGCCCGAGGAGGTGGCAAGCCTGCTAGGCGCGGCCCACCCCCTGGTTGTGCCTGGCAGGCTTGTGGCCACTCCTTAGGTCAGTTGGAGCTGTCCTTGGGCCGCAAGGAAGATATTTTTATAATAAAAATCCCCTCAAACTTTCAGCCCAATCAGAGTTATGGATCTCCAGATATTTAAGAAACGGTGAAAGGACAGAATCTGAGAGCGGAGAAATAGAAGGAAACAGAGAGAGAGATCCAATCTCGGAGGGGCTCTCGCCCCTCCTCCTCCATGGAGGCCATGGACCAGAGGAGAAACCCTTCTCCCATCTAGGGGGAAGGTCAAGGAAGAAGAATAAGGAGGGGGGCTCTATCCCCCTCTCTCCCGGTGGCGCAGGAATGCCGTCGGGGCCATCATCGTGACGAAGATCTACTCCAAGAACTCCGTCATCTTCACCAACACCTCCATCACCTTCCCCCATCTATCTACAGCGGCCCACTCTCCCGCAACCCACTGTGTCCTCTACTTGAACATGGTGCTTTATGCTTCATATTATTATCCAATGATGTGTTGCCATCATATGATGTCTGAGTAGATTTTTGTTGTCCTATGGGTTGATTGATGATCATGATTGGTTTGATTTGCATGTTTTATTATTGGTTCTGTCCTATGGTGCTCTCCGTGTCACGCAAGCGTTAGGTATCCTTGCTACAGGGTGTTGCAATGTGTTCATGTTTTGCCTATGGTGGGTTGCTTGAGTGACAGAAGCATAAACCCAAGTAAGTGGGTTGTTGCATATGGGAGTAAAGAGGACTTGATGATCTTTAGTAGTTGAGGATGCTTGCTAGAGTTCCAATCATAAGTGCATATGATCCAAGTAGAGAAAGCATGTTAGCTTATGCTTCTCCGTCATATAAAATTGCAATAATGATGATCGGTCTAGTTATCGATTGCCTAGGGACAATTCCGCAACTCCTACCACCACTTTTCCACACTCGTTAAACTAAATTAATTGTTACTTTATCCAGCCCCTAGTTTTTATTTACGTGCTATTTATTATCTTGCAAGCCTATCCTGTTACACCTACAAAGTACTTCTAGTTTCATACTTGTTCTAGGTAAAGCGAACGTTAAGCGTGCGTAGAGTTGTATCGGTGGTCGATAGAACTTGAGGGGATATTTGTTCTAACTTTATCCCCTCATTGGGTTCAACACTCTTACTTATCGAAAGAGGCTACAACTGATCCCCTATACTTGTGGGTTATCAAGACCTTTTTCTAGCGCCGGTGCCGGGGAGCAATAGCGTGGGGTGAATATTCTCATGTGTGCTTCTTTGCTTTATCACTAAGTAGATTTATTTGTTGTTTTAACTTGTTTTCTATCTTTAGATATGGGTAGGAAACGCAAAATACCAAAAAATTAGATGTACTTGCTGCTCCTAAAGTTGAGGAATGACTAGTGTTTCGTACCGCCGAAGAATATTACGTGGGTCATCTTCGATCCACTTGTGCTCGTGCTGAAAACCCAACTAGCTTAGTTGAGGGAAAATCATTAAATGAGCATGCTCATTATGTGCAACACCGCATATCTCAAAAAAGGGAAACTTTTGTGGCATCAAATTAATACTTTGTGTTGCTATGCTTGGAATCTATGTGAAATTTATGATTTCACTCGTTGTTCTAAAGAAGCTAAAAACACCTACCCTACCAATGTGTGTTTAATGATAATGAAATAGTATCCTCTTACGCCAAGGAGCCTATTGCTATAATGATGTTGAGCAAATTGAAGAATTTTTTGCTTTTAAGGGTGCCTGTGAAATTGCTTCTTTCATTGAAAAGTATGATGCTACTCTTTACAATTCTGAAATTTTTGCCATACTTAAATATTGCTATGAAAACTATGCTTCTAATGCTTATGTTAAAGAGTTTATTAAAAGAATGACCACTGCCTTGGAAGAGACTAATATTTTGCAGGAATCTATGGAAGAGGAAGTTGCTGAAACTGTAAGCTCATTAGATTAAAATGATGAGGAGGAGAACGAAGAACAAAAGGAGGAAGAGCGGATTAGCTACCCGTGACCACCTTCTAATGAGAGTAACTCTTCAACCCATACATTGTTTAATTTCCCTTCGCGCTTACCGAAGGATAAATGCTATGTTGATTGCTATGATCCCTTGGATTCTTTTGAAATATCCCTTTTTGATGAACTTGATGCTTGATATTCTTGTGGCCATGATGCCAATATGAATTATTCTTATGGAGATGAACTTTCTATAGTTCCGTATGTTAAGCATGAAATTGTTGCTATTGCACCGACACATGATAGTCCTATTATCTTTTTGAATTCTCCCAACTACACTATATCGGAGAAGTTTGCACATATTAAGGATTATATTGATGGGTTGCGTTGTACTATTGCACATGATGATTTTGATAAATATAATATGCATGTGCTTGTTGCTCCTACTTTCAATTATTATGAGAGAGGAACTACATATCCGCCTGTCTATGTTTCCAATACGATAAAATTGCAAGAAACGGTTTATACTATGCATTGGCCTTTACTTTGTGTGCATGAATTGTTCTTTTGTGACATGATGATGCATAGGAAGAGAGTTAGACTTCCTTGTTGCATGATATATGTTACTTTGTGCTCACTACGAAATTACAAATCATTGTTAATTAAAATTGGCTTTGATATACCTTAGGATCCGGGTGGATCCATTACTTGAGCACTATATGCCTAGCTTAATAGCTTTAAAGAAAGCACTGCCAGGGAGACAACCTGGAAGTTTTAGAGAGTCATTTTATTCCGTTGTGTGCTTTATATAGTTTTAAAAAATAAAGTGGGGAACTTAAAACTTTTTCAAAAATAAAAGTGAAAGTGAGAAAGACGAGCAATGTTGAAGTGGGGGCTAGCCTTGAACTTTGTTCATGCCCATGGAAACTTTGTGAATCTTGTTAAAGAAAATTTTAAACAAAAATAATTACCCCCTTGTATAAATCCATTGTATTATAAAAATAATGTGCCAAGAATTACCTTTAGGATGTTTAAATTGCTTGTTTGATATGTGTTGTGTAAAAACAGAAACGTTTGCTGCAATGTTTGAATTTCTATATTTTACTGGTGCGTGCAAAAATTCTGAAATATTTACACAATACTTTTATACAAATTCTTGACCACTTACTAAGATTTCAGAATTTTGAGATTTACAGAAGTATGGTGAATGTTCAGATTATTTCAGACTGTCCTGTTTTTGACAGATTCTCTTTTTGATGCATTGTTTTGCTCGTTTTGATGAAACTATCGATTGTATCAGTGGTATAAGCCATGGAAAATTTATATTACAGTAGCTAAAATGCAAAAACAAAATATGAATAGCTTGGAAACAGTACTTAAAGTGGTAATTTGCTTTATTATACTAAAGGATCTCACGAGAGTTTTGTTAAGTTTTGTGTGATTGAAGTTTTCAAGTTTTGGGTGAGATCACGATGGATGAAGGAATAAGGAGTGGAAATGGACTAAGCTTGGGGATTCCCGAGGCACCCCAAGGTAATATTCAAGAACTCCCAAGAAACTAAGCTTGGGGATGCCCCGGAAGGCATCCCCTCTTTCTTCTTATAACCATCGGTAATTTTACTTGGAGCTATATTTTTATTCGTCACATGATATGCGTAAATCTTGGAGCGTCATGTGCTTTTTATTTTTATTTTCATAATGCACCATGTTGGTATGATAAAGTACTTGGTTGATTTATAGAAGTCTCTTTGCACCTCACTTATATCTTTTGAGTATGGCTTTATAGAATGCTTCATGTGCTTCACTTATACCATTTGAAGTTTGGATTGCCTGTTTGTCACACATAGAAAACCATCATTTTTAGAATGCTCTTTTGTTTCACTTATATTTGTTAGAGCGTGAAAATATCTTTTGTAGAAAGAATTAAACTCTCATGCTTCACTTATATCTATTTAGAGAGTTAACAAGAGTTGGTCATTCACATGGTTAGTCATAAAATCCTACATAAAACTTGTAGATCACTGAATATGATGTGTTTGATTCCTTGAAATAGTTTTGCGATATAAATATGGTGATATTAGAGTCATGCTAGTGAGTAATTGTGGATTGGTAGAAATACTTGTGTAAAGGTTTGTGATTCCCGTAGCATGCACGTATGGTGAACCGCTATGTAAGGAAGTGAGAGCATGATTTGTTTATTGATTGTCAACCTTTGTCACTACAACAGGACAGAGCTTTGGTAACACAGTGTTGTGTTACTACAGACCCAAAACAGTGTTACTAAGTCCTGTAGTAACACATTTTAAAATGTGTTCCATTAGACCGTGTTACTAAGGGTGTCCTCTGTCACATATAATAATTGTTACCGTATATCAAAAATGTGTTACTATTACATTGTAGTAACATGCATATTATGTGTTACTAAATGGCATTGGTAACACATTTTTTAAACTATGGTAACACATGCAGTAACATATTTTCCTTAGACATATAACATGGTGGTAACATGTTTTTGTACCTACTGTAACACAACTTGTGACACAATATCCAAGTATCATAACACTATAATTTATAATTGTCGACAACCAAGTAACACATTTTGTGATTATGGTAACACCATGAGTAACACTACTATATTAGTATGGCAACATAATTAATGTATTTTGATTTAATTATTAACCACAAATTGGGTACCCAATTTATAGGTTTATTTAATGAAATCACTACAATTGTTCAAATAGTCAATTATTTTATTTTGATGCTTGGCACCATTAAAATAATAGAGAAACAGAAGCATGTCACATACACAAATTGGAAATACCAAGATATTTAATATGAATATACAAAAGTGTAGGATACATATGCATTACAATAAACAAATACTAATAATATTGGTCCAACACCATATCATTCATATAATTTGACTACAGAGAACATATGTATGGAGAATATTACGCCATAGCCTTTGCATCAATTCAAACACAGAAAAAGATCTTCTACATGATATTACATTTGCTACGGGGAATATTACAGCATAACATTTGCATCAATTCGACGAAAGAAAAAGATCATGTGGATGATATTACACTTTTCAATCTATCAATGTAAACTATGACTATTTGTAACTAAAATCTTCAGATTTTATTTGCTTCTGGATCCAAGGATTCAGCTGCAACTCAATTATCCTTCGCTTGAATCTGTAAAAGAAAATTGCACCTTAGATATATGGGATTAAATGCACACAAATATGATTACGAAATGTGGAAGAGAAGATTTAACTTACAAAAGTTGAAGGCCATGCTGGTATGAGAAAGTCCTTGGTCGATTTATAGAATACTTCATGCACTTCACTTATATATTTTGAGTATGGCTTTATAGAATGCTTCATGTGCTTCACTTATATCATTTGAAGTTTGGATTGCCTATTTCTCTACACATAGAAAACCACCATTTGTAGAATGCTCTTTTTCTTCACTTATATTTGTTAGAGCGTGGGCATATATTTTGTAGAAAGAATTAAACTCTCATGCTTCACTTATATCTATTTAGAGAGTTAACAAGAGTTGGTCATTCACATGGTTAGTCATAAAATCCTACATAAAACTTGTAGATCACTGAATATGATGTGTTTGATTCCTTGCAATAGTTTTGCGATATAAAGATGGTGATATTAAAGTCATGCTAGTGAGTAATTGTGGATTTGTAGAAATACTTATGTAAAGGTTTGTGATTCCCAAAGCATGCACGTATGGTGAACCGTTATATAAGGAAGTCGGAGCATGATTTGTTTATAGATTGTCGGCCTTTGTGTGAGGGTCGGGAGCGCGCGATGGTTAACTCCTACCAACCTCTCCCCTAGGAGCATGCGTCTAATACTTTGTTCAATGACTAATAGACTTTTGCAATAAGTATGTGAGTTCTTTATGACTAATGTGAGTCCATCGATTATACGCACTCTCACCCTTCCACCTTTGCTAGCCTCTCTTGTACCATGCAACTTTCACCAATGCATTACACCCACCATATATCCTTCCCAAACCAGCCACCATACCTACCTGTTATTGCATTTCCATAGCCATTCGGAGATATATTGCCATGCAACTTCCACCGTTCCGTTTATTATGACACGCACCAACATTGTCATATTTCTTTGCATGATGTTCCCATGGCTTGTCCATTTTTTTGATGTCATTGCTACGCTAGATCATTGTACATCCCGGTACACTGCCGGAGGCATTCATATATAGTCATATTTTGTTCTAGTATCAAGTTGTAATTCTTGAGTTGTAAGTAAATAAAAGTGTGATGGTCATCATTATTAGAGCATTGTCTCATGTGAGGAAAGGATGATGGAAGCCATGATTCCCTCACAAGTTGAGATGAGACTCCGAACTTTATGAAAAATAAAAGAGGCCAGCGAAGCCCAAATAAAAAAAAGATTCCTTAGATGCCCACTAGAAATAATAATAATAATAATAATAATAATAATAAATAAAAGAGAGAGAAAAGAGAGAAGGTACAATGCTACTATCCTTTATCCACACTGGTGCTTCAAAGTAGGACCATGATCTTCATGATAGAGAGTCTCCTATTTTGTCACTTTCATATACTAGTGGGAATGTTTCATTATATAACTTGGCTTGTATATTCCAATGATGGGCTTCCTCAAATTGCCCTAGGTCTTCATGAGGAAGCAAGTTGGATGCACACCCACTTAGTTTCTTTTTGAGCTTTCATACACTTATAGCTCTAGTGCATCCGTTGCATGGCAATCCCTACTCACTCACATTAATATCTATTAATGGGCATCTTCATAGCCCGTTGATATGCCTAGTTGATGTGAGACTATCTTCTAATTTTTCTTCACAACCTCCACCATATTCTATTCCACCTATAGTGTTATATCCATGGCTCACGCTCATGTATTGCATGAGAGTTGAAAAAGTTTGAGAACATAAAAGGTGTGAAACAATTGCTTGTCTTGTCGTCGGGGTTGTGCATGATATAAATACTTTGTGTGGGGAAGATGGAGCATAGCCAGACTATATGTATTGTAGGGATAACTTTCTTTTGCCATTATATTTTGAAGAGATACAATTGCTTTATTGGTATGCTTGAAGTATTATTGTCTTCATGTGACTATTGCTTTGAATCACGCGTGTCTTAATATTCATGACATGATTAGATTATATGAACAAGATTATGTTAGGTAGCATTCCACATCAAAAATTATACTTTTTATCATTTACCTACTCGAGGACGAGCAGGAATTAAGCTTGGGGATGCTGATACATCTCCGATGTATCTATAGTTTTTGATTGTTTCATGCCAATATTCTACAACTCTCATATACTTTTGGCAACTTTTTATACTATTTTTGGGACTAACATATTGATCTAGTGCCCAGTGCCAGTTCCTGTTTGTTGCATGTTTTTGGTTTCACAGAATATCCATACCAAACGAAGTCCAAACGCGATAAAAAGTTATAGTGATTTTTTTTGGAATATATGTGATTTTCGGGAAAAAGAATCAACGCGAGATGATGCCTGAGGAGGTGGCAAGCCTGCTAGGCGTGGCCCACCCCCTCGCCGCGCCTGGCAGGCCTGTGGCCACCCCTTAGGTCAGTTGGAGCTGTCCTTTGGCCGCAAGGAAGATAGTTTTGTAATCCCCTCAAAATTTAAGCCCGATCGGAGTTACGGATCTTCAGATATTTAAGAAATGGTGAAAGGCCAGAATCTGAGAGAGCAGAAACAGAAGGAAACAGAGAGAGAGAGAGATCCAATCTCGGAGGGGCTCTCCCTCTGCCGCCATGAAGGCCATGGACCAGAGGGAAAATCCTTCTCCCATGTAGGGGAAGGTCAAGGAAGAAGAAGAAGGAGGGGGCTCTCCCCCCTCTCCCCCGATGGACCCGGAACGCTGCTGAGGACATCATCGTGATGACGATCTACTCCAGCAACTCCGTCATCTTCATCAACACCTCCATCACCTTACCCCATCTATCTACAGCGGTCCACTCTCCCGCAACCTGCTGTACCCTCTACTTGAACATGGTGCTTGATGACCCACATGTATAGGAGATCTATCATAGTCCTTTCGATAAGTAAAAAGTGTCGAACCCAATGAGGAGCAGAAGGAAATGACAAGCGGTTTCCAGTAAGGTATTCTCTGCAAGCACTGAAATTATCGGTAACAGATAGTTTTGTGATAAGATAATTCATAACGAGTAACAAGTAACAAGTGTAGCAAAGGTGTAGAAAGGTAGGACAATCCTTTTTGTAGCAAAGGACAGGTCTGGACAAACTATTATATAAAGCAAAGCGCTCCCGAGGACACATGGGAATTTCTGTCAAGCTAGTTTTCATCATGTTCATTTGATTCACGTTCGTTACTTTCATAATTTGATATGTGGGTGGACCGGTGCCTGGGTGCAGGCCTTACTTGGACAAACCTCCCACTTATGATTAACCCCTATCGCAAGAATCCGCAACTACGAAATAAGAATTAAGGTAAACCTAACCATATCATGAAACATATGGATCCAAATCAACCCCTTACGAAGCAACGCATAAACTAGGGTTTAAGCTTCTGTCACTCTAGCAACCCATCATCTACTTATTACTTCCCAATGCCTTCCCTAGTCCCAAACAATGGTGAAGTTTTAGTAGTCGATGTTCACATAACACCACTAGAGGAGAGGCAACATACATCTCATCAAAATATCGAACGAATACCAAATTCACATGATTACTTATAACAAGACTTATCCCATGTCCTTGGGAACAAACATAAATACTCACTAAACATGTTCATGTTCAAGATTAGAGGAGTATTAATTATCATAAAGGATCTGAACATACGATCTTACACCAAGTAAACCAACTAGCATCAACTACAAGGAGTAATCAACACTATTAGCAACCCATAGGTACCAATCTGAGGTATTGAGACAAAGATTGGATACAAGAGATGAACTAGGGTTTGGAGAGGAGATGGTGCTGGTGAAGATGTTGATGGAGATTGACCCCCTCTCAATGAGAGGATCATTGGTGATGACGATGGCTTCGATTTCCCCCTTCGGGAGGGAAGTTTCCCCGGTAGAACAGCCCTGTCGGAGCTCTAGATTGGTTATGTCCAAGTTCCGCCTCGAGACAACGGCGCTTCATCCCGAAAGCTCTCTTCTAATTTTTTTCAAAGCAAAATGCTTCATATAGGAGAAGATGGGTGTCGAAGGAGACACAAGGGCCCCACAAGCCTCCTAGGCGTGGCCGCGCCTAGCAGGCTTGTGGCTTGCAGGTGGCCCCCCTCTGGTTGATTCTTGCGCAAGTATTTTTTATTTATTCCAAAAATATTCTCCGTAAATTTTTAGGACTTTTGGAGTTGTGCAGAATAGGTATCTCAGATTTGCTCCTTTTCCAGTCCAAAATCCCAGCTGCCGGCATTCTCCCTCTTCATGTAAACCTTGTAAAATAAGAGAGAAAATGCATAAGTATTGTACCAAAACGTGTAATAACAGCCCATAATGCAATAAATATCAATATAAAAGCATGGTGCAAAATGGATGTATCAACTCCCCCAAGCTTAGACCTCGCTTGCCCTCAAGCGAAAGCCGAGATCGATGAATATGTCCACATGTTTAGAGATAGAGGTGTCAATAAAATAAAATAAGGACATGAGGGCATCATGATCAACTTTAGAACAGCAATACTCATTGTGTGAGATTCTTTATACTAGAGTAACAATTCGTTCAGAAGATAAAGTATGAAACAAGAATTCTGTTGACAACCAACAAACTATGATCTCGGTCACTAAAGCAATTGACAATTTATCATAACATCGGAAAGAGTCAATATAAGAGCTTGTAAAGAAAATCCACATACTCAATGATCTTTTAGTCTTTCGCAATTTCTAGCACTCATGCGGTACCCACGAGATCAAAGCTTCAATCGAACAAGAGAAACATAGGGGCTTATAATTTTGCCTCCCAACTATTCACCTCAAGGGTGATATCAACAATAATAACTCATGATCACCCACATCCGAGTGGATATATAAGTCTAGATCATTCCCCAACACATAATGCTTGCCAAGAGAGAGGCAAAATATAGGAAGTGTTGAGGGTCACCATGACTCTTGCATAAAGGTAAGTGCTTAAAAAGTAGAAGTAACAGATAGGCCCTTCGCAGAGGGAAGCAGAGGTTGTCATGCGCTTTTTGTTTTTGGATGCACAAATTCTTAGTGCAGGGGAACACCGCGTTGTATTGCACTTTGTGATAGCAACCTTTATTATGCAGACTGTCGCTCACACATATTTAGGAGCATTTTTATTGCCTTTTTGCACCGATGACAACTTACTTGAAGGATCGTATTCAATCGATAGGTAGGTATGGTGGACTCTCATGGAAAAACTGGGTTTGAGGTGTTTGGATGCTCAAGTAGTATCTATACTTGGTGTGGAAGTTTTGGCTAATATGAGGTGGAAGCAAGCACGACATGTTGGAGGATCTAAAACCATATAACTTCTATTTTGAGGCAAGCAAACATAACCTATTATGTTGTCTTCGTTGTCCAACATCAACTTCTTGGCATGTAATATTTTAATGAGTGGTCACAATCATAAAAGATGTCCAAGATAATATATTTATATGTGAATCTCTCTTTCTTTATCACTTCCTTTCAATTGCACCAATGACCAATTACTATGTTTGTTAACTCCCAACAATTTTCAATCACCATACTTTTTATATGTGAAGTCATCACTCCCCATAAGATCACTATGTATTCTCTATGTTTTTTGTTTTATTATTCTATATTCATTACTTTCAAGAGCATAGTAATCTAGCAAAGCCCTCTCATCAAAACTACTTTTTATTATATAACTCTCAAACTTGCTTACATAAGGGGAGCAAAAGAAAAAACTAAAAGGTAGATCATACTAAAACTTCTATTCTACTAGATCGAAACAAAATAAAAAAGGATCGAACAAGAAAAACAAAAGGGACGAAATGTGTGATGGTGATACGATCCCGGGGCGCCTCCCCCAAGTTTGGCACAAGCCAAGGGGAGTGCCCATACCCATGTTCTCAGGTCTCCTTCTTCGGAGGTGATGGTGGTGGAGTTGTTGATGAGGCTGGAAGCTTGTTCAATTTCCTCTTAAGCATGAAATTTTGTTCCCTAAGGTCATCTACTTCCTGCTCGAGCTTCAATATCCTTTGACATAATTCTTATTTACTCTCCTGCAGAAAATGAGAAGGGGTAAATAGAACCTTGGGTTTTCTTCTTGCATTTGGGAGGCTTGATTTCCTGAACTCCACGTGCATGTCTCCCAGATGAGGCATAGGAGTCTCCTCTTCATCTGAGCTTTCTTCTCTGTACTTGTCTTCTTGTTCCTCCTCCGAGAATAATCCATAAGGATCTAGGTCCCCATAGAGCTTGGGATTTGCAAGATAATGTAATATGTAGCTCTCCCCATCAGATTCTTGAGACGACATCTTGCTTTAAATCTGCTGCAAAAACAGCTCAAAATGAAAACATGATGTATAGTCATGATAAGAAAGTATAAACCTTCCGGATATTATATAATGAATTTTTGCCGACCCGAAGGAGTGTTCCACAAGAAAACGTCGTCCGGGGGCGCACGGGGTGGTGACAAGCCCCCTAGGCGCGACCAGGGTGGTGGTCGTGCCGAGCAGGCTTGTCGCCTCCTCGTGCGTCCTTTGGACTGCCTTTTATTTTCCTAATTTTTTAAATATTCCAAAACTGAATAAAATTGCTACTGGAAAACTTTTGGTCGGTTTACTTACCGTACCACGTACCTATTCCTTTTCAGAGTCTGAAACGTTCTGGTAAGTCTCCCTAATATGCTCTTCATGAGTTATGGTATTGATAACATTGGTTTCAACATTAATGGGAGTACCTGTAATATAGTGTTCGATTCTTTGCCCATTTACCACCTTCGGATTTGTGCCTTCGACATTGTTCATCTTGATGGCATGGGCATGATATACTTCCTCAACGATATAAGGTCCTTCCCATTTGGAGAGAAGTTTACCTGCAAAAAATCTTAAACAAGAATTGTATAGCAAGACATGATCACCTACATTGAATTCACGCTTTTGTATCCTTTTATCATTCCATCTCTTAACTTTCTCTTTAAACAACTTGGCATTCTCATAGGCCTGAGTTCTCCATTCATCAAGTGAGCTAATGTCAAATAACCTCTTCTCACCAGCAAGTTTGAAATCATAATTGACCTCTTTGATTGCCCAATAAGCTTTATGCTCTAGCTCTAGAGGTGAGTGACATGCTTTACCATAAACCATTTTATACGGAGACATACCCATAGGATTCTTGTAAGCAGTTCTATAAGCGCATAATGTATCGTCAACTTTCTTAGACCGATTCTTCCTAGATCTATTAACCGTCTTTTGCAAGATCAATTTAATTTCTCTATTGCTTAATTCTACTTGACCACTAGAGTGAGGATGATAAGGGGGTGCAATTCTATGATTAACATCATACTTAGCAAGCAATTTACGGAAAGCAACATGTATAAAATGTGAATCACTATCAGTCATTAAATATCTGGGGACTCCAAATCTAGGGAAAATAACTTCTTTAAGCATCTTAATAGAGGTGTTGTGATCAGCGCTACTAGTTGGAATAGCTTCTACCCACTTAGTAACATAATCAACAACAACTAATATATGAGTATACCCGTTGGACGTTGGAAAAGGTCCCATATAATCAAAACCCCAAACATAAAATGGTTCAATAACGAGAGAGTAATTCATAAGCATTTCCTGACGTCTACTAATATTGCCAATTCTTTGACATTCATCACATGACAAGACAAACTTACGAGCATCCTTCAAGAGAGTAGGCCAATAAAAACCAGATTGTAATACCTTATGTGTAGTCCTCTGTCCAGCATGGTGTCCTCCGTAGGCCTCGGAATGACACTTCCATAGGATCTGTTCGTGTTCATGCTCAGGTACACAACGTCTAATAACACCATCTACTCCTTCTTTATAAAGGTGTGGGTCATCCGAGAAGTAATGTATTAAATCATAGAAAACTTTTTCTTTTGTCGGTATGTGAAACTGGGCGGTATAAATTTAGCAACAATGTAATTAGCATAACCACTACAAGAAATATGTCAACTTGTGACCTTCTGTCAGTGACCCTGGAAGAAATGGTCGTAAATCTATGACCATTTGAGACCAATTGGTCGTAAGTTGTTCGCAGGTCTCCAAACCCTCAACTATAACGACCATTTTGGTCAGAAAGGTCGTAATTTCCTTACACGAAATGGTCGTAAACCAGGCAGCACTGGTCCGCTGCCTTATTTCTAGCTGATCACGACCAATACAGATGGTCATAACCTTGTAAATTGTGGTGGGTTGCGATGACAAGGTGCCACCTCGTGAGTTTTGCCTATGTGTCATGTCCATGTGTCAATTTTTGCCCTAGGTTGTGAAGCAACCTATATTTCTGTTATTCCCAATATTCCCAAACAATTCTCATAAATTCTTTGGGTTATATATTCGTCAAATATGTCAAAAACCTTCCTTGCCTAGTTCAAAAATAATTCAACAATATCCATTTTCCTATTCTGTTCAGAACAACACTTTGGGAAGGAAGTGATATTTATATAATCTTGATTGCCCACAAAAATTTTGGGCACACTTTCCTATCCAAATCATTGTCTCATGAGAAAATTCAGCTCCATTTGCCTAGTAAATCTTCCTCGGCAAATTTCCAAAGTTTTTCTTCATCTAGAAGCTCTGCGAAGGAAGTACTAGCTATGCATATCCTAATGAGTTGAATTTTTTCCACATCTTCTATGTGCCCATATCATAGCTCTCCAAAAAACATTAGCCCCATCTAACAATCCATGAGAACTCACCATCCAATCTTTGTTTCTGGTAATATTTTCAGTTTGTGAAGCAACTATATTTTATATTAATTTATAATTTCCGCAAATTTACCACGACATGACCCTACCCATAGAACCTCCCTCCACCAAATTTTAGCTCATTTGATTTAACTGCTTTCCCTCAATATTTTCCCAATTTTCTGTTCACTAGAGAGAATTGTGAAGGAAGTACCATTTTTATATATCCAAATAGCATGAGATTTATACAGAGACTTTATATGCCCACATTATCGCCCTCCTCCAAATTGCAGCTCAATCAATTCAACTATGTGAGCCCAGGTTCAATTTCTATTTTATGGCTGGATTGGCACATTGCGAAGCAAGTGCTATCTAGACCCCTACTATTACCCTTAAACTTTTTGGTCACTCTTACATACCCAAATAATTGCCACATGATAATATTCAGCTCAATTTTCCTAGTAAATCTTCCTTAGAAAATTTCCAAAGTTTCTATCCAGAGAGAAGATTTGTGAAGCAACTATATTATATATTGCTTCATTATTTCTAGAAATTTACCAGGGCATGACCATACCTATGTAACTTACCTGCACCAAATTTGAGCTCATTTCATTTATCCAGTTTCTCTCACTAATTTTCCCAAGTTTCTGTCCGGAGAAGAGCATTGTGAAGGAAGTACCACTTTGGCATGTCAAAATGATATCAGTTTTCTATAGCGCTTTTCTATGCCCAAATAACCATTCTCCACCAAATTTCAGCTCAATCCATTCATTATTTTGAGCCCAGCTTCAACATTCATATTTCTATCCAGTGTGGTACTTTGCAAAGCAAGTACCACCTAGGCTCCTCCATTTGGGATGAAAATTTATGAAGACGGTATTCTTAGTAGATGATCATCCTCAGCCAAAACTCACGCCCATTGTCCATGTGCATTTCCCATAAAACTTATCAAACACCTGGCTGCTAATTCATGTTTATGCATAGTTCGGTCTCCTCGTTAGAATATTTTGTTGTCATTTTCTTCCTAGCACCTATATGGGGAGTGCCCAACCCACTAGACATGCCTAGGCCTACCAGAATGCATGGCAATGCCACGGTCACACGGTGACCACGCGGTGGGCATGCGAGTTTACCCGCTCTGGAGTTAGGGCACTCGGCCACTATCCAAACCTCGACGTATCGCCACCAAACCATGTATTTCTGATTAAATGGATACTTATGTAACTAGAAATGATTTTTGGAAAAAATAAAGAGCAAACTATAAGTCAGCTGCAGTTCAAATTTGACCCGCTTCCAACTGAATCAGCGGAGTTTTGTCTTTTTCACTAGAGGTGGATCGAAAGCTTTTGGAAACCAAATATTTTGCCAATTGCGCATTAAATATGGCCTAATATTTTATAAAAATGTTTTTGTCCAATTTTGCAATGAATATTTGGTAGGTCCTTCACAAAAAAACTCATTTTGGGCACTCGAAAAAGGAAAATGAATTTTTTGTGCAAAGAAAATGAAAACTCCCTTCGGCAACATTGTTTGCCATTTCAACATGCACCCTTGTTCACAATATGAGATCATTTGAACAAATCAAGCCATGAATGTGGCCATAAGATTGATCATTTGGCTTGAAAGCCATGAATATTCACACATGATAGCTCATTTCTGAGAACACTTTTTAAAAATAATTACCGTATTACAAGTTTATTATTTTTCCTTGTAACTTGGTCACATATGATGACACAACGCAAAGGTTCTGTATTTTTTTGATTTTTTGAATTATTAATGCCCGTTAATAGCTAGGGGTTGAATCTTGCCATAATTTTGTTGGATCTCTGATTAAATAGATACTTATTTACCTAGAAATGATTTTTGGAAAAAATAAAGAGCAAACTATGAGGCACCTCTAGTTCAAATTTGACTCGCTTTCACCTGAATTGACAGAGTTTTGTCTTTTTCACAAGAGGTGGATCGAAAGCTTTTGACACCAAAACATTTGTCAATTGCGCATTAAATATGACCTAATATTTTATAAAAATGATTTTATCCAATTTTGCAACGAATATTTGGTAGGTCCTTCACAAAAAAACTCATTTGGGGCACTCGGAAAAAGGAAAATGAATTTTTTCTGTAAAGAAAATGAAAACTCCCTTCGACAACATTGTTTTCCATTTCAACATGCACCTTTGTGCACAATATGAGATCATTTGAACAAACTATGCCATGGCCATAAGATTGATCATTTGGCTTGAAAGGCATGAATCTTCACACATGATAGCTCATTTCTGAGAACACTTTTTTAAAATAATTACCGTATTACAAGTTTATTATTTTTCCTGGTAACTTGGTCACATTTGTTGACACAACGCAAAGGTTCTGCATTTTTTCATTTTTTTTTGAATTATTTATGCATGCTTCAAAGTGCGGTCGAAACAGCAAGCATGACCGTTCATAGCTAGGGGTTGACTCTTGCCATAATTTTGTTGGATCTCTGATTAAATAGATACTTATTTACCTAGAAATGATTTTTGGAAAAAATAAAGAGCAAACTATGAGGCACCTCTAGTTCAAATTTGACCCGCTTTCACCTCAATCGGTAGAGTTTTAAATCACCGATTTTCCGAACCAATCAGAACTCTTCCCACGGATCGATGACATGGCGCCCATCCATCCATCCATCCATCTCTCCATACCACATCCATCCATCCATCTATCTACAGAAAATAATAAAAATAAAATGAAAAAGAGATACCCCCACCCGCAACCCAAACCCTAGCTCAGATCCCATCGACCCCTCCCCCCATCGCACCCTTCCTCCCTCATCCCTATCTCCTTGCCGCCGCCACCACCTCCTCCCCATCCCTGCCCCACTCCCGATCCAGTACTCTCCCCACCGCTCCGACCCACCGTCGACCTCACCGTCCTCCTCACCCACCGCAGCCGACCTCGTCCCTCCCTCCCCTCACCATCGAGCCGTGGGATGGCGTCCGCAACCACCAAGACATGAACAACCTCAACACGATGCGCTGCGGTGACCGCTGCCTCTTCTACCACTCGGGCGCCGGCATCGCATCCCGGCATGTTGTGGGCGTCTCTGAGGTCTCCAGGGAGTGGTACGAGGGCGAATAGGTGGGAGACGACGACCATCAATAGTGATCTACGACGAGCACGGGATCGACGGGACCGGGCGCTATGCAGGGGACTCGGACCTGCAGCTGGAGCGGATTAACGTCTACTACAACGAGGCCAGCGGGGCCCGCTTCTTGCCCCATGTCGTGCTCATGGACCTCGATCCCGGCACCATGGACTCGGTTTGCTCCAGCCCCATTGGCCAGATCTTCCGCCCTGACAACTTCATCTTCGGCCAGTCCGGTGCCGGCAACAACTGGGCCAAGGGACACTACACCGAGGGCGCCGAGCTCATCGACTCCGTCCTTGATGTCGTCCCCAAGGAGGCTGAGAACTGCGACTGCCTCTAGGTTAATTATCATCACGCCCCCACCCCTCTCCTCTCTTCTTTGCGTGAATTTTTGTGAGGGATTGATGAGCCAGCGTTTAAATCTGGGCTCAACCGCTCATCAAGGAGTTACGTCCGTTCTAGATATGGTCAGGTTGTGATTATGGCGGCGTATGTTTGGCATTTATGCGAGGGGTGCATTTATGCGAGGCATTGTTTTGCATCACTGGAGATGATATTTGTGCTAATTGTTGATATGTTTATCTCATCAATTCATGTGTAGTTCTTTGTTTTCTGGATGAATTTGATCATCTAACTGCTGGTTACTGTTGATCCAAGTAATTTGCTATCTAGTAGCCTAGTACGATGATAGGTCATGTCCAATTTGTGTGTTATGAAGACTATTTTTGCCCCAATTCAGAACATAAGAGTGGAAGTTGGTAGGATATATATGTTTTCCTGTCACTGTGTCGTCTGTTTGTGATTAGTATGCTGGTGCCTAGCTTTGAGGGATGGTGTGCATACGCTAGTCAAAATTAATATAGCTATTTTGGGGAAACACCTAGCTAGCTTCACAAATTTGAATTGCCGGTAGGACTGATATTCATTAAAATAGGTAGGCTTTGATTGGCACTTTGCACCCGTTGATGCCCTGTTGAAAAACTAAATTAAGAACTGCCATACCCGAGCTGGGTTAGTTGGTCAACATTAGCTATACCTGAGCTGGTTTACTGTTGTTTCTATTGTTTTCTCTGTTATTGTAGGACTGATATAGTTAAAAGAAAATACCTGAGCTGGTTTTTTTTCTATTGTTTACTGTTCAAACTGCAACAACATTTGCTAAATATTGCAGCGCTCTTATTCAGTTAATTGATTTTTTGGTTAACTTGCCCATATACTACTCCCGATTTAGTGTAGGACTAGTCCAGATTTTTTTGGGTCTATACTCCAGCCATATCACTACTCTATGGTTGGTTTCGGACTTTGATTGTTTCGATTGATGCACTGCAGGATGTGGATGGCCAAGTGCTGCATGATCCTCGTCCGCTACGACGACGCCGGCCACATCATCGACAAGGCAGACTCCTCCATTGCAGCCATAGAGGTTGGCCCCAATGCCCACATCAAGCTCTCCGGCAGGGCTCTCCG
Source organism: Hordeum marinum (assembly GCA_022496015.1). Lineage (NCBI taxonomy): Eukaryota > Viridiplantae > Streptophyta > Magnoliopsida > Poales > Poaceae > Hordeum > Hordeum marinum. Next base: position 62,044,079 of record CM039677.1, read on the forward strand.
GCAAGGGCCAACTCCTCCTCATCACCGAGTACTTAAACTTGCACACAACACTATTCCAACAATTTTGTCTTCATCTTCAGCAGCAGTAGAAATTTGTGCTTCCTTGTCGTCCTTGCAAATTTGCACACGATTATAATTAAGTTAGGACTTGCAAGAAGTAGTGCATTTCAATCTCATTTTGAAATGCATAAGTAATGGTCATGGTAGTGCAAAAATATCCAGTTAACTGAAATGTTGTTCCTGGTCTACTTAAGTTCAAGAGCACGAGTACAGTATCTTCTTATCAGTTCAAATTTTATACGTTCTTGTGATACTTATTCACTTAACTGATTTTTTAAATGTTACAGTATCTTCTTATCAGTTCAAATTTCTCGCACGAGTATTCCATCTTCATTTTGCATGAGTATAATTCTAAAATGCTAAGTGTTGTCTTGCATCAGTATAATTTTGAAATGCCATAGTATTTTTCTATGCATTCAGTTAACTTCAACATAATTTTGTCTGCTGGAATTTTGTTTAGGAGTAGCTGATTTGCTTGCTCCATGTTCTCGAGAATCATCTGCTGATGTTGATTTGTTGTTGTTGCTGCTGCTGTAGATATGCTACTGGTGACTTGCTGCCGCTGTTGGTGAGCTGCTACCGTTGTTGGTTATCTGTTGCTGCTGCTGGTGAGCTGATGATGATGAGGATGATGATTTGCCGCTGGTGAATCTGGGTGGAGGACTTGGGGCAGAGGAGGTGGGCGTAGGTGGGGGCGTAGATAGAGGGCAGAGGTAGGGGATGGGGCGGAGGTTGGGGACGATGGATCCAAATTAGCGAGGGGTAACCTGGGCTTTTTCGTGTTTTTTCACTTGGTCGGAAAGTCTCTAGCAACATACATTTTGTAACAGAGGGAGTAGGTTCTATGTTGTAATAGGCTTATTTTGGCTATTATTTGAAGTATTATGTGTGCTTTTTGTCTAATCTTATTTGAATACTACTTATTTATTTACTGGTGAATTGGAAACATGGACCCACTTACTAGAACCATTCGGACCAATTTGACTATTGGACCCATCTTTTGAAAAAAATGAAAACGATGAGCCAAAAAGACAACAATACCAAAACAAAAAAGGCTAAAATGTTGGGCTTGTCCCATGTAGCCCAACATAATTCACAGGAAAATAAATAATAGAAAGATTGAATTTGTTGGGCTCGGCCCATGTAAAACACCGAATTGGACCAGGCCAATTCTTATCAACGACCAATCCAATTGGTCGTAATTTTGCCAGGTCAGCTTGCCTCGTTGGATCCGACGTGGTGTGGACAAACTTCTAACGACCGAAATGATTGGTCATAGAACCTACGACCTTCTTTTTGGTCGTAAACGTCTACGACCAATCAGAAGAAAGGACCTTAATTTCCATTCTTGACGGTCAACTTTTGACCATCAGTTTTTGGTCATAAAAAGGTCATAAATGAAAAACAATGACCATTCAGTGACCAATAGTGAAGGTCACAAGATAGCATATTTGTTGTAGTGAACCAGCATACCAAGGAGCATTATGAGAAGCATTTATGACAACTAATTGTTCATCAGGAAAGCTATTATCAATAGGTAGTGGGTCATCAGGAACATTATCTAACCTAGACAAGTTATCTACTACGAGGTTATCAGCACCCTTTCTATCAACAATATGCAAATCATATTCTTGTAGCAGAAGAACCCACCTGATAAGTCTAGGTTTAGCATCTTTCTTTTCCATGAGATATTTAATAGCAGCATGATCAATGTGAATAGTTACTTTAGAATCAACAATATAGGGTCTAAGCTTATCACAAGCGAACACAACTGCTAAAAATTCCTTTTCAATGGTAGCATAGTTTCTTTGAGCACTATCTAGAGTTTTGCTAGCATAATGAATAACATTTAATTTCTTATCAACTCTTTGTCCTAGAACAGCACCAATAGCATAATCACTACCATCACACATAATTTCAAAAGGTAGGTTCCAATCAGGTGGTTGAACAACAGGTGCAGAAATCAAGGCATTCTTAAGAATTTCAAAAGCTTCTACACAATCATCATAAAAAATGAATGGAACATCTTTTTGCAAAAGGTTAGTGAGAGGCCTAGAAATCTTAGAGAAATCTTTAATAAATCTCCTATAGAAACCAGCATGACCAAGGAAACTTCTTATACCTCTGATATCCGTAGGACATGGCATTTTTTCAATAGCATCAACTTTAGCCTTATCAACTTCAATACCGCTTTCGGAAATTTTATGTCCCAAGACAATGCCTTCATTCACCATAAAGTGGAACTTCTCCCAATTCAAGACAAGATTAGTTTCTTCACGTCTCTGCAAAACTCGATCAAGGTTGCTCAAACAATCATCCAAAGAAGTTTCGTAAACGGAAACATCATCCATGAAAACCTCAACACTCCTTTCACAAAAATCAGATAATATAGCAGTCATGCATCTTTGAAAGGTAGCAAGTGCATTACATAAACCAAAAGGCATACGTCTATAAGCAAAGGTACCAAAAGGGCAGGTAAAGGTGGTTTTCTCTTGGTCCTCTTTTGACACGGGTATTTGAGAGAAACCAGAATAACCATCTAGAAAGCAGAAATGTAACATGTAACAATTCTATAACCTGTAACAATTTTCTGCGGGATCAATTCATTTTTATCATTAGGAACTATGGTAATACGACGAGACTAACCCATCTACTATCAGCAATAGGGTAAATGATACCTGTCTGCAAAAGCTTAAATATTTCATTTCTTACCACTTCCTTCATTTTAGGATTCAACCGTCGTTGGTGATCAATAACTGGTTTAGCATCAGGCTCCATTTTAATTTTGTGCTAACATAGAGTGGAACTAATGCCCTTAAGATCATCAAGAGTATATCCAATAGCAGCACGGTGCTTCTTCAGAGTTTTTAATAATCTCTGTTCTTCATGCTATGAAAGGTTAGCACTAATAATAACTGGATATATCTTCTTTTCATCAAGATAAGCATATTTCAAAGTATCTAGTAACTGTTTAAGCTCAAACATGGGATCACCCTTGGGTGGAGGAGGATCCCCAAGTATTTCAACATGCAAGTTGTGTTTTAGGATAGGATGTTGATCAAAGAAAATCCTATCTATTTCATTCCTTTCATTCATATGCATATCATTTTCATGTTCTAGCAAATATTGCTCGAAAGGATCAGTAGGAGGCACAACAACAGAGGCAAGACCAATAATTTCATCCTTACTAGGCAATTCTTTATCATGGGGTTGCCTACGAAATTTAGAGAAATTAAAATCATGAGACGTATCCCCAAAACTTGTGGTAACCGTTTGCTTCTCACAATCTATCCTGACATTAACGGTATTCAAGAAGGGATTACCAAATATAATGGGACAAAAATCATCTTGTGGGGAACCAAGAAGAAGAAAATCAGTAGGATGTTTTATTTTCCCACACAAGAATTCAACATCTCTAATAATCCCAACTGGTGATATAGTATCTCTATTAGCAAGTTTAATTGTAACATCAATTTCCTCTAACTCAGCTGGTGCAATATCATTCATAATCTCTTTATATAAGGGAAAGGGAATTGTACTCACACTAGCACCCATATCACATAATCCATGATAACAATGATCTCCTATTTTAACATAAACAACAGATGTGCCAGCAATGGGTCTATGTTTATCTTTAGCATCAGGTTTAGCAATTCTAGCAGCTTCATCACAAAATTGAATAACATGCCCATCAATATTGTCAACCAAGAGATCCTTAACCATAGCAATACTAGGCTCAACTTTAATTTGCTCGGGGGGGGGGGGGGTAGGTGTTCTAGCACAACTCTTACGAACCACAGTTGAAGCTTTAGCATGATTCTTTATTCTAACAGGGAAAGGTGGTTTCTCAATATAAGCAGTGGGAATAACAGGATCAACATTATAAGTAATAGTTTTCTCTTCAACTTTAATAGGTTAAACTACTTTCACTTCAATGGGAGGATGATATTTACACCACTTCTCCTTGGGGAGGTCAACATGAGCAGCAAAAGATTCACAAAAAGAAGCTACTATCTCAGAGTCAAGTCCATATTTAGGGCTAAATTCATGAAAAGCATTGGTGTCCATGAAAGATTTAACACAATAAAACTTAAGGTTCATACCTGACTCCTTACCTTCATCGAGTTCCCAATCTTCAGAGTTGCGTTTAATTCTTTCTTGTAAATCCCATTTGAAATCAATATCTTTCTCCATATAGGAACCAACACAAGAAGTATCGAGCATAGATTGATCATTACAAGAAAATCTGGCATAAAAATTCAAAATAATAATTTACCTAGAGAGCTCATGATTGGGGCATGAATATAACATTGACTTAAGCCTCCCCCAAGCTTGAGCGATTATTTCTCCTTCACGAGGCCAAAAATTATAAATATAATTCCGATCACGATGAACTAGATGCATAGGATAGAACTTCTGATGAAATTCCATCTTCAATCGGTTGTAGCTCCATGATCCAATATCCTCACATAGCCTATACCATGTCAATGCCTTCTCCTTAAAAGATAAAGGAAATACCTTATTCTTAACGTGATCCTCGGGTAGACCTGCAAGCTTAAATAATCCACAAACTTCATCCACATAGATTGGATGTAAATCAGGATGTAGTGTTCCATCTCCTGCATAAGGATTAGCCAGCAGTTTCTCTATCATACCCAAAGGAATTTCATAATAAATATTTTCAGTAGGGTCAGTAGGTTGAGGGACAACTCTTTAGGCTTCCTGTCGAGGTGAAGATACCCGAAAAAACCCCTCAAAGGATTACTTTCCATAGTGACAAGTGGTAGTAAATTTCAGCATACTATATAGTTTTTTCCTTACCAAGTTCCACTTACCAAAGGCGCTTCACTTCCCGGCAAGGGCGCCAGAAAAGAGTCTTGATGACCCACAAGTATAGGGGATCTATCATAGTCCTTTCGATAAGTAAGAGTATCGAACCCAACGAGGAGCAGAAGGAAATGACAAGCGGTTTCCAGTAAGGTATTCTCTGCAAGCACTGAAAATTATCGGTAACAGATAGTTTTGTGATAAGATAATTTGTAACGAGTAACAAGTAACAAGTGTAGCAAAGGTGCAGCAAGGTAGCCCAATCCTTTTTGTAGCAAAGTACATGCCTTGACAAACTCTTATATAAAGCAAAGCGCTCCCGAGGACACATGGGAATTTCTGTCAAGCTAGTTTTCATCATGCTCATTTGATTCGCGTTCGTTACTTTGATAATTTGATATGTGGGTGGACCGGTGCCTCGGTGCTGCCCTTAATTGGACAAACCTCCCACTTATGATTAACCCCTATCACAAGCATCCTCAACTACGAAAGAAGAATTAAGGTAAACCTAACCATAGCATGAAACATATGGATCCAAATCAGCCCCTTACGAAGCAACACATAAACTAGGGTTTAAGATTCTGTCACTCTAGCAACCCATCATTTACTTATTACTTCCCAATGCCTTCCCCTAGGCCCAAATAATGGTGAAGTGTTATGTAGTCGACGTTGACATAAAACCACTAGAGGAGAGACTGTTAGTGCATCTAGTGCCCCTTAGTGATTTTGGTGTATTGAAGACTTATAGGTTAAGGTACTAATGTTTTGTGAGTGTACACAGGCTCTATAAGTCGAAGAGGAGTTTGATACATCCGGAGATTACCGACCCCTAAAAATGTATGTCTTCAACTTAAGACTTTGGTGATGACTTTGGTGAAGTCTTTGGTGAAGAATTTGGTATTCCCTGAAGACATTGAAAATGAAGAAGTTGGTGTGACCTTGAAGATATGAACAAGGTCTATGAAGCGTGAAGACTTTTGTTTTTGTAGTTTCAATTCCTTTATTTGAGTCATAGGAAACACCTCACTATTAAAGGGGGCCGAGGTAATACTAAGAAAAATTTCCAATTGATGCTCAACTCCAAAATCCTCAACCTATACAATCATTTGAGTGAAGCCTTTGGAAATCTCTTACGGTTCAGACAAGTTCTTCAGTGACAGAGACGAAGTTCTTCTCGTCTCTAAGGAAATTGATCTGACTGAGGAGTTAGGATTTCGCCTGTGCGAATTGCCTACAAGTGAGGAACATGATAAGTTTGAGAACTTTCATAATTTGACATTCTGACCGTTGCTGTGCTTAGCGCCAGCTGTCCCCAATCATTCTTATCCACATAACGGTCATATCATTAGGGGCATTTGTGTCTTATCATGTCAGGTTGCACCCTGGCTATAAATAGCACCCCCCCACACACACAACCACTAGTTGGTTGGCTGCTCCAAGAGAGAACTGACACTTGTCATTTGAGAGCAACCCATCCTCCGAGGACTTTGATAGAAAATCATCAGTGAGGAAAAACTCACAACCAAACCACCAAACCCAAAGTGATTGAGCATCACTGAAGAAATTCATGTGTGGAACCAACGCTTGTTACCTTTGAGGACTGTGCACCCTCCAAACGGTTAGGCATCATGGTCTAGTGCATCCTGCAGTCAATTGGGGATCACGAAGTGACCTTGGTCTAGAGCATCCAGCAGTAAATTGTGGATCGCCGGGTGACCAGTTTGTGAGGGTTTTGGAAGTCTACCCTGAAGACTTACCACGAGTGTTGGGCGAGGACTGTGTGACCTTAGCTCAAGGAGAATACGGTAAGGACTGTGTGTCCTGGGACTGTGTGTCCTCTGGTTTAAATACCAGGCCGCTCCAAACCAGACGTACAACTGTCACAGCAGTTGGAACTGGGCCATCAAACCATTGTCTTCATCGAGCTACCTGGTTCTATTTCCTCAACCCTCTATTACTCATAAACTTTTTAATGAAATTTATTGTTATTGTTTGAAGAAGTTGACTGAAGACTTTCACAATTTCCTCACCTCAAATTCTTCAAGTTACCTTGTTCATCATTGTTTATCCTGTGTCATGCTACTTACTATTTGTGCATGTTTCATTTCATCATGAAGACTATGTTGTTACTATGTTCCTCATGCACTTGAGTACTTATTCCGCTGCTAGTTATTCATAACATTTCAAATTCCTCAAAGTTGAAATTCCTCAAGTGATGAATTTGTAAAAATCGCCTATTCACCCCCCCTCTAGTCGATATAACGCACTTTCAATTGGTATAAGAGTAGGTACTCCCTCTCTCTGTGTGATTTTTGTTTAACCACCTGGAGTTCTAGTTATGCCGACTGCAGGTATGATCAAGGTTTCCGCGGGCTGTCCTACCTTCGATGGGACGGACTACCCCTATTGGAAGAACAAGATGTGTATGCACCTTGAAGCTATTGACAACGATCTCTGGTACATTGTGGAAAATGGTGTACCCTCTGTCACTCCCATTGTTACTGCTGCTGATGTGAAGAGATTCAAGCAACTCAACTCTCAAGCGAAGAATATCATTTGTGGCCATCTGAGCAAAGCAAACTTTTGATCGCCTCACTGATATCTCCAATGAGCTTCAATCACTGGGTGCCACTGATATCACTGACCATGAAGTGGTGAAGAAACTGCTAAGATCTCTCGATTCCTCATTCGATACTCTGGCTTTGATGATTCAAGAACGTGGAGACTACAAAGCACTTGATCCTGTTGATATTCTTGAGAGACTCAATACTCATGAATTGCAACAAGCTGAAAAGAGAGACCTCTACGGGCCAAGCTATGGAAGATCTCGTGCTCTGAAGGCAAAAGCCTTCCTCATCCGAAGAAGAAGATTCTGACAGCAGTCTTGGTGATCCTGAAGAACTGAGTCAGGAGCTAGCAATGCTTGTGAGGAAATTCCAGAAGTTTTCAAGGAGAGGTGGATTTGGTAGGACATCGAAGAATGGTTTGAGAGAATAAGACTCCTTAGATGACTACAAGAAAAGAACATGTCACCGTTGTAAGAAACCAGGTCACTTCATCTCTGGTTGTCCTCTTTGGGAAAAAGACTCAAAGAAGAAGAAGAAGAAGTACAAGGATGACAGTTCTGATGACTCGAAAAAAGAAGTCTTCAAAGTCCTCATCTGCAAAGTCCTCATCTTCAAAGTCCTCAAAGCACAAGAAGAATGGTTCTAGAAAGGCTCGAGAATTCATTGGCAAGGAAATGGATTCTGAGGAAGAATCTGAAGAATATGAAGAAGAAGAAGAATCTGAGGAGGACTCGGAATCTGGTGTTGCCAGCCTTGCTCTCGCCACTGCTTTCGTCAGCAAGTCCATCTTCAACAATGAAGAAATGACTACTCCAACGACTTTGACGTTAGCAATGATGATTATGCTCCCACCTATTGCTTCATGGCAAAAGGCTCAAAGGTACACAAACATCATTCCTCATCCGAATCAAGTGAAGGTGAATCTCATGAATATGTGAAACCTAGCTATGCTAAACTTGTTAAACTTGCCACTAAGCAACAAAGTGCACTTGAAAAGCTTCAGAAAATGCTAGACAAAAGCGATGATCTGTTAAACTATGAAGTGGATCGGACTCAAACTCTGTCTGACGATCTCAAAAGTCTTCAGACAAAGTATGATAACCTTCAGAGTCATCATAACGACCTCTTAGCCGATCATGAGAAGCTTTCTTATGAATTTCTTCAAAGAAAGCAAGATCTTGAGAAACTGAGGGTGTCACATGAGGATCTCCAAAGGGAAAATGATTCCTTATTGGCTTAACAGATCAGTATCGCTCAGAAAGAATTTGTTCCACCTTGTTTGAAATGCATCGAAAGTGAAACTGCTAATTCTTCACCTGAATGTTCAAATGCTTCTATTGCTGCAAATTCTTCAACTATTCCAGTGGTCTGAAATTCCTCATCTGAGGATACCACAAGTATCACTAACGATAATGCAGGGTTGAAGGAATTGTATGTGACAGGCATGTACAAAAGTCTCAAAGGGCATCAAACCCTTTGCGATGTCCTCAAAAAGCAGATTCTGAACAGAAACCCTAGGAAAGAGGGTATTGCCTTTGTGAGGAAACTCAACGCTGATGGATCCTACTGGACACCTAAGCAGTACCCCAAAACCTCATGGGTTGCTGCAAAAGGACCTCTTGTAGATCCATGCACTTTATCTGGCTTTACTTGCAAAACTTCATATTCCTCTGATGAGTCACTTGACTCCAACTACGAATTCTTCAAAAATCAGAAAGGTGAAGTATTTGCTAGATTTGTTGGAACTAACTACAGGAACGGTTCTCCTATGAAGAAAATCTGGGTTCCCAAGAGCTACCTACAAAATCTTCAAGTGAATGTCCTCACGACACCACTCATGAAGAATAGGAACCCCAGATCAAATTCCTCATATCGACCAAAGTCCTCACTTGGACCAAATTCCTCAAATGGTCCAAAATATCATTCTCGTGCTAATGCTTCTGTTTCGCAGGGAAAATCTAAGAGTTATGAATATGTGCATTATTCTTGAAACCATTATGTTCATAAGTCCTCGAAGAATTTCTCTGCTTATTCATTTGACTACTCTAACCCTCGCCCTGTGGAACGAAGCGCACTTGCTTCAATGCCTCCCTTCTCATATGGTGCTCGCAGAATGATGAACTCTTTGCCACCCCTCCAGATGTGGGTGGTAAAGAAATCGAGCTAATATCTTATGCAGGGTCAGGTCTCTAGATGAATTTGAACATTTGATGAATTTGCTGGAGACCTGAGGAAATGCTTGAAAGGACGCAAGCTAACTATGTACAAATGAATTCCTCATTTCTCACGTCCTCACACTACTTGCTTACTATCTTGTGTGATGAAATTTTGTCTGATGAAATTGATGTCATATTCTTCACTCTGAAGCATATGAGTTCGTAAGTTGTACTAATTCATCTGCAGGATTATACTCTACAAATCTACCGAGTGGGTCCTCGATAGTGGATGCACAAACCACATGACTGGTGAAAAGAATCTACTGATGAATTTGCTACTCGCTCCATCTCCTCTAAAGCATATCACCTATGCAGACAAAGGAAAAAGCAAGGTATTGGGACTTGGTAAGGTTGCTATCTCAAAGGACCGAACCATGGATAAGGTGATGCTTGTCGAATCCCTTGGGTTCAACCTTATGTTTGTCTCAATGCTTTGTGATCTTGATATGATTATCGTATTTGGAAAATATTGTTGTGTTGTCATCATGGAATCTGACAATTCCAAGGTCTTCGAAGGCTTTAGGAGAGGAGACTTGTATATTGTTGATTTCTCTACAGGTCCTCAGCCTGCCACATGCTTACTAGCAAAGTCCTCAGAAGGCTGGTTGTGGCATCGAAGACTTGGACATGCTGGTATGAGGAACTTGCACACGCTCATGAAGAAAAAGCATGTCATTGGCATCGAAGGTGTCAAATTCCTCAAGGATCACCTCTGTGGTGCATGTGAGTCTGGAAAGATGACCAGATCCAAGCATCCCTCGAAGACAATCATGACCACAACACAAACTTTTGAATTGCTTCACATGGATCTCTTTGGCCCCACTCATTACTCCACACTAACAAATTCTTCATGTTTGTATGGCTTTTTCATTGTTGATGATTACTCTCGATACACTTGGGTGCATATTATTCTATACAAGACTGAAGTGCAGGATGTCTTCAAACGATTTGCTTCAAGGGCCTACACCAACTTTGGCGTCAAGATCAAGCATATTAGGAGTGATAATGGGACTGAGTTCAAGAACACTAATCTTGATGAACTTGGTATTACTCATGAGTTATCTGTCCCTTATACTCCTCAGCAAAATGGCGTCGTGGAGCGCAAGAACAGGACTCTTGTTGAGATGGCTTGCACCATGCTTGATGAATACAAAACTCCTCGTCGCTTCTGGCCTGAGTCAATTGATACTGCATGCCACATCATCAACACGGTATATCTTCACAAATTCTTCAAGAAGACTTCGTATGAACTTATGACTGGCAAGAAACCCAATGTAAGTTATCTCAAAGTCTTCGGTGCAAAATGCTGGATTAGAGATCCTCACCACAATTCTAAATTTGCACCGAAAGCACATGAAGGTTTTATGCTTGGTTACAGAAAGGACTCTCACACCTACAGAGTCTTCAACACCTACCACCACAAGGTTGTTGAAACTGATGGCTCGCAAAGAGAGCACCTGCCTTCTGTGTTAGATGAATAGTCTCCTGAGGAATCCATTAAGCTGAAGGCAACTAAAGATATCATACCCACTGAGGAAGTCATTCCAACGAATGTAGACTTTCATGCTGATATACCTGAAGAAAATGGTGCTGATGAAAATCCTCAGCCACGTCAACCTGCTCATCCAAGAGATGCAAATGAAGTGCAGATTGACAAAATCATCGATGACATCAATGCACCAGGTCCCCTCACTCACTCAAAAGCTTCACATTTAACTAACTTTTGTGAGCACTTTGCCTTTGTCTCTATCATAGAGCCCACCAAAGTTGATGAAGCATTCAAGGAGCCTAAGTGGATTCAAGCTATGCAAGAGAAATTGCATCAATTCAAGCTCAACAACGTATGGGAACTTGTCAAGCGGCTAGATCCTCGCAAGCATAACATCACAGGTACCAAGTGGATCTACCGCAACAAGCAAGATGAAAATGGCCTTGTGGTGAGGAATAAGGCTCGTCTTGTAGCTCAAGGCTACACACAGGTTGAAGGAATTGACTTTGATGAAACATTTGCACCTGTTGCTAGACTTGAAGCTATTCGCATATTGCTTGCTTATGCTAACCATCATAATATCATCTTATATCAAATGGATGTGAAAAGTGCATTCCTCAATGGTAAGCTTGAGGAAGAAGTATATGTTTCTCAACCCCTAGGTTTTGAAGACCCTAAGCATCCTGACAAAGTCTTCAGACTCAACAAGGCCCTCTATGGCCTCAACCAGGCCCCTCGGGCATGGTATGACACTCTGAACGAATTCCTCATGAAGAAAGGCTTCAAACCCGGTTCACTCGACCCTACTCTTTTCACTAAATCCTATGACAATGAACTGTTCATATGCCAAATATACATATATGATATTATCTTTGGCTGTACTGACAAACATTACAGTGATGAATTTGCCTATATGATGAGTGAAGAATATCAAATGTCTATGATGGGAGAGTTGAAATTCTTCTTAGGTCTTCAAATTCGTCGGCAAGACAACGACATCTTCATCTCACAAGATAAATACCTCAAGGATGTTCTGAGGAAATTCAACATGCAAGATTGCAAAGGCGTCAAAACTCCAATGCCATCAAAAGGCCACCTCTGCACTGACGAAAATGGTAAAGATTTCGATCAGAAGGTATATCGCTCCATGATTGGCTCATTATTGTATCTATGTGCATCTAGGCCTGATATTATGTTAAGTGTTTGCATGTGTGCCCAATTCCAAGCAACACCAAAGGAATCACACCATAAGGCTATGAAACATATTCTTCGATACTTAGCTCACACACCAACGCTTGGATTATGGTATCCCAAGGGCTCAAATCTTCACCTCGTCAGATACTCTGATGCTGACTATGCTGGAGATCGTGTGGATCACAAGTCAACCTCAGGCACATGTCATTTCCTCGGATGATCCTTAGTCTGTTGGTCCTCGAAGAAGCAGAACTGTGTCTCATTGTCTACTGCTGAAGCTGAGTACATTGTTGCTGGTTCATGCTGCACTCAGTTACTATGGATGAAGCAAACCCTCAAGGACTACGACATCAAGTTGAAGAATGTGCCTCTTTACTATGACAACGAGAGTGCCATCAAGATTGCTTACAACCCAGTTCAGCATTCCAAGACCAAGCACATCCAGATTCGTCATCACTTTCTTCAAGATCATGTACTCAAGGGCGACATCTCCATCGACCACATCTCCACTGAAGAACAACTGGCCGATACCTTCACAAAGCCCTTGGATGAAAAGAGATTTTGCAAGTTGCGGATGAGCTAAATATCTTAGAATCTTCGAATGTTCTTTGAAAAAGGACACACATCCTAACACTTATGCAAAATAGATGACTTAGATGTGCAACACACGAAGTAACGTTTTTCTTCAATCAATGAAGAATAACCCTCTAAGTGCGAAAAAATTAATGAAGAATTTGATTCTTAGAACCCTACGACAATTGTACGATGTGTCTGAAATCATCATTCTTATACGGTGGGTCACGCCACCAACCAAAGTTGAAATTCTTCAAAATCGAGCTTTTCGTCATTTTGCAAATTCTTCAAATTTTCAAATTCCTCAAGTTTGCAAATTCCTCAAGGTTTAAAATTCCTCAACTTTTCAAATTCTTCAAACCTTAAAACTCATGTTCTTCATTGACTATATGTATATACATTTGAGTTTTCAATGTCCTCAAGAGCATTCACTTATTGCTAATTCTTCAAGTTGATTTTCATCTAAGTGAATGTGATCGGACCCCTTCCCCCTCTATGCTAAACTCAACCCAGTCTATTCACAAATTCTTCATATGCATTCTACTTTGAAACTCGTTCAAAGTCTTCATTGTGTCCTTGACAGCTGACGAATTTGCGAACGGAAACATTGAAATTTTCACTATCAAAATTTTTGGCGGTTCCCGCTCAAACGATTCCGATTCCCGCGACTGGATAACCCACGATCCCCCACTATCTCCACTTCTTAGTACGTGGGTGACACCTGTCACGTGGAGAGCAAGGTCCTCAACTAGTCCTACTGTGTTGAAGCTGAAGAAAACGGCTGGACGAGGTCAAAGACCAAGTCCTCACTCAAGCAAGGCTATGGTAACCATACCCTCAGGATCTGAGGATGATGATGATGAAGCTAATGATGAAGAACTGGAAGAAATCATTAGGCAAAGTCAGCAGAGGGTTGCTATAGGCAAGGGCAGCTCTGTTCCCCTCATGCTGGATCCCAAGATGATCCTCAACTTCATCGATATATGGCATGAAGATCCAAACACCCCACTTTCTTCACTAAACCTGCCTCTTGGTGTGGATCATGTCCTCACCCACTTCATCTCTGAAGAAAAATGGAAGAGAGAACAAGCTCAGAGAGCTAAGAGGAACTGGGCTCAGAAAGAAAAGTTCTTGAGAGACAATGTGATGAACTTGACCCCAAATCAACTCGTCACATTTCAGTCTGAAATTCGCACACTCTCTGAGGATCAAGAAAGGTATGATGCTGAATGGAAGGGCACCAAGGTGAGATTCGTTGGGGCTGCTCAAGCTGCTGTGAAGGATCACAACACAAGGGTTGCAGCTCGATCACAACCACAAAATCCTCAGTCTGATGAAATTCCTCAGGCTACTGATGAAACTGCTCAGCCTGATGAAAATGCTTCTACACCAGAAGCAACAACCAACACTGCTGAAGAAACTCAGACCACTGAAGACCATGCCAGGACAACCACCACTGTTGTGCCTGAAGAAACTGAAAGGCCAGATGACGTGTTTGCTGCGCCTGAAGAACCTGAACTCACCAGGGCGACTACATCAGTCGTGCCTGAAGAAGCTAAAGTTGCAGAGGAAAAGACTCTTGAGAGAAAAGCATCAGATTCAGAATCCACAGCTATGAAGAAGTTGAAGACTATGCCAAGTTCTTCAACTGGACCCATTGATGCTACACCACTCTCCTCTGCACTGGCTTATGAACTTGTACCATTTGGGATTGACTATGTCATCCTAGATGAAGAAGATGAAGATCATTTTGCTGCTTCGACAGAGCAGATTGATGAAGAAATTGAAGTTGAAGATAGTGCTTCAAGTCCAAAGGTATCATCGCCCCAGCCTCAATTCACTGCCGAAGAGGCTGGTGTTGAAGAAATTGATGAGGATGCAGACATTGGCAATACAACTCTTGTCATCAACGATGAATATTGGGAATCAACACACCCAACTTCACCAATGACTACTCCTCTGACACAAATTCCTTAGTCACCTGCTCCGATTGAAGAAATACATGAAGAATCTGCTAATCAGACCACCCAAGTCACTGAAGAAATAACAGCTGCAACAACTGAAGACTTTGCTGCTCCACCTGAAACTGAGGAACCAGCCCTCCAAATTATTCAGTCTGAAGAAGTTCCTCCTATGCCAAAGGAGATCAAGGGTCACTTCAAGCCAAATCTTCAACCGAAACCAAGAATGCCATTCAAAGGCTCAGCGCACCCCAAATTCCTCAAAAGCAATTTCTTCAATGAGCGCATGTTCTTCACAGGTCCAAATCCTTATGACTTTGCAAGGGCAGGTCGTAGCAGATTCTGGACGGCAACTCAGCTCAACTACTATGCATCAGTCCTTTTCGAGAAGAAGAAAGTCTTCGAGCACCACCAAATTCCTCATGCTGACATGGAAACACTTCCATCGTTCACACCAGTGCTCCAAGTTCTTCACGATGCAGGCATTCTTCCTTTCTGCATCGACATCTGCGACTGGAATGAAGAACTCATCCTTCAGTTCTATGCCACACTGCATATCAGTGGAAATGCTTCACACATCAACTCTTGGGTTTTGGACTGGATGACAGGATCAACTCACTTCACTACTCAAGCTTCTGAATTGCTTTAGTGTGTACTAGTTCCAATTCCCTCAAATGAAGCTCGCAGACTATTTGATGAACCTGCACTTCCGAATCAGCTGATGCAAGTGCTGATGAAGACATTGCCTCCTGGAAAGCCTCAACGGAAAACCTTCCTTGTGAAGGATTTGCTATATGTGCCCAGGACGGTCTACCGCATACTCACAAATACTCCATGTCCTCAGAAGGGACAAAATTCTGAAGAAGAAGAAGAAGTGGAGGGAGTCATGAAGAATATGCTCTTCAACATCATTCATGGAATTCCCATCAACTTCCACGACTTCTTCATGAGGACATTGGCCAATGCTGCTCTAGCCCCATTTGAACAGAAGCCATATGCGCCTTGGATCATGAAATTCATCAGGGCAAAGTCCTCAGTTCCCTTCAAGGCTGATTTCCAGAACCACTTTGGCTTCCTGCCTCCAATCAAAGTCATCAAGAGCACAATTGACTCAGTGGAAGGAAAAGGCAGGGTTATCATTGATGAAGGCACTCATCCATTGGATGGACAGTTTCGCAAAGCTGCTTCCTTCTCCACCAATGATGACACTGCAACTCAGGACTCAGAAGCAAAAGCCTCAGCTCAAAAACCTCGAGAGTCTGCCCCTCGTGTGATGACTGATTGCGAGCTTCTATAAGTCTTCATCAGAAGGTCCATCGCAATTACAAGTGGGTGAAACGTCAACTTGGTTACATTGTGCAAAACATGACTGTGATGCAGAACACTGTTAAGAGGAATCACTACTATGCGCATGAAAACCTCAACTACACTTGGGCCATATTGTCTCACTTCAAGTCTCCTGAAGAACTGAATGAGCTGGATCTTGAGGAAAATCCTGCCTGGGCTCGTCAACCAAACAAGAAATTCAAGAAAGTCCAAGTTCCTCTGATGGTCACAAGTTCATATTCTTCATCACATGAGAGAGATGAAGATGAAGACATTGATGACACTGTGGCAGGCCCTGCATCGACAAACGACCCCGACAACGCTGGCGCTCCTTCCTCACCAACACGATGAAATTCTTCAAAGCGGCGTTAGTCCTCACTTTTTCGTCCCTTTTGGTCTTCTATGACAAAGGGGGAGAAAGTTTGAGTTAGTCTTCAAGCGGGTCTCTATATATAAGGGCTATTTTTGTTTAAGTTACAACTCTCGCTCTTTTGAAGTTTTTGTTGAATGAGTTGTAAACTTAAGTCCGATGGTGGTTTGACACTTTTGAACTATTTCCTCGCATGTTTATTTCCTCAAGTACCTTAATGCATACATGATGAATTTCGTTAGACAGCATTTTCCTCACGCATTTCAAATATTTCATATCATATGTTCAAATGCGTGTATGAATTACAAGATATAGGGGGAGTTCTCCTTGTTTTAACCTACCATGTGCATTTGCAGTCCAAAGCAAATTCCTCAAATATGCACATCTTTAGGGGGAGTTCTTCTATATCTTGCAATCAAATTCCTCAAACTCAGTACTTTCACTTCATATGTTTATCCTCGTTGAAAACTTAACCTATTTGTCATCAATCACCACAAAGGGGGAGATTGTTAGTGCATCTAGTGCCCCTTAGTGATTTTGGTGTATTGAAGACTTATAGGTTAAAGTACTAATGTGTTTGTGAGTGTACACAGGCTCTATAAGTCGATGAGGAGTTTGATACATCCGGAGATTACTGACCCCTAAAAATGTATGTCTTCAACTGAAGACTTTGGTATTCCCTGAAGACTTTGGTATTCCCCCCACAACCACTAGTTGGTTGGCTTCTCCGAGAGAGAACTGACACTTGTCATTTGAGAGCAACCCATCCTCCGAGGACTTTGAGAGAAAATCATCAGTGAGGAAAAACCCACAACCAAACCACCAAACCCAAAGTGATTGAGCATCACTGAAGAAATTCCTGTGTGGAACCGACGCTTGTTACTTTTGAGGATTGTGCATCCTCCAGACGGTTAGACGTCATGGTCTAGTGCATCCTGCAGTCAATTGGGGATCACGAAGTGACCTTGGTCTAGAGCATCCAACAGTAAATTGTGGATCGCCGGGTGACCAGTTTGTGAGGGTTTTGGAAGTCTACCCTGAAGACTTACCATGAGTTTTGGGCGAGGACTGTGTGATCTTAGCTCAAGGAGAATATAGTAAGGACTGTGTGTCCTGGGACTGTGTATCCTCTGGTTTAAATACCAGGCCACTCCAAACCATATGTAAAATGGTCACAACAGTTGGAACTGGGTCATCAAACCATTGTCTTCATCGAGCTACCTGGTTCCATTTCCTCAACCCTCTATTCCTCATAAACTTGTTGATGAAATCGATTGTTACTGTTTGAAGAAGTTGACTGAAGACTTTCACAATTTCCTCACCGCAAATTCTTCAAGTTACCTTGTTCATCACTGCTTATCCTGTGTCGTGCTACTTACTATTTGTGCATGTTTCATTTCATCATGAAGACTATGTTGTTACTATGTTCCTCATGCACTTGAGTACTTATTCCGCTGCTAGTTATTCATCACATTTCAAATTCCTCAAAGTTGAAATTCCTCAACTAATGAATTTGTAAAAATCGCCTATTCACCCCCATCTACTCGATATAACGCACTTTCAGAGACAACATACATCTCATCAAAATATCGAACGAATACCAAATTCACATGATTACTTATAACAAGACTTATCCCATGTCCTCAGGAACAAACGTAACTACTCACAAAACATGTTCATGTTCAAGATCAGAGGAGTATTAATTATCATAAAGGACCTGAACATATGATCCTCCACCAAGTAAACCAACTAGCATCAACTACAAGGAGTAATCAACACTACTAGCAACCCATAGGTACCAATCTGATGTATTGAGACAAAGATCGGATACAAGAGATGAACTAGGGTGTAGAGAGGAGATGGTGCTAGTGAAGATGTTCATGGAGATTGACCCCCCTCGATGAGAGGATCATGGGTGACGACGATGGCTTCGATTTCCCCCTCCGAGAGGGAAGTTTCCCTGGCAGAATAGCCCTATCGGAGCTCTAGATTGGTTCTGCCCAAGTTCCGTCTCGAGATGGCGGCGCTTCGTCTCGAAAGCTCTCCCTTGATTTTTTCCAAGTCAAAACCCAACATATAGGAGAAGATGGGCGTCGGGGGCCAGCCAGGTGGGCCACAAGCCTGCTTAGCACGGCCAGGGGGTGGCCGCGCCTAGCAGGCTTGTGGCCTGCAGGTGGCCCCCCTAGTTGATTCTTGCGCCAATATTTTTTATTAATTCCAAATATTCTCCGTAAATTTTCAGGACTTTTGGAGTTGTGCAGAATAGGTATCTCAGATTTTCTCCTTTTCCAATCCAGAATTCCAGCTGCCGGCATTCTCCCTCTTCATGTAAACCTTGCAAAATAAGAGAGAAAAGGCATAAGTATTGTACCCAAACATGTAATAACAGCCCATAATGCAATAAATATCAATATAAAAGCATGATGCAAAATGGACGTATCAGTGCTTTATGCTTCATATTATTATCCAATGATGTGTTCCTATGATGTGTGAGTAGATTTTTGTTGTCCTATGGGTTGTTTGATGATCATGATTGGTTTGAGTTGCATGTTTTATTATTGGTGCTGTCCTATGGTGTTCTCTGTGTCGCGCAAGCATGAGGGATCCTCACTGTAGGGTGTTGCAATGTGTTCATGATTTGCCTATGGTGGGTTGCTTGAGTGACAGAAGCATAAACCCGAGTAGGCGGGTTGTTGCATATGGGAGTAAAGAGGACTTGATACCTTATAATGCTATGGTTGGGTTTTACCTTAATGATCTTTAGTAGCTGCGGATGCTTGCTAGAGTTCCAACTAAGTGCATATGATCCAAGTAGAGAAAGTATGTTAGCTTATGCCTCTCCCTCATATAAAATTGCAATAATGATGATCGGTCTAGTTATCGATTGCCTAGGGACAATGCCACAACTCCTACCACCACTTTTCCACACTCCTTAGACTAACTTAATTATTACTTTATCTTAGCAGCCCCTAGTTTTTATTTACATGCTCTTTATTATCTTGCAAACCTATCCCATTACACCTACAAAGTACTTCTAGTTTCATACTTGTTCTAGGTAAAGCGAATGTTAAGCGTGCGTAGAGTTGTATCGGTGGTCGATAGAACTTGAGGGAATATTTGTTCTACCTTTAGCTCCTCATTGGGTTTGACACTCTTACTTATCGAAACTGGCTACAACTGATCCCCTATAGTAGTGGGTTATCAGGAGCAGATGTAATTTTTTACTACCGCTCCAGAGCGGTACTACCACGGCTACTACCGTGGTACTACCACTCCGGACCAAAATCTCATGTTTTATCCAACGGTGGTAGGCACATATGTATTTTTAGTACCGCTCGCAAGCAGTAGTACCGCTACCCTTTGCGGTAGTACCGCTATCCCTAGCGGTAGTACTATGAGGATGAGCGGTAGTACCGCTCCGGCGGTTCTACTGGCCTTTTGCCTCCTCTCTATTGTTTTTCAAAGGGCTTCCACCGCCCCAGAGGTAGTACCACTCCCATGAGCGGTAGTATCGCTCTGTGCGTGCTATGGGCAAAACGGTTGGATTTTCCCCCACCTACAAAAGGGGGCCTTCTTCCCCATTGAACCTTATCCTTTGAGCTCGTGTTCTTCCCCCATTGTTGTCCTTCTTCGAGTTTGCTAACTCTCAATCCCTCCAATGATTCTTGCTAGTTCTTGAGGGAAAAGAGAGAGGAGATCTAGATCCACATTTCTACCAATCACTTTCTCCTCTAAGGGAGGGGAACCCCTTGGATCTAGATCTTGGAGTTCTTCATGTTCTTCATTCTTCCTCTCATTTTCTTCCATAGCATTAGTTGTTTTGGAGGGATTTGAGAGAGAAGGACTCTGACACTTCGTGTGCCCATGCCATTGCATTTGGTGCATAGGTTTGAGTTCTCCACGGTGATACGTGGAAGCGAAGTTTGAGAAGCCTATTACTCTTGGGTGTTTGAGCACCCGAGAGCTTGTTCCTCTTGGGTGCCTTGGCGCCCTAGACGGCTTGTGTTGCCTCGGAGCTCAATCATTGTGGTACAAAGCTCCGGGAAAGCTTCAGGGTCTCCAATTAGGTTGTGGAGATTGCCCCGAGCATTTGAGGTCACCTCGGAGCCACAATCTATTGTGGTGAAGCTTCGTGGTGTCGTTGGGAGCCTCCAATTAAGTTGTGGAGATTGCCCCAACCTTGTTTGTACGGGTTCGGTGACCACCCTCAAGGGTCCCTTAGTGAAATCACGGCATCTTGCATTGTGCGAGGGCGTGAGGATATTACGGTGGCCCTAGTGGCTTCTTGGGGAGCATTGTGCCTTCACACCGCTCCGAATAGAGATTAGCATCCGCAAGGGTGTGAACTTCGAGATACATCATTGTCTCTGCGTGCCTCGGTTATCTCTTACCCGAGCCCTTTACTTATGCACTTTGCTTTGTGATAGACATATTGCTTCGTGTTATATATCTTGCTATCACTTAGTTGTCTATCTTGCTTAGCATAAGTTTTTGGTGCACATAGGTGAGCCTAGTTGTTTTAGGTTTTGTGCTTGACTAATTAAACGATAGTTTTATTTCGCATTTGTTCAAGCCTAAACCGTAATTATTTTAAAGCGCCTATTCACCCCCCTCTAGGCGACATCCTCGTCCTTTCACTTAGTCACATTGCTTACAAGGCTTATTGTGATGTTGTATTACCGAGTGGGCCCTAAGATACCTCTCCGTCACACGGAGTAACAAATACCAGTCTTGATCCATGCCAACCCAACAGACACCCTCGGAGATACCTGTAGAGCACCTTTATAGTCACCCAATTACATTGCGATGTTTGATACACACAAGGTACTCCTCCGGTGTCAGTAAGTTGCACGATCTCATGGTCATAGGAACAGATACTTGACAAAACTATAGCAATAAACTGACATGATCATATGTTATGTTTATAGTTTGGGTCTTGTCCATCACATCATTCTCCTGATGATATGATCCCGTTATCAAATAACATCTCATGTTCATGGCTAAGAAACCTTAACCATCTTTGATTAACGAGGTAGTCTACTAGAGGCATATTAGGGACACAGTGTTGTGTATATACCCACACATGTATTTAGTTTCCAATCAATACAATTATAGCATGAATAATAAAAGATTATCACGAACATGGAAATATAATAATAACTAATTTATTACTAGTCGTCAACCCGTGCATACGCACGGTCTATGTCTAAACATACTGTAAAACACTATTAAAATTGAGAACGTAAAATTCAAACATAAGCATGCACTTTTAAAGAGTTGGTACAGAAACTCCATCGAATTATATTGATGTTTCTATATATATCTGTTAAAAACATTAATACAAATTCATCAATTTGTAAGCTACATAAAAGGGACAAATTGTGGCTCCAAAAAGGGAAAAAGGTCACTCTAATGTACCTATTTTTATATCAAACGTAATTTCTTACCCAGCTGTCATAATATTATGTCGGTGCACCGTGGGGGACGAATTGTGTTATTATATATATTATCTGTCTTTTGCGTACACTACAGATAAAAAGGTATATTGATAAAAGTTTGTATGCTCCTACTACACATGTATACGTACATGTATAATTGTTTCCTTTTTTCAGGCTTCCAAATACTGTTTTTGTTCTCTATTTTTTATCAGGCTGCATTGGGCCTTGTCTGGATTTATGGATATCCAATATTTCTCCTTTCATAGTTTTACTGTCAATACTTCGATTTAGCCACCAATGAAATCTTGACGGACTTATACTAACATGCTCAGGCTAAATAAAGCTAATATGAAATAACATGGACATCATAACATGTCAGTTCGAGAAATTCCACAACCAAATTATGAAATAGATCGATTGAAATCTGGACTTACCTTACCCGTACGTAAATCTGTGATGTTTTCAATGTCTGTCTAAGAGCTATCCTGAAGTGTGTATAATTCACATTTCGTGAGTAAAATATGCACTGGTCTATATCATTTGTACCTGAACAAAACTCATCTCGCATAAACGAATTATTATAGTAGCATCCAACCAAGCATATATGACGTACAGGAAAGAATAACTTACATTTCTCATTAAGATAGCAGCAGTATATTGCAGAAAAGGTGGTACAATATAAGTTACAATTATGTTGCTAGCTGTGTGATAATTCAATTTCTGTCGTGAATGTTTGCCCCTTCTATTATTTTATATAGATCACAGTAACAACTTGTGATATGATCAAAATGACTATTCCCTTGTAATTGGCTGATCATAAAACTCGTGATAAGCAATAATGCGAAAACATCCTCGTGCACTCTATGAATCATCATAAAGATACATGTCTTAATTAAGAACCATTTCATGGACGTGTCTTAGCAATCATTTCAACAAAAAGGTTGTAAAAATCCTGGCAAACATAATTTGTTGTGGTGCTTCGTTTG
Organism: Hordeum marinum; assembly: GCA_022496015.1. Lineage (NCBI taxonomy): Eukaryota > Viridiplantae > Streptophyta > Magnoliopsida > Poales > Poaceae > Hordeum > Hordeum marinum. The sequence continues at coordinate 62,067,086 of CM039677.1, forward strand.
CACTCTTCGTAGAGATCCAGCCACAAAATTCCATAAATATATATTAGTAGTGCTCTTTTTCACCTATCGTTGTACTAATTAACGAAATATAGCTATGAAGAGTGACCACATATAGTCTATGGCACATCATAAAGATGACAGTCTGAAGAACCATTTGAAAGCAAATGAATGTACAAATCCTTGTGAACATAATTGCTCCCAATATTCTGCCTGTTGATCATATATAGTAAAGAAAAAAATACATAATCATACATATATAGCAGCATATAAGAAAGTGCAAAGAAATAACATTACCTTGAATTCTTAAGATTTTCAGGTATAGTTTATGATCCGTTCTGAAGTATTTTCACTTTGAACAGAAATAGTCAATGTGCTTCATATTCGCTCCTAGAGTAGTCCATACCACATACTCATGATATATCTCTCAGGCCAGATGATCACTTCTTGTTACTGCTGAGTACATGCCGTTCTCTCCGACAAACAAATTTATCCGAGAAACTAATGTCCATGAATATATTCGCCTTCAAATTTCACTTGTATCTCTTGTAGTGAAATAAATTGTTTGCGCTGGCATGGATTTATCCAGCGTCTAACCAACAATATGGAATAATATAGCTTGATACCACAACACCAGATAGCAAATGCTTCTTGCTGAAGTTGTATAGGGAACCGAGGAAAAGCTGCAATATCATCAAAAGAAAATTCAACGCTGCAATAGGGAAACGTGGTTCCCCAGTACAGCAATATGCAAGAAAAACATTCATCTTTTTGGTCTATTTAAATACCAACTTATGGAGCCCTTTTGTCATACATTAGGGAACCATGTGAAGTAAGCAACCTGTGTAGCTCAAATACTACTTGGAGTTACTTAAGGCCAATCTAACTACCTGATCTAATAACAACAAAAAATATTCAGTCTAAAGTTCAATGTATGGAAAATGTTCAAACCCTAGACATTTTACCATCACTAAATTCTGACAGGGATAATCAGATGTACCAGGAAGATAATCGGAGATTTAACATGCACATCAATCAAACACATATAGTACTCGAATCTTCTACACGGCATGAGGGCATACCTAGGCGTAGATGGCCTGGTGGTTGTTGGGGAGAAAGAGAAAGAGCAATATTATGGGCACACTGAAGGAGAGAATAATAAGTGATGCTCGGCAGATCAAAAGACGTCGCCATGGTCGGGAGAAGGCTTGAGAAAGGAGAGGAGAGCCTCGCCGCTTGGCAAATGGATACTTTTTTCCTGGTGAGAGATTGGATCTATATTCCTTCTATACCAAGAAGCCACGTTATTTTCTCTTTGCCTTCTATTCCTCCTCCCGTACGTGAAAGCATGTGGGCCTTTCCAAGCAATTTTTATATTTATTTTAACTTCTATCAACAACCGTGAGGAGAGATTAGATGGATATTAATATCTTTTGGTTTCTTTTATTAAAGGAAGGAAGCTAATCGTATCACTTTTGGCCTATTTTTTTTCTTTTGGCTTCTATTTACTCAACTACACGTGATGACATTTTTTTTATCTAACTGGTTTATATCTTTTTCTCTTTCCAGTTTAAGCTAGTTAATCTCAACCGTTATAATTCGGTCCCACCAGATTAACGGTTCCTAATTTCTGATTAACGCTGTAATTTCTTGAGAGTGCCAAATTAGTATAGGTATAGATTGCCTCTAGGGCATATTTCCAACAGGCGCCACCCCCACCACAGCTCCTGCCTCGTCCCAATTTGCCCTGCTTTTCTCCTCAACACCACCGCCGCCCAACCCCCCTCCCGCTACCCCCGCTCGGCACCCCATTTTCTCTGACAACATCCGCAATCATATCAAGTTTCTCCTCAATCCCGATGAACACAACTATCACAAGTGGAAGTCCTTCTTCCTCCTGGTGTTGCTCCGCTATGGCGTCACCCACTTCATTGAGCATCCTCTCCCGCCCGATGCGAACACAACCACCCGCGAACTCGATGCCCACCTGGTCCTCTGGATCTAATCCACGCTTGTCGATCCCCTCCTCGACCACATCGTCGGGGCCTATTCCACCTATGAGATTTGGTCCCGGATCCACGACTACTTCCTCGCCAATCGGGCTGCCCGGTACATGATGTTGAACTGGTAGTACCGAAACTTGAAGCAATGGGATCTCCCGGTCGCCGAGTATGCTCGCCGGATGAGGCTCCTCACTGCAGGGCTCGCGGACATTGATCACGCCGTCACCGAGGTCGACCTCACCACTCAGTTTCTGCATGGCATCGAAAAGCACCTCGACACGATCTATGTGGTCCTCGGGGACACGATTCTTCTGTCGCTGTTCGAAACGGTGTTCTCGCGCCTCAAGCTCGCCGAGGAAAACCTGACGCAGTGCGCGGCCGACGAGTCTGCAATGGTTCTCGCCATCGCCGAAGGCAGCTCTTCCTTTGGTGGCTCTTCCGATGCTTGCCATGACCGCGCCTATGGCCCGCCGCATGGCTATGTCGAGCAGCAGCCTCCTTGACAAGATGGCGGCTATTGCGGTCGAGGGTGTGGCCGCGGCCGCGGCTCCTTCCCCAACAACCCGCCCTTCAACCCCTACATGGGGTTCGTTGCGCCTTACGGCATGACCATGCCACCACCACACCACGGTTGGCGGTGCTCATGCGCAAGTGTACACCGTGCATAACTCCGGCTACCCGGCTCCACCACCCCTCCAGCAGCCATCTTGGGATCACCTGGCCATCCTCCAGGCCGCCTACAACTTGCAAGACTTTCCTCATGCCAGCTCCTCGTCCAACGAGTGGTATCTCAACAGCGACGCCACCTCTCACATCACCGGCAACCCTGGTAACATTACCTCCTCGAATTCTTCTTGAAAGTCTCATGCATCTAGCATTATTGTTGGCAATGGAACCCATCTACCCATTCATGCAACTGGTTCCACTTATCTTCCTCCCAATAATTTTGTTCTTCGTGATGTCCTCTTTTCCCCTACTGTTGTTACTAGTCTAATCTCTGTTCATCAATTTACCAAGGATAACTCATGTTCCATTGAATTCTTCCCCTTTGGTTTTCTTGTGAAGGATCTTCGAACCAGGAAGGTCATCATGATCTCTGCTAGCTCTGTTGATCTATATCCCTTTCACGGCAATAACAACACGTGGTGCGCTGCTCTCTCTACCACCATCTCCACCGCGGATGTGTGGCACTATCGGCTTGGTCACCCTAGCTCGCAATCCCTTGCCTCTTTATCTCATGATTTTCTTCCCTCGTGTAATAAAACCACCCATGCCCCTGCCATGCTTGCCAACTAGGGCGCCAACCCCGCCTCCCTTTTCCATCCTAGAGTAGCTGTACGTATGCACCTTTTGAATTAATTCATTGTGATTTATGGACATCCCCCGTTGTAAGCTTCTCTGGATATCAGTATTATTTAATTGTGCTTGATGATTACACACATTTTTCATGGTTGTTTCCCCTACGCAACAAATCAGACACCTCCACCACTCTACAATAGTTCTTCTCCTTCGTCTACACCCAATATAACGTAGTCATCAAAGCACTCCAATGCGACAACGGTGGGGAGTTCATCAACACTCCCTTGCGCTCGTTCTTCTCCGCAAATGGCATTGTGTACCGGTTTTCATGCGCCCACACCTCCCCCAAAACGGCAAGGACGAATGCCTCATTCGCACCACTAATGATATCGTGCGCACCCTCCTCGTTCAAGCCCGCCTTACGCCACCCTTTTGGGTCGAAGCCCTCCACACCGCCACCTACCTCCTTAACCGTCGTCCCTCTCGAGCTGTCCATGGATCCACACCATACTTTCTCCTACATGGCGTTCACCCCACCTAGGACCATCTTCGTGTGTTTGGTTGCCTATGCTACCCCAACCTCATCGCCAGCTCCGCTCACAAACTCTCCCCCCGCTCTTCCCGGCATGTCTTCCTCGGGTATCCCTTGGAACACAAAGGATATCGCTATTACGATCTAGATTCATGGCGTGTGATCGTCTCTCGGCATGTCATTTTTCATGAAAACATTATTCCCTACGTCCCTCACACAACCTCACCCACAACCCCTCCATCCGCAACGGATCCCATGCAACCGTGGATCCCGCCACCCATGGATCCCGTCCCTCCCTGTGCCCTACCCTCCGCACCTAACGTGACACCCCCATGCATCCCGAGACCATCGCGCCACCTAGCTGCCAGTCCCACCAACCCCGGCACTCTCTCACTGCACCGGCCGCACGATACCGCCTCGCCCGCCATCCCATGTGCTTCCTCGACTGGCATGCCTACCTTTTCCAGTCCACACGTGCCTCCCTTGGTCCGCAATGCGACCAATGAATCCTCCTCAGATCGCTCCCCTGACTCCGCACCTGATGCCGCCACCTCCTCTCATTTACCTGATCCAAGCCCCACCAACTCCCCCTAGACTTCCGCATCGACCACTCCCCGCCTCCACGTCTCCCTGCCCAAGTCGTTCCGACTGCTCCCCCTGTCAACTCCCATACCATGCGCACATGAGCCAAATCCGAGTTTTAGTACCCAAGCGTCCCTTCCTTACCGACATGACCACTGCACCTTGATAACCCAAAAGTATAGGGGATCGCAACAGCTTTTGAGGGTAGAGTATTTAACCCAAATTTATTGATTCGACACAAGGGGAGCCAAAGAATATCTCGAGTATTAGCAACTGAGTTGTCAATTCAACCACACCTGAAAGACTTAATATCTGCAGCAAAGTATTCAGTAGCAAAGTAGTATGGAAGTAACGGTAATAGTGGCAAAAGTGATAGTAGCAGTTTTGTAGTGTTTGTAAAAGTAGCAACGGAAAAGTAACTTAGCAAAGATCAATATATGGAAAGCTCGTAGGCAATGGATCAGTGATGGATAATTATGTTGGATGGCATTCATCATGCAACAGTTATAACATAGTGTGACACAGAACTAGCTCCAATTCATCAATGTAATATAGGCATGTATTCCATATATAGTCATACGTGCTTATGGAAAAGAACTTGCATGACATATTTTGTCCTACCCTCCCGTGGCAGCGCGGTACTATTGGAAACTAAGGGATATTAAGGCCTCCTTTTAATAGAGAACTGGACCAAAGCATTAGCACTTAGTGAATACATGAAGTCCTCAAACTACGGTAATCACCGGAAAGAATCCCAGTTATTGTCACCCTAGAGGATGCGGATCATAACTTGTAATAGGAGTCTACAACTTGCAAGATAGTATCAAGAACACATATATATTCATGAAAACATAATAGGTTCAGATCTGAAATCATGGCACTCGGACCCTAGTGACAAGCATTAAGCATAGCAAAGTCATAGCAACATCAATCTCAGAACACAGTGGGTACTAGGGATCAAACCCTAACAAAACTAACTGAATTACATGATAAATCTCATCCAACCCATCACCGTCCAGCAAGCCTACGATGAGATTACTCACGAACGGTGGAGAACATCATGGAATTGGTGATGAAGGATGTTGGTGATGACGAAGGCATCGATTTCCCCTCTCCGGAGCCAAAAACGGACTCCAGATCTAGTCTCCCGAGGAAGAATAGGAGATGGCGGCGGGTCCGTATCGTGAAACGCAATGAACTCTTCTTATTGATTTTTTCTCCCCGAATAGGAATATATAGGAGTGGAAACGAGGTCGGAGGAGCAGCAGGGGGCTCACAAGCCTGCCCGACGCGCCCTAGGGAGTGGGCGCGTCCACCAGGCTTGTGTTTAGGTGGTGGCCCCCCTGCAGTTGATTATTTCGCCAATATTTTTCATTAATTCCAGAAATAATCTCCGTAAATTTTCAGGTCAATCCGAGAACTTTTATTTCTGCACAAAAATAACACCAAGGCAATTCTGTTGAAAACAGCGTCAATTCGGGTTAGTTCCATTCAAATCATGCAAATTAGAGTCCAAAACAAGGGCAAAAGAGTTTGAAAAGGTGGATACGTCGGAGACGTATCACACCTATCTCACCACTTCCTGTCACATACGGCTCTGTTCTTAAAGACCCCCATTGGCAACAAGCAATGTGTGATGAATATGATGCTTTAATCCAGAATTCGACTTGGTCTTTGGTTTCCAGGCCTGCAGGTGCTAACGTGGTGACCGGTAAGTGGATCTTCTGCCACAAATTCAACGCCAATGGCTCGTTAGGGGGGGTACAAAGCACGATGGGTTGTTCGCGGTTTCACCCAATAGGAAGGCGTCGACTATGATGAGACTTTCAGCCCGGTGGTCAAGCCGTCCACTATTCATGTAGTCTTCAGCATTGCCATGTCCAGTTCCCGACCCATTCATCAACTCGATGTTAAGAACGCCTTCCTTCATGGTGATCTCAAGGAGACTGTCGATTGTACTTAGTCGGCTGGTTTTGTTGATCCCTCCCGCACGGACCACGTGTGTCTCCTCTGTAAGTCTCTTTATGGGTTGAAGCAAGCCCCTCGCACCTGGTTTCAATGCTTTCAGGCGTTTGTTCTTTCGCTTGGGTTTCTTGCCTCCAAGAGTGACTCATCCCTCTTCATCTTACATCGTGGTTTTTCCATCACCTAGTTGCTAGTCTATGTGGATGATTTTATCCTCACCGCCAGCACACCACACGCACTCCATCATATCATCTACTCCCTCAAGACTGAGTTCGCCATGACCGCCTTGGGTGCTCTAGATAACTTCCTTGTGATCAACGTCACCCCTAACTCCCCCGGCTTGTGCGTGCTAATATGCTTAATTGCAAGCCCGTGCCCACTCCCATCGGCACATCCTCCAAACTTTCGGCAATTGCGGGTCTTCTCTTGTTGAACCCTACTAACTATCGTAGCCTCGCCGATGCGCTCCAATACCTTACCTTGACACGATCGGATATTTCTTATGCGGTCCAACAGATATGTTTGTTCATGCATGCTCCTCGTGACTCGCACATGCAACTCATTAAACGTGTTCTTAGGTATCTTCGTGGCACTTCCCACTACGGCTTGCAGCTCTTTCGTTCTTCCACCTCCGACTTGGTGGCCTACACCGATGCCGATTGGGCCGGCTGCCCTGGCACACGTAAATCCACCTCCGAATTTTGTCTTTTTCTTGGGCAGACCCCCCTCTCCTGGTCTTCCAAACGCCAGGCTACCGTGTCATGTTCTAGTGCGGAGGCCGAATACCGAGGTGACACAGAACATAGGGTGACATAGAACTAACTCCAATTCATCAATGTAATGTAGACATGTATTCCATATATAGTCATTATTGCTTATGGAAAAGAACTTGCATGACATCTTTTGTCCTACCCTCCTGTGGCAGCGTGGTCCTATTGGAAACTAAGGGATATTAAGGCCTCCTTTTAATAGAGAACCGGACCAAAGCATTAGCACTTAGTGAATACATGAACTCCTCAAACTACGGTAATCACCGGAAAGAATCCCAGTTATTGTCAACCATGGGGATGCGGATCATAACTCGTAATAGGTGTCTACAACTTGGAAGATAGGATCAAGAACACATATATATTCATGAAAACATAATAGGTTCAGATCTGAAATCATGGCACTCACGCCCTAGTGACAAGCATTAAGCATAGCAAAGTCATAGCAACATCAATCTCAGAACACAATGGGTACTAGGGATCAAACCCTAACAAAACTAACTCGATTACATGATAAATCTCATCCAACCCATCACCGTCCAGCAAGCCTATGATGAGATTAATCACGAATGGTGGAGAGCATCATGGAGTTGGTGATGAAGGATGGTTGGTGATGACGAAGACGACGATTTCCCCTCTCCGGAGCCCAACACAGACTCCAGATCTGGTCTCCCGAGGAAGAACATGAGATGGCGGCGGCTCCGTATCGTGCAATGCGATGAACTCTTCTTCTTGGTTTTTTCCCCCAAATAGGAATATATAGGAGTGGAAACGAGGTCGGAGGAGTAGCAAGGGGGCCACAAGCCTACCCGGCGTGCCCTAGGGGGGTGGGCGCGCCCACCAGGCTTATGGCCAGGTGGTAGGCCCCCTGCAGTTGATTCTTTCGCCAATATTTTCATTACTTCCAGAAATAATCTCCGTAAATTTTTAGGTCAATCCGAGAACTTTTATTTCTGCACAAAAATAACACCAAGGCAATTCTGCTGAAAACAACATCAGTCCGGGTTAGTTCCATTCAAATCATGCAAATTAGAATCCAAAAGAAGGGCAAAAGAGTTTGGAAAAGTGGATACGTTGGAGACGTATCAACTCCCCCAAGCTTAAACCTTTGCTTGTCCTCAAGCAATTCAGTTGATAAACTGAAAGTGATAAAGAAAAAACTTTTACAAACTCTGTTTGATCTTGCTGTTGTAAATATGTCTAACTTATGTTCAGACCTTCAGCAAAGATTATAGACTAACCACATTCATAATAACATTTAGGTCTCACATTTACTCATATCAATGGCACAATCAACTAGCGAGCTATAATAATAAGTCTCGGATGACAACAATTTTATCAAAACAATCATGATACAATATGCCATAATGTTATCTCGCTAGCCCTTTCTGAGACCCCAAAACATAAATGCAGAGCACCTCTAGAGAACAAGGACTGACTAAACATTGTAATTGACGGTGAGAGAGATCCAGTCATGCTCATACTCAATATCAATTAATAGCAAGGCATACAAATGACGATGGTGCTCTCTAGCTGATGCTTTTTGTAAGAGGATGATGAATCAACAATAAAGTAAATAGATAGGCCCTTCGTAGAGGGAAGCATTGATTTGCAGAGGTGCCAGAGCTCAAGCTTTTAAAACAGAGATAGGTAATAATTTTGGAGCGGTATGCTTTCATTGCTCACATAACGACCAAGAGGTTTTCAATATCTTCCATGCTATATACATTATAGGTGGTTCCCAAACAGAATGGTAAAGTTTTTACTCCCCCTCCACCAATCAGTCACACTCCATGGCGGGCCGAATCCATGGGTACCATCCATACAAACACAGTCCTGGGGGAGTTTTGCTTAATTATAATTTGCTTTTTATTTCTAGCCTGGAACTGGGCATCCCGATTACCAGCCACTTTCTCATGAGTGATAGTGAATCAACACATATCGTGAGAATAACCCACCTAGCATGGAAGATACTGACAGCCCCAGTCACCACATGAGCGATTCGGGCATACAAAACAGAATATTTATTTGAAGGTTTAAAGCTTAGCACATGCAAATTTACTCGGAACGGTAGGTAAATACCGCAATATAGGTAGATATGGTGGACTCATAGGGAACAACTTTGGGTTTATTGAGATGGATGCACAAGCAGTATTCCCGCTTAGTACAAGTGAAGGCTTAGCAATAGACTAGGGAGCGACCAACTAGAGAGCAACACAGTCATCAACATGCTTTGAGATTAACCAACATTGAATGCAAGCATGAGTAGGATATGATTCACCATGAACATAAATATCATGGAGGCTATGTTGATTTGTTTCAACTACATGCATGAACATGTGCCAAGTCAAGCCACTTGAATCATTCAGAGGAGGATACCATTCTATCATACTACATCACGACCATTTTAATGCGCATGTTGGCACTCAAAACAAACCATTATTAACTCTTAGCTAATTAAGCATGGCATGAATAACTATAATATCTAATTGTCATTGCAAACATGTTCAACCCATAATGAGCTGAATCCTGAACGATGAGCTAATCATCTTTACAAAAGTAAGATAGGTCGAGTTCATACCAACTTTTCTTCATCTCAGTCAGTTCATCATATATCGTCATTATTGCCTTTCACTTGCACGACTGAATGTTATGGATAATAATAAGAGTGCACGTGCATTGGTCTAAGTTGGAATCTTCAAACAATAAATCAAAGGAGAAGACAAGGCAATATGGGCTCTATGTAAGATAAACAATAATGCATATGGGAGCCACTCAACATGTCATCGTGGTCTTCTCCTTACGACCCAAAGAAAATAAAGGAAAATTATTTACACGAGAAAGCTCCCAACAAGCAAAAAGAAGAACGATAAATCTTTTTGGGTTTTCTCTTTAATGCTACAACTAAGCAACTAGGAAATAAAGCTAGAACTAATTTATTTATTTTTGTATTTTCGTCAAAGTTAATTAATAACACAAAAATAAAGAAAAACAAGAAATAAACTACCATGGATAGTATAATGAAAAAGTATGAACACCGACAACTGAAATGAGTGTGTGAGCACGAATGTAATGTCGGTGAGAAATACGTACTCCCCCAAGCTTAGGCTTTTGGCCTAAGTTGGTCTAGGGCCACGGCTGGCCCGGATAATATCAGAAGTCAAAGTTGGGGTTGTACTGGGCTGTGGCGGCTACCGCCTTGAACTACTGCAGTGTGAAGGCGAGCGGTTTTTGCATTTCGCTCGTACTCGTTTGCCTCTCTGGTTATAAAATATCTCTACTTTTCCTGAAAGTTAAAGAAGGCAGGAGCAGGAAGGCTAACATGGACAACATGTTGCCTGTCAAAACTTAGTCGGTACTGGAGGGATTGTTCATTTCTTTCAAGAAACTGGTAGCACACCAAAGCCTCATAATCAGGAAAAGCAAGGAGTAACTCAATATCATTCTCTCTTATGGGTACCCCAAGATACTTAGCTACACAGGTGGCATAAATTCCACCAAAGAAATCTCCATCCTTAGCATTATGATGTAACCTCCTGGCAATAATAGCCCCCAAGTTATATCGTCTATCTACCATTACAACACTCTTAAGAACACTCAGATCAGGCACGCAAAGGTGATTATGATCATGTTTACCGTTAATACATCTACCTACGAAGAGAGAAAAATAATGTATAGCCGGAAAGTGAATGCTCCCCAAGGTAGCTTGTGTAATGATTATAGTTTCTCCCACCGTGATGCTAGCAAGGAAATCATTATATTCATTTTTATGAGGATCGCTACGACTACCCCACTATGGAATTTTGCATGCATCATTAAAATCTTCTAGGTCCATGGTATAGGTCTTATCATAAAGATTAAATAGAACAAAATGAGAATTACGCCTAGATGAAAATTCAAACCTTCACACGAAAAAAATCAGTGAGTTGATAATATTGCTTGCATCGATCTGAAATGAAATCCTCAAGGCCAGTATTCCTTATGTACGCATAAAACTCTTCGTTGAATCCGGCGTTGTCCATGAGTTGATCCGACGGCCATTCACAAGGCAGTACTCGAGCTTCCCTTGGTGGTTCAAGATCGGGCTCACGTAACGCGAGTCTCGGGGCTTTCTTGCTCGAGGAACCACCTTGGTACATTCTCTTCAACATCTTTTCTTTCTCTGAAAAATTTCTGAAATTTTTAGTGAACTAAAATAAGGGTGAACAAAACTCAACAAAACTCATAGCAACTACTCCCTCAAGTGCCTAGAGACTATATCATGCATCAAAACTACTTGGGACCATACAAATTTGATATGAGAGCTCACAAACAAGGTCACCACAACAGAAATTTTTTTTGCAATATATAAGGCACTAGAACAAAAACTAATTGGACCATTGGAGGAGTCACATACCGATGAGCAATCCCCTAAAACAGTTTTGCGAATGGAGCTTTGAGCAAGGTGATCGAAAATGGCAGCAAGATGAGTTAGAACATGGGTTTGAACAATGGTGGGATTTTTTCTGGGGGAAGATGAAGTGAATGGGTGCTGGAATAAGTGGAGGAGGGCCACATGGGACCCACAAAGACACCAGGGCGCGCCCTGTAGGCTTGTGCCCACTGGTGCAGCCCCATGATGCATACTCAGTGCCAAAAATTCTTAAATATTCCAGAAAAATCATACTCCATTTTTAGGACATTTGAAAAACATTTATTTTCAGGTTACTTTTTATTGCACGGGAAACTCAGAAAATAGAAAAATAATAGCATTTTTACTTATTTTCATCTAGGTAACAGAAAGTAAAAGTTAAGTACAGGAAGTTGTGCTTTCTAAATTCATCCATCTCATGCTCATCAAAAGGAATCCATCAATAAGGTTGATCAAGTCTTATTAACAAACTTCTTTCGAATAGCATGAAACCGAAGAATTTTCCTATAACACTAAGTTATCTCAATGGGGATATACATTTCCCCAACAATAAGTATCTCATTTCTTCTTGATAGTAGGAAGAGGGAACTCAAAGTATCCAATAATAATCATTGGAATTTTTTCATTAGAGTTGATACTATGAACTTGAGATTGTTTCTTCGGAAAGTGTACCGTATGCTCATTACCATTAATATGAAAAGTGGCATTGCCCTTGTTGCAATCAATAACAGCCCCTACAGTATTCAAAAAGGGTCTACCAAGGATGATCGACATACTGTCGTCCTTGGGAATATCAAGAATAACAAGGTCCGTCAAGATAGTAGCATTTGCAACTACGACAGGTGCATCCTCACAAATACCGATAGGTAGAGCAGTTGATTTATCAGCCATTTGCAAAGAGATTTTAGTAGGTGTCAACTTATTCAAATCAAGTCTCCGGTATAAAGAGAAAGGTATAACACTAACACCAGCTCCGAGATCACATAAAGAAGTTTTAACATAATTTCCTTTAAGAGAGCATGGTATAGTCGATACTCTGAGATCTCCTAGTTTCTTAGGGATTCCACCTTTAAAAGTATACTTAGCAAGCATGGTGGAACTCAGCTTCTGGTATCTTTCTTTTATTTGTCACAATATCTTTCATATACTTAGCATAAGGAGACATTTTCAAAATATCAGTTAAGCGCATACGTAAAAAGACTGGTCTAAGCATTTCAGCAAAGCGCTCAAAATCCTCATCATCCTTTTTCTTGGATGGTTTGGGAGGAAATGGCATGGGTTTTTGAACCCATGGTTCTCTTTCTCTACCATGTTTCCTAGCGATGAAGTCTCTTTTATCGTATATTTTATTCTTAGGTTGTGAGTTATCAAGATCATCAGCAGGTTCAACCTCCACATCATTATCATTACTAGGTTGAGCATCAACATGAACATCATTATTAATGTTATCACTAGGCTCATGTTCTTCACCAGATTGTGTCTCATCATCAGAAATAGAAATATCATTTGGATTCTCGGATGTATCTATAACAGGTTCATTAGCAGCATGCGAGGTACTACCATCATTCTTTGTCCTACTCTTATTGGAACAAATAGATACATCAGTAATAACTCTCTGAGAATCTTGCTCAATTCTCTTAGGATGGCCCTTAGGATACAAAGGTTCCTGAGTCATTCTACCACCTCTAGTCACAACTTTAACAGAATGATCACTGTCTTTACTATTCATCGCATTAAGCAAATCATTTTGAGCCTTAAGTACTTGTTCTACTTGAGTGGTTGCCATGGAAGCATGTTTACTAATAAGCTTAAGATCATTGACAGTTCTACTCAAATAATCACCCAAGTGATCAAGCATATAAGCATTATGTTTCAATTGTCTACTAACATAGGCATTGAAATTTTCTTGCTTCACAATAAAATTATCAAATTCATCCAAGCATTGGCTAGCAGACTTATATAAGGAATATCTCCTTCATCAAATCTACTGAGAGAATTTACCTCTACTACCTGTGTCGGGTTATCAATACCATGTATTTCTTCAACAGGTGGTAGATTCTTAACATCTTTAGCTTTAATACCCTTTTCTTTCATAAATTTCTTTGCCTCTTGCATATCTTCAGGACTGAGGAATAGAATACCTCTTTTCTTCGGAGTAGGCTTTGGAGGTGGTTCGGGAATGGTCCAATCATTACCATTGCTCAATATATTATTCAATAGTAATTTAGCTTGCTCAATAGTTCATTCCATGAAAACACAACCAGTACAACTATCTAGGTGGTCCCTAGAAGCGTCGGTTAGTCCATTATAAAAGATATCAAGTATTTCATTTTTCTTGAGAGGATGATTAGGCAAAGCATTAAGTAATTGGAGAAGCCTCCCCCAAGCTTGTGGGAGACTCTCTTCTTCAATTTTCACAAAGTTAAATATTTCCTGTAAGGCAACTTGTTTCTTATGGGCAGGAAAATATTTTTCAGAGAAGTAATAAATCATGTCCTGGGGACTATGCACACAACCAGGAGCAAGATAATTAAACCATATCTTAGCATCACCCTTTAATGAGAAAGGAAACAACTTAAGAATATAGTAATAGCGGATTTTTTCCTCATGCGTACATAGGGTGGCTATATCATTCAGTTTGGTAAGATGTGCCACAACAGTTTCAGATTCATAACCATGGAAAGGATCAAATTCAACCAAGGTAATTAACCCAGGATCGACAGAGAATTCATAATCCTTATCAGTAACAAAGATAGGTGAAGTAGCAAACTTAGGATCATATTGCATTCTAGCACTCAAAGATTTTTCTTTCCACTTGTGAAGCAATTTCTTAAGATCATCTCTATCCTTACAAGCAAGAAAGTCCTTATCTACCTCTCCTTCCATAACATAACCCTCAAGTGTATCAGGCAATTCATATCTAGGAGAGCTAGGTCTAGCAGGTGTATCATAGTATTCAGTTTCAATAATTTCATTAGATTCGGAAATATTATCAGTTTCAGCATTAGCTCTAGCAATTTGTTCATCAAGAAATTCACCCAGTGGCACATTATCATCAAGCAAAGTATCATCATAAGCATCATGCATAGCATAAGTAGCATCATCAATTACTTGCGACATATCAGAATTACTAGCAGGTGGTGGTGTCGCAAATTTACTCATAACAGAAGGTGAATCAAGTGTAGAGCTAGATGGCAGTTCCTTGCCTGTCCTCATAGTTGAGGGGTAGATCTTGTTTTTTGGATCTTTAAGATTCCTCATAGTGATCAACAGATATATATCCCAAGTGACTCAGAGAATAGAGCTATGCTCCCCAACAACGACGCCAGAAAAAGGTCTTGATAACCCACAAGTATAGGGGATCGCAACAGTTTTCGAGGGTAGAGTATTCAACCCAAATTTATTGATTCGAACAAGGGGAGCCAAAGTACATTCTCGAGTATTAGCAGCTGAGTTGTCAATTCAACCACACCTGAAAGACTTAATATCTGCAACAAAGTATTCAGTAGCAAAGTAGTATGGAAGTCACGGTAACAGTGGCAAAAGTGATAGTAGCAGTTTTGTAGTGTTTGTAACAATAGCAACGGAAAAGTAACTTAGCAAAGATCAATATATGGAAAGCTCGTAGGCAATGGATCAGTGATGGATAATTATGTCGGATGGCATTCATCATGCAACAGTTATAACATAGGGTGACACAGAACTAGCTCCAATTCATCAATGTAATGTAGGCATGTATTCCATATATAGTCATACGTGCTTATGGAAAAGAACTTGCATGACATCTTTTGTCCTACTCTCCCGTGGTAGCGGGGTCCTATTGGAAACTAAGGGATATTAAGGCCTCCTTTTAATAGAGAACCGGACCAAAGCATTAGCACTTAGTGAATACATGAACTCCTCAAACTACGGTAATCACCGGAAAGAATCCCAGTTATTGTCACCCTGGGGGATGCGGATCATAACTCGTAATAGGTGTCTACAACTTGCAAGATAGGATCAAGAACATGTATATATTCATGAAAACATAATAGGTTCAAATCTGAAATCATGGCACTCGGGCCCTAGTGACAAGCATTAAGCATAGCAAAGTCATAGCAACATCAATCTCAGAACACAGTGGGTACTAGGGATCAAACCCTAACAAAACTAACTCGATTACATGATAAATCTCATCCAAACCATCACCGTCCAACAAGCCTACGATGAGATTACTCACGAATGGTGGAGAGCATCATGGAATTGGTGATGAAGGATGGTTGGTGATGACGAAGGCGTCGATTTCCCCTCTCCGGAGCCCAAAATGGACTCTAGATCTGGTCTCTCGAGGAAGAACAGGAGATGGCGGCGGCTCCGTGTCGTGAAACGCCATGAACTCTTCTTCTTGATTTTTTTCTCCCCGAATAGGAATATATAGGAGTGGAAACTAGGACGGAGGAGCAACAGGGGGCCCACAAGCCTGCCCGACGCGCCCTAGGGGGTGGGCGTGCCCACCAGGCTTGTGTCTAGGTGGTGGGCCCCTTACAGTTGATTCTTTCGCCAATATTTTTCATTAATTCCAAAAATAATCTCCGTAAATTTTCAGGTCAATCCGAGAACTTTTATTTCTGCACAAAAATAACACCAAGGCAATCCTGCTGAAAACAACGTCAGTCCGGGTTAGTTCCATTCAAATCATGCAAATTAGAGTCCAAAACAAGGGCAAAACAGTTTGGAAAAGTGGATATGTCGGAGACGTATCACACCTATCTCACCACTTCCTGCCACATACCGCTCTGCTCTTAAAGACCCCCATTGGCAACAAGCAATGTGTGATGAATATGATGCTTTAATCCAGAATTTGACTTGGTCTTTGGTTTCCAGGCCTGCAGGTGCTAACGTGGTAACCGACAAGTGGATCTTCCGCCACAAATTCAATGCCAATGGCTCATTGGGGCGGTACAAAGCACGATGGGTTATTCGCGGTTTCACCCAATAGGAAGGCGTCGACTATGATGAGACTTTCAGCCCGGTGGTCAAGCCGGTCACTATTCGTGCAGTCTTGAGCATTGCCACGTCCAGTTCCTGGCCCATTCATCAACTCGACGTTAAGAACGCCTTCCTTCATGGTGATCTCAAGGAGACTGTCTATTGTGCTTAGCCGGCCGGTTTTGTTGATCCCTCCCGCCCGGACCACGTGTGTCTCCTCTATAAGTCTCTTTACGGGTTGAAGCAAGCCCCTCGCACCTGGTTTCAATGCTTTCAGGCGTTTCTTCTCTCGCTTGGGTTTCTTGCCTCCAAGAGTGACTCATCCCTCTTCATCTTACACCGTGGTTCCTCCATCGCCTACTTGCTAGTCTATGTGGACGATATTATCCTCACCGCCAGCACACCACACGCACTCCATCATATCATCCACTCCCTCAAGACTGAGTTCGCCATGACCGTCTTGGGTGCTCTACATCACTTCCTTGGGATCAACGTCACCCCTAACTCCCCCGGCTTATTTCTGTGTCAGCAACAATACACTCTTGAGATTCTTGCACATGCTAATATGCTTAATTGCAAGCCCGTGCCCACTCCCATCGGCACATCCTCCAAACTTTCGGCAGTTGCGGGTCTTCTCTTGTCGAACCCTACTCACTATCGTAGCCTCGCCGATGCGTTCCAATACCTTACCTTGACATGTCCGGATATTTCTTATGCGGTCCAACATATATGTCTGTTCATGCATGCTCCTCGTGACTCGCACATGCAACTCATTAAATGTGTTCTTAGGTATCTTCGTGGCACTTCCCACTACGTCTTGCAGCTCTTTCGCTCTTCCACCTCCGACTTGGTGGCCTACACCGATGTCGATTGGGCCGGCTGCCCTGACACACGTAAATCCACCTCCGAATTCTGTGTTTTTCTTGGGCAGAACCCCCTCTCCTGGTCTTCCAAATGCCAGGCTACCGTGTCACGTTCTAGTGCGGAGGCCGAATACCGAGGTGTGGCCAACTACGTGGCCAAAGCATGTTGGGTGTGTCAACTCCTCCATGTGCTCCGTCGGCCTCCTAGCCAGGCCACTATTGTCTATTGCGACAAGGTCAGTGCAACCTACCTCGCCACCAACCCGGTGCAGCATCAACGCACAAAACATATTGAGATCGATCTCCACTTTGTTCGTGACCGTGTTGCCCTTGGTGAAGCTCGCATCCTCCACGTGCCATCAAGCTCTCAGTTTGCCGATCTCTTCACCAAAGGGCTACCGTCGCATGTCTTTCATGAGTTTCGATCAAGCCTTAACGTCCTTCCCAATGGCGTTCCGGCTGAGGGGGTGGGGGGTGGGGTAGGGGTGTTAATATGTAATGCGTACATTGTAATAAATCATGTATGTGTTGTGCATATACGCACGTTAGTTCCTGATTGTCAGGATCGCTCACCACGCCCAAGGCCTGCGTGCCATCTTTCTCGGGCTCTCCTTGTAACCAACTGTTGTATATTTTGTGCCATCGGCAGCTAATACAATACACAGAGAATTCCATTACTCAACTTACAGACACGTTAATGTGTTTATATTCACTTATTTCAGTCCAGATGTAGTCCATGTTAAAAATACCCAACACAGCTTGTACTACTTATGAACGGAGAGAGAGTACCTTTTGCAGATTTCTTTCGACGTGTAGAAAAAGCATTTTCGCTGAAAAACTAAAATAAAGAGCTCCATGTGCAGCTCAAAAGGGCCTTGTTGCGAAACAACCAAAAGAAGAACGAAACGCAAAGGTAAAATCAATCCGTGGCCGCAACCTCGCGTCGCGAGTGCCGAAAGCGCGCACGCGCACACAACGACCAGCTCGCTCGCCTCCCTCCCCTCCTCCCCACTCCACTCCGCTCCCGCCTCTCCCTTCCGGTTCCTCCTCCTCGTCCGCCGCCGCCGCCGCCGCCGCCTCCGTTCGATCCCAGGGCTCCAACCCTAACCTTCCGGCATTCCCCGCGAGGTTCGTTCTCGGCCCGTTTAATTTCCCCCAAAACGGGCCGATTGGCGCCGAGACGAGTTCCCGGTTCGTGATTCGGCGCGCTAGCTAGCTCCGTTTCGATTTTCCGCGCGCGTCTGCTCGTTGTTTGGGGGATAGGATTGATCCATGGGAGGCTCAGCTCTGCATGTTCAGGGTTTCCCTTGAGATGGACTGACTGACAGTGACTAGTGAGCCAGCCGACAGTATGAGCAGGTTTAGAGAAACTTATGATGGTTTCCACCAGCAGGGAATGAGCGGTTCCTTGTAACTTCGCCAGTCTACGAGTCTGATGCCGCTGTTCTTGAATGCCAGAGATTCACACTTCTGTTCACAGTTTTGAGTGGAGGCTATACTGAATTTGATTTGTGACAGGAGGGTGTCTCTATTTTTCAGGAATTTCCATGGAATGCTTGACTGCTAGTTTCGCCGCGAGGTAGGCTCTGCTGTCGGCTCTGCACTCAGATACTGAATCCAAAAGCAAAATTGGACAGCATGTAGTTTCATTATCTCTTTCAAGTTAATTTGACTTGGTATGGTGTTTTTTTCCTTGTCCAGGAATGTGGGTAGGGAGTACAACTTCGTATGTCCGAGTAAGCCCGCGGGCGAGAAGCAATGGGTTCCGGGAAGGGTTCTCTGCTATTTTACAGCTCACACAAACTCTAGCCGATGCTGCAAGGTTGCCACTGGGGTGTGCCCCATCAGCCCAGTTGTTGGCAGATGTTCACGCGGTAGATCTTTCGCGGCAAGTTTGAATTTAGAGAACGGGCCTGCGCCCTCGAGTTCGACATCCTCTTCGTCAGGGCAGACTAGTGAGCAGCTGACCTCAGACGAGGTATTAGTTGAACTCAGTATTATATCGTTTCACATGTGAAGTTTAATCATTCTGAGCACATGTATCACCTACTCATGAAATCAGCTGTTCTTCTGTGTTTTACTAAAGAACTGCAAGTTGACACACTCTGTCTAAATGAAATGGGGCTAGAATTGTTCTTGTACCTCTCGAAATGGTTATACAGATAATAGTTAATACTACTTCTGAAAAGGGAAAAGCAAACATGCTTGTATATATGGGTGCTTAAGCTATGTAATCTTGGTCAAAAGTGACGCTTTGGGATCTATTAAAAGAGGCAGCGGTGATTGATGAATCTTCTCTCTCTTGTTATTTTGCAGTTGAAATCTCTTTTGGCTGATAAAGAACGAAGTAAGCTTTTGAGGAAGCTAAGTGAAGCAAATCAGCAGAACCGATTTCTCAAGAGACAGGTTCTATTACTGAAATCATAAAACCGTACACCAAATTGTGTCATCACGTACTTGATTCATAGTGAAGTGTGTTGTTGTATGACTGGCCTTATGAGGACTAGTTCCTTATTCTATTGAAGAACTGCATATAGACATTCATAATTTCTTATTCTCTAATATATATGCCAGAAGCTCTGACCCAAGCTGGTCCGAGGACTCTAACCTGGGTATGTGAGGAGGTTACCACCAAGCCACTGATATGTTCTTTTAGACGATAAATTCAAAATTAGTCGTCTATCCAGGCAGGATTTGTGAATTGCGATGTACGTCAGATACGATGGTCTTTTTAACTGGGGAAGGGTCGCATCTAGAACCCTTCTGCTACTTGCATGTTACAATTGTCAGTTCACTTGATACTGTCGACTAACTCAGCAGGAAAATTATCAGTGATGTTAAATAAAAAAATTCCGAAATGTTAAATTTATCAGCGGCATAGCTATTTTCCAACTTAAGCTTATCATGGACCAATGAGATTTTGTGTAGACAGCAGCCTGGGATGGAGTTGATATGTAAAAGTCGCATAATACCATTTCTATTAATAGTGCCAGGTCATTTACTGACTAGATTATGTTCTGCAGTCGCAAATAAAGGATGATGCAGTTGTAAAGTTCAGAAGTGAACTTGCTGTTTTGGAACTTGAACTGCAGGTTAGCATTTTCTTGTTTATGCATAATTAATTTGGATTGCCTCAAGATGTTGTCTGGTGGTCATGCGTTCCAATTGTTTTGGCCCCCTTTTTGTGTCCTGTTTATCGACAAAATACATGTTTGGTCCTTTCTTTGATCATTAAAAACAAACTGTACAGTTTTTAAGGTGACTGTTTACTAAATGGTTTGTTGCTGATCAATCTCCCTTATAATTATGCTGATTTCTCTTTGCACCATATTGTAAGCTCTTAGATTTGTCTTCCTCAGAACTGGATGTACATAGCTATGCTTTCTTTACTGGTGTTGTTCAATATTGTCTTTTGCGCATATAAGTATCCAACACTTTCGATTTTTGTACTGGAAAACTTTGTGCGTATTAACTATTTCTTTATGTCCACAGGCTTTGGTTGGCCTAGCTGAAGAGATTGCTAATTTTGATGTTCCATCAGGGTCAAGGAAGGTAAATGGAAAATATATACAGTCTCATCTTCTCTCCAGATTAGAAGGTAATTTATCAGAAAGAGCTGCCGTTGGCAGGATTGAGGCTCACCATCATTACATTTGACATTGTTAGCTTTTTTGCAAAGACATTTGACAATATTACGGCAGCTCACTTGACAAACTTTACCTTGAAGTGTCCCACTGAACTCAAGGCGAATAATGAATGCCTGTCCTTGATGCCATATCACCATAGGATTGAAATAAACAGTACTTGAATTGACTAATCGTGATCCATGTACAATACATTTGAAAGCAACATTTATTTTCTGTTGATCTGTTGTTAAATTTCTATATATTATAGTGCTACGCTAGGTAGGTCATGGGACTGAGGTTTGGTGTCTTAGGCCAGTGGGATTGTTCCGGTTTGATAAAGAACTCCATACCTATTGACCTGAAGTTTGCGGCCTACCCACTGAAAGAAAACATATCTAATTCACTTAAACAAATTGATCCTTTGCTGTATTGATCTGTTTGGTTGTCATAATAAGTCAACTATAAATTCCAGCATTCTGAAAGTCACAATTCCGCCAACATCATTGTTGACTGGCATGGAATACCTAGTAGCCCTAAGAAGGCAATGGTGACGATCCTATGTCATTTATAACTGCAGTTCTCACTATCATGTTGTGAGTTGTGACATGGATATCTGATACGCAAAGTAGGTAGGTTGACAGTGAGATCCAAGTGCATTTTTGGTTATTATAACTTTGATATGACATTCTGGGTGCTAGCAATTTATGATTCCTCAGATCTAAATTTTGTCATCACTATATATTTCTGTTCCCGCCTTAATAATATTGAGAAACTTCATGCTTATTGCAGCCTTACAGCAACTAAATATGCAGAGCAGTCTTTAGTGCGTTCTCGTCCCCCTTTAGTGTAAGGAAAATTGGCATGCCAACAATAGCTAAATGTGCTTAGCAGTGCCAAGTGCCAGCAAATGCTTGTAATATCCTTTTCTTGTGACATCTAGTTGCATAACAGTATCTAGAGCAGTGTTGAAATATTACCTTGTTTCATACAAGCATGCAATGCTCTATGTTTGACTTTATGTGAGATCGGCTGACTGATAACACTAGTATTTGCTTCCCTGCAGCTGTTCATGCCAAGGTTATAGTACAGATAAAGGATATCGAGTATTTAAGACCTCGAGAAATCGCTGTCCATTGGGTCGGCATGGCTGAGGTAAACACATGTTTTTTTTACTGAATGATTATATATAGAATAACATCTTGCGCTGCTATATTTGTCCTTTCAGTTTGTAAAATACGTTCTTATGCCTCTGCTTTTGTCCTCATTCTCATTTTGCTTTGTTCTTACTCACCATGTATATACAATGCATACCAGAACGTGCAAATTATGGGCTCCTTCGATGGCTGGTCCCATGGTGAGGCAATGTCCAGGGAATATTCAGGGGACTATGCGAGATTCTCTGCGACTTTGAGGCTTAGACCTGGGAGGTATGTTTTGTCTGTTCTGCAATGCTGCCTATGGTTGGTAGAATAAAACCATTTTATCTATTTGTGTGCATAATAAAGCTATGAGATCAAGTTCTTGGTGGACGGGGAGTGGAAACTGTCATCAGAATACCCGATTACTGGCGAGGGATTGACGCAGAACAATAAACTCGTCGTGGAGTAGCAGATTTTCGCCGTCTCTTAGGAGTACACCAGATTGCTGCCATGGGTATCTTCCCGCAATATTCGTGTTGTATGAAATGCAAACCCCCGTTTTCTTGATTGGGTCTGCATACCGTCTGTAATTTTGCCTTTCAACTGATCTACTGAAGCCATTTTAGGAAAAGGCCCTTCTTCCATGGGGTAGGAGATGATCAAATTAGTTTGAAACTGTTAACTGCATGTAAAATACTCTTAAGCAATAAAATTCCATCCCTTCTATCATTATTCAAATACCGTGTCGTGTGTATACAAAATTACAAAGTTAATCTGCAGAAATTTGTAAGCTCTACCTGACTCCGATGCACGTCAAGGAAGTGACAAAATCTGATCAGTAACAGTCGTACAGTTAAGGCGTCCCAGAATTCCAGATGTTACTCTCCAGCTAATCTGAGCTACCACAAGAGCTCCTAAGGTTATCAGCTACCTCCTGCACCATCAGCCTGACAACTGGAGACGCCGACGTTGCGGTTCTGCCTGCCACGGCCGCCGCTGCCAATGCTGGCAGTACCGGGGCAACATCGAGGCACTCCTGGAAATCGGCATCGCAGGACAGGAGCACCCACTCATGGTCGTCGTCGAGATACTTGACGTCGAAGGCACCGGCATCTAGGCCCAGCCTCTTGGCCACCTCCTCCTTCACCGCTGCGACGCCGGCGGAGCACGACACCCTGAACCTGATGATGTCCCCTCTGTAGCTCGCCTTGATGGTCACCAGCTCCCCTGCCGCGCCATTGCTGCGCCGCAGCAGAGACTTGGGCAATGTGGCTTTGGTGAGAGGAGGGGGCTCTTGGCTTGAGCCCTGGGAGGAGGTGTCTTCTCCTAAAGCACTTGACAGGCATGGCAGATGAGGAGCTGGAGCTCGGCGTGAGGAAGAAGAAGAAGCATCGGCGGACGTCTGCTTCCGTGAGCAATCCACTGACTCAATGGCGGCACGCCTGATCTTGCCAAGGGCACGGTTCACCTTGCTGATCTTCCGGAATGGCCATCTCGATATGCCGTGCTGCCTGCAGATGCGCTTCATCGTTGTCGGGCACACTGTAGAAGAAGAGTTTCAGTTACTTCATACATTAAGCATTTCAAATTTTCAATATGGGGAGCGGCTTTTGGCGATGGAAATCGAATAACGCGTGTTTCGATGAACTCGGTTCAAAGTAAATTATGTGTCATGTTCATCTTGGTTAATCTGTGTCAAAAATGTTCTTACCTCCGAGGCTCCTTGCAGCATCTTTGAGGCTCCCTGAGAAGTATCCTTGCAGCTCATTCAGGCCGACAGGTCTTCCGGCCTTTCGTCCTGTCTTCTTCTTCGTCTCCGGTGGTGGTGCACAATCCTCCGCTCCATTTTGGTCCGCGCCATGGATGCCTCCTGCTTGATCACGGTCCTGTTCGTCTGAATCGTTGGTATCATAGTCTCCACCATCATTCAGTTCATGGGCAGTACCAGCTACCATGGCATGATCGCTGTCATTAAGAATGGACTCCAAGCATAAATCTTGCAGGCCGCTCGTCGGCAGACGAGGGCCGGAGCATTCCTCCCGGACCGTGTAGGCGACGGCGTCCACCATGGCCTTCTGCTCCGTGATGCTCCTGCAGTCCGGCGGGAGGAAGAACTCCAGCACTACGAACTCTTCCTCCTCTAGGCCGTCGTCCATGGCGGACTGCGGCAGCCGCAGGGGCACCGCGAGGCATCCGGCCAGGCCGTGCATGCGGGCGTAGTGGGCGAGCGGGTAGGTGTCCTTGGAGCGCCTGGCCACGTCGGTGCAGAAGCGCGGCACGCGCGCCACCGCCGCCTCGCCAACGAGCCCCTGGCCGCGCCGCTGGTGGTGCTCCGCGCAGGCGTCACGGAAGCCGCCGTAGTGCGCGCCCAGGCTGAACGGGGCTCCTGTCGTCGTCAGGGAGAAATGCTGGCCGTCGTCGTCGTCGTCGACGTCCGTGCGGGTGCACTGCTTGCACCTGACCCAGGCCTGCGCCAGCGGCAGCTCGTGGGCTTCGCGGACGGCGGCCAGCAGCTCCGACACCTCCGACATGGCCGCCTGAGTCGCCTCTGAGTTGCATATCTGCACATCAGATGTTCATTATTAAGAGGTGGCTTCGGAAGTTGGGACTGGTAGATGAACATGAATCGATTGTAATTATAACAAAACTAAATTCGTTTCCAAAGTTCATCATGTGATCACGACTCTACTAGTTCATCCAAAAGCCAAAGATGTATACGTAGTAGAGAAAATGTGTACGAACCCATGGTTCGCAAGTCGCGGCACTCACCTCGGTCGGTGGCACAGGGTGGCAGATCTCGGAGCCTCTCAATGACACTGCCTGCATGCATAGAATTGCAGGAAATGTTAATCGTAGAAGCCTTTTGGATTCATGGCGGCTACCTAGCTAAACTTTTCTTTCTTCATATCAGATGTGCTGTAGTAGGAGTAGTTCTCATGGTGGAGTGAGAATGCTAAGGAGGAAGGTAGGGGAGGGATGGATGGGTGACCTGGAGGGCCTTGCAGAGGTTGTGGGCCTCGGCGGCGAAGCGGGCGGCGGGGGCGGCGGTGAAGACGAGCTCGAGGACGGCGAGGCAGAGGCACGGGTCGGCGGGGTCGAGGATGGGGAGGGCGAGGCTGGCCTGGATGTCGTAGATGAGCGCGTAGCTCATGCGCGCGTACTCGCCGGTGCCGTAGAACTGCACGTTGGGCGTCCACTCGGGCGCCCGCGCGTCGAACACCCGCCCCGGCAGCCCGCGCTCCTCCCACGTCGCGCGCTCGCCCTGTCCGCCGCCGCCGACGGCGAACACGTGCGTCAGCGACACGGTCCTGTACTGGAGCAGCCGCCGGCACCTGGAGGGAAGCACGAAGGGCTGCCCGCGGGTGGCCAGCACGCGCCGGCGCTCCCCGTCCCGCGCCGGCGCCCAGACCTGCACCAGCGCGCCGCCGTCGCCGCCGTTAGCCTCCTTGTACAGCCGCAGCGCCCGCGCGATCCGCTCCTTCACCGCGCCCCCGCCGTCGGCCTCGTCGTGCCCTCCTCCTCGGCAGCCACCGCTCTCATCGCTGTCGTCGCGGTCGCTGAGCCGGAGGCTGAAGCCACCAAGAACCCGCTCCATGTCGGCCTCCACCTCCATCACCATTACACCCGCCCACCACCAACCAGCCTGCCGCTCAAGAAAGACCAAGACAAAAGATCTGCGGGCGACTGCGATCAATGTCGAGCCGCAGCTTCGCAGATCCTAGGTTAAGCCGAGCGCGCGCGGGGCGGGTCAGCGTCGGCCGTCGTGCGTCGGCTTCTTGTAGTTTTATCGGTGGAGGAGTCGCGGTGACGGGCTGCGATTGGTCGCCGGCGCTGGGGGGCGGAATATCTCGACGCGGCGTTGGGAATGTGCCGATCCACGGTGGAAGGTGGGGCTATATCGCGGTTAAACAATGCGCGCCGAGGGATTAAACAAGCTTATCGGGTATTCGGGTTATCATCTCCCTCTCTCCCTGTCCCCCGCGGCTTCATTTGGACTTTTGCGATGCACTTGGACGTGTTCCGTGGTGACTGTGGTGCTAGTACATGCTTCTTGCCGTGCTTTGAAGACAAAGGGGTTGAATTTGAAGGAAGGTGTGAGAGCTGCTTTATTTGAACGCTCTTTATTTTCAAAATATGAACTGTTTGTGTTGATGTTTGGTTGTTTGATTTCACATGGTCGTGGATTTTCTCCGCATTTGGTTTGGAGATCACACGAGCATCTACAACCGGAGCCCTCATATCTGCCCAAAATGTCCTGACGCAAAAACCGTGCCCAACCAAACCTTTCGTCCCAAACGCCTCACCGGCACTTCCCATACCCGGCCCATATCTGGGGTGGGTATGGGGACGCCTGGACATGCCCGTCACATAGGACTGACCACATGGGGCCCGTCAGTTTGCATAGCTTAGCCCCCCTTCTTGCCTGACCAACCCTCTCCTCTTCTCTTTCTCCCTTGTCCGCACAACCGTCACCGGAATTCCGCCACCAACTTTGCATCGTCGTTGTCCCCAATCCACACCGCCACCGGTCGCTGCCCCGGTACGTCCAACTCACGCTTATATACACCTCGCACGTTCAAGTCGTTTTTTTATTCTTTTGGTATCTACTTGTAGGTCACCGAAGGATTCATTGTGTAGTGATGTCTATGGGAACAACGGCCTTGACGAATTCATATTCAACGAGTTCATCAAGTCGTCGGATTCAAACAACAAAGGTGTCGAAATGATGATGAGCATCCAAGAGGAGATGAAGAAGGTAGAGGAGCATGTCCTGAACTTCAAGGGCTTCATGAAGGGCCGGAAAGTTTATCCCCGGGATAGGATTTCTGGTGCACGACTTCTGTACACGGACTACTTCACGGCGGACCCAACATACCATGAAGGTTTTCTTCTACGTCACTTCCAAATGAGCAGAAATTTGTTCTTGTGTGTAGTGACTGCCGTGAAGACGGCTGATGACAAATTCAAGCCGAGGAAGGATTGTTGCATACAACTTTCTTTCTCTCCTTTGAAAATGTGCATGGCTGCTCTCAAGATATTTGCTTATGGGAAGTTCGCAGATGCAATTGATACTGAAATCCGGGTGGGAAAGAGCACGGTCCTGGAGACCATGGTGCAACGCACTGTGGTGAAGTCTGGAGCAGAGTACATGAGAGAGCCAACTATGGAGGACACAAAAATTTTATTGGCAATTGGATCATCAAGAGGATTCCCTGGCAGCTTTTCGATTAGTTGCATGCACTTGCAATAGAGAACTACCCAAAAGGTTTGCGTGAGAAATACCAAGGTCATGTCAAAGAAGCCACCATCATAGTTGAAGCAGTGGCATCAAAGACTTGCGGATTTAACATGCTTTTTTTTGGAACTCCAGGATCGTGCAATGACATCAATGCGCTCCAATGATCTCCTTTGTTCAAGAAACGTTGTGATGGGGAAGCTCCTACACCATCAATTGGCACAACCCCCATCCACAAGCGTCCCTATGCCCCCCGTGCCGCTGGATAAAGTGTGCCCCCCGCATTGAGGAGCCTGTTGTCGCTTTGGCAATTTATGTGGAGGCGTGCGCCCCCTCCCCTCCCAACATGCCACTGATCGTGGGATCCCTAGTGGGCCATCGGCTCTCCAACGACATGTTGTTTGGCATGGTCTCCCCCCATCTCTGACGCACGACCCGTGCATCCCCTTTGGACGCTGCGATGACACCTCCCACCCACATCCTGCCACATGCGACAGGATGCCGAGGTGGTCTCGGTCCCCTTGCTTGCTTAGCCCTGCCAAGATTTTTGAGCCTTGTTCTGGGCACTTTGCACCCCTATCCCCCACCTTGCGTGCTCGTCACTTGATCCGCGTCCCCTGGCGCTTTTGGCGTAAGATCAAAGCATGGTTGCCTGTGCCTACCCGAGCTCGAATCATGCCACGTGACAATGATGATGTTGGATTCTCAGATCCCAGTGGGCCCTGGCTTCGGCTGCGCTCCCATGGGCTAATCTGCATGCAACCTATGCTTCGATGCATGCACCACCCTTTGTGAGATGGGACCGTCTTGGTGAGTTTTGTTGGAAATATGCCCTAGAGGCAATAATAAATTAGTTATTATCATATTTCCTTGTTCATGATAATCGTTTATTATCCATGCTAGAATTATATTGATCAGAAACTTAGATACATGTGTGGATACATAGACAACACTATGTCCCTAGCATGCCTCTAATAGACTAGCTCACTGATCAAAGATGGTCAAGGTTTCCTAGCCATGGACATGAGATGTCATTTGATAATGGGATCACATCATTAGGAGAATGATGTGATGGACAAGACCCAAACTATAAACATAGCATATGATCGTGTCAGTTTATTGCTATAGTTTTCTGCATGTCAAGTATCTGTTCCTATGACCATGAGATCATGCAACTCACTAATACCGGAGGAGTACCTTGTGTGTATCAAACGTCGCAACGTAACTGGGTGACTATAAAGGTGCTCCAAAGGTATCTTTGAGGGTGTCTATTGGGTTGGCATGGATCAAGACTAGGATTTGTTATTCCGTGTGACGGAGAGGTATCTCAGGGCCGAGTCGGTAATACACCATCACAACAAGCCTTGCAAGCAAAGTGACTAAAGTGTTACCCACGGGATCTTGTATTACGAAACGAGTAAAGAGACTTGCCGGTAACGAGATTGAACGAGGTATAGAGATACCAACTCGGGCAAGTAACATACTGAAGAACAAAGGGAACATCATACAGAATTAACTTAATAGTTGACATAGAGGTTCAACCGATAAAGATCTTCGTAGAATATGTAGGAACCAATATGGGCATCCATGTCCCACTATTGGTTATTGACCGTAGAGGTGTCTCAGTCATGTCTACATAGTTCTCGAACTCGTAGGGTCTGCACACTTAACGTTCAATGACGTTTCGGTAGTATTGAGTTATGTATGGTGGTGACCGAAGATTGTTTGTAGTCCTGGATTAGATCCTGGACATCACGAGGAGCTCCGCAATGGTCCGGAGGTAAAGATTGATATATAGGAAGTCTTGTTTTGTTCACCGGAAATGTTTCGGGTTCTTCGGTAGTGTATTGAGAGTGCTGGGAGGGTTTCCGGGGACCACCGGGAGTGGCCACCTGCCCGGGAGGTCACATGGGCCTAAGGGGTGGTGCACCAGCCTTAGTGGGCTGGGCAAACCAGCCCCAAGAGGCCCATGTGGCTAGAGTAGGAGGAAAGGAAAAAAACCCAAAGTGGGGAAGGATTCCAAGTAGGATTGGAATCCTACTTGGAGTAGGATTGGAGGTGGACTCCTCCACCTCCTCTCCACTTCGGACGAACCAAGGGGCAACCCTTGGGCTGCCTCCTCCTCCCTCCCTCCTATATATACTAGAGGATTTTGAGGGCAGCCCTAACCCTAATTACCACGTGCTGTCCTCTTCTTCCCTAGATCAGTTTCTCCTCTAGATTAGTTCGGTGGTGCTTAGGCGAAGCCCTGCCGGATTAGTTCACCACCACCGCCACCACGCCGTTATGCTACTGGAGAACTCATATACCTCTCCATCCTTGCTTGCTGAATCAAGGAGGTGGAGATCGTCATCGAGTCATACGTGTGCTGAACATGGAGGTGCCGTCCGTTTAGCACTAGATCGAGCGGATCGTGATTGGATCGCGGGACGGATCATGATGGAATCGCGGGACAGCTTGCGATTTGGATCGCGAAGACGCTCAACTACATCAACTGCGTTTCTTAACGCTTCCTGCTTAGCGATCTACAAGGGTATGTAGATCCACTCTCCCTCTCATAGATGCTCATCACCATGGATTGATCTTGCGTGTGCGTAGGAATTTTTTTGTTTCCCATGCAACGTTCCCCAACAAGTTTTGTGCAACCGATCCAGGTGTACTACACCCATCTACTGCCCACGCTAACTCCATAATGCTGTGGAAGAGAGGATGCATGTGTGAGGAGGTTTTGGGCCAAGCACACGATGTTTTTCCCCGTGTCATAGCAACCGCATTGCTCGCGCAAACCATGGGTTGTAATCGAACATGAAGGCTAAACGTGTGTTCTGCGATGCCCGAGGCAGCTTCATGAAGCTGAGCACATCTCCGACGAGGTCTTGGCCAAGTACACCATGCTTTTTGACTGTCGAAGACACGGTTCAAGCCCAATCGATTTCTACAGATAGGCCGTGCCTAGCTCGCTATCCGCCTCCTAGGTGTGCTACTCACCCTCTCGGCCTCTTCTGACAGAGGCTTGAACATCGCGTCTGCATGCACTTGGATATATATATTGTTTTCCTATGGATCACAACCTTCGTACCATCTTATGGAATGTGCACCGGGATGAACTGCCCTGTGATACATGCTCTCATCCGCTCTGTAATCTCCTTGGCACGTCCGAGCGTAGTCTACCTTCAAGAAACAAAGATGTCCACCGCATCATCGTCGATTGTCTCTAAGACCCTGGGGAGCGAGTTCACTGATTTACAAGTCTTCCTGCATTTGTCACACGTGGTGGCATCCTCCTTACTTGGAAATCCTATGATGTCATACTTTCGAACCCCGCCATCAGCTCCTATCACCTATCCGTTGCGGTGACTCCCGTCGGCGGGGGCCATCACTAGTGGCTAACATGATAAGTTGGCGTTTCTTTCCGAGTGCACGACCTGCGTTTTTCCTGGATTGGCCTTGGCTTCTTGGTAGTGACTTTAATATGATTACCATGGCCACTGACAAGAATAATAGGAACCTACACTACTACATATTGTGTTGGTTTCACAACTTCATCACTGATCTCCACGACGTGTACTTGACGTCCGTGATTACACCTGGTAGAGTGAAAGAGAAGTCCCAACCCTAGAGCTCATTGATCGTGTTCTCTACATGCCACCTTGGGAGCTGTCACACCCGCAACGCCTCCTCCACTTCATTGCCACCTTGGAAATATGCCCTATAGGAAATAATAAAATGGTTATTATTATATTTCCTTTTTCATGATAATCATTTATTATCCATGTTGTAATTATATTGATTGGAAACTCAAATACATGTGTTGGTACATAGACAATACTGTGTCCCTAGTATGCCTCTAATAGACTAGTTCGTTGATAAAAGGTTGTCAAGGTTTCCTAGCCATAGACATGAGATGTCATTTGATAACGGGATCACATCATTAAGAGAATGATCTGATGGGCAAGACCCAAACTTAAAATGTAGCATATGACTGTGTCAGTTTATTGTTATAGTTTTCTGCATGTCAAGTATTTGTTCCTATGACCCTGAGATCATGCAACTCACTGACACCGGAGGAGTAACTTGTGTGTATCAAACATAGTAACGTAACTGGGTGACTATAAAGGTGCTCTATAGGTATCTCCGAGGGTGTCTGTTGAGTTGGCATGGATCAAGACTGAGATTTGTTACTCCGTGTGACGGAGAGGTATCTCAGGGCCCACTCGGTAATACAACATCACAATAAGCCTTCCAAGCAAAGTGAATAAAGAGTTCGCCATAGGATCTTGCATTACAGAACGAGTAAAGAGACTTGCCGGTAACGAGATTGAACTAGGTATAAAGATATTGATGATCGAATCTCGGGCAAGTAACATACCGAAGAACAAAGGGAACTCCATACGAGATTAAGTGAATCCTTGACATAGAGGTTCAACCGATAAAGATCTTCATAGAATTTGTAGGAATGAATATGGGCATCTAGGTCCCGCTATTGGTTATTGAACGTAGAGGTGTCTCGATCATGTCTACATAGTCCTCGAACCCGCAGGGTCTGCAGACTTAACATTTGGTGACGTTTCGGTATTATTGAGTTATGTATGTTGGTGAACGAAGGTTGTTCAGAGTCCTAGATGAGATTCCGGACATCACGAGGAGCTCCGTAATGTTCCGGAGGTAAAGATTGATATATAGGAAAGAGGTATTTGGGTTCCTGAAAAGTTCCGGGTACTTCTGGTAGTGTACCGGGAGTGACGAGTTGGTTCCGGGGGTCCACCGGGAGGGGCCCACCCGCCCCTGGGGCCACATGGGCCTAGGATATGGTGCACCTATTGGAAATATGCCCTAGAGGCAATAATAAATTGGTTATTATTACATTTCCTTGTTCATGACAATTGTCTATTGTTCATGCTATAATTGTATCAACCGAAAACCATAATACATGTGTGAATACATAGACCACACCATGTCCCTAGTGAGCCTCTAGTTGGCTACCTCGTTGATCAATAGATGGTCATGGTTTCATGGCCATGGACATTGGATGTCATTGATAACGGGATCACATCATTAGGAGAATGATGTGATGGACAAGACCCAATCCTAAGCATAGCACAAGATCGTGTAGTTCGTCTGCTAAAGCTTTTCTAATGTCAAGTATCATTTCCTTAGACCATGAGATTGTGCAACTCCCGAGTACCATAGGAATGCTTTGGGTGTGCCAAAGTCACAACGTAACTGGGTGGCTATAAAGGTGCACTACGGGTATCCCCAAAAGTATCTGTTGGGTTGGCATGAATCAAGACTGGGAATTGTCACTCCGTGTGACTGAGAGGTATCTCGAGGACCACTCGGTAATACATCATCACAATGAGCTCAATGTTACTAAGGAGTTAGTCATGGGATGATGTGTTACGAAACGAGTAAAGAGACTTGCCGGTAACGAGATTGAACAAGGTATGGGGATACGGACGATCGAATCTCGGGCAAGTAACATACCGATTGACAAGGGAATTGTATACGGGATTGTTTGAATCCCCGACATCGTGGTTCATCCGATGAGATCATCGTGGAACATGTGGGAGACAATATGGGTATCCAAATCCGGCTATTGGTTATTGACCGGAGAGGTGTCTCGGTCATGACTGCATGGTTCCTGAACCCGTAGGGTCTACACACTTAAGATTCGATGACGCTAGGGTTGTATGGGAATAGTGTACATGGTTACCGAAGGTTGTTCGGAGTCCCGGATGAGATCCCAGACGTCACGAGGAGTTCTGGAATGGTCCAGAGGTAAATACTAATATATAGGAAGTGAGGTATTGGTCACCGGAAGTGTTCCGGGCATCACCGGTAACGTACCGGGACCATCGGAAGGGTTCCGGGGCTCCACCGTGTGGGTCCACCGGCATCAGAGGGCTGCATGGGCCTAAAGTGGGAGGGAACCAGCCCCTGGGTGGGCTGGTGCGCCTCCCGCCAAGGCCCAAGGCGCAGCAAGAGCAGGGGGTGGCAAACCCTAGCGCAGATGGGCCCTAGGCCCACCCTAGGGCGCCTCCCCCTTCTCCCTCTCTTGGCCACCGCCCCAAGGGGCCATCTAGGGTTGGCCGCCAGCCCTAGGGTGGGAACCCTAGGGGCTGTGCCTCCCTCCTCGTCCTATAAATAGAGAGGCCTAGGGGTTGTTGGCACACACTAATCTCCCTCGGGTAGCGCCTCTCCTCCTCCTCCTCCTCCTCCTCCTCCGTAGTCCTTGTTGAAACACTGTCGGAGTTGCCACGCTACTCCACCTCCATGACGCCGTTGTGCTGCTGTTGGAGCAGTCTCCCTCCTCCTTGCTAGATCAAGGTGCGGGAGACGTCACCGAGCTGTACGTGTGTTGAAAGCGGAGGCGCCGTTGTCCGGCGCTTAGATCGGAATCGACCACGATCTGAATCGCTGCGGGTACGACTCCACCAACCGCGTTCTTGTAACGCTTCCTCTTAGCGATCTTCAAAGGTATGAAGATGCACTCAAG
The DNA here is from genome assembly GCA_022496015.1 of Hordeum marinum. Taxonomy (NCBI): domain Eukaryota; kingdom Viridiplantae; phylum Streptophyta; class Magnoliopsida; order Poales; family Poaceae; genus Hordeum; species Hordeum marinum. The sequence continues at coordinate 62,100,970 of CM039677.1, forward strand.
CCCCTTACTTGTTGTTGGTTTCGCATAGATAGATCTCGGTGATACGTAGGAAAATTTTGAATTACTACTACGTTCCCCAATGGTGGAATCAGAGCTAGGTCTATGCGTAGAATCTATGCACGAGTAGAACACAAGGTGTTGTGGGAGTCGATTTTGTCAGTTGGCTTGCCGTTACTAGTCTTATCTTGATTCGGCGGAATTATGGGATGAAGCAGCTCGGACCGACCTTACACGTACGCTTATGTGAAACTGGTTCCATCACAGATGCACTGGTTGCATAAGGTGTCTGTCTCTCCCACTTTAGTCGGATCGGATTCGATGAAAAGGGTCCTTATGAAGGGTAAATAGAAATTGGCATATCATGTTGTGGTTTTGCGCGGGTAAGAAATGTTCTTGCTAGAAACCTATAGCATCCGCGTAAAAACTTGCAAAAGACAAATTAGAGGACGTCTAACTTGTTTTTGCAGCATATGCCATGTGATGTGATATGGCCAAAGAATGTGATATGATATATGTGATGTATGATATTGATCATGTTCTTGTAATAGGATTCATGACTTGCATGTCGATGACTATGACAACCGGCAGGAGCCATATGAGTTGTCTTAATTTATTAAATGACATGCGTGTCAACGCCATGTAATTACTTTACTTTATTGCTAAGCGTTAGCCATAGTAGTAGAAGTAATAGTTGGTGAGACGACTTCGTGGAGACACAATCATGGAGATCGTGATGATGGATATCATGGTTTCGCGCCGGTGACAATGGTGATCATGCCACGCCCAGAAGATGGAGATCAAGGGCGCAAGATGATATTGGCCATATCATCTCACTTTATGATTTGCATGTGATGTTTATCATGTTTTACATCTTATTTGCTTAGAACGACGGTAGCTTAAATAAGATGATCTCTCACTAAAATTTCAAGAAATGTGTTCCCCCTAACTGTGCACCGTTGCTAAGGTTTGTTGTTCCGAAGCACCACGTGATGATCGGGTGTGATAGGCTCTAACGTTCGCATTCAACGGGTGTAAGCCAGATTTAGACACGCAATACACTTAGGTTGACTTGACAAGCCTAGCATGTACAAACATGGCCTCAGAACACGAGAGACCGAAAGGTCGAACATGAGTCGTATGGAAGATACGATCAACATGGAGATGTTCATCATTGATGACTAGTCCGTCACACGTGATGATCGGACACGGGCTAGTTGACGTGGATCATGTGTCACTTGGATGACTAGAGAGATGTCTATCTAGTGGGAGTTCATTAATAATTTGATTAGATGAACTTAATTATCATGAACTTAGTCTAAAAGTGTCTTTGCAAATTATGTCGTAGATAGCTCGCGCTGTAGCTCCCCTGTTTCATTGATACGGTCCTAGAGAAAAGTAAGTTGAAAGTTGATGGTAGCAATAATGCAGACTGGGTCCGTGATCTGAGGATTGTCCTCATTGCTACACATAAGTCTTATGTCCTTGATGCAACGCTAAGTGCACCACTCCCTCAAGCGTTGTTTGTAGATGTGTGAACATATGACAGACACTTTCTGATGACTACTTGATAGTTCAGTGCGTCATGCATTATGGCTTAGAACTGAGGCTCCAAAACGTTTTGAACGTCACGGAACATATGAGATGTTCTAAGAGCTAAAATTGGGATTTCAGGCTCGTGCCTATGTTGAGGGGTATGAGACCTCCAACAAGATTCTTTGCCTGCAAGAAAAAGAAGAATAGCTCAATCAGTGAGCATGTGCTCAGATTGTCTGGGTGCTACAATCACTTGAATCGAGTGGGAGTTAATCTTCTAGATAAGATAGTGATTAATTCAGTTCTCCATGTCACTGCCACCAAGCTACTAGAGCTTCGTGATGAACTATAACATGCCAGGGATAGATAAGATGATCCCTGAGTTGTTTGTGATGTTTGACACCATGAAGGTAGAAATCAAGAAGGAGCATCAAGTGTTGATGGTTAAGTGAAAACCACTAGTTTCAAGAAGGGCAAGGGCAAGAAGGGAAAAACTTCAGGAATGGCAAGCCAGTTGCTGATCTAGTGAAGAAATCCAAGGTTGAGCCCAAACCCGAGACTAAGTGCTTCTGCTATGAGGAGAATGTTTGCTGAAGCGGAACAACCCTAGATACTTGGTAGATAAGAAGGCTGGCAATGTCGACAGAAGTATATTTGATATACGTGTTATTGATGTGTACCTTGTTGGTACTCCTAGTAGCACCTGGGTATTGGATACCGGTTCAGTTGCTAAGTGTTAGCAACTCGAAATAAAAGCTACGGAATAAACGGAGGCTAGCTAAGTGAAAGGTGACGATGTGTGTTGGAAGTGTTTCCAAGGTTGCTGTGATCACCATCGCAAGCTCTCTCTACCTTCAGGATTTGTGATAAACCAAAATAAATGTTATTTGGTGTTTGTGTTGAGCATGAACGTGATTAGAGAATAATGGTTATTCTGTTTACATGAATAATGCATTCAATGGTCATGCACCCACTGGGAATGGTTTATTGAATCTTGATCATAGTAGTACACCTGTTCATAACATTGGTACCAAAAGATACACAGTTAATAATGATAGTATCACATACTTGTGGCACTGCTGCTAAATGTCATATTTGTTGGGGAACGTCGCATGGGAAACAAATTTTTTCCTACGTACACGCAAACCTATCCATGGTGATGAGCATCTACGAGAGGGAGAGTGGATCTACGTACCCTTGTAGATCGCTAAGCGGGAAGCGTTAAGAAACGCGGTTGGTGTAGTCGAACTTCTTCACGACCCAAATCGCCGAGCGTCCCGCGATCCAATCACGAACCGTCCCGTGAACCAATCACAAACCGTCCCGCGATCTCATCATGATCCATCCCGCGATCCGATCACGAACGTCCCGTGGCCGTGATCACGATCCTTCCGATCTAGTACCGAACGGACGACACCTCCGCGTTCAGCACACGTGCAGCTTGATGACGATCTCCACCGTCTTGATCCAGCAAGAGGAGGAGGAGAGGAGGAAGAGTTCTCCGGCAGCATGACGGCGCTCCGGCGATGGTGGTGGAGCTATTCCGACAGGGCTTCGCCTAAGCACTGCAGAAAACCGATCTAGAGGAGAAGCTATGCACTAGAGGAACGGGTGGCACGTGGCTGAAAATCTTGTGCCAAAACCCTAAAATACTCTAGTATATATAGGAGGAGAGGAGGAGGAGGCTTGGCTACCAGAAAGGCAGCCCTTGGGTCGGCCAAACCAAGGTGGGAGGAGTCCTCCTCCTCCACTCCTAATAGGATTAGGACTCCTTCCTTATTTGGCCCTTTTTTGCCTTTTTCCACCTTTTTGCTTTTGGTATTTTCTTCCCAGCCTCATGGGCTTTGTGTAGGACTTCCACCAGCCCACTAAGGGCAGGTATTCATCCTCCTACAGCCCATAAAGCCTCTTGGGTCGAAACACCCCTCCCGGAGGTCTCGCGGTACACTACCGACACTCCCGGTACACTACCGATGAGCCCGAAACTTTTCCGGCGACCAAACTGGGACTTCCTATATATGAATCTTTACCTCCGGACCATTCCGGAGCTCCTCATGACATCTGGGATCTCATCCGGGACTCCAAACAACCTTCGGTCACCACCATACATAACTCTACAGTACCGAAACGTCACCGGACCTGAGGTGTGCAGACCCTGCGGCTTCGAGAACTATGTAGACATGACCGAGACACCTCTACGGCCAATAACCAATGGCGGGACCTGGACGTCCACATTGGCTCCTACATATTCTACGAAGATCTTCATCGGTCGAACCTCTATGTCAAGGATTCAATCAATCCCGTATAACGTTCCCTTTGTTCTTCGGTATGTTACTTGCCCGAGATTCGATCGTCGGTATCTCCATACCTAGTTCAACCTCTTTACTGGCAAGTCTCTTTACTCGTTCCGTAATACAAGATCCCGTGACTAACACTTAGCCACATTGCTTGCAAGGCTTGTTTGTGATCTTGCATTACCGAGTGGGCCCTGAGATACCTCTCCGTCACACGGAGTAACAAATCCCAGTCTCGATCCATGCCAACTCAACAGACACCATCGGAGATACCTGTAGAGCACCTTTATAGTCACCCAGTTACGTTGCGACGTTTGATACACACAAGGCACTCCTCCGATATCCATGAGTTGCATGATCTCATGGTCATAGGAACATATACTTGACATGCAGAAAAATAGTAGCAATAAACTGACACGATCATATGCTACGTTTGTAGTTTGGGTCTTGTCCATCAGATCATTCTCCTAATGATGTGACCCCATTATCAAATGACATCTCATGTCCATGGCTAGGAAACCTTAACCATCTTTTGATCAACGAGCTAGTCTATTAGAGGCATACTAGGGACATGGTTTTGTCTATGTATCCACACATGCATTTAAGTCTTCGATCAATACAATTATAGCATGGATAATAAACGATTATCATGAACAAGGAAATATGATAATAACTAATTTATTATTGCCTCTAGGGCATATTTCCAAAAGTCTCCCACTTGCACTAGAGTCAATAATCTAGTTCACATCTCCATGTGATTCGCATTGTTATGATCTAACACCCAATGAGTTCTGGGGCTCGATCATGCTTGCATGTGAGAGAGGTCTTATAGTCAATGGGTCTACGACATTCAGATCCGTGTGTGCTTTGCAAATCTCTATGTCAAACCATAAATACTGCTACCACACTCCACTTGGCACTATTTCCAAATAGCTGCTCCACTATACGCATCCAGATTGCTACTACTAGTCATCCGGATAGGTGTTAAAGCTTGCATCGACGTAAATCTTTACGACGAACTCTTTATCACCTCCATAATCAAGAAACATGTCCTTAGTCCTCTGGTTACTAAGGATAATTCCGGCCACTGTCCAGTGATCCACTCCTGGACCACTCTAGTACCCCTTGACAGACTCATGGCAAGGCACACACAGGTGCGGTACACAGCATGGCATACTACAGAGAGCCTATGGCTAAGGCATAGGGGACGACGTTCGTCTTTTCTCTTTCTTCTGCCATTGTCGAGCTTTGAGTATTACTCAACTTCACACCTTTATAAATCAGGCGAGAACTCTTTCTCTGACTGATCCATTTTGAACTCTTTCAAAATCTTGTCAAGGTATGTATTTATTAAAAGTCTCATCAAGCATCTTGATCTATCTCTATAGATTTTTGATGCTCAACAATTAGGTAGCTTTATCCAGGTCTTCCTTTGAAAATCACTTTTCAAACAACCATTTATGCTTTCCAGAAATCCTACATTATTTCCGATCAACAATATGTCATCCACATATACTTATCAGAAATCTATAGTGCTCCCACTCACTTTATTGTAAATACAAGTTTCTCATAAACTTTGCATAGACTCAAAACTTTGATCACCTCATCAAAGTGCATATTCCAACTCCGAGATGCTTGCTTCAGTCCATAGAAGGATCACTGAAGCTTGTACACCTTTTAGCATCCTTAGGACTGACAAAACCTTCTGGTTGTATCACATACAACCTTTCCTCAAGTAAAACCGTTAAGGAAACGATGTTTTGACATCCATCTGCCAGATTTCATAATTGAAAAAATGCAGCAACTGCTAACATATTTCCAACAGACTTTAGCATCGCTACGAGTGAGAAAGTCTCATCGCAGTCAACTCCTTGAACTTGTCACAAACAACTTTGCAACAAGTCGAGCTTTACAAATGGTGATAATTACCATCAGCGTCTGTCTTAATTTTAAAGATCCATTTGTACTCAACGACCTGCCGTCCAACGAGCAAGTCTACCAAAGTCTATACTTGGTTTTCATACATGGATTCTATCTCGGATTTCATGGCCTCCAACCATTTGTCGGAATCCAGGCCCATCATCGCTTCTCCATAGCTCGTAGGTTCATCGTTGTCCAACAACATGACCTCCAAGACATGGTTGTCATACTGCTTAGGAGCAGTACACATCCTTGTCGACCTATGAAGTTTGATAGTAACTTGATCCTAAAGCTTCATGATCATCATCATTAACTTCCTCTTCAACTAACGTAGGCTTCACAGATACAACATTCTGCGCTACGCTACTCTCTGGTTGAACAAAGGTTTAACAACCTCATCAAGTTCTATCTTCCTCCCACTCAATTCTTTCGAGAGAAACTTTTCCTCGAGAAAGGATCCGTTTTAGTAACAAAAACTTTGCACTTGGATCTGAGATAGAAGGTTCACCCAACTGATCTTAGGGTATTCTATGAAGATGCATTTGTCCGCCTTGGGTTCGACCTCATTAGGTGAAAACATTTTCCACACAAGTGTCGCAGCCCCAAATATTAAGAAATGACAGCTTAGGTTTCTATCAAACCATAATTCACACGGTGTCATCTCAACGGATTTAGATGGTGCCCTATTTAAAGTGAATGTAGTTGTCTCTAATGCATAATCCCAAAATTATAGTAGTAAAACGATAAGAGACATCATAGCACGCACCATGTCCAATAGAGCATAACTATGATGTTCGGACACACCATCAAACTATGGTGTTCTAGGTGGCTTTTAGTTGTGAAACAACTTTCACATTGTCTTAAGTTGTATGCCAAACTCGTAACTCAAATATTCACCTCCACGATCACATCGCAGACATCTTTATCTTCTTGTCACGATGATCTTTAAACTTCACTCTGAATCTGCTTGAACCTTTCAAACGATTCAGACTTGTGTTTCATTAAGTAAACATACACTATATCTACTCAAATCATCAGTGAAGGTAAGAAAATAACGATATCCACTGCACGCTACAAGACTCACTGGATTGCATACATCAACATGTATCATTTCCAATGAATCACTTGCCCGCTCCATCCAACGGGGTCCTTTAGTCATCTTGCCCAAGAGGCATGGTTCGCATGTCTCAACCGATTCGAAATCGAATGAGTCCAAAGATCCATCAGCATGGAGTTTCTTCATGCGCTTTATACCAATATGACATTTAGCGGCAGTGCCACAAGTATGTGGTACTATCATTATTAACTTTGTATCTTTTGACCTCAATGTTATGAACATGTGTATTACTACGATCAAGATTTCAACAAACCATTCTCACTGGGTGCATGACCATTGAAGGTATTATTCATGTAAACAGAATAACCATTATTCTCTAACTTAAATGAATAACCGTATTGCAATAAACACGATCTAATCATGTTCATGCTCAATGCAAAACACCAAATAACATTTATTTAGGTTTGTCACTAATCTCGAAGGTAGAGGGAGCGTGCGATGTTGATCACATCAACCTTGGAAACATTTCCAACACACATCGTCACCTCACCCTTAGCTAGTTCTCCGTTTATTCTGTAGCTTTTATTTCGAGTTACTAACATTTAGCAACCGAACCGGTATCCAATACCCAGGTGCTACTAGGAGTACTAGAAAGGTAGACATCAATAACTCGTATATCAAATATACTTCTGTCGATGTTGCCAGCCTTCTTATCTACCAAGTATCTAGGGTTGTTCCGCTTCAGCGACATCTCACCTCATAATAGAAGCACTTAGTCTCGGGTTTGAGTTCAACTTTGGGTTACTTCACTGGGGCAACAACTGACTTGCTATCCATGAAGTTTCCCTCCTTGCTCTTGCCCTTTTTGAAACTAGTGGTTTGATTAACAATCAACACTTGACGCTCCTTCTTGATTTCTACCTTCGCGGTGTCAAACATCATGAATAGCTCAGGGATCAATACTTCTATCCCTGGTGTTTTATAGTTCATCACTAAGTTCTAGTAGCTTTAGTGACAGTGACTTAGAGAACTATATCAATCACTATCTTATCTGGAAAATCAACTCCCACTTGATTCAAGCGATTGTAGTACCCAGACAATCTGAGTACATGCTCAACGATTGAGCTATTCTCCTTCATCTTATAGGCAAAGAATCTTGTTGGAGATCTCATATCTTGCAACATAGGCACGAGCCTAAGATCACAATCTCTGCTCCTAGAACATCTCATATGTTCCGTGATGTTCAAAACGTTTCGGAGCCTCAATTCTAAGACGTAATGCATGACGCACTAAACTATCAAGTAGTCATCGAAACGTGCCTGTCAGATGTTCACAACATCTACAGGCGACGCTGGAGGGGGTGGCGCACCGAGCGGTGCATTAAGGACATAAGCCTTCTGTGCAGCAATGAGGACAATCCTCAGATCACGGACCCAGTCCACAATATTGCTACCAACATCTTTCAAATCTATTTCTCTAGGAACATAAAATTACAAGGGAGCTACAGCATGAGCTAGTAATCTACGACATAATTTGCAAAGACACTATTGACTATGTTCATGATAATGAGTTCAATTAATCATATTACTTAAGAACTCCCACTCAAATTGACATCCCTCGGGTCATTCGAGTGATACATGATCCAAATTCACCAACTCCAGTCCGATCATCACGTGAGTTAAGGTGGCTTCAATGGTGAACATCATTATGTTGATCATATCCACTATATGACTCATGCTCGACCTTTCGGTCTCTTGTGTTCCGAGGCCATGTCTGTACATGCTAGGCTCGTCAAGTTTAACCCGAGTGTTCTGCGCGTGCAAATCTGGCTTGCACCCATTGTATGTGAACGTAGAGTCTATCACACCCGATCATCACGTGGTGTCTCAACACGACGAACTTTCGCAACGGTGCACACTCAGGGAGAACACAGTTCATCTTGAAATTCAAGTGAGGGATCACCTTATAATGCTACCGCCGTACTAAGCAAAACAAGGTGCATAAAAGGATTAACATCTCATGCAATTCATAAGTGACATGATATGGCCATGAACTTGTGTTTAAGATCTCCATCTTCGAAACACCGGCATGATCTCCATCGTCATCGGCACAACACCATGATCTCCATCATCTTGATCTCCATCAATGTGTTGCCATTGGGGTTGTGGCGCCAGCCCTGCTTCTACTTCTATTGCTACCGCTTAGCGATAAAGTAAAGCATTACATAACGCTTAATGATTGACACGCAGGTCATACAATAATTGAAGACAACCCTATGGCTCCTGCCGGTTGCCGTACTCAACGACATGCAAGTCGTGAAATTCTATACATCACATGATCATCTCATACATCACATATATCTCATCATGTAATTGGCCATATCACATCACAACATACCCTGCAAAAACAAGTTAGACATTCTCTATTTGTTGTTACATGTTTTACATGGCTGCTACGGGTATCTAGAAAGAACAATTCTCACCTACGCATAAACCACAACGGTGATACACTAGTTTGCTTTTCAACCTTCTCAAGGACCGCCTTTGTCGAATCCGATCCAACTAAAGTAGGAGAAACTGACACCCGCTAGCCATCTGTTGCAACAAGTGCAGTTGAGGGAACCGGTTTCTCGTAAGCGTACGAGTAAGGTTGGTCCGGGCCGCTTCATCCCACAATACTACTGAACCAAAACACGACCAAGGGAGGAAGCAATCTAAGAATCAACACCCACAAACCTTTTGTGTTCTACTCGAGATCTCATCATACCATCAACCCACCTCATGATGCCACTGTTGGGGAACGTCGCATGGGAAACAAAAATTTTCCTACGCACACGCAAACCTATCCATGGTGATGAGCATCTACGAGAGGGAGAGTGGATCTACGTACCCTTGTAGATCGCTAAGCGGGAAGCGTTAAGAAACGCGGTTGGTGTAGTCGAACTTCTTCGCGATCCAAATCGCTGAGCGTCCCATGATCCCATCACGAACCGTCCCGCGAACCAATCACGAACCGTCCTGCGATCTCATCACGATCCATCCCACGATCCGATCACGAACGTCCCGTGGCCTTGATCACGATCCTTCCGATCTAGTACCGAACGGACGGCACCTCCGCGTTCAGCACACGTGCAGCTTGATGACGATCTCCACCGTCTTGATCCAGCAAGAGGAGGCGGAGAGGAGGAAGAGTTCTCCGGCAGCGTGACGGCGCTCCGGCGATGGTGGTGGAGCTATTCCGACAGGGCTTCTCCTAAGCACTGCAGAAAACCGATCTAGAGGAGAAGCTATGCACTAGAGGAACGGGTGGCACGTGGCTGAAAATCTTGTGCCAAAACCCCAAAATACTCTAGTATATATAGGAGGAGAGGAGGAGGAGGCTTGGCTGCCAGAAAGGCAGCCCTTGGGTCGGCCAAACCAAGGTGGGAGGAGTCCTCCTCCTCCACTCCTAGTAGGATTAGGACTCCTTCCTTATTTGGCCCTTTTTTGCCTTTTTCCACCTTTTTCCTTTTGGTATTTTCTTCCCAGCCTCATGGGCTTTGTGTAGGACTTCCACCAGCCCACTAAGGGCTGGTATTCATCCTCCTACAGCCCATAAAGCCTCTTGGGTCGAAACACCCCTCCCGGAGGTCTCGCGGTACACTACCGGCACTCCCGGTACACTACCGATGAGCCCGAAACTTTTCCGGCGACCAAACTGGGACTTCCTATATATGAATCTTTACCTCCGGACCATTCCGGAGCTCCTCATGACATCTGGTATCTCATCTGGGACTCCAAACAACCTTCGGTCACCACCATACATAACTCTACACTACCGAAACGTCACCGGACCTTAAGTGTGCAGACCCTGCGGGTTCGAGAACTATGTAGACATGACCGAGACACCTCTACAGCCAATAACCAATGGCGGGACCTGGACGTCCACATTAGCTCCTACATATTCTACGAGGATCTTCATCGGTCGAACCTCTATGTCAAGGATTCAATCAATCCCGTATAACGTTCCCTTTGTTCTTCGGTATGTTACTTGCCCGAGATTCGATCGTCGGTATCTCCATACCTAGTTTAACCTCGTTACTGGCAAGTCTCTTTACTCGTTCCGTAATACAAGATCCCGTGACTAACACTTAGCCACATTGCTTGCAAGGCTTGTTTGTGATCTTGCATTACCGAGTGGGCCCTGAGATACCTCTCTGTCACACGGAGTAACAAATCCCAGTCTCGATCCATGCCAACTCAACAAACACCATCGGAGATACCTGTAGAGCACCTTTATAGTCACCCAATTACGTTGCGACGTTTGATACACACAAGGCACTCCTCCGATATCCGTGAGTTGCATGATCTCATGGTCATAGGAACATATACTTGACATGCAGAAAAACAGTAGCAATAAACTGACACGATCATATGCTATGTTTGTAGTTTGGATCTTGTCCACCACATGATTCTCCTAATGATGTGACCCCGTTATCAAATGACATCTCATGTCCATGGCTAGGAAACCTTAACAGTCTTTTGATCAACGAGCTAGTCTATTAGAGGCATATTAGGGACATGGTTTTGTCTATGTATCCACACATGTATTTAAGTCTTCGATCAATACAATTATAGCATGGATAATAAACGATTATCATGAACAAGGAAATATGATAATAACTAATTTATTATTGCCTCTAGGGCATATTTCCAACAATATTGGTATAAATCGCATGAAGAAACTCCATGCTGATGGATCTTTTGACTCACTCGATGTTGAATCGGTTGAGACATGCGAGCCATGCCTCTTGGGCAAGATGACTAAGACCCTGTCTTTCGGTATGATGGAATGGGCTAGTGACTCATTGGAATTAATACATGTTGATGTATGTGGTCTAATGAGTGTGGAAACACACAGTGGATATCGTTATTTTCTTTACCTTCACCGATGATTTGAGTAAATATGGGGATATTTTCTTAATGAAACACCATTCTGAAATGTTTGAAAGGTTCAAGGAGTTTCAGAGTAAAGTTAAAGATCATCGTGACAAGAAGATAAAATGTCTACGATATGATCATGGACATGAATATCTGAGTTACGAGTTTGGTATGCAATTTAAGACAATGTGGAAATTGTTTCACAGCTCACGCCTCCTGGAACACCATAGTGTGACGGTGTGTCCGAACGTCGTAGTCGTGCTCTATTGGATATAGTGCGTACTATGATTTGCCACTATCGTTATGGGGTTATGCATTAAAGACAAATCCATTCACTTTAATAGGGCACCATCTAAGTCTGTTGAGATGACACCATGAGAATTATGGTTTGACAGAAGCCTAAGCTGTCATTTCTTAATGTTTGGGGCTGCGACGCTTATGTGAAAATGGGTTTTCACCTAATGAGCTCGAACCCAAAGCAGGTAAATGCATATTCATAGAATACCCTAAGGAGACATTGGGTATACCTTCTATCTTAGATCCAAGCGCAAAAGGTGTTTGTTGCTAAGAACGGATCCTTTCCCGAGAAGGAGTTTCTCTCAAAAGAATTAAGTGGGAGGAAGATAGAACTTCATGAGGTGGTTAAACCTTTGTTTCAACCAGAGAGTAGCACAACACAAAAAGATGTTTCTGCGGAGCCTACGTCAGTTGAAAAGGAAGTTAATGATGATGATCATGAAGCTTCGGATCGAGTTACTATCGAACCTCTTAGGTCGACAAGGACGCATACTGCTCCTGAGTAGTACGACAACCCTGTCTTGGAAGTCATGTTGTTGGACAACGATGAACCTACGAACTATGGAGAAACGATGGTGGGCCCGAATTCCAACAAATGGCTAGGAGCCATGAAATCCGAGAAAGAATCCTTGTATGAAAACCAAGTATGACTTTGGTAGACTTGCCCGTTGAACGGCAGGACGTTGAGTACAAATGGACCTTTGAGATGAACACAGATGCTAATGGTCAAATGTCACCGTTTATAAAGCTCGACTTGTCGCAAAGAAGTTTCCGCCAAGTTCAAGGAGTTGACTGCGATGAGATTTTCTCATCCGTAGCGATGCTAAATGTCTGTTAAAATTATGTTAGCAGTTGCTCCGTTTTTTGATTATGAAATCTGGCAGATGGATGTCAAAACAAGGCTTCCTTAACGGTTTCCGTGAGGAAGAGTTGTATGTGATACAACCAGAAGGTTTTGTCAATCCTAAGGATGCTAAACGGTATGCAAACTCCAGTGATCCTTCTATGGACTGGAGCAAGCATCTCGGAGTTGGAATATGAGCTTTGATGAAGTGATCAAAGTTTTTGAGTTCATACAAAGTTTATGAGAAACTTGTATTTACAAGAAAGTGAGTGGGAGCACTATAGAATCTCTGATAAGAATATGTAGTTGACATATTATTGATCGGAAATGACGTAGAATTTCTGGAAAGCATAAATGGTTTTTTGGAAAAAAGTTTTTCAAAGGAAGACCTGGATAAAGCTACCTAATTGTTGGGCATCAAGATTTATAGAGATAGATCAAGATGCTTGATAATAATTTCAATGAGTACATTTCTTGACAAGATATTGAAGAGTTCAATATGGATCAGTCCAAGAAAGGGTTCTTGCCTGTATTAGAAGGTGTGAGATTGAGCACAGCTCAATGCCCGACCACGGCAGAAAATAGAGAAAAGATGAGTGTCATCCCCTATGCTTCATCCATAGGCTCTATCTAGTATGCCATGCTGTGTACCGCACCTGTGTGTGCCTTGCCATGAGTCTGTCAAGGGGTACAAGAGAGACCCAAGAGTGGATCACTGGACATCGGTCGAAATTATCCTTAGCAACTAGAGGACTAAGGAAATATTTCTCGATTATGGAGGTGATAAAGAGTTCGTCATAAAGGGTTACGTTGATGCAAGCTTTAACACCAATCGGATGACTCTTAGTAGAAATCCAGATACGTATAGTGGAGTAGCCATTTGGAATAGTAACAAGTGGACTGTGGTAGCAATGCTTACAGTTCGACATATAGATTTGCAAAGTACACACGGATCTAAGACCCGTTAACTATAAGACCTCTCTCACATGCAAAGCATGATCGAGCCCCAGAACTCATTGGGTGTTAGATTCATAACAATGTGAATCACATGGTGATGTGAACTAGACTATTGACTCTAGTGCAAGTGGGAGACGACTCCGTGGAGACACAATCATGGAGATCGTGATGATGGATATCATCGTGTCGCGCCGGTGACAATGGTGATCATGCCATGCCCAGAAGATGGAGATCAAGGGCGCAAGATGATATTGGCCATATCATGTCACTTTATGATTTGCATGTGATGTTTATCATGTTTTACATCTTATTTGCTTAGAACGATGGTAGCTTAAATAAGATGATCTCTCACTAAAATTTCAAGAAATGTGTTCCCCCTAACTGTGCACCGTTGCTAAGGTTCGTTGTTCCGAAGCACCACGTGATGATCGGGTGTGATAGGCTCTAACGTTCGCATTCAATGGGCGTAAGCCAGATTTACACACGCAATACACTTAGGTTGACTTGACAAGCCTAGCATGTACAAACATGGCCTCAGAACACGAGAGACCGAAAGGTCGAACATGAGTCGTATGGAAGATACGATCAACATGGAGATGTTCACCATTGATGACTAGTCCGTCACACATGATGATCGGACACGGGCTAGTTGACGTGGATCATGTGTCACTTGGATGACTAGAGAGATGTCTATCTAAGTGGGAGTTCATTAATAATTTGATTAGATGAACTTAATTATCATGAACTTAGTCTAAAAGTGTCTTTGCAAATTATGTCATAGATAGCTCGCGCTGTAGCTCCCCTGTTTTATTGATACGGTCCTAGAGAAAAGTAAGTTGAAAGTTGATGGTAGCAATAATGCAGACTGGGCCCATGATCTGAGGATTGTCCTCATTGCTGCACATAAGTCTTATGTCCTTGATGCAACGCTAAGTGCACCACTCCCTCAAGCGTTGTTTGTAGATGTTGTGAACATATGACAGACACTTTCTGATGACTACTTGATAGTTCAGTGCGTCATGCATTATGGCTTAGAACTGAGGCTCCAAAACGTTTTGAACGTCACGGAACATATGAGATGTTCTAAGAGCTAAAATTGGGATTTCAGGCTTGTGCCTATGCTGAGGGGTATGAGACCTCCAACAAGATTCTTTGCCTGCAAGAAAAAGAAGAATAGCTCAATCAGTGAGCATGTGCTCAGATTGTCTGGGTGCTACAATCACTTGAATCGAGCGGGGGTTAATCTTCTAGATAAGATAGTGATTAATACAGTTCTCCATGTCACTACCACCAAGCTACTAGAGCTTCGTGATGAACTATAACCTGCCAGGGATGGATAAGATGATCCCTGACTTGTTCGTGATGTTTGACACCACGAAGGTAGAAATCAAGAAGGAGCATCAAGTGTTGATGGTTAAGTGAAAACGACTAGTTTCAAGAAGGGCAAGGGCAAGAAGGGAAAAACTTCAGGAATGGCAAGCCAGTTGCTGATCTAGTGAAGAAATCCAAGGTTGATCCCAAACCCGAGACTAAGTGCTTCTGCTATGAGGAGAATGTTTGCTGAAGCGGAACAACCCTAGATACTTGGTAGATAAGAAGGCTGGCAATGTCGACAGACGTATATTTGATATACGTGTTATTGATGTGTACCTTGTTGGTACTCCTAGTAGCACTTGGGTATTGGATACTGGTTCAGTTGCTAAGTGTTAGCAACTCGAAATAAAAGCTACGGAATAAACGGAGGCTAGCTAAGTGAAAGCTGACGATGTGTGTTGGAAGTGTTTCCAAGGTTGCTGTGATCACCATCGCAAGCTCTCTCTACCTTCGGGATTTGTGATAAACCTAAATAAATGTTATTTGGTGTTTGCATTGAGCATGAACGTGATTAGAGAATAATGGTTATTCCGTTTACATGAATAATGCCTTCAATGGTCATGCACCCACTGGGAATGGTATATTGAATCTTGATCGTAGTAGTACACATGTTCATAACATTGGTACCAAAAGATACACAGTTAATAATGATAGTATCACATACTTGTGGCACTGCCGCTAAATGTCATATTGGTATAAATTGCATGAAGAAACTCCATGCTGATGGATCTTTTGACTCACTCGATTTTGAATCGGTTGAGACATGCGAGCCATGCCTCTTGGGCAAGATGACCGAGACCCTGTCTTTTGGTATGATGGAGTGGGCTAGTGGCTCATTGGAATTAATACATGTTGATGTATGTGGTCTAATGAGTGTGGAAACACACAGTGGATATCGTTATTTTCTTTACCCTCACTGATGATTTGAGTAAATATGGGGATATTTTCTTAATGAAACACCAGTCTGAAATGTTTGAAAGGTTCAAGGAGTTTCAGAGTAAAGTTAAAGATCATCGTGACAAGAAGATAAAATGTCTACGATATGATCATGGACATGAATATCTGAGTTACGAGTTTGGTATGCAATTTAAGACAATGTGGAAATTGTTTCACAGCTCACGCCTCCTGGAACACCATAGTGTGACAGTGTGTCCGAATGTCGTAGTCGTGCTCTATTGGATATAGTGCGTACTATGATGTCTCTTATCGTTTTGCCACTATCATTATGGGGTTATGCATTAAAGACAAATCCATTCACTTTAATAGGGCACCATCTAAGTCTGTTGAGATGACACCATGAGAATTATGGTTTGACAGAAGCCTAAGCTGTCATTTCTTAATGTTTGGGGCTGCGACGCTTATGTGAAAATGGGTTTTCACCTAATGAGCTCAAACCCAAAGCAGGTAAATGCATCTTCATAGAATACCCTAAGGAGACATTGGGTATACCTTCTATCTTAGATCCAAGCGCAAAAGGTGTTTGTTGCTAAGAACGGATCCTTTCCCGAGAAGGAGTTTCTCTCAAAAGAATTAAGTGGGAGGAAGATAGAACTTGATGAGGTGGTTAAACCTTTGTTTCAACCAGAGAGTAGCACAACACAGAAAGATGTTTCTGCGGAGCCTACGTCAGTTGAAAAGGAAGTTAATGATGATGATCATGAAGCTTCGGATCGAGTTACTATCGAACCTCTTAGGTCGACAAGGACGCGTACTGCTCCTGAGTAGTACGACAACCCTGTCTTGGAAGTCATGTTGTTGGACAACGATGAACCTACGAACTATGGAGAAATGATGGTGGGCCCGAATTCCAACAAATGGCTAGGAGCCATGAAATCCGAGAAAGAATCCTTGTATGAAAACCAAGTATAACTTTGGTAGACTTGCCCGTTGAACGGCAGGACGTTGAGTACAAATGGACCTTTGAGATGAACACAGATGCTAATGATCAAATGTCACCGTTTATAAAGCTTGACTTGTCGCAAAGAAGTTTCCGCCAAGTTCAAGGAGTTGACTGCTATGAGATTTTCTCATCCGTAGCGATGCTAAAAGTCTGTTAAAATTATGTTAGCAGTTGCTGCATTTTTTGATTATGAAATCTGGCAGATGGATGTCAAAACAAGGCTTCCTTAACGGTTTCCGTGAGGAAGAGTTGTATGTGATACAACCAGAAGGTTTTGTCAATCCTAAGGATGCTAAACGGTATGCAAACTGCAGTGATCCTTCTATGGACTGGAGCAAGCATCTTGGAGTTGGAATATGAGCTTTGATGAAGTGATCAAAGTTTTTGAGTTCATACAAAGTTTATGAGAAACTTGTATTTACAAGAAAGTGAGTGGGAGCACTATAGAATCTCTGATAAGAATATGTAGTTGACATATTATTGATCGGAAATGACGTAGAATTTCTGGAAAGCATAAATGGTTGTTTGGAAAAAAAAATTCAAAGGAAGACCTGGATAAAGCTACCTAATTGTTGGGCATCAAGATTTATAGAGATAGATCAAGATGCTTGATAATAATTTCAATGAGTACATTTCTTGACAAGATATTGAAGAGTTCAATATGGATCAGTCCAAGAAAGGGTTCTTGCCTGTATTAGAAGGTGTGAGATTGAGCACAGCTCAATGCCCGACCACGGCAGAAAATAGAGAAAAGATGAGTGTCATCCCCTATGCTTCAGCCATAGGCTCTATCTAGTATGCCATGCTGTGTACCGCACCTGTGTGTGCCTTGCCATGAGTCTGTCAAGGGGTACAAGAAAGACCCAGGAGTGGATCACTGGACATCGGTCGAAATTATCCTTAGCAACTAGAGGACTAAGGAAATATTTCTCGATTATGGAGGTGATAAAGAGTTCGTCGTAAAGGTTTACGTCGATGCAAGCTTTAACACCAATCTGGATGACTCCTAGTAGAAATCCGGATACGTATAGTGGAGTAGCCATTTGGAATAGCTCCAAGTGGAGCGTGGGAGCAATATCTGCAGTATGACATAGAAGTTTGCAAGGTACACACAGATCTGAATGTCGCAGACCCGTTGACTAAAACCTGTTTCACGAGCAAAACATGATCAAACCCCAGAACTAATTGGGTGTTAATCACATGATGATATGATCACATGGTGATGTAAGTGTTAATCACATGGCGATGTGAACTAGATTATTGACTCTAGTGCAAGTGGGAGACTGTTGGAAATATGCCCTGGAGGCAATAATAAAGTGGTTATTATTATATTTCCTTGTTCATGATAATTGTCTATTGTTCATGCTATAATTGTATTAACCGAAAACCATAATACATGTGTGAATATATAGACCACAACATGCCCCTAGTGAGCCTCTAGTTGGCTAGCTCGTTGATCAATAGATGGTCACGGTTTCATGGCCATGGACATTGGATGTCATTGATAACGGGATCACATCATTAGGAGAATGATGTGATGGAAAAGACCCAATCCTAAGCATAGCACAAGATCGTGTAGTTCGTCTGCTAAAGCTTTTCTAATGTCAAGTATCATTTCCTTAGGCCATGAGATTGTGCAACTCCCGGGTACCGTAGGAATGCTTTGGGTGTTCCAAACGTCACAACGTAACTGGGTGGCTATAAAGGTGCACTACGGGTATCCCCGAAAGTATCTGTTGGGTTGGCAAGAATCAAGACTGGGAATTGTCACTCCGTGTGACTAAGAGGTATCTCAGGGCCCACTCGGTAATACATCATCACAATGAGCTCAATGTGACTAAGGAGTTAGTCACGGGATGATGTATTACAGAATGAATAAAGAGACTCGCCGGTAACGAGATTGAACAAGGTATAGGGA
The DNA here is from genome assembly GCA_022496015.1 of Hordeum marinum. Classification (NCBI taxonomy): domain Eukaryota; kingdom Viridiplantae; phylum Streptophyta; class Magnoliopsida; order Poales; family Poaceae; genus Hordeum; species Hordeum marinum. The sequence goes on from CM039677.1 coordinate 62,119,983, forward strand.
TACCGACGATCGAATCTCGGGCAAGTAACATACCGATTGACAAGGGAATTGTATACGAGATTGTTTGAATCCCCAACATCGTGGTTCATCCAATGAGATCATCGTTGAACATGTGGGAGCCAATATGGGTATCCAGATCCCGCTATTGGTTATTGACCGGAGAGGTGTCTCGGTCATGACTGCATGGTTCCCGAACCCGTAGGGTCTACACACTTAAGGTTCGATGACGCTAGGGTTGTATGGGAATAGTGTACATGGTTACCGAAGGTTGTTCGGATTCCCTGATGAGATCCCAGACATCACGAGGAGTTCTGGAATGGTCCAGAGGTAAAGATTAATATATAGGAAGTGAGGTATTGGTCACCGGAAGTGTTCCGAGCATCACCGGTAACGTACCGGGACTACCGGAAGGGTTCCGGGGGTCCACCATGTGGGGTCACTGACACCAGAGGGCTGCATGGGCCTAAAGTGGGAGGGAACCAGCCCCTGGGTGGGCTGGTGCACCTCCTACCAAGGCCGAAGGCGCAGCAAAAGCAGGGGGGCAAACCCTAGCGCAGGTGGGCCCTGGGCCCACCCTAGGGCGCCTCCCCCCTTCTCCCTCTCTTGGCCGCCGCCCCAAGGGGCCATCTAGGGTTGGCCACCAGCCCTAGGGTGGGAACCCTAGGGGTTGCGCCCCTCCTCCTCCTCCTATAAATAGAGAGGCCTAGGGGCTGTTGGCACACATCAATCTCCCTCGGGCAGCTCCTCTCCTCCTCCTCCTCCTCCGTAGTCCTTGTTGAAGCACTGTCGGAGTTGCCACGCTGCTCCACCTCCACCACGCCGTTGTGCTGTTGTTGGAGCGGTCTCCCTCAACCACTCCCTCCTCCTTGCTGGATCAAGGCGCGGGAGATGTCACCGGGTTGTACGTGTGTTGAACGCGGAGACGCCGTTGTTCGGCGCTTAGATCGGAATCGATCGCGATCTGAATCGCCGCGAGTACAACTCCACCAACCACATTCTTGTAACACTTCCGCTTAGCGATCTTCAAAGGTATGAAGATGCACTCAAACCCCTTACTCGTTGCTGGTTTCACATAGATAGATCTTGGTGATACGTAGGAAAATTTTGAATTACTACTACGTTCCCCAACAGCACCAGCCCCTGGTGGGCTGGGCAGCTAGCCCCTAGGAGGCCCTTGCGTAAGGGGTGGGGAAAGGCCAAGTGGGAGTGAGTCCTACTAGGACTCCACCTCGCTTGTGGGAGGTGGACTCTTCCCCCTTGCGTTGGTCAAGCCCCTATGGGAAACCCTAGGGTGCCCCACCTACCCCCTCTCCCTCCTATATATAGTGGAGGTTTTGAGGGCAGCCACCACCTAAAAAGCCACTTGCTGCCCTCCTCCCTCTAGATCGTCATTCTCCTCTAGATTAGTTCGGTAGAAGCTCGGTGAAGCCCTGCCGGATTAGTTCACCACCACTGCCACCACACCGTTGTGCTTCTGGCGAACTCATCTACCTCTTCACCCTCGCTTGTTGGATCAAGGAGGTGGAGATCGTTATCGAGTTGTACGTGTGCTAACCGCGGATGTGCCGTCCGTTCGGCGCTAGATCGTGATTGGATCGCGAGACGGCTTGCGATTTGGATACGAATACGTTCACCTACATCAACCGTGTTTCTTAACGCTTCCCGCTTAGCGATCTACAAGGGCATGTGGATCTAATCTCTCCTCTCGTAGATGCTCATCTCCATTGATAGATCTTGTATGTGCATAGGATTTTTTTGTTTCCCATCCAACGTTCCCCATCAATGGCATCATGAGCTAGGTCTATGCGTAGATGAGATCACGGGTAGAACACAAAGGATTTTGTGGGCATTAATATTCGGATTGCTTCTTGTCATGGTTTTATCGCGGCAGATGTCCGGGTGAACGGACTTGAGTTCAGGGCCATTGCTAACGTGATGGACTCAAAGGGGTTGGTTGGGATGAAGGACACGAGTTTACCCAGGTTCGGCCCCTAAAGTCGAGGTAATAGCCTACGTCCTGCTTGTGCTTGTATTGCTTGATGTATCGATTGCAAGGGAGCTATTGCTTGACCTAGTTCTCGATAACCTCATCTCTAAGTCGCCTCGCGTCTTGCCTTTATATAGGAGGTCAAGACCATGGATCATACAAGTTGTAACCGACTCTCATTACATGTCTGAGTCTACCTCTATCTTCTCTTGCCTTTCCTGACCAAGTTGTCCCCGGGCGGCTTACACGCCCGGGTCTTCTTCATCTGGGCCACCTGCCGGCCCATCCTGTCAATCCGCTAAGCTTCTTGGGCCCTTAAGTCTCCACGGCTCACACTTGGGCTGGTGTATGAGCCGCCAGGTATGACCCGGAACCCTCAGGGCGGGTCTCATCGTGGGGTTATATCCCCAACATTAGGCCCCAGGTTGATTTGAGCTTGCTCACTTCAGCCTTTCTTCTTACTCGTCAGCGAGTTGCCCGGAAATGACACGCCATGACGTCATGTCAAATCTGCAAAAAAGATCCTCTGACGCACGCAACAAATCTTCTTATTAAATGAATAGCCCGAAGATCGAGGCGTCTGCCTCGGTCAAATGATATCCGATGCCTGGGTTTTCGCGCCCGTTCCGCCTTTTCCCTATTAAATAGGACCGCCCGGGGTGGCATTTGCCTTCTCCCGCTTGTTCTGTCATCTCGTTCGTTCAGACGCTTCTGTTTCCAGCGCCTCTTGCTCCGGCGCCGTCTTCTCCTCGCCATCGACAGGGCTGCCGCATCAACCTGACGCAATCCAGAATATCTTCTGCCTTCATCGCGCCGTCATCGGTGAATCTTTCTCCCCTTAGATCTGTAGCTTGTTCCGGTAGGGTTTCCATGGAGCTCTACCGCCGCTGTTCTTAGAACTCGGGGTTCCATCAATGCTAGCCATGTTTAGTCCATTAGTCCTCAACTGTAACCTGTCCCTACGGCGCCGCTAGGTAGAAGACCGACACTGATGCTGTTTAGATTCACCACGGCTCCGCCCATCATTTTCAGACTTTCTCTGTTTTCATCAGTTCACCGCTAGGTCTGGAAATAAAGACATTTCTTTTGTTTTATAGATCCGCACCCGTAGCACTACTTTGCGAAACCTGTTTTCAGAACTTAGCCAAATTTCACTCTGTCCTTTCATAATGTTGATCCGCCATGCTGTTTCGGCTCTTCTCAGCCGGATCTTGGCATCTCATCCTTAAGGTCTTAAGATTTTAAGCCGCCCACATTTATTCACCTTTTATTTACTCGCCGTATATGGTTACTTTGTACAGTTAAAAACCGCCGCCATGTCTCGCGCATCTAACTCCTGCAATTGGGTCGGTTCATGCATTACCGAAGAGTTTCTGATGGACTTTGTGCTTGCGGGCACCCTTCCTGCTAAAGAGGTCATCCATTGGCGGGTTTGAGGTAATGAACCGAGGCCGATCCCTCAGGAGGGCGAGGTAGTTGTTTTTTGGATCATATTGAACGTGGATTCGTACCTCCCGGCTCAAAATTCTTCTGGGACATCCTTCATTTCTATAAGCTGCATCCTCAAGATCTTGCCCCCAACTCCGTCTCAAATATCTACAACTTGTAAGTACTCAGCAAGGTCTATCTGCAAACTCAGCCGTCTGTAGGTCTCTTTCAAGAATTCTTTTACGCGAACCGGCAACTTGAAGTAAAGGCTGGCTCGAGCTTAGAACTTGGTGGAATTTCTATTCAGAGGCGCCGAGATATTACCTTCCCGGCTGTACTGATGCTAAGTCATCCAAAGGATTGGAATAAAACTTGGTTCTACTGCAAGGATACCTCCCTAGAGGGTGAGCATCCGTTGTCGGGCTATCGTCCTTCTCGGCTTAAGACAACTTCGGAGCTTCCCGGCCGGCTATCAACTTCTGAACGTGTAAGGCACGAGCCGGCTCACGCCAAGATTGAAGCCCTTATGGCCAATGGATTGACGGGTCTGGACTTGATCCGCTGCTGGATCTCCTGGAGAGTTATGCCTTTGAGCCTGAGAAGCCGCCTCATGTGCGAGTATCCGGGCAAGTACGATGGTTCCCGATGCTTCAGCCAGACAACTTTAACCGAAGACAATATTACCACTGTCATCCGGAGTCTTGTTCATGAGACTTCAGGAGCTTGCAGCGCTATTGGGCTGGCGCCTTTTAGTGCCGTTAACCTGGCTCCAGACGGAAGACGACTCTTTAGTGTCTCTTTTCTCTATTTAGTTAGGACTTTGTCAATTCATCACCATTAACCGGCTTACCTTTCTAGACTGACTCCGACTTCTGGAAGAAGAAGTATATTCCTCCTATGAAGAAGAGCAAGAAGAAGGCCCCAACCAAGAAGACGACGAAGAAGACCACCCCTCAAGAAGAATGGTTTGAACTGCCAGAATCATTTGGCTCAGAGGTATAGTTTGAATATTTTCTGTAACCTCATTATTCACCTTACTGATAACAACTTATTCGTAGGACGAGGTAGATACGAGCCGCGCCAACGTTCCTGAGGTAACTTATATTTCATCTGAATCAGAATGTTTTGTACCCCGGAAGATACGGAGGGTTTTTCAAAAAGTTCCCCTTTCTCATCCTCTTGCTCATTTGGATCCCCAATTTCTTTTGAAAAAGCAACAGCAAGCCGACCGCCGTCAGACCCGAAGTGTCAGCTCTACTGATCTCATGTCCGGGTTGCCTAACTCCCCGGCTCCGAAGAAGCGCCCTGTATAGGTATGTATCTCTGTTTGATTTTATTAGCTTTTCCTTTGTACTCTCAACACTGCCTTATATCATCTGAACTATCTCTCAGGGATCACATTTCATCCGGCGACTCTACGGCCACCGCTCTTCCACCTCCGAAGATTAATCTGCTATAAGCATTTTGTAACCTTTACATCCGGCTCTTCGGTGGTTGTAACCCTTGAATTCTGGCCTTCATGTCTTTTCTAGGGCTCAAGCTAAGCGGAGGAAAACCAACAAGTCCTCCCCTAGCCCTGCTGCTCAAGAACCGGAGCTTGCCAAGCTGGACCCCCAACGACTTTTGCAGAGCCGACAGTTGATGACATTATTCTTGAGAGCCCGCAAAGGGACCTTCCCAAGTCGCCGAGCCCTGCCAAGGCTGCTGATGATGCCGCTGCCCCGGACGCCGTGATTACTGGCGCCGACTTGCACTCTCCTTCACCTCACGTGCTAACCAAGCATAGTGAAACAGCTGAGGCTTCGAGGAAGCTGGAATTTGAGCTCCCTGCCTTAGACAAAATGACAGCCGACGAACTTCATGCTGGCTATATGAACTGGTTGTCTACAAGCCGGGATTTGGAGCTCAAACTGGTTAACTTAATGAAGAGACGATATGAGGTATTCCTTTTTCCTCCTTATACCCTTACGTAGCCCCCAGGAGCCGGGTTAATATTGACTGATAATAATCTGGCTCTTCCATCTTTAGCAGAAGTAGACATATGTAATGTGTAAGCTTTAATTTATTTAGCCGTGATCTGAAATCATTGTTGTTAGCCCCCAAGGGCCGGCTCAATAATTGATAATTTTGAACCGGTACTTCCAAGAAGATAGTTACTAGAGCCATTTGTAGCCCCCAAGGGTCAGCTTAATCTTTTCCAAAGTTGAGTCGGGACTTACATGTTGAACTTCTTTAGAAAACCAATATGTATCCCCCAAGTTCTGGGTCAAACTTGTCAAAGTTGAGTCCGAACTGTCTTGAAAATAGACATTAGCCCCCAAGTGTCATGCATATTGCTTGCAATCTGTTTGAGACTTGCTTATGTATTCCATAATTTGATACGTCATAGGAAGCTTTAACCGAAGCCGGGTCAGAATTGACCGGCTTAAAAACGAACTTAGCTACTCAGCAAGCCGCCCGGAGTGAAGCGATGAGACATGCCAGCTCCTTGTTGAAGAGCTAGCTAAGATCAAAGCTGAATTCACCGCCTTCAAGGAATCTGCCGAGGCTGAAAAAGCTACATTAACTAAATGGGCGGATGATGCTGATCAGCTACTCATGATCTTATGTGACGAGCTGCAGTCTTTGAAGCGTCACATCACGAAGATGGCAGCTGCCCTTTTTGGTATGTTTTTAATATCTTGGCTCGATCCGGATTTTTGGACTTGTGTTGGCGACTCATAACGTGGCTTCCGTCTCATGCAGGTCCTAGGAGCCGCCAACTTGTCTCCGATAGTCTGCTGCATTTGAAGGCTATATACACATTGACAGAACAACTATACTGTGGGGCGGTATGCACAACCAAGGCTGTGCGGTATAAAGAGAACATTGCTTCAGCTCTCAAAAGTGTCTTGGAGCTCCTGTCAACGATGCCCAAACAGATTGTGGAGCTGAAGAAATCAGCCGCCCGCCAGGGGGCGATTGCGGCCATAAGCCGGGCATTGGCCTTCGCTCTAGAGCTTACTCCGGCTGAGATGACGGATGGGTTTCCCTCCAAGAAGGACGACGGCTCTGAGTTTACCGACACTAACTATGCTCGGTGCATACAAGATTCTAAAGTCCTAGCCTCCGTCTTAGCAGAAGAGGTCAACTTGGCGACTTACGAGGCGGCTTACAGTGCTGATCAAAAGAGGATCCGTGGTCTGCTCTTTGAGTGCCAGGATCTGACACCAACTCGCAGTAAGACTCTCTTCGCTTCTGATCTTGACCCGTCCCCCTTCTTTGAAGAAGGAACTTTTGTGGCTTTAACCGACTGCAATTGGGACTTGGATAATCTCCAAATCAAGGCAGCCGAAGAGCCGGAGCAGGATGACCCGCCAGCCAGCTGATTGCTTTGTTAGAAAACTTGTAATAGCCGGCTCTCCATGACCCGTGATGGGCGATGTAAAAAACTTGATGATATTTTGAGCTCCACAGAGAGCGTCTGTAATAGGATAGCGACAACTTTTGCCTTTGTTGAACTTGTGCCATCGCGCACGTATGAAAGTCCGGCTTTAAAATAGACATGTGCCATCTTCCTTGTCCCTCTCATCATATACCTTACCGGCTCTTCGTAGCTTAGTTACTTGCATGTATAAATGTACCTTTCCACCATCAGGAGGGCGGCTTAAAAGCGTAACCCGAAGATGCTGTGTCTTCCCAACGTGTTTGACAGAATTCTTCGCTTGGCTTCAGAGCCGGCCGAGAAGGTTTGATAAGCTTCACCCGTAGGGCAGGAAGCCCCCTGTATGGTTATGTTGACTTGTCAACATTTCTGGCGCGAACGCCGGTTGTTAGGGATAGTTAAGCTACACCCGGAGGTGTGAATCACCCTTCAACAACCGTGGCTAACATGTTAACCGGAATGGCATAAAGCCGACTGTTAGGGTGAGATAAGCGATACCCGAAGGTAAGAAGCCCCCTTCGACTGCCAATGTTGACTTGTCAACATTTTTGGTGTGAACGCCAGTTGTTAGGGTGAGATAAGCGATACCCAAAGGTAAGAAGCCCCCTTCGACAACCGCGGCTAACATGTTAACTAGAAATGGCGTAAAGCCGGCTGTTAGGGTGAGATAAGCGATACCCGAGGGTAAGAAGCCCCCTTCGACAGCCACAGCTGACATGTCAACTGGAATGGCATAAAGCCGGTTGTTAGGGTGAGATAAGCGAACCCATCGGTAAGAAGCCCCCTTCGACAACCGCGGTTAACATGTTAACCGGAAATGGCATAAAGCGGCTGTTAGGGTGAGATAAGCAACACCCGTCGATGAGAAGTCCCCTTCGACAGCCGTAGTTGACATGTCAACTGGAATGGCATAAAGCCGGTTGTTAGGGTGAGATAAGCGATACCCGAAGGTAAGAAGCCCCCTTCGACAACTGCGGTTAACATGTTAACCAGAAGTGGCATAAAGTCGGCTGTTAGGGTGAGATAAGCGATACCCGAAGGTAATAAGCCCCCTTCGACATCCGAAATTGACATGTCAACTGGAATGGCATAAAGCCGGTTGTTAGGGTGAGATAAGCGATACCCGAAGGTAAGAAGCCCCCTTCGACAACCGATGTATTTGCATCGATGAAGATGTGTGATGTGGCAGAGGCCCCGGCTTGCAGGGATGCTATTTTACTCATATATAAATATGATATGTACAATGATAATGTACAGTGACGATTCTCAACAACCTTAAGTGTAATAAGGCCGCAGATGCACTATGTTCCACGGCCGGCAGGTCTCCTGACCCGAAGTATCTGAGTCGTCCCGGATGTCAATGAGGTAATACGACCCGTTGTTGAGATTTCGGCTGACCACAAAAGTCCCTTCCCATGGAGGAGATAACTTATGCATATCTGTCTGGTCTTGAATTAGCCGTAGGACTAAGTTACCCTCTTGAAACGTTCGGGTCTTAACCCTGCGGCTATGATAGCGGCGTAGGTCTTGTTGATAAATTGCCGAACGGGCAGCCGCCAGCTCTCGTTCCTCCTGCAAAGCATCCAACGCATCTTGACGTGCCGTCTCATTGTCCGTCTCAACATAAGCTGACACTCGTGGCGAGTCATATCGGATGTCACTTGGCAACACTGCCTCGGCACCGTAAACCATGAAGAAAGGTGTATACCCCGTGGATCTGTTGGGGGTGGTTCTGATACTCCATAAGATGGAGGGTGGCTCTTCTACCCAACAACCGGGTGTTCGTCGTAAAGGAACCATGAGCCATGGCTTGATACCCCTCAAGATTTCTTGATTGGCACGCTCCGCCTGACCGTTGGACTGCGGATGAGCAACTGCTGAAACAACAAGCCGGATGTGCTCTTCGTCGCAGAATTTTTTCATAGCTCCCTTGGACAAATTTGTGCCATTGTCAATGGTGATGCTGTGGGGGTAACCAAAACGGTAGATCAGCTTTTTAACAAACTGAACCACCATAGCCGCATCACACTTGCTGATCGGCTCAGCCTCTACCCATTTGGTGAACTTATCAACCGCCACCAGGAGGTGTGTTTTCTTATCCTTGGATCTCTTGAAAGGTCCTTCCATATCAAGGCCCCAGACTGCAAACGGCCAAGTAATTGGTATCATCCGCAACTCTTGAGCCAGAACATGAGCATGCCGGCCAAATTTTTGACAACCGTCACACTTGCGAACCAGATCCTCTGTGTCTTTGTGAGCCATCAACCAGAAGAACCCATGTCGGAACGCCTTAGCTACCAAAGACTTTGAGCCGGCGTGATGTCCACAATCTCCAGCGTGAATTTCATTCAAAATTTCCTGACCTTCCTCTGGTGAGACACAACGCTGAAAACCCCTGGTAACACTGCACTTGTGTAACTCACCATTAACTATTGTCGTCGACTTAGACCGCCGAGTGATCTGTCTGGCTAGATTTTCATCATCAGGTAACTCGCCCCGAGTCAAATAGGACAAGTAAGGCACAATCCAATCCGGAATAGCGTGTAGAGCCGCCACCAATTGCCCCTCCGGGTTAGGGACATCCAAATCTTCCTCTGAAGGCAACTTCATAGTCGGGTGATATAAAACGTCCAAAAAGATATTGGGCGGCATCGGCTTTCGCTGAGAGCGTCTGTAATAGGATAGCGACAACTTTTGCCTTTGTTGAACTTGTGCCATCGCGCACGTATGAAAGTCCGGCTTTAAAATAGACATGTGCCATCTTCCTTGTCCCTCTCATCATATACCTTACCGGCTCTTCGTAGCTTAGTTACCTGCATGTATAAATGTACCTTTCCACCATCAGGAGGGCGGCTTAAAAGCGTAACCCGAAGATGCTGTGTCTTCCCAACGTGTTTGACAGAATTCTTCGCTTGGCTTCAGAGCCGGCCGAGAAGGTTTGATAAGCTTCACCCGTAGGGCAGGAAGCCCCCTGTATGGTTATGTTGACTTGTCAACATTTCTGGCGCGAACGCCGGTTGTTAGGGATAGTTAAGCTACACCCGGAGGTGTGAATCACCCTTCAACAACCGTGGCTAACATGTTAACCGGAATGGCATAAAGCCGACTGTTAGGGTGAGATAAGCGATACCCGAAGGTAAGAAGCCCCCTTCGACTGCCAATGTTGACTTGTCAACATTTTTGGTGTGAACGCCAGTTGTTAGGGTGAGATAAGCGATACCCAAAGGTAAGAAGCCCCCTTCGACAACCGCGGCTAACATGTTAACTAGAAATGGCGTAAAGCCGGCTGTTAGGGTGAGATAAGCGATACCCGAGGGTAAGAAGCCCCCTTCGACAGCCACAGCTGACATGTCAACTGGAATGGCATAAAGCCGGTTGTTAGGGTGAGATAAGCGAACCCATCGGTAAGAAGCCCCCTTCGACAACCGCGGTTAACATGTTAACCGGAAATGGCATAAAGCGGCTGTTAGGGTGAGATAAGCAACACCCGTCGATGAGAAGTCCCCTTCGACAGCCGTAGTTGACATGTCAACTGGAATGGCATAAAGCCGGTTGTTAGGGTGAGATAAGCGATACCCGAAGGTAAGAAGCCCCCTTCGACAACTGCGGTTAACATGTTAACCAGAAGTGGCATAAAGTCGGCTGTTAGGGTGAGATAAGCGATACCCGAAGGTAATAATCCCCCTTCGACATCCGAAATTGACATGTCAACTGGAATGGCATAAAGCCGGTTGTTAGGGTGAGATAAGCGATACCCGAAGGTAAGAAGCCCCCTTCGACAACCGATGTATTTGCATCGATGAAGATGTGTGATGTGGCAGAGGCCCCGGCTTGCAGGGATGCTATTTTACTCATATATAAATATGATATGTACAATGATAATGTACAGTGACGATTCTCAACAACCTTAAGTGTAATAAGGCCGCAGATGCACTATGTTCCACGGCCGGCAGGTCTCCTGACCCGAAGTATCTGAGTCGTCCCGGATGTCAATGAGGTAATACGACCCGTTGTTGAGATTTCGGCTGACCACAAAAGTCCCTTCCCATGGAGGAGATAACTTATGCATATCTGTCTGGTCTTGAATTAGCCGTAGGACTAAGTTACCCTCTTGAAACGTTCGGGTCTTAACCCTGCGGCTATGATAGCGGCGTAGGTCTTGTTGATAAATTGCCGAACGGGCAGCCGCCAGCTCTCGTTCCTCCTGCAAAGCATCCAACGCATCTTGACGTGCCGTCTCATTGTCCGTCTCAACATAAGCTGACACTCGTGGCGAGTCATATCGGATGTCACTTGGCAACACTGCCTCGGCACCGTAAACCATGAAGAAAGGTGTATACCCCGTGGATCTGTTGGGGGTGGTTCTGATACTCCATAAGATGGAGGGTGGCTCTTCTACCCAACAACCGGGTGTTCGTCGTAAAGGAACCATGAGCCATGGCTTGATACCCCTCAAGATTTCTTGATTGGCACGCTCCGCCTGACCGTTGGACTGCGGATGAGCAACTGCTGAAACAACAAGCCGGATGTGCTCTTCGTCGCAGAATTTTTTCATAGCTCCCTTGGACAAATTTGTGCCATTGTCAATGGTGATGCTGTGGGGGTAACCAAAACGGTAGATCAGCTTTTTAACAAACTGAACCACCATAGCCGCATCACACTTGCTGATCGGCTCAGCCTCTACCCATTTGGTGAACTTATCAACCGCCACCAGGAGGTGTGTTTTCTTATCCTTGGATCTCTTGAAAGGTCCTTCCATATCAAGGCCCCAGACTGCAAACGGCCAAGTAATTGGTATCATCCGCAACTCTTGAGCCAGAACATGAGCATGCCGGCCAAATTTTTGACAACCGTCACACTTGCGAACCAGATCCTCTGTGTCTTTGTGAGCCATCAACCAGAAGAACCCATGTCGGAACGCCTTAGCTACCAAAGACTTTGAGCCGGCGTGATGTCCACAATCTCCAGCGTGAATTTCATTCAAAATTTCCTGACCTTCCTCTGGTGAGACACAACGCTGAAAACCCCTGGTAACACTGCACTTGTGTAACTCACCATTAACTATTGTCGTCGACTTAGACCGCCGAGTGATCTGTCTGGCTAGATTTTCATCATCAGGTAACTCGCCCCGAGTCAAATAGGACAAGTAAGGCACAATCCAATCCGGAATAGCGTGTAGAGCCGCCACCAATTGCCCCTCCGGGTTAGGGACATCCAAATCTTCCTCTGAAGGCAACTTCATAGTCGGGTGATATAAAACGTCCAAAAAGATATTGGGCGGCATCGGCATCGGCTTTTTGGACGATCAATGTGATCTACCTGATAATCTTTGAAGTGACTAGCAATGACATCCATCGCCTGTCGATAAGCCGCCATCCGCGGGTCCCTGGATTCCCACGTGCCTGAAACTTGCTGAGCCACAAGATCTGAGTCGCCCAAACACCTTACCCGGCTTAAATTCATCTCCTTGGCTACTCTGAGACCATGAAGCAGAGCCTCGTACTCAGCCGCATTGTTGGTGCAAGGGAACATCAGCTGGAGCACATAACAAAATTTATCATCTTTGGGAGATGTCAAAACAACTCCTGCTCCTCATCCTTCCAGCTACTTGGATCCATCAAAATGTATAGTCCAGTATGTGTTATCCGGCTTTTACTCAGGAGCTTGACACTCTGTCCAATCGTTTATAAAATCCACAAGGGCTTGGGACTTGATAGCCGTACGAGGCACATATTTCAGATTGAAAGATCCCAGCTCCAATGCCCACTTAGCAAACCTACCAGTAGCTTCTATGTTCTGGATTATATCCCCCAATAGAGCAGAACTGACCACGGTGATCTGGTGCCCTAGGAAATAATGCTTCAACTTGCGATTGGCCATGAACACTCCATACAATAGCTTCTGCCAATGTGGATCTCTCTGCTTGGATTTAGTTAGGACCTCACTGATATAATAAACCGGCCTTTGAACCGGATACTCCTTCCTGGCTTCCTTGCGCTCGACCACAATTGCAGCGCTGACTGCCCGGTTGTTAGCCGCCACGTACAGGAGCAAAGGTTCTTTCTCAGCCGGAGCAGCCAATACCGGTGGCTCAGTGAGTTGTTTCTTGAATGCCTCCAATGCTTCACCCACCGCCGTACTCCAGACAAAATTATCTATCTTTTTCATGATATGATTTAGGGGAATGGCTTTCTCACCGAGGCGCCTTATGAACTGGCTCAACGCGGCGATTCGCCCCGCCAGGCGCTGGACATCGTTAACACAGGCCGGCTCTCCCAGGGAGGTGATAGCTTTGATTTTATCTAGGTTAGCTTCAATTCCACGCTCAGAAACCAAAAATCCAAGAGCTTGCCAGCCGAGACACCAAAAACACACTTGGCCAGGTTAAGCATCATCTTGTAGATCCAAAGATTGTCAAAAGTTTCCCTTAAGTCGTCCAAAAGGGTCTCCTTCTTCCTTGATTTGATCACAATATCATCCACGTAAGCATGAACATTGCGCCCAATCTGACTATGAAGGCAATTCTGCACACAGCGCTGATAAGTCGCCTGGGCACTCTTGAGCCCGAAAGGCATAGATACATAACAGAAGGCTCCAAAAGGCATAATGAAAGCCGTCTTCTCTTGGTCCTTAACCACCATCTTGATATGAGGATATCCTGAATAAGCATCCAGGAAGCACAGGCTTTCGCAACCCGTTGTAGCATCAATGATCTGATCAATACGAGGGAGAGCAAAGGGATCAGTCGGACAAGCCTTGTTAAGGTCCGCATAATCCACACACATCTGCCACGTGTGGTTCTTTTTGAGCACTAGCACTGGGTTAGCAAGCCACTCCGGGTGAAAGACCTCAATGATAAAACCCGCCGCTAAGAGCCGGGCGACCTCTTCTCCGATGGCCTTGCGTCTCTCCTCATTGAACCGCCGTAGAAACTGCTTGATAGGTTTAAACTTAGGGTCGACATTAAGATTGTGCTCAGCGAACTCTCTCGAAACACCCGGCATGCCAGAAAGTTTCCATGCAAAGATGTCTCGATTCTCAAGGATGAATTCGATGAGCGCGCTTTCCTATTTGGGATCCATGTGAGCCCCAATGATGAACTGTTTGGATGAGTCCCCCGGAGTGAAGTCTATTGCCTTGGTATCATCCGCCGAAAACTTAAGGGGTGGCTCAACCTCCGTTGTAGGCTTTTTCAACAGCGTCATATCCTCTGGGTCAACATTCTCCTTATAAAACTTAAGCTCCTCCCAAGCACAACTGGATTTTGCATAAGCCGCGTCTCCTTCCTCGCACTCAATAGCCGTATTCCGATCACCATGAACGGTAATTGTGCCATTTAACCCAGGCATCTTGAGCTGTAAGTAGACATAGCAGGGCCTAGCCATGAACTTACCATAAGCCGCCTGCCCAAAAAACGCATGGTAAGGGCTCTTGATCTTGACCACTTCAAACCACAAAGACTCCACTCTGTAGTTATATTTGTCACCAAAGGCAACTTCCAAAGAAATCCTGCCCACCAGATAAGCCGACTTGCCTGGCACCACATCATGAAAAATGGTGGATGAGGGCTTCAGATCCTTGTTAAGCAAGTTCATCCGCTGGAAGGTGTCATAATAGAGGATGTTGATACTACTGCCTCCGTCCATAAGCACCTTATTCACCATATATCCTCCTACTTGGGGGGCAACCAACAAAGCCAGCCGCCCCGGGTCATCAACACGCGGCGGGTGATCTTCCCGGCTCCATGTTATGTTATATTAAGACCATTTTAAGTACCGCGGCAGAGCCGACACATCCATATGAACCGCTCGCTTGCGTAATTTCTGATCCCGCCTATTAAGGCTGGTCGTGAAAACATGATACTGGCCTGAACTGAGCTGCTTCGGATTACTTTGATACCCATATTGGTTATGCTGCTACTGGTTGTTGTCACCAGAGTGCTAGGGATGCCCTCCTTGATTACCTTGACCATGATGACCGGACCCTGAGCCGCCAGATCCAAATCCGGCTCCTGACCCGCCCGGTCCTGAGCCGCCGGGCGGACCGCCGCCCTGGTTGTTGGGTTGCATATAGTAATTCTTTAACTTCTGCATAATGTGGCAATCACCCCATGCGTGCGACGAAGGTTTGCCAGGCTGGCTGTGTTCTGGACAGGGCTTCTTAAGTGCCTCCTCCAAATTGAAGGGAGTCATGTTCTTATGAAAAGGTGTCCTGAACTTCCCATTGCCCTTAGGAGGATTATGGCCGGTAATTGCATTGGCTACCAGTTCTGATCCGCCATCGGGATTCTTCCGCTTGTTCTGGTTACCATTGTTAATCACACCTTTTCCTTGATTGTTCTTCTTACCTTGACCGTCCTTCTCCTCATTAGAGCCTAGGTCCTTCGTGTTATCAGAGTCAGCGTATTTTGTGAGAGCCGTCATGAGCTCTCCCATATCCTGACACGTACACTTGAGCCGGCCAAGTTTCCGCTTCAGTGGAACGAAGTGACAGTTCTTCTCTAAAATGAGCACGGCTTGGGCCGCCGTGATCTGCTCAGACAAGTGGATGATGGTTGACACCTGTTGGACCCAATGATGAGCCGATTCACCCTCCAGCTGGACGCAGTGATCGAGATCCACAATGGTCATAGGTTGTTTGCAAGTCCCTTGAATTTTTTATGAACCTTGCCCTTAACTCACCCACAAATTGATGGTATTGGGAGGCAACCCCTTTAACCATGTGCGAGCCGGACCTTCAAGCATCATGATAAAGTACTTAGCACACACCGCCTCACTGACATCTAGCATTTCCATAGCCAGTTCATAACTTTCGATCTAGGCCTTCGGAGGTAAATCAGCAGTGTAATTCAGAACTTTGCAAGGTCCCTTGAAATCCTTTGGCAACTGTTCACTTCGCAGAGCCGGCGATAAGCACGACACTCCCACGGCCCTGGCCGTTACTCCTGCTCCTACTAATACAGAGGGCACGGGCTCTTGGTGAGTCGTCGTGGCCAAAGCTGCTGCCTCTTGCTGCTTTCTTGCTCGGTTCATGAGCGCTTGCGCATCTAGAGCCGCCTGATCGTCCCTCGGAGGTCCTCTCTGCTGGTCGCTGCTGGAAACCGCTGGCGACTCATAGCGTCGGCTAAAGCTTCGGCTGGGGAGAGGGGCTGAATGAACGCGACTCCGGCTGTGAGTGTACTTCTCCTGCTGGGCCATCGCCGTCTACAGGTATCCAATATCATTCTGTACCTCTTCCGCAAAAGGCGCTTCATCCGGAATAGGAATCGTTTCAAGTCGGGTAGCCGCGGCCACCATATTCTCGGCTGGGTTAGAATAATGACCCATCGGTGTTGGGAAGACCACTGGTGAGGCCTGGTTTCGTCGGGCCGGGTGAGACGTCGGTCAAGCCGTCGGGCGGCTTCCAGGTGCATCCACCGCTCATCCCATTCCTGGCGTGTTGAAGAGGTTCCTAGCCTCATATCGTTCTGGCAAGTGGGATTGATGCCTCCTCCGATGCACCGCAGCCGCCAATTGCTGTTCCAGCCCAAGGCAGCAGACACCCATTTTAACACGTTCTGCCTCTTCCTCCATCTGGACTTTTAGCTCAGCTATCCTTTGTTGCTCCTCCGTCATCTGGTCCTTGAGCCTCACAACCTCTAAGTTCCAGGCAGCCTAATTATCTGGTGTAACTTCAGTGGCCATCAGGACCGCGAGCTCGTTCATTAAATCCAGAAGAACTTGAGTCGGCGGCGGCGGGTCAGCGCCTGAGGTTGCTGCTCCCGCGGCTGTACTGCTCGTGTATGAGGCTGACCCCGCCATGAACACGGCAGCGTGAGCCGGCGGCCCAAGAGCGTCTGACTCAGAGTGATCCGACTCAGGGCAAAGCTCATCGTAGCCCCCGAGCCCACCGTTGTGAAGCTGGTAAATTGACTCCGTCTCTCCGCTCGAAGACACATCTTCTGAATATACAAGAGTTTCCTACGACCCGGAGCTTCCAGATCCATACCTTGAGTAAAGCCTATGAAGACGTGCCTCCGTCCCGGATTGGCACGGGCGGACCGCACATCACAGGCGGGTTGCGCGTGCCGGGCCGACTCGATGATGTTGGTGCAGATGTCCGGCCCGGGTGTAGATCCATCGGTCCTTCCGATGAAAACGTGAATCCCGCCGAAAGGAACGCGAAATCCATATTCCACAGAGTCGGCATCAAGCCCGCAGCCGACGTCGTCGATGTAGAGCAGGCCGCGGCGACTCTTGCTCATCCTTCGGACCACGTATCCCTCGAGCCTTGGGAGAGAGCCCTTTGAGAACTCAACACCACCGAGCATAGGCCCCACGGTGGGTGCCAACTGCCGTGGTTTCATCGCGGAAGATGTCCGGGTGAACGGACTTGGGTTCGGGGCCATTGCTAACGTGATGGACTCACAGGGGTTGGTTGGGACGAAGGACACAAGTTTACGCAGGTTCGGCCCCTCAAGTCGAGGCAATATCCTACGTCTTGCTTGTGCTTGTATTGCTTGATGTATCGATTACAAGTGAGCTATTGCTTGACCTAGTTCTCGATAACCTCATCTCTAAGTCACCCCGGGTCTTGCCTTTATATAGGAGGTCAAGACCATGGATCATACAAGTTGTAACCGACTCTCATTACATGTCTGAGTCTACCTCTATCTTCTCTTGCCTTTCCTAACCAAGTTGTCCCCAGGAGGCTTACACGCCCGGGTCTTCTTCATCTGGGCCACCTGCCAGCCCATCCTGTCAATCTGCTAAGCTTCTTGGGCCCTTAAGTCTCCACGGCTCACTCTTGGGCTGGTGTATGAGCCGCTAGGTATGACCCAGAACCCTCAGGGCGGGTCTCACCGTGGGGTTGTATCCCCAACACTTCCTCCCTTGGTCTTTTCTTGATTCAGCGGTGTTGTGGGATGAAGCGTCCCAGACCAACCTTACTCGCCCACATACGAGGGACCGGTTCCATCGACTGACATGTGACTTTGTTGCATAAAGATGGCTGATGGGTGTCTGTCTCTCCAACCTTAGTTTGACCGGATTCACAAAAGGCGGTCTTTGAGAAGGTTGAATAGAAATTTGCATATCACCGTTGTGGTTTTGCATAGGTAAGAATCATTCTTGCTAGATACCCATAGTAGCCACTTAAAACATGCAACAACAATTAGAGGACGTGTAACTTGTTTTTGCAGGGTATGTTGTGATATGGTATGGACAAAGATATGATGAGATATATTTGATGTATGAGATGATCATGTTTTTTAATAGTTCATATCGACTTGCATGTCGATGCGTACGGCAACCGGCAGGAGCATAGGGTTGTCTTTAATTATTGTATGACCCGCGTGTCAGTCATTAAGCACTATGTTATGATTTACTTTATCGCTAAGCGGTACCAATAGTAGTAGAAGAATGGTTGGCATGATAACCTTGATGGCGACACAATGATGGAGATCATGGTGTTATGCTGGTGACGATGGAGATCATGCCGATGCTTTGGAGATGGAGATCAAAAGCACAAGTTCATGGCCATATCATGTCACTTATGATTTGCATGTGATGTTAATCCTTTTATGCATCTTATTTTGATTAGGATGACGGTAGCATTATAAGGTGATCCCTCACTAAAATTTCAAGATAAAATTGTGTTCTCCCTGAGTGTGCACCGTTGCGAAAGTTTGTCATTTTGAAGCACCACGTGATGATCGGGTGTGATAGACTCTACGTTCACATACAATGGGTGCAAGCCAGTGTTGCACATGCGGAACACTCGGGTTAAACTTGACGAGTCTAGCATGTATAGACATGGCCTTAGAACACAAGAGACTGAAAGGTCGAGCATGAGTCATATAGTAGATATGATCAACATGGAGATGTTCACCATTGAAACCACCTCATCTCCCGTGATGATCGGACTTGGGTTGGTGAATTTGGATCATGTAGCACTCGAATGACCTTAGGGATGTTAATTTGAGTGAGAGTTTTTTAAGTAATATTATTAACTAAACTCATTATTTTGAACAATAGTCTTAGTAACCTTTGCAAATTTATGTTGTAGATCAATGGCTCACACAGTAGTTCCCTTGAATTACAATGCGTTCCTAGAGAAAGCCAAGTTGAAAGATGATGGAAGTAACTTTGTAGACTGGGACCATAATCTGAGGATAATCCTCACGGCTTCCCAAAATGCTTATGTCCTTGATGCACAGCTTGGTGAACCACCCGCTCCAGTGTCATCTATAGACGTTGTGAACGCCTAGCAGGCGCGTTCCGATGATTACTCAATAGTTCAATGTGCATTGTTGTATGGCTTAAAACCGGGACTCCAAAGATGTTTTGAACATCATGGAGAATATGAGATGTTCTAGGAGTTGAAGTTTATCTTTGAGAAGAATACTCGGATTGGGAGGTATGAGACCTCCGATCAGTTCTATGCTTGCAAGATGGAGGAGAACGGGTCTGTCAGTGAACACATACTCAGAATGTCTGGGTATTCGAACCGTCTTGGTGAATTAGGGATGCCCCTCCTACTAGAGGCGAACGCTAACAGAGTTCTTAAATCACTGCACCTAGCTAAAAAAGCTTTGTGTTGAACTATAACATGCAAGGGATGAACAAGTCAATCACCGAGCTATTTGCGATGCTGACAGTCGCTGAGTCTGAAATCCAGAAGGAGCATCAAGTGTTGATGGTCAATAAAACCACTAGTTTCAAGAATAATGGCAAGGGGAAGAAGGGTAACTCCAAGAATAGTGGCAAACAAGTTGCCCCTCTTGTGAAGAAACCCAAGGCTGGACCCAAACCAGAAACTGAGTGCTTTCATTGCAAGGGATCTGGTCACTAGAAGCGGAACTGCCCCAAGTATCTGGCCGACAAGAAGGCGGCCAACACCAAACAAGGTATATATGACATACATGTTATTGATCTGTACCTTACCAACTCTCATTCTAGTTCATGGGTATTTGATACCGGTTCGGTTGCTCACATTTGCAACTCAAAGCAGGAGCTACGGAATAGATAGAGTCTGGCAAAGGAAAAAGTGACTATGCACGTGGGAAATGGTTCCAAGGTTGATGTGATCATCGTCGGCACACTCGCTCTTCTATTACCATTGGGATTAGTGATGAGCCTGAATAATTGTATTTAGTGCCTGCGTTAAGCATGAACATTATATATGGATCTTATTTATTGCGAGATGGTTACTCATTTAAATCATAGAATAATGATTGTTCTATTTATATGAGTAATATCTTTTATGGTCATGCACCCATTGTGAGGGGTTTGTTCTTATTAAATCTCGATAGTGATGATACACATGTTCATAACATTGATGCCAAAAGATGTAGAGTTGATAATGATAGTATCACTTTCTTGTGGCACTGTCGCTTAGGTCATATTGGTGTAAAATGCATGAAGAAGCTCCATGTTGATGGACTTTTGGAGTCACTTGATTTTGAATCACTTGACACATGTGAACCATGCCTCATGGGCAAGATGACTAAGACCACGTTCTCTGGAACAATGGAACGGACAAGTGCCTTGTTGGAAATCATACATACTGATGTGTGCGGTCCGATGAGCATTGATGCACACGGTGGATATCGTTATTTTCTCACCTTCACTGATGACTTAAGTATATATGGGCTCCGGGGACTTCGGCATCACCAGCCGACCTGCTTCAACACATCGGCTGACATTAGACTTCGGAGTCACCAGCTGACCTGCATGAGACTTCGGCGTCTGTCGATCACAGCTTCGCCATGTTAACTGGACTGAGGACTTCATCTTGCCACATCGACCGTGCAACATCGCCACTTCGTCAAGCCGAACTCTTCATTCAGGCAGCTCGGCGCCTAGGCCATATTCCTTTACTTATTTGCTTCACTTAAATTAACTAAGTAGAAGAATTTTAAAATATATATATCATTACCTTTATTTGTTATTACTCTTGGCTTGCATTATACTGTGTGCATACATAGTTGCCTTCGGCTGTGTCATGCGATCATCTTGGCGTGCCTACACTGTTGTCCCGCCTCCATCAACCAAATTGTGTCATCGACATGGCCGACAGACCGGGGACTTCGCCATCACACTGCCGAACTACTCCGTCTGCTCGACTTGCCCGCGGGTTTCTCCTCGGCCTTCGGAAGTGTTGTGTTGTCACTTCATCAAGCCGAGCTCTTCTTCGGCTACCTTGTGACCGGCTTGGGGGCTAGGACCTTGACCCACTACAAGCTCGGCACACGTCACAAGCACATTAACCACTAAGTCGCTTTCATGCTCACTTTTTTCAATATTTAAGTTTTATTCAGTTCGACCAAGCATTATACTTTTTTGACAAAAAGTTGTTTGTGAAAAACTTTCCTTGTCAAAACTTTGTTTGTTACAAACAAATTCAAATACCCTGTTTACTTGGGCGCTTCCTTTATGAAGCCATTCCTCTTGCATATGATTATTAATGTATCACACCCTTCCTTGTTCGTGTTACGCCAATATATGCATCATGTTGACTTAAGTGTTCTGTAAAGCTAGGTTTCCTTGCTCCTATGCTTACCCCTACGTTCCCGATTGTTCGGCTAGGGAGTAAAGGGAGCACCTCTGCGATTGTTACGTTCAGGTCATCCGAACTCGTACCTCAGACAGGTGAAGACGAAAACTAGTGCTGTTAATGTTTTCAATTATGGCCGGCCACGACGAAAGACAAGCATACATAAATCTATTGCACATCCCTCATGGTAATCATGAGAACCCAAAGAAAGGAACCATTGGCGGAACTATTTTCTTTAAAGATGCTTCTTACGTTAAATAGTAATATAACATAAGTTCCTTGGGCATGCTTTGTCTGTTATAGCCTAATGGCCTGATTGCCTGGTTATTCGAAACACCTCCGATATCCTCGGATGATGTAGTAGATAACACTTTTCGGCCCTTGGCCGAAGAGGGAGAAGCCGACAGTCGGTTAAGATGCGTTTAAAGTTCGGGCAAACACATATATGATATAAGTACTTCGGTACATACAATCATTATACATAAATTTCTTTTACCCAAGTCACTTGGGGGCTCTTAAATTTGTATGAGCCGTTTTATAATAAATGTTATTTTCTTCTTGGTCGTCGCAATGTCTTTTTCGACTACTCCTTTTTTCGACACGAGTGTTTGGTCAATAGCTGGGTAGCCTAGTTTCTCTCTAAAGCCGCTTGAGTTTAGTTTGCTAAATAGGCCTCGGAGAAACATTCCACCCTTGGGATATGGAGGTTAAAGCCAAAGGATGACCCGCTTGAAGTCTGAGAGATCGGATGTATCATCTTAAAGCACGATCGAAGCACATGTTAATTTTAAGACCAATTTAAGACCAAAACACTTGATTTAGTTCGAACGTCAAAGTTTTTACGTAAGTTTTTTGGATTTTTGAGCTTATGGAGGTTTTAAGATATTTTTATGTTTTTTAGGAGGAGGGACATCGTCTTGACCGAGGTGCCCTACGTAATAATTCAGCTCGAGAAATCTTTTCTGACCCGCTGTTTGGCATCTTCTCTGCCGACCTCCACCTTGGCGTCTCGGATATTTCTCTATATTCATCATTTTCAAATTGTGTCTTCGGTCAATTCTTGGGTCGCCCTGCTCTTGTGATTGCCTCCTACGTTCCGCTTTGTTCGGCTAGGAGTGCGAAGGGAGAACCACTTCGATTGTACTTCTGGTTTAATTGGTCAAGTACCTCAGTGGAGAAAGCCGAAAACTGACTTGATCTCGGAGATCAAGTACTTCACAATGAGCGTAAACTGGCCGGCGATCCGATGACCGTATTAAACAATGGGCCTTTCATAAAATTGGTCGGAGTGTAAACGGCTTGATCTCGTTTGAGCCGAACTCTAACCGGGGGCTAGTAACTGGCCTCCCAAACTTTAAGCTCCCATGACCAAGTGAAAGTTATAAAGCCTAGATATCTGATTGCCCCATTTCCGCTAACACAACCACCTCCGGGCACCGATACGTCGGGTAAGGGTTGTCTTGTTACTGCAGAAACACCCTACGTAGCATCTATAATGGGGTAGAAGCCGACGATTGGCCACTCACAAATGATAAATGTTCACACAGGAGTCAAAATAGCATATAGCATAAAAAGCATTTGTATTCAGTATACGAGTGCTGCCTTCCGTAATTATCCTTATAAAGCCATAAATATGCATCAATCTGACTTAAGATTTTAGCCAAGCTAGGTTACCTCGCTCCTGTGCTTACCCCCTACGTTCCCGATTGTTCGGCTTGTTGGAAATATGTCATAGAGGCAATAATAAATTAGTTATTATCATATATCTTTGTTCATGATAATCGTTTATTATCCATGTTATAATTGTATTGATCAGAAACTTAGATACATGTGTGGATACATAGACAACACCATGTCCCTAGTATGCCTCTAATAGACTAGCTCGTTGATCAAAGATGGTCAAGGTTTTCTGGCCATGGACATGAGATGTCATTTGATAACTCGATCACATCATTACATCATTAGGAGAATGATGTGATGGACAAGACCCAAACTATAAAAATAGCATATGATCGTGTCAGTTTATTGCTATAGTTTTTTGCATGTCAAGTATCTGTTCCTATGACCATGAGATCATGCAACTCACTGACACCGGATGAGTACCCTGTGTGTATCAAACATTGCAACGTAACTGGGTGACTATAAAGGTGCTCTACAGGTATCTTCGAGGGAGTTTGTTGATTTGGCATGAATCAAGATTGGGATTTGTTACTCCGTGTGACGGAAAGGTATCTCAGGGCCCACTCGGTAATGTAACATCACTATAAGCCTTGCAAGCAATATGACTAAAGAGTTAGCCATGGGATCTTGTATTACGGAACGAGTAAAGAGACTTGCCGGTAACGATATTGAACTAGGTATAGAGATACGGACGATTGAATCTCGGGCAAGTAACATACCAAAGAACAAAGGGAACAACATACGGGATTATCTGAATCCTTGACATATAGGTTTGAGAGATAAAGATCTTCGTAGAATATTTAGGAACCAATATGGGCATCCAGGTCCAACTATTGGTTATTGACCGTAGAGGTGTCTCGGTCATGTCTGCATAGTTCTCGAACCCGCAGTTTCTGCACACTTAAGGTTAAGTGACGTTTCGATATAGTTGAGTTATGTGTGTTGGTGACCGAAGGTTGCTCGGAGTCCCGGATGAGATCTCGGATGTCATGAGGAGCTTCGGAATGGTCTAGAGGTAAGGATTGATATATAGGAAGTCCCATTTTGGCCACCGGAAAAGTTTTGGGTATTTCCGGTAGTGTACCGGGAGTGCCAGAGGGCCATCAGGAGGGGCCACCCATGCCGGGAGGCCACATGGGCCTGAGGGGTGTTGCACCAGCCCTTAGTGGGCTGAGAAAACCAGCCCTACAATGCCCATGCGGCTAGGAAAGAGTGGGACAGGGAAAACCCCAAAGAAGGGAAGGAAGATCCAAATTAGGAAGGAGTCCTAATAGGATCCCACCTCCCTTGTGGGAGGTGGATTCCCTCCCTTGTTTAGTTCGGCCGAACCTACTTGGAGTTTGAAGGCAGCCCCTAACCCTAATTATATTGAAGGATTTTGACGGCAGCCCCTAATCCGAATTGCCACGTGCTGCCCTCTCTCTCCCTCTAGATCTGTTTGGTATAGCTTAGCGAACCTATGCCGGATCAGCTCCACCACCACCGCCACCATGCCGTTGTGCTGCCAGAGAATTGAACTACCTTTCTACTCCTTCTTGTTGGATCAAGAAGGCAGAGATCGTCATTGAGCTATACGTGTGCTGAACGCGGAGGTGTTGTCCGTTCAGCGCTAGATCAGAAGGACCACGATAGGATCGCGGGACGGCTCATGATGAGATCGTGGGACGACTTGCGATTTGGATCGCGAAGATGTTCGAATACACCAACCGCATTTCTTAACGCTTCCCGCTTAGCGATCTACAAGGGTATGTAGATCCACTCTCCCTCTCATAGATGCTCATCACCATGGATAGATCTTGCGTGTGCGTAGGAATTTTTTTATTTCCCATGCGACGTTCCCCAACAATGGCATCATGAGCATAACACAAAGGAGTTTGTGGGTGTTGATATTCAGATTGCTTCCTCCCTTGGTCTTTTCTTGGCGCAGTGATATTGTGGGATGAAGCGGCCCGAACCAACCTTACTCGTACGCTTATGAGAGACCGGTTCCATTGACTGACATGTGACTTTGTTGCATAAATATGACTGGCAGGTGTCTGTCTCTCCTACTCTAGTTGGATCAGATTCGACAAAGGCAGTCCTTGAGAAGGTTGAAAAGCAATTTGTATATCACCGTTGTGGTTTGGCGTAGGTAAGAATCGCTATTGCTAGATACCCGTGGCAGCCACGTAAAACATGCAACAACAATTAGAGGATGTCTAACTTGTTCTTGCAGGGTATGTTGTGATATGATATGGCCAATTACATGATGAGATATATGTGATGTATGAGATGATCATGTTTTGCATAGAATATCACGATTTGCATGTCGATGAGTACGACAACCGGCACGAGCCATAGGGTTGTCTTTAATTATTGTATGACCTGTGTGTCAATCATTAAGCACCTTGTAATGCTTTACTTTATCGCTAAGCGGTAGCAATAGTAGTAGAAGCATGGTTGGCGCGATAACCCTGATGGCGACACATTGATGGAGATCATGGTGTCATGCCGGTGACGATGGAGATCATGCGAGTGCTTTAGAGATGGAGATCAAAAGCACAAGTTCATGGCCATATCATGTCACTTATGATTTGCATGTGATGTTAATCCTTTTATGCACCTTGTTTTGTTAGGATGATGGTAGCATTATAAGGTGATCCCTCACTAAAATTTCAAGGCAAATTGTGTTCTCCCCGAGTGTGCGCCGTTGCGAAAGTTCGTTGTGTCGAGACACCACGTGATGATCAGGTGTGATAGACTCTACGTTCACATACAACGGGTGCAAGCCAGTGTTGCACATGCGGACCACTCGGGTTAAACTTGACGAGTCTAGCATGTACAGACATGGCCTCGGAACACAAGAGACCGAAAGGTCGAAAATGAGTTATATAGTAGATATGATCAACATGATGATGTTCACCATTGAAACCACCTGAACACACGTGATGATCGGACTTGAGTTGGTGAATTTGGATCATGTATTACTCGGATGACCTGAGGGATGTCAATTTGATTGGGAGTTCTGAAGTAATATGATTAATTGAACTCATTATCATGAACACAGTCAAAAGTGTCTTTGAGAATTATTTTGTAGATAGCTCACGTTGTAGCTCCCTGTTTATTGATACGTTCCTAGAGAAAAGTAAGTTGAAATATAATGGTAGCAATAATGTGGACTGGGTCCATGATCTGAGGATTGTCCTCATTGTTGCACAGAAGGCTTATGTCCTTGATGCACCGCTCAGTGCACCACCCCTTCTAGCGTCATCTGTGGATGTTGTGAACATCTGACATGCATGTTGTGATGACTACTTGTTAGTTCAGTGTGTCATGAATTACAACTTAGAATTGAGGCTCCAAAACATTTTGAATGTCACAGAACATATGAGATGTTCTAAGAGCTGAAATTGGGATCTCAGGCTCGTGCCCGTGTTGAGAGGTATGAGACCTTCAACAAGATTCTTTGCCTGCAAGATGAAGGAAAATAGCTCAATCAGTGAGCATGTGCTCAGATTGTCTGGGTGCTACAATCACTTGAATTGAGTGGGAGTTAATCTTCCAGATAAGACACTGATTAATATAGTTCTCCAAGTCATTGCCACCAAGCTACTCGAGGTTCGTGATGAACTATAACATGCCAGGGATGAATAAGATGATCCCTGAGCTGCTCGCGATGTTTGACACCGCGAAGGTAGAAATCAAGACGGAGCATCAACTGTCGATGGTTAAGTAAAACCGCTAGTTTCAAGAAGGGCAAGGGCAAGGAGGGAAACTTCATGGATGGCAAGCCAATTGCTGCTCCAGTGAAGAAACCCAAGGTTGAACCCAAACACGAGACTAAGTGCTTCTATTATGAGGAGAACAATCGCTGAAGCGGAACAAACCTAGATACTTGGTAGATAAGAAGGCTGGCAACATCGATGGAAGTATATTTGATATACGTATTATTGATGTGTACCTTCCTAGTACTCCTAGTAGCACCTGGGTATTGGATACCAGTTTGGTAGCTAAATGTTAGTAACTCGAAATAAAAGCTACGAAATAAACTAAGGCTAGCTAAGGGTGAGGTGATGATGTGTGTTGGAAGTGTTTCCAAGGTTGATGTGATCACCATCGCATGCTTTCTGTACCTTCGGGATTACTGATAAACCTAAATAAATGTTATTTGGTGTTTGCATTTAGCATGAACGTGATTAGATCGTGTTTATTGCCATATAGTTATTCATTTAAGTTAGAGAATAATGGTTATTCTGTTTACATGAATAATACCTTCAATGGTCATGCACCCAATGGGAATGGTTTATTGAATCTTGATCGTAGTAATACACATGTTCATAACATTGATGATAAAAGATACGAAGTTAATAATGATAGTACCACATACTTGTGGCACTGCCGCGAAGGTCATGTTGGTGTAAAAACGCATGAAGAAACTCCATGCTGATGGATCCTTTGACTCACTCGATTTCGAATCGGTTGAGACATGCGAACCATGCCTCTTGGGCAACATGACTGAAACCCCGTTTTCCGGTTTGATGGAGCGGGGAAGTGACTTATTGGAAGTGATAAATATTGATGTATGCGATCCAATGAGTGTTGTAGCGTGCGGTGGATATCGTTATTTTCTTACCTTCACTGATGATTTGTGTAGATATGGGCATATTTACTTAATGAAACACAAGTCTAAAACGTTTGAAAAGTTCAAGCAAATTCGGAGTGAAGTTTGAGATCATCGTGATAAGAAGATAAAAATGTCTATGTTATGATCGTAGAGGTGAATATCCGAGTTACGAGTTTGGTATACAACTTAATACAATGTGGAAGTTGTTTCACAACTCATGCCACTTGGAACACCATAGTGTGATGGTGTGTCCGAACGTCAGAGTCGTGCTCTATTGGATATGGTGCATACTATGATGTCTCATATCGTTTTGCCACTATCATTTTGAGGTTATGCATTAGAGACAACTACATTCACTTGAAATTATTGGGGAACGTCGCATGGGAAACAAAAAATTTCCTACGCTCACGCAAGACCTATCCATGGTGATGAGAATCTACGAGAGGGAGAGTGGATCTACATACCCTTGTAGATTGCTAAGAAATAAGCGTTAAGAAACACGGTTGGTGTAGTCGAACTTCTTCGTGATCCAAATCGCTGAGCGTCCCGTGATCAAATCATGATCCGTCCCAATCAAGCACCGAACGGATGGCACCTCCATGTTCAGCACACGTACAACTTGATGAAGATCTCCGCCTTCTTGATCCCGTAAGAGGGAGCGGAGAGGTAGATGAGTTCTCCGGCAGTGTGACGGCGCCGCGGCGATGGTGGTGGAGCAATTCCAGCAGGGCTTCGCCTAAGCACTGTAGAAAACCGATCTAGAGGAGAAACTATGCACTAGAGGACCAGGTAGCACGTGGCTGAAAATACAGTGCAAAACCCCTAAAACCTCTAGTACATATAATAGGAAGATAGGAGGAGGCTTGGCCCAAGGGCCAAGCCATCTAGGCTTCGGCCGAACCAAGAGGAGAGGAGGATTCCTCCTCCAATCCTAGTAGGACTAGGACTCCTCCTTATTTTGGCCTTTTTGCCTTTTTCCACCTTTTTCTCTTTGGGCTTTTCTTCCTAACCGCATGGGCCTTGTGTGGGACTTCCACCAGCCCACTATGGGCTGGTATTCACTCTCCCACAGCCCATGTAGCCTCCTCGGTCGAAATACCCCTCCCGATGGTCTCCCGCTACACTACCGGCACTCCCGGTACACTACCGATGAGCCCGAAACTTTTTGGGCGACCAAAATAGGACTTCCTATATACCAATCTTTACCTACAGACCATTACGGAGCTCCTCGTGACGTCCAGGATCTCATCGAGGACTCCGAACAACCTAGGGTCACCACCATGCATAACTCTATACTACCGAAACGTCACCAAACCTTAAGTGTGCAGACCCTGCGGGTTCGAGAACTATGTAGACATGACCGAGATACCTGTACGGTCAATAAACAATAGCGGGAGCTGGATTCCCATATTGGTTCCTACATATTCCATCAAGATATTTATCGGTCGAACCTCTATGTCAAGGATTCAGTTAATCCCGTATGATGTTCCCTTTGTTCTTCGGTACGTTACTTGCCCGAGATTCGACCATCAGTATCTCCATACCTAGTTCAACCTTTTTACCGGCAAGTCTCTTTAATCGTTCTGTAATACAAGATCCCGTGACTAACACTTAGTCACATTGCTTGCAAGGCTTATTGTGATGTTGTATTACCGAGTGGGCCCTGAGATACCTCTCCGTCACACGGAGTAACAAATCCCAGTCTTGATCCATGCCAACCCAACAGACACCCTCGGAGATACCTGTAGAGCACCTTTATAGTCACCCAGTTATGTTGCGACATTTGATACACACAAGGCACTCTTCCGGTGTCTGTGAGTTGCATGATCTCATGGTCATAGAAACATATACTTGACATGTAGAAAACAGTAGCAATAAACTGACACAATCATATGCTACGTTTGTAGTTTGGGTCTTGTCCATCACATCATTCTCCAAATGATGTGATCCCGTTATCAAATGATATCACATGTCAATGGCTAGGAAACCTTGACCATCTTTGACCAACGAGCTAGTTCACTAGAGGCATACTAGGGACAAAGTGTTGTCTATTTACCCACACATGTAATGTGTTTCCAATCAATACAATTATAGCATGGATAATAAACGATTATCATGAACAAGGAAATATAATAATAAACACTTTATTTATTGCCTCTAGGGCATATTTCCAACAGTCTCCCACTTGCACTAGAGTCAATAATCTAGTTCACATCACTATGTGATTTACAGTGTAATGAATCGAACACCCATGCAGTTCTGGTGTTGATCATGTTTAGCCCATGGAAGAGGTTTAGCCAACGGGTTTGCAACATTCAGATCCATGTGCACTTTGCAAATATTTATGTCCTTTTCCTCTATGTAATCACGGATGGAGTTGAAGCGTCGCTTTATGTGTCTGGTCCTCCTGTGAAACCTTGGTTCCTTGGCCAGAGCTATGGCACCAGTGTTGTCATAGAACAGGTTCATTGGATTCAGTGCACTGGGCACTACTCCAAGATCTATCATGAACTGCTTCATCCAGATACCTTCCTTCGCTACCTCCGAGGCTGCGATGTACTCTGCTTCACACGTAGAATCGGCTACCACGCTTTGCTTGGAACTGCACCAACTTACCGCTCCCCCGTTGAGAATAAATACGTATCCGGTTTGTGACTTAGAGTCATCTGGATCAGTGTCAAAGCTTGCATCGACGTAACCCTTTATGACAAGCTCTTCATCACCTCCATAAATGAGAAACATTTCCTTAGTCCTTTTCAGGTACTTAAGGATATTCTTGACCGCTGCCTAGTGCTCCATTCCAGGATCACTTTGAAACCTTCCGGCCATACTTATGGCAAGGCTCACATCGGATCTTCTGCACAGCATTGCATACATGATAGAGCCTATGGCTGAAGCATAGGGGATGACACTCATCTTTTCTCTATCTTCTGCAGTCACAGGGAATTGAATCTTACTCAACTTCACACATTGTAACACAGGCAAGAACCCCTTCTTGTACTGATCCATTTTGAACTTCTTCAAAACTTTATCAAGGTATGTGCTCTGTGAAAGTGCTATTAAGCGTCTTAATCTATCTCTATAGATCTTAATGCCTAATATGAAAGCAGCTTTTCCTAGGTCTTTCATTGAAAAACTCTTGTTCAAATATTCCTTCACGCATTCCAGCATTTCTATATTGTTTCCAATCAACAATATGTCATCCACGTATAATATTAGAAACGCTATAGAGCTCCCACTCACTTCCTTATAAATACAAGCTTCGCCATAAACTTGTATAAACCCAAACACTTTGATCACCTCATCAAAGCGCGTATTCCAACTCCGAGATGCTTGCACCAACCCATAAATGGATAGCTGGAGTTTGCAAACTTTGTCAGCATTCTCTGGATCGACAAAACCTTTTGGTTGCATCATATACAACTCTTCCTCAAGGAAACCGTTGAGGAACGCTGTTTTGACATCCATCTGCCAAATTTCATAGTCGAAACAAGCAGCTATTGCCAACATGATTCTGACAGACTTAAGCATTGCTACGGGTGAGAATGTCTCATCGTAGTCAACTCCTTAAACTTGTGAAAAACCCTTTGCCACAAGTCGAGCTTTATAGACGGTGACATTACTGTCTGCGTCCGTCTTCTTCCCAAAGATCCATTTGTTCTGAATGGCCTTTCGCCCTTTAGGTAATACTTCCAATGTCCATACTTTGTTTTCATACATGGATCCCATCTCGGATTTCATGGCCTCTACCCATTTCTTAGAATCCGGGCCCATCACCGCTCCTCCATAGCTTGTAGGTTCATTGTTGTCCAACAACATGACCTCCAAGATAGGGTTGCCGTACCACTCAGGAGTAGTACGCGCCCTTGTCGACCTACGTGGTTCAATAGTAACTTGATCTGAAGCTTCATGATCATCATCATTAACTTCCTCTTCAACTGTAGTAGGCTCCGCAGAAACATCTTTCTGTGTTGCGCTACTCTCTGGTTGAAGTAAAGGTTCAATAACCTCATCAAGCTCTATTTTCCTCTCACTCAAGTCTTTCGAGAGAAACTCTTTCTCAAGAAATGTTATGTTCTTAGAGACAAACAATTTGCCTCCGGATCTGAGATAGAAGGTATACTCGACTGTCTCTTTCGGGTATCCTATGAAGACGCATTTCTCTGCTTTGGGTTCCAACTTTTTAGGCTGAAGCTTTTTGACATAAGCATCACATCCCCAAACTTTAAGAAACGACAACTTTGGCCTCTTGCCAAACCATAGTTCATATGGCGCCGTCTCGATGGATTTCGATGGTGTCCTATTTAAAGTGAATGCAACTGTCTCTAATGCATAACCCCAAAACGATGGTGGCAAATCAGCAAGACACATCATAGAACGCACCATATCTAATAAGGTTCGATTACGATGTTCGGACACACCATTACGCTGTGGTGTTCCAGGTGGTGTCAACTGTGAAACAATTCCACACTGTCTTAAGTGACTGCCAAAGTCATAACTCAGATATTCACCTCCTCGATCAGATCACGGGAATTTAATATTCTTGTTATGATGATTCTCAACTTCACTCTCAAATAGCTTGAACTTTTCAAACGTTTCAGACTTGTGTTTCATTAAGTAAATATACCCATATCTACTTAACTCATCTGTGAAGGTGAGAAAATAACGATATCCACCACGCGCTGTAACATTCATTGGACCGTACACATCAGTATGTATGATTTCCAATAAGTCATTTGCCCGTTCCATTGTTCGAGAGAACGGCGTTTTAGTCATCTTGCCCATGGCATGGTTCACATGTGTCAAGTGATTCAAAATCAAGTGACTCCAAAAGTCCATCAGCATGGAGCTTCCTCATGCGTTTTACACCAATATGACCTAAACGGCAGTGCCACAACAAAATGGTACTATCATTATCAACTCTACATCTTTTGGCATAAATGTTATGAACATGTGTATCATCACTATCAAGATTCAATATGAATAAACCCCTCACATTGGGTGCATGACCATAAAAGATATTACTCATATAAATAGAACAACCTTTATTCTCTGATTTAAATGAGTAACCATCTCGCAATAAACAAGATCCAGATATAATGTTCATGCTTAACGTAGGCACTAAATAACAATTATTCAGGTTCATCACTAATCCCGATGGTAATTGAAGAGAGAGCGTGCCAATGGCGATCACATCAACCTTGGAACCATTTCCCACGCGCATCGTCACTTCATCCTTTGCCAGCCTTCGTCTATTCCATAGTTCCTCTTTTGAGTTGCAAATATGAGCAACCGAACCGGTATCAAATACCCAGGCACTACAACGAGAGCTAGTAAGGTACACATCAATAACATGTATATCATATATACCTTGTTTGTCGTTGGCCGCCTTCTTGTCAGCCAGGTACTTGGGGCAGTTCCGCTTCCAGTGACCAGTTCCCTTGCAATGAAAGCACTCAGTTTCTGGCTTGGGTCCATGCTTGGGCTTCTTTACAGGAGTAGCAACTGCTTTGCCATCCTTCTTTGTTTTACCCTTCTTGCCCTTGCCTTGACATTCTTCTTGAAACTAGTAGTTTTATTGACCATCAACACTTGATGTTCTTTCTGGATTTCAGACTCAGGGACTTTTAGCATCGCAAACAGCTCGGCGACTGACTTGTTCATCCCGTGCATGTTATAGTTCATCACAAAGCTCTTGTAACTAGGTGGCAGTGATTGAAGAACTCTGTCAGTGATCTCCTCTGGCGGAAGGGCAATTCCCAACTGCGCTAGACGAGTCGAATACCCAGACATTCTGAGTATATGTTCACTGATAGACCCGTTCTCCTCCATCTTGAGGGCATAGAACTTATCGGAGGTCTCATACCTCTCGATTCGGGCATTCTTCTAAAAGATAAACTTCAACTCCTGGAACATCTCATATGCTCCATGATGTTCAAAACGTCTTTGAAGTCCCGGTTCTAAGCCATACAATATCGCACACTGAACTATTGAGTAATCACCACAATGTGCCTCCCAAGCGTTCTTAACGTCTTCGGATGACATGTCTTCTGGTTGGTCACCAAGCGGTGCATCAAGGACATATGATTTCTGGGAAGCCATGAGGATAATCCTCAGATTATAGGCCCAGTCAACAAAGTTACTTCCATCATCTTTCAACTTAGCTTTCTCTAGGAACACATTAAAATTCAGGGGTGCTACTGCACGAGCCATTGATTTACAACATAAATATGCAAAGGTCATCTGAGTGTCGCATGATCCAAATTCACCAACTCAAGTCCGATCATCACGTGAGTTAAGGTGGTTTCAATGGTGAACATCATCATGTTGATCATATCTACTATATGACTCATGTTCAACCTTTCGGTCTCTTGTGTTCCGAGGCCATGTCTATACATGCTAGGCTCGTCAAGTTTAACCCGAGTGTTCTGCGGGTGCAACACTGGCTTGCACTCGTTGTATGTGAACGTAGAGTCTATCACACCCGATCATCACGTGGTGTCTTGACACGACGAACTTTCGCAACAGTGCACACTCGGGGAGAACACAATTCATCTTGAAATTAAAGTGACGGATCACCTTATAATGCTACCGTCGTCCTAAGCATAACAAGGTGCATAAAATGTTTAACATCACATGCAAATCATAAGTGACATGATATGGCCATGAACTTGTGCTTTTGATCTCCATCTTGAAAGCACCGACATGATCTCCATCGTCACCGGCACGACATCATGATCTCCATCATCTTGATCTCCATCAACGTGTCGCCATCGGGGTTGTCGCTCCCATCATGCTTGTACTACTATTGCTACCGTTTAGCAATAAAGTAAAGCATTACATAGCGCTTAATGATTGACACGCAGGTCATACAATAATTAAAGACAGCCCTATGGCTCCTGCCGGTTGCCGTACTCATCGACATGCAAGTCGTGATATTCTATACAACACATGATCATCTCATATATCACATATATCAGATCATGTAATTGGCCATATCACATCACAACATACCCTGCAAAAACAGTTAGACGTCCTCTAATTGTTGTTGCATGTTTTACGTGGCTGCTACGGGTATCTAGCAAGAACAATTCTCACCTACGCATAATCCACAATGGTGATACATAAGTTGCTTTTCAACCTTCTCAAGGACCGCCTTTGTCGAATCTGATCCAACTAAAGTAGGAGAAACTGCCACCCGCCAACCATCTTTTGCAACAAGTTGCAGTTGAGGGAACCAGTCTCTCATAAGCGTACGAGTAATGTTGGTCCGGGCCGCTTCATCCCACAATACCGCTGAACCAAAACACGACCAAGGGAGGAAGAAATCTAAGCATCAACGCCCACAAAATCTTTGTGTTCTACTCGAGATCTCATCTACACATAGACCTAGCTCATGATGCCACTGTTGGGGAACGTCGCATGGGAAACAAAAATTTTCCTACGCTCATGCAAGACCTATCCATGGTGATGAGCATCTACGAGAGGGAGAATGGATCTACATAACCTTGTAGATTGCTAAGTGGTAAGCGTTAAGAAATGCAGTTGGTGTAGTCGAACGTCGTCGCGATCCAAATCGCCGAGCGTCCCGCGATCCAAACATGATCCGTCCCGATCAAGCACCGAACGGACGACACCTCCGCTTTCAGCACACATACCACTTGATGAAGATCTCCGCCTTCTTGATCCAGAAAGAGGGAGAGGAGAGGTAGACGAGTTCTCTGGAAGTGTGACGGCACCGCGGCGATGGTGGTGGAGCAATTCCGGCAGGGCTTCACCTAAGCACTGCAGAAAACCGATCTAGAGGAGAAACTATGCACTAGAGGAACGGGTAGCACGTGGCTGAAAATCTAGTGCAAAAACCCTAAAACCTCTAGTATATATAAGAGGAAGATATGAGGAGGCTTGGACCAAGGGCCAAACCATCTAGGCTTGGGCCGAACCAAGAAGAGAGGAGGATTCCTCCTCCAATCCTAGTAGGACTAGGACTCCTCCTTATTTTGGCCTTTTTGCCTTTTTCCACCCTTTTCTCTTTGGGCTTTTCTTCCCAGCCGCATGGGCCTTGTGTGGGAATTCCACCAGCCCACTAAGGTCTGGTATTCACTCTCCCACAGCCCATGTAGCCTCTTGGGTCGAAATACCCCTCCCGATGGTCTCCCGGTACACTACCGGCACTCCTGGTACACTACCGATGAGCCCGAAACTTTTCCGGCGACCAAAATAGGACTTCCTATATACCAATATTTACCTATGGACCATTCCGGAGCTCCTCGTGATGTTCGGGATCTCATCCGGGACTCCGAACAACCTTCGGTCACCACCATGCATAACTCTATACTACGGAAACGTCACCAAACCTTAACTGTGCAGACCCTGTGGGTTCGAGAACTATGTAGACATGATCGAGACACCTCTATGATCAATAACCAATAGAGGGACCTAGATGCCCATATTGGTTACTACATATTCTACGATGATCTTTATCGGTTGAACCTCTATGTCAAGGATTCAGTTAATCCCGTATGATGTTCCCTTTGTTCTTCGGTATGTTACTTGCCCGAGATTCGATCGTCGGTATCTCCATACCT
This sequence comes from Hordeum marinum, assembly GCA_022496015.1. Classification (NCBI taxonomy): domain Eukaryota; kingdom Viridiplantae; phylum Streptophyta; class Magnoliopsida; order Poales; family Poaceae; genus Hordeum; species Hordeum marinum. Next base: position 62,156,228 of record CM039677.1, read on the forward strand.
AGTTCAACCTCGTTACCGGCAAGTCTCTTTACTCGTTCCGTAATACAAGATCCCATGACTAACACTTAGTTACATTGCTTGCAAGGCTTATTGTGATGTTCTATTATCGAGTGGGCCCTCAGATACCTCTCCATCACACGGAGTAATAAATCCCAGTCTTGATCCATGCCAACCCAACAGACACCCTCGGAGATACCTGTAGAGCACCTTTATAGTCACCCAATTACGTTGCGACGTTTGATACACACAAGGCACTCTTCCGGTGTTTGACCACCGAGCTAGTTCACTAGAGGCATACTAGGGACAAAGTGTTGTCTATTTACCCACACATGTAATGTGTTTCCAATCAATACAATTATAGCATGGATAATAAACGATTATCATGAACAAGGAAATATAATAATAAACACTTTATTTATTGCCTCTAGGGCATATTTCCAACAGAAATAGGGCACCATCTAAATCCACTGAGATGACACCGTATGAATTATGGTTTGGCAGAAACCTAAGCTGTCATTTCTCAGAGTTTGGGGATGCGCCACTTATGTCTGATGAGCTCGAACCCAAAGAGGAAAGGTGCATCTTCATAGGATACCCTAAGGTAATAGTTGGGTATACCTCCTATCTCAGATCCGAGGGAAAGAGTGTTTATTGCTAAAATTGGGTCCTTTCTCAAGAAAGAGTTTCTCTCGAAAGAATTGAGTAGGAGGAAGATAGAACTTGATGAGGTTGTTGAACCTTTGTTTCAACCAGAGAGTAGCGCAGTGCAGAAAGATGTTTCTGTGGAGCCTACGTTAGTTGAAGATGAAGTTAATGATGATGATCATGAAGCTTCCGATCAAGTTACTATCGAACCTCGTAGGTCGACAAGGACGCGTACTTCTCCTGAGTGGTACGGCAAACATATCTTAGAGGTCATGTTGTTGGACAACGATGAACGTACGAACTGCGGAGAAGCGATGATGGGCCCGCATTCCAACAAATGGTTAGAGGCCATGAAATCCGAGAAAGGATCCATGTATGAAAACCAAGTATGCACTTTGGTAGACTTGCCCGTGGAACGGCAGGTCGTTGAGTATAAATGGACCTTTAAGATGAAGACAGACGCTGATGGTGAATGTCACCATTTATAAAGCTCGACTTGTCGCAAAGTAGTTTCCGACAAGTTCAAGGAATTGATTATGATGAGACTTTCTCACCCGTAGCAATGCTAAAAGTCCGTTGAAATTATGTTAGCAGTTGCTGCATTTTTCGGTTATCAAATTTGGAAGATGGAGGCCAAAACATAGTTTCTTTTACGGTTTCTTTGAGGAAAGGTTGTATGTGATACAACCGGAAAGTTTTGTCACTCCTAAGGATGCTAAAAGGTGTGCAAGCTCCAACAATCCTTCTATGGGCTCGAGAAAGCATCTCGGAGCTAGAATATATGCTTTGATGAGGTAATCAAAGTTTTTTGAGTTTATACAAAGTTTATGAGAAACTTGTATTTACAAGAAAGTGGGTGGGAGCACTATAGAATTTTTGATAAATATATGTGGTTGACATATTTTTGATCATAAATAATGTAGAATTTCTGGAAAGCATAAATGGTTGTTTGAAAAGAGTTTTTCGAAGGAGGACCTGGATAAAGCTACTTAATTGTTGGGTATCGAGATCTATAGAGATAGGTCAAAACGTCTAATAAGACTTTCAATGAGTACATACCTTGACAAGATTTTGCAATGGATCAGTCAAAGAAAGAGTTCTTGCCTGATTTGTATGGTGTGAAGTTGAGTAAGACTCAAACCTCGACCACGTTAGAACAAAGAGAAAAGACGAAGGTCGTCCCCTACGCCACTAGCCATAGGCTCTATTTGGTATGCCATGCTGTGTACTGCACTTGATGTGTGCCTTGCCCCATGTCTGATAAGGGGGTACAAGAGTGATCCAAGAGTGGATTACTGGACAGCGATCAAAATTATCCTTAGTAACAAGAGGACTAGGGAGATGTTTCTCGATTATGGAGGTGATAAAGAGTTCATCGTAAAGAGTTATGTCGATGCAAGCTTTAACACCAATCCGGATGACTCTGAGTAGATATCCGAATACGTATAGTGGAACATACATTTGGAGTAGCTCCAAGTGGAGTGTGGTAGCAGTGTCTACAGTATGACATAGAGATTTACAAAGTACACACTAATCTGAATGTCACAGACCCGTTGACTAAAACCACTTTCACATGCAAAACATGATCGAACCCTAGAACTCATTGAGTGTGAGATTCATAGTAAATCACATAGTGATGTAAACTAGATTATTGACTCTAGTGCAAGTGGTAGACTATTGGAAATATGCCCTAGAGGCAATAATAAATTAGTTATTATCATATTTACTTGTTCATGATAATCATTTACTATCCATGCTAGAATGGTATTGATCGGAAACTCGGATACATGTGTAGATACATAGACAACACCATGTCCCTTGTATACCTCTAATAGACTAGCTCGTTGATCAAAGATGGTCAAGGTTTCCTGGCCATAGACATGAGATGTCATTTGATAACGGGATCACATCATTAGGAGAATGATGTGATGGACAAGACCCAAACTAGAAACATAGCATATGCTCGTGTCAGTTTATTGCTATAGTTTTTTGCATGTCAAGTATCCGTTCCTATGACCATGAGATCCTACAACTCACTGACACCGGAGGAGTACCTTGTGTGTATCAAACGTCGCAACATAACTGGGTGACTATAAAGATGCTCTACAGGTAGCTTCGAGGGTGTTTGTTGGTGTGGCATGGATCAACACTGGGATTTGTTACTCCGTGTGATGGAGAGGTATCTCAGGGCCCACTCGGTAATACAACATCACTATAAGCCTTGCAAGCAATGTGACTAAAGAGTTAGCCACGGGATCTTGTATTACGGAACAAGTAAAGAGACTTGTCGGTAATTAGATTGAACTAGCTATAGAGATACCGACGATCGAATCTCAGGCAAGTAACATACCGAAGAACAAAGGGAACAACATACGGGATTATTTGAATCCTTGACATAGAGGTTCGACAGATAAAGATCTTCGTACAGTATGTAGGAACCAATATGGGCATCCAGGTCCCGCTATTGGTTATTGACTGTAGAGGTGTCTCGGTCATGTCTGCATAGCTCTCGAACCCGTAGTTTCTGCACTCTTAAGGTTCAGTGACGTTTCAGTATAGTTGAGTTATGTGTGTTGGTGACCGAAGGTTGTCCATAGTCTCGGATGAGATCCGTATGTCACGAGGAGCTCCGGAATGGTCCGAAGGTAAAGATTGATATATAGGAAGTCCCGTTTTGGCCACTGGAAAAGTTTCGGGTATTTCCGGTAGTGTACCGGGAGTGCCAGAGGGCCATCGGGAGGGGCCACCCACGCCGGGAGGGCACATGGGCTTGAGGGGTGTTGCACCAGCCCTTAGTGGGCTGGGAAAACCAGCCCTACAAGACCCATGCAGCTAGGAAAGAGTGGGAAAGGAAAAACTCCAAAGAAGGGAAGGAAAATCCAAATTAGGAAGGAGTCCTAATAGGATCCCACCTCCCTTGTGGGAGGTGGATTCCCTCCGTTGTTTGATTCGGCCGAACCTAGTTGGAGTAGGGGCCAAGGCTGCCTCCTCTCACCTTCCTCCTATATATATTGAGGGATTTTGACGGCAGCCCCTAACCTTAATTGCCACGTGCTGCCCTCTCTCTCCCTCTAGATCTGTTCTCCTCTAGATCTGTTTTGTATACCTTAGCGAAGCTCTGCCGGATCAGCTCCACCACTACCGCCACCACGCCGTTGTGCTGCCGGGGAACTCATCTACCTCTACGCACACTCTTGCTGGATCAACAAGGTGGAGATCGTCATCCAGCTGTACGTGTGCTGAACCCGGAGGTGCCATCCGTTGGCGCTAGATCGAAAGGACAACGATAGGATCGCGAGACGACTTGTGATGAGATCGCGGGATGGCTTGCGATTTGGATCGCTAAGATGTTTGACTACACCAGCCGTGTTTCTTAATACTTCTCGCTTAGCTATCTACAAGGGTATGTAGATCTACTCTCCCTCTCATAGATGCTCATCACAATGGATAGAACTTGCATGTGCGTAGGAAATTTTTTGTTTCCCATGCGACATTCCCCAACACGGCTAGGAGGTAAAGGGAACCCTTCTATGATTTTTACTTCCGGGTCATCCGGGTTAGTACCTCAGACTGGATGAAGCCAAAAGCTAGCCATCTTAAGAATATAATTGGTCGGCAACGATGAAAGTGAAAATTTCGGTTCATTAAAGACCATAGAGTTTGGGAACATTCCCCGAACTAAACCATACATTGTGTCAAACGTAACAAAGTTTGTGTCAAACAAATATCGATCCTTAATTCGACCACCCGTGCCCAAATTAAGGCTCGGGGGCTACTACATTGGCAATTCAATGCAGAAATTTCATTGCAATACAGTTTTCGAGGAGATTATGATCCTTGGGTTGGTCGGCCGCACGCAACCTGAGTCTCGAGGTCTGCGCATACCACTTTTGTGTTCCGAAGTATGCTGCCGAGCTAGGAGTTGATCCTCAGGCCGATTTTGCAAATCGACCTGAGCCTCAGGGGCTACTGGGATCAGCGGTTTTATGTCATCCGTCACGTGCATCTCGGGTTTTAGACTGACACACACCTTGAGGGCTACTGGCTATATATCTCGGCAGAGAATAAATTGCACCAATCGAAAATATCCACCAAAAATCAGCCCACGGTCGGGGTGGTGCACCACCTCGAAAGCAGTCCGACATAAAGCTCGGGTGCAAGTGGCTGGCTCCATAGAGAGCATTTCCGAGATTAAGTTCAGATGTATTCCTTCATTTTTTAAGGTCCAAGTTAGTTTATGATACCTCGGAGGCTGACCATCGTTAGAGCTCGGATGCAGTCCGGCGTTGGAGCTCGGAAGCTGTCCGGCATAAAGCTCGGATTCGAATGGTTCATTCCATAGAAGACTATCTCAGCATTTAAGCTCGGATGGACACATTCAAATTTTCAGAGGCTAAGGTAATCTATGATACCTCGGATGCAGTCCGACGTTGGAGCTCGGATGCAAGAGGATACCTTGAACACCGAATAGTGTTGGAGCTCGACTGCAAAAACATACCTTGGATGCAGTCCGGCGTTGGAGCTCAGACGCAGCCCGTCAATGGCGCTTAGATGCCGATCAATGTTGTAGATCGGCTTCAAAAATACACCTCAGATGCAGTTCGACATTGGAGCTCGGACGCAAGAGGACACCACCGCACGGAAAACACTTCAAACCCCAGGTGTGGTGTAAGAAGTTACAAGGCATTGATAAAGGCCGACAACTTAAAGGCGCTCGTCGGATGCCTGACATGTAAACTCTTCTGATTCAGTCGGCGATCCTCAAGATCGGACATGATTGAACCAGTTTTCAAGACCGATGATCGAAGACGAAGAATTGTTCGGAAGAACCGAGGAGCGTCCTTAACTTGAAGACCGGTTCAGGGGGCTACTGATGGTGTCCTGGACTTGGGGTTACTCACCACGTCATCTCCCGACCAGTGGGTCAGGCCAAGGACTCCCATGGCGATTCACTAATGGGCTAGTTCGGAGAGCCCATGATGCATACAAGGGAGATTCCACAAGACTTGGCGCACAAGACAAGGACTCCTCTAAACCCTAGATCTACGATGCATTATATAAACCAAGGCTAGGCTAGTCAATAGACAATCTCAATCTCATACTCATTACTACAATCTCGTAGTAGATACCTGTACTATGTACTATCCCTCATATCAATACAATGAAAAGCAGGATGTAAGGTATTATCTCCTTGAGAGAGCCCGAACCTGGGTAAAATCTTGTGTCCATGTTACCATCGCTCCAAGACACCTAGCTTAGGACCCCTACTATGAGATATGCCAGATTTGACACCAACACCCACCACAAACGGCAGCCCTCGTTGTTGAAGCACCCGCGTGTAGGGGCGCCGTTGGTGAAGGCGAGCTGTTCCTCGTGGTGGTGCTCGAAGTAGGCCGTCCAGAGGTTGACGCTGTCCGGGGCGTACCTTGGCTACCGGTGCACCTCCTCAGATAGGGACAACCGGATCCTGGCGATCTCGGCGTGACGGTCGGCTCCGGTGGGCATAATTTGCATGGGGACCCTGCCGGTGTTGAGCCTCCACGCGCCTGACGCCCTCATGTCGGGTGGCGTCAGGTACTCCACCTCGTACAGCAGGCGGGCCTCGTCCTCGTGGAGGTGCCGACGGCCGAAGCCATTGCAGGCTGCACCGTCGCCTCGGTAGCGCTTTGCCATTGGGAGAGGGAGGAGAAGATCGCCGCAGGGAGAGAAAGGGGCGTTGGCAGCGAGACTTGGGGTAGGCGATGGTGGCGATGTGTGGCGGACACCGACGAGGGCCAGCTTTTATAGGGGGCGAGCAGGCGGCACCGTGCGGACGCGTGGGGGGCAAGGTGTGGACGCACGTCGCCCCGTACTGACTACGCTGCCCCGTGAGCGACGGCTCGTGAACCCGCCGCATCAATGGAAGGCTGACCGGTGGCAGTCCTTCATTGATTCCCCGCGGGAAACCGAGGCGATGAGGACGACGAAGCCAACGCGGTCGCTGACTCGGCGGACCCACCCGTTTTCGCACCAAATAACGTTTCGCCCGGCGCCCCCAGCGCCCCGGGTTCGGCCTGGGTACGCCGGTGCCAAATTAGGCCCTAAGCAACAAAAATTGGGCTCCTAGGGGCGCGACTAGGCTGATTTTCGCCCGCCGGCGATAAAAATGGCATTGCGAGGTCATGTTGAGGGGGCGGCTAGAGATGCTCTAAGTCTCAAACCGGGTACGTATACATTCTCAATGGGGGAGCGGTAAGCTGGTGCAGTTCCAAGCAGAGCGTGGTTGCTGATTCTACATGTGAAGCGGAGTACATCGCTGCCTCGGACGCGGCGAAGGAAGGTGTCTGGATGAAGCAATTCATGACAGATCTTGGAGTTGTTCCTCGTGTACTGCACCCAATGACTCTGTTCTGTGACAACACTAGTGCTATTACTCTGGCCAAGGAACCAAGGTTTCACAAGAGGACCAGGCACATAAAGAGACACTTCAATTCCATCCACGATCACATCAAGCATGAGGACATAAATATTTGCAAAGTACACACGCATCTGAATGTCGCAGACCCATTGACTAAACCTCTTCCATGGGCTAAACATGATCAACACCAGAATTGTATGTGTGTTAGATTCATTACAATGTAAATCACATAGTGATGTGAGCTAGATTATTGACTCTAGTGCAAGTGGAAGACTGTTGGAAATATGCCTGAGAGGCAATAATAAAATGGTTATCATTATATTTCCTTGTTCATGATAATCGTTTATTATCCATGCTTTAATTGTATTGATTGGAACCTCAAATACATGTGTGGGTACATGACAACACTGTGTCCCTAGTATGCCTCTAATAGACTAGCTCGTTGATCAAAGATGATCAAGGTTTCCTAGCCATAGACATAAGATGTCATTTGATAACAGGATCACATCATTAGGAGAATGATTTGATGGACAAGACCCAAACTATGAAGGTAGCATATGACCATGTCAATTTATTGCTATAGTTTTCTGCATGTCAAGTATCTGTTCCTATGACCATGAGATCACGTAACTCACTGACACCGGAGGAGTACCTTCTGTGTATCAAACGTCACAACATAACTGGGTGACTATAAAGATGCTCTATAGGTATCTCCGATGGTGTCTTTTGAGTTGGCACGGATCAAGACTGAGATTTGTTACCCCGTGTGATGGAGAGGTATCTTAGGGACCACTTAGTAATACAACATCACAATAGGCCTTGCAAGCAAAGTGACTAAAGAGTTAGCCACGGGATCTTGTATTACGGAACGAGTAAAGGGACTTGCCCGTAACAAGATTGAACTAGGTATAGAGATACCGACGATCCAATCTCGGGCAAGTAACATACCGAAGAACAAAGGGAACTACATACGGGATTAACTGAATCCTTGACATACAGGTTCAACCGATAAAGATCTTCGTAGAATATGTAGGAACCAATATGGGCATCCAGGTCCTACTATTGGTTATTGACCGTAGAGGTGTCTAGGTCATGTCTACATAGTTCTCGAACCCGTAGGGTCTGCACACTTAATGTTCGGTGGCGTTTCAGTATTTATGTTGGTTACCTATGGTTGTTCGGAGTCCCAGATGAGATCCTGGATGTCACGAGGAGCTTCTGAATGGTCCGGAGGTAAAGATTGATATATAGGAAAGAGGTATTTGGGTTCCCAAAAAGTTTCTGGTGCTTCCGGTAGTGTAACAGGAGTGACCAATGGGTTTCTGGGGTCCACCGGGAGGGGCCCACCCACTCCAGGGGCCACATGGGCCTAGGAGGTGGCACACCAGCCCCTGGTGGGCTGGGCAGCCAGCCCCTAGGAGGCCCTTACGCAAGGGGTGGGGAAAGACCAAGTGGGAGGGAGTCCTACTAGGACTCCACCTCCCTTGTGGGAGGTGGACTCATACCCCTTGCGCCAGCCAAGACCCTAGGGGAAACTCTAGGGCGCCCCACCTACCCCCTCTCCTTCCTATATATAGTGGAGGTTTTGAGGGCACCCATCACCTGAAAAGCCACGTGCTGCCCTCCTCCCACTAGATCGTCGTTCTCCTCTAGATTAGTTCGATAGAAACTCGGCGAAGCCCTACCGGATTAGTTCACCACCACCGGCACCACACCGTTGTGATGTCGGAGAACTCTACCTCTCCACCCTCGCTTGCTGGATCAAGGAGGCAGAGATCCTGATCGAGCTGTACGTGTGTTGAACGCGGAGGTGTTGTCCGTTCGACGCTAGATTGTGATTGGATCGCGGGACGGCTTGCGATTTGGATCGCGAAGACGTTCAACTACATCAACTGCATTTCTTGACGCTTCCCGCTTAGTGATCTACAAGGGTATGTGGATCCGATCTCTCCTCTCATAGATGCTCATCTCCATGGATAGATCTTGCATGTGCGTAGGATTTTTTTCACATGCAATGTTCCCCATCGCCTGCACCTCATTTTGTAATCTGACTATTCACATATCAATGCAACAATACACAAAGCTTTTGCGTATTCGTGAAAAAGGAATTTCAACATATGACGAGGTCGTCGAATGCACCTTTCTTCCCTTCTCCTTTTTCGAGTTTGTCTTGATTTTCATGTGTTCTTGGCCGACGCCATTGACAACAAATATGTGCCTCCCCAGCTCTCGCCTATCGCGCGCGGGGGGCGGGGGGGGGGGAGCGCTGGTGACATGTTCGGCAGTGGCTTCAACAATGTGACAAGAACAACAACGGTTCTAAGGTAGTGCAATAGTAAAGTCGTGCGACACTGTCGTACCACTCAGACTCTACCACACTGGCTCTGGAGCATGTGCGCGTAAGCCGTTGATGAGTAGCTCTGCACTTATGCGCCAGTGGATGAATCGCATGCACTGCTTGGTTGTGTGGTGTTATTCCATGAGAGGGATTTGCGTGAAGTGGTTGTCTCTAGGCATGGATGCCATGGAATGGTTCGAATTTCAATTTCCCGTGATCATGGTGTGTGGGTGTTCCCCTCCATACATCATCATCTTCTTCAACAAGTGGTGTCGGTAACACACAGTGGCTTCGGTTTGGTGGTGCTTTTCAATGTAACTAGTCTCGAGCTCGAGGTAAAACCCCTAGCTTTTACATTTGATGGCTGCACCTTGCAATGGCGGTGTTTATGTGCCATTTTCTTGTTGAAGACATTGCTTTGGAGATTCTTCATGCGTGTTCTCTGGGGTGAAAATCTAAGAACTGACCTTCAACGGTTGGATATGGCGATGGGGTGTTTGTGTCCTTCCCTTCGTGAAGGCATTGCTTTTGGAAAACTTTTTTCTTGTAGTTATGTGTTGTTGAGGACGGTCGACGAAGTTGCTGCTTGTTTGCTTCTTGTGTGTAGTAGGTCCATCGGCTTTCCTTCTCCTTCTTCTTCATTTTACATTTTTTGTTGTTGTGTGCATCCTGTTGTTTGTGTCCTTCCGTTCCTGAAGGCACTGCTTTTGGAAAAAAAAATCTTGTAGTTATGTGTTGTTGAGGACGGTCGACGAAGTTGCTGCTTGTTTGCTTGTTGTGTGTAGTAGGTCCATCAGCTTTCCTTCTCCTTCTTCATTTTACATTTTTTGTTGTTGTGTGCATCCTGAATGTGCCGACTAGGTCTTAATATTGCGTCCTTATACAAGCCTAGTGTAATTGGTACCATCTTACCTGTTTCCCCATAAAATCATGATATCACCATATTATCTTCGTCAAAAAAACATTTCATCACATACATTCAAATCATGTATTTCTACAATTCTCGACATTTTCTTCCAAAGTGTTATTGGTACTTTCTAGGGGCCACCATTATTGATGATGAACAAAACATGCATGTACTCCATCCTAAAATATTGTGTGTATTAGATTTTGTATAAAAAGAGTATATTATGTTGTAGGTCCTAAAAGTATTTTAAGTGTGTCGAGTAGGTCTTAAAAGTTAAAATAGTTCACCAAGGGTCCTACATGTGTATTTTACAGCGAGTTTTAGGACCTATTCGTACTTGACATGCTTGAAATACTTTTAGGACCTATAGTGAACGACCTACACATATTTAGGACCGGTCAACGATTTTAATCTTTTAAGACCTACTTGACACACTTGGAATGTTTTTAGAATCTTCGGTGTATTTTACTTTGTAAAATAAAATTTGTAAACTTCGATCAAATATATAGTGAAGATCATCTATATGTACAATATCAAATATATACCACATGGAAATATATTTCACGATGATACACATCATGTTTTTTGAAACAGAGGGAGTACTACTTTTTTTTCAATTTAGAGAGAATTTGAAGCTAAAGAAAAAGTGAAGTTGGCAAAAAATAACACCTTCTTTTTCTACTTGAAGATAAGGAGCAAATCTAGCAAGGATCATAGGTTATTAAGCAAGAAGGGGTCGGCACGCGAGGGAGGTTGGACTAGCTGGTGATCATCTACTCCCTCGTTGGAAATAGCAACCTCGATCGCTGGTGGGATGTCCGTTCAAGAACCAAAACGGCAACCCAACTAGTGCCAAAGCAAGAACGGACAAGCTAGCAAAAGAAGGGCACGTCTCCGTTCAGGGAAGACTCGTGAACCCAAGCGCGCTAGCTAGCTGCGATCAATGTCGAGCCGCAGCTTCCCAACCGCGTCTTCTTGTTTTTGTTTATTTTATGGGTGGAGGTGACGGGCTGCGATTGGTCGCCGCCGGATATGCCGATCTCCGGAGATTAGATCCGTGTTACTTAATGCCATCGAGTGATTAAACAAGCTTATCAGCATGTCCCCCGTGCCGCTTTGGACTTTGGCGCTACGATTTTCTTTCATTTAATCAAATTACAGGTCTGGATAGTACTTGGTTAGTACTAGTATAGTTTAGGGCATCTTCAAACGCAACCGTACATTTTTCTCGTGCATCCCTCTACTGACAAAGGAATCAGTTCGTGGACACGATGCGAAGTTTGCCGTCCAATGCCATACGCATATCCGACCTTTCTCTTTTTTCTTTTACTAATCCGCACATTCAAATAGCCGGATAAATAAAGTTTAGATGTTCCTACGTACTCCCTCCATTCTATAATATAGTGCATTTTCGATTTTTGAGCTGTAAGTTTACCATAAATTTAAACAATAAGACCGATTGCGGCGGGAGTAAAAATTATATCATCGAAAACATCAGTCGAATATGAATTCAATAATATAATTTTTACTCCCGCCACAATTGGTCTCGTTGGTTAAATTTGTGATCACATTTAGAATTTGAAAAGCACGAGCGCACTACATTATAAAATGGAGGGAATAGATAGAGACATACATTCTACTAGCCGAATGCATCACTAATTCAAATTTAAAAGAGTGTAAATTTTACATTCCAACATTATTGTCTCCTTTAAGAACAACTTCAACCGGACGACCCAAATTGTTCACGTGTCCGTTTGGGTCGAAACGGATCAATGTGATGGCCCAACGTGCGGACCCAAACCCAAAATATGTACGTTCGGTGTCCATCTCAACGCATGCATTTCGGATCCAAATTTGTGTCCACACGAAAATGAAACGGATGCACGCGCGTCCGTTCGGTGTTCGCCGCCGCACCACCTATCGGCCGCCCAACCACCGGTCACGGTTGTATTAAATGTGTCCACCTACCTTGGGCCCGCTTGGTAGTGGGTGGAAGCTGCCAGTCGTCGTCCTTTTTAAGCAAGTGTGTGTGGGGGGGGGGGGGTCCGACCACATCCACTTCCTCTCCCCTGTCGACATCTGGTCAAGTTTGCTCCCTTGCTGGTGACACCAAAACCTAGCCACCTAGCTATGGGTGTCTTCGGCAAGGGCAAGGGGAAGCTCAACCCTGGTGCCAGCTTGTCCCGCGCGCCTCCCCTGTCGTGGGCTCGATGCGGTGAGCAGTCACGGGAAAGGGAGTGGCTGTACATCCGAGTGCACCAGGCGCGATTGCATTGGTTGTACCGTCAGCCACTGCCATTCAGATGTAAATATGCCACATGGCTAGCATCTGGACCCGCAACACATACCGATGTTGGCGGTGCCGCGGGCGCACGCCGAGGAGGTGCGCGGGCGCAACGAGCTCCTAACGCCTGGGTACCATCATCTCGCTACCTACGCGTCAGACTCTCCCAATCGGGAGGTCTGGTTTGTGTTGGAGCATGGGAAGGAGTGATGACGCTGTGTGCCGCCCAACCCCCTGCTCCCAGAGGTCGCGCCAGAAGAGGAGGCCTACCGAGAGCAGGTGCGACGAGGACACGCACTAGGAGGGGGTGGAGGAGGTCCTCGCCCTGTCCGCGCCGGGAGACTCGGTACACACCCCTATCTGAAAGCATAACTTCTCCTTAGGTGGTTTTGGTAATTAATAATTACGTATATTTCATTGGATTAATAGTTTTGTCAAGTATATTTTAGGAAAAGTTCAATGAATGGATTGGCTACGATTGTGAGGAGATCCCCTAGATGCTTCGAACATCAATTGACAAAAGCTTCAAGACTCTACATTTTGCATTTATGCGAGGGATCACACTTGAGTCCATAGGAAAGCCAATAATATTAAAAAGGGATGAGGTATCTATGATGATCTAGTTGCTCAAGTGCTTAGAGATTAGACACCAAAAACCCTGAAGCATTCTCCCACACTATATTCTTTCAAAACCCTAACAGACAAATTCAGTGCCACCAACATTCCCACATTGCCAACAAACCCTATCATCTCGGTGCAACCGAGATCTCATTCAGTACATCCGAAAAGTAGGTGCCAACTTTCTGTTGCCAAAATGTTAAATTTCGGAATTTCCGAGTTTGTCACTCCAGTCTCACCGAAAGTTGAATCTGCCCAAGGCCACCCGAATTGGTCTCACCGAGTTTCATTATCGGTCTCACCAAGAACCCAAAATTTGCCACATTTTGCACTAATCGGTGCAACCGAGTTTTTGCTTCGGTTTCACCAAGGTTGGAAATAGTGTTGTAATGGTTGGATTTTTGGAGATGCCTATATATACCCCTCCACCTCCCTCTCATTTGTAGTGGGAGCCCTCAGAACAAGCCAACACTTGCCCCATCCATTTTCTAAGAGAGAAACACCTACTCATGTGTTGATACCAAGGTATTCCACTCCAACCATATGAATCTTGATTTCTCGCCTCCCCAAGTTGCTTTCCATCCAATCAATCTCTTCTACCAAGCCAAATCTATGAGAAAGTGATTGAGTGTTGAGGAGACTATCTTTTGAAGCACAAGAGCAAGAAGTTCATCATGCATACCACATCTATTACCTTTTGGAGAGTGGTGTCTCCTAGATTGGTTAGGTGTCGCTTGGGACCCTCCAATTCATTGTGGAGTTGAACCAAGAAGTTTGTAAGGGAAAGGAGATCACCTACTTCGTGAAGATCTACCTCGAGCGAGGATAGTCCTTCGTGGACTGAAGATGTGATGGAATATATGAGGTTGCTATTTCGTGGACCCTTCATGGGTGGATCCCTCTGTGGGTTGAAGTCTCCATCAGAGTGGACGTACGATAGCACCACCTATAGGAACCATGGGAAAAATCTTCGACTCCCCATTGCATTTGATCTTCCTATCCCTACCCTCTACTTACACTTCCATGTCTTTACATTCCGCTACTATACTCTTAGATTTGCATGTGTAGGGTGAACTTCGCTTGATAGAATTGCTAAAACTTGCTAACCACTAAAATTGGGAAAAGGTTAAGATTTTAATTGGTCAAGTAGTCTAATCATCCCCTTTAGACATACTTTGGATCCTACAAGTGGTATTAGAGCGTTGGTCTCCATTGCATTGGTTTCACAACCTTGGAGAGTATGGCGTCTAGTGAGGGAAATTACCACCGTAGAGGTCCATATTTTGATGCTACAAAGTTTGCTAGTTGGAAGCATAAAATGAAAATGCATATTCTTGGTCATAACTTTGGGATCAATAGAAGAGACGTCTAGAGGGGGGGTGAATAGACTACTTGCATAGATTAAAACCTAACCTTTTCCCAAGTTAATTGGTTGGCAGATTTTAGCAATTATAACAAGTACAATGCACCCTACACATGCTAGTCAACAAGTATGGCAGCGGAAAGTAAAGACAAGCATATGTAAGAGAGTTGAGATAGGAAGATTAAACACAATTGTAGACACAAAGATTTTTCCCGTGGTTCTAATAGGTGGCGATATCGTACATCCACGTTTATGGAGAGTTCAAACCACGAAGGGTAACAGTCGCGAGAGTCCATAGAGAGCTCCACCCACGAAGGGTTTCACGAAGAAGCAACCTTGTCTATACCATGACGGCCTACGTCCACGGAGGACTAGCCTATCTCAGGGTAGATCTTCACGAAGTAGGCGATCTCCTTGCCCTTACAAACTTCTTGGTTCAACTCCACAACACGAAGTAGGAGGCCCCCAAGAGACACCTAACCAATCTAGGAGGCACCACCCTCCAAAAGGTAATAGGCTCGATAGTAACGATGAACTCCTTGCTCTTGTGTTTCAAATGATAGTCTCCTCAACACTCAATCACTCTCTCACATATTTGGCTTGGTTAGAAGAGATTGATTGGGTGGAAAGCAACTTGGGGAGGCTAGAAATAAAGATCCATATGGTTGGAGTGGATGATCTTGACCTCAATGCAAGTGTAGGTGGTTCTCTCTCAGAAATTTGGATATGGGAAGTGTGGGTCTGTTTGGGGTGCTTCTCTTGCGAGTAGGATGTGGTGGAGGGATATATATATATATATATATATATAGGCATCTCCAAAAATCCAACCGTTACAACATTATTGCCTAACTCGGTGAAACCAAAGTGAAAACTCGGTTACACCGACTAGTGCAAAATGTGGCAAATTTACCGTTTTGATGAGACTAATATAGAATTCTCGGTGGTACCGATATGAGTGGCCGAGGGCAGTTACACAACTCGGTGACACCGATTCACAAATATTGGAAATTTTAATTCTTGTGAAAGAGGCACCAGGAAGTTGGTTACTGAATCTCGATTGCACCATAGTGAAAGTTGATAGTATCGAGAAGTGGGTTTTGGCTAGGGTTTTTGTCTAGGGTTTTGACTCGGTGTAGCCGATATGGAATTTTTTGTGGCACCGATTTTGAGTGGTAGGTTCTAGGATAGAATGTTTGTGGGAGAGCTTGTGGTTGTTTTGGGTGACTAACACTTGATCGTTTTGAGCATTTCATTCACCATTAATACCTTACCCCTTTTGATAGGATTGGCTTTCCTATTGACTCAAAGTGATTTCTCACAAAATAAAATGTAGAGTCTCCATTCTTGTAGCTTGGCCAATCCTATTCCTTCCTCTTCTTCTCCTTCTTCTTGGGGAATCTCCTCACACCCTTTTGCCAACAATCTCCGCAGACTAAACCTGAAATAAACTAGGTAGAGATATTAGTCCAAGAGACAATATATGTTGTCATGAATTATCAAAACCACCAAGGGATGATATGTGCTTTCAATAACCGTGATGTTTGGGCTATTGTTCGTGTTGGATTGCAAATGTGAATTCTTTGGTGATGGAAAGGAATCGGATCATGAAGCGACCACGAAAGAATTAAAGATGTTGCAATACAATGCCCAGGCATTTGACATTCTATTCAATTGCATATGCCCCCAAAGAGTTCAACAAAATAAGACGTCTTGAGAATGCAAAGGAAATTTGGGATACTTTGGTTGATATGCATGAAGGAACCAAATCAGTTAGGGGATCTAAGTTGGATATGCTACAAAGTCAACTTGACAAGCCCAAGATTAAGGATGTTGAAGGAGTCGCGTAAATGTACTCTAGGCTTGCTCATCACAAATGAGATTGTCGGCTTAGGAAGTGAAGAGATGACCGACAAATTCATCATCAAGAAGATCCTTAGAGCCTTGGATGGAAACTACGACACCGTGTGCACTTTGATCCAAATGATGCCAAACTAGAAAGATCTCAAGCCTACGTAAGTCATTGGAAGGGTTGTTGCTCATGAAATGTCACTCAAAGACAAAGAAGAGCTTCACAACAAGTCAAGCGGTGCATACAAAGCCTCAAGTGACACTCCCACTACCTCAAATGACAACCTTGTTACCAATGAAGAGATAAGCCTGATGGTCAAGAAATTCAACAAGTTCTACAAAAAGACAGGCATAGAGTGAAGCTCCAACATAAGATATGAAGAGAAGCGTTCATCTAGTCGCGATCAAAATTATTACAATTGTGGAAGGCCCAAACACTTTTCCAATGAGTGCATGGCCCCCTCCAAGAGAAGAGAAGAGTCACCTAGAAGAAAAATCTCAAGAGATGAGTCACCTCAAAGAGAGAGAAGGAGTAGAGAAGATCTCTATGAACGAAGACCCTCCCAGAGAAGCAAGGACTCGGAGAATAAGGAAAAGTAGACCAAGAGCTACACAGGAAGAATGCATACGGCTCATGTTGGTGAATGGGTATCCGACTCCGAATCCGACAACCAATCTGAGAGAATCTACCACTCCAACTCCAACTATAGTCAAGATAAAGGTGTTGCCATACTAACACTTGTTTCCTCCAACTCCTATGATTTATTTGATTCACCAAATGAAGGAATTGGAAGTTTCTTCATGGCTAAATTCCCCAAGGTATCACACCCTGAATACATTGACTTTAATAGTGATGAGGATGACTTACTAGGAGATGATGCCTTGCTCTTTGATAAAACTAGCGGTGTTAGTCAAAATGAACTTGATAATAATCATGCTAGTCGAGATAAGCCGTGTGATGATGATAAGAAGGAGATTGAGCGCCTAAATAAAGAACTAAACACTCTTAAGTTAGCTCATGAGTCTACTCAAGAAGATCATAGAGAGCTTCTAAGAACTCATGAGAAGTTACGCTTAGAGAAGCTAAATTTAGAGTAAGAACCTGAGTTTCTTAAAGTATCAATGAAGATCTTCGAAAGAAGAGTTCTTCTTATCTTGCCAAATGACTACTCTTCTCTACATTTGTTCCACAAGTTAAAACTAATCAAACCAGTAACAAAGGCAAGAAAAGTTGTTCATCTAGTAGCAACAATAAAAATGCTAAATCAAATGATCTTGCTTCTAGTATCTCTCTTGATTCCACTAATGATTCTCTTAACCAAGTTACACTTGAGCAAGAAAATGACTTATTGAAAGGTATTATAGAGAAAAGTGTCTACAAGAGTATTGCAAAAAGTAAGCAATTTGAGGAGATTGTGCACAAGCAAGGATGGCACCGGAAGAACCAAGGTATTGGTTATGAACGAAAGTTCAATGTCAATGGAGTTGAAAGGGAAGAAGATCAACACCCGAAGACAAAGTTTATTCCCCAAGAGGAGAAGTATGATCCTACACTCTCAAAGGTAACACAAGGTCAAGATGATCTTCCACCACAAGACCACAAGCTCAAGGGTAAGGACAAGCTTCAAGAGGAGATTGACTCATTCGAAGAAGAATCTCAATCCATGGTCAAGTGGGTTCCCAAGGCCACTACTAGCTCTACTTCATCAAGTGCTACCTCAACTCCAAGGATCCCCATCAAGTTGATGCGGGTCCCCAACAAGAAGAACTAGAGAAGTTCTTGAGGGGTGAATCGTCCAACAAAATTCACTCACACTCAAGAGCTATTTGCAATCAACTCCAACCATATGCAATAGTTCAAGGACTCACAAATTCCCTCGTTGGTAAGCAAGGGACAAGGTAATTAATGAATCAATGGACATCATCATACACGTGCTTCATTCCATATCCATATATATCCTTGTATTTGTTCCTTGTGTGGGACTACTCCATGTAGTTGAGAAGAGTAAGAAACAACATGGATTGCTCCCAACTCAAAATGATCTTCATCAACAATGAGCATCCACCACTACTTCACCTCCATGAGGTCTTCAACAACAAAACCCAAGGTTAGTTTGTCCCTCTTAGGGGGGATGTCACATCCAGGGGAGATTTACTCTAAGACTTGAGTTAAAGCATCTCACAAGATGTGAACACATTAAAAATATTTATGTAAAATTGGCAACTCCACTTGTGCTTAAACGATGAGTATGATCTATGACCAAGTATTCTTGCTTGGATCCTAAGTCAATATAATCATATATAGATGACTTCATCATCACCAAAGTGCTTGGTAGATAGTAGAGTTGTTGTGCATATTTTACATATTCTATTTGACATATTATTGTGTGAACATGTTGGTATGCATAATTTTCTTCATTCGAGGACATCCAATTGTTGTTATATTTGGCTTCTATTTTTCTGGCCAATTGGGTGTATAAGAATGCCAAAGTGCCCCTGTAGCTATATATGATTTCTCATATCTCATGCTTCATCAAAAAATTTGAGCAAGCACTTTTCAGACCCACTAGGTGAGGAGCACTCGGAGTTACAGTTTGGAGAAGGGCTGACTTCCAATACCTCCCAAGCGTCTCTCGGTGTGACCAATTCTCAAATCTCGGTTTCACCAAAGTACCAGGGTTGATCTAGGTTTTCAATCTCGGTATCACCAATCTCAAAATCTTGGCGTCACCGAGTTGCTCTGCCTACACGCAGTTACGCGTCTTGGTGGAACCAGAATTTTTGGCTCGGTGTAACCGACAGCAGGCGGGTATATATCTCCGTAGGCGTGTACTTTGAAATTTTACTTCAAATGAAAG
Source organism: Hordeum marinum (assembly GCA_022496015.1). NCBI lineage: Eukaryota > Viridiplantae > Streptophyta > Magnoliopsida > Poales > Poaceae > Hordeum > Hordeum marinum. The sequence goes on from CM039677.1 coordinate 62,175,486, forward strand.
CCCCGTACCCCACAGCTTCCACCGCCCGCGTCTCCGGACAATCTCCATTGCCTCTCGTGTGCCCTCGCCACAGGAGCCGATCACCGTCAATGGAATCGCCTCCGTCGTTGTCGTTGTAGCGAAGTTTTTTCCAATTTAGGGTAAAACTTTGACCCCTCTTGTGCTCCAACATCTGATTCATGCGCATTAGGTCTTATTCCTCTTCTAGCCACTATTTGGAATGTTTCAATCCACAAGAAAATTCTGTAGGGATAGATGGACGAGAAAATTTAGGTTTAGGGTTCCGCCGTATGCATTTCGGTGTCACCGAGTCGAAACAAGTTGGCATCATTGATGTGGGATTCCCCACAACACAAAGGGCTTCTCGGTGAAACTGAAAGTTCCTATCTGTGTTATCGATTTGGGGTTTTAGGGTTTCTGAGCAGAACTTCAGTGAGACCGAGTCACTCTTCGGTGAAACCGAAACGAGTGACCAAGTTTCTGTTAACATAGTTTGTTGCCTTGGATGTTCCAAAACTTGAAACTCGGTGGAACCGAAACTCGCACTGTTGAAACCTAAAACTGAATTTTAGAGTTCAAATTTGCAAAAACCTCTGTATTTTGTGATGCTCATCCATTCTACTCCTTCACCGGGTCAGTGATCAGTCATGTCAGGTTCACATGCTGTCACAATGATCTCAGGGAACCAAGTGTTGATCTTGAAGCAGGCAATAGTCCCGAAGCTAGTTCCACAGATCTTGGAACTCCAAGCTCCCATGGCTTTCCCAAGGTAGCCACGAGGGTTAGGAAGAAGAGTATATCTGATGAGGAGGTTTCTCACTTTATTCCTGATGATGCCACATCCAAGAGGAAACTTGTGAGAAAGGAATATGCTAGCACTGAAGCCAAGAGTGCTCTTGAGTATGCCAAGGGTGGGATGAGATTTACTCCTAAGGCCCCATCCACTTCCAAGCAATAAAAGTCTATGAAAAAGAAGCCAGGGAATAAGGTTAGAAAGAGAACCATTCATGTGGTTGGGAGGCCAACCTCCATGTTTGAGGGCCATGGAGAGCATGATGATGAGGAAGAGGAGATTCCAGTTGCTAACCCTCCTCCTTCCAAGCAAAGAAAATTGATGGTAGATGTTATGCCAAAGCCTACTCCCAAGGCCAAGCCGGCTACCCCCAAGCCCAATAGGACCACCAGAGACATCTCTACGACAGAGAAGAACAAGAGTCCCACCTCTAGAGATGCTGAGAGGAAGATGAGGAGATAGCTGTTTAGAGGAAGCTCATATCTCACCTGCCAGACCACAATGATGATCATCTGGTGGCAGAGAACATGAAAGAGAGGAAGGATCAAGGTCTCAAAAAGTGGAGAGACAGTGATCCATATGTTGTGAGGAGAAGGGATGCTGTTGATGCTAGATTTTACACCAAAGAGCAACATGACTTCTATGAGACCGTTTTGCTTGACAAGTGCCCAGTTGTCAGTGACATGGCATGTGTTGATTGGAAGTTCATCAAGTCAAATGAAGACTACTTCCCTCATGTCCAGGAGAACTTCAAGATGATTGATATTGATGAGTTTGTTGGTAGAGAGATGACTGCCTAGAATGATGAGATAATCATGCAATTCTATTCCACTGCCCATATTTATCCCGATTGAAAGATTGTGTGGATGAATGAAGGAACCAGATACCAGTCAAATGTTGATGAGTGGGCTACCATCTTAGGAGCCCCAAAGGTGAAGGAAGGAGATTTGGATGTGTACTCCGAGTCTAAGATGAACCACTACTCCATGGAAAAAATGTACACACCAGTCCCCAAGGAATATCTGAAGACCCATAAGCTTGGTTCCGTTTACTTTATGAAAGTTGGTCTCCCTACCTCCAACACTATATTGAGGCACACCCTGATTCCCAAATCTGGAGATGACAAGACGATTCAGGGTTATTCCATCAACATGATGTAGCATGTGGATAGCCACACCGGGATTATAGTGATGGATATGATTGTTGAGACCATCAAGAGAACTGCTGTTGATCAGAAGATTTCTTATGGATACGCTCCGTACATTCAGATGCTTATCAACTACAAGGTTGGAAAGATCTGGGATCTACTTGATCGACCACAGTTGCCCCTCCAACCAGAATTTTAGAAATGTTGTGGTGATGGATCCTTCTCATACCACTTCATCGACTGCACATGATGATATTGAGGCTGAGGCCTAGGCAGAGGCAGCTAGAGCCGCTAGTGCTCCAGTTTTGAAGACAAAAGGTGATCAAATGGCCTATCTTGTTAGCACCATTCAAGGAATAGAGAAGAATATCAACGATATGCTGCAGAACTAGAAGATCCTAGAGAGGATTTGTGGAGACTAAGTTCCATCACGTAGACAACAAGGTGACTGAGAAGACCTCCACTGTCAACCACCTGAAGCAAGAGGTAGATTCATTTCCATTGCCCAGATCAGATGATGATGATGAGAGCCCCACACTGTCAGTCCAGACTCAGTTCAAGACTCATGCTCGATCTGCTATTGTGCCTTCTCAGGATGTGAGACCCTCGGTGTCTACATCGAATGCTACTTCTACCGTGCCTCCATTGGTACCTCCAGTGTCGACTCCACCTGCCCAAAGGACTTTTACTGAAGCATTAGTGGACTCTCTACTTTCGAATCCTTCCACAACTATCAGAGCATCTTCATTGCCTCATGGAGGAGACCATGCCCATAGTGACATTTAGGTCTATACCTTCTGACTTTTTGGTAACTTGTTGCCAAAGGGGGAGAAATTGCATAGATCATACGGCCGAGAGAGAGAGAGAGTTTCTTTTGATGCTTTCCTTGCTTTGGAAACATCTGGCCTATCTTTTGTTTGTGTTAAACTTCGTGGTGTTTGATCATATGCTTTTTGATTGATATTACTATTTACTATCCATGTGATATTCATATGATGATCATTCACTCATGTTCGGTGTTCTGTGCATTGTAATCAATTCATATCATTTATGCGCACCACCAGTTTGCATGTGACATAGAAGAGCGACCCATGATCCTAATAGATTGTGCATTTGCATTCAAACACAAATTTAAAATAATGCACAATTTTATGGGGATCTCTTGCTTATCACATACTTCTCAAAGCAGCAATGCTATTTATTGATTATGCGTCATGTCAAAGCTTTGATGTATATGCTGTCATCAATTACCATAAAGGGGGAGATTGAAAGCACAACTTCTCCCTATGTGGTTTTGATAATTAATAACACCATATATTTCATTGAACTAATAGTTTTATCAAGTATATTTCAAGAAAATTTCAATCAATGGATTGGCTAGGATTGTGAGGAGATCCCCTAGATGCTTGGAACATCGACTGACAAAAGCTTCAAGACTCTACAATTTGCATTTATGTGAGAAATCACACTTGAGTCCATAGGAAGGCCAATACTATTAAAGGGGAATGAGGTATCTATGATGATCTGGTTGCTCAAGTGCTTAGAGATTAGCCACCAAAAACCCTGAAGAATTCTCCCACAATATATTCTTTCAAAACCCTAACGGACAAATTTAGTGCCACCAACATTTCCACATCGGCCACACCGAGTTTCCCTTAGACAGATTCCATAGCCAAACCCTAGCATCTCGGTGTAATCGAGAACTCATTCGCTGTAGCTGAAAAGTAGGTACCAACTTTCTGTTGCCAAAGTGTTAAATTTCAGATTTTCCGAGTTTGTCGCTTCGGTCTCACCGAAAGTTGAATCTGCCCAAGACCACTCGAATCGGTCTCATCGAGTTACATATATTAGTCTCATCGAGAACCCAAAAGTTTCCACATTTTGCACTAGTCGGTGCAACCAAGTTTTTGCTTCGCTTTCACCGAGTTGGGCAATAATGTTGTAACAGTTGGATTTTTAAGATGCCTATATATACCCCTCCACCTCGTTCTCATTTTTAGTGAGAGCACTCAGAACAGTACAACACTTGCCCCATCCATTTTCTGAGAGAGAACCACCTACTCATGTGTTGAGATCAAGATATTCCACTCCAACCATACGAATCTTGATTTCTAGCCTTCCCAAGTTGTTTTCTATCCAATAAATCTCTTCTACCAAGCCAAATCTATGAGAGAGTGATTGAATGTTGAGAAGACTATCTTTTGAAGCACAAGAGCAAGGAGTTCATAATCCATACCCTATCTATTACCTTTTGGGGAAATGTCTCCTAGATTGGTTAGGTGTCAGTTGGGACCCTCCAATTCATTATGGAGTAGAACCAAGAAGTTTGTAAAGGCAAGGAGATCGCCTACTTCGTGAAGATCTACCCTGAGTGAGGCTAGTCCTTCATGGACGTAAGTCGTGATGAAATAGGTGAGGTTTCTACTTCGTGAACCCTTCATGGGTGGATCCCTCCGTGGGTTGAAGTCTCCATCAGCTAGCGTGGACGTATGATAGCACCACCTATCAGAACCACGGGAAAATCTTCGAGTCCCCATTGCATTTAATCTACCCTCTACTTATACTTGCATGTCTTTACATTCCGCTACTATAATCTTAGATTTGCATGTGTAGGGTGAACTTGACTTGATAGAATTGTTAAAACTTGCCAACCACTAAAATTGGGAAAATTTTAAGATTTTAATTGGTCAAGTAGTCTAATCACCCTCCCTCTAGAGATACTTTGGATCCTTCATCATATCTATCCCCCCGGCATCCTGCCATCGAGCCCAAGGTTGAGCCTGAGCCCACGCGTAAGCAGCGCTGGCTGGCCGAGGAGTGGGCTGACGGCGATCACAAGATGTTGTGGGAGACTGAGGAGGAGGCGTCCCGCCTCGAGAAGGAGGAGGAGGTGCATGCCTGTCATGCAACAATGCCTCACAACACAAGCCGGAGGAGGAGATGTTGGTGCGTGGCAGAGCACTTTCCCCTGGGCTGGGCCACCGCCACCCTTTCTCGACCTCGCGGCGACACGACGATAAGGATAACGACGAGGGCGAGGGCAAGCCCTAGGGCAGCGCGCAGGCACGTTTTTTAGTTATTTTTATGTTTTATTAACGTTTAAGTGGACTTTGGCCAACGTTTAATTATGTTTATTTCGGTCACATGTTTTTGAGATTGCATTTTTTAGCGTCGAAAACTGGTCTGCCACACGTCGGGCGCACCAGCCGACCCAAACCAAAAAGCGGAGGCGCCCGTCAGCTCGGCCGACCGAAACGGACAATACATGCGTCCATTTGGGTTGTCGAGTTGGAGTTTCTCTAACTGCCCACTAATGCTCAATCAGATGCATTTTAGTAAACTCTTCAAATGTCTCTGGATTTCGGTCTGGAAGTTTGATAGGATCATCAATGCTTTCAAATTCTAGAGTTGCGGCAACATCCTCACCATCATCCTCAACGATCATGTTGTGCATGATCACACAATATGTCATCACCTCCCACAAGATCTTGGGACTCCATTGTTTAGCAGGTCCACGAACAACTACAAAACGGGCATGCAGAACTCGAAATGCCCTCTCGACATCCTTTCTAGCTGCTTCTTGTCTTTCGACAAAGTGAGGTTTTTTCTAGCCTTGTGCGTTAGAGATGGTGCTGACAAAGATAGCCCATGAAGGATAGATACCGTCAACCAGATAATATCCCATGTTGCACTCATGTTCATTGACATTATAGTGGCAAGGAGGAGGTTTTCCTTCAGTCACTCTCGCAATCAACGGTGATCGTTACGGCACATTGATGTCATTTTGAGACCTGGGCATGTGAAAGAAAGCGCACCAAATCCAAAGATCATAGTGCTCATCTATGTACTCAACATAGTGCTCGTCTATGTACTCTAAATCGTAACCCGTCGCAAGAAAGAAGAAGGAAAACCTTTTTCAGCTCTGCTAATTCATTGAACATTTGTTGTGCATGGTGAGTATATCACTAGGGATCATACATGGCGGGGTGGTCGGAGGAGATGGGTTGAACGACGACGGAGGAGAAGTAGGGTGGAGCTAGACTGGAACGCTGGAGGTGATGGAGACGTAGAGTTCCGGCAGAGGTGTGGCGTGGCGGCCAGGGTGATGGAGTGGTGGCGAAGGCAAGAGAGAAAGAAAGAAGGAGAGAAAACGAGGAGGATGGAGGTGCGGGGTTCGGGAAGGGTTTTGGGAGGGTCGGGACGTGTCGCAGTCCTACATGTCTGCTGTTCGGACTCCCACTAAGCCCCCCTCTTCCATGGTTTGTATCTGATTTGTCGGAAAAAGTATGCCTGGACCGCTCGACAGACCGATATAAATCTGCGTTGGACGGCTTCTGTGGTCCGGACGGATGCAGACGGTTTGAGTGTCTGCCTTGAAGATGCCCCTACCGCCGCTTTAATTATTCGTTCTAGTGCATGGGGAGGCTCCTCTGCGATCCCAATCAAATGGCTGCCTCGATTAATTTTACGATTTTTTTCTAGTGTATCTTGTTATGCTGCGGTCTACTCCATCCGTTTGAAATTATTAAAAGAAGCTTCATTCTAGGTCAAATTTACTTAGTTTTCTCAAATCTATAGAAAATATATCGATATTTGCAACGCTAAATTAGTTTTATAAGATCTATTATACCTTTTTTTCATGCTATAGTAGTAACATATTGCTTTAGATCAACTTGGTTAAATATAGAGAAATATGAGTTTGGACAAAAATAAAATTACAAACAATATGGAGCGGAGATAGTAGATTTGTGAAACAAATACCAAGTCACGGCATACTATCATGAAGCAACACATCTTTCTAAAAGAAGATGCAAATCTTTCTGGTGCAACAAATAAAATTCCTTTAACTAAGTTGATGAAATGTCGAGATGCAAAGAGTAAAACTGTAGTTGTCAACTTCAAATAATATATATATATATATACACACACACACAGAGAGAGAAAGAGAGAGAGGGGTAATTATCTACACCTAGGTGTCCGGGCACCTTGATTATTTTAGGTATGTATCGTTGCACAATGAATGTCCTATTTGTTTCATAACTATTCTGCATGCAAAACTTTCCATGTTTACATTTAATTTTGGTTTTTAACTATTAGGCATGCAAGACTTGCTATACAATAAATTGTATTAATGTTTGATTATTCTCTGGAGGGTTGCCGGTATTTATTACGCGTGTTTTGTTTCCTAACTATCTAATACAGTTATATAATACTTACTAACGAAATTACGTACGTACGCATGATTTTTTTCCTACGTACATATATCCACGAATGAGTTTTTCCTACGTACATATACCCATCCATGGTTCTTTTTATGAGGAATGTACGTTGCATGTAAATACCTACACATGATTTTTTTTCGTACGTACAAGGACCTAAGATAGCACATCTGCATACTCTTTTTCAATACATGCGTGCTTTGAAAATCTAAAAAATATATATACTTTGGATGGTTCATACCCAAAAAGTGATACACTCTTTTTAATACACGTACAATCATTTGAGACATACCCAACGACTTCAAAATAAAATAGTATACCTAAAAATAACTCACAAACATGTGAACTCGAAAAATGATATACCCAAGCCCCAATATACTTATTATCAAATTACAACATATGATATTCATATAAATGATATACCTCAAGTGCAAATATACCCAATATGTATGCACACGTATATACCCGATTATGTGAAAAAGGATACAAAAATATTGTAGGTATCTCATCAACGTATATAAAGTAAAATGTGGTTACATATACCTGGCTACGTGAAATCTGGCATCCATAGGTATATGATACCCAAAGTCATAAAATGGTTGGAAAACAAAATACTAACTTAATTTGAAATAATAAAATGTTGTACGTATCAATCCAATGTGTATGCACACATATGAAAAAAATATACATATACCCAACGTCATGGACGTTCAAGACACAATAATGACGTCTTAATAGTAATGTTTCTTTCTCCAATTTTTATTACTAACGTCTCTTAATAAGGAACGTAGCATGCATGTCATTATTTTTCTTCCCAAATAAATGTTATCATGCATGGCGTGATTATTTTCAAATCTGTAATTTATGATGTTGACTCGTAATGCAATTGAACGGTAGAAAGGCAAGGAGCCTGGGTTATATATATGCTTTTGTTTGTTCCGATATACTTCCTTCATTTCAAAATAAGTAACTTAAAAATGACTTAAGTTTGTACTAACTTTAGTACAAAATTGAGTCATTTTTTAGTCAATTATTTTGGAACGGAGAGAATAGTACTTTAGTTTAATGTATCAATAAAGTTTTTTTTTGCGAGTGAGTGTATCAATAAAGTTGAATCGTTTGCTCCAAGAAAAATAGCACCCCACTCGGGTGATGGTCTCTTGACCAAGCGTCGTGCTCGGCCGCTATGAACCTTTGCCATCATCGCATGATATATCCACCCAGCGGCACGATCCCAGCCCGGATCCAGCCAGGTTTTATTGATCATGTCCCCTCCCAGGTCGGTCGACCAATGCCTATCCAGGCACGCATCAAAAGGTACATTATTCATCGATATGAACCAAACACATATTAATACAAAATGTGCCGCAACATCAAATTTGAGTAGTAGTATTATTTCTGCCAAAGTTCAACACCCGAAAAGGCAAGGAAAACAACGTGAGGGGCGAATAACCGTATCTTTGGGATAAACACGGAGGACAAATTCTCCTTCTACTAGTCGGATTAAAAAGAAGGACCAAGCAAAGGTCGGAAGGAAGTCAGCAAGAATGAGCTGGCTGGCACGCCGGGTGGAGGAGGACCAGTAGTGACCTAGAGTGGAAGAAGCCAGCGACCGCCCGTACGTACTACTGCCCTAATTAACTCACAGTGCCCGTCTGTTCAAGCGCCAAAACGGTAACCTAACCGAACGAAACGGATAACTGGATAAGGTCAGATACTTTGCAAGGAGCCCATGGTTCTTAGACAGCTAGTCCATCAGCTCCAAATCAGGCCACGTCTTCCTAAAGTACTCAAAGGTCAATCGACGTTTACCCCTAGAAAAAAGGTCAATCGACTTTTAGACCAGCATTACTAACACTGCTCCCTCGGTTGACGAACTAAAATCAGGCCACTTATTTTTGAACTGAGGAAGTAATACATACTACTTGTGCTAATATACTATTTTGATACATTTTTTATGCATAACATCGTCACCTTTTTTAGTTGATAACATTGTCACTTCATTACTCAATATCAATAGAATGAAGCACGCAAACCAACTTGTGGTTGGATGGTTAGAGGGACCACTAGTAGAAAACAGCATGGGTCCCGATTTGTGAGGCTAGCGCGTCGGCCGGGCCTCGTGGACCATTGGTCCCGGTTCATCTGACCCCTTTGGTCTCGGTTTCAGACACAAACCTGGACCAATGGGCCTCGCTCCTGGCCTACAACCGTTGGTCCCGGTTTGTGGCTGGAACCGGGACCAAATGTTGTCCTTCAGTCCCGGTTCAACCACAAACCCGGACCAATGGTTCGGCCTATATATACGTCCTGCTCGCGAGCAGAGCAGTACATTGCTCTGTTTTTTTGGCCAGTCGTGGGAGAGTTTTGTGGTGCTCTAGCTCACCTCCTATGCACATGAGGTGTTCGATAAAATGTCCAAGCCACACTTAAGCTTTCTTCTCTGGAAGCTCCTTGTCCAAGCTCCATTTTCCTCAAGATTTGTCTAGGTTTGACGATCCGTCCTGTCCCATCCCTATCCTTACCGCCGTCAATCGTCTGCGCCCATCTTGACGCCGGCACTACCGTGGTTAGCCTCTTCTTCTTATCTTCTTTCTAAAATAAAAAAATTCTTACTTGTATGATTTAGATAGATACTTGTGTAATTTTCTTACTTTTTTTATTGTTTGTCATTATATAGTGTGATGGTTTTGGTATCCGCCTCCGTCGGCCCTCGTCCTGTCTATGATTCGGATGTGGTATATATTATCGTTTATAACTATTTGTTTTATTTAGTGTTTATGATAATTATGCCGACCAACGTGACATAGATTTTTTAATCTAGGAGGTATGTGAATTGGAAATTCCAACCCACATAGAAATTCTTATGGAGAAGTTAAATTTGGTTGAAAAAGAAAACAATGACTTGAAAGAAAAATTACAAAGAGTTGAAGAGGAGAAGATGAAGTTGGAGTTGCATGTTGCTGATGTCGTCAACGATCACAAGATCAAGATGGATGCAATGCGCTTGAAGATTAGAAAGATTAGAAAATATGCCATTTATACTAAGGCGTGATGTCATTATACCATTAGATCAATTGGTACCTTAGTAGCGGTTATGATCGCATTTGTTGTTGCATTTAATTTTTTTACATAATTTCAATGTATGTTTTAATTAGATGCTCTAAAGAGCTATATGTTGTTCAATAATGAGAACTGTGTATGAACTGTATGTATTTATTTTGGTCACTATTGTACTTTGGCTTTAATGTGATGATGAATTTCTATTAATTTGATCACTTCTCTATCCATGATATATATAACGCATGCAGATAAACCGGCAATGGATGTACGGTAATCGACGCACCTCCGAGTATATTAAGGTCCTGCATAATTTTCTCAAAGTGAACGAGGCAAACAAGTAGAATGATTTTATGCATTGTCCATGTACTGTCTGTGAGAATACAAAGGCTTTCTCCAACCATTCGTCCTAGCCAATGATGTGGTGCAGGTTTTCTATATGAAGGACATGTCTACCAAACCGAGAAAAAGAAAAGATAAGGAAGCGAATACATCATACGATGAGCCAAAGCGCCACATAGTTCTTTCAGGAAAAAGAGACATCGTGGGATTGGAGGGCAAGACAGACATGTCTGAAGATTATGAAAAGTTTCATAAAATTCCTTCCTTCAAATTCAAGGCTAACCCAAGCAACCTGTTAAACAATGAAGATTATCCATGGTTAAGGCACAATAAGCAAAGGACACAAGCAAAGAAAAAGTGAAGACTTTCTCTCCACAACTATATCATTGTAGTTACATGTGATGAAATGAAATGACCTTTTGTAACACATGAGTTTTCGTCCAAAACCCCGATACTTCGAAAGAGATTGTCCATTTTGTACACGAAGTGCATCTAGTTGTTTCCGTAACCCTCTCAACTTTTCATAAAATGCTATGTGGATGAAATGATGATACCTTGCCAACTTTTAACCTTTTTAGAATTCATTTGTAGTGCTTTTCAATTTCCGGGTCATTTAGCTCAAAAAATCAGTAAATGCATGAAAAATACCAAATGAAGTCAGAAAGGGTTGAAAATTGATGATGTGGCTTTGAATGGTTCATTTTGAACACACAAAAAGTCTGGAGTTCAAATAAGTTCAAAAAAATGAAATCCCTTTGTAACAGAAGAGTTTTCGTCCGAAACCGTGATACTTCGAAAGAGATTATCCATTTTGTACATGAAGTGCATCCTCTTTTTGCCGTAACCCTCTCAACTTTTTAGCACATGCTATGTGGGTGAAATGATGATACCATGACAACTTTCAACCTTTCCAGAGTTCATTTGAAGTGTTTTTAAATTTTAGGGTCATTTAGCTCAAAAAATGAACTAATAGCAAAAAGAATGAACCGAGAAGCTTTTACAAAACTCTAATAGCAAAAAGAATGAACTAAAAATAATCAAATTAAAATATTCTGTTATGATCAACTAAAACAAAACTATCAAAATATTTTTGAAACTAAAATTCTATAAACCTCTAGTATTTTTGAAACTAAAATTATATAAAATTTATGCAATTAAAATTATCAAAGTATTTTTTATTCAAAACATTAATAGGAAAAAGAATTTTCATAAAGATTTTTTTGTTAGAAACATCAATAGCAAACTAAAATAACAAAATATGTTTTTGATTAAAATGGACATTTAAAATAACCTAAAAATTACCAAATTGAATATAATGATAAAACACAGTAATATTAAATAGCAGGAAAAAGAATCACTCAAAAATCTATTTTTATAGAAAAGTTATTCACAAACTAGTGATTCACACAAATTTAAAAGAATTCAAATTTAAACTATTCAAATTTGAAAACTAATGGCACCAATAGAAAGTTTATAATTTTTGTGACCTAAAAGCAAAAAGAATCACTGAAAAACTGTAAGTATTTACGTGTAACTAGAAACAAAAAAAAAGAAGAAAAAAATGCCGCCTACTGGGCCACCACGGCCTGAATACGACTAGAAACCCAGCTAGTTGGGCCAGGATTCAGGCCCGCAACAGGCCCAGTAGGCCCATAGGCATAGTAGTGTGAGATTAGACACGTAGGCCTGCAATTCACAGGAGTTCGAGAGAGATGGCGCAGTCGCGCTTATAAACAAGTGTTGAAGCCTCTAAGCCAGCGAGGTGGGACTAAACATCCAACCGCACCGCGGATGTGACACACGCAGGCCATTGGTCCCGGTTGGTGCCACGAACCGAGACCAATGCACCCCTTTGGTCCCGGTTTGTGGCACCAACCGGGACCAATTCCTACCTTTGGTCCCGGTTGGTGGCACGAACTGGGACCAAAGGGGGCATTAGTCCCGGTTCCCGCCTCAAACCGGGACCAATGTTGTGTGTATATAAGCAGCACTTGTGAAAAATTTTCATTTTCATCTCACAGTTCCCCCGACGACGACGCCAGGCTGCCCCGACGCCGTCGCCGTCGCCCCTGCCCCTGCCCCGCCCTCGAGCCCATGCCGACGCCGTCCGCCGCCCATGTCGTCGCCGTCCGCCGCCCCCGCGCCCCGGCCCGCCCCCACCGTCACCGTCGTCGCCGGCTCCCTCGTGCGCCACCCCCGCGGTCGCCCTCGCCAGCCGACGCCGTCGCGGCTCCCTCACGCACCGCCACCGCCGTCCGCCGCTCCCGAGCGTGCCCGGACACGCCCCTGTCCCGGCCCGCCCCCAACGTCGCCCTCGCCCTCGCCAGCCGCCCCCGCTGTGAGCCGCCGCCGCTCCCGCTCTGTCCATATCATTTTTTGTTTATTTTTTATATGATGAATTTTTTGTTCATATATATAATGTATATATGTATGTGGCTATATGTATGTATGGATGTTCATATATGTATTAATTTTTTTGTTTAGAGCATTTTTTTGTTCATATATGTATTTTGCTTGTTCATATGTGTATTAATTTTTTTATTCATAGAATTATTTTGTTCATATATGTATTTTTTCATAGAATTTTTTTCCATATATATATGTATGTGGCTATGTATGTATAGATGGATAGCATTTTTTCTATGTATGTATGTCGTTGTCGATATACCCCCTCCCTGATAACTTCGACATGAGGGGGGGGGTCAATATACCCCCTCCCCGATAACATTTTTTCTGAGTTACTAAGGTAAAATGTTCACCCCCCTCTCGATATACCGGGCAACCAACTCTCGAGGCCACCCAAAACCCTAGAAAAAAAGCGTTGTCGATATACCCCCTCCCCGATAACATTTTTTTCTAAGTTACTAAGGTAAAAAATTCATATAGAAAACTCCGGTAATATAGATTTATCAAGAATGCCCCCACTATGGATGTGCACAAGTTGATCCAATTTTTTTTCTGATCCCATATATATAAATATTCTTCTATATGTCATGTTGTGTGTCAAAGTATTGAAGAAATCCATGGCTTCATCATTAGCCGGAAGTAACCGGCGTATGATGCTACGAAGCTCTTCAAAGTTGTTTTGAAACAGAGTTCTGGATAGAATAATTCGTTTTTTAGTACGAATTTCAGCAACGGCCTTCCATATGGCGATATTTGGAAGGCTCTTGCTGAACTTCATACCAAAAAGCTAATTATCCTATCCGGGACTCCGTTCCAAAACAATTTTGGAGGGCTTCGTACCATCATGCGCCTGTTACTTCCGGCTAATGATGAAGCCGTGGTTTTCTTGAATCCTTTGACACTAGACAACATGACATATAGAAGGGTAGATGAGATCAGGAAAAATATGGACCATTTTCTGCACATGAAAAATGGCGCTATTTTGTTAAATCCCTAAAAGGTTAAGAGAATCCCCTCGCGCCTGACCAAACCCTAGAAGCGTCGAGGGCCGCCCCTAACCCTGGAAGCGTTGTCGAGGCCATCCCAAATCATAGAGAAGTATATTAATTGCCATGTTTTAATATTTGCAGAAACTATGGATCAAAGAGACTTGGAACAAGAACAGTTGTTGGGGGACATAATCCGAGGCGGTCCTGATGCTATCTTGTCATTTCTCAACGACACTGATGGTCTTGAAGGAGAGGATCACTTCTCCGGTGATCGATCAATGGAGGAGGAAGGACATGATCATGATGGCTCCAGTCACCGAATGCCGGAGGAAGAAGGAGACCATGGTGACGACTCCGATGACCGAACAGAGGAGGGAGATGTTGCAAAGTCCGACGAGGTATATATATATTAATTAAGCATGTGTTGACTAGCTAATTGATGCATTAATTGTTTTGGTATGTACATATATTAACTCTTATTTCTTCTTTTATATAGCCCTTCGGATCGAGCCAAACTTCGGTAACGAGACGAGGCCCAAAGAGAAGGTTGGGCAAGGAAGAAAGGTTCACGATCACAGCACTTGCGGACGATGGCCTACCGATTGAACCAAAGCGGACCAAGGACGCATTTTCTGCTCAATGCGGAGCTATTGTTAGGGACAGCATCCCGATCAAAATCAACCAATGGAATAAGCCTAAGGACAACAACCCTGAAATTTCTTATGTCACCGATAGACAGAAAGATGATCTTTGGACCTCGCTGAAGGCAACTTTCACCCTACCGTCAGAGGAGGATCCGAATAACCCAGTTATAGAGCCACTGGTCAAGGCGTGTGCTCTTAAGAAGATGGTAGATCTATTCAGGAGGTGGAAAAATGAGTTGAAATCAAAGTATGTCGATAAAGGAAAGACTCCAGAATTCATCGGCCGATTTGAGAAGATAAGAGATTACTGGCCTGAATTTGTGGCCTACAAGACATCGGAGAAGAGTAAGAAAATGTCTGAGACAAACAAGAACAATGCTGCAAAGAAGTAGTATCACCATCACATGGGGTCAGGTGGCTACCTCAAAGCCCGGCCGTTGTGGGACAAAGCTGAGAATGACCTGCTTGCTAAAGGGGTCGAACCAGAGACATTGAACTGGCCAGACCGTTCAAGGACTTGGTTCTTAGGGGTTGGGGGAACTTTGGACCCTGAAATAGGGAAGTGCCGTTGGACGAATGAGCAACTTGCAATACCCATCACGAAGCTTTAGAAGTATATCACCGCAGCGCAGGAGGATGTTCATTCCCGACAGAGAGAAGGACGAGCTGACTGAGGCCCTCGGGAATGCTGAGCACCCTGGACGAACACGAGGCACACCAGGCTCCGTTTCGTGGAAGGTTGGGTTTGCCGAAGCAGGCGGTTACAAAAGCCGGCAGAGAAAGAGGAAAGTGGAGCTGAGCGAAATGCACAAGCTCAATGCAATACTAGAAAAGCTAGAGGAAGCTGAGAGCCAGCGAGCTGCTGACCAACCATCTCAGCGGCACGAAGCTACCCCAGAAGCTACCCCGCCATCTCAGCGAAGAAGCAGCATGGCTTCCACGGAGCTCGTCCAGCCTGACTTCACGGCTCCTAGCTACCCCGTGGATACTATCACGGAGGTTCAACATTGTGAGCTTTGGATGAAATTCCAGAACCTCACTTTCAAGGCGGCTCTCGACTCTGTTGCACCTCCTCAACCCAACGAAACTTTTCACTGCCTTCTGATTCCACATGGTTATGTTGTTGTGACGGTGGATGAAGTAATGGAGGGATTTGATGAGCTCGAGCTTGACCACCATACAGGTGAAGGGGAGAAGAAGCTGGTTCATTCTATGAGGAGTACATGTCTATGGCCAAAGGAGTACATCAAGCTTCCAAACTGGACGCCTCCGGCTCCTCCTCATCCTTCGATGCGTCAGGGCCCTCCGCCTCCTCCTCCTATGACGAGTGATCAAGGAACTCCGCCTGCTTCTATGGCTCCTCGGACGTGTGACAACACTCCGCCTCCTCCTTCACCTACTCCAGCGCGTCGGAGCAGTCCGCCTCCTCCGACGCGTGATGCCACTTCGCCTCCTACTTCGCCTACTCTGGCGTGTCAGGCCACTCAGCCTCCTCCTCCTCCTCCTCCTCTAGCGCATCAGGACACTACGACTCCTCCAATGCGTCAGCTACGACGGAAGAGAGATGACGCCGCCGCTCCGGCAGCTAACAGTACAATAGGTGGGAAAAAATACAAATTTGGTCCAAGCCTCAAGCCTGTTACAAACTTACCATACGAGAGGACTGACGAAGAAAGCGCTGACATCAGTAAAGCCGAAGTGAAGGCCCATTTTGCACGGAACAACCACCTACGAAGGAAACGGTAGATCCGGTGAAAGCGAAGCACACTCTAGATGCCCTGAAGCGACCATCACAGCCTCCGCTGCCATCAAACTATGACCGCTGTATTATAAAGACATATAAGGAAGCGCAGCGGTCGAGAAATACTTCTAGTGCTGCCCAAGTCAAACAACGAAGAAGTGGGAAAACAATTCCCCGGCTCGGCAAACAGGAGCAGCAATCGTGCCCCCCGCTCAAGGTGTCTAGCGATATTGATCATCCGGTGCTACTACCCGATACCAAACTTGGTGATTACTTGGGGGATGATGTACATTTTGAAACGGTTGAGGTAACCAAAGAACAACATGAATACGTGCACGGGAAGCCTCTTGTCAAACCTGATGCTCCTCCTCTAACAACGATGATGAACAATTTGCATGAGTGGTACATGAAAACCTGTAGGGAGTCTGGGAGAGGCACTATGTATGTGGCAGTGAAACCAGAGCACGAATTCATTGGACTCAGTGTGATGCCTATTGAATTTGTGGAGTTATTTCAGTTACTCAATCAACGGGCCCTCGGCAAACAACTCATGACTGCCTACTGTCTGTAAGTATTACTTCTATAGTTAAGTCTCTAGCTCAGCTCGTTCATTGCATGTATATATAATTATCGTCACTATATTATGCAGATTGAAGATCGTCGAATGCAAAAAAAGGAACCTTCGATGTTGGGTTCATTAGCCCAGATGTCGTAAATGAATGGTCGATACGAAATGAAACCAAAGTGGCCAAGAAGAACTTGCTAAAGTCATTCTTTACACATCAAAACAAAAGGGAAATACTCTTTCCTTACAACTTCAAGTGAGTGTTGCTGTCTTCTCTGTATACTCAGTTTCGCATACTCGAGATTAAGTAATGTAATTGATGAGTTATATATGCACACGCAGTTTCCACTATATTCCGCTATCCATTAAACTTGACGGGGCATTAGTAAATGTCTTAGACTCGAGACGTAAAGATCCCGAGAATTATGTGGACATGCCTGCAATGCTCAAGAAGTAAGTTCAGTCAATACTGGGACCATATCGCATGCAACTTTTGTTAATTTCCTTATATCAAGTAATCATTTTCTTTGCCTGGCAGGGTTTGGAGAAAGTTCACCCGAAAGGTTCCCGGTCTAAACGAAGAGTTGCGATTTACGCACTCCAAAGTAAGTAGTACTAGCTAGTTCCGCGCATCTCTAATTGATTCAAAATTTCTTCAATATATTATTACCATGCTTGCTTATCAATTTGATTGAACTCTATTCTCGTAAAGTGCTTGTACCAGGAAGAAGGGATTGTTTTATGTGGATGCTACGTATGCGAGTTCATTCACCACTTGACCTGTAAGCGGGGCTTATCTGACAAATAATTTGAAGTACGTAAATAATATTCACAATTTTATTTTATATATTACGTTATCATCAATTGTGTTGAGTTTTATTCATATATATGCATACATTGACCCCCTTCTTTAAATTAGATCTGCCAGATGCGGGATGAACTCCTAACACATGATCGCATACGAGCAATTCAAGAGGAATTGGCGGAATTCTTTCTTGACCACGCCATGCCTAAAGACGGAGAATACTATGTTGATTTGTGATTGGATCTTAGGGATTGTAAGAGATATTATATTGTATATATGTAGCTAGTAGCATCGGATAGATATACGAAAACTTGTTGTTCGACCAATCTCTCAGAGAAAGAGAAGTCGATCACTTCTCTTTGTATATGTTCATGACGATCTTGTGTATTTAATGGTTCCTTCATTTGCTTACTAACTAGTGTGTCGAGTTTTCTCTATCGTAGCTAGGTAGCGTCGACCAAGCAGGGAGAAAGAAAGGACACTTCTCTCTATTAGCTGGCTAACACAATATGAAACCCCTAAATTAACCCTCCAAAAACCCCTAAACCCCCCTTTCAAAAAAAGCCTCCGCTCCTGCCAGATGCTGATGCATGGACGCCTTTTGGTTCCGGTTGGTGTTACCAACCGAGACTAAAGGTCCTCCTGCCTGGGCTCCCTGCAGAGGCCATGTGGAGCCCCTTCTATCCCGGTTCATAAGCGAACCGGGACTAAAGGTTTGGGGCTTTAGTCCCGACATTTTAGTCCCGTTTCCAGAACCGGGGCTAATGGGCCTCTGGAACTGGGACAAATGACCCGTTTTCTACTAGTGCACTATGGTATCCCCAGTCCACCAGGGTTCAAATCCTGGTGCTCGCATTTATTCCTTGATTTATTTTAGGATTTCTGACGATGCGCATTCAGTGGGAGGAGACGTTTCTGTCGACGACGAGGTGCGTACGGTAACTTTGTAAATTTCAAGATGATATGCCGGCTCAGTCTCTTGGAGATGCTCATAGGGGTAGGATGTGCGTGTGTGCGTTCATAGGGATGAGTGTATGCGCGTATATATGAACACTTGCGTTTGTACCGTGTTAAAAAAATAGAATGGGGCACAATAGAAGGATCCCATGGAAATTATGAACTGTTTGTTGAAGTCCATAATACCCCTCAAGTAAAAAATGTATGTTGATTAGTAACACTAGTTATTTCATACTACTTTACCATGTGAGTACTAAAATTATTAAACCCCACTTATGATAAATTAGACATGATTATTTGTTTTGTAGATTGGGAGGAAAATTATCCTTTGACTACAATAACTGCTCTGGTTAGGGAGAAATCTGATCATACTCCTCTTGTTTTAGACACTAGTGATATTCAAAAATCTGATTGAGGGAAGGGATAGATAAAATTGTCACTGGTGTGTGGAATGATCCCAACATTAGTGGCTATAATATTGGAAAATGGCAAAAAGGATTAAGGATACGTATATCTAAACTAAAAGGCTGGAATAGGAATACGACCAGAGCCGGTGGCTGGGCCTGCCCCTTGTTCAGTTGCACAAGGCATGTGGATGTTGCAAAGACATTATATAGCATTTTGAAACCCTTTTTGGACATAATTTCATGTGACCACCATGCGCATTTCAAAATTTCCACATTGAAAACGCATGAACGCGATAAATTTCTCAAATATTATATGCGGGCCCAAAAATGTTAGAGCCTGCTACTTGTCATGTGATGGCCTTCTTTGAGAGCACAAAAAATTCAAGGCCAACGGAGCAACGGGCCCTAGACTTCCTTCACAAACCATACACATTCCCTCTCGATAGCTAGAGATTAGTTACTACAATAAAGATGGTGCAGTTTCCAAGTGGCCTCAATCAAGTCTTCTGTGAAACGCTCTCAATTTTAGACCATGCCGTTCCTCATCACGACTGGAGTCATTGCGGGAAGAATGAGCCCGAGGACGGCGGATTGCCTCGACTCTTGCATTTCTACGGCTTGCGGGGGGTTTGAGGTTTGGTAATAGGCCATCGATGGGACATGTCACTGCGAATGACACATCACAACCTTAAATTAATTAATACCTCCAGAGTTTGACAACGAACGGTCCGCTTAATAGTCTAAACCCAAGTTGCGAGAAATCGTCTTCATTGGTAGGACTGGACTAAAGAAACTAGATGGATATCAACAATAATCTGAGATTTACTGTTTTAGCAAAACAGAAAACACATAATGTTCATGTGGTAATGCTAGAATCACGCAATGAAATGACGCTTTTCCGAGTACCAAAGTACAGGCTTGTCATGTGCCACCTCACTGCCGTGAGCTTACTGTATGGGTCTCGGGCGCCTTTGCCAAGTTTCTTGGTTTGGCGACTATGTTCTACTTGCCTCTCGGTAACGGCCTATCTTTGATGTGCTCCATCTTGATGAGGATAAACTCTTTTGTGTCGTTGTATCTTGCTTCGCTGTCTTGTCTGTCTGTACTTGGTCGTGAGTGGTGTGGTGTGTGCTACGTTTGTTGTTCGCATCGAGTTGTGGTTAAAAAAATTTATACCCGACTTGAAAGCGGTAGATTGTATTCACAAACCACTAAACATGTACTGTGACAACCAGCCCGCAGTATTCTATGCTCACAATAACAAGTCGAGTAATGCTGCGAAAACAATAGAGATAAAGTATTATGTTGTGAACGATAAAATCCAGGATCACACTATAAGTCTCAAGCATATAAGGTCAAAGGATAGGCTTGTAGATCCGCTTACGAAAGGCTTACCACCCAGTGTGTTCAAAGAACACTTAGCCGACATGGGTTTAAGGGAAAGCCTATGATTTCTTGATCATGAGAGGCCCAAAAGAAACAGAATTTGTTTCAGAACAGAGAAGTATGTTGTAGCTGTCTGATTCAATCGGCAATTGAATTGTGACGATGAAACATGTTCTATGTATTGATCTGTGATGAAACGAGTAAAATAAAAGTATAAAGTTAAAAATAAAGTTGAGATCAAGGGGAAGAATGTTAGATTGATCTCCTCCCGTTCGAGCGCAACGGGTCGAACGGGCCCTTGCATCGCGCCCTGATCGGGGGCGCTCAACCCTCTTATGGTTGATGGGCCCCTGTCACGCTGGGCTATATAAAGAGGTGGGTGCCAAGGCACGTAGTAAGAGGTTTGTCGGACTGCCACCAACCCCACCAACACAACCTACCGATCTAGGTTAGCCCCGAAGTGACGGGAAGCACCGTCGCCACCACCTCGCTCTCTCTCTATTGTCACCACCGCCGCCATCTCACCATGGCCACTCCATCGGGCTCATCGAGCCAAGGAAAAGGTAAACCCCATCTCCTTCTCACCACTGCCGGAAATCCCCAACTCATGTGATCCAGAGGTACTATCAAGTTTTACTTGCCTCTCGGTAATGGCCTGTCTTTGATGTGCTCCATGTTTTGTTGAGTATGGCTCTCAGAGCAAGGTTAATAGTATAGCTAGCTGCTGGCTATAAGCCGTTATCATGTCATATATAACTCATTTTATGGCCAACATGTACAATAGGTAGTTAAAATAGTGTACTACTTTCTTATTATATGGCCCACCTTTCACTCTCACAAAAGTACCTAGGAGCACGTGATAGAGTTGACTCTTCACGAAAAGCCCGCTTACCTTTTCTCTCCTCTTTTCTTTTCTTCAACTAAGCAAAAATATACTATTTTATTTTTTATAGCCCGCTAACTCAGCTCTATTGTACTTGCTCTTAGCGTATGTTGTGTTTGCCTAGATCCCGTGCTTTAGATCTCGGTATAGTGCAGCACTTGGCGTACTACGATTTTCATGTAGTGTTAGCAGGGGTGCTTTGTGAATGGTCGCCATTATTCGTGATGAACCAAACACATACTTGGGAGATTTTTACGTTGACATTCTTTTGGTCGTGACTGGGGATAATTAAGTTGCTTAGTACTTAATTATTGCACCTCTTTTTAAACTCAAATTTAGTAGAAACTGAAAAGGCAACGAGAATTCATCGAAAAGCAACATGCCCATCGTTTCCCGGGAGGGATAAGTAGCGTACACATCTTGGGGTTTGGATAGACACGGAGGAAAATCTGCCCTTTTGCTACTCGACCGTGTTATAAAAACAAGGACCAAATCTAGCAAATCTAGCTAGGAGGTGATGTACTAGAGTGGAAACGGCTACCTCCGTCAACTGGCGATGGATGTCCGTTCAAGCACCAAAACGGCAACCCAGGTGGCAAACAAGAAGACACAAGCTAGCCAGGAAAGCAGGAAGGCCACGCCTCCGTCCAAGGAGGACTCGTGATGGCTACCGCATGATGCATGCATGTCCTACTACTAGCTGCGATCGATGTCGAGCCGCAGCTTCCCAACGTGCGCTTGGGTGGCATGGGTCCGTGGGAATATGCCGATCTATGGAGATCAGATCCGCGTTAGTTAATGACATCGAACGACTAAACAAGCTTATCCGGCATGTCCCTCGATGCAGCTTTGGACTTTGCCGCCGACGCAATTTCATTGATTGATTAACCAAAGGTTGGCTAGCATAGTTCCGTACTGCCCCTGGCTTCTAGCTAGGGCTTTTGGGGAGGAGGTTTTGAACGAACAAGCAAAAAAGCTGTCTGGATTATATTTCTACGGTACCTTATATTTCTTTTTCTTATGCGAGAATCAAATGTGTCTCATCGGTGGGTTATACTTTCTTTGTTTTAAATTATTTTGTTCGGTTGATACACTAGCTTTATTCTATGTCAAATCGTTTAAGTTTGATCAAATCTATAGAAAATATATATTAACATCTACAACACAAGTCTCACTAGATTCATCGTAAAGTATGTATTTGTACTGTGCACATTGGATGTTGTACATCATAACACCTCATCCCATCATTCTTGCTTAGCTAAGGTTTCTATAGGTGACAAGCTTCTAGAGAATGAAGATAAATCTTGTGAGCACTATTAATCATTTTAGTGCCAGGATGTCACAAAGATATTAACATATTTTTCATAGACATATTTTGAAAATGAACACGCAAGTACCCATACAAAAGTAACTACACATATGCGAAATATGGAAATGTAGTTAATCCTGTAGTAAAGGAGGTTTTTTTTCCAACAACAAAAAGAAGACAGATACAACCAACTATTAGTAAGGCTGGTCATAATGGGGAGTAACTTAGGTTAATGACATAAGCATGTTAGTAGTCTATGTTATCACCTTCATAGTGATAAAGTGTTATAGGTGTGATAGCATAGGCATCTTATTACTTTGTAGTCATTTTACATTTGGAAGCGTCTTGTGATGGTAACATATTATGTAACTCTATTTGTCTCTCTTCTCATTAATTACTTGACACATCATTTATTTATTTTTGCTTATGTGGATGTATATTACTCCCTCCATCCCTAAATAAGTGCCGCAGATTATGTACTAAACTAATATAAATTTTATACTAGATCATCGACACTTATTTTGGGACGAAGGGAGTACTATCTATGTTACTCCCGCTATGACCAGCCTAAGAATTTCATCTTTGGATCATAAGTAAGCAGAGGTAGAACAGGGTCTAATATACTGAAGTTAGATTTAGGATAACACAGCTTTAAACAATTAGAAATGGAGAGAGTAGCATCTAATACCCCACGAATCATAGAACAAAGATCGAAGTACATCCTGAAACAAGAACACCAAATTAAATGCCCCCAAATAGGGTGATCTTTCAAGTAACGGCAAAGCGCAACAATTTATATTCTACATGTAATTCAAGTTTTGTTTGAAGTTCCTTATAGTCTAAGTTGGTCAACTTTATGGATTTACTCCACATGCTAAACTCTGCCCCTTATTATCTTCAATTCCTCGAGGCTATCAACCAAATCGACTAGGGGACAAGCACTAAACTTCAGCAACGTGAAATATTGATATGCAAGGAGTAAAGCCATAGTTGATAACCTTGAAGAACATGACGTTTTACTTTTAGAGACGTGCTACGATATGAGCCCTAGAAAACTTTATAACTTCTGAGACTAAATCTACGTTACGTTTATATACGCTTCAGTGTTTTCTCATATATGCATAGTTTAGTAAATCAATAAAATAAGATCGTTTAGTCGAAGAAAGAAAAACACCCAAATAGGTGAAGGTCTCTTGACCGAGAGTCGGCAACTATACATCAAGATCATTCAACACACGTGAGAGTTGTTTCTATAGAGCCCTTGATGTCAATGGATGACCTCGAAATATGTGGCAGGAGGTGGTGGAGCAGCATGTTGGATTGGCCATGCAATTATGCAACAATATTTACAAAGTTAGTTTGACCGAGTCAACTGGTCATGCATGTCAGTATCTCTTTGCCAAAATCGAACGACGATTACTTGATTAGCGGTGGAGTCGCGGTGTCATGCTTCTCTTAAATTTTATGGGAAATGGTAATTGGGAATGTTCGCTGAGTCCCCCTCCCCGCCCCCGCATCGCTCCCCCGTGGGTGACTCGGGCGGTGGCGCCTCCCTGCTCCCCCCTCCACCCTCCTCCCCCGTCGCCGTCGGCCCGAGCCGTTGGGGCAAAGCCCCGCGCGATGGCTCGTGGCGGGGCTTCTCCTCCTCTCTCTCATAGGTGCGGTGGGCGCGGGCCACCCTGCCTGGGCAGAGACGCCGGGCAGGCGTGGGGCCGGCGGCACGGCGGCGGCTACTCCCGGTGGCGACGTGCTGGCTCTTCAGCGTGGCGGCGGTGGGGCAGCGGGCTGAGGCGCGGCGGCTGCGTCTCGGGGCGGCGTTCGGCGGCCAGATCTGGATCCTGACGGCCTCGGGTACCCCTGGCTGGCCTCCCTCGTTGGCTTCCCTATTGGCCGGCTGGATCTGGCGAGGGGGGTCGGCTGGCGGCGGTGCTCACGTCTCGGGAGGTGGTGCGCGGATGGCCTCTTGCTGGATCCGGTCGGATCTGGTGTAGGGGGCGGCCAGCGGCGCGTGGTAGTGGTGGTCGTGTCCGGCCGCTTCGGCGCTTGGAGTTCATCAGACGATGCGTGTAGGGCAGCGGTCGGGGGTGGCCGTTGCTCCGGCCATGGGCGGCGGCGTGGGGAGGCCCGTCGGTGGTGCCCCCCGGTGTCGTGCCGGCTTCGCGGCGGCTCGACGGATCTGCCCGCGGCGGCGGCCGGCCTCTCCGGCGGCGGTCCGTCTGCATTCGTATCGTTTCAACCTTCGTTCCATCTCAGTGTCGTCCGGGCGCTTATTCCATCAAAGGGCTGGCCCTTTCCTAGCTATGGTCCTTCGCTCGTCTCACGCCCCGTGCAGCAAGACCGAGCTCGTCTCGCGCATAGTGCGGCTGGACCGAGCTCGTCTCGCGCATGGTGCAGCAGGACCGACCTCGTCCCCCTCAAGGTGCTGCAGGACCGACCTCGTCCCCCTCAAGGTGCTGCAGGACCGACCTCGTCTCGCGCTCGGGGATGCAGGACAGGTTGATGGATGCCAGCGTTGGCCGGCCTTTCGGGTCGCGACGCTGGGGTCTCCCAAGGGTGAGAAAGGTGGGACCTTTTCGCCCGTATCTTTGGTTGAAGTAGAGGCGGGTCTCGGATGGGGTGGTGCCTAGGTCTTGGACGCCGGGGCGGCGGCTCTGGAGGTGGTAGGGCCGTGCTCTTAGGCGGAGGCCGTGGCTTGGTGCTGCCCAATGGCCACGGCCGTGTGGGCGGCGTGGTAGCCTGGGTGTGGCGTTCGGTGGCGGTGAGTGTTGCCCGGGGTGAAAACCAGTTCTATCTCTGGATGGACTGACGGCGACGAAGCTCGTTCCCTTCTTGAAGGCGTCGTCGCGGCTCTCATCACCCGTCGTGCTGCTCCAGGGGAAACTCTGATCCTCAGATCCAGCGGTAACGGCGCTCCGGTGTCGTTTCCTTCCTGAAGCACCGCCTTGGAGCTCACGGTTCGTCGTATGCGGCTATATCTCATCGCGGTGGCATTCCCGATTGAGTGCTTCAAGTGATGTTGCTGCGGTCAGCACCGATGTATCATGCCTTGGGTGTGTGTGTGTTGTGGTGCTGTGTGTTTGAATCGGCTTGCTGTGGATCGCTGCTTTATATATAAAGCGGGACGAAACTTTTTTTGATAATGTTCGCTGAGAGGGAGGTCCTAGGGAACGACCTTGTAGTCGTTTCATCAAGATCGCGCGGGCATCGTTTTTCATAAATTACTGACATTTTTTCGTGTTATTGGCAGTTTTCTCTTCCGATCATGGCATTTCATGTGCGAGTTTAGTTAAAATTGCAATTCCATTTGAGATTTTGCTTGAAAAACACTCTCAAAGTGTCCTTTTTGAGGTGCTTACATACACGTCCAATTCTATTGGATAGATGCCCACCCATACGCGCACCAAAACTCCGTGTTATTCCTTGAAATGAACCAAACCTATCCATACCTGTTAATAAAAAAAATAGGTATTCTTAGTTTATCATGCTATTTTATAAAAAAATCCTTGATGTTTCTAACAATAAACCCGTAGTAAATATTAAATGTTTTCTAAAATACTCATATCTTCTAAAACATAACTCCAAATTTAACATGTTATATATGATTGATTAGAAAAATATGTAGAATCTGAATATGATGTTATTTTATTTGTTAATTTTAAAAAAAAAATACTATCTAGGGTGTAATTTTAATAAATAATGCATTATTCGGGTTTTTTTCATACCGTTACTGATTTGGATTGGGAATGTACACCTCAGCAAAATCAGGATTGTAGACGAAATTAAAGGTCCCTTACCCGTTTCTTTATACGTATTAAATCTACATGCAAGTCATGTTAAAATAGAAGACCTGTGTAATCTTCAACTGCGGTTTTGTAGGCTAATACCATCTTTGTTTGGACCGTAAGTATAAATTCTCAGATTATAGATCGTCTTTTGTAAATTAATAACATGTCATCTCTTTTCTCCCGTTGCAAGCCCTTTTGCTAGTATACTAATAATAAATGTATCGCGACATCAAATTGGAGTAGTATTGTTTCTGGCGAAGTTTAACGCTCGAAAAGACAAGAAAAACAACGTGAGGGTGCGAATAACCGTATCTTGGGGATTGTGATAAACACGGAGGACAAGTTCTCCTTTTGATCGTCGAATTAAAAAGATGGAACAAGCTAGCTAAAGGCAGGAAGGAGGTCAGCAAGAACGGGCATGCACGCGGGAGGAAGATCAGTAGTGATCTAGAGTGGAACAAGCCAGCGACGATCGTGGTCGTACGTGCCCTAACCGGCAGTGCCCGTCCGTTCAAGCACCAAAACGGCAACCTGAGAAACCTAACTGAATGAAACGGATAACTGGATAAGGCCATAAATTTTTAGGAGGAGCCAATGGTTTTTAGACAGCGCTCCATCAGCTCCAAATCAGGCCACGTCTTCGCAACCTACTCAAAGGTCAATCGACTTTTAGACCAGTCTTACCAAGTACTCCTAGTAAAGCCGTTTTTGTACATTTTTTATGCATAACGTGGTCACCTTTTTTAAGTTCATAACATTGTCACTTCTTTTTACGATAAACCTTCCGATCTATCATCAACTATCAATGTAATACATAAAACACCAAAAATAAAAAATATTTCCTGGTTTTTAGACATCCAACGATGACTACAAGCACTGAAGCAAGCTGAAGATGTGCCGCCGTCATCATCCTCCATCACCTGAGTCGGGCAAACTTTATTGTAGTAGCCAATCGAGAGGTCGATGTGCTAAGGCCCCAAAGGACAAGCGCATCAGAACAGCAACCGTCGTCGATGAAGAAATGCGTAGATCGAAAGGATCGAACTTATAAACGCATGAATATAGACGAACGAAAACAGGATCCAAGCGGATCCACTGAAGACAAACGCCGATCGAATACCACTAGATTCGTTGGGGACAAATCTGATACACACGCCTCCCAACAATGCTAGAAGCACCACCGGGACGGGACTAGGTGAACAGAACCTTATTGCATATTCAGGAAGCAGTCTTCGCTTCGCCATCCTGGACAGGACACAAAAATCCTATCAAAACTCAAAGAAATGACTAAAAACGGAACCCTTCAGCTGGCAAAGACTGGGATCCACCGCATCTTCATGGCCAACGTAAGATGAGACAGATTGGCGGCTGCCTAGCGGGAGGCAACGAAAACCCTAGTGATGGTTTCCTTCATGTCTAGGAATGAAGGGATACACTCAAAATCATAGGGATCACGAAATGTCACGGGTACTGACGGCTCATAACGTTTTCACTTCATTACTCAATATCAATAGAATAGGGTACAAGTACAATAGAAGGATCCCATGGAATTATCTGAGTTGTTTATTGAAGTCTACAATGCCCCTAAGTATAATTAAATGTGTGTCGAGTACCCGTTAACACCTTGTTATTTCGTGTTGTTTTATCATGATTATGAGTACTAAAATTATTTACCAACATCTTAAAGGTGCTAGATACTACAAAAAATAAGGTTTGTAAAGTGATTTGACAATTTGATGAGGTGGCGAACGGAGCGACAAATTGGTTAGCCTATGAGATCGAAAATGAAGGTCGATGTGGTGTGTGGGTCCAGTGTGGCAAGCGGGGGACGAGTCGGGAAGCGGCATCGGTTGCTACGGGATAGCGGTAGAGAAACGCTATGGGCGCATTTGGTTGCGGTGTGCTACAGCAGCCGCATTTCATGTCCATCTTCAGCCAGCCTAGTTCTTCATATGCAGCCTCATATGCAGCAGATGTAACCTGTTTGGTTACCTGCATCGCATGAAGAGGCACTTACCCCCTTGCTGTTTGGTTGTCGTTTTTGTGCTTAGGGTGTGAGCAGATGCAAACTTCAGTTGTTTGGTTGCAAACATCGTTTGTGTTCTGCTCACCCCATTCAAATGTGATGGCCTTACCATCACATGATCAGCACAAAGCAAGCAACGGAAATGA
Source organism: Hordeum marinum (assembly GCA_022496015.1). Classification (NCBI taxonomy): domain Eukaryota; kingdom Viridiplantae; phylum Streptophyta; class Magnoliopsida; order Poales; family Poaceae; genus Hordeum; species Hordeum marinum. Next base: position 62,204,096 of record CM039677.1, read on the forward strand.
CAACAAACTACTTAGATTAACAACAAACAACTTAGATTAAACAAAGCAAGCAACGAAAAATGACATCAAACTACTTAGATTAACAACAGGGGCATCCTCCTTCCCTTATCCACCGCCAGGGTGCCGCTCCTGGCCAAAATATCAACAAGTTCACAACACAAATACCATAAGTTCTAGCCACAGAACATAACAAGTTCAATACTAACACCTAAGTTAACTACATTGCATGCTCAATGTTACCAACGCAGCTGTGCTTGCTGCAACGAAACCTGCACATGATCGAGGAGTCGTGGTTCTAGATTTGGACCTTCAAGACGAGTACTGAGATGCGCAGAACAAGGAGGTCGCCGGGGACGATCCGGTGGCGGCGGCAGAAATAGTTCCAGCCCCGGCCAAGCACCATGTGTCCCTCGAAGTTCTGGACCTGCACCTAGAATTCGCACCACTTGTTCGCGGACAGGCTGACCACGCGCGGGAGATGCCTAATGACCAGCCACTTGTTCATCACCTTCACGAACTTGCAAGGGATGACGAGCATGGCGAGGTCTTCGACGTCCTTGATCTGCTGGTAGAAGCGCAACGGCTCCCGGGCCCCCTCCTCGTGGCCTGTCCTCAGAGATCGTTCCCTTGAACGAGGCAGGCTCATGAAGGCGACCCTGCCAGGCAGGTCCACCCTCTTCAGCCACCTGTTCATGGGGATGAGAACCTCCGCGCCCTCAGCTCCGGCCACCACCTGAGCTCCTCCACCTGCCACGTCCCAGTCACTCTTCAATGTCTTGTCAGGTAAGATGACAAGTATTAGAGGTGCTTGCAAAATGAACAACCACTGATCAGTGGCATTAGCTCTTCTGCAAATGCCACTGATCAGTTGCACTAGCACTACAGCAAATGGCACTGATCAGAGACATTTCACCAAGAGCAAATGCCACTGATCAGTGCACAAACTCTTTTCCAAATGCCACCTATTAATGGCACTTGCTCTTGAGCAAATGCCACTGATCAGTGGCATCCGGTCTTCTGCAACTGCCACTCATGAATGCATTATCCTAAGCATGGAAACATCTAAAAATAGCACCCATGTGCACCCATGCACATTTGGCAGCATCCTAAAACGGTCCTACTACATGCACGTATAACAATCTAGAGCATGCAACACAAACCCAAGCTTGAACATGAACAACAACATGAACATGATCCTAGCTTGAACATGAACATGCCATTTGCATGAACACAGATCCTAGCAAGACCCTAACACTAGCAGAAAAACATTATCCTAGAACACACACTGTAGCAAACAAGAACAGATCGGTCGGATTCGATTCAATTGGAATCGCATCGAATCGGATCTACTCGAATCCTATAAAAGTAGTAGCACATGCCTAAGAAAGAAATCCCTAATCTACATATACGAGCCAACATTGGGGATTCTTTAACTCACCGGAGCTTGCGCAGTCGCAGCGAACCGAGGCTGGGGTGAAAACCCCGGCGGGAAGGAGAGAGGTGGCGAAGCAGAGGAGGAGCCGTCCCTGGCGACAGCCGGCGACATCGGCCCTGTGCTCATGGCCACGTCGGAGGTCGAGGAGGATGGCGCGCCGACAGGAGAAAACCCTTGGACGGGGGTCAAGAAAACCGCCCTGCCCAATGGGGTCCCAAGAAGTGGCGGCTCTGTGGACGGTGCCGGTGCCGAGCTCAGGACCACGAGGTCCGAAACCGGCGGCGGAGCAGGAACGGTTGGCACCGCATTGGCCGGCCCTCATGGTGGCCGGCAGCAGATGGGGGACGGCGCTCGCAGCACCGATGACAAGTCCCTGCCAGAGTTCTGGACCCCGGCCACCCAACGGTTCTGGATGTTGGCAATGCGCTTGTCGACGGGGGTCAGAGGACGGCGCGGCGGTGGGCGAGGCGAAGCCATCGGAGGAGAGGAGAGGGAGGGGCGATGAGGAAGAGAGGTGGGAGCAGTGCGGGGCGGTGATAGTAGAGTGGAAGGGGAGTTATGAGACACCCTCTCTGTCTCCCGTGCTGCCCGAGGCGTGTAACCTCCTCGCACGCGTGGCCGCGCCGAGCCAGGCTCGCGAGAAACTGCCGATTCGACAGTTTCCGCCAGGCCAGGCTCAGGCCTACTTTAAGGTTTGTGCGGGCCACGAATCGCATGCAGACCAGCCAACCAAACATGCCACACACATCCCGTACGGGCCTGGTTAGGCTGCATGCGGGGAACCAAACGCGCCTTATAAGAGACTTCTTGGACAGCTTGGGATAGCCCTTTCGGTGTAATTACAAAAAGAAAATCAGGATAATGGCCCTTAACAAGCATTTTATTTTTATGAAGCTTGAGAACCTGGGTTGCACCCCTCGTAACGATTAAGGAAATACAAGGCCAACTACTAGGAGAAAGGAATTCGTATTCTAGGCTTACCGTGATTTTTTTGGGGGTGTACTATGAGTCTGTGAATAGAATATACTTCGTTTGCTCGGAATTCCTTGTCATGGAAATGGATATGTCTAGACGTATTTTTGTTCCAGATATATCTATTTTATCCATTTCTGGATGAGTAATTTGAGATGTCGGAAGTAGTAGCCAAAATTTATTGGTCGCACGGGGGGACAACTAAACCTGAGAATGGTTATTAAAAAACCGGGTGAAACGGTTTGGTTCTTACTTCGGGTTTGATTGGTTCAAGTTTTATTGGGCTGAACATTTTTTAGTTTGGTTTTGGTTTGGGTATGTGGACAAACCAGTTTGGGTATAGTTGGTTATGGGTTTAAACAATTTGGTTATTAACGGTTATAAAATATGGGTCCAAACCGTTTTTTGGGCATTGGTTATGTGCAATAACTAACGACGACCGACAACAAGTATCTTTGATCCGCGTGAATGCTGTGATGCACTATGTAATTATGTATTATGAGAAAACACCACATGCAAATCGGAAGTGTTTTCTTGTGATTTGGCTAAGTAATTTGGCTTTAATACACTTGTCAGTGAGCTTTTGAGATATGGACTTTGTCTTTTTTGCCTCTTACTGTGTGTTGACTGTATCTCGTGAATAACTTTGTTGTCAAACTGTTGTAGATTCACTTATGCCTTTTCTATCTCATTTGCCTTTTAACTTGTCAATTTGTGCAATCATATTTATATTGAAACAAATCCATAGTTACGTGTTGGGTTAAACCCACGGTTATGTATTGGGTTTAAATTGGTTTGGTTGGAAAAAATAGCGGGTTTAGTTTTGGTTGGGCTGAAAATGATATTAAATGGGTATGGTTCAAATATAGTTTTTAAAGATATATGTACGGATATGATTCAAGTATGGTTCAAATATGAAATCATTCTCAGGTTTAGGGACAACGTGTTGGGCGAGCCAAACTTTGGGTGGTCAGCGTAGCAGGCGGCCTAGGTGGGTTTCCTTCGGTTGAGCAGGATTTTTGTCGGTCCCTCTTTTCCCCCTGGTTTTAGGTGGTTTTTTTTATTTCCCTCATTCTTGTCTTCTAGGGGTTGTTTGCTTTTGTTCTTCAACTTTTCCAACAATTTTTGTCATCTAAGTTGTTTCTATTAATTTTTTCCTGATTCGCACTTTGTCTCTTTTTAATTTTTTTGTATACTATTTTTCCAAATCAAAACCTTCTTAAGTTCATGAACACTTTCTAATTTTTATGAATATTTTAAATTCTTAAATATTATTAAAATCTCATGAAGATTTTCCTAAATTTGTAAACAATTTATAAAATGTGTGAACATTTTTAAATCATGAACATTTGTTAGGTACATAACCATATTAAAAATTTGTGAATATTTAAAAAATAATCATCAACACTTTTAAATATGTGATTTTATTCATAAATATTTCCAAAATTTGCATAAAATTTATTTTTACAATAATTCTATCCAAAATCTGTATAAAACAACAATATTCGCTTTCTCCCATAGTCGGAAGCTGTTGGTTTTAACTAGCGAGGGCACGAGGCGTTAAACAAGACATTTTTTTAGGGAATATCATCGCGCCTTGCTTTATGTCAACTCATAACTAGATACATTGTCCACAATAAAACTACGAATGAAAGAGGGAGGGTTCCGAAAGTAGCTTTCTACAATCAGGAGCAAATGCTCCTTGTATGAACGGTAAAAAAGGTAGAAAACAAATTCTAAAAATTCTAAAAAAAATGACATGGCCAAAGTTATTACAAATATCAAGACAATCATTAAGAATAGGGGCTCCTACTGAGTTGATCATTCCTCGCTGAATTTCCTTCACCAGATCCACACAATCCGAATGGATCAGTAATTTATGGATACCTAGAGAGTTTGCAAGTTCAAGTTACTTCCTGATTGCCAAAGCTTCAGCTGTGTATGCATCTATGGTTGTGCTCATAAAATTGTTCTCTCAGGCAATGAAATCGCCTACATGATCTCTAATGACAACACCAACAACAATTGTGTTACCTTCATACTCGAAAGATGCATCCACGTTTAATTTGGTTGTGCCGCTCAGAGGCTTAGCCAATCTCACTTGTTTTGTTGGATAGCCAACAGTACCTGCTCGACAATAGTTCAATGACAATGCTTGTACCGGATAAGGCCAATCGTTCAAGTGTTGAGATTTTCTCCCTTTTTGCACATTGCCTTCTTTTCCACCAGAAATACCAACTAGCCACCGCAATCAGACTTGTTACAGGGATCCGTTCAAACAAACTTAGTTGCACAAAAGTACCACAATAGGGGCAGGGCGTGCCGTTTGGTACCAAGTTTGGTAATTTTTGCATGTCGGTACCAACTTTGGGATGGGCCGTTGCAAATAGAGCTAAACATGTTGTTTATACGTATTGACGCCAAAACTGACCGGCTGGGCCCAGCTGTCACGTGCCACACGGGCCAATCAGCGCGTGCCCGCGTGCTGACGAGACCGAGTCCGGTGCGGTCGGTCTTAGCCCGGTATGGTCGGCCTCCCTCCTCACCCGCCCCACCATTCTACCTCCGCGCTCGAGGACAAAAGCAGCGATGACCAGTCGAGCCTCCCGTACATGCACTCATCCATCTCCTCCACCAATGGGCTTAACCAGGTGAGTTCATTCGAGCTAGGGTTAGGTTTAGAGATTTTGGTGATTTTTATGTTTAGGTGGTCTTTGATTTGGGGATTTCCTTTGATTTTCTTTCGTCCTCATCCTCTGCACATGGAGGAAACTTTGATTAGCTTGTGCAGGTATCATTTTCACTTGAGGGACCGGATTACAAGGGACATGAGCTAGATCTGATGGTGTTCTGTGAGAATCATGGCAAGGCATCGGAGAGGGTTGTTTGCATTTGAAGGAACAAACACATGGATAAGGTTCTTAGCATGTGCAGAGCCTGTAAGTTTCACTCCTAGTTTATTAGTACTAATTATATACATGATTGTGTCCTTGAGAGTGGCAGAGGCTAGTTTGTTTACTGTGAACCAATGATTGTGTCCTTGACAGTGGAAGAGGCTAGATGTAGTGTATATGCTCTATGTAGTCCATATGCTCTTGTAGTGATTTAATTTTTTTGTAGTGTTCATATGCTCTTGTAGCTGATCAACATAGTGTTGAATGATGAACATGGAGTATGTACCGCATATGATTTTACAGTTGAACAATTTTGCAGTTGGAGCTTGCACTTATGTGTGGTTTATGTTTCATACTGTCATGCATTAGATTCTCTCGTAGATGGATCACTCATTTGTGAGTTGGTATGATTTGTGAGTTGAGAGGTTTAGGTGATTTGTGAGTTATGAGCTATTATTAGGTGATTTGTTAGTTGTGAGCTATTATTAGCTAGTTCCATCGACCTCGAGGCACCCTAAACCCTAAGTGATGGGTTTCGGTGGTTCCGTCGACCCCGAGGCACCCTAACCCTAAATTGTGGGTTTTGGTGGTTCCGTCAACCCCAAGGCACCCTAAACCCTAAGTGATGAGTTTCGATGGTTCCGTTGACCCCGAGGCACCCTAACCTAAAATTGTTGGTTTCGGTGGTTTACCCTAAGTGATGGGTTTCGATGGTTCCGTCGACCCCGAGACACCCCTAAACACTAAGTGATGGGTTTTGGTGGTTTTGTCAACCTCGAGGCACCCTAAACCATAAGTGATGGGTTTCGGTGGTTCCGTCGACCACGAGACACCCTAAACCCTAAGTGATGGGTTTCGGTGGTTCTGTCAACCCTGTCATGGGAACAAGTCTGGCAATAGAAGATAGGGGTATGAAAGGAGAGGGAAGAGTCCTAGCTATGACGAGGGTGTACACACGTATGTATGAGTTCAGGCCCCTCTCGTGGAGGTAACAACCCTATGTCTCAGTGCTCGGGAGCTCTTGTCGTGTGGATAGATGAGTTACAGGAGGTGCGAACCATTGTGCCATAGGGGAGGGGAGGCTTATATAGAGTACGCTGCCCCTCATAAGTGCCATACATCCAAGGGTTCGATCGTGGGAATATAGACGTGCGTTACTGGTAACGTACATCATAATTGCTACTAATGACGACTGGCCTAACGCCTGTCTGTTGGCCTCCCTAGGGTGGCTTCTGGTCTTCTGGCGTCGACTGGTAGCAAGGTCTTCCGAGTGACCAGTGACTGTCGAGTGAAGGGAGAAGCCTCCGAGTAGATTAATTGTCGAGTGACTTGAGCGCCATGGTGAATCGAGTCGGAATCTCTCTTGTAATCTTCAAGTCCTCCAATATAGTGTCCTTAGGTACGGTATGTAGGTCAGGCCTAGGAACCTACCCTATGTACATATCCTCGTCATTAGCCCCTAAATGGACCGGGGTTCGAGTGAGAAAAGGAATCGATGTCAGCTCTATAGAGGTACCACAAATTTCGAATGTAGTCGGGGCTTCAAGGGAATCTTTGTCGATTGAAATCTTTGTCATTCACCCTGATCAATTCTGCCTTGATAAGTGTCCGAATGATTTTAAGCTTCAAATATGTTCCGAGTGAACCATCGGGATCTTCTGATGCAACGGTCGCTCTACCAGGCCATGATTTCACGGGATTCGAAAAATTTGGGAAGCGCGCGCCGCGCGGAGATATCAAAACGACTGCGGCAAGTGGGGGCGCAACGCCTTGATTACCGCATCGCCCATTACTCCATGTACATCGCGAGTCTTGTGGTGGAGATACCCGGAGATTTAGCAGGCCCGTAGGTGAGTGACTCACTCGGCTGATATAAAATCTCTCAGCGCTGCGGACAGCACAATATTCTTCCCCCAAATCCACTCTTTTCCTCTGCCTCCTCTGCTCCAAGCGCGCTGCTCGGCTCTGCCACAATGACCGCTGCCGCCATGATGATGAAGGGCAAGACCGAAAAGCTCGAGAGCTCCAAAAAGGGAATTGCCAAGGGCAAGGCCAAGAAGCCATCCAGTGCGTGGTTCACCGCGCTTGCGGGGTGAATCCAGGGGGATTTCCTCCCGTTGACAGTCAAGGCGGCGGATGTCGAGAACCTCGTCGTCGACGGGCTCATGGCTGAATGCTCGTGGAGGCTGTCGAAAGGAGAGATCGAGCCTAAGCCACGCGAGGGGGAGTGCATCCTTCTCCTCACCCACGCCAAGAGAGGTTTCTCCATGCCCACCATCCTTTCTTCCGAGGGTTTCTGAATTTCTTCGGAGCTCAACTCCATCATTTTCCTCCGAATGCCATTTCTTATCTCGCTGCTTTCATCACTATGTGTGAATGCTTCTTGGGTTGTCCTCCCCATTGGGGCTTGTTTAAGCATATCTTCACCATTAGATCCTACTCGGTCAAAAAGGCCAACCCTAAGGATGATAAGACCCATGCCATCCAATTATGTGGTGGCTTGGGGATCCAAAAGAGGGCTAGGAGTTCCTTTCCATCTATGACCTTTCCAGAATCTGTTAGGGTTGGCAGTCGACTTGGTTCTACTTCAAAGATGTACACTACTAGGAGAAACCTTATAGGCAGGAGCCTACTAGTAGCACTGGAAAAATACAAACGCTGCTGTTAAGTACTAGTAGTGTTGTATTTTGACAGCGCTACAAGTAAGGACTTAGTAGTAGCACTGGAAACTAGAAAAGCAATGCTGCTAAGCGAGCCCCGATGATCCCATCGACAATATTTATAGTAGCAACGCTGTCCTCAAGAAAGTGCTACTGCTAAGCCTCCTAGCAGTAGCGCGTGTGGTGAGGGTAGCGCTACCGCTATGGGGCCCCACTTAGTAGTAGCGATTGCCCCAGAAAGCGCTACTGCTAAGCCTCATAGCAGTAGCGTGCTATGTAATCCAGCGCTACTAATAAGCACTCTAGCCACCTTTTTCACCCACCCCCTCTCTCTCCCTTCTTCCTCCCACTTTGCCCTCTCCCCTCATTTACCCTCTCCCCTCTCCACCATTATTGTCCTTCTTCTCTCTTCCTTCTACATCTCTTCCCTCCCCATTAATGCCCTCTCTCTCCCCCTTCTTCCTCCACCTTTGCCCTCTACCCTCTCCACCATTATTGCCCTTCTCTCTATTCCTTCTACCTCTCTTATCTCCCATTAATGCCCCCTCTCTTCCCCTTTTTCCTCCCCCTTTGCCCTCTCCCCTCTCCACCATTATTGCCCTTCTTCTATCTTCCTCCTACCTCTCTTCTCTCCCCATTAATGCCCCTCCACCATAATTCTCCTCCATATATCTCTCCTCTCCATTAGTTAGCAAGAGTCATCTCTCCTCCCAAAAACTATATCTAGCTAGCTATTTAGCCATCCACTCTCGATCCCTATATTGTCGTGAAGGCCTAATGATCTAATTACCGTGCACAATCTCTCTCGGGGTATAGGTGAGTAAAAACTTGTGCATTTCATGAATGGAAATATTTGTGTTTGTGATATGAAGGGATATTGTGTGAGTGACATGCCCCGTGAGTTGCTTATGTTTTGCCAAAATGTTGATTTATTCCCGTTTCGTCGGATTTCGAGCAAACTCGATATGTCCTATTTTTAGGCAAGGTCATGCCAAATTTTTATATGAGTTTTGCTTGTTATACTGTGCAGTCATGAGGGCCAGTGGAAGGAAGGTATAGCAATACTTGCAATTCGTGGTGTTGGACATGTATGCAAATAATCGAAATGGGATAGATGTCCGTGTACAAGATGCAAAGAAGGAGTAATTTTGGACCCTTTTGATCGTGGTAGTTTGAAGGCGCACGTAATGATGTATGGTTTCATGGATGGATATACTCGGTGGATAAGTGAAGATGATGGTGATGACGTCCACATGGTAGGGAATAATGACATGATGGGGCTAGACGAAGAGATGACCGATCGATGCGAAGAGGATGGAACCGGACATGGCGGCCGGGAAGAGTCTGAAAATGGCGGAGACGACGATTCTAGACACGACGAAGAAAAGTCCATACATGATGGAGAAAATACGGGCATGCCGCAGTCTTCGAGACTACTAAGTTCAGTCATGCAGGACCCTCATGTTCAAGACCTCCTTCGCAAGAGTACGACTACTGACAAAGATGCTTCTAGAGAGGAGGCCAAGTTGGCGCAACTTGAAGTAGACTCGAAGACTCCATTGTATGACGGTTGCGATCCCGAGGTGACCTGCTTGAGTTTCATGCACGAACTTCTAAAGACGAAGGCCAAAAACAAATGGACGGACAAAAGCCTCGAGGAGCATTTTAAGTATCTACATAGTAAAGGTCTTCCCGTGGGGAACATGTGTCCTACTAGTGTCGAGGAGGCCAAGAAAATCGTTTGCCCTCTTGATCTGCCGCACATTAGATACCACGCATGCATCAACGATTGCATCATTTATTGGGGGGAGCACGCGGAAATAACCAGCTGTCCAATGTTCAATGCTTCTCGATACAAGAAGGCAGGAAAGAAAACTCCTCAGAAAGTTGTATGGTACTTTCTGATCACTCCCCGTCTGTAGCGGTATTTCGTAGATCCTAAGGAAGCAAAGCTCATGCGCTGGCACACAGAGAAGAAGAAGCCCGACGATGGAGATGATCCAAAGATGAGACACCTCACAGATGGTAGCCAGTGGATAGTATTCAATGCCGAATATCAATTTTTCAGAGAAGATGTAAGGAACATCATGCTTGGTGCGAGTACCGATGGCATGAATCTGTTTGGAAAGAAGAACACCAACCACATCATATGGCCCGTCTTTGTATGGATGTACTGTTGGAAATATGCCCTACAGGCAATAATAAATTAGTTATTATCATATTTCCTTGTTCATGATAATCGTTTATTATCCATGCTATAATTGTATTGAATGGAAACACATTACATGTGTGGGCCATAATTGTATTGAATGGAAACACATTACATGTGTGGGTAAATAGACAACACTCTGTCCCTAGTATGCCTCTAGTGAACTAGCTCGTTGATCAAAGATGGTCAAGGTTTCCTAGCCATTGACATGTGATGTCATTTGATAACGGGATCACATCATTAGGAGAATGATGTGATGGACAAGACCCAAACTACAAACGTAGCATATGACCGTGTCAGTTTATTGCTACTGTTTTCTGCATGTCAAAGTATGTGTTCCTATGACCATGAGATCATGCAACTCACTGACATCGTAAGAGTACCTTGTGTGTATCAAACGTCACAATGTAACTGGGTGACTATAAAGGTGCTCTATAGGTATCTCTGAGGGTGTCTGTTCAGTTGGCATAGATCAAGTCTGGGATTTGTTAGTCCGTGTGACGTAGAGGTATCTCAGGGCCCACTCGGTAATACAACATCACAATAAGCCTTGCAAGCAATGTGACTAAGTGTTAGTCACGGGATTTTGTATTACGGAATGAGTAAATAGACTTGCCGGTAATGAGGTTGAACTAGGTATGGAGATACCGACGATCGAATCTTGGGCAAGTAACATACCGAAGAACAAAGGGAACATCATATGGGATTGACTGAATCCTTGACATAGAGGTTCGACCGATAAAGATCTTCATAGAATATGTAGGAACCAATATGGTCATCCAGGGCCTGCTATTGGTTATTGACCGTAGAGGTGTCTCGGTCATGTCTACATAGTTCTCGAACCCGCAGGGTCTGCACACTTAAGGTTTGGTGACATTTCGGTAGTATGGAGTTATGTATGGTGGTGACCGAAGGTTGTTCGGAGTCCCAGATGAGATCCCGGACGTCACGAGGAGCTCCGGAATGGTCCGGAGGTAAATATTTATATATAGGAAGTCCTATTTTGGTCACCAGAAAAGTTTCGGGCTCATTGGTAGTGTACCGGGAGACCTCCGGGAGGGGTATTTCGACCCAAGAGGCTTCATGGGTTGTGGGAGAGTGAATATCAGCCCTTAGTGGGCTGGTGGAAACTCCCACACAAGGCCCATGTGTCTGGAGAAGAAAACCCAAAAAGGAAAAAGGTGGAAAAAGACAAAAACGGCAAATTAGGGAAGGAGTCCTAATCGTACCAAGAGTGGAGGAGGTGGACTCCTCCCTAGTTGGTTCGGCCGACTCCTATAGGAGCCTTGGACCTTGCGCCAGCCTCCTCTCCTATTCTCCTATATATACCGGTGGATTTTAGGGTTTTGCACAAGTTTTTTATGGCCACGTGCTACCCGTTCCACCGGTGCTTCTCTAGATCGGATTTCCCTAGTGCTTAGGCGAAGCCCTGCCGGAATTGCTCCACCACCATCGTCGGAGCACCGTCACGCTGCCGGTGAACTCTTCTTCCTCTCCACTTCCTCTTGATGGATCAAGACGGTGGAGATCGTCATCAAGCTGCACGTGTGCTGAACGCGGAGGTGTCGTCTGTTCGGCGCTAGATCGGAAGGACCGTGATCAAGATCGCGAGAGGGTTCGTGATGAGTTCGTGGGACGGATCATGATGAGTCCACGAGACAGATCATGATGAGTTCGCGAGACGGATCATGATTGGATCGCGGGACGGATCGTGATGAGATCGCAGGACGCTCGGCGATTTGGATCGCGAAGATGTTCGACTATACCAACCGTGTTTCTTAACGCTTCCCGCTTAGCGATCTACAAGGGTATGTAGATACACTCTCCCTCTCGTAGATGCTCATCACCATGGATAGATCTGCGTGTGCGTAGGAAATTTTTTGTTTCCCATGCGACGTTCCCCAACAGTGGCATCATGAGCTAGGTCTATGTGTAGATGAGATCTCGAGTAGAACACAAAAGGTTTGTGGGTGTTGATGCTCAGATTGCTTCCTCCCTTGGTCGGATCTTGGTTCAGCGGTATTGTGAGATGAAGCAGCCCAGACCAACATTACTCGTACGCTTACGAGAGACCGGTTCCCTCGACCACAACTTTTTGCATAGATGGCTTGCGGGTGCCAGTTTCTCTCACTTTAGTTGGATCGGATTCGACAAAGGCGGTCCTTGAGAAGGTTGAAAAGCAACTAGTGTATCACCGTTGTGGTTTTTGCGTAGATGAGAATTTTTCTTGCTAGATACACGTAGCAGTCACGTAAAATATGCAACAACAATTAGAGGACGTCTAACTTGTTTTTGCAGGGTATGTTGTGATGTGATATGGCCAATTACATGATGTGATATATGTGATGTATGAGATGATCATGTGATGTATAGATTATCACGACTTACATGTCGATGAGTACGGCAACCGGCAGGAGCCATAGGGTTGTCTTTAATTATTGTATGACCTACGTGTCAATCATTAAGCGCTATGTAATGCTTAATAGAAGCATGGTGGGCGCGACAACCTCGATGGCGACACGTTGATGGAGATCAAGCTGATGGAGATCATGGTGTCATGCCGGTGACGATGGAGTTCATGCCGGTGCTTTCATGATGGAGATCAAAAGCACAAGTTCATGGCCATATCATGTCACTTATGATTTGCATGTGATGTTAATCCTATTATGCACCTTGTTTTGCTTAGGACGACGGTAGCATTATAAGGTGATCCCTCACTTAATTTCAAGATAAATTGTGTTCTCCCCGAGTGTGCACCGTTGTGAAAGTTCTTCGTGTCAAGACACCAAGTGATGATCGGGTGTGATAGACTCTACGTTCACATACAATGGGTGCAAGCCAGTGTTGCACATGCAGAACACTCGGGTTAAACTTGACGAGCCTAGCATGTACATACATGGCCTCGGAACACAAGAGACCAAAAGGTCGAACATGAGTCATATAGTAGATATGATCAACATGATGATGTTCACCATTGTAACCACCTCAACTCACGTGATGATCGGATTTGAGTTGGTGAATTTGGATCACGGATCACTCGAATGATCGGAGGGATGTCAATTTGAGTGGGAGTTCTTAAGTAATATGATTAATTGAACTCATTATCATGAACATAGTCAGTAGTGTCTTTGCAAATTATGTTGTGGATTACTTACTCGCGCTGTAGCTCCCTTAATTTTTATATGTTCCTAGAGAAATAGAGTTGAAAGATGATGGTAGCAAAATTGCGGATTTGCTCCGTGATCTGAGGATTGTCCTCGTTGCTGCACAGAAGGCTCATGTCCTTAATGCACCGCTCGGTGCGCCAACCCCTCTAGCGTCATCTGTAGATGTTGTGAACATCTGACAGGTAGGAGCTGATAACTACTTGATAGTTTAGTGCGTCATGCATTACAACTTAGAATTGATGCTTCGAAACGTTTTGAACATCACGGAACATATGAGATGTTCTAAGAGCTGAAATTAGGATCTCAGGCTCGTGCCCGTGTTGCGACATATGAGATCTCCAACAAGATTCTTTGCCTGCAAGATGAACGAGAATAGCTCAATCGTTGAGCATGTGCTCAGATTGTCTGGGTGCTACAATCGCTTGAATCGAGTGGGAGTTCATCTTCCAGATAAGATAATGATTGATATAGTTCTCCAAGTCACTTTCACTAAGCTACTAGAACTTGGTGATGAACTATAAAATGCCAGGAATAGAATTAATGATCCTTGAGATGTTCGCGATGTTTGACACCGCGAAGGTAGAAATCAAGAAGGAGCATCAAGTGTTGATGGTTAGTATAACCACTAGTTTCGAGAAGGGCAAGGGTTAGGTGGGAAACTTCATGGATGGCAAGTCAGTTGCTGCTCTAGTGAAGCAACCCAAAGTTGAACCCAAACCCGAGACTAAGTGCTTCAATTACGAGGAGAGAGGTCGCTGAAGCGGAAAAACCCTAGATACTTGGTAGATAAGAAGGCTGGCAACGTCGACAGAAGTATATTTGATATACGTGTTATTAATGTGTACCTTATTTGTACTCCTAGTAGAACCTGGGTATTGGATACTGGTTCGGTTGCTAAATGTTAGTAAACTCGAAATAAAAGCTACGGAATAAACGGAGAACTAGATAAGTGTGAGGTGACGATGTGTGTTGGAAATGTTTCCAAGGTTGATGTGATCAACATCGCACGCTCTCTCTACCTTCGAGATTAGTGACGAACCTAAATAAGTGTTATTTGGTGTTTTTGTGTTGAGCATGAACGTGATTAGATCATGTTCATTGCAACACGGTTATTCATTTAAGTTAGAGAATAATGGTTATTCTATTTACATGAATAATACCTTCAATGGTCATGCACCCAGTAAGAATGGTTTGTTGAAACTTGATCGTAGTAATACACATGTTCATAACATTGATGCCAAAGATATACAAAGTTAATAATAATATTACCACATACTTGTGGCACTGCCGCTAGATGTCATATTGGTATAAAACGCATGAAGAAACTCCATGCTGATGGAACTTTGGACTCATTCGGTCTCGAATCAGTTGAGACATGCGAACCATGCCTCTTGGTCAAGATGACTAAGGACCCCGTTTTCTGTTTTGATGAAGCGGGCAAATGATTTATTGGAAATGATACATGTTGATGTATGCAATCCAATGAGTCTTGTAGCGTGCGGTGGATATCATTATTTTCTTACCTTCACTAATGATTTGAGTAGATATAGTGTATATTTACTTAATGAAACACAAGTCTGAATCGTTTGAAAGGTTCAAGCAAATTTAGAGTGAAGTTTAAGATCATCGTGACAAGAAGATAAAAATGTTTGCGATATGATCGTGGAGGTGAATATCCGAGTTACGAGTTTGGTATACAACTTTAGACAATGTGAAAGTTGTTTCACAACTCACGCCACCTGGAACACCATAGTGTGATGGTGTGTCCGGACGTCACAGTCGTGCTCTATTGGATATGGTGCGTGCTATGATGTCTATTATCGTTTTGTTACTATAATTTTGGGGTTATGCATTAGAGACAACTACATTCACTTCAAATAGGGCACCATCTAAATCCGTTGAGATGACACCGTGTGAACTATGGTTTGATAGAAACCTAAGATGTCATTTCTTAATGTTTGGGGCTGCGACGCTTGTGTGGAAAATATTTTCACCTAATGAGCTCGAACCCAAAGTGGACAAATGCATCTTCATAGAATACCCTAAGAACAGTTGGGTGAACCTTCTATCTCAGATCCAAGCATAAAATGTTTGTTGCTAAAACTGGGTCCTTTCTTGAGAAAGGGTTTCTCTTGAAAGAATTGAGTTGGAGGAGGATAGAACTTGATGAGGTTATTGAACCTCTGCTTCAACCAGAAAGTATTGCAGCACAGAAAGATGTTTCTGTGAAGCCTGTGTCAGTTGAAGAGGAAGTTAATGATGATGATCATAAAGCTTCAGATCAAGTTACTATCGACCTTCGAGGAAAATAGAACTTGATGAGGTTATTGAACCTTTACTTCAACCAGAAAGTGGCGCAGCGCAGAAAGATGTTTCTGTGAAGCCTACGTTAGTTGAAGAGGAAGTTAATGATGAAGATCATGAAGCTTCGGATGAAGTTACTATCGAACTTCGTAGGTCGACAAGGACGTGTACTGCTACTGAGCGGTATGACAATCCTGTCTTGGAGGTCATGTTGTTGGACAACGATGATCCTATGAACTATGGAGAAGCGATGAAGGGCCCGGAAACCAACAAATGGTTAGAGGCCATGAAATCCGAGAAAGGATCCATGTATGAAAACCAAGTATAGACTTTGGTGGACTTGCTCGTTGGACGGCAGGTCGTTAAGTACAAATGGATCTTTAAAATGAAGACAGACGGTGATGGTAAACGTTACCATTTGTAAAGCTCGACTTGTTGCAAAGTAGTTTACGACAAGTTCAAGGAGTTGACTTCGATGAGACTTTCTCACTCATAGCGATGCTAAACTCTGTTGGAATTATGTTAGCAGTTGCTGCATTTTTCAATTATGAAATATGGCAGATGGATGCCAAAACATCGTTTCCTTCCTTAAGGAAAGGTTGTATGAGATACAACCAGAAGGTTTTGTCAGTTCTAAGGATGCTAAAAGGTGTGCGAGCTTTAGTGATTCTTCTATGAACTGAAGCAAGCATCTCGGAGTTGGAATACACACTTTGATGAGGTGATCAAAGTTTTTGAGTCTATACAAAGTTTACGAGAAACTTGTATTTGCAATAAAGTGAGTGGGAGCACTATAGAGTTTCTGATAAGTGTATGTGGATGACATATTGCTATTCAGAAATGGTGTAGAATTTCTGGAGAGCATAAACGGTTGTTTGAAAAGAGTTTTTCAAAGGAAGACCTGGATAAAGCTACCTAATTGTTGAGCATCAAGATCTATAAAGATAGATCAAGATGTTTGATAAGACTTTCAATGAGTACATACCTTGACAAGATTTTGAAAGAGTTCAAAATGGATTAGTCAGAGAGAAGTGTTCTCGCGTGCTTTGTAAGGTGTGAAGTTGAGTGAGACTCAAAGCTCGACCACGGTATAAGAAAGAGAAGGACGAATGTCGTCACCTATGCCTTAGCCATAGGCTCTGTATGGTATGCCATGTTGTGTACCGCACCTGTGTGTGCCTTGCCATGAGTCCGTCAAGGGGTACAAGAGTGATCCAGGAGTGGATTACTGGACATCGGTCAAGATTATCCTTAGTAACTAAAAGACAAATAGATGTTTCTCGATTATGGAGGTGATAAAGAGTTCGTCGTAAAGAGTTACGTCGATACAAGCTTTAACACCAATCCGGATGACCCGTAGTAGCAATATGGATACATATAGTGGAGCAGCCATTTGGAATAGTACCAAGTGGAGTGTGGTAGCAGTGTTTACGGTTTGACATAGAGATTTGCAAAGTACACACGGATCTGAATGTCGCAGACCCGTTGACTATAAGACCTCTCTCACATGCAAAGCATGATCGAGCACCAGAACTCATTGGGTGTTAGATTCATAACAATGCGTATCACATGGTGATGTGAACTAGATTATTGACTCTAGTGCAAGTGGGAGACTGTTGGAAATATGCCCTAGAGGCAATAATAAATTAGTTATTATCATATTTCCTTGTTCATGATAATCGTTTATTATCCATGCTATAATTGTATTGAATGGAAACACATTACATGTGTGGGTAAATAGATAACACTCTGTCCCTAGTATGCCTCTAGTGAACTAGCTCGTTGATCAAAGATGGTCAAGGTTTCCTAGCCATTGACATGTGATGTCATTTGATAACGGGATCACATCATTAGGAGAATGATGTGATGGACAAGACCCAAACTACAAACGTAGCATATGATCGTGTCAGTTTATTGCTATTGTTTTCTGCATGTCAAAGTATGTGTTCCTATGACCATGAGATCATGCAACTCACTAACATCGGAAGAGTACCTTGTGTGTATCAAACGTCACAACGTAACTGGATGACTATAAAGGTGCTCTACAGGTATCTCCGAGGGTGTCTGTTGAGTTGGCATAGATCAAGGCTGGGATTTGTTACTCCGTGTGACAGAGAGGTATCTCAGGGCCCACTCGGTAATACAAGATCACAATAAGCCTTGCAAGCAATGTGACTAAGTGTTAGTCATGGGATTTTGTATTATGAAATGAGTAAAGAGACTTGCCGGTAACGAGGTTGAACTAGGTATGGAGATACCGACGAACGAATCTTGGGCAAGTAACATACCGAAGAACAAAGGGAACATCATACGGGATTGACTGAATCCTTGACATAGAGGTTCGACCGATAAAGATCTTCGTAGAATATGTAGGAACCAATATGGTCATCCAGGGCCCGCTATTGGTTATTGACCGTAGAGGTGTCTCGGTCATGTCTAACTAGTTCTCGAACTAGCAGGGTCTGCACACTTAAGGTTTGGTGACGTTTCGGTAGTATAGAGTTATGTATGGTGGTGACCGAAGGTTGTTCGGAGTCCCGGATGAGATCCCGGACGTCACGAGGACCTCCGGAATGGTCCGTAGGTAAAGGTTCATATATAGGAAGTCCTATTTTGGTCGCCGGAAAAGTTTCGGGCTCATCGGTAGTGTACCGAGAGTGCCGGTAGTGTACCGGGAGACCTCCGAGAGAGGTATTTCGACCCAAGAGGCTTCATGGGCTGTGGGAGAGTGAATATAAGACCTTAGTGGGCTGGTGGAAACTCCCACACAAGGCCCATGTGGCTGGAGAAGAAAACCCAAAAAGGAAAAAGGTGGAAAAAGACAAAAAAAAGCAAATTAGGGAAGGAGTCCTAATCCTACCTGGAGTGGAGGAGGTGGACTCCTCCCTAGTTGGTTCAGATGACTCCTATAGGAGCCTTGGCCCTTGCGCCAGCCTCCTCTCCTCTTTTCCTATATATACTGGCTGGTGGATTTTAGGGTTTTGCACAAGTTCTTTACGGCCACGTGCTACCCGTTCCATCGGTGCTTCTCTAGATCGGATTTCCGCAGTGCTTAGGCGAAGCCCTGCCGGAATTGCTCCACCACCATCGCCGGAGTGCCGTCACACTGCTGGTGAACTCTTCTTCCTCTCCAGTTCCTCTTGGTGGATCAAGACGGCGGGGATCGTCATCAAGCTGCACGTGTGCTGAACGCGGAGGTGCCGTCCGTTCGGCACTAGATCGGAAGGACCGTGATCAAGATCACGAGACGGTTCGTGATGAGTTCGTGGGACGGATCGTGATGAGTCCACGGGACGGATAGTGATGAGTTCACGAGACAGATCGTGATTGGATCGCGGGACGGATCGTGATGAGATCGCGGGACGCTCGGCGATTTGGATCGCGAAGATGTTCGACTACACCAACCGCGTTTCTTAATGCTTCCCGCTTAGCGATCTACAAGGGTATGTAGATCCACTCTCCCTCTCGTAGATGCTCATCACCATGGATAGATCTGTGTGTGCATAGGAAATTTTTTGTTTCCCATGCAACGTTCCCCAACATGTACAATCTCCCCCATGGTTGTGCATAAAGACAAAGTACATACACATGAGCAAGCTGATTCAAGGGCCGAAACAACCGGGAAATAATATTAACATGCATATGGGGCTTCTGAAAGGGGATCTAGACACATTATGGAAATCATCGGTCAAGACATGGGACGCGAGCAAAGGAGATTATTTCTATATGAGAGTCGCGCTGATGACGACGGTGCACGACTATCTCGGTTACGGGTACACCTCAGGACAGGTGTGCCATGGATACTGCGGATGCACGAGGTGTATGGATGATACAATGTCTCAGCAGCTTACGTCAATGAAAAATGGTGGCTCTAGGAAAATTGTGTACATGGGGCATCGTAGATGGCTCGAGAAGGATGACCCGTGGAGAAAACGTGGAGATCTATTCAATGGTTTGACTGAGCATCGAGGACCTCCACGTAAGAAGAGTGGCGTCATCAAGAAGCCCAGGAAGAGACCAGGGAAAGGCTCTAAAGGCGCTTCAAGCAGTCAGCCGCCTCTGAAGCCCCGGGAGGTAGACAAAATACATGTCGCAGGTGCAGAGCGTTTCCATGTCGCCGGCCACCCGATCCTACCTCAGAAAGCACTGGAGGATATACTAAACAATGAGCTAAGGAGACTTCACGATGATGTGCTGGACCGAGAGAAAAGCCTTCTCATCTCGGAAAAATCAGCATACCCGCTTTACATGGCTCATGTTCTGGGTGGGAGGTTATACGTCGATAAATGTCCTGCGGATAAGTTCATCCTGCGATATGACTACATCTATGACATGTTCCACATGATCAAGCTGGATTTTCAGTTCATCCGCATGTATGCGCTTTATATGAACTACATCATCAGGCGTGAGAATATAGAATGTATCTGCATCGGGGACCCGTACTATATGCACGAGAGCTTCTTGGATGTCTGCAAAGAGCACCATGGCTATGCGAGCAAGTACATTGCCGAGTTCATGGTCGCTAATAAGGACAAGGAAACGATTCTCCTGCCTTATCATCCCATGTAACTCATCCGCGGATATCCTTTTGTAATTTTTAAGCATTCCTTTACAAGCATGGAGGCTAATTTGAGGTGTACTTATTTTGTGAAGCGGGGGGGGGGGGCACCGTCCTCATCTGTCTAGACCCATAGTACTCCCATGCTCTGTACTTGGACTCTGTGAAGAACACCAAGAAAAGGGATTACAAGCATATAAAGAGTGTTCTCAATAGTGCCATTTTAACCTTCGGCCTTACTGGTGGAGATATCAAGGTGAAAAAGTACAAGAATAAAGGGCTGGTTTTCGGTCATAAGACCAACTTCTGCGGCATCCAGCAACCGAAAGATTGTAAGGCTGACGGATTCTACCTCATGCATCACATGATCGAGTACGAAAGGGATAATCAATGCCTTCGCATGTCAGCTAATTCCAAGGATACCGATATTGTCAACTGGGCCTATAGCATAGGAAAGACACCAGATCATCAAATCCGAGCTGAGTTTTATTACGTACATTGTGAACCTTCCCAAGTGATCATGAAGGAGGTACTTGAACAAATAGGGATGTTCTATCATGGGCCAATGAGGCGGGAGACTGTCCGTGAACTGCTCAACGCTCAGCATCTGGACATGAAGCCTTTCACGAAGCTCGGGTCCTTCATCCCTGACTATGAAGATTGAAGCGCCGACCTGATGGAGTGATTGACGATGACTATGTGTATGTTTAATTAGTACTAATGTCTTCCTATATGAACTAGCCTAGATCGTGATAGTTAATTAGTTTGGTTACGTATGAGGAACTTCCTTATTTATGTTTACTATATATAGGCTGCTTGTATTTTGGTAACTATATATACATGCCTCTTTGTGTTTCTCAAGTACATTATGTTGCATATTAAATCAACTTACGGTGCAGGTTCATAGATCGGGAGATGGCGAAGGACAGGTACCCGGGAGCTAGCCACAGAGGGTTCGACAACAGAGCGAGATGTTACGACAAGAGAGAGGGAGGGAGACAGGTGCCTCAGGAAGTACTACATAGTCGCGCTCTTGCTCATACAGACCGCTCTTCTCTTCTACATGGTTTGGATAGATATGATGAAACTTGTGGGTGTGCCATGACCATGCAATTCCATATATTCGAGACACGACTTGTGTATCACTATTTTTGAGATGTGTGATGATATTTGTGTTGGATAATATGATGATGGTGGTGGTGGTATATATGACGAGTCTCCTGTATGTGTATGATATGATGAGAATAATGTATGTTTATTATGAAACTACCATATAGAGCATGCACAAAAAAGTGAACAGAAAAGGAACGGAAAAAAAGAAAACAAACTAAAACCTAGGCTTAGCAATAGCGCTGGTAATTTGTAGCAGTAGCGCTGGTTTAGTAGCAGCGCTTGTTGTAAACCAGCGCTACTGCTAACAGCACTTACAAGTAGCGCTGGTTATCCAGTGCTACTGCTAAACACTTAGCTGTAGCACCTTAGCAGTAGTGCTAGTCCTAGCGCTACTAGTAGAGGGAAAACCAGCGCTACTAGTAGGCTTTCTCCTAGTAGTGGTAGCATCTCCCAACATGTCGAATGGTCTTTATCCTTTCACGCTAGATCGACCTACCACTCCCAAATCTTTATTGGTGTTAGAAGGGGCAAAAGTCCAAGTAGGATCTTAGTGGATGCCGTAGTGGGTCTTGTTCGTGGCAGAGTGACTGGCATGGATCTACTAGAGACATTCCTCGGTTGACAAATCCAGCCCCTCCAAGCAAGGGACCATGCAATGTGGCACTACTCAGGCCCAGAGGACATGACTCAGATGCACCCAGAGGATGTCCCAAAGAAACTGTCGAGCAGTGGCTTCGGAGCATCACTGGAGCCTGCGACAATCCTCTGGGAGCCAAGCGGATGAAGCCCTACTCTGATGGGAATCCACCAACGAATCTGGTAAATTATATATTTGACGACTGTTTTACTGATCCGTCGTGTGACTGAGTATTTGGTCGACTAACTTTATTGTTTGAATTTTGTATGAGTGGACGAACATGTATTCGCCTGTGTCGAATGGAAATCAGCCCAAAGACGGAGGGGAAAGTGAGGGCAGCAGCGTGGATTTTGATTACACCGACGACAGCGAGGATGAATACGAGGGCTCGGATGAGGACGGAGAAGAATTCGAGTCTCCTCCACTCACTGAGCACCGCTCCAAGTACTGACAAGACCCTGCGACTGCCCCAGAAGGACCTTGGCATCGAGTGGCAGGAACCCTAAGCGTGACCGGACCTCAACGGTTGAGTCGAGTGAACGGGCTTGAAAGCAACCCAAGCCAGACGTGTCGAAAACTTGGAAGGCTCTGCCCGAATGAAGATTGTTGTACCCATTGTCTCAATGTAATTGTTCATTTTCTTCTTTCGCCATTGTATAGGACTTCAAATTCTTGTTGACCGAGTGGAATTTGGTCTACCAGAGCCGCTACCTCAGTAACGTCGCCTCCATGGGATGGAGTGGAGCAAATGGATGTGGATACTGCTGACGCGGTCACTTCCCAACAAGGTATACCAAATCTTCACTTAGCTTTGTGCTGATTGAATAAGCTAATGCTATCGATTAGTGTTTGCAGAGATCATTCAACTAGAGGACGATGAAGTGCCACCTTGGGGTATGGGGGTGAAGGTGTGACCTTAGGCACCCCGCGCGTACGCGCCTGAAGAACGTCATCAGTGCAAACGCCTCAAAGGTTGATTGTTGTGTCATTCCAAGGGATAGGCGACTCGTCCTGAGCCGGAACCAAGCTCTCGGATCCGTTGTCGAGTGCCCCACGAGCTACTTCAACCATTGTGGACTCGACACCAATCGAACAACTCCAGGCCACCTCAGCTACTCCAGCCGCAACATCAATTCAGTCGGCAACTGTCTTTCCTCTACACCACGTCCCGGAAGACCAAACTGGAGCTGCCAAGGAGGCCATGATTCAAGCGAAGCAGATGATGTTGCGCACAAAGGAGGCGTACGAAGCCAGCAAGCTAGCTTATGATGTCAGCACGGTGCTTCGCACCAACGTCCGAGTAAGTGCGATTGTAAGTGCATTTTCAATTGAATTCCCGTCTTCCTTGATTGTACACCCAGTGGGTGTTCCCTTCTATAGAATACTTGTATTTTCTCCTCTCGAATAGATCAGGTCTTAGTCGAGTGGGTTTCAGTCCAGTGGGGGCACACTGAGTGCACCCACTAGGTGTAGTCCCCAAGACCGCTGTCAAATGGTGATGACATTGATAGGGGTCTTAGAATTGTTTTGGTAACCACTCGATAGATTGAGTGATAGAAGGTCCAGTGGGGGCACGCTGAGTGCACCCACTGGGTGTAGTCCCCAAGACCATCGTCGAGTGCTTGCACTAGAGGGGGTCTTAATAGAGACCATATTCACATGCTTGTGCACATTTTTTTATTTTCTTACCACTCGACAGATCGTGTGTTAGCAGATCTAGTGGGGGCTTGCTGAGTGCACCCACTGGGTGTAGTCCCCGAGACCACCATCGAGTGCCTGCATTGGCGGGTGTCTGATAGAGGCCGTTTTCTTCTCGGACAGGACGGATATTGTCGAGTGATTTCGAAACCAGTGGGGGCATGCTGAGTGCACCCACTTGGTGTAGTCCTCAAGACTACTGTTGATTGTTGACGATGAGCAGTAGTCTTAAGAACATGGACCCAATGTCCTTTGCCGTACGCGGAGTACGCTTGCCACTCGATGTGTCGAGTGAACTCTTTGCCTTAGTGTTTCCACTCCTGAATGTTTGCCTTAGGAACGGAAAGGTCCGAAGCTACCTTGCAGGTTTCATGGATATCATTTCCATCAACCATGATGTGACGCTATTTCAGGGGTGTGGGGTGGGGCGGCAAGCCACCATCCAGTCGACTGTTATTGACCCTTTCCACTCAGGAATGAAGAAATTTTCATGTCGGCTGAACTGTTTTTTGTTGATTTCAGAGAGCTTGTGAACTTGGCACCTAGTACAAAGACCTGGAGAAGGAGAAGAACCAGCTGGAATTGGATCTGGAAGTCTCTAAGAACAATCTGGAATGTGTGCAGACTGAGTTGAAGACCTTGGGAGGTAATTCTTGTCAACCCAATGCACTCTTACTTTCACCTTCCATCCTTTGAACCGAGTGCTCTCACTCGAACAGACGTGCGTGATGAAAATCATTGACTCCAAGCGTGACTCAACAATGCTATTTCTTTAGATACCATGAATAAAGCGCTGGAGGACAAGGACAAGGCGCTCATTGATACTCAAAAAGTGGTGAGGGAGAAGACTGAAGCCGCCGAGAAGAAGCTTGCCGTAGTCAAGAAGATAGCGGAAGAAAACTCCAAGCTGAAACTGGTACGGACTAAAATTATCAAGAAGACCAAACAGCTGACTAGGAGGAGCAATGGCCTGGAGAATCATTTGGGAGATTTTGCGAAGAAGATGTTCATCATGCTTGACGGTAACTTTCCTTATCAAGTGAACTTCCTCAATTACCATAGGCTAGTAACATAACTATCTTTTCATTCCTTCCTCCATATGGAATTCTACCAAGACTTCGAGAAAGAGACCAAAGAGATGGAGCCCAATCTGGATCCCACTAAGTCGCCCGTTGGAGATTCTGTGGCCATGAACATGTTCTGCCTCAACGTCCGTCTCCAGGGTGTTCAAGCATACATCATTCGACTAAAGGTTGCGCTAGAGAAGATTGACAAGGAACTGTGGCCTGAAGACACCCTCCAGACTGACCTTCCATCCATGATGGCTCACCTCAATGAGATCCCTAGTCGAGTGCAAGCTTGGAAGAAATCAGCTGCTCGCTATGGAGCCGACGTGACGCTCTCGCTCGTCAGAGTCCATTGCAAGGAGGCGAGAGAGGACAAGTTGAAGGACCCCTGGGTGATTAACACGAAGAAACTTCAGTTCGAAGACTTCATGGAGACCTTCATCGACGCAGCCACTCGGATCGCACACGGGATTGATTTGGACACCTTCGTCGAGCCAGCAAGTCCGTCAGGTGCTTGGAAAACTTTATTTGCAGTGGAAACTTTATTCGCCTCGGAATGCTGAGTGGAGATGTAATGGTCATAAAATTTCATTCAGGCCTTAAGCCTGAGTACCCTTGCTTGCGTGCATAACTTTTATTCGCACTCGAACCTTTGGATTTATCTGCATTTTGCTTTCAATCATTTGTTTGACTGAATTTGCTTTGCCGAGTCCCCGAGTGAGAAGTATATTCATCACTTGGGTAGAGTTTTTAACTTAGGCGAAAGATGGTTCGCAGCTAAGCCCCCGAGTGACGAGAGTACTCATCGCTCAGAGAAGTTTTTGAACTTAGGCGAAGACTGATTCGCGGCTAAGTCTCCGAGTGAATATGATGCTATACACTTGGAAGGATTTTTTTTACTTGGCGAAAGCTGGTTCGCAGCTAAGACCGCGACTATAAGGATCGCTTGACACTCGGAGAAGTTTTGAAATTAGACGAAGACTGGTTCATAGCTAAGTTTCCGAAAGAATGGAATGCTATCCACATGGAAATGTTATTTAACTTAGGCGAAAGCTGGTTTGTAGCAAACCCCCCGAGTGAGAGGGTTGCTCATCACTCAGAGAGGTTTTGAACTTAGACGAAGACTGGTTTGTAGCTAAGTTTTTGAGTGAATGGAATGCTATCCACTCGGAAAGGTTATTTAACTTAGGTGAAAGCTGGTTCACAGCTAAGCCCCTGAGTGAGAGGGTTGCTCGTCACTCGGAGAAGTTTTGAACTTAGACAAACACTGGTTCGTAGCTAAGTTTCCGAGTGAATGGAATGCTATCCACTCGGAAAGGTTATTTAACATAGGCGAAAGCTGGTTCGCAGCTAAGCCCCCTAGTGAGAGGGTTGCTCATCACTCGGAGAAGTTTTGAACTTTGATGAAGACTGGTTCGTAGCTAAGTTTCCGAGTGAATGGAATGCTATCCACTCGGAAAGGTTATTTAACTTAGGCGAAAGCTGGTTCGCAGCTAAGCCCCCAAGTGAGACGGTTGCTCGTCACTCGAAGAAGTTTTGAACTTAGACGAACACTAGTTCATAGCTAAATTTCCGAGTGAATGGACTGCTATCCACTCGGAAAGGTTTTAACTTAGGCGAAAACTGGTTCACAGCTAAGCCCCCCGTGTGAGAGGGTTGCTCGTCACTCGGAGTAGTTTTGAACTTAGACGAAGACTGGTTCGTAGCTAAGTTTCTGAGTGGATGGATTGCTATCCACTCGGAAAGGTTATTTAACTTAGGCGAAAGCTGGTTCGCAGCTAAGCCCCCGAGTGAGAGGGTTGCTCGTCACTCGGAGAAGTTTTGAACTTACACGAAGACCGGTTTGTAGCTAAGTTTCTGAGTGAATGGACTGCTATCCACTCGGAAAGGTTTTAATTTAGGCAAAATTTGGTTCGCACCTAAGCCCCCGAGTGAGAGGGTTGCTCGTCACTTGGACTATACCCAAACGTAGGATTGTGTGATCGGAATCGACAAAGACTGTGGAAGTCAAAACTTGCATAAACGACATAGTCTGGAATACTTTTATTACATCAAAACAGAAGTGGATACTCTAGGTATAGAAGCGTCGAAGTAGATATGCATTCCAGGCCCGAGGCTCATTGATTTTCTTCTTGAGGTTGTAGAGGTGGTAGGCTCTATTCTTCAGTACTTTGGTGACGACAAAGGGACCTTCCCATGCAGGTGCGAGCTTGTGAGGTCGCTGTTGATCCACTCGGAGCACCAAATCTCCCTCATGAAATGAGCGACTCTTGACATGTTTTGCATGAAAGCGATGCAGGTCCTGCTGATATACAGTCGACCAAATTAGAGCCATCTCGCGCTCCTCTTCCAAGAGATCCATGTCGTCCTAACGTGCTTGTTCTGCTTCAGCCTTGGAGTAAAGATCTACACGAGGGGAATTGTGAAGGAGATCACTCGGCAAAATGGCTTCCGCTCCATACACCAAGAAGAAGGGAGTGCGTCCAGTCGACCGATTGGGAGTTGTGCTTAGGCCCCATAGAACAAATGTCAACTCAGACACCCAGGCCCCGACTACATGTTCCAAATCTCGCATGAGTCGAGGCTTCAGACCCTAAAGTATGAGGCCATTGGCTCAATCAGCCTGGCCATTAGTTTGAGGGTGTGCAACAGATGCATAATCCACTCAAGTGCCTTGAGAGAAGCAGAAGTGTCTGAACTCTTCTGAGTCGAAGTTTGAGCCATTGTCTGTGATAATACTATGGGGAACTCCATACCGGTTGATTATCTCTCTCATGAATTTGATCGTAGTGCGAGAGTTCAGTTTCTTTATAGGCTTGGCCTCAATCCACTTCGTAAACTTGTCGACTGCAACAAGCAAATGAGTAAATCCACTCTATCCTGTCCGAAAGGGACCAACCATATCCAAACCCCAGACAGCAAATGCCCAGACGAGTGGAATAGTCTTGAAGCCAGAAGCAGGCTTGTGAGACAAGTTTGCATAGAACTAGCACCCTTCGTAGTGATCAACAATGTCCTTGGCCATCTCATTGGCACGCGGCGATAAGAAACCAGCTCGGTATGCTTTAGCGACAATTTTCCGAGAGGATGCATGATGGCCGCAAGTCCCAGTTTGGATCTCTTCTAGGGTCATTCGACCTTCTTCAAGGTAGATGCACCGCTGTGTCACACCAGTTACACTTTCTTTGTAGAGGTGATCATCCATCACAGTGAAAGCCTTGGATTTGCGAACAATCTGCCGAGCTTCAACTTCGTCCTCTGGAAGTTCTTGTCTAAGGATATATGCAGTATAAGGCATACTACAGTCGGGAATGATGACCAGAATCTCCATGCAAAATCTATGACCGCCGGGACATTAACTTCAGTCGGATTAGTTGCGCTTATAGCTTGCGAGGGCTCTTTAGTGAAGGGATCCTCCTGCACTGAAGGGGCGTGTAGGTGTTCAAGAAACACATTGCTGGGGACAGGCCTCGGAGTGGATCCAATCTTTGCTAGCTCATCAGTTGCTTGATTGTTCACTCAGGGAACATGATGGAGTCCCAAGCCTTCAAACTTCTTCTCGAGTTTCCACACCACATTACAGTATACGATCATAGCAGGGTTCCTAACATCCCATTCCTTCATCACATGATTGGCCACTAAATCAGAGTCGCCGTAAACCATCAAGCGCTTGACGCCGAGTGAGATGGACATACGCAACTCATACAAGAGTGCTTCATACTCTGCTTCATTGTTGGAGGAATCAAAATGAATCTGCGGGACATAACTGAGCGTGTCTCCTTTTGGGGATACTAGAATTATGCTAGCACCAGACCCATTTAGCATTTTCGAGCCATCGAAGAACATGGTCCAATGCGCTGAGTGGATTTGGATTGACTGTTGTTGTTCAACCCACTCGGCCAAGAAATCAGCAAGTGCGTGAGATTTGATCGCCTCTTTAGCTTCAAACTTGATGTCAAAATAGAGGAGCTCAATCGCCCATTTGGCAACTCGACTAGTCGCACTCGATTGTTGAGAATCTCAGATAATGGCGCATCACTGACGACTGAAATCGAGTGATCTTGAAAATAGTGTGCCACCTTCTTTGCTGACAGATAGATTCCATAGACGAGCTTCTGGTAATGAGGATATCTTTGCTTCGAAGGGGTCAATACTTCAGAAATGTAGTAGACTTGGCGTAGGACCTTGTAAGCCTTGCCTTCTTCTTCCCTCTCGACAGTGAGAACTGTACTGACGACCTGATTAGTGGCCACAATGTATAGGATCAAGGGCTCTTTGCTATCTAGAGCAACAAGCACCGGCTGGGTGGAAAGCAGGGCTTTCAGCTGGACAAACGCTGAATCGGCTTCTGGAGTCCACTCAAACGTATCAAACTAATTCATCAGTCGGTACAGAGGCAATGCCTTCTCCCCAAGATGGGAAATGAATCAACTCAATGCCTCTAGGCAACCTATAAGCTTCTGAACATCGTGCACTCACACAGGGCTTTTCATTCGGGTAATGGCACTGATCTTCTCAGGATTGACATTGATTCCTTGTTCGGAAATGAGAAAACTGAGTAACCTGCCACCCGGAACACCGAAAGTGCACTTAGTCAGATTCAACTGGATATCATACTTCCTCAGATTTGCGAATGTGTTGGCCAAGTCAGCCAGTAGGTCAGAACCTTTGTGGGACTTGACAACAATATCATCCATGTAAGCCTCGACATTCCGAGGGATCTGGTCGAGTAAACACTTTTGAGTCATGCGCATGAAAGTAGCGCCAAAATTCTTCAAACCAAAGGCATCATGATATAGCAGAAATACCTGATTGGGGTGATAAAGGCTGTTTTTATTTCATCCGGACCAAAAAGACAGATCTTATGGTAACCGGAGTATGCATCTAGAAACGATAAATGCTCACACCCCACAGTCGAGTCAACAATCTGATCGATGCAAGGGAGCGGGAAATGATCTTTTGGGGAGACCCGATTGACTTTTCCTTCTTGGGGACCATGACGACATTCGAGAGCCACTTGGAGTGGTAAATCTCTTGAATGAACTTAGCCGCCAAAAGAAGAGCTACCTCTTCGCCATTTGCTTTCCATTTTTCTGCTGTCGACTGACGCAAGTGCTCTTTGACAGGCTTGGCCGTTGGATCGACTCTCAATCAGTGCTCAACCAGTTCCCTGGGAACCCCCGGCATGTCAGCTGGCTTCCATGCAAAGATGTCCCAGTTCTCACGGAGGAACTTGTTGAGCTCGGCTTCCTATTTGTCGTCGAGATGTTTGTCGGGGCAGTATTGGGGTCTGTCGGGTGAATGTGTACTTCCTTCACTTCTCTTGCCGATTGGAAAACGGATTCTGAAGCAGGATTCTTAGCATGCAGCAACTCAGCAGGATCAACACTCTTCTTGTACTCTTCCAACTCGCCCATAGCCATCTGATGATTGGCAATTTTGGAGCCCTGCTGGAGGCACTGCTTAGCCCTCTGTTGATTGCCAGTGACTATGATCACACCCCTGGGGCAAGGCATCTTCAACTTGAGATACACAGAACATGGACGGGCCATGAAACGGGCATAAGCTGGCCGACCAAGGATGGCATGGTACGCGCTCTGGAAGTCCATGACTTCAAACGTCAATTTCTCTTTAGGAAAATTCTTATCGGTGCCAAACACCACCTCCAATGCAATCTGGCCAAGTGATTTGTCCTTCTTCCCTGGGATGACTCCGTGGAACTGCATATTGCTCTCACTGATCCGGGACATCGGGATTTTCATTCCCTTGAGGGTATCAACATACAGAATGTTCAATCCACTCCATACATCCATGAGGACCTTGCAGAGTCGAGTGCCCCCCACAACGGGATCCACAACCAAATCCTGCCGACTAGGGGTAGCAACATGAGTAGGGTGATCTGACTGATCAAATGTGATAGCAGTCTGAGACCACTTGAGGTATGTGGGGGTTGTAGGAACATCCATGTTGACTTCTGTGTTGATAACTTTTAACCGACTCTTGCTTTCAACGTCAACAAAGATCATCAGAGTGGCGTTGACGTTGGGAAAATTTTCTTTGTCTTCATCATCCTCTTTCTTAGGAGTTTTCTCACTCGACTGACCTTCCTTGAACTACTGGATCAGTAGACGACACTGTCGAGTGGTATGTTCGGGTAATATTAAATTACCATCTTCGTATTTCCTCGTGTGGATTGCACACGGCAAATCTAGAACATCAGTTCCTGACTGATTCTTTCCTTTCTTGGGGTTGAACTGTCCCTTGGACTTCTCCTTATTTTTTCCTTGCGCCGCCAGTGCGGCTGCCTCTGCTTGAACTGGGCCATCAGCTTCCGCTTCTGCTTTCGACAGGAATTGCGGCCAGCATTGTTGTCGACTGCTTTTTCTTTGTTGCTACGGAGGCGGTCTTCTTCTTCATCATTTGCGTACCGATTGGCGATTTCCATCATCTTACTAAGTGAAATATCACCTGTTCGCCCAAACTTCAAGTAAAGCTCTTTGTACTTCACTCTGGCCTTGAAAGCACAAACAACCTAATGCTCGAAAACATTCTCCACTGTATGATGCAAAGTGGACCAACGCTGAATGTAATCTCTCAATGACTCGTTGGGCTTCTGAACACAATGTTGCAAATCAATCAGACCACCAGGACGCTTGCTGGTGCCCTCGAAAGTTCTTATGAACACTGAGCGAGATCCTCCTAGCACTGGATGCTAGAAGGAGCCAAACGATTCAGCCACGCTCGGGCCGAACCATCCAACATCAAGGACAAATGCTTCATTGCTATGTAGTCAATGCCACCACCAATCTGAACAACCACTCGATAATCATCCAACCACGTTTCCGGCTTTGACTCGCTAGAAAACTTGCCTATCCCAGCCGCCAACCTGAAGTTGGGGGATCTCTGCAGAACGAATGGCTTTGCTAAAGCACATGAGACCAGAAATAACAGCACTGTTACCACTCGGGTAATCTCTGTTGAAACCATCTATGTGGGCTCTGCCTTTGTCGATTCGCCTCTGAGTGAGGACGTCTCTTGCATCAAACCCTGGATTCTGCTCCTCACCGAACGGGCGCCCATCGTCCTGGTGCCGGGGCACATACGGACCACTCCACGGAGGAGTGGGCACTCGACGGTGGTCATCTTGGTGAAACTGATCTCGTCCCTAATCCCGGTATTGATCCTCACGGAAACCTCCACCCCTGCGACGCACAGGTGAACCGGGACTTTGTGTCGACTTAACTGTCTCTGCTCTTGGCGAATTACTGTGTATTCTTTTGCGTGACTATGAAACAACTGAGTTTTGGCGCTGCGTTGCATCAAGCAACCTTCTGATCTGCAGCAAACCTCTGCCAGCCTCTGAACGTGACGGCTGAATGGAATTTGCTATCCTAGCTGCTGCTACAACATTTAAAACTGTAGTGCAGTATACCTCAACATTGTTCTGAGAACCACTTGGAAATAGCTGTCGCTGACGTTGACTAGGAGGTGGTGGACGCTGGCGGGCGCGCTCGTCGAGTTCCTTCTGAAGCTCTTCGAGCCGAATGCGCGTGGCCTCCAAGCCCTAGGCCTCAACGGTCGCACCGGCGATGGGCGTATGGAGGACCTCCTCATCCCGGTGGGGCTTCTCATTCGACGCCCCACCAGCCTCTCTCCTGCCGCGGCCGAAACCAGGCATCGGGCTCTGATGTGAACCAGCCATAAGAACCTCTGCTGTAGGATCATAGCTCTCACACTCGGAGGGAGCGTCAGACTAATGTGACTCCGAGTCGAACATGCTATGAAGTGACTCGGCGAGCCCGATTGCTGCAATCTGTGAAGACGAAACTTGGCGAGCCACCGCATGCCTCACCCAGCGCTGGAGTCGTGAGCGACTGGATCGCTTGTAGTGATGAACAGCGGGGAGGGCCATAGAGTACGGAGTCGATGGCTGCCACAGAAGAACGCCGCAAGACCTCGCGCGGAAGTGTGCTGCCCCGCGGATCAGTAGCACCTCAACAACTAGAGGCATCTCCAGAAGCCATGTCGAATCGTCGGCCATGAAGGTGAGCGCTTTGAGATGGATCTCGTGACCCAGGAAAACACCACCGCCGGAAGACATGACGAAGGGGGAAATGCAACCTCGCCGGAAGTCGCTTAGATGCCTACCCCGCAGTGGGCGCCAACTATCGTGGGAACAAGTCTGATAGTAGAAGATAGCGGTACGAAAGGAGAGGGAAGAGTCCTAGCTATGACGAGGGTGTACACACTTATGTATGAGTTATGACCCCTCTCGTGGAGGTAAAAACCCTACGTCTCAATGCTCGGAAGCTCTTGTCGTCTGGATAGGATGAGTTACAGGAGGTGCGAACCCTTGTGCCAGAGGGGAGGGGAGGCTTATATAGAGTACGCTGCCCCTCATAAGTGCCAGACTTCCAAGGGTTCGATCATGGGAATAAAGATGTGCGTTACTGGTAACGTACACCATAATTGCTACTAATGACGACTGGCCTAACTCCTGCCTGTTGGCCTTCCCCTGGTGGCTTCTGGTCGTCTGGCATCGACTGGTAGCGAGGTCTTCCGAGTGACCGGTGACTGTCATGTGGAGGGAGAAGCCTCCGAGTGGATTAATTGTTGAGTGACTTGAGCGCCATGGTGAATCCAGTCGAAATCTCTCTTGTAATCTTCAAGTCCTTCAATATAGTGTCCGTAGGTAGGGTATGTAGGTCAGGCCTAGGACCCTACCCTAGGTACATATCCTCATCAAACCCCAAGGCACCCTAAACCCTAAGTGATGGGTTTTGGTGGTTCATGCTAAGTGATGGCTTTCGGTGGTTCCGTCGACCCCGGGGCACCCTAAACCCTAAGTGATGGGTCTCAGTGCTTCCGTTGACCCCGGGGCACCCTAAACCCAAAATGTTGGGTTTCGGTGGTTCCGTCGACCCGATGCACCCTAAACCCTAAATGGTTGGTTTTGGTGGTTCGGTCAACCCCGATGCACCCTAAACCATTAGTAACATATCCATGGACAAATAACAACATATCCATCAACATAATAACAACATAATCCATGAAAAAATAACAACATAATCATCAACATAATAACAACATAATCCATGGACAAATAACAACATAATAATCAACATATGCATCATCAACACACATCACCATCAACAACATCAACACACAACACCATCAAATTCACTCATTGTAGCATAACAACAAATAACAACACATTGCACCATCAACACACAACACCATCAAGTTCACTCATTGCACCATCACTTTCTAGCATAATACCACTCCAGACTATAGCATCAATTCAACATTATTTGTTACCACTAGCAATGAAGTAGGCCATCCATCCATTGTGTGTACCATAAGAAGGAAGAGTAGTAGAAGTAGAGGCAACATATTGCGTGGGGGCAGTGAATGCCCTTGGATCACCTCTTCTAGGACCTCTTCTTCCAGCGACCCTTCTTCAAGCACTTCCTCTCAGAGCTCCTCCTCTGCCAACACTTCCTCTCCTAGCTCCTCCTCTGCCAGCACTTCCTCTCACAGCTCCTCCTCTGCCATCACCTCCTATGCCAGCTCCTCCTTTGCCAACACCTCCTATGGCAACATCTCCTCTACCTTCACCTCCTTTTCTGCACCACTTGCAACATCTATTCTAGAACCTCTGTCAATAGCAGTAGGAGCTCTTGGTGTTGGAGGAGGATCATTAGTAGCTCTTGGTTGTCTTGGTGGTGGTGTAGGATCAGGAGCAACAACTCTTGACCGTAAATTGCTTGGAGCCTTGCATACACATGGAAAAGAGTTAATGATACTATAAGTAAAGAAATATACAAGAAAGGAAAAAAGTAGCCTTGCATACACATGGAAAACATTATTACCACATGCGTGTTCTTCCTCAAAGCCAGCTCAGGCTTCAACTATTTAAGACATGTTGTGTACCTATGCCCTTGGATACCACAAGTGTCACATGTTATAGTCCCCATTCTTAATGTGTCCTTTGGCTTTGGTACTTAAAATCTCCCCTTGATCTTGCTTTCTTTCTTTCTTTCTTTCTTTCTTCACTTTAAATGCTGGTGGTTCTATGTCTGGACCAGGGGTCTTTGTCCAATCATACTCACCAGGAATAGGTAGATCATTGGTTCATAAGGTGCTACATACAGATGTTTCTTGAAGAATTTACTTACGTAATCCTATGGAAATCTTTTAGCCTTGTTTATTGCAGAGATGGCATGGTTGCATGGGATGGCACTAAGGTCCTACTTTCTGCATCCACAAGTCTCAAGTTCCAAGTTCACAACATGTATTTGTTTCCCACTTGTAACTTGCCATAAGTTCACGACAACTTGTATTAGCTTGCAATATTTGGCCATCCCTTCTCAAGTCTAGCTTCTCACTATAATGAGGTGTTATCTCCTGTCTAGATGCCTTTACACTCTCTCTGTTCCTGTGCCACCTCATCATCTGCTTATCGTTTATCCTATCACACGTTGTCCTTATAGGTTTTTTGCTAACATCTAGAATGTACTTGTTAAAAACCTCAAACAAGTTGTTTACTACCAAGTCAGTCTAGCAGTTTGTGGGAAATGCATGCCTTGCCCACGTTTTTTTGGTATTGTACTAAGCCACTTCCAAGCTTCATCACTTTCAGCTCTTAGACCATTCATTGCAATATTAAATTTGTGTTCATTGTAGGCATAGCTAGCATTATCCATGCACTTCTCAAGATCTTCCCCCTAAACCTAGTGTTGTGGGAGTAAGTCTGACAGTAATACGAGGGGTATGAATTAGAAGGAGCAAAGCCTAGCTACAACACAGGTGTAACACTGAGATGTACGAGTTCGGGCCCCACTCGAAAGTGGTAAAGACCCTACGTCTCGAGCCCTATGGCTTAGTGTTTGCTTATAGGGGTGTATGATTACAGAGTTTTTGAACCCTTGTCCAGGAGCTCGGGGTGTCATATATAGAGTGCTCCAGGACTCACCGAGCGCCATTACAAGGCAATTAATGATAGTAACTGTTGGAGTTACTAGAAACTGCTGTTTTGACTAGGGGGTTATAGGTAACCTCGTATTCACGACACTTTATGCGAGTTAAGTCCCTCGAACATCGTATCTCCTGTGTCGCCTCTGCTTCTTCTTATCCGAGTGTCGAAGCTTAGCCGATTGGCTGAATGATGTCCGAGTGACCTCTAGGTATCCGAATGGATCTCAAAGAATCGTCTGAATGCTAAAGTAGTTCAGGGAATCCCATGATCGAGTGGGACCCAGTTGGTCCCTAGATGTCTAGTCCTTGACCCTACCTTGGGTAGGTGACCTCATCAGTATCCCCCGAATCGGTTGAGGTTTGTGGGATGTGTGAACGACGCTCGTGACATCATCGGCGTCCCAAGGACGTCAGGAAACGAGTCGGGTCATTTCCCACTCGGATTTTAAACCATAAGGGATCGAGGTTGAATTGGATGAGAATGACCCAAACAACCGTATTGTTTGAGCCACTCGGCTATAGTTGGATTCGCTCTCGGGAGAGACAATCCAAAGACTCGAGTGTACGCTTGTGGAAACTACTTACTAGCACTGCTAGAAAACTGCTGACACTTCGGATATTCCTGTGACAATCGGAAATTCCTCCGAGTGTTCGACGGGCCTTGTTCGTACACTCGGCGGGT
Organism: Hordeum marinum; assembly: GCA_022496015.1. Classification (NCBI taxonomy): domain Eukaryota; kingdom Viridiplantae; phylum Streptophyta; class Magnoliopsida; order Poales; family Poaceae; genus Hordeum; species Hordeum marinum. The sequence continues at coordinate 62,240,469 of CM039677.1, forward strand.
TTTGGCACGTCGAGACACACTAGTGGGCGCGGAGCCCATTCGGATCACGTCATGGCAAAATCTCCACCAATTTCAAAATTGTGGGAAGCGCTCGTGCATGGGCGATTACATCATAGAAGTGGGGAGAGTGGATGTGGTGCCTCGATTTTTGCACCACAAATAACGCCACGTGTCCCCAAAATACTGCCCCAAAGATTTCGTGAATCTCGCTCTGCCCGTTGATTGCGAGATGCCTACTAATCTGACGGTCGAAAATATGTCGACTTGAAGTATAAAAATTGACCGGGGGGAGAGAGATAGCTCATGTTCCCCACCTTCTCAATCCCTCCGATGTTCCGCCGAGTGCTCTGCCAGCACCACCACTCCACTATCTCACTTCTCCAATCCACCGAAGATGATGAAAGGTGCAGCCGTGAAGGCCGATAAGGCAAAGAAGGCATTGTTCGGGTCTTCCTCGAGCGCCAGTGTTCCTACGAGCTTTATCCAAGGCGACTAGATGCCGCCTCGGACCACCACCAGTCGGCTGAGTGAGCTGGAGAGTCAGGGCCTCCTAGTCACTGGGATTTGGCAACTGCCGGCGGTAGTGGCAAGAGGGGATGAACGGGTCCTCCTCACGACTCATATTGACTGAGGTTTTTCTTTGCCTCCCCATCTGTTTTTTCTGTTCCTTCTTGGATTTCTATGGAGCTTAGCTCCATCACCTCCTCCCAACACCATTTCCTATTTGGCGGCTTTTGTTTTCCTTTGTGAGAACTTCCTTGGTTGTCATCCTCACTTGGTTTGTTCAAGCACCTATTCCCATGCCGAGTGATGACCGTAAAGAAGTCAGCTCGGGCCGGGGGCGAAACGAATGTAGTGCAACTGTGGGGTGGAATAGGTATCAAGTTGAGGGTGAAGGGTAGTTTCCTGCAGATGAACTTCCTTGACATGATAAAGGGTCGGCAATGGACTTGGTTCTACTGCCATGACGTCCTAGTCGGTGAAGGCCAATCAGGTCTCCCATCGTATTCTCCTGAGCGCATTTGGTGGCTTTCCAAACTGATTGTGACCAAAGAGGAGAAGACCAAAGTAGACATCCTTGTGATTGCGTTGGTGGCTTTGGTGAGGCAAGGCATCAATGGTTTGGACCTGTTGGAGGTCTTCTTCCATAGAAGAGTCCAGCCGTTGCAGGCCAGAGTCTGCCCCATGTGGTTGTACTCGGGGTCGAGTGACTCCATGTGTATGCACCCGGAGGAACTCAACGCTGAAGCCATGGAAAATAAGCTCAAAGCCATCACTCCAGCTCACGACAACCCCAGGGGGACGAGGTTGGTGCCTCCGTTCTCGACCGAGAATCTAGTGAATGAGATAAACCCCGTGTGTTGTTGTCTTTGTCCGAATGGCTATACTATTTGCCAACTAACATCTTGTCTGACGTAAACCTTACTCGACAGGCCTTGACGAGCATGGTGAGCTTGATACCTGCTGTCAACCACATGCATGCTGACGTGACGAGCGACAATGAGCACCATGAGGACTCAGATGACAAGGAGGAGTATGTGAAGGACAGTGAGAGCAACAAAGAAGAAGAGGAACAGGAGGACTCGGACCCAGGAGACGAGGCAGAATCCTCTCCGTCGGAAGAATTTCTGCCCGAGACTCGTTCCAAAGCGCCCCAGGACCCCGGGGCCCATGGAGGCAACACCAAAGGGCCGAGCATCACCAAGTCCTCGACACCTGCCCTTCCCACTCGGAGATCAAAGCGCGAGCACAGTGAGCTCACACCATTGCCCGAGAAAACTGCCAAGCAACCGAAGGTCATTGTCAACAAACCTCAGAAGGTTGTCTTGCCAAAGACGAAAATGAACGTGTCGGTGGATTCAGGATAAGTATCTTTGCACCGATTGCAACTTCAGTTAATCAGCCGAGTGACATGACGCTCTGAATGACTTTACTGCAGAGCTGACACTTCGACTGCCTCATTGGAGAAGGAAAATGCCGATGTTGACGTTGCATCTTTGAAAGGTTACCCTTGAATTCTCTCGAACATTGTATCATACTATGTGTGTTTTTTCGTCATGCTCACTTCTGAATGATCTTCGAATGTTTTCAGAGCCACGCGAAGTGATAGATCTTGACCCACCGAACCCTTCTGCCGATGCAGATGTCTTAATGTGGGATACTTCGCCTGTTAAGGCATTAGCATTGGTTCGGGGAGGTTCTTCGGGGGACGGGACATCACTCGAATCTCCTTTGCCAACTCCTCACGTGGCTACCATTTTTGCGCTGCACCACGTCCTGGAGGACCAGGCGGGTGCGAGCAAGGAGGCACTGATCCAGCTGAAGCTAATGAACGACAGGCTAAAAGAGGCCTATTACGCCAATGGGGCATTGGAGAAGAACGGCCGAGTAAGTACTCTTGTTAGTACCATCTTCAGTCGGAATTTTTAGCCTTGTATGTAGTTCTTTTACATCCGGAGTGGGTTTGTGTTGGGGGCACACCCACTGGGTGCTCTCTGGTTCCAGTGGGGGGCCCTGAGCGCACCCACTGGGTGTAGTCCTTGAGACTATCGTCGACTGAAGCAGTCGGTGGGATTCTTAGAGTTCGAATGTCTTGTAGGAATATTTCATCTTTAGCATAGTTCCAGTGGGGGCGCGCTGAGCGCACCCACTGGGTGTAGTCCCCGAGACTGTCGTCGACTAGAACAGTGGGCAGGAGTCTTAGAACCTTGTAACTTAATCGATTGAACTTTTATCTTGTATCCTATTGTCATCACTGATCTTTCTTTGTTTTCTATCTGCAAAGCGTGTGCGATCACAGGACCCATTAAATCGCCCTGGAGAAGGAGGTGTGGGACCTACGCCTCAGCCTCAAGGCTGAGAAGATGAAGAGCACGTGCCTGGAGCAAGAGAAGCGATCACAAGGAGGTAAGCACTCTACGACTGACTACCGTAGAACTTGTTCTTTTTCCTTGTCTGACTGAAACTACTTTATTAGATGTACGTAGTGAAAATATTCAACTTACTAAGAGGCTCCGGGCCTCCATTTCTATAAACACCATGAAGGAGGCCCTGGAGAATAAAGACGCTGAGCTGGCGTCCGCAAAGAAGGAGGCTAGTCGGAAGATGAAAGTGGCCGAGGACAAGTCGAAGTCTCTCGTGATGTGGGATGAGGAGAAGAAGAAGCTGGAGGCCATTACCAAGAAATCCACAAACGAGGTTGATATGTCTCCGTCATATCTATAATTTTTGATTGTTTCATGTCAATATAATACAACTTTTACATACTTTTGGCAACAATTTATATGATTTATTGGACTAACCTATTGATCCAGTGCCTAGTGCCCGTTCCTGTTTTTTGTGTGTTTTTTGTTTTGTAGAAATTCCATATCAAACGAAGTCCAAACGCGATGAAAAATTTACTGAGATTTTTTTGGAATATTTATGAATTTTGATAAGTGGAATCAATGCAAACGAAGTCCCACAGCCTCCACCCTCTACCAGGGCACGGGCCAGGGCCAAACGTGTCCTGGTAGACCATGCCCACCTCGTGTGTCAGTTGGAGCTCTCCTTCGTGCGCAAGAAAGCTAAATTTTGGGTGAAAGCCCCCTCAAATTTCAGCCCAATCGGAGTTACGGATGTCCGGCAATATAAGAAACGATTTTCAGCCAGAAAACAGGAACACGAAACAGAAGAGAACAGAGAGGGAGATCCAATCTCGGAGGGGCTCCCGCCCTCCGCCGCCATGGAGGACATGGACCAGAGGGGGAACTCTCCTCCTATCTAGGGGGAGGCCAAGGAAGAAGAGGGAGGGGGCTCTCCCCCCTCTCTCCCAGTGGTATGTTAATAGTATGATTACTACAGACTTATAGTATCATTAACTTAGAATTTTTGGAGTTACATAAGTATGTTAATAGTCAGATTACTACAGACTGTCCTGTTTAAGACATATTCTGTTTTCGATGCATTGTTTTGCTTATTTTGATGAAACTATCGATTTTATCGGTGGCGAAAGCCATAGAAAAGTTATAATACATCAGGGATAATTCATATATAAAATATGAATTGGTTTGTAATAGTACTTAAAGTAGTATTTTGCTTTATTATACTAACGGATCTTACCCATCTTCTGTTAAGTTTTGTGTGGATGAAGTGTTCGAAGATCGAGGAGGTCTCGATATGAGGAGAAGAAGGTGAGGCAAGAGTTAAAGATTTGGGATGCCCAAGGCACCCCAAGTAAATATAAAAGTATACTCAAGCATCTAAGCTTTGGGATGCCCAGGAAGGCATCCCATCTTTCTTCAATGAGTATCGGTATGTTTTCAGATTCGTTTCATTTATGTGATATGTGCAAACCTTGGAGCGTATTTTGTGTTTAGTTTATGCACCATGCTGGTATGATATAGTCCATGGTTGATTTATAGAATGCTCATTGCACTTTACTTATATCTTTTGAGTATGTCTTTATAGAATGTTTCATGTGCTTCACTTATATCATTTGAAGTTTGGATTGACTGTTTCTCTTCACAAAGAAAACCGTTATTTGAAGAATGCTCTTTTGCTTCACTTATATTTATTAGAGCATGGTATTTTGTAGAAATAATTAAACTCTCTTGCTTCACTTATATCTATTTAGAGAGTCAACAGGAATTGTTCATTTGCATGGTTAGTCATAAAATCCTACATAAAACTTATGGATCACTAACTATGATATGTTTCTTTCCTTGCAATAGTTTTGCGATATAGATATGATAATATGTGGGAGGTACTAGTGGATGGTCGTGTTTACTAAGATATTGGTGTTAAGGTTTTTGATTCCTGGATCATGCACATATAGTCTCCCGTTATGCTAGGAAGTTGGAGCACAATTTATCATTGATTGTCTATCTTTGTGTGAAGGTCGGGGGCACGCGATGGTTAACTCCTACAACCTCCCCATTAGGGGCTTGCGTAGTAATACTTTGCTTCGAGGGCTAATAAAATTTTACAATAAGTATGTGAGTGCTTTCTGACTAATGCGAGTCCATGGATTATACGCACTTTTACCTTTTCGCAATTTGCTATCATCTACGGTACCGCACATTGCCCATTCTCACGTCGAGAGTCGACGCAAATTTCGCCGGTGCATCGAAACCCCATGATATGATACGCTCTATCACAAATAAAACTTATTATATCTTCCTCAAAACATCTACCATACCTACCTATTATGGCATTTCCATAGCCATTCCGAGATATATTGCCATGCAACTTCTACCGCTTCCGTTTTGATGACTTGAGCATTCATTGTCATATTGCTTTCCATGATCGTAAGATAGCTAGCATGATGTTTCCATGGCTTGTCCATTTTTTTGATATCTTTGCTATGCTAGATCATTACACAACATTCATATAGGGTCATATTTTGTTCTAGGTATCGAGTTGTAATATTGAGTTATAAGTAGATAGAAGTGTGATGATCATCATTATTCTTAGAGCATGTCCGAGTGATGGAAACTATGATTCCCCCACAAGTCCGGATGAGGATCCAGACAAAAAAAGAAAAAAAGGAAGAAAAAAAAATGATTAGAGACAAAGAGAGAAGGGGCATGCTAATTCCACACTTGTGCTTCAAGGTAGCACCATATTTTTCATATAGAGAGTCTCCTATGTTGTCACTTTCATATACTAGTGGGTATTTTTCATTATAGAGTTAAATTCACACCCACTTAGTTTTCATATTGAGCTTTCATGCCCTTATAAATCTTAGTGCATCCGTTGCATGGCAATCCCTACTCCTCGCAATTATATCTATTGATGTGCATCTCCATAGCCCGTTGATACACTAAGTTGATGCGAGACTTTCTTATCCACTTTTACCCCTTTGAAACCTACCACCATATTATATTTCACCCATAGTGCTCTATCTATAGCTTGCGCTCATATATTGCGTGAGAGTTGAAAATGCTGAAGCGCGTTAAAAAGTATGAACCAATTGCTTGGCCGACATCGGGGTAGTACATCATTTATACTTTGTGTTAAGAATATAGAGCATGACAATGTTATATGATTTTGTAGGGATAGCATTCTTTAGCCTTGATATTTTGAAACACATGATTGTTTGTTGGGATGCCTGAGTATTAACGCCTTCATGTCAAAACTAGACTATTACTTTGAATAAATTGTATCTTAATATTCATGCCATGATTAGATATATGATCAAGATTATGCTAGGTAGCATTCCACATCAAAAATTATCTTTTTTATCATTTACCTACTCGAGGACGAGCAGGAATAAAGCTTGGGGATGCTGATACGTCTCCATTGTATCTATAATTTTTGATTGATTCATGCCAATATTATAAAACTTTTAAATACTTTTGGAAAAATATATATGATTTATTGGACTAACCTATTAAGCCATAGCCTCCACCATCTACTAGAGCATGGGCCAGGGCCCAAATGCGGCCTGGTGGACTGTGCCCACCTCATATGTATGTTGGAGCTCTTCTTAGGGCACAAGAAAGCTAATTTTTTGATAAAAATCCCCTCAAAATTTCAGACGGAGCGGAGTTACGGATCTCCGAGAATGTAAGAAACGGTTTTCGGCAAGAAAACAAGAACACGAAACATAAGAGAATAGAGAGGGAGATCCAATCTCGGAGGGCCTCCCGCCCCTCCGCCGCCATGGATGCCATAGACTAGAGGAGAAACTCTCCTCCCATCTAGGGGGATGCCAAGGAAGAAGAAGGATGGGTCTCTCTCCCACTCTCCCCTGGTGGCGTCGGAACGTCGCCGGGGCAATCATCATGACGGTGATCAACATCAACAATCTTGCCACCGTTAACACCAACTCCCCCCCCCTCTATGCAGCGGTATAACACCTAGCTTCCCCAATGTAATCTCTACTTAAACATGGTGCTCAAGTCCATATATTATTTTCCAATGATATTTGGCTATCCTATGATGTTTGAGTAGATCTCTTTTGTCCAACGGGTTAATTGTGGTATGATGTTATGGATGTGAGTCATATGTTGATATGGTGCTGTCCTATGATGCCCTCCATGTCGTGCAAGCGTGAGGGATCTCCGCTGTAGGGTGTTGCAATATGTTCATGATTTGCCTATGGTGGGTTGCTTGAGTGACAGAAGCATAAACCCGAGTAGGTGGGTTGTTGCGTATGGGCGTAAAGTGGACTTGACACTTAATGCTATGGTTGGGTTTTACCTTAATGATCTTTAGTAGTTGCGGATGCTTGCTAGAGTTCCAATCATACGTGCATATGATCCAAGTACGGAAAGTGTGTTAGCGTATGCCTCTCCCTCATTGCATATAACAAGTATCTATCGTATCATATTCAATTGCCTAAGGACAATCTTTCTCTTGTGTTACAAAAAGCTTGCTACTGCACTACTAAGTTTATTTTCTTGCAAAGTACTCATAGTTTTACTCTTGCAATGTAGTTTCATTATTGTTCTAGATAAAGCAAACGTTAAGTGTGAGTAGAGTTGTATTGATGGTCGATAGAACTTGAGGGAATATTTGTTCTACCTTTATCTCCTCATTGGGATTCTACACTCTTACTTATCGAAAAAGGCTACAAATGATCTTCTACACTTGTGGGTTATCAGAGGCCACCGAGATCGAGCAGAGTTGAAGCAAGCGTCAACCAATTGAATTGAGTTGGAGACATTCATTGAAGATTGGGGTAACAAAATGAACGAGAAGCTCAAATGTGTGCCAATGACCCGAATGGATTTTGAGTTGTTATGATCCTTCACTCATCCTTGAATAACTCCTTTTCTCCTTTACTTTGATAGAATTCTGCGTGAACTTCAAAGAGGAGACATCCAAGATTGAGAAGGAACTGGATCAAGTCACGGGCCTTCTCCGTGATAGCTCGTCCCTTGGTCTTCTCCGTCTGGAGGAACGAATCGGGGAGGTGACTGTCTTGTTCAAATGTGTGCGCATGTCCGCCAAGGACATCAATCGATAGGTTGCCTCAGGGAGGAGTTCTCGAGTGATCTAGACGCCCTCATCAACCATCTGCAAGACGTCCCTTGCTGAGTGCAATCTTGGAAGAAGTCTGTAGACCGTGCTGGAGCTAACATCGCTCCCAGATTCGTTCGAGTCCATTGTAAGGGCGTAGACGAGGAGAAATTGAAGTCGCTCAAGGTCATCAACAAGAAGAGCACCAAGATAGAATACTTCATGGAGATGTTCCTCAAGGCCGCCACTCGGATTGTGGACTTCATAGACCTCGATACCTTCACCGGTGTAGCAGCCCCGACTACAGCCGAGTGATATTCGGATAAAAACTTCGAATGAGATTTTCCTCGAAATGCCGAGTGATTTATGTAATCACACATTTGACATGACCAGATGGCCATGGTTATTTGCTCTTTTGCTTTGAACAATATGTAGTTTGATTGCCTTTGTTTGATTTGGAGGTTTATTCCTATTCAGAAGATTTTGGCTCTTGTAGGAACACTGGAGTGCTTGGGCGACCGACTGGGCGCAGCCAAGTCCCTGAGTGTGACTCAGGTCTGCACTGGTTTTACACTTAGGTTTGCAGCTAAGGGTAAAAATGGAGGTAGTTCCTGTGAACAATGATGGTCATGTCCATCTTGATATCTGAGTGGAGGCTACTCCTGCACTCGACATATCAACACTTAGGCGAGCATGGAGCCGTTACTAAGCCCCCGAGTGTGTATCATGTCCTCACTCGGAGTAGTTTGTACTTGGGCGAAGATAGGTTCACGGCTAAGTCCACGAGCGTGGTTCGGGCGCACACTCGGAGTAGTTTTACACTTAGCTAAAAACATGTTCACAGCTAGGGTAAAAATGGAGGTAGTTCCTGCGAACAATGATGGTCTTGTCCTTCTGGATATCTGAGTGGAGGTTGCTCCTCCACTCAGCATATCAACACTTAGGAGAGCATGGAGCCGCTGATGAGCCCCCGGGTGTGGACCATGTCCTCACTCGGAGTAGTTTGTACTTAGGCGAAGATAGGTTCGCGGCTATGCCCCCAAGCGTGGTTCGGGCCCATGCTCTGAGTAGTTTTACACTTAGGCGAATACAGGTTCGTAGCTAAGGGTAAAAATGGAGGTAGTTCCTGTGAACAATGATGGTCCTGTCCATCTTGATATTCGAGTGGAGGTTGCTCCTGCACTCGGCATATCAACACTTAGAAGAGCACGGAGCCGCTCCTAAGCCCTTGAGTGTGGATAATGTCCTCACTTGGAGTAGTTTGTACTTAGGCGAACATAGGTTCATGGCTCGGGCCCACACTCGGAGTAATTTTACACTTAGGCGAAAATAGGTTCATAGCTAAGGGTAAAAATGGAGGTAGTTCCTACAAACAATGATGGTCTTGTCCATATTGATATCTGAGTGGAGGTTGTTCCTGCACTCAGCATATCGACAGTTAGACGAGCATAGAGCTGCTGCTAAGCCCCCCGAGTGTGGATCATGTCCTCACTCAGTGTAGTTTGTACTTAGGCAAAGACAGGTTTGCGGCTAAGTCGACCCATACACCCACTAGGTGTGAAAAGTTTCTATAAAGTGTAGGAAAAGTGAGGACTTTTATTCAACACCGTCACTCAGCAGCTCATTACAGAAATGATAGAGTGTTTTCTATTCTAAGTGTAGAACTTGCGGAGCAGATCCACAATCCATGTGCATGGATCTTCTACCTCGGTGTTCAAGTTATTCGATCGAGAAGCTCCATTGTTCAGGACTTTGGAGATCGTGAGAGGCCCTTGCCATGGAGGCTCTAGCTTGTGCGACTTTTGTTGATCCAGGCATATGACAAGGTTGCCTTCCTGGAAAGCGCACCTCCTGACCTGTCTGTCATGATAGTGCCAAGTCTTGATGATAAGCGTTGATCTGACTAGGGCTAGTTCTCTCTCATCTTCCAAGAGATCTAAACCGTCTTGACGTGTCGATTCTGCTTCAGCTTCATTGTAGAGTTGCACTCGGGGAGCATTGTGACGTACGTCACTCGGCAAGACAGTTTCAGATTTGTATACCATGAAGAACAGAATGCGCTTGGTCGAGAGGTTCGGGGTCGTCCGGATACCCCATAACATAGACGGTAGCTCTTCGACCCAGGCTCCTCCTATGTACTCTAGAGCCCTCATCTATCGAGGCTTCAATCCTTGTAGAATCATTCCATTTGCTCGCTCTACTTGCCCATTCAACCATGGATGAATCACAGAGGTATAGTTCACCTGAGTTCCCTGGGAGTTACAAAACTCATGGAATTCATCTGAATCGGAATTTTTCCCGTTGTCAGTGATGATATCATGTGGGACTCCGAATCTGAAGATAATTTGCCGAATGAAATGGACAACAACCTTTGCATGCAAGCTTTTGATGGGCTTAGCATCAGCCCACTTGGTGAACTTATCCACCGCTACTAGAAAGTGGGTAAACCCACTTGACCCAGTACATAGAGGGCCGACCATATTGATACCCCACACGACGAATGACCAGGTGAGCGGGATGGTCTTCAGAGCTGATGCAGGCTTGTGCAACTGATTCTTATAGAACTAGCACCCAACACAGAGGTCAACCAAATCCTTTGCCGCCTCATTGGCTTGGGGACAATAAAAACCTTCACGGAATGCTTTCGCGACTAATGTCTTAGAAGACGCATGATGACCGCAGGTTCCCAAATGAATCTCATGCAAGATCAGCAGTCCTTCCTCTGGAGAAACACACTTCTGAATTACGCCTATAGTGCTTTTCTTGTACAACTGTTCTCCCATCAATTCAAAGGACTTAGACCATCGGACGATCCACCAGGCTTCCTCTTCATCTTCAGGGAGTTCTTGCCGGAGCAAGTATGCCAAGTATGGTTGGGTCCACTCGGGAGTAATTACCAACATCTTGTGAACAAGGTCTACCACGACTATATTGTCAACCTAAGTCGGTATGGAAGGTCTGACTGCTTGCGGGGGCTCCTCAGTGAAAGGATATTCTTTGACTGAGGGAGAGCATAAGTGCTCAAGGAAGATGCCTTTCGGCATGGCTTGTCGAGTGGAACTGATCTTTGCCAGGTCATCTGCTGCCTAGTTCTTTGCTCGGGGCATGTGATGCAGATCTAAACACTCGAAGTTCTTCTCCAGTTTTCTAACCGCATTGTAGTACCCGGTCATGACTAGACTCCAGATATCACATTCTTTCATCACTTGATTGACAACGAGGTCTGGATCGCTAAATATCATCAAACGTCGGATTCCGAGTGAGATGGTCATTCGGAGTCCGTATAGGAGGGCTTCCTACTCGACTACGTTGTTAGACGAATCAAAGTGGATTTGAAGGACGTAGCTCAATCGGTCTCCCCTGGCAGAGACGAGAACCACCCCGGCACCGAATCCTTGGAGTATCTTGGACCCATCAAAGAACATGGTCCGATGTTAGGGGATATTTGGGGCTGGTTGTTCTTGTTCAATCCACTTGGCCAAAAACACCACTAGCGCTTGAGACCTGGTTGCCTTCTTGGCTTCAAACATGATCTCCAACAGGAGGAGCTCGATCGCGCGTTTCGCCACTCGGCCTGTGGCATATTTGTTATGCAAGATTTTCGACAGGGGGCATCACTAATAACTCTAACTGAGTGCTCTTGAAAGTAATGAGCCACCTTCTTAATAGTGAGGTAAATACCATAGACCAGTTTTGATAGTGTGGATACCTTTGCTTGGAAGGGGTCAAGACTTCTGAGATTTAGTAGACGGGTCTTTGCACTTTGAATGCATTTCCCGATTCCCCTCGCTCCACAATGAGGATAGTGCTAGCCACTTGGTTGGTAGCCGTGATGTACAAGAGTAAAGGCTCTCGGCTGCTCGGAGCAGCTAACACTGGCTGGGTGGAAAGCAAGGCCTTGAGCTCTGCGAATGCTACTTGCGCTTCAGGTGTCCATTCAAAGCTATCAGACTGCTTCATCAATCGGCAAAGAGTCAATGCCTTCTCACCAAGTCTAGAGATGAATCTACTCAGGGTTGCAAGGCACCCCGTGAGCTTTTGAATGTCGTGCAGACATACTAGTTTTTTCATTCGGACAATGGCGTTGATACGTCTCTGATGTCTACTATGCAACTTTATTCTTGTAGACTTTGCTGGGACTCCAAGCGCAGAGTTTTGTAGGACAGTAGCAATTTTCCCTCAAGGGGACGACCTAAGGTTTATTAATCCATGGGAGGTGTAGGATGAAGATGGTCTCTCTCAAACAACCATGCAATCAAATACAAGAAATCTCTTGTGTCCCTAACACACCCAACACAATGGCAAATTGTATAGGTGCACTAGTTCGGCGAAGAGATGGTGAACAAGTGCAATATGGATGGTAGATATAAGTTTTTGTAATCTGAAAATATAAAAACAGCAAGGTAGCAAGTAACAAAAGTGAGCAAAAACGGTATTGCATTGCTTGAAAACAAGGCCTAGGGTTCATACTTTCACCAGTTCAACAATAATGTCATAGTTGAATCATATGTAAATCCCTCACGTGCGACAAAGAGTTCACTCCAAAGTCACAAATAGAGGGGAACAAACGAAGAAATTATTGTAGGGTATGAAACCACCTCAAAGTTATGTTTTCTGATCAATCATATGAGCTATCCCTATAAGTATCACGAACAGCCCTAGAGTTTGTACTAAAATAACACCTTAAGATACACATCAACCAAAACCCTAATGTCACCTAGATAATACAATGTCACCACGAGGACCCATGGGCTTCATTATACGATATGCATCACAGAATTTCAGATTCATCAGGTTCAATCCAACACAAAGAACTTCAAAGAGTGCCCCAAAGTTTCTACCGGAGAGTCAAGACGAAAATGTGTGCCAACCCCTATGCATAGATTCCCAAGGTCACGGAACCCGCAAGTTGATCACCAAAACATACATCAAGTGGATCAATAGAACATCCCATTATCACCACAAATATCCCATCGCAAGACATACATCAAGTGTTCTCAAATCCATTAAACACTCAATCCGATAAGAAAACTTCAAAGGGGAAACTCAATTCATCACAAGAAGATAGAGAGGGGAAAACTCCATATGATTCATCTATATTAATAAAGCTCGCTGTTGGGGATATAAACCCATGGCAGGACCCGCCCAGGACGGGTCGGGTCACGCCTGCTGGCTCATAGTCAAGGCCTTTAAGTGGGTCGGAGGATTGAATACAAGACTACGTGGCAACTCACCTGATGGGCCAAGATGAAGGCCCACAGTCGGAAGATGGCATGAGACCCGGTCGCATGAGCCTCCCAGGAGACAACTTGTCTAGGAAGGCAAGGCGGCTTAGAGACAACATCGTACACCTCGTGTAAATTCGGTTTGGACTCTTGTATCCCCAGCGCCTAGACCTACCTATATAAAGGCGAGACCCTGCGGTGACTTAGGACAGGAAACAATTGATCGATAGCTAGGTTAAGTGAATCCGCTCCCCTGTAATCGATACACCATCAATACAACACAAAGCGGGACGTAGGATTTTACCTCTTTCTGAGGGGCTGAACCTGGGTAAACTCCTGTCTCTTGTCCCGTTCAACCCCTTTGAGTCCACCGCCTTAGCGATGGCCTCAAACCTAAGTCCTAGAACATCTATCATGAAAAAACCACGACCGTTCGTGCCCACCATGGGGCTAATGTGTGGTGGTGTGGAGTTCTTGAAAGTCTCTCTTCTAGGGATCGAGGGATACACCGTCGGCATGATGACTAAGAGTCACCGCGGCAAGCTCTACATCGATGATGCCAGATGCGGACTGGAGGCTGACTCAATCGAGTACGGGTACCGGGTCCCCTTCGGCGGTATTCACGCGTTCATTGGGAAGATCGGCTGATCTATGCCCTGGTCAAACATCTGCACCGACCTCGTTGAGCCGGCATGGTGTGCGCAACCCACCCGTGTTCAACCCGGGGGGAGGAGCCTCTTCGTCTGCTTCACGCAAGGCAGAGAAGCTTGCGTGTCAGGGAAGAACTTTCATCCTCTCAGATGACGGATCTGTTGGAAATATTCCCTAGAGGCAATAATAAAATGGTTATTATTGTATTTCCTAGTTCATGATAATTGTCTATTGTTCATGCTATAATTGTGTTAACCAGAAACCGTAATGCATGTGTGAATACATAGACCACAATGTGTCCCTAATGAGCCTCTAGTTGACTAGCTCGTTGATCAATAGATGGTCACGGTTTCATGACCATGGACATTGGATGTCGTTGACAACGGGATCACATCATTAGGAGAATGATGTGATTGACAAGACGCAATCCTAAGCATAGCACAAGATCGTGTAGTTCGTTTGCTAAAGCTTTTCAATGTCAAGTATCATTTCCTTAGACCATGAGATTGTGCAACTCCCGGATACCGTAGGAATGCTTTGGGTGTGCCAAACATCACAACGTAACTGGGTGGCTATAAAGGTGCACTACGGGTATCTCTGAAAGTGTCTGTTGGGTTGGCACGAATCGAGACTGGGATTTGTCACTCCGTGTGACGGAGAGGTATCTTTGGGCCTACTCAGTAAGACATCATCATATTGAGCTCAATGTGACTAAGGAGTTAGCCACGGCATGATGTATTACGGAACGAGTAAAGAGACTTGCCGGTAATGAGATTGAACAAGGTATAGAGATACCGATGATCGAATCTCGGGCAAGTATCATACCGATAGACAAAGGGAATTGTATACGGGATTGATTGAATCCCCGACATCGTGGTTCATCCGATGAGATCATCATGGAGCATGTTGGAGACAACATGGGTATCCAGATCCCGCTGTTGGTTATTGACCAGAGAGGTGTCTCGGTCATGTCTACGTGTCTCCCGAACCCGTAGGGTCTACTCACTTAAGGTTCGATGATGCTAGGGTTATAGGGAAATGGTATACGTGATTACCGAAGGTTGTTTGGTCCCGGATGAGATCCCGGACATCATGAGGAGCTCCGAAATGGTCCGAAGGTAAAGATTGATATATAGGAAGTCCAGTTTTTGTCACCGGAAAGTTTTCGGGCTCATCGGTAGTGTATCGGCAGTGCCTGGAGGGTGCCGGAGGACCCCCGGGAGGGGTATGACGACCATAGGACTTTGTGGGACCTTAGAGGAGGTGTGCCAGCCCTTTTTGGGCTGGCCAAGACCATCTAGAAAGGCCCATGTGGCTGGAGATCAAGGGATAAGGCAAAAGGAGTTTGAAAGGAGGGAGATCCACCTCCCTTGTGGGAGGTGGACTCTTCCCTAGCTTCGGCCGAAGCCCTCCTCCTTGGAGGAGGGGCCAAGGAAGCCCTCACTCTCCCTCCTCCTATATATATGCAAGGGTTTGGGCTGATTTGAGACACGACTTCTCTCTCTCTCTCTCGGCACAGCCCTACCCTTCCTCTTCCTCGTTCTCCGTAGCGCTTGGCGAAGCCCTGCCGGAGTCCATGTAGCTCCACCGTCACCACGCCGTCATACTGCCGGAGCTCTCCCTCAACCTCTCCTTCCTCCTTGCTTCATCAAGGCATAGGAGACGTCACCGGGCTGCACGTGTGTTGAACGCGGAGGCGCTGTTGTTCGGCGTTGAGATCGGAATCCACCACGATCTGAATCGCTGCGAGTACAAATCCACCAACCGCGTTCTTGTAATGCTTCCTCTTAGCGATCTTCAAAGGTATGAAGATGAAATATCTCCCCACTCGTTGCTGGTTTCTCCATGGATAGATCTTGGTGATCGTAGGAATTTTTTTGATTTATTACTACGTCTCCCAACAGTGGCATCATGAGCTAGGTCTGTGCATAGAATCTATGCACGAGTAGAACACAAGTTGTTGTGGGCGTCAATTTTGTTAATATGCTTACCACTACTAGTCTTATCTTGATTCGGCAGTATTGTGGGATGAAGCGCCCCAGACCGACTTTACACGTACACTTACGTGAGACTGGTTCCACCGCCTGACATGGACTTGTTGCATAAGGTGGCTAGTGGGTGTCTGTCTCTCCCACCTTAGTCGGATTGGATTCGATGAAAAGGGTCCTTATGAAGGGTAAATAGCAATTGGCATATCATGTTGTGGTTTTGGCGTAGGTAAGAAACGTTCTTGCTAGAAACCTATAGCAGCCACATAAAAACTTGCAACTACAAATTAGAGGACGTCTAACTTGTTTTTGCAGCATATGCCTTGTGATGTGATATGGACAAAGAATGTGATGTGATTCATTGTGATGTATGAGATTGATCATGTTCTTGTAATAGGATTGATGACTTGCATGTCGATGAGTATGACAACCGGCAGGAGCCATAGGAGTTGTCTTGTTTTATTGTATGACCTGCGTGTCAATCATAAACGCCATGTAATTACTTTACTTTATTGCTAAACGTTAGCTATAGTAGTAGAAGTAATAGTTGGTGAGACAACTTCATGAAGACACGATGATGGAGATCATGATGATGGAGATCATCGTGTCGTGCCGGTGACAGTGATGATCATGGTGCCCCGAAGATGGAGATCAAAGGAGCAAGATGATATTGGCCATATCATGTCACTATATTGATTGCATGTGATGTTTATCATGTTTACATCTTATTTGCTTAGAACGACGGTAGTAAATAAGATGATCTCTCAATAAAATTTCAAGGAAAGTGTTCACCCTAACTGTGCACCGTTGCTAAGGATCGTTGTTCCAAAGCACCACGTGATGATCGGGTGTGATAGGTTCTAACGTTCACATACAACGGGTGTAAGCCAGATTTACACACGCGATACACTTAGGTTGACTTGACGAGCCTAACATGTACATACATGGCCTCGGAACACGGAAGACCGAAAGGTCGAACATGAGTCGTATAGAAGATATGATCAACATGGAGATGTTCACCATGGATGACTAGTCCGTCTCACGTGATGATCGGACATGGGCTAGTTGACATGGATCACGTGGCACTTGGATGACTAGAGAGATGTCTATATAAGTGGGAGTTCATTAAATAATTTGATTATGTGAACTTAATTATCATGAACTTAGTCTAAAATTATCTTTACAATCTATATTGTAGATCCAATGGCCAACGCAAATGTAACCCTCAATTTCAATGCGTTCCTAGAGAAAACCAAGCTGAAAGATGATGGAAGCAACTATGCGGACTGGGTCCGTGGCTTGAGGATCATCCTCATAGCTTCCAAGAAATTGTATGTCCTTGATGCACCACTAGGTGACCCACCCCTCTCCCAACAGAGCAAGACATTGCGAACGCTTGGCATTCTCGCTACGATGATTACTCCCTTGTTCGGTGCGGCATGCTTTACAGTTTAGGACCGGGGCTCCAAAAGCGTTTTGAGCAACACGGAGCATATGAGATGTTCCAAGAGATGAAACTAGTTTTCCAAGCTCATGCCTGGGTCGAGAGATATGACGTCTCCGACAAGTTCTTCAGCTGTAAGATGGAGGAGAATAGTTTTGTCAGTGAGCACATCCTCAAGATGTCTGGGCTTCACAACCGCTTGACTCAGCTGGGAGTTAATCTCCCGGATGACTCGGTCATTGACAGAATCCTCCAGTCGCTTCCACCTAGCTACAAGAGCTTTGTGATGAACTACAACATGCAAGGGATGGAGAAGTCCATTCCTGAGTTGTACTCGATGCTGAAATCAGCGGAGGTCGAGATCAAAAAGGAGCATCAAGTGTTGATGGTGAATAAGACCACTGGTTTCAAGAAAGGCAAGGATAAGAAGAACTTCAAGAAGGACGGCAAAGCTGTTGTCGCCGTGCCCGGTAAGCAAGTTGCCGGGAAGAAGAAGAACAAGAATGGACCCAAGCCTGAGACTGAGTGTTTTTATTGCAAGGGTACCGGTCACTGGAAGCGGAACTGCCCCAAGTACTTAGCGGATAAGAAGGACGGCAACGTTAAAGGTATATGTGATATACTTGTTATTGATGTGTACCTAACCAGCGCTCGTAGTAGCTCCTGGGTATTTGATACCGGTGTAGTTGCTCACATTTGTAACTCCAAGCAGGAGCTGCGGAATAAGCGGAGGCTGACAAAGGACGAGGTGACGATGCGCGTCGGGAATGGTTCCAAGGTCAATGTGATTGCCTTCGGCATGCTACCTCTACATCTACCTTCGGTATTAGTGTTAAAACTTAATAATTGTTATTTAATACCAGCTTTGAGCATGAAAATTGTATCTGGATCTCGCTTGATGCGAGATGGCTACTCATTTAAATCTGAGAATAATGGTTGTTCTGTTTAGATGAGAGAAATGTTTTATGGTCATGCCCCGCTGGTCAATGGTTTATTTTTGATGAATCTCGAACGTGATGTTACACATGTCCATAGTGTGAGTACCAAAAAGTGTAAGGTTGATAACGATAGTCCCACTTACATGTGGCATTGCCGCCTTGGTCATATTGGTGTCAAACGCATGAAGAAGCTCCATACTGATGGACTTTTGGAGTCTCTTGATTTCGAATCATTTGACACGTGCGAACCATGCCTCATGGGCAAGATGACCAAGACTCCATTCTCTGGAACAATATAGCGAGCAGCTGACTTGTTGGAAATAATACATACAGATGTATGCGGTCTAATGAGTGTCGAGGCTCGTGGTGGCTATCGTTATGTTCTCACCCTCACTGATGACTTGAGTAGATATGGGTATGTCTACTTAATGAAACATAAGTCTGAAACTTTTGAAAGGTTCAAGGAATTTCAGAGTGAGGTAGAGAATCAACATGAAAGGAAAATAATGTGCCTACGATCTGATCGTGGCGGAGAATATTTAAGTCACGAGTTTGGCATGCACCTAAGGAAATTTGGAATTGTTTCACAACTCACGCCACCTGGCACACCTCAGCGAAATGGTGTGTCTGAACGTCGTAATCGCACTCTATTAGATATGGTACGATCTATGACGTCTCTTACCGACTTACTGCTATCATTTTGGGGATATGCATTAGAGACTGCTGCATTCACTTTAAATAGGGCACTGTCAAAATCCATTGAGACGACACTGTATGAATTATGGTTTGGAATGAAACCTAAGTTGTTGTTTCTAAAAGTTTGGGGATGCGATGCTTACGTGAAGAAACTTCAACCTGAGAAGCTCGAACCCAAAGCGGAAAAGTGCGTCTTCATAGGATATCCCAAAGAGACTATTGGGTATACCTTCTACCTATGATCCGAGGGCAAAGTCTTTGTTGCCAAGAATGGATCCTTTCTCGAGAAAGAGTTTCTATCGAAAGAAGTAAGTGGGAGGAAAATAGAACTTGATGAGGTAATTTTACCTCCACTCGAACCAGAGAGTAGCGCCGCACAGGAAGTTGTTTCTGTGGAGCCTACACCGACTAGAGAGGAAGTTAATGATGATGATCATGAAACTTTAGATCAAGTTACTACTGAGCGTCGAAGGTCCACTAGGACACGTTCTGCACCAGAGTGGTACGACAACCCTATCCTAGAGATCATGTTGTTAGACAACGGTGAACCTTTGAACTATGAAGAAGCGATGGCGGGCTCGGATTCCAACAAATGGCTTGAAGCCATGAAATCCGAGATAGGATCCATGTATGAGAACAAAGTGTGGACTTTGGTGGACTTGCCAGATGACAAGCGGGCCATTGAAAATAAATGGATCTTTAAGAAGAAGACTGACACGGATGGTAATGTGACCGTCTATAAGGCTTGGCTTGTCGCTAAGGGTTATCGACAAGTTCAAGGAGTTGACTACGATGAGACTTTCTCACCCATAGTGATGCTAAAGTCTGTCCGAATCATGTTAGCAATTGCCGCATTTTATGATTATGAGATCTGGCAAATGGACGTCAAAACGGCATTCCTTAATGGCTTCCTCAAGGAAGAACTGTATATGATGCAGCCGGAAGGTTTTGTCGATCCTAAAGATGCTAACAAGGTATGAAAGCTCCAACGCTCCATCTATGGGCTGGTGCAAGCATCTCAGAGTTGGAACATTCGCTTTAATGAAGTGATTAAAGCGTTTGGGTTTGTACAGGTTTATGGAGAACCTTGTATTTACAAGAAAGTGAGTGGGAGCTCTGTAGCATTTCTCATATTATATGTGGATGACATACTGATAATGGGAAATGATATAGAACTCTTGGAAAGTATAAAGGCCTACTTGAATAAGTGTTTCTCAATGAAGGACCTTGGAGAAGCTGCTTACATATTAGGCATCAAGATCTATAGAGATAGATCGAGACGCCTCATAGGTCTTTCACAAAGCACATACCTTGACAAGATATTGAAGAAGTTCAATATGAATCAGTCCAAGAAGGGGTTCTTGCCTGTGTTACAAGGTGTGAGATTGAGTACGACTCAATGCCCAACCACGGCAAAGGATAGAGAAGAGATGAGTGTCATCCCCTATGCTTCAGCCATAGGCTCTATTATGTATGCCATGCTGTGTACCAGACCTGATGTGAACCTTGCCATAAGTTTGGTAGGGAGGTACCAAAGTGATCCCGGAGCGGAACACTGGACAGCGGTCAAGAATATCCTGAAGTGCCTGAAAAGGACAAAGGACATGTTTCTCATATATGGAGGTGCCGAAGAGCTCGTCGTAAAGGGTGACGTCGATGCTAGCTTTGACACAGATCTGGACGACTCCATGTCGCAAACCGGATACGTGTATGTTTTGAACGGAGGGGCAGTCAGCTGGTGCAGTAGCAAGCAAAGCGTCGTGGCGGCATCTACATGTGAAGTGGAGTACATAGCTGCTTCGGAAGTAGCAAAGGAAGGAGTCTGGATGAAGGAGTTCATCACCGACCTAGGAGTAATTCCAAGTGCGTGGGGCCCGATGACTCTATTCCGTGACAACACTGGAGCTATTGCCCTTGCGAAGGAGCCCAGGTTTCACAAGAAGACAAGACACATCAAGCGCCGCTTCAACTCCATCCGTGATTTCATTCAGGAGGGAGATATAGATATTTGTAAAGTGCATAAGGATCTGAATGTCGCAGATCCGTTGACTAAACCTCTCTCACGAGCAAAACATGATCAACACCAGATTGCTATGGGTGTTCGATTCATCACAATGTAACTAGATTATTGACTCTGGTACAAGTGGGAGACTGTTGGAAATATGCCCTAGAGGCAATAATAAAATAGTTAATATTGTATTTCCTAGTTCATGATAATTGTCTATTGTTCATGCTATAATTGTGTTAACCAGAAACCGTAATGCATGTGTGAATACATAGACCAGAACATATCCCTAGTGATCCTCTAGTTGACTAGCTCGTTGATCAATAGATGGTCACGATTTCATAACCATGGACTTTGGATGTCATTGATAACGAGATCACATCATTAGGAGAATGATGTGATGGACAAGACCCAATCCTAAGCATAGCACAAGATCGTCTAGTTCGTTTGCTAAAGCTTTTCAATGTCAAGTATCGTTTCCTTAGACCATGAGATTGTGCAACTCCCGGATACCGTAGGAATGCTTTGGGTGTGCCAAACATCACAACGTAACTGGGTGGCTATAAAGGTGCACTACGGGTATCTCCAAAAGTGTCTGTTGGGTTGGCACGAATCGAGACTGGGATTTGTCACTCCGTGTGACGGAGAGGTATCTCTGGGCCCACTCAGTAAGACATCATCATATTGATCTCAATGTGACTAAGGAGTTAGCCACAGGATGATGTATTACGGAACGAGTAAAGAGACTTGCCGGTAACGAGATTGAACAAGGTATAGAGATACCGACGATCGAATCTTGGGCAAGTATCATACCGATAGACAAAGGGAATTGTATACGGGATTGATTGAATCCCCGACATCATGGTTCATCTGATGAGATCATCATGGAGCATGTGGGAGCCAACATGGGTATCCAGATCCCGCTGTTAGTTATTGACCGGAGAGGTGTCTCGGTCATGTCTACGTGTCTCCCAAACCCGTAGGGTTTACACACTTAAGGTTCGATGATGCTAGGGTTATAGGGAAATGGTATACTTGATTACCGAAGGTTGTTCGGAGTCCCAAATGAGATCCTGGATGTCACGAGGTTCTCCGGAATGGTCTGGAGGTAAAGATTGATATATAGGAAGTCTAGTTTTGGTCACCGGAAAGTTTCTGGGCTCATCGGTAGTGTACCGAGAGTGTCGGGAGGGTGCCGGAGGACCCGCGGGAGGGGTGTGACGACCATAGGACTTTGTGGGCCCTTAGAGAAGGTGTGCCAGCCCTTTCTGGGCTGGCCAAGACCTTCTAGAAAGGCCCATGCGGCTGGAGATCAAGGGATAAGGCAAAAGGAGTTTGAAAGGAGGGAGATCCACCTCCCTTGTGGGAGGTGGACTCTTCCCTAGCTTCGGCCGAAGCCCACCTCCTTGGAGGAGGGGCCAAGGCAGCCCTCCCTCTCCCTCCTCCTATATATATGCAAGGGTTTGGGCTGATTTGAGACACGACTTCTCTCTCTCTCTCTCGGCGTAGCCCTACCCTTCCTCTTCCTCGTTCTCCGTAGCGCTTGGCGAAGCCCTGCCGGAATCCACGTAGCTCCACCGTCACCACGCCGTCGTGCTGCCGGAGCTCTCCCTCAACCTATCCTTCCTCCTTGCTGGATCAAGGCATAGGAGTTGTCACCGGGCTGCATGTGTGTTGAACGCGGAGGCGCCATTGTTCGGCGCTGAGATCGGAATCCACCGTGATCTGAATTGCTGCGAGTACGACTCCACCAACCGCGTTCTTGTAACGCTTCCGCTTAGCAATCTTCAAAGGTATGAATATGCAATCTCTCCCCACTCATTGCTAGTTTCTCCGTGGATAGATCGTGGTGATCGTAGGAATTTTTTTGATTTACTACTACGTCTCCCAAAAGGATCATCCAGTGGAGAGGCGGAATCAATCTACCAACTTCACAACATCGGTCATGTGGGCCATGCCGATGGCGATAGTATTCTGGAGCCCTATGACCCGCCGAGCCGAGCCGTGATCTTCATGGAAGGCTCTGCACCGGCTTTTAACAACACGACGTCTGGAGCAGCGGCGGGTGCCGCCACGCCAGATGTCGGGTCTCCTAGGCCGCCGGCTCAGGTGTTGCAGGAATCGATGGAGAAGCTAACAACCTTGATGGGAACTGAGGTCACAGCTGGAAATCAGGCAGAGTGCAATGGCAAAATCACCGGGATTAAAGGACTGCTGACCAAGGCCCGAGAGGATATCAACACATTGCAACTTCAGATGAATGCTGAGTCGTAACGTTTGAGGGTGGAGGCTCTTCGTTTTAGCTTAGACCAACATGCTTCAGAGGCGGTTCTTCGCAAGAGGACTCAAGTCAGCCTCCCTGTGTAGCTTCAGCCCCGAAACCTCTTCAACACCCCCGGGGCAGGGCCGAGCGCACCAGCAGCCATAACCCGGGCCGCGGAGGCATCGCGGTAGCCAGACCCGCCCTAGAGGGATCAGACTCCGCCGCGGAACCTTGTGACACCATCTGGCCATTATTCTAACCCACTAGAGAACATGATAGCAGCGGCTGATCGGCTCAATGCATTCCCCTTTGCCGAAGGGATGTCATTCGCTGAGGCACGGAACACCATTGAATTGCTACAAACAGCGGTGGCTTAGCAGGAAAAGTACACGTAGAGTCGCCGGCGGTTTCAAGCATCCAGCAAATACGCAACCCGTAAAATGATAACTTGCCTTGTATTAATGCTGAGGAGAACGTGGACAGGGGCAGAGCTCATCGGGGAGCGACACCGGTGACAGATTACCCGGAAATTCCTGAGCCGGCTCTGATAACCCCTTCTACCTTAGTGGGAGTAGGAGTCTCATCCAGGGGAGTTGGTGTGCCTTTCCTAGCGGCGGCTCTACGGAACGAGCATTTTCCCAAGGATTTTAAGGGGCCACATAAGGTGGCTAACTATACGACCGATTTACCCCCTGGAGCTTGGATGGAAAGTTATAAGCTTGCCATGGAGATGTTAGACGTCAGCGAGGCGGTTTGTGCAAAGTACTTCATTATGATGTTAGAAGGACCAGCTCGCACGTGGTTAAAGGGGTTGCCTCCCAATACCATTGCATCTTGGGCCGAGTTGAAGGCACGTTTCATCAGGAACTTCCGAGGAACATGCAAGCAGCCTATGACAATTCTGGACCTTGACCATTGTGGGCAGCATGAGGATGAGTCGACCCATCATTGGGTCAGGTGGGTTTCGACAGTTATCCACTCGTCTAAGAACATCTCGGCATCTCAGGCGGTTTTGATTTTAGAGAAAAACTATCACTTCTTACCCATTAAGCAGAAGCTCGGGCGGCTCAAGCGTTCTTGTCAAGACATGCGTGAGCTCATGACGGCTCTCACCAAGTATGTAGATTCAGATACTACTAAAGATCCGGGTTTTGATGATGAGAATATGGCCAAGGGTAAGAAGAATAACAATGGCAAGAGTCAACAACAGAATTGAGCGGGAAATAACAACCCGGGCAAGAGAAAGAACCCGGATGGCGGGTCAGAACTGGTGGCAAACGCCAGCACTGGGAACAATCATGCTAGAGGTAACGGTAAGCCGCCTTTTAACAAAGGTAAAGCACCCTTTAACTTGGAGGAAACGCTCAGCAAGCCTTGTCCGGACCACAGTCAACCCGACAGGCCGACCGGTCATGCTTGGAGGGACTGCCACATTATGCAGGAGTTTCGGAACTACGACTTTAATCAACATCATAATAACGGCAATGGGCCATCGGGTGGCTCAAGTCCAGGTGGTTCAGGGACTGGCTTCGGTGGAGGCGGCTTAGGTTCAGGTTATCAGGGGCAAGATAGTCAAGGTGGTCACCATCAGCAGCCTGGCAACGATGGTCAGTAGCAAAACAACCAGTCAGGGTATTAGAGTAACCTGAAGCAGCTCGGTGGAGGCTGGTATCACATTTTCACCACAAGCCTGGAAAAATGGAACAAAAGATACATAAGAGGGCAGTTAACACGGCAATGCCGACTCTCCCACGGTATTTGAAATGGTGTGAGTATCCGATCTCATGGAGTAGGGAGGATCACCCGCCATTGGTCGATAACCTGGGACACTTGGTGCTTGTGGTGGCCCCTCAGATAGGAGGCTATAAGTTTACAAAGGTACTAATGGATGGTGGTAGTAGCATCAACATCTTGTACTATGACACCTTTCGCCGGATGGAACCAACTGACAAAGCTGTTAAGCCGTCATCAACCGTTTTTCATGGTGTTGTGTCGGGCAAGCCAGCTTACCCGTTGGGCAAGATTGCCCTGGAGGTACCATTCGGGGATGATTACAATTACAGAGTGGAAACTTTGTAGTTTGAGGTGGTGAAAATTAAGAGCCTGTATCATGCCTTATTTGGCCGACCGATTTTTGCGAAATTTATGGCCAGGCCCTGTTATATCTACTTACAGCTCAAGATGCCGGCTCTCAAGGGGACGATAACAGTACACGATGATCGGAAAGTGGCTCTTGAGTTTGAAGAAGGCGACGCGGCCTATGCAAAGTCAAGCTGTGCGGAGGCGGAGCTTAAGTTTTACAAGGACAATTTTGACCTGGCGGGTATGACCCCGTTGAAGAAGCCCAACAGAGAGTCTGAGCCCCCCTTAAAATTTGTCGCAGAGGATACTAAGCTGGTGGACTTTGCTCCGGCCGACTCGTCAAAGCAGTTCACTATTGGGACTAACCTGGACCCCGCATAGGAAAATGCGCTCACCGAATTCATCCGTGAGAATCAGGACATCTTCGCATGGAAGCCTTCTGACATGTCGGGTGTATCAAGAGAGTTTGCTCAGCACCGCCTTAATGTTGATCCCAAGTTTAAGCCAATTAAACAGTTCCTCCATCATTTCAACAAAGAACGGGTAAAGCAATTGGAGAAAAGGTGACCCGGCTCTTGGCAGCAGGGTTGATCATGGAAGTTTTTCACCCAGAGTGGTTAGCTAATCCCGTGCTTGTGCTCAAAAAGAACGGCACGTGGCATATGTGCGTAGATTGCATGGATCTTAAGAAATCCTATCCAGTTGACCCTTTGCTCTCCCCCGTATCGACCAAATCATTGATGCAACGGCGGGTTGTGAGAGTCTATGTTTCCTGGACGCTTATTCGGATTATCAACAGATCAAGATGGCAGTACAGGACCAAGAGAAGACATCTTTGATAACACCTTCTGGGGCTTTCTGCTATGTGTCTATGCCTTTCAGGCTTAAAAGTGCGCAGGCAACTTATCAACGTTGTGTGCAAAATTGCCTTCATAGTCAGATTGGGCGCAATTTTCATGCTTATGTGGATGATATTGTGGTTAAGTCAAGGAAGAAGGAGACTCTGCTTGACGACTTGAAGGAGACGTTTGACAACTTACGGGTCTACAAAATGATGCTTAACCCGGCTAAGTGTGTCTTTGGTGTTCCTGCAGGCAAGCTCTTGGGTTTCTTAGTTTCAGAGCGGGGTATTTAGGCTAACCCGGATAAGATAAAGGCCATCACTTCCTTGTCTAAGCTAGCGAGCGTTAATGATGTGCAGCGCTTGGCGGGTCGTATTGCCGTTTTAAGCCGCTTCATTAGCCGCCTAGACGATAATGCTATTCCTTTATATCAGATGATGAAAAAGCTAGATGACTTTGTCTGGAGTAAGGCTGTGGATGAGGCACTTGAGGCGCTCAAGAAATAGTTGGTTGAGCTGCCAATTTTGGCTGCTCTAACAGAGAAAGAACCTTTGCTTTTATATGTGGCGGCTAACAATAGGGAAGTTAGTGTTGCGGTTCTGGAGCGTAAGGAAGCGGGGAAGGCGTATCCTGTCTAGAGGCCGATTTACTATGTCAGTGAGGTCTTGATAGAATCCAAGCAAAGATACCTGCATTGGCAAAAAATGATATATGGGGTGTTCATGGCAAACCGCAAGTTGAAGCAGTATTTCCTTGGACATCAGATCATGGTGGTTAGCTTTGCTCCTTTGGGGGATATCATTCAAAATAGAGAAGCTACTGGCAGGATTGCTAAGTGGGCACTAGAGCTTGGGCCCCTTAATTTGAAGTATGTGCCTCGTACGGCTGTCAAGTCTCAAGCCTTGGTGGATTTCATAAATGATTGGACAGAGAGTCAATCTCCCAAGGAGAAGCCGGACAACACATACTGGACGATTCACTTTGACGGATCCAACTTCACCGCCGGCACTCGAATCGTCGGCCTGCCAACCGGCTCCAATCGGGCCGGCGACGCTCGAGGCGGCCAGCCCCAGCGGCACGGCCGTCATGGTGATCACCAGCCAGCCGGCCCTGGGGGCTGGCCAACCAGCCTCGGGGGCTCCCGAGCCGGCCCCGGGAGCTGGCGAACCGGTCCCGGGGACTGATCAACCAGTCCCCGGGGCTCTCGAGCCGGCCGCCCCACTCCTCTTATGTCCTATGTGACTCCTCAAAAAGATGAAATCTTGACCCTTCACTATTGGACTTCTGTCCAACTCTCGACCCAGTGATCCCCCATCCCCACCACCACCTCCCGTTGCACTGGACTTTCACCAACCGCCGCTCATACTCCATTGATGCCTTCAAGAGGTCACCACCGTAGAAGTTTGTGTCAGTGTTGTATTGCTTGCCCATCATAACTTGAATTTGAAAGACATTTATCTACCTTTAGAAAAGTTAAATGCTATATATTGTAACCACTGGATACCCATTGGGTATAGGATAAGCGATGGGTATGGGCATGGGTGCCAATTTATGCCCACGAGTATTGAAATGGGTGGCTACAGAATGTTTCCGTGGGTATGGGTTTGGGTAGAAAAAGTTTATACCCGCCCATACCTTACCCATTGCCATCCCTAGTGGAGGATCTAGCTATACCTGACCCGAAAGGGCGATTGGTGGCGGCTCTACATGCTATTCCTGACTGGATGTTACCTTATCTGGCATATCTAACTCGCGGTGAGTTACTCGAGGACGAGACCTTGGCGAGGGAGATCGTGAGGCGGTCTAAGTTTATGACCATCATCAATAGCGAGTTACATTAATGCAGCGTAACCGGTGTTTTTCAGCGCTATGTTTCCCGCAAGGAGGGTAAGGATATTCTAAATGAAATACACATCGGTGACTGCGGTTATCACGCCGGCTAAAAATCTTTGGTGGCAAAAGCTTTCTGACATGGTTTCTTCTAGTTGACGGCTCACAAGGATGCAGAGGACTTAATCACCAAGTGCGATGGATGTCAAAAATTTGGACGACATGCTCACGTGCCGGCCCAAGAATTGCGGATTATTCTAATAACCTGGCCGTTTGCGGTTTGGGGTCTTGATATGGTTGGGCCTTTCAAGAGATCTAAGGATAAGAAGACCCACCTTTTGGTGGCGGTTGACAAGTTTACCAAGTGGGTCGAGGCAGAGCCGGTTACCAAGTGCGATGCGGCCACGGCGGTTCAATTTGTCAAGAAGTTGATCTGTCGTTTTGGTTACCCTCATAGTATCATCACGGACAACGGAACAAATTTATCCAAGGGGGCTATGGAAGTGTTTTGTGAAAGTGAACACATCCGGCTTGATGTTTCCGCCATCGCTCATCCGCAGTCCAATGGTCAGGCGGAACATGCCAATAAAGACATATTGAGTGGGATAAAACTCTGGCTTATGGTTTCTCCGGAGCGAACACCGGGTTGTTGGGTGGAGGAGTTACCATCAGTTCTTTGGAGTATCCGAACTACCCATAATAGATCAACAGGCTATACGCCTTTCTTCATGGTTTATGGTGCGAAAGCCATGCTCCCAAGTGATATTCATTATGACTCTCCTAGAGTGGCGGCCTATGTTGAAACTGACAACGAGACGGCACATCAGGATGCGTTGGATGCTTTGGAGGAAAAGTAGGATCTTGCAGTAGCACGATCGGTGATTTACCAGCAAATCCTGCGTCGCTATCATAGCCGCAGAGTCAAGACCAGGACGTTTCAAGAAGGTGACTTGGTGTTACATCTGATTCAAGATCAGACAAATATGCATAAGTTATCTCCCCCTTTGGAAGGACCTTTCATGGTCTAGCAGAAATCTCAACAACGGGCCATATTACCTCATTGATATATGGGAGAGGGATGAGTCACGCACTTGTGGGCAGGAGACCAACAAGCCGTGGAATATTGCTCATCTCTGGCCTTACTACACTTGAGTCATTGACTCTCATCAATGTACATACATCCATCATTGTATATACCTTTTTCAATATAATAAAGTCGGCATCCCTACAGTTCGGGGCATCTGCCATGTTTCGTGCAAAAAGATTGTGCAAGAATGTTGATACTTCAACAAGGTCACTTGGGGGCTTCCAACCCACTGGGTTTAGCTTTCACACCCTCTTGACCGACTTTTAAGCCATAACCAGACCGGGTTAAACTTTCATGTATGCATGATGCCACTCCGCCAAGTGACCCACCGAACTCTTACCAGTTAATCTCGATTAAAAATCCTGAACTGATCAAAGTACTTGACAGTCAATCTTGACATGATACCCTGTACTGGTTAACGTTAAAACGGAGGCTTATGTCACGTGAGGGTCGGCTTACAGAAAGTGAGGATAAACTCATCTATCTACTGTAGTCTCTCCGCCTTGTGACCCGTTGGTACTCTTATTCAGTCAATCTTTTTAAAGACCCTAAACTGTTAAGGTTAAAACGACGGATTTATGTCACGTGAGAGCCAGATTATGGGTTTGGGGGTACTCATGCCCTATTGTAGTCTCTCCACTATATGGCTTGTCGTACTCTTAACAATCAATCTTTTTCAAGACCCTGAACTAGTTAAGGTTAAAACGATGAATTTGTGCCATGCGAGAGCCGGCATATGAGGTTTGTGTTAGGGAACGTCGCATGGGAAACAAAAAAATTCCTACACACACGCAAACCTATTCATGGTGATGAGCACCTATGAGAGGGAGAGTGGATCTACATACCCTTGTAGATCGCTAAGCGGGAAGCGTTAAGAAACGCGGTTGGTGTAGTCGAACATCTTCGCGATCCAAATCGCCGAGCGTCCCGCGATCTCATCACGATCTGTCCCGCGATCCAATCACGATCCGTCCCGTGAACTCATCACTATCTGTCCCGCGATCTCATCACAATCCGTCTCACGATCTTGATCACGATCTGTCCCGCGAACTCATCACGATCCGTTCCACGATCTCATCACGAACTGTCTCACGATCTCGATCACGGTCCTTCCGATCTAGCGCCGAACGGACGGCACCTCCGCGTTTAGCACACGTGCAGCTTGATGACGATCTCCACCATCTTGATCCAAGAAGAGGAGGTGGAGAGGAGAGAGAGTTCACCGGCAGCATGACGGCGCTCCGGTGATGGTGGTGGAGTGATTCCGACAGGGCTTCGCCTAAGCGCTGCGGAAAACCGATCTAGAGGAGAAACTGTGCACCGGTGAAACGGGTAGCACGTGGCCGGAAATTCTATCCAAAAACCACCCAATCCACTAGTATATATAGGAGGAGAGGATAGGAGAGGCAGCCAAGGCCTTTGGGTCGGCCGAAATAGGAGGTGGGAAGCAATCCTACTTCACCTCCAATCCTAGTTGGAGTAGGATTGCCTCCTATTGGCTGATTTTCCACTTTTTGCTTTAGGACTTTCTCTCCTGCGCCATGGGCCTTTGTGGCTGTTTTCCCAGCCCAATAAGGGCTGGTTATTATTCTCCCACAGCCCATGGACCTCTTGGGGTCGAAATACCCCTCCCGGAGGCCTCCCGGTACACTACCGGCACTCCCGGTACACTACCGATGAGCCGAAACTTTTCCGGAAACCAAACTGGGACTTCCTATATATGAATCTTTACCTACGGACCATTCCGAAGCTCCTCGTTACGTCCGGGATCTCATCTGGGACTCCGAACAAACTTTGGTCACCACCATACATAACTCTACACTACCGAAACGTCACCGAACCTTAAGTGTGCAGACCCTGCGGGTTCGAGAACTATGTAGACATGACCGAGACACCTCTACAGTCAATAACCAATGGCAGGACCTGGACGTCCACATTGGTTCCTACATATTCTACGAACATCTTTATCGGTCGAACCTCTATGTCAAGGATTCAGTTAATCTCGTATAACGTTCCCTTTGTTCTTCGGTATGTTACTTGCCCGAGATTCGATCGTCGGTATCTCCATACCTAGTTCAACCTCGTTACTGGCAAGTCTCTTTACTTGTTCCGTAATACAAGATCCCATGACTAACACTTAGCCACATTTTTTGCAAGGCTTGTTGTGATGTTGTATTACCGAGTGGGCCCTGAGATACCTCTCCGTCACACGGAGTAACAAATCCCAGTCTCGATCCATGCCAACTCAACAGACACCATCGGAGATACCTGTAGAGCACCTTTATAGTCACCCAGTTACGTTGCGACGTTTGATACACACAAGGCACTCCTCCGATATCCGTGAGTTGCATGATCTCATGGTCATAGGAACATATACTTGACATGCAGAAAACAGTATCAATAAACTGACACGATCATATGCTATGTTTGTAGTTTGGGTCTTATCCATCACATCATTCTCCTAATGATGTGACCCCGTTATCAAATGACATCTCATGTCCATGTCTAGGAAACCTTAACCATCCTTTGATCAATGAGCTAGTCCATTAGAGGCATACTAGGGACATGGTTTTGTCTATGTATCCACACATGCATTTAAGTCTCCGATCAATACAATTATAGCATGGATAATAAACGATTATCATGAACAAGGAAATATGATAATAACTAATTTATTATTGCCTCTAGGGCATATTTCCAACAGTCTCCCACTTGCACTAGAGTCAATAATCTAGTTCACATCACCATATGATTCGCATTGTTATGAATCTAACACCCAATGAGTTCTGGGGCTTGATCATGCTTTGCATGTGAGAGAGGTCTTATAGTCAACGGGTCTGCGATATTCAGATCCGTGTGTACTTTGCAAATCTCTATGTCAAACCGTAAACACTGCTACCACACTCCACTTGGTACTATTTCCAAATGGTTGCTCCACTATACGTATCCAGATTGCTAGTATGAGTCATCCGGATTAGTGTTAAAGCTTGTATCGACGTAACTCCTTACGACGAACGCTTTATCACCTCCATAATTGAGAAACATCTCCTCAGTCTCTTAGTTACCGAGGATAATCTTGACCGCTGTCCAGTGATCCACTCCTGGTTCACTCTTGTACCCCCTGACGGACTCATGGCAAGGCACACACAGGTGCGGTACACAACATGGCATAATTTAGAGCCTATGGCTAAGGCATAGGGGACGACGTTCGTCCTTTCTCTTTCTTCTGCCGTTGTCGAGCTTTGAGTCTCACTCAACTTTCACACCTTACAAATCAGGCGAGAACTCTTTCTCTGACTGATCCATTTTGAACTCTTTCAAAATCTTGTCAAGGTATGCACTCATTGAAAGTCTCATCGAGCATCTTGATCTATCTCCATAGACTTTGATGCTCAACAATTAGGTAGCTTCATCCAGGTCTTCCTTTGAAAATCACTTTCCAAATAACTGTTTTATGCTTTCCAGAAACTCTACATTATTTCTGATCAACAATATGTCATCCACATATACTTATCAGAAATTCTATAGTGCTCCCACTCACTTTATTGCAAATACAAGTTTCTCGTAAACTTTGTATAAACATCAAAACTTTGATCACCTCATCAAAGCGTATATTCCAACTCCGAGATGCTTGCTTCAGTCCATGGAAGGATCACCGAAGCTTGCACACCTTTTAGCATCCTTAGGCCTGACAAAACCTTCTGGTTGTATCACATACAACCTTTCCTCAAGTAAACCATTAAGGAAACGATGTTTTGACATCCATCTGCTAGATTTCATAATTGAAAACACAGCAACTGCTAACATAATTCCAACAGATTTTTAGCATCGCTACGAGTGAGAAAGTCTCATCGTAGTCAACTCCTTGAACTTGTCACAAACTTCTTTGCAACAACTCGAGCTTTACAATGTGACATTCACCATCACTGTCTGTCTTCATTTTAAAGATCCATTTGTACTCAACGACCTGCCGTCCAACGAGCAAGTCTACCAAAGTCTACACTTGGTTTTAATACATGGATCCTATCTCGGATTTCATGGCCTCCAACCATTTGTCGGAATCCGGGCCCATCATCGCTTCTCCATAGCTCGTAGGTTCATCGTTGTCCAACAACATGACCTCCAAGACAGAGTTGTCGTACCGCTCAGGAGCAGTACGCATCCTTGTCGACCTACGAAGTTCGATAGTAACTTGATCCTGAAGCTTCATGATCATCATCATTAACTTCCTCTTCAACTAACGTAGGCTTCATAGAAACATCTTTCTGCTCTGCGCTACTCGCTGGTTGAACAAAGGTTTAACAACCTCATCAAGTTCTATCTTCCTCCCACTCAATTCTTTCGAGAGAAACTTTTTCTCGAGAAAGGATCCGTTTAAGAAACAAACACTTTGCACTAGGATCTGAGATTGAAGGTTCACCCAACTGATCTTAGGGTATTTTATGAAGATGCATTTGTCCGCCTTGGGTTCGACCTCATTAGGTGAAAACATTTTCCACACAAGTGTCACAGCCCCAAATATTAAGAAATGACAGCTTAGGTTTCGATCAAACCATAATTCACATGGTGTCATCTCAACGGATTTAGATGATGCCCTATTTAAAGTGAATGTAGTTGTCTCTAATGCATAACCCCAAAAATTATAGTAGTAAAACGATAAGAGACATCACAGTATGCACTATATCAATAGAGCATGACTATGATGTTCAGACACACCATCACACCATGGTGTTCCAGGTAGCATTAGTTGTGAAACAACTTTCACATTCTCTTAAGTTGTATGCCAAACTCGTAACTCAGATATTCACCTTCACGATCATATCGTGGTCATTTTTATCTTCTTGTCACGATGATCTTTAAACTTCACTCTGAATTTGCTTGAACCTTTCAAACGATTCAGACTTGTGTTTCATTAAGTAAATATACACTATATCTACTCAAATCATCAGTGAAGGTAAGAAAATAACGATATCCACTACACGCTACAAGACTCACTAGATTGCATACATCAACATGTATCATTTCCAATGAATCACTTGCCCGCTCCATCCAACGGGGTCCTTTAGTCATCTTGCCCAAGAGGCATGGTTCGCATGTCTCAACCGATTCGAAATCGAATGAGTCCAAATATCCATCAGCACGGAGTTTCTACATGCGCTTTATACCAATATGACATTTTGCGGTAGTGCCACAAGTATGTGGTACTATCATTATTAACTTTGTATCTTTTGACATCAATGTTATGAACATGTGTACTACTACGATCAAGATTTCAACAAACCATTCTCACTGGGTGCATGACCATTGAAGGTATTATTCATGTAAACAGAATAACTATTATTCTCTGACTTAAATGAATAACCGTATTGCAACAAACATGATCTAATCATGTTCATGCTCAACGCAAAACACCAAATAACATTTATTTAGGTTCGTCACTAATCCTGAAGGTAGAGAGAGCGTGCGATGTTGATCACATCAACCTTGGAAACATTTCCAACACACATCGTCACCTCACCCTTAGCTAGTTCTCCGTTTATTCCGTAGCTTTTATTTCGAGTTACTAACATTTAGCAACCGAACCGGTATCCAATACCCAGGTGCTACTAGGAGTACTAGCAAGGTACACATCAATAACTCGTATATCAAATATACTTCTGTCGATGTTGCCAGCCTTCTTATCTACCAAGTATCTAGGGTTGTTCCGCTTCAGCGACCTCTCACCTCATAATAGAAGCACTTAGTCTCGGGTTTGAGTTCAACTTTGGGTTGCTTCACTGGAGCAGCAATTGACTTGCTATCCATGAAGTTTCCCTCCTTGCTCTTGCCCTTTTCGAAACTAGTGGTTTGATTAACCATCAACACTTGACGCTCCTTCTTGATTTCTACCTTCGCGGTGTCAAACATCGCGAACAGCTCAGGGATCAATACTTCTATCCCTGGTGTATTATAGTTCATCACTAAGTTCTAGTAGCTTTAGTGACAGTGACTTGGAGAACTATATCAATCACTATCTTATCTGGAAGATCAAATCCCACTTGATTCAAGCGATTGTAGTACCCAGACAATCTGAGTACATGCTCAACGATTGAGCTATTCTCCTTCATCTTACAGGCAAAGAATCTTGTTGGAGATCTCGTATCTCACAACACAGGCACGATCCTGAGATCACAATCTCTGCTCCTAGAACATCTCATATGTTCCGTGACGTTCAAAATGTTTTCGAGCCTCAATTCTAAGTCGTAATGCATGACGCACTAAACTATCAAGTAGTCATCGAAACGTGCCTGTCAGATGTTCACAACATCTATAGACGACGCTAGAGGGGGTGGCGCACCGAGCGGTGCATTAAGGACATAAGCCTTCTGTGCAGCAATGACGACAATCCTCAGATCACGGACCCAGTCTGCAATATTGCTACCAACATCTTTCAACTCTATTTCTCTAGGAACATATAAAAATACAAGGGAGCTACAACGCGAGCTAGTAATCTACAACATAATTTGCAAAGACACTTTGACTATGTTCATGATAATGAGTTCAATTAATCATATTACTTAAGAACTCCCACTCAAATTGACATCCCTCGGGTCATTCGAGTGATACATGATCCAAATTCACCAACTCAAGTCCGATCATCACGTGAGTTAAGGTGGCTTCAATGGTGAACATCATTATGTTGATCATATCCACTATATGACTCATGCTCGACCTTTCGGTCTCTTGTGTTTCGAGGCCATGTCTGTACATGCTAGGCTCGTCAAGTTTAACCCGAGTGTTCTGCGCGTGCAACACTGGCTTGCACCCGTTGTATGTGAACGTAGAGTCTATCACACCCGATCATCACGTGGTGTCTCAACACGACGAACTTTCGCAACGGTGCACACTCGGGGAGAACACAATTTTATCTTGAAATTTAAGTGAGGGATCACCTTATAATGCTACCGTCGTACTAAGCATAACAAGGTGCATAAAAGGATTAACATCACATGCAATTCATAAGTGACATGATATGGCCATGAACTTGTGCTTTAGATCTCCATCTTGAAAGCACCGGCATGATCTTCATCGTCACCGGCATGACACCATGATCTCCATCATCTTGATCTCCATCAACGTGTCGCCATCGAGGTTGTCACGCCCTGCATGCTTCTACTACTATTGCTACCGTTTAGCGATAAAGTAAAGCATTACATAGCGCTTAATGATTGACACGCAGGTCATACAATAATTAAAGACAACCCTATGGCTCCTGCCGGTTGCCGTATTCATCGACATGCAAGTCGTGATAATCTATACATCACATGATCATCTCATACATCACATATATCACATCATGTAATTGGCCATATCATATCACAACATACCCTGCAAAAACAAGTTAGACGTCCTCTAATTGTTGTTGCAAGTTTTACGTGGCTGCTACGGGTATCTAGCAAGAACGATTCTCACCTACGCATAAACCACAACGGTGATACATAGATTGCTTTTCAACCTTCTCAAGGACCGCCTTTGTCGAATCCGATCCAACTAAAGTGAGAGAAACTGTCACCCGCAAGCCATCTAAGCAACAAGTTGCGTCGAGGGAACCGGTCTCTCGTAAGCATACGAGTAATGTTGGTCCAGGCCGCTTCATCTCACAATCCCGCTGAACCAAAATCCGACCAAGGGAGGAAGCAATCTAAGCATCAACGCCCACAAACCTTTTGTGTTCTACTCGAGATCTCATCGAACCATCAACCTAGCTCATGATGCCACTGTTGGGGAACGTCGCATGGGAAACAAAATTTTCCTACGCACACGCAAACCTATCCATGGTGATGAGCATCTACGAGAGGGAGAGTGGATCTACGTACAAGACTCACTAGATTGCATACATCAACATGTATCATTTCCAATGAATCACTTGCCCGCTCCATCCAACGGGGTCCTTTAGTCATCTTGCCCAAGAGGCATGGTTCGCATGTCTCAACCGATTCGAAATCGAATGAGTCCAAATATCCATCAGCATGGAGTTTCTACATGCACTTTATACCAATATGACATTTAGCGGCAGTGCCACAAGTATGTGGTACTATCATTATTAACTTTGTATCTTTTGACATCAATGTTATGAACATGTGCAATACTACGATCGAGATTTCAACAAACCATTCTCAGTGGGTGCATGACCATTGAAGGTATTATTCATGTAAACAGAATAACCATTATTCTCTAACTTAAATGAATAACCGTATTGCAATAAACATGATCTAATCATGTTCATGCTCAACGCAAAACACCAAATAGCATTTATTTAGGTTCGTCACTAATCCTGAAGGTACAGAGAGCGTGCGATGTTGATCACATCAACCTTGGAAACACTTCCAACACATATCGTCACCTCACCCTTAGCTAGTTCTCCATTTATTCCGTAGCTTTTATTTCGAGTTACTAACATTTAGCAACCGAACCGGTATCCAATACCCAGGTGCTACTAAGAGTACTAGCAAGGTACACATTAGTAACTCGTATATCAAATATACTTCTATCAATGTTGCCAGCCTTCTTATCTACCAAGTATCAAGGGTTGTTCCGCTTTAGCGACTGCTCACCTCATAACAGAAGCACTTAGTCTCGGGTTTGAGTTCAACTTTGGGTTGCTTCACTGGAGCAGCAACTAACTTGCTATCCATGAAGTTTCCCTCCTTACTCTTGCCCTTCTCGAAACTAGTGGTTTGATTAACCATCAACACTTGACACTCCTTCTTGATTTCTACCTTCGCGGTGTCAAACATCACGAACAACTCAGGGATCAACATTTCTTTCCCTGGCATTTTATAGTTCATCACCAAGTTCTAGTAGCTCAGTGACAGTGACTTGGAGAACTACATCAATCACTATATTATCTAGAAGATCAACTCCCACTCGATTCAAGCGATTGTAGTACCCAGACAGTCTGAGCACATGCTCAACGATTGAGCTATTCTCTTTCATCTTGCAGGCAAAGAATTTCGTTGGAGATCCTATATCTCGCAACTCGGGCACGAGCCTGAGATCAATATCTCAGCTCTTAGAACATCTCATATGTTCCGTGACGTTCAAAACGTTTCGGAGCCTCAATTCTAAGTCGTAATGCATGACGCACTAAACTATCAAGTAGTCATCGAAAGGTGCCTGTCACATGTTCACAACATCTATAGACGACGCTAGATGGGGTGGCGCACCGAGCGGTGCATTAAGGACATAAGCCTTCTGTGCAGCAATGAGGACAATCCTCAGATCGCGGACCCAGTCCACAATTTTGCTACCAACATCTTTCAATTCTATTTCTCTAGGAACATATAAAAATTTAAGGGAGCTACAGCGCGAGCTATTAATCTACAACATAATTTGCAAAGACACTTTGACTATGTTCCTGATAATGAGGTCAATTAATCATATTACTTAAGAACTCCCACTCAAGTTGACATCCCTCCGATCATTCGAGTGATACATGATCCAAATTCACCAACTCAAGTCCGATCATCACGTGAGTTGAGGTGGCTACAATGGTGAACATCAACATGTTGATCATATCTACTATATGACTCATGTCCGACCTTTCGGTCTCTTGCGTTCTGAGGCCATGTCTGTACATGCTAGGCTCGTCAAGTTTAACCCGAGTGTTCTGCACGTGCAAATCTGGCTTGCACCCGTTGTATGTGAACATAGAGTCTATCACACCTGATCATCACGTGGTGTCTCAACACGACGAACTTTCGCAACGGTGCACACTCGGGGAGAACACAATTTATCTTGAAATTAAGTGAGGGATCACCTTATAATGCTACCGTCGTCCTAAGCAAAACAAGGTGCATAAAAAGGATTAACATCACATGCAAATCATAAGTGACATGATATGGCCATGAACTTGTGCTTTTGATCTCCATCTAAAAAGCACCGGCATGATCTCCATCGTCACCGGCATGACACCATGATCTCCATCAACGTGTCGCCATCGGGGTTGTCACGCCCTGCATGCTTCTACTACTATTGCTACCGTAGCGATAAAGTAAAGCATTACATAGCGCTTAATGATTGACACGCAGGTCATACAATAATTAAAGACAACCCTATGGCTCCTGTCGGTTGCCGTACTCATCGACATGCAAGTCGTGATAATCTATACATCACATGATCATCTCATACATCACATATATCACATCATGTAATTGGCCATATCATATCATAACATACCCTGCAAAAACAAGTTAGACGTCCTCTAATTGTTGTTGCAAGTTTTACGTGGCTGCTACGGGTATCTAGCAAGAACATTTCTCACCTACGCATAAACCACAACGGTGATACATAGATTGCTTTTCAACCTTCTCAAGGACCGCCTTTGTCGGATCTGATCCAACTAAAGTGAGAGAAACTGTCACCCGCAAGCCATCTAAGCAACAAGTTGCATCGAGGGAACCGGTCTCTCGTAAGCGTACGAGTAATGTTGGTCCGGGCCGCTTCATCTCACAATCCCGCTGAACCAAAATACGACCAAGGGAGGAAGCAATCTAAGCATCAACGCCCACAAACCTTTTGTGTTCTACTCGAGATCTCATCGAACCATCAACCTAGCTCATGATGCCACTGTTGGGGAACATCACATGGGAAACAAAAAATTTCCTATCTACGAGAGGGAGAGTGGATCTACATACCCTTGTAGATCGCTAAGCGGGAAGCGTTAAGAAACGCTGTTGGTGTAGTCGAACATCTTCGCGATCCAAATCGCCGAGCGTCCCGCGATCTCATCCCGATCCGTCCCGCGATCCAATCACAATCCGTCCCGTGAACTCATCACGATCCGTCCCGCGATCTCATCACGATCCGTCTCACGATCTTGATCACGATCTGTCCCGCGAACTCATCACGATCGGTTCCGCGATCTCATCACGAACTGTCTCGCGATCTCGATCACGGACGACACCTCCGCGTTCAGCACACGTGCAGCTTGATGACGATCTCCACCATCTTGATCCAGCAAGATGAGGTGGAGAGGAGAGAGAGTTCACCGGTAGCGTGATGGCGCTCCGGTGATGGTGGTGGAGTGATTCCGACAGGGCTTCGCCTAAGCGCTGCGGAAAACCGATCTAGAGGAGAAACTGTGCACCGGTGAAACGGGTAGCACGTGGCCGGAAATTCTATCCAAAAACCACCCAATCCACTAGTATATATAGGAGGAGAGGAGAGGAGAGGCAGCCAAGGCCTTTGGGTTGTCCGAAATAGGATGTAGCGACCCGACCTGAAAGGTCGAATCTCCGGTGTTTCCGTACCATCCCAAGATCATGCTGGTACACACACGGTACATCAATGTATATATCAAAGGGAAATCACACAACATTACATTATCGAGTCCTTTATTACAATAAAAGTTACAATAAAGTGGCTGAAGGCCAACTCATGAGAATATCTAAATCTTGCGGAAGCGTCGAAGGTAGATGAGTCCATCTGACTCCAAGGGCATCTCACCGAGCGTAGAACGTGTCCTCACTCCTGTTCGGAAAAATACTCTGCAACATGATACGTTGTAGCCATGTAGGTCAGCATATGGAATATGCCGGCAAAGTCACAAGAGAGGGGTGAAAAGATAATCATCTAGTCTATATGCATATATGGCAGGTGGGGTGGTAAGTTTTTGCGTAAAGCCAATTTTTCCTACATCAAGAGAGGGATAAGCAAAAATATTACTAAGTTGGTTGATTAATGAGATGGTTCCACCAACCAATTCTCATTCCCAAATTATTAATACCCACATCATCATATTAATTGTGTTGAGAATTCCGAATGTTTCAGTTCCTTTGGCTCAAGTCGTCCATGACCGTGGACACGGCTAATCGATTAGGTTTGAGTACTCTGCAGAGTTTTGCACACGTTCCCCACAAGATTTGGTCGCCTCCGTTTGATTTCTCGCACTTCAGGGTGTTTGAGAAACGGATGACCAAAACATGGTCTTCCAAAGGGTTTCCCTGCGACTCTGTCGGTGCCCATCCTTTCCTACCGTTCTTCTACCTCTCGTAGCACCGCCTGTCCAGGGTCACCACGATATCCAACCAAGCCAGAGCCCATAATGACTTGTGGCTGTGCAGGTAAGACTTGGGTTTTAAAGCATCCATCCATCTCTTTGTGCCTGGGTGGACCTTTCCGCGTGAATACTGGCCATCTCCAGCATCACCTAGGCAAGTCCACTGGTTTCTCCAGGGTGCCGTTCAACCATCATCCACCCAGAGGTATGTTGAAAACTTGGAGTCTTAAATTTGATCATTATGTAGGTCTTGAAATTATTAACTCTCTCAACTCTCATGAATCACACAACCAACCCCGTCTACTAATAGCATAGCAAAAGTAAAACAACGTTTCCCGGGGCCAATGTGTCAAAGAGTTTGAGGGGGGTACCTACCACATGATACTACTACAATGTAACCAAGTTTCCAACTAACCTATCTTGCATGCAATTGGGGAGATGGTAGAACTAATGCATATAAAACATGGGTAAAAATATGATCAAAGTGACTTGCCTGGTTGATGATCTTCGTACTCGTGGGACTCTAAGTAACAAGCTTCGCACTCCGGATAATCTAACGAAGCAAACAAGCACTCAATAAGCATACAACAGAATATTGTAACCCACCAAACATCAATCAAGAACTAGTAAACAGTCAAGACAAAACAATGCACTAATCACAAGTAAGGAAAACACACAAAGTTTTGTTTCCTAGGAGGTGATTGATAAAACACTACTAACATAATAAAACTATTTTGAAATAACCAAAACAATTGTTGACAGCAAGGAAACAATAAAATATTTTTATTAATAAACAGAAGAAAATCAATTTAAGTTTGTTGAGAAAACTTTTGTAAAGTTTGTAAAAGTTTTGATAAACACTATATGAAACAACTATAGTTTTACTAACAAAAGGGCAAAACAAAACTTATTACTTAATAGCAAAACATGTTCTTAACAGAAAAGAATTTACAAATAAACTTGTTTTAGGAACAAAATTAAATTATATAAAACTTTGTTTGAAAGCAAAACTATTACTAACTAGTTGTTTTAATCAAAATAAACCTATTTGAAAAGAAGTTGTGATTCCTATCTTAAGAAGGAAATAAACTAAACAATTTTATATTTTTATTAACAATAAGTAAAACACTAAATGTATAATCAACAGAACCTACTAAACAAATTAAAACTAAATCTAAGTTAAACTAACTAAAACTAAGTAAATAAAACTATACTATAACACTAGGCAGATTCTGTTTATAGCTAAAACACTAACAATGATCATCCTAAAAATCCTCAAACTAAACATGATGATAGTCCTAACTAATACCAAACAGTAGCAAAAAGATTCATATCAAAATCTATTTTCAAACTCTAGTTATTCAGATTTGAAGATTTTGAGAAAATTTGATTAAATTCAAATTTTATAGTTGAAATTTGAAATTTAAAAGTACAGGGTGATACTACATGAAAAATGTGAGCTATTGCAAAAAGAATCAACTCAAAACACTAAATATATTAAAAGATATAGCTACAACAAATTTTGAAATCATTCTGTTAATTAAAACAAAAACAGAAAAGGAAAAAATTGATTTGCGACGGTCAGGGGGCTACGTGGCAGCACGCGAGTGGCTAAGGGGGGTGTGCGCGCGAGGGTTACGGGCGGGCGACCGGTCGGTAGAGGATACCGGTTCGGATTTAAATCCGTTCTAATCTGGATCGTCAGATCCAGATCGAACGAGTGGGGATGCTCAAAGTGTTAAGAGGTCGCCGGCGAGGGATCTCCGGCGAGTCCGGAAGCGGCGAAGACGACGGCGAGGTGCTCCGGAGGTCGAGGAAGGCAGTGAAGTGGTCCGGGTGACGGCGACGGGTCTCCGGAGTCGACTGGTGGCAACGCTGGGGTGAGCGGTGGACGGAATCGGTGGCTACGGTCGACAGGAGCTCCGGTGGAGGTGGCTACTCCGGCGAGCAATTTGGGCAGCGCCTCGGCGAGGTAGGAGGGTGTTTGGGGGGGAAATGGAAGGCGAGGAGTGGGGCTCTTATATAGGTGCTCGGGGGAGTGCGGGGGAGGAGAGATGAGAGAGATCCGGGGAGGAAAAGAAACGGCCGACGAGGTCGTCGGCGCGTGCGGGGGAGGAGGGAGATGACCGTTCGGGTGAAACGGTCGGTCGGGGTGGGACCCAGTTGCAGTGAGAGAGAGGGAAATGAAAGCACGTCGGTCGACCGGCTTTTAATCAATACGCGAGTAACTGCCCGTGGGCCGGCCCGTTTAATACAGTAACCGTTACCGTTTCTGTTTAATGTTTTTCCAAAGCGTTTCAAAAACCTTTAAAGCATTCAAATGGTCTCTAAATATAGGAGTATTATATATCAGAATTAACAGAATAATAAATTCTATTTAATGAACATTTTTATTCAGTCATTTGAATACTTTCAAAAAAATATTATTTTCAGAAATTGCCTAAGTGTTTTTAAATCCTTTTTGCAAATATTTTCAAAATAACCCCTGGTTATTTATTGTTCAAATATATCACCAAGATGACCCTGGTGTGGAGTGTCATGTTACTCCCCTCTTATTTTGAACATTTAACCAAAATTTCAAATAGGTGAAAGCAAGTTAGGGAAAAATAGAAAGGGCTTTCAGAATTTTAGAAAGAACATTTCAACAAACACATACATTCAAACAATGATGATGATGGATGCATAGCTATATTAATAACATTCCAAAATGAAATTTTGGGATGTTAGAAACCTACCCACCTTAAGATGAATCTCGCCCTCGAGATTCGGGTTGGCTAGAAAATAGGTGCGGGTGGTCTCTACGAAGATCTTCTTCGCGTTCCCAGGTGGCTTCTTCCTCGGTGTGATGACTCCACAAAACCTTACAGAACTTGATGATCTTGCTGCGGGTAACT
This sequence comes from Hordeum marinum, assembly GCA_022496015.1. Classification (NCBI taxonomy): domain Eukaryota; kingdom Viridiplantae; phylum Streptophyta; class Magnoliopsida; order Poales; family Poaceae; genus Hordeum; species Hordeum marinum. The sequence continues at coordinate 62,284,401 of CM039677.1, forward strand.
CTGTTGGCTGTCTCGAGGATTCTGACAGGCTTCTCCTCGTAGGTCAGATCATTGTCAAGTTGTATGGCCTCTAGGGGCACGGTGTCTCGCAAAGGGATATCAGCCATGTCAGCATGGCATTTCTTCAGCTGGGACACATGGAACACATTATGAACTCCGGATAATCCTTCCGGCAATTCCATTTTGTATGCAACTTCGCCTCTACGTTCAAGAATTTTGTAGGGGCCTATGAATCGGGGTGCTAACTTTCCTTTAACACCAAACCTCTTGATTCCACGAAGCGGGGACACACGAAGATATGCTCGGTCTCCCACTTTATACGTCACTTCTTTGCGTTTGCTGTCAGCATAACTCTTCTGTCGAGATTGAGCTATCTTGAGTCTGTCACGAATCAACTTGACTTTCTCTTCCGAATCTCGGATAAGATCGGGACCAAAAAGTTGTCGGTCTCCAACACCATCCCACGTCAGTGGCATTTTGCACCTCCTTCCATATAAAGCTTCGAAAGGGGCCATCTTCAGACTCGTCTGATAACTGTTGTTGTACGAGAATTCTGCGTAAGGTAAGTTGTCATCCCAACTAGATCCATAATCTAGCGCACAAGCTCTCAACATGTCTTCCAGAATCTGGATGACTCTCTCAGTCTGTCCATCTGTCTGTGGATGAAAGGCTGTACTGAACTCTAGCCTTGTACCCAAAGTTTCATGTAACTGATGCCAAAACTTTGAGGTAAACTGTGTTCCTCTATATGACACGATACTCCTCGGAACTCCATGCAGACATACGATCCTGGTCATATATATCTTGGCTAGCTTAGCACTGGTATAGGTGGTTTTCACTGGAATGAAATGAGCTACCTTGGTCAAGCGATCTACCACTACCCAGATGGAATCATAACCTGAACTGGTCCTGGGTAATCCTGTGATGAAGTCCATACCAAGCTTTTCCCATTTCCACTCGGGTATCGACAAAGGTTGGAGTAACCCTGCTGATTTCTGATGTTCTGCCTTTACTCGCTGACAAACATCACATATTGCAACATGTTCCGCAATATCTTTCTTCATACCTGTCCACCAATAACTTTCCTTTAAAACCAGATACATCTTGGTATTGCCTGGGTGTATCGAGTAAGGTGAATCGTGGGCTTCCTGAAGTATCAACTTCCTGAGCTCTGGGTCATTGGGCACATAGATTCGGTTCTCAAACAACAAAGTTCCATGTTCATCCTCATGAAAACCTTTAGCCTTACCATCTTCCATTCTCTGCTTTATCTCAGCTACCTCCTTGTTCGATTTCTGGGCTTCACGAATTCCTTCGGTCAAGGTGGACTGAATCTCCAGTGTGGCAACATATCCTCTTGGGACTATCTCTAGCTTGAGCTCTTTGAGATCATCGGCTAACTCTTGGGGTAATCCTCCCGCTGTGAGTGTGTTTACATAAGTTTTCCGACTCAAGGCATCGGCTACAACATTGGCCTTACCTGGATGGTAATGTAATCTCATGTCATAGTCCTTGATTAACTCCAACCATCTCCTCTGTCTGAGGTTCAACTCCTTCTGAGTGAAAATATATTTCAGGCTCTTATGGTCGGTGTAAACATCACAACTATTTCCGATAAGAAAATGTCTCCAGGTCTTGAGTGCGTGCACTACGGCTGCTAGTTCCACATCATGGGTGGCATAATTCAACTCATCAGGTCGTAGTTGTCTAGATGCATAAGCTACAACCTTTCCATCTTGCATGAGTACTCCTCCAAGTCCTTGACGTGAAGCATCACAATAAACCTGGAAGTCCTTCCGAATATTGGGCAAAATCAACACTGGGGCTGTGACCAAACGTTTCTTCAACTCCTGGAAACTGGCTTCACATTCCTCAGTCCAAACATACTTGGATTCTTTCTTCAACAACTCTGTCATGGGCTTGGCTATCTTTGAGAAATTCTCAATGAACCTCCGGTAATATCTATTCGGGAACGTCGCATGGGAAACAAAAAGTTTCCTACGCACACGCAAACCTATCCATGGTGATGAGCATCTACGAGAGGGAGAGTGGATCTACATACCCTTGTAGATCGCTAAGCGGGAAGCGTTAAGAAACACGGTTGGTGTAGTCGAACATCTTCGCGATCCAAATCGCCGAGCGTCCCGCGATCTCATCACGATCCGTCCCGCGATCCAATCACGATCCGTCCCGTGAACTCATCACAATCCGTCTCACGATCTTGATCACGATCTGTCCCGCGAACTCATCACGAACTGTCTCGCGATCTCGATCAGGGTCCTTCCGATCTAGCGCCGAACGGACGGCACCTCCGCGTTCAGCACACGTGCAGCTTGATGACGATCTCCACCGTCTTGATCCAGCAAGAGGAGGTGGAGAGGAGAGAGAGTTCACCGGCAGCGTGACGGCGCTCCGGTGATGGTGGTGGAGCAATTTCGGCAGGGCTTCGCCTAAGCACTGCGAAACTACGATCTAGAGGAGAAACTATGCACCGGTGGAACGGGTAGCACGTGGCCGGAAATTCTGTCCAAAGACCACCCAATCCACTAGTATATATAGGAGGAGAGGAGAGGAGAGGCAGCCAAGGCCTTTGGGTCGGCCGAAATAGGAGGTGGGAGCAATCCTACTTCACCTCCAATCCTAGTTGGAGTAGGATTGCCTCCTATTGGCTGATTTTCCACTTTTTGCTTTAGGACTTTCTCTCCTGCGCCATGGGCCTTTGTGGCTGTTTTCCCAGCCCACTAAGGGATGGTTATTATTCTCCCACAGCCCATGGACCTCTTGGGGTCGAAATACCCCTCCCGGAGGTCCTCCGGTACACTACCGGCACTCCCGGTACAATACCGATACTCCCGGTACACTACCGATGAGCCCGAAACTTTTCCGGAAACCAAACTGGGACTTCCTATATATGAATCTTTACCTCCGGACCATTCCGGAGCTCCTCGTGACGTCCGGGATATCATCCGGGACTCCGAACAACCTTCGGTCACCACCATACATAACTCTACACTACCGAAACGTCACCGAACCTTAAGTGTGCAGACCCTGCGGGTTCGAGAACTATGTAGACATGACCGAGACACCTCTACAGTCAATAACCAATGGAGGGACCTGGACATCCACATTGGTTCCTACATATTCTACGAAGATCTTTATCGGTCGAACCTCTATGTCAAGGATTCAGTTAATCCCGTATATCGTTCCCTTTGTTCTTCGGTATGTTACTTGCCCGAGATTCGATCGTCGGTATCTCCATACCTAATTCAACCTCGTTACTGGCAAGTCTCTTTACTCGTTCCATAATACAAGATCCCGCAACTAACAATTAGTCACATTGCTTGCAAGGCTTATTGTGATGTTGCATTACCGAGTGGGCCCCGAGATACCTCTCCGTTACACGGAGTAACAAATCCCAGTCTCGATCCATGCCAACTCAACAAACACCATCGGAGATACCTGTAGAGCACCTTTATAGTCACCCAGTTACGTTGCGACGTTTGATACACACAAGGCACTCCTCCGATATCCGTGAGTTGCATGATCTCATGGTCATAGGAACATATACTTGACATGCAGAAAACAGTAGCAATAAACTGACACGATCATATGCTATGTTTGTAGTTTGGGTCTTATCCATCACATCATTCTCCTAATGATGTGATCCCGTTATCAAATGACATCTCATGTCCATGGCTAGGAAACCTTAACCATCCTTTGATCAACGAGCTAGTCCATTAGAGGCATACTAGGGACATGGTTTTGTCTATGTATCCACACATGCATTTAAGTCTCCGATCAATACAATTATAGCATGGATAATAAACGATTATCATGAACAAGGAAATATGATAATAACTAATTTATTATTGCCTCTAGGGCATATTTCCAACAGTCTCCCACTTGCACTAGAGTCAATAATCTAGTTCACATCACCATGTGATTCGCATTGTTATGAATCTAACACCCAATGAGTTTTGGGGCTCGATCATGCTTTGCATGTGAGAGAGGTCTTATAGTCAACGGGTCTGCGATATTCAGATCCGTGTGTACTTTGCAAATCTCTATGTCAAACCGTAAACACTGCTACCACACTCCACTTGGTACTATTTCCAAATGGCTGCTCCACTATACGTATCCAGATTGCTACTACTAGTCATCCGGATAGGTGTTAAAGCTTGCATCGACGTAACTCTTTACGACGAACTCTTTATCACCTCCATATTCAAGAAACATTTCCTTAGTCCTCTGGTTACTAAGGATAATTCCGACCGCTGTCCAGTGATCCACTCCTGGACCACACTTGTACCCCTTGACAGACTCATGGCAAGGCACACACACGTGCGGTACACAGCATGGCATACTATACAGAGCCTATGGCTAAGGCATAGGGGACGATGTTCGTCCTTTCTCTTCCTTCCGCCGTGGTCGAGCTTTGAGTCTCACTCAACTTCACACCTTACAAATCAGGCGAGAACTCTTTCTCTGACTGATTAATTTTGAACTCTTTCAAAATCCTTGTCAAGGTATGTACTCATTGAAAGTCTCATCAAGTCATCTTGATCTATCTCTATAGATCTTGATGCTCAACAATTTGGTAGCTTTATCCAGGTCTTCCTTTGAAAATCACTTTCCAAACAACCATTTATGCTTTCCAGAAATCCTACATTATTTCCAATCAACAATATGTCATCCACATATACTTATCAGAAATTCTATAGTGCTCCCACTCACTTTATTGCAAATACAAGTTTCTCGTAAACTTTGTATAAACATCAAAAACTTTGATCAACTCATCAAAGCGTATATTCCAACTCCGAGATGCTTGCTTCAGTCCATGGAAGGATCACCAAAGCTTGCACACCTTTTAGCATCCTTAGGACTGACAAAACCTTCTGGTTGTATCACATACAACCTTTCCTCAAGTAAACCGTTAAGGAAATGATGTTTTGACATCCATCTGCCAGATTTCATAATTGAAAACACAGCAACTGCTAACATAATTCCAACAGACTTTAGCACCACTACGAATGAGAAAGTCTCATCGTAGTCAACTCCTTGAACTTGTCACAAACATATTTGCAACAAGTCGAGCTTTACAAATAGTGACATTCACCATCAGTGTCTGTCTTCATTTTAAAGGTCCATTTGTACTCAACGACCTGCCGTCTAACGAGCAAGTCTACCAAAGTCTACACTTGGTTTTCATACATGGATCCTATCTCGGATTTCATGGCCTCCAACCATTTGTCGGAATCCGGGCCCATCATCGCTTCTCCATAGCTCGTAGGTTCATCGTTGTCCAACAACATGACCTCCAAGACAGAGTTGTCGTACCGCTCAGGAGCAGTACACATCCTTGTCGACCTACGAAGTTCGGTAGTAACTTGATCCTGAAGCTTCATGATCATCATCATTAACTTCCTCTTCAACTAACGTAGGGTTCACAGAAACATCTTTCTGCGCTTCGCTACTCTCTGGTTGAACAAAGGTTTAACAACCTCATCAAGTTCTATCTTCCTCCCACTCAATTCTTTCGAGAGAAACTTTTTCTCGAGAAAGGACCCAGTTCTAGCAACAAACACTTTGCACTCGGATCTGAGATAGAAGGCATACCCATCTGTTCTTAGGGTATTCTATGAAGATACATTTGTCCGCTTTGGGTTCTAGCTTATTATGTGAAAACATTTTCCACACAAGCATCGCAGCCCCAAACATTAAGAAATGACAGCTTAGGTTTCTATCAAACCATAATTTACACGGTGTCATCTCAACGGATTTAGATGATGCCCTATTTAAAGTGAATGTAGTTGTCTCTAATGCATAACCCCAAAAATTATAGTAGTAAAACGATAAGAGACATCACAGTATGCACTATATCAATAGAGCATGACTATGATGTTCGGACACACCATCACACCATGGTGTTCCAGGTGGCGTTAGCTGTGAAACAAATTTCATGTTGTCTTAAGTTGTATGCCAAACTCGTAACTCAGATATTCACCTCCACGATCATATCGCGGTCATTTTTATCTTCTTGTCACGATGATCTTTAAAATTCACTCTGAATTTGCTTGAACCTTTCAAATGATTCATACTTGTGTTTCATTAAGTAAATATACACTATATCTACTCAAATCATGAGTGAAGGTAAGAAAATAACGATATCCACTTCACGCTACAAGACTCACTAGATTGCATACATCAACATGTATCATTTCCAATGAATCACTTGCCCGCTCCATCCAACGGGGTCCTTTAGTCATCTTGCCCAAGAGGCATGGTTCGCATGTCTCAACCGATTCGAGATCGAATGAGTCCAAATATCCATCAGCATGGAGTTTCTACATGCGCTTTATACCAATATGACATTTAGCGGCAGTGCCACAAGTATGTGGTACTATCATTATTAACTTTGTATCTTTTGACATCAATGTTATGAACATGTGTACTACTACGATCAAGATTTCAACAAACCATTCTCACTGGGTGCATGACCATTGAAGGTATTATTCATGTAACCAGAATAACTATTATTCTCTGACTTAAATGAATAACCGTATTGCAACAAACATGATCTAATCATGTTCATGCTCAACGCAAAACACCAAATAACATTTATTTAGGTTCGTCACTAATCCTAAAGGTAGAGAGAGCGTGCGATGTTGATCACATCAACCTTGGAAACATTTCCAACACACATCGTCACCTCACCCTTAGCTAGTTCTCCGTTTATTCCGTAGCTTTTATTTCGAGTTACTAACATTTAGCAACCGAACCGGTATCCAATACCCAGGTGCTACTAGGAGTACTAGCAAGGTACACATCAATAACTCGTATATCAAATATACTTCTGTCGATGTTGCCAGCCTTCTTATCTACCAAGTATCTAGGGTTGTTCCGCTTCAGCGACCTCTCACCTCATAATAGAAGCACTTAGTCTCGGGTTTGAGTTCAACTTTGGGTTGCTTCACTGGAGCAGCAACTGACTTGCTATCCATGAAGTTTCCCTCCTTGCTCTTGCCCTTTTCGAAACTAGTGGTTTGATTAACCATCAACACTTGACGCTCCTTCTTTTATTTCTACCTTCGCGGTGTCAAACATCGCGAACAGCTCAGGGATCAATACTTCTATCCCTGGTGTATTATAGTTCATCACTAAGTTCTAGTAGCTTTAGTGACAGTGACTTGGAGAACTATATCAATCACTATCTTATCTGGAAGATCAACTCCCACTTGATTCAAGCGATTTTAGTACCCAGACAATCTGAGTACATGCTCAATGATTGAGCTATTCTCCTTCATCTTACAAGCAAAGAATCTTGTTGGAGATCTCATATCTCGCAACAAAGGCACGAGCCTGAGATCACAATCTCTGCTCCTAGAACATCTCATATGTTCCGTGAGGTTCAAAATATTTTGGAGCCTCAATTCTAAGCCGTAATGCATGACGCACTAAACTATCAAGTAGACATTGAAACGTGCCTGTTAGATGTTCACAACATCTATAGACGACGCTAGAGGGGGTGGCGCACCGAGCGGTGCATTAAGGACATAAGCCTTCTGTGTAGCAATGAGGACAATCCTCAGATCACAGACCCAGTCCGCAATTTTGCTACCAACATCTTTCAATTCTATTTCTCTAGGAACATATAAAAATACAAGGGAGCTACAACGCGAGCTAGTAATCTACAACATAATTTGCAAAGACACTTTGACTATGTTCATGATAATGAGTTCAATTAATCATATTACTTAAGAACTCCCACTCAAATTGACATCCCTCCGATCATTCGAGTGATACATGATCCAAATTCACCAACTCAAGTCCAATCATCACGTGAGTTGAGGTGGCTGCAGTGGTGAACATCATTATGTTGATCATATCTACTATATGACTCATGTTCGACCTTTCGGTCTCTCGTGTTCCGAGGCCATGTCTGTACATGCTAGGCTCGTCAAGTTTAACCCGAGTGTTCTGCGCGTGCAAATCTGGCTTGCACCCGTTGTATGTGAACGTAGAGTCTATCACACCCGATCATCACGTGGTGTCTCAACACGACGAACTTTCGCAACGGTGCACACTCGGGGAGAACACAGTTCATCTTGAAATTCAAGTGAGGGATCACCTTATAATGCTACCGCCGTACTAAGCAAAACAAGGTGCATAAAAAGGATTAACATCACATGCAAATCATAAGTGACATGATATGGCCATGAACTTGTGCTTTTGATCTCCATCTAGAAAGCACCGGCATGATCTCCATCGTCACCAGCACGACACCATGATCTCCATCAACGTGTCTCCATTGGGGTTGTCACGCCCTACATGCTTCTACTACTATTGCTACCATAGCGATAAAGTAAAGCATTACATAGCGCTTAATGATTGACACGCATGTCATACAATAATTAAAGACAACCCTATGCCTCCTGCCGGTTGCCGTATTCAACGACATGCAAGTCGTGAAATTCTATACATCACATGATCATCTCATACATCACATATATCTCATCATGTAATTGGCCATATCACATCACAACATACCTTGCAAAAACAAGTTAGACGTCCTCTAATTGTTGTTGCATGTTTTACGTGGCTGCTACGGGTATCTAGCAAGAACGATTCTCACCTACGCATAAACCACAACGGTGATACATAGATTGCTTTTCAACCTTCTCAAGGACCGCCTTTGTCGGATCCGATCCAACTAAAGTGAGAGAAACTGTCACCCGCAAGCCATCTAGGCAACAAGTTGCGTCGAGGGAACCAGTCTCTCGTAAGCGTACGAGTAATGTTGGTCCGGGCCGCTTCATCTCACAATCCCGCTGAACCAAAATACGACCAATGGAGGAAGCAATCTAAGCATCAACGCCCACAAACCTTTTGTGTTCTACTCGAGATCTCATCGAACCATCAACCTAGCTCATGATGCCACTGTTGGGGAACGTCGCATGGGAAACAAAAAGTTTCCTACGCACACGCAAACCTATCCATGGTGATGAGCATCTACGAGAGGGAGAGTGGATCTACATACCCTTGTAGATCGCTAAGAGGGAAGCGTTAAGAAACACGGTTGGTGTAGTCGAACATCTTCGCGATCCAAATCGCCGAGCGTCCCGCGATCTCATCACGATCTGTCCCGCGATCCAATCGCGATCCGTCCCGTGAACTCATCACGATCCGTCTCACGATCTTGATCACGATCTGTCCCGCGAACTCATCACGATCCGTTCCGCAATCTCATCACGAACTGTCTCGCGATCTCGATCAGGGTCCTTCCGATCTAGCGCCGAACGGACGGCACCTCCGCGTTCAGCACACGTGCAGCTTGATGACGATCTCCACCGTCTTGATCCAGCAAGAGGAGGTGGAGAGGAGAGAGAGTTCACCGGCAGCGTGACGGCGCTCCGGTGATGGTGGTGGAGCAATTTCGGCAAGGCTTCGCCTAAGCACTGCGAAACTACGATCTAGAGGAGAAACTATGCACCGGTGGAACGGGTAGCACGTGGCCGGAAATTCTGTCCAAAAACCACCCAATCCACTAGTATATATAGCAGGAGAGGAGAGGAGAGGCAGCCAAGGTCTTTGGGTCGGCCGAAATAGGAGGTGGGAGCAATCCTACTTCACCTCCAATCCTAGTTGGAGTAGGATTGCCTCCTATTGGCTGATTTTCCACTTTTTGCTTTAGGACTTTCTCTCCTGCGCCATGGGCCTTTGTGGCTGTTTTCCCAGCCCACTAAGGGATGGTTATTATTCTCCCACAGCCCATGGACCTCTTGGGGTCGAAATACCCCTCTCGGAGGTCCTCCGGTACACTACCGGCACTCCCGGTACAATACCGATACTCCCGGTACACTACCGATGAGCCCGAAACTTTTCCGGAAACCAAACTGGGACTTCCTATATATGAATCTTTACCTCCGGACCATTCCGGAGCTCCTCGTGACGTCCGGGATATCATCCGGGACTCCGAACAACCTTCGGTCACCACCATACATAACTCTACACTACCGAAACGTCACCGAACCTTAAGTGTGCAGACCCTGCGGGTTCGAGAACTATGTAGACATGACCGAGACACCTCTACAGTCAATAACCAATGGAGGGACCTGGACATCCACATTGGTTCCTACATATTCTACGAAGATCTTTATCGGTCGAACCTCTATGTCAAGGATTCAGTTAATCCCGTATATCGTTCCCTTTGTTCTTCGGTATGTTACTTGCCCGAGATTCGATCGTCGGTATCTCCATACCTAATTCAACCTCGTTACTGGCAAGTCTCTTTACTCGTTCCATAATACAAGATCCCGCAACTAACAATTAGTCACATTGCTTGCAAGGCTTATTGTGATGTTGCATTACCGAGTGGGCCCCGAGATACCTCTCTGTTACACGGAGTAACAAATCCCAGTCTCGATCCATGCCAACTCAACAAACACCATCGGAGATACCTGTAGAGCACCTTTATAGTCACCCAGTTACGTTGCGACGTTTGATACACACAAGGCACTCCTCCGATATCCGTGAGTTGCATGATCTCATGGTCATAGGAACATATACTTGACATGCAGAAAACAGTAGCAATAAACTGACACGATCATATGCTATGTTTGTAGTTTGGGTCTTATCCATCACATCATTCTCCTAATGATGTGATCCCGTTATCAAATGACATCTCATGTCCATGGCTAGGAAACCTTAACCATCCTTTGATCAACGAGCTAGTCCATTAGAGGCATACTAGGGACATGGTTTTGTCTATGTATCCACACATGCATTTAAGTCTCCGATCAATACAATTATAGCATGGATAATAAACGATTATCATGAACAAGGAAATATGATAATAACTAATTTATTATTGCCTCTAGGGCATATTTCCAACAATATCCGGCAAGTCCGAGGAAACTGCGGATCTCCTTAACTGAGGTGGGTGACTTCCACTCGGTGACGGCTTCAACCTTAGCGGGGTCTACGGCTATTCCTTCTCCAGAAATAACATGTCCAAGGAATCCGACTTCCGTCAGCCAAAATTCACATTTGCTGAACTTGGCATATAACTGATGCTCTCTTAGCTTCTCCAGAACTAAACGCAGATGTTCCTTGTGTTCTTCCTCGTTCTTGGGGAATATCAAAATGTCATCGATGAACACTACGACGAACTTGTCCAAATATTCCATAAACACTTTGTTCATCAAATTCATGAAGTAGGCAGTAGCATTAGTCAAATCAAAGGACATGACAGTATACTCATACAAGCCATACCTTGTGGTGAAAGCTGTTTTGGGTATATCCTGTTCACGAATCTTCAATTGATGATACCCTGATCGAAGATCGATCTTAGAGAATACTTTGGCGCCTACTAGCTGATCAAACAAGTCATTAATCATCGGCAGAGGGTACTTGTTCTTGATAGTCACCTCGTTCAAGGCGCGATAATCGACTACCATTCTCAAGGTTTTATCCTTCTTCTCCACCAAAAGAACTGGGGCTCCCAAGTTACATCAGCAATAGGATATGTGGTGGTGTAGTTCTCCCACCATGAAGCTGCTGGTCCATCTAGTTGATGTGCGGCAAAACGCACCTTCTTAGCGTCAGTACATCCAGCGGTGACAAGTTCTCTCTCCATCTTACGGAGCCAGTCATCTGCCACCATGGGCTCAGTGCTGCTGGAGAAAGTTGGAGGATTCAACCTCAGAAAGCGGGTCAGATTGTCAGTCTGGGGTGGATGTTGGTGGTTGTTGTTGTTCTGGTTGTTGGTCTGATTCTGGATCAATAGCTGCATCAGTGCATTCTGCTGCTGAAGGAGTTGCGTGAGTTCTGGCGGGAAGGTGAAGTCGGACTCACGTCGTGGAGGCATCTTGCTGTTTTCAGAGGGGTGAGAATTAGAATAGAACTAGGGCCTAAAAGGAGAATTCACTACCCATATGCAATGCAACAAACACATCACACCAACCACTCATTCATTTATTCAATCAATGTCAAACATCGGGAATACAAGTCTCAATCAAACTACACATCGACCTACGCTCTTAACATTGAAAAATAAAAGATACATGGAGGGCATAACTAAAGTTTTCCTCAGAAGTACATGGTGACTGAGTCTCCTCCAGTGGTGCTCTCCTCATAGTCATCATCGTTGCTGATGAAAGGAGCCAAGTCTCCCTCAGGATGAAGATTTTCTCCCATGTCCATCTGTTCATCCAGAGTGGCGATGCGAGTGTTCAGCTTGTCGATCCTCTCTAAGAAATCCTTCACCTCATACTCATGCTCGTACTCGGCTTCCCGTAAGTCATCTTCAAGGTCAATCTCACGGTTCATCAGATTCTTGATTGTCTTCGTATCAGTACGAACTCGAAGCTCTAGAGTCCTGATGTGCGTCTCCAGGGTCTGGATATATGACATGGTGGAGTCTCCAGTGGGAGGGGCTATGATGTTGCCATGGGCATCTCTGTGGCAAACCATGCTGAGTCCTGGTGAAATGGTTCCACCTCTGTATTCCTCCTGAATACGTCCAAGGGCACGGTGAATGGCCATGTCTCTTCCAAGTATCCAGCTGGGTGCCACGAACTTGAAGTCGATGGGTTTCTTCTGATTCCCAAAGGTCTTCCCTGGGATGTGCACCTCGATCCTGTAGCGTCCATCTTGTGGAAATGACATGATAGGAGTCCCGGTGATGCTCGGCAAAGCAATCCTCACGTCTTTGACGATCCTCATCAGCTCCTTACCAAAAGGCATCGTTGCGTCAGGCTGGCAAAACTCCGTGATCAACACGGGAATGAAGGTGGCCATCTATAAATTTTGAAATAATCGGAGAGAAATCAGAAATGAGTAGATGAAAGTATAAGAATTTTAAAGACAAAGAGAAACAATCCTAAGGCTTTCCAGTCCTAGAGGTTACGTCCTACGGTCAGCGTGTGCTCTGATACCATTTCTGTAGCGACCCGACCTGAAAGGTCGAATCTTCGGTGTTTCCGTACCATCCCAAGATCATGCTGGTACACACACGGTACATCAATGTATATATCAAAGGGAAATCACACAGCATTACATTAATCGAAATCTCATACCCAGTCCTTTATTACAATAAAAATTACAATAAAGTGGCCGAAGGCCAACTCATGAGAGTATCTAAATCTTGCGGAAGCATCGAAGGTAGATGAGTCCATCTGACTCCAAGGGCATCTCACCGAGCGTAGAACGTGTCCTCACTCCTGTTCGGAAAAATACTCTGCAACATGATACGTTGCAGCCATGTAGGTCAGCATATGGAATATGCCGGCAAAGTCACAAGAGAGGGGTGAAAAGATAATCATCTAGTCTATATGCATATATGGCAGGTGGGGTGGTAAGTTTTTGCGTAAAGCCAATTTTTCCTACATCAAGAGAGGGATAAGCAAAAATATTACTAAGTTGGTTGATTAATGAGATGGTTCCACCAACCAATTCTCATTCCCAAATTATTAATACCCACATCATCATATTAATTGTGTTGAGAATTCCGAATGTTTCAGTTCCTTTGGCTCAAGTCGTCCATGACCGTGGACACGGCTAATCGATTAGGTTTGAGTACTCTGCAGAGTTTTGCACACGTTCCCCACAAGATTTGGTCGCCTCCGTTTGATTTCTCGCACTTCAGGGTGTTTGAGAAACGGATGACCAAAACATGGTCTTCCAAAGGGTTTCCCTGCGACTCTGTCGGTGCCCATCCTTTCCTACCGTTCTTCTACCTCTCGTAGCACCGCCTGTCCAGGGTCACCACGATATCCAACCAAGCCAGAGCCCATAATGACTTGTGGCTGTGCAGGTAAGACTTGGGTTTTAAAGCATCCATCCATCTCTTTGTGCCTGGGTGGATCTTTCCGCGTGAATACTGGCCATCTCCAGCATCACCTAGGCAAGTCCACTGGTTTCTCCAGGGTGCCGTTCAACCATCATCCACCCAGAGGTATGTTGAAAACTCGGAGTCTTAAATCTTGATCATTATGTAGGTCTTGAAATTATTAACTCTCTCAACTCTCATGAATCACACAACCAACCCCGTCTACTAATAGCATAGCAAAAGTAAAACAACGTTTCCCGGGGCCAATGTGTCAAAGAGTTTGAGGGGGGTACCTACCACATGATACTACTACAATGTAACCAAGTTTCCAACTAACCTATCTTGCATGCAATTGGGGAGATGGTAGAACTAATGCATATAAAACATGGGTAAAAATATGATCAAAGTGACTTGCCTGGTTGATGATCTTCGTACTCGTGGGACTCTAAGTAACAAGCTTCGCACTCCGGATAATCTAACGAAGCAAACAAGCACTCAATAAGCATACAACAAAATATTGTAACCCACCAAACATCAATCAAGAACTAGTAAACAGTCAAGACAAAACAATGCACTAATCACAAGTAAGGAAAACACACAAAGTTTTGTTTGCTAGGAGGTGATTGATAAAACACTACTAACATAATAAAACTATTTTGAAATAACCAAAACAATTGTTGACAGCAAGGAAACAATAAAATATTTTTATTAATAAACAGAAGAAAATCAATTTAAGTTTGTTGAGAAAACTTTTGTAAAGTTTGTAAAAGTTTTGATAAACACTATATGAAACAACTATAGTTTTACTAACAAAAGGGCAAAACAAAACTTATTACTTAATAGCAAAACATGTTCTTAACAGAAAAGAATTTACAAATAAACTTGTTTTAGGAACAAAATTAAATTATATAAAACTTTGTTTGAAAGCAAAACTATTACTAACTAGTTGTTTTAATCAAAATAAACCTATTTGAAAAGAAGTTGTGATTCCTATCTTAAGAAGGAAATAAACTAAACAATTTTATATTTTTATTAACAATAAGTAAAACACTAAATGTATAATCAACAGAACCTACTAAACAAATTAAAACTAAATCTAAGTTAAACTAACTAAAACTAAGTAAATAAAACTATACTATAACACTAGGCAGATTCTGTTTATAGCTAAAACACTAACAATGATCATCCTAAAAATCCTCAAACTAAACATGATGATAGTCCTAACTAATACCAAACAGTAGCAAAAAGATTCATATCAAAATCTATTTTCAAACTCTAGTTATTCAGATTTGAAGATTTTGAGAAAATTTGATTAAATTCAAATTTTATAGTTGAAATTTGAAATTTAAAAGTACAGGGTGATACTACATGAAAAATGTGAGCTATTGCAAAAAGAATCAACTCAAAACACTAAATAGATTAAAAGATATAACTACAACAAATTTTGAAATCATTCTGTTAATTAAAACAAAAACAGAAAAGGAAAAAATTGATTTGCGACGGTCAGGGGGCTACATGGCAGCACGCGAGTGGCTAAGGGGGGTGTGCGCGCGAGGGTTACAGGCGGGTGACCGGTCGGTAGAGGATACCGGTTCGGATTTAAATCCGTTCTAATCTGGATCGTCAGATCCAGATCGAACGAGTGGGGATGCTCACAGTGTTAAGAGGTCGCCGGCGAGGGATCTCCGGCGAGTCCGGAAGCGGCGAAGACGACGGCGAGGTGCTCCGGTGGTCGAGGAAGGCAGTGGAGTGGTCCGGGCGACGGCAACGGGTCTCCGGAGTCGACTGGTGGCAACGCTGGGGCGAGCGGTGGACGGAATCGGTGGCTACGGTCGACGGGAGCTCCGGTGGAGGTGGCTACTCCGGCAAGCAATTTGGGCAGCGCCTCGGCGAGGTAGGAGGGGTTTGGGGGGAAATGGAAGGCGAGGAGTGGGGCTCTTATATAGGTGCTCGGCGGAGTGCAGGGGAGGAGAGATGAGAGAGATCCGGGGAGGAAAAGAAACGGCCGGCAAGGTCGTCG
Organism: Hordeum marinum; assembly: GCA_022496015.1. Taxonomy (NCBI): domain Eukaryota; kingdom Viridiplantae; phylum Streptophyta; class Magnoliopsida; order Poales; family Poaceae; genus Hordeum; species Hordeum marinum. The sequence continues at coordinate 62,300,249 of CM039677.1, forward strand.
GCGCATGCGGGGGAGGAGGGAGATGACCGTTCGGGTGAAACGGTCGGTCGAGGTGGGACCCGGTTGCAGTGAGAGAGAGGGAAATGAAAGCACGTCAGTCGACCGGCTTTTAATCAATACGCGAGTAACTGCCCGTGGGCCGGCCCGTTTAATACAGTATACGTTACCGTCTCTGTTTAATGTTTTTCCAGAGCGTTTCAAAAACCTTTAAAGCATTCAAATGATCTCTAAATATAGGAGTATTATATATCAAAATTAACATAATAATAAATTCTATTTAATGAACATTTTTATTCTGTCATTTGAGTACTTTCAAAAAAATATTATTTTCAGAAATTGCCTAAGTGTTTTTAAATCCTTTTTGCAAATATTTTCAAAATAACCCCTGGTTATTTATTGTTCAAATATATCACCAAGATGACCCTGGTGTGTAGTGTCATGTTACTCCCCTCTTATTTTGAACATTTAACCAAAATTTCAAATAGGTGAAAGCAAGTTAGGGAAAAATAGAAAGGGCTTTCAGAATTTTAGAAAGAACATTTCAACAAACACATACATTCAAACAATGATGATGATGGATGCATAGATATATTAATAACATTACAAAATGAAATTTTGGGATGTTACATAGGAGGTGGGAAGCAATCCTACTTCACCTCCAATCCTAGTTGGAGTAGGATTGCCTCCTATTGGCTGATTTTCCACTTTTTGCTTTAGGACTTTCTCTCCTGCGCCATGGGCCTTTGTGGCTGTTTTCCTAGCCCAATAAGGGCTGGTTATTATTATCCCACAGCCCATGGACCTTTTGGGGTCGAAATACCCCTCTCGGAGGCCTCCCGGTACACTACCGGCACTCCTGGTACACTACCGATGAGCCGAAACTTTTCCGGAAACCAAACTGGGACTTCCTATATATGAATCTTTACCTCCGGACCATTCCGAAGCTCCTCGTGACGTCCAGGATATCATCCGGGACTCCGAACAAACTTCGGTCACCACCATACATAACTCTACACTACCGAAACGTCACCAAACCTTAAGTGTGCAGACCCTGCGGGTTCGAGAACTATGTAGACATGACCGAGACACCTCTACGGTCAATAACCAATGGCGAGACCTGGACGTCCACATTGGTTCCTACATATTCTACGAAGATCTTTATCGGTCGAACCTCTATGTCAAGGATTCAGTTAATCCCGTATAATGTTCCCTTTGTTCTTCGGTATGTTACTTGCCCGAGATTCGATCGTCGGTATCTCCATACCTAGTTCAACCTCGTTACTGGCAAGTCTCTTTACTCGTTCCGTAATACAAGATCCCGTGACTAACACTTAGCCACATTGCTTGCAAGGCTTGTTGTGATGTTGTATTACCGAGTGGGCCCTGAGATACCTCTCCATCACACGGAGTAACAAATCCCAGTCTCGATCCATGCCAACTCAACAGACACCATCGGAGATACCTGTAGAGCACCTTTATAGTCACCCAGTTACGTTGCGACGTTTGATACACACAAGGCACTCCTCCGATATCCGTGAGTTGCATGATCTCATGGTGATAGTAACATATACTTGACATGCAGAAAACAGTAGCAATAAACTGACACGATCATATGCTATGTTTGTAGTTTGGGTCTTATCCATCACATCATTCTCCTAATGATGTGATCCCGTTATCAAATGACATCTCATGTCCATGGCTAGGAAACCTTAACCATCCTTTGATCAACGAGCTAGTCCATTAGAGGCATACTAGGGACATGGTTTTGTCTATGTATCCACACATGCATTTAAGTCTCCGATCAATACAATTATAGCATGGATAATAAACAATTATCATGAACAAGGAAATATGATAATAACTAATTTATTATTGCCTCTAGGGCATATTTCCAACAGTTTGGGCAGTCATGCCTAAGTTTTCAAAAAGAAAAAGCAACATCACAAAGGAAGAAAGTTAACTTCTTTAGGTCGTTCCTTTGAAGCCGCCTTAACAGTGACGGAGAATATATATTTTCTGTCTTGTTTGTTTTTTGCATGCCCTGTCTTTTATGATAAGTCGTTGTCAAGAAAAAAGAAAGATGATCATTGCGAGAATGAAGGATGGATAAGCATATACAACTATTCAAATTCCAACATGTGCACGAAGGCACGGCAAAAGCAATCATTTTTAGCTACTGCTATTACAAAGCTCTGGAAGAGCCCAAAATTTACGGACTTAAGTTTTTCAGATAAACTAACCCGGCAGAACAACAAGGCCGGATTACTTCAACTCGTGGCCAGGTCATCCTACGCAGGGTCTTCAGTCTCCTGGATCTGAAGGTTGTCCACATCTCAGTTGCAGTTTGTTAACGCCTCAAATTCAGCTTCATCATGAAAGATTGGAGACAGGTCTATATCAGGAGCAAAGAGGTGCTTACAGCGCCCAAGGATCAAGTCTTTGTCTTCGTAAGTTACCCCTCACACTCGTTTGTTGATCTCAGTGTAAGCCGCCTGGTAGGTGGACAAGTCGGTCTCTTCAACGAGCTTGGTAGCCAAGACTCGAGATGCCTTCATACATTTGGCATAGTCCTCCTGAGTGAACTCTAAGTCATCATCCTTTAGCGAAGGGAAGTCGTCCATCATATCCTTAGGAGTTCAGGAGTGAAGGAAAAAGGGAAGTCGTCGATCATATCCTTAGGAGTAAGTTCAGCAGCGAAGGCCAGGGACCGGTTCAGCGCGGCCATTGCGCCCTTACGGGCGGCTGATTTTTAAGTTCCTCCAACTATTTTGGGATGGTGGAGAGGACTTCTATAACTTCCTTCATAAGTTTGGGTACACCTTTTTCATCCATCACAGCTTTGATGGTGCACAAGGTCCCGCAATAGAGCTACTATGTAAGAGTGTATACGGCTTTCAACTTCAGCAGACTATTGTTTGATAGCTAACGAGTTCTCTGGCCTGCAAAGAAAGTCAGATTTTATAAGCCGCCAGAAGAGTTTTTAGCAGACTAAGGATTTTTCTTTCAATATTAACAAATACTTACCAGAGACAGCAGCGGTCATCTGAGATATGTGGCGCTTTAAAGCGGTCAACTCTTCAGTAAGAGGCTTCAATTTTCCTTCGGCGTCTTCCACACGTTTCATTAGGGCGGCTTGTTCAGTTTCAGCAGAGTTCTTGAAAGCCTCAAATTCCACCTTGACTTTTTCGAGCTCTGTGACAGAGAACCGCCAATTCTCTTCTGCCTCAGCACGAGCGGTCTGCTTCGAAGCCAAATTTTCTTTAAGGCCAGTCAAGTCAGACTCAGACGTGTTTAAATCTTCCTGTGCAATATAAACAAAGCATCATAGGTTATTTTCGCTTCTAAGCTGCCAAGGTGATACATATTACTATTCAGAGGTGATGAAGCAGAGAAAATTACAAGTCTCAAGCAGATTGCAAGAACTATACTTGACACTTGGGGGCTAATGTCTATCGTTTCTTTCAATGACTACAAAACTAGAAAGCCCCGGGTCATCTTCAAGAACATAAGCCGGCACTTGGAGGCTACAATCGGCGCTTCTCAATAGTAAATTCCGGCTCATCATTTGCATAATGACCCAGACTTGGAGGCTACACTTGGCGCTTTTATAGTACTAAATTTCGGCTCATCATTTGCATAATGACACGGACTTGGGACTACACTTGGATCTTCATCTAAGTGAAGGACCGACTCATTATTTCATATAATAACCCGTTACTTGGGGGCTACATGCCAAGCTACTTGTGACATACGTAAAGTTGAAGACCCGGTGTACTATTTTCAACACTAACCTGGATCTTGGGGGCTACATAAGGGTATATGGAAAGGAAAGGTAGGAGGATTACCTCATATTTTTGCTTCATTAGCCCAACAAGTTTGGTCTCCATGTTGCGGCTCATGGAAAGGCGGTTCAGATAGCCAATGTGTAATTCATCAATAGTCAGCTTCTCTAAGCTAGGGAATTCGAAGACAATATTCTCCCTCTCTGGCGAGGGCACTTCATCCTTGCCAATGTGTTTCAATAACACATGAGAAGGAGTCATAGATTTATAACCCGTCCTAGTGATAGTACCACCTCATGAGAAGCCACATTCTCGGTCCTTGGTGAAGGGCTGGGCAGCTTAGGATCGACTTCCAGATGAGCCTCCGGGGCGGACATATCAAATTCACCCAGCTCATTATGTGGAGGAGCATCCTCTAGGGCGCCTTTGTCAGCCTCAGAGGGCTCAACATAAGCTTTGGGAGAATCCGGCTTAGGATCCTCCTGCTCTTGCACATTTGGAGTGGTGGAAGACCCACTCACTTTTCTTCGTTTAGCTTGAGCTCTATAAGCAAAGGTAAAATTTGATGAAGTTAGCAAGGATAAGAATGATAATACATGGTGTGGAATATAAGAGTGCATACTTTGGATTGATAACAAAAGGAGGCAGCTTGGAGGCGGTTGAGTCGCCAGAAGTAGGAGGAGAGTCCTGGAAGGTTAAGACGGTGAAAGTATAAGTAAGCCACAATGCTAGATTATTATGAAGTGTAATATTCAAAGCTATGGAATACCTCGTTGCGCCTTTTTCAAGGAGCCGACTCATTTGGTAAGCTGGCCTACCGGTCTTTAGAGCCGGTGCTCCGGGACTGAAGCCGATGGTCATCTTGTTGTTTCATCAAAAGAGAGTTGGAATCCAAATGAACAAAGGGACATGAGCACTTTACCTTTCGTACAGCCCGTCATATTCTTTTTACTGGTAAAAGTTCTGAATCAGAGGAGATAATGGTTACCTCAATGGCATCAGCATGACTAGTTTCCACCTCTTCCTGTGAGTAATCATTGTCAATGAGTTGCATAAAGAGAAGGCCAAGGGAGTCAAGTTCTACCTCCGAGTCATCAAGCTCAAAAAATTCAGCACCGGTTTGTTTCTTTTTGCAACCTGTAGTGTTCGTAGTATGGGTCTTGGTTGTCTTCGCCTTCTTTTTGGGAGCGGGAGTAAACTTCTTCTTCCAGAAGTTGGACTTTGCCAACATAGAAGGGTCAGAAAGAGTATGAATCACAAGATTGAGAGGTCACAAAACAAACCGATTATTCAAAGGATTTTTACCTCTGGAGCCAGGTTAAGAACACAGAATTGCTTCAACACGGTCTGGTTACATGCAGCTTGAGGCTCTCTAAGAAGCTATTTCACGATGGTATTGAGATCCTTTTCGTTTAAAGGTGTCCAGTTAAAGCGCATCGGATCGCTCGCTTCACCAAAATATTCACACATCAGCTTATCGAGCCAGCTCAGCGGCATGATCCTCTAGCCGACCCAGCAGCGGGTCAAGTCCATGCTGGTGAGGCCATTAGCCCGTAGGGCTGAAATCTTCTAGAAAGCCGGAGCATACCTAACACGCTCTGCGGCGCTCATCCATTCATGCAGCTCAGTGTTGATGTAGAGCCGGGTTGAGCGGTAACTCAGAAGTGGATTCTCTTTAGCCGGAGAAGTTCCTTTGCAATAAAACCAGGTCCGATTCTAGTCTTTGGGATGGCTGGGCAGGATGGCGGCAGGAAAAGCTATGTCCCTTCGCCTCTGGATGGAGACCCCTCCCAGCTCGAGACTCGGCCCGGCTACTAGCTCGGTTGGCGGTTGATGTAGAAAAAGTCTTTGAAAAGGTCTACAATGGGCTCCTCTGGTAGATAAGATTCATAGAGGACTTGAAACTGGCACAAGTTCGTAATGGGGTTGGGACTGATGTCTTGAGGATGGATCTTGTAGAAGTGCAGGCCATCCAGGAAAAACTTTGACCCGGGCGGCAAAAAGCCGCGGAGCAGATGGCCTGTGAATACTACTACTTCCCCTTCTTGAGGTATGGGTTTAACCTCTTTTCCAGGAGCCCGCCAATGAATGACATCTTAACCCGGTAGGACTCCCATGGTCACGAATTCCTTAATGGACGCTTCGGTAACCCTAGAGAGGACCCAGTCACATGAGGTGGGGGCCTTGTCCATGACGGCAGGTTAAGGAAAACCTAGAAATGCAAAAAGATAAAGCTAAGTTGGCAGTGGTGTTTGGCGGGTTACGCTAACATTCTAAGCCGCCATCTGTTGTGAGACCAAGGCAAGCAAGGGTGGCTACTGGGTGAGCCAGCAGCGCAGCGGCGGGCTGAAAAGATGGCTATTGAAAATTTTACTAAGTGTTGGCAAACAGATTTTATCAATTACGTCAACAATTACAGGATCTACAGGCGGAGATAAGGAGAGAAATATTCTAAACCTAAATAGGCAAAGAACAAGATCTACGGGCGAAGAACATGCAGTTCATGCGAGAGTTTCAATCCAAGTTTCTAATCTACAATGAGCAAATATGCATACTAGATGGAGTACCACACCGGACGACTGGTGTTTTAAGGCCCGAAAGATGCGTCATCTAGTGATCTTCATTGAGTACTCTGGCGACCGGCGGCAAAAGCAGAAAAGCTACGGTGAACTAGTGCGGATCTAAGAAGGGAAGAGGAACAAACCTGTCAGGTGCGAAGAAAATGGTCGACGCGTTGGCAAGCTCTGGTTCGATCAGGTTGATGCAGTGGCCTCGCTGGAGAAGACAAGGAAGGACTGGTGATGGCGGTGGAGCTTCAGTTGCTCGAGCACTGGAGAAAGAAGAAGAAGAGTGATGGTGGCGGCGGGGAGGAGAAAAGAAATGGGACCCCTCCCTCGCCTATTTATGAGATGGGACAGCAACAGTCCAACGGGAATCGAGGAGGCACAATGATGATTTGGCCAAAAGAAACACCTCGATTTTCAGGACAACCGTTTAATGAGATGATATGTTGTGACGACATGGAATATTTTTTGAATATATGCAACATGACGTCACGGCGGGTTAAAAGTTTTATTTTCAGGTGAATAAGTTCGTGAGACTCGCCGCCGAAATGGTCTGAAGATTGACATGAACAAGTTCAAATCATTCTGGGGCCTAATGTTGGGGATATAAACCCGTGGAGGGACCCGCCCAGGAGGGGTCGGGTCACGCCTGGCCACTCATAGTCAAGGTCTTTAAGTGGGACGGAGGATTGAAGACAAGACTACGTGGTGACTCACCAGATGGCCCAAGATGGAGGCCCATAATCGGAAGATGGCGTGCGACCCAGGCGCGTGATCCACCCGGGAAGCAGCTTCCCTAGGAAGGCAAGGCGGCTTAGAGACAAGATCGGGCACCTCGTGTAAGTCGGTTTGGACTCTTGTAACCCCATGGCCTCGACCTACCTATATAAAGGCGAGACCCTGCGGCAACTTAGGACAGGAAATAATTGATCGATAGCTAGGTCAAGCGAATCCGCTCCCTTGTAATCGATACACCATCAATACAACACAAAGCAGGACATAGACTTTTACCTCTTTCAGACGGGTCGAACATGGGTAAACTCGTGTCTCTGGTCCCGTTCAACCCCTTTGAGTCCACCGCTTTATATATGGCCTCAAAACTAAGTCCTAGGACATCTACCATGACAAAACCACGACACTCACGGTACACGAAGATCGTGTCATCTCAAGAACATGAGAGAGAGAGAGAGATCAAACACATAGCTACTGGTACAAACCCTTAGCCCCGAGGGTTAACTACTCCCTCCTCGTCATGGAGACCGTCGGGATGATGAAGATGGCCTTCGGTGATGGTTTCTCCCTTCGGTGGGGTGCCGGAACGGGCTCCCGGTTGGTTTTTCATGGCTACAGAGGCTTGTGGCAGCGAACTCCCCATCTCGGGTTCTTTTTGGAGGTTTGGTTATTTATAAGAATTTTTGGTGTCGGTCTCACGTCAAGGGGGTGCCCGAGGGGCCCACAAGCCCAAAGCACCCTCTTTGGGGGTAAGGCGCACCTAGAGGGCATGTGGCCTCCTCGTCCACTTCTTGACCCAGCTCTTGTGCTTCAAGGGCCTCTTTTGGTCCATAAGAAATTACCGTAAATTTTCAGCCATTTCCGAGAACTTTATTTCTGCACAAAAAACAACACCACTGTAGTTCTGCTGAAAACAATGTCAGTCCGGGTTAGTTCTAATCATATCATACAAAAACCATATAAAATTGTTGTAAACATGGCATGAATACTTCATAAATTATAGATACGTTGGAGACATATCAGCATTCCCAAGCTTAATTCCTGCTCGTCCTCGAGTAGGTAAATGATAAAAGAAACAATTTATGGAGTATGAATGCTAGCATAGTGCATAGATTTGATCAATGATAGTTCCAAACACTTTTTCTAGCATCATTATATATCATAAACCGTAGCTCATCTCATAAAACTTCTCATGATGAAATAACAAGCTATTCACATGTTAAAGTACAGACCATAAAGTTTCTTGAAAACTAACAAACTATGCTTTCAGTCACCAAACAATTGCAATTCATCTTATTTTTAGGAAGGGTCTAAGTAAGATATTTGATTTATCAAATTCCACATAATCAACTATCATATAGTCTTCCATGATTGCTAACACTCAAAGCGTATTTTTAGAGAAAATGGCATCCGTCGAACATAGAGAAAGATAGGGTCTTAATGTTTCGCCTCCCAACTTATTTATCATATAGATAATTGTCAAAAATAATAATTCATGAACAAATATATTTGAATGGCCATATATGAATGGATCTTTCCCCACCACATGATGATTGCCAACTAAAGAATAATTGATGTTGAACTAAGAAGGAATACTATTGACTCTTGCATAAAAGTAAATACATGGAAGTAAAAGATATGCCCTTCATAGAGGGAAACATAGGTCGTCATGCGCTTTTTAATTTTGGATGTGCAAACCCTTAATGTAAAGGAATGTTACATTGTATTTCCCCTTGTGATAGCAACCTTTATTATGCAGTCCGTCGCTTTTATTTCTTTACCATCACAAGTTCGTACAACGCTTATTTTCCCTTACAATAAAAGATCACACATATTTAGGAGAAATTTTTATTCCTTTTTGCACCGATGACAACTTACTTGAAGGATCTTATTCAATCCATAGGTAGATATGGTGGACACTCATGGCAAGAAACTGGGTTTAAGGGTTTGGGATGCACAAGTAGTATCTCTACTTAGTATAAATTTTTGGGTAGCAAAAGATCCTAAGCAAGCACCACATGTCGGAGGATCCATAACAATAAAACTTCTATACAAATATACCCAAGCATAACTCATTACGTTGTCTTCCTTGTCCAACTTCAACTAATTTGCTCAAGTTTGAAAATAATTAATGGGTATCACAATCATAGAAGATGTCCAAGATAGTATATTTATATGTGAAATCTCTCTTCCTTCAATATTCTTTCATGAATTGTTCAAGTGACCAATGCGGTGTTTGCTAACTTTCAATAAATTTTACCACCTATACTTCTTATATGTGAAGTCATTACTCCCCATGGGATAAGCATATAAAACATATATAATTTCAGATTTATGATACTCAATTCATTCAACTATTTACTCATAGGATATAAATAAAGCATGAGAGTAAATGACAAAACTACTCCAAGAAGATAAAAGTGAGGATCAATGCGTAGTCAAGTAGTTAAATGGTCATGTGAGGACTCTCTCTCATTCAAGATTTCAGATCCAATGATTTTATTCAAAAAGCTAGTAAAATGAAAATACACACGAAGCAAAACACATATCATGTGACGAATAGAAATATAGCTCCGATTAAGGTATACCGATAGTTTTGAAGACGAAAGAGGGGATGCCTTCCGGGGCATCCCCAAGCCTGCCAGGCACGGCCACCCCCCATGGCCGCGCCTAGCAGGCTTGTCACCGCCTTGTGGCACCCCTTGATGTGAGATCGACGCCAAAAATTCCTATAAATATAGAAACCTCCGAAAAGAAACCTAGATCGGGAGTTCCGCCGCCGCAAGCCTCGAGAGCCACAAAAAACAAATCGGGAGCCCGTTCCGGCACCCAGTCGGATGGGGAAACCATCACCGGAGGCCATCTTCATCATCCCGACAGTCTCTAATACGTCTCCGTTGTATCTATAATTTTTGATTTTTTCATGCCAATATTATACAACTTTCACATATGTTTGGCAACTTTTTATATGATTTATTGGACTAACCTATTGATCCAGTGCCTAGTGCCAGTTCCTGTTTTTGCATGTTTTTTGTATCACAGAAAATCCATATCAAACGAAGTCCAAATGCAATAAAATTTCACGGAGAATTATTTTGGAATATTTTTGATTTTGGGGAGTTGGAATCACCGCAAACGGAGTCCCGAGGTGGGCACAACCCACTAGGGCGCGGTCACGGAGCCAGGAGTGGCGTGGTGGGTTGTGCTCACCTCGTACGTCGGTTGGGTCTCTACTTAGGGTGCAAGGAACCTTATATCTGAAAAATATTGTGTTAAAATCCCAGCGCAATCGTAGTTACGGATCTCCGGGAATATAAGAAACAGTTTTCGGCTAGATCTGGGAACGCGGAAACAGAAGAGAACGGAGAGGGAGATCCAATCTCGAAGGGGCTCCCGCCCCTCCGCCACCATAGGAGACCATGGACCAGAGGGGGGATTCTCCTCCCCATCTAGGGGGAGGCCAAGGAATAAGAAGAAGTAGGGGGCGCTCTCCCCCTCGCTTTCGATGGCGCTGGAGTACCGTCGGGGCAACGATCGAGACGGTGATCTACATCAACAATCTTGCTACCGTCAACACCAACTCTCTCCCCCTTTATGCAGCGGTGTAACACCTCTTCTCCCCGCTGTAATATCAACTTAAAGATGGTGCTCAACTCCATATATTATTTCCCAATGATCTATGGTTATCCTATGATGTTTGAGTAGATCTGTTTTGTCGTGTGGGTTAATCATGATCTTGGTTGGTATGATTGTATATTTTATTTATGGTGTTGTCCTACGGTGCCCTCCACCCCGTGCAAATGTGAGGGGCCCCCGCTGTAGGGTGTTGCAATATGTTCATGGTTCGCTTATGGTGGGTTGCGAGAGTGACAGAAGCTTAAACCCGAGTAAGTGGGGTATGACATATGGGAGTAAAGAGGACTTGATACTTAATGCTATGGTTGAGTTTCACGACCTTAATGATCTTTATTAGTTGCGGATGCTTTCTAGGGGTCCAATCATAAGTGCATATGATCCAAGTAGAGAAAGTATGTTAGCTCATGCCTCTCCCTCATATAAAATTGCAAGAATGATTACCGGTACTTGTTATCGATTGCCTAGGGACAAATAACTTTCTTGTTGACACAAACCCTTTTACTAAACACCTAAGTTTTATTATCTTGCAAAGTACTTCTAGTTTTATTCTTGCAAAATAGTTCTAGCATCACTCCAACAAAATAGTTTCATACTTGTCTTAGGTAAAGCAAACATCAAGTATGCATAGAGTTGTATCGGTGGTCGATAGAACTTGAGGGAATATTTGTTCTGCCTTTAGCTCCTCGTTGGGTTTGACACTCTTATTTATCGAAGAAGGCTACAAATGATCCCCTATACTTGTGGGTTATCAAGACCTTTTTGTGGCGCCGTTGCCGGGGAGTTATAGTGTGGGGTGAATATTCTCGTGTGTGCTTGTTTGCTTTATCACTAAGTAGTTTTTATTTCCTTTTCTAAGTTGTTCTCTATCTTTAGTTATGGATATGGAACATGAAACACCAAAAAAATTAGTTGTATCTGCTACTCACGGAGATGGGGAACCTCCTAAAACAATCGATGCTCATTATGTGAAAGATATTATGCACTACTGTGATAATCCTGAGAAAACCCCATTCAACTATATAATGGGAGTAACATTGGATCAACGTGAACACTTTAGGAATTATTGCTTGACTCGTAAAGGGAAATTGTCATGGGATCAAATTCATATATTGAAGTGGTATGCTTGGAATCTATGCTTGAGATATGATTATACTTGTTGCTCTAGGATGGACGCTCCACATCTTCCCTTTTCATGTGAATTTAATGATAATAAAACCTTAGCTTCTTATGCTAATGGTATATATGATTACTATGATGTGGAACGGATAGAAGAATTTGTTGCTTTTAAGGGTGCATGTGAAATTGAATCTTTGTTTAAAAGGTTAGAAGATTTTGATGATTCAGTTTATAGACCTAAAAATCTTGCTATCCTTAAATATTCCTATGATAATTATTGATAAAGTCTCCGTTGTCCAAGAAGACACTAATATTTTGCAAGAGCCTATGGAAGAAGAAATTGATGAAACCGCGAGCTCATTGGGTGAAAAAGATGATGAGGAGAGCGAAGAACAAACAGAGGAAGAGCAGATTAGCTACCCGTGCCCACCTTCTAATGAGAGTAACTCTTCAACTCATACATTATTTCATGCCCCTTCGTTCTTACCGAAAGATGAATGCTATGATAATTGCTATGATCCCATTGATTCATTTGAAATATCCCTTTTTGATGAACTTGATGCTAGTTATGTTTGTGGCCAAGATGCCAATATGAAATATGTTTATGGAGATGAAATTGTTATTGTTCCTTATGTTAGACATGAAATTGTTGCTATTGCACCCACACATGATAGTCCTATTATCTTTTGGAATTCTCCCAACTACACTATATCGAAGAAGTTTGCACTTATTAAGGATTATATTGATGGGTTGCCTTTTACCGTTGCACATGATGATTTTGATGAATATAATATGCATGTGCTTGCTGCTCCTACTTGCAATTATTATGAGAGAGGAACTACATCTCTGCCTCTTTATGTTTCCAACACGATAAAATTGCAAGAAACTGCTTATACTATGCATTGGCCTTTACTTGATGTACATGAATTGTTCTTGTATGACATGCCAATGCATAGGAAGAGAGTTAGACTTTGTCATTTCTTGATATATGTTACTTTGTGCTCACTACCAAATGCTAAATCATTGTTGATTCAAATTGGCTTTGATATACCTTGGGATCCAGGTGGATCCTTTACTTGAGCACTTTATGCCTAGCTTAATGGCTTTAAAGAAAGCGCTACTAGGGAGACAACCCGAAAGTTTTAGATAGTCATTTACTTCTGTTTAGCTCTTTTATAAAATTTAAAAACAAAAAATATAGAGGGAAACTTACAACTTTTTCAAAGAGAGAAGCGATTGAAAGGTAATGCATTGCGGAAGTGAGGGTCGACCTTGAACACTTGTGTTCATGCTCATGGAAACAATGTAGAATTTTGCATGAATATTCTCAAAAAAATAAGTATCCCCTTGTAAAATTCCATTGTATTATAAAAATAATGTACCAAGGTTTGCCTTTAGGATGATTAGATTGCTTGTTGGTTTGTGCGGTGCAAAACAGAAACTTTGACTGTAGTGCGCGATTTATCATTTTTTACTGGAACGTCAAATGGTTATGAAACTTTTTGTACTGTCTTTATATACAAATTTTTATTTTGTCCTAAATTTTCAGAAGTTTTAGAGTTACATAATTATGGTGGATGTTCAAATCTTTACAGACTGTCCTGTTTTCACAGATTGCTGTTATAGCTTCATTATTTGTGTATGTTTGAATTCTTGTTGAAGCCTCCTTGACTTGGGGCCATAGAATTGTGATAGAATACAGTGATTAATGTTTGTTTATAATTATATAATAATGTTACAGCAGTACATGATGGTATTTCATTGCCATATTCACTAACCCCGCCACTAAAAGTTTGGTTAAGTTTTGTGTGGATGAAGTGTTCGAAGATCCAGGAGGTCTCGATGTGAGGAGAAGGAGGAGAGGAAAGAGCTCAAGCTTGGGGATTCCCAAGGCACCCCAAGTAAATATTCAAGGAGACTCAAGCATCTAAGCTTGGGTATGCCCCGAAAGGCATCCCATCTTTCTTCAACAAGTATCGTTATGTTTTCGAATTCATTTCGTTCACATGATATGCGTAAATTCTTGGAGCGTCTTTTGTGTTTATTTTTCACTTCTATTTTATGCACCATGCTGGTACGATATAGTCCATGCTTGATTTATAGAATTCTCATTTCAATTCACTTATATCTTTTGAGTATTGCTTTATAGAATGCTTCATGTGGTTCACTTATATCATTTGAAGTTTGTATTGCTTGTTTCTCTTCACATAGAAAACCGTTATTTGTAGAATGCTCTTTTGCTTCACTTATACTTATTAGAGAATGGTCTGTTGTAGAAATAATTAAAACTCTCTTGCTTCACTTATATCTATTTAGAGAGTCAACAGGAATTGGTCAATTGCATGGTTAGTCATAAAATCCTACATACAACTTATGGATCGCTGAATATGATATGTTTGATTCCTTGCAATAGTTTTGCGATATAGATATGGAATATGTGGGAGGTACTAGTAAACGGTTGTGGTTAGTAAAAATATTGGTGTTAAGGTTTGTGATTCCCTAAGCATGCACGTATAGTCTATCGTTATGCTATGAAGTTGGAGCATGACTTATTATTGATTGTCTTCCTTTGCGTAGAGGTCGGGATCGCATGATGGTTAACTCCTACCAACCCTTCCCCTAGGGGCATGCGTAGTAGTACTTTGCTTCGAGGGCTAATAAACTTTTGCAATAAGTATATGAGTTCTTTATGACTAATGTGAGTCCATGGATTATACGCACTCTTACCTTGCTGCAATTTGCTAGCCTCTATGGTATCGTGCATTGCCCATTCTCACCTCGAGAGTCAGTGCAAACTTCGCCGGTGCATCCAAACCCCGTGATATGATACGCTCTATCACACATAATCCTTATTATATCTTCCTCAAAACAGCCACCATACCTACCTATTATGGCCCTTCCACAGCCATTCCGAGATATATTGCCATGCAACTTCCACCGCTTCCGTTTTGATGACTTGAACATTCATTGTCATATTGCTTTGCATGATCATATAGCTAATATAGTAGTTGTGGCTCATCCACCATTCATCATTTTCCATCCATGTTACGCTAGATCATTGCACATCATGTCATTGCCAGAGGCATTCATATAGAGTCATACTTTGTCATAGGTATCAATTTCTAATTTTTATTTCTTTTGAGGTATAAGTCAATAGAAGTGTGATGATCATCATTATTCATTATTAGAGCATGTCCCAGTGAGGAAAGGATTATGGAGACTAGGATTCCCCCACAAGTCAGGATGAGACTCCGGACAATGAGAGAAAAAAATGAAAAAGAAAAAGAAAAAATGAAAAGAAAAGAAAAAAAGGAAAAGAAAGAAAGAAAGAAAAAGAAGAAAAAATAATAAAAAGAAAGAAGGGGCATGCTAGTTCCACACTTGTGCTTCAAAGTAGCACCATGTTTTTCATATAGAGAGTCTCATATGTTGTCACTTTCATATACTAGTGGGAATTTTCCATTATAGGATTAGATGCACACCCACTTAGTTTTAATATGGAGATTTCATACACTTATACCTCATAGTGCATTCGTTGCATGGAAATCCCTACTCCTCGCATTGATATCAATTGATGGGCATCTCCATAGCCCATTGGTTAGACGCATCGATGTGAGACTTTCTTACTTGTTTGTCTTCTCTATATTTACCCCTATCATCATACTCCATTCCAACTATAGTGCTATATCCATGGCTTGCACTCATGTATTGCGTGAGGGTTGAAAAAGCTGAAGCGCGTTAAAAAGTATCAACCAATTGCTTGGCTGACACCGGGGTAGTACATGATAAATACTTTGTGTAAAGAAGACAGAGCATGACAACAATATATCATTTTGTAGGGATAGCTTTCTTTAGCATTGATATTTTGAAAGACATGATTGTTTGTTGGGATTCCTGAGTATTGATGTCTTTATGTCAAATTATAGACTATTGATTTGAATCACTTATGTCTTAATATTCATGCCATGATTAGATATATGACCAAGATTATGCTAGGTAGCATTCC
The DNA here is from genome assembly GCA_022496015.1 of Hordeum marinum. NCBI lineage: Eukaryota > Viridiplantae > Streptophyta > Magnoliopsida > Poales > Poaceae > Hordeum > Hordeum marinum. The sequence continues at coordinate 62,316,085 of CM039677.1, forward strand.
ACATCAAAAATTATCTTTTTTATCATTTACCTACTCGAGGACGAGCAGGAATTAAGCTTGGGGATGCTGATACATCTCCCGCCCCTCCGCCGCCATAGGAGACCATGGACCAGAGGCAGAATTCTCCTCCCCATATAGGGGGAGGCCAAGGAAGAAGAATAAGTAGGGGGGCTCTCTCCCCCTCGCTTTCGGTGGCGCCGGAGTGCCACCGGGGCAACGATCGACACGACGATCTACATCAACAATCTTGCTACCGTCAACTCCAACTCTCTCCCCCTCTATGCAGCAGTGTAGCACCTCTTCCCCCGCTGTAATATCTACTTAAACATGGTGCTCAACTCCATATATTATTACCCAATGATCTATGGTTATCCTATGATGTTTGAGTAGATCCGTTTTTTCCTGTGGGTTAATCGTGATCTTGGTTGGTATGATTGTATATTTTATTTATGGTGATGTCCTACGGTGCCCTCCACCCCGCGCAAACGTGAGGGTCCCCACTGTAGGGTGTTGCAATATGTTCATGGTTCGCTTATGGTGGGTTGCGAGAGTGACAGAAGCGTAAACCCGAGTAAGTGGGGCATGACGTATGGGAGTAAAGAGGACTTGATACTTAATGCTATGGTTGGGTTTCATGACCTTAATGATCTTTAGTAGTTGTGGATGCTTGCTAGGGGTCCAATCATAAGTGCATATGAACCAAGTAGAGAAAGTATGTTATCTCATGCCTCTCCCTCATATAAAATTACAAGAATGATTACCGGTACTTGTTATCAATTGCATAGGGACAAATAACTTTCTTGTTGACACAAAACCTTTTACTAAACACCTAACTTTTTTTATCCTGCAAAGTACTTCTAGTTTTATTCTTGGAAAATAGTTCTAGCATCACTACAACAAAATAGTTTCATACTTGTCTTAGGTAAAGCAAACGTCAAGTGTGCGTAGAGTTGTATCGGTGGTCGATAGAACTTGAGCGAATATTTGTTCTGCCTTTAGCTCCTCATTGGGTTCGACACTCTTATTTATTGAAGAAGGCTACAAACGATCCCCTATACTTGTGGGTTATCGGTCTCCATGACATGTAGGGAGTAGTTCACCCTTGGGGCTAAGGGTATGTACCAGTAGCTATGTGTTTGATCTTTCTCTCTCTCTCTCTCGTGTTCTGGAGATGGCACGCTCTTGATTTACCATGAGCTTTATTGATACAGATGAATCATATGGAGCTTTCCCCTCTCTATCTTTTTGTGATGAATTGAGTTTTCCATTTGAAGTTTTCTTATTGGATTGAGTCTTTAAGGATTTGAGAACACTTGATGTATGTCTTGCAATGGGATATCCGTGGTGACAATGGGATGTTCTATTGATCTACTTGATGTATGTTTTGGTGATCAACTTGCGGGTTCCGTGACCTTGGGAATCTATGCATAGGAGTTGGCACATGTTTTTGTCTTGAATCTCCAGTAGAAACTTTGGGGCACTCTTTGAAGTTCTTTGTGTTGGATTGAACATGATGAATCTGAAATTATGTGATGCATATCGTATAATCAAGGGCATGGGTACGTGTGGTGACATCGGAGTATCTAGGTGACATTAGGGTTTGGGTTGTTATGTATCTTAAGGTGTTATTTTAGTACAAACTCTAGGGCTGTTCGTGACACTTATAGGGATAGCTCATAAGATTGATCGGAAAAGATAACTTTGAGGTGGTTTCGTACCCTACAATAATTTCTTCGTTAGTTCTCCGCTATTTGTGACTTTGGAGTGAACTCTTTGTCGCATGAGAGGTATTTACATACGATTCAACTATGTCAGTATTGTTGAGGGAAATTGCACTAGTGAAAGTATGGACCCTAGGCCTTGTTTCCAAGCATTTATACAAAGTTTTGCTCGCTGTTTACTATTTGTTACCTTGCTGTTTTTATATTTTCAGATTACAAAAACCCTTATCTACTATCCATATTACACTTGTATCACCATCTCTTTGCCGAACTAGTGCACCTATACAATTTACCATTGTATTGGGTGTGTTGAGGACACAAGAGACTCTTTGTTATTTGGTTGCAGGGTTGTTAGACAGAGACCATTTCAACCTACGCCTCCAATGGATTGATAAACCATTGGTCATCCACTTGAGGGAAAATTGCTACTGTCCTACAAAACTCTGCGTTTGGAGTCCCAGCACGATTCTACAAGAAGAAGGTTGTGTAGTAGACATCAAGCTCTTTTCTGGCGCATTGCCGAGGAGGTGAGTGCTTGAAGTTATATATTTAGATCTTGCAATCAAATGTTTTAGTTTCTTGTTTTTCACTAGTTTGTTTCTATAAAATAAAACTACAAAAAATGGAATTGAGGTTGCCTCATATGCTTCATCTTTTTAATGTCTTTCGTGAAAATGATGGAAAGCATAATTGTGCTCAAGTGTTAGAAGAAGAAGTTATTAAAAAATTTGGCACTAAATCTTTGAGTGATGATCATGATTTCAATATTTTTTGTATGAATTCTCTGAATATTCATGATGCTAATGATGTGCAAAGCCACAAGCTTGGGGATGCTATGTTTGATGAATAAGATATTTTTAGTCCCCCAAGTTTTGATGAGCAAAACTATTATGATTATGACATGCCTCCTATCTATGATGATTATTGTGATGACACGTATGCTATAAAGAGTAATGACAACCATCAAAATTTGCATCATGATTTTAATATTCAAAGTGGTTATGTCAATCAAGTATCTCATGATAGTTATTTTGTTGAGTTTACTCCCACCATTATGAATGAGAAGAAAATTGCTTATGAGGAGAGTAGTAAAATTTCTCTGCTTGTAGATCATGAAAAAATGATTTATGTTATGGTTATATTGTGGAATTCCATCATGATGCTACTGAAAATTATTATGAGGGAGGAAAATATGCTTGTAGGAATTGCAATAATATCAAGTTTCCTCTCTATGTGTACAAAGTTTTGAAGTTGTGCTTGTTTTGCCTTCCTATGCAAGTTGATTCTTGTTCCCATTATTTGTTTGCTCACAAAATCCCTATTCATATGAAGTGGGTTAGACTTAAATGTGCTTGTCATGAGATTCATGATGCTCTTTTGCATGTTTCCAATATTATTCCTATACGAGCATCATTGAAATCATCATGCCTAGCTAAAAGGCATTAAAGAAAAGCGCTTGTTGGGAGACAACCCAACACTTATACCTTATGTTTTTGTGTGTTACCATGATTAATCTACTGAAGTAATCACTTTTTGTGTCTTTTATTTCAATAAAGTGCCAAGTAAAGCCTTTGGGATAGTGTGGATACTTGCTTGTTTGATTCTGTACAAAAACAGAAAGTTTTGCTTCCAGTATATTAATTATGTGATTTTACTGGAGCTTAAAAAATTCTTAAATTTTTACAAAAAGTTTATATGAAAATTCCTTGAGCTTTTATAATATTTCAGAATTTTTAGAGTAAGGCAAGTATGGTGATCATTCAGATCTTTACAGACTGTTCTGTTTTTGACAGATTCTGTTTTGCATGCATAGTTTGCTTGTTTCAAGTGTTCCCATAGCTTATATTCGGTGATATAAATTGTGGTAATGATGTAATACAGTAGTTATTATGTGAGAACAATTATGAATCTTTTCTTGACAGTACCTAAGTGAATGATCTATCTTTATTACACTAATCCTTCTCACGAAATTCTGTTAATTTTTGGGTGATTGAAGTTTTCAAGTTTTGGGTGAGACACCAATATGAGGAGAATAAGGAGTGATAAGAACCCAATATTGGGGATGACCAAGGCACCCCCAAGGTAATATCCAAGTAAGACTCAAGTGTCTAAGCTTGGGGATGCCCCGGAAGGCATCCCCTCTTTCGTCTTCAACACTATCGGTATATCTTACTTGGAGCTATATTTTTATTCGTCACATAATATGAGTTTTGCTTGGAGCATTATTTTATTTTTTTGTTCTCTGTTAGTTGTTATTTATAATCTTGTTTTTCAATAAATAGTTCCAAGAATTGCCTTAGGATGCTTGCATAGCATGTTTTGATATGTGATGGGTAAAAACAGAAACTTCTGATGTAGAGTGTGAATTTTAATATTTGACTGGAATGTGGAAAGTTTCTAAAAAATTAAAAAGTGTTTTCATATAAATTTTATAGCACTTCCTAAATTTTCATAATTTTTTGAGTTACATAATTACACCGTTTTCATAAATTTCTACAGACTGTTCTGATTGGACACATTGCTGATAGTTTTGTTATCTACTTATCCTATAGTTTCCATAGCCTATATTGGTAGATATAAATTGTGGAATGATATTATATAGTACATAATGTTCGAAAATTATTGTGCAACTTGTCTTGTCAATACATAAAGAGTTTATTTATTATTATGTGTACTAACCTATCTCATGAGTTCTCTTTGAGTTTTGTGTGGATGAAGTTTTTGAGAATAGGTGAAACCATGATATGAGAAGATTGAACGAAATAAAAAAACTCAAGATTGGGGATGCCCAACTTACCCCAAGTAAATATTTCAAGAAGTCTCAAGCATCTAATCTTGGGTATGTTATGCATCCCACCTCTCTTCGTCAAATATCGGTTAGCCTATGTTGAGCCTAAATTTTTATTCGTTCACATGATATGTGCTATTATTGGAGTGTTATTTTTGTTTAGTTTTCTGTTTAAATAATACTTAGATCTGAAAATATTTATTGAGAGAGATAGAGAGAGTCCTCACATGTCTACTTTATTGTTTACCTACTCATTGATCTTCATTTATATCCTTTTGGAGTAGTTTGTCTTTTGCTCTAGTGCTTCACTTATATCTTTGTAGTGCACGGCGGTGGTTTCATTTTATAGAAATTTTTTAGCTCTCATGCTTCACTTATATTATTTTGAGAGTCTCTAAATACCATGGTAATTGCTTTAGGTCCTAATATAATGGGCATCCTAGAGGGATATAATAAAAACTTTCATATAAAGTGCATGGAATACTATGAGAAGTTTGATTCCTTGCATAAAGTTTTGAGATATAAAGATGATGATATTAGAATTAGCTAGTGAGTAATTTTGAATCGGTAGAAATACTTGTGTTAAAGGTTTTTGATTCCCGTGGCATGCATGTATGGTGAACCGTTATGTAACGAAGTCGGAGCATGATTTGTTTATTGACTGTCATCCTTTGTGTGAGGGTCGGGAACGCGCGATGGTTAACTCCTTCCAACCTCTCCCCTAGGAGCATGCATCTAATACTTTGCTTAGATAACTAATAGACTTTTTCAATAAGTATGTGAGTTCTTTATGACTAATGTGAGTCCATGGATGAGACGCACTCTCACCCTTCCACCTTTGCTAGCCTCTCTAGTACCGCACAACTTTCGCCAGTGCATTAAACCCACCATATGCCCTTCCTCAAAACAGCCACCATACCTACCTATTATGGGATTTCCATAGCCATTTCGAGATATATTGCCATGCAATTTCCACCATTCCGTTTATGACACGCATCATCATTGTCATATTGCTTAACATGATTACGTAGTTGAGATCATATTTGTGGCAAAGCCACCATTCATGTTCTTTATACATGTCACTTTTAACTCATTGCACATCAGGTACACCGCCGGAGGCATTCATATAGAGTCATATTTTGTTCTAAGTATCGAGTTGAAATTCTTGAGTTGTAAGTAAATAAAAGTGTGATGATCATCATTATTAGAGCATTGTCCCATATGAGGAAAGGGTGATGGAAGCTATGATTCCCTCACAAGTTGGTATGAGTCTCCAGACTTTACAAAAAATAAAAGAGGCCAGAGAAGCCCAAATAAAAATAATAAAAAAGAGGCCAAAGATGCCCACCAAAAAATAAAAATAAAGAAAAATAAAGAAAAAATGAGAGAAAAGAGAGAAGGGGCAATTCTAATATCCTTTACCACACTTGTGCTTCAGAGTAGCACCATGTTTTTCATATAGAGAGTCTCCTATATTTTCACTTTCATATACTAGTGGGAATTTTCATAGAACTTGCCTTGTATATTCCAGTGATGGGCTTCCTCAAATTGCCCTAGGCTTCGTGAGCAAGCGAGTTGGATGCTCACCCACTTAGTTTCTTTTTGAGCTTTCATCACTTCTAGATCTAGTGCATCTGTTGCATGCCAATCCCTACTCACTCACATTGATATCTATTAATGGGCATCTCCATAGCCCGTTGATACGCCTAGTTGATGTGAGACTATCTTCTCCTATTATTCACAACCTCCACCATATTCTATTCCACCTATTAGTGTTATATCCATGGCTCACGCTCATGTATTGCGTGAGATTTAAAAAGGTTTGAGAGCATAAAAGGTGTGAAACAATTGCTTGACTTGTCATCGGGGTTGTGCATGATATAAATACTTTGTGTGAGGAAGATGGAGCATAGCCTAGGGATAACTTTCTTTTTCCATGTTATTTTGAAGAGCCACAATTGATTTGTTAGTATGCTTGAAATATTACTGTTTTTATGTCAACACTAGGAGAACACCCGTGCGTTGCCACAGGCCAACAAATGGATCTATTATGATACCCTTCATTTCAGCTCTTTGATCATTGTGTTATTATTTCCTTCGGTCCTGTTTAGTCTTCATATAAGTTTTGTCTAAAATCAAAGTATCTCTAATGTGTCCAAACTTATAGGACAAAGTATTGACATTCACAACACCAAATCAATATCATTAGATTCATTAATCAAATAACTAGCACGGATCAGAGCAATTGCTACGAGCACCTTTTTGTTTGGATCAATTATACGTTAGGATCCCAGCATTATAAGATGACGGGGCAAGAAAACTACAGTCAACAATTTCAGATTTGGTGCTGCTTGCAGGATGCACACTTGCGCCGATTTTGCTTGCTGCATCTTGCATACGTGTAGTACTATGCTATTGTCAAGGAAAGCATGCTGCCATTGGTAGAGCTCCTGCAGGTTAAAAGGAACCTCCTTCTCCTTGTAACGGTCTAACAGCAGAACCCACAGGTCAAAGGGTCTGCCCCATTGTTCAAACATGTCAGCTTGTCCACTGCAAAAACTCATGATCTTCAAAAAAGGAAGGATAATGTGTGAAGGGTTTTACATCGATAAAAATAAAGGGTACATATCACAAATGGAAACGACCCTCAAACCTGCTTCGGCTTCCTCGCCGGCGTCGTGTCCCTCGATGAGCTCAGATGTGAGTAGCCAGCATGGAGTAGTAGTTCTGCTGCCCTGGTACAGAGGGACATCAATGCGACAGGGGCATCATCGCGGTGGCAAGGTGAGCAGTCAACGGAGTACCTGCCACCGCTGCACACCTCGTGTTGGAAATATGCCCTAGAGGCAATAATAAAATGGTTATTATTGTATTTCCTAGTTCATGATAATTGTCTATTGTTCATGCTATAATTGTGTTAACCGGAAATCGTAATACATGTGTGAACACATAGACCACAACAAGTCCCTAGTGAGCCTCTAGTTGGCTAGCTTGTTGATCAATAGATGGTCATGGTTTCATGACCATGGACATTGGATGTCGTTGATAACAGGATCACATCATTAGGAGAATGATGTGATGGACAAGACCCAATCCTAAGCATAGCACAAGATCGTGTAGTTCGTTTGCTGAAGCTTTTCAATGTCAAGTATCGTTTCCTTAGACCATGAGATTGTGCAACTCCCGGATACCGTAGGAATGCTTTGGGTGTGCCAAACGTCACAACGTAACTGGGTGGCTATAAAGGTGCACTACGGGTATCTCCGAAAGTGTCTGTTGGGTTGGCATGAATCGAGACTGGGATTTGTCACTCCGTGTGACGGAGAGGTATCTCTGGGCCCACTCGGTAAGACATTATCATAATGAGCTCAATTTGACTAAGGAGTTAGCGATGGGATGATGTATTACGGAACGAGTAAAGAGACTTGCCGGTAACGAGATTGAACAAGGTATAGAGATACCGCCAATCAAATCTCGAGCAAGTATCATACCGATAGACAAAGGGAATTGTATACGGGATTGACTGAATCCCCGACATCGTGGTTCATCCGATGAGATCATCATGGAGCATGTGGGAGCCAACATGGGTATCCAGATCCCTCTGTTGGTTATTGACCGGAGAGGTGTCTCAGTCATGTCTACATGTCTCCCGAGCCCGTAGGGTCTACACACTTAAGGTTCGATGATGCTAGGGTTATAGGGAAATGGTATACGTGATTACCGAAGGTTGTTCGGAGTCCCGGATGAGATCCCGAACGTCACGAGGAGCTCCGGAATGGTACGAAGGTAAATATTGATGTATAGGAAGTCCAGTTTTGGTCACCGGAAAGTTTTCGGGCTCATCGGTAGTGTACCGAGAGTGCCGGGAGGGTGCCGGAGGACCCCGCGAGGGGTGTGACAATCAAAGGCACTTCGTGGGACCTTAGAGGAGGTGTGCCAGCACTTTTTGGGCTGGCCAAGACCTTCTAGAAAGGCCCATGCGGCTGGAGATAAGGAGATAGGGCAAAGGAGTTTGAAAAGGAGGTGATCCACCTCCCTTGTGGGAGGTGGACTCTTCACCTAGGGTCGGCCGAACCTCTCCTCTTGGAGAAGGGGCCAAGGAAGCCCTCCCTCTCCCTCCTCCTATATATATATGCAAGGGTTTGGGCTGATTTGAGACAAACTTCTCTCTCTCTGCGCCGCACTACTCTTCCTCTTCCTCGTTCTCCGTAGCGCTTGGCGAAGCCCTGCCGGAGTCCACGTAGCTCCACCGTCACCATGCCGTCGTGCTGCCGGAACTCTCCCTCAACCTCTCCTTCCTCCTTGCTGGATCAAGGCCTAGGAGAGGTCACCGGGCTGCACGTGTGTTGAACGCGGAGGCGTCGTTGTTCGGCGCTAAGATCAGAATCCACCGCGATCTGAATCGCTGCGAGTACGACTCCACCAACCGCGTTCTTGTAATGCTTCCGCTTAGCGATCTTCAAAGGTATGAAGATGCAATCTCTCCCCTCTCGTTGTCGGTTTCTCCATGGATAGATCTTGGTGATCGTAGGAAATTTTTTGATTTACTACTACGTCTCCCAACAGTGGCATCATGAGCTAGGTCTATGCGTAGAATCTATGGACGAGTAGAACACAAAGCAGTTGTGGGCGTCGATCTTGTTAATTTGCTTACCACTACTAGTATTATCTTGATTCGGCAGTATTGTGGGATGAAGCGGCCCGGACCGACTTTACACGTACGCTTACATGAGACTGGTTCCACCGCCTGACATGCACTTGTTGCATAAGGTGGCTAGCGGGTGTCTGTCTCTCCCACCTTAGTCGGATTGGATTCGATGAAAAGGGTCCTTATGAAGGGTAAATACCAATTGGCATGTCACGTTGTGGTTTTGGCATCGGTAAGAAACGTTCTTGCTAGAAACCTATAGCAGCCACGTAAAAACTTGCAACTACAAATTAGAGGACGTCTAACTTGTTTTTGCAACATATGCCTTGTGATGTGATATGGCCAAAGAATGTGATGTGATGCATTGTGATGTATGAGATTGATCATGTTCTTGTAATAGGATTCACGACTTGCATGTCGATGAGTATGACAACTGGCAGGAGCCATAGGAGTTGTCAATCATAAACGCCATGTAATTACTTTACTTTATTGCTAAACGTTAGCCATAGTAGTAGAAGTAATAGTTGGTGAGACAACTTTATGAAGACACAATGATGGAGATCATGGTGTCATGCCGGTGATAGTGATGATCATGGTGCCCCAAAGATGGAGATCAAAGGAGCAAGATGATATTGGCCATATCATGTCACTATATTGATTGCATGTGATGTTTATCATGTTTACATCTTATTTGCTTAGAACGACGGTAGTAAATAAGATGATCTATCAATAAAATTTCAAGAAAAGTGTTCACCCTAACTGTGCACCGTTGCTAAGGATCGTTGTTCCAAAGCACCACGTGATGATCGGGTGTGATAGGCTCTAACATTCACATACAATGGGTGTGAGCCATATTTACACACGGGATACACTTAGGTTGACTTGACAAGCCTAGCATGTACAGGCATGGCCTCGGAACACGGAAGACCGAAAGGTCAAACATGAATCGTATAGAAGATACGATCAACATGGAGATGTTCACCATGGATGACTAGTCCGTCTCATGTGATGATCGGACACGGGCTAGTTGACATGGATCATGTGTCACTTGGATGACTAGAGAGATGTCTATCTAAGTGGGAGTTTATTAAATAATTTGATTATGTGAACTTAATTATCATGAGTTAGTCTAAAATTGTCTTTACAATCTATATTGTAGATCCAATGGCCAACGCGAATGTCACCCTAAACTTCAACGCGTTCCTAGAAAAAACCAACCTGAAAGATGATGGATGCAACTATGCGGACTGGGTCCGTGGCTTGAGGATCATCCTCATAGCTTCCAAGAAATTGTATGTCCTTGATGCACCACTAGGTGACCCACCCCTTCTCCCAGCAGAGCAAGACGTTGCGAACACTTGCCATTCTCGCTGCGATGATTACTCCCTTGTTTAGTGCGGCATGCTTTACAATTTAGAACCGGGGCTCCAAAAGCGTTTTGAGCAACATGGAGCATATGAGATGTTCCAAGAGCTGAAACTAGTTTTCCAAGCTCATGCCCGGGTCGAGAGATATGACATCTGTGACAAGTTCTTCAGCTGTAAGATGGAGGAGAATAGTTCTATCAGTGAGCACATCCTCAAGATGTCTGGGCTTCACAACCGCTTGATTCGGCTGGGGGTTAATCTCCCGGATGATTCGGTCATTGACAGAATCCTCTAGTCGCTTCCACCTAGCGACAAGAGCTTTGTGATGAACTACAACATGCAAGGGATGGAGAAGTCCATTCCTGAGTTGTACTCGATGCTGAAATCAGCAGAGGTCGAGATCAAAAAGGAGCATCAAGTGTTGATGGTGAATAAGACCACTAGTTTCAAGAAAGGCAAGGGTAAGAAGAACTTTAAGAAGGACGGAAAAGCTATTGCCGTGCCTGGTAAGCAAGTTGCCAGGAAGAAGAAGAACAAGAATGGACCCAAGCCTGAGACTGAGTGTTTTTACTGCAAGGGTACCGGTCACTGGAAGCGGAACTGCCCCAAGTACTTACCGGATAAGAAGGACGGAACGTTAAAGGTATATGTGATATACTTGTTATTGATGTGTACCTAACCAGCGCTCGTAGTAGCTCCTAGGTATTTGAAATCGGTGCAGTTGCTCACATTTGTAACTCCAAGCAGGAGCTGCGGAACAAGCGGAGGCTAGCAAAGGACGAGGTAACAATGCGCGCCGGGAATGGTTCCAAGGTCGATGTGATCGCCGTCGGCACGCTACCTCTACATCTACCTTCGGGATTAGTGTTAAACCTTAATAATTGTTATTTAGTACCATCTTTGAGCAGGAACATTGTATCCGGATCACGCTTAATGCGAGATGGCTACTCAATTAAATCTCAGAATAATGGTTGTTCTATTTATATGAGAGAAATGTTTTATGATCATGCCCCGCTGGTCAATGGTTTATTTTTCATGAATCTCGAAAGTGATGTTACACATGTCCATACTGTGAGTACCAAAAAGTGTAAGGTTGATAACGATAGTCCCACTTACATGTGGCACTGCCGCCTTGGTCATATTGGTGTCAAACGCATGAAGAAGCTCCATACTGATGGACTTTTGGAGTCTCTTGATTTTGAATCATTTGACACATGCGAACCATGCCTCATGGGCAAGATGACCAAGACTCCGTTCTCCGGAACAAAGGAGCGAGCAACTGACTTGTTGGAAATAATACATACCGATGTATGCGGTCCAATGAGTGTCGAGGCTCGTGGTGGCTATCGTTATGTTCTCACCCTCACTGATGACTTGAGTAGATATGGGTATGTCTACTTAATGAAACATAAGTCTGAAACTTTTGAAAGGTTCAAGGAATTTCAGAGTGAGATAGAGAATCAACGTGATAGGAAAATAAAGTGCCTACGATCTGATCGTGGCGGAGAATATTTAAGTCACGAGTTTGGCACGCACCTAAGGAAATGTGGAATTGTTTCACAACTCATGCCGCCTGGCACACCTCTGCGAAATGGTGTGTCCGAACGTAGTAATCGCACTCTATTAGATATGGTACGATCTATGATGTCTCTTACCGACTTACCGCTATCATTTTGGGGATATGCATTACAGACTGCCGCATTCACTTTAAATAGGGCACCGTCAAAATCCGTTGAGACGACACCGTATGAATTATGGTTTGGAAAGAAACCTAAGGTGTCGTTTCTAAAAGTTTGGGGATGCGATGCTTATGTGAAGAAACTTCAACCTGAGAAGCTCGAACCCAAAGCGGAAAAGTGCGTCTTCATAGGATATCCCAAAGAGACTATTGGGTATACCTTCTACCTACGATCTGAGGGCAAAGTCTTTGTTGCCAAGAATGGATCCTTTCTCGAGAAAGAGTTTCTCTCGAAAGAAGTAAGTGGGAGGAAAATAGAACTTGATGAGGTAATTGTACCTCCACTCGAATCGGAGAGTAGCGCAGCACAGGAAGTTGTTTCTGTGGAGCCTACACCGACTGGAGAGGAAGTTAATGATGATGATCATGAAACTTCAGATCAAGTTACTATTGAGCATCGAAGGTCCACTAGGACACGTTCGGCACCAGAGTGGTACGGCAACCCTGTCCTAGAGATCATGTTGTTAGACAACAGTGAACCTTCAAACTATGAAGAACCGATGGCGGGCCCGGATTCCAACAAATGGCTTGAAGCCATGCAATCCAAAATAGGATCTATGTATGAGAACAAAGTGTGGACTTTGGTGGACTTGCCTGATGATAAGCGAGCCATTGAAAATAAATGGATCTTTAAGAAGAAGGCTGGCGCGGATGGTAATGTGACCGTCTATAAGGCTCGGCTTGTCGCTAAGGGTTATCGACAAGTTCAAGGAGTTGACTATGATGAGACTTTCTCACCCATAGCGATGCTGAAGTCTGTCCAAATCATGTTAGCGATTGCCGCATTTTATGAGTATGAGATCTGGCAAATGGACATCAAAACAGCATTCCTTAATGGCTTCCTCAAGGAAGAACTATATATGATGCATCCGGAAGGTTTTGTCGATCCTAAAGATGCTAACAAGGTATGCAAGCTCCAACGCTCCATCTATGGGCTGGTGCAAGCATCTCGGAGTTGGAACATTTGCTTTAATGAAGTGATTAAAGCGTTTGGGTTTGTACAGGTTTATGGAGAACCCTGTATTTACAAGAAAGTGAGTGGGAGCTTTGTAGCATTTCTCGTATTATATGTGGATGACATACTGATAATGGGAAATGATATAGAACTCTTGGAAAGTATAAAGGCCTACTTGAATAAATGTTTTTCAATGAAGGACCTTGGAGAAGCTAGTATTACGGAATGAGTAAAGAGACTTGCCGGTAACGAGATTGAACAAGGTATAGAGATACCGACGATCGAATCTCGGGGAAGTATCATACCGATAGACAAAGGGAATTGTATACGGGATTGATTGTATCCCCGACATCATGGTTCATCCGATGAGATCATCATGGAGCATGTGGGAGCCAACATGGGTATCCAGATCCCGCTGTTAGTTATTGACCGGAGAGGTGTCTCGATCATGTCTACATGTCTCCCGAGCCCGTAGGGTCTACACACTTAAGGTTCGATGATGCTAGGGTTATAGGGAAATGGTATACGTGATTACCGAAGGTTGTTCGGAGTCCCGGATGAGATCCCGAACATCACGAGGAGCTCCGGAATGGTCCGGAGGTAAAGATTGATATATAGGAAGTCCAGTTTTGGTCACCGGAAAGTTTTCGGGCTCATCGGTAGTGTACCTAGAGTGCCGGGAGGGTGCCGGAGGACCCCGGGAGGGGTGTGACGACCAAAGGCACTTAGTGGGACCTTAGAGGAGGTGTGCCAGCCCTTTTTGTGCTGGCCAATACCTTCTAGAAAGGCCCATGCGGCTGGAGATAAGGAGATAGGGCAAAGGAGTTTGAAAAGGAGGAGATCCACCTCCCTTGTGGGAGGTGGACTCTTCCCCTAGGGTTGGCCAAACTTCTCCTCTTGGAGGAGGGGCCAAGTCATCCCTCCCTCTCCCTCCTCCTATATATATGCAAGGGTTTGGGCTGATTTGAGACACACTTCTCTCTCTCTCGGCGCAGCCCTACTCTTCCTCTTCCTCGTTTTCCATAGCGCTTGGCGAAGCCCTGCCGGAGTCCACGTAGCTCCACCATCACCACGCCGTCGTGCTGCCGGAGCTCTCCCTCAACCTCTCCTTCCTCCTTGCTGGATCAAGGTGTAGGAGACGTCACCGGGATGCACGTGTGTTGAATGCGGAGGCGCCGTTGTTCGGCGCTAAGATCGGAATCCACCGCGATCTGAATCGCTACGAGTACGACTCCACCAACCGCATTCTTGTAACGCTTCCGCTTAGCAATCTTCAAAGGTATGAAGATGCAATCCCTCCCCTCTCGTTGCTGGTTTCTCCATGGATAGATCTTGGTGATCGTAGGAAATTTTTTGATTTACTACTACGTCTCCCAACACCTCGACCTCATCAGCGTCAGAGGACTCTGCCAATGTCGCCCAACGACGGCGCCCAACGGCACGATGCAGGCAGCAGGTGGCCGCTACTGAACATCTATACAACACCATGCCAAGGCCACTCCTGAACACAACACGCCTGCCTCACCGCAGGCTCCACCCAAGTGATTGCATCCACGAACAGGCTCTCTTTGTGGAGTGTGACGAGCACATGGTCGGGCATCACAGCTGCTTGCTCCTTAATGTTCTTGTAGATCAGGTGCATGTCGCCTCCGCGGTCTCTAGCCCTTTATGAACACGAGCCATCCTCATGTAGATGTGCATCTATGGTGGCGGCTTGATTAAAAACCCTAGCTAGGGGGAGGACAAATTGGCAACGACGATGTAGGTGACCTGCTTGGATGAGTCACCGGTGCTGATGGGATGGTGCTCACACCGGTGGTAGTCCTCCATGCCTTCACGTTCGGCGTGTAGTTGATGTTGCGCCCGTCCCCTCCTCCTCCTCCCTACGGATAACTATTGGTGCCTCGGGCATTGCGGCGAGCCCCGGATCTGAGCGCCGGGAGAGGCGATGGCGCACGGGTCGACATTGCGGGGGCGTGTGGAGAGGCTGGGAGGAGGGTGCGACAGGTGAGGGGGGAATTGATTTAATAAAAATATGTTAATTTGTTTCCTTAAAGTCATTATTTATTTATTTTTAATTTGTTATTTGTTTCCTAAAGTAAATTGTACTGATGAAAAGAATTAATTAATTTGGGTATGTTAGGAAAGTTGGATCCATGATCTTTTATACGTTAAGAAAAGTACGTGTTTGCAAGGAAAAATGAAGAGAAAAATAAACCACCAACATGAAGGTGTGGTGGGAAAGGAGACGCAAAAAACCATCTGTTTTGTTCGGTCATCCAGATGATGTGCCCAACTAACTACTCACACCTATATTTTTTTGCGTTTCTTGATATTGAATAAATGCGGTGATCAATGTTAGTAATTTTATGTATTTTTGCATGCATGCATACAAACGTTGTTTACCCGAACACTATCATATCTTCATCAGTTGACCGATGATGTTTTTGAAACTAACACGTATGTACACTTGCTCAGCTAATGTATTTTGTTTATCTCTTTTTCTTTCCCTTTTCGCTTTGCATGCGACGTAAACTTTCTATTATACATGTGACGTTCGTGCATGCGTGTCAGGGCAAAGCACGCGTGTCCGTCCACATGCATGCACCACGGCCGGACGGCCGGGGTAGAAGAGTCGCTAAATTCTAAATGATCCTTTTTTGTAGAAATTGTTGCCACCTTTTGGTCTTTACATCCTAACTGAAATCAAGCAGCTCGGTTCTATATTTTTGCTTAGAAGCTACACATGCATGTTGTCTGGTATATCCACCGTACACACAACAAAAATCATTCTTACTTAAAAGGTATATGAGGCTGTTTGGATTGCAGCCCTCGGTTGCCCATCCAAAAATTTGGTCATTGACCAGACTTGCCTTGGCGTTTTGATGGCTGCCAAATTTTTGGTGCGCCAGACCCATTCCAACTCCCGCAGTTCATTTTACGCCAAATCGTTGGCAAACCAGGGGCGGCCAAATCCTGCGCCGACTATTTGGCGTGCCCACGTTTGGCAGGGCTGCTACGGGCATCAACCAAATAGCCCATGTGTATGCACATATTGTATTGCATGTTCAAAGTCCAACGTGCTCAACAAGCACACACATGTAAATCTCTACTGCTGCTCTTTTTTTCATTACAAATCTCTGTTGCCAATTGAAGGGTTTGGACCTACAAAACATAACTTTTATGGACTTAAGTGCACATGCCATTAGAGGGAGTACTTTTAGACCACATTAGAGAGTACTTGTAGGCCAAACAATAGTGGGGGTATTTGAAACATGTTTGTTTTATTAGCACATTTATTTTGATGTGCCCAACAATTCGTGGGGATCTGTTGGATCCGCGTTAGCAGCGGCAGCGTCCCTAGGATCCTAAAGAAAAGATCAAGGCTGGGAGGAGTGGTGGAATGTTTTTTCCTTTTGTGGTTATCTGTAAAGGATAAATAGTGAAAAGGGGTGCTGGAAGGTGGGTCAAAAAAAGGGGCAAAAATAAACCAGTGTACCAGGCTACAACTCGGATTTTGTTTTGGAAGGTTATCAACAAAAATCCTATATTTGTTTTCTCAGAAGGTGATCTCACATATATGGTATGATTTTGGAATTCTTAATTACCTGTTATTAATGTGATTAAATCAAATCATCACCTGCCAAAGCAAGCACAAAACAAAATCTTCCACTTTAATGGTGGATTTGGTTTTTCGAAAGGTGATCTCACATATATGGTACTATGCTTTTGCAATTCTTAATTACCTATAATTAATGTGATTAAATCGAATCATCACCTGCCAAATAAAGCACAAAAAATCTTTCGCTTTAATGGTGGATTTGGTTTTTTAATGAGAGGGAGAAAATAAACCAATAGGAGGAAACGGTGAGAGGCAAGATGAAAAAAACGGACGAAAATAAACCAGACGAAAATGAACTGAGGCAAGAAGCTACCAACTCCCCCTTTAGGAGTATAGATTAAGCTTTTGTTTTGAGTCTTGTGGATCTGAACATTCTTGCCACAATAAAGTAGATTGCATTGATCAAACTTGTGCACTTTCTAGCATTCACACTTCATAAATAATTTCTTTTATCATTTACCTACTCGAGGACGAGCAGGAATTAAGCTTGGAGATGCTGATATGTCTCCAACGTATCGATAATTTGTGAAGTATTCATGCCATGTTTACAATAATTCTATATGATTTTGGTATGATTTTATTAGAACTAACCGGGACTGACGCTGTTTTTAGCAGAACTACCATGGTGTCGTTTTTTTGTGCAGAAATAAAAGTTCTCGGAATGGGCTGAAACTTTAGTATGATTTTTTCTGGACCAAAAGTGACTCATGAAGCATTGGACCTGGGCCAGAAGAGCCACGAGGAGGTCACAAGCCTGCCAGGCGCGGCCACCCCCCTGGCCGCGCCTAGCAGGATTGCCACCGCCTCATGGCACCCCTTGACGTGAGATCGACGCCAAAATTCCTATAAAAATAGAAACCTCCGAAAATAAAACCTAGATCGAGATTTCGGCCGCCGCAAGCCTCTAGAGCCATGAAAAACCAACCGGGAGCTCGTTCCGTGTCACGCCCAAGATGCGCGCCTATCCCTTTTAAGATACGAGGGCCTCGCAAGGGATAGAGGCGCATCTTGCCGTTAGCAAGTATAGTATCATCACATCATACAATACTGAAAAGATGAGTATACAAGATTGGCTTACACTCGCCACATACTAAATTACAATCCACTCAGAGTTCAAATCATCAAGATGAAGACAGGGTCCGACTACGGACGAAATCAAACGATAAAACAGATGCAAATGGTACTATCTCGCTAGCCCAAAGATCACGACCATGGTCCTCTACTCATCCGGATAAGTCACATACATCCTGTCTCTCTCCTCATCATATTCCCACTGGAGCTGGGTAAGATCATCCTGCATGTACTCATCTGTACCTGTACCTAGAGGGTTGAGTAATCTGTGAGCCACAAGGACCCAGCAATCAAGCGCCCGGGTACCGAGACTATCCAAGCTTAAAGGTTGGGTTGGGGTAAGTGTTTAGTTTGCAGCAGCACTAAGCATTTATGGTGGCTAACTTACGCAACATGAAAATAAATATGAGTGGCCTATGATGAACGATTGAATCTAGTATGATCTCTATGAGATCCTAAACACTTACTTACGTCAATCATATCCCCACCGTGTTCTCTCTCGGATCATGTTCACGAGCAGAGACGATCACGGTTACTCACACAGTTGGTGTATTTTATTTAGAGTTTACTTCAAGTTTACTAGAACCGGGTGTTAAGTAAATAACCAAGTTGCCACATAATCGCGGGCACGGCTTCTCGAAAAGATTTAACCCTGCAAGGGTGCTCCGACTAGTCCATCACAAATAACCACACTCCGCGGGAATAGCCTCGACCACGGACCTCATGGTCATCATAGGTAATTCCAAAGGAATTCCAACACCTCGATAAAAACCCGAAGAAAGTCAGAATCCACACGCAAGACACTCGATAAAGGTAAAACCAATCCAGCAAGACCACCCGACGTGTCGATGAACCTGATAAGAGCCGCATATCTCGTTCTCAGGACATGACGAATAAGCGACGCATACGGAGGCCTGATAGAAATCTCCCAAGTTGCCCTGGGTTGGCCCCGCACAGTGCTCTAGTTTGGACCAACACTCATGAGAAGCACTATCCCGGGGGTTGATTAATTATCCACGGGTTTGCAAGACCCTATGCAAATTTTATTAAGTTGTTAAGAAAATGTAGTACCAATGTTGGGTCTTGCCAGACAAGTTTTAATCTCAACCGAATAGACAAGGGGGTCCCCATAACGACCCTGAGCGTGTTAGGAGCGCAAAATATGGAAAGAATAACACCGGTAACAAGAACTATGGCGGTAACAGCGGAACAAAACACTTAGCAAAAGTCCAAGCCTTCCACCAATACCAAGATATATATGTGCATTAAGTTAAATAATAGTTAAATATTGTGATATCCAAATCCATGTTATCACATGGAACAACCTGCACCTGCAACTAAGAACGCTATAAGAGGGCTGAGCAGCGGTAACTTAGCCAATCAAAGGTTTTCTAGGATGTGGAGGGTTAGAGGCTTTCATGGCATTTAGGAGGCTGATATTCAAGTGGTAGGTGGCGCAATTGTAACGATAAGAGCGAGAAAACTAGCAAGCAAAAATAGTATCGGGATCTGGGTACGATCATGTTGCCTGTTGGTTCTTTAGTGGAATAAGTAGCGGGATCCTCGTAGTAGTACTCTCCTGGGTCCTCGTACTCAGAATCGACAAACATCCAACCAAGATGCAATGCACAACAAAGATGATGCATGATTCATTTATGAAGAATTTAACATGGCTATCCAAAACTAGTCCAGTTTCACATGCAAAGTTTGTTTATTAATGAACCTGGACAGGAGCTGATGTTAAGTTGTTTAAAAATGCATGAACATGGAAAAAATGGATGCATCATGCAAAATCGATAGGAATGCATATAAAGAACGCAAGAAACGGAGTTACGGTTCTCACGATTCGCTCACGACAAGGTACGAAGGCAAAACACAAGTTAACCAAGCCATGGGCTAATTCTTGGCATTCCAAGGTAGCCACTGGTTAGGCAATGAAAAACCAACCACAATAGACTCAAAAATCAACCAATTCCATGGAGTATATCTCCCACAAGCCACAAAACAATAAAACAACAAATCTGCCACCAAACAGCAACATAGCAACTTACACAACCTACAACTTGAGCTAAAGGAATCCTACAGCCACAAACAAGATACTGACAGAATCTACATAGCATATATATCAACTTATCCAACTAATAATCTGCATAGGAGGCACACATCAATAAGCATGATGCTATCAAGTTGACATGATGAAACAGTTTTCTGGGACTTGGTGAAAATTCCAGTTTTCTGGAATCTGAGTTAATAAAGTAGCAAGTTGACATCAGTAGTTAAATATGTTAGAGAGCACCTCTTGGCCTGAAAATTAACAAGATGGTAGTATACAACATCTACTTCAAATAACTAACACTAAGCATGAGCAAATTATCAACATGTAGCTAGATGTCACCCACTCTACATGGCATAAAAATAACAGCAGATTCTCAGACTTAGTAGTTTTTTGTAGCATGCTGAAACAGAAACATCAAGTTGGTTACTTAGCAGCATGTTTCCCACGTATATGGGTGATTCTCATGCTAAACAAAATACCATGGCATAATAGATGCAAAATACTAGCACTTCCTAGTTGGCACATGCCCCAAAGCAAGTAAGGATTAAATCATGCAAAAATGACAAGGTAGCATCACAAATGAAAATGATAGTTTATGAACTTGCTCAAAAGTGAAATCTGAAAGTTCCAATGGATTCATTGGCTCTTTATACCCCAAAACCATGGGTCACACTCATATGCTCATGTGAAACATCAAGGCACACTCTAATAGCCAAACTACCACCTACTCTTCATAAGTCAAGACTTACTCTAATGGGAATGCACATAAATGGACATAAGCATATTGTCAACTTAGCTAAGAATGGCAATGAGCTAACAAAACCTACATGACATGCTTATATCCACAAGGGCAAAACAAGTGGGGAAACCAGTAGTCACCCGCACACACACTCACCTACACACACCACTACAAGCACACACACCACTACACCACTCACATGCACATACACCACATATGTGCAACCTTCCACACACACACCCAAATACACACAAACACAACATACACCAATGCACTTGCATAGTGCAAACCACACACACACACACTACAAACACATGCATATATACACTTATGTATATACACATACACACTCTTACACACATACATGCACCTACACTACACACACAAGCACATGTAGACTCACATATGTGTGTATGCACGAAGCACACACACATATACACACACCACCTACAAGGTCGCATACCTACACATACACATACACACCCTCATATGTGTTGCACCAAGCACACACACATATACTACAATACACAAAAGGAAAACAGGTAAAAGAAAAACCTACACATGTCAAATCTGCTTCTACACACACATATGTAAATTGCAAGGAAGAAAACAAATGAAAAACACAAAAAGAAAAACAAGCAAGAAAAGGGGGTACTTGGGCTCAAACCCATGACTTCCTGGTCATTCCTCCCCCGAGCTACCACTCTGCTATGCACACGACCGACAACAGAGTAGGGACACTGCCTTACATATACACACATGCACAATGCAACTACTGACGAAACTAAAGAACGATCTGCCCCGGCGACAGAGCAACGGCGACGACCAAATGGCGGACTCCGTCGACCACACGAGCGGCGGAGGCCCTAACTGGACGCCCTGATCCTGCCCGCACACGCACGCACAAGTATGACCACCTAACGGCGACGAAACGACTCCGGCGACGACGACATACGTTGTGGCGACAGAACCGCACACGATCTGCATGGCGGTGACCCAGATGAGGAATCGGACGGGGAGGAGCGAAAATGGGCCCCTGTGGGAAGCAGGAACTCGCACGCAACGCCCGGAAGCATAAGCTCGATGGTGCACCCGTTGGGGACGAGGTCCGACGGCGGCAGAACGCAGCTAAACATGAGCACGCTCTACACAGGGTTAGAAAGCTCGGGATCTGGCAAGGAGGAACAGCGATCTCACCTAGACACGCTCGCGCAGCCAATTGAGCTCGAGGAAGCGCGACGACGGGGAATTGTCGCGGCGGAGGGGCTCGACCGGAGGGGATGAAGATGAAGCAGAGGTGCGGCCTTGCCATCCCATGGGGATGTAGAGGACGTCGGGGAAGCAAATGGCGACGGCGGTGCGATCCCGACGATCGCCTGCACGAGGGGCTCACCAGAGAAGCTCCCACGGCGATGAGCTTCTTCTGAACCTCACCGCACCCTCTCTGCACTCTCTGAACCCATGCTCACCTGAGACGAAAGAGAGGGAGAGGTGGAGGGCGGCGGTGCAAGGGGGAAGAGGGAACCCTAGGGGCGGCATGCATGTCAAGGGACTAAATAGGCGATGAGACAGACGGCAACGGCCGACGAAAAGGCGACGGCGGAGCCTCTCTCCACTCTCTGAACCTGACAGCCAGCCTGACGGAGCAGGTGACCGTCTCTCCGAGCGGGCTGGGCCGTGGGAAAGACAGGCCCAGCTAACTCTCTCTCTCTCTCTCAGCACAAAATAAACAGAGAGGGTTTTCCATTTAAAACAGAGTCACACCAAATCAAATCACCAGAGTAAAATAAAAGGCTTTAGGTGCAAACAAAAACACTTTTGTAAATAAAAATAATATGCACTATTTAATGAAAATATTAAGTTGGTTTATTCGACAAGTAATTTTAATACTTTTGAAAATAACAGCCCCTGTTTTATTTAAACACAAAATCATACAACCCCAAACATCAAAAGAACCACACTCTAAATTATTAATATGAATAGGGCTACCTCTTGAACATTTATAAACAATTTTTGAAACAACTTAATGCTGCTGATAAATAATAATATGAAGAAAGGGGGTATTGGAAGGGGATGTTGCAAAGGAAAAGAGAGGGGGAAGAGAAAGAGTTGCTCACTTGATCCAACCACACTCAAACCAACAAGCCACAATCACAACCACCACACCATACAAAGGCACATGAAAACAAGCAAGGCATGATGAATCCTATGATGGATGAAATGATGCATGATGCATGAATGCCAAACAACACATGGATGACAAGTTGCAAATCATACATTAAACTCATGACACAAGGTTCATACAATAGGTTACATGCCAAAAAAGGTAGGGACAACACTTGGGTTGTCACAACTCTCCCACACTACAAGAGGATCTCGACCCGAGATCTAGGAACGAAAGAAATCCGGAAATTCGGAATGAAGAAGGTCCTCGCGTTCCCAAGTAGCTTATTTGTCAGAATGATGAGACCACTTCACCTTGAGGAATTTGATAGACTTGTTGCGAGTCTTACGCTCAGTTTCTTCAAGAACTGCAACTGGATGCTCATGATAAGAGAGATCTTCTTGGAGATCGATGTCTTGGAGGTCAATGGTTCGCTCAGGAGTCTTGAAACATTTCCAGGGCTGAGAAACATGGAAGACATCGTGCACATTTGCGAAATTTGGAGGAAGCTCTAGTTGATATGCAAGACCACCTCTCTTGCCAACAACTTTGAAATGACCAACAAAACAAGGAGCTAGCTTCCCTTTAATTCCAAACTGCTGAGTGCCCTTCATGGGAGAGACTCTGAGATAGACTAGATCATCCACTTGGAAGGAAACATCCCGATGTTTGTTATCATAATAACTCTTCTATCGGGACTGAGCTGCTTTGAGGTTCTCACGAATGACATGGCACATCTCTTCTGCTTCAGTGATCATGTCATTGCCCAATATCGGACGCTCACCGGTTTCAGACCAGTTAAGCGGGGTACGACACTTTCTGCCGTAGAGAATCTCAAAAGGGGCCTTGCCTGAGCTAGCTTGAAAGCTATTGTTGTATGAGAATTTAGCATATGGAAGGCAATCTTCCCACTTCATGTCGAACAAAATCACACAGGCTCTGAGCATATCTTCAAGGATCTGATTGACTCTCTCAACTCTACGGATGGAACGCAGTGCTGAAACGGATCTTGGTACCCATAGCAGTTTGGAAGGACTCCAAAACTTAGAAGTAAAGAGACTTCCACGGTTAGAAGAGATGAGCTAAGGAATACCATGCAAAGACACTATCCTTGACGTATACAACTCTGCAAGCTGAGCTGCCGAGATAGATTCTTTGACTGGCAGGAAATGAGCAACTTTTGACAGCTTGTCGATAACCACAAAGATGGCATCGTTGCCTCTCTTGGACTTGGGAAACAGAGTGACGAAATCCATCTCCAAATGATCGAATTTCCACTTTGGGATAGGAAAGGCTGCAGAAGACCTGCTGGACGTTGATGCTCCGCCTTCACTCTACGACAAACATCACACTCGTTCAGGAACTGAGCAATTTCACGTTTCATGCAAGTCCACCAGAAGGTTTGCTTAAGATCCCAATACATCTTTGAACTGCCTGGATGAATGGATAGAAGAGAATTATGTGCTTCGTCCATGATAACCTTTCTGAGATCACCTTTTGGAACCACAAGACGGTCCTCAAAGAACAAGGTATCTTTGTCATCAACGCAAAAACACTTATACTTCGGAATGCTCTTGGCCACACCTTTCTTCACTTTCTTTACCATAGCGTCAAGAAGCTGCGCTTGGCGAACCAGATCCTCCATAGTCGGAGAGACTTGAAGATTTGCAAGAAATCCTTGCGGAATCATCTGAAGGTTGAGCTTGCGGAAGGCTTCACAAAGCTCGGGCTGAAGAGGCTTCAAGACGAGACTATTGCAATACGCCTTATGGCTGAGCGCGTCTGCAATGACATTTGCTTTCTCAGGAGTATACTCAATGCTTGGATTGAAGTCCTCAAGCATTTCCACCCAAGGAGACTGCCGAAGATTGAGATTGGGTTGAGTGAAAATGTACTTCAAGCTCTTGTGATCGGTGTAAACCTCAACTGGTCTACCCAACAACAAATGCCTCCAAGTCATTAGAGCATGCACAATTGCCGCCAACTCAAGATCATGAGTGGGGTAGTTCTTCTCGGCAGGCTTCAACTAATGCGAGGTATAAGCAACAATCTTCTTATCTTCCATGAGAACACCACCAAGACCTTGGAGAGAAGCATCACAGAAAACTTGGAAAGTCCTGGACTGCTTAGGAGGAACCAGAACTGGAGCTGAAGTCAGTCTCTGCTTGAGCGTATTGCACGCTACATCACACTTAGGAGACCAAACATACTTGACACTCTTCTGGAGGAGATTGGATAGAGGCTTAGCAATTTGAGGGAAGTTCTCCACGAACCTTCTGCAATAACTAGCAAGCCCGAGGAAACTTCGAAGCTGCTTCACATTCTGAGGAGGTTCCCACTTCAAGATTGCCTCAACTTTCTCAGGGTGCACTTTAAGTCCCTCGGCAGAGATCACATGCCCAAGGTACACCACTTCATTGAGCCAGAACTCACACTTGGAAAACTTGGCAAAAAATCGATGCTCTCTTAACTTGTCAAGCACAAGGCGGAAATGCTCTGCATGCTCTTCTTCTGTCTCCGAGAACACAAGGATATCATCCAGATAGACCAAGACGAACATTTTACAAGTATTTGCTCATGCTTACCGGGTGCACATGTTTCTTTTGTCATGTTCTAGCCATCATATGCATCAATTCGAACTAAGACTTTATGAAGTTGGGTTGCCTCGCTCCTGTGATTATTCTCTACGTTCTCGATTGTTCTCCTCGAGAGTAAAGGGAGCACATGTGCGGTTGTTACGACCGGGTCATCCGGACACATACCTTAGACGGGTAAAGCCGAAAGCTAGCTATCTTACGTAGACAATTGGTCGGCTATGATGGAAACACCTTATACGGCTCCGGTCGTTATTACCG
The DNA here is from genome assembly GCA_022496015.1 of Hordeum marinum. Classification (NCBI taxonomy): domain Eukaryota; kingdom Viridiplantae; phylum Streptophyta; class Magnoliopsida; order Poales; family Poaceae; genus Hordeum; species Hordeum marinum. The sequence continues at coordinate 62,341,809 of CM039677.1, forward strand.
TTGCTTGGGTGTTTTCTTCCCAAAGAACAATTAGCCGCATACTGAAAGTATGCGGACTTCTATCTATGATCTTCATAGTGCCCCGACGAAAGGTATCGATAGAGTTACTATTTTCCTCGGAAGATGTTTCTTACGCTATGCAGTAATATAACATATCTTTCTGTGTGCTTTATGTCTGTTCGCACCACATGGCCGGATTGCCTGGTTTCTCGGATACAGTTTGCTCCTTTGGAGGGACAAATAAGGAGAAACACTCCCAAGCTCTTCGCATGGGGGGGAGAAGCTGATGGTCGGTTAAGAAAAAGTTTACAACACAGATTGTTTTACACACACGTACATAAAAATTACATGTGCGGCTGCTGATCGAGATTATCAAATATGGTGTTAAGAGGATAGTCCGCTTGCAAGAGACGGGCGATAGGGATCACCTGGTCATAAACTAGGTGGAGTGGCACTTCTTTTCCATCCGATAACACGGGACCAACCTGCGCCATATGCTTGGGGTTAAGTCCGGTGAAACAGGTCTTGATCATTGCCCATGCTTCTCGTGCTCCCTCCCGACAAGCTGAAGTCTTCCACAACTCAAACCTATTTCGAGCCCCCTTGAACCGATCCACGAGTGCGGCTAGCCCTTCAGGTGGCTGTTCGGCAGGCCATAGTGCCTTCACCACTCCTTTCATTGCTTCTGCACGCACCCGTGGAGAGAGGTCGGCTCCTTCAATAGGTCCCCCTGGTATGATTCGATCTCCCTTCAGGATGCCCGGACAGGAGGCCTGTACATAAGGCAACAGCATGCTTACCATTATTCCCTACATCAGAAATATTTGCTGATAATAGAATTGTACTTACCGAGCATGCCCCTCTGAAGCTTTCGGTTTTCTCCTTGAGCTTGGGCCAGTTGAATCTTCAACCTCTTAATTTCTTCGGCCTGCTTTTGTATAACAAGGCATCCAGCCTGGTGCTGGGACTCAACATACCTCTTAGAGTCTCGGGCTTCTTCCAACTGCCTTTCCATATGCCCTATTGATTCGGCTGCTACACGGAATACGTGTGTCAGGCACTATGATACATTAAGATTAGCAGTAAATGCGCACTCACCATGGGCCTCTCACGTGAAGCTCTCTACTTGTGCTAGTTCGGCCTTCACGGATTGTACTTCCGTATGGCTCTCCTCGAGCTCCTTGGTCAATTGCTCTAATTGTTGCTTTGAGGCCTGCGTCGGCAGTCAAATAGTGTGGAGATCCTTAATTCATTTGTTTCAAACCAAATTAAGGCTCGGGGGCTACTAGGCTTACACAAATGTTCAGATTCTATAAAAACTGATCACTTACCTGTATGCTGGTTGTTATCAACTTCATAGCTTCACCGAACCCAGCTCGGGCGGCACCAAGGTGTGCATCCACCGAGCGTAGGGTGCCGAACTCCTGTTCGGAGAAAATTGGGTTCCGCATTGCTTCCCATCGATGTCGATGATGCATGGCCTCTCCACCTCTGATTTGGTGACGGACACACCATCACCAGAATCGGCGGGCGCCGAATTGGCCATGGGGGTTTCTGTAGCAGAAGCCGCATGGGTCGTGGCTCGGGAGCTTCGGGCGTCTCCACACACCCGGGTAACCCCTTCAGTAGGATAGGATTGGGTGTTTCGCCTAAATATTTCAATAAAACAAACTACAGTAAGACTCTATTGATTGCAACCATAAGCGGATAACCGAACAATGTACCTTCGGGATGAGCGGGCAGGTGGATTCGTCCCCATGTCTAGCTCCTTCGCAGGATCCCAGTTGGCCTCTGACTCGGCCGCAGCTTCGATTTCCAGTGTATGGCGCGTGGATCGGCGGTGCTTGGGAGTCAGGACTGGCACGTCCGGGGCACTCTTGGTAGCTGGCCTCTTGCAGGAGGAGTTTTTCTTCTTGCCCGCAGTAGGGATGGAGAATGACCCGGGGTAATCAACTATGATAGCCACCAGGGTTTGGACGATGTTGTCCTGGAAGTAGACTCCATTTTTGAAGAAGAAGATCTGGGTCCTCTTTGAAACCCGGATCGTTGTCGCGTGAATGGTTCTCGGGATGAGGAGCCGAACAGTTGACTGTCTCGATGAAACTCCTCCATTCCTGTTCAAACCAGGCCTCGATCAAATAGAGTGTGGAATGGAAACCCCGAACTATTTCATGATTAAAAGAGAAAGTATTACTCATACGATGGGATTATGGGCCGAATATCCTTCCTAGGTTGACCGCTGAACAAAGTCTTCTTCCTCTCCTTTGTACAGGTCGGTAAGTGCGGCGGCCAACGCCGTCGGATTGGCGGGACCTTGCTTTCGGGAGCACGTGGTGTCGCTTGTCCCGTTGTATTGCCATAAGGGGTGAACCCTCTGTTGGAGAGGCTACACACCGGGAGATGGCGGCAGACATGACGTCGATCATGGTCAGTCGGTGGTGGGCGAGCATCCACACCTGCGCAGCTAGGCGCCGCATTTCGACGCTTTCCTCCTAGGATGAGATCTTTGGCCGCCAGTTATACCTCTTTTTCGGGAGGACGTCGGAGTATTCGGGAAGGCCTGTCCGAGTTGGCTCGAACAGGGGTACATCTTCAATATAAAACCACTCCGAGGTCCATTCTTCAGACTTCTTCGGTGTGCCTGCCGGATACCCCGTCCCTGCTAAGCGGCACACTTCGGCTCCGCCGACCTCCAAAATTGTCTTGTCCCGAGTTCGAGGGACAAGGCAGAAGTATTTCCTCCACAAATCAAAATGTGCTTCGCACCCCAAGAACATCTCACAGAGAGCGACGAAGCCCGAGATGTGTAAAATTGACCCTAGAGTTAGATGGTGGAGTTGGATCCCATAGAACTCCAGTAACCCCCTCAGGAACGGATGGATTGGAAACCCAAGGCCCCGGAGGAGGAAGGGGGCGAAGCATACATGCTCCCCCTTGTTAGGATTGGGGAAACGCTCGTCGAAAAGCTTGTCGCCGTAAGAGAGCAGACCTGCGTGGGTCACCGCCAAATCTGATGAAGGGAGATACCCCTGGGTCTCCGGATTACGGAGCCGCAGAAGTGTAATAGAACAGCTGGTCCAATCCCCTGGGCGTGAGCTGTAGGGATGTGCGGAGGACTGGGGATGTTGGCCATGTTTTGCGTAGAGCTTCCGCTAGGAGTTTCTTTCGATGAGGAGGAAGAGAATGTGGTTTGAGCCACGATTTTTTTGATTAAATGGGTTGGTGCCCCTGTTACGGAGGGGCAAGATTGTAAAAAATCACGGACCACTCGCCTCCTCAAGACGCGTGAAATTCGAAGAACACGCACAGTTATTATAATGAACCTGCGCCCGCGATGCTTGAGATCTTATCGAAGACTGGTCGGTCGCCGAACAAACAAGGATGAGGGACTCGCCTCACAAGCCGAAGACGACGACATGAGGAGATCGACCGGATATAAATCAGTGTTGAAGGCTAGTCCGGGGGCTACTGAGGGAGTCCTGGATTAGGGGGTCCTCGGATAGCCGACCTATTGTTAATGGCCCAGACTGTATGGGCCGCAAAGCGAACATCAGATGATCGAAGACCACCTATGCCAGATGGAAGCTTTGAGGAGCCATGACGTATTCTCCAAGTTATTAGTTGTAGTTAGGCATGTTTATCTCTTCGGCATGTAACCGACCATGTGTAAGCCCAGGCCACCCTCGGTGTCTATATAAGATGGAGGGTTTAGGGGTATAGAGAGAACAACTCATCTAGGGTTAGCTATTCGATCTCGAGGTAGATCAACACTATAACCCCCCACATCATCAATACAACCAAGCAGGACATAGGGTATTACCTCCATAGGATGGCCCAAACCTGGGTAAATCCGTGTCCCGTTCGTCTCCTGTTACCATCGATTCTAGTCTCACAGTTCGGGACCCCCTACTCGAGATCCGCCGGTTTTGACACCGACAGACACCCTTCACCAGGGCACGCCAGAGGCCCCTGGTGTGGCCTGGTAGAGGGTGGGCACCTCAGGCACCCCCTCAACTGACTATCTAGCCTATAAATTCCCAAAAAATCCAAAAAGCCTAGGGGAGTCGACGAAACACAATTCCAGTCGCCGCAAGTTCCAGAACCTCGAGAGCCAATCTAACACCATCATAGAGGGGTTCATCTTCCTCATAGGTGCCTCTCCGATGATGCGTGAGTAGTCCACCATATACCTACGGGTCCGTAGGCAGTAGCTAGATGGCTTCCTCTCTCTATATATTTCTCAATACGATGGTCTCTTGGAGATCTATTTGATGTAGTGACTTTTGCAGTGTGTTTGTTAGGATCCGATGAATTTTGAGTTCATGGTCAGTTTCTATCCATGAATATGATTTGAGTCTTCTTTGATCTCTTATTTTCAAGATTACTTATAGCCTCGTATTTCTTATTCGAATCTTTGGTTTAGTTAGGCCAACTAGATTGAATTTTCTTGCCATGGAGAGAGATGCTTTGTGACGGGTTCGATCTTGCGGTGTTCTTTCCGAGTGACAGAAGGGGCATCAAGACATACATGTATTGTTGCCATTAAGGATAAAAAGATGGGGTCTATTCACACCTGAATAGATCTTGTCTACATCATCTCATCGTTCTTGTTGCATTACTCCGTTTTCCCATGAACTTAATACACTACATGCATGCTGGATAGCGGTCAATGTGTGGAGTAATAGAAGTAGATGCAGAATCATTTCGGTCTACTTATCTTGGATGTGATGCTTATATAATGATCATTGCCTGGATATCGTCATGGTCATTTGATCTTCTATCAATTGCCCAACGGTAGTTTGTTCACCCACCGTGTGCTATACTCATGAGAGAAGGCACTAGTGAAACCTACGGCCCTCGGGTCTACTTTTCCAACATACTGCTTTCTGATCTACAATTTGCATCTTTTATTTTCAAATCTATTAATCCAAAAAAACAAAAATACCTTGCTGCACGTTTTGTGTATATATTTTACTTTGTGTTCTTGCGAGATCTATTTGCCAAAACTATCATTACCTAATCTATCTTATTACCGTAGAGAGTGTGACAACCTCTCTTTCGTGCCGGGTTGCAGGTATTTGTTGTTTGTGTGTAGGAGCTGTTTACGTGGGTGCGTGATCTTCCTCTACAGATTGATACCTTGGTTTCATAACTGAGGGAAATACTTACCGTCGCTGTGTTGCATCATCCGTTCCTCTTGGGGGAACTACCGACGCAGTCTCAAGCCACGTCAAAGGAATTTATGGCGCCGTTGCCGGGGAGGAAGAAATCTCATCTACCAGGTTCCTAATCACAAATCTCATCTCCTTGCAGTTTACATTATTTTCCATTTGCCTCTCGTTTTCCTCTCCCCCACTTCACAAATTTACCGTTTTATTCGCGCTCTCTTTTTCGTTTACCTTTTTCTCGTCAGATCTCTTGTTTGCTATCTTTGCTTATGTTGCCATGGGCCTTCTATTTTCTTGCATATTTGCTTGCTAAAAATCTATTGATATGAATCCTCATCCACTTGCTAATCTTTTCAAAAGGCCAAATTATGATGAACCAATTGCTAGTGAGTTGAGTTCACTTGATTATCCTATGAAGTTTTGTTTGAAAATCATGAATCTGAGAATTTTGATGAAGTGTTGAAAGAAGAAATTTATAAGATGATTCATGATAGCTCCTTGATTGAAAAGAATTATTGAAATGATGTTACTATAAATTCTATTAATGTCAATTATGTTAATGATATGCAAAACTACAAGTTTGGGGATGATAATTTTGTCATGTCTACTTCTCATTGCAATGATCATGATTGGGGTGATAATGCTTCTTATGATCTTGAAATTTTATTCAAGCATCATGTTGAATATGTTACTGATAATAATGTTTGCAATATTATTGAAGTGGGTTTCGAAGAGAATCAACTTTAGGTCAACAGAATCCTACATATTTGGAGAGTGTTCAATGTTATGATTTTTTTTGATAAAAGTGGGTTTGGAGAGGTCATAACTTTAGTTGATGATAATCCCACTATTTTGGAAGATGATAAAAAATTTATGCATGTTGATCATAAAGAGAGTATTGTTTATGATAGATATATTGTTGAATTTGATCATGATCCTACATGTAATTATTATGAGGGAGGACCATTTGCTTGTAGGAATTGCAATAATATCAAGTTTCCTCTCTATGTGTTCAAAGTTTTGAAGTTATGCTTGTTTTGTCTTCCTATGCTGGTTGATTCTTGCTCCCATAAATTGTTTGCTCACAAAATCCCTATGCATAGGAAGTGGGTTAGACTTAAATGTGCTTGTCGTGATATTCATGATGCTCTCTTGCATGTTTCAATTACTACTTTTTATGTGAGCACCATTGAAATCATCATGCCTATCTTAATGGCTATAAAGAAAGAGATTGTTGGGAGGCAACCCAATGAATAAAATATTTTTATCTTTCCCTTTCTGTTTTTGAGTGTTTGCACTATTATGCCTATGTTATGATTGTGTTTTTATGCTTTACTTAGTGTTTGTGCCAAATAAAGCCTTTAGGATGATCAATAAGATGAGTAGAAACAATGCTGAATCTGAAACAAAAACTTTATTCCGAGTGCATGGATTTTCATTTTTTTCTGGAACGTGATATTGAGTTGAAATTTTAATAAAGTATTTCTATACAAATTCTTTATGTTGTCCTATTTTTTCTGAATTTGTAGAGTTCCAGAAGTATGGGTAGAGTATAGATTACTACAGACTGTCATGTCTGAAACAGATTATGTTTTCATTGCATTGTGTGCTTGTTTTGGTGAATCTATGGCTTGTATCAGAGGGTTTAAGTCATGGTAAAGTTAGAATACAATAGGTATAATTCAATAATAAAATATGAGTGGGTTTACAACAATACCTAAAAGTGGTTATTTGCTTTATTATACTAACGGATCTCATGGGAATTTTGTTAAGTTTTGCATGATTGAAGTTTTCAAGTTTTGGGTGAGATCACGATGGATGAAGGAATAAGGACTAGAAGAGTCAAAGCTTGGGGATGCTACAGCACTCCAAGGTAATATCCAAAGAGTAACAAGCAACTAAGCTTGGGGATGTCCCGAGTGGCATCCCCTCTTTCTTCTAACAACCATGGGTATACTACTTGGAAATATATTTTTATTCGTCACATATCATGAGTTTTTCTTGGAGCGTCTTGTATCTTTGATTTGTTTGCTTTTATCCTTGCTGCACACACCTATTCGAGAGAGCCAAAATATGCTATGATTTGTTAGAATTGCTCTTTATGCTTCACTTAAAACTTTTGAGCAAAGGAATTGCTCTAGTGCTTCACTTATATCTTTTTGAGCACGGCGTGCTTTTACATGTTTGAAGAAATGCTCTCATGCTCCACTTATATTAATTTGAGAGTTATTAATTTTGAAGAAATTCTCTCATGCATCACTTATATTATTTTGAGAGATGAAACTTGTATGCTCATCTTCTTCACTTATATCCATGTGAGCTTATCAAAAGAAATTGCAATATATGAAACTAGTACCAAAGTGATAGATATTCAAGAGGGATATAATAAAAACTTTCATGAAGATCACTGGAAAAGTTAAAACTTGATTCTTTGTAATAGTTTTGAGACATGACAATAGTGATATGTCAGTTATGTTAGTGAGTAATTATGCTTGGTAAGAATATTGGTGTTAAGGTTTGTGATTCCCTATGCAAGCATGAAAGTCAATAGTTGTGCTACGAAATGACATCCTACTTATGGTGCATCATTCAGTGTTAGTTATGCTTAATGCTCGCTTATGTGATTTTTTGTTTCTTGGTTGGATGCTTCTCAATCTCTTGCTAGCCTTCACTTGTACTAAGTAGAAATACTACTTGTAAATCCAAAATCCTTAAACCAAGTTTTGCCATTTGTGTCCACTATACCTCCCTATATATGGTATTTCCATGCCATTCCAAGCAAATTTGTATGTAATATCTCTAAACTTTCAAAATAAATTTTCCTATTTGTGTGCTCGTACCGCTCATGAAACGGTAGGGGGTGACCGATGTTTTTCACGCTAGATGTGTTATTCTCAAGATGAGTGTTTATTCACGTGTCATTGCACGAGAGTATGGTGGTAATAGGGATTCCCAGTCCCAAAATGAAAAAGAAAAGAAATTTACTTTATGTTGTCAAATAATAAATTCCTTGGAAAGTGTTGGTATGGAAGGCAACCGTGGATTCAGCTAGCCATGGAAAGTGAGCGTATGGTGGAAAGGGAATAAACTTTATTTTTATGTTTGGGAACCGCCTATGATGCATCTAGTATTGAAATCTCTCAGTCGTTTTTGTTGATAGGAAAGGAATGCCACTCAAAATTTATTTTTTCTCTATCAATTTACACACTTGAGCTCTAGCACCTCTATAAATACCTACTTCCCTCTGTGAAGGTCCTATCTATTTACTTTATGCAATTTTTATTTTTCAATTTGAGTCTCCATCTTCTCTTATAAAGCACCAACTAGGGGGCACTATGATCGTACTTCAGAATTAGGTGTAGCTAATATTTGAGTGTGTATTGTGAATGGATCAATGATTGAGCATGATGGGCTAGGGATAACTTGCTTTAGCGTTATATATTTTGAAAGACATGGTTGCTTGTTGATATGCTTGAGTATTAAAAATTTCATGTCAATACTAGACTATTGCTTTGAACCATATGAAAAGTCCAAATGTCCATGCTATAAAGAAAAGAATATGTGATGAACATGATAGGCAACATTCCACGTCAAAAATTAAGTTTTCATCATTTACCTACTCGAGGACGAGTGAGAATTAAGCTTGGGGATGCTGATATGTCTCCAATGTATCAATTATTTTTGCTTGTTCCATGTTGTTATATTATCAATCTTGGATGTTTTACAATCATTTTATAGCAATTTTATATCATTTTTTGGGACTAACCTATTCACATAGTGCCAAAGTGTCACTTGTTGTTTTTGTTTCTTTTTACTTCGCAGAAAATCAATACCAAACGGAGCCCAAACACTGCAGGTATTTTTGTGGATTTTTTATGGACCAGAAGGAAGCAGATAAGCCAAACAACACCAGTAGAGGGGCCCAGGGTAGCCACCCTCCACCAGGGCATGCCAGAGGCCCCTGGCATGGCCTAGTAGAGGGTGGGCTCCTCAGGCACACCCTCAACCGACTATCGAGCCTATAAATTCCCAGAAAATCCAAAAAACCCTAGGGGATTCGATGAAACACAATTCCAGCCGCCACAAGTTCCAGAACCTCGAGATCCAATCTAACACCATCACGGAGGGGTTCATCTTCCTCATAGGTGCCTCTCTGATGATGCCTTAGTAGTCCACCACAGACCTACGGGTCTGTAGGCAGTAGCTAGATGGCTTCCTCCCTCTCTATGTTTCTCAATACAATGGTCTCCTGGAGATCTATTTTATGTAATGACTTTTGCGGTGTGTTTGTTGGGATCCGATGAATTTTGAGTTCATGATCAGTTTCTATCCATGAGTATGATTTGAGTCTTCTTTGATCTCTTATTTGCATGATTACTTATATCCTCGTATTTGTTCTTCAAATCTTTGGTTTAGTTAGGCCAACTAGATCGATTTTTCTTGCCATGGGAAGAGGTGCTTTGTGATGGGTTCGATCTTGTGGTGTTCTTTCCCAGTGACAAAAGGGGCAGCAAGACATGCATGTATCATTGCCACTAAGGGTAACAAGATGGGGTCTATTCCTACATGAATAGATCTTGTCTACATCATGTCACCATTCTTATCGCATTACTCTGTTTTTCCATGAACTTAATACACTAGATGCATGTTGGATAGTGGTCGATGTGTGGAGTAATAGTAGTAGATGCAGAATCGTTTCGGTCTACTTATCTTGGACGTGATGCCTATATAATGATCATTGATTGGATATCGTCATGATTATTTGATCTTGTATCAATTGCCCAACATTAATTTTTTCACCCACCATGTGCTATACTCATGAGAGAAGCCACTAGTGAAACCTACGCGCCCCGGTCTACTTTTCCAACATATTGCTTTCCGATCTACTACTTGCATCTTTTGTTTTCAGATCTATTAATCCAAAAAACCCAAAAATACCTTGCTTCACTTCTTGTTTATTTATTTTACTTTGTGTTCTTGCGACATATATTTGCCAAAACCATCATTACCTAATCTATCTTATTACTGTAGAGAGCGCGACAACCTCTCTTTCGCGTAGGGTTGCAAGTATTTATTTTTTGTGTGCATGTGTTGTTTAGGTGGGTGCGTGATCTTCCTCTGCGGATTGATACCTTGGTTTCATAACTTAGGGAAATACTTATCCTTGTTGTGCTGCATCATCCCTTCCTCTTTGGGGAACTACCGACGTAGTCTCAAGCCACGCCATGCACGATTTTTTAAGGTTAGTATCGATTCCGCATTCGGAAACAAGGAAAACGAGTAGCTTGCCTAATGGTACCTTGAATGTGCACTTTGCAGGATTAAGCTTTATCTGAAAGCATCGCAGGTTCAGGAAGGTTTCTGCGAGGTCTGCCAGGAGGTTGGAACCTTTCTTTGACTTGACCACAATGTCGTCTATGTATTCCTCCATGTTCCAACTGATTTGTTTTTGTAAACATTTTTAGATCATGCGCATAAAGGTTGCCCCAACGTTCTTAAGACCGAATGGCATAGTGATGTAGCAAAAACACCCGAATGGGGTGATGAAGACTGTTTTTATTTCATCTGGACCATACATTCGGACCTAGTGGTACCCAGAGTGCGCATCCAGGAATGATAGGCGTTCGCATCCGGCGGTAGAGTCTAATATCTGGTCTATGCGGGGAAGAGGAAAATGGTCTTTCGAGCAGGCCCGATTGAGGTTCTTGAAGTCGATGCACATCCGGAGGGATTTATCCTTTTTGGGCACCAATATGGGGTTGGCTAGCCACCCAGAATGATATACCTCGTGAATAAACTCGACATCTAGGAGCCGAGCAATTTCTTCACCAATCACCTTGTACTTCTCGATGGAGGATCGATGCAAGTGCTCTTTGACTGGCTTGATCTTCGGATCAACTCGGAGTCGGTGCTCAGCCAGTTCTCCGGGAAACCCCGGCATGCCAGATGACTTCCATGCGAAGATATCCTAGTTCTCACAGAGGAACTGGATGAGCTCAGCTTCCTATTTATCACAGAGTATCGTCGAGATGTTCGTTAGAGCAGCATTCGGATCGTTTGGGTAAATGTGAACTTGCCTGCTCTCACCCGCCGACTGGAAAGTTGATTTTGTTGCTGGTTGTTTGGACTTGAGAAAATCTACAACGTCCACCATTTTCTTGTACCCGCCGAGTTCGACCGCGAGTACTTGTTCATTAGCAATTCGGGAGCCTTGCTCGAGGCACTCCTCGACGAGGATTTGATCGCTACTCACTGTGATCACTCCTTTTGGCCTAGGCATCTTAAGCTTAAGGTACACATAACATGGACGAGCCATGAAACAAGTGTAGGCAGGCCTACCCAGGAGGGTGTGATAGGCGTTGTGAAAATCTACCACTCCGAACGCCAGGCGTTCCTTTTGGAAATTCTTCTCGCTTCCGAATACAACATCCAGAGCGATTTGGCCGAGTGAGTCATCCTTCTTTCCAGGGATGAAGCCATGGAAATGCATGTTTCTCTTGCTCAGTAGGGACATCGGAATGTCCATCGCCCTAAGTGTGTCATCGTAGATTATGTTGAGCCCACTGCCTCCATCCATCAGGACTTTGCGCAATCAGACCCCATTGATGGCTAGGTTGACCACTAGCGCCTGCCTCCCGAGGGTGGCTATATGAGCTAGGTGATCTGATTGGTTGAAGGTGGCGGGGGTCTTTGCCCAATTAAGGAACTTGACAATAGTCAGAGTTGCCATGTTCACCTCCCGATTTATGACCTTCAACCGGCTCTTGCTTTCAATGTCAGCAAAAATCATATTGAGAACCTTCGACGTTCAGATACTCGGGAGCGCCCTTGCCTTCTTCTTCGTCGCCCTTCTCACCAGAGGGCTCTTTACCCATCTCTTGCTTGAGCATTCGACACTCTCAAGTGGTGTGCTTTGGGTATATCGCATTGTACTCCTCTTCTTTTTTGGTATGGACAACGCACTCAGGCTTCTTCTTGTTAGCCAATTCCTTCTATTTTCTACTTGGGCTTCCCCTGGCCGGGAACCGCCGCAACTTCCGCCTTTCCCGCAGGATCAACTTTTCGTTTTTGCTTTTTATCGATGTTTCCCCCGACCGAGGGGTTTCACCAGCTTGCCCTTTGCAGCTTCGGAGGCAGTCTTCTTCTTCGTCGTGATCATACCGATTGGTGATTTCCATGGTCCGACTAAGGGACATATCCCCTGATCGACCGAACTTCAAGATGAGCTCCCGGTATCGAGTGCCTGCCTTGAAGGCGCACACAGCTTGATGCTCAGTAACGTTCTCGATAGTATTGTGCAGTGTGGTCCAGCGCTGAATGTACCCTCGAAGAGTTTCATTGCTTTTTTGGACACAGTGTTGTAACTCCGCCAATCCACCCGGATGTTTGTATGTGCCCTCAAACGTCTTGATGAAAACCTGCACCAGGTCCTCCCAGTAGTAAATGATGCTAGGGGGTAACTGGTTCAGCCAGGCCCGTGTAGATCCCTCCAGCATGAGGGGAAGGTGCTTCATCGCGGCGAAGTTATCGCCACCACCAATTTGGACGGTCACTCAGTAGTCTTCAAGCCAGGTTTCAGGCTTGGACTCACCATTAAACTTCTTGATCCCCGTTGCCTACCTGTAGTTGGAGGGAATCTCGGCTTCTCGGATGTACCTTCTGAAGCACTCGAGACCTGAAGTCCCCATCCACTCACCCGATCTTTGGTCAGTCTGTCCTTTTCCACCACACTCTGTGTTATGATGGACCTGGAATTGACCACTGAGGGTCGACGACCACCTTCTTCATAGCCCCTCGGCTGAGTGGGACTCCGATCGCGGTCTTCTCAGTTAGGTCGACCACTGTCATAAGGCCACTTGTCGTACAAACTGCCCCTCGGAGGGGGCATCCGACTGACGTCATGGTCGTCGTGCCAGTGTCCCCCATGCAGGCCTCTCGGAGGAGGAGCAGAACGCCGGTGCTTTCCGTATGCATGCGGGCTGTGCGCGGACTGGACTATATCCGCTCGCACAAATTTTGTTGTGTATGCGCTAGTGTGATTGTGATATCTATGAATTCTGTCTCAGCGCGGTCTTCAGTAGAGTCTGGATCTGCCGAATGCCTTCTCCATCCGCAGAACTATACGGCTGAATGGATTCAATGATCCGAGTGGCCATGGTCAGGTTCTCCATCGGTGTGCGCATCACCGGGATCTTGGGCGGTCTGTCATTCGGAAACAACGGATGCTCAATGCGGCTGGAGCTTGGTTGCTCTGTGGCCACGCGAACGTCGAGTGACCGCTGGAGTCGCTACAGCCGCTCGCGCTCAGCCAAGGTTGCTTGATGCATGGCCTCCAAGGCTATTTCTTATGGAGTAGTTCCCATCATGGGAGTGAGCAGGACTTCGTCGTCTCTCCTCCTCCTCCTCTCCTCCCGTTGCTCCCGAGTGAGAGGCTAGGGGATGTAGCCGTCAGTGTTGCCTTCGCCGCGGCCACCATCTCGGCCACGGGAACTGCCCGCGAAGTACCTGGGAGGTACATGGTTGGTGGTGTGAGCCATCAATATCTCTGCAGGGTTTCCGCTGCTCTCGCACTCTAACCCATTGGACAACTCGTCGCCCGACGAAGGGAACAAGCTGACGGAGGGCTCGTCTAAGTCGAGCAAGACCACCTGTCCGATCATAGACTATCGTGCCACGATGTGCCTGATCCACCGTTGCAGCCGCGAGCATCTAGACCACTTGCGCCAGCTCGCAATGGGATGGTCGAGTGCGGATCCGTAGGGCTCCGACGGTTGCTGTCGTGGTTTTGTCACGATAGATGTCCGAAGACTTAGATTCGAGGCCATCGCTAAGATGGTGGACTCAAAGGGGTTGGACGGGACGAAAGACACGGATTTACCCAGGTTCGGCCCCTCGATATGAGTTAAAAGCCTACGTCCTGCTTTGTGTGTATTGATTGGAGTATCGATTACAAGGGAGCATATTCTCTTGACCTAGCTCTCGATGGATTAGTTTCCCTCTAATCCGTCCTCGGGTCTCCCCTTTATATAGGAGGTCAAGACCACATGTTACACAAGTCTCATACCGACTCTTACAACGTATCTGACTCTGCCTCTAAGCTGCCTAGCCGACTCTGGTCGGCTGCCTCAGGGCGGCTTACGCTCCTGGGTCTTGCATCTTCTTCCTAACTCTGGGCCTCCAACATAGCCCATCTGGTGAGCCGCCGTGCGGCCCAATCTTCCTCTTCCAGTTCATACGCTAACGAGCCACCAGGTATGACTCGGCCCCTCCTGGGTGGGTCTTATCACGGGGTTATATCCCCAACATTAGGCCCCAAATTGATTTGAGCTTGCTCATGTCAATCTCCACCTTTTATCCAGCGGAGAGTCTCATGCCCTTGTCACCTGAAAGGGAAAAACACATAACCCGCCCTGACGTCACCTTCATTTACTTCAAAAAGATTTCATAACGTATGCCGCAGATCCTATATTTAAACGGTCGGCTCGAAGATCGAGGCGTCCGTCTTGGTAGGTCATTATTCTTTGCCTTGATTCCCGCGCGCCCGTTTGGCCTTCCATCCCCTTAAATAGGACCACGAGGGGTCTTTTTCATTTTCTCTGTCACCCCCACTTCTTCTTCCTCTCGACGTCAACGCTCCCGAGCTCTATCGCGCTGGTGGAGCCCCGTCGCCATCGACGAACCTAGTCGCTGCATCAACCTGAACGTTCTAGACTTTCGCCCGTGTCCGCCGCATCCCTTAAGGTACATTTTTCATCCTCCCTTAGATCTGTAGCTTAGCACTTGAACCATGTCGAGTTCATCGGCCTCCATTAGTACGCACGCTCTCCTTCATAATGCCAACCGATGAACAACCCCTTAGATCTTGCGATGTTTGCCTATCCACTGCAGCCACTCGTGCAAAGTCAACAGTAGCCCAACCTAAATTTGTACTCGTTCCCTCTCCTTGCGCTTAGACTGTTCATTCTTCTTCAGTCCCCGCTAGGGTTGAATAAAACCTGATTTTTCCTTGCCTATAGATCTTGCAATTTCAGTTTATTATGCAAAACCTGTTTGTATGTCCTTAGCAATTTTTGCATCATGGCCACCAAACTTCCGACTCTTCCAATAAACTGTACCGGCATCTTAGCATCACAGTATTTAATTTCACTAGTAATCTTGGTTTATCTAGTCACTTTCTGACCCGCCGCATACTGCCACTTTTCACAGCCTTGACCCGCCATCATGTCTCGGGCGTCTTCTTCTTGTAACTGGGTCGGCTCTGGGGTCTCCGAACAATTCCTACAGGATTTTGTAGATGCGGGAACCTTGCAGGCTCAGAATGTTATTCATTGGCAGGTTCCGGGTTTGGAGAAGAAACCCATCCCACAAGAGGGTGAAATTGTTATCTTTGCTGACCACCTCATACGTGGTTTCAGCCCGTCCGGATCTAAGTTCTTCCGAGACGTCCTCCATTTCTTTAAATTGCATCGTCAAGACATTGCCCCCAACTTTGTCTCCAACTTGTGCAACTTCCAAGTCCTTTGTGAAGTTTACTTACAAGAAGAGTCGTTAGTTGATCTCTTCCGCAACTTTTTCTATGTCAACCGCCAAACGGAAGTGGCGGCTGGCCCAAGCTTGGAACTCGGCGGAGTCTCCATCCAAAGAATAAGAGATATGGTTTTTCCAGTTGTTCGAATGCCAAGTCATCCCAAGGATTGGAACAGAACTTGGTTCTATTGTAAAGACACCTCTCCAGAGGGAGAACATCCGCTACCGGGTTATCGTCCTACCCGGCTTTGCACCACAACTGAGCTTCCAGACCGGATGTCTGCCACAGCACGAGCGAAGTATGCTCTGGCCTTTGCCAAGATCAGAGCCCTCTTAGCGAATGGTTTGACAGGAATTGACTTAACCCACTATTGGATCTCTTGGAAGGTATTACCACTGAGCCGGCGTGACCGGCTTATGTGTGAGTATACGGGTGATGTCAATGATCCCCTCTGCTTCAATCACACCTCTCTGACAAAAGAGAATATTATTTCTACTATTAAGGGGCTTACCTGTGAGCCCCAAGAAGCTTGCCGTACGGTCGGGTTAAAGCCTTTCTGCGCCGCAAACCCAGCCCTAGATGTAAGGACGGCTTTTGAATCTCTTTATCTCCGTCTTAACTATATATATGTAGCAGCTTGAATCTCTTTTGGCGGCTCTTGCTTTCAGGCTAACTCCAGCTTCTAGAAGAACAAATATACTCCTCCTGCGAATAAGAAGTCTCAGGCGGGTAACACCCGCGGCCGCAAAACAAAGACGTCGGCTCAAAACTTGCTTGAGCTTGACAACTCAGAGGTAGAACCTGATTCCCTTGGCCGTCTCTTTATACAACTTATTGACAATGATTTTACTCTAGAGGAGACACAAATGAGCCATGCCAACGCCCCTGAGGTAACTTACCTTTCTTTTGACTCGGAAAACTTCCCCCAACCGAAGATACGGCGGGTCGTCTGAAAAGTTCCTTTTTCGCACCCTCTCGCTTACTTAGATCCCAAATTTTCTTTGAAAAAACAATAACACAACTCTCGACGTCAGACCCGAAGTACCGGCTCTAGGGACCTCATGACCGGCTTACCTAACGCCCCGGCGCCGCGGAAACGTCCCACTGAGGTACTTAACATGGACCCAATATTCGTCTTATATTTCTGCAATGCTATCTTATCGTTGTACCTTACTGATTTGATTTTGTAGGAGTCCCCTCCTTCCTCTGGCGACTCAACTGCCTCCAAACTTCCTCCCATGAAGGTCAACCCAGAGTAAGTCTTTACCTCTACCGTGGATACATTACTTGTATCACCTTTATACTATGTTCTGACTCCTTGTTCTTTCAGGGCGCAAGCTAAGCGCAGAAAAGCTGGTGGGTCTATCGCTGCTCCAACTGCTCAACCGCTAGATACTGTTGAGCCATCCCACTCTCCTGCCAAACACTCTGAAGCTGCCAAAGAAACAACTGAGCAATCTCCCCCGCCATTAGAGTTGGCGGGTCATCATTTGGCGGCTCCTGACAACTTCACGGCTAACCCTAAGCCACCCAATCCTTGCGCTGAAGACTCGTCTCTCCCTGACGTTATCATCACTGGGACGGGTTATCAATCTCCCACGCACCATATTCTAACAAAGCACTTGAGCAAGGCTGCTACTGACTCTCCCGATAAGCTTGACTTTGAATTCCCTGCCTTGGAGAAGATGACTACAGAGGATTTACATGTTGGCTATCTGAACCGACTGTCTACCAGCCGCAACATGGAGAGCAAGCTTGTTGGCTTGATGAAGAAAAAATATGAGGTATCCTCCATCTCCTATCTTTCTCTTATATCCATGCTTAGCCCCCAAGAACCGGGTTAATATCGCAAATAATAGATCAGGTCTTCTAAACCTTCCATCCTGCTGTGTAAAACTTAACCTGCGACCCCCAAGTACCGGGTTAAATTGCATATAAGCTGGTACTTTGTACTAAGTTATAGATCCAATTGTAGCCCCCAAGTCCGGAGCATTATGATAATGATGACCCGGATCTTTCATCCCAGACTTGAAAATGAAAACATAGACATTAGCCCCCAAGTGCCAAGGATATTTCTTGCAATGTGCTTGGGACTTATAAGAGTGACTTCATCCTGGCGACTTCAACATTGATAACCTTTCACTTGTGAAATGCAGGAGGCATTGAATACTGCCGAGTCGGAGCGGGCCGGCTTGAGGGAGGATCTGTCAGCTCAACAGACCGCCCGAGCCATAACAGAGGAGAAGTTGCGAACAGTTGTTGAAGAGCTTGAGAAACTCCAAGCTGAATTCCTTGCATATAAGAAGACTGCCAAAACTGAACAAGCCGCCCTGGAGAAATGTGCGAGCGATGTAGAGGACCGGCTCAACCTTGCATCGGCAGAGCTGAAGACCCGCAAGGATCATATCTCCAAGATGACTGCTGCTATTTTTGGTAAGTGCATACGACTCAAAAAATATTCCCATTACACAAACACCCGTCGGGCGGCTTATACCTTCAACCTTTTCTTGCAGGCGAAAGGAGCCACCAGCTATCTTCTGATAGTCTGATGAAGTTGAAAGCAGTCTACACTTTGATGGAGCAGCTATATAGCGAGGCCCTTTGTACCATCAAGGCTATGATGACGGCCAAGTACGTCCCCAAATTTATGAAGGGTGTCCTAGAGCTATTATCAACTTTACCCAAACAGGTGGAGGAAATAAGGCGATCAGCCGCCAGAAGAGGAGCTATAGCTGCGCTGAGCCGGTCCCTAGCCTTCGCTCCGGAATTAACTGCTGAAGAGATGATGAACGGCTTCCCTTCCAAGAAGGATGATGGCTCAGACTTCACTGAAGCCGATTATGCCAAGTGCGTTAAGGTCTCCCAGCGGCTTGCCTCCATACTGGTTGATGAGACGACTCGCAACGTGGCGGCTCATCCTCTTGGGTGACCTTAAGCCCCTCACCATATTGCACACCATCATCTCTTGGGTCGCCGTTTTGCAAGCCGCCATCTTGTAAGTCTTCACCCGATGGTGCTATTTTGGATGAAGAGCTGGCCAAAGGGATGAGCAAGCTAAACCCGGTGGGTTGGAAGCCCCCAAGTGACCATATGGAGGTGTTCATCTTTGCACAAATCTGTAATGCCAAAGAGAAACAAAAAACGGTAGAGGTCCCGTCTTGCAGGGATGCCAACTTTATTATATGAGTATAAATACAAGAAAATATGTATGTACAAAAGTAAGAGTCAATGACTCAAGTATAGTAAGGCCGTAGATGATCGATGTTCCATGGCCGGTGATTTTCCTGCCCGGAGGTACGTGATTCATCTCGTACGTCGATGAGATAATAAGACCCATTGTTCAGATTCCTGCTAACCACGAAAGGTCCTTCCCATGGTGGTGATAACTTGTGCGCATCTGTCTGATCTTGAATCAAATGTAACACCAAGTTGCCTTCTCGGAACGTACGGGTCTTGACCCTACGGCTATGGTAGCGACGCAGGTCCTGTTGATAAATCGCCGATCGAGCCGCTGCAAGATCGCGTGCTTCATCCAGAGCATCCAATGCATCCTGACGCGCCTCCTCGTTGTCTGCTTCCACACAAGCCGCCACACATGGTGAATCATGTCGTATGTCGCTCGGTAACACGGCCTCCGCACCGTAAACCATGAAGAAAGGGGTGTAACCCGTCGACCTGTTAGGCGTAGTATTGATGCTCCAAAGGACAGACGGTAGTTCTTCCACCCAACAACCCGGCGTTCTCTGTAAAGGAACCATGAGCCGGGGCTTGATACCTCTCAAGACTTCCTGATTTGCCCATTCTGCCTGACCGTTGGACTATGGATGAGCAACAACCGAAACATCAAGCCGGATGTGCTCACTTTCGCAGAACACCTTCATAGCCCCCTTGGACAAATTTGTGTCGTTATCCGTAATGATGCTATGAGGATATCCGAACCGGTAGATCAATTTCTTGACAAACTGAACCATCGTGGCTCCATCACACTTACTAACCGGCTCAGCTTCCACCCACTTGGTGAACTTGTCTACTTCCACCAAAAGGTGGGTCTTCTTATCCTTAGACCGCTTGAAAGGTCCAACCATGTCAAGCCCCCAGACTGCAAACGGCCAAGTAATCGGTATCATCCGTAATTCTTGAGCCGGAACATGAGCACGTCTTCCGAACTTCTAGCACCCGTCACATTTAGCAACCAGATCCTCTGCGTCCTTATGAGCCGTCAACCAGAAGAAGCCATGTCGGAAAGCCTTGGCTACTAAAGATTTTTGACCCAGCATGATGACCGCAATCACCAGCATGTATTTCATATAAGATTTCCTTGCCCTCCTCCAATGAGACACAATGCTGGAAGACGTCGGTGACGCCGCACTTGTGTAATTCTCCTCCAATGATGGTCATGGATTTAGAACGCCTCACGATCTGCCGCGCAAGAGTCTCATATTCAGGCAACTCACCCTGTGTCAGGTATGCCAGATATGGCAACGTCCAGTCTGGAATAGCGTGTAAAGCCGCCACAAGTTGCCCCTCCGGGTCAGGTATAGCCAAATCCTCTTCCGACGGTAGCTTAACAGACAGATGATAAAAAGCACATCCAAGAAAATGTTAGACGGTACCGACTTATGCTGAGAGCCTAGCCTTGACAATGCATCCGCCGCCTCGTTCTTGCGACGATCAATATGGTCTACCTGATAACCCTTGAAATGACCAGGGACGATATCTACCTTTTGTCGATAAGCTGCCATCTGCGGGTCCTTGGAATCCCACGTGCCTGACACCTGCTGTGCCACAAGATCAGAGTCGCCAAGGCACCTAACCCGGCTCAGGTTCATCTCCTTGGCCACATGAAGCCCGCGAAGCAAAGCTTCGTACTCAGCTGCATTGTTTGTGCAAGGAAACATCAGCCTTAATACATAACAAAACTTATCACCTTTGGGAGAGGTTAAGACAACTCCAGCCCCCGAGCCCTTCAATTGTCTGGACCCGTCAAAGTGAATCGTCCAGTACGTATTGTCCAGCTTTTCCTCCGGCGACTGACACTCCGTTCAGTCGTTTATGAAATCCACCAATGCCTGAGACTACACAGCTATGCGAGGTGCATACTTCAAATTTAGAGGCCCACGCTCCAACGCCCACTTAGCAATTCTACCAGTGGCTTCTCGATTATGTATTATGTCTCCCAACGGAGCAGAGCTAACCACCGTGATCTGATGTCCGAGGAAATAATGCTTCAACTTACGTCGCCATGAATACTCCATATATTATCTTCTGCCAGTGTGGGTATCTTTGCTTTGACTCGATAAGTACCTCACTAACATAATAAACCGACCTCTGAACCGGATACTCTTTCCCTGCCTCCTTACGCTCCACCACAATTGCAGCACTAACCACCCAATTATTAGCCACCACATAAAGGAGCAGGGGTTCCTTCTCAGCCGGAGCGGCTAAGATCGGCGGCTCAACCAGCTGCTTTTTAAGCACTTCTAGAGCTTCATCTACAGCATTACTTCACACAAAGTCATCTGTCTTTTTCATCATCTGGTACAAAGGAATAGCCTTCTCCCCCAGGCGGCTGATGAAGAGGCTTAAAGCGGCAATACGACCCACCAAGCGTTGTACATCATTGACGCTCGCCGGCTTGGCTAATGACATGATGGCCTTTATCTTGTCCGGGTTGGCTTCGATACCTTGCTCTGAAACCAAGAAACCTAGAAGCTTACCTGCAGGAACTCCAAAAACACATTTAGCCGGGTTAAGCATCATCTTATAGACTCGTAAGTTATCAAACGTTTCCTTTAGGTCATCCAACAATGTCTCCTTCTTCCTTGACTTGACCACAATATCGTCCACATAGGCATGAACGTTACGTCCAATCTGACCATGAAGACAATTTTGCACACAACGTTGGTAAGTCGCCTGTGCACTCTTGAGTCCGAACGGCATGGACACATAGCAGAAAGCTCCAAAAGGTGTGATGAACGAGGTCTTCTATTGGTCTTTAACTGTCATCTTGATCTGATGATAGTCTGAATAGGCGTCCAGGAAACATAAACTCTCACAACCCGTTGTTGCATCAATAATCTAGTCGATACGGGGGAGAGCAAACGGGTCAACTGGAGAAGCTTTGTTAAGATCCATGTAGTCTATACACATACGCCATGTGTCATTCTTCTTGAGTACCAGTATAGGGTTGGCTAACCACTCCGGGTGACATACCTCCATGATGAACCCTGCTGCCAAGAGCCGGGCTACCTCTTCTCCAATTGCTTTACGCCACTCCTCATTGAAACGATGAAGGAACTGCTTAATCGGCTTAAACTTAGGATCCACATTAAGGTGGTGCTCAGCGAACTCTCTCAGTACACCCGGCATGTCAGGCGGCTTCCATGCAAAGATGTCCCAATTCTCATGGATGAATTCGATGAGCGCGCTTTCCTATGCGGGATCCATGTTGGCTCCAATAGTGAACTGCTTAGATGAATCGCCCGGAGTAAAATCTACCAGCTTCGTGTCATCAGCCGCAAACTTCAAAGGCAGCTCAGACTCTATACTGGGCTTCTTCAACGGAGTCATATCTACCGGGTCAACGTTATCCTTATAAACCTTAAGATCTGCTTCTATGCAGCTTGACTCCGCATAAGCCGCGTCCCCTTCCTCGCACTCGATGTCTACCTTCCGATCACCATGGACCGTGATTGTTCCATTAAGAGCCGGCATCTTGAGTTGCAGATAAACATAACAGGGCCTAGCCATAAACTTTGCGAAAGCCGGCTCGCCAAACAGAGCTTGATATGGTCTTAATCTTGACCACCTCAAACCACAAGGTCTCCACCCTGTAGTTATACTCATCCCCAGACTCCACTTCCAATGCAATCTTTCCTCCTGGGTAAGCCGACTTGCCTGGCACCACTCCATGGAAGACGGTCGATGACGGCTTAAGAGCCTTGTCGGTTAACTCCATCCGCTGGAAGGTGTCGTAGTATAGGATGTTGATACTGCTACCACCATCCATGAGTACTTTTGTGAATTTGTACCCTCCAACCTAAGGAGCGACCACTAGAGGTAAGTGACCCGGATTGTCGACCCGTGGCGGGTGATCCTCCCGGCTCCACGTAATCGGGTACTCTGACCATTTTAAATATCGCGGGAGAGCCGGCGTGACCGCATTAACCGCCCTCTTGTGCAACTTCTGATCTCGCTTATCCAGGCTTGTCGTGAAGACATGATAGTGTCCCCCACTAAGCTGCTTCGTGTTGCTCTGACATCCTGAGTGGTTATTCTATTGCTGACCACCATTGCTCGGCTGCTGATGACTTCCCTAGTTTCCTCAATTCTGACTGCTTTGGCCTTGATCACATGAACCTATCCCGCCAGCACCGAAGCCGACACTTGAGCCGCCCGGTCCTGACCCGCCTGACGGGCCGTTACCATTGTTATGATTTTGACGAAGGCTTTGCTCCCGAAACACGCGCATAACACTGCAATCCTTCCAAGCGTGGGTGGCATCCTTGTCCGGCCGGCTGTGCGCCGGGCAAGGTCTGTTCAGTGCCTCTTCTAAGGTGTAGGGCATCGGGGATACCGGTGCCCTATTCCTGTCGAACGGCGGCCTGAATTTCCTGTTGCCTCTAGGGCGATTATTCCCGAATGGTTGTGTGTTGGTGTTCGCCACAAATTCTGACCCGCCATCCGGGTTCTTCCGCTTGCCTTGGCTGCCGTTCCCAGCACCTCCCTACTGGTTCTTACCATTGACGCCCTTCTTACCCTGTCCTGACTTCTCGTCTTCGGAGTCCGGGTCCTTGGTGGTATCTGAATCCGCATACTTGGTGAGAGTCGTCATGAGCTCACCCATATCCTGACAAGAACGCTTCAACCGCCCGAGATTTTGCTTCAGGGGCAAAAAACGACAGTTCCTTTCCAAGATTAGAACTGCCTGAGACGCCGAAATATTCTCAGATGAATGGGTCACCGTCGAGACCCGCCGCACCCAATGATGGGACGACTAACCTTCCTGATGCGCACAAAGGTCCAGATCCACAATCGTCATCGGCTTCTTGCAGGTTCCTTTGAAATTCTTGATGAACCGTGCTTTCAACTCAGCCCACGATGTGATGGTATTCGGTGGTAACCCTTTTAACCAAGTGCGGGCCAGTCCTTCCAACATCATGACGAAGTATTTTGCACAGACTGCTTCGTCGACCTCCAGCATCTCCATAGCAAGCTCATAGCTTTGATTCCAAGCCTCCGGGGGCTGATCCGCCATGTAATTGGGCACCTTTCGTGGCCCCTTAAAGTCCTTGGGTAGGTGCGCACTCCTCAGATCCGTTGCAAGATACTGCACACCAAACCGACGGGTGTTGCTAGTGCCAGCTCAGTAACCTCCGGGTAATCCGTCACCGGTGTCGACCCTCGCTGAACCCGGCCCCTGTCCATAGTCCCCCTGAATATCCATCTCACGTGGGTTGTTATTGGGCGGGTTTCGCCTCTGCTCACTGCTAGAGACCGCGGGCGACTCAATCCGCCGGCTGTAGCTACGACTATGAACCAGCGTGGAGTGCATCCGGCTCCGGCTGTGCGTATACCTTTCTTGCTCAGCCACCGCTGTCTGCAACAGGCTAATCGCGTTCCCTGCCTCTTCAGCAAATGGCGTTCCTTCAGCCAAAGGGAGAGCATCAAGCTTAGCAGCCGTTTCTATCATATTTTCCACGGGATTTGAGTAATGGCCAAGCGGCATCACAACATGTCGCGACAAAGGTCTGCTCCTCTGCGGCGGGTCTAACTGCTGTGGTGCCTCTACCGCTCGGGTCACTATTGGCAGCGTACTTGGCCTGGCCCCTGGAGTGTTGAAAAGATTCGAGGTTGAATCGGTAAACCGACTTGAGTCCTGCGCTGAACTACCTCTGACGCCCACTATTCCAGATCAAAACAGAGGGCCTCCACCCTCAAACATTCTGACTCAGCATTCATCTGGGCTTGCATTGCATTAATATCCCCTGGGCCTGAGCCATCTGTCCCTTGACCCGGTTGACCTCGGCGTTACGCTCTGCTTGATTCTTAGTCATCACCTCCGTGGCCATCAGAGCCGCCAGCTCCTCCATGAGCTCCAGCAGAACCTGTGTTGCTGCCTTAGGGGTCTCCTCATCAGGGGGAGCCACTCCAGCCGCCGCTCTGAATGTCGCACCATTGGACGCCGGCGTCGGGCCTACCATGAACACGGCGGCTTGGCTCGATGGGTCATAAGGCTCCGGAATACTATAACCATCGGCATATCCCCTTAACCCGTCGTCATGAAGTCGATAGATCGATTCCCCATCCTTGCTAGAAGATCCTTCATCTGAAAAAGCCAAGGTTTCTCCCAACAAGGAGTCACCGCTATCCTGTGTGAAGCCAACAAAGACGCTCTTCCGCCCGGGTTGAACATGGGCGGGTGTCGCGCGTCGGGCCGGCTCGACGATGTTGGTGCAGATGTCCGGCATGGGTGTATATCCGTCCAGTTTGCCGATGAACACGTGCATCTTGCCAATGGGAACCCTATAACCGTACTCGACTGGGTCAGCTTCAGGGCCCCATCCTGAGTCGTCGATTTAGAGCTTGCCGCGGCGACTCTTGGTCATCAAGCCGACGGCGTATCCTTCGATCCCTGAGAGAAATCCCTTTGAGAACTCAACACCACCACGCGCTTTCCCCATGGTGGGCGCCAACTGTCGTGGTTTTGTCATCGTAGATGTCCGAAGACTTAGATTCGAGGCCATCGCTAAGGAGGTGGACTCAAAAGGGTTGGACGGGACAAAATACATGGATTTACCCAGGTTTGGCCCCTCGAGATGAGGTAAAATCCTACGTCCTGCTTTGTGTGTATTGATTGGAGTATCGATTACAAGGGAGCATATTCTCTTGACCTAGCTCTCAATGGATTGGTTTCCCTCTAAGCCGTCCCCGGGTCTCGCCTTTATATAGGAGGTCAAGACCATAGGTTACACAAGTCTCATACCGACTCTTACAACATATCTCACTATGTCTCTAAGCCGCCTAGCCGACACTAGCCGGCTACCTCCGGGCGGCTTA
This sequence comes from Hordeum marinum, assembly GCA_022496015.1. NCBI lineage: Eukaryota > Viridiplantae > Streptophyta > Magnoliopsida > Poales > Poaceae > Hordeum > Hordeum marinum. The sequence continues at coordinate 62,367,564 of CM039677.1, forward strand.
CGCTCCTGGGTCTTGCATCTTCTTCCTGACTCTAGGCCTCCATCACAGCCCATCTGGTGAGTCGTCGTTCCTCTTCTAGTTCATACGCTAACGAGCCGCCAGGTATGACCCGGCCCCTCCTGGGCGGGTCTTACCATGGGGTTATATCCCCAATAGCTGCCGAAGTAGAACTTCGTAAGCCACCGCGCTGAAATGCGTCGCACCGTGTGTGGGGAACTCATCCGGGTTCAGCGGCGCCTCATGCAACCATGCTGAACCGTTAGCGATGAAGCGGGGGGTACCGAAGAGGATTTCACCGCCGAGTACCATCATGATGACTGGAAAAACTGGATCTCCACTTGCACCGGAGTTTTCTAGACGTGTTGCCCCATAGTGGGCGCCAACTGTCGTGGGAGTAAATCTAACAATAATGCTAGGGGTATGAATGAGAAGGGGTCAAGCCTAGCTACAACACATGTGTAACACTCGGATGTACGAGTTCGGGCACCACTCAGAAGTGGTAAAGACCCTACGACTCGAGCCTTGGGGCTTAGTGTTTGCTTATAGGGGTGTCTGATTACAAAGAGTTTTTGAACCTTGTCCAGGAGATCGAGGGTGGCTTATATAGAGTGCGTGAGGACCCGCCGAGCACCATTACAAGGTAATTAATGACAGTAATTGTCGGAGTTACTAGAAATTGCTGCTTTGACTAGGGGCGTTACAAGTAACGTTGTATTCATGGCACTTTATGCGACTTAAGTCCCTCGAACATTGTAGCTCATGCGTCGCCTCTACTCCTTCTCATCCGAGTGTCTAAGCTTGGACGACTGGCTGAATGACGTTCGAGTGACTTCCAGGGATCCGAGCGGATCTAAAAGAATCGTCCAAATGCTAAAGTAGTCCAGGGACTCCCATGATTGTGTGGGACCCCAGTTTGGACCTAGATGTGTGTTCATTGACCCTACCTTGGGTAGGTGACCTCATCACTCAGCATTCTAGAAATTTGCATATAAATGTCTAAGGCAAAATCTTTGGTTGCAGTTTGGAAACACATCATTCACTGCATTTAGTAACCCCTAGTACACACAATTTAACAGTCTAGGCTACTAGTTAGCACAATGATAATAGTTGTGTCTATTTGAAATATTGCAAAACAAAATCAAACATGCATACACATACCTTTTGTCTATCTCACATTATAGTATATGCTCCAAACTGTCCCACTTCTACCCCTAGGCAAATTTTAAGTTGGTGTAGAAACCAACACGAACTAGGTGTGTCCTCTTGTCCAACAATGCCAAATGCCAACGATATATATTGTTGTTTCCATCTCTGCTAGTGGCAACAAGTAGTTGAGCACCAGTAGTGAGCTTAATAAAGCATCCATCAACACATGCATAATCAACATTTCAACAACTAAATACATTTAAACGAGAAATAATATGTAAGTAGTGCACAAGGTTTAGAAACTAACAAATGAATGGTCTGCATCCCTTGAGAAACCACTCCCTTGCTCCATTGATGCAATAGAACATGGCATGGAATCTTGGGCCTGGGTGGGGAATTTTTTTAGTAGGTGTTGGAGTAACATTAGTGACTATTACTCTACCCCCAGGGTTTGTATCCATGACAGTCCGAGCATAGTCTCTAAGCCTAGCATATTGCTTCTTGTGATCTCCTAACACAGCTTCAATAGTTATGTTCTCTGGCCTATATGCCATAGACTTGGGCACATCTACACCATATTTTTCCATGCATGCATTAATTATAGTTTGAATGCCATTAGTTGGATCAGATCTGAAGAGGGGCTCATACTTCTGTGCCAACCACTTAGCACTCACCCTGGTGGTCTCTGTAGTAATAGGGCAAGCGTTCTCTAGTTTCATCTTCTTAATTACAAAGGTTTTATTACCTTTTATAATTGTTGCCACCATAAAGAACTTGCAATGTTTATCTCTACATTCAACAATTATCCTCTGATCTTAATTCCTATAATACTTGAAATTTATGGCATGTAAATTCAACAAAGATTCTCTAAATTGATGTTAATCCCTAAAACACAAGTGTAGGCAGAGTGGTCATGTGCTTGCTCCATTTTCTCATTGTACCATTTCCTAGTAGGCCTGTTCTTTGCCCTACTCTTCCTTTTCTTTGGTAGGACAAATGATAGTGCCTAAAAACCATCATCATCACTCTCCTTCAACTAACCCTTCTCTTCTTCATCAGATGAAGGTCTAAAATCTGGTTCCACCTCTTCTAACACACTTGAATGTGACCTTGTTGTTGGTCCTCTTCTAACAGGCAACTTCTGCTTCTTCTTTGTAGGTACAACTATAGGTTCTTCTTCTTCTGTAACCAATGCATGATATTCCTCTAGCTCAAATAGTTCCTCAACTTCAGCGTCACCCTCATAATGCAGCACTTTTTCCTCCTCTCATTGTTCATCATCTGTTTCTTCCTCTTCTACTTCTTCCTCTCTATGTCTCTTTCCCTCTTCCATCTCCACATCCTCAACATGACACATATAATAAGGGTTACTTCCAATTTGATCTTAATTATCGGAGGAAGAAGCATCATTGTCCTCATATAAATCATATCCATGATACTCCTCTTCTTCTTCTTCTTCTTCTTAAAAACAACTTTCAACTTGGGATTTACATTCCTGCTTTCTTGTGTGCAAACAGAAGGAGCATGAGCTGTAGTAGAGCTGCTACACTGACTTTCAAACACTACTCCTTGCTGATCAACAACTAAGATAGGAGGCTCACTCAGATCAAGCACAACATGCTCTTGATACAGAATAGGGGACAATTCTTGTTGAATCTCAAAATCACTAACATGGGGTGAACAAGCCCTAACTAGCAAATTAAGCACCAAAGTATCCTTATTCTACCTCTTTATCATTTGTAATTCAGCATTACTCCCTACTATTTTCAGCCCTTGGTCTCCTAAACCTGGATTCTCAATGCGATACAGACAATCATACACACTAAATCCTTGTGTTTACATCAGTGCAACTATATTCAAATAAGTAACATCTGAACTTCATAGCTTCCTCTCCAAAGGTTCTTGAGCATCAAAATGGATCCTAACTTCCCAAATGTCTTCATTGAAACTACAAAACAAAGGAAATTACAAGTATTCGGTACCCTAGCTCAAAAGTTTCTCTAAATAGAAACCTAAAGACTTTAAAGTAAATTTGAAGTAAGTTTACAATTGCAGTTAACATAACAGACCACAAATCAATATAGTTTACAAGTTTAGTTAACATACATACTACAAAAGAAAGGAAATTCCAAGTAAGTTTACTATTACAGTTAACAAAACATGAATCAATATAGTTTACAATTTCAGTTAACCGCAAGTAAGATAAATCAGTTAAAGTAACACTAATCCCCAATTAAGAGGCAGTGTCGTGTAGTGCCCTAATCCCCAATTTTAGTAACCACTAAGAGAGGAAGCAGCGCGGTACAATAAATATTAGGGCTAGGATACTTTAGTTGGACTAAAATTTGCTAAAAAGAAGAGGAGGAACCCTAATCCCCAATTGTAGAAAGTAGAGGAGGAGGAGGAGAAGGAGGGAAGATGACCAGAACTTACAGCACGTCGTCGATCCCATGCGTCCAGTCATGGCTAGTGCTAGGGTTCACCACCCAAAGCTTCGCCATCCGCACCCGCTACTTCATGGACAACACCGACTTTGAAAAATCATCGTCGTCGCTGGGGTACGCACAACTTGAGTCGTCGTTGCTGCCTTTGCCGGTGCCATCGCCGTAGATGCCGCCACCCGCAACGCTATGTAAGTACAACATGTCTCTGCCTTCGACGCTCTCGCCGCCGCCTGCCGGAGTCGACGACGCCATAGCCGCTCGGGAGACCTAGGGTTCGAGGGGAGAGATGAGAGCAACGGGGTCGAACCGGTTCGACTGAGCCGAACTCAACCTCGTCAGCTCGCGGGCACGTGCTGACTGACTAGCTTGGCACCTAACAGCTGGGCCCAGCCAGTCAGTTTCGGCGTCAATACGTATAAACAACAGGTTTAGCTCTATTTGCAACGGCCCGCCCCAAAGTTGTCATTGACATACGAAAATTACCAAATTTGATACCAATCTGCACGTCCTGCCTCTGTGCAATTAACTTGGTCAAACAAGACCTAAAAAGACTTTTTTTGACAGGCGTAAAACAAGCACAAAAGTCAGTTTGTTTGGTTTGTGACTCTACGAGCCCAGAAACTACGGGAATCCCTATATGACGCTCGTTGTGTCAAAATGTCGACCAAACGCAAAAGGACCGAGTGCAGTGGGCCGGCCTAGTTTACTAATTCGTTCGTTCGGTTTTGGGAACCTTCTCGCAGCTTTCTGTCCAGTTTTTGCCAGTTTTTTCTGTTTCTCATTCCTTTTTCCTTTCCCCTTTTTCATTTTCCTTCCTATTTTGTTATTCTTTATCTGGGTTTTCTGTTTTTCTGTTTCTTTTCGAAAATTGTATATTTTAAACAATCGATTTTTTAAATATTTTCTTTTTGAAAAAGTGCAAAGATAAACAAAATTAGAAATTATGTTCAAAATATTATTTTTTGAAAATGTTCGTTTTGGAAATGAGAACATTTTTTAAGAGGGTAACATTTTTTTGGAATCCATGGTTTTTTTAAAAAATCTGAAAAATGATAATTTCATGATTTTTTGATTATTTTTTACAAATACAGGAACAAATTTGAAAAATTCCCCGAACTTGTGAACTTTTTTTCCAATACTTAATTTTTTCAGATATTCTCCCGAACATTTTTCAATTTGCATAAAAATTATGAAAACATGATTTTTGTTTAATTTGTGAACAAAATACGGAAATAGGAACATTTTGTGTAAAAATGTTCAACTGTTTTAATATGCGAATATGTTTAGAACTTTTGATTTTTTCGTAAATTAGAACATTTTTTTGTCAAAAGTACTAAAAAAATTAAATTGTGAAACAAATTGAAAATTTAAAACATTTTCATAATTATTATTTTTTGATTTTTTTCTAAAATAAGTGAAACAAATTTTGAAGATATTAGTTGTTTTTGGAATTTTCACAAAGTTTGAAAACAAGAACAAGTAATGGAAAAATGAACAAAATCTTAAAAATGAAAACAAAATTTAGAAAAAAATTGTTGGAACAAGAAATAAACTTGTAAAGCAAGAAAGAATATGAAAGAAAGGAAAACAGAAACAAAAAAGGAAAGAAACGGGAAAAAACACGACATTTATCTAAACTGGTGACCAAATTTGAAAACACGAACAATTTTCAGAAACATGAATATTTTTTGAAATCCGTGAACAACTTTGAAAACAAGAACAACTTTTGGAAACACAAACGTTTATTTGCAAACGCAAACACTTTTTTTAAACTGTGGAACAAATTAGAGAACGTAAAACACACACATTTTTTGTAAATTCCAGAACATTTTTCAAAATTCCAGAACTTATTTTGAAAACGTGAATTGTTTTTGAATTGGTGAACAAAATTCAAAATCAAGGATAACTTTTTAAATTCAGAATAAAATTTTTAAAACGAGAGCACTTGGAAAATATAGAATAATTTTGAAAATTCAAACATTTTTTATATGAGCAATAGAAATTTTCGAAACAAACCCTTTCTGCATTTTGAATAAATCTTGATAAACGCAACATTTTAAAATTTTCATACAATATTTGACAATTATGAACAAATTTTAAAAAAGTGAACTTTTTTTAAATTCGTGAACAAATTTTGAGAATAAGGACGTTTTGAAAACTACTGAACAATTTTTTGAAACGATTTTTTGATTTTAAACATTTTCTGTGAATGTCAGACAAAATATTCATGAAACATAATTTATTGTGAAATTTCAAATATTTTTTCAAAATAGCAAACATTTTTGAAAATTATGAACATAATGTGAAAATAGGAACAACTTTCTGAATTCCAAACAATAATTGAAATTCCAAACAATAATCGAAATAAAAGGAAATGAAAACGAAATAGAAGGAAAAGGAAACAAGAAAAAAAATTCAAACCGGAACGAACGAACTGGAAAAATTTGCTGGCGCCTCCCTGTGCGAAGCAGCGAGAATTTGCCGCAGCGGGCGGCAAATAGGGTTTTCCAGAAACTAGTGCTCACACATTCAGTACAATGTTGATAGAAACTGCTACTAAAGCTCAAAAGAGCTGGCCCAAGACGAACGAGCCCAGTAAGGCCCAATTATGTGAAGGCGAACCCTGGACATCGAAGAGCGGTGGACCAGGGGCGCCACAGTATCTCCCCTGGGGGACGCGCCGCTCCAGTCCAAGCTCCGGCGACCGCGCCGCCGGCGCCGCCGAATCAACTCTCCTCCCAGCGGTAAGCAAAGTAATAATCTCACGGTCCACGCCTTCTTCTGTCCCTCCCTCCTTCCCCCCTCTCGCCTGCTGGCTTGCGCTCCTGCCGGCGCTTCTGGCCTGCTGCCGTTGCAGTTTGCTGTTCTGTTTAGGTTTCTGTCTACTTGTGTCGTTATTGGGTAGAGAGTGGAGAATGGGAATGAATGACATCTTGGGGCAGTGGCATCCATGGCAGTCAGCAAGCTTCTGTTGGGGGATTGGGAGTGGGGCTGGCGTCGATCACACATCTTAAAATTATTTAAGTCCTTAGTACATGCTGAATGTTGCATTCTTCTTTAATTATCTGTATATACTTGCAGTATGTACTCCCTCCGTCCGGAATTACTTGTCACACAAATTGATAAAAGTGGATGTATCTAGAACTAAAATACATCTAGATACATCCATTCCAATGACAAGTATTTCCGAACAGAGGGAGTATCTCCGTAAGGCTGTTTAGAAATTGCTGTATCCTGTGTCTGTGTATCCGTGCTTCTCCTCGGCATACTTTCATGAAGTTTAGGTGGCCGGATACATGAATGATAAATCTACCCAATTTTCAAACAGTGGTTTTCATAAAAGATGCATCAAACCGTACTTGTTCTCCACCTGAGCAACCAGTCAGTAGCCAAGTCTGGAAGTATACAGCAGGCTTGACTATCCACTGATTAGTCAGTCCTGTGGAGAACAAAGGTTTGATGCATCTTTTCTAGAAAATCACCTCTGAAAATTGGGTTGATTTATCATTCTTCTATGTAGCCACCTAAACTTCATGAAATATGCTGGCTAAATTGTAAACCTTGCTAGTCTTGCAGTTTCTCTAAATTACTTCGAACCTTGTTCTCATCCTAGTACAAAGAATTTGTACTTTATTTATGCAACCACTCATTTATTTTGTTACCCTGAAATCGGGCCGTATTCAAGACTTCTGTTCTCCCGCTTGCAGACTGTGGTCCACCCAGTACATTGTGAATTGGAACTCACGAGAGGCGCATTGGCTACAATGGCTCTAACGCTTCTCCGAGGGATCAGAACGTCAACCTTATTTAGAGCAAATTTTAGCCTGTTCTGTACCACTCAACGTCGTCCACTAGCTCACTTCACAACTAGAGTGGAGAGTGTGCAGACTACTGAGCCCAAAGCAGTGCCCAAGTCAATTCAACAGGCTACTAAGGAGGCGGCGGAGCAGAAGACACAAGGTTTTGAATCCGTTATCGGCATTGAGACCCATGTCCAGCTCTCGACCATCACAAAGGCATTTTGCTCCTGCCCAAACAACTATGGCTCACAGCCTAACAGCACTGTTTGCCCCACCTGCATGGGCCACCCTGGAACATTGCCGCTTCTGAATGCAAAGGTTGTTGAATGTGCAGTGAAAATGGGCCTTGCTCTCAACTGCAAGATCGCCATGACATCCAAGTTTGATCGGAAACAGTACTTCTACCCGGACCTACCCAAGGGGTACCAGATTTCCCAGTTTGACATTCCAATTGCTGAGAAGGGTTACCTTGATGTGGATATTCCAGTTGAGTTTGGTGGTGGTCACAGGCGATTTGGTGTCACGAGGGTTCATATGGAAGAAGATGCTGGCAAGCTGCTTCACTCTGAATCCGGAAATTACTCTCAGGTTTTCCTTGTTATTCCTGGCTAACTGCCTGTTTTCCATTGAAGTTTTGTACTCTTATCAAATTCTCATGCTATTCTGTTATGCTGCAAAAATCATGGAAAAGGTTGACATCCATCACAGTGCAACAGTACATTTTCATTCATAAATGCTAAAGATGAGGAGTCGTGGAATTTAATTTAAGACAAACTATCTGTAGCATCTTGCTATGAACTCGGAAGATCAAAAAATACAGGGGATTGGGTTTCTTATGCATTTTTGCTACAGGTGGCATATATGTAGTGGATATCACACTTATCTATAGTTATGTGGTCATTTAGTTTAGCCCTGCCTGTCATACAGAATGTAAATACCAGTGTAATATCCAACTGAAATTCGAATGTGACAACTTCACAAGACAAGAGAAGGTGAACTGCACTTACTATCAGATCAGCGTCTTTATCTCTTTGTGGCTTTGGTCAAAAGCAAAGATAATTTCTTTCTCAAAACTAATACAAGAAGACGGAGACAAGAAATAAAACAAAGTGAATTCAGCATCAAACAGTAATGTATTGGCTAATTGTAACTACATATTTAAGGTGGTTAACCAGTATTTGTATTCTGATGGCTAGGTTGATTTAAACAGAGCCGGTGTACCTTTGCTTGAGATCGTCTCAGAGCCAGATATGAGGTCAGGGATAGAAGCTGCCGAGTATGGTGCTGAGATGCAAAGGCTTGTTAGGTACCTGGGAGTGGGCAATGGTAACATGGATGAAGGTTCCCTTCGCTGTGATGTAAATGTATCTGTTCGACCAATTGGACAATCAGAATTTGGTACAAAGGTAATGACCAAAACTTTAGAAGTTCCCAACTGATTGCTATTCTATATTCCATGTCGAGAACATCTTCATCAGGCTTATGATCTGATAATTCATCAATGCACACACTTATTCAGGACGTCATATTAATATGTTAAACTATTAAGGCCTGATTAGTTTTGACAAATTTATCATATTAAAGGCTTTGTTGTTGTTGTTGTTGTTGTTGTTGTTTTTGTATCAGTTTAAATGATGATTCCCCCTTATCCTTAGAAATATGATAGATTCACCTGGATTTTCTTAACAATACTGCATATTTTCGAAAAGCGGCGCTTTATTACTTCAAAGATTTAAGCATTACACCCGGCCTCTGCATATCTAAGATGCACACAGCCAAAAAGGTCCTCTGATAAAAATAAAAATAAAAAGGCGAAATACAAAAAACATGTAGAGTCCGTATAACGCCTAAAGCGGAGGGGCACCGATCCTAAGATCATGCTGCCACCCATGTTGGGTAAAAGTATCCTTCGCCGTAGCCTCCAATCGTGTACACACCTCCGTAAACAGGTCTTGATTCTCCACACGTTGTAGAGAGGACCATAAACGAAGAATCCCGGTACATCTGTAGATAACCTGCAACAGAAAAGTACTTTTATCGTTAAAAACCTTATCATTTCTACATAGCCAAAGCGACCAAATAACGGCAAGAACTCCCACCCTTAGAAGAATTCTGAACCTGTGATCAATCCCATTTAACCAGTTGCCAAATACATTAGCAACACTACATGGAGGATACAAGCCAGAAGCTATTTGGATGATTGACCATATAAAACGAGCAAATTTGCATTGGAAGAATAAATGTTTTATTGTCTCATCATGATGACAAAAGACACATTGCGGATTTCCATGCCAATTCCTCTTAATAAGGTTATCTTTAGTAAGAATGACTCCGCGACGAAGATACCATGCAAAAATTTTGTTCTTAAGAGGTATCTTCATCTTCCAGATCTTCTTGTTATTATCAACTGGCACATCAGACTCGATTAATGCTCTATACATAGATTCCACCGAGAATTGTCCATTCCCATGGAGGTTCCACCGGAATACATCAGACCCATGTGACAATTGCACCGTGTACAACTGTTGGAGAAGAACAATACTGCATATAATATTGACATTGCATGTTTTAAGGAAGTTATTTAGTTAGCCATTCAGTGGGTGCATGAAACATTTTTGAACTTTCAGTCGTTTGGTTCCTTGTGTAGAGGTTTGGACAGAAGTCCTTCATGTATGCTTGTCAATTTTGCCATCATGTCTTAAGAAAGTTACCAGAGTCATGGACTTAGCAGTGTTATGACCGTTGGCACTGACCATGGAATATTAGCAACAATGGACATTACAAGGGAACCATTTTCCGAGAGCAAGCAGTTCCTTAGATCATTAGTTGTTGATGTACCATTATTGTGAGATGGCAATAAATTCCTCATTGTTTGTTCACTGTTACTGCATATGATTGTGGCATGACATGATTCTTTCACCTCTAATTTCTGGCAGGTTGAAATAAAGAATATGAACTCATTTTCCGCAATAAGTAGGGCAATAGATTATGAGATCTCCCGACAGATTATTCTTCACAAAGAAAACCGGGCTGATCAAATTGTACAAGAAACCCGTCTTTGGGATGAGTCCTCTCAGGTTGTTATTTCATGTTGGTCATTAGCTTGTGCTTTTCCTAGAGTTTCTAAGCCCGTTTCTTTATCTACATTCTCAGAAAACTTTTACAATGCGGAAAAAGGAGGGACTTGCTGACTATAGATATTTTCCTGAGCCTGATCTTCCTGAAGTTGTTCTTACTAGTGAGTACATTGATGAAATTCGTAATTTGATGCCCGAGCTTCCAGAGGCAAAGCGTAGGCGCTATGAGAACATGGGACTCAGCATGCAAGATGTTATTTTCCTTGCTAATGACGATAAGGTAATCATTTTCAGTACTTCCATTTACCCTTGTCATGGATGTGCATGTTTTGCACAAGTATATTTAGAAGCTCCTATTTTATTCAATCAGTCTTGCTTGAGGTTCTTATATTTTGTTGGATCACATGATTACCTGATGTCTTGTGTTATACATTGAAAAGTTCCTCCAGTTTCTTCTCTCCTTACCTGACAACCCATTTCTTTATTATTTACTGCAGCTTTGGTGATCTGATTTGTGTATGTTCGTCCCAGGTTGCTCATTTCTTTGATTCTACACTTGAGCATGGCGCTGATGCAAAGCTAGCTGCCAACTGGATCATGGGTGATATTACTGCTTATCTGAAGGATGAAAAGCTTTCTATTGATGAAAGTAAATTAACACCTCTGGAGCTTTCTGAAATGATTGCATACATAAAGAATGGAACTATCAGTGGGAAAATTGCCAAGGAGGTAATATTGCTTAACTAATTTTTTTTATCTACGCTAGTTAAAGCATGTTATATGCAGTCTCTTCATTTTAATTGTGCTACGCTGCTGCTGCACTGATTCTGCCGGACAGAACTTGATACTTGACAGTTTCTTTGTACTCCCTCTTGTTTCTTTTTGTAGGGTTTATTTTGATTGATTAAGACAAGGTTTGATAAAAAAAAATACTCTGTTAATATGTTGTTTATGTGATACAAAATCCTAATAGTAAGTACTACCAAATACAAATCTAATGATATCAATTTAATTTTATACAAATTACATACTAATGAAGTACTCCCTCCGTCCCAAAATAAGTGACTCAAAAATGACTCAACTTTGTACTAACTCTAGTACAAAATTGAATCACTTTTGAGTCACTTATTTTGGGACGGAGGGAGTATTTGTTAGTAAAAGCCTTGTCTTGATCAATCGAAATATGCTGTGCATAAGGAAATGGCTGAAGGTTTCTGTAGTAGGATACTAGGATTACTATGGTAGAAATGAGTTTCTGATAGGAAAAGAGAGCAATTTCTGGTCTTTCCACTGTTGCCTAGTACCAAAAGTGTTTGCAGGTTGCAGAAGAATGAACTTTAGTACTTAAGTTATTCTGAAATATTTTTGCATGCCTCGTGTTCTATTACGAATATGCATTCTTCTCAGGCCTTGCCATTAGCCATAGCATTCTAAACTTGTAATACCTTCTTCCTGATTCTGCCTGTTGCAGATTGTGGTTGACCTCATTGCCAAAGGCGGAACTGTTAAGTCTGTGATAGAGGAGAAGGATTTGGTTCAGGTAAATGTGGTCACATTGGTTACTATTTGGAAACATGGTAGTTTGAATGTTTAAAATATATAAAATGCTGCGGCCCTGCCACCGGTTTCAAGTGTGTTGCCAACTTTTGGCTTGTAACTTCCGTCGAGGAACAACCAAACAACAAGTACCTTGTTAATGAAATTGAAAGATGAAAATTGGGCAAAAAAAATGAGGTGTCCTTTTGATTTCAAGTTTTTACACTTTGTCTGATATGTTGTGATGAGATAATTAATACTTGTGCACGATGTAGCTGATGCTATGTCAGTGCTTTTAGTCTGTGCTTGGGTTATCCAACTAACATTTACTACTGGGAAATGGCAGATCGCAGATCCAGCAGCAATTGAGGCTATGGTAGACCAAGTGCTCGCTGACAATCCAAAGCAACTTGAGCAGTATCGGGCTGGGAAAACCAAGTTGCAGGGATATTTTGCTGGACAGGTTAGTTAGTTCTTAATGTGTAGCTGTGTTCCCCTTGGGTAACCTTCGTATATGCTTACCCTTGGATAGTCTTCGTATATGTTTCCGCACGCACGAGAGCTTACCATATTTTTTAAATTGGTTCCAGGTGATGAAAGCATCAAAGGGTAAAGCAAGTCCTGTCTTATTGAACAAAATCCTAGGGGAGAAGCTGAAGGGCAGCTGTTGAGGGGTTTTTTGGGCGCATCAAGTGGTCCTTGATGACTGGAGCATCGAACGAAAAGCAAAATCATGCAGCAGGAACTACATTTTTAGGGTGAAATCATCTCCGATCCTGGTTTTTGTAGGCGTAGCCTTGCTTTGAATTTGGGATGGATCTTGTTTCCCCCTCGTATTTTGCAAGAAAAAAAAACAGTTCACATAGCACTGTGTTTGAGCTGATAATAAGAACGGAGTGGTCTGGTGTACAGATGAATTATCTGCGTAGCTTTACATGTTACTATGCACCCCTTTTTTCATGGTTTTAGATCCAGGAACTTCAATTGTGATCATTTGCATTTCGGTTGTACGCAACTGTGAACTAATTTTTTTTATTTTGGAATTTAGATCACTGCATCACCAGTATTTCTTCACTGAAATAGGCTGACCTTTGTGGCAACATCCTTCTAAATTGTGCAAATGCACGACCTGTAGGACTGTAAGGTGTATGTGAAAAGTTGTACATTTAAACGAGACCAGCCAAGACTAGCCCTTGGCGTTTTATTTTTGTAAAAGAAGCAACCGTGGGCATACAGCGGAAAAATTGTACATTTTGCTTCATTGATTCACAATTTTGATGCACAAATGGACGCTGCGCAACTAGTTGTGGCTTCTCGATGTACCACCACAACATTGATAACCTTTTTCCAACTGCCCTTTTGTGGCCACCACAAAAATTGTTGGTTAAACTGTTGGGACATATACAATGGAACACAAAAGAGGCAGAGAAAACAACAATACAGCTGAATTATCAAGAGTTAAACATTACATTCATTCCTTCATATGTGGCACTGCATACCTCTATGTATAACTGAAGTAGTCAGATCTTACACAAATCTCTATCAGTGGCTCCTCACGTCCAAACTATACTTTCAAACATGGCATTTTTAGATACAAAAGAAAATGGTCACAGCGAGTAATACATCAGTTGGCCAGGATCTCGTCACTTCCTTTCATAAAATATGAACTGGGAGGTCACTCTTGTGAACGAGCTACTGATGAGAAATTGAAACTCTTGCTCCACTGGGGAGGCCTCAAGATGTGATCATTTTTGTTCAAAGCATGCTCTGTTTACCAGCCCAACAAGTCTGAACATGCACCTTACCCAGGTATATATCAACCCCTGCCATTACCTGATTTTGTTTAGACTCTGTTAGTCTGTTGAACTTGTTTTTTAGAACACTAGTTGTGGTAGATAGATTCATCAAATATGTTCACTTTCTCTTTTTTAGGATGCCCTATACTGCTAGCAAGGAGCAGCAGTATAGATCCCATCTAACCGTTGATTTCTTGAGGGCAATAGAGACACTTTCCAGTTAATTGCTTTTCTACGATCCTCTGCTGCTCCATGTCTCGCCGTTGCCATGACGCTCGTATTACCTCCATTTATCTCTCGCCGTCGCCCTTGCCGCACTACCTCCAGACGTCGCCCTCGCCCTTGCCGCTGCCGTTCTTGTCAACCACCCTATCATGCTACCTCCTGCCGCGCTCGTCGACGGATCCGGCCCTGCACATTATGCTCACCTTCGGCTCCCAGATCCTCTCGTCATCGTACTTATCACCCTCACTCGCATGTCATCGATCTCATCTACGCAGCATCACCATATTTAGTTTTTTTTTATTCTACTCCTCTAATTGATTCAGACTTTGAACCTGCAAGTTGGATCTGACCAGATTCAATGAGGACGCGCGACGGCGTCGGCGGCGACCGCAAGTCCAGAACTGATGTGGCGTCAGTTATAGAGTGGAAGGGAATACGACATACAGACGAATATTAAGAACTACCGACACTGCCCTCACATCATGTATACTGCTGGCGCTGAACCGAGCAGGTGCTCGCTGAAGTGGTAATCAAATCCAGCAGTATACATCGCATCGGGCCGTTCGATCGTCACGGATAGACAGTCAATATCCATTAGCGGGTACCCTAAAAGAGCTCTTATGGAACACCTTACCACGGCAAAGCAAGTTGCTGGAGTTTTGTTTTGCTCCAAAAAAAAAAGTTGCTGGAGTTTTGTCAGAGAAAACCTTCAAACTACATGGCCATCCTTTTGGTATAGTCAAATCCTAGGGAGCCAAAATCCATCTCAGCACTTCATATCATCCTAAAGACCTAAACAGATGGACAAACTAAGAGGGTGAACTGGTGCTTGCAAAATTACTTGAAGTGCATGGCTTTTGACCAACCCAAGAAATGGCATTCATGGTTGGCATTAGTTGAGTGATGGAACAACAAATGACACATTTCCAAGCACTGTATGGGTTCCCACCTCCTATGGTAGCCGAATCTAACCTACCCGATTCTATCAATGCCGGTACCCTCACATTACTACAAAATATGTGCCTAGCATCTCAAAACTATCAAGGACTTGTTGAGAGCTCAGGAGAGGATGAAATACTATGCTGACAAATGCAGAAAAGAAAGGGACTCACTTTCCTCAGCATTCACAGGAATTTAAAGCTACACTCTAGGTTTGATGTCCCATTTGGAGTGTTATTGAAAAAGTGTGCAACATATCTTACACATTGCGTATCCCCGAAGGAATGCCATGTACACCCAACCTTCCATGCCAGTCAACTCAAGAAACATGTTGGACCATATGTTGTGCCTATACTTCACCTCTCTCTAGTGGATGCTCAAGGGGTAATCAAGATTCAAGATGGAGCCACAAGCAGTGGTTGACAGGGTAGTCAAGATGGAGCCACAAGCAGTGGTTGATAGGAAACTAATTCCTAGACCACAAGGAGATATAAGCGTTTCTGTGGTAGGTGAGGTTGTTGGTTAGGTGGGTCAGTAGATCAGTAGAACATACAAAGCATTCACATACATTGCCTATCAAAATCTTACAGCTTCAAGTGCATACCAGATGAAATTTGCACCTTCTGATGGGCAAGTAAACATGAAATCTTATCCTGGGAACATATTCGGCAACAGGGATCGCCTCAATGCGCTCATCACTTGCTCTAGTTTAAAACAAGGCCCAAACTCAGGGGCCGCAAGTTCAGCTCCAAGAAATACAACCATCATGAATTTTACATGTGCTATTTACACAAGGGTATAGTACTTGTGCTTTGTATGCTACCTAGTTCGAAACTGATATCTTTATGAAGACGACAACGTGCAGTACCAAGATATAGAGAACAAAAGCGGACCTAAGAATCATGAGCCTTTTCTGGCCTTCTGTTCTAAAACCGCCAGATTGGCCAGGTCTACGGACAGCTTTGGCGCCAGAATCTTCATCCCCACTCAAAAGCCCTCCACTGAACCGGTTCCGTGCTGCGCCCGTTTCGCTGGAGCCGCTGTGAAGATTTCTCTGTATATTGTTCAACCTTTCCAGATCCTTTTCTTTGGCATGTATATCAGTGATGAGCCTTTCAGCTTGAGCCTAGGAAGTAGAAGCCAAAAGTATGTTTTAAGATATTAGGAGTGAAGTGGGTTTGGGAAATTTACAAGACACTGCAGTTGGTAGACTGAAGACTTTGAGCTCACTTGTTTAGCTGTCAACTGTTCAATGAGGCTATGTAATTGTTTCTCCAGTACCTTCTCCCTCTGGGCTGCACATGTGAGAGAGGACAACCCATTTGTACAAGATGATGTAACAACAACAACAACAACAACAAAGCCTTTAGTCCCAAACAAGTTGGGGTAGGCTACAAGATGATGTAACAACACGAATAAATTTTCGGTGGGTATGAACGGGCATCACTTCTTAAGAAAAAAGGAAAACTACTTAACTAGTTGTCTTTGGCACGACACCCTATGAGGATCTACAACTGAATTAGGTTATAATGGAAGTCTGTTCGGATTTTTATGGCTAGATTTAACGGTGTTATCAAGTGTTTATTTTGAAACAGAGATATAAAATCCCAGCCATTTTATATCCACAAATGGATCACCCAGCATCGCCATGTTAAGTATATATGTTGTGTTTGTCTTGTACAGGCCCAGGCCCATAGTCTAGAGTGAGGCCCAGGCCCATGTAACCTTGTATCTCTCTCTCTCTCCTCCTCAATACAGAAAACTGTTCGGTCATTCTCTTCCTCACGTTTCCTAACATGGTATCAGACCAGGACCAAACCCTAGTCCCTCTTCCAGCCACCACCCATGAAATCGCCGCCGGTGAGGTGATTCAGGCGGATCTGGCTTTCACTCGCATCACTGGGCAGCTAGGTTCCATGGTTTCATGGTTCCAAAGGGTAATTCTGGTTGTGAGTCATGTGCAGCGAAGGAAAAGTATGACCATCAGACTCTCATGTTTCAGTTTGTGATGGGTCTCAAGCCAGACTTTGAGAACATTCGCACTCAATTGCTTGGTCGTATGACTCCTCCCACCTTGACAGAGGCACTTGCTAGCTTGATCGCTGAGGAGACTCGTCTCCGTTCTCTTGGGGCTACTTCTGCGCAGACTCTACAAACTAGTGTTCTGGCTTTTCCTCAGCGGCCAGGTGCCTCCAAGGCCACACCTTCAGCTGTCGTCTGCTCGTTCTGCAAGAAGGCAGGACACCACAGAGATGGTTGTTTCAAGCTTCATCCAGAGCTGTTAGCTGAGTTTCAGGCTAGACGGGCCCTCAATCAGCAGCGTCGTGCACCCCAAGCTCCTTATCAGCAGCAAGCGAGGGGTGCTTCTGCATCTGTTCTCTCTCAGCCCGCTGTTGCTGCAACCCAGCCTTGGGTTCTGGACTCTGGAGCTTCTTTCCATGTGACCTCTGATCGCTCTCAGCTTGTGTCTTGCCAGCCAGTGCGGGGTGGTGCCTCTGCTCAGACTGCTGATGGTACACCTTGTTCTATTACTCATCAGGGTTCTCTTTGCACATCCAAGTTTTCTGTTCCTGCCATCTCCTTTGCTCCAGAGCTGTCCATGAATCTTATGTCTGTTGGCCAGCTTGCTGATATGAACTACTTTGTTGGTTTTGATGACTCATTTTGTTATGTGCAGGACCGTCAGAGCAAGAGGGTCATTGGAACTGGCCATCGCCGTAGAGGATCCACATCCCTCTACATCCTTGACACCTTACACCTTCCTTCAGCTTCCACCACATCCGCGTTCCGGATGGCTGCATCAACATCAAGATCCACTTCGTCGTTTTCTTTTGCCCAGTGGCACCATCGCTTAGGTCACTTGTGTGGTTCTCGTTTATCTACCCTTGTTCGACAAGGTGTTTTGGGTCATGTTTCCATAGATGCTGGTTTTCACTGTAAGGGTTGTAAGCTAGGGAAACAAATACAGCTTCGATACTCTTCCAGCACTACTCATTCTAGTCATCCTTTTGATTTAGTGCACTCTGATGTATGGGGTCCTTCCCCCTTTGTTTCGAAAGGTGGCCACAAACATTATGTCATATTTGTTGATGATCACTCTCGACATACTTGGGTCTATTTTATGAAGCATCGTTGTGAGTTGTTTTCTATATATAAGGCTTTTGTACATATGGTCCATACTCAGTTTTCCAGTGTTGTTCGTGTTTTTCGTTCTGACTCCGGGGGGGAGTATCTATCTACTGCTTTTCGCGAGTTTCTCTCATCTGAGGGTACTCTCCCTCAGCTTTCATGCCCTGGTGCCCATGCTCAGAATGGCGTTGCTGAGCGTAAGCATCGCCATATTGTTGAGACAGCTCGTACCCTTCTGATTTCTTCCTTTGTCCCCACTCATTTTTGGGGTGAAGCTATCTCAACTGCTGTTTATCTTATCAATCTCCAACCTTCTACTCGCCTTGAGGGCAAGTGTCCTGGTGAGGTTTTGTTTGGTTCTCCTCCCACGTATGACCACCTCCGTGTCTTTGGTTGTACTTGTTATGTTCTTTTAGCACCTCGTGAGCGTACCAAGTTGACTGCTCAGTCTGCTCAGTGTGTCTTCCTTGGATATAGTCTTGAACATAAGGGCTGCCGTTGCTATGATTCTTCTGCTCGCCGCATTCGCTTTTCTTGCGATGTCACTTTTGTTGAGGATCAACCCTTCTTCTATTCCCCTTCCACTAAACCATCATCCTCAACTTCTTTAGAGTCTACCTCGTTTCTTTCACTTCCACCTATCTTTTTAGATGAGTCCATAGCTGAACAACCTTCCTCTGTCCTAACATCAGAACCATCTCCACCACATGTTTCATCTCCTTCCTCACCAGCTCCTTTCTCCCTTCCACTAGCTCCACCTCTAGATAGTCTTCCTTTCCATTACACTCGTCGTTATTCTACTCCTCCAGCCAGTACTTTCCATTACACTTGTCGTTCTAAAGTTCCATGTGACACGCAGTCATCTATGCCTTTGTCTTCTACTCCTCCAGCCAGTACTACTGACCCTTGCACTGACGGCTCTTCTCTAGCAACGCGATACAAAAAGGACTTGTATGCAGGGGCTGTTTCTGAGCCTAGTACCTATCAGGAGGCAGTTGTGTCATCTGAGTGGCAACTGGCTATGTCTGAGGAGCTTGCAGCCTTAGAGCGTACTGGTACATGGGATTTGGTACCATTACCTCCTCGTTCAGTCCCTATCACTTGCAAATGGGTGTATAAGGTTAAAACCAAGTCAAATGGTTCCGTGGAACGCTACAAGGCTCGCCTTGTTGCAAGAGGTTTTCAGCAGTCTCATGGGAAAGATTATGATGAGACGTTTGCTCCTGTTGCTCACATGACTTCAGTTCGAACTCTAATTGCTGTGGCTGCTAC
This sequence comes from Hordeum marinum, assembly GCA_022496015.1. Taxonomy (NCBI): domain Eukaryota; kingdom Viridiplantae; phylum Streptophyta; class Magnoliopsida; order Poales; family Poaceae; genus Hordeum; species Hordeum marinum. The sequence goes on from CM039677.1 coordinate 62,386,928, forward strand.
TCGGTCATGGAAAATTTCCCACATGGATGTGAAGAATGCCTTCCTTCATGGTGATTTACATGAGGAAGTTTATATGCAGCCACCTCCAGGTATCAAGGTTCCATCAGGTCATGTTTGTCGTCTTCGAAAGGTTCTTTATGGGCTTAAGCAAGCCCCTCGTGCCTGGTTTGAGCGGTTCAGTTCTGTGATTCAAGCTGCCGGTTTTTCTCCTAGTGAACATGACCCTGCACTCTTCATTCATACATCTGAGCATGGTCGTACATTGCTTCTACTTTATGTAGATGACATGTTGATCACTGGAGATGATGTTGGGTATATTGATTTTGTTAAGAAAAAATTGAGTGAACAATTCAAGATGTCAGATTTGGGGTCTCTCAGCTATTTTCTCGGGATTGAGGTCGAGCACACCGATGATGGTTACTATATCTCCCAGCAAAAGTACACTCAGGATTTGATTCTTCGCTCAGGTCTCACTGACACGCGCATTGCTGCTACACCTATGGAGCTTCATCTGCAGTTGCGTCCTACTGATGGCACTCCTCTTGAGGATCCCTCTCGCTATCGTCACATTGTCGGCAGTCTAGTGTACCTCACAGTGACCAGACCTGACCTCGCACATGCAGTCCATATTCTCAGTCAATTTGTCTGTGCTCCCACCTCAGTTCATCATGGTCACCTATTCCGAGTCCTTAGGTATTTAAGGGGAACTACATCTCGACGCTTGTTCTATGCTAATTCCAGTCAGCTCCAGCTTCATGCTTACTCTGATTCCACTTGGGCGAGTGATCCTATTGATCGTCGCTCGGTCACTGGCTATTGCATATTTCTTGGTACATCTCTCATTGCATGGAAATCAAAGAAGCAAACTGTTGTGTCTCGCTCCAGCGCTGAGGCAGAGCTTAGGGCTCTCTCTACTACTACAGCAGAGATTGTATGGCTTCGCTGGCTATTGGATGATCTTGGTGTCTTATGTCATACACCAACACCTCTTCTTTGTGACAGCACTGCTGCTATTCAGATTGCTAATGATCCAGTCAAGCATGAGTTGACCAAACACATTGGTGTGGATGCCTTTTTCACTCGATCTCATTGTCAACAATCCACTGTCAAGCTACAATATGTCCCATCAGAGCTTCAAGTCGCAGATTTCTTCACCAAGGCACAAACTAGAGATCAGCATAGGTTTCACACTCTCAAACTTGATGTATCAGATGCTCCTGACCCACCTTAAGTTTGAAGGGGGGGGGGGGGGGGGTGTTAAGTATATATGTTGTGTTTGTCTTGTATAGGCCCAGGCCCATAGTCTAGAGTGAGGCCCAGGCCCATGTAACCTTGTATATCTCTCTCTCCTCCTCAATACAAAAAACTGTTCGGTCATTCTCTTCCTCACGTTTCCTAACACGCCACGCTGAACAAAGCTCTGACACTAACAGGTACCACCATCCTTTACGCATCATGGATTCAGATCCATGGACCTTGCAGACAGGTTAGCTGGTTGACCACCTCACAAAGTACAACGCCACAACTAAAAAAGTTCTAGTCCAGCAGAAAGAAATTTGGAACCCAGCTCGTCAAAATTGAGCACTTCGATCATGTAAGTACATGTTTGCTTGAGGCAATACTAAAACTATCTTTGTTGCACACAATTTGGTGCTTCTCAGTTAAAAAAAGGTGCTTCCACAAATACACATGTAGCTTTAGGTGTGTTGTTTAGACTTCATTGAAAAGCACTAGCCTAAGTAACACTTGATTTAGGCCATGTGCTGTTTTGCGCAATCATAAATTACCAGGGATAGGTTATAAAGTATGCAAGGTAACAGCTCAACAATCTATGCTACCTATACTAGTGCAAGTAAATATGAATAAAATAGAGCTAGTTAATATTCACGGGGAAAGTACCAGGACTTGGATTTTTCAAAGATTCTTCTTCAACCGAGGACCATACTTTCTCCAATCTTTGTATCCTGTCTTCCAATAATTTCTGTGTAAGGTGAAAAAGTCATTGACAACCGAACATGCGTTTTTTGATCCACAAAGGATGCTATAAAATGGCATACCAACTCCCCCTTCTTCTCTTCCAAGTCTTTAGACTTGAGATTCATCAACGATTCAGCTTCTAGCAGGGCATTTCCAGTAGCTTCCGAAGCAGTCATTGATGCTTTATGTTGAGCAGCTTCTTGATCCATGATAGCATTGTCAACCTTTGCCTTCAAATCCAGTTCTGCAGTTTCCATTTCCTGCAAATATCATATTATATTACGGTGTTATCTGTGGTGCCAGCTCCTGCACATTTTGGCTGAAACAGGGAAGATGTGTTCAAGAAGAGCCTGTTCATGAAGGTCCCGCTGGAGCATTATTGGTTGGGAAGTGGAGATAAGAATAATTAATTTGAGTTAGATTGGATTGCTAAGGATAAACCTCAAGTCTTGGAGTTAGAAGGTATAGGCATATGATAAGGGTAGAACAAGCACTTAAAAGGTACAACCATATGACAATGTACCTTCAAATTACTCTGGAGCGTAGCAGCCTCCATCTGCTTTTCCTGAATCTTTTGGCGGCAATCAGATATCGCCTTCTCATAGGCGGCATTTTCTTCTTGAATTTTTACCTCTCTATGCAGTGCCTACAAAAGGTTATCAATTTAGACTACATATATCCATATAAGAATACGAAATTCTTTATTCTTAACAGTACAAAAGCATGGGGTTCCACTGTGAGTAGAAAACATGGACCATAGAGTTCAAAGTGATAAGAGCAGCTGTAATTTGTATGTCACCTACCGGTAACGTTACGAAATTGATCCAATTATTGCAGGTGAAAGAAATGACCCTAGTATATATCACTGTTACCAGCAGACAGATTCCAAAACTATGAAACAGAAAAGGAGTATAAATGCAATCATAGCAAGTATGGTTCGATCATGTCCTCTCAGTTCTCACATTTGTAATGGCATTAACAGCTACAGATGTTCATATACGGGTAGCACTTGTGAATCACGTACTCAAATGGGATGTGCTAGGATGCGCTATTCACCAATCGAAGGTTATTCACACAAAATCCATGTCACTGGATCTGCAGGGACGCGGAAAACTGGAGCGCTGAAGAAGGAAGAGCTACCTGCTCCTTGGTGGAGGAGTGGGCGTTGAGCTGGAGCGCGAGGGCGGCAGAGGAGGCGAGGGAGTGGGCGTGCAGGTGTGGCAGCCGCTGCGCGACGTTCGGCGGGGGCACGCGGGCGCGCAGGTCCTGGATCGCGCGCCGCAGCGACGACGCCCGCGCGTCCAGGTCGGCGGCGCGGAGCCGCTGGTCCGGGGTCATGGCCGCGGCGCGCTCGCGCTCGGCGACGGCCTCGTCGTCGCTGTCGCCGGCGCCGCCGACGACGTCGGCCGCCCATGCCAGGATCCCCGCCATGGCTTTGTCCTCCTCTTTCCTGTTCCAGGGGGGAGCGATTCTGACGACGTGAAAACGGGTGGATTCGTGGATTCCTCCCCTACTGAAACTTAAGTCATTTCATCAAAAAAAAGTTCACAGGTCTTAAAAATATTCAAATATAAAACTAAATGCTAGTACATCACTCCGTTTTAAAGAGTACTCATTTGTCATGGTTTTAGTATAAAGAAAATACCTAACAACAACAGAAAACTGTGAAGAAAAAACTCGTTTTCCTCCCCCAACTTTAGACGGCTAGGGCAAACTTTCTCCTTGAGTCTTCATCGACGAGTCTATGAATTCGTCTTTCCTTTGCATGTTGCTCCGACAGCCGGTGGTCAGGAGGAGAATCCCGGTGCCTCCGTTCCGGTTAGTAGCTTAGGCTAGGTTTTTCTTAGTCCTCATAGGTGCAACGCTCGGGCAGATGGTGGCGCTTCTTCTTCGAGTTTGTCTCATGCGTTCCGATCCTTCTTGATTGGCAGCAGGAGGAGTCCTTCTGCATGGAGATCTGAGAGCGAATTTTTTCATGTACTTTGGGGAACATAGCGATATTCTCTCTATTCCTTCATCCATCTCCTTTCAATCCTCTGAATGCGGATTTTTTTGCTTTTCGTTGGTTTCCTTTCCGTATATTTCCTAATCAGGGGTACAGTATTCAGAATATATATCCTCGGGGATTTCAAATGCAGTGTTTGAAGTTGGTTTCTTTCCTCCTTTCTAAGGCATTTTGCCTTCTGCGGTTTTCTTCACTTGAGGAATATGAACTCTTGAAGATTCTGAAAAAGTATGCAATTTTCTTCAAGGAATGCTCCAAATGAGTTAAGTTGATGAGAACCTAGAGATTCATCAGCAGACATTTTGTACCTATGAACAGAGTATAGGTGTGAAGAATTTGAAGAGGTCATGTGCGTTCTCAGAAGTTTTCAAAAATATAACAAGTTTGAGGATTTTGACATAGATTTCTTGAGGAATTTCACTAAGTGTTCTTGACTTTGGTTTGAGAGTTGTGCAGATTTGAGGATCCACACAATTGAGGAATTTTGAAGAAAATCATAACTTAGAGAAACAAATCAAGGGAATGAAGCATTTGAGGTGTTTAAGAAGTGGATTCTTGAAGAATAAACACCTTTTGAGGATTTTGTGAAAAATCATGAGGTTCAAAATAGGGCAGTAAAATTAGATTTTATTTACCCTGATGAAGAACACGACGAACTGGGAGTGGAACTGTGAAGTTTGTTGGTCCAGATCTCCCGTACCCTAACTCGGCGACGGAAGACAGCTACGGCGGCGACGGAGTGAGGATTTCCGCGGCTGATGCAAGTATGACGATGGGGAGGCCAAGGCAGTGAAGCTTTTCCTCTCCGGTCGTGATGAAGTTAGCGGCGGCTGAAAGGATCGATATGGTTGACTAGAGGGGGTGAATAAGCAACTAAACTTTTTAACTTTTCCTTAACAATTTAGGCTTAGCATCAAATAAGTTGGCTAGATGTGCAACTAGGTGAGAAACCTATATGATGCTAAACACAACAAGTACACAAGCAAGCAAGGGATACAACACAATAATAGCTTGCAAAAAGTAAAGGTAAGAGATAACCAAAAATGGAGCCGATGGAGACGAGGATGTGTTATCGGAGTTCCTTCCCTTGTGAGAAAGTACGTCTCCGTTGGAGCGGTGTGGAGGCACAATGCTCCCCAAGAAGCCACTAGGGCCACCGTATTCTCCTCACGCCCTCACACAATGTGAGATGTCGTGATTCCACTATTGGTGCCCTTGAAGGCGGCGACCGAACCTTTACAAACAAGGTTGGGCTATCTCCACAACTTAATTGGAGGCTCCCAACGACACCACGAAGCTTCACCACAATGGAATGTGGCTCCGAGGTGACCTCAACCGTCTAGGGTGCTCAAACATCCAAGAGTAACAAGATCCGCAAGGGATTAGTGGGGGAATTAAATTTCTCTTGGTGAAAGTGTAGATCGGGGCCTCCTCAACCAAACCCTAGAGAATCAACAAGTTTGATTGGCTAGGGAGAGAGATCGGGCTAAAATGGAGCTTTGAGCAACAATGGAGCTTAGGGAAGGAAGAGGTAAACTTCTAGAGGAAGAAGACCTCCTTTTTATAGTGGGGGATAAGATCCAACCGTTATCCCCACTCTCAGCCCCGCGCGTCGTGGTACTACCGCATATGACCACGGTACTACCGCAAGGCCCTGCGGTACTACTGCTGCAACATGCGGTACTACCGCTTGCACGGAAGTATCAGACGCAGGCCGATTGCACTAGGCAACTAGCGATAGAACAACTGGAGCGGTACTATCGCGAGCCCATGCGGTACTACCGTATGGTCGGTAGAGACTGGTACTGAAGATGCACGGAAGTAAAAAAATTACTTCCGTGCCTACCTCCGCTGAGGGCGAAGCTGCAAAAAATTCTGGCACGGTAGTACCAAAACTGCATCACGGTACTACCGCAATAGGGCAGATGTAAAAAATTACATCTACGCATACTACCGTAGGCGCATGTACTAGGGCAGGGGACAGCGGTACCACCGCTTCACTGAGCAGTACTACCACGGGCTCCTGTGGTACTACCGCTCCCTTGAGCGGTACTACCGCTGGCCACTGAACGCAAGTACCCCCGCAGGCTTCACTTTGCACAGACGAGAAAAACTAGCCGGTGCTCCATCGAAGCAAAGGAAAGGTGGTGCAAATAAAGTAGATGTGTACGTGGTGATTCCACCCAAACCTTTCCGAAGCGGACCCCTCTTAATAGTACGGCTTTCCTACGACTCAAATCCACCGAAAGGAAACGTAGAGAACAACTGTCTTCGATAAGCTCCGAGGGGCACCGAATCGTCTCGTGCCTAGTCATGAGATATGTGAAATGCTCAATGCACACGATTAGTCCGCAAAGACATTGTCATCAATTACCAAAACCACTTAAGGAGAAATATGCCCTTACAATCTCCCCCTTTTTGGTGGATTGATGACAATACGGGATTTGCACATAAAGATATAAGATGAGCATATGCAAACACATGATCTATAAAATATAGACAGGCTCCCCCTAGATGTGGGCATTCTATAGATATGCTTTGGACTGCAAAGCACACACACTAGGATCAACACTCCCTCTATATTTTATAAACAAGGTGATCCTTGTAACAGAATGTATAACACTAAATACGGAAACAAGGCATAGCATGTGAGCATGAAGATAAGGGTACATAAGAGATAGACTCACAAGCTACGAACCATACTGGACAATAATAAGATAAGAGTGATAGCATATGTCTCACATATGATAGAAGAAGTCTCCTGGTCTCACACACAAAAAACATAAACCAAAGTTCAACAAAAACAAAGAGACGACAAAAAAACAACGCAAACACTCACAAATCCTACACTCTCTCTCCCCCTTTGGCATCGAGACGCCAAAAAGGCAGAGAGGACACCTAACACACTGGTGGTAGCTCCCATGCAGAAATATCAGTCATCAGGCTCCTCCTCTGATGCAGTTGGAATGGACTCCTCATCTAAATCAGCCCACTGGAACTGCTGCTTCGCCATCCAAGTAGCCTCAGGGGTGATGTCCTTCTCAGACCCACTCGAGATGGTCTCGCTAAGCTTCCTCAGAATCTTCTTGTCACGCTGGCGACTCTCCTTCTAAGCAACATGAGTCTGATACTGTCCCTTGGCCTGCATGCAGAACAAAGTCTTCATCTTGTGATAAAACTTCTTGGCCAAAGATGGCTCAGTAGATGGTGGCTCATACGTCTCAGAACTGTCATCTTCCTCCTCTTTGATCTCATCCTCATCAACCTCCATATGAGGAGGAGCTGGATTAGTGGTGGTGTTTGCCCACTTGTCCTTCATACGCAGTCGAATGGGCTCATGAAGAAACCAGTGAGCCTGAAAGTCCTCATATGAAAGGGTCTTCTCCCAAGTTGTACGAATCAAGAGGAACAAGTAGGGCCCATAAGTGGGGACCATATGGTGAAACACAACAGTGCGAAGCTCAGTCCACATAATGTGAGAAACATCAAGGGGGTCAAGTTCTTCAGTTCGTCCTTTCTCACAGAGTAGCAACATATCCACCAGATAGGAGTGCACCGTGTCCTTGTCTCCCATGCGAGGAAACAAAGTGTTTTGGAAGATCCGGTGCATGACATCAAGGAATGGGTTGAGCACAGAAACTTGCTCACCAGAGGTTAAAGTCTTCAAAATATAGTAGGGCATGAGCTTCTCCTTACGTGCAGGTTGGGGGTTGCCGTGAGGGCACAAACCAACGGGCTCCTCAAGCCCCTCATCACGAAAATGCAACAGATCCATGAACTCCTTCCAGGTAGCAGACAGCCTCTCTCGGTCATCCAAGTCATGGTCCGTTGCTCATCAGGGTGGAAATGGACAGAAGCAAAGAACTGACCCACAATCTCGGGATCAAAGTCAAGGTGGAACGAGATGATGTTCTCGATAGCAAACTGCTCCACCATACTCAGAGCCTCACCAAAGTATGTCTGGTTCTTCCGCATATGAGCCATGTCAATCCATTGGACAGGAACATAGAGATTATTCTTGCCCTTGATCACCTCGATGTGGATTAGGTTCTGTTTCTCGGTCCAAAACAACTCATTGGCCATGGAATGTTCCCTCAGTTTGACATAGGGGTCGATCAACCAACGAGACAGAAACTCAGCTTGAGGCATGTCTTCCCAATTGTCAACTGGCTCCTTGAACTTGGATGCGGTTCTCTTGAAACGGCATTACGGGGCATTGGACCCCTCGGGAGCATCTGGATTGCGAAGACGCTTTGAAATAGTGTCGCGAGAAGGATTCGAGCATCTTGGACCTGAACCGGAACCGGAGCCACCACCTATGACACACAACACAAACACAAGAGACGAACGAACGAAAAAGAGTCAATGCAAAGACCAAAGCAGACACGAAAACAATATAGAGGTGAGAATGAACAGGACAGGACGAGATAGTGTTTGATCGAGCGGTAGTACCGGAGGTTCACGCGGAAGTAAAAAATTACTACCGCTCCGGACGCGGTAGTGCCGCTGTGAGCGGTAGTACCGGGGCAGGAGCGGAAGTAAAATTTACTTCTGCCCGACAAGCGGTAGTACCGCACCAGGTGCGGTAGTACCGCACGGGGCAGAGTTCACATGAACACGGATCTAGAAAACTGGATCAGTACTACTGTGGATCAACAACTATCACTTTCTATCCTATCAATAAGCACTTCTACGGCACCTACACTCTCAAAACATCCCCTCATGCACAGATTTGGCCAAAAATCACTAGACCAATCTCATATTTCCTCTAAACCTAGATTCAAAAATAGAGAAGCAAAAAGAGGAGAGCTCGGGGGAAATAAGAGGGTCCATGGCAAGAGGACGAGGTGGGGAACGATCCCACCGATGGGAATGAAAAGAGAGTGGCCGGAGACGGAGATCCGGCGTGGTCCTCCGGCACCGGTTGTAAGGAGGAGAGAGAGAGATGTGAGGGGAAGAGATAATGGGTATGGGGGAGTTTGAACTCCCCCTGCCGGCTCTTAACCCCCATGCAGACTCGACAACATGGTAGTACCATAGGTCATTGCGGTAGTACCGCTCAGCGAGCGGAAGTAATTTTTTACTTCCATGCGATAAGCGGTAGTACCGCTCTGGGAGCGGAAGTAATTTTTTTACTTCCGTGTTATGGGGCAGTAGTACCATGCTGGGGATGCACCTGTGCAAGCACAGAGGTGGTCCGACTCCAGCGGCAGTACCATGGATTACCACGGTAGTACCGTGCTGCCCACAAAATGCAAGAATGCAGAGAGAAAAGAGAAGAAGAGAAAGATTTTTTTCTTTCGCACAAAACGAGAGACATAAGAAGACAAAGATGCAAGGCAGCACAAGAGCGTGGTCCAACAGAGTAGAAAGTAGAAACAAGGACCAAATAATGAACCACTACTTCGCATGAAGAGAGGGCGGTGGCCCTAGAGCCACCTATGTTTGAGTCAAATGGTATGGCACCGCGAAGAATTATCCTTGGGCCCATGACCAAGACTCATCTTTTGAAGCACAGAAACCATCAGAGAAATGGCTGATGTGAAAGACTTTGATTAGTTTATGCATAATAAGGGGAGGGATAGTTCATCGAGAGAACTAGACTCCCCCTAAATCCATGCCTACACCTAGACAAGACATAATGATGAGTGTGGTGAGGTGTGCACTAAGTTAATCCACATTGCTCGAATCAATGATATTTAGCTCATGCCTTAACTCGCGAAATCTTGCTTCATCCAATGGCTTCGTAAATATATCTGCAAGTTGTTCATTAGTGCTCAGATGGATAAGACTGATGTCTCCCTGCTTGACGTGTTCCCGGAGGAAGTGATGACGAATATCAATATGCTTCATCTTGCAATGTTGAACTGGGTTGCTGGAGATCATAATGGCACTTTCATTATCACAGTAAAGAGGCACTTTGTTACAATTGACACCATACTCCTTTAAAGTTTGCCTCATCCAAAGAATCTGTACACAACAACTGGCCGCAGCTACATACTCGGCCTCGGTGGATGAGAGAGAAACACAGTTTTGTTTCTTTGAAGACCAACTTACCAAAGACCGACCAAGAAATTGGCAGCCTCCAGAAGTGGACTTTCTATCCACATGGTCTTCTGCCCAATTCGAGTCAGTATATCCAACGAGATCAAGCGAAGCCCCCTTGGGATACCATAAGCCAAAGTTTGGGGTATGAGCCAAATATCTAAAGATTCGCTTGACAGCCACATGGTGACTCTCCTTAGGTGCGGATTGAAACCGTGCACAAATACCCACACTTAACATGATATCCGGTCTAGATGCACAAAGGTAAAGCAAGGATCCAATCATGGAGCGATATACCTTTTGATCCACTGCTTTACCATTGGGATCACTGTCAAGATGGCATTTGAGTGGCATGGGAGTGTTGGCCTTGGGAGGATTGAGCTCATCCATCTTGAACCTCCTGAGCATGTCTTGAGTGTATTTAACTTGATTGATGAAGGTACCTTGACTTCGTTGCTTGACTTCAAAACCAAGGAAGAACTTCAACTCTCCCATCATAGACATCTCAAACTTATTTGTCATCAAAGTGGCAAATTCTTCATTGAAAGCTTTGTTAGGAGAACCAAATATAATATCATCAACATATAGTTGGCATATGAACAAGTTCTTGTTGACCCTCTTTGTAAAAGAGTGGGATCGATTTTCCCAATTTCAGACCCACGGTCTTGCAACATCTCGGTAAGGTGCTCATACCACGCGCGTGTGGCTTGCTTAAGGCCATAGAGAGCCTTATCGAGAATGTATACATGATTGGGGAACTTGGGATCCTCGAACCCCGGGGATTGTTTGACATATACCAACTCCTTAAGAGGACCATTAAGAAAAGCACTCTTGACATCCATTTGATATAATTTAAAGTTATGATGAGAAGCATATGCAAGCAACATGTGAATAGATTCAAGACGAGCAACAGGAGCAAAGGTTTCATCGTAGTCGATACCCTCGACTTGGGAGTAGCCTTGTGCCACCAATCTTGCCTTGTTGCGAATGATGATACCGTTCGCATCTTGCTTGTTTTTGAAGATCCATTTAGTTCCAATAACATTGTGGTTCTCCTGAGGTCTTGGCACCAATCGCCATACTTGGTTGCGCTAAAAGTTGTTAGTTCATCGTGCATAGCTTCAACCCACTCCATATCCTCGAGCGCATATTGTACCTTAAGGGGCTCAATGCACGAAACAAACGTGTGATGTTCACAAAAGTTTGTTAATTGTTTACGAGTGGTTACCCCTTTTTGCAAGTTGTCGTAGACGTTTTCCAACAAATGTTGTCTGAGTTTGAGCTTGGCAGCATTCTTGGTGGCTCGTCTCTCTAAGATTTCCTCCATGGAAGGTTGAGGGACAACATCCTGAGAATCATCTTCTTGATGATCTTGAGCGCCTTCGTGAGCTTGCTCTTGATCTTGAAGAAGATCTTAATCTTGATCTTGCTCGGAGATGTGAACTAGATCTTGGGCATCATTTGGTGAAACACCAGCATCAGTAGATTGATCTTGCCCTTGATCTTGTCCATGTGGTAGAGGACCTTCATTTTGTTCTTCGGAAGCGTGTGGGTCTTGCGTCGGTGATGGTTCCACTTGAGTGGAACATTGTCCTTCTCCTTTGGCCACAAGGGGTTCCTCAACGGGTAGGAAGTATCCCACACCCATTCTTCTTATGGCTTGGCCGGGGAGGAATTTCATCACCTACATCACAAAGACCACTTTGCTCCACTTGGGAGCCATTATTTTCATCAAACTCTACGTTACTCGTCTCATCAATGAGTCTCGTGGACTTGTTGAGGACACGGTAAGCATGAGAGTTTGTAGCATAACCAACAAATATGCCCTCATGGGCTCTAGATTCAAATTTAGACAAACGAGCACCTTTCTTGAGAATGAAACACTTACAACCGAACACCCGGAAGTATTTGAGGTTGGGCTTGTTCCCAGTAAGAATCTCATAAGGAGTCTTGTTCAAGCCTTTGTGGAGATAGAGCCGATTTGATGCATGACACGCTGCGTTGATGGCTTCGGCCCAAAAGTTGTACGCAAATTTAAACTCCGCCATCATGGTTCTTGCCGCATCCATCAATGTCCGGTTCTTCCTCTCTGCAACACCGTTTTGTTGAGGGGTGTAAGGTGTCGAATATTGGTGCTTTATCCCTTCATCATTGAGAAACTCATTTAGGGTGTAGTTCTTGAACTCAGTGTCGTTGTCACTTCTGATCATTAGAATCTTTGCATCATGTTGATGTTGGACTTCATTTGCAAAGTCGATGATGGTCTGTTGGGTCTCACTCTTCCTCTTGAAGAAATATACCCAAGTATATCTCGAGTAATCATCCACAATCACCAAGCAATATCTTCTTCCACCAAGACTGTCAAAAGATGGAGGCCCGAAGAGATCCATGTGAAGGAGCTCTAAGGTCCTCTTTGAGTAGATTGTTGTAGTTAGACGATGAGCCTTTTCATGTAACTTTCCTTTGATCCAAGCACTACAAGCACGATCTTTGGCAAAACTCACGTTTGTTAGTCCAAGAATGTGATCCCATTTTGAGGAGACTTTGCAAAGATCTCATATTGACATGGGCTAGTTGGCGATGCCAAAGCCATCCCACATCAACTTTAGCCATTAGACATGTCGCGGTCTTAGTGGGTCGCTCAGATAAGTTAATCACATGGAGACCGTTTTCCACATGTCCAACAAAGGCTAATTTAAGAGTCTTGCTCCACAAAGCGGTCACAGTATCAATGTCAAAGAAAGTACTAAAGCCCATGATTGCAAGTTGGCGAACGGAAAGTAAATTGTATGCAAGGGTCTCAACAAGCATGACTCTCTCAATAGTTAAAGTCGGAGAGATAACCACCTTACCAAGACCCAATACCTTTGAGATTTCATCATCTCCAAATGAGACTTGGGTGGCCACAGATTCATCGGGTTGAACATCCACCACCAAGTCCTTGCTTCCGGTCATATGATTTGTTGCTCTGCTATCGAGCAACCATGAGACTCCCCCGGAAGCAAAGTCCTACAAGAGATCAATGTTTGGTTTTAGGTACCCATTCTTTAATGGGTCATTTAATGTTAGCAACAAGGGTCTTAGGAACCCAAATACACCATTCAATGTAATCATAAGAAGAACCAACATATTTGGCATAAATATGCCCATCACTAGCACGGCATAAAACATAAGAGGGGTTAAAGTTGCCATTCTTGTTGGGGTGGATGATCTCGCCCTTCTTGGCATTACAAACCGCAACTTTGTCTTTCTTCTTCTCATGAGGACCATCTCTTGCTCTTACAAAGGTTTCCTTGAGCGGTGGAATTTCCTTGGTGTTCACCATCTTCTTCTTCTTGCTTTTTAGGTGCAAACCCAACTCCTTCTTTTGCCACAACTTCCTTCTGATTACTCAAGAGATCATTGAGAGTCTTAACACCTTGGATACACGTCACCAAGACCTTTTCAAGCTGCTCTTTTAGCTTAGCATTTTCCTCCACAAGATGTGCATGCTCACAACATGGGTTAGTAGCAGATGCATTATCAATTAGAACAAAAGGAGGACACGTGGCAATTTCCTTAGTGAGTTTTACTTGGAGTTGATCATGGGACTCCTTAAGAGAGGCATGAGCACACTTCAATGCCTTGTGAGCATTGTCAAGTGTGTCAAGCTCAACCTTGAGTCGATCATGGCCAACTCCAAGTGAAACCTTTTCAGACTTGAGCACACGGTTAAGAACAGTAGCATGATCATAATCTTTACGTAATTTAGCAAGGTCATCATTTTGTGACTCCTCATGAGTCATACGAAGACCTCGCTCTTCCTCAAGAGCAATAGATAGATTCGCTATCTCGTTGGCATAATCACAACTATGGCCTCTCAACTCCTCAAGAAATTCTTTTTGAGACTCAATAGTGTCTTGGGCCTCACCAAGTTTTTCCAAGAGAGAAACGAAGTGCTTCTTGGACTCTCCCTTGAGTTTACACATGAATTTGTCAAACTCATTTTTATCCTCTTTCGCCTCCTCATGTTCATCCACACATTCTAAAGACGGAGTGGAAGAAATAGAAGTCTTAATGTTTGAGGTTTTGGCGTTGGAGGTTACATTGGTGATACCTTTAGCCATGAGGTACCTCGCGACGATGTTCTCATTGGGGCATCGAAGAGTGACACCTTTGTTGGGGTAGAGGAAGCAATTGCCACAGATGCCATTGCCATTCCTTCACCGCTTGTGTCTTCATCATGAACATCATCATCTAAGGCATACTCTTCTTAAGCCACCAATACCTTGTGAGGAGCCTTCTTGGTGAAGTTGGTTTTGTTGGGGAAGGACTTGGCCTTATCTTTGCGAATGAGCTTGCCACCATTGTCTTCCCTCTTTTCATATGGGAAATCCACCACAAAGTGACTCACATTACCACAGTTGTAGCATGTTCTCACATGTTTCTTGCCCTTTGACCCATTTGAGTTGTTCTTGGAGAAGTTGGGCCTTGTGTTTCTCTTGTTGCCCCAAAATTGTCTGGATGCAAGAGCCATGTGCTCATGATAAGCATATTTGGTGTCCTCGGGGCAACCCTCTTCTTCTTCTTCTTCCTCTTGATAGACCTTGGCCTTCAAAGCAAGGTTAGGAGAGGATTTCTTTGACCGTTGCACGTGAGCGAGAGCATTGTCAGCTGTCGTGTTCAGGATGTTCATTGCAATAAACTCATCCAACACATCACCAGAAGACAAGGTGTGAAAGTACGGCCTTTGATGGATGACAACGGATATGGCCTTGTTGTAGGGCATGATGGCCTTCAGAAACTTACACTTGATCCATGTATCATCCTCATCCTTGCTACCACGATCCTTGAGGGAAACGGCGAGAGCGGTCACCCTTCTATAGAGCTCACGCGGTTCCTCATCCTCTATGATCACAAACTCATCTGACCGATCAAGGACAACTTCATAGTTTGACCATTAAATGCTTGAACTGCCCTTGTACATGGAGATAATGTGTTCCCAACACTCTTTAGAAACAGTGAAGGGCCGCAGGTGAGGTAGGTCTTCAATAGAAACAGCAGCTTGGAGTATGAACAAGGCAGACAAATTTAGTTGTTTATCCGCTTGTTCTCTTGGAGTAAGATTGCGTGGATCATGAGGATAGTATCCTTCTTCAATGACTCTCATGAGATGAATTGAGCTGTGATCTAAATGAGACTTGATACTGAAAAACCAGTTAGCAAAATCATTCTTAACAAGTTTAGGAGGAGGACCATGATTAACTATATGAGGTGGGTGCACCGGTCCTCCATAGACCACGGGAGGGGGAACTGAGGCAAAGCTCCCCGGCCCATTAACTCCTTGAGAATGATTATCCTTGTCAGCACTAGCCCCCTCCTTACCGGAGTTAACTTCCGATGATGAGGTAGTGGGTTTAACCACTTGCACCGCATCGGTAGAAACTTTAAGAGTATTAAGGAAATCTTTGAACATGGATTGAACCTCGGTCGCCATGGAGGATTTGAGTAAGGACAAGGCCTCATTCAAATCCTCGCATGAGACCGTGTTCACTCCCACGGCCTCGGGAAGTTCTCCCACACGCTCCCCTTCGCCAACCATACTCTTCGGGTGGTGAAACCCTTAATAAAGAGACGTGGCTCTGATACCAATTGAAAGGATCGATATGGTTGACTAGAGGGGGTAAATAGGCAACTAAATTTTTTTAACTTTTCCTTGACAATTTAGGCTTAGCATCAAATAAGTTGGCTAGATGTGCAACTAGGTGATAAACCTATATGATGCTAAACACAACAAGCACACAAGCAAGCAAGGGATACAACACAATAATAGTTTGCAAGAAGTAAAGGTAAGAGATAACCAAAAGTGGAGCCGATGGAGACGAGGATGTGTTACCGGAGTTCCTTCCCTTGTGAGGAAGTATGTCTTTGTTGGAGCGGTGTGGAGGCACAATGCTCCCCAAGAAGCCACTAGGGCCATTGTATTCTCCTCACACCCTCACACAGTGCGAGATGTCGTGATTCCACTATTGGTGCCCTTGAAGGCGGCGACTGAACCTTTACAAACAAGGTTGGGGATATCTCCACAACTTAATTGGAGGCTCCCAACGACACCATGAAGCTTCACCACAATGGAATGTGGCTCTGAGGTGACCTCAACCATCTAGGGTGCTCAAACACCCAAGAGTAACAAGATCCGCAAGGGATTAGTGGGGGAATTACATTTCTCTTGGTGGAAGTGTAGATCGGGGCCTCCTCAACCAAACCCTAGAGAATCAACAAGTTTGATTGGCTAGGGAGAGAGATTGGTTTAAAATGAAGCTTTGAGCAACAATGGAGCTTAGGGAAGGAAGAGGTAAACTTCTAGAGGAAGAAGACCTCCTTTTTATAGTGGGGGATAAGATCCAACCGTTATCCCCACTCTTAGCCCGGCACGTCGCGGTACTACCGCATCTGACCATGGTACTACCGCAAGGCCCTGCGGTACTAGCGTTGCAACATGCGGTACTACTGCTTGCACAGAAGTATCAAACGCAGGCCGATTGCACTAGGCAGCTAGCGATAGAGCCACCGAAGTGGTACTACCGTGAGCCCATGCGGTAGTACCGCATGTTCGATAGAGACTGGTACTGGAGATGCACGGAAGTAAAAAATTACTTCCATGCCTACCTTTGCTGAGGGCGAAGCTACGAAAAAGTCCAGCATGGTAGTACCGGAACTGCATCATGGTACTATCGCAATAGGGTGGATGTAAAAAATTACATCCGCGCCTACTACCACAGGCGCACGTACTAGGGCAGGGGGAAGTGGTACTACCGCTCCACTAAGCGTTACTACTGCGGGCTCCTGCGGTACTACCGCTGGCCACTGAACGCAAGTACCCCCGCAGGCTTCACTTTGCACAGACAAGGAAAACTAGCCGGTGCTCCATCGAAGCAAAGGAAAGGTGGTGCAAATAGAATAGATGTGTACGTGTTGATTCCACCCAAACCTTTCCGAAACGGACTCCCCTTGATAGTACGGCTTTCCTACGATTCAAATCCACCAAAAGGAAACGTAGAGAACAACCATCTTCGATAAGCTCTGAGGGGCACCGAATCGTCTCGTGCCTAGTCATGAGATATTTGAAATGCTCAATGCACACCATTAGTCCGAAAAGGCATTGTCATCAATCACCAAAACCACTTAAGGAGAAATATGCCCTTATAGCGGCGCTAGGTCAGAGCTCGAGTGAGGAAGATGAGATCGAGCGGAGTAGAGCTGAGAAGTGAAAGGGAGGGGATATTTATAGCCACAGTGAAAACAGTCTAATCCAAAGATTTTGGACCGGTATACCCCTGACCCTTGCTCTCCACGCGACATGTGTCACCCATGTACAGAGAAATGGAGATAGTGGGGGGTCGTGGGTTATCCAGTCGTGGGAAACGGAACGGTTTGAGCGGCAAGCGCCGAAATTTTGAAGTTGAAAATTTTAACGTTTCGTTCGCAAATTGTTCGGTTGACAAGGAATTAGTGAAGACTTTGAACGGGTTTCAAAGTAGAACGCATCTGAAGAATTTGTGAACAGACTGGGTTGAGTTTAGCATGGAGGGGGAACGGGTCCGATCACATTCACTTAGAAGAAAATCAACTTGAAGAATTAGCAATAAGTGAATGTTGTTGAGGACATTCAAAAACTCAAATATATATATATATAGTCAATGAAGAACTCCAGTTGTAAAGTTTGAAGAATTTTAAGATTTTGAGGATTTTACAAACTTGGAGAATTTGAAATTTTGAAAAAATTGCAAAATGAGGAAAAACTCAAACTTGAAGAATTTCAAATGTGGTTGGCGGCGTGACCCACCGTATAAGAATGATGATTTCAGATACCACATATAATTGTCGTAGGATTCTGAGAATCAAATTCTTCGTTAATTTCTTCACACTTAGAGAGTTAGTCTTCATTCATTGAAGAAAAACGTTACTTTGTGTGTTGCGCATCAAAGTCATCAATTTTGCATAAGTGTTAGGATGTGTGTCCTTTCAAAGAACATTCGAAGATTCTAAGATATTTAGCTCACACCGCAACTTGCAAAATCTCATCCCATCCAAGGACTTTGTGAAGATATCAGCCAGTTGTTCTTCAGTGTTCACATATTCGATGAAGATGTCGCCCTTCAACACATGGTCACGAAGAAAATGATGACGAATCTGGAAGTGCTTAGTCTTCGAATGCTGAACTGGGTTGGGAGAAATCTTGATGGCACTCTCATTGTTGCAGTAGAGAGGGACATTCTTCATGTTGATGTCGTAGTCCTTGAGGGTTTGCTTCATCCATAGCAATTGAGCACAGCAAGAACCAGCAGCAATGTACTCAGCTTCAACAGTAGATAGTGATACGTAGTTCTGCTTCTTTGAGGAACAATAGACTAAGGATCATCCGAGGAAATGACATGTGTCTAAGGTTGACTTGTGGGCCACACGATCACCAGCATAATCAGAATCATGATATACAATGAGGTCAAGATCTGAGCCCTTGGGGTACCATAATCCAAGTGTTGGTGTGTGAGCTAGATATCGAAGAATATGCTTCACAGCCTTATGGTGTGATTCCTTCGGTGTAGCTTGAAAACGGGCACACATGTAAACACTAAGCATAATATCTGGCATAGATGCACATAGACATAATAAAGAGCCAATCATGGTGCGATGTACCTTCTGATCGAAATCTTTACCATTTTTGTCAGTGCAGAGTTGAACATTTGTGGGCATAGGGATCTTGACGCCTTTGCAATCTTGCATGCCGAATTTCTTCAGGACATCCTTGAGGTATTTCTCTTGAGAGATCAAGATGCCATTGCGTTGTTTACGAATTTGAAGGCCTAAGAAGAATTTCAGCTCTCCCATCATAGACATTTGATATTCTTCACTCATCATATAGCCAAATTTGTCATTGTAACAATTGTTAGTATAGCCAAAGATAATGTCGTCCACATATATTTGGCACACAAACAATTCATCATCATAAGATTTTGTGAAAAGAGTTGGGTCAAGTGAACCGGGTTTGAAGCCTTTCTTCATGAGGAATTCCTTCAGAGTGTCATACCACGCCCGAGGGGCCTGCTTGAGGCCATAGAGGGCCTTGTTGAGTCTGAAGACTTTCTTAGGATGCTTAGGGTCTTCAAAACCTAGGGGTTGAGCAACATATACTTCTTCCTCAAGCTTACCATTGAGGAATGCACTTTTCACATCCATTTGATATAAGATGATATTGTGATGGTTAGCATAAGCAAGCAATATTCGAATATATATACTTCAGAGTGAAGAATATGACATCAAATTCATCAGATTGAATTTCGTCATATAGTATAGTAACTAATGTAAGATGAGGATGTGAGAAATGAATAATTAATTTCTTCATGATTATCTTGTGTCCTTTCAAGCATTTCATGAGGTCTCCAGCAAATTCATCAGACGTTCAAGTTCGTCTGGAGACCTGACCCTGCATAAGAGATTAGTATAATTTCTTCAGCACCTACATATGGAGGGGTGGCAAAGAGTTCATCATTCTACGAGCACCATATGAGAAAGGTGGCATAGAAGCTAGTGCACTTCTTTTCACAGGACGAGGGTTAGAGTACTCATATGAATATGCAGAGAAATTCTTCAAGGACTTATGAACATAATGATTTGAGGAATAATGCACATATTCATGACCCTTAGATTTTCCTTGCGAAACAGAAGTATTAGCATGAGAATTATATGCATTTTGACCATTTGAAGAATTTGGTCCAAGTGAAGACTTTGGTCCATATGAGAAATTTGATATGGGGTTCCTTTTCTTCATGGGTGGAGTCATGAGGACATTCACCTGAAGACTTTCGAAGAATCTCTTGGGAACCCAGATTTTCCTCGGAGGGGGACCATTCCTAGAGTTAGTTCCAACATATCGGGCAAATACTTCACCATTCTGATTTTTGAACAATTTATAGTTCGAGTCAAATGACTCATCAGAGGAATATGAAGTATCACAAGTAAAGTCACATAAAGTGGATGGATCTGTAGGAGGACCTTTTGCAGCAACCCATGAGGTTTTGAGATACTGCTCAGGTTTCCAGTAGGATCCATCAGCATTGTGTTTCCTCTCAAATGTAATACCCTCTTTCCTAGGGTTCCGTATCAGAATATGCTTTTTGAGCACATCGCAAAGGGTTTGATGCCCTTTGAGGCTTTTATATATGCCTGTCACATACAATTCCTTCAAACCAACATGTTCATCACTGATACATGTAGTATCCTCAGATGAGGAATTTGTGACCACATAAATAGTTGAAGAATTTGCAACAATATAAGAATTTGAACTTTCAGGTGAAGAATTAGCATTTCACGTTCGGTGCATATCAAACAATGTGGAATGAAATCTTCCTGGGCGGAACAGATCCATTGAGCAAGCAAGGAGTCATTATCCTTTTGTAAGTCCTCATGAGACACTCTTAGTTTCTCAATATCTTGCTTCCTTTGAGGAAATTCATAGGAAAGCTTCTCATGATCACTTAGAAGAGTTCCATGACGACTTAGAAGGTTATGAAACTTAGACTTAAGGTGTTGATAGTCATCACTGAGAGTTTGAGTTTGATCCACTTCCTCATTCAAAAGATCATCACTTTTGTCTAGCAGTTTCTGAAGCTTTTCAAGAGCACTTTGTTGCTTAGTGGCAATATTAACAATTTTGGCATATCTAGGTTTCACATAATCATAAGATTCACCTTCACTTGATTCAGATGAGGAGTGATGTTTGTGTACCTTGGATCCCTTTGCCATGAAGCAATAGGTGGGAGTATATTCATCGTTGCTGACGTCAGAGTGACAAGATTTGGCATTTTCTTCATTGTTGAAGATGGACTTGCTGATGAAAGCAGTAGCAAGGGCTAGGCTCACCACACCAGAGTCTGAATCCTCCTCAGCTTCTTCCTCTTCTTCAGATTCTTCAGATTCTTCCTCAGAATCATTACCTTGCCAATAAGTGCCTGAGCCTTCCTTAGATTGTTCTTCTTGTGAGATGAGGACTTTGAATATTTCTTCTTGTTCTTCGAGTCATTAGAATTGTCGTCCTTGTATTTCTTCTTCCCAGGGAAGTCAGTCAGAGATAAAGTGACCAGACTTCTTGCATTTGTGGCAGGTTCTCTTCTTGTAGTCGCTTGATGAAGAATCTGATTTCTTCATGCCACCTTTTGATGATTTTGTAAACCGACCTCTCCTTGAGAACTTCTGGAATTTTGCACGATCATTGCAAGATCCCGACTCAGTTCTTCAGGATCACTAAGGCTACTATCAGATTCTTCGCCTTCAGATGAGGAAATTGCCTTAGCCTTCAATGCACGAGATTTTGCATATCTTGGCCCATAGAGGTCTCTCTTCTCAGCTTGTTGGAATTCATGAGTACTGAGTCTCTCAGGAATATCAGCAGGATCTAGTGACTTGTAGTCTCCATGCTCTTGAATCATCAAAGCCAGTGTATCGAATGAGGAATCAAGAGATCTCAGTTGTTTCTTCACCACCTCATGATCAGTGATGCCATCGGCACCAAGAGCTTGGAGCTCATTGGAGATATTAGTGAGGAGTTCAAAAGTTTGCTAAACATTTTTGTTGTTGAGTCTTTTGAAGCGGTTGAAGAGATTGCAAAGAACATAAACACGGGAGTCACGCTGAGTTGAAATTCCTTCATTCACTTTGGACAACCTATCCCAGATAAGCGTCGCAGTCTCCAAAGCACTCACTCTACCATACTGAACTTTGCTCAGATGGCCACATATGATATTCTCCGCTTGGGAGTCGGGTTGCTTGAATCTCTTCACATCAGTAGCATTTATGGTGGGAGTGATAGAGGGAACACCATTTTCCACAACATATCAGAGATCGTTGTCAATTTCCTCAAGATGCATGCGCATCTTGTTCTTCCCGTAGGGGTAGTCTGTCCCATCGAAGGTAGGACAGCCTGCGAAAACCTTGATCATACCTGCAGTCGACATAACTAAAACTCCAGGTGGTTAAACCAAAATCACACAGGACAAGGGAGTACCTTGCTCTCATACAATTGAAAGTGCATTATATCGACTAGAGGGGGTGAACAGGCGATTTTTACAAATTCGTCACTAAGGAATTTGAAACGTGACGAGTTCAAGCATGGTAGAGCAATAGCATAGTCATCGTGATGTAATGAAATGTGCACAGAGTATAAGTAGTGTAAACAGGATAAGCAGGTGAAGAACAAGGTGACTGAAGAATTTGAGATGAGGAAATTGAGAAAGTCTTCAATCAAATTCTTCAAACAGTAACGATCAATTTCATCAGCAAGTACATGAGGAAATGGAAGGGTTGAGGAATTAGAACCAGGAGCTCGATGAAGACAATGATTTGATGGCCCAGTTCCAACTGATGTGACAGTCGTACGTATCATTCGGAGCGGCTTGGTATTTAAACCAAAGGACACACAGTCCTTACCGTATTCTCCTTGAGCTAAGGTCACACACTCCTCGTAACACTCGTGGTAAGTCTTAAGGGTAGACTTCCAAACCCTCACAAACTCGGTCACTCGGCAATCCACAACTGACTGTTGGATGCTCTAGACCATGACGCCTAACCATCTGGAAGATAGATAGTCTTCAAAGGTAAAAAGCGTCGGTTCCACATAGGAACAATCTCTTCAGTGATGCTCAATCACTTTGGATTTTGGTTGTTTGGATTTTGGGGGGTTGGGGTTTTCCTCACTGGTGATATTCTATCAAAGTCTTCGGAGGGATGGGTTTTTCCTCACTGATGATTTTCTCTCGAAGTCCTTGGAGGATGAGTTGCTCTCAAATGACAAGTGTCAAGTTCTCTTTCGGAGCAGTCAACCAACTAGTGGTTGTGGGGGCGGCTATTTATAGCTAGGGTGCAACCCAACATGGTAAGACGTAAATGCCCCCCAATGATATGATCGTTAGGTGGATAAAATATCTGGACATGTGGTGCAAAGCACATCAACAGTCGGGATTTGAACTGACAAATTCCTCAGTGCTTATCATATTCCTTACAGTAGGCAATTCGCACTGGCGAAATCCTAACTCCTTAGTCAGACCAATTTCCTTAGAGACCAGAAGAACATCGTCTCTGTCACTGAATAACTTGACTGAACTATAAGAGATTTCCAATGGCTTCACTCGAAGGATTGGGTTGTGTTGAGGCTTTTGAGTTGAGCATCGGTTGGAAAATTTTCCTTAGTATTACCTCGACCCCCTTTAACAGTACGATGTTTCCTATGACTCAAAGAAAGGAAATGAAACTACGAAAACAAAAGTCTTCATGCTTCATAGTCCTCGTTCATATCTTCAAGGTCACACTAACTTCTTCAAAGTCTTCAGGGAATATCAAAGTCTTTAGCAAAGTCTTCACCAAAGTCTTCAGTTGAAGACATTCATTTTTAGGGGTCGACATTCTTCTTAATATCAAACTCCTCAGCGACTTATAGATCCTGTGTACACTTATAAACACATCAGTCCCTTAACCTATAAGTCTTCAATACACCAAAATCACTAAGGAGCACTAGATACACTTACAACCTTTTTGCAGGATGATCAACCTCACTCAACAAGTCAGAATAGAGCAATTATGGATTAAGAAATTGCCATGCTTAATAAGGTTTGGAAAAACAAAGATATTGCTCCTAGAGTAAAAACGTTTGCTTGGCATCTCATTAGAAGGGCTATCTCATATGAATTAAGGGCTTATAGATATTCCAAATATATTACTCCCTCCGTCTCTAAATAAATGACTCAACTTTTTTGGAACGGAGGGAGTAAAAGGTAATGTTGCGGTGTGGATAGATTCAAACTGACTCACATCTTTTCTTTCATGGTGATTTTTCAAGGTCGGTTTGGTTCAATTATGGTCTCGAAATTTAAGCTTTAGATCCTACTCTTAACCCTTCATTTTATATTCAGTCAATTATGT
Source organism: Hordeum marinum (assembly GCA_022496015.1). NCBI lineage: Eukaryota > Viridiplantae > Streptophyta > Magnoliopsida > Poales > Poaceae > Hordeum > Hordeum marinum. The sequence continues at coordinate 62,410,905 of CM039677.1, forward strand.
CCTCTCTACATGCTGATTTAAACATAGTTAGTGTCTTCTCACTACTATGGAATATTCGTAAATCTAGAAATAATTTACTTTTCAAGAAGAAAACTTGGTCTCCGTTGCAGGTTATGTATGCCACAAAAGCAATGCTAAATGCAGGTTTAGAAGAGAAGGAGATCAATACACGTTTGATCAAGAATGACTTTTCCACTTCTCTAGATACAAATACCCAATCTCAAATTGCACGTCCATTAATTTACACTGATGCTGCTTACAAACCAGAGATGGGTAAGGATGAAGCAGGACTTGAATGCTTCTTAAGGATGACTTAAATAAGCATGCCATTTTTGTTCAAGCTTATGCAAGAAATGTTTTATGTCCTGTAGGCTGAAGCACTTAGATTAATACTTGGGGTTGCGACTGTCAAGGCTCCCGGATGGAACTCTACTACTCCCTCTGTTCTTAAATATAAGTCTTTTCAAGATTTTAATAAGAGACCACATACGGAGCAAAATGAGTGAATTTACACTCTAAAATATGTCTATATACATCCGCATGTGGTTTGTAATGAAATCTCTAAAAAAGACTTATATTTAGAAATAGAGGGACTACTTTTTCCTTTGATTGCAAGAGCTTAGTGGAAATAGAGACAAAAAGGAATTTATTGGAAAATCCAAGACACTGGAAGATCAGACCAATTCTTGTTGAGTTTCTTAATCTCTCCTCTCATCTTACCTCATGCAAAATGAAGTTCATTCCTAGGGTTGGGAATGTCATTGCCCACTTTCTAGCTAGAAAAACTTATATATAGAGATCATCTACTAAATGTTCTATCTTATGCAGCAAATCTATCAACTGTAAGGCCAAAAAGGCCCTAGAATCAATCTCCTTTCTATTTGGGGAGATGATTGTTGTACACTGTCTGGGATGCTAATCAATAAAATCTGAAGCCCTCTTTGTAGGTTTTGTTTGCCAAATTACCCGTTATGGGTCAGTCATCTAAGAAAAATTTGGAAACCCTCTTTGAAGGTTTTGTTTGCCAAATTGTTCGTTATGGGTCAGTCATCTAAGAAAACTTTATGGGTCGGCAACTAAATTGCCCGTTGATGTGGGAACTGTTTGGCTTAACAATATAAAACTAAAACAAAAAATGCATATGATTGTTGCATAATTGCACAACACTCATGTCGTCCCATAATTACACGATACTCCATTCGTCCCATAATATAAGACATTTTTACAAGCTAACAATAGCTGGCAAAAATGTCTTATATTATGGGACGGCGGGAGTAAAGTAAGTAATGGGCACCCCAATGCATGTAGCTCCCGCTTGCGCAGGGTCCAGAGAAGGGTCTGATCATTTTGGATTTATAGTACTGAAAATGCATTATTGCCCTTAACAGTTTTGTTATCTATGACAATTTCATTTGTGTTTCTAACCACATGCTCTAGTATAAACAGCACCGTCAAAATTGAAGAGAAGCATGGATGGTTATTCTCCCTCTACGTGGAAAAAGGAAAAAGCAGATTGCCATATTATTATCTTTTCTTTCTTGTGTCCCTAGGGCAGCCGCACTATTAAGAGGGGGTTCATCATGAAAAACATCTGGGAATCAACTTCACACACACATATGATCTGGCACAATCAACTTCATCATTGGTCCATTTTTACACGATGCAGTGACTCTGTCGAGGTCGGAACTTCCGGGACGTCCGGAACTTCCAAGGACCAGAAGGTCCGAAAAGCTTCCGGGCCACCCAGAGAAACTGCATTGTGTGCAATCTCTCTGTGTAGCCCGGAACCTTGCCGGACCCTGGTCGAAACTTCCGTGTTGGCCGGAACTTCCGGGCGTCGGAACTTCCGTCCCTGTTCTGGCAGCTTCCGGGTTATTCCAGAGAAGATGCAAACTCTCTGTGTAGCCCGGAACCTGCCCAGAACTTGGCCGGAACTTCCGGGGTCCGGAACCTCCGAGCTTGGACGGAACTTCCGGTCCTCGCAGGAATATGGCCCCAACGGTTGGATTTTGTCCCCACCTATAAATAGTCTTCTTCTTCCCCACGAAGTTGCCAACGACTCCATTTCTCTCTCCACCATTTCCAGACCTCGATTTCTTGGAGTTCTTCCTCCTTAGCCAACTAAAGCTCTTGATATTTTGAGGAGTGAAGGAGGAATGCTTGATATACACATTGACCAAAGAAAAAGTTGATTCCCCCTTGTTTTTCGTGGTGCATCTTGTTACTCTTGGAGGTTGGAGACTCCTAGGCAGTAGGAGTTCTTTGGCGAGGAATCGTTCATTGTGATTCCCCTCGAAAAGTTTGTGAGGGTTTGGAGACCACCCCAAGTTCTACCACTAGTGGTTGGGAATCGCCTTCATGGTGTTATCTCAAGGAGAGAATAGGGTGAGCCTTCGTGGCATTGGTGTGCCTTCGTGGTAACATCCACCTCTCTAAATGGTGACGTAGCTTCCCTCCAAGGAAGTGAACATCGGCATACATCCTCGTCTCTTAGAGTTGCGGTTATTCCTAACCCTAACTCCCTATTTGTGGTTATTTGTCTCTTAGTCTTTACTTATATCTTATTGTGCTTGCTTACTCATATACTTGTGGTACTTGTTTGCTTGGTGTAACTCTTAGCATCATACTTGCAATTGTGTAGGATTACTTTCATATTCCGCATTATCGCCTAAAAATTTCTAAGTAACCATTAAAATTTGTAATTTTACCTATTCAAACCCCCCCTCTAGGTCCATCTCGATCCTTTCAGTTGATATCAGAGCCTTGTGCTTTATTCGTGTGGCTTAACCGCCCTAGAGCGAGATGAGCCCCGATGGGACTCCCCTTGTTGCGGATCTGAAGGATAAGGGCGTGGCTTCCATGGAAGCCAAGTCTTTTACTTCTGAGGATCTGGAACAGGCCCTTGCTAAGCAAAAGGAGGAGCATGATGTTTCTCTTGAGGCCTTGATCCAAATGGGATTAGCCACATTAACCACGATGCTTGCACCACTTTCGGGTGGTGCGGCCTCGAGGCCAACTGTGTCTACTCCTTCACTTGGCCAACAACCTCCTAGCAATGATCAATCTAGTGTTCCATGGCTTTATGCAAGACCTCAAGTTGAGAAACCTAAATATAATCCTGGAGGAAAACCTCCTTTGCTTGATGACAATTCTGATTTTGCTTTGTAGAGAGTTGTTATGCAGGACCATCTTAGGTACGCCAATGATGAAATGTTGGAAATCTTGGAGCATGGCTATAACCCTGTCGACCCAAAGAATCTCACTCCAAGAGAGAAATATGACAAGCATCTCAATGACACCACAATCATGTGCATAATAAAAGGAATGACTGATAAGCAAAGGATACCCTACATACATATCACAAGTGCCAAGGAATTATGGGACATCATTGTAAGGACCAAGATTGGTACCTCCACTCTCCGGCTTGCTCAGTATGAAATTGCCAAGGGTCAATTGCAAAACTTTTGTATGGAGAAAGGTGAATTCCCCAAGCAGCTCCTTGAACGTATTGTGTCTTGTCACAATCACAGGACTCAATGTCGGCGGAGAGATTCATGATGGTTTCAACTTGACTAAGCAGTTTCTCGTGGACAAGCTACTACATGTTCTTGCCCCATATCATCACCAAATGGTGTGGGACATAAGACAACATCATGGATTCAAGGAAATGACTCCGGATGACATCATATCCACTTTCCAATTATTTGAAGAGTCAAAGGCAAATGCTACAAAACATCTTGCCATGCATGGTACCTCAGCGTCAAAGATCAATCTTGATTTGAAGGCCAAGAATGTATGCGAGGAAGAGCAAAGTGAAGATGATGATGATGATGATGATGGTGATGAGATTGACTCTGATGAGATCCCTTCATATTAAGACATTGCCCTCTTTGTCAAGAGGTTTAGCGCAGGAAAATTCAAGGGAAGATTCCAGAAGAAGAAAGTGAGAAAATGCTACGACTGTGAAGAAACCAACCACTTCTCCAACGATTGCCTTTATGAGAAGAGAGAAGATACACCAAGGTTTCCCAAGACCTTTCCTAAGAATAAGTTGCCAAATCCTATGAACTCCAAGTTCAAGAAAAGAGATGGGAAAGCAATGGTTGCTCATGAAGAATCTGATCCAGATGATGTTGGTGGTGTTGCCGGAGTAGCTCAGGATTCTCAAAACACCTTGAGGCTAGTCAACAAGAGTGGTGAGGTTGTCACCTACAACTATATGAAAGACTACAAGGGCAACACTCACAAGGGCTTAATGGCAAAGGCCGTGATAGAAGATGGAGAGGACAAAAACTCTCTTGACAAGGTCAAGGTAACCCCACACTCAAATCCTCCTCTTTTCACTCCGTCTACTCCTTGTGACGAAGATCTTCATGTGGAGGATAATGATGATAATAATATAGATGATCCTATGGTTGCTAAACTAAATAAGGTCATGTGCTCCCTTAAAGGAAAGAAGCTCACTATGTTTCATATGCTTATGGAGATGGTGAGTAAGCACACCGCTATCATTCAGGAACTCAAAACCCCCGTCACCGAGGAAAAGGAAAAGTATGAAATCCTTGAGCGGAAAGTCCAATATGAGGAAGCACTAAATTATGAACTATGCTTAAAAATTGGTGCAAACATTGATGATCATGCTAAAAAACCCGCCTCCTTGAAAAAGGCCAATAACTCTTGCAAGGAGTTGATGAAAGATAAAAGTAAGATTTTGGAATCTCATGTTTCTCTCTCTACGGATTGTGAGCTTATATCCATGTCCCTCAAGACTAAGGAAGAGGAGATCACTCTTCTTACAAAGTGCTTTGAGACGCTCAAACTTACTTATCTTGAAACTCTAGCCAAGGTTTACTCTTCACCTATTATCAATGTTGATGCTTGTACAACTAACTCTAGTGGTGACCTAGCATCTATTCTTGAGGAAAACCACTTTCTAAAGGCACAACTCGAGAAAGGACTCATGACATGTGCTCAAGGACAAAAGAACCTTAATGAGGTGTTGAGCCAACACAATGAGGTGTTTGCCAAGGAAGGGCTCGGGTTTGACCCAAGCATAAGCAAGAAGAAGACACCTCCTCATAAGTGCTCCACCCCTCTCAAAGAGACATTTGTACGTGAAGGGCACAAGGAGAAAGGTAAGGTTGTGAGTGGTAAGGCCACTAGGATCATTCCCACTTTCAACAAGCCAAAAGAGTTCATGCCTCCATCCTATATACTTTGTAAAACAAAGGATGGAGAATTTTATGCGAAATTTGTTGGTCCTAGTAATGCATTCCATTTTTATGCTATTTGTGTCCCTAAGACCCTTGTGACTAACTTGAGAGGTCCCATTGCAAAATGGGTGCCTCTAACCAAGTCATAAAATTGTGTGTAGGTTGGTTTCTCTGGTGGAGTCAAATGGGTGATCGATAGTGGATGCACCAACCATATGATCGGAGATAGCAGATTGATTTTTGACTTCATGGAAGCTATTCAACCATTTATGAGCATTGTGTTTGGTGGAGGATCAAAAGTACAGGTACTCGGGTTCGGCAAGGTGGCTATCACAAATGACATGTCTCTTGCAAATGTCATGCTTGTCCAATCCCTTAAATACCATTTGCTTTCCTTTTGCCAATTGGCTTCAGTTGGTTATGATACACTATTTGGACTAACGGATGTGAAAGTCTTTAAGAGAGATACTCTCGAAGTGGCATTTGTTGGAAAGTTGGATGGCAACCTTTACACGGTTGATTTCTTGAAAGAGAGCAGATTCCATGCAACTTGTCTAATGGCCAAGGCCAACAAGGGGTGGCTATGGCATCACCGGCTAGCCCATGCCGGCATGAGAAATCTTCAAAATCTCTTAAAGGGTAATAACATCCTTGGACTAACCAATGTCTCCTTTGAGAAAGATTGTGTGTGTAATGCATGCATAGCCAGGAAGCAACATCAATCAAAGCACCCACCCAAGAATATTGTATCTACTTCAAGGCCTTTAGAGCTCCTTCATGTGGATCTTTTTGGGCTTCCGTCATGGGATAGTCTTTGTGGGAAAAAGTAAGGACTTGTCATTTTTGATGATTACTCAAGATATACATGGGTGTTTTTCCTCAAGTCCAAGGACGAGACGAAGATCGCCTTCATTGATTTTGCCAAGCAAGCCCAACGCAAGTTTGACAAAGAAATCTTGGCAATAAGAAGTGATAATGGCTCTGAGTTCAAGAACTACACCTTGGAAGAATTTCTTAGTGATGAAGGGATTGAGCATCAATATTCCACACCCTACACTCCTCAACAAAATGGTGTAGCCAAGAGAAAGAACCGTACACTTGTGGAAATGGCCAGGTCCATGTTGGATGAATACAAGTCACCGCATACTTTTTGGGCTGAGGCTGTCAACACCGCATGCCATGCATTGAACCATCTCTTCCTCCGCACGATATTGGAGAAGTCTCCATATGAGCTCCTGGTCGGGAACAAGCCAAATGTCTAGTACTTTTGTGTATTTGGGTGCAAGTGTTTCATCCTCAACAAAAGAGAATGGTTAGGAAAATTTCAATCCAAAACAATTGAGGGGATATTTGTTGGTTATGGATCAAACTCTCACGCCTATAGAGTCTACAACAAATCCAATGGATGTGTTGCAGAAACTTGTGATGTGGTGTTTGATGAATTTAATGGCTCCCATGGGGATCAAGTTGATCTAAGTGATGTAGGTGGAGAAGATCCCTCTCAAGATATTTTGTCCATGGGTGTTGGTGCTCTTCTTCCAATGGAACAAGAATCTCATGATGACGATGAAGAAGATGAAAGTTTCTCTCATCCTCAAGCCACTCCAACACCCATACCTCCACAAGATCCTATTTCTCAAACTATGCCCATTGTTCAAAATCAAGAAGGAGAACAAGTCCCTCACCATGATCACATTCAAGAACAAGATCATCACCAAGAGCAAGAACAAGAAAGTGCAATCTTTGATGATGAACCTCAACAAATGCAACATGAAGAAGAAGATATTCCGCCACACATTAATGATCCATATGTTGAGGATGTGGATGATGGAAATGAAGGTGAACCCGTGAAACCCTAACCTCCATCATGCCATGAGTGGCCGGTCGTGTTGATATTGATCAAGTTCTAAACGGCATATCGGAAGGTAGAGTCACTCGTAAACCATTGACAAACTTTTGTGCTCACTTTTTGTTTGTCTCTAGTGTTGAGACACTCAAGGTACAAGATGCATTGATGGACAATGATTGGCTCATTGCCATGCAAGAAGAGTTGAACAATTTTGAACGCAACAAAGTATGATCATTAGTCAAGAGACCAACTAAGGAACACAATGTCATTGGAATAAAATGAATTTTCAAGAACAAGAAAGATGAGAATGGCATAATCATCTGCAACAAGGCAAGTTTAGTGGAACAAGGGTACTCACAAGTTGAAGGTTTGGACTTTGATGAGACCTTTACTCTCGTTGCTCGTCTTGAATCTATTTGTATCTTACTTCCGTATGCTGCTTTCAATGGTTGTACATTACATCAAATGGATGTTAAGAGTGCTTTCCTTAACGGTCCTCTGCAAGAAGAAGTATATGTATCACAACCACCTGGATTTGTTGATCCCGATCACAAAGACTATGTGTATAAACTTCACAAGGCTTTGTATGGCTTCAAACAAGCACCTCGTGCATGGTATGATCATCTTAAGAAGTTTCTACTCGATGATGGCTTTGTGAGAGAGGTGATCGATCCCACTCTTTTTACTAAGAGGGAAAAAGTGATTTGATCTTATGCCAAATCTATGTAGATGACATAATTTTTGGTTCTCCTAACATTCATTTGTGCAAAAAGTTTGCGGCTTCCATGACCAAGACCTTTGAGATGTCACTCAATGCGTGTTGGGGAACGTTGCATGGGAAACAAAAAATTTCCTACGCACACGCGAGATCTATCCATGGTGATGAGCATCTATGAGAGGGAGAGTGGATCTACGTACCCTTGTAGATCGCTAAGCGGGAAGCCTTAAGAAACGCGGTTGGTGTAGTCGAACGTCTTCGCGATCCAAATCGCCATGCGTCCCGCGATCCAATCACGATCCATCCCGTGATCCGATCACGATCCGTCCCACGAACTTGATCACGATCCGTCCCACGAACTTGATCACGATCCTTCCGATCTAGTGCCGAACGGACGGCACCTCCGCGTTCAGCACACGTACAGCATGATGGCGCTTCGGCGATGGTGGTGGAGCTATTCCGGCAGGGCTTTGCCTAAGCACTACAGAAATCCGATCTAGAGGAGAAACTATGCACTGGAGGAACGGTAGCACGCGGCTAAAAATTCTGTGCAAAAACCCTAAAACCTCCAGTATATATAAGAGGGAGGGAGGAGAGGACTTAGTGCAAGGGCCAAGCCTCCTTGGTTCGGCCGAAGTGGGGAGGAGAGGAGGACTCCTCCTCCAATCCTAGTAGGACTAGGATTCCTCCTTTTTGGCATTTTTCCACCATTTTCCCTTTGGGCTTTTCTTCCCTATCCGCATGGGCCTTGTGTGGGACTTCCACCAGCCCACAAAAGACTGGTATTTATTCTCCCACATCCCATGAAACCTCTTGGGTCGAAATACCCCTCCCGGCGGTCTCCCGGTACACTACCGGCACTCCTGGTACACTACCGATTAGCCCGAAACTTTTCCGGTGACCAAAACAGGACTTCCTATATGTTAATCTTTACCCTCGGACCATTCCGGAGCTCCTCGTGACATCTGAGATCTCATCCAGGATTCCGAACAACCTTAGATCACCACCATACATAACTTTATACTACCGATACTCCCGGTACACTACCGATGAGCCCGAAACTTTTCCGGAAACCAAACTGGGACTTCCTATATATGAATCTTTACCTCCGGACCATTCCGAAGCTCCTCGTGACGTCCGGGATCTCATCCGGGACTCCGAACAACCTTCGGTCACCACCATACATAACTCTACACTACCGAAACGTCACCGAACCTTAAGTGTGCAGACCCTGCGGGTTCGAGAACTATGTAGACATGACCGAGACACCTCTACGGTCAATAACCAATAGCGGGACCTAGATGCCCATATTGGTTCCTACATATTCTACGAATATCTTTATCGGTCGAACCTCTATGTCAAGGATTCAGTTAATCCTGTATGATGTTCCCTTTGTTCTTCGGTATGTTAATTGCCCGAGATTCGATCGTTGATATCTCCATACCTAGTTCAACCTCGTTACTAGCAAGTCTCTTTACTCATTCCATAATACAAGATCCCGTGACTAACACCTACTCACATTTCTTGCAAGGCTTATAGTGATGTTGTATTACCGAGTGGGCCCTGAGATACCTCTCCGTCCCACGGAGTAACAAATCCCAGTCTTGATCCATGCCAACCCAACAGACACCCTCGGAGATACCTGTAGAGCACCTTTATATTCACCCAGTTACGTTGCGACGTTTGATACACACAAGGTACTCCTCCGGTGTCAGTGAGTTGCATGATCTCATGGTCATAGGAACATATACTTGACATGCAGAAAATAGTAGCAACAAACTGACACGATCATATGTTATGTTTGTAGTTTGGGTCTTGTCCATCACACCATTCTACTAATGATGTGATCCCGTTATCAAATGACATCACATGTCAATGGCTAGGAAACCTTGACCATCTTTCATCAACGAGCTAGTTCACTAGAGGCATACTAGGGACATAGTGTTGTCTATTTACCCACACATGTAATGTGTTTCCAATCAATACAATTATAGCATGGATAATAAACGATTATCATGAACAAGGAAATATAATAATAAACACTTTATTTATTGCCTCTAGGGCATATTTCCAACAGTCTCCCACTTGCACTAGAGTCAATAATCTAGTTCACATCACTATGTGATTTACATTGTTATGAATCTAACAGCCACTGAGTTCTGGGGCTCGATCATGCTTTGCATGTGAGAGAGGTCTTATAGTCAACGGGTCTGCGACATTCAGATCCGTATGTACTTTGAAAATCTCTATGTCAAACTGTAAACACTGCTACCACACTCCACTTGGTACTATTCCAAATGGCTGCTCCACTATACGTATCCGGATTGCTACTAAGAGTCATCCGAATTAGTGTTAAAGCTTGCATCGACGTAACTCTTTACGACGAACCCTTTATCACCTCCATAATCGAGAAACTTTTCCTTAGTCTTTTAGTCACTAAGGATAATATTGACCGTTGTCTAGTGATCCACTTCTGGATCACTCTTGTACCCCTTGACGGACTCATGGCAAGGCACACACAGGTGTGGTACACAGCATGGCATACTATACACAGCCTATGGCTAAGGCATAGGGGACAACATTCATCCTTTCTCTTTCTTCTGCCGTTGTCGAGCTTTGAGTCTCACTCAACTTCACACCTTGCAAATCAGGCGAGAACTCTTTCTCTGACTGATCCATTTTGAACTCTTTCAAAATCTTATCAAGGTATGTACTCATTGAAAGTCTCATCAAGCATCTTGATCTATCTCTATAGATCTTGATGCTCAACAATTAGGTAGCTTTATCCAGGCCTTCCTTTGAAAAAACTCTTTTCAAGCAACCGTTTATGCTTTCCAGAAATTCTACATCATTTTCGATCAACAATATGTCATCCACATATACTTATCAGAAATTCTATAGTGCTCCCACTCACTTTATTCTAAATACAAGTTTCTCGTAAACTTTGTATAGACTCAAAAACTTTGATCACCTCATCAAAGTGTATATTCCAACTCCAAGATGCTTGCTTCAGTTCATAGAAGAATCACTGAATCTTGCACACCTTTTAGCATCCTTAGGACTGACAAAACCTTCTGGTTGTATCACATACAACCTTTCCTCAAGTAAACCATTAGGGAAACTATGTTTTGATATCCATCTGCTAGATTTCATAATTGAAAAATGCAGCAACTGCTAACATAATTGCAACAGACTTTAGCATCGCTACGAGTGAGAAAGTCTCATCGCAGTCAACTCCTTGAACTTGTCATAAACTTTTTTGCAACGAGTCGAGCTTTACAAATGGTGACATTTACCACGAGTGTTTGTCTTCATTTTAAACATCCATTTGTACTCAACGACCTGCCGTCCAACGAGCAAGTCTACCAAAGTCTATACTTGGTTTTCATACATGGATCCTTTCTCGGATTTCATGGCCTCTAACCATTTGTCAGAATCCGGGCCCATCATCGCTTCTCCACAGCTTGTAGGTTCATCGTTGTCCAACAACATGACCTCCAAGACAGGGTTGTCATACCACTCAGGAGCAGTACACATCCTTGTCGACCTACGAGGTTTGATAGTAACTTGATCCGAAGCTTCATGATCATCATCATTAACTTCCTCTTCAACTAACGTAGGCTTCACAAAAACAAATTCCTGCGCTGTGCTACTCTCCGGTTGAACAAAGGTTCAACAACCTCATCAAGTTCTATCTTCTTCCCACTCAATTCTTTCGAGAGAAACTCTTTCTCGAGAAAGGACCCAGTTTTAGCAACAAACACTTTATGTTTAGATCTGAGATAGAAGGTTTACCCAACTGTCTTTAGGGTATTCTATGAAGATGCATTTGTCCACTTTGGGATCGAGCTCATTAGGTGAAAACCTTTTTCACATAAGTGTTTCAGCCCCAAACATTAAGAAATGACAGCTTAGGTTTCTATCAAACCATAATTCACACGGTGTCATCTCAACAGATCTAGATGGCGCCCTATCTAAAGTGAATGTAGTTGTCTCTAATGCATAACCCCAAAATTATAGTAGAAAAACGATAAGAGACATCATAGCAAGCACCATTTTCAATAGAGCACGACTATGACGTTCGAACACACCATCACACTATGGTGTTCCAGGTGGCGTGAGTTGTGAAACAACTTTCACATTGTCTAAAGTTGTATGCCAAACTCGTAACTCGGATATTTACCTCCACGATCATATCGCAGAGATTTTTATCTTCTTGTCACGATGATCTTAAACTTCACTCTGAATTTGCTTGAACCTTTCAAACGATTCAGACTTGTGTTTCATTAAGTAAATATACACTATATCTACTCAAATCATCAGTGAAGGTAAGAAAAAAACAATATCCACCGCATGCTACAAGACTCATTGGATTGCATACATGTATCATTTCCAATAAATCACTTGCCCGCTCCATCCATCTGGAAACGGGGTCCTTAGTCATCTTGCCCAAGAGGCATGGTTCGCATGTCTCAACCGATTCGAAATCGAATGAGTCCAAAGATCCATCAGCATGGAGTTTCTTCATGCGCTTTATACCAATATGACATTTAGCGGCAGTGCCACAAGTATGTGGTACTATCATTATTAACTTTGTATCTTTTGGCATCAATGTTATGAACATGTGTATTACTACGGTCAAGATTCAACAAACCATTCTCACTGGGTGCATGACCATTGAAGGTATTATTCATGTAAACGGAATAACCATTATTCTCTAACTTTAAATGAATAACCGTGTTGCAATAAACACGATCTAATCATGTTCATGCTCAACGCAAAAAACCAAATAACATTTACTTAGGTTTGTCACTAATCCCGAAGGTAGAGAGACCGTGCGATGTTGATCACATCAACCTTGGAAACATTTCCAACACACATCGTCACCTCACCCTTAGCTAGTTCTCCGTTTATTCCGTAGCTCTTATTTCGAGTTACTAACATTTAGCAACCGAACCGGTATCCAATACCCAGGTACTACTAGGAGTACTCGCAAGGTACACATCATTAACACGTATATCAAATATACTTCTGTCGACATTGCCAGCCTTCTTATCTACCAAGTACCTAGGGTTATTCCGCTTCAGCGACCGCTCTCCTCATAATCGAAGCACTTAGTCTCAGGTTTGGGTTCAACTTTGGTTGCTTCACTGGAGCAGCAACTGACTTGCTATCCATCAAGTTTCCCTCCTTGCTCTTGCCCTTCTCGAAACTAGTGGTTTGACTAACCATCAACACTTGACACTCCTTGATTTCTACCTTCGCGGTGTCAAACATCGCGAATAGCTCAGGGATCATTATTTCTATCCCTGGCATTTTATAGTTCATCACCAAGTTCTAGTAGCTTTAGTGACAGTGACTTGGAGAACTATATCAATCACTATCTTATCTGGAAGATCTACTCCCACTTGATTCAAGCGATTGTAGCACCCAGACAATCTGAGCACATGCTCAACGATTGAGCTATTCTTTTTCATCTTGCAGGCAAAGAATCTTGTTGGAGATCTCATATCTCGCAACACGGGCACGAGCCTGAGATCCTAGTTTCAGCTCTTAGAACATCTCATATGTTCCGTGACGTTCAAAATGTTTTGGAGCCTCAATTCTAAGTCGTAATGCATGACGCACTAAACTATCAAGTAGTCATCAGAACATGCCTGTCAGATGTTCACAACATCTACAAACAATGCTAGAGGGATTGGCGCACCAAGCGGTGCATTAAGGACATAAGCCTTCTGTGCAGCAATGAGGACAATCCTCAGATCATGGAGCCAGTCCGCAATATTGCTACCATTATCTTTCAACTCTATTTCTCTAGGAACATATAAAAATTCAAGGAAGCTACATCGTGAGCTAGTAATCTACAACACAGTTTGCAAAGACACTACTGACTATGTTCATGATAATGAGTTCAATTAATCATATTACTTAAGAACTCCCACTCAAATTGACATCCCTTCGGTCATTCGAGTGATACATGATCCAAATTCACCAACTCAAGTCCGATCATCACGTGAGTTGAGGTGGCTTCAATGGTGAACATCATCATGTTGATCATATCTACTATATGACTCATGTTCGACCTTTCAGTCTCTTGTGTTCCGAGGCCATGTCTGTACATGCTAGGCTCGTCAAGTTTAACCCGAGTGTTCTGCATGTGCAACACTGGCTTGCACCCGTTGTATGTGAACGTAGAGTCTATCACACCCGATCATCACGTGGTGTCTCGACACGACGAACTTTCGCAACGGTGCACACTCGGGGAGAACACAATTCATCTTGAAATTTAAGTGAGGGATTACCTTATAATGCTACCGTCGTCCTAAGCAAAACAAGGTGCATAAAAGGATTAACATCACATGCAAATCATAAGTGACATGATATGGCTATGAACTTGTGTTTTTGATCTCCATCTAGAAAGCACCGGCATGATCTCCATCGTCACCGGCATGACACCATGATCTCCATCATCTTGATCTCCATCAACGTGTCGCCATCGGGGTTGTCACGCCCAACATGCTTCTACTACTATTGCTACCGTTTAGCGATAAAGTAAAGCATTACATAGCGCTTAATGATTGACACGCAGGTCATACAATAATTAAAGACAACCCTATGGCTCCTGCCGGTTGCCGTACTCATCGACATGCAAGTCGTGATAATCTATACATCATATGATCATCTCATACATCACATATATCACATCATGTAATTGGCCATATCACATCACAACATACCCTGCAAAAACAAGTTAGACGTCCTCTAATTGTTGTTGCATGTTTTACATGGCTGCTATGGGTATCTAGCAAGAAAAATTCTCATCTACGCAAAAACCACAACGGTGATACACTAGTTGCTTTCAACCTTCTCAAGGACTGCCTTTGTCGAATCCGATCCAACTAAAGTGAGAGAAACCGGCATCCGCAAGCCATCTATGCAAAAATTTGCGGTTGAGGGAACCGGTCTCTCGTAAGCGTACGAGTAATGTTGGTCCGGGCCGCTTCATCTCACAATACCGCTGAACCAAAAAATGACCAAGGGAGGAAGCAATCTAAGCATCAACGCCCACAAACTCTTTGTGTTCTACTCGAGATCTCATCTACACATAGAACTAGCTCATGATGTCACTGTTGGGGAACGTTGCATGGGAAACAAAAAAATTCCTACGCACACGCAAGATCTATCCATGGTGATGAGAATCTATGATAGGGAGAGTGGATCTACATACCCTTGTAGATCGCTAAGCGGGAAGCGTTAAGAAAAGCGGTTGGTGTAGTCGAACGTCTTCGCGATCCAAATCGCCGAGCATCCCACGATCTCATCATGATACATCCCGCGATCCCATCACAATCCGTCCCGAAAACTCATCATGATCCGTCCTGCGATCTCATCACGATCCGTCCCGCGAACTCATCATGATCCGTCCCGATCTAGCGCCGAACGGACGACACCTCCGCGTTCAGCACATGTACAGCTTGATGACGATCTCCGCCTTCTTGATCCAGCAAGAGGGAGCGGAGAGGTAGAAGAGTTCTCCGGCAGCATGACGGCGCTCCTCCAATGGTGGTGGAGCTATTCCGGCAGGGCTTTGCCTAAGCACTGTAGAAATCTGATATAGAGGAGAAACTATGCATTGGAGGAACGGCAGCACGTGGCTAAAAAATATGTGCAAAACCCCTAAAACCTCCAGTATATATAAGAGGGAGGGAGGAGAGGACTTAGCGCAAGGGCCAAGCCTCCTTGGTTCGGCCGAAGTGGGGAGGAGAGGAGGACTCCTCCTCCAATCCTAGTAGGACTAGGATTCCTCCTTTTTGGCCTTTTTCCACCTTTTTCCCTTTGGGCTTTTCTTCCCTAGCCGCATGGGCCTTGTGTGGGACTTCCACCAGCCCACAAATTTCTGGTATTTATTCTCCCACAGCCCATGAAGCCTATTGGGTCGAAATACCCCTCCCGTTGGTCTCCCGATACACTACCGGCACTCTCGGTACACTACCGATTAGCCCCAAACTTTTTTGGCGACCAAAACAGGACTTCCTATATATGAATCTTTACCTCCAGACCATTCCGGAGCTCGTCGTGACGTCTGGGATCTCATCTACGACTCCGAACAACCTTCGGTCACCACCATACATAACTCTATACTACTGAAACGTCACCAAACCTTAAGTGTGCGGACCCTGCGGGTTCGAGAACCATGTAGACATGACCGAGACACCTCTATGGTTAATAACCAATAGCGGGACCTGGATGCCCATATTGGTTCCTACATATTATACGAAGATCTTTATCGGTCGAACCTCTATGTCAAGGATTCAGTTAATCCCGTATGATGTTCCCTTTGTTCTTCGGTATGTTACTTGCCCGAGATTCGATCGTCGGTGTCTCCATACCTAGTTCAACCTTGTTACTGGCAAGTCTCTTTACTCGTTTCGTAATACAAGATCCCGTGACTAACACTTAGTCACATTGCTTGCAAGGCTTATAGTGATATCGTATTACCGAGTGGGCCCTGAGATACCTCTCCGTCAGACGGAGTAACAAATCCCAATCTTGATCCATGCCAACCCAATAGACACCCTCGGACATACCTGTAGAGCACCTTTATAGTCACCCAGTTACGTTGCGACGTTTGATACACACAAGGTACTCCTCCGGTGTCAGTGAGTTGCATGATCTCATGGTCATAGGAACATATACTTGACATGCAGAAAATAGTAGCAATAAACTGACATGATCATATGCTACGTTTGTAGTTTGGGTCTTGTCCATCACATCATTCTACTAATGATGTGATCCCGTTATCAAATGACATCACATGTCAATGGCTAGGAAACCTTGACCATCTTTGATCAACGAGCTAGTTCACTAGAGGCATACTAGGGACATAGTGTTGTCTATTTACCCACACATGTAATGTGTTTCCAATCAATACAATTATAGCATGGATAATAAACGATTATCATGAACAAGGAAATATAATAATAAACACTTTATTTATTGCCTCTAGGGCATATTTCAAACAATGCGGACTTGAAGTTCTTTCTCCGATTTCAAATACAACAATTTCAAGAAGGAATTTTCTTGTCTCAAACAAAATACCTCAAGGAAATTCTAGAGAAGTTTGACATGACAAATGCTAACCCTTGTAAGACACCCATGCCTACAAAACTTGTTCTCACTGAAGACACCAACGGTATTTCTTTTAACCCATCAATTTACCGCTCTATGATTGGTTCATTGCTTTATCTTTGTGCATCTAGACCAGACATCATGTTAAGTGTAGGCATATGTGCAAGATTTCAAGCTTCCCCTAGGGAAAGTCATCATAAGGCGGTTAAGCATATTCTTAGATACCTTGTTCACACCCCAAAGTTGGGTCTATGGTACCCCAAGGATGCCAAGTTTGATCTCATTGGGTACACGGATGCGGATTTGGTCGGAGACAAAGTGGGAAGGAAGTCTACTTCTAGGGCATGTCAATTTCTTGGACGCTCCTTGGTAAGTTGGTCCGTGAAGAAGCA
This sequence comes from Hordeum marinum, assembly GCA_022496015.1. Taxonomy (NCBI): domain Eukaryota; kingdom Viridiplantae; phylum Streptophyta; class Magnoliopsida; order Poales; family Poaceae; genus Hordeum; species Hordeum marinum. Next base: position 62,428,206 of record CM039677.1, read on the forward strand.
AAATTGTGTCTCCCTCTCAACCGCTGAAGACGAATATATTGCAACGGGGAGTTGTGCAACACAATTGCTATGGATGAGGCAAACTTTGAAGGATTATGGTATCACCTATAGACATGTGCCTCTTCTATGCGATAATGAAAGTGCCATCAAGATTGCTGAGAACCCTATTGATCACCCTCGCACAAAGCACATTGATATTAGGTATCACTTCTTGAGAGATCATGTGCAAAATGGGGAAAGTCATCTTGATCATGTTGGCACAGATATGCAACTTGCAGACATTTTCACCAAACCATTGGATGAAGCAAGGTTTTGTCAACTTAGGCGTGAACTTGGTATTTTGGAGCTTGATAACATTATGTGAAATCTTGTACATCTACATACACTTACTTCATGTCTTGTCTAGGTGTAGGCATGTATTTAGGGGGAGACATTCAATTCATGAGTTCTCTCACCCTATATGATGCATAAACAAACCAAACACTCTAAAAGTTACTAGGTGTCACTTTTGTGACTTAGTACTTTAAATGATGGAGTTGTGATGTTGGACTCAAGGTTAATATCTTCACAGTGCCAAGTCATATATACTCAAACATGGTGGATCCGTCCATCGCCCTATCTTTGTTCCTCATGGTTTTTGATTTGATCTATATTTTTCTGATCTCTACACTCATATTTTGGCCTTTCTTTCCTTGATTCGTTTCCTTTTGCCATGTGTGTGTAGTAGTTCTATATGACCATAGTACATGTTCTACCTAAGCCTATCTCATCTTAAAACCCTCTGATTTTTCTCTTAGTTCATAAAGCTTCTTCCATACACATAAATGTTGATGGCGCTAGTGGTGGTCCTGGCAGCTTTCGGACTCTCTTCCTCAAGTTCTCGGGATTTCAGAGAGACCGTGTTCTCTTTGGATAACCCGGAACTTCCGGGGTAGAGCCGGAACTTCCAGGACTGACCGGAAGTTTCGGGGGTCGCAGATTTGAGACACTTAACAGTGGGACAGGGGTCGCCAAAGGGGCTTTCCCTCATTTGTTTCCCTGCTCCTCCCCTCGTCTCCTGTTCCTGCGACGCCCCTCTCCCATCGACGACTTCCGGGCGAGCTGCCGTCCCCCAGAACCTCCGGACTTCCTCCCTTCCATCGTGTTCGGAGGGCATCTCGTGTGTTCCTCCCTATCTCCATGGAGCAAGGTAACCTAAGCACTCTCTCTATTTTCTCTCTGGATTCACTCCTAGGGATTGTAGTTGCTTATGGTATTAGGATAACATCACACACTACAAATCTCATGTACTGCATCCACCATAGATCTGCAGTCCGTCTTCTGTTCAAATCCATTGCACGATTTATGCATGTTCTCTTCTGGGTTCGGGTTGGAACCCTGTGACTTTACTGGTGCCCGGAGCTTCTAGCCTTGCTAGGGTTTCTACGTCCAGGCGGGGGTCGGTACTTCTGCTGGCTGGAACTTCTGGCTGCCCGAAACTTTCGTCCCCCGGAACTTCCGGCCCTGGCTCGGAACCTCCGGCCTAAGCAGAGTCCTGACATTTTCTTGCACAATGAGATTCCTTGATTATCTCTTTCCTTTTGAAGCTAGTGAACTTATCCTCTCCTCCTTCTATTTCTCTCATCTCTTTCAACAGGTGGTTCTGGTTTGCATGCTCGACCGTCTAAGTTGTATGAACGGAAATCCAAAGAGAGGGTCAAGAAGACCAAAGCTGTTGTGCTTGGGCGTGAGAATATGTTTGACTGTCATCCTGAGCCTGATCCTGAGTCTGAAGACCATGGCTCCCCACCTCCTGCTCCCAATCAGTCCAAAAAACGCAAGACGGTTTCTAAGAAGGGCAAGCCAGTTCATGTCCATCCTCCTCCTCCTGTGCCCATCGCTATGAAAGAGTTGCCTGGGCCGGAGTGGGTTGCTCAGCGTAGGGTCAATCCGTATCACGAAGAATGTGAACATGTGGCTGACTTCAAATTCTGGACTCTCTTTCAGCAACGCACATATACGGAGATTTTCACCCAGTTTGTCAACAGGTGTGTCATTTAGAAGAGTATCAACATCGCTCACTTTGACAAGACTCCCACAAACACTACATACTTTGCTGGGGTCCAGAATATGTGTGTCAAGCTCATTCTTCTTCCTCTCATGAATTTTCAGCATGACGTGTCCCCACCTCTTGTGGCTCAGTTTTATGCCATGGTGCATTTTGGAACTGATATTCACCGGACTCTTACCTGGATGTCTAGTGATGAGAAGTTCTCGGATCCATTCTTTGAGTTGGCTCGTCTTTTGGGCTACACGTACACTGGCACTACTATTGATCATGGGTACAAGATCCATGACAGAGGAGTCTTTCAGGTTCATCACTTGGCTACCTTGTACCCTCCTGGAGGAAATGTTGGCTCTGTTGGTGACCTTCTGCCCTTCTATGATATCATGCACCGGATTTTTCCCGAAGTGCTAGCAGTCAAGGTGGGTGACAAAAACAAGATTCATGGTCATATCATCAACCTCCTTCACTACACCTGTCACTCCTCTGATACGGGTCCTATTGATGTGATGGATTTCATATGGCATGAGATGTACAGTGTGGTGATGAACCTCAAGGTTCTGATCTATGCTCCATATATCACTGCCTTGATTTCTGAGATTGCTCTTGATGCATTTGTTGGTCGGCGTCTGACTATTCAGACTGGTGTTAACTTGTTGGTTAAGAAAGGCAAGGCTACCATTCCTGAGGGTGATGGTGATGAGGAAGAGGATCTTCATGCTGTGGGTGCACATCACTTTGAACTCCGCTCTCACTCTCATGCTTTTCGTCGTGGGGAACCTAGTGATTCCGGGTCTCGGAAGAGCAACAAAGTTTGGCGTCTTCTGGAGAACATGTTCTGTCTACAGCAAGATATGCACAGGAAGCAGTGGGAGGAGCACAAGTCTAGGAAGGAGGGCATGAAGGCACTTAAGGATGGCCTACGTACATCTGGTATGACCATTCCTCATGGTTCTGAGTCCCATGTGACTCCGTTTGATCAATACCAATCCCAGTTTGCTCGTTTTGATGTCGAAGATGGAGATGAAGCCTCTTCTCGTCGCCCTCACGGCTCAGTGTCTTCTGGAGAGTTGTCCGACGACTCATCTACTTAGGAGCGTGAGTAGTGCATTCCTCATTTTTCCTTTTTTCCATCTTGATGACAAATGGGGAGATGTTGTATTGCTTGATAGGGGCGTTGTCTCTTCGCTTTATTGTTTTATCTGAACCTTCGTTGAACCTTTGCTCTTATTTGCTCCTATTTGAACCTTAGCTTGGTTTCGTACCTTAGCTCCTATTTGAACCTATGGATATGTTCTTTAACTATCTATTCTTATGTGAGCACTTTATGGGTTACACTGTGTTGCATGGTGCCATATTTCTTATTTTTCTGAGAAGCGACATCTATCATAATTGACATACCCATATGAAAATCAAGGTTAGTAAATCATTCTATGTCACTTTACTATCCCTGTGAGGATAGCACAGTGTGAGGGGGAGCTTCTTTCAAACATGTCTTTGGTATTTAAATACAAATCTAAAGTAAGGCATAGGTTGTGGGGGAGTTGTGTACTTTCATTAAATCTGCTTTATATTCTACATGCATTGTGTGGTTACCCTCTCAAGCATTATTGTCATGTCAAAAAGGGGGAGACTGAAAGTGCATTATTGCCCTTCACAGTTTTTGACATCTATGACAATTCCATTTGTGTTTCTAACCACATGCTCTAGTATAAACAACACCGTCAAAATTGAAGAGAAGCATGGATGGTTATTCTCCCTCTACGTGGAAAAAGGAAAAAGCGGATTGCCATATTGTTATCTTTTCTTTCTTGAGTCCCTAGGGCAGCCGCACTATTAAGAGGGGTGCATCATGAAAAACATCTGGGAATCAATTTCACACACACATATGATCTGGCACAATCAACTTCATCATTGGTCCATTTTTACACGACGCAATGACTGTCGAGGCCGGAACTTCCGGGATGGCCGGAACTTCTGGGGACCAGAAGGTCCGGGAAGCTTCCGTGCCACCCAGAGAAATTGCACTGTGTGCAATCTCTCTGTGTAGCCCGGAACCTTGACGAACCCTGGTCGGAACTTCCGTTCCCCAGAACTTCCATGCTGGTCAGAACTTCCGAGCGTCGGAACTTCCGTCCCTGTTCTGGCAGCTTCTGGGGTAGTCCAGAGAAGATGCAAACTCTCTGTGTGGCCCGGAACCTTCCCGAAACTTGGCCGGAACTTCTGGGGTCCGGAACCTCCGGGCTTGGACGGAACTTACGGTCCTCGCAGGAATCTGGCCCCAACGGCTAGATTTCGTCCCCACCTATAAATAGTCTTCTTCTTCCCCACAAAGTTGCCAACGACTCCATTTCTCTCTCCACCATTTCCAGACCTCGATTTCTTGGAGTTCTTCCTCCTTAGCCCACTAAAGCTCTTGATCTTTTGAGGAGTGAAGGAGGAGTGCTTGATCTACACATTGACCAAAACAAAAGTTGATTCCCCCTTGTTTTTCGTGGTGCATCTTGTTACTCTTGGAGGTTGGAGACTCCTAGGCGGTAGGAGTTCTCCGGCGAGGAATCGTTCATTGTGATTACCCCCGAAAAGTTTATGAGGGTTTGGAGACCACCCCAAGGTCTACCACTAGTGGTTGGAAATCGCCTTCGTGGTGATATCTCAAGGAGATAATAGGGTGAGCTTTCGTGGCGTTGGTGTGCCTTCGTGGTAACATCCACCTCTCTAAACGGTGACGTAGCTTCCCTCCAAGGAAGTGAACATCGGCATACATCCTCATCTCTCGGAGTTGCGTTTATTCCTAACCCTAACTCCCTACTTGTGATTATTTGTCTCTTAGTCTTTACTTATATCTTATTGTGCTTGCTTACTCATATACTTGTGGTACTTGTTTGCTTGGTGTAACTCTTAGCATCATACTTGCAATTGTTTAGGCTTACTTTCATATTCCGCACTATCGCCTAAAAATTGCTAAGTAACCATTAAAATTTGTAATTGTACCTATTCACCCCCCCTCTAGGTCTATCTCGATCCTTTCAAGTACGCAGTCTTTCCCTACATTTATGTAAAAGGTTGTTTCCATGCCTTGAACCCGGGACCTCATTTATTAAAGTAAGTATCATCGTATAATAATTACGACGACAATACATTGTAGATCTTTTCTCATGCATTATTGCATTTTGTTGACCACTTGAAATTTAAAGGGCCACTTGCAATGCATGAATTTTAGAAGATTTTGATAGAAAAAAATTCTATTTTGACCTTTGATTGTGGGATTTGCTTTAAAAACCACCCTGTAAATATTTTCCTCCCTTCACATTTTGGAGAATCCCAAACATTTCCTTAAACATCATATTTTTAACCTTTTTTGAGAGTTTCTTGTGTTTTTTCTATCATCATGATGGGTCCAATTTCGAACATATTCACGTGTATGAATATTGTAGACCTTTTTTTGGCGAATGAACACGTAGACCTGAGAATACTCTTGCAAAAGCCCAGCTAGAAAAACCCAAGTCCAATCCCAGTCCCAACCAGACCTAATCCATGGCCCAAAAAACAACATGTATTTTTTTAGAAAAAACAGTTAGATGATTATTTCATCAAGGCCAAAATAATACAAGATTTACTTGCAAAAAAAATATCTATTTTTGAAACTGGCGGCCATATCTCCGGGGGAGGTCGTTCCGTATTCGCACGGATCACTACAGCCTCAAGTTCTTATTGGACCACAGGCTCTCCACCGTGCCGCGGCACCAGTGGATCAGCAAGCTCATTGGTTTTGACTTCACCGTCGAATATCGTCCGGGCCGCCTCACACCGTGGCTGACGCACTGTCCCGCCGCGACGCCGACCACGACTCGGAGGTGGTCGACTCCGCGGGAGCGGTCCTCTGCATCCACTCGGGGCCCTCCTTCGCCCTCACTGACGACATCCGCAGGGCCACCGCGGATGCTCCTTCGGCAGCGGTTAGACGCTGGCGACCTCGAGGAATTGTGGCGCTTGGCGGATGGCTTGCTCCTGCATGGCCGATGGCTCTTCGTGTCGGAGCAAGGTGACCTCCGTCACCAGGTCCTGCTACTGGCACACTCAGCCGGCCACGGGGGCATACAGAAGACCCTCCACCGTCTCCGTGCCGATTTCTACATCTCCGACGACCGGGCCCTGTTACAAGATTGGGTGCGGTCTTGCCTGACGTGCCAGCGCAACAAGACGGAGACGCTGCGACCAGTCGGCCTGCTCCAGCCCCTGGAGGTTCCCTCTCAGGTGTGGGCCGACATCTCCATGGACTTCATTGAGGGCCTTCCCGACGTGGGTGGAAAATCCGTCATCCTTACGGTGGTTGACCGCCTCTCCAAGTATGTGCACTTCATCGCGCTCGGTCACCCCTACACTGCCGCCTCCGTGGTGTGTGCCTTCTTCGACGGCATTGTCCGCCTCCACGGGTTTTCCTCTTCGATCATCAGCGACCGGGACCGGTGTTCACGGGGCATGTCTGGTGCAATCTTTTCCGGATGGCGGGCGTGAAGCTGCGCCTGAGTACGGCCTTCCATCCTCAGACGGACAGCCAATCTAAGGTGGTCAACAAGGTGATTGCCATGTATTTGCGTTGTGTTACAGGTGACCGTCCCCGCGCTTGGGTGGACTGGCTCGCGTGGGCAGAGTACTGCTACAACACTTCATATCACTCCGCCCTGCGCGCCACGCCTTTTGAGGTGGTCTATGGCCGACCGCCCCCGCCCATCCTGCCGGTTGACCCGGAGACGGCTAGGACGGAGGCGGCGGGCGACCTTCTTCGCGGCAGGGATGAGACCCTTGCCGAGGTGCGCCAACGACTTCTCCAGGCCCAACAACTGTCCAAGAGATACTACGACGGCCACCACCGCGAGGCGGAGTTTGCGGTGGGCGACTAGGTGTGGCTGCATCTCCTTCACCGTTCCATGCAGTCACTCAACCCGCGCGTGAAGCGCAAGCTGGGCCCTCGCTACGCCGGGCCGTTTTCCGTGCTCGAACGCATCGGAAAGGTGGCCTACCGCCTTCGGCTTCCAGTCGGGGCCCGCATCCATAATGTCTTCCATGTAGGGTTGCTGAAGCCCTTCCGTGGGGAACCGTCGGCGACCATGCCGGTGCTTCAACAAAGGTGTTGCAGGTCCAGCAGCGTCACGGGGTGTGGCATTTGTTGATCCAGTGGCGAGGCCTTCCGGAGGAGGACACCACTTGGGAGCAGCTTCAGGAGTTCCGCCAACATTTTTCAGACTTATAGCTCGAGGACGAGCTGTTTGCGCAGGCGGGGAAAAATGTCATGACCGGCATCACTTATAGTCGGCGAAGGCCCATTGGGCCCGTCTAGTTAGGAGCTTAGCCCAACTTATCTTATTTTTATTAGCAGCCATGATTATATAAACAGTTGTAAGGCTACCTGTTGGAATTAAGCAATAAGTCATAACTATTGCCCGACTCCTAAGTGGCTCCCCTTAGGAGCCAAAACCCTAAACCCTAGCCTCTCTCTCTCTCTCTCTCTCTCTCACCACCGCCTCTCCCTCGCGCGATCACAACACCGTCACGCCGCACGCAAGGCCTCGCCATCCATCCTCCCACCCATACAACCTACGGTCGAGGCCTGGCAGGACCCTAGCTCCTCCCAATAACTCTTCAGGCAGAGAAGTGAAGTCCAAGCCCAGCCCAGCCCCGGACACCAAGTTCCACCTGGGCCAGGATGTCCATGCCAGGTTAAGTATATTGCTCGATGAAACCTTAACAGATTGCCACCTTCAACGATGCGACAAATATACATGGAAATAAAATGGTATGAGATGCAAATAAATCAAGAAAAAACTTTAAATAAGTCTATCAAGTATACCCTGAGCCCCGAGGGCCAGGCTGAGCGTCTAGACTAAATCATTCCAGCCAGACCGCTTCATTGGTCCATTTCAAGTTTCCAACAGCATTTTTCTAAGCAGAAACACACCCACTTTCACATATGGAAGAATATATAGGCTTGGATAAGCTTGCACAACACAAACATTGTAAGGATTGTAAGCTTCAAAGAATTGTGACACTTTGAACTCAAAAACTGTTCAGCAGCTGAAGCGATAGCAATCTTTCACCTCCAGGACTACACCTTTCACCGTCTTGCGTGTGCTCAGTGCACAGCATCTCCAGATGGACAGAGTGAACTACTCAGTCCATGTAGCGCCCAACATCTTTGACATAAAACTGTAACGGTCTGCGGCCTCATCAATCTGGAATTGAACCCAAGGCATGCAATAAATAAGTGAATAAGTGAAACTAAAACTCAACTCTAGGATTTAAGAAGCGCTTTGCACATACCAATTTTTTAGTCGGCCTGCCAGCTCCATGCCCTGACTTGCGGTCAATGCGACCAATTATTGGGTCGGTCTGCGGGCCGTTCTCAATGCTAGTGCACAAGACATGCTGCATTGTCTGTGAATAGCAAGCAAAGGAAAAGGTATAAGAACAGTAAACAGGCAAGGGAACACACTAGCTAATCATCATATAATACAGATATCCAAGATAGTTTATAACAGCTGACATCAACAGCAAAGCATACAGGTCAAGGTTTGGAATTACAACAACTTATATTTAGGGTCTGGTTTCAGCAACAGTAGCACCTGCATATTGCTTGACAGTCAGACTTCCATGTGACAACACAACAAATTTATCACTGACACACTACAAGTGCGATGGTGTAAAACTGATTTGTAAATGACAAAGAAGAACCACAACAAGTTGTCTTTATTTGAACTGCAAAACTATTCTCATTAAACTGCTGAACAACAATACAACCAAAAGGACATATCTACATTTCCTCATAAAATGATGGAAACCTAAAGTACAGAAGACCCAAATATCCTACTAAAAGCACCCAAAACTATCAGAAAACGAGTGGAAGTAGAGATGCAAGATTAAATACAAGAAGAGAACCAGGAGAAGCTGCTACTTATTCATTATAAAAGAAGTCAGGCTTTACTTGAATACCTTTCGGGTACTTTCTCAAAATATATATCAAGGAAAAGAGAGTATATGATGTTCATGCAGTTTATCAAATCACAAAGTTGTTAACTTATCCAACAAACTCAGTGATACTCATGTGAACAAAAAACTTGATCCCTGGACAGCTGAAAAGGTCTTATAAAGCTTAAAGTTTCCACTTCTGCATGGATTAAAACATCGTTTTACAATATGAAATGAGAAAGATGTCTCTGTTGATCATGGTTTTTAAGGCGTCGTTATCTCGTCGCTATAGCGACGATATGAAGGTATGGCGTGGTCCCAGTCTAAAGCGTCCAGGCTCGCAATACTTTTGGCCTGTGGCGTCCGCTTTACATGCATGGCGTCCCTGTATCGTCCATATGACTGGTTTTTGGTCGCCATGCCTGAAACTGGACGCCACAGGCAGGAGAGTTGGTACGCACGGGGACCAGCAGCCAGCGGTAGGAAAATTGGCACGCACGGGACCAGCAGCCAGCGGCGGGAAGGAAAAGGAGATAGGGAGGGAAAAGAGTATCCAAGGCAGGCAGAGAGAGAGAGAGAGAGAGAGAAGGAAAAGGAGATCATGAGGTAAAAGCTGAGAGAGAGAAGGAAAAGGAGATCAGGAGAGAAAGGGGTTTCCAGAGGCAGGAGAGAGAGAGAGAGAGAGGGAAAAGGAGATGGGGAGCGCTATAATGTCGCCACGCCATACGCCATAAGCGCTATAATGTTATGAAGGGGGTCGGTCACCATAAAACGCGTTACGCCATAAAAACATTGCTGTTGATAGCTGTGTTTGGCTTTTCGTCATGTGGTTATGCTTACCCAGTGAATTATTATGTTGAGGTATTTGAAGTTTTGAACAATGAAAATAGGACATAACTGATATCATGACAAACAACCAAAGTGCAAATCAATACAATATTTTCCACATTTACAGAATATAAATTAAACTATATCATATCTATGCCATCACTTTTCATTTCGAATATCAAAGAGAATACTAAGTGGTAATGGAACACTGATTCGAATCGAGAACTGCATGGTTCTACTAGAATGGAAAGGAGAAACAGACACAGAAATTCTACTTACAGCCAGCAACTTCAGCGAGTGCAATGGCACAACACGGTCATCATGATCAGCTGTCAACAGCATGGTTGCTGGATATTGGCAATTATCACCAAAGCTTTGCTCCCAAGGTCTCCTCACGTTATGAAGGGGAGAATATCTAGTAAATAACCACCAGTAGTCACATAAGTACTCAAAAACACGTATCAGGAATAATTTACTGGAGCAAATGCAAGAATGACGAAACAAATACGAGAAACAAAACAATTAGATCAACCGCCAGAGCAATAGCAAGCCCCTCCCTAATGAAATTCAAGTAATGAACAAGTCCACTTTTACTGTCTGATCCTAAAGACATCATTTTGCTGATCGTGTTGTACTGTAGGGAGTGCAGCACTGTTCATGTGAGATGAGTGGGATAATTCTATTGTTGGTTAGGTTTATTTACTTTTAGATATATTCCTATATACTCTTATCAAAATATCTACCCCGTGTGAAAATGTAGGAAAGGTAGTGACAAACAGGCATGGAAATAACAAAAACTCTCATACTTGATAAGCCAGCCGAATTCTTCTTCCTTATCAGAACAACCATAATCTGTAGTCCAGGCATGACCTACAGAAAACATCAAACATGTACTGGTAAGCTGTATAAATAAATAGAGGTAAAGAACAGATAATCACCAAATCCACAACAAGACAAGAAAATACCGATTGTGAACTTGTGAAACCGAAGCATATCCATGACACCAACATGAGCCAGGGCACACCCAAAGAGATCAGGCCGCTGCAAAACAGTACACACGTTAAAGATATGCATGCCAACTATAGTATTCTGATATTATCATAAGATAAAGCTCATGTAGCTTCATAATAAAATGAGGATTTACCCTAACCTGGTTAATACAAGCAGCAATAAGAAGACCACCATTGCTTCCACCTTCAATACATATTTTCTTGCTACTTGTGTAACCAGAAGAAATAAGTTGTTCCGCACAAGCAACGAAGTCGTCAAAACAATTTTGTTTCTTTGCAAGTGCTCCAGCTTTGTGCCACTCCTCCCCATATTCTCCGCCACCCCGGATGTTCGCAATGCAGACAACAGAACCCATATTCTTGCATAGGACAAGACGACTAACACTGAAAGAAGGGGTAATGCTTATGTTGAATCCACCATAACCATACAGCAAAGTTGGATGTGATCCATCGAGTTCGATATCTTTCTTCGACATTATGAACATGGGAATCTTGGTTCCATCCTTACTAGGGACAAAAATCTGAAAAAACAATAGTTAGCAAAACTAAAACAGTAATGGTAAGTAACTACAGAACACACATACAGAAAACGGTACTATTTCAAGACAGGCCAAAGAAGAGGCTATGGGCTTAAAAATATTTAGAAGACAGATCCTAATAAAAACTGAAGTTCTCAACCCATTAGGCCTGGGTTCAATTAACCAGTTTGACAAACAGAAATTCCCGGTGACTGGTGAGAGTTTCGGTTCAACTCTGGAATTGCAGTGCTCTTATTGGTTTGGCATGGACTGAGTATGTTCACAAAACAGGGGAAAGTTTTGCCTTAACAATATGACAAAATAGAACTAGATAGAAACCAAGCGTGCCAGAAAACAACAAGAATCAGCAACATTACCCAAAGGCAAGAGCTAGGGGGGAATCCAATCCAGTTTGCCCTGTCGATATACTTTTAAAAATTGATTTTAACTCAAGACAACGTGACTTGCGAGAACGACGAATTCTACTCGTGAAAGTATGGGAATTGAGTTGGTGATCAATTTGTTAAAACTAAAAAAACATTTTTATGTTTAAATACTTGAACAGAACTTGTAATACTTAAACATTTTTATGTTTAAAAACATTTTTACCTGAGATCGATGGTCTCAGGTAATATTATCTTAAATTAAATGTTAAAAAATTAGAGGATGCATGACATACCTGCTTAACTTCAAAGCTTGTGCGATCGAACCCAGGGACTGAAATTTCTCGGAAGGTCTTCATTTCAGGGACTGTAGATGCTAAGTTACACCTGTAAATAATACCCGGAGAAAGAAAGCTCGTGAAGCCAATAAAAACTTCCTTGTCTTCCCGTCTACAAGAGATCTCTGAAACAGAACCAATCTCCAGAGGCAACTGATGAAGCAAATTTCCAGTTTTAAGGTCTCTTATCTGCAGAGTATGCTTAACATCTGACATGTAACACACCACCAACTGGTTTCCATTAACCGCATCAGCTGACTCGAGTACATCTCTTTCATGCTCAGGAAGAACATCAGTCCACACCTCTGGGGTCTTTATATTTACCCTTACCAGCTTATTCTTTGGAGCATTTTTATTGGTCAAGAATGTAAATTCATCACCATCATTTGCCACAACTTGATATTGAGCATCAAAGTTATCTATAAGCTTGACAAATGGAAGCATTTCCTTTGTGTCTCTGAAACCCTCTATTCCTTGAGGAAGTGAAGAAATTTCACAATAGTATAGCTTGTTGACAGGATCACAACCATCGTAGGTACCCAGTATGATGTACTGCCAACAAAACATAGGGTTAAGATAAGTAATTTCTTTGTAGGAAATATAAACTTCCAAGACATTTCACTAATTATTAAATAGTTGGAGATACAAGTCCGTAGTCCCTCTGTTTTTTATGATTGGCGAAACATATGGAAACTACTTAAAAAGCATGCAGGTTACACCCTCCTTAAAATACTAGTGTGCCTTTCATTCTGAAAGTGATTTTAGGCACTGTACTTATGCAACTTTAGGCCTTCTCTATCACTACATTTATTATATTTGGTGCTGCACGAATGTGATTAAATCATTAAAGGATTAGGATGAGAAACTGTTATATTTGGTGCCGCCCAAATGTTTAGTACTGTACTATGTTTTAAATCATACATTCAAATTTAAAAAATATATAATGCAAATGAAGATACATGTCATTTGTGCACATAATAGAAATATATGAATCTACAAAAGTGAATCTTTATTATAACTAAAAAAAGGGTGTATGGTATGCAATAATTTGTTGGTTACTAAAATTGTTGAGGATCGCAAAAATCTGAAGACACGAATGAAGATTTTGACAACCATGACGTAGACACACCGGAAAAAAAATGAAGAACCAGATACGGTCTAAGAGAGGGAGGAGGGAGATACCCTTCCATCTTCAGTGACAGATGCACCGAGGGAATGTTTGGGGTTTTCAGGATCTTTCCAGCATAGTATATCCTCTGCTTGGTCAGATCCCAAGATATGGTAATATATCTGATGATTAAGATTGATATTTGTCTCGGTTCCAGCATCCAATTCCACTCTAACAAAAGGAATGACAAGAATTAAGCAGTGGGTACTAATTATCAAAACTTGAAAGTTTATAGACCTACCCAGGCGCAGGATATCGGCCATAGAAAAACCCTTTCCCGTCATGCGTCCAGCTTATAGATGAGAACTTCACCTGCATCATCGATACCCACATGTAGGATTTTATTAAGGGAACCAACAGGTAAGCACTAAGCAGTACAGTTTTGGCCAGAAACAATTTTACTAAGGTGCAATGACTAGTAGCAACTACTTACCCAGGACAATTTGTCAGACATAGCCTGCCTGTCTGCAATGCGCATAACGCGAATGGTGATCCAGTCGCTGCCACTTTCACTTAGCCCGTACGCAATGTACTTGCCATCCTCGCTAATAGAATATGTTGAAAGAGCAACTGTGCCATCCTTGCTTAGAGTGTTTGGATCCAAGAGAACCTCCGCCTCTCCTTCCAAATCATCCTGCATTGTCACGGCAAAAGCACAGTCAAACTACTGTACCAGTTCATCAAGAGCATACCCCAGCAGCACGATTCGAATAGACACACTGCAGTGGTAAAACTAGTAAACATATAAAACAATAATAAGCAGATATATAATCTCGTGGAAATATTCCTAGCCGGGAGGTTGCACGTGACACCAGATCATCCTGTCACCAATGAGGAGCACGAGAGTGACAGGAAAACAGATAGATGCAGCATATATTTCCATTATACAAACACAAGCTCGATCTGGGCGTGTGGTGGGCAGGCGCACCTGCACGTAGAGGACGCTCTGGGCCTGGAGGCCGGAGTTGTGGAAGTGGAAGTACTTGTCGCCGCGGCGGAAGGGCGCGGCGTGGCGCGGGTGGTCGAAGAGGCGCGTGACCTCGCGGCGCAGGCCCTCCCTGTCGCCGCAGCCGGCGAGCACGGACTCGGCCAGCTCCGCCTGGGCAGCCACGAACTCCTTGGTCTCCTCCGAGTCCGGGTCCTCCAGCCTGCGCCCCCCACCACACCGCAAAGCACAGTCAACTGAGTCAAGTAACCAAACCTAAAAAAACAAAACAGGGGGCGGGTGCGGCTCGAGCGGGCGGGCGGGCGGGCGGTCGGTCTTACCAGCGGTAGGGGTCGGGGATCTGGGCGCCGTGGTAGGTGTCGACGACGGACTCGTCGCGGCGGACGGGCGGGTAGGCGAGGCGGACGGCGTCCCCGGAGACGGAGCCCATGGCGGCGGCGGCGCGCGGGGGTTGTGCGGGGCGGCAGCGGCCGGAGGGGAGCGAGAGGTAGGATTTCGAGGCGGAGGGACGGCGTTGTGGCGGAGAGAGCAGGCGGCGGAGGGGGCGGAGGGATTTAAGTAGAAGCATTGTTAAGTTATAACTGCAAGCTGCCGTGGCGTGCTGGGTGGGGGCACACGCACCGCCGACTAGGACGGACGAGGTTTGTTGGCCACGAGGTGTGTGGGTCGATGACGTGTGGGCCGCAGGGGTCGTGGATTGGTGGTGAATATCGTGACTCGGGGAGTCAGAGCCGGGCGTCAACTGAAAAGAGAAGAGGTTCCGGTTGGAACGGGCACTCCCAGGGAAATCGGTTGGAGCTGGAAGATGGTAAACAGAAAGCAAGGATATACTACAATTTGTAGCTCGAACGCACGTGGACTGTCGCGTCGACCTCCATTCACGAGGAGGAGGTGCCTAACTTTTAATTTCGTATGCTGGAATCTCTATTTTCGAGAGAATGAGCTGGTAGCCGGCGCTCGTCCGTTTATTTTCGTTTCTTCTTTTCATATTCGTTTGGATTTTTCGGTTTTTATTTTCACCATTCTTTCCCATTCTGGTTCATTAGTTCAATTTTTTATACAAATCGACATTTTCCTAACGTATAACAAATTACGGATCTGACTTTTTTATTAATAAAATATTTAAATCAATTGATTATCTCATTGATGCAATTTGTTTTAGTATGGAAATAATATATTTTTAGAAACTAAATAACAGATTTTAATCTAACTTTTTTAATTTATACAAATCAATCGATTCCTCTAATTATTGTAATTTGTTTTAGGAAACAAATAATAATTTTTTTGAAAACAAATAACTGACATTAAAGAAATAAATATCTAAATCATGATAAACAAATCTCTACTCCTAAAGGGGATCTCTACTCTAAAGGGGGAGATGGTAGCCTCGTACGCGGGTTTTTTTGTTCGGTTTTATTTCGTCCCACCTCCCACCACCCCCTTTCATTGGTTTTCTTAATATATCTATCGATTTATTTTCTCTCCACTCGTTTCTTCCAAATCAACACTTTCCTAACCTAAAAAAAGGATCACATATCAAACTTTCCTAACTTATCCAAAGCAACCGATCTTTCTCATTAATGCAATGTATTTTAGGAAACAAATAGTAGATTTTCAGAAAACAAATAAAGGATTTTAAGAAAAATAACAATTAAACCATGACAAACACACCTTCACGGGTTTTTTCGTCTTCCATTTTCATTTGGGGTTATTTTGTCCCTCCTCGCACCACTAGCTATCCCCTCGGTTTTATCTAGCAGGCCCCTCGCACGCAATGAAAGAAAACCAGACTACGAGGCTCCCCCTCACACGTAGCGAAAAAGACCAGGCAACAAGGGTCCTCTCTCGATCCACCTCTCCTGATGTGGTTGCTCTCTCTCCCTCTTCTCGTGATGCGGTGTCGCACCATCTCCCGCTCCGCCCTCGGGGGAGCTCATGTTTGTGACACGCATGTGCACCAGGATCTTCGTTCGTACGGCCATGACGGAGGGGCTCGAGGTGGCCGTCGTTGCCGCCGAAGACCAAGCCCTCATCTTTTCCAGAATCGCTTCCTCCGTCGTGTTCCACGGAGGAAGGAGGGGTCGCCATAGAGAGGGTCCTCATACGGACGTGTGGTCGACCACGACAATGTGGCCGTGCGGTGGGTACCCTTTAACGCCACTCTCACGGGCCATAGGAGTACATATCCGACACCACCCGAAGGTCGTCGTTGCACGATGTGTGTACCTGCCTGGCCATCTTCTCCCCAAGTTGTAGCAGCGGCGAACCCTAGACGCACCTCTGCGTGCTGGTCAAGTCCCGTGCGTTGATTGTGAAGGATTCTGCCGCTAATCCTTCAACTCTTTCATCGTCGTGTGTCATGGTTGGTTTCACGGGCGAAGACCCTGCTGGTCCACATTGTCGTTTGTGTTAAATCTCGGCTTCCTTTTCCCATACAAATTAACGCTATTATTTCATATGTGCAGATCAATGAATTCAATAAATGTGCTAGAGTTGCATGCTTATATAATTGATCATCTAAAAAGTAAGGTGCATGCAATGATGGCTAAATCTCAACAACAACTTGTAGACAATTTGGATGATGAGTTTGCAAAGGTAACTTCTAGCCATTCGAGAACGTTTATAGACTGAGGACATGATGACCCATCCTTCTGTGAAGATGTAGCCTCGTGTATATTACCTTAGATATAAGATGTTCTTTGTCGAGTGCTTTGTTTTGGTATATTGAAATCAAAGTGTTATTACTTGCCAAAGCACTAATGGCAAAGGGTACTTGTATTAATTTAAGTCATCAATTATACACATTAATTTTGCAGTCAGTCTTCACATCATATATATATTATTCACCGTTGGTTGTGTGCTTATATCTACTATTCAAATAGTATTGTTTCATAACTTCTTTGATTTACAATTAATTTAGTTTATTAGCTGGTTGTATATTTTATCGTTTTGCCACTATCTTTTTGAGGTTATGCATTAGAGACAACTACATTCACTTTAAATAGGACGCCATCTAAATCCGTTAAGATAACACCGTATGTATTATGGTTTGGCAGAAACCTAAGTTGTCATCTCTCAGAGTTTGGTAATGCGACGCTTATGTCTCATAAGCTCAAACCCAAAGCGGAAAGGTACATCTTCATAGGATACCCTGAGGAAACAGTTGGGTACACCTTCTATCTCAGATCCGAGGGCAAAGTATTTGTTGCTAAAAATGGGTCATTTCTAGAGAAAAAGTTTCTCTCGAAAGAGTTGAGTGGGAGGAAGATAGAACTTGATGAGGTTGTTGAACCTTTGTTTCAACCAGAGAGTAGGGCAACACAGAAAGATGTTTCTATGGAGCCTACGTCAGTTGAAGAGGAAGTTAATGATGATGGTCAGGAGCCATAGGAGTTGTCTTATTTTATTGTATGACCTGCGTGTCAATCATAAACACCATGTAATTACTTTACTTTATTGCTAAACGTTAGCCATAGTAGTAGAAGTAATAGTTGGCGAGACAACTTCATGAAGACACGATGATGGTGATCATGTTGATGGAGATCATGGTGTCATGCCGGTGACAGTGATGATCAAGGTGCCCCGAAGATGGAGATCAAAGGAGCAAGATGATATTGGCCATATCATGTCACTATATTGATTGCATGTGATGTTTATCATGTTTACATCTTATTTGCTTAGAACGGCGGTAGTAAATAAGATGATCTCTCAATAAAATTTCAAGAAAGGTTTTCACCCTAAATGTGCACCGTTGCTAAGGATCATTGTTCCGAAGCACCACGGGATGATCAGGAGTGATAGGTTCTAACATTCGCATACAACGGGTGTAAGCCAGATTTACACATGCGAAACACTTAGGTTGACTTGACGAGCCTAGCATGTACAGACATGGCCTCGGAACACAGAAGACCGAAAGGTCGAACATGAGTCATATAGAAGATGCGATCAACATGGAGATGTTCACCATGGATGACTAGTCCGTCTCACGTGATGATCGGACACGGGCTAGTTGACATGGATCGTGTGTCACTTGGATGACTAGAGAGATGTCTATCTAAGTGGGAGTTCATTAAATAATTTGATTATGTGAACTTAATTATCATGAACTTAGTCTAAAATTTTCTTTACAATCTATATTGTAGATCCAATGGCCAACACTAATGTCACCCTCAACTTCAACGCGTTCCTAGAGAAAATCAAGCTGAAAGATGATGGAAGCAACTATGCGGACTGGGTCCGTGGCTTGAGGATCATCCTCATAGCTTCCAAAAGATTGTATGTCCTTGATGAACCGCTAGGTGACCCACCCATTTTCCCAACGGACCAAGTGTTGGAAATATGCCCTAGAGGCAATAATAAAATGGTTATATTGTATTTCCTTGTTCATGATAATTGTCTATTATTCATGCTATAATTGTATTAACCGGAAACCAGAATGCATGTGTGAATACATAGACCACAATGTGTCCCTAGTGAGCCTCTAGTTGACTAGCTCGTTGATCAATAGATGGTCACGGTTTCATGACCATGGACATTGGATGTCGTTGATAATGGGATCACATCATTAGGAGAATGATGTGATGTACAAGACTCAATCCTAAGCATAGCACAAGATCGTGTAGTTCGTTTGCTAAAGCTTTTCAATGTCAAGTATCGTTTCCTTAGACCATGAGATTGTGCAACTCCCGGATACCGTAGGAATGCTTTGGGTGTGCCAAACGTCACAATGTAACTGGGTGGCTATAAAGGTGCATTACGGGTATCTCCGAAAGTGTCTGTTGGGTTGGCACGAATCGAGACTGGGATTTGTCACTCCGTGTGACAAAGAGGTATCTCTGGGCCCACTCGGTAATACATCATCATAATGAGCTCAATGTGACTAAGGAGTTAGCCACGGGATGACGTGTTACGGAACGAGTAAAGAGACTTGCTGGTAACGAGATTGAACAAGGTAGAGGGATACCGATGATCGAATCTCGGGCAAGTATCATACCGATAGACAAAGGGAATTGCATACGGGATTGATTGAATCCCCGACATCGTGGTTCATCCGATGAGATTATCGTGGAGCATGTGGGAGCCAACATGGGTATCCAGATCCCGCTGTTGGTTATTGACCGGAGAGGTGTCTTGGTCATGTCTACGTGTCTCCCGAACCCGTAGGGTCTACACACTTAAGGTTCGATGACGTTAGGGTTATAGGGAAATGGTATACATGATTACCGAAGGTTGTTCGGAGTCCTGGATGATATCCCGGACATCACGAGGAGCTCCGGAATGGTCCGGAGGTAAAGATTGATATATAGGAAGTCCAGTTTTGGTCACCGGAAAGTTTTCGGGCTCATCGGTAGTGTACCGGGAGTGCCGGGAGGGTGCCGGAGGACCCTCGGGAGGGGTGTGACAACCAAAGGACTTCGTGGGACCTTAGAGGAGGTGTACCAGCCCTTATTGGGATGACCAAGACCTTCCGGAAGGGCCCATGCGGCTAGGGATAAGAGATAAGGCTGAAAAGGATTCAAAAGGAAGAGATCCACCTCCCTTGTGGGAGGTGGACTCCTCCCTAGGTTCGGCCGAACCTGTCCTCCTTGGAGGAGGGGCCAAGGCAGCCCTCCCTCTCCCTCCTCCTATATATATCCAAGGTATTGGGATGATTTGAGACATGACTTCTCTCTCTCTCAGCGCAGCCCTACCCTTCCTCTTCCTCGTTCTCCGTAGCGCTTGGCGAAGCCCTGCCGGAGTCCACGTAGCTCCACCGTCACCACGCCGTCGTGCTGCTGGAGCTCTCCCTCAACCTCTCCTTCCTCCTTGCTAGATCAAGGCGTAGGAGACGTCATCGGGATGCACGTGTGTTGAACGCGGAGGCGCCGTTGTTTGGTGCTTAGATCGGATTGCACCATGATCTGAATCGCTACGAGTATGACTCCACCAACCGCGTTCTTGTAACGCTTCCTCTTAGCGATCTTCAAAGGTATGAAGATGCAATCTCTCCCCACTCGTTGCTGGTTTCTTCATAGATGGATCTTGGTGACACGTAGGAATTTTTTTTTATTTACTACTACGTCTCCCAACACCAAGACGTTATGAATGCTTGGTAGTCACGCTCCGATGATTACTCCCTTGTTCAGTGCGGCATGCTTTACAGTTTAGAACTGGAACTCCAAAAGCATTTTGAGCAACACGGAGCATATGAGATGTTCCAAGAGCTGAAACTGGTTTTCCAAGCTCATGCCCAGGTCGAGAGATATGAAGTCTTCGAGAAGTTCTTCAGCTGTAAGATGGAGGAGAATAGTTCTGTCAGTGAGCACATACTCAAAATGTTTGGGTTGCACAACCGCTTGACTCAGCTGGGAGTTAATCTCCCGGATGACTCAGTCATTGACAGAATCCTCCAGTCACTTCCACCTAGCTACAAGAGCTTTGTGATGAACTACAACATGCAGAGGATGGAGAAGTCCATTCCTGAGTTGTACTTGATGCTGAAGTCAGCGGAGGTCGAGATCAAAAAGGAGCATCAAGTGTTGATGGTGAATAAGACCACTAGTTTCAAGAAAGGCAAGGGTAAGAAGAACTTCAAGAAGGACGGCAAAGCTGTTGCCGTGCCCGGTAAGCAAGTTGCGAGGAAGAAGAACAAGAATGGACCCAAGCCTGAGACTGAGTGCTTTTATTGCAAGGGTACCGGTCACTGGAAGTGGAACTGCCCCAAGTACTTAGCAGATAAGAAGGCCGGCAACGTTAAAGGTATATGTGATATACTTGTTATTGATGTGTACCTAATCAGCGCTCGTAGTAGCTCCTGGGTATTTGATACCGGTGCAGTTGCTCACATTTGTAACTCCAAGCAGGAGCTGCAGAATAAGCGGAGGCTGGCAAAGGACGAGGTGACGATGCGCGTCGGGAATGGTTCCAAGGTCGATGTGATCGCCGTCGGCATGCTACCTCTACATCTACCTTCGGGATTAGTTTTAAACCTCAATAATTGTTATTTAGTACCAGCTTTGAGCATGAACATTGTATCCGGATCTCGCTTGATGCGAGATGGCTACTCATTTAAATCTGAGAATAATGGTTGTTCTATTTATATGAGAGAAATGTTTTATGGTCATGCTCCACTGGTCAATGTTTGTTTTTGATGAATCTCGAACGTGATGTTACACATGTCCATAGCGTGAGTACCAAAAAGTGTAAGGTTGATAACGATAGTCCCACTTACATGTGGCACTACCGCCTTGGTCATATTGGTGTTAAACGCATGAAGAAGCTCCATGATGATGGACTTTTGGAGTCTCTTGATTTCGAATCATTTGACACGTGCGAACCATGCCTCATGGGCAAGATGACGAAGACTCCTTTCTCTGGAACAAAGGAGCTAGCAACTAACTTGTTGGAGATAATACATACCGATGTATGCGGTCCAATGAGCGTCGAGGCTCGCAGTGGATACTGTTATGTCCTCACCCTCACTAATGACTTGAGCAGATATGGGTATGTCTACTTAATGAAACACAAGTCTGAAACCTTTGAAAAGTTCAAGGAACTTCAGAGTGAGGTAGAGAATCAACGTGACAGGAAAATAGAGTGCCTACGATCTGATTGTGGCGGAGAATATTTAAGTCACAAGTTTGGCACGCACCTAAGGAAATGTGGAATTGTTTCACAACTCACGCCGCCTGGCACACCTCAGCGAAATGGTGTGTCTGAATGTTGTAATCGCACTCTATTGGATATGGTGCGATCTATGATGTCTCTTACCGACTTACCGCTATCATTTTGGGGATATGCATTAGAGACTGCCGCATTCACTTTAAATAGGGCACCTTCAAAGTCTGTTGAGACGACACCGTACGAATTATGGTTTGGAAAGAAACCTAAGCTGTCGTTTCTAAAAGTTTGGGGATGCGATGCTTATGTGAAGAAACTTCAACTTGAGAAGCTCAAACCCAAAGCGGAAAGTGCGTCTTCATAGGATATCCCAAAGAGACTATTGGGTATACCTTCTACCTCAGATCCGAAGGCAAAGTCTTTGTTGCCAAGAATGGATCCTTTCTTGAGAAAGAGTTTCTCTCGAAAGAAGTAAGTGGGAGGAAAATAGAACTTGATGAGGTAATTGTACCTCCACTCGAACCGGAGAGTAGCGCAGCATAGGAAGTTGTTTCTGTGGAGCCTACACCGGCTGGAGAGGAAGTTAATGATGATGATCATGAAACTTCAGATCAAGTTACTATTGAACGTCAAAGGTCCACTAGGACACGTTCCGCACCAGAGTGGTACGGCAACCCTGTCATGGAGATCATGTTGTTGGACAACGGTGAACCTTCGAACTATGAAGAAGCGATGGCGGGCCCGGATTCCAACAAATGGCTTGAAGCCATGAAATCCGAGATAGGATCCATGTATGAGAACAAAGTGTGGACTTTGGTGGACTTGCCTGATGATAAGCGAGCCATTGAAAATAAATATATCTTTAAGAAGAAGACTGATGCGGATGGTAATGTGACCGTCTATAAGGCTCGGCTTGTCGCTAAGGGTTATCGACAAATTCAAGGAGTTGACTACGATGAGACTTTCTCACCCGTAGCGATGCTGAAGTCTGCCCGAATCATGTTAGCAATTGCCGCATTTTATGATTATGAGATCTGGAAAATGGACGTCAAAACGGCATTCCTTATTGACTTCCTTAAGGAAGAACTGTATATGATGCAGCCGGAAGGTTTTGTCGATCCTAAAGATGCTAACAAAGTATGCAAGCTCCAGCGCTCCATCTATGGGCTGGTGCAAGCATCTCGGAGTTGGAACATTCGCTTTAATGAGGTGATTAAAGCATTTGGGTTTGTACAGGTTTATGGAGAACCCTGTATTTACAAGAAAGTGAGTGGGAGCTCTGTAGCATTTCTCATATTATATGTGGATGACATACTGATAATGGGAAATGATATAGAACGTTTGGAAAGTGTAAAGGCCTACTTGAATAAATGTTTTCCAATGAAGGACCTTGGATAAGCTGCTTACATATTAGGCATCAAGATCTATAGAGATAAATCGAGACGCCTCATAGGTCTTTCACAAAGCACATACCTTGAAAAGATATTGAAGAAGTTCAATATGGATCAGTCCAAGAAGGGGCTCTTGCCTGTGTTACAGAGAATAGATGAGTGTCATCCTCTATGCTTCAGCCATAGGCTCTATTATGTATGCCATGCTATGTACCAGACCTGATGTGAACCTTGCCATAAGTTTGGTAGGGTACCACCGAAGTGATCCCGAAGTGGAACACTGGACAGCGGTCAAGAATATCCTGAAGTACCTGAAAAGGACAAAGGATATGTTTCTCGTATATGGAGGTGTCGAAGAGCTCGTCATAAAGGGTTATGTTGATGCTAGCTTTGACACAGATCCAGACGATTCCAAGTCACAAACCGGATACTTGTATATTTTGAACGGAGGGGCAGTCAGTTGGTGCAGCAGCAAGCAAAGCGTCTTGGCGGCATCTACATGTGAAGCAGAGTACATAGCTGCTTCGGAAGCATCAAAGGAAGGAGTCTGGATGAAGGAGTTCATCACCGACCTAGGAGTGATTCCCAATGTGTCGGGCCCGATGACTCTATTCTGTGACAACACTGGAGCTATTGCCCTTGCGAAGGAGCCCAGGTTTCACAAGAAGACAAGACACATCAAGCGCCACTTCAACTCCATCCGTGATTACATTCAGGAGGGAGATATAGATATTTGTAAAGTACATACGAATCTGAATGTCATAGATCCGTTGAATAAACCTCTCTCATGAGCAAAACATGATCAACACTAGAATGCTATGGGTGTTCGATTCATCACAATTTAACTAGATTATTGACTCTAGTGCAAGTGGGAGACTGTTGGAAATATGCCCTAGAGGCAATAATAAAATGGTCATTATTGTATTTCCTTGTTCATGATAATTGTCTATTGTTCATGCTATAATTGTGTTAATCGCAAACCGTAATACATGTTGAATACATAGACCACAACATGTCCCTAGTGAGCCTCTAGTTGGCTAGCTCGTTGATCAATAGATGGTCACGGTTTCATGACCATGGACATTGGATGCCGTTGATAATGGGATCACATCATTAGGAGAATGATGTGATGGACAAGACCCAATCCTAAGCATAGCACAAGATCGTGTAGTTCGTCTACTAAAGCTTTCCAAATGTCAAGTATTGTTTCCTTAGACCATGAGATTGTGCAACTCCCGAATACCATAGGAATGCTTTGGGTGTGCCAAACGTCACAATGTAACTGGGTGGCTATAAAGGTGCACTACGGGTATCTCCGAAAGTGTTTGTTGGGTTGGCACAAATCGAGACTGGGATTTGTCACTCCGTATGATGGAGAGGCATCTCTGGGCCCACTCGGTAAGACATCATCATAATGAGCTCAATGTGACTAAGTAGTTAGCCACGGGATGATGTGTTACGGAATGAGTAAAGAGACTTGCCGGTAACGAGATTGAACAAGGTATAGGGATACCGACGATCGAATCTCGGGCAAGTATCATACCGGTATACAAAGGGGATTGAATACACGATTGATTGAATCCCCGACATCGTGGTTCATCCGATGAGATCATCGTGGAGCATGTGGGAGCCAACATGGGTATCCAGATCCTGCTATTGGTTATTGACCAAAGAGGTGTCTCGGTCATGTCTATGTGTCTCTCGAACCCATAGGGTCTACACACTTAAGGTTCGATGACGCTAGGGTTATAGGGAAATAGTGTACGTGGTTACCGAAGGTTGTTCAGAGTCCCGGATGAGACCCCGTACGTCACGAGGAGTTCTGGAATGGTCCGTAGACAAAGATTGATATATAGGAAGTGAGGATTTGGCCATCGAAAGTGTTTCGGGAATTATCGGTAACGTACCGGGACCAACGGAAGGGTTCCGGGGGTCCACTAAGTGGGGCCACCAGCCCAGAGGGCTGCGTGGGCCGAGAGTGAAAGGGACCAGCCCCAGATTGGGCTGGTGCGCCCTCCACCCTGGCCCAAGGCATAGGAAAGGTGGGAGGAAGGGGAAACCCTAGACCTAGATGGGCCTAAGGCCCACTAGGGTTGCGCCCTCCCCCTCTCCCCTCTCTGGCCGCCAGCCAGAACCCATCTAGGGCTGCCGCACCACCCTAGGGTGGGAACCCTAGGGGTGGGTACCCTCCTCCCTCTCCTCCTATATATAGTGGTGGTTTTGGGGCTGCCAAGAACACAAGTTTCTTCCTCTATCGGCGCAGCGCTACTCCTCCCTCTCCTCGTTCTTCGTAGTGCTTGGCGAAGCCCTGCCAGAGACCATGCAGCTCCACCGTCACCATGTCGTTGTGCTGCCGGAGCTCTCCCTCAACCTCTCCTTCCTCCTTGCTGGATCAAGGCGTAGGAGACGTCACCAGGCTACACGTGTGTTGAACGCGCAGGCACCGTTGTTCGGCACTAAGATCGGAGTCCACCACGATCTGAATCGCTACGAGTACGACTCCACCAACCGCATTCTTGTAACGCTTCCGCTTAGCGATCTTCAAAGGTATGAAGATGCAATCTCTCCCACTCGTTGCTGGTTTCTCCATAGATAGATCTTGGTGATCGTAGGAATTTTTTTGATTTACTACTACGTCTCCCAACAGAACTATCGCCTCTATAAATTCACAAATATTCGGAAACCCCTAGAGGAGTTGATGAAACACAATTCCAGCCGCCGCAAGTTCCAGAACCTCAAGATCCAATCTAGCACCATCACAGAGTGGTTCATCTTATTCATAGGTGTATCTCAGATGATGCATGAGTAGTCCACCAGACACCTACGGGTCGGTAGGAAGTAGCTAGAT
Source organism: Hordeum marinum (assembly GCA_022496015.1). NCBI lineage: Eukaryota > Viridiplantae > Streptophyta > Magnoliopsida > Poales > Poaceae > Hordeum > Hordeum marinum. The sequence continues at coordinate 62,454,245 of CM039677.1, forward strand.
GTTGGGGAACGTCGCATGGGAAACAAAAAATTTCCTACGCACACGCAAACCTATCCATGGTGATGAGCATCTACGAGAGGGAGAGTGGATCTACGTACCCTTGTAGATCGCTAAGCGGGAAGCGTTAAGAAACGCGGTTGGTGTAGTCGAACATCTTCGCGATCCAAATCGCCGAGCGTCCCGCGATCTCATCACGATCCGTCCCGCGAACCAATCATGATCCGTCCCGTGAACTCATCACGATCCGTCCCGCGATCTTGATCACGATTTGTCCCACGAACTTATCACGATCCGTTCCGTGATCACATCACGAACCGTCTCGCGATCTCGATCACGGTCCTTCCGATCTAGCGCCGAACGGACGACACCTCCGCGTTCAGCACACGTGCAGCTTGATGACAATCTCCACCGTCTCGATCCAGCGAGAGGAGGTGGAGAGGAGAGAGAGTTCACCGGCAGCGTGACGGCGCTCCGGTGATGGTGGTGGAGTGATTCCGGCAGGGCTTCGCCTAAGCGCTGCAGAAAACCGATCTAGAGGAGAAACTGTGCACCGGTGAAACGGGTAGCACGTGGCCGGAAATTCTGTCCAAAAACCACCCAATCCACTAGTATATATAGGAGGAGAGGAGAGGAGAGGCAGCCAAGGCCTTTGGGTCGGCCGAAATAGGAGGTGGGAGCAATCCTACTTCACCTCCAATCCTAGTTGGAGTAGGATTGCCTCCTATTGGCTGATTTTCCACTTTTTGCTTTAGGACTTTCTCTCCTGCGCCATGGGCCTTTGTGGCTGTTTTCCCAGCCCACTAAGGGCTGGTTATTATTCTCCCACAGCCCATGGACCTCTTGGGGTCGAAATACCCCTCCCGGAGGTCCCCCGGTACACTACCGGCACTCCCGGTACAATACCGATACTCCCGGTACACTACCGATGAGCCCGAAACTTTTCCGGAAACCAAACTGGGACTTCCTATATATGAATCTTTACCTCCGGACCATTCCGGAGATCCTCTTGACGTCCAGGATCTCATCCGGGACTCCGAACAACCTTTAGTCACCACCATACATAACTCTACACTACCGAAACGTCACCGAACCTTAAGTGTGCAGACCCTGCGGGTTCGAGAACTATGTAGACATGACCGAGACACCTCTACGGTCAATAACCAATGGCGGGACCTGGACGTCCACATTGGTTCCTACATATTCTAGGAAGATCTTTATCGGTCGAACCTCTATGTCAAGGATTCAGTTAATCCCGTATATCGTTCCCTTTGTTGTTCGGTATGTTACTTGCCCGAGATTCGATCGTCGGTATATCCATACCTAGTTCAACCTCGTTACCGGCAAGTCTCTTTACTCGTTCCATAATACAAGATCCCGCAACTAACAATTAGTCACATTGCTTGCAAGGCTTATTGTGATGTTGCATTACCGAGTGGGCCCCGAGATACCTCTCCGTTACACGGAGTAACAAATCCCAGTCTCGATCCATTGCCAACTCAACAGACACCATCGGAGATACCTATAGAGCACCTTTATAGTCACCCAGTTACGTTGCGACGTTTGATACACACAAGGCACTCCTCCTATATCCGTGAGTTGCATGATCTCATGGTCATAGGAACATATACTTGACATGCAGAAAACAGTAGCAATAAACTGACACGATCATATGCTATGTTTGTAGTTTGGGTCTTATCCATCACATCATTCTCCTAATGATGTGATCCCGTTATCAAATGACATCTCATGTCCATGGCTAGGAAACCTTAACCATCCTTTGATCAACGAGCTAGTCCATTAGAGGCATACTAGGGACATGGTTTTGTCTATGTATCCACACATGCATTTAAGTCTCCGATCAATACAATTATAGCATGGATAATAAACGATTATCATGAACAAGGAAATATGATAATAACTAATTTATTATTGCCTCTAGGGCATATTTCCAACAGTCTCCCACTTGCACTAGAGTCAATAATCTAGTTCACATCACCATGTGATTCGCATTGTTATGAATCTAACACCCAATGAGTTCTGGGGCTCGATCATGCTTTGCATGTGAGAGAGGTCATATAGTCAACGGGTCTGCGATATTCAGATCCGTGTGTACTTTGCAAATCTCTATGTCAAACCGTAAACACTGCTACCACACTCCACTTGGTACTATTTCCAAATGGCTGCTCCACTATACGTATCCAGATTGCTACTACTAGTCATCCGGATAGGTGTTAAAGCTTGCATCGACGTAACTCTTTACGACGAACTCTTTATCACCTCCATAATCAAAAAACATTTCCTTAGTCCTCTGATTACTAAGGATAATTCCGACCGCTGTCCAATGATCCACTCCTAGACCACTCTTGTACCCCTTGACAGACTCATGGCAAGGCACACATAGGTGCGGTACACAGCATGGCATAATATAGAGCCTATGGCTAAGGCATAGGGGACGATGTTCGTCCTTTCTCTTTCTTCTGCCGTTGTCGAGCTTTGAGTCTCACTCAACTTCACACCTTACAAATCAGACGAGAACTATTTCTCTGGCTGATCCATTTTGAACTCTTTCAAAATCTTGTGAAGGTATGCACTCATTGAAAGTCTCATCAAGCGTCTTGATCTATCTCTATAGATTTTGATGCTCAACAATTAGGTAGCTTTATCCAGGTCTTCCTTTGAAAAACACTTTTCAAACAACCTTTTATGCCTTCCAGAAATTCTACATTATTTCCGATCAACAATATGTCAACCACATATACTTATCAGAAACTCTACAGTGCTCCCACTCACTTTATTGCAAATACAAGTTTCTCGTAAACTTTGTATAAACTACAGAAACCTTGATCACCTCATCAAAGTGTATATTCCAACTCCGAGATGCTTGCTTCAGTCCATAGAAGGATCACCGAAGCTTGCTCATCTTTTAGCATCCTTAGGACTGACAAAACCTTCTGGTTGTATCACATACAACCTTTCCTTAAGTAAACCGTTAAGGAAACGATGTTTTGACATCCATCTGCCAGATTTCATAATTGAAAATGCAGCAACTGCTAACATAATTCCAACAGACTTTTAGCATCGCTACGAGTGAGAAAGCCTCATCACAGTCAACTCCTTGAACTTGTCACAAACAACTTTGCAACAAGTCGAGCTTTACAAATGGTGACATTCACCATCAGTGTCTGTCTTCATTCTAAAGGTCCATTTGTACTCAACGACCTGCCGTCTAACGAGCAAGTCTACCAAAGTCTATACTTGGTTTTCATACATGGATCCTATCTCGGATTTCATGGCCTCTAATCATTCGTCGGAATCCGGGCCCATCATCGCTTCTCCATAGCTCGTAGGTTCATCGTTGTCCAACAACATGATCTCCAAGACAGAGTTGTCATACCACTTAGGAGCAGTACACATCCTTGTCGACCCACGAAGTTCGATAGTAACTTGATCCTGAAGCTTCATGATCATCATCATTAACTTCCTCTTCAACTAACGTAGGCTTCACAGAAACATCTTTCTGCGCTGCGCTACTCTCTGGTTGAACAAAGGTTTAACAACCTCATCAAGTTCTATCTTCCTCCCACTCAATTCTTTCGAGAGAAACATTTACTTGAGAAAGGATCCGTTTAAGCAACAAACACTTTGCACTAGGATCTGAGATTGAAGGTTCACCCAACTGATCTTAGGGTATTCTATGAAGATGCATTTGTCCGCCTTGGGTTCGACCTCATTAGGTGAAAACATTTTCCACTCAAGTGTCACAGCCCCAAATATTAAGAAATGACAGCTTAGGTTTCTATCAAACCATAATTCACACGGTGTCATCTCAACGGATTTAGATGATGCCCTATTTAAAGTGAATGTAGTTGTCTCTAATGCATAACCCCAAAAATTATAGTAGTAAAACGATAAGAGACATCACAGTATGCACTATATCAATAGAGCATGACTATGATGTTCGGACACACCATCACACCATGGTGTTCCAGGTAGCATTAGTTGTGAAACAACTTTCACATTCTCTTAAGTTGTATGCCAAACTCGTAACTCAGATATTCACCTTCACGATCATATCGTGGTCATTTTTATCTTCTTGTCACGATGATCTTTAAACTTCACTCTGAATTTGCTTGAACCTTTCAAACGATTCAGACTTGTGTTTCATTAAGTAAATATACACTATATCTACTCAAATCATCAGTGAAGGTAAGAAAATAACGATATCCACTACACGCTACAAGACTCACTAGATTGCATACATCAACATGTATCATTTCCAATGAATCACTTGCCCGCTCCATCCAACGGGGTCCTTTAGTCATCTTGCCCAAGAGGCATGGTTCGCATGTCTCAACCGATTCGAAATCGAATGAGTCCAAATATCCATCAGCACGGAGTTTCTACATGCGCTTTATACCAATATGACATTTTGCGGTAGTGCCACAAGTATGTGGTACTATCATTATTAACTTTGTATCTTTTGACATCAATGTTATGAACATGTGTACTACTACGATCAAGATTTCAACAAACCATTCTCACTGGGTGCATGACCATTGAAGGTATTATTCATGTAAACAGAATAACTATTATTCTCTGACTTAAATGAATAACCGTATTGCAACAAACATGATCTAATCATGTTCATGCTCAACGCAAAACACCAAATAACATTTATTTAGGTTCGTCACTAATCCTGAAGGTAGAGAGAGCGTGCGATGTTGATCACATCAACCTTGGAAACATTTCCAACACACATCGTCACCTCACCCTTAGCTAGTTCTCCGTTTATTCCGTAGCTTTTATTTCGAGTTACTAACATTTAGCAACCGAACCGGTATCCAAACCCAGGTGCTACTAGGAGTACTAGCAAGGTACACATCAATAACTCGTATATCAAATATACTTCTGTCGATGTTGCCAACCTTCTTATCTACCAAGTATCTAGGGTTGTTCCGCTTCAGCGACCTCTCACCTCATAATAGAAGCACTTAGTCTCGGGTTTGAGTTCAACTTTGGGTTGCTTCACTGGAGCAGCAACTGACTTGCTATCCATGAAGTTTCCCTCCTTGCTCTTGCCCTTTTCGAAACTAGTGGTTTGATTAATCATCAACACTTGACGCTCCTTCTTGATTTCTACCTTCGCGGTGTCAAACATCGCGAACAGCTCAGGGATCAATACTTCTATCCCTGGTGTATTATAGTTCATCACTAAGTTCTAGTAGCTTTAGTGACAGTGACTTGAAGAACTATATCAATCACTATCTTATCTGGAAGATCAACTCCCACTTGATTCAAGCGATTGTAGTACCCAGACAATCTGAGTACATGCTCAACGATTGAGCTATTCTCCTTCATCTTACAAGCAAAGAATCTTGTTGGAGATCTCATATCTCGCAACAAAGGCACGAGCCTGAGATCACAATCTCTGCTGCTAGAACATCTCATATGTTCCGTGACGTTCAAAACGTTTTGGAGCCTCAATTCTAAGCCGTAATGCATGACGCACTAAACTATCAAGTAGTCATCGAAACGTGCCTGTCAGATGTTCACAACATCTATAGACGATGCTAGAGGGGGTGGCGCACCGAGCGGTGCATTAAGGACATAAGCCTTCTGTGCAGCAATGAGGACAATCCTCAGATCACGGACCCAGTCCGCAATATTGCTACCAACATCTTTCAACTCTATTTCTCTAGGAACATATAAAAATACAAGGGAGCTACAGCGCGAGCTAGTAATCTACAACATAATTTGCAAAGACACTTTGACTATGTTCATGATAATGAGTTCAATTAATCATATTACTTAAGAACTCCCACTCAAATTGACATCCCTCCGACCATTCGAGTGATACATGATCCAAATTCACCAACTCAAGTCCGATCATCACGTGAGTTGAGGTGGCTGCAATGGTGAACATCATTATGTTGATCATATCTACTATATGACTCATGTTCGACCTTTCGGTCTCTCGTGTTCCGAGGCCATGTCTGTACATGCTAGGCTCGTCAAGTTTAACCCGAGTGTTCTGCGCGTGCAAATCTGGCTTGCACCCGTTGTATGTGAACGTAGAGTCTATCACACCCGATCATCACGTGGTGTCTCAACACGACGAACTTTCGCAACGGTGCACACTCGGGGAGAACACAATTTATCTTGAAATTAAGTGAGGGATCACCTTATAATGCTACCGTCGTCCTAAGCAAAACAAGGTGCATAAAAAGGATTAACATCACATGCAAATCATAAGTGACATGATATGGCCATGAACTTGTGCTTTTGATCTCCATCTAGAAAGCACCGGCATGATCTCCATCGTCACCGGCATGACACCATGATCTCCATCAACGTGTCGCCATCGGGGTTGTCACGCCCTACATGCTTCTACTACTATTGCTACCGTAGCGATAAAGTAAAGCATTACATAGCGCTTAATGATTGACACGCAAGTCATACAATAATTAAAGACAACCCTATGGCTCCTGCCGGTTGCCGTACTCATCGACATGCAAGTCGTGATAATCTATACATCACATGATCATCTCATACATCACATATATCACATCATGTAATTGGCCATATCATATCACAACATACCCTGCAAAAACAAGTTAGACGTCCTCTAATTGTTGTTGCATATTTTACGTGGCTGCTATGGGTATCTAGCAAGAACGATTCTCACCTACGCATAAACCACAACAGTGATACACTAGTTTGCTTTTCAACCTTCTCAAGGACCGCCTTTGTCGAATCCGATCCAACTAAAGTGAGAGAAACTGTCACCCGCAAGCCATCTAGGCAACAAGTTGCGTCGAGGGAACCGGTCTCTCGTAAGCGTACGAGTAATGTTGGTCCGGGCCGCTTCATCTCACAATCCCGCTGAACCAAAATACGACCAAGGGAGGAAGCAATCTAAGCATCAACGCCCACAAACCTTTTGTGTTCTACTCGAGATCTCATCGAACCATCAACCTAGCTCATGATGCCACTGTTGGGGAACGTCGCATGGGAAACAAAAAATTTCCTACGCACACGCAAACCTATCCATGGTGATGAGCATCTACGAGAGGGAGAGTGGATCTACGTACCCTTGTAGATCGCTAAGCGGGAAGCGTTAAGAAACGCGGTTGGTGTAGTCGAACATCTTCGCGATCCAAATCGCCGAGCGTCCCGCGATCTCATCACGATCCGTCCCGCGATCCAATCACGATCCGTCCCGTGAACTCATCACGATCCGTCCCGCGATCTTGATCACGATTTGTCCCGCGAACTTATCACGATCCGTTCCGTGATCACATCACGAACCGTCTCGCGATCTCGATCACGGTCCTTCCGATCTAGCGCCGAACGGACGGCACCTCCGCGTTCAGCACACGTGCAGCTTGATGACGATCTCCACCGTCTCGATCCAGCAAGAGGAGGTGGAGAGGAGAGAGAGTTCACCGGCAGCGTGACGGCGCTCCGGTAATGGTGGTGGAGTGATTCCGGCAGGGCTTCGCCTAAGCGCTGCAGAAAACCGATCTAGAGGAGAAACTGTGCACCGGTGAAACGGGTAGCACGTGGCCGGAAATTCTGTCCAAAAACCACCCAATCCACTAGTATATATAGGAGGAGAGGAGAGGAGAGGCAGCCAAGGCCTTTGGGTCGGCCGAAATAGGAGGTGGGAGCAATCCTACTTCACCTCCAATCCTAGTTGGAGTAGGATTGCCTCCTATTGGCTGATTTTCCACTTTTTGCTTTAGGACTTTCTCTCCTGCGCCATGGGCCTTTGTGGCTGTTTTCCCAGCCCACTAAGGGCTGGTTATTATTCTCCCACAGCCCATGGACCTCTTGGGGTCGAAATACCCCTCCCGGAGGTCCCCCGGTACACTACCGGCACTCCCGGTACAATACCGATACTCCCGGTACACTACCGATGAGCCCGAAACTTTTCCGGAAACCAAACTGGGACTTCCTATATATGAATCTTTACCTCCGGACCATTCCGGAGATCCTCTTGACGTCCAGGATCTCATCCGGGACTCCGAACAACCTTCAGTCACCACCATACATAACTCTACACTACCGAAACGTCACCGAACCTTAAGTGTGCAGACCCTGCGGGTTCGAGAACTATGTAGACATGACCGAGACACCTCTACGGTCAATAACCAATGGCGGGACCTGGACGTCCACATTGGTTCCTACATATTCTAGGAAGATCTTTATCGGTCGAACCTCTATGTCAAGGATTCAGTTAATCCCGTATATCGTTCCCTTTGTTCTTCGGTATGTTACTTGCCCGAGATTTGATCGTCGGTATCTCCATACCTAGTTCAACCTCGTTACCGGCAAGTCTCTTTACTCGTTTCGTAATACAAGATCCCGCAACTAACAATTAGTCACATTGCTTGCAAGGCTTATTGTGATGTTGCATTACCGAGTGGGCCCCGAGATACCTCTCCGTTACACGGAGTAACAAATCCCAGTCTCGATCCATTGCCAACTCAACAGACACCATCGGAGATACCTGTAGAGCACCTTTATAGTCACCCAGTTACGTTGCGACGTTTGATACACACAAGGCACTCCTCCGATATCCGTGAGTTGCATGATCTCATGGTCATAGGAACATATACTTGACATGCAGAAAACAGTAGCAATAAACTGACACGATCATATGCTATGTTTGTAGTTTGGGTCTTATCCATCACATCATTCTACTAATGATGTGATCCCGTTATCAAATGACATCTCATGTCCATGGCTAGGAAACCTTAACCATCCTTTGATCAACGAGCTAGTCCATTAGAGGCATACTAGGGACATGGTTTTGTCTATGTATCCACACATGCATTTAAGTCTCTGATCAATACAATTATAGCATGGATAATAAACGATTATCATGAACAAGGAAATATGATAATAACTAATTTATTATTGCCTCTAGGGCATATTTCCAACAGTCTCCCACTTGCACTAGAGTCAATAATCTAGTTCACATCACCATGTGATTTGCATTGTTATGAATCTAACACCCAATGAGTTCTGGGGCTCGATCATGCTTTGCATGTGAGAGAGGTCTTATAGTCAACGGGTCTGCGATATTCAGATCCGTGTGTACTTTGAAAATCTCTATGTCAAACCGTAAACACTGCTACCACACTCCACTTGGTACTAGTTCCATGGGAAGAGGTGCTTTGTGATGGATTCGATCTTGTGGTGTTCTTTCCCAGTGATAGAAGGGGCAGCAAGGCACACATGTATCGTTGCCATTAAGGATAACAAGATGGGGTCTATTCCTACATGAATAGATCCTGTCTACATCATGTCACCTTCTTATTGCATTACTCCATTTTCCCATGAACATAATACACTAGATGCATGCTGGATAGTTGTCGATGTATGGAGTAATAGAAGTAGATGCAGGATCATTTTGGTCTACTTAGTTTGGACGTGATGCCTATATAATGATCATTGCCTGGATATCATCATGATTATTTGATCTTCTATCAATTGCACAACAGTAATTTGTTCACCCACCGCGTGCTATACTCATGAAAGAAGCCACTAGTGAAACCTACGGCCCCCGGGTCTACTTTTCCAATATATTGCTTTCCGATCTACTATTTCCCTTTTTGTTTTCAGATCTGTTAATCCAAAAAACTAAAAAATACCTATTTATTTTGTGTTCTTGCGAGATCTATTTGCCAAAACTATCACTACCTAATCTATCTTTTTATCATTGAGAGCTCTCTTATGCGTCAGGTTGCAAGTATTTGTTATTTGTGTGCAGGTGTTGTTTACGTAGGTGCTTGATCCTCCTCTACGGATTAATACCTTGGTTTCTTAACTAAGGGAAATACTAACCGTCGCTATGCTGCATCATCCCTTCCTCTTTGGGGAAATACCGACGCAGTCTCAAGCCACGTCAAAGGAATTTCTGGCGCCATTGCCGGGGAGGAAGCGATCTAGTCTACCATGTTCCTAATCACCAATCTCATCTCCTTGCAGTTTACATTATTTCCCATTTGCCTCTCGTTTTCCTCCCCCCACTTCACAAATTTGCCGTTTTATTCGCCCTCCTTTCCCGTTTGCCTTTTTGCTTGTTTGCTATTTTTGCTTGTGTTGCCATGTGCCTTCTATTTTCTTGCATCATTGTTTGCTAAAAAACAATTTGTATGGATCCTCATCCACTTGCTAATCTTTTCAAAAGACCAAATTATGATGAACTAATTGCTAGCGAGTTGAGTGCACTTGATTATCTCTATGAAGTTTTGTTTGAAAATCATGAATCTGATGAAGTGTTGAAAGAAGAAATTTATAAGGCGATTCATGATAGTTCCTTGAATGAAAAGCATGATTGCCATGTTATTTGTAACATCCCAAATTTTCAGATTTGGAATGTTAATAGGATCATACTTTTTCATCATGATTTCTATGCATATTTGAATTTTCTGAATATTCTATCCAAAGTGTTTCCAACTCAAGGCAAAAAAAATTTTGGAGAGGATACAATATGACTTAACCCATATGGAAATATAGTTGGTAATTCTTAGCCTGTTATTTTGGATTTCAAAGGTTTTACTTTTAGGAGTTTTTGAAACTCACATTTATTTTATAGTTTATGTTAAATGATTTTTATTGGCTCCTTTTGCATATAAAATTTTTATAGACTTTATTTAGGTTATAAAAATGTGTAGTGTTTTATAAAATTGCTATTACATTTTTATAGTGTGTTATTAGTATTTTAGGATTTTTTCTGGTGTTTGTTTTAGCCAGATTTGTTTTCTGTAGCAGTTTTGTACAAAAAAGGGGAAACACACCGCATTGTGCAATTGGGTTGCACAGTGACCCAAGCGAGGCTTCACCTGTGCGTGCGTAGAGTGTAGCCGCAGCAAGGGCCGGCCCAACAACAACAGCGAGCAGCCCCGCCCCGCAACGTTTTTTTTCTCCCTTCCGCTGACGAGCCGACCCCACGGTGTCATCTCCTTCCTCGAGCGTGTCCTTCCTGGACACCATTTCCTGATCCAAATCATGGATCGATTCGACCGATTCCTTGTTCCTCCCGCACTTCCACCACCATATAAATATTTCCCACCTGTGACGGGTCCAATTTTCGGCAAATCACTGTTTCCCGTGCCCGTTTCGCCTTGTTGAGATCTCGTCAGAATTCACCGCCACCTGAAGCTTCCGCCACCTGATTCCGTCGCCACCTGAGGTTCCCAGCCCCTTATCTAGATCCTATTCGGTCCAAATTGATCTCCTCTTTGTCCCTAACATATCCTATCTCGCGGATACCCACTAGGGCGAGCGCTCCGAGCTCGACCCGAAGCAGATCGCCGGCTCCCGACCTCCAACAGTACGGGATCGCCATTGGAGGACGCCCTCTTCACCACCCAGGATTGCATCAAGGTCTCCGTTACTCTCCACGTCCAGTAGCATCCTCCCCGAGCGCCGGAGGCACCTGTAGTCGTTGACATCGAGGAAGCCCGTGCCGCCCGCGCCGTTCTGCTCCAAGTCCGGCAGCCTCCCAGCTCTGTTCCCTGGTGAGACTCTCGCTGCCGTTTGATCTCCAATGGGCGGCTGAGATTAGATCTGTCTTTTATGTTTTATTCATCGAATCGGTATGCACTAATTTTCGTCCGTCCGCCATTTAGACACCGCAGCGAACGGTTTTCAGCCACTAACAGCATGCCACTTGTCACCTCCACAGCAACCGCAACACAATTTTGGCAGATTTTAGCATAATTTTCATTTAGCTATAACTTGAGATCCTTAAATCAAAATTCATCTATTCTTTTTCCTGTGTACTCATATTGATCAGTAGAATACAATAGGACCAAAATTTCAAACTTTTTCATTGTTTAAATTTGAATTCATTTGAATTTGAATTCAATCTTCCGGAGGCCATATCTTTCAAACCGTATGCTCAATCTAGTTGATTCTTTTTGCATTGTGATCCTAATAGCATGTCGATAATAAATACCTAATTATATGTTTCTGTTATTTGAATTTTAATTCAATTCTATGTTGTTGACTTTATTTTCATGTTATGTGAGTATGGTTTATTTATCGATGCCTTCGTTAAACATATAGATTGTGCAGAGTGTGAAGCAGATCAGAATTAAGCGTTAGAGTACTTTAGCACCATCCAAGGCAAGTTTCACTTTTGATTATGCTCATCCTATATGTCTGCTATGCACTGTTATGATTTGTTATATGTTTGTGTGATTCTTATACTACTGGTCGCCATGTGCTTGTCCTGTTTGCATTGATCAATTGTATGCTTGGATTTGCTATGGTAGACGTGGGCTTGTATCGAGTGTTTCATGAAAGTGGTGAGTGTTTATAAATGTAGTCTCGAGACTTTTCATCAGGTGAATGCGTCTTGGTAGAGCGCTCTATTGTCCCTAGAGAATGCGCCATTGACAGAGCGCACTTGAGCTAGTTCGGGATTTAAATCAGGTGAATGCGTCCTTGGTAGAGCGCTCTATGGTCCCTAGAGAATGCACCACTGACAGAGCGCACTTGAGATTTCTGAAGTTCTTGTCATGTTTATTTAGGATCTCCGGGGTTCTCATGGGATGGTCCATTGTATTGAGTAAACCTTGTCTTGAGGTAGGTGAAGTTAGTTTATGCCAACCCAATTTGAGTGTTTTGTTTGTCATACCTTGCTTGTAAAAGTAGGTTTGCTATATATCATTATAGATTATTTGCCAATGCATTCAATGTATTGACCCTTTGTGGTTGCAACTTATCATGTTGCAGGATGTTCAGATGACCATTGAGATACGGTAGGGTCGCGAGTCTTCACTCAACATTTTTTCCAGTGGGCATTGAAGGGATTCATCATTTGTTTATGCTACATTTCCATTGTCATTATTTAATAAAGTTAGCTATGTGCTACAAGATTGTAATACTTTATAAATTTTGTATCATGCGTTATAGTAAATGACGCACTTGTTACTTTGATATTCTTATGTACTGTGTGTGCTAGCGAATCGATCTAGGGACTAGCAAGGTAAACACAGAGACATCGAATCTTATTAGGTTCGAGTTGTTATATTGTTAGTATGAATTCTCTGAATATCCATGATGCTGTTATGCAAAACCACAAGCTTGGGGATGCCATGTTTCATGAAGATGATATTTTTTGTTCTCCAAGTTTTGGTGATGACACGTATGCTATAATTGGTAATGATAACCATGAAACTTATCGTCATTACTTTAATATTCAATTTGGTTGTGACAAACAAGTGTCACATGATAGTTATTTTGTTGAGTTTGCTCCCACTACCATGAAGAAAAGGAGTTTGCTTATGTGAAGAGTGATAAATTTTCTATGCTTGTAGATCATGAAAATAATGCTTTATGTGATTGTTATATTGTGAGATTCCTTCATCATGCTACTGAAAATTATTATGAGGGAGGAACATATGCTTATAGGCATTGCAATAATATCAAGTTTCCTCCGTATGTGTTCAAAGTTTCGAGGTTATGCTCGCTTTGCCATCCTATGCTAGTTGATTCTTGCTTCCATAGATTGTTTGATTATAAAATCCTTATGCATAGGAGGTATGTTAGAATTAAATGTGTTTGTCACATGTCTTATGATGCTCTCTTTGTGCTTTAACTCTTGTCTTTTATGTGAGCATTGTTATTATCCTAAGCCTATCTTGGTGGCTATAAAGAAAGAGCTTGTTGAGAGACAACCCAATGAATAAAAATTATTTTATCTTTTCCTTTCTGTTTTTGAGTGTTTGCGCAATTATGCCTCTGTTATTATTGTGTTTTTATGTTTAATTTAGTGTTTGTGCCAAGTAGAACCTTTAGGATGATTCATAAGATGAGTAGAAACAATGTTGAATCTAAAACGGAAACTTCGTCTCCAGTGTACGGATTTTCATTTTTTACTGGAACATGATAACAACATGAAATTTGAACACAATATTTATATACAAATTCTTTACGTTTTCCTAATTGTTCAGAATTTTTAGAGTTATAGAAGTATGGGTAGAGTACAGATTACTACAGACTGTTATGTCTGAACAGATTTTGTTTTCGTTGCATTGTGTGCTTGTTTTGATGAATCTATGGCTTGTAATGGAGGGTATAAGTCATGGTAAAGTTAGAATAAAGTAAATATAATGCAATAATAAAATATTAATGGCTTTACAACAATACTTGAAGTGGTAATTTTATTTATTATACTAACGGATCTCACAAGAATTTTGTTAAGTTTTGTGCGATTGAAGTTTTCAAGTTTTGGGTGAGATCACGACGGATGAAGGAATAAGAAGTAATAATAGCCTAAGATTGGGGATGCTACAACATCCAAGATAATATCCAAAGAGTAACAAACAACTAAGCTTGGGGATGCCCCGAGTGGCATCCCCTCTTTCTTCTAACAACCATCGGTATCTTACTTGGAGCTATATTTTTATTCGTCACATATCATGAGTTTTTTTGGAGCGTCTTGTATATTTGCTTTATTTTCTTTTTATCCTTGCTGCACACACCTATTTGAGATATCTAACATTATGCTATGATTTTCTAGAATTGCTCTATATGCTTGACTTAAATCTATTGAGCTATGAAATTGCTCTAGTGCTTCACTTATATCTTTTTGAGCACGACGTGATTTTACTTGTTTGAAGAAATGCTCTCATGCTTCACTTATATTAATTTGAGAGTTGCTAATTTTTAAGAAAACATCTCATGCTTCACATATATTATTTTGAGAGATGAAACTTTTATGCTCATGTTATTCACTTATATCCATGTGAGCTTGTCAAAAGCAATTGCAACATATGAAACTAGTCCCAAAGTGATAGATATTCTAGAGGGGTATAAAAAAATCATGAATATCATTGGACAAATTAAACTTGATACTTTGTAATAGTTTTGAGACATGACGATAGTAATATGTGAGTTATGTTAGTGAGTAATTATGCGTAGTAAGAATATTAATGTTAAGGTTTGTGATTACCTATGCAAGAACGGAAGTCAATAGTTGTGCAACGAAATTACATCCTACTTATGGTGCATCATTCCGTGTTAGTTATGCTTAATGCTCGCTTATGTGATTTTTAGTTTCTTTGTTGGATGCTTCTCAATCTATTTGCTAGGCTTCACTTGTACTAAGTAGAAATACTACTTGTGCATCCAAAATCCTTAAACCAGTTTTGCCATATGAGTCCACCATACCTACCTATATACGGCATTTTCGTGCCGTTCCAAGCAAATTTGTATGTGCCATCTCTAATTTTCAAAATAATTTTTCCTTTTTGTGTGCTCGTACCGCTCATGAAACGGTAGGGGGTGATCGATATTTTTCCATGCTGGATGTGTTATTATCAAGATGAGTGATTATTCACTTGTCATTGCATGAGAATACGACGGTAATAGGGATGCCCATTCCCAAAATGAAATGAAAGAAAGATTTTTTTACTTTATGTTGTCAAATAATAAATTCCTTGGAAAGTGTTGGTATGGAAGGCAACCATGGATTCGGCTAGCCATGGAAAGTGAAAGTATGGTTGAAAAAGGAATACACTTTATTTTCTGTTTGGGAACCGCTTATGATGTATCTAGCATGGAAAGATATTGAAATCTCTCGGTCGCTTTCGTTGACAGGAAAGGCATGTCACCCAAAATATTTTTCTCTATCAATTTAAACCTTGAGCTATGGCACCTCGACAAATCCCTACTTCCCTCTATGAAGGGCCTATCTATTTACTTTATGCAATTTTTATTTTCAGTTTGATTCTCCATCTTCTCTTAAATCACTAACTAGGAGGCACTATGATCATACTTGATCATTAGGTGTAGCTAATATTTGAGTGTATTTCATGAATGGATCGATGATTGAGCATGATGAGCTAGGGATAACTTGCTTTAGTGTTGATCTTTTGAAAGACATGGTTGCTTGTTGATATGCTTGAGTATTAAAGTTTTCATGTCAAAACTAGACTATTGCTTTGAACCATCTAAAAGTTCAAATGTCCATGCTACAAAGAAAAGAATATATGATGAACATGTTAGGCAGCATTCCACATCAAAAATTCTATTTTTACCATTTACCTACTCGAGGACGAGTAGGAATTAAGCTTGGGGATGCTAATACGTCTCCAACATATATATCAATATATATATTTTGCTTGTTCCATGCTATTATATTATCAATCTTGGATGTTTTACAATCATTTCATAGCAAACTTATATCATTTTTTGGGACTAACCTATTGACATAGTGTCAAAGTGCTAGTTGTTGTTTTTGGTGGTTGTTTACTTCGTAGAAAATCAGTACCAAACGAAGCCCAAAAACCGTGAATTTTTTTGCAGATTTTTTTGGACCAGAAGGCGCTAGATGGTCTAGACAAGTGCCAGAGAGGAGGTCTAAGGTGGGGAACACCCACCAGGGCACGCTAGAGGCCCCTGGCGCGGCCTGGTGGGTGGTGCCCACCTCGGGACCCCCCCTTCACCGACTATTGCCTCTATAAATTCACAAATATTCGGAAAACCCTAGAGGAGTCGACAAAATATAATTCCAGCCGCTGCAAGTTCCAGAACCTCGAGATCCTATCTAACACCATCATGGAGGGGTTCATCTTCTTCATAGGTGCCTCTACGATGATGCGTGAGTGGTCTCTATAGAATTAGGGGAAACGTAGAAATCAATGCAAATTTATTTTGGAAACTGCCTAATCAAGATCATTTATTTTGTGTTAAGTATATCAATTTCACCTCGCTTTGTACGTTTGCAAGGGATAGAGGGGCATATTTCAAGTCCAGAGGGGAGTGTCTCTATTTTGTAACTCAAATTCTAGCAACAAAATTCTTCCCACCCCTTTCTGCCAGCCCTCTGGTGTGTCTCTCATGGCGAGCGGGGGTGAGTTGGAGATGAGGGGGGTGAGGGAAAGGAGAGGGGAGAGGCATCTGGGGGAGTGCTAGCTTCTATGGCTGCACTAGGAGCGCCAGCGATCGCCACTGGGAGGGGGCTTCAGCCTCCGTTCTGGCCCCTTGTCTAGAAAACAAGGGGAATATGAAGCCGAGGAGTCCCCGCGGCGATTGTTCGTCTCTCGCCATCGACATGGAGGCTGCGAGGTAGGCGATCAGTGGTTTCCTGATGGTGGGGCATTTCCTATCGCCCTTCCAGGTGAATCTGCGGATCATTGTTGATGAACTCCGCACATCATCGGCATGGAAGCTTCAAGGAAGGATCACCGTTCAAGAGGTGACTAGTGTGGATGGGAGGTTTGTCCTCAACTTCACCGTCGAGGAGGATCAGTGCTTTGTTTTGAAGGTCCAGCCGTGGCACTATAAGCGCGACAGAATCATCTTCGCGGAGTTCAACAGAAAGGGTGACTGGGCGGAGGTTGACCTTGGCATCATGCCCGGGTTCAGGCTTGTGACCTCCCGTTCGAGCTCAAAATTGAAAATATGGGTTAGACATTAGGGGATCAAATTGGTGATGTGATTGTCGTGTCTCATCGGAACCATATGATTGTAGAGAAGTCTTTGTGTACCAGTGTGGAAATTCTGCTACATGAGCCTCTTAAGAGTAAGGTAGAATTCACTCCCATTGGTAGCACTAAAAAAATTCAGTTTGACGTAAGGTATGAGAAACTTCCTATATACTATGAGTGTTGAGGTATTGTAGGTCATACTTCTGAGTGGTTCTGTAGCATTCGCAAAGAAAAAAGGGTAGCATCAGCTCCAAAAAATCTTAGTGTAGAAGCCTACTAGAAAGGCCTAGGCTCTAGCAGGAGAGCTCTTTTGTTCGTCAGGTTGAGCAGCAACATCACGTCTAGGACCACGGAAGGAATTGTGGTCAAGGTGGCTAAAGTCGTGAGTGATCTCACGGTGATGGACAAGGGCGATGTGGTGCCCTCGACAACGGCCGCCTTGGAGTCTGGTGGCCCTGTCCAGGGGGTTCCCATTTGGCTAGGAGGGCAGGGCTCCGATGGCGCTTCCGTCGGCTCTTGTTTATGCTGCTCCGAGTCAGGCGGGACCGGGTAGTGGCTCCGGCTGTCCCTGCTAACCTTGGCCAGGAGGGCCAAGGGCTGGCAGGGCTAGGCTACACTCAACTAGGTGTACTGCATGGCCAGGAGGGCTACGAGCTGATGCGGCTGGTAGTACCCAGCCATGCCAAGGCGCTGGTTACTGCTGCTGACCACAAGGGATATCCCAATGGCTAGGAGGGCCAAGGGATCCATCTGATGGAAGGAGCTAGCCATATACATGATACAACTGTTGTTGTTGCTAAGCATGATGGGCTACTATTCATGCCCGCTGTGCTGGAGGCCCTTTCAGGGGTTGTTGCTGCTAGGCTGGCTGCTTCGGATATGGCAAATGATAATGGGGCTTTTATTTTAATGCTGGAAAAAATCCAGTGCAGGGCCAACAAAAGAGGAAGGAAAGGAAAGGAAAAAAGGTGTAAGCATGTGAGAGAACAGAGAATGCCCGCAAGGTATAGGTAAAAAGAGGAGAACCCCATTTGATGTTATACCAATGAGTAGTGAATTAGACTTTTCTTTTGAGAAGAGATGGTAGCTATGAATGCATACTGTATGGTGATCTGAATGTGTCCTCCAAATGAGTATGTACATGTAGAATGGAAACTGTGAAGAATGGGGATGGGGTAATCACACATGTAGCTAAGTAGACAAAGGAGGAGGAGGCCTATATGTAGCAAAGGAGGGATACCGTTGGAGATGATGGCGCATCGGCGGCCTCCGAGGAGGAGGTCCACCGAGCCAAATGAAAATCATAGGATGGAACTGCCATGGTATGCTCTCCCCCACGCCAGTTCGAGAGCTCTTTGATCTCCAAGGGTGTACTAAGGAGGATGTGATTTTCCTTTTAGAATCTCATTTGAATAAATGTAGAGCCGATGAGCTACCTTTTTAAAACAAAATTGATTCGATGTTTGTAGTGGAGAGCGATGGTCGGGCTGGTGGCTCATTTTGTTTATCGTAAGATGAATAAAGTTGTTTTGAATTATGTCTTGGATAACCTCATTGATATTTTGTTTATGAATGAGGATATTGTGCAATGGTGTTTTAGGGTTTTGTACGGTAATTCGTGCTGGAGTGAGTGTAATGTATGTTGGGATGATATTCACAATTTACATTGTAAGGGCAAACACCCCTGGGTAGTCTTAGGTGATTTCAATGAAATTTTACTTTCTTTGGAAAAGGAGGGTGGTAACGCGAGACCTAATGCTATGATGAGAGAATTTTGTAATTGTTTGCAAGAGTGCGGTCTGGACGATATGGGATATATTGGCGATCTCTTCACTTGGAGGAGATGCAAAATTAGGGAGAGACTTGATCGAGATTTTTGCAACGTGGACTGGGAGAATAAATTTCCATGGGCGACGGTAATAAATGAAGAACACATACACTATGATCATCGTCCCCTTATCCTGGATACATAATACTTTGAGGGGAATATATTTAATCACCCAATGAGCTGAGTAAAATTTTTTGAAGCTCGATGGCTTAAAGAAGAGACGGTTGTAGAAATTGTACATGCATCATGGAATAAAGCGAAGATGATGGGTATTGGGCTATCTCTCCCTGAGCGGACACAGTCGGTGTATGTGGATCTGCATATTTGGGATCGGGATATCTTGAAGGGACAAAAAAAAAAGAATCAATAAACTCAAAAGAACTAGAAAAGTTGCGAAGGGGACCTATGTGTGCGGAGTCTCAAGCGTGACAAAAGGAGATTCTTGTCCTCACTGAAAATCTGTTAGAACAAGAGGAGATTTACTTGCTACAACATGATCGTGTAAACTGGCTATTGCATGGGGACCATAACACCTCCTTTTTCCATAATGCGGAAATAGCCAGAAAGAAAAAATAGATTAAAAAATTGCTTGATAATAATGGTGTTTGGGTGCATGGTACAGAGATGAAGGATCACATTATGGGTTATTTTCAAACCTATTTACATTAGAAGTTTCCCAGCCAAACCTAGATGTTCTCTCTCATGTCCAACGAAAAGTGACCGATGAAATGAATAATGCGTTTCTCGCCCCCTATACGACCGAGAAGGTTTAAAAGACCGTATTTTATATTGGTGATTAAAAGCGCCACGCCTTGATGGCCTCCATTTTATTATTTGTAAAATATTTTGGTCTATGTTGGGGAATGACCTGGTTGAGGAGGTTCTTCACGCTGTAAATACCCGTTCAATACCGACTCGGTGGAATGATACCTCAATTGTAATGATTCCAAAGATAAACTCTCCTGAAAAGGTAACTCAGTTTAGACCAATCAACTTGTGCAATGTGGTCTATAAGGTTATTTCAAAAATGAATATTGGTCATCTAAAGATAATCCTATCAGATATTATCGTCCCAACTCAGAGTGCTTTTGTGCCTGGAAGATTGATAACAGACAATATCCTAGTGGCATATGAATGCTTCCATACTATAAAGAACAAAAGGGCAAGTAAAGAGGGTTTGTGTGCAATCAAATTAGACATGCACAAACCATATGACCAAGTGGAGTGGTGTTTTTAAAGGAAATTATGTGGAAATTGGGTTTTAAAGAGAGTTGGGTGAATTTAATTATGCAATGTGTATTTTCTGTGGAGTATCGGGTCCGTTTTAATGATGAAGAGACTGAGAGGTTTAAACCTACTGGAGGTTTGAGGCAGTGAGATCCCCTCTCTCCCTACTTATTCTTGTTATGTACAGAGGACCTGAGTGCCCTTTTAGCTAATGCTGAGGAGAATGGTAAAATTTCTGGTATAAAGGTTAGCAGAGACGCCCCATCAATTTCTAATCACCTCTTTGCTGATGACTCTTTAATCCTTATGCGAGCCAATTCCATGAGTGCGAAGGCGTTGAAATCAGTTTTGGATTCTTATTGTGCCGCCTCGGGACGAATGGTTAGTGTTGAGAAATCTAGTATATTTTGCAGTCCCAATACAAAAGTGGAAGACACGACACAAATATGTACAATTCTGAATATTATGACTGAAGCCCTCAATGACAAATACTTGGTTTGCATGCCAATGTGGGCATGTACAAAAGTGATTGTTTTCAATTCCTAATCGATCGTATTATTATGAAAATTAGTGGATGGGAAGAAAATTTGTTATCTATTGGAGGGAAGGAAATTTTGCTCAAATTTGTTGTACAAGCCATCCCCACCTATGCCATGTCAGTCTTTAAAACTCCTATTTTTTGCAAATGGATTATTGACGCGATGTCACAATTTTGGTTGGGTGATGAGGACAATCATAAGAGGATTCACTGGATGGCATGGCGGAAGGTGTGTGTTCCAAAAGATCAAGGAGGTATGGGCTTTCGAGAAATACACTATTTCAACCTGGCATTGTTATCTAAACAAGCATGGCGTCTTCTTGATAATCCTGATTCTTTATGTGCCACCATATTGAGACGTAAATATTTCCTTGAGGGTGATTTGATGAATGCAAGGTTAAGGAAGGGATCATACTTTACTTGGCAAAGCATTATGGCGGGAGTCAACTCCTTGAGAAATGGTTATATCTGGCGAGCGGGGAATGGACAAAATATCAATATTTGGAGGGATGCATGGATTCTTAATTGTGCAAATAGGAAAATTATTACTCCTAGAAGTGGACACCTTCTATCAAAAGTGGCTAACCTTATTGATCCAACCACTAATTGTTGGGATGAAGATTTGGTGAGACAAACATTCTGGCCAACTGATGTGCAAAGGATCCTCGTGATTCCCCTCCCTTTACATGATATGTCGGATTTCATTGCGTGGAGCTATGCAAAAAAATGGTGTATTCAAGGTTCAATCAGATTATTTGGAGTAATGGAACCAACAACATGGGAAGAAATTGCAATTTACTAATGGTATGGGTCGAATCAGTGTCAATCCTATTTGGGGTACAATTTGGAAATTATCGTGTCCGACAAAGGTCAAAAAAATTTGTTGGGCGTATGTTGCATGGAACTCTACTGTGTCATGTTACACTTTCCAATAGACGTATGAAAGTTTCGTCCATCTTCCCATCATGCTCGAATGGCCAAGAATATACAAAACACGTTTTGTTTCTATGTCAGAAGGCAAAAGATGTTTGGTGTAAGCTGGGGATGATCAAGGTGACTAAGAAAGCTTGTGTTGTTGATCGAGCGGGGGAGACAGTTCTTTAATTAATATTTATTATGCCACACCAAGATCTATCTATATTGGGTTGCCAGAATGGGAATGAATTAATCGTGATAAATGCTTGGTATCTATGGCGGGAAAGAAACATGTTGGTTCATGAAGGAAAGTACCAAGATGTAAACCAGATTTCGATGGGGGTTCGTGCTATAACGTTAAACTATGTTAATGCCCACTCCCCTAGTGCGACTAGTAAAAAAGAAGGATGGAGCAGACCTCCTAGGGGTTTTGTTAAGCCGAATGTTGATGCTTATTTTGACCATGATCTGCTCAGGGGCACGGCTAGTGCTATACTCAAAGATGACAAAGGAAATTCATTGTTGGCGGAAATTGGATGATCGATTGTTGTGCTGATGTACTGACATCATAAGCGATGGCTTTGAGGTTTGGTTTAGTTCTTCCGCAAAAGGCGGGATGCAATCGTCTTATTATTAACTCTGATAATAAGGAAGTCATCGACACAACGAAGAATGGAGGACAATCTATGGGAGCGGCGGCGACAGTCTTTGATGATTGCTACTTCATGCCATGCGATTTTCCTTTGACTAGATTTGAACATTGTAATAGGGTAGCTAATAAGGTTGCTCATGAACTTGTTAGGCTTGCTAATAGTTCGGTAGCTAGAGATTGGTTTGAGGAGCCTATGGAGAATCTTGTACCTTTTCTTATAGACGATTTAACCGTTATTTTGAATTAATAAAGTGTGTGTTTCTTTTAAAAATGATCTCCCCCTACCACCTCTCGTGGTCAATGCCCTTGACCCTCGTCAACGTCGTTCCTCTCACCCTGGTCCCCGTCGACATCCTTGCCACTATTTCCAGCAACTACGGTGAAGTTCATGAAGCTTCTGATTGGCGGCTTGCGGTGGTTACCCTAACTAGCTAATCTACAAGACATCGGATTGATTATCAATATTCAATAGTAATGGAGCTGACTGGTCATAGGGTAAGATCACGTTGGATACAAATAATTATCCTTAGAATCTGCTTTCAAGGAAAACTAACCCAATCACAAATCTTTTCATCGAGTAAGAGCATCTCCAATAGACGATATGGATGCAAACACCTAACTTTTGCATCTTCAAGACCAAAAACCCCACCTTCAACTATGATGTAGATGTAAGAAATTACATGCATCTCCACCTTCAAGATAAGATGTAAAATACAACACCTGGAGATGCAAATTTGCATCTTCACCTACAGTAGATGGAAAACTGGTGGTCGTGCGCCACCCACCCAACCATTTCCGCACTCGCCCCCATCCGCCCAATGGCTGACCGCCTCCGCCCGCCCAAAATCGCCGCCGCGTCGCCCAACCGTCCATCTCCAACCTGTCGCGACCCCGCCAGCCTATCCTTGCCACCTTCCTCGCCGTCGTAGTGACACCACGACCGCCGATTCAGTTAAGAGATTTGCCAAAGTTGTGGCTTCCTTGATCCCGTCGAGGCGTGGTCATGGAGGCGTTGGTGATTCTCATGGCGACGACGACCCGCCTCCGGAGCTAGGGGAGGTGCATCACCATGATCGTTGTTCTCTATAGCTTCGCAATCATCGGTAGCCGCTATCCACACCCACCGCCGCCAATCTACAACCCGAACGGCAATGAACCCATCCTAGAGCGCCAAAATTTGAAGCCGATCGCGGCTGCGGCGGGCGATTGGCTTCCACCGGCGGCCATGGCGTCCGCATCTGATAAAGAAACCCCTCCCCCACCTACATCGCCACCACTGCCACCACCGTCCATGGAGGAAGATACACTTCTTAAAAATCTATGTTTTACGTCTCCTAGTTTTATGTCTCCAAACTTATTCTATTGGATATGCTCTAAGAAATATCCACTTCTTCGTGTGCAAGGGTGAGGTGTATAGTACCGGAAGAACAATGGTTGGATCGTTCATCCCAAAGCACCTAATCTTAGATCAGATACATCGACCACCATGGGCTTATTCGAGCTCGGATGTGGGGGGCCATGGCAGCTGCCAGCGGTGGTGGTGGAAGGGGGATTATAGAGCGCTAGGCGCAATTAGCAACCCCACGCTACATTCCACGAGCAATTAGCAGCCCAGTCCTCACCCCCTCACCACCTAGCTGCCCTAAACTCCGCACGAAACCCTAGCCTCCCCCATCATCCGCTTCCTCCCACCATGGCGGCGCCTGCCCGCCCGCCCGCCATGCCCACACCAGTGTCGCACCTCGTCGATGAGATCCTCAAGGAGATCTTCCTTCGCCTTCCCACCCCGGCCGAGCTCGCCCGCACCTCCACCGCCTGTTGGGGAACGTTGCATGGGAAACAAAAACTTTCCTAAGAAAACCCAAGATCTATCCATGGATATGCATATCTACGAGAGGGGAGTGTATCTACATACCCTTGTAGATCACTAAGCGGAAGCGTATATAACGTGATTGATGTAGTCGTACTCTTCACGATCCAATAACGATCCGATCCGATCTAGTGCCGAACGGACGGAACCTCCGTGTTCCGCACACGTGCGATTCGATGATGTCTCCTCCTTGATCCAGAAAGCATGGGAGGAGAAGTAGATGGGATCTCAACCAACATGACGGCATGGTGGAGATGGTGGTGGAGCAATCCCGACAGGGCTTCACCAAGCGCTACCGTAGATGCGATATGAGGAGAAAACGATCTAGGGAGAGAGGTAGGCCTGCCATTGGGGTGTGAGATTGTTTTGTCCAGCCCTCCCCATATCCTATACTATATATAGGAGGCAAGGGGCAGGGTTTAGTCATAGCCCTAGTCCCCTCCTCCAAGGAGGGCCGGCGGCTAGGGAGGAAACTTGCCTCCCAAGGCAAGTGGACTCCCTCCCACTTAGGGTTTCCCCTTCCCCTTGTGTATGGGCCTTGTGGGGACGGTGCCCTTGGAACAATAAGTCTAGGGCATCCCCTACATCCCATGCATTCCCTAGGGGCTGGAGGAATCCTTCCGGACCCTTCCGGAACCTACCAGAAGCTTCTCGGTACAATACCGAAAAAACCCGGAACTTTTTCGGTAGCCAAAATATGACATCCCATATATAAATCTTTACCTCCGGACAATTTCGGAGCTCCTCGTGGCATCCGGGATCTCATACGGGACTCTGAACAACATTCGGTCACCAACGTACATATCCCAATACTACTCTAGCGTCACCGAACGTTAAGCGTGCGGATCCTACGGGTTCGAGAATCATGTAGACATGACCGTGACACCTCTCCGGTCAATAACCAATAGCAGGACCTGGATGCCCATATTGGTTCCTACATATTCCACGAAGATCTTCATCGGTCAAACCCCAATGTCAAGGATTCAATCAATCCCATATGCAGTTCCCTTTGTCCATCGGTATATTACTTGCTCGAGATTCGATCGTCGGTATCTCCATACCTAGTTCAATATCTTTACCGGCAAGTCTCTTTACTCGTTCCATAATACAAGATCACATGACTAACTATTTAGTCACATTGCTTGCAAGCTCATTATGATGTTATATTATCGAGTGGGCCCTGAGATACCTTTCCGTCATATGGAGTAACAAATCCCAGTCTTGATCCATGCCAACTCAACAGACACCCTCGGAGATACCTGTAGAGCACCTTTATAGTCACCCAGTTACGTTGTGACGTTTGATACACACAAGGTACTCCTCCGGTGTCAGTGAGTTGCATGATCTCATGGTCATAGGAACATATACTTGACATGCAGAAAACAATAGCAATAAACTGACATGATCATATGCTACATTTATAGTTTGGGTCTTGTCCATCATATCATTCTCCTAATGATGTGATCCCGTTATCAGATGAAAACTCATGTCTATGATCAGGAAACCTTAACCATCTCTGATCAACGATCTAGTCTAGTAGAGGCTCCCTAGGGACATGGTGTTATCTATGCATCCACACATGTATCTGAGTTTCCGATAAATACAATTCTAGCATGGATAATAAACAATTATCATAAACAAGGAAATATGATAATAACTAATTTATTATTGCCTTCATCAAATGGGTATCGAAGATGCTTGTGATTCAAGAAAGTAAGTGAGAGCATAATACTATTTCTAAAAACCTTGTGTAATTGACACATTGTTAATTGGAAATAAATTTCTTGACACGAATTAGGACTTCATTTGAAAATAGTTTTTTCCATGAAGTGCTTAGGCTAAATAGCCTTAATATTAGGCATGATGATCTATGGAGATAGATTTACCTAATGGGGCTAAGCAATGAATACATATTGACAAGGTGCTAAAACCTTTTAGCATTTAAAATGCCAAGGAGTGATTCTTGCCGAAGTCACATGGAAAGAGTTTTTGCAAGACTCAGTGTCCCAAAACACTTATGAGTGAAATACATGATGGAGATTCCACACACTCTTGTGTTTGGATTAATCATGTATTCCATGGTATGTAAAGCAACCAGATATGTCCGATACTCCCAAGTTGTTGCGAGTATAGATACCAAAGTGATCAAAGCACTGATCATGGGACAATAGTGAAAGATGTCATTAAGTACTAGAGTAGTGCTGATGACATGTTTCTCGCAAGCAGAGATTATGAAGTGCTCGTTGTAAGAAATTACATCGATACAGTCTCAATCAATGCTCCATGCGATTTTCGATTTAAGTTAAGGGTTTTGTGTAATACACAATATGGTGGCACGGTAGTTGGAAATTGTTCCAAACAAGATACTGTGGCGAATTCTATAACAAAGGCTAAGTATGTTGACGCTTTGGAAGCGACAAAGAAGTTGTTGAATCATATAGTTCATTCATGAACTTAGTATGGTTCCAAGATGGTTTTGGTCTATGAGACACTATTGCAGATAGTTGCTCCATAGCTCAGTCTGAGGAATCGGGTTTCGACCAATGATTCACACATATGAAAAGCCAAGTTCACACAAAATACGAATTTTGTGATAGCGTGAAAACGCGAGGATATGCATAGTTACACACGGAGCTGAAGTTGTCAGATCCGTTGGACATCAGGCTATACCACAAGCGAAGCATATTTTACACCAGTATGCCACAGGTGTAAAGTGCATTAGCATTGACTAGATTATTGACTCTAGTGCAAGTGGGAGTCTGTAGGAGATATGCCCTAGAGGCAATAATAAATGTTATTGATTATCTCCCTGTTCATAATTATGTTTATGTTCCATGCTATAACTGCAATGATTCTCGAGTCTACAAATAAAACGAGGCTTGGAGGGAAACTCATGTGCACGTGTGGGATAATAAATGGTAAAATGTATTCCTAGTCTGGCCTCTAAGACTGGCTCAAGTATTGCATGATGATCCTGTTTTCCTGATCATGGGCATGGCTATGCCGGCAATTTTGAGGGCACAATGTTAGAAGAACATTTGTGTTGAATCGACCCAAATTAATGTTATGCTATGAGATACATTCGTCATAAGTTAATGGTTAATAACACAGAGAAGTTAATGTTTGCATAATTCCTTAGACCATGAGAGTATCGAGTTTCTTCATGCTTGCTTCATGAACTTTGGGGTTTGTTAAACGTCATCCGTAAATGGGTGGCTATTACGGCGGCTTACGGGTTCATGGAAAAGTAAGTGAAGTAACTTGATAGCTCAAGATTGGGATTTGCTCCTCCGACGATGGAGAGATATCTCTGGGCCCTCTCGGTGTTACGGTATCCATCATCGTCTGGCCAGACACTTTGCGATTTGATCACGGGGATGCCGGAACACGGGAACGAGAAAAGAGAACAATACCGATAACGAGGTAACTGGCATAGTGGACAAGTTGTTGATCCATGGGGATGCCAACATGTCTCACCTCGGGTTTTTGTAACATATCGCGAAGCAACAGGAATAGCACACGGCAACTGGAGGTTCACTCGAATATTTATTTGTGTGGGTATAGGGATCGATATGGGTGTCCACGGCTCCGATGTTGATCATTGATCGGAAGGGGTTCCAGGTCATGTCTATGCTTCACCGAACCTATAGGGTCACACGCTTAAGGGTCATCTATCTGTTGAATACTAGACAGGGAGTCTGAGAGAAAATCACCGAAAAGTTTCGGACACCGGAAAAGTTTCGGACAGCGGAACTGTTCCGCAGACAGGTCACCGGAATAGTTTCGGTGAAACTGAAAAGTTGTTTCAGAGGATACCATAAAGTCAAATTGGTTTTGGCACATGCCTGATAATTCTTGGAGGGTGCCAGAATCATTCTGGAAACTTCTGGGAATTTTTCGGAAGAATAACCGGAAATGTTCCGGAGCTGCCGGAACCGCTTCAGATGCTTTTCACAGATGAAAATCACTATTCCGGAATTGTTCCGGATCGTATTGAAAATTATTTTAGTGGGTACTGGAAATGTTCTAAGCCCACATAAATATTTTTAGTTCGAACGGACGCTGAAAAATATCGTCATGAATAGTGAAAGTGCCTTTTGGATTACTTTATTGGAAACACTATTTGTGAATAGTGGAAACACTATTCGTGAATAGTGGAAACACTATTATGAATAGTGGGAAACACTATTGGGAGAAAATATCTCATGACTAGTGAAAACACTATTACGAAATAGTGGAAACACTATTGTGAATAGTGGGAAACACTATTTATGAATAGTGGAATCACTATTATGAATAGTGAAAATATCTGAGGGCATTTTGGTATTTTTACCATGGTCTCTCATCCTATAAATAGGGGTGAGGAGGCATCCCAAAATCCTCATCCTTGTGCTCTCATACACATGCTTTGCTTTGCAAGCTCTCTCTCTCCCTCCCAGCGAAATAGTTTCGTAGAGCCGAAAGGCTGTCTGGGTTCCGGCAGGAACTAGTTCTGGACGGCGAAGCCCTGCCGGATAGATGACACCGTATGTGTGCAACTCTGTAGAGAGATCGTAGTTTCGGTCTTAGTTCGAGAGTGCCTCCCGAAGGGCTGTCTGTGTGACCGTCCAAGTTTTGGAGGTCCTCCCGAAGGGCTGTCCGAGTGACAGTCCGAGTTTCGGAGGTCCTCCCGAAGGGCTGTCCGCGACACCGTCCGGGGGGCTATGCGACCGCCTCCCGGAGGGCTGTCCGCAGGGCACATGAGGGTATACATCCTCGCGGTTGGGAGGTTGTAAAATCCTAGCTGCGGGGATCTGCACCGCCGTTCGTCATCGACTCTACTTCCGCTGCGCTTCGAGTCGGTACGGATCAGATCAAACCTTGTATGCAGTCTCCATAGTGGTCCTGGGCGTGCTCGCTATACCGGAAATTTTTGTTTTCTGTCGCGTTCCCCAACAATTTTCGCATCTCAAAACAGCACAATTTTTATAGCGTGTTGGCAACAAGAAAACAACACCTAAACATGCATTTCTATGGCAAGTAAAATGACCAGGTGCTAGTGCACATGTCAAAGGGCATAACTCATGTTCAAAATTATTTCATATCATGTATGGATTTAATCACACAAAAATAATAAAAGGGCATCATAGCAAAATAACATGCGCACAAATTTACTCAAAAGACAAAACTAATTGCACAGATACTTTCTATGAACTTTTCTACCGTAAAACATATATAATATGCATATGTTTATGAAGGAAAATATATCACAATTAATTATGCAAGTCATGACACAAATCTATTAGCAAGTTATTTATGCAATAAAATGCAAACCTCTTTAAACATTTTTATCATGCATGACAAAGGGATATAAATAATCTACACATTTTACCTATTTCAAAACTATAGTTTTTAACCTAAGATGCACGAATAATAATTATGTCCAATGCAACATAATGAAATTCATGCAAAATGAAAGAAAATGGCATGTTAAACATCTTTATCATGTATGCAAGTTGGTTATGGTGATTCTACACGAAATTTTACACGTTTTGCATATATAAAATATATGGATCCGATGCATGGTTTTTTACTTATAAGCCTTTTTAAATCATACATTTTTCTGAAATTACTAAATGACCTGAATAATTGATAAATCGCGGCACCAGAAAAAATAATATACGGGCCGAATCTACACATAACATGGGCTAAAGAGTTGAGCGTAGTTTAACAAGATATTGCACTGAGCTCAAGATAGCAGAAACATACACGGGGCAAGTCCAAATACAGAGGCGAGCACATGATACCAGAAGAGTGCACGGGCGCAAGATAGCGGGTGGTCATTCACTAGAGGCCATTGGGCCGGCGGTGCTGCGGCTGGGCTTGTGGGACGCAGATGCGGGCCGTATGGAGTTGGGCCTTGGGCGCCACTGGGCCACGCGACGGAGCTGTGCCTAGCGGAGCGGCGGCCCACCTGGGTCGAGCGACGCTGGGTGTCGCCCTCGTCTCGATCCCGAGCAGGGATAGGGCGGCGCTCCCCATGGCGGTTGGAAGCGCGACAAGGTCCGTCGATGGTGGGGGTAGCCAAGGACGGCGAGGTCGGGAATCAGCGGCAGGCGGAGGAGACCCGCTGGATCTGGCGATTCCCCGCCGGATTCGGGTGCGGCACGGTCGGGCGGCGTGCCGATGAGGACCCACAAGGCGGCGGCAGGGCGAAGATTGCAAGGGCCCACGAGGCATGGCGTAGCACGAGAGGGAGTCGGGGTTGTGCGTGGAGGCGGCGGTGGACCTCCGGCAGCATTGCCGGTGAACGGCGGGGTCTGGCTCTGGAGGAGATCGGGGCTGCGGGAGCTCTAGTCGGGCGGACGCGTCCAACGACGGTGGCTCGGCCCCTGCGGTCGGGCGGACACGTCTGGCCAGGGGCAGACAATGTCCAGGCGGAGCTGAAAGACGAAATCTGAGCCCCGGATTTCAGATCTGAGGGCCAGATTTAGCTCGGGGCTAGGGTTTCGGGATTGGGAAGAGGTGTAGCTAGAAGGTGGGGTTTTTAAGGGGGGTGGCTGCAATTTGGCAAGGGGGAAACGCTAGAGAGTGAGAGGGGCTCTCCATGGGGTAGTTTATATAAGGAATGGACTAAGATGGGATGGATCTCGTCCGTCCGATCGCGATCCAATGGCCATGAACGGAGGAGGGGCTAGGTTGGGCTAGTGGGCAGTGAAGAGGTGGTTGGGCCAAGAAGAGAGGGAGGTTGCGGCCCGGCAAGAGAGTTTTAAAACCGGAAACGTTCGATAATTAAACCGATGATGGCACCGCTAGAGTTGAACGATGGGGTATCAAACGATCTCTGGTTGCGACGAAACTTTGCAGGCGGTCTACCTACAATAAAACAAGACCGCATGCCAACTTCCAGCCCAATCTAAGAATATTTTGAATGCACTTTAAAAATAATATTTTATCGATGTCGCGGGCGCGTGCGTGTGTGGTAGGTCTCGAAACGGTCAACGGGGAGAACCGACAACTACAATCGAATGCGGGTTTGAAAACTCATGTTGACAAAATGCCGATGCTATGTAGATGATGCGATGATGAATGCAGCAACCAAATGAAACACAAGACAACAATGAAATAAAAGGGGAATCTTTTGGAGCGTCGGTATCGGGCTGTTACAACTCTCCCACACTACAAGAGGATCTCGTCCCGAGATCTAAGAATGAGAAGGGGAAGAGAAAGAGCAAGAGGTAAACTTAGTTGCTTCTCTAACAAATGAGTGAAAC
Organism: Hordeum marinum; assembly: GCA_022496015.1. Classification (NCBI taxonomy): domain Eukaryota; kingdom Viridiplantae; phylum Streptophyta; class Magnoliopsida; order Poales; family Poaceae; genus Hordeum; species Hordeum marinum. Next base: position 62,485,981 of record CM039677.1, read on the forward strand.
CAATGATCATTGAATATTTCAACGAGATGAATGGTGACATGGGGAACAAGGAAGAATCCACAAGAAATTTGGACAACACTTCAGTAGAAAAGAGAGGCGAAATTGATAAGATGGAAAGAACTTGACAAAAGGGCACAACACTCCGGTTAAATGGATAAGCAAAGAGAGAACATGATGTTGACATAACGAGATAATGGATCGAAGAGAGCAACATCACAATGCCTCCGGAACGAAAGAATGAGGCTAGATCAATGGAAGGAAAAGAACGGGGAAGAAAATAACAACTTCCACCAAAACTGAATTTGAAAACGAAGGATAAAACATGTTGTGGGCTTATGGTAAACATCTCGAAATCCTCCACCGCCACCGCAAATGCCACCCACCTCCTCTCCTAGGGTTCGTATACCAGGATAGCGGCTTCCACCCATCCGAGGGGCCCCACCCCTCCGCCCCGCTCGCCTGCGCCCTCGCCGACGCCGCTGATTTCACCTACTCCTTCGTCCCTGTGCGCAGCAACAACAAGGGAATCCCCTGGCAAGTTCACAACCTACGCGACGGCCACGTCCTCCTCAAGGACTACCAAATTTTGGAGACCTTAAAAGACATGGCCGTGTGCGATCCCTTGTCACGACGGTACGTGCTGCTCCCACCCATACCAACGGACATCGCTACCCAGGAACAATGCCCACTTGATATCGTGCCCATCCTTGCTCCATTGGCGATGATGAGGATGACATGTTGCTCAAGGTGATATGCTTAGCCACCTATAGTTCCAAGCTGACCGAAGTTGTCTTCTCGTCTGTCAGTCATCAATGGTGTATAGCTGCATCTATCGGTCAAAGTTTGTTAGGCGTGGACTATCGTCCACTTAGAGCATCTCTAGCAGACCACGTATAATGCCGACCCACAAAACTCGTTTACAGTTCACAAAAAAACGGTTTTGCGGGCCGACGTGGGTTGCGGCCGAGTAGACAGTGTTGGTGTCCAATAAGTTGACGAACTCAGTAGTGGCATCGTTTGAACCGGTGATACAACGAGTATCATCAAGTCACGAGCTACCGCAATGGAGACAAACGAAGCAAGTAGAACAAATCGAAGAAGCATGCCTTCCGACCATTTCATCGAACACCTCGCTTGCTGTGGAAGCAATGCCCTTCATGTTGGGGAACGTCGCATGGGAAACAAAAATTTTCCTACGCACACGCAAACCTATCCATGGTGATGAGCATCTACGAGAGGGAGAGTGGATCTACATACCCTTGTAGATCGCTAAGCGGGAAGCGTTAAGAAACGCGGTTGGTGTAGTCGAACATCTTCGCGATCCAAATCGCCGAGCGTCCCGCGATCTCATCACGATCCGTCCCGCGATCCAATCACGATCCGTCCCGTGAACTCATCACGATCCGTCTCGCGATCTCATCACAATCTGTCTCACGATCTTGATCACGATCTGTCCCGCGAACTCATCACGATCCGTTCCGCGATCTCATCACGAACTGTCTCGCGATCTCGATCACGGTCCTTCCGATCTAGCGCCGAACGGACGGCACCTCCGCGTTCAGCACACGTGCAGCTTGATGACGATCTCCACCGTCTCGATCCAGCGAGAGGAGGTGGAGAGGAGAGAGAGTTCACCGACAGCGTGACGGCGCTCCGGTGATGGTGGTGGAGTGTTTCCGGCAGGGCTTCGCCTAAGCGCTGCGGAAAACCGATCTAGAGGAGAAACCGTGCACCGGTGAAACGGGTAGCACGTGGCCGGAAATTCTGTCCAAAAACCACCCAATCCACTAGTATATATAGGAGGAGAGGAGAGGAGAGGCAGCCAAGGCCTTTGGGTCGGCCGAAATAGGAGGTGGGAGCAATCCTACTTCACCTCCAATCCTAGTTGGAGTAGGATTGCCTCCTATTGGCTGATTTTCCACTTTTTGCTTTAGGACTTTCTCTCCTGCGCCATGGGCCTTTGTGGCTGTTTTACCAGCCCATTAAGGGCTGGTTATTATTCTCCCACAGCCCATGGACCTCTTGGGGTCGAAATACCCCTCCCGGAGGTCCTCCGGTACACTACCGGCACTCCCGGTACAATACCGATACTCCCGGTACACTACCGATGAGCCCGAAACTTTTCCGGAAACCAAACTGGGACTTCCTATATATGAATCTTTACCTCCGGACCATTCCGAAGCTCCTCGTGACGTCCGGGATCTCATCCGGGACTCCGAACAACCTTCGGTCACCACCATACATAACTCTACACTACCGAAACGTCACCGAACCTTAAGTGTGCAGACCCTGCGGGTTCGAGAACTATGTAGACATGACCGAGACACCTCTACGGTCAATAACCAATGGCGGGACCTGGACGTCCACATTGGTTCCTACATATTCTACGAAGATCTTTATCGGTCGAACCTCTATGTCAAGGATTTAGTTAATCCCGTATATCGTTCCCTTTGTTCTTCGGTATGTTACTTGCCCGAGATTCGATAGTCGGTATCTCCATACCTAGTTCAACCTCGTTACTGGAAAGTCTCTTTAATCGTTCCGTAATACAAGATCCCATGACTAACACTTAGCCACATTGCTTGCAAGGCTTGTTGTGATGTTGTATTACCGAGTGGGCCCTGAGATACCTCTCCATCACACGGAGTAACAAATCCCAGTCTCGATCCATGCCAACTCAACAAACACCATCGGAGATACCTGTAGAGCACCTTTATAGTCACCCAGTTACGTTGCGACGTTTGATACACACAAGGCACTCCTCCGATATCCGTGAGTTGCATGATCTCATGGTCATAGGAACATATACTTGACATGCAGAAAACAGTAGCAATAAACTGACACGATCATATGCTATGTTTGTAGTTTGGGTCTTATCCATCACATCATTCTCCTCATGATGTGATCCCGTTATCAAATGACATCTCATGTCCATGGCTAGGAAACCTTAACCATCCTTTGATCAACGAGCTAGTCCATTAGAGGCATACTAGGGACATGGTTTTGTCTATGTATCCACACATGCATTTAAGTCTCCGATCAATACAATTATAGCATGGATAATAAAAGATTATCATGAACAAGGAAATATGATAATAACTAATTTATTATTGCCTCTAGGGCATATTTCCAACAGTCTCCCACTTGCACTAGAGTCAATAATCTAGTTCACATCACCATGTGATTCGCATTGTTATGAATCTAACACCCAATGAGTTCTGGGGCTCGATCATGCTTTGCATGTGAGAGAGGTCTTATAGTCAACGGGTCTGCGATATTCAGATCCGTGTGTACTTTGCAAATCTCTATGTCAAACCGTAAACACTGCTACCACACTCCACTTGGTACTATTTCCAAATGGCTGCTCCACTATACGTATCCAGATTGCTACTACTAGTCATCCGGATAGGTGTTAAAGCTTGCATCGACGTAACTCTTTATCACCTCCATAATCAAGAAACATTTCCTTAGTCCTCTGGTTACTAAGGATAATTCCGACCGCTGTCCAGTGATCCACTCCTGGACCACCCTTGTACCCCTTGACAGACTCATGGCAAGGCACACATAGGTGCGGTACACAGCATGGCATAATATAGAGCCTATGGCTAAGGCATAGGGGACGACATTCGTCCTTTCTCTTTCTTCTGCTGTTGTCGAGCTTTGAGTCTCACTCAACTTCACACCTTACAAATTAGACGAGAACTATTTCTCTGGCTGATCCATTTTGAACTCTTTCAAAATCTTGTCAAGGTATGCACTCATTGAAAGTCTCATCAAGCATCTTGATCTATCTCTATAGATTTTGATGCTCAACAATTAGGTAGCTTTATCCAGGTCTTCCTTTGAAAATCACTTTCCAAATAACCGTTTTATGCTTTCCAGAAACTCTCAATTATTTCTGAACAACAATATGTCATCCACATATACTTATCAGAAATTCTATAGTGCTCCCACTCACTCTATTGCAAATACAAGTTTCTCATAAACTTTGTATAAACATCAAAACTTTGATCACCTCATCAAAGCGTATATTCCAACTCCGAGATGCTTGCTTCAGTCCATGGAAGGATCACCGAAGCTTGCACACCTTTTAGCATCCTTAGGCCTGACAAAACCTTCTGGTTGTATCACATACAACCTTTCCTCAAGTAAACCATTAAGGAAACGATGTTTTGACATCCATCTGCCAGATTTCATAATTGAAAACACAGCAACTGCTAACATAATTCCAACAGACTTTCAGCATCGCTACGAGTGAGAAAGTCTCATCGTAGTCAACTCCTTGAACTTGTCACAAACATCTTTGCAACAAGTCGAGCTTTACAAATAGTGACATTCACCATCAGTGTCTGTCTTCATTTTAAAGATCCATTTGTACTCAACGACCTGCCGTCCAACGAGCAAGTCTACCAAAGTCTACACTTGGTTTTAATACATGGATCCTATCTCGGATTTCATGGCCTCCAACCATTTGTCGGAATCCGGGCCCATCATCGCTTCTCCATAGCTCGTAGGTTCATCGTTGTCCAACAACATGACCTCCAAGACAGAGTTGTCGTACGGCTCAGGAGCAGTACACATCCTTGTCGACCTACGAAGTTCGATAGTAACTTGATCCTGAAGCTTCATGATCATCATCATTAACTTCCTCTTCAACTAACGTAGGCTTCACAGAAACATCTTTCTGCGCTGCGCTACTCTCTGGTTGAACAAAGGTTTAACAACCTCATCAAGTTCTATCTTCCTCCCACTCAATTCTTTCGAGAGAAACTTTTTCTCGAGAAAGGACCCAGTTCTAGCAACAAACACTTTGCACTCGGATCTGAGATAGAAGGCATACCCATCTATTCTTAGGGTATTCTATGAAGATACATTTGTCCGCTTTGGGTTCTAGCTTATTATGTGAAAACATTTTCCACACAAGCATCGCAGCCCCAAACATTAAGAAATGACAGCTTAGGTTTCTATCAAACCATAATTCACACGGTGTCATCTCAACGAATTTAGATGATGACCTATTTAAAGTGAATGTAGTTGTCTCTAATGCATAACCCCAAAAATTATAGTAGTAAAACGATAAGAGACATCACAATATGCACTATATCAATAGAGCATGACTATGATGTTCGGACACACCATCACACCATGGTGTTCCAGGTGGCGTTAGTTGTGAAACAAATTTCACGTTGTCTTAAGTTGTATGCCAAACTCGTAACTCAGATATTCACCTCCACGATCATATCGCGGTCATTTTTATCTTCTTGTCACGATGATCTTTAAACTTCACTCTGAATTTGCTTGAACCTTTCAAACGATTCAGACTTGTGTTTCATTAAGTAAATATACACTATATCTACTCAAATCATCAGTGAAGGTAAGAAAATAACGATATCCACTGCACGCTGCAAGACTCACTAGATTGCATACATCAACATGTATCATTTCCAATGAATCACTTCCCCGCTCCATCCAACGGGGTCCTTTAGTCATCTTGCCCAAGAGGCATGGTTCGCATGTCTCAACCGATTCAAAATCGATGAGTCCAAATATCCATCAGCATGGAGTTTCTACATGCGCTTTATACCAATATGACATTTAGCGGTAGTGCCACAAGTATGTGGTACTATCATTATTAACTTTGTATCTTTTGACATCAATGTTATGAACATGTGTACTACTACGATCAAGATTTCAACAAACCATTCTCACTGGGTGCATGACCATTGAAGGTATTATTCATGTAACCAGAATAACTATTATTCTCTGACTTAAATGAATAACCGTATTGCAACAAACATGATCTAATCATGTTCATGCTCAACGCAAAACACCAAATAACATTTATTTAGGTTCGTCACTAATCCTGAAGGTAGAGAGAGCGTGCGATGTTGATCACATCAACCTTGGAAACATTTCCAACACACATCGTCACCTCACCCTTAGCTAGTTCTCCGTTTATTCCGTAGCTTTTATTTCGAGTTACTAACATTTAGCAACCGAACCGGTATCCAATACCCAGGTGCTACTAGGAGTACTAGCAAGGTACACATCAATAACTCGTATATCAAATATACTTCTGTCGATGTTGCCAGCCTTCTTATCTACCAAGTATCTAGGGTTGTTCCGCTTCAGAGACCTCTCACCTCATAATAGAAGCACTTAGTCTCGGGTTTGAGTTCAACTTTGGGTTGCTTCACTGGAGCAGCAATTGACTTGCTATCCATGAAGTTTCCCTCCTTGCTCTTGCCCTTTTCGAAACTAGTGGTTTGATTAACCATCAACACTTGATGCTCCTTCTTGATTTCTACCTTCGCGGTGTCAAACATCGCGAACAGCTCAGGGATCAATACTTCTATCCCTGGTGTATTATAGTTCATCACTAAGTTCTAGTAGCTTTAGTGACAGTGACTTGGAGAACTATATCAATCACTATCTTATCTGGAAGATCAACTCCCACTTGATTCAAGCGATTGTAGTACCCAGACAATCTGAGTACATGCTCAACGATTGAGCTATTCTCCTTCATCTTACAAGCAAAGAATCTTGTTGGAGATCTCATATCTCGCAACAAAGGCACGAGCCTGAGATCACAATCTCTGCTCCTAGAACATCTCATATGTTCCGTGACGTTCAAAACGTTTTGGAGCCTCAATTCTAAGCCGTAATGCATGACGCACTAAACTATCAAGTAGTCATCGAAACGTGCCTGTTAGATGTTCACAACATCTATAGACGACGCTAGAGGGGGTGGCGCACCGAGCGGTGCATTAAGGACATAAGCCTTCTGTGCAGCAATGAGGACAATCCTCAGATCACGGACCCAGTCCGCAATTTTGCTACCAACATCTTTCAATTCTATTTCTCTAGGAACATATAAAAATACAAGGGAGCTACAACGCGAGCTAGTAATCTACAACATAATTTGCAAGGACACTTTGACTATGTTCATGATAATGAGTTCAATTAATCATATTACTTAAGAACTCCCACTCAAATTGACATCCCTCCGATCATTCGAGTGATACATGATCCAAATTCACCAACTCAAGTCCGATCATCACGTGAGTTGAGGTGGCTGCAATGGTGAACATCATTATGTTGATCATATCTACTATATGACTCATGTTCGACCTTTCGGTCTCTCGTGTTCCGAGGCCATGTCTGTACATGCTAGGCTCGTCAAGTTTAACCCGAGTGTTCTGCGCGTGCAAATCTGGCTTGCACCCGTTGTATGTGAACGTAGAGTCTATCACACCCGATCATCACGTGGTGTCTCAACACGACGAACTTTCGCAACGGTGCACACTCGGGGAGAACACAGTTCATCTTGAAATTCAAGTGAGGGATCACCTTATAATGCTACCGCCGTACTAAGCAAAACAAGGTGCATAAAAGGATTAACATCTCATGCAATTCATAAGTGACATGATATGGCCATGAACTTGTGTTTAAGATCTCCATCTTCGAAACACCGGCATGATCTCCATCGTCACCGGCACAACACCATGATCTCCATCATCTTGATCTTCATCAATGTGTTGCCATTGGGGTTGTCACGCCCTGCATGCTTCTACTACTATTGCTACCGTAGCGATAAAGTAAAGCATTACATAGCGCTTAATGATTGACACGCAGGTCATACAATAATTAAAGACAACCCTATGGCTCCTGCCGGTTGCCGTACTCATCGACATGCAAGTCGTGATAATCTATACATCACATGATCATCTCATACATCACATATATCTCATCATGTAATTGGCCATATCACATCACAACATACCCTGCAAAAACAAGTTAGACGTCCTCTAATTGTTGTTGCATATTTTACGTGGCTGCTATGGGTATCTAGCAAGAACGATTCTCACCTACGCATAAACCACAACGGTGATACACTAGTTTGCTTTTCAACCTTCTCAAGGACCGCCTTTGTCGAATCCGATCCAACTAAAGTGAGAGAAACTGTCACCCGCAAGCCATCTAGGCAACAAGTTGCGTCGAGGGAACCGGTCTCTCGTAAGCGTACGAGTAATGTTGGTCCGGGCCGCTTCATCTCACAATCCCGCTGAACCAAAATACGACCAAGGGAGGAAGCAATCTAAGCATCAACGCCCACAAACCTTTTGTGTTCTACTCGAGATCTCATCGAACCATCAACCTAGCTCTGATACCACTGTTGGGGAACGTCGCATGGGAAACAAAATTTTTCCTACGCACACGCAAACCTATCCATGGTGATGAGCATCTACGAGAGGGAGAGTGGATCTACATACCCTTGTAGATCGCTAAGCGGGAAGCGTTAAGAAACGCAGTTGGTGTAGTCGAACATCTTCGCGATCCAAATCGCCGAGCGTCCCGCGATCTCATCACGATCCGTCCCGCGATCCAATCACGATCCGTCCCGTGAACTCATCACGATCCGTCCCGCGATCTCATCACAATCTGTCTCACGATCTTGATCACGATCTGTCCCGCGAACTCATCACGATCCGTTCCGCGATCTCATCACGAACTGTCTCGCGATCTCGATCACGGTCCTTCCGATCTAGCGCCGAACGGACGGCACCTCCGCGTTCAGCACACGTGTAGCTTGATGACGATCTCCACCGTCTCGATCCAGCGAGAGGAGGTGGAGAGGAGAGAGAGTTCACCGGCAGCGTGACGGCGCTCCGGTGATGGTGGTGGAGTGTTTCCGGCAAGGCTTCGCCTAAGCGCTGCGGAAAACCGATCTAGAGGAGAAACTGTGCACCGGTGAAACGGGTAGCACGTGGCCGGAAATTCTGTCCAAAAACCACCCAATCCACTAGTATATATAGGAGGAGAGGAGAGGAGAGGCAGCCAAGGCCTTTGGGTCGGCCGAAATAGGAGGTGGGAGCAATCCTACTTCACCTCCAATCCTAGTTGGAGTAGGATTGCCTCCTATTGGCTGATTTTCCACTTTTTGCTTTAGGACTTTCTCTCCTGCGCCATGGGCCTTTGTGGCTGTTTTACCAGCCCATTAAGGGCTGGTTATTATTCTCCCACAGCCCATGGACCTCTTGGGGTCGAAATACCCCTCCCGGAGGTCCTCCGGTACACTACCGGCACTCCCGGTACAATACCGATACTCCCGGTACACTACCGATGAGCCCGAAACTTTTCCGGAAACCAAACTGGGACTTCCTATATATGAATCTTTACCTCCGGACCATTCCGGAGCTCCTCGTGACGTCCGGGATCTCATCCGGGACTCCAAACAACCTTAGGTCACCACCATACATAACTCTACACTACCGAAACGTCACCGAACCTTAAGTGTGCAGACCCTGCGGGTTCGAGAACTATGTAGACATGACCGAGACACCTCTACGGTCAATAACCAATGGCGGGACCTGGACGTCCACATTGGTTCCTACATATTCTACGAAGATCTTTATCGGTCGAACCTCTATGTCAAGGATTTAGTTAATCCCGTATATCGTTCCCTTTGTTCTTCGGTATGTTACTTGCCCGAGATTCGATAGTCGGTATCTCCATACCTAGTTCAACCTCGTTACTGGCAAGTCTCTTTAATCGTTCCGTAATACAAGATCCCATGACTAACACTTAGCCACATTGCTTGCAAGGCTTGTTGTGATGTTGTATTACCGAGTGGGCCCTGAGATACCTCTCCGTCACACGGAGTAACAAATCCCAGTCTCGATCCATGCCAACTCAACAAACACCATCGGAGATACCTGTAGAGCACCTTTATAGTCACCCAGTTACGTTGCGACGTTTGATACACACAAGGCACTCCTCCGATATCCGTGAGTTGCATGATCTCATGGTCATAGGAACATATACTTGACATGCAGAAAACAGTAGCAATAAACTGACACGATCATATGCTATGTTTGTAGTTTGGGTCTTATCCATCACATCATTCTCCTAATGATGTGATCCCGTTATCAAATGACATCTCATGTCCATGGCTAGGAAACCTTAACCATCCTTTGATCAACGAGCTAGTCCATTAGAGGCATACTAGGGACATGGTTTTGTCTATGTATCCACACATGCATTTAAGTCTCCGATCAATACAATTATAGCATGGATAATAAACGATTATCATGAACAAGGAAATATGATAATAACTAATTTATTATTGCCTCTAGGGCATATTTCCAACACTTCAAGGGTATCATCGTGTTACCTCTTGCCGGGGCGAATGAGAGGATGAAGTCACCGGCCTTTTCGTAGGAACCTTCTCGCGCTTCACGCCCGAAACCTTGCCCTTCTTCTTCGGGGCCGGCCGGGCAGATCGCTCGGTGGCGGCGCTGGGCGCACGTGGCTTCCCAGCAGGGTCCGCCAGATTCCCACCCTGCATGACAACGTTGCCCTACCACTTGCGGACAAGCGCGATGGTGCCTGGAGCGACGACGTGGGCGACTTGGCCGGCGACGAGATCTACCGGAGGTGTCCGCGCGTGCGCGACATCCACAGTGATGGGGAACGACTGGGAGGCTGCCATGGCGATGAAGAATGGCCAGGGAAGATGGACCGGAGCGGACGGAGATGGGGCAATGACGGCGAAGGGGGTCGGAAGCGGGTGCGGCCGCACAGAAATTCCCCTCCCACCAAATCTTGCTACGGATAGGGGGCAAGCTCGAGTCGGCCTCCCACCCCTACACTTGTGAACTTTTTTTTCAATCTGGTGAAAATTTGAAATTAGCATATTTTTGAAATCTGCAAACTTGTTTTTCTGAATGAATGATTTTCCCCCCAAATCCATGATTTTTTAATTCGCAAGTAATATTTGAAAATTTTAAACTTTTTTCAGATCAGCAAACATTTTTTCAAATCGATGAACTTTTTCTCTTCCAAATTTTACCATTTTATTTAATCAAAATCATGAAGTTTTTAAAATTTCTTGAATATTTTAAGAAAGTCAAAGAACAAGGCGTTGTCACATCACAGACGGAGCGTGCCCACCTGTGGTGGCCCAAGTGTCAGCGCTAGTCAGCCTTGTTTGATGGCGGGCCAAAGGCCGGACCGGCCCTTTTATTCACGTGCCCTGCCGGACCAAAAGTCCATATCCACGAGCCGGCCTGAGATTAGCGACGCAAAAGCTGAGTGCTGGCCCAGGAGCTCTCTCGTCACTCCTGTTGTGACCACTCCAACGAAACCCCTGTCCCCTTCTCCTCCCACTCCGGCGGCCGCACCCCCACCCGTCCGGCATGGCCCCGCCGGCGCCACACCTCGTCGACGAACTCCTGGAGGAGATCTTCCTTCGCCTGCCCACCCCGTCCGCGCTCGCACGCGCCTCAACCGCCTCCCCCCGTTTCCGCCGCATCATCACCGAGCGCTCCTTCCTCCGCCGCTTTCGCAAGCTCCACCCGCCGCCGCTCCTCGGGTTCGCCGACGGACGTGCAGGCTTCCACCCCGCCGAGGCGCCCCATCCCTCCGCGCCGCTCGCCCGCGCCCTCGCCGCCGCCGCTGATTTCACCTACTCCTTCGTCCCCAAGCCCAGTAATGGCTACTCCTGGCAGCCCTGCAACGTCCGCGACGGCCGCGTCCTCCTGGAGAGCACCTCATGTGTTCGATATCCGTTCAGAAAGCTCGCGGTGTGCGATCCGTTGTCACGGCGCTACGTGCTGCTTCCGCCCATACCCGAGCACATGTCAGTCCTCCGCCCTTGGGAATTCAGGTCCATCCTGGCTCCCATTGCCGAGGAGGATGAGGATGAGACGTCGTTCAAGGTGATATGCTTTGCGGACTACGAAACCAAGCTGGATGTGTTTGTCTTCTCTTCCGTCACACGCCAATGGTGTATTGCTGCATCTCCCAGCTGGAGTTCTTTGGGCGCGGACCCCCCATGGGGGCTGCGCGTGGTGTTTGAGGGATCCCGTGGCTTCTCATGTTTTGACTATGTACGTGGCTGCTTCTACTCCGCGTCGCCATGGAAAGACAGGTTGCTCGTGCTGGACACGAGGACAATGGAGATTTCCACTGTCAATGATCGCACTGGCTACCATATGCAGCTCAGATGGCTCCCTGGCCAGGCAGAAGAAGTTTCTGCCAGAGACGATATGCTGGACAGACTCCGCCCTGCTCAAGTAAGAAGTCTGCCTGCCATTGTAGTAGGTAGAGAAGGAGCCCTTGAGATGTTTTCTCTCGTCGGTGATCACGGGCGTAATGGCTCGTTTCATCTCTATCACACCACTCAGGATACTAACACTGAATCTTCCAAGGAATGGCAGCTGGAGAATATCGTACCATTGCCCGGACAGTATAACTATTTCACCGCAGGCGCGGCTGAGGGATTCTTATTCCTTGGAGCCACTTCAGAGGACCAGTTGGACATTGATGAAGACTCGCCAGTGTGGTTGTCGAAGACTGACTGGGATGTAGATTATTTTTCGCTGGATGTCAAGACTTCTCAACTTGTAAAGGTTTGTAGGAGGAGGAGGCCATTCTTCCATTATGAAGATGTTTACTGGTACTTTGGCTTCCCTCCATCGTTGTCAAAACCGAGTATATGAAGCGGTAAGTCACATCCATTTTGTATATGTTCGTTGTGCTTTGCTGTCCTATTTGTTCATGCAGCGAGTTATCGTTTTATGGTATTATGATAACTTGTCAAACTAGGGAAGGTGAGCATGATTTAATTTCTCTCCGTCCTGTTCAATCACTTCTATGTGACCGCTTCATTTCATTCCAGCAAAGGCATTAATTTACCATTCAGATATTTCCTAACTGGAACATGTTGCCTCTTGGACTCTTGGAAATAGTGACCGAACAGCTTATGTGCTTTTATTCTTGAATAATGTATTTTCAGTTTTGCATACGGGGCCTTAGCGTGAACCTATAGTAGCAAATGTATTGCATATTGTGAGTTTCTTATTAGAGTTAGCTAAAACACATCCGCAGGGATAAACACATTTGGTGTCTCTTGTTTGGGCCATGCGATGCTTTTGAGAAGAAATGGAGGATATACAAGATGGTGATGCAAGTATGCTGGCTAGATATAGTACTCGAGCCCTGGTAGAACTATCCATCATCACTATATATGCTGGTGTGAAGCGTATTTCAGCCAGACATGTTGCAGCAGGTGAATTTGTATATGTACTCTGTTGTACATGTAATTATTAAGCATTTTAAGCAAGACATGATGGTAAGCAAGCTTATTTTTGTCGAACTCTAATATGTAAGAGTCGTGTTTTTTTATTGTGTATTGGGAGAATCACACACCCTAAACCTTTTGTGGTGGTGTCTTCACATGCCTGGACCTCGCTGTGGTTGCAGCCAGCCGGCCACAAACAATATGCTCTGCTCACCATGTTCATCAATTATCTAGCTTCCCTGCATGATGCATCTGATGATTCCTGACTGTTTTAGTTATTGGTGCTGTTTTCAGTATTTATGGGGTACCTTTTCAGAGTCAGGAATGCAAATTTAATGATGTCATGTTCAAGTATATTTTGAATCTCATTATCACTCTGATATTAGTCCGGCACTACTCACTCACTCTGCCAAAAATACTAATTTGTGTGTTGCGTTGATGACAATAACAAATGCAGAAGTTCCAATGATAAAACCCCCATGAACACTCTAAAATTTGCGTATTGAACGTCCAAAATCATGAACATTCAATGACAATTGCCTCAGTTATTTTCGTCCAACTATCACTGACAAGTTTGAACATTCTACAAGAATAGTACATGCAGAAGGTAGATGACAACAAGCAGAGTGAATGTTCTAAAGAATTTCGAGCACTCTACATATCTGAAGCAAATTTTGCAGCCTTCCTTCGCCAACAAATTTTTTGAGCTATCTACATATCTCAAGCAAATTCCGCAGACTTCCTCGACCAACACAGAAAAGGCTCAGTGCCAGTTCACCTTGGTGAATCCCGTCCCCAGTATGAAACATTAAGCCCTAGAAATCATCCTGATGCTCCACCTGATTGGACAAGTCCAAAATCTTTTAAGCACTGACGCCTTGAGTTATTTTCATCCAATAATCACTGATAAGTTATGAACATTCTACAAAATTAGTACATGAAGAAGGTAGATGACTACAAGTCATGAACATTCCAAAGAATTTTGAGCTATCTACATATCTCAAGCAAATTTCGCAGCTTCCTCGATGACCAACAAAGATTTTGAGCTATCTATGTATATCAAGTGAAGGTCTCAGACTTCCTCGACTAACATAGAACATCTCAGCGCCAGTTCACCTTGGTGAATCCCATCCCCAGTATGAAATGTATCAGCTCCTTTTTCCTCACTGTAATGGAGTCGAAACCAACTGGCGAGTTTTCTCCTTGATCATATTCGAGATTGGCTGCCAGCCCATCAGCCATGGCTTCCTACTTGCAGGGAGCGCAAAATTGAGCTCAAACATCTCCTTGCTGATGTTCCCACCCTCACAGAAGCCAACCAGCCGGGCCACTATGTCGGCGCTCTCCTCAATGTGCGCTTTGTCGTTGGGATCTGCCCAGAGCTTGTTCACAAGCTGCAGCTTCCGCTGCTTCGCCTCAAGGGGGACTTGCCATTTGATGAAGAGGCGCTCCCGCTCCTCTTCTGTCAGCCTTGAGCCCATCCTTCTCGCAAGAAATTCTCGCTCATTCCTCAACGCCTTCATACTGCAGCAATGCACAAATGGATGGAATTTGTAAGTAAGAAAACCATTTGGAGACAAATAACACCTACACAGGACGAGTTGAATGATGCAGATAGCAAGGCAAGGCAGCAATATCACCAAAGGACACTAGACGGCATGTTGTCTCGTCATCATCTTTACCTTGAGGCTAGAGAAACTGCAGGGTCATCACCAAGTGCAGCAGGGCTTGCGTCACCGACCTCAGCGAAATGCTGTTGTAGCCATGCCAATCTTCTAACTTCAACCTCGATGTATATCTGATCAGCCATATCCCCTCTGAATAACAGGTAGAACTGGGTCCTGTGTATGATTGATACATGACAGAGATCCCACAATTGTATAATGTGCTGCATCTGCTCCTTAAATAAGATCTCCCATGATTCAGGACCGTCCTGTGGAGATCCGGCATTTTCCACTGGATCTTCATCCATCTCATTTGGTTTGCCTTCATTAGATTCCAGCTCCAATACCTGTAAGAACAGTCCAAGAGAACATGTATTAGCAGGGAACAAAATAACATAACAAATGGAATGTGTGTGCAAGATCAAGTGAGATCAGAAATAACAACCTGGCAGACAAGTAGCTGTTTTTGGTACTGAAGTTTTGCCACTCTCTCCTTCAGTTCAGTGACATAATCCCTAATACTTCTCACGTTTTCTTCGGCAGCATTTTGGAACATCTTCTGCATTCGTTTCATGTTCACTGAGCTGGATCGCCTGTAGCGTGGAGTTTCATCACGTGATGATAAATCCCCAGTGTCTTCACTCTTGGTGGGAGTAGCCTTTTCTGAACCCTCATGGGACGCCTTGTCCCCCTCTGGAGCCCTATTTTCAACTTCCGACTCCAAAGGCCTGCTAGAAGAGTGGGGAGAGCAAGGTGCTCTGATCAGATTTGGTCTGTTGCTTACACCCAGTGGAAGAAGCATCCTCTTCTTCTTCTTTGATCTCTTTGAATTTGGAGTAGTCTCAATATTTGGAAGTGACATTACCAATTTGTCAATAGATCTCTGTACATTTTCTAGTTTTGCCTCAAGTTTGGCAATGTCACTGTCTTGCAGATGAAGTCTAGTAATTTCATCTTTCAAATCAGATCCATTTCCTTCATCTGTAACCATCTCAACATCTCTGTTCTCAGATCTAACAAATTGCATCTCCTTGATTTCTGCCTGAAGTTTAGCAATAGTTTCTGCTGCATCTTGGTTGCCATGTTTGTGGCATTCAACCTCCTTGTGCAGTACATCAATTGCTCGGTTGGCTTCAACCTCAAGTTGTTGTTGTAGCTGCTCAAGCTTGCGAATTTCATGCTTTAACATAAACGGAGCAGTGGATGATTGTCTAACTGAGCTCCTTAACTTGATCTTATTACTTGGCTCAGAGAATGTGAGGCACTTTCTGGTCTTTTGTGGTGAGTCAAAGGGATTCCACCCCTACAATGAAAGCATGGATTTGAAAAATATTTAGTTTACAGTTGCAAGTCAGAACTTCAAAAGTTCTGGAAGAAGAAAGGGCCTTACCGGTTGGTTATCACCCGTCCTCTTTTGCATTTCTTCAAGTGCTAACTGTGCGCTATCTCGTTGCTTCCGTAGCTCTTCCATTTCCATTTCCATCTGCATGGTTGTTTAGACCAATTACAAAATGATGATGTTCTTATTCAATGAATTCTGAATAGTCAGAGCATTTCACCCTTGGTCAGAGACCTTACCTGCTTAATCTTTCTGGCGAGGATATCGGAAGAGGAGGCACGGTCAGGGGTCCTCAGTTCTGCTTCTAGCCTAGCAACTTCTGTCTGTAGATGCTTAACCATTTGCTTATCAGATACAACCTGTATGGGCAATGGAGTGTTGAGTTAACTTCAGCAACTAAAGGTAAGACAAAGAAATGCAGTCTCACTCGACTCGTACCATGTTAACTTTTGCAGTATTTGTGACCTCCTTGGCACATGTCGCAAAGAATAAAGTATTCCTAGATTGTTCTGCATGTGTTAGGGCTGGGCTCATGGTGCAGATGATGGCTGTTCTTGCATTTCCACCCAAAGAAAGCTGCAGAATACGGGTGAGCTTTGAATCCCGGTAGGGTATGTGGCCACTTCTCTTCTCTGAGCTGCAATGCAAGTTTACAATTATTTCTTTTGGAGTTCAAATAAGGATGGGCCTGTTCTCAATGGCATGCAATACTTTTACTCACATAATGTGAATGGCATTTCAGCAATTTTATGCATTCTAAAAGAAGACATAGCCACTTTTGCAACATGAAAAATATATCTGCTTAGCAAGAATCTGTTCATCTTAATAATTTCAGCCATTTTAGATTGTAATAATTAGAAAAACCTTAGTGCTTCACTTAAAAGAGTAGCTTAGAAAGAATATGTTCTGTCTGATGCAGTTTATGAGCACTTCTGCTGTGCACTCCCTTGTGATATTCATTAGGAGGCAAGTGCCCATTAACTTGCTGAGAGGAGCTACATATCCAACAGTAATAAATATAATTCATACTAACGAATTAGTTGCGAGTAATTTGAGGACTCATTTCATGATAGTGCAGAGAAATCCGATCCAAATTTCTGATGTACAAGTGGATTTTTTGTCTTTGAGAAATCCAAACCTTAGCTTTCGGATGACAGTAGTCAAAGTCAATAAGCTGCGATTAATATGGCCACCTTCTTTCAATCTTGCACCAATTGCATGTGTTTGTGCAGCACGCTCGCTTCCAGCAAGGTCAACAAAATTCTGCGAACAAAGCAAAAGTTAATTTGAACAGATTAATCATAATCAGCATACCATGCCCCAAAAGCAGAAAAGTAAGCTTACCAAGTTAGCAACAAAAGATTTAACACAGCCTGACGCTTCACGGAGCCTACTCTCCACAGTCTGGATATACATACACACAAACGAAAGGCTAATCATCTCCTCTGTATGCTTTCCTCACAAAGATCGAATCTAAACTGGAATGGTTCTTGTTATATATACCAGCCTAATGATTTGGTGGGAACGTGAGCTTGCATCGTTTAGTGCAGTTTCCCCAACCTGTCTTTGTTCTGCAGTTATTTGGAAGCTCATTAGGTAACTATCGCTACACCATCTTCTTCTTTTGTCAGATGGTAGGCTATACATATGTAGCAGTACCTTCACAAATGCCTATCAGATGCCTTAGATGTTGGCTATCCTTGGCGATTTCTTCATCCAACTTCTCCACGATGGTTCCTTTCTGTTTAATCATATATGTATATTATTTCATTGCTGCTTCATGAAATATGACTTGTAGTGTATTAATTCAACAAAATTGCAAACCTCAGGATCATCTAACAAGCGAAGGGGGCCAGAGTCAGGTCGTAGAAGATCCTTCACATTCTCATTGTATATTTCCATAGCAGATATCTTGATAATAAATTCCCTTTCAGGATTCTAAGCAATCAACAAAAGCAAGAAACGGTCATGGTTTGTTCAAACTTGTTAGAAAACATTCTTGGATAACTGCTCAAAACGATTTGTTTCAACAGATGTGCACAACTGAGCTTATAAAAAAGACAGATGGTAAATGTTTTGCCACTACTCACGTTTTCGATGTGTTTGTAAATGTCACAGACAGCGCTCTCTGTCACACCTCTCATGGTGAATGTTTTCCCACTACTTGTCTGACCATAAGCAAAGATTGTGGCTGCAAAACCAAGGCAAGGAAAGGGTCACTAACAGATCAACGTTCCACTACACCAAGCTACAAAGTGAGCAGCAGTTTACCATTAATGCCTGTCAATGCGGACATAGCAACATCCTTAGCTCCATCTTCATAAACCAAGTCCGTCTGGCATGCTGGCCCAAACACCTTATCTGCAAGGAGATACAGGCATCAATTTGGTTAATCAGAAGGTCAGTTTTACGATACAGAATTGCTTCAGCTACCCAGTGATGAATCGTTGGACAGTGTACCAAAAGTGTAAGAGGTGGGTGCTGCCCGGTCCTGTGGTGGACCCTTGTATAAGATTGTCTGACTATCAGTGCATTCCCATGCCACCTTCGGGTCCTTCATGGCCAACTCCTTCTTGCTCAATGGTCGCACCCTCACGGTGACAAGGATCTTCTCCTCCTGGGCCCTGGAGCTGCCACCAGGGGTAACCATTGGTGTGCGTTGAATCTTTGATGCAGGGGTGCTTGGCGTTGGCGGTCTTGATGCACTCATTTTGTAAAATCCTCGAGGTCTACGGAAAACCACAGAGGTCCTTCAAGCGTTCGATGTGAAGTGGACCCAGAAAGGATGTGCAGAATAGCAATTATCTAGCTTCCTCAAGAATTTGTTCTGGGAAGGGACGCCAGGATCTGCAACAACGCAACAACGGTCAGGTTCAAATTCCTGTAGCAATCTGTCCTAACGCGCGTAACGCACGGGGCACAAATCACAATCCCATGCCATCGAATCTAATACACGGACCGCCCAATCAATCAGGGGGGTAAAAAGGAAACCTAACAGCAACGCTTATACACGGAAACAGAAGAGCACTTCCGGCAACTAATTTCCAAATCTGCAGCACCCGCGGACGGGGGGAGTCGGCAAAACCGTCGGACACGTATTCACCGGTCGAGCTCGAACGCACGGCATCTATGGCGGCCACCGGCGCGGCCGCAGATCGGGTTCGGGGCGGCCTCGAGAGGGCTACGCCTCCCGTCCCCGGACGCGGAGTCCAAACTCCAAAGGGGGAGTCCCAGAAGCCAGACGGGACACGGACGAATCGGGGGAAACTCGGCTGCGGGTCAGCTCCGCCGCGACCACGAGGGTGGAAATCACTCACCAGAGCAGCGATCCTTGGACGCCCGCCGCCGCCGCCGGTGCGCGCGCGAGGCCGAGGCCGAGGAGGAGGAGGCCTCTGCTGCTCCCGTCGGTGGTGCGGCGCGGCGCTTCCGTTTGAATTCTCCGGCTGGGTGCGCGTGGAGAGGGAGGGAGGGGGAGCGGGGGTGAGGGGGAGTGAGTGAGGCGAGGCGACCGCAACGGCACTTTGGGTTAGGAAGGTGTCCCCGCAACTCGCCGCTTCTTGATGACGCTGGGACATGGGCCATGCACCGCCGCTCGCCGTTCGTTTTTGACGTCCCCACGTGTTTCCCCCCGCCCAGATGGCGCCAGCCGGCTCATGGATCCAAACCAGGTCCAACGGTCGACTCCACAGCTTCAACCTAATTCCATTGACCGCATTGAGTTGAGCGTACTATTTTTCACACCAACGGTCGAGCATTTTTCGGACCAAATTGATTCGTCGGGGATTTTTAGACCGGTTCAACTCGGCCAGGCATTTTTTTTTGACCGGTTTGAATCGGTCGAGTATCTTTTAGCTTGGTTCAATTCCGCGAGCATTTTTGGACAAACTTGGTTCTGCTGAGCATTTTTAGAACGATTCATTTCATTCGGACAATTTTTAGACCAAATTTATTGGATCAAGCATTTTTTTAGAGTATAACCCTATTCTCTAAATCTGGATAAGGATGGTCGTAAACATCGGTGGTACGGTTCGGTTCGGCCCGTTTCACGTGAGTACGTATAATTAGCGTTAATTAAATCAGGTTTTATATTCCCATTTTTCAATGGTTCATGTGGTTATTGTTTCTTTCTTATGCTTATCAACAATTCCTTGGTTGTGTTATGCATTATTTGAAGATTGTAGTACATTCGCCAAATATCATTTACCAAGCACGATGCTACAAAACATGACAATCAGTAGGCACTACCTGTAACATATCATTTCACAAATGAACAATGGTAAAAAGTAATTTAGTGAAATCGGTCTACCGATCTGAAGGTTATCAATCAAAGTAGTACACAGTTTTCATGTTTTCTCTATCTACTGCCTTTTTTTGTCGTCGGTGGCATTGAAGCAAACTTTGCTAGTGCTTGTGGCGTAGGCGTTTCTTGATATTTCATAGTCATGCTTTAAGATCAACGAAAATAAAGGGAATAATGTCTATTCATACCGAGAGATTCCAATTACTCAATATATTTATGCAAGAGGAGTTCATTATGTGGTCAATAGGGTGTGGAACATTTCCTTATGCAAAAACTTAAAATTATACATCCCTACACAATTTATGTTGGGGTAACTGCGAGCCCCTAAAGCCATTTGCCGTGTCTGGCTCACTGTCATGTGGAGTTGCATTGGCTGCCACAACGAATCCTTCTTTGTGTGACATGTGTGCTGGTTATGCGGCTGTGTAGCGGGTGTGGGTATGGATTGTGTTGTGCCAGAGGCAGCTGCGTTGGGCTACGGCCGCTGCTTCTAGGCCTGTTTTCTGAGCAGCCAGGTATTGATTCTACCCGCCCCATCTCATGTCCCAGCATCAAACATCAAGATTTTTTGCAAATAAAAAAAATTAAGCAAGATTCCACTTACAGAAAAGCAAATGCCAAGGTGCACACGCTATTGTCCTTTGGCCACCTTTTTAACTCAAAACCCTCTGTTTATTCGTTTGCAACCAAAGTGGCATCCTTTACAATAAGAAAAATTAGCTAGCGAGGCAAGCTCATGTGGTATCATGTTAGTTTCTCTATGGCAATTCTGAAAAGTAATTAGTGAAAAATCCCTTAGCATATGTAACAGTCATCAAAGATTACTGCTCCATTGCCGGCGAAGCTACCTCCCACTTTCATCGCCTCGGTGACATGCATATTGTCGAAATTTACCAGGAATCTATTGCATCCCAAAGATTGAGTAAGATTAAGCCTGGATTTCAAAGTTGTAACTTCATAATTCATCCGAACACTATTCAACATGATTATTCGCATCTCCAATAAACTTTTTCGTTGAATCCCTCATAACTGCTTCAACTTCACCTTGAAGAGTGTCCGCATCAAAAACAACATATATATTTAGCTTGATGCAACCTCTAGAAGGCGCGATCAACCAACACGCTTAATAGAAACCCTTGGAGAGGACCGAGTAATTCGAGACAAGAGCTCTAACGGCCATCGCCACTTTAGATTTTTGTTTTTTCCCTTGTTGTGAGACAGGGTGTGCGCTGAATTTTCCTGTAAGTTAAGTCTTGGTCCCACATAGCTAGGGGAAAAGTTGATGCCTTGAGATAGATGCCACATGCAGTCCTGCATGACAGAGGAACAAGAGCGACAAGTTCCCTCACCCATGGGTGTACGGGTTTGTACAGTTTTAAAGCACTGGTTAATACAGTTTTGGAGACACGGATTTTTATAGTTTGAAGCAGTGGTTAGTTCAATCTGGGAGTACACTTGAAAGTACAATCGTGCATCACCCATGTGGGAGCAACACTTAATACAATCTGGGAGCGCATCTTAGTTCATTTTAAGAGAATAAATTTGTCCAAAAAAGTTACTCGAAGCCTATAAACGAGGGATTTAGTTTTGAATATCTCGAGGTGAGGAATGTTACGATGAAAACGATTTGTAATTTGGACGTGTGGCTTGTGGGATATTTTATTGGAAAAAGTGCAAAACAAATCTGAAACTTATAGACGATAACTAAATCAAACCCTAAACTCCCAATCCCTAAAATCAGCACACTAAACTCTCAAATCCCGGTCTATTTTGAACCTTGCGAGGACTTAACCGGTATTTTCTGAATTGGGCCGGACCATTAGGGCAGTTGGGCGCGGGCTCTGTTATGGTTTTTCTTTTTCTTTTTTTCTTTTCTTTTCTTTTCTTTGAATCACATGAGTATTATTATATATTGTATAAACATATGTGTGGAAGGGCCTGTTTTTAAAAAATTTGATATTTGTTACATGTCACAATGTTTTTCTTAAACATTTGTTAAGATTTAATTTTTCCCTATTTTAAATTTTTTCAAAAAGTATTCGCACTTTGAAATTATGTTCAGGTTTCAGAAAATGTTTATGTTTCAAAAGGAGTTCGCACTAAAATTTTGTGTAGGTTTCAGAAAATGTTTATGTTTCGAAAAGTGTTCAATTTTTCAAAATTGATTATTTTTTATTTAAATTGTTAGTTTTTGTAAATTATTCTGAATTTTCAAAAGTGCTTGCACTTTATAAAATGTTCGAAAAATTCAGAAAAAAAACATTTTCAATACTTGCTTGCCCCTAAAAAATGTTTTCAAAGTTCGACGCTTTGGTTTCTCTTAAATATTTCGAGCCTCTGATTATGTAAATAATAGTCATGTGGTGTGGTGCCTAGCAGAATGAGGTCAATCCTGCCAGGTCCCAAGTTCGACTCCATGGCAGTTGTTTTTGTTCTGGAATTAGGCACGTTATTAGGAAAATGACGCAGCCAACAATCCATGATTTGACCTGCCATGTGGACAATCCCTATTTGGGAAAGCTCTCAAGGTTCAAAATAGATCGGGATTAGAGAGTTTGGTGTGCTGATTTCAGGGATTGGGAGTTTAGGGTCTATCATGTATAAGTTCAAGGTTTGTTTTGGAAAATTTCCAATTGAATTTTTTTTTTCTGAATTTTTTGAACTTATAAAGTGCGAGCACATTTATAAAATTCGAAATAATTTTGAAAACTAACATTTTTTTTGGAAAAGCTAACAATTTTTGAAACATAAACATTGTCTGAAACCTGAACAAAACTTTAAGGTGCGAACACTTTTTGAAACATAAACATTTTCTAAAACCTGTACATAATCTTTAAGTGTGGATTCCTTTTGAAATTTTAAAAAATAGGATTTTTTTTTCAAATATGATAAAATGTATAATAAAAACAATTGTGACATCTAAATAGTATCATATGTTTAAAACAATGTACGGGCCCTTCCAAACAAATGTTTATACCATGTATAATAAGGGAGCTCCTATTAGGCGCTTCAGGCGCCAGAAGTCCTCCCTAGCGCCATTAGTGATAGGTACCAGCGCCAATCGCTTAATAACAATGTGGCCGTGCTATTTTATTGCAGAAAACTGTACTAATGTTTTTTGAATTATTTGGTCAAACAAATCTTGAATTTGAAAAAGTTCATAGATTTCAAAAAAGGCTCGTCAATTTTCAAGAAATGTTCACGAACTTGAAAAAAAGTTCATCCATTTTCAAACAAAAGCTCATTAAATTTGAAAAATGTTCGTCTATTGGAAAAAGTTCATCGAATTAGAAAAACAATTCATCAATTTTTGAAAAAAGTTCATAGATTTGCAAAAAAGTTCATCAAACCTGAAAAAAATCATCAAATTTGAAAAATAAGTTCATATATTTTTGAAAAAAGTTCTTCAAATATTTTAAAAAGATCACAACTTTTGAGAAAAGTTCATCGATTTGGGAAAAAAGTTCATGAATTTTTGAAACAAACTTTCGTTGATTTTCAAGAAAAAGTTCATCGATTTACAATCGTATGTTTTAAAAATAAATAAATAGAAAAATAAAAAAGAACAGAAAAAAAGGAACAAAAAAGAAATGCGAACTGGAGAAAGACTAAAAAGATTGCAAGTATTTTCAAGCAAGATTTCACTTACGGAAAAGCAAATCTCAAGGTGCACACTCTATTGTCCCCTGGCCTCCTTTTTTAAACTCAAAACCCTCTATTTACCAAAGTGACATCCTTTACAATAAGAAGGATGATTGATAGTGGAGCATTATCAATCCAAACACTAAAAATTAGCTAGTGAGGCAAGCTCATGTGGTACCATATTAGTTTCTCTATGGCAATGCTAAAAAGTAATTAGTGAGAAATTCCTCAGCTTATGTAACAGTCATCAAAGATCACTGCTCCATTGCCGGCAAAGCTACCTCCCTCATCGCCTCAGTGACATGCATATTGTCGGAATTTACCAGGAATCTATTGCATCCTAAAGATTGAGTAAGATTAAGCCTGAATTTCAAAGTTGTAACTTCAAAATTCATCCAAACATCATTTGAAAGGATTATTTGCATCTCCAATAAACTTTTCCGTTATATCCCTCATAACTGCTCAACCTGCACCTTGAAGAGTGTCCGCGTCAAAACAACATATACATTTAGCTTGATGTCTAGAAGGCGGCGACCAACCAACACGCTTAATAGAAGCCCTTGGAGAGAATGACATCGAATAATTCGAGACAAGAGCTCTAACGGCCATCACCACTTTAGATTATTTCTTTTGTTTTCCTTGTTGTGAGGCAGAGTGTGCATTGAATTTTCATGTAAGTCAAGCCTTGGTCCCACATAGCTAGAGGAAAAGCTGACGCCTTGAGACAGATGCCACATGCAGGCCCGCATGATAGAGGAACAAGAGCGGCAAGTGCCCTCATCGGCCTCCCATGAAACACAAGATCAACTAGTTAGAGGGTATCTTCCGGGTGGGCTTCCTGGAGATAACTCGTAGGGAGTGCTCCAACATCACCATGTGTCACGCCCTAGACGCGTCCTTTCGGTTTTTTTCTCATTTTCTAGGTTTTTTCTGGTATTTGTTTTTTGTCTTCTTAGTTTTTTTTCCGTTTTTTTACCTAATAATTTTCTGTTTTTCTATTTTTTTTTGTTTCTGTGTGCTTCCGCGTGCAGCACAAGTGTGCTTCATGCGGAAACACGACTATGCTCCCCTATGAAGCACATGTGTACTTCGCCCATGTGAGCACTGGTTTGTATAGTTTTAAAGCATTGCTTAGTACAGTTTTGGAGGCACAAACTTGTATAGTTTGGAGCAGTGGTTAGTTCAGTCTGAGAGCACATGTCAGTACACTCGAAAGTACAACTGTGCTTCACCCATGTGGGAGGACAGTTTAGATAATTTGGGAGCACAACTTAATACAATTTGAGAGCGCATCTTAGTTCACTTTAAGAGCATAAATTTGTCCAAAAAAGTTATTCAAAGCCTATAAACGAGGAATTTAGTTTTGAATATTTTGAGGCGAGGAACGTTACGATGAAAATGGTTTGTGATTTGGACACGTGGCTCGTGGGATATTTTATTTTGAAAAAGATGAATTTACGAAAAGAACAACCTCCCGTTGCAAAAAATGTACCCGGCAATCCCTGCGTAAACATGAAAGAGATCCACTGGATGAGGTTCAATCAAGCCCACCGGTGATCGCGAGGACAAGAGTACGTTGGAACTTGGAACACAACAACACATCACATTCCTTTTATTTCCAACCAAACAAAGGACGAGGACTACGTACGTACGTAGGTACATATATAGTTCATCCGCGCACATAGATCATCACACAACACATGCGGTGAACCGGAGATTTATTTTATTCAGTACCCTGGAAGAAGCTAGCTTCCAGATCATGGGTCTTGCCTGCTATCCAAGCCATAGCCAGCTAGCTAGTTGTGCACCTCAGTGCGGTCCATGGCCTCCGGGACGTCGTTGGCGGCCCTGCAGCACCGGATGCAGTCGCCATGGTACCCACGGCGGCAGCAGCCCCACCGGCCGCAGCGCCCGTAGCCGCCGCCCTCGGGGCCTGGGTACCCTCCGCCGCGGCCGCCGCCACGCCAGCCGTCCTGAACGCCGGCACCGTTGGTGTCCACCTTCCCCTCCTTGTCATCTGCAAGCACGCGATCACACATATATGAAGTTATGAACACGTACGTACGCAAATGCTGAGCAATTAATACCAATGTTTTAAATAGCGGGCTATGCTAAATAGCAGCAAACCTCTAAATAAGGTATAACGGGTTATAACGGTCAATTTATACATGAGATCATTTAGTGACATCCTCTTGAAAAGACTATAGTCGGCTATTTAAAACTATGATTAATACATAGGTGAAGAGCATGGAAGGCAATGGAGCTCACGAGTTTGCTCGGAGGCCGCGGCGGCGAGGAGGACGGCCGACGCGAAGAGGACGGCGAGCACGATGAGAGCCTTGGTGGACGCCATTGCTGATCGATCTAACAAAAGCTAGCTAGATGGTGCGTTGCTTGTTTGTGGAGAGTGGCGAGGAGGGTGAGGCCTCATTTATAGGGCAAAGCGAGGGCACAGGCAAGCATGGGAGCCGGAAGAGATGAGGAGTGGGCGAACGTGCATGCATGCAGCGATCAGATTCACGTGCATGCAGCGACCCGGCAATGCAAGCTCCTTCGACGATTCGTGCAGATCATATGCGCATCGTTGTGCACACACTCCTTAATTTGTTACCCATGCGGACAATTTTGTAAATAAACTCGTCAACCTCCGGGTAAACAAACTCCTCATCCGATGAATCCATCGTGCCCCTAAAAATGTGAACACAGGGCAAAAAACGGTTCAGAAATTTTCATCGAACAAATGGTGAGCGAGGTGTATGACGGGCAGATTAGGATGTATACCAGGGAACATATGAAAAAAAAAATCAAGGGTCCGGTTGAAGCTGCTCATACGTGTTCATTCAGTGCTACTTGCCGGTTTCAATTAGTACCAGTTAACGACTCGCATATTGTGGCCGACGATTTGTTCGTGCCCCAGAGTTAAAATGGAATAGATATGTCCCATTTCAAAAGAAAAAAAAAGGAAAAATCTATGACAAGTGCATATATACGCCATCGCAAAAAAAAAAGGTGCATATATACGGCAAATGAAGTACTGTACCGCCATGTACGTACGCGGCCACATGGGGCACACTGCGGCACTGGTCCAACGACTACGAGCACACATCGGAGTGTCGGAGAGAGACCGCTTCCCTTTGGCATCTCTGGACTCTGAATCCAAGTTTGAATTGAGTTGCTCTGCTGCCTGCTTCTTCTGGTTCACATGCCCGAGCCCATCATCCGTTGTCCCATCTGCACAAATACTAGTAGAAGCATGGAAAGTCTGTTTTTGCTTCGAGCTTAAATGCATTTGCCTAAGAAAAAAAATTCATAAAAAAATTAAAATAAATCAAAAAAATATGATTTTATTTTTTATGAGAAACATCGAAAAAAATTAGGTGTCTGCAAAATTTCATCATGAAAACACATTTATGAAAATCACAGCAAAACAAAACATTTGTGGAAGCCTGCAAAAAAATCATTTTTGTTGATTTGTTTTTTTTTTGGATAGGTGCATTTGAACTCAGACTCAAAATAGCTGCGTCCTACAAGCATACGCTGCAGCGGTGTCATTCAGCGAACCTACCCAGCTAACCAGGGCTGCAAAACGAACCAGCTCCAACTCTGCAAACATACATACATACATTAACCAGTAAGTAAAAAAGTTCGGCTTTAGATTTGTCTGGACAGTAGACAAGTACGTAATTTGGAGGGAGCAAATATTATATAATGTGTACGAGAGTGATGTTCGTGTTCGGTTAGGCAACCAATGCTCTACCTACGTGGAGTAACAAGAACAAAATAGGTCTTGAGCTTACAAGTGTATGCCCTGTTTGTGAAATGGACGTGGAGGACAACTATCACCCTTTTCTGAAATGTCAATTCGGACGTGACTTATATTTGTCCATGTCCAAGATATGGAGGCTCCCCGCAATTGAGTCTGTGTAGTCCCAAATGGCAAAGAATGGCTCCTTCATGCCTTAGCTCCCTTGAGTGATGTTGAACGCAGTATGATGCTGTTGGTATTTTGGAGGAGCTGGTACGTCCGTAATGAGATAGTCCATCATAAACCAGCCCCGCTAATGGAGGTTTCTATCAGATTTCTACAGAATTATCTGGATGCTCTGAATTGAAATCAAACTGAATAAAGACTTGGATCCGGCCAAAGGTAAAGCTGTAATTTGGTATGACCGGTTGCATGCTCCTTCAAAACCGACAGTATTGGGCAATGCTAATCTAGTTTGGAGTCCGCCTGTCCAAGGATGGAGTAAACTGAACACTGACGGCTTATTTATGTCGAGCGTATCGGCAGGGGCCGGAATGATACTACGCAATAACATGGGAATGATCTAGTTTTCTGCGTGTAGAGCGTTATTCTCATGCAGAGACGAATTGGAGGCGGAGTTGGGAGCATGTATGGAAGGCTTATCACTTGCAATCCAAAGGACTGATTCGCCAATTGTCGTCGAGATGGACTCGAGCATGGCTGTGTCCATGATTTTGTGCGACGAGGTGGACCGCTCAGTGTACGCTTCGTTGGTTAATGAGATTAGATTCTTGATGCGCCTTAGACAAACTTGTATTACTCATGTCTTCCGTTCTCAAAATAAAGCCAGTGATAGTTTAGCGAGGTTTGCTAGAGTTGAGGGTCGGACTATGACTTGGTTAGGGTCCGGTCCTGTGGAGACTTTGGAGATTGTTCATGATGATTGTAAGGACCTCGTAATTGAGTAATATAAAGTTTGTTCTCCCACCAAAAAAAACTCAGACCTTGGCTAATAGCAACATGGTACCGAACCGAACGTACCGTAGTCTCTCTACTTGAGTTATGTAGCTACGCTTCTAGCTAGGACTTCAACTTGTGAACTTACCTATCTAAGGGCATCTTTAAACGAACCCCTATCTATGTTAGAGGAGTAAAATGTCGGTTTAATCCTCTAACGCATATCTAACCGATCCCCAATCCGTCATAAGGGAGTAAGTTTTTTTACTCCGAGGCCACTCAAATCCTTTGTCAGGTACACCATTCTTTGTCTTTCACTGCAGCAATTTCAGTGTGGTATCGAACTTTGTGTTGCCATCTTCGCAATTGGGGTACAACCCTTTTTTTGATCCTTTAGCATGCGATCGAACTTCAACTTCTCCTTTTCACTTTCGCATTGTCTCTTGGCATCAACAATGACCCGACGAAAATCATCATCGGGCACATCGTCTGGTTCCTCTTGATCTTCATCTTCCCCCGTTGCAGCATCAACCTATTCAGAAGGCACATAGTTGTCATCATCCTCTTTTTCTTCGTTGTCTTCCATCATAACTCCTCTTTCTTCGTACTTGGTCCAAACATTATAGTGTGACATAAAACCCTTCTCAAGCAGGTGGAAGTGAAGGGTTTTAGAGTTGGAGAAAGCCTTCGTATTCTCACAGACAGTACATGGACAATGAATAAAACCATTCTATTTGTTTGCCCCAGCCGTTTCGAGAAAATTATGCAGCCCCTTAATACACTCGAAGGTGCATCGGTTATCATACATTCATTGTCGGTTCATCTGCGTGCGTTATATAATAAAGTGTATTAAAAATATTACAACATATCATGAATAGTGAAGTAACCAAATTAATATAAATTCATCATCACATTAAAGCCAAAGTACAATAGTGATCAAAATACATACATACAATTCATACATAGTTTTCGTTATTGAACAACATATAGCTCTCTAAAGCATCTAATTAAAACATACATCGAAACTATGTAAAAAAATTAAATGAAACAACAAATGCAATCATAACCGTTACTAAGGTACCAATTGATCCAACGACATAATGATACCAAGCCTCAGTATGGATGACATATTTTCTAATCTTTCTAATCTTCAAGCGCATTGCATCCATCTTGGTCTTGTGATCGTCGACGACATCGACATCATGCAACTCTAACTTCATCTTCTTCTCTTCAACTCTTTATAATTTTTCTTTTAAGTCATTGTTTTTTTCCAACCAAATTTAACTTCTCGACAAGAATTGCTATGTGGGTTGGAATTTTCGATTCAACTACCTCCTTCTAGATTTAAAAATCTATGTCGCGTTGGTCGGCATAATTATCATAAACACTAAATAAAATAAATAGTTATAAAAGATAATATATACCACATCCGAATCATAGACAGAACGAGGGCCGACAGAGGCGGATACGAAAACCATCGCACTATATAATAACAAACAATAATAAAAGTAAGAAAATTACACAAGTATCTATCTAAATCATACAAGTAAAAACTTTTTTCCTTTTAGAAAGAAGATACCAAGAAGAGGCTAACCACGGTGGTGCCGGCACCGAGATGGGCGCGGGCGATCGACAACGGTGAGGACGGGGACGGGACATGACGGACCGCCAAACCTAGACAAATCTTGAGAAAAAGGGAGTTTGGACAAGGAGCTTCGAGAGGAGAAAGCTTAAGTGTGGCTTGGGCATTTCATCGAACACCCCATGTGCATAGGAGATGAGCTAGAGCACCACAAAGCTCTCTCCTCACGGTCAGAAAAACAGAGCAATGTGGAGTGCTCTGCTCGCCGACGATGGGGTATATATAGGCCAACAATTGGTCCTGGTTTGTAACTGAAACCGGGACTAAAGGACACCATTTGATCCCGGTTCCAGCCACAAACCAGGACCAATGGTTGTGGGCCAGGAGCGAGGCCCATTGGTCCCGGTTCGTGTCTGAAACCGGGACCAAAGGGGTCAGACGAACCGGGACCAATGACCCACGAGGTCCGGCCGGCGCCCTGGCCTCACGAACCGGGACCAATGCCGCCATGGGTCCCAGTTCGTGAGTGAACCGGAACTAATGGGCTGGCCCGACCTGGACCAAAGCTCTGTTTTCTACTAGTGCTTGTGTGTAACATGAGAAGGATTGACGAATTGAACTATCTTCCCCTTCGTAAACAAATACTTCCTCTATAAACAAATACAAAACGTTTTAAATCATTATTTTAATAATTTAAAATATTTTATAATTATTTATGAAGGGAGTAATTTGGACGGAGCAAATATTACATAATATGTGTACGAGAGTGATGTTCGTGTTCGGTTAGCCAAGTATATACTATATTTGCAACAAGTGAAGTACTCTCTCTATTCACAAATACAAACATAAGATGTTTTGTATAGGCATCAACTACTCATTTTGTATCAAAATGTAAAACGTGTTTTGACGTTATGTATTTTGATATGAAGGGAGTACATGTGAACTAAAACATGCCTACACACCTAATTCATAAAAAGTTACTAGGGCGTGTTTGGCAGTCGTTCCGATGCAGGCTGTCTCATCAGAGGCTGGGTGAGGAAATGCAGGCCGAAAGCTAACATCTGCATATTGTTTGGTTGCCAACATCTAGTCCTGTCGCATTAGGAGATTAATTTTGACATAGTGTTTGGTTGCCTGCATTGGCTCGACCCACGTAACTACATGGTATTTGGTCGCATACACGGGATATGATTAAGAGCTAACACTTATACTTAACACACATAGTTACACCATGCCTCGCGACTGCGGTGGATGGTGACTGTGGCGTCGCGACCGAGACGACGAGCACGGAGTCCCGGGCGAGCGTTCCAGCCAGCATCGTGACAAACTAGTTGCTAGCGCCGCGGCCGCAGAGAATGTCCGTGCGGCGAAGCGTTGAGACAGAGGACAGGGGAGGAAAAATGTAGCGTGTATCGGACCATGGCGAGTGCGGTAGATGGTGACCGCGACGCCGCATCCAACATGTCGAGCATGAAGTCTCGAACGAGCGTTCTTGCTGGCGTCGTGACGAACTAGTTTCTAGCGTCGCCGCTGCAGAGAAATTCCTGCGGAGGAGCATGATGTAGAGGACGGGGGAGGAGAAATGCAGTGTGTCGGACCATGACGATTGCGGTTGAGAAGTGGTCGTGGCGCCGCGTCCGACATGACGTGCACGGAGTCATGCGCGAGCGACCCTGTCGGCGGCATGATGAACTAGTTACTAGCCTTGTCATCACAGAGACAGTCCGCACGAAGACAATGGACAGAGGCAGAGAAATGCAGTGCTCACGCCATGACAATGTCAATGCAGTAGGACGAGAGAGGGCCTGCCAAGATGACCGACGCCGGAGACAACTCTAGTGTAGTAGGATGCAAGCAAGGAGGTCAAGAGGAACGACGCCGACGTCGAAAGGGACGAACAGAAGGGTTGTGAGACGGAGGATAGCAGAGAAAAAAAATACAGTGAGTGTAGTAGGACATCGAAACAGAAAACTTGCAACTTGAATATTGTGTGAAACTACGTGATGAAGCTGTCGGTTAAAAACATTTTCAAACGGCACCAGCTACCAACTGTTAGTCTATCATCACTCGCTACTGCTCACTGTCAGCAGAGCAAACGCTCGAGGAGGGAAGGCCGCGGCTTCGTCCGTGACTCCTCAAGTTCGTTCCTTTAATGAAGTACTGGGCTTAATCAGGAGACATGGTACAACCGTTGCTGTATCACGTGTTAGGATATGACACTCTGCAATTACAGTCCAGAAGCCGCACAGTGACCTACCAATTCAAGAAGATTTCAACAAGATGAATCGCCAATCCTGCATGGAGAAGAACTCTGAACCCGCACCGTCGCGATTTATATACACGAGTATACATAAAGGGCCTCCTGATGGACAATTCAAGCGCTCCAACCAAGTTAAGAGACAAGCAAAATCGGCTCGTTTTCCGTCAGATAGCAAGCCAGCAAGCAACCTTGACATGAGAAGCAGGGCAGGGCAACGGACGGGCTCTGCCATGATCGGTCCGTGGGAAGAAGCCGGGTGTTTGATCTCCAACAACGGTCCGAGCGCTCAATCGCGGGGCTGCAGCCTTGATATGTACTCGTCGTACAACCTCGCTGCTCCCTCCAAGTCGCCGAGATCGGCACAGCAGTCGGCGATCGCGCCGTAGGCCTCGGTGCAGCCAGAATCCTCGCCCGTCTCCTTTGATAGCGCCAGGACCTTGTAGTACCAGCTCATTGCTTCTCTGTACTGTCCCAGCCTTTGTAGCGATGCGCCTAAGACAATAGATATCAAGCGAAATTAGGCATCACACGGTGGTTTGTTGACCGGCAATTAAGGTTAGTTTAAGATGTCTTTAAATGAAGCACATGACAGAAGTCTGAACAAACAAACACACATGGAAAAGGTAAATACAGATGTTCAAAGGAGACAGACAAATGGTAATGCTTTCCAAGGGCATCAAATTTCTGTTATGTAAAACTAGAGAATACATAAATTCTAGGAGTATATTTCGAACCAGTATTTGCTTAAAAGTAATTTCTGGTATATGCAAAAGTGAATGCCCCACAAATTATGAAAGCAAAGATGCATGCAGAAAATAATCCTCTCGTGCACAGCTAAACTGCAGAATCCTATTGGAATAAATAGGACGATGTTTTAATTCCGAGTTAATTACTTGACAATTTCTCAATCTGATTCCGGGCACTACAGAATCTATTCATGTAGGGAGCATTAATACAATTGCTAATGATGGGGAAAATGCAACCTAGATGAAACAAAATAAAACATTACACTTCTTTCTTGGGATATATTCTGACATTCTGCCATTCTACAAGTTAGTCACCAACCTTGTAGCGGCCTAACCAGAGAATTATACTTACAATGGTCAAGGGTCAGTATTAATTAAATGCACTTTTGTTTATCAGTGAACAAAAACAATGTGATGCATGATTGTCATTATCAGGAACGGGAAGAAATTAATTAACCTAATCCTCGCGCAGCTTTCTTCTCCTCAAAGCGATCCCCTATGCTTTCTGCAAGCTCCAGAGCTGTCTTGAACTCCATTACTGCCTTATCAAGGTCCTGATTCCTCATATAATTCTTCCCGTTTTTCAAATTTACCACCAACTGCTGCTTCCTGGGATCAACAATGATCTCAGTTTCTCCTGCTCTCCCTACAGGCGCATAAGTAAGACCAGGAGCAAACGATTCAATCTGCGCCTGCCTTCTAAGAGCAGTATTAATCTGACGAAGTTGATTGTTCAATCGCTTCAGTTCATCCTTTCTTTGCCGTGCTAGTAATCCTAGAATGTAACATCAGAGAGGAAAACAAATTTAGCAGAGTGTGAAACGTCTCATCAACTGCATACATAATAGACATCAGTTATGCCTGTGAGCATTGGTTTGAGTGTCTTACCACCCACAGCAGCTCCTATTAGAGCGACAGCAACAAAAATCGGCATATTGGCAAAAGAACTAGTTGAATGACATGTCTCAGCTGATGCCTCAAGAGGCATTATGAGTATCGACATTGTTGAAAGAACAGCAGTTTTCAGCAGGTTAGCATGGGCCATTTTCTGCAGGCAGTCAGGCAGAGATTATACAGGCAGATAGAGAAGGACGGTCAATAGCAGCGCGCTAGCGCCGCTGCATCACAATGTAATGGAAAAAACAACAACCCATAGGTAAAGAATGTACATTCTGAACGGAAAAAACAACAACCCATAGGTAAAGAATGTGCATTCTGAACAAGATTGTGATTCACTCTTGAAATGCTACCTCTAGAAATTGCTTCAAAATATGATGGCTGCGTTTGCTGGGCTCCCAGGCAAAAACATGGCGCAGGACAGTAGCGTCTCCCCGGGTGGGAGAAACTTTGTTTACTTTAGATTAGATTAGATGCCATCCCTCTATGCTAATGGTACGTAATTTTTTTACAAACCCAGTCTGGAATTGGAGTCCCTGTCTATCCCACAGTCCAGAGCCATGTTCACAGCCTCTCACCAAGAAACGCAAATGCTATATTTGGGTGTTTGGGCATCAGCTCACCAACTCTATAGTTTACACCATGACAGAATCCATTTGGTCGTCTTGAGTCCGCAGCAACCCAAACCCCATAGAATCGTTCGTACCTGGTGATCAGGAAGGATTCGCCCGAGCGCGCGCGTCAGCTGCCACTCTTCCCCATCCCTGGCATCCAGGTGCGCAAAATCGCTGCCGCCGCGAGCCCGAGGAAGGGGCAGGGAGCCGACTCGGAGGCGGAGCGGAACCACCTCGTCTGCTCACGCGAGCATGAGTAAATCGACACGACGCTGTCAGAGTGGGATATATATAGCAGAATCGGGAGCGTTAAGAGTACCAGGGGCTCACCGGAGAAACGGCCGAAGCCGACGCCGACGCCGACACCGACGGGTAGAAGAAGAGAGGGACCGGGAGGGCGCGGGGGAGGGTAGCCAGCGCGGCGGTGGGCTGCTGCGCCCCCGTAAGAGGCCGCCGCCTGCATCGCCGTCTCCGGCGGCGCCTCGTGTTGGCTAAACGGCCGTAGGTGTGGAAGAGTGGGGAACTGGGGATGGTGGCGTCACGTGCCTGCTGAATTGGAACGGCTTGGGAGCGGTATGAATGGGCCCGTGGGCTCTGGCACATAGTTTCACGCACATACATCGGGCCCCTAAAAAGAGAAAAAAAATTTAAACGTCGAACGTCAACTTTTAGATATTTTTTTGAAGCGAACGCCTGAACTATCATGGCATCAGAGCAAGTACAATAAAATGACCTAGGTGGACTGTAAGACTTAAAGTAATATAGTTATGATGAGTTGAAAGAGAGAGAAGAGGAGAGAGAGGAGAAGCGGGCTACAAACTAACAGCCAACTGTAACACGCACTTCAAGACACTTTGTAAGAGAGGATGATGGACCTTGTATCAATAAATTAGTACTTATTTACATCTATCTATTGTACTTGCTACTATAAGCTTGGCTATAGATGACATGTCAACATCATATATCCAGCAGTTGACTGTATTATTAACCTTGCTCTCAATCGTCCGAATCCTAACGCACCTCACATTGCCATGTCATGCTTTAGAATTGTTCGGTCTGAAAACTTATCAGCGCGAACGCCTTGTCCACTCACCCACCGGCGTAGAGCTTTTGCCCGTTATCATTTTCCATTTCCCTTAACCATGTTCCCTTTTTTCTCTGCTGATCCCTGGCGCTACCATCGCTTCAGCACCGTCGTCCATTGCCCGTCTTCCCTTTCTGCTTCGGTGCCGCCGGATTCTATCACCGATGCTGGCGCAATCTGGCAACGACACTTGGCCGCATCCACCCGCGTCATGGTCATGATGCAATTGCGCCACTCCGTACCGCACAGTACAACAACTCTATATTCGAGGTGGTCATGATCCAGCTCTTAGGACGGGGGTGAATCCATGGTGTCGTACACGAGGCCGACGTGTGGGTGCGAAGGTCCCAAAGGGAGCTCAAGTGAGGGGAAATGTGGTGGCATGAGAGCTCGCAATGGCGGAGATGGAGAGGAGGCGCGAAGGGGGGAGTTGCTGTTGTTGATGGCGACCTCTGGTAAGGGATGTCGCAGGTGGTGGTGGTCGATGCTCTGGCATCACGAATGTCTCCGAGCAGCACCGTGACCGGCAGAGGCGCGAGACTTGGGTTGCTAGCCCCATGTGTGGGTGGACGCGTCCCGCCTTTCGAAGACGCCTCACCATGGATGACATGCTCCAGCATCGGCCAATGACAACAACCTTGTCATGGTGACACACTATGACACATCGTCATTGAGGCAGTAGGTGAGTGAGCTTTGTCTTTGTAGTACATCGATTATTGTTAGATTCACTACCGCTATCATCGACAAACTAGTGCTCTTGTACTTGATGCATTAAGTCATGGTTTTGTACTTTTGTCTAAATTTGTATATGCGCTCTGAGGATAGGGATTATGGCAACTCTTTCAGATGTTTTTCCATGGGTAACTCAAGATCGAATTTCCATGGCAAACATTAAGACGTGTTGTTTTCCTTCCATTTCGCAACTTAAGATGTATTTTGACATGTAAACTTAATATGAGCCTTTTGTCCATTCTTCTAGGGAAATCACATTTTGTCTAGATGGCGTAGCAAGTTTTTGCAATCACAACTTGTTACTTAGCTAAATCCCATCCATGGAGGGGATAACAGTCGCTTGTTCGAGCACTCGATATGAGCAGGTGATAGTAGACAATTTCCACATTTTCCATGTTCTAGCTAGCAAGAAATTACACCATGGCAACTTTTATTCTTTCGTACTTTGTTTTCCATTTTTTTCCATGAACCAGATAAATTTTTTATGCATTTTTCATGACCCATAGATCATTTTTATGTAAACATTTTCCATGTGATGTAACATCCATTGCAAACTCTTTTCTTCAAAATAGAATGAAAAACTCTTTTCATTGTAGATCATGGCAAATTTCTTTATTGCAACATGGCAAAAAAATACTTTTTGTGGGAACATGGCAATTGAATTTCATAGAGAATGGCAAATGTTCATATGACAAAAAATCACGAAAGATGGCAAAATTATTTTGTTTTTGGTGTGTGAGGCATGGTAGCCTTTTACTTTTTTTGCCATGGCAAAATTTAATGTTTTGATTTTGCAACGGAAATTTTACCTTTTGTCGAGATGCCAAATGTAACTACACCACCATGGCAAATTCTTCATTTTTTATTTCCATGGCAAAATTTAGCTTTCATTTGCCATGGCAAATTTACATTCATTACCATGGAAAAAGTACCTACATTGTCATGACAAATTTACCTTTCACATGTCAATTTAGTAGCTCCTACCAACTTTTTGTTTTATCATGGGACCATGGTAATTTTGCCATTGCAATTTTACTTCAAGTACATTGAGTATGGCAAATAAATAATAAATAAAGTTTTCAACCATTCAGTACATTCTACATACCATGAGGCAAAAAAACGTTTGGGATGGAAAATTCTTCAATTTTATTGCCATGGCAAATGTAGTATTCCTTTGACATGGCAAGCTTAAATCAAATATAAAACAGTAAAATCATGTGGACATGGTCATGTTTTACATTTTGTTTTGGTAATGTCCACCTGGGCAAACAAACCATGCTAAAATGGCAAAATTCTATTATTCATGTTTGAGTCATGGTAGGTTTTTAGTTTCATTTGCCATGGCCAAATCTACTATTTTTATTTTTTACAATAGCAGATTTACATTTGTTGACATGCAAATGTATCTAGGTCGCCCATGGCAAATTCTTCATTTTTATTTTGCCATTGAAACTGTAGTTTTCATTTGCCATGAAAAATTTACATGCATTACCATGACAACATGGCAAATAAATACTTTGTATGGGACCATGGCATTTTAAGTTCATAGAGAATGGAGAATGTAGTTAACAAATCATGGAAAATTCTTTTCTTTTCGCAATGATGTCATAATAATCTTTTTTATGGAACCATGGCAATTCAATTTCATGGAGCATGGAACACTTACTTGATGGGTTATGGCAATTTATACCATATGAATAGACACATGGCATTTTTGTTACACAAAATATGACAATTATAACTAAAACACCATGACAAATTTTAATTTCCATATGCCATGGACCCTTTTTTTGTCATTTGGTGTGTTTTTATATACACGACAAATTTCTCAAGAAAAACATGACAATTATTATTACATGCCATGGCAAATTTTAATATGCAACTGCCATGTCATTTTTTGGAGTGTTTGACATAAAACTACCAAATTTGTGGTATCGTCCCACAGAACTACCACATTTTAGAAAGTGTCCAAAAACTACCAAAATGTCTTAATTTGGTGGCTAAAAACTACAAATTCTGCAGAATGTCCACTTTAAACGATTTAAACGCGTTTATGACACGCGGGCCCGCCTGTTGTGGCTGACGTGGCGGGAATGTAAATTTCATTATTCCAGACCATTGAGTTGACCGTTATAAACATATTTTATATTTTTGATAAATATTTTTGTTTTTTTGTTTTTTTATGAAGCAAACTAAATATAACAACAAATAAGAAGAAGAACAAGTGAATATTAATTTGTGTGCAGTTACTTGATAGTTGGTGATGATATTCCTCGATAACGGCGCTAGAAATCCTTGCTGATATTGTGATCTGCATTGGATTTTCCATGAAAATGAACGGATAATTGCAGCACAATATGAGTAAGTATTTTTCCCAGTTAAAAAATCAAGATTTACCGAACCAATAGGAATATCAATCCACACTACTACATGATGGTCCAAAGATGACACATCAATCCGAAACCCTTTAAAAAAATTGTTTGCGATGTACACCATAGCGTGTGCGATGTAATATCAGGAAAACAAGCGTTTGTGATGTCGTAACATCACACATATTTTGAAAATATAATTCCGTGCGATGTCACGCAAACAGTTCTTCCAAAAAATGTGTGTGTGGTGTTGTCTATTATTGCGCAAGGTTTGAAAAAACGTGTGTGATGCTTTGCACATGGTTTTTATAAATGATATGTGTGCGATGTACTATATCATTACACATAGTTATTAAAATGCAACCGTGCATGATATCATGCATACAGTTTTTGCAAAGAATATGTGTGTGATGTAGTATATCACGACACACGGTGTTAAAACGTAAACGTGTGTGATGTTTTGCACACGTATTTTGCATACATTGTGCGTCCGATATAGCATGTCATCGCACAGACTTTCATAAATGGAACCGTGTGTGATTTTTAAAATTATTATTTTTTCCAAAAAATAATGGTTTGCGCGATATGCTTGAAGACAATCCAACATTTTTCTTCATCGTTTGACTTGTATTTTTTTTCTACACTTAACATGCATCATAGAATCCTTCCTATTAAAATTTGGCACTTTTCAAAGCTCATTTGCTATATTTGAAGCATTAATTGCATTTCCAGTTATTTAATGGATATAATTCAAATTTGAACTATTAAAGCATGAAACAGTATGCAAAAATGATTGGAAAAATCATATTTAGGGTATCGTGTATATTTGTATGCCTCATACAAGAAATGAATATAAATTTATTGGACATATTTGGAAAGAATGAACCGCGAACATAGAGTTTATTGGTATTGAAATTATAAAAATTATAAATGAAGTCTGAAAAATATGAAACTTGACATAGTGTCATGAGATGACCTCACAATGATGTGGTATTTTTTTTGAAGGTTTCACATTTTTATTATGTACATACTTTGGAAATCTGACAACCTCCTAGGAACGATCATGGTTTTGAGAGTGGATGCACCAATTCTATGGCGAACTTATGTTTTTCTTTATCATTTGATCTTGATTTTTTTCTATAGTTATGATATATCGTAAAATCCTCCACAATAAAATTTGGCACTTTTCGGAGATCATTTGCTATATTTGAGTCATCAACTGCGCTTCTACTCATTTAACGGATACATTCAAATCTGAACTATGAGTAGAAAAAAAGTATATTAAAATGATTTGAAAAATCATACTTAGGGCAGTGAGTATATATGTATGCCTCATACAATAAATAAATATAAAATTTAAATATCTATGTGGCAAGAATCAATAGTGAACATGAAATTTATTGATACTTTAATTCTAGAAAATCTAAATAATGTCTAATAAATACGAAACTTGGCATGGTGTCATTATAAGACCTTAATATACCGTAGTAAAAATTTGAGAAGGATTCATAATTATTTTGAGGGTGTAAGGGCAAAAATCAAATGGCAAGACATCACATATATTTGTACTAAATTCTTATTGGTGAAGAGATTAAAGCCTTGGATCAATGACATGTCATGAATCCATCCGTACACACTTCACAGCCAAGAAAAATATCTAGACTTATCTCCTCACCAGGTACTCTACCACATCCACACATAGATCTAACTAGCATCAATCCAACCTCATGTAGAACCACAAACATAACACACGCTTCTTCCATGCCATGGCCGGCGAGGCAGACGACGCCTGCTCCAAGCTCCGACTAGGAGCAGGACATGGTGGGGTCGCTCGGTGTTGGGCGGCTGTGTGTGAAGCGGGTCCCATGGATGCCATGAGGCTTGTCGTCGGCTGTAGACGCGAGCACGAGCTCGAAGAGGCCGTACAACTCCGGGATCTCTATCCGATGGCACAACTGCTTCAACAAATTATGCATCCCGAGAGGCAACATCATGGATGTGGAGTTCGTGACCATGTAAGCTAGTTTCCCGTGCATCTCTTTTCAAGAATCCATCCACCAGGCTGGTTGCTAGCTAGCTTAGTACTAATCTAATCTTGTTTTTGTATGTCTAAGTATGATGTATCTAGCCATCTAATCGATTGATTATTCTCATCCATCAAGATTCTCTAAGACATCAAACTAATCACAAAATCTCTCTTGTGAAGTCCTGAACTTTATCTTGCCATAATTTTTGAAAAAAAATCATGCATAACTAGTGTAAGAACTAATTTCAAGTAGGATAATTGAGTATGTAATGTAAAAACAGTAAAAATAGAAATAAAATTCAAAAAAATCCATTTTTTTGCATGTTAGATAATTTTGTGCGTGAGGTACGCTCCAAATTTCAGCTCATTTGGACATTTGAGTCGCTGTGAGCTAAAAAGACAAATTGGGTCAAAACAATACATGAACAATAAACTTTTTTATCGACTCCAAATTTGTCTTTTTTCCAAGGAATACTCAGATGTACCAATGATCTGAAATTTGGAGCGAACCTCACACACCAAATTATCCACTAGTTAAAAATGGATTTTTTGAATTTTTCTAGTATTTGTTTTGATTTTTTAGTGATCGAAGGTGAAGATGAGTCTAGGCACTGAATCACTGCTCTATGTAAGAATTTACTTTTTTGACCTTGTCATCCTTTTTTCTTGGTTTTCAGGATGAGATACAATGAGAAATGTAGAAGGTTTGGGAGTTGATGCCATCGATGAACAAGAGACTGATGAATCTTTACAACGTAATTAGCTGTGATTGCTAGTTGTATGTGTTGGCTGTCATGTGATGTGAGATAGTACGTTTGTAATTTTATATGTTGTATGACAAAGCTTGAAAAGAAATTATATATTGGATTTTGAATGTGCATTTTTGCGTTATGTTTGATTGTCAAAAGATTATCATCATAAATTGATTACGTCTTGCTAATTTTAGGACTAATTAACACGTCGTTAAGATCACACATTGCACACAGTTTTTGGATCCAATTGTGTGTGATGTCATTTACATCACACACATAGTTTTTTATTTTTAATTGTGATCGCACATTACATACAGGTTTCGTAAAATAACCGTGTGTGATGCTAATCCAAATTGCAAATAATTTTTGTGTTGAATTGTGTGGGATGTATAGCATGTGCGATGGACCCCCCATCACCCACACTAACAAGGTGGCGGTTTGTGAAAGCTATTGGGGAACGTTGCATGGGAAACAAAAAAGTTCTTACGCACACGCAAGATCTATCCATGGTGATGAGCATCTACGAGAGGGAGAGTGGATCTACATATCCTTGTAGATCGCTAAGCGGGAAGCGTTAAGAAACGCGGTTGGTGTAGTCGAATGTCTTCGCGATCCAAATCATCGAGCATCCCGCGATCTCATCACGATCCGTCCCGCGATCCAATCACGATCCGTCCCGCGAACTCATCATGATCCGTCCCGCGATCTCATCATGATCCGTCCTGCGATCTCATCACGATCCATCTCGCGATCTTGATCACGGTCCTTCCGATCTAGCGCTGAACGGACGACACCTCCGCGTTCAGCACACGTACAACTTGATGACGATCTCCGCCTTCTTGATCCAGCAAGAGGGAGCGGAGAGGTAGAAGAGTTCTCCGGCAGCATGATGGCGCTC
Organism: Hordeum marinum; assembly: GCA_022496015.1. Taxonomy (NCBI): domain Eukaryota; kingdom Viridiplantae; phylum Streptophyta; class Magnoliopsida; order Poales; family Poaceae; genus Hordeum; species Hordeum marinum. Next base: position 62,528,672 of record CM039677.1, read on the forward strand.
TGGCGATGGTGGTGGAGCTATTCCGGCAGGGCTTCGTCTAAGCACTGCAGAAAACCGATCTAGAGGAGAAACTATGCACTAGAGGAACGGGTAGCACGTGGCTGAAAAACAAGTGCCGAAAACCCTAAAACCTCTAGTATATATAGGAGAAAGAGAGGAGGAGGCTTGGCCCTCAAGGGGCCAGCCCTTGATTCGGCCGAATCAAGGAGGAGAGGAGGACTCCTCCAATCCTAGTAGGACTAGGATTCCTCCCTATTTTGCCTTTTTTCCACCTTTTCACTTTGGGTTTTCTCTCCTAGCCGCATGGGACTTGTGTGGGACTTACACCAGCCCACTAAGGGCTGGTATTCACTCTCCCATAGCCCATGTAGCCTCTTAGGTCGAAATACCCCTCCCGATGGTCTCCCGGTACACTACCGGCACTCCCGGTACACTACCGATGAGCCCGAAACTTTTCCGGCGACCAAAACGGGACTTCCTATATATCAGTCTTTACCTCCGGACCATTATGGATCTCCTCGTGATGTCTGGGATCTCATCCGGGACTCCGAACAACCTTCGGTCACCACCATACATAACTCTATACTACCGAAACGTCACGAACCTTAAGTGTGCAGACCCTGCGGGTTCGAGAACTATGTAGACATGAGCGAGACACCTCTACGGTCAATAACCAATAGCGGGACCTAGATGCCCATATTGGTTCCTACATATTCTATGAAGATCTTTATCGGTCGAACCTCTATGTCAAGGATTCAGTTAATCCCGTATGATGTTCCCTTTGTTCTTCGGTATGTTACTTGCCCGAGATTCGATCGTCGGTATCTCCATACCCAGTTCAACCTCGTCACTAGCAAGTCTCTTTACTCATTCCGTAATACAAGATCCCATGACTAAAACTTAGTCACATTGCTTGCAAGGCTTATTGTGATGTTGTATTACCGAGTGGGCCCTGAGATACCTCTCCGTCACACGGAGTAACAAATCCCAGTCTTGATCCGTGCCAACCCAATAGACACCCTCGGAGATACCTGTAGAGCACCTTTATAGTCACCCAGTTACGTTGCAACGTTTGATACACACAAGGTACTCCTCCGGTGTCAGTGATTTGCATGATCTCATGGTCATAGGAACATATACTTGACATGCAGAAAACAGTAGCAATAAACTGACACGATCATATGCTACGTTTGTAGTTTGGGTATTGTCCATCACATCATTCTCCTAATGACGTGATCCCATTACCAAATGACATCTCATGTCCATGACTAGGAAACCATAGCCATCTTTGATCAACGAGCTAGTCTATTAGAGGCATACTAGGGACATGGTGTTGTCTATGTATCCACACATGCATCTAAGTCTCCGATCAATACAATTATAGCATGGATAATAAACGATTATCATGAACAAGGAAATATGATAATAACTAATTTATTGTTGCCTCTAGGGCATATTTCCAATAGTCTCCCACTTGCACTAGAGTCAATAATCTAGTTCACATCACCATGTCAATAATCTAGTTCACACCCAATGAGTTCTGGGGCTCGATCATGCCTTGCATGTGAGAGAGGTCTTATAGTCAACGGGTCTACGACATTTAGATCCATGTGTACTTTGCAAATCTCTATGTCAAGCCGTAAACATTGCTACCACACTCCACTTGGTACTATTCCAAATGGCTGCTCCACTATACGTATCCAGATTGCTACTACGAGTCATCCGGATTGGTGTTAAAGCTTGCATCGACATAACTCTTTACGACGAACTCTTTATCACCTCCATAATTGAGAAACATCCCCTTAGTCTTTTAGTTACTAAGGGTAATCTTGACCACTGTCTAGTGATCCACTCCTGGATCACTTTTGTACCCCTTGACAGACTCATGGCAAGGCACACACCAGGTGCGGTACATATCATGGCATAATATAGAGCCTATGGCTAAGGCATAGGGACGACGTTCGTCCTTTCTCTTTCTTCTGCCGTTGTCAAGTTTTGAGTCTCACTCAACTTCACACCTTACAAATCAGGCGAGAACTCTTTCTCTGACTGATCCATTTTGAACTCTTTCAAAATCTTGTCAAGGTATGTACTCATTGAAAGTCTCATCAAACATCTTGATCTATCTCTATAGATCTTGATGCTCAACAATTAGGTAGCTTTATCCAGGTCTTCCTTTGAAAATGACCTTTCAAACAACCGTTTATGCTTTCCAGAAATTCTACATTATTTCCGATCAACAATATGTCATCCACATATACTTATGAGAAATTCTATAGTGCTCCCACTCACTTAATGTAAATACAAGTTTCTCGTAAACTTTGTATAAACTACAAAACTTTGACCACCTCATCAAAGTGTATATTCCAACTCCGATATGCTTGCTTCAGTCCATAGAAGGATCACAGAAGCTTGCTCACCTTTTAGCATCCTTAGGACTGACAAAACCTTTTGGTTGTATCACATACAACCTTTCCTCAAGTAAACCGTTAAGGAAACGATGTTTTGACATCCTTCTGCCAGATTTCATAATTGAAAAATGCAGCAAATGCTAACATAATTCCAACAGACTTTAGCATCGCTACGAGTGAGAAAGTCTCATCGCAGTCAACTCATTCAACTTGTCGTAAACTTCTTTGCAACAAGTCGAGCTTTATAAATGGTGACATTTACCATCAGCGTCTGTCTTCATCTTAAAGGTCAATTTGTACTCGACGACCTGTCGTCCAACGAGCAAGTCTACCAAAGTCTATACTTGGTTTTCATACATGGATCCTTTCTCGGATTTCATGGCCTCTAACCATTTGTCGGAATCTGGGCCCATCATTGCTTCTCCATAGCTCGTAGGTTCATCATTGTCCAACAACATGACCTCTAAGACAGGTTTATCGTACCACTCAGGATCAGTACACGTCCTTGTCGACCTACGAGGTTTGATAGTAACTTGATCTGAAGCTTCATGATCATCATCATTAACTTCCTCTTCAACTAATGTAGGCTTCACAGAAACATCTTCCTGTGCTGCGCTACTCTCTTGTTGAAACAAAGGTTCAACAACCCCATCAAGTTCTATCTTCCTCCCACTCAATTCTTTCGAGAGAAACTTTTTCTCGAGAAAGGACCCAGTTTCAGCAACAAACATTTTATGCTTGGATCTGAGATAGAAGGTTCACCCAACTGTTCTTAGGGTATTCTATGATGATGCATTTGTCCGCTTTGGGTTCGACCTCATTAGGTGAAAACATTTTCCACACAAGCGTCGCAGCCCCAAACATTAAGAAATGACAACTTAGGTTTCTATCAAACCATAATTCACACGGTGTCATCTCAACGGATTTAGATGGTGCCCTATTTAAAGTGAATGTAGTTGTCTCTAATGCATAACCCCAAAATTTTAGTAAAAAAACGATAAGAGACATCATAGCACGCACCATATCCAATAGAGAACGACTATGATGTTCGGACACACCATCACACTATGGTGTTCCAGGTGGCGTGTGTTGTGAAACAACCTTCACATTGTCTAAACTTGTATGCCAAACTCGTAACTCAGATATTCACCTCCACGATCATATCGCAGACATTTTTATCTTCTTGTCATGATGATATTAAACTTCACTCTGAATTTGCTTGAACCTTTCAAACGATTTAGACTTGTGTTTCATTAAGTAAACATACACTATATCTACTCAAATCATCAGTGAAGGTAAGAAAATAACGATATCCACCGCACGCTACAAGACTCATTGGATTGCATACATCAACATGTATCATTTCCAATAATTCACTTGCCCGCTCCATCGGAAAACGGGGTCCTTAGTCATCTTGCCCAAGAGGCATGGTTCGCATGTCTCAACCGATTCAAAATCGAATGAGTCCAAAGATCCATAAGCATGGAGTTTCTTCATGCGCTTTATACCAATATGACATTTAGCGGCAGTGCCACAAGTATGTGGTACTATCATTATTAACTTTGTATCTTTTGGCATTAATGTTATGAACATGTGTATTACTATGATCAAGATTCAACAAACCATTCTCACTGGGTGCATGACCATTGAAGGTATTATTCATGTAAACAGAATAACCATTATTCTCTAACTTAAATGAATAACCGTGTTGCAATAAACATGATCTAATCATGTTCATGCTCAACGCAAAACACCAAATAGCATTTATTTAGGTTCATCACTAATCCCGAAGGTAGAGAGAGCGTGTGATGTTGATCACATCAACCTTGGAAACATTTCCAACACACATCGTCACCTCACCCTTAGCTAGTTCTCCGTTCATTCCGTAGCTTTTATTTCGAGTTACTAACATTTAGCAACCGAACCGGTATCCAATACCCAGGTGCTACTAGGAGTACTAGCAAGGTACACATCAATAACACGTATATCAAATATACTTCTGTTGACGTTGCCAGCCTTCTTATCTACCAAGTATCTAGGGTTGTTCCGCTTCAGCGACCGCTCTCCTCATAATCGAAGCACTTAGTCTCGGGTTTGGGTTCAACTTTGGGTTGCCTCACTGGAGCAGCAACTGACTTGCCATCCATGAAGTTTCCCTCCTTGCCCTTGCCCTTCTCGAAACTAATGGTTTTTACTAACCATCAACACTTGACGCTCCTTCTTGATTTCTACCTTTTGTGGTGTCAAACATCGCGAATAGCTCAGGGATCATTATTTCTATCCCTGGCATTTTATAGTTCATCACCAAGTTCTAGTAGCTTAGTGACAGTGACTTGGAGAACTATATCAATCACTATCTTATCTGGAAGATTAACTCGCACTTGATTCAAGCGATTGTAGCACCCAGACAATCTGAGCACATGCTCAACGATTGAGCTATTCTCCTTCATCTTGCAGACAAAGAATCTTGTTGGAGATCTCATATCTCACAACACGGGCACGAGCCTGAGATCCCAATTTCAGCTCTTAGAACATCTCATATGTCCCGTGACGTTCAAAACGTTTTGGAGCCTCAATTCTAAGCTGTAATGCATGACGCACTAAACTATCAAGTAGTCATCGGAACGTGCCTGTCAGATGTTCACAACATCTACAGACGATGCTAGAGGGGGTGGCGCACCGAGTAGTGCATTAAGTACATAAGCCTTCTGTGCAGCAATGAGGACAATCCTCAGATCACGGACCCCGGCCGCAATATTTCTACCATCATCTTTCAACTCTATTTCTCTAGGAACATATAAAAAATACAAGGGAGCTACAGCGCGAGCAAGTAATATACAACATAATTTGCAAAGACACTACTGACTATGTTCATGTTAATGAGTTCAATTAATCATATTACTGAAGAACTCCCACTCAAATTGACATCCCTCCGATCATTCGAGTGATACATGATCCAAATTCACCAACTCAAGTCTGATCATCATGTGAGTTGAGGTGGTTTCAATGGTGAACATCATCATGTTGATCATATCTGCTATATGACTCATGTTCGACCTTTTGGTCTCTTGTGTTCCAAGGCCATGTGTGTACATGCTAGGCTCGTCAAGTTTAACCCGTGTGTTCTGCATGTGCAACACTGGCTTGCACCCGTTGTATGTGAACGTAGAGCCTATCACACCCGATCATCACGTGGTGTCTCGACACGACGAACTTTTGCAACGATGCACACTCGGGGAGAACACAATTTATCTTGAAATTAAGTGAGGGATCACCTTATAATGCTACCGTCGTCCTAAGCAAAACAAGGTGCATAAAAGGATTAACATCACATGCAAATCATAAGTGACATGATATGGTCATGAACTTGTGCTTTTGATCTCCATCTTGAAAGCACCGGCATGATCTCCATCGTCACCGGCACGACACCATGATCTCCATCATCTTGATCTCCATCAACGTGTCGCCATTGGGGTTGTCGTTCCCATCATGCTTCTACCACCATTGCTACCGTTTAGCGATAAAGTAAAGCATTACATAGAGCTTAATGATTGACACGCAGGTCATACAATAATTAAAGACAACCCTATGGCTCCTGCCGGTTGCCGTACTCATCGACATGCAAGTCGTGATATTCTATACATCACATGATCATCTCATACATCACATATATCACATCATGTAATTGGCCATATCACATCACAACATACCCTGCAAAAACAAGTTAGACGTCCTCTAATTGTTGATGCATGTTTTACGTGGCTGCCACGGGTATCTAGCAAGAACAATTCTCACCTACGCATAAACCACAACGGTGATACATTAGTTGCTTTTGAACCTTCTCAAGGACCGCCTTTGTCGAATCCGATCCAACTAAAGTGAGAGAAACTGACACCCGCCAGCCATCTATGCAACAAGTTGCAGTTGAGGGAACCGGTCTCTCGTAAGCGTACGAGTAATGTTAGTCCGGGCCGCTTCATCCCACAATACCGCTGAACCAAAAAACGACCAAGGGAGGAAGCAATCTAAGCATCAACGCCCACAAACTCTTTGTGTTCTACTCGAGATCTCATCTACACATAGACCTAGCTCATGATGCCACTGTTGGGGAACGTTGCATGAGAAACAAAATTTTTGCTACGCACATGCAAGATCTATCCATGGTGATGAGCATCTACGAGAGGTCGAGTGGATCTACATACCCTTGTAGATCGCTAAGCGGGAAGCGTTAAGAAACGCGGTTGGTGTAGTCGAACGTCTTCATAATCCAAATCGCCGAGCATCCCACGATCTCATCACGATCCATCCCGCGATCCAATCACGATCCGTCCTGCGAACTCATCACGATCCATCCTGCGATCTCATCACGATCCGTCTCGTGATCTCATCATGATCCTTCCCGCGATCTCATCACGATCCGTCTCGCAATCCTGATCATGGTCCTTCGGATCTAGCGCTGAATGGACAACACCTCCGCGTTCAGCACACGTACAGCTTGATGACGATCTTCGTCTTCTTGATCTAGCAAGAGGGATCAGAGAGGTAGAAGAGTTCGCCAGCAGCATGACGGCGCTCTGGCGATGGTGGTGGAGCTATTCTGGCAGGGCTTTGCCTAAGCATTGCAGAAAACCAATCTAGAGGAGAAACTATGCACTAGAGGAACGAGTAGCACGTGGCTGAAAAACTAGTGCCAAAACCTCTAAAACCTCTAGTATATATAGGAGGAAGAGAGGAGGAGGCTTGGCCCTCAAGGGGCCAGCCCTTGGTTCGGACGAATCAAGGAGGAGAGGACTCCTCCTCCTCCAATCCTAGTAGGACTAGGATTCCTCCCTATTTTGCCTTTTTTCCACCTTTTCTCTTTGGGTTTTCTCTCCTAGCCGCATGGGCCTTGTGTGGGACTTCCACCACCCCATTAAGGGCTGGTATTCACTCTCCCACAGCCCATGTAGCCTCTTGGGTCGAAATACCCCTCCAGATGGTCTCCCGGTACACTATCGGCAATCCCGGTACACCACCGATGAGCCCAAAACTTTTCCGGCGACCAAAACAGGACTTCCTATATATCAGTCTTTACCTCCGGACCATTATGGATCTCCTCGTGACGTCCGGGATCTCATCCGGGACTCCAAACAACCTTTGGTCACCACCATACATAACTCTATACTACTGAAACATCACCGAACCTTAAGTGTGCAGACCCTGCGGGTTCGAGAACTATGTAGACATGACCGAGACACCTCTATGGTCAATAACCAATAGCGGGACTTGGATGCCCATATTGGTTCCTACATATTCTACGAAGATCTTTATCGGTCAAACCTCTATGTCAAGGATTCAGTTAATCCCGTATGATGTTCCCTTTGTTCTTCGGTATGTTACTTGCCCGAGATTCGATCGTCGGTATCTCCATACCCAGTTCAACCTCGTCACTAGCAAGTCTCTTTACTCATTCCGTAATACAAGATCCCATGACTAAAACTTAGTCACATTGCTTGCAAGGCTTATTGTGATGTTGTATTACCGAGTGGGCCCTGAGATACCTCTCCGTCACACGGAGTAACAAATCCCAGTCTTGATCCGTGCCAACCCAATAGACACCCTCGGAGATACCTGTAGAGCACCTTTATAGTCACCCAGTTACGTTGCAACGTTTGATACACACAAGGTACTCCTCCGGTGTCAGTGAGTTGCATGATCTCATGGTCATAGGAACATATACTTGACATGCAGAAAACAGTAGCAATAAACTGACACGATCATATGCTACGTTTGTAGTTTGGGTATTGTCCATCACATCATTCTCCTAATGACGTGATCCCATTACCAAATGACATCTCATGTCCATGACTAGGAAACCATAGCCATCTTTGATCAACGAGCTAGTCTATTAGAGGCATACTAGGGACATGGTGTTGTTTATGTATCCACACATGCATCTAAGTCTCCGATCAATACAATTATAGCATGGATAATAAATGATTATCAAAAGTAAATATGATAATAACTAATTTATTATTGCCTCTAGGGCATATTTCCAACAAAAGCACATATGCTCCCTTGGTGGTTTTGATAATTCATGACAACATACATTGTCTCTTGGACTAATAGTTTTATCTAGTTTATTTCAGGTTTAGTCCACAGAGAGTGTTGGAAAATGATTGCGAGGGGATTCCCTAAGAAGAAGAAGATGATTGGCCAAGCTACAAGCATGAAGACTCTACATTTTACTTTGTCAAGGATCACTTTGAGTCCATAGGAAAGCCAATACTATCAAAAGGGGGTGAGGTAATAATGGTGAATGAAATGGTCAAAATGATCAAGTGTTAGCCACCAAGATCATTCACAAGATCTCCCACAAATATTCTATCTTAAACCCTACCACTCAGAATTGGTGCCACCAACTATTATCTTTTGGCTACACCGAATCAAAATCCTAGACAGAAACCCTAGACAAAACCCATATCTTGGTACTACCAAGTTCCATATTGGTGCAACCGAGTTTCAGTGACCAACTTCCTGGGGACTCACTTACAAGAATCGGAATTTCCGAGAATTGTGAATCGGTCTCATCGACTTGTGTAACTGCCCTTGGCTACTCATATCGGTACCACCAAGATTCCTATATCGGTCTCAGCAAAAACGCCAAAGTTGCCACATTTTGCACTAGTCGGTGCAACCGAGTTGGGCAATAATGTTGTAATGGTTGGATTTTTGGAGATGCCTATATATACCCCTCCACCACATCCCACTCGCAAGAGAAGCACTCAGAACAGACCCACACTTCCCATATCCAATTTTCTGAGAGAGAACCACCTACCCTTGTGTTTAGGTCAATATCATCCGCTCCAACCATATTGATCTTGATTTCTAGCCTCCCCAACTTGCTTTCCACCCAATCAATCTCTTCTACCCAAGCCAAATCTGTGGGAGAGTGATTGAGTGTTAAGGAGACTTTCATTTCAAATACAAGAGCAAGGAGTTCATCATTGTTGCCGCATCTATTATGTTTTGGAGGGTGGTGCCTCCTAGATTGGTTAGGTGTCGCTTGGGAGCATCCTACTTCATGTTGTGGAGTTGAACCAAGAAGTTTGTATGGGCAAGGAGATTGCCTACTTCTTGAATATCTACCCGAGTTAGGCTAGTCCTCCGTGGACGTAGGCCATCATGGTATAGACAAGGTTGCTTCTTCGTGGAACCCTTAGTGGGTGGAGCTCTTCGTGGACTTCCGCAACCGTTACCCTTCGTGGGTTGAAGTCTCCATAAACGTGGATGTATGATTGTAGCGACCCGACCTGGAAAGGTCAAGCCTCTGTGTGTTCTGTGCCATCCCTGGATCAGTATGCTGGCACACATAGTACATCAATGTATATATCAAAGTGCAATCACATGTAATTAACGTAAAACTGATATATACCTTAAAAATCTCAGCGGAAACAGTCAATGGGAGTGGAGTCCCAATAACACCAACGACAGGTTGAGTGCAGACCATAACCCTGAATCGTACTCTTACTCGTCGTAGAGCTTATCTGCAACAGAAGACGTTGCAGCCATGTAGGTCAGCACATTGAATGTACTGGCAAGATCACCATAGTAGAACAGAAGATAAAAACTATTCTATATGCGGTAAGGCTTTGTGGCTCTGTGTCTGAGTTTTTGCATAAAAGCTGATTTTATTTTCTTTCCCTACAACAAAGGAATATTAGGAGTTTTCACTACAGAGTTACCTAACATGACATGGTTCCGCCCACCGATGTCTTAATGCCCACAAGTATCATAAGTTGCCCACAATTAATTATCAGTCCTGTGTTGAGAGTTCAGAGATAGAATCAAGTCTAGAGGCTCAAATTGTCCGTAACCGGGGACACGGATAATCGGTTAGGTTTAACTCTACAGAGTGTTGTGTACTTTACCCACAAGATTCGTTCCCTCCTGGTAAGTCCTCGCACTGCCGGGTGTTTGAGAAGAGGACGAACAAAACATGGTCTTTCACAGTGTTTCCGTGACTACTGTCAGTGCCCATCCAATCCTAACATCGACTACATCTCGTAGCACTGCCCAGCCAGAGTCACAACAAAGATCAACCAAGCCAGAGCCCATAATGACTTGTGGCTACATAGGTAAGCTTCCGGGCATGAAGTATTCATCCGTCTCTTTGAGTCTGGGTGAAGCATTCCACAAGATGTCATGGCGCTTCTCCATGCATCTCGGCCATCCACTGGTTACTCCAGGGATGCCCAATCAACCATCCTTCACCCAGTAGTGTGTATTGAAAACTTGTTTCTCGAGTCTCGAAGTCTTGAGGTCTTGAAGACGTAGGACTTGAAGATGCCTTCATGAAGTTGTTGTCTTGACGTAGAGTCCTCCTTCTCACACCACTCATGAACACTCATACCAGACCCCGTCTACTTTAGCATAGCATAAAAATAACTAACGTTACCGGGGCTTTAGTAACAAGTGGTGGGTTCCTACCTCATGCATTCCACTCAACTACAAGAATTTCAATAACACTACTAGAGGGATTTGTTGAAATATGTCACTACATGCAATAAAACATAGGTATGAAATAGATGGTCAAAGTGAACTTGCCTTTACTCTTGATGAAGAAAAAATGTCGCTCTCAGAAATACTTGATAGACTATTCGTCACTCTCCGAGGGAAATCTGTATAGTCAAACATTGCATTCATATAAGCAATCATACTAGCAATCAATTCTAACAATCAAAAAAATAACACAAAACCAAAAGCAACAAGGTTGTGATGAATGGAAATACTTAACACAAAACTCAAAACAACAAAGTTTCAGCAACACAACTAAGGTTGGTTTTCTCTACAAGTAAAATCCTATTTTCAAAAGTATAAACACAAAGAAAAAACAAAGTAAAATATAACAAAAGTATTTTAGTAAATATTTTACTTAGCAAAAAGAATTACTTTTGAAGAACAACTAAAAATTAGGAAAACAACACTTTAAACAACATAGGTTTTTTTGCCTAATAAACTTAACAACAAGAAAGCAAAAATAAAATGTTAAAATAATAGAAATAAGATATGTAACAACTAAATTAACAGAAAGTATATTTTGTAAAACAATTTTATTAAAGGTATTTTCAATTAGCAAATCAAACTAGCAATGAAATCAATTACAAGTTATAATTAACTAGAATTGATTTTCATGCAATCAACTAATAAAATAATATTTGTTTTGAAGGTCTACTGTTATCTAACAGAAAACTTTATAAAATCTATCAACTAATATAGAAGAAAATAAATTAAAACAATTTGAAACAAAAGAAATATAAATAATCCTAAAAAGAACTAAAGCATAATCTGTTTTGCATCAAACCCTAGTTTGAAATATTCAATAAAAATTCTCAATTGTACCTACTGTTAAATAAAGTCACTAGTGACAAGTAGCAAAAAGAATCAACTAAAAATATATTTTTAAACTCAAGATATTCAGAAAATAAGATTTAAATAAAATCTGTTTGAATTCAAATTTAAGTTATTCAAATATGGTCAAACTTTATATCTGCAGAAACTAGATGAAATTTTTGACATGATGCAAAAAGAATCAAATTAAAATAATTGAAAACATAAAATATATGAATAAAACAGAAAAGGAACTATTCTGTTTTAAAAACAGAAAACAGGAAAAAGGAAAATTCTAACTAACGGATAGGGTACACGTGGCAAGTGGTGATTGGTCTAGAGGTGTGCGCGTTCTAGCGATTCGAGCGGACGGCCGATACTTAAAGAAAATGATTCGGTTAAAATAATAAAAGTAAAAACCGACCGGTTTATTATACTAAACCAAAGGGGTATGCTAGATCTAATCGGGGCCGTTCCTCTAAGATCTGACGGTGGGGAGAGGGGGGTGCTTACAGAGGGGTGGGGTGCTCCGGTGATGTCCCGACGGTGGCGGTGGCTTTGGTGGTCGTTAGGGAGGGCATTGCGGTGGTCGGGGACGGGGTCCGAGGGGTCCTGTCGACGGCGGCGGACCTCCGGCATCCGTTGGTGGCGTCGGTTGGGGCTGGGGACGATAGGGGCGAGCTCCTCGAGCTCCTGGAGCTTCGGGTGATGGCGGAGCTCCGACGTGGCATCGACACGGCGTTCCGGAGGGTCTCCAGCGAAGGAGAGGGCACCAGGCGACGACGGCGAGTCTCCGGTGTTGATGGGCGGGGCCAGAGGAGCGTGGGGGTGACGGTGGTGAGTGGCACGTGCTCATAGAGCTTCGGTGGTGGCCTTCTCCGGCGAGGGATTCCGGCGAGAGGAGGGGGTCGGGAAGGGGGATTTGCGGGGGGGGGGGGGAACGGGGTGCTGGAGGCCTTGGGTATTTATAGGGGCGGCTCGAGGTCGTAGAAAGGAAAAGGGAGAGGAGATCACGGATCCGGTGGTCACCGGCGTTGGAAAGGAAGGAGGGAGGGAGGAGATGACTGCGGCGAGATTTTTGGTCGGTCAATGGGACCGGCGCATCAGAGAGAGAGAGAGGGAGAGAGGGTGGCGTCGGTGGCTGATTCGAAGGAGGTGGCCACGGTGGACTTTCCTAATACGTTAAACATTTCCTTTTATAAAATAACAGAGAATGGAAACTATCTTTATGGCAATCAAATCATTTCCAAAAATGAAATTTTGTATATCAAAGTGACCAGGGGAATTAATGCAATTTAATGAACATTTTTCCATGGCCAAAATAAATACTTCAAAAAAATATTTTTCAGAAAAATGCCTAATTTGATTTTAATTATTTTTGCAATAAACTTTCGAATAACCCCCTGGGTTTTTATGGTTCAAAACTTCACAAAAATAACCTTGGTGTGGAGTGTCATGTTACTCCTCTCAAAAATCTTGTCAAGGGTATTTGAATTCTTTCAAAATTTAAAATGGAACCAAATATGAAATGAATTCCAAAAAGAATAATTGAGAGATTTCAAATCCACTTTTCAAATTCCTTGTTTGTGAAGAAGTCATGTTATCTTATCTCACTGATTTGAAATGGAATCGAATTTTGAATTCAAATCACAAAAGGGGAAAGTCATTTTATTCCCTCTCATTGAAAAGTTTTCAAAAGGTTTCAAATTTCACTCAATTCAATCACTCAGACAAACAAACATTCATTCTAATATTTATTATAACATTCCAAAATTTGGGATGTTACAATGATAGCGCCACCTATCGGAACCATGGGAAAAATCTTCGTGTCTCCAAATTGTGTTTGATCTTCCTATCTCTACTCTCTTACATATGCTTGTCTTATCCACTGCCATACTTGTTGACTAGCATGTGTAGGGTGCATTAGACCTATTATAATTGCTAAAATCTGCCAACTAATTAACTTTGGAAAAGGTTAGGTTTTAATTTTGTCAAGTAGTCTATTCACCCCCCTCTAGACATCCCTTATACCGATCCCTCAGTTTGCAACTATGTCACTGAAAGGGGTTAATAACCATTTGTATAGCATGTGGCTGCACTAATGCCACAACCGTCTTCATCGTCTGCACACAAAAGAGCAAACAACTTGCACCCAACGCGGTAAGAGGTTTGTCGATCCCCTTCATCTTGTTATTTGCAAGCAAGTGAGGTGTGTAGATAATAGTAGATAATCGTACATTGCAAAATAAAATAAAAGGTAAATAATGACAGCAAGCTAAAGATAAGTTTTGTAAATATATAAGTGAGTAGACCCTGGGGGCATAGTTTTCCCTAGCGGCATCTCTCGTGAAAGTAACCATACGATGGGTAAACAAATTACCATTGGGAAATTGATACAAAATCACATAGTTATGTGATATTCACGACAATGATCATGTGTATATAGGCATCATGTCCAAAACAAATAGGCCAACTCCTTCCTGCACCTATTACTATTACTCCGCTTCAAGAGCGCTTCTATGCTTGTCTCTCTACGTATTAAGTTCATGACAAATAGAGTAATGCTTTGACAATGATGACATGATGTAGGCAAAGTAAACTCAATCAATATGAATAAACCCGTTTTATACTTAGTGGTAATAATACAAATACACATCTTGTCCCCTTCCGTCATTGGGATATAGAAACCCGTCAGGTTGAACCCACTATAACACACTATTGGAAATATTCCCTAGAGGCAATAATAAATTAGTTATTATCATATTTCCTTGTTCATGATAATTGTTTATTATCCATGCTAGAGTTGTATTGATCGGAACTCAGATACATGTGTGGATACATAGACAACATCATGTCCCTAGTATGCCTCTAATAGACTAGCTCGTTGATCAAATATGGTCAAGGTTTCCTAGCCATAGACATGATATGTCATTTGATAACGGGATCACATCATTAGGAGAATGATGTGATGGACAAGACCCAAACTATAAACATAGCATATGATCGTGTCAATTTAATGCTATAGTTTCTGCATGTCAAGTATGTGTTCCTATGACCATGAGATCATGCAACTCACTAACACCGGAGGAGTACCTTATGTGTACCAAATGTCGCATGTAACTAGGTGACTATAAAGGTGCTCTACAATTATCTCTAAGGGTGTCTGTTGAGTGGGCATGGATCAAGATTGGGATTTGTTACTTTGTGTGACAGAGAAGTATCTCAGGGCCCACTCAGTAATACAACATAAGAATAAGCCTTGCAAGCAATGTGACTAAGTGTTAGCCATGGGATCTTGTATTACGGAACAGGTAAAGATACTTTCCAGTAACAATATTAAACTAGGCATAGAGATACCGACATCGAATCTTGGGCAAGTAACATACCGAAGAATAAAGAGAACAACGTACGTGATTAACTAAATCCATGACATAGAGGTTCAACCGATAAAGATCTTCATGGAATATGTAAGAAACAATATGGGCATCCAGTTCCCTCTATTGGTTATTGACCATGGAGGTGTCTCGGTCATGTCTACATAGTTCTCAAACCCGGAGGGTCTGCACACTTAAGGTTCAGTGACATTTTCGGTATAGTAGAGTTATGTATGGTGGTGACCCTAGGTTGTTCGGAGTCTCGGATGAGATCCTGGATGTCACGAGGAGCTCCGGAATGGTCCAGAGGTAAAGATTGATATATAGGAAGTCCTGTTTTGGTCACTGGAGAAGTTTCGGGTACTTCGGTAGTGTACCTGGAGTGCCGGGAGGGTACCGGGGGCCATCAGGAGGGGTGTCTCGACCCAAAGGACCTCATGGGCTGTGGGAGGAGTCAAACCAGCCCCTAGTGGTCTGGTCTAACCCCCCCACTAAGGCCCATGTGGCTAGGGGTGGGAAAAACCCAAGGGTGGAAAGGTGGAAAGGGTTTCCAAGTGGAGAGGGGGAATCCTACTCTTAGTAGGATTGGAGTAGGACTCCTCCACCTCCAGTTTTGGCTAACCCTTGAGGGTTTGAGGCTGCCTCCTACCCTCCCTCCATCCTATATATACTAGAGGATTTAGAGGAGAAAAAACCCTAATTGCCACGTGCTCCCTCTACTTCATCTAGATCGTTTTCTCCTCTAGTCTAGTTTGGCGGTGCTTAGGCGACGCCCTGCCGGAATAGTTCCACCACCATCGCCGCCACGCTGTTGCGCTGCCGGAGAACTCATCTACCTCTCTGCTCCCTCTTGTTGGATCAAGAAGGCGGAGATCGTCATAGAGCTGTATGTGTGCTGAACGCGGAGGCGCCGTCTGTTCGGCGCTAGATCGTAAGGACCGTGATTAGGATCGCGAGACGATTCGTGAATTGATGGCAGGATAGATCGTGATGGGATCACGGGACTGATCGCGGTTGGATCACGAGAAGGATTGTTATGGGATCGCGGGATGCTCGGCGATTTGGATCACGAAGACGTTCGACTACATCAACCGTGTTTCTTAACGCTTCCCGCTTAGCAACCTACAAGGATATGTAGATCCACTCTCCCTCTTGTAGATGCTCATTTCGTACCCAAGATTGTTCAGATCCACGCTATTTTCATTCCGTTTTGTGGATCTTCCTGTACCCTGCCTCTTGACAGATTGACCCATTTGCACTGAAACAAAGGGACCTTCAAATCATGTCCATAGTCAAGTTCCCATATGTCCACTATGTAACCATAATATGTGTCCTTTCCCCTCTTGGTTGCTGCATCAAAGCGGACACTGCTGTTTTGGTTGGTGCTCTTTTGATCCTGGGCGATCGTGTAAAATGTATTCCCATTTATCTCGTACCCTTTGTAAGTCATTATAGTCGAAGATGGTCCCCTGGCCAACGAGTACAGCTCATTAGAAACAGTGTTGTCACGCATGAGACGTGTTTGCAACCAACTGCCGAAAGTCTTGATGTGTTCACATGTAATCCAGTCGTCACACCGCTCTGGGTGTTTGTAGCGTAAAATATTCTTGTGTTCATCGACATACGGGGTCACCAAGGTAGAATTCTGTAGAACTGTGTAGTGTGCTTGAGACCAAGAATGCCCGTCCCAACATATTATTGAGTTTGCTCCTAGCGTGCCTTTTCTAGTCAGTCTCCCCTCATACCGCTATTGAGGGAGATCAATCTTCTTAAGGTCAAGAATGAAGTCAACACAAAACCCAATGACATCCTCTATTTGATGGCCCATGGAGATGCTTCCTTCTAGCCTAGTGCGGTCACGAACATATTTCTTTAAGACTCCCATGAATCTCTCAAAGGGGAACATATTGTGTAGAAATACAGGGCCCAGAACGACAATCTTGTCGACTAGATGAACTAGGATGTGCGTCATGATATTGAAGAAGGACGGTGGGAACACCAGCTCGAAACTAACAAGACATTGCACCAAATCACTCCTTAACCTTGGCAGGATTTCTGGATTGATCACCTTCTGAGAGATTGCATTGAGGAATGCACATAGCTTCACAATGGCTAATCAAACGTTTTCCGGTAGAAGCCCCCTCAATGCAATCGGAAGTAGTTGCGTCATAATCACATGGCAGTCATGAGACTTTAGGTTCTGGAACTTTTCTCTACCATATTTATTATTCCCTTTATATTCGAGAGAAGCCAGACATGACCTTCATACTGAGTAGGCATTCAAAGAAGATTTCCTTCTCTTCTTTGGTAAGAGCGTAGCTGGCAGGACCTTCATACTACTCTAGATGCATGCCGTCTTTTTCATGCAAATGTTGCTATTCCTCGCGTGCCTCCGGTGTATCTTTTGTCTTCCCATACACTCCCAAGAAGCCTAGCAGGTTCATGCAAAGATTCTTCATCACATGCATCACGTCAATCGCAAAGCGGACCTCTAGGTCTTTCCAACAGGGTAGGTCGCAAAATATATGTTTCTTCTTCCACATGGGTGCGCGTCCCTCAGCGTCATTCAGAACATATAGTATGCCGGGACCCTTTCCAAAGATTACTTGTAAATCATTGACCATAGCAAGTATGTGATCACCAGTACGGAGGGCGGGCTTCTTCTGGTGATCTGCCTCACCTTTGAAATGCTTTCCTTTCTTTTGACATTTATGGTTGGTCGGAAGAAATCGACGATGCCCCAGGTACACATTCTTCTTGCATTTGTCCAAATATATACTGTCGGTGTCATCTAAACAGTGTGTGCATGTGTGGTATCCCTTGTTTGTCTGTCCTGAAAGGTTACTGAAAGCAGGCCAATCGTTGATGGTGACAAACAGCAATGCATGTAGGTCAAATTCCTCCTGTTCGTTCTCATCCCACACACGTACACGTCTTCCATTCCATAGCTGTAAAAGTTCATCAACTAATGGCCTTAGGTACACATCAATGTCATTGCCGGGTTGCTTAGGGCCTTAGATGAGCATTGGCATCATAATGAACTTCCGCTTCATGCACAACCAAGGAGGAAGGTTATACATACATAGAGTCATAGGCCATGTGCTATGCTTGCTGCTCTGATACCCAAAAGGATTAACGCCATTTGCACTTAAACCAAACCATACATTACTTGGGTCACCTATAAAGTTGCTCCACTTTCTCTCGAGCTTTCTCCACTGCGACTCGTCAACAGGTGCTCTCAACTTCCTGTCTTTCTTACGGTCCTCTTTGTGCCATCGCATCGACTTGGCATGCTCTTTGCTGCTGAACAGACGTTTCAACCGTGGTATTATAGGATCATATATACCACATCACTTTGGCATGAACCCTCTTCCTGGGGTGCTCGCCGTCAACATCACCAGGGTCATCTCGTCTGATCTTATACCGCAATGCACCGCATAGCATGCATGCGTTCAAATCCTCGTACGCACCACAGTAGAGGATGCAGTCATTAGGGCATGCATGTATCTTCTGCACCTCCAATCCTAGAGGGCATACAACCTTCTTTGCTGCGTACGTACTGTCGGACAATTCGTTATCCTTTGGAAGCTTGTTCTTCAATATTTTCAGTAGCTTCTCAAATCCTTTGTCAGATACACCATTCTCTGCCTTCCACTGCAACAATTCCAGTTTGGTACCGAGCTCTGTGTTGCCATCTTCGCAATTGGGGTACAACCCTTTTTTGTGATCCTCTAGCATGCGATCGAACTTCAACTTCTCCTTTTCACTTTCACATTGCCTCTTTACATCAACAATGACCTGACGAAGATCATCATCGGGCACATCGTCTGGTTCCTCTTGATCTTCATCTTCCACATTGTAGCATCACCGTATTCAGGAGGCACATAGTTGTCATCATCCTCTTCTTCTTCGTTGTCTTCCATCATAAACCCTCTTTTTTCGTGATTGGTCCAAACATTATAGTGTGGCATAAAACCCTTCTCAAGCAGGTGGAAGTGAAGGGTTTTAGAGTTGGAGAAAGCCTTCGTATTCTCACAAATAGTACATGGACAATGAATAAAACCATTCTGCTTGTTTGCCTCAGCCGCTTCGAGAAAATCATGCAGGCCCTTAATATACTCGGAGGTGCGTCGGTCACCGTACATCCATTGCCGGTTCATCTGCGTGTGTTATATAATAAAGTGTATTAAAAACCATTACAACATATCATGAATACAGAAGTGACGAAATTAATAGAAATTCATCATCACATTAAAGCCAAAGTACAATAGTGACCAAAATAAATACAATAATAAAAGTAAGAAAATTACACAAGTATCTATCTAAATCATACAAGTAAAAACTTTTTTCTTTTAGAAAGAAGATAAGAAGAAGAGGCTAACCACGGTGGTGCCAACACCAATATGGGCGCGCGCGATCGACGGTGGTGAGGATGGGGACAGGATAGGACGGACCGCCAAACCTAGACAAATCTTGAGGAAAATGGAGCTTGGACAAGGAGCTTCGAGAGGAGAAAGCTTAAATGTGGCTTGGGCATTTCATCGAACACCTCATGTGCATAGGAGGTAAGCTAGAGCACCACAAAGCTCTTCCCTCGCCGGCCAGAAAAACAGATCAGTGTGGAGTGCTCTGCTCGCCGGCGAGGGGGTATATATAGGCATCTCATTAGTCCCGGTTCGTGGCTGGAACCGAGACAAAAGGACCCCCTTTGGTACCGGTTCTAGACATGAACCAGGACCAATGGTTGTGGGCCAGGAGCGAGGCACATTGGTCCCGGTTCGTGTTTGGAATCGGGAACACAGGGGTCCGACGAACCGGGACCAATGTCCCACGTGGCCCGGCCGCCCCCCTGGACCCACGAACCGGGACCGTTGCCCCCATTGGTCCTAGTTCGTGACTGAACTGGGACTAATGGGCTGGCCCGGCCTCGACCAAAGCCCTGTTTCTACTAGTGTTTGTAAATTAACATGATCGCATTATCACATGAAATAACACATACTTCAAGTCAACTCGGTGTTGTAGCCACTTCAAAACAACGCACAATAAATATTATACCAGGGTTCAGAATGCTTGCCTTCAATGTGTATGTATTTGAGGTGCACTCCAAAACTTTTATCTTCACCCCAAATTCCTATTTGAAAATATTCTAATTAACACACAATTCAAAAACAACACAATAAGTTGTCTTACAAAATTTTCAAATAAATCCTAAAATAAACTAGGTGAAATTTGATAGAGGTGGGAAAAAGAATCAATTCCATTAGGTTTTTATTTTAAAACTTAGAGCCAGTAAAAATATGGTCAAATTTCCGTTTTAAAAATAATCAGAAAAGAAAACGGTTCGAATCAGAATACGCTTTCGGCAGAGGGAAACGTACCCAGCGAATTGCGCTTCCACTTAAGACATCACACGTCGACGTGGGGTCGCTGATAGTGGGTCCATCGGCCCCACTGGTCATGTTTGACTAGTCGCTCGCGCCTCCTTCTTCCTCTGGCCGAGCGGAGGCGGAGCTCCGGCGACCCTTGTCGACGAACGGTGGCTACTCACGGGGCTCTGATGGCGGGGATGGATCCATCGGTTCAGGGCGGTCCTCCCAGTGGTCGAAAGTCTAGCGAGGACGAAGGGAGTCGCCGGCGGTGAGCTCCACGGCGGGCGATGCCTTCGGGAGCTAATGGGGTTTTGGCCTAGGGCGGTTCCCGGTTAAGGCTGAGTGGTGGGGAAAACTCTACATCTTGCGTGAGGATGCTGACAAGCTCGAGCGAGGTCTTGGGGGGCTATTTATAGCCGGGGAAGGTCGGTTCTGCCGCTGCTAGGGATAAGATCGCCGGCCGATCGCTTCTATTGTGGTAGGGCGACGTGGTGATGGCTGGAGAAGGGTCGGCGCTAGCGGACGAGCCTGGAGATAAGGACGACCTGCTCACGAGGGCAGCTGACGAGAAGCTGTGGCTTGGGCAGCGCTACTATGGCCAAAGCTTAGTGCGGTCGCTGGCATGCCGCCAAACGAGCTCTGACGGTGGCGCTGCAGTGCGCCAGGGCGGCTTGGATGGTTCTAACGAGCGGATGAGAATGGGGCACATCCCTATGGGCAAGCAAAGGCCAGGGGCTGGATGCAGCGGCTCGGTTGCACGCGCGTGCAAAAGGTGCGCTCTGGCCGCGCTCTGGACACGCGCGCTAGGCGATCGACAGAATGCCAACGCGCTTTAGGCTTTAATGATGCTTATGAAACTAAACATGACAAGGGTAAGGAAAAAATCAGAGATAATAGACATGTTGGTTTGGTCTGGGGAGCTAGTCCACAATGTAAACTTATACCCATGCCAAATCTATTCATGAACACAAGGTGCTCGACAGAATGCCATGGGCATCCAGCAGCTTCTTCTAGTGACCAAAATTTCCACATTAGAGTCTCTTTAGATGATAAAGAGGATGGCAAGCTTAGTTTGAGATAAATAGAAACTTGTTAGTGCAAGCTTTGCAAATCTATAGTTCTGGACAGAAAATAAAGTCCATTATTGCATGTGTTTAAAACCTTCTAATGGCTCTAAACTCCTGGACTTAAGAGTTTGGTAGAGCAAAACTACAAGCAGGAGAAATTTCATGGGCAATAGGGCAATATAAAATGGGGTTGCAATACAAACTACCAAACTGGACCAGAATGAAGATGAGGATGGTTTGCTCAAAATTTTCAAAACACAAAGTTTTATATTTGCATAATAGTGATGTAGGAACATCACATGTCTTCTACAAATTTTTGTAGAATTTTTAAGTGAAGTTACCAAATGGTTGTAGTGCAAATGAGGCTCCAAAATTTATGAGAAACCATTTAAAAATGAATAAAGCTTAGAAGAATAATTATAAAAATATTTCCACTGATCATACAAAATTAAAATAATTGTTCTTGAGAAGGTATTCAAGTCCAACAATTATTTTTGAAAAGCTTCTACTTGGAGGGAAAACTCCAAAATTTAGAAGAAAGGAGTGATTCTGAACTCAATAGTTGATCTAGAAAAAAGAATCCTCGCAAAATTTTAATTAATAAAACATGGTCAAATTTTTGGGGTGTTACAACACTACCCCCCTTAAGAAAAATCTCGTCCTCGAGATTTGCTAAGGACGGTATCAAAAATATTACTCCTGTTATCATGCAATAATAACTCAAAAATTAAATACCCTCCTTACGCAATTTGACGTGGCTACAGTGAGTGGTCAGATAATTGGGATAACTATAGTGGGGTATTGGCGTTGCGCGAAAAAAATCTACGGTTTGGGGAAATCGAGAGATTTCTACTTATGGCTGCAGTAAATTTAGAATTAATTAAATTCTAAATGTTCAAATTACGCTGGTCGTACCCGAGTGCATAGAGCTCTCTCTGGATGACAGGTGGGCCCAGGGCCCACTGTCAGTCTCTTCTTCCACCTCATGCTCTCCTCTCTTCCTATCTCTCGAGCTCTTTCTCGCGCTTTCCCCATCGGCGTTGTCTAGCGCGTAGGGCATCTAGGCCGTATTGCAGTAGTGCGCGACATGCTAGCTGCCGGCACAGCGTTCACTCACCTTGCGGGCCAGTGCGCTGTCGGCACTTCTCGCGAATTTTCCTCTGAACACCGATGATCGAGCATCGAACATCGCTGGTGGACTTCGCCCACCGCACACCGATCTCGAGCTAAAAAATGACCGCGGTGCTTCTCTCTTCTTCCTCACACCTGGCCTTGTTTCTTCTTCTTCTTCTTCTTCATTTCTATTTGCAGGAGCTCGAGACGAGACTCTAATGGCGAAGGTGATACCGGACTGGTTCACGATCCTGCTATGTGGAGGGTTGGCGGCATTGCTCGGATTCTCCGTGCTCCTATGCGTGATGATCCATGATGATCGCCGTGATGTTGTTGCTCGAGTGTTAGCTCTCCATGGTGGTGGTGATCACAAGGATTAGGTGCGGGTGTCAGGTGCTAACTGTTTTTAGTGTGCTAGTGTTAATCTGCGTAGGAATAATCACCCATAAGTTTCTTTTTCAGAAAACTGTGGTGTGTTAGTGCGGTGATCATCCAGGTAGTAAATGTGTATGTGGTTTTGCAATTAGTGCATCTAGTCGAGTGATTGTGGCTGTGAGCCTATTGCCGTGGTACTGCATGAGTTTAAATCTATGTCACGGAAAAAATATTTGTTGCAATTGCTCAAAGAAAATCTCACCTCGAGATTTACGAAGAGTGAAAAACAGTTGATAAAAAATCACAGCAGCAAAAATCACTCACATACAATTGAAATCAAACAATTTATTCATAGCCCAATCTTATGACATAACACACATATTGCAGTCAATAATTAATTGTAAGCTAACAAACACAACATTGGGTGTGTACGACGCAAAAGTAAAATATGCAGGGTCCTGAGGAAATGTCTCCGGCACTTGAGCACATTCTTCCTCTTCTGGGGAGAGCGGATGGACTAGTTGAAGAACGCGCCTCTCCTGGTCTGGCCTCAGTGATCTTCTAATGGCGATCCGAGGATTCAAAACTGCAAGATTCTGAGGTAATCCATTACTCGCTGAGTCAAACGTTCTTGGGCGATGACATAATGGACAAGGTTGGCCAGTACTGGGTCTCTCTCTATTCGTCCCCCCAGGAAAAGATACTTCTTCGGGTGCTGCACATCTCAGTAAGTAATAATACCCCCTTTCGCTGGCATAGGGCACTGCGAATTGAAGGCGGGTAATCGCTTCGTACGTAGCAACTTCTATGGCTATTTGTGGAGTCAGCATAGATTTCCCCACGAAGGAAACTTCTGTTGGGTCTTGGTTTGGGTTCATAGGTGGGATGTGCACTGCTCCCCAATATTTTGAGGCAAACGATGTGATCCTCGATTTGAACATCTCGTACTAGGGTGGATGGGGAGAACCTATGGCACTACGGGTAAAGTCCCGCAGTATCTTAGCAAAACTACCTGGGGTCATATCTGGGGTTCTCTGATGAATCGTGGGGTTAGGCATTGTAAAAAAATGGATGTGAGGGCAGTGCATAAGGTGAGGGATGCTTGGTAAGGTCACAGAGTGGCCTCTTATATAGCATCTGGGCTGGGTTACCCATTGCGGTGTGGGGGCAACCTTTTTTGTTGGTTCTGCTCTATGGGGTTTATGCCACAGATATACACATCTCACAAAACTGGCGTATTACTGTTGGTTGACGGCTGGGGTGGTTTTTGATAGCTACCCCCAAAAATTTAATATGCAACCAACGCCAAAATTTTATTTATGCATGGATACTCGTAGTAGAATTAGAAATAATGGCATACAAGCAAGATGCATTTTATTCATGGCGATACAAGGTCACACTATTACTTGGCATAGGAATACTAAGACTCGACACTACTCGAATGGCTTAGTCTACCTCGTTAGTATCTAGTCGAGCGTGCCTTGCGGATGTTGAGGCTTCTCCTTGGGCTTCACCGTCAGGGTTTGTTGGATTAGGGTGATGGTTTGTAGGGTCGGGGTAGCGATGATGACCATCACGGGGGTTGCTGGTCACAATCCCATTGGAGCGTGTCCCCAAAAGGCGACAAAGCTCCTCCGAGGATACAAATGTATTCCAGTCGGTTGCAGGGGCAGGACTCAACGACTCAATTGGTCGTCCGAACAACACGACGGGGTTGTTGGCGTCGGGCGCCACTTCTCTTCTTGCCGGGGCTTGGCGAGCAAGTTCTCCACGAGCTGCGATCACATCAAGAGTGACCTGATTGAATAGTGCCTCTAGTGCGCTGAGGTAGCGCACAAGATGCAACAGTGCAGGGTCCGTCTCGTGGTCTCTGTTGGCAATCTGGGGTGGCCTACTATACCCGTCATGGCTAGGGTAATAATAGAACGAGCGGCAGTTAACTCTTGGCGACAAGTGCCGGAGTTGAGCTATAGCCTCTCGAGCTGCTAACTGGATGGTTTGTGGCTCAAAGGAAGTTGACCTTCCAGTGAACCTGTAGGGGCGTTCTGGCGCGATGCCACTATCGTAGATGTGAACCGTGGCCTAGAAGTGACGACTCTCATCACTCGTGCGCTCCTGGTACACAACATATTCTGGGGGCTCTTCTAATGCAAAGGCACGACGGGTGAGGTTAGCTAGGACGGTCACAAAACCTCCAAGGTTGTTTGCGGTGGTCTCATTGTGAACAATGGCGCCAGGCATCTTGGCTTGGTTTTGGATGGTTTGCCGTGTTGTGTTGGGTTTGGGAAAACATTTTCTTTTATAGAAGAAAATGGAGTCTTCCTTCGCACGCTTGCAAAAGGGACAAATTAGGTTTCGGTCACGACGCGTGATCCATGGGCTAGGCTGATAGGTTGGGCACCGACTGCCGAAAGGTGTCGGGGTCACTGTGTGTTCTATCGGATAGGATAGGCTTGGCTGCAGTTAGGTTAATGTCCTTGTGGATTGTTTACCTAGGTTTATCAACCTGGCTAAGATAAGATGAGCCAATGCTCAGCCTGGCTCTGATACCAAGGTTGCCAGGACCGGTTTTCCAGGATATTAATTTCCTAGTAAATGGCCCTTGTGCTCATCAGCCCCAGGATTATTGTTAGCTGATGAGACACAATCTTGATACAGAAATTCCAAGAAAAATTAGAAAAATCTGAAGTACAAGACCATCATGGTCTATGAGTACAACAAAAGGGTTCTAGTGGTTGGTGGCGGAAGCGGTTCTGGGTCATCAGCGTCTATGGGACTCCATTTCCCATAGGAACAGCTGACCTGGTTAACTCCTATCTTTGCGTGGCTATGATCCTCGATGCCTAGGTTCCGGGGTTGTCGTTATAATGCTCCTCTCCACATGCATAATCTGGCCAAGACAATAGGCAGGGATAAGCCAATGAGTACTTTGAATGTACTCGCAAACATTATGAAAACAGGTATAACATAGTAGTGGTATTCATGCAATGAATTTAATCCACGGTCACTCAACCAGTCACAAAATAAAATTTCATGATGCACGCAAGTAGGTCATTTATATTAAACATGAATAAGAAATCAGAGAATAGAAATAAAATAGACCGATCGGGTGTTTGAAGCGACGCCTCGAAAGGATAATAATATAAAGCATGCCTCAGTCGGGCGTTTGAGCGATGCCACATAAAGGGCTTACAAGAAAAATAAATAACATGCGTGCCACAGTCGGGCATCTGAGCGACGCCACATAAAGGGCTTAGAAGAGAAATAAATAACATGCGTGCCATAGTCGGGCATCTGAGCGACGCCAGATAAAGGGCTTAGAAGAAAAATAAATAACATGCGTGCCACAGTCGAGCATCTAAGCGATGCCACATAAAGGGCTTATAGGGGAAATAAATAGCAAACGTGCCACAGTCGGGCGTCTGAGCAACTCCACAAAAAGGGCTTATAAAGAAAATAAATAGCCAACATGCCATAGTCGGGCGTCTGAGCGACGCCACAGAAAGGGCTTATATGATAAAGCAATCAATACGCATGCCACAGTCGGGCGTGTGTGCAATGCCGCATAAAGGGCTTATATAATAATAATCACAATGAATATCCAAGAGGTAGAACCTTCCTAGGGATACTCAATAATTCAAATAATGTAAATGGTTAGTCCACAATAATAATAATCATAATCATCATTTGTCACTCGTCATGATCAATATTCCGGTTTAGAAGTTTTCCTCTGAAGACCGACACTTGACCCATCCCAGACTGTAGTCCTTAACCGCAGACACGGCTATTCAAATATATATTAACTCCGTAGAGGGTGTACTCTTTACCCACGAGTAACGGATTCTTTTAGTCCACCAAGACTAATTCCGCTTACGGTCTTTGAATTGAAAACACACCTGACCTGCACACACTAGCTTAACTTACCGGTGCCTGGAATCACCCACGACACTCGTTAAGCAAAAATCTAAGTGGGGAGGCTATATCGACCTTGATTAGCATGGGATCACAAAATTTATAACGCGCACAAACTAGGGGAGCTACCCCCTCGGCTCCAACCGGAAACACCCATGCCCCCGGACCAGGTGGCATGCCTACCAGATGCAGCCGGTATCTTCCACCATGGCCTCTCTATATGGTGTGTGCTAAGAAATGGGTTGACAACTTACTGAATCATACCCTACCTAAGGTAGGGACAAGTGGTAGCACGAAGCAAGTATGGGGGTTACTGGCACAAGACTCGATCTATGGTCGACTCAGGAGGTTGTGTATTCTTTGCATGGTTAGCACAACAAACATATTTCACAACATCAGACAGAATCACCACTCATTATACCCCTTCATGCCTCCCTAACCGTTCTCACTCCAATGAGATGTCAGCACCAAGCTCATGTCTACCCGAGATAGAGACTTCTCCAAATTTCTTCCGGTAGACATGAAAGGTATACGAGAGTGAATACTGTCTGAAGCATATCAATTCCAACAGCAAGAAATTTTCATCATGCACATGTAAATTAACATGATCGCATTATCACATGAAATAACACATACTTCAAGTCAACTCGGTGTTGTAGCCACTTCAAAAGAACACACAACAAATATTATACCAGGGTTCAGAATGCTTGCCTTCATTGTGTATGTATTTGAGGTGCACTGCAAAACTTTTATCTTCACCCCAAATTCCTATTTGAAAATATTCTAATTAACACACAATTCAAAAATAGCACAAAAAGTTGTCTTGCAAAATTTTCAAATAAATCCTAAAATAAACCAGGTGAAATTTGATAGAGGTGGGAAAAAGAATCAATTCCATTGGGTTTTTATTTTAAAAGTTAGAGCTAGTCAAAATCTGGTCAAAATTTTGTTTTAAAAATAAATCGGAAAAGAAAACGGTTTGAATCAGAATACACTTTCGGCAAAGGGAAATGTACCCAGCGAATTGCGCTTCTACTTAAGACAACACGCGCCGACGCGGGGTCACTGACAATGGGTCCATCGGCCCCACTGGTCATGTTTGACTAGTCGCCCACGACTCCTTCTTCCTCTGGCCGAGCAGCGGCAGAGCTCCGGTGACCCTTGTCGGTGAACGGCGGCTACTCACGAGGCTCCGATGGTGGGGATGGATCTGTCAATTTAGGTCGGTCCTCCCAGTGGTCGAAAGGCTAGCGGGGCGAAGGGGGTCGCCGGTGGCGAGCTCCATGGCGGGCGGTGGCTTTGGGAGCTAATGGGGTTTCGGCCTAGGGCGGTTCCCGGTTGAGGCTAAGTGGTGGGGAAAACTCTACATCTTTCCTGAGGATGCTAATGAGCTCGAACGAGGTCTGGGGGGCTATTTATAGCCTGGGAAGATCGGTTCCATCACTACTGGGGATAAGATCGCCGACCGACCGCTTCTGTTGTGGTAGGGCGACGTGGTGATGGCCGGAGTAGGGTCGTCGCTAGCGGACGGGCTTGGAGATAAGGACAACCTACTCACGAGGGCAGCTAGCGAGAAGCTGTGGCTTGGTCGGTGCTGCTATGGCTGAAGCTCGCTGCGGTCGCCAGCATGTCACCAAACGAGCTCTAACGGCGGCGCTGTAGGGCGCCAGGGGTGGCTTGGATGGTTCTAACGAGCGGATGAGAATGGGTCGCATCCTGACGGGCGAGCATAGGCCAGGGGTAGGATGCGGTAGCTCGGTTGCACATGCGTGCAAAAGGTGCGCTCTGGCCGCGCTCTGGACACGCGCGCCAGGTGATCGACAGAATGCCAACACGCTCTAGGCTTTAATGATGCTTATGAGACTAAACATGACAAGGCTAAGGAAAAAATGAGAGATAATAGACATGCTGGTCTGGTCTGGGTAGCTAGTCCACAATGTAAACTTATTCCCATGAACACAAGGTGCTCGACAGAATGCCATGGGCATCCGGCAGGTTCTGCAGTGACCAAAATTTCCAGATCAGAGTCTCTTTAGATGATAAAGAGGATGGCAGGCTTAGTTTGAGAAAAATAGAAACTTTTTAGTGCAAGCTTTTCAAATCTACAATTCTGGACAGAAAATAAAGGCCATTATTACATGTGTTTAAAACCTTCTAATGGCTTTGAACTCCTGGACTTAAGAGTTTGGTAGAGCAAAACTACAAGCTGGAGAAATTTCATGGGAAATAGGGCAAGATAAAATGGGGTTTCAGTAAAAACTACCAAACTGGACCAGAATGTAGACGAAGATGGTTTGCTCAAAATTTTCAAAACACAAAGCTGTATCTTTTCATAAAAGTGATGTAGGAACCTCACATGTCTTCTACAAAATTTTGTAGAATTTTGAAGTGAAGTTACCAAATGGTTGTAGTGCAAATGAGGCTCCAAAATTTATGAGAAACCATTTATAAATGAATAAAGATTAGAAGAATACTTATAAAAATATTTCCACTGATCATACAGAATTAAAAGAATTGTTCTTGAGAAGGTATTGAAGTCTAACAATTATTTTTGAAAAGCTTCTACTTGGAGGGAAAACTCCACAATTGAGAAGAAAGAAGTGATTCTGAACTCAATAGTTGATCTAGGAAAAAATATCCTGGCAAAATTTTAATTAATAAAACATGGTAAAATTTTTGGGGTGTTACAATTGTCCTCAATTGGTGCACAGAAGGCTTATGTCCTTGATGCACCACTCGGTGCACAACGCCCTCTAGCGTCGTCTGTGGATGTTGTGAACATTTGACAGTCATGTTTTTGATGACTACTTGATAGTTCAGTGCGTCTTGCATAATGGCTTAGAATTCGAGCTTCAAATATGTTTTGAACGTCACGGAGCATATGTGATGTTCCAAGGGATGAAATTGGATTTCAGGCTCGTGCCCGTGTTAGAGGTATGAGACCTCCAACAATATTACTTGCCTGCAAGATGAAGGAGAATAGCTCAATCGGTGAGCATGTGCTCAGATTGTCTGGGTGCTACAATCGCTTGAATCGAGTGGGAGTTGATCTTCGAGATAAGACAGTGATTGATATGTTTCTCCAAGTCACTGTCACCAAGCTACTAGAGCTTCGTGATGAACTATGAACACACCAGGGATGGAAATGATGATCCCTGAGCTATTCGCGATGTTCGACACTGCAAAGGTAGAAATCAAGAAGGAGCATCAAGTGTTGATGGTTAGTAAAACCACTTGTTTCAAAAAGGGCAAGGGCAAGGAGGGAAAATTCATGGATGGCAGGCCAGTTGCTGCTCCAGTGAAGAAACCCAAAGTTGAACCCAAACCCAAGACTAAGTGCTTCTATTATGAGGAGAGTGGTCTCTGAAGCGGAACAACCCTGGATACTTGGTAGATAAGAAGGCTGGCAACATCGACATAAGTATATTTGATATACATATAAATTATGTGCACCTTGATAGTACTCCTAATAGCACCTGGGTATTAGATACCGGTTCGATTGCTAATGTTAGTAACTCAAAGTAAAAGCTACCGAATAAACGGAGACTAGCTAAGGGTGAGGTGACGATGTGTGTTGGAAGTGTTTTCCAAGGTTGATGTATCACTATATATCGCACGCTCTCTCTACCCTCGAGATTATTGATGAACCTCAATAAATGTTATTTGGTGTTTGCGTTGAGCATGGACGTGATTAGATCGTGTTTATTGCAATACAGTTATTCATTTAAAGTTAGAGAATAATGGTTATCCTGTTTACATGAATAATACCTTCAATAGTCATGCACCCAATGGGAATGGTTTATTGAATCTTTATCGTAGTAATACACATGTTCATAACATTGATGCCAAAAGATACAAAGTTAATAATGATAATACCACATACTTGTGGCACTGCCGCTAAATGTCATATTGGTGTAAAGCGCATGAAGAAACTCCATGCTGATGGATCTCTGGACTCATTTGATTTCAAATCAGTTGAGACATGCGGACCATGCCTCATGGGCAAGATGACAAAGACCCCATTTTCGATATGATGGAGCGGGCAAGTAACTTATTGAAAATTATACATGTTGATGTATACGATCCACTGAGTGTTGTAGCGTGCGGTGGATATCATTATTTTTTTAGCTTCACTGATGATTTGAGTATATTTACTTAATGAAACACAAATCTGAAATGTTTTGCAAAGTTCAGCAAGTTTAGAGTGAAGTTTGAGATCATCATGACAAGAATATAAAAATGTCTATGATATGATCATGGAGGTGAATATACGAGCTACGAGTTTGGTATACAACTTCAGACAATGTGAAAGTTGTTTCACAACTCACGCCACCTGGAACACCATAGGGTGATGGTGTGTCCGAACGTCGTAGTCGTGCTTTATTGGATATGGCGCGTACTATGATGTCTCTTTTCATTTTTGCCACTATCGTTTTGAGGTTATGCATTAGACACTACTAAATTCACTTTCAATAGGTCACCATATAAATTCCGTTGAGATGACACCGTATGGTTTGGCAGAAACCTAAGCTATCATTTCTTAGAGTCTGATAAGCTCGAACCCAAAGAGGAAAGGTGCATCTTCATAGAATACCCTAAGGAAACATTTGGGTATGCCTTCTATTTCATATTTGAGGGCAAAGTGTTTGTTGCTAAAAATGGTTCCTTTCTCGAGAAAAAGGTTTCCCTGGAAAGAATTGAGTGGGAGGAAGATATAACTTGATGAGGTTGTTGAACCTTTGTTTCAACAAGAGAGTAGCGCAGCGCACAAAGTTGTTTCTGTGGATCCTACATCAGTTGAAGAGGAAGTCAATGATGTTGATCATGAAGCTTCAGATCAAGTTACTATCAAACCTCGTAGGTCGACAAGGGCACGTATTGCTCCTGAGTGGTACGATAACCCTGTCTTAGAGGTCATGTTGTTCGACAACGATGAGCCTACGAGCTATGGAGAAGCGATGATGGGACCGGATTCCGACAAATGGCTAGGAGCCATGAAATCTGAGAAAGGATCCATTTATGGAAACCAAGTATGGACTTTGGTAGACTTGTCCGTTGAATGACAGGTCATTGAGTACAAATGGAACTTTAAGAAGAAGATAGACGCTGATGGTAAATGTCACCATTTATAAATCTCGACTTGTCGTAAAGAAGTTTCAGACAAGTTCAAGGAGTTGACTACGATGAGACTTTATCCCCCGTAGTGATGCTAAAGTCTGTTGGAATTATGTTAGCAGTTTTTGCAATTTTTAATTAGGAAATCTGGCAGATGGATGTCAAAACATCGTTTCCTGAACGGTTTCCTTGAGGAAAGGTTGTATGTGATACAACCAGAAGGTTTTGTCAGCCCTAAGGATGCTAAAAGGTATGCATGCTCCAGCGATCCTTCTATGGGATAGAGAAAGCATCTCGGAGTTGGAATATACACTTTGATGAGGTGATCAAAGTTTTTGGGTTTATACAAAGTTTATGAGAAACTTGTATTTACAAGAAAGTGAGTGGGAGCACTATAGAATTTCTAATGAGTATATGTGGATGACATATTGTTGATTAGAAATGATGTAGAATTTCTGGAAAGCATAAAGGGTTGTTTGAAAGGAAGTTTTTCAAAGGAAGACCTAGATAAAGCTACTTGAATATTGAGCATCGAGATCTATAGAGATAGATCAAGACGCTTGATAAGATTTTTCAATGAGTACATACCTTGACAAGATTTTGGAAGAGTTCAAAATGGATCAGTTAAAGAAGGAGTTCTTGCCTGATTTTTAAGGTGTGGAGTTGAGTAAGACTCAAATCTTGACCACTGCAGAAGAAATATAAAGGACGAAGGTCGTCCCCTATGCCTTCAACATAGGCTCTATATAGTATGCCATGCTGTGTACCGCACCTGGTGTGTGCCTTGCCATGAGTCTGTCAAGGGGTACAAGAGTGATCCAGGAGTGGGTTACTGGAAAATAGTCAAAATTATCCTGAGTAACTAAAGGACTGAGGAAATATTTCTCGATTATGGACGTGATAAAGAGCTCGTCGTAAAGGGTTACATCGATGCAAGCTTTAACACCAATCCGGATGACACTAAGTAGCAATCCAGATACATATAGTGGAGCAATCATTTCGAATAGCTCCAAGTGAATCATGGTAACAATATCTATAGTATGACATAGAGATTTGCAAAGTACACACAGATCTGAATGTCGCAGACCCATTTACTAAAACCTCTCTCACATGCAAAACATGATCGAACCTGAGAACTCATTGGGTGTGAGATTCATAACAATGTAAATCACATAGCGATGTGAGCTAGATTATTGACTCTGGTGCAAGTGGGATGCTGTTGGAAATATGCCCTAGAGGCAATAATAAATTAGTTATTATCATATTTCCTTGTTCATGATAATCGTTTATCATCCATGCTAGAATTGTATTCATCGGAAACTCAGATACATGTGTGGATACATAGACAACACCATGTCCCTAGTATGCCTCTAATAGACTAGCTTGTTGATCAAAGATGGTCAAGGTTTCCTAGCCACAGACATGAGATGTCATTTGATAATGGGATCACATCATTAGGAGAATGATGTGATGGACAAGATCCAAACTATAAACATAGCATATGATCGTATCAGATTATGGCAATAGTTTTCTGCATGTCAAGTATCTATTCCTATGACCATGAGATCATGCAACTCACTGACACTAGAGGAGTAACTTGTGTGTATCAAACATTGCAACGTAACTGGGTGACTATAAAGGTGCTCTACAGGTATCTCCGAGGGTGTCTGTTGAGTGGGAATGGAACAAGATTGGGATTTGTTACTCCGTGTGACGGAGAGGTATCTCAGGGCCCACTCGGTAATACAACATCACAATAAGCCTTGCAAGAAATGTGACTAAGTGTTATCCACAGGATCTTGTATTACAGAACGAGTAAAGAGACTTGTCGGTAACGAGATTGAACTAGGTATAGAGATACCAACGATCGAATCTCGGGCAAGTAACATACCGAAGAACAAAGGGAACATCGTATGGGATTAACTGTATCCTTGACATAGAGGTTAAACTGATAAAGATCTTCGTAGAATATGTAGGAACCAATATGGGCATCCAGGTTCCTCTATTGGTTACGGACCGTGGAGGTGTCTCAGTCATGTCTACATAGTTCTCGAACCCGCAGGGCCTGCACACTTAAGGTTCGATGACGTTTTCGGTATAGTAGAGTTATGTATGGTGGTGACCTAAGGTTTTTTGGAGTCCCAGATGATATCCTGGATGTCACGAGGATCTCCGGAATGGTTCGGAGGTAAAGATTGATATATAGGAAGTCCTTTTTTGGTCACCGGAAAAGTTTTGGGTACTTCGGTAGTGTACTGGGAGTGTCGGGAGGGTACCGGCGGCCATCGGGAGGGGTGTCTCGAGACAAAGGACCTCATGCCCCATGGGAGGAGTCAAACTAGCCCCTAGTGGGCTGTACGGACCCCCCCACTAAGGCCCAAGGGGCTAGGGGTGGTAAAAAGCCAAAGGTGGAAAGGTGGAAAGGGTTTCCAAGTGGAGAGGAGGAATCCTACTCCTAGTAGGATTGGAGTAGGACTCCTCCACCTCCAATTTAGGCAAACCCTTGAGGGTTTGAGGCTGCCTTCTCCCCTCCCTCCTTCCTATATATACAAGAGGATTTATAGGAGAAAAAACCCTAACTGCCACGTGCTCCGTCTACTTCATCTAGATCATTTTCTCCTCTAGTCTAGTTCGGCGATGCTTAGGCGAAGCCCTGCCGGAATAGTTCCACCACCATCGCCGCCATGCTGTCACACTGCCCAAGAACTCATCTACCTCTATGCTCCCTCTTGCTGGATCAAGAAGGCGGAGATCGTCATCGAGCTATACGTGTGCTAAACGCGGAGGCGTCGTCCGTTCGGCGCTAGATCGTAAGGTCCGTGATCAGGATCGCGAGATGATTCGTGATTTGATCGCGAGATGGATCATGATGGGATCGTGGGAAGGATCGTGATTGGATCGCGAGAAGGATCATGATGGGATCGCGGGACGCTCGGCGATCTGGATCGCAAAGATGTTCGACTACATCAACCGCGTTTCTTAACGCTTCTCGCTTAGCGATCTACAAGGGTATGTAGATCCACTCTCCCTCTCATAGATGCTCATCACCATGGATAGATCTTGCGTGTGCGTAGGAAGTTTTTTTTGTTTCCCATGCAACATTCCCCAACATGCACCCCTCTCACTGAAGAAACATCGATCTACTTGGCCAAAGCAAATAAATAGATCGGAGAGATTTACGAAGATATAATGATCAAGCAATAAGAATCAATAAAAGATTTCAGAGAAGACTCAAATGCTTTCATGAATAATTGAACATAAACCCACAATTCATCGGATCCCAAAAAACACACCGCACAAAAGAATTACATCAGATAGATCAAAGCGAGGATGCTATGATAATTGTATTGAAGATCAAAAGAGAGATATATAGACATCTATGAGTAACTACGGACCAGTGGGTCTGTGGTGAAATACTGACACATCATCATGTGGGCAACAAGGTTGATGAAGAGGCCCTTCGTGATTGATCCCCTCTGGTAGGGTGTCAAAACGGAGCTCCAAATGGATCATGGCAGAACAAAGACTTGCGGTGGCAGAAAAAGTGCTTCAAGATGTCTTATAGGGTTTTTGGAATATATGTGAATTTATAGGCCAAAGAGCGCGGGTAGGAGGGCCACGAGGGAGGGACAAGCCATCAGGGTGTGCCGAGCCCCCCTAGGCGCGCCCTATTGGCTAGTGCCTCCCTTGTGCGGCCTCCGGTCTTCTCTCGAAGCTTCTAGATCTTCTTTTGGTCCAGAAAAAATCATAAACAAGTTTCAGGGCAATTGGACTTCGTTTGGTACTGTAAACCTGAAAAGTAAAAAACACGCAGAAAAATGGAACTGACACTGGGCATTGGGTCAATAGGTTAGTGCTCAAAAATAATATAAATTGGTTAATTATTACTCAAATAGTATCCTAGAATGATAATATAATAGCATGGAACAATCAAAAATTATAGA
Source organism: Hordeum marinum (assembly GCA_022496015.1). Classification (NCBI taxonomy): domain Eukaryota; kingdom Viridiplantae; phylum Streptophyta; class Magnoliopsida; order Poales; family Poaceae; genus Hordeum; species Hordeum marinum. The sequence goes on from CM039677.1 coordinate 62,564,721, forward strand.
TACATTGGAGACGTATCAAGCATCCCCAAGCTTAATTCCTACTCGTCCTCGTGTAGGTAAATGATAAAAACAGAATTTTTGATGTGACATGCTACCCAATATGTAATCTTTTTGCATTTATGCTCATTGAGAAATGATGAATTAAAAAACATCAACATAGTAATATTTATAGGCACAAGCAACAAAATCAAAATAATGTTTACTCCCATTCATCTTATCATACTAGCAAGGCATGGCTCCGTCTTGACCACATTAATACAAATGTCAAGCACCACGGTTCCCAAGTCAGGCAATTAGATCATACTTTTTCAATGTGCACCAACTTTTTATTCTTCACGCAATACATGAGCGTGAACCATGGACATCACAAACATTTCAGATTGAGTACCCGCATGTACACCGAGGGTAATGGTTCCTTCGGTACTAAGTCAAGCCATAATGTGGTGCGAAGGATTTTTTCATTGCGTCATCGCAAACATTTGTGTATGATGACCCATGTGCTTCGTATAGACAATGAGTTTAGATTTGGATCTGTCATATTGGGTAAATTGCCATTTGTCCAATTGGAAACATTGGCATTTGTTGATCTGGGAACATGGACATTTAACATCATTGTAACACTGACATTTAATAAATTTTGCAGGAACGAAATCACTATTATTATTCAATTTTGCAACTAAAATTCAGTAAACATAGATTTCATTTATAGATTAAGCAGTGGTCTTTGTAAAAAACAATTCAACTCAACAGCTGAACCGAACTAACTTTTCCCCAATTGTTGCGAACAACATACTAAAATAGGTAGTTCAACTATATATACTAGCTAATTTAAAGTACGTGGTACAGTTAAACCATATCTATAGTTAGATGAAATGAACAAAATAGCACCTAAATACTATTACAGAGGGGCTTTGTACTACTTCTAGCAACCTCACCTCTACTAAGCACGTTCAGTAAGTGGTAGAGAAGGAGGAACCTACCGACGAGATGGAGGAGTCGTATTCGTTGGCTGCCGCTGCTGCCCCCCGCCGCTCCCGCCGCGCCTCCTTGAAGCGGCAGGACTTGGTGTAGATATCCTTACACTACTACAGAATGGTCCAAATACGACACATCAATCAGAGACCCTTCGACAAAACTGTGTGCGATGACCAAATCACAAACAATATAGTTATAGCTCTGTCGCTAATGACGTTAACTGTGTGAGATGGCATATCCATCAAATACGATCGAAAAAATAGTTGCATGTGCGATGTTTGGCAAATAGTTGTCCTAGATAAATTTTTTGCGATTGGACAATATAAAGTGTGTGTGATGTACGTCATACAGTTCACCCTGATAAACTGTTTGCACTGATCAAGTAGAACAAACAATTGTCCAGATGATCGCGTGTGCGATAGACAACATACAGGTCACTTGGATGAACTGTTTGTGGTGAGATAAAATAACCTAAACAGTTACATATATCATGATGTGTGTGATAGACAACATCATGCCACTGGGATGAACTGTGTGCGATAAGCAAAAATAACACAAACGGTTTCTCAGATTAAGATTTGTGTGATGTACACATGCCACTCGGATGTGTTGTGGGCAAACGGTTTCGGATAAAGAACTATCAGGGACCGATGAAACCATCACCGATGGATTTGGTTGTTTATTCCGTATGAAATGTAATTTGCTCAATCTGCCCACAAACATCTATGCTCTGTTTATAAGAACATGACTGCATAACCAAATTAAGCATCAAAATACACGCATAACATTGGCACACACCTTAATAAACTATTACATGCATAATAAACTTATCCCTCTAAAACTACGAATATTTCAGCATAGAGGGAGTATGAGAATTGAGAAACGATCATTGCTACCTATTGAGCTTGCGTTGGTTTTCCCTCGAAGAGGAAAGGGTGATGCAGCAAAGTAGATAAGTATTTCCCTTAGTTGTTGAGAACCAAGGTATCAATCCAGTAGGAGGAACACGCAAGTCACCAATGGATGTACCTACACAAACAATCAAACTCTTGCACCCAACGCTATAAAGGGGTTGTCAATCCCTTCATGGTTATTTGCAAGGATTAGATCCGATAGAGATAGATGTAAACGACTGTGGAAAGTGCAAGATAAATAAATTGCAACAAGGTATTTTTGGTATTTTTAATTTATAGATCTGAAAGTATATGATGGAAAATAGACCCGTGGGCCATAGATTTCACTAGAGGCTTCTCTCTTGAAGGCAAATATCATGGTGGGTAAACAAATTACTATCAAGAAATTGATAGAAAAGTGAATAATCATGTAGTTATCCAAGGCAATGATCATTCATATAGGCGTCACATCCGTGTCAAGTAGACCGAAACTGCCTATGCCCCAAAGAATTCAACAAAATCAGCCGTCTTGAGAATGCAAAAGAGATTTGAGATACTTTGGTTGATATGCATGAAGGTACAAAATCTATGAGAGAATCCAAGTTGGATCTTCTTCAAAGTCAACTTGACAAGTTCAAGATGAAGGATGGTGAAGGAGTCGCCGAGATGTACTCCAGGCTAGATCTCATCACTAATGATATTTCCGGCTTAGGAAGCGAAGAAATGACTAACAAATTCATCATCAAGAAGATACTTAGAGCTTTGGACGATCGATATGACACCATTTGCACATTGATCCAAATGATGCCCAACTACAAAGATCTCAAGCCAACAGAAGTGATTGGTAGAATTGTTGCTCATGAGATGACACTCAAAGACAAGGAAGAGCTTCACCACAAGTCTAGTGGTGCTTACAAAGCCATAAGTGATGCTCCCGCTACCTCTAGCGACAACCTTGTTACAAATGAAGAGATAAGCCTCATGGTACAGAAATTCAACAAGTTCTACAAGAATAGAAGCAAAGATCAAAACTCCAACTGAAGATATGAAGAGAAGCGTTCGTCAAGTCGTGACCGAAACTGCTACAATTGTGGGAAGCCCAAACACTACTCCAATGAGTGCACAACTCCTTACAAGAGGAAAGAAGAGTCACCAATAAGACGAAGCTCAAGAGACAAGTCACCTCAAAGAGAGAGAAGGAGTAGAGATGATCGTTATGAACGAAGACCCTCAAGGATAAGTAGGGACTCGGAGAAGAAGGACAAGTACACCAAGAGCTACTCAAGAAGGAAACATCAAGCTCATGTTGGTGAATGGGTTTCCGGCTCTGAATCCGACAACCACTCCGAGAGAAGCTATCACTCCAACTCCGACTATAGTCAAGATGAAGGTGTTGCCAGACTTGCACTAGTGACAACCGACTCCTACGACATATTTGATTCACCAAATGAAGGGAGTGGACGTTGCTTCATGGCAAAAGGCCCCAAGGTATCACACCCCGAGTATCTTGATCTCAATAGTGATGAAGATGACTTGTTAATTGAAGATGACTTGCTATTTGACAAATATAGTAATGGTAGTTAAAATGAACTTGATAATTCTCATGCTAGTCAAGATAAGTCATTTGACGATGATAAGATGAATATAGAAGAACTAACTAAAGAACTAAACACTCTTAAGTTAGCTCATGAATCTACTCTCGAAGATCATAGAGAGCTTGTGAGAACTCATGAGAAGCTATGCTTCGAGAATCTCAACTTGGATCAAGAGCATGAGTTTCTTAAAGCTATCAATGGCGATCTCCAAAAGAATACTTCATCTTATCTAGCCAAACGACTACTCTTGTCCTTCAACTATCAACAATAAAAATGATAAATCCAATGATATTGGTTCTAGTAGTTCTCTTGATCCCACTAACTCTTCTCTTAGCCAAGTTACCCTTGAGCAAGAAAATGATCTCTTGAAAGGGATTATAGAGAAAGGTATATACAAGAGTCTTGAAGGGTGCAAAAAATTTGAGGAGATTGTACGCAAGCACGGAGGATACCGGAAGAATCGTGGTGTTGGCTACTTCAACGCTAATGGAGTTGAATGGGAAGAAGGTCAATACCCCAATCCCAAGTTTTTCCTCAAAAGGAGAAGTATGAAAATACTCTCCCCAAGGGAAAAAAATCTCAAGATGACCTTCCACCACAAGACTCCAAGCTCAAGGACAAGAACAAGCTTCAAGATGACGTTGACTCTTATGAAGATGAATACCAAGCTTTTGTGAAGTGGGTTCCCAAGGCTACTACAAGCTCAACTTCTACAAGTGCTACTTCAACACCAAGGATCCCCATCAACCTGATGTGGATCCCTAAGAAGAAGAACTAGAGAAGTTCTTGAGGGGTGACTCCGCCAATAAAATTCACTCACATTCATTATTGTCAAGAGCTATTTGCAATCAACATCAACTTCATGCAATAGTTCAAGGAGTCACACATTCCCTCAAAGGTAAGCAAGGGACAAGGTAATCAACAAATCAATGGACATCATCACATATGCTTTGCACTCCATGTATATAGATATCCTTGTATTTGTCTCTTGTGTGTTGGGACTAATGTTGGGGAACGTCGCATGGGAAACAAAAAATTTCCTACGCACACGCAAACCTATCCATGGTGATGAGCATCTACGAGAGGGAGAGTGGATCTACATACCCTTGTAGATCTCTAAGCGGGAAGCGTTAAGAAACGCGGTTGGTGTAGTCGAACATCTTCGCGATCCAAATCGCCGAGCGTCCCGCGATCTCATCACGATCCGTCCCGCGATCCAATCACGATCCGTCTCGTGAACTCATCACGATCCGTCCCGCGATCTCATCACGATCCGTCTCACGATCTTGATCATGATCTGTCCCGCGAACTCATCACGATCCGTTCCGCGATCTCATCACGAACTGTCTCGCGATCTCGATCACGGTCCTTCCGATCTAGCGCCGAACAGACGGCACCTCCGCGTTCAGCACACGTGCAGCTTGATGACGATCTCCACCGTCTCGATCCAGCGAGAGGAGGTGGAGAGGAGAGAGAGTTCACCGGCAGCGTGACGGCACTCCGGTGATGGTGGTGGAGTGATTCCGGCAGGGCTTCGCCTAAGCGCTGCGGAAAACCGATCTAGAGGAGAAACTGTGCACCGGTGAAACGGGTAGCACGTGGCCGGAAATTCTGTCCAAAAACCACCCAATCCACTAGTATATATAGGAGGAGAGGAGAGGAGAGGCAGCCAAGGCCTTTGGGTCGGCTGAAATAGGAGGTGGGAGCAATCCTACTTCACCTCCAATCCTAGTTGGAGTAGGATTGCCTCCTATTGGCTGATTTTCCACTTTTTGCTTTAGGACTTTCTCTCCTGCGCCATGGGCCTTTGTGGCTGTTTTCCCAGCCCACTAAGGGCTGGTTATTATTCTCCCACAGACCATGGACCTCTTGGGGTCGAAATACCCCTCCCGGAGGTCCTCCGGTACACTACCGGCACTCCCGGTACAATACCGATACTCCCGGTACACTACCGATGAGCCCGAAACTTTTCCGGAAACCAAACTGGGACTTCCTATATATGAATCTTTACCTCCGGACCATTCCGGAGCTCCTCGTGACGTCCGGGATCTCATCCGGGACTCCGAACAACCTTCGGTCACCACCATACATAACTCTACACTACCGAAACGTCACCGAATCTTAAGTGTGCAGACCCTGCGGGTTCGAGAACTATGTAGACATGACCGAGACACCTCTACGGTCAATAACCAATGGCGGGACCTGGACGTCCACATTGGTTCCTACATATTCTACGAAGATCTTTATCGGTCGAACCTCTATGTCAAGGATTCAGTTAATCCCGTATATCGTTCCCTTTGTTCTTCGGTATGTTACTTGCCCGAGATTCGATCGTCGGTATCTCCATACCTAGTTCAACCTCGTTACCGGCAAGTCTCTTTACTCGTTCCATAATACAAGATCCCGCAACTAACAATTAGTCACATTGCTTGCAAGGCTTATTGTGATGTTGCATTACCGAGTGGGCCCCGAGATACCTCTCCGTTACACGGAGTAACAAATCCCAGTCTCGATTCATGCCAACTCAACAGACACCATCGGAGATACCTGTAGAGCACCTTTATAGTCACCCAGTTACGTTGCGACGTTTGATACACACAAGGCACTCCTCCGATATCCGTGAGTTGCATGATCTCATGGTCATAGGAACATATACTTGACATGCAGAAAACAGTAGCAATAAACTGACACGATCATATGCTATGTTTGTAGTTTGGGTCTTATCCATCACATCATTCTCCTAATGATGTGATCCCGTTATCAAATGACATCTCATGTCCATGGCTAGGAAACCTTAACCATCCTTTGATCAACGAGCTAGTCCATTAGAGGCATACTAGGGACATGGTTTTGTCTATGTATCCACACATGCATTTAAGTCTCCGATCAATACAATTATAGCATGGATAATAAACGATTATCATGAACAAGGAAATATGATAATAACTAATTTATTATTGCCTCTAGGGCATATTTCCAACAACTAACCCATGTAGGTGAGAAGAGTAATGAAACAACAAGGATGCTCCCAACTCTTGGTGATCTTCATCAACTTTGAGCATCCGCCACTATCTCACCAACATGAAGTCTTCATGGAAAAAACCCAAGGTTAGTTTGTCCCTCCTATGGGGGGATGTCACATCAAGGGGGAGCTTTACTCTAAGACTTGAGTCAAGGCATCTCTTAGTATGTGACAACATTAAATGATTTATGTAAAAGTGGTAATACAACTTGTGCTTAAACGATGAGTATGACCTATTATCAAGTATTCTTACTTGGCTCCTAAGTCAATATACTCATATATAGATGACTCCGTCATCGCCAAAGTGCTTGTTAGATGCTATTGTGTTTGTGCATGTTTGCCATGATTTCATTTGACATCTTATTGTGTGAGCATGTTGGTTTGCATTGATTTACACATTTGAGGATATCCAATTGTTGCTATTTGGTTTTTCATTTTTATTTGCCAACTGGATATAAAAGAATGCCTAGGACCACTCCTTTAGATATCTATGCTTTCTGACCTCATACACTATTCATGCTGCATCACAAAATTTGAACAAGTACTTTTCGATCTCTTTGTGTGAGGAGCACTCGAAGTTCCGTATCGTCAAGGACTGACCATTAAAACCTCCCAAATGCATCTCAATGGAACCAACTCCAAATTCTAGGTCTCATCGAATGCCTAGGGTTGACCTGATTTTTCTATCTTGGTAATATCGATTTCATATTCTTGGTTACACTGAGTTTCCCTGTCAGCTGACAGTTGAGGAACTCAGTGACACCAAAAATATCAATTCGGTGTCACCGACAGCGATGGGTATATATTCGGTGGACCCCGATGCTTTGAATTTCATTTGTCAAACATCGTGCCTCCACAACCCTAGTTGCCGCCCGAAGGCCCCTGGTCATCTCCTTGCTTCCCTGAGTGCCTCCGCCGCTGGGAATCGCCGCCGTCGACATTTTCTTCACCAATGTCACCGCCGTAGCGTATCCATAACCGCATTAGGGTATGGATTCGGCCCCCTCTCGCGCTCCTGCATCCAATTCTTGCGCATTAGGGTTTATTCCCAGTCTATCCACATTTTGAGAGCCTTCCATCCAAAATAAAATTCCGTAGAGTAGAGGACTATCTATTTTAGGGGTTTGTCGTCCGCCACCTATATCTCGGTAGAACCGATGTGAAGAAATCAGTGTCACTGACTTTATTTTCTGCCACACCAAGAACACCTCGGTGGAACCGAGTTCTCATTTTCGGTCCGACCGAAAATGGTTCCAAGTTCCGGGAAAGCAGGGTGTTTGTCTCGGTGTGACCAATTTTTTTGCCTCGGCTGTACCGAAATACACTTGACAGAATGCAAAACTTGGAAAATCTTTTGTTCAAACTTGCAAAAATATGTGCATTTTGTGCTGACTTATCATATTCTACTCTTCTATACACTATTCATAGGGTCAGCTTGTCAGGTTCAGACAATCAGAATTTGCCAGAGCAGAACATTGAGATGAGTTTACGCATGAGTCCTGAGTCCAATTCTTCCACAGATCCAGGCACTCCTAGTTCTCATGGCTTGCCTAAGGCTGCCACTAGGACAAGGAAGAGACTCAACTCAGAGGAAGAGGATTCTGATTTTGTCTTGGAAGAGATTCTTGCTAAGAAGCAAGAGAAGGCTGCTAGGAAGTCTGCCAATGAGGCCACCTCATCTAGGAAGGTGGTCAGCAAAATTTATGCTCATGCAGAGACCTCAAAGAACATGAGAGTGGTAGGGCAACAATGTATGTTGAGGTCCCCAGGAAAGCTGTGCCAAAGAAGACAGCCAGGAAGAGGATCATCCGTGTGCAGGGCAGGCCTACCTCAATGTATGAGGATCCAGAGGAGGCTGCTGCTGTAGAGGAGGAAGAGGAGGAACCTGTTGCTTAGGCCCCTCCTAAGAAGAAGGCCAAGAAACTTTTGGCTAATGTTATGCCCAAGCCAAGATCTTCCAAGAGCACCAAGGCTGCATCCAAGAAAGCTACTGCACAGAAGTCCAAGAGGACTACCAAAGACATACCTGCTGCTGAGAAGAACAAGAAGTCCACTTTCAGAGAAGCTGATGATGATGATGCTATGACTATTCTGATGAAGCTCAGACCTCACCTTCCAGTTCATGATGCTAGCCACCCAATAGCTGAGGATATGAAGAAGAGGAAGGATTCAGGGTTGAGGGCATGGAGATCTATTGATCCATATGCCTAGAGGAGAAAGACTGCTGTGGACTACATGTTTTACACCAAAGAGAAGCAAGACTTCTATGAGACAGTTTGCTAGACAAGAGCCATGAAGTCAGTGACATGAGACATGTTGACTGGAAGTACATCAAAGATAATGGGGATTATTTTCCATGTGTCCAAGACAATTTCCACTGCATTGGACTTGATAGATTTGTTGGGAAGGAGTACACTACTTGGAATGATGAGCTGATCCTGCAGTTCTATTCCACTACACATTTCTATGGGGATGGTAGGATTGTCTGGATGATTGAAGGAGCAAGATATGAATCTTCTATTGATGAGTGGGCTACCATCTTAGTAGTCCTAGAGGTTCAGGATGGAGATTTGGATGTCTACACAGAATCCAAAGAGAGCCACAATGCTATGAAGGATATGTATAATCCTATCCCTACAGATAAAGTGCAATCTCACAAGCTTGGTTCTATCTACTTTCTCCAGCCAGGCCTCCGTACCATGAACAATATCCTGAGGCATACCTTGATGCCCAAGTCTAGAGATGAGAAGATGATTCATGGATACTCCATCAACATGCTCATCCATCTTGATCGTCACACCAGGATTCGAGTGATGGACTTGATAGTAGAGACTGTGAAGAGGGTTGCTGCTGATCAGAAGCGCTCATGCTGCTATGCACCCTATATCCAGATACTCATCAATTCTCAACTTGAGAAGCACATCTTTGCTCTGGACAGTCCCCATTTGCCACTTCAGCCGGACCTTTGAGGATAACGTTGTGGTGATGGACCCAGACCATCCCACATCACCTGCAACTCAGGCACATGCAGAGGCAGAAGCGGAGGCAACTCGAGCCACTAGTGCTCAGGATCCCAGGTCCAGGAACGAGTAGATGGATCTTTTGATCAGTATTGTCCTGGAGATGAAGAAGGACATCAAGACCATCATGGATACTCAGGAGAGCCTTGCAAACATCATTGATGATAGAGTGAAAACTCTAAATGACAAGGTTGATGGGCTGACTAAGACAATCAATGAGCTCAAGAAGGAGGTTGATGAAGCCCCAATCCGTCACACCTCTTCAGAGTCTAAGTCTTTTGATGATGAGGAGGATAATGCACCTATCAGGATGACTGCCCAGTTCACGACTAAGGCCAGGACTCCTACAGTACAAGCTCCAGAGACGAGGCTTTCATCTTCTGCTCTAGCCACAATATCTTCAGCACCATTAGCTCCAGTGCCTCCAGTATCTACTCCAGCTCCATCCAGGACTTCAATAGAGATCTTCGTCGATGCAGTTCTCTCGACTCCGCCATTGACGACCGGAGGTGATCAGGCGCAGAACGATGAGCTATATCTCTTTGAACTTTTTGGTAACTTGTTGCTAAAGGGGGAGAAGTTGTATATAGATCTTAGGCTTCGAGTGAGAGAGCGTCTGTTTTATTTGCTGGTTTTACAAAACATTTGGTTCGTTTGGTTTGAAGTGAGATACTTTTGTGTTTGTGTGTGATCATACGCTGTTATGTGTGTTGATACTATTTCCTATCATTTTATGATTATGTGATGATCACTCCTTTTCTTGTTGTGTTGTGCTATGTTGATTAACTCTTATTACTCTCGCACACCACCAAGTTGTATGTGACATGGAAGAAGTGCCCCATGTTCCTAATCGATTGTGCATTTGCATTCAAACAGAAATTTAAAATAATGCACAAATTTTGGGGGAGCTCTTGCTTATCACATACTTCTCAAAGTGACAATTATATTCATTGATTATATCATATGTCGAAGCTTTGATCTATATGTTGTCATCAATTACCAAAAACGGGGAGAATGAAAGCACATTTGCTCCCTTGGTGCTTTTTGTAATTAATAACAACATATATGTCATTGAACTAATGTTTCCACTAAGAATGTTTCAGGAAAAGTTCAATGATGGGTTGGCAAAAGGATTGTGGAATACCCCAAGATGAAAGGAATAGCATTGGCCAAGCTTCAGGCAAAGGACTCTACATTTTACATTTGTGAGAAATCACTTTGAGTCCATAGGAAATCCAATACTATTAAAAGGGGGTAAGGTATTGTTGGTGAACAAAATGCTCATACGTGCACAAGTGATAGTCACCACATACACCCACAAGCTCTTCCAAAAAAGTTTGTCCAAAGCCAAATACTCAAAATTGGTGCAACTAACATTCCACACTCGGTGCCACCGATTCCAAACCCTAGACAGACTTAGTCAAACCTTAGATTTTCGGTGCAACCGATAATGCATTCGGTGCCACCGAGTCGGGCTCCCAACTTTCTGTTATGCAAGTTCATAGTTTCGGTCCCTCCGAGATTGTCAAATCGGCATCACCAAGATTGGGCATTCTGACCGTTGGTCACCTTATCGATGCAAACCGAGTTTCCTATATCGGTCTCACTGAGATTCAAAAGTTGCTAACTTTAAGTCACTTCGATACAGCCGATATTCACACATCAGTTCCACCGAGTCTGACTTATTGTGTGTAACGGTTGGATTTTTGGAGATGCCTATATATACCCCTTCACCACCACCTACTCGAAATAGAAGCACTCAGAACTGTTCCCCAGTCATATCTACCTATTTTCTGAGAGAGAACCACCTATCCTTGTGTTGAGGTCAAGATCTTCCACTCCAACCATATGAATCTGGATTTCTAGCCTCCCCAAGTTGCTTTCCACCCAATCAATCTCTTCTACCAAGACAAATATGCGAGAGAGTGATTGTGTGTTGAGGAGTCTATCATTATGAAGCATAAGAACAAGGAGTTCATCGCATTACCGAGCCTATTACCTTTTGGAGGGTGGTGCCTCCTAGATTGGTTAGGTGTTGCTTGGGAGCCTCCTACTTCGTGTTGTGGAGTGAACCAAGAAGTTTGTAAGGGCAAGGAGATTGCCTACTTCGTGAAGATCTACCCATTGTGAGGCTAGTCCTTCGTGGACGGAAGCCGTCATGGTATAGTCAAGGTTGCTTCTTCGTGGAACCCTCCGTGGCGCTAGCCCTTCGTGGACTCTCGCGACCGTTACCCTCCATGGGTTGAAGACTCCATGAATGTGGATGTACGATAGCACCACCTATCGGAACCACGGAAAAAATCACCGTGTCACCAATTGCGTTTGATTTTCCTACCCTCTCTTTACTTACATGCTTGTCTTTATTTTCCACTGCTATACTCTTAGATATGCATGTGTAGGGTGTACTTGACATACTATGAATGCTAAAATCTGCCAATAATTAAAATTGGGAAAAAGTAAATTTTCCTTTGGTCAAGTAGTCTAATCACCCCCCTCTAGCACTAATTTTGATCCTACAGTAACGCATTAAGAAAGATGACATGATGTAGAGGGATAAACTCAAGCAATATTATGAAAAACCCATCTTGTTACCCTTCACGACAACAATACAATACGTGCCTCACTACCACTACTATGTCACTGGGTGAGGACACCGTGAGATTGAACCCAAAACCAAGCAGTTCTCACATTGCAAGAATTACCAATCTAGTTGGCCAAACCAAACCAATAACTCAAAGAGACTTGCAAGGATATGAAATCATGCAAATAAGAATTCAGAGGAGATTCAAATAAGATTCATGGATAATCTGAACATAAACACAGAATTTATCAGATCTTGACAAACACACCACAAAACAGGATTACATCGGATAGATCCCCATGAAGATCATGAAGAACATGGTATTGAAGATCAAAGAGAGAGAAGAAGCCATCTAGCTACTAGCTATGGACCCGTAGGTCTATGGTGGACTACTCACGCATCATCGGAGGGGCAATGGTGTTGATGTAGATACCCTCCATTATCGATTCCCCCTCCGACAGATTACCGGAGAAGGCCCCTTTGCTATTGGGGGAAGACGACAAAGGGGCTTTGCCGTCAGTGGTAGACGACAAAGAGGCAATGTTACCACTATTTTTTTTCTTATTTCCAACAATTTTCACAGGCAAAATATGCTATATATGTATATATTTCACAATAACAATATTCTTCCCATGCTGATGATCATCCAACAAGCACAAGTCACCAGTATAATCCAACAACAAGCACAAAATAAAATGTCACATTGTTCGCCATATTACAATAGTAGAAAGTTTCACATATGTAGCAAGTTTAACATTGTTCATCGATACAAAATCAGAAGCACTCCATAAATGCAAGCTTCCGTGAAGTGGCTCTAATCTGCAAAATGGGAAATACAAAAGTTAGATGAAGAAGACTAGAAGAAGAAGAAGATGATGATGAACTTGGAAGAAGGATAGGTCTTTTGAGGTTTGCCTCATGGTGTGTATGGTGCGCAATCACTCACACTTATATGGTTATGGTGGTGTACGTTGGTGGACACTTCCTAACACTAATATTTCAACAGTTGGTGATGGTGGTTTCCCCTTCTCCTCTCCCACAATATACCTAGGTATATATGGAGAGAAGGAGAAGAAGAAACGACCCCCGCGACAACAGTCTGTATTCATCCATCAAGAAGAGACATGTAACTCTCACAAGGAGCTCTGACATACCAAAAGTAGGTAATTTTGTCCAAGTGCTAAGTTTGTGTTCCTCTTGTATTCTTCTTCTTATTGCTTATTTGTGTCATGCAGGCAAAATTTAAAGAAGGATAGATCTTTTGATGTTTGCATCATGGTGTGTATGGTGCGCACTCACTCACACTTATATGGTGGTGTATGTTGGTGGACACTACCTAATGCTAATATTTCGACAATTGGTGATGGTTTCTTTCCCTTCTCCTCTCCCGCAATATACCAAGTTATATATCGAGAGAAGGAGAAGAAAAAATGATGCCCACGACAACAGTCGGGATTCCTCCATCAAGAAGAGACATCTAACTCTCACAAGGAGCTAAGTTTGTCTAAGTGCTAAGTTTGTTTTTCTTTGAGAAAATGAGCTAAGTTTGGGGCTTACCATCCTCGTCATCACGGAGGTGAGGCACTGTGGTTGCTTGGGCTGGTTTCACCTGGAGAAGGCTGCCCTGGAGAAGGTTTGTGCGATGCGACTCCGGAGTTATGCTGCACCAAAGATGATTTGTAATGTCTCGTTAGCATGATGACACTGAAAAGATCATTGCATTCAAATAAACTCACCATTGCAGCCGTGGTAATGACTGGCATCGACAGAGCGGTCTCGCCGTTCTTCTCGCACATAGTCTGCACATTTTGTTTTGACAAGTCAATGATATTCGTTATTAATGAAACGGACATTAAATGCAAGATTTGACAAGTATGAAGAAGAACCATACCATGAAGAGCTCATATACGGCCCAGTAAGACGCATCGGACCGTGCCCTCTCCTCCTCCAACAACCTAGCCATCCTCTACTCTATCTCCTTCTCCTTTGCCGCCATAAGCGCCTGTGTTGCCTCTCTCTCTCTCTGAATAGTAGCCCGCAACACAACTCCTTGTTAGCACTGTAATCATCTTTGTTCACACACACAACATAATGAGGAAAGATATCCGAGTCTGTATAACTAACCTCGATGGCGAGCTCGACTAACCGTTAACGAGGCCTTATCTCAGGACAGGAGTTCGTTTGGCGCGCCTTGATCTGCCGGAGAGTGCTAGGACAACGTATAAGGCCATCTCCAATGGCAATCGAGCCATGGGGCCTCCTGCCGCAAGCTATCATCACCATCTCTAGATCAATAGGTTCCTGGCTCGGGTTAAAGTCCTCCCCTTTCCCTGCCTTCCCCTTATCTCTATACCTCACGAGCTTGTTATGGGAGGAGCTGTTGGTGAACATCTCGGGATGATCGAGGTCAGATTCAGAGAATGCCTTGACCTTCTTGTACGAGGCAGTATGGGCCATCGCATAGAGGTCGTACATCTTTGGCACCTCCGTTTTGCTGTGATGCGCCTAAAAGAGAGACAACGGAGTATTAGTAAAGGGTTCAAGCTAGAATCAAGAATGAATTGCATGAATCATTAAACTAACCACATACCTAGTTCTGATCAAACTAATTTAAGTTGGCGCTCCCTTGATGGTGTGGCACACCAACCATTTTGTTACGCCGGTCCTTGGCATTGTTGTGGACGGCCAGCTATTCTTTTGAGCACCACCCATTCACCAATGCCTCCCAACAAGCCATCTTATCCTCACACCAGCTTGGGGGCACATAAGTTAATAAAGGGATATTTGAGAGCTACGCACAGGAATAAAATGAAGGAAACTAAGTACAATGCCTTAAGAATACGTAATTACCTTCATGTAATGCTCCTTCTCCATCTTATTTCCGCGGCTGTAGCGACTCGACTCAAAACGAGTCAAGCCTCTGTGTGTTCTGTGCCATCCCTGGATCAGTATGCTGGCACACATAGTACATCCATGTATATATCAAAGTGCAATCACATGTAATTAACATAAAACTGATATATACCTTAAAATCTCAGCGGAAACAGTCAATGGGAGTGGAGTCCCAATAAACACCAACGATAGGTTGAGTGTAGACCGTAACCCTGAATCATACTCTTACTCATCGAAGAAGAGTATCTGTAACATGAGACGTTGCAGCCGTGTAGGTCAGTACATTGAATGTACCAGCAAGATCACCATAGTAGAATAGAAGATAAAAACTATTCTATATGCAGTAAGGCTTTGTGGCTCTGTGTCTGAGTTTTTGCATAAAAGCTGATTTTATTTCTTTTCCTACAACAAAGGAATATCAGGAATTTTCACTACAGAGTTACCTAACATGACATGGTTCCGCCAACTGATGTCTTCATGCCCACAAGTATCATAAGTTGCCCACAATTAATTATCAGTCCAGTGTTGAGAGTTCAGAGATAGATCCAAGTCCAGAAGCTCAAATTGTCCGTAACCTCGGACACGAATAATCGATTAGGTTTAACTTTGCAGAGTGTTGTGTACTTTACCCACAATATTCGTTCCCTCCTTGTAAGTCCTTGCACTGCCTGATGTTTGAGAACAGGACGAACGAAACATGGTCTTTCACAGTGTTTCCCTGACTACTGTAAGTGCCCATCCATTCCTAACGTCGACTACATCTCGTAGCACTGCCCAGCCAGAGTCACAACAAAGATCAGCCAAGCCAGAGCCCATAATGACTTGTGGCTACACTGGTAAGCTTCCGGGCATGAAGTATTCATCCGCCTCTTTGAGTTTGGGTGAAGCTTTCCGCAAGATGTCATGGTGCTTCTCCATGCATCCCGGCCATCCACTGGTTACTCCAGGGATGCCCAATCAACCATCCTTCACCCAGTAGTGTGTATTGAAAACTTGTTTCTCGAGTCTCCAAGTCTTGAGGTCTTGAAGATGCGGGACTTGAAGATGCCTTCATGAAGTTGTCGTCTTGACGTAGAGTCCTCTTTCTCACACCACTCACGAACACTCATACCAACCCCGTCTACTTTAGCATAGCATAAAAATAACTAACGTTCCCGGGGCTTTAGTAACAAAGTGTGGGTTCCTACCTCATGCATTCTACTTGACTACAAGAATTTTCAATAACACTACTGGAGGGATTTTTAGAAGGATATCACTACATGTAATAAAACATAGGTATGAAATAGATAGTCAAAGTGAACTTGCCTGTACTGTTGATGAAGAATAATATCGCTCTCAGAAATAAATTGATAAACTATTCGTTACTCTCTAAGGAAAATCTATATAATCAAACATTGCATTCATATAAGCAATCATACTAGCAATAAATTCTAACAATAAAAAAAACACAAAACCAAAAGCAAAAAGGTTGTGAGGAAGGAAATACTTAAGACAAAACTCAAAACAACAAGGCTTCATCAACACAACCAAGGGTTGGTTTTTCTCTACAAATGATCCTATTTTCATAGGTAACAAAACAAAAACCAAGCAAATATAACAAAAGTATTTTAGTAAATATTTTACTTAGTAAAAAGAATTACTTTTGAAGAACAAGTAAGAACTATGAAAACAACACACTAAACACCATAAGTTAACAACAAGTAAAACAATAAAATATTAAAATAACAGAAAACAAAATATGTAACAACTAATTTAATAGAAAGTAGAACTTATAAAACAATTTATGAAAATAATTTCAAATAGGAAATCCAACTAGCAAGGAAAATCAATTTGCAAGTTATTATAGAACTAGAATTGATTTCATGCTATAGTGATTGACATAAAAATAAATTGGTTGAGATACTACTGTTAACTAACAAAAAAAGTAAAACTTATTAACTAATATAATAGAAAATAAATTAAAACAATTTAAAACAAAGGAAATAGGAATAAATCTAAAAGAACTAAAACAGAATCTGTTTTGTTAAAAATACTAACTTTAAATATTCTAAAAATTCTAAAATTTTATGTACTGATAAATAACATCCCTAGTGACCAGTAGCAAAAAGAATCAACCAAAAATATGTTTTTAAACTCAAGATACTCAAAAAATAAGATTTAAATCAAATCTGTTTGAATTCAATTTTATGTTTTTCAAATATAGTCAAACTTGATATCTACAGATACTAGATAAAATTTGTGACACAAAGCAAAAGGAGTAAAATTAAAACAATTAAAAACATAAAAGTTATAAAGAAAACAAAAACAGAACTATTCTGTTTTTAAAACAGAAACAGAAAAATAGAAAAATCTAACTAACGGACAGGGGTACACGTGGCACTCTGTGATTGGCTATAGGGTGTGCGTGAGCGAGGGTTTCGGGCGGACGGTCGATACTTAAAAAAATGCTTCGGCTAATCTAAACTGAGGAAAAAACTCGGCCTGTTCATTTAAAATAAACCGAAGGGGTACGCACTATCTAATCGGGGCCGTTGGAATGAGATCTGATGGAGGGGAGAGAGAGAGAGAGGGGCTCACAGGGGGTCGCCGGCAAGGTCAACGTCGACGGCAGGGGCTCGGCTCGATGCGGGCAGCGTCTTCGGTGGTCCTCCGACATCAGGGTTTGCTCCGTTCGATGCAGGCGAGGACGGCGGCGATATAGGTGGCATCGGCGAGGCTCGAGGTGCACGAGCATGATGGCAGCGAGTTCGGAGGCAGCGATGATGCTCGAGTGTCAACGGCGATAGGGGATCCGGTGGCTCGGGAGCTCAGGCGAGGGCACTGGGAGGTGCGCGCGAGGGAGGAGAGCTCGGTGGTGGTGGCGATGCTGTTCGAAGGCGTCGGGAGCGAGCGGGATGGGGCAATGGCGTGGTGGCGGTGCTTGGGCTCCCGTGAGCAATGGCGGCGAGGAGAGGCATCGGGCAGAGGGATTAGGTGGGAATGGGTGCGGGAGGGGTCGGGGGTTCATATAGGGGCCTTGAGGTGCACGGGGAAGGAAAGGAGAGGGAGATCCGGCGCGGTGGGATATCCGGCGAGGTGCGGGGAGGAATGGAGGGGACGACCGCTGGGATGGCTCGGTCGGTCGGGGGTCCCACGCGACAGAGAGAGAGAGAGGGGGCGGGGTTAGCGGCGTCGGTTGGCCGGTGCGGAACGATTTCGGGGAGTTAAGACAGGTGGGCCGACCGGTTTTAATTAAAACGTTAATTCCGTTCCTTTTCTAATTTCCAGTGAAAGGAAAACTCCTTTATGGCATTCAAAACACTTCCAAAATTGAAGATCTTTATATTAAAAGGACCAGGGGAATAAATTCTATTTAATGAACATTTTTTCACGGCCAAAATAAATATTAAAAAAATATTTTCAGAAAATGCCTAAATGGCTTTATTTTCTTTTTGCAAATATTTTCAAATAACCCTCTGGGTTTTATGGTTCAAATGCTTCACCAAAAATAACCCTGCTGTGGAGTGTCATGTTACTCCTCTCAAAAACTTGTCAAGGGTATTTGAATTCTTTCAAAATTTAAAATGGAACCAAATATGAAATGAATTCCAAAAAAGAATAATTCAGAGATTATCAAATCCACTTTTCAAATTCCTTGTTTATGAATAAGTCATGTTATCTTCTCTCACTGATTTGAAATGTATGAATTTGAATTCCAAAAGCATATGGGAAAGTCATGTCATTCCCACTCATGGAAAAGTTTTTAAAAGTTTCAAATTTTCACTCAATTTCAATCACTAAATAAAACAAACAATCATTCTAATATTTATTATAACATTCCAAAATTTGGGATGTTACAAACCTACCACAGCTAAAATGAATCTCGTCCTCGAGATTCGAAAGGGCTAGAAATAAATAGGTTAGGTCTTGGGGTTCTTCTAGCAAATCCATTGACCTGGAAGTGTGGGGCTACCACACTTAAAATGAGAGTTACTGGTCCTTCAAAAGTCATGGCGATCCTGCGGGTGCATCTGTCTGTTCACATACTTCACGATTGCTCCTTCGGTGATGCTCTTATGTTTAATCAAATCTCGTGTTCTCCTAAAAAATGTATTTCCTACGATACTGGGTCTTCTTAACTGACAGGTCTCGTGATCATTCTAAATAACTTATGGAATACCTCATGGTGGTCTACCATTTATGGTTATCCTGCAGTGAAATGGGTCTTGGCTTCATCCGTAAAATTCCTACATGGGACAGCAACTGCCCTGTACAAGGGCTTTTCATCATACCATTCGAAGGCTTAAACAAAAGCTTCAAAGAACGTCGTCTCTTTACTATGGGTAAGTCACTCAGATTTACCATTCCGAATAGCAAGAGAAATGATAAGAGTAAGTCGTCATGGTGATCAATCCATGCCGCAATAAAATCATTTCCTTGTATAAGGTTCAGTGAATCTCATATTCTAACACTTGGGCTTCCTCACAAGCGTTGCAGAAATTTCTCTTGTCAACGAACGAAGTTCGGATAAATCCATTGATTCTGCAAGCTGAACAAACATCTATCGTTTCAGCACATCCCTCAGGTTTACGTACACTCTTAAGAAAACGTTTGCTGATCCAATCACACCTTCTTGCTTCAAGATCTTGGGGTAACCTTCATGAAACCATGAGATCCATCCTTGATACATGTTCTATTCCTTGAATATGTTTTTCCTTTCCATTGGTCTATTTACCAATAACAGTTTTGGTTCATCATATTCAAATCCAAGGTATACTATTTCAGGTGTTGCCATCCACATAGCTGGATATGTTTCCACATTCTCTTCACCTATATTCACTTATCCAAACTCCTTAACAAGAATGGTACTTTCTTCATTCATTGGTCCCTGTGGTTACTACCACACTTAAAATGAAACGTACACATGCCTGCATAGACCATATTTTCTCATATCCTTGAAAATGGTCAGGGATCTTTGTTCATAGAGTAACAATTCTTATAATTTAACATATGAGAATCATGACACCATAATTTCCATTAACTCATGAATTTATTACAAACTTTGAGACTTCCATTACAAAATAACCTCATGAAAAACAAGAGTGCTTCCTGATACAGTTATTGCCATCTTAACTACTCCATTCTAGCTTTCTTCTCGTACTCAATCCTTTGTCACATCCTCAATCACTTCTTAAAACTCCTAAAAGTACTTCATTACAAATGCTGCCATCCACATAGTTTGGCATGGTCCAGCATCACTCCCAACTTTATTCATTTATTCCCCTTGGAGATATTTTAGTACCACTGGAACTTTGTGATGTGCTCCTTGAAATAATACATATTTTGCTTGATCAAGGTGGACATGAGCTTCATCTCCATCATCTCCGTATGCACCTCATGTAGGTATTCCTGAGTATGACGGAGTCTGGCTTCAAGTATTTCTCCAATCCGACGTATGGCTTCCTGGCAGCATCACGAACAGCGTCAAAGAAAGTTTCTCGTGGTACACGAGATATGTAGAAGTATTGTCCCATAGTCTTTGGGCAAACTCCTTTCACACGATGGAGGTGTACCTCCACATACCAGAGTTCCACTCCATTTTCCATGAATGGGTAGCCCTTGTACACGTCATCTCCTTCAAGATGGATGTGCTTCATCATATCCTTCAAGATCCTTGGGTAATCATGATCACTAGTCAGGGTCATGGTCGTCTCCGGGCCCTTGAGGAATGACTCATAATGGGTGGTCATCTGCAGGTGTCAGAAAAAGGTACTCAGAATAACATATGTTTCTTCTTGTGTAAGCATTCCTTATCATCCAATCCAAGCTTCTATTCCATTTACCATATTCTATTATATCCTTGTACTTTAGCAAAATCCCAGTTTATGCATCCACAACTCATTTTCATCCATGTTTTGAATCCATACTTCTACCTCCAGATGGGTCATTGCACTTCTTTTGTCGAGAAGTCTCCCAAATACTCATGCGGACAATCCTGAGACATATGTCCTTCTTGTCCACATGAATAACATGACTTGGTACTTATGTTTGGGTCTGGTACATCTCCCATCATCATGGGTTCTTCTAACTTATTCCTGAGGGCTTCTTTCATTGCTTCCTTCTGCTACTTCATGACTTCTTGTACCTTGGGGTATATTTGACATTGTGCCGGATAGTGCGTGGTTCCTTCACACGAGAAACATGTCCCTTGCCTAGTTGGGCATTCCTCAGCTCGGTGATTTTCTTCATAATGAGGGCATCCTTCCTTGTGTTGTCCCTGGGTGTGTCCTATCTCTCCACATATCTTGCATGCACAAATCTTCTTCACATCCTTGCAATGGGGCTTCTGGGTGTTGGTGACAACATGAGATTTTTACAGAGTCATCTTGATTTCTTCCAAAGTGATTGATGCTTGCGTATCATAGATAGCTTCATGCATCTTCCACCAATGTGCAACACCTTCTGCAAAGTATCAAAGAGCATACTGGACCATCTCGATCCTTGCAACATGGTTACTCCTTAGGTGATCCTCCATGTCCTGAATCCATTCTTTTGCCTCTAACCGAGTCATCGATCCAGAATACACGAGTCCAACTTCATTCATCATCTATTGGGTTCAAGGTTTTGGAATGAGATACGAGAGAGAGAATGGAGGGGATACACACAATACAAACAATGGTTTTAAAATAGATTTTTTTGTGGCTGTCAAAACAAAATACACACAAATGACAGCTCACAAATCATCGTATCTAACGTAAGTATACAACAGGGGTTTGGTCTTCTCAGGGCATAATATCTTGGAAATTCTTCATGGTTTTCAATTTCTTTAGGTCTGTGTAGTCTTCAATCTTTTTGTAGCTCTTTCCATAATGGTCAAGGGACAAGGGTATTATCTAACTATTTGAGGTAAGAGAGATCATTTGATAAAGCTCAAATAAGATGAGAAGTAAAGGGTCATTTGAAAACAAAGTTTTTCGAGAAATCGTTTCCTAAGGGCTTTCCAGTTTCTAGGGTCACATCCTACAGTCAACATGTGTTCTGATACCATTTCTGTAGCGACCCGACTCAAAACGAGTCAAGCATCTATGTGTTCTGTGCCATCCCTGGATCAGTATGCTGGCACACACAGTACATCCATGTATATATCAAAGTGCAATCACATGTAATTAACGTAAAACTGATATATACCTTAAAATCTCAGCGGAAACAGTCAACGGGAGTGGAGTCCCAATAAACACCAATAGCAGGTTGAGTGTAGACCATAACCCTGAATCGTACTCTTACTCGTCGAAGAAGAGTATCTGCAACATGAGACGTTGCAGCCATGTAGGTAAGTACATTGAATGTACCGGCAAGATCACCATAGTAGAACAGAAGATAAAAACTATTCTATATGCAGTAAGGCTTTGTGGCTCTATGTCCGAGTTTTTGCATAAAAGCTGATTTTATTTCTTTTCCTACAACAAAGGAATATCAGGATTTTTCACTACAGAGTTACCTAACATGACATGGTTCCGCCAACCGATGTCTTAATGCCCACAAGTATCATAAGTTGCCCACAATTAATTATCAGTCTAGTGTTGAGAGTTCAGAGATAGATCCAAGTCCAGAGGCTCAAATTGTCCGTAACCGGGGACACGAATAATCGATTAGGTTTAACTCTGCAGAGTGTTGTGTACTTTACCCACAAGATTCGTTCCCTCCTCATAAGTCCTCGCACTGCCTGATGTTTGAGAACAGGACGAACGAAACATGGTCTTTCAGAGCGTTTCCCTGACTACTGTCAGTGCCCATCCATTCCTAACGTTGACTACATCTCGTAGCACTGCCCAGCCAGAGTCACAACAAAGATCAACCAAGCCAGAGCCCATAATGACTTGCGGCTACACAGGTAAGCTTCTGAGCATGAAGTATTCATCCGTCTCTTTGAGTCTGGGTGAAGCTTTCCGCAAGATGTCATAGTGCTTCTCCATGCATCCCGGCCATCCACTGGTTACTCCAGGGATGCCCAATCAACCATCCTTCACCCAGTAGCGTGTATTGAAAACTTGCTTCTCGAGTCTCGAAATCTTGAGGTCTTAAAGATGCAGGACTTGAAGATGCCTTCATGAAGTTGTCATCTTGACTTAGAGTCCTCCTTCTCACACCACTCACGAACACTCATACCAACCCCGTCTACTTTAGCATAGCATAAAAATAACTAACGTTCGCAGGGCTTTAGTAACAAGTGGTGGGTTCCTACCTCATGCATTCTACTTGACTACAAGAATTTTCAATAATACTACTAGAGGGATTTGTTGAAGGATATCACTACATGCAATAAAACATAGGTATGAAATAGATGGTCAAAGTGAACTTGCCTGTACTGTTGATGAAGAATAATATCGCTCTCAGAAATAACTTGATAAACTATTCGTCACTCTCCGAGGAAAATCTATATAATCAAACATTGCATTCATATAAGCAATCATACTAGCAATCAATTCTAACAATCGAAAAAAATAACACAAAACCAAAAGCAACAAGGTTGTGAGGAAGGAAATACTTAAGACAAAACTCAAAACAACAAGGCTTCATCAACACAACCAAGGGTTGGTTTTTCTCTACAAATGATCCTATATTCATAGGCAACAAAACAGAAACAAAGCAAATATAACAAAAGTATTTTAGTAAATATTTTACTTAGTAAAAAGAATTACTTTTGAAGAACAAGTAAGAACTATGAAATTAACACACTAAACACCATAAGTTAACAACAAGTAAAACAATAAAATATTAAAATAACAGAAAACAAAATATTTAACAACTAAGGTAATAGAAAGTAAAACTTATAAAACAATTTATGAAAATAATTTCAAATAGGAAATCCAACTAGCAAGGAAAATCAATTTGCAAGTTATTATAGAACTAGAATTGATTTCATGCTATAATGATTGACATAAAAATAAATTGGTTGAGATACTACTGTTAAATAACAGAAAAAAGTAAAACTTATTAACTAATATAATAGAAAGTAAATTAAAACAATTTAAAACAAAGGAAATAGGAATAAATCTGAAAGAACTAAAACAGAATCTGTTTTGTTAAAAATACTAACTTAAAATATTCTAAAAATTCTAAAATTTTACCCACTGATAAATAACATCACTAGTGACCACTAGCAAAAAGAATCAACCAAAAAATATATTTTTAAACTCAAGATACTCAGAAAATAAGATTTAAATCAAATCTGTTTGAATTTAATTTTAAAATTTTCAAATATAGTCAAACTTGATATCTATAGAAAATAGATAAAATTTGTGACACAAAGAAAAAAGAGTCAAACTAAAACAATTAAAAACATAAAAGTTATAAAGAAACTAAAAATAGAACTATTTTGTTTTTAAAACAGAAACAGAAAAATAGAAAAATCTAACTAACGGACAGGGGTACACGTGGCGCTTTGTGATTGGCTATAGGGTGTGCGTGAGCGAGGGTTTCGGGTGGACGACCGATACTTAAAAAAATGCTTCGGGTAATCTAAACTGAGGAAAAAACCCGGCCTGTTCATTTAAAATAAACCAGAGGGGTACACACTATCTAATCGGGGCCGTTGGAATGAGATCTGACGGAGGGGAGAGAGAGAAGGGCTCACAGGGGGTCGTTGGCAAGGTCGACATCGACGGCAGGGGCTCGGCTCGATGCAGGCAATGTCTCCGATGGTCCTCCGGCGCTAGGGTTTGCTCCGTTCGATGCAGGCAAGGACGGCGACGAGATAGGTGTCGTCGGCGAGACTCGAGGTGCACGAGCGTGATGGCGGCAATCTCGGAGGCATTGACGGCGCTCGGGTGTCGATGGGGATAGGGGCTCCGATGGATCGGGAGCTCAGGCAAGGGCACTGGGAGGTGCGCACGAGGGAGGAGAGCTCGATGGTCGAAGGCGTCGGGAGCGAGCGGGATTTGGCAATGGCGTGGTGGCGGTGCTCGGGCTCCGGTGAGCAATGGCGGCAAGGAGAGGCGTCGAGCAGAGGGATTAGGGGGGGAACAGGTGCAGGAGGGGTCAGGGGTTTATATAGGGGCCTCGAGGTGCACGGGGAAGGAAAGGAGAGGGAGATCCGATGCGGTGGGATCTCCGGCGAGGTGTGGGGGCGGAATGAAGGGGACGACCGCGGGGATGGCTCGGTCGGTCGGGGGTCCCACGCGACAGAGAGAGAGGGGGCAGGGTTAGCGGCATCGGTTGGCCGGTGCAGAACGATTTCGGGGAGTTAAGACAGGTGGTCAGGCCAGTTTTAATTAAAACGTTAATTCCTTTCCTTTTCTAATTTCCAGTGAAAGGAAAACTCCTTTATGACATTCAAAACACTTCCAAAATTGAAGATCTTTATATTAAAATGACCAGGGGGATAAATGCTATTTAATGAACATTTTTCCATGGCCAAAATAAATATAAAAAAATATTTTCAGAAAATGCCTAAATGGCTTTATTTCTTTTTGCATATATTTTTCAAATAACCCCCTGGGTTTTATGGTTCAAATGCTTCACCAAAAATAACCCTGGTGTGGAGTGTCATGTTACTCCTCTCAAAAACTTGTCAAGGGTATTTGAATTCTTTCAAAATCTAAAATGGAACCAAATATGAAATGAGTTCCATAAAAGAATAATTCAGAGATTTTCAAATCCACTTTTTCCTTGTTCATGAAGAAGTTATGTTATCTTCTCTCACTGATTTGAAATGTAGGAAATTTGAATTCCAAGAGCATATGGGAAAGTCATGTCATTCCCACTCATGGAAAAGTTTTTAAAAGTTTCAAATTTTCACTCAATTTCAATCACTAAATCAAACAAACAATCATTCTAATATTTATTATAACATTCCAAAATTTCGGATGTTACAGCGGCACGTTGACTTGTCCTTCCTAATACGTAGCGGGGCATAATAGTCTCGAACAACCTGCACCCGAGCCTCGCATCGAAAGTTTTGCAGTAGGCGCCTGCATTGCTGATCGATAACCTTTGCTGCAGCCTCCTTGTATCCCTCCTGACACCTATAGAAGGTCTGCAATCAAACAAGACAACACTTATTAGTACAATAACTAGCTATTGTTGATTTTTAACCGTGTAAAGGAGAAATTACCCAAAACTGTCTGATCACCATCTCCACCCTCGTGTGGCACAAAACACCATCAATCCTCTCCTCTGGCGGGGCCGGTGCAGCCAAGTAGTGCTCCTAGGTCACTCCTAACTCTGGAACCTTACCCTCACCAAGCAACTGGACAAACCCCGTGAAGTTTTGCCTGATAAGGACACCAAGGACGCTGTTGGATCTATAGGCATCCATGGGTTGATGCCAACCACTGCAGTATGACAAAGCCAACGCATTAGATATTGGAAAAAATGTGAGGGCAAAAGGTTAAAAAAGAGTACATGCACTTAGCTCTCCCCGTCAGGCCTAATCAACCATTGCAGCTCGCGGGTCGTCGGCACGGGCGGGAGCCGTGTACTACCACGTTGGTAGACGATGGACTCCTTAGCCACCTTCTCGTCGCTATCGGAAAAACGATCCCCGCCACCATCAGCATGGCCACTAGGCTCCTCCGGCTAGGTATCCCATTGGGCCTGTCCGGACGTGCCCTCTCCCCTACTCTGCTCCGGAGTCTCGTGGGACACAGCCTCTGGGACAGGAGTCTTGTAAGTCGAAGGCTTGTCGACCCGAGGCTTGTGGACCGAAGGCCGCGTAGCCTCGTCCTCACACAGGTCCACCCTAGCAGTCCTGTGCTCGGGTGAATCAGCTGGGGGTGGCGGCAAGGAAGGCGTAGCATCCACCCTACCTTTACCGCAGCCTCCTCTCCCATGTGTACCTCTCTTCTTCCCTCGACCTCCTCTCACGGGGGTCGACAAAGAAGCAGCCACCGGTGTATGCAGACTAGACATCAACGCTCTCCGGAGAGAGTCGGCAGGAATGGAAGTACCCATCCCACCACCCTCCGACGAAGGAGCTGCGGAGTGCTCTCGACCCTTTCCCACCATCTTTAACAACTGCCATGACAAATAATAAACAAAATTAGTACAACATAAAATTGAATACCGACATGAATAATAAAATGTATATAATTTAAGTGTATCATCACATACCTAAGATGAACTAAAAGTTGATTACCTGACATGAACTAATAATAATCTTGATCATCTATATATGCTCCGGGATCAATAAATGCATCATCATCATCACTATCACCAATAAATGCATCATCATCATCACTATCGGGAACAACATGTGGAAGGCCTCCTTCATGTAATCGGTCAAGCATTGACAGGTCATCATCCTCTTCTTCCGTCTCTTCTTGTTCCGGCTCAGGGGTGAAGTCGGATTCAGTGTCGCTGTCTACTTCAATGTTCCAGGGTGAAGTAGAGCGGTTCTTGAAACGTTTTTTTGAAAGACGTGTTTCTTGGAAGAATTCTCCTTCATATGTGTCTAGGTTAATGTGAGGTTCATAATCATCTTCATTGAGGGGAGGTGGTCTAAAACGTGGTGGCACATCATAAACGACATCCCCACGATTCAGATTTGGACCAGTTTGGTAGGCCCACGGTAGATAGAAAACTTGGGTCGCCTGTTGAGCCGTAATATAGACATCGGGAACATCTAAATGGGTGCTTTGTTTGATTTCGACTAGACCTATATGTTCATGAGTCCTTCTAGTCTCCTTCGGCTGGAACCAATAACATTTGAAGACTAAGACGTTTGGTGTGTTTTCACCAAAGAATAGAAGTTCATAAATTGCTTCAACTCTTCCATAATACTCAACACCTCCTTCGCTGATAGCAGATACACAACAGTTTGTAGACTTTCGGTTGGCCATAGATAGCTCTTTGCCAAAAGTACGAAAGTGATACCCGTTGATGGCGTATTTGTCAAATGAACGGATTTTATAGTCAAAACCATTAGCGACTTGTCTCAATTCGGCGTCCATAGACACGGAATTAGCCTACAAGTTTAATACGAAAGGATTGTTGCATAAGCCGCAAACTAGACGAAGAAATGAAATGGTCTAATGGAAATTACTGTTTGTTTGAACCAAGAGATGAAACCGGGATAGCCACCTCCATGCTTTGCCAGAAGCTCATACTCTTCGATGGAATCCTTTTGGATCACCGCTCCATCCGAGAATTTGGCGACCTATCAACTATATCACACATCCGGGAATAAGAGCAGTTCACAAGAATTAGAAGTTGTGAAACAATGTACCGAGAACTACTCGATGTACAGCTGCACTTCTATTAGGCTGTTGAAGATATACAACGAAATGGTCCACCATTCTTCGGCATCCAACGTTATTGCTTTCGAAGCACTGGTTGGTGCGAGCTTCCCTTGGAATAGGCTGAGATTGGATTGAACTTTTTCACGGTCGGCATCATTGTATCGAGGCTTCGGATTATGCAAATGACGATTCTAGGCTTCGTAGTGTGCTGTCATGAAGTTTGCCGCCTCCTCAATAATGAATGTCTCGGCCATCGATGCTTCAATTTTACGTTTATTTTTACATTGTGCTCGAAGTGTCTTCTGCATCATCTCAGTTGCGTAGCACCAACGATTTTGCATGCCCCCCCGAATCTTGCCTCGGTCGGGAGATGCAAAATCAAATGCTGCATTGGATTAAAGAAGGCCGGTGGAAAGATTTTTTCTAACTTGCAGATCAACTCCGGCACCAACTCTTCCAGTTCATCTAGCACGTCAGGCGATAGTTCTTTCACACAAAGAGCACGAAAGAAATAGCTCAGCTCTGCCAGTACTAGCCATTCATCCTCAGGGATAAAGCCACGCAAGATCACCAGCATTACCCGCTCAAGCCATATGTGCCAATCATGACTCTTGAGACCAAATATTTTCAATTTGTCAAGACTTGCTCCCCTCTTTAGATTCCCTGCATACTCATCAGGGAACATCAACTGCATTTTCACCCACAAGATCATTTCCCTCATAGCCGGCCTTCCAAGATTGAACCATGCCTTTGGCTTCCTCCAGTTCTTATTTCCTTTCGATTGTCGCATGTTTTGTAACGGTTTATAACATAGAGCCTCCTGATCGACTCGAGCCTGAGGATTATCCTTTGACTTCTCCTGTATGCCGAACAATGTACCAAAAATGGCATCGGCGATATTCGTTTCAGTGTGCATCACGTCGATGTTGTGTGGGCAAAGGAGGTCTTTAATGTAAGGAGGATCCCACAAGCATATCTTGCGAGTCCAGGCGTGTTTTGAATTATTCACCAGTTAATCAAGTTTGTCAGTTTTATTATGTGCATGCAACATACACGCTAATAGGTTAAGATAGCTCCTAATCCCACCCGAGTATGTGTAGATTGGGTTCGTTTTCCCATGCTTCTCTCCAGATCTGACGCAGAATTTCGACATCACCTCCCCGCTGTTCTCCTGATACACGTCTCGGCAATACGAAGAAAGGATGTGTACCCGGAAAACAATAGGGAGGCACTGACGAAATTCTGCATAGGATCCAGAGTAGAGCATACGGGAAAACAAACCCAATCTACACATACTCGGGCTGTCCATGGATAACGTTGGACAATTTGAAAGGATGACGGTTATAAATATGCAAAGACATGCATATTTATAGATGTCACCCTTTCAAACGGGGGACGCATACTGGTCACGCATACTGATGATTGAAGACACCTATATCTAGAAAGTTTCATCGGCACAAAGACTGGAACAAAGCAAATTAAGGGGAGAGGAAGAGAAGTCATTTGTGCCCACCCATGAACGTAGGGGCGGAGCTCGTCCAACACACGGCGAGGTCGTCGAACAACTGCACATTGACATCCACCCGATTGACACAAATATGATGTTTTTATAAGAAATTCAGAAAATATGTGACCTAACTCATAATTTTAAAAACTATGACCCCGTCGGCCTCTGGAAGGCCAAAAAGCACCTTCTCGGTCAACAGGAGGCAAAAGAGGTGTCGGGGGTCAGGGGTCAGTGGCGTCGGGAGTTAGTGCCGTCGAGTGTCAGTGGCGTCAGGGGTTGATGGCGTCGGGAGTCTGGGGTCGTTGGTGTCGGGAGTCGGTGGCTTCAGGGGTCGGTGGCATCGGGGGTCAGTGGGGTCGGGGATCAGTGGCGTCGGGGTTCAGTGGGGTCAGTGCCGTCGGGGGTCGGGGGTCTTCTCTTCTTCTTCTTCTTCTTCTTCTTCTTTCCCTTTTTCCTCTTCTTCTTCCCCTCCTCTCCTCTTTTTCTTATTCTTCTTCTTGTTGTTGTTGTTGTTCTTCTTTTTTCTCCTCCTCCTCCTCCTCCTCCTCTTCTTCTTCTCCTTCTCCTTGTTCTTTTCCTTCTTCTTCTTGTTCTTCTTCTTCTTCTTTTCTTCTTTTCCTTTTTCCTTCTTCTTTTCTTCTTTTATTTCTTCTAGCCTAAGTAACTAACCTAATTAACCTAATAAACTAACTTAATAAACTACTAATACTAACCTAATTAACCTAATAAACTAATAAAACTAACCTAATAAACTAACTAAATTAACAGAAATAAAAAACTACAAAATGAAAAAAGGGGGAGGCCGGCAGTGGCACTCACTAGCGGGGGGGGGGGGGGGGGACGGCGGTGGAAGGGGGCAGCACAGGGACATCGGAGGCGGGAGTGGTGGCTAGGGGCGCCGCGACAGCGGTGGCGGCCTGGTGACAGGGGAGTAGGGGCACTAGGGGCATCGCCACGATGGGGGGTGTCGTGGGCGTCAGTACGGCGGGGGGAAAGGCACCAGGGGCGTTAGGAAGGCGACGAGGGGGAGGGGGGCGCCGTTACGTTGGTGGCGGCCGGGTGGTGAGGGCAGGGGAGGCGAGGGGCAAGGGCGTCGGGAGGGGGGGAGGGGGTGATGGCGGTGGGCAGGTGCGGCCAGTGAGGGGCGCCGGGGCATGGGTGTCCGGTGAGGGTGGCGGCAGGGGTGAGGGGCGGCTGGTGGTCGTAAGGGGTTAGAGAGAGATGCACAGAGAGAGGGGGTCAGGGCCGACCCGGGAGGGGGGGGGGTTGTTAGGCAAACCTCTTTGCCGTCTGCTAGCAGACGACAAAGAGGTGGTGGGTCCAGGTGGCCAACGGTCGTTAGCCAGGCGTCCTCTTTGCCGTCTGCTAGCAGACGACAAAGGGCCAAATGGCAGACGGCAAAGACTCAGCGGGTGGCATCCAGGCCGTCCATTTGACCTAGCCATCTTCACAGCCCAGTGGGGCCCAACTAGCCTCTTTGCCGTCAGCTAACCTACGACAAAGAACCGGTGGATGACAAACTGTACCTTTGCCATCAGCCTTATTTTTGCCATCATTTTATAGTCAGTGTACAACAAAGACCTTCTTTGCCGTCTGCCAGCTGACGGAAAAGAACTGACAGACGACAAATTCCTTGATTCTAGTAGTGCTTCTTGTGGCTCGATCCATCGTTGTCTTCAGGTAGGAGGCACTTCCTGATGTCAACGATCCATCAGAACATCTTGTAGAATGTGTACGCTTCCTTGGCCGCGGTCTGGAGGTGATGTTCATCTAGTTTCTTCATACAGGGCCTGTGCCAGACATGCTTGTTCTTGTCGCACTCAGCCTTCATGTCAGTGTAGTAGGGGTCGACGATGGCCTCAGCCAGGTTAACATGTGAGTCCATTTTTTCTTGCTGCTCAAACCCTATAGTGGTCGCGGATGTCGACAAGGTTCTGGCAGGACAAGCCCGAATTCTTCAACACCTTTGGATCGTTGGTGGTGTCCACCATAGCGAACGTGCAGTCGAGGCTATTGACAAACCTGGTGAAACGCTCGCAAGGCACTATAGCCAGGAAGTAGTGGTAGAGGAGGACGTGATGGCCCACGTACAACTAGGCGATGACAACCTTCTCATCATGCTCGACACAACCGCCGGTGTAAGCAAGGTCGAAGCCAACCACTTTGTACTTGTCATCCACATCAAGAAACCGCTCCATGGTGTCGATGGAGTCCTCCACCATTCCCGAGTCATTGGTGTACACCATCGTGAGGTCCGTCTTCCTCATGTGGGTCTCCACATGATGCACGCTGTAGCGACCCGACCTGAAAGGTCAAGTCTCCGGTGTTTCTGTACCATCCCAAGATCATGCTGGTACACACACGGTACATCAATGTATATATCAAAGGGAAATCACACAGCATTGTATTAATCGAAATCTCATATCGAGTCCTTTATTACAATAATATTACAATAAAGTGGCCAAAAGCCAACTCATGAGAATATCTAAATCTTGCGGAAGCGTCGACGGTAGATGAGTCCATCCGACTCCAAGGGCATCTCACTGAGCATAGAACGCGTCCTCACTCCTGGTCGGAAAAATACTCTGCAACATGATACGTTGCAACCGTGTAGGTCAGCATATGGAATATGCCGGCAAAGTCACAAGAGAGGGGTGAAAATAATCAGCTAGTCTATATGCTTATATGGCAGGTGGTGGTGTAAGTTTTGCGTAAAGCCAATTTTTCCTACATCAAGAAAAGGGGCTAAGCAAAATATTACTAAGTTGGTTGATTAATGAGATGGTTCCACCAACCAATTCTCATACCCAAATTGTTAATACCCACAACATCATATTAATTTGTGTTGAGGTTTCCGGAAATTCCAATTCCTTTGGCTCAAGTTGTCCATGACCGTGGACAGGGCTAATCGATTAGGTTTGACTACTCTGCAGAGTTTTGCACACGTTCCCCACAAGATTTGGTCGCCTCCGTTTGATTTCTCGCACTTCCGGGTGTTTGAGAAACGGATGACCAAAACATGGTCTTCCAAAGGGTTTCCCTGCGACTCTGTCGGTGCCCATCCTTTCCTACCGTTCTTCTACCTCTCGTAGCACCGCCTGTCCAGGGTCCCCACGATGTCCAACCAAGCCAGAGCCCATAATGACTTGTGGCTGTGCAGGTAAGCCTTGGGTTTTGAAGCATCCATCCATCTCTTTGTGCCTGGGTGGACCTTTCCGCGTGAATACTGGCCATCTCCAGCATCACCTAGGCTAACCACTAGTTTCTCCAGGGCGCCGTTCAACCATCATCCACCCAGAGGTATGTTGAAAACTTGGAGTCTTGAAATCTTGATCATTATGCAGGTCTTGAAATTATTAACTCTCTCAACTCTCATGATTCACACAACCAACCCCGTCTACTAATAGCATAGCAAAAGTAAAACAACGTTTCCCGGGGCCAATGTTGTCTATGGGGTTGAGAGGGGTACCTACCACATGATACTACTACAAGGTATCCAAGTTTCCAACTAACCTATCTTGCATGCAATTGGGGAAGATGGTAGAACTAATGCATATAAAACATGGGTAAAAGTATGATCAAGGTGACTTGCCTGATTGATGATCTTCGTACGTGAGTGACTCTAAGTAACAAGCTTCGCACTCCGGATAATCTAACGAAACAAACAATGCACTCACATAAGCATACAATCAAAATATTGTAGCCAACACACCCACATCAACAAAGAACTAGTAAACAGTTGAGACAAACAATGCACAAGTCATAAGTAAGAAAACACATAAAGTTTTGTTTTCCAAAGGAAATGATGAAAACACTACTACATAATAATAAAACTATTTTGAAATAACAAGACAATTGTTGACAGCAAGAAAAACAATAGAATATTTTATTATTAAACAAAGAAAATCAATTTAAGTTTGTTGGGAAAACTTTAGTAAAGTTTATAAAAGTTTTGATAAACACTATATGAATCAACTATAGTTATACTAACAAAAAGAATGAAAAACTAAACTTGTTATTTATTAGCAAAACATGTTCTTAACAGAAAATAATTTACAAATAAATTTGTTTTAGGAAAACAGAATTAAATATTATAAAACTTTGTTTGAAGCAAAACCATTAGTTAGTTGTTTTAATCAAATGATGCCTATTTGAAAAGAAGTTGTGATTCCTATGTTAAATGAAATTAAATTAGGCAAATTTATATTTTTATTAACAGTGAGTAAAAACACTAAATGTTTACTAACAGAATCTAATAAACAAATGAAACCAACATCTAAATCAAACTAATTAAAATTAAGTTTATAAAACTATATTATAATAATAAGCAGATTCTGTTTTTGGGTAAAACATTAATCAAATATATCATGAAAATCCTCAAACTATACATGAAGATAGTCCTAACTAATACCAAACAGTAGCAAAAAGAATCATGTCAAAATCTATTTTCAAAATCTAGTTATTCAGATTTGAAGATTTTGAGCAAATTTGATTACATTCAAATTTTATAGTTCAAATTTGAAATTTAAAAGTACAGGGTGAAACTACATGAAAAATGTGAGCTATTGCAAAAAGAATCAACTCAAAACACCAAATAGATTAAAAGATATAAGCAAAACAAAATTGGAAAACATTCTGTTAATTAAAACAAAACAGAAAATGAAAAAAAGATTTGCGTCGGTCAGGGGGCTACGTGGCGTGATCCGATTGGCTAGCGAGTGTGTGCGGTAGGTGAATTAGAGCGGGCGACCGATTCGGAAGAAGATACCGGTTCGGACTTAAGTCCGTTCTAATCTGGACCGTGGGTTCGGGATCCGATGGTCGAGGGGGCTTACGGGGTAGAAGTCGTCGGCGTCGGGGTACTCCGGCGAGTCCGGTAGCGGTGCTTGGGACGGCGAGGTGCTCCGGTGGTCGGGGAAGACGGGGAAGTGGTCCGGGCGACGGCGATGGTTCTCCGGAGTTGATTGGTGGCGACGGCGAGGCGAACGGTGGTCGGAGGTGGTGGCTACGCTCGACGGGAGGTCCGGTGGTGGTGGCTACTCCGGCGAGAAATCGACGACGTCTCGGCGAGAGAGAGAAGGGGGACTCGGGGTGAAATGGATGCGGGGGTTGCCAGCTACTTATAGGGCGCTCGAGGGGTGCGGGGGAGTAATGGGGAGAGAGATCCGGCGAGGGGAAACGGTCGGCGTCGGGATCTCCGGCGCGTGCGGGGGAGGGAGACGACCGTTCGGTGTAACGGTCGGTCGGGGGTGGGGCCCGGTGTCAGTGAGTGAAGAGAGTGACCGTTGCGCGCGGTCGGCCGGCTCGTAGTAAAAGCGCGAAATAACTGCCGTGGGCCGGCCCGTTTAATACCGGAAACGGTTACCGTTACTGTTTTTCTTTAAAAAAAAAATTTCCAGAGACATTCAAATACATTTAAAGCATTCAAATCGTCTCTAAATATAGGGGTATTATATATCAGAATTAACAGAATAATAAATGCTATTTAATGAACATTTTTATTCTGTCATTTGAACACTTTGAAAAAATAATATTTTCAGAAATTGCCTAATTGTTTTTAAATCCTTTTTGCAAATATTTTCAAAATAACCCCTGGTTATTTTTGTTCAAATAATTCACCAATTTGACCCTGGTGTGGAGTGTCATGTTACTCCTCTCTTATTTTGAACATTTATCCAAAATTTCAAATAGGGGAAGGCAACATAGGGAAAAGTAGAAAGGGCTTTCAGAAAATCAGAAAAGGCATTTGAACTAACACATAAAATCAAGCAATGATGATGATAGATGCATAGCTATATCATAACATTCCAAAATGAAATTTTGGGATGTTACACACGCCAAACTCCATTGGAGTGGACATCCTCTCTGTATGCGTCGTCTCGGGCGTGCTTATTGTGTTGTGGGGGCGCAATCAAAAGCATGAAGAGACTATGGTAAATGGCCGTAGGTATAAATGGGGGCTGGACATCCTAGAAAACCGGCACGTTCGGATGACAGTTTTTGTAGCGCGTGATTCAGTCGTGGAGCACATAACTACATGGGGCGATGCGCGTGGCCAACCGCATGCATATGGATCCCCGAACGTGATCGTGGGCCGGAACCAACCGTTGGGAGATCACGTGTGGAGGGGCGCGAGAGCATAGCACATGCAGGGACGCGAGAGCAGAGCACCCGGTGGGACGCGAGGTCAAACCAGACCACTATGTAGTTGTCCTCGTCAAGTAACAGGTCCATGACGTTGGAGTTCTCCACCCAGATCGTATGTTTGGTGTACACCACCGAGAGCCCCGCGAACCGGCATGGCATGTCCACTACGACATGCATGGTGAACTGGCGCTCGTCGTCGGCAACCACTTGATGCGATATTGGAGCCATGCAAATTTTTATTGTTCCATACTATTATATTATCATTCTTGGATGTTTTGTAATCATTTTATACCAACATTATATTATTTTTTGAGACTGACCTATTGACATAGTGCCAAGTGCGAGTTGCTGTTTTTTGCTTGTTTTTTACTTCACAGAATATCGGTACCAAACGGAGTCCAATTGCCACAAAACTTTTTGGAGATTTTTTTGGACCAGAAGAAAACTTGGGAACCAAGGAAGCACCTGAGAGCAGGCCCATGGGGCCCACAAGACACCAGGGCAGGCCAGAGGCCCCTGGCGGCGGCCTGGTGGGTTGTGGAGCCTACATGACTGTCCTCCACCGCCTCTTAGCTCTATAAACACCCAAATATTCCAAAAAACCTAAAGGAGTCGACGGAAAAATTCCTGCCCCCGCAAGTTCTAGAACCACGAGATCCATTCTAATACCATCACGGGGGGTGCATCATCTTCATGGGTGCCTCTTCGATGATGCGTGAGTACTCCACCATAGACCTACGGGTACGTAGGCAGTAGCTAGATGTCTTTCTCTTTCTCTTTTGATTCTCAATACAATGGTCTCTTGGAGATATATTTTATGTAATGAATTTTTGCGGTGTGTTTGTTGGGATCCGGTGAAGTTTGAGTTCATGATTAGTTTCTATCCATGAATATTATTTGAGTCTTCTTTGATCTCTTATATGCATGATTACTTATAACCCCGTATTTCTTCTTCAAATCTTTGGTTTAGTTATGCCAACTAGATCGATTTTTCTTGCCATGTGAAGCGGTGCCTTGTGATGGGCTCAATCTTGTGGTGTCCTCTCCTAGTGACAGAAGGGGCAGCAAGGCACACATGTATCATTGCTATTAAGGATAAAAAGATGGGGGTCTATTCCTACATGAACAGATCTTGTCTACATCATGTCATCGTTCTTATAGCATTACTCCATTTCTTCGTGAACTTAATACACTAGATGCATGCTGGAAAGCGGTCGATGTGTGGAGTAATAGTAGTAGATGCAGAATTGTTTCGGTCTACTAATCTTGGACGTGATGCCTATATAATGATCATTGCCTTGGATATTTTCATGATTATTTGATCTTCTATAAATTTCCCAACAATAATTTGTTTACCCACCATGTGCTATACTCATGAGAGAAGCCACTAGTGAAATCTATGGCCCCCAGGTCTACCTTTCAACATATTGCTTTGATATCTATCTTTTTCCGCATTTGCTTTCAAATCTACTATTCCAAAAACCCAAAAATACCTTACTGCACTTTTTATTTGCATTTTTATTTTGTGTTCTTGCACGATCTATTTATTCAATCTCATACAAACCGATCTATCTTTTACCATGGAGAGATTGACAACCTCTCTTACGCGTCGGGTTGCAAGTATTTGTTCTTTGTGTGGAGGTACCGTTTACATAGTGTTGCTTGGTTCTCCTACTGGTTCGATAACCTTGATTTCATAGCTGAGGGAAATGCTTACCGTAGCTATACTGCATTGTCCCTTTCTCTTTGGGAAAATACATACACGGTCTCAAGCCACGTCAAAGGAATTTTTGGCGCCGTTGCCGGGGAGACATCATCAACATCTATTAGGTTCCTAATCACAAATATCATATCCTTGCAATTTACTTTATTTTCCTTGCATCTCATTTTCATCTCCCCCACTTCACAAAAATTTGCCGTTTTATTCGCCCTCTTTTTCATTCGCCTTTTTGCTTGTTTGCTATCTTTGCTTGTGTTGCCATGTGCCTTCTATTTGCTTGCATCTTCGCTTGCTAAAAATCTATTGATATGGATCCTCATCCACTTGCTAATATTTTCAAAGGACCAAATTATGATGAACCAATTGCTAGTGAGTTGAGTGCACTTCATTAACTCTAGGAAGTTCTGTTTGAAAATCATGAATCTGAATTTTTTGATGAAGTGTTGAAAGAAGAAATTTATAAGGTGATTCATGATAGCTCCTTGATTGAAAATCATTATTGTAATGATGTTACTATAAACTCTATTAATGTCAATTATGTTAATGATATGCAAAACTACAAGCTTGGGGATGATAATTTTGTCATCTCCACTTCTTATTGCAATGATCATGATTGGGGTGATAATGCTTCTTATGATCTTGAAAATTTATTTAAGCCTCATGTTGAATATGTTATTGATAATAATTTTTGCAATAGTACCGAAAGTGGGTTTAGGAGAGCGTCAACTTTAGGTAAAAATAATCCCACATATTTGGAGAGTGTTCAATCTTATGAATTTATGATAAAAGTGGGTTTGGATAGGTCATAACTTTAGTTGATGATAATCCCACTATTTTGGAAGATGATAAAAACTTTATGGATGTTGATCATAAAGAGAGTATTTTTTATGACAGCTATATTGTTGAATTTGATTATGATCCTACATGTAATTATTACGAGACAAGGAATTATGGTTGTAGAAATTTTCATGATACTAAATTACCTCTTTTCATGTTGAGATTGTTATTGTCTCTTTCTTCTTCCTTCCATATGCTAGTTTTTTCTTGCCTTGATAATTTGTTTCCTTATAAGCTGCCTATGCATAGGAAGTATGTTAGTCTTAAGTGTGTTTTACATATGCTTCATGATGCTCTCTTTGTGTTGCTATTATTATCTTTCATGGGGGCATCATTGAAATCTCAAGCCTATCTTAATGGCTATAAAGAAAGAGCTTGTTGGGAGGTACCCAATGAATAAAATTTATTTTTACCTTTTTATTTATGTTCTTGAGTGTTGACACAATTATGATACTGTTATGATTGTGTTTTTATGGTTTAATTAGTGTTTGTGCCAAGCAAAGCCTTTAGGACTATGTTGGGTGATAGTTGATTTGATCTTGTTGAAAAACATAAGCTTTTGCATCTAGTAAAATATTTTTTGTAAATCACAAAAGTGACAAAAAATTCTGATTTGTTTACAAAAGATTGATATAAAAATTTCTAACATTGACCTAAATTTTCAGAATTGTTTGAGTTACATAAGTATGGTTAGAGTACATATTACTATAGACTGTTCTGTTTATGATAGATTTTGTTTTCATTGCATTTTGTGCTTGTTTTTATGAATCTATGGCTTTTATTGAAGGGTATAAGCCATGATAAAGATATAATACCATAGATATAATTCAATAATAAAATATGAATGGGTTTGTAACAATAGTTAGAGTGGTACGTAGAGCGGTCGATGTGTGGAGTAATAGTAGTAGATGCAGAATCATTTTGGTCTAATCTTGGACGTGATGCCTATATAATGATCATTTGCCTTGGATATCATCATGATTATTTGATATTCTATCAATTGCGCAACAGTAATTTGTTTACCCACCATGTGCTATACTCATGATAGAAGCCACTAGTGAAATCTATGGCCCCTAGGTCTATCTTTCAACATATTGCTTTCTGATCTATCTTTTTCCGCATTTGCCTTCAGTTCTACTATCCCGAAAACCCAAAAATACCTTGCTGCACTTTTTTTGCATCTTTTATTTTGTGTTCTTGCGAGATCTATTTATGCAATCTCATACAAACCGATATATCTTTTACCCTGGAGAGATTGACAACCTCTCTTATTCGAGTTGCAAGTTTTTTTTTCTTTGTGTGCAGGTACCGTTTACATAGTGTTGTCTGGTTCTCCTACTAGTTCGATAACCTTGGTTTCATAACTAAGGAAATACTTATCGTAGCTA
The DNA here is from genome assembly GCA_022496015.1 of Hordeum marinum. Lineage (NCBI taxonomy): Eukaryota > Viridiplantae > Streptophyta > Magnoliopsida > Poales > Poaceae > Hordeum > Hordeum marinum. The sequence goes on from CM039677.1 coordinate 62,604,515, forward strand.
TGCTGCATCATCCCTTCCTCTTTGGAGAAATACCGACGCATTCACAAGCCACATCATGGTTCTGCTTCTTAAGGTCCCGATATTAATCGTCAATTGCATATTAATGTCCAAATATTAATTGTCCATTGCATACTAAGAAAAATATAGTACTACCTAAATAAGAGTCTCCCTCAAAAGATGCCATTTGCATGGTCATATCACAAATGATAGAAATAGTATGAAGGTTCAAATTCCAGCATTACAAGGCTCAAATTCAAAGATTACAAGGTTCAAAGTGATAATAGAAATGAAATTCAGCTTATGCAGAAACTTTGTCATGCAGCTCTAGACGCCCGCACTGATCAACTGAACATGAACACATATGATAGGTTCATACTGATATTACTACTAGTGTGGCAACTTCAATATTTCTGCCAAGGGATTCGCCACAGGCATATCATTTATGGGCTTGGCAATAGGACTTTCGAATAGCCTGTCAACTGAAGTTACAAAACAGAATTGAGGTTTTGCAAAGATTTTTCCATCCTGTCCTAGCCGTCATAGCTGATCATCAAACCATTCTTTTTTGCGCAATAAATGTAGGGAAAATCTCATTATCTTTAGCACACTTGCTCTATCAACAAAGAACCTGGCGAATATAATCTCGGGTAAGGTCCCTCAGTAGGAGTTCAAAGTAATTTCTAAGAGATGGAGATCAAGGCGTTCAATGGGATTGTTATATTGTATCACATTATCCACTACCAGGCCTAACCGTATCTGCAAAAGAAGAGAATGTATTAGTGCTTGGACACACAACGGACCTCTTACGATTTGCAGGGTTTCAAAAATTGAACTCCCTTGTGGTTAAAATTTAACATGAAAGAGCATCACCTCGATATGTAGCTTCTCTAGGCACGAAAATCATCTCAGCAATCTGAGAACTTGGTCCAGGTCGGGGACAATAGATTCTACGCAAAGACCTTCACTGTGCGTAGATACGGGGTCAAGCTTGTCGATATGATTTTCTGGATGACAGACGAACATACATCTTGAATAGAAAAATGGTAATTCAAGAATGAGAAGAGGACGACTGTTGTACCTGGACGATTATGGATCCAAAAACAAGTTTAGATAAGTTGATGGGCTAGTAGCCAAACACTGTCAATTTCGGCGCATGAATGACCCCTATTCTTGTTGGGCCTTGTCGATCAACAACAAGTATTCTCTCAAGTAAAGGCATGTCTACAATTATCATTTGGTGATTCACCTTGTGCGATCTCCTATTGTAGCACCAGCAATACATACAAATTGCTCGGAGACTCATGGAGGTGATGTGGAGGCTACTCAACCCATTGATCACTTGAATATGAAGGTACTCGAGCATAGTACAGCCACTGAGCAGGCGCTCCATGTCGTCGTTGGGGATGCAGACGGCGACGAGATCAAGGTGCTTTAGTCGAGGTAGCAAAATAGTAGGATTGGCATTAATCTAGGGGAAATGGCAGTTCAAGAACCATGCAAAGCACAACATTGGCGCGAGGTGTAGTGCGGAGGGTGACATCGGGCGCATATGTCCATCATTAAACTGATCTCCTCGAGATGATCTAGGGCTGGCGATAAGAACCACTCGTCAAGGTTGTCTCGGTCCACAGTGCGTGCCAAGGATCTAGGATAATGCATCCAAGAGTTTGCGATAGACAGTGTAAATCATGTGCTCGCTGATGAGGACGAGAGGGGCATAGTGCCATAGGGGGCGCCACCACCGGGAGAGGACGGTTGTGCGCACGCCATCTTCAATAGGGAGAAGAAATATGATGACTCCCAACATATCACCTGGGAGGCTGCTGATGAAGTCTAGGCCTATTGGAGGCGCTTGTGTTTCTGGCTTAGCCTGCCTCCGCTTGTTGGCAACCTCGACCTCCACCTCCGAAGAATAGCCGTCAGTGGGTCTTTCTCTCAAGAGTAGAGTAGTGGGAGGATAATGATTATGTAGCTAGATCAGGGTAGAAGAATAGTGCATTGGTAATTATGAGTTACTAGGTAGGAACAATTTTAATAGATTAAGAAAATTAAATCCCAATATGTCGCTGAAATACTACACGGTTACTTTAATATTGCTACACAAGTCAACATGCAGATACTAGAAGAAGACTTAGTTCCAACAAAATTTGGAGGGTGGATGCTGTTGGGGATGTTAGCATTTATCATATGGTCAGGCTCTTTTAGGTGCAGCGTAATTCTAGTGCCAGCTTTTAGTACATAAAACTTAGAAATTTCTGCCCAAAGGCCTTCTTCAAAATAGGAGCGACAATCTTCATCAAGTTTTATAGATACAACGATTGTAAATCCATGGTTTGTACTCAATATGACATCCCTGGAGTCTTCAGTTATGTAAAGGCCAAGATTTAGTGCGACAGTTGTCGTTGCAACATAAGGGAAGTACTCGAGGAATTGATAAGATTGTTAAAGAACATGGTAACATGATAGTATGGGAGAAGTAGTTAAAAGAACAACATGCACATCAGTTTATATGAAAGGACAAAAACTTACAAGTAAATAGATAATGTAACCTTGATGTCATGCAAATATATATGAGAGTAAACAAAAGAACAATACAACATTCACTACAGGAATCAGCAACTTTGCCGTCTACCATAGCTGACGGCAAAGGCATGCATGGCAGACGACAAAGGCTTTGCCGTCTGCCAGTAGACGGCCAACCATCCGGCTGAATAAGCTAGGGTAAAGGGCGCTTTGCCATCTGCTAGCTGACGACAAAGATTCAAAGGTCTTTGCCGTCAGCGAGCAGACGGCAAAGGGCGTGGACGACACACGTGGTAGCTTAAGTCCGTGAAGGGGTTAACGGCGTGCTTTGCCGTCTGCTGGTAGACGACAAAGATGCAAAGTTCTTTGCTGTCTTCCAGCGGAACAATTTTATAGATAGGAATAGTTTTAACAGATTAAGAAAATTAAATCCCAATTGGTTGTTGAAATACTACATAGTTACTTTAATATTGCTACACAAGTCAACATGCAGATACTAGAAGAACACTTACTTCCAACAAAATTTGGAGGGTGGATGCTGTTGGGGAAGTTAGCATTTATTGTATGGTCGGGCTCCTTTAGGTGTAGCATAATTTTTGTGCCAGCTTTCAGTACATAAAACTTAGAAATTTCTTCCCAAAGGCCTTCTTCACAACAGGAGCGACAATCTTCATCAAGTTTTATAGATACAACGATTGTAAATCCATGGTTTGTACTCAATATGACATCCCTGGAGTCTTCAGTTATGTAAAGGCCAAGATTTAGCACTACAGTTGTCGTTGCAATGCAAGGGATGTACTGGAGGAATTGATAAGATTGTTAAAGAACAGGGTAACATGATAGTATGGGAGAAGTAGTTAAAAGAACAACATGCACATCAGTTTATATGAAAGGACAAAAAATTACAAGTAAATAGATAATGTAAACTTGATGTTGTGAAAATATATATGAGAGTAAACGAAAGAACAATACAACATTATTAATGTGCCTAATATAGGACAAGAAGAATAATAAGAAGAAGAAATCACATTTGACGTAAATGCTGCATGTGGCACCTTTTATCCAAATGCAGTGATACGTCAGCATCGTATACACTTTTCCAAACTCTTTTGCCCTTGTTTTGGACTCTAATTTGCATGATTTGAATTGAACTAACCCGGACTGATGTTGTTTTCAACAGAATTGCCTTGGTGTTATTTTTGTGCAGAAATAAAAGTTCTCGGATTGACCTAAAAATTTATGGAGATTATTTTTGGAATTAATTAAAAATACTGGGGAAAAATTAACCGGAGGGGGCCACCCACAGGACACAAGCCAGGGGGAGCGACCACCCCCTGGCCGTGCCTAGCAGGCTTGTGGTCCCCTGGGGCTCCACCGACCTTGATTCCAACTCTATATATTCCTATTCGGGGAGAAAAAAATCAAAGAGAAGAGTTCATCACATGTCACAATACGGAGCCGCCGCCACCTCCTGTTCTTCCCTGGGAGGCTAGATCTGGAGTCCGTTTTGGGCTCCGGAGAGGGGAAATCGACGCCATTGTCATCACCAACCATCCGTCATAACCAATTACGTGATGCTCTCCACCGTTCATGAGTAATTCCATCATAGGCTTGCTGGACGGTGATGGGTTGGATGAGATTTATCATGTAATCAAGTTAGTTTTCTTAGGGTTTGATCCCTAGTATCCACTATGTTCTGAGATTGATGTTGCTATGACTTTGCTATGCTTAATGCTTGTCACTAGGGCCCGGGTGCCATGTTTTAAGATCTAAACCAATTATGTTTTCATGAATATATATGTGTTCTTGATCCTATCTTGCAAGTTGTAGACACCTATTATGAGTTATGATCCGCATCCCCCATGGTGACAATAACTGGGATTCTTTCCGGTGATTACTGTAGTTTGAGGAGTTCATGTATTCACTAAGTGCTATTGCTTTGGTTCGGTTGTCTATTAAAAGAAGGCTTTAATATCCCTTAGTTTCCATTACGACCCCGCTGCCACGGGAGGGTAGGACAAAATATGTCATGCAACTTCTTTTGCATAAGCACGTATGACTATATATGGAATACATGCCTACATTACATTGATGAATGAGAGCTAGTTCGGTGTCACCCTATGTTATGACTGTTGCATGATGAATGCCATCCGACATAATTATCCATCAATAATCCATTGCCTACGAGCTTTCCATATATTGATCCTTGTTAAGTTACTTTTACGTTGCTACTGTTACAATCACTACAAAACTGCTACTATCACTGTTGCCTTTGTTACCGTTACTTTCATACTACTTTGCTACTAAATACTTTGCTACAGATATTAAGTCTTTCAAGTGTGGTTGAATTGACAACTTAGCTGCTAACACTCGACAAAACTCTTTGGTTCCCCTTGTGTCGAATCAATAAATTTGGGTTGAATACTCTACCCTCGAAAACTGTTGCGATCCCCTATACTTGTGGGTTATCATGTCGTAATTTATAGTACAGGTTCAAAAAAAGAATAGGCCATGCTTTTCAACCCAGGTAGTGTGAGATTGAGCATACCATGCACTTCGTGAAGTCATCTGGTACGGTGAGATGGAACTCCTTAGTTTTTTTGGCAAAGTCTTCATAGCCCTGATGTGTCCTTGCACTATACACTCTATGAATGAAAACCCTCAAATCAGCTAGAAGAAACATGAATCCATGGCGATTTCGCATGGGTGATTAAAAGGGGCCGACGGACTAGGATAAGAGATGAGCGGCAATATTTCAATAGATTAGTTACATGGTTCTTCATGGCAAAAATACCAGTACTGAAGATTCCCCAATTGGGCAAGCTGGTCGATAGTGAGCAGCATCAGGAAAGTCAGTTCTGATAGGCTGCGGGAATCGGCGGTGGAGGTATGCGGTGGTGTTTTGCGGCAGCCTGCAGCGGCGACAGGAGTCGAGCTAAGTGGTTGCCATAGGTATAGGCGGTGACATGCATGGAGAGTCCCAGAGTACTAGTGTTAGTGTAGGTGCTACTGGGGTGGGGAGGGGGAGGGGAGGGGAGATGGTGAGAGTTTTGTGACGTGTGGGTGCTGAGGTTTTTTTTAAAGCGGCGCTGAGGGTTTCTGTCCTAGAATAATATGCTTTGGAGGAAACAATTTATTCGATCCAACAGTGTGTGACAAATTCTATATAAATATTACTCTCAAGTAAACTAGCACTCTAGTGTGATGGCGATACCACACAATGAAAGTCCTCAAACTATTTCAATCTCGGGAAAAAAATATAATACACAAGCATATATATAATACACACAAACTAGATAGATTCAATCCAACATTTTTTTCTTCGAAATGGTCAATCCAACATCTCATCTTCATGTTTGATTGTTAAGATTCTCCCAGAACTGGGCGTACGCGGCATGCGCTATCCTGCGAAAATACTTCTCCTTGAAGGAGCCAATGGCTCGTCCTCTTGCATGCGCAGAACACTAGAGTACGTGTTGTTAATCTTATGTTTGCATAACGAGCATCTATAGCCCCGATTCTTCCTGACATGCCGTTATGCTTTCCAGCCATAAGCTCTTTGAGCGTTTGCCTCTTGAACCTCTCTTGGACGTCTTCATCCTCCCTGTGCACATGTCAGATATCACCTATACATAGTAAAAAATGTGACGTTCGTATATTTTATATTGTGAATTTGCAAGGCAAAGTTTATGAAACATACTATATCATGCGACAACGTGAACCCTAAATCAAAGCTAATTGGTTTGATACCAAAAGTTGGCATGCCATATTTTAGCAAATGCCAAATATTAGCTAGAGATTGGTTGCATACCAATTCTCGTTATTAATCTCACAAAAGGTTGTCGAATGTTGACAACTTTTGATTCTGCCAAATATTGGCAGCAATACCATATGTTGGTAGAAAACCAACTAGTATATTACATGTTTTTACCAAAAATGGGTATATATGACCAACTAGTTCTCCGTCTGACTCATTGTCGTCACTGGAGTGTTTGTCAGAGTCGCCATGGACCACTGACTCCAGCGAGGGAAGCACGGCGGCAGTGACAACGTCAAGGCCGTGCTGTTATCCGCGTGATACGCCATCTCCGACGACAACAATCTCTGTGCCCACCTTCAAACTATGCTCGGGTGCTTCACCAGGACCGATGTGGTTACTCCCTCCCATGGTGCAGGGAGGCCGCTGATGACGATTGAGAATGGCGGCGGGATGCAGGGTGAGAGAGGATTGTGTGTAGCGAGAATGTTAAAACGAACGGCTCGGGCACGATTAATAAAGGGGAGTTGGGACTTGAGAGGGAGTCGGCCAGCGGTTTAAAGGGACGGCTCGCCTTCCATTCAGGCGCTTGCGTGTCGGACTGCTAGCATGCGCACCGTCAATTCACACGCTCGACGACACGTCTCCCTGCGAAACTGCGCAGCGAGCACGCCTCCCATCTATTCACACACCTTCTTGCACGCATCCTGGTCAGCCTTCGAGGTGACCTGCTAGCATGCGTCCTTTCAACACATATTTGCGTGCAAGGATCGCGGGGCGTGTATTGTTTTTCTTCGTGTATTGTTTTTCTGCGAAGCTACGACACTTACTCCCTCTGTTTTTATTTAGTCTGCATATTAGAGTTGACTAAAGTCAAACTTGATACAGTTTGACCAACTTTAAAGAAATAAATAAAATTAATTACCATGAAAAATATATATGATGTGAAACTACATTCAATAATGAATCTAATGGTAATAATTTCGAATTTTAAACGTTAACATTTTTGTCTAAATTTGGTCAAAGTTTACAAAGATTGACTTTAACTAACGCTAATACTCCGACTAAATAAAAAAAATTGGATTAATATACCGTTTGCGATATGAACATGACGGTTCTGTGTTGCATCTATTAATAAGCCCCTGTTTGCAAGAAGCATAGATGAAAACTTGTCTCAAATTGGATGATTTATTTACCACGACCTATAAGTTCCCTATCTTGAAATCATGTCAATGTTTCATGAATTCTAGCTTAGTTGGGTGTTTGCTTGAATTTGAAAGCCAAGAGTCAATGTTTGCAGTGCCGAGATGTTCGAAATTTATTGTTGTTTCCTTCCATGGGGACTAAACATGCACCTAAGACAAAAAATGAATTTCTAATCCATTCGGGTGCACAGCCGCATGTGCATATAGTTGAAATTTGAAATTTACAAATTAATTACCTAAGGAATCAATTTAATGTATAAAATGTCTTAATGTTATTTAAAAATCAAATTTTAACACTACGCGCCTATTGTTACATGTGCACGACATAAAAAAGTTAGACATGCATCCCTAGAAGTGACGGTAGTGTGGTGGGACAAGTGGGGCTGTGGGGTCCAGCACACAATACGCGTCGTATGTGCGCCAGCACGTGGGGTTGTCCGGTTAGTTAGGCATCAAGATGACAACGGGGATTACTTAGGAGGGTATATTAGAGTCCCATCCCCGTCCCCATCACTGCCCTCCCATTCCCGTCACTGTCTATGTACCCGTGCACGGGTATAAAAAGTTTCACATACCCGACCCCATCACCGCCCTCTCATTCCCATCACCGCCCTCTCATTCCCATCACCGTCTCCGTACTCGTGCGCGGGAATAAAAAGTATCCCATCCCCACCGCCACTTCTTTATCCCCGTGGGGAAACCCAACATGCATTTAAGAACACCATTCAATACTATTTGAGTAAAAAACAGTATTTCAACACAATAATGAATTTGTTGTGGCTAAGTTTGGGATTTCTTAGGAATATTTGGGCCAGATGGGTCGCATCTATGGAAATTTGGGTGACCTAGGGTGCAAATTACGTGGGGTCTACTAATTTCAGAGCCCACATGTAAGTACTTCATGGTTAAGGCGGGTAATGCTATGTATATCCCATCCCCATCCCCGTCCTGCACGCTCGGTAAGGTATTTGACCCACCATCTTCCCCATGGGAATTCCAGCTAGCACTTCTACGTGCCCTAATAGAGTAAACACCCATGGGGATGCGGGTAACGGTTTTAACCATTGATAGCTTCAGGTGAGGCACACATGACATGTCAAAAATCTTGCATTGGGTATATATTTAAAGCATCTCGATCATGACCTTTTTCATGCATATGTTTGTGTCTCATGCATGCAGTGGTGGTCCTCGTACACTACTCATGTGGTTACCATTGACACACCCATTCGTTGCCCCCACATGGTCTATCACCTTGGATGGCGCGTGCAAGAGGGGTTTGATCAAAGGTGGATTCATCTTAGTCCGTGTTTCGGCGAATATTGTGGTGATATTACGAACGAAAGTATGGGCGCATGTGTGCATGCGCGTGCTCATTGTACAAGTTGTGTACCTCCATTTTTTTCGATTTGCGAAGGTGCCAAATGAAAGGTGTGCATTGGGTATTCAAAACATCACATAACACCATCGTACATATGCTAGGGCAGCATGGAGGTGGTGGTTGTCCTTGGAAACCGCCCCCTCGCACAATTATTAGTGTCACTCCCATCCGTGGCCTCACGTATTTTTGTACCACAACGAGAGAGGTTAATTATTTTGGATTCCTTTTTGGTCGATGTTTGCGGTAGGCCATGGGTGTGAGATTACATGGTATAATTTGAGTGCGTGTAGTGTACGCATGAATGTCTCTCCCATCGGCTCGAATGGTGGTGGGGGGGGGTATATATATACTACGCATTGTAAACCTTGCTTTCCGTGCAGACTTTAAGATTCCTAAGGAAGGTGTGCCATGCTAAAGTTTGTGTGCTCAGTATGTAAACATCACACAACACTTCCATCCATATGTTTGATCATGCTTAGATGGTGATTGTGTTTGGATACTCCTTCATGTGGTTGTCGTTGGAAAGTCCATGCCTGGGCCCATGTGGATGTCCATCACATTGACTGACAACAAGAGAGAGGCACTACTAGAATCAGGATCTTTGTCGTCTGCCAGCTCTTTGCCGTCTGCTAGCTGATGGCAAAGAAGGTCTTTGGCATCAGCTTAAATAAAACTGATGGCAAACAAAGAGCTGAAGGCAGCGATATCATTGCCGTCAACCTCCTCTTTGCCGTCTACTAGAGGACGTCAAAGCCTCTTTGCTGTCTGCTAGTAGACGACAAAGAGGAAGGGTGGCCCACAACGAGAACCAGCTAACGGCCACTCTCTTTGCCGTCTGCTAGCAGATGACAAAGCTTCTTTGTTGTCTGCTAGTAGACAGCAAAGAGAGTGGCCATCTAACGGCTGTTTCCCTCGGCCCCACCCCACTAACTAAGGCTCTTTGCCGTCTGCTAGCAAACGGCAAAGAGCCTTAGTATACCTGTCAGCTCACCCCACCCCTCTCTCTCTCCCCTCCCCCCACCCCTACTCCCTCGTGCCCGAGCCGCCGCCGCCCCCCGTGCCACCGGACGCCACCGCCGCCCCCGTGCCACCGGCCGCCGGCCGCCCTTGCCCCTGCCGCCGGCCGCCCCCGCTCTTGTAGCCAGCCGCCCCTACCCCTGCTGCCGTCTGCCCCCGCCCCTGTCGCCGGCCGCCCTCGCCCTTGCCGCCTGCCGCCGGCCGCCGCCGCCCCTGCCGCCGCCGCCCAAGGTGAGTTTGCCCTCTTTTTTAAGGTTTAATTTAGATTTTGTTTAGATTTTGTCTAATTTAGATTTTGTGTAATTTAGATTTTGTTTAATTTAGGTTTAATTTAGATTTTGTTTAATTAGGTTTAGGTTTAGGTTTAGTTTTAGGTTTAATTTAGGTTTAGTATAGTTTTAGGTTTAGTTTAGTTTTAGGATTAGTTTAGGTTAAGAAGAAGAAGAAGAGGAGGAGAAGGAGAAGAAGAGGAAAAAGAAGAAAAAGAAGAAGAAGAAGAAGAAAAAGAGGAGAAGAGGAGAAGAAGAAGAGGAAAAAGGAAAAGAAGGAAGAAGAGGAAGAAGAAGAAGATGAGGAGAAGAGGATGAGGAGAAGAGGAGAAGAAGAAGAAGAAGGAGGAGAAGAAGAAGGATGCCACCGACCCCCAACCACCAACGCCATCGCCCCCTGACCACCAACACCACCGACCCCCCGACCACCGACGCCATCGACCCCCGACCACCAACGCCATCGACCCCCGACTCCACTGATGCCTGATCACCGACCCTCGACCCCTAACGCCACCGACCCATGATGCCCCGGACCCTTGACCCCCAACCACCGATGCCATCGCCCCCTGAATACCACACCACCGACCCCCGAGCACCGACACCATTCACCCCCGACCACCAACCCCACCAACCCCCGACTCCACTGACCCTTGATGCCACTATCGCCCGATGCCATTGACCCCCGACCCTGACACCTATTCTGCCTCATGTTGACCAAAAAGGTGCTCTTCAGCCTTTGTGAGGCCAATGAGGTCATAGTTTTGTAAATTGTGAGCTAGGTCACATATTTTTCTATTTTGTTATAAAAACATCATATTTTGTGTTGATCGGGTGAATTTCAATGTGTAGTTGTTCGACGACCTCCGTGTGCATTTGAGGAGCTCCCGTGCTGTGTTCGTTGGTGAGCACAAACGACATCTTCTCCCCCAGCACCCTTAAATTTTTTGCTCTATTCCGGTCTTCGTGTCGATGAAACTTGCTAGCTATAGGTGTCTTCAATCATCAGTATGCGTGACCACTATGCGTCTCCCGTTCAAAAGGGTTACATATATAAATATGCATTCATTAGCATATTTATAACCGTGATTCTTTAGAATTGTCCAACGTTATCCATGGACAGCCCGAGTATGTGTAGATTGGGTTCGTTTTCCCATATGCTCTGCTCCGGATCCGGTGCATAATTTCGTCAGTGCCTCCCTGTTGTTCTCTGGGTACACATCCTCTCTGCTTATTGCCGAGACGTGTATCAGGAGAACAGCGGGGGGGGGGGGGGGGGGCTGCTGCTGCCGAAATTGTGCATCGGATCCGGAGCGGAGCAAGGGAAAACAAACCCAATCTACACATACTCAGGTGGGATTAGGACCTATCTTTACCTACTAGCGTCTAGGTTGCATCGACGTAATGAAACTGACAAACTCTATTAACTAATGAATATGGTTTGCTGAATTATGTATATATTTTTTGTGTGTCTAGTATCTAGGCAAGATGAGTGATCGTGCGTGGATGTACACCGGTCACACTAGTCAAAAATACATGACCCGTGAATGGATAACAAAAACCAAGGAGTTTGTGAGAGTCGCATTTGCAAATGGACAGAAAACAACCTGGCGCCCTTGTGTCGATTGCGACAACTTTAAGAAGAAGTCACAGTTTGAAATGGTCAAACACCTGCAGAAGTGGGGTTTTACGCCTAATTATATGGTCTGGACATTTCATGGTGACTCTGCCCAACGTGCCAGAGCTGAGGTAGTTCATCGTCGCACCGACGAGCATGGTACCGGGATCGAAGACATGGTGCAAGACTTTGATGATTCTCGAGATTAAGACGATGAGATGGAGGAATCTGCAAAGGCCTTTTATGAAATGTTGGAGTCTTCAAAACGTCCTCTCCACCAGCACACAGAGCTTTGTCAGCCAGATGCCATCATGCAAGTAATGGCTCTGAAGGCTCAGTTCAACCTTGGTAGAGAATGCTACGACGCGATGATGACGATATTTGGACGCTTTCTACACAAAGGCCATGTATTACCAGCAAACCTGTGCCAGTCGGACAAAATCCTACGTGCGCTTAAGATGCCCTATGAGAAGGTAGATGCCTGTGAGAATGGATGTGCCTTATTTAGGCTTGAGTATGCGGGCTTGAACTATTGCCCCATTTGCAATGCTTCTAGGTATATTCTGGTAGATAACGGTATGGGTGAGAAGATTCAGACCAAAATCCCCATTAATGTTCTTCGGTATCTGCCAATCATACCAAGACTTCAACATCTTTTCATGGTCGAAGAGACGGCCAGATAGATGACGTGGCATAAATTGGGCAAAAGAACAGAACTAGATGTAGATGGGAATCCGATGTCAGGACACACTTTAGACGCTTTTGCGTGGAAGCACTTCGATGCATTACATAAGGATAAAGCGGCAGATCCAAGGCATCCTCAAGTTGCCATCAACATGGATGGGTTCAATGTGTATGGTATGACGGCAGCACAATACAGTTGCTGGCCTGTATTTGTCATTCCACTCAATCTCCCCCCGGAGAGATTATGAAAAGAAAGAACATTTTCCTAACGTTGATAATTCCAAGGCCCAAATATCCGGGGAAGAATTATGAATGTTTACATGCAGCCTCTTAAGGATGAATTGCAAGAAGCCTGGGATAATGGGATCAAGACATACGATGCCGCTACCAAAAAGAACTTTAAAATGCATGTGTGGTACATGTACTCGTCACATGACTTGCCGGCGTATGCGCTATGCGTTGGCTGTTGTGTGCATGGAAGGTTTCCGTGCCCCACATGCAAGGGAACTCTTGAGTTCCGTTGGCTATAGGCAGGTCGCAAGTTTTCTTGCTTTGACATGCATAGACAATTCCTAGATCCTGACCATAAGTTCAGAAAAGACAAGAAGAATTTCATCAAAGGTAGAGTTGTCAAAAACACTGCACCACCTGCGTTGACAAACCAACAGATCCCAGATCAGATAAACGCTATCGAGCCGGATCTAGATCGTCTAGGGTATTTCAAAGGCTATACTACAGAACACGCCTGGACTCACAAGATATGTTTCTGGGATCTGCCTTACTTTAAAGACCTCCTTTGCCCACACAACATCGACGTGATGCACACTGAAAATAATATCACAGAGGCCCTTTTTGGTACATTGTTCAGCATAGAGGGGAAGTTGAAGGATAATCCTAAGGCTAGAGTCTATCAGGAGGCTCTATGTGATAGACCATTACAAAACATTCGACAACCGAAAGGAAAGAAGAACTGGAGGAAGCCAAAGGCATGGTTCATATCTTGGAAGGCCAGCTATGTGGGAAATGATCTTGTGGGTGAAAATGCAGTTGATGTTCCCTGATGGGTATGCAGCGAATCTAAAGAGGGGAGCGAGTCTTGACAAATTGAAAATATTTGGTCTCAAGAATCATGATTGGCACGTATGGCTTGAGTAGGTAATACCGGTGATGTTGCGTGGCTTTATCCCTGAGGATGAATGGCTAGTACTGGCAGAGCTGAGCTATTTCTTCCGTGCTCTTTGTGCGAAAGAAGTATCGCCTGACGTGCTAGACAAACTGGAAGAGTTGGCGCCGGAGTTGATCTGCAAGTTAGAAAAGATCTTTCCACCGGGCTTCTTTAATCCAATGCTGCATTTGATTTTGCAACTCCCGACCGAGGCAAGATTCGGAGGGCCCGTGCAAAACCGTTGGTGCTTCACAACTGAGAGGATGCAGAAGACGCTTCCAGAAAAATATAAAAATAAACGTAGAATTGAAGCATCGATGGCTGAGACATTCATTACTGAGGAGGTGGCAAACTTCATGAAAGCACACTACAAAGCCAAGAATCGTCATTTGCATAATCCGAAGCCTCGGTACAATGATGGCGACCGTGAAAAAGGTCGATCCAACCTCAGCCTATTCAAAGGGAAGCTCGCACTAGCCGGTGCTTCGAAATCAATAGCGTTGGATGTCAAAGAATGGCGAACCATTTCATTGTATATCTTCAACAACCTAGCAGAAGTGCGACCGTACATCGAGTAAGTTCTCGGTACACTTTTTCGCAACTTCTAATTTCTTTGAAATGCTCTTATTCCTGGATATGTGTACAGTCGATACATCGCCAAATTCTCGGATGGAGCGGTGATACAAAAGGATTCCATCGAAGAGTATGAGCTTCTGGCAAAGCATGGAGGCGGCTATCCTGGTTTCATCTCTTGGTTCAAGCAAACAGTAATTTCCATTCATTAGGCAATTTCATTTGTTCACCTAGTTCGCGGCTAATGCAACAATCCATTCATATTAAACTTGTAGGCTAATGCAGAGTCTATGGACTCCGAATTGAGACAAGTCACTAATGGTTTTGACTATAAAGTCCGTTCATTTGACAAATACGACATCAACGGGTATTATGGAAGAGTTGAAGCAATTTATGAACTTACATTCTTTGGTGAAAACCCACCAAACATCTTAGTCTTCAAATGTTATTGGTTCCAGCTGAAGGAGACTAGAAAGACTCATGAACATATAGGGCTAGTCGAAATCAAACAAAGCACCCATTTAGATGTTCCCGATGTCTATATTACGGCTCAACAGGCGACCCAAGTTTTCTATCTACCGTGGGCCTGCCAAACGGATCCAAATTTGAAAGGTTGGGATGCCGTTTATGATGTGCTGCCACATTTTAGACCACCTCCCCTCAGTGAAGATGATTATGAACCTCACATTAACCCAGACACATATGAAGGAGAATTCTTCCAAGAAACACATGTTTCCAAAAAATGTTTCAAGAACCGCTCTACTTCACCCCAGAATATTGAGGTCGACAGCGATAGTGAACCCGACTTCACCCCTGAGCCGGAACAAGAAGAGACAGAAGAAGAAGAGGTTACTGCTGCGGATGACCTGACAATGCTTGACCGATTACATAGAGGCCTTCCACATGTTGATGCATTTATTGATGATGCTGATGAGCACGTCATTACTGATAGTGATGATGATTATGCATTTATTAATCCCGGTGCATATATAGACAATGAAGATTAATATTAGTAATGTGAGGTATTCAATTATTATTATGTACATATATATTATTAATTAGTTCATGTTATTAGGTATTCAATTTTTTTATGTTGAACTAATTTCGTTCACTCTTTGTCATTGTAGGTGTTGACAGATGGTGGGCTCGGGTCGAGAGTGCTCTGAGCCTCCTTCCTCGGCGCGTGCTGGGAGGGGTGCTATTATTCCACCCCAGTAACTCCGGAGAGCGCTGGTACACTGCATGCAGACACTGGCGTGCGCTTCTTCTTCGATCGGGAGAGGTCGGGGGAAGACGAAGAGAGGTGCTAGAGGTAGGAAGGCTGCTGCGCCTTCCTTGCTGCCACCCCCAGCTGATTCTCCCGACCACAGGAGTGATCCATCTCAGGTGGACCCATCTGACTTTGACCCGTCTTGGACTCCGGTCCACGAGCCTCGGGTCGACCAGCCTTCATCCCAGGAGACTCCGATACCAGAATCTTCGTCCCAGGAGACTCGGGTCCCAAAGTCTTCGTCCCACGTGACTCCGGAGGCTAGTGGCCATGCTGATGGTGGCGAGGACAACTTGTCTGAGCACACCTATAGCGAGGGCGAGCTGGTTGAGGAGGGCAAGAAGGTCTACCAGCGTGGTTGTATAAAGCTCTCACCCATGCTAACGACCCGCGATCAGAGGTGGTTGATTGCGCCTAATGCGGAGAAGTAAGTGCATTTACTCTTTTTTAACCTTTTGCCTTCATGTTTCTTCAAATTAATATCTAATGTGTTGGCCTTGTCATACTGCAGGGGTTGGAAACACGAGCGTGGTGTCCATAGGCCCAACCAGGTCCTTGGTGTGCTTCTCCGGCACCACTTCTCGGGGAAGGTCTAGTTGCCCGGTGAGGGTGAGGTTCCACAGGTAGCACTGACATGGGAGCTGTACATGGATGCCCTGGCCCCACCGGAGGAGATGGTCGACGATGTCTTGTGCGAGATGGTGGCTGACATTGTGATCCGCCGCTTTTGTGTAATTTCTCCTTTACAGAATTAAAAATCAACAGCACCTAGTGATTGTACTAATCAGTGTTGTCTTGTTTGATTGCAGACCTTCTACAGGTGTCTTGAGGAACACGAGGCAAAAGCGGCTGTTGTTCTCGAAGCCGAGTGCAAGCGCCTACTTCAGAACTTATGGCACGAGGCTCGGGTGCAAGCTATTCGAGACTACTATGCCTTGACTAACATTAACTAATATTTTGTTCCATAATACTCAAAGCCAAGTGCAAGAGCCTACTTCATCTTCATGCTAGCTTGAGCCCTTAACTAATATTTTGTTCCTCTCTTTTAGGCGCGAGAAAACAAGAAGGAGGTGCCACCTCTGTTTGACCTCTATGCCATGGCCCATACTGCCTCGTACAAGAAGGCCAAGGCATTCTCTGAGGATGACCTCGATCATCCAGAGAGCTTCAGCAACATCTCCTCCCACAACAAGCTCGTGAGGTACAGAGATGAGGGGAAGGTGAGGAAAGGGGAGGACTTCAACCCGAGCCAGAGTCCTTTTGATCCAAAGCTCGTGATGATATCTGGTGGCGGGAGGCCACATGGCTCGATAGCCATTGGGGATGGACTGATACGTTGTCCTAGAAATCTCCCAAAGATCAAGAAGCGCCAGGCGAGCTCTGATCCTGAGATAAGGCCTCGTTCACGGCCAATGGATCTAGCCATTGAGGCTAGGGCCTAGGAGCTTCTAGCAGAGGCAAACAGGCAGGCGACACAGAGGGAGAGGGACATGAAGGAGAGGACGGCTGGGCTATTGGAGGAGGAGAGGAACCGGAATGACGCGTCTCACCGGGCATTATACGAGCTCCTCGTGGTAAGTTTCTCCTGTATATTAGCCAAATCATGCACATAATGTTCGTTTCATCACTAAGTAATATGAATGACTTGTGAAAACAAAATGTGCAGACCGTGTGCCATAACAATGGTCAGACCTCTCCGTCGATGCCCCATATTGCTATAGCACCCACGGTGAGTTTCATTTGAATGGTCATTAGTTACTAGTATTCACATTTCAGTTGCATCATACTAGGAGACATTGCAAATGATCTTTGGTGCAACGTGCCTCCCAACAAGCATCGACCGATCCTTCTGCGTCTGCCACAACCCCGACCGGTCCTTCTATGTCTCACCCTGGCGCAAACCCGACCGGTCCTTCACCTCCGTGATGATCGTAAGTTTTCCCACGTGTTTAGCTTAACAAATGCATACTTAGCTTAAGAAATGACCTACTTAGTTCCAAAATGTACTATACTTAGCTTATTTTCCTCAAAAATGACATAATAACCTTACTTACCTCCAAAATGATATATTCTACCTAGTATAGCTATAAAATGACCTATACATAGCATTTTTTCCTCCAAAATGACTTGATATGCTTAGTTAGCTAGAAAATGGCATAACTACCTAGGATAGCTCAATAATGATCTATAGCTACCTTAGCTAGTTCATTTATGGCATAATTAGCTCACTTAGGTACAAAATAGCATAACTACCTAGGATAGCTCAATAATGATCTATAATTAGCTTAGCTAGTTCATTTATGACATAATTAGCTCAGTTAGGTAAAAAAATGGCATAATAACGTTGCTTTAGCTCCAAAATGACCTATACTTAGCTTATTTTCCTCGAAAATGACATAATAACCTTACTTAGCTCCGAACTGACATACTTTACCTAGGATAGCTATAAAATTACCTATACTTAACATTTTTTCCTCCTAAATGACTTAATATGCTTAGTTAGCTAAAAAATGTCATAACTACCTTGGATAGCTAAATAATAATCTATAGTTAGCTTACCTAGTTCATTTATAACATAATTAGCTTACTTAGGTAAAAATGTTATAATAACCTTGGTTTAGCTCCAAACTATCATATAATTAGTTTATTTTCCTCCAAAATGACAAAATAACCTTACCTAGCTCCAAAATGACCGATTTTAACTAGGATAGCTCTAAAATGACCTACACTTACCATTTTGTCCTCCAAAATGAATAAATATGCTTAGTTAGCTAAAAATGGCATAACTACATAGGTTAGCTCCATAATAACCTATTTACCTATCTTAGGTCTAAAATGTCCTACACACTTAGCATTTTTACCTACCTTAGCTAAAAAATGGCATTTTTACCTACCTTAGTTAGAAGAAGAAGAAGATAAAGAAGAGGAGAGGAGAAAAAGAAAGAGAAGATATATTCTTCTTCTTCTTCTTCTTCTTTTCTTCTTCTTTTTCTTTTTTTTCTTGTAGCTAGTCTTCTTCTTGTTCTAACTTTCATCTTTCCTAATTTGCAGATTTGCTATAGATGAGGAAGCTTGCATTGATGGAGTGTACTCTTCTACTTGTGCTTCCTTTTTTGTTTATGGAAACTTGTTGGAGACTTGTTCTGGATATGCATGCATGTATGGATATGTTGTAGGAAACCATTGTATGTTGGATATGTTGTTGGAAACTTGTATGTTGGATATGTTGTTGGAAACTTATTGTTGGTATGCTTGTTGAAACTTATTGTTGGTATGCTTGTTGGAAACTTGTATTGTTGATATGTTGGATATATATGTGAAATTCTGTCAAATTGAATGAATTTAAGAAAAAACAGAAAAAACATGGGCTATATAGCAACTTTGCTATCTGCTGGCAGACGGCAAAGGTCTTTGCCGTCAACTGGCACACGACAAAGCTGCCACATGGCAGCTACCTATGCAACCTGGGATAGCACTAGGATGGTCGAGGTCTTTTCTTTGCCGTCCGCTGGCAGATGGCAAAGACCTAAGGTTTCTTTGCTGTCTTCCAGCGGACGGCAAAGAAACAACATGGGCCGGCAAAGAAACAGGTGCTTTGCCATCCGCTGGCAGACGACAAAGATCCTTAGGTCTTTGCCATTTGCCAGTAGACGGCAAAGCACGCCGTTAACCCCTTAACGTCCGTAAGCCGCCACGTGTGCCATCCACGGTCTTTGCCGTCTGTTGGCAGACGACAAAGACCTAAGGATCTTTGCCGTCTGCCAGTAGACGGAAAAACACCCTTTACCGTGGCTTATTCAGCCGGACGGTTGGCCGTCTGCTGGCCAACGGCAAAGCCTTTGTCGTTTGCCATGCAAGCCTTTGCCGTCCGGGATGGCTGACGGCAAAGTTGCTGATTCCTATAGTGAGGTTACCATGGTGGAATCTTCAATAGTTTTGTGTTATGGTATATATATATATACTCCCTCTGTCACAAAATGTAAGACGTTTTTTTACACTACACTAGTGTCAAAAAACGTCCTACATTATGGGACGAAGGGAGTAGGTCATTTGAGTTTCCTTACCCAAGTCTGAGCACATGCGTACACATGCGTGAATCGTTCCCAGCGACACTCGACATACTAGTTGTACGCGTCATGAACACTCGCTCGGGGGGGGGGGAGGGGACTTTCCGGTTCCAAAGCATGTGACACTTCAAAGTTGCACATGAGGTACCACTCAGGAGTAGTATGCCTCCTTGTCGAACGACGAGGTTTGATAGTAACTTGATCCTAAGCTTCATGATCATCATCATTAACTTCCTCTTCAAATGACTTAGGCTCCACAGAAACATCTTTATGTGTTGTGCTACTCTATGGCTAAAACAAAGGTTCAACAACCTCATCAAGTTCTATCTTCCTCCCACTCAATTCTTTCGAGAAAAACTCTTTCTTGAGAAAGGACCCAGTTTTAGCAACAAACACTTTGTACTCGGATCTGATATAGAAGGTATACCCAACTGTTCTTAGGGTATTCTATGAAGATGCATTTTTCTGCTTTGGGTTCGAGCTCATTAGGTGAAAACCTTTTTTCACATAAGCATCACAGCCCCAAACATTAAGAAATGACAGCTTAGGTTTGTATCAGACAATAATTCATACGGTGTCATCTCAACGGATTTAGATGGTGCCCTATTTAAAGTGAATGTAGTTGTCTCTAATGCGCAACCCCAAAACGATAGTGGCAAAATGATAAGAGACATCATAGTATGCACCATATACAATAAAGCATGACTATGACATTCGGACACACCATCACACTATGGTGTTCCAGGTGGCGTGAGTTGTGAAACAACTTTCATATTGTCTAAAGTTGTATGCCAAACTCGTAACTCAGATATTCGCCTCAACGATCATATCGTAGAAGTTTTAATCTTCCTGTCACGATGATCTTAAAGTTCACTCTGAATTTGTTTGAACTTTTCAAATGTTTCAGACTTGTGTTTCATTAAGCAAATATACTGATATATACTCAAATCATCAGTGAAGGTAAGAAAAATAACTATATCCACTGCATGCTACAACACTCATTGGATCGTATACATCAACATGTATTATTTCCAATAAGTTACTAGCCCGCTCCATCATACTGAAAATGGGGTCTTTATTCATCTTGAGCAAGAGGCATGGTCCGCATGTCTCAACCGATTCAAAACCGAATGAGTCCAAAGATCCATTAGCTTGGAGTTTCTTCATGCGATTTATTCAAATATGACATCTAGTGGTAGTGCCACATGTATGTGTTACTATAATTATTAACTTTGCATCTTTTGGAATGAATGTTGTGAACATGTGTATTACTACGATCAAGATTCAACAAACCATTTTTATTGGGTGCATGACCATTGAAGGTATTATTCATGTAAACAGAATAACCATTATTCTCTCACTAAAATGAATAACTGTGTTGCATAAACACGATCTAATCATGTTCATGCTCAACACAAACACCAAATAACATTTATTTAGGTTCGTCACTAATCCCGAAGGTAGAGAGAGCGTGCGATGTTGATCACATCAACATTGGAAACATTTCCAATGCACATCGTCACCTCACCCTTAGCTAGTCTCCGTTTATTCTGTAGCTTTTATTTAGAGTTACTAACATTTAGCAATCGAACCGGTATCCAATACCCACGTGCTACTAGGAGTACTAGCAAGGTACACATCAATAACATGTATATCAAATATACTTCTATCGACGTTGCCAACTTTCTTAACTACTAAGTATCTAGGTTTGTTTCGCTTCAGCGACCGCTCTCCTCATAATAGAAGCAGTTAGTCTCGGGTTTGGGTTCAACTTTGGGTTGCTTCACTGGAGCAGCAACTAACTTGCCATCCATGAAGTTTCCCTCCTTACCCTTTCCCTTTTCGAAACTAGTGGTTTTACTAACCATCAACACTTGATGCTCCTTCTTGATATCTACCTTTGCAGTGTCAAACATTGCGAATAGCTGAGGAATCATGATTCCATCCCTGGCATAATTATAGTTCATCACGAAGTTCTCGTAACTTAGTGATAGTGACTTGGAGAACTGTATCAATCACTATCTTATCTGGAAGATCAACTCCCACTCGATTCAAGTGATTGTAGCACCCACACAATCTAAGCACATGCTCAACGATTGAGCTATTCTCCTTCATCTTACAGGCAAAGAATCTTGTTGGAGATCTCATATCTCACTAGACGGGCACGAGCCTAAGATCCCAATTTCAGCTCTTAGAACATCTCATATGTTCCATGACATTCAAAACATTTTGGAGCCTTAATTCTAAGCTGTAATGCATGATGCACTGAACTATCAAGTAGTCATCGGAACATGCCTGTCAGATGTTCACAACATCTACAGATGATGCTAGAGGGGGTGGCACACCGAGCAGTGTGTTAAGGACATAAGCCTTCTGTGCAGCAATGAGGACAATCCTCAGATCACGGACCCAGTCCGCAATATTGCTACCATCATCTTTCAACAGTATTTCTCTAGGAACATATAAAAAATTCAAGGGAGCTACAACATGTACTAGTAATCTACAACATAATTTGCAAAGACACTACCGACTATGTTCATGATAATGAGTTCAATTAATCATATTACTTAAGAACTCGGACTCAGATTGACATCCCTCCGGTCATTCGAGTGATACATGATCCAAATTCACCAACTCAAGTCCGATCATCACGTGAGTTGAGGTGGTTTCAATGGTGAACATCACCATGTCGATCATATCAACTATATGACTCATGTTCGACCTTTCGGTCTCTTGGGTTCTGAGGCCATGTGTGTACATGCTAGGCTCGTCAAGTTTAACCCGAGTGTTCCGCATGTGCAACACTGGCTTGCACCCGTTGTATGTGAACGTAGAGTCTATCACACCCGATCATCACGTGGTGTCTCATCACGACGAACTTTCGCAACGGTGCACACTCAGGGAGAACCCAATTTATATTGAAATTTTAGTTAGGGATCACCTTATAAGGCTACCATCGTCCTAAGCAAAACAAGGTGCATAAAAGTATTAACATCACATGCAAATCATAAGTGACATGATATGGCCATGAACTTGTGCTTTTGATCTTCATCTATAAAGCACCGGCATGATCTCCATCGTCACCGGCATGACACCATGATCTCCATCATCTTGATCTCCATCAACGTGTCGCCATCGGGGTTGTCGCGCCCACCATGCTTCTACTACTATTGCTACCGTTTAGTGATAAAGTAAAAAATTACATAGCGCTTAATGATTGACACGCAGGTCATACAATAATTAAAGACAACCCTATGGCTCCTGCCGGTTGCCGTACTCATCGACATGCAAGTCGTGATATTCTATACAAAACATGATCATCTCATACATCACATATATCTCATCATGTAATTGGCCATATCACATCACAACATACCCTGCAAAAACAAGTTAGATGTCCTCTAATTGTTGTTGCAAGTTTAATGTGGCTGCTATGGGTATCTTGCAAGAACAATTCTCACCTACACAAAACCACAACGGTGATACATAAGTTTCTTTTCAACTTTCTCAAGGGCCGCCTTTGTCGAATCTGATCAAACTAAAGTAGGAGAAACAGGCACCAGCCAGCCATCTTTGTGCAACGAAGTGACACGTCAGTCAATGGAACAGGTCTCTCGTAAGCGTACGAGTAAGGTTGGTCCAGGCCGCTTCATGCCACAATACCGCTAAACCAAAACACGACCAATGGAGGAAGCAATCTAAGGATCAACGCCCAAAAACTCCTTTGTGTGCTACTCGAGATCTCATCTACACATAAACCTAGCTCATGATGCCACTGTTGGGGAATGTTGCATGGGAAAAAACAAATTCCTATGCACACGCAAGATCTATCCATGGTGATGAGCATCTACGAGAGGGAGAGTGGACGTACATACCCTTGTAGATTGCTAAGCGGGAAGCGTTAAGAAACACGGTTGATGTAGTCAAACGTCTTCGCGATCCAAATCGCCAAGCGTCCCACGATCCCATCACGATCCATCTCGCGATCCAATCACAATCCGTCCCGCGATCCCATCACGATCCGTCCCGCGATCAAATCATGAATCGTCTCGCAATATTGATCACGGTCCTTCCGATCTAGCGCCGAACGGACGGCACCTCCGCGTTCAGCACACGTACTGCTCGATGACAATCTCCGCCTTCCTGATCCAGCAGGAGGGAACAGAGAGGTAGATGAGTTCTCCGGCAGCGCGATGGAGCAGCGGCGATGGTGGTGGAACTACTCCGGCAGTGCTTTGCCTAAGCACCGCCGAACTAGACTAGAGGAGAAAACCGATCTAGATGAAGTAGAGGGAGCACGTGGCAATTATGGTTAGCTTTCCCCTCTAAATCCTCTAGTGTATATAGGAGGGAGGGAGGGGAGTAGGCAGCCTCAATCCGTCAATAGTTGGACGAATTGGAGGTGGAGGAGTCCTACTCCAATCCTATTAGGAGTAGGATTCCTCCTTTCCACTTGGAAACTCTTTCCACCTCTCTACCTTTGGGTTTTTCCACCCCTAGCCGCATAGGCCTTAGTGGGGGGCTCAGCCAGTCCACTAAGGGCTGGATTGACTCCTCCCACATACCATGAGGCCCTTTGGGTGGAGACACCCGTCCCGATGGTCCTCGATACCCCTCCCGACACTCCCGGTACACTACCGATGAGCCTGAACCTTTTCCTGTGACCAAACCAGGACTTCCTATATATCAATCTTTACCTCTGGACCATTCCGGAGCTCCTCGTGATGTCCGGGATCTCATCCAGGACTCCGAACAACCTTCGGTCACCACCATACATAACTCTATACTACTGAAACGTTACCGAACCTTAAGTGTGCAGACCTTGCGAGTTCAAGAACTATGTAGACATGAGCGAGACACCTCTACGGTCAATAACCAATAGCGGGACCTGGATGCCATATTGGTTCCTACATATTCTACAAAGATCTTTATTGGTTGAACCTCTATGTCAAGGATTCAATTAATCCCGTATGTTGTTCCCTTTGTTCTTCCGTATGTTACTTGCCCGAGATTCGATCGTTGGCATCTCCATACCTAGTTCAATCTCATTACCAACAACTCTCTTTACTCGTTCCATAATACAAGATCCCGTGGCTAACTCATAGCAATAAACTAACACGATCATATGCTATGTTTATAGTTTGGGTCTTGTCCATCACATCATTCTCGTAATGATGTGATCTCGTTTATCAAATGACATCTCTTCATGGCCAGGAAACCTTGACCTTCTTTGATTAACGAGCTAGTCTATTAGAGGCATACTAGGGACATGGTGTTATCTATGTATCCACACACATGTATCCGAGTTTCCGATGAATACAATTCTAGCATGGATAATAAACGATTATCATGAACAAGGAAATATAATAATAACTAATTTATTATTGCCTCTAGTGCATATTTCCAACATATACCTACATTTGATTGTTTGTAGTATGCATCTGATCTATTCTGCTTTGCTGTCAGAAATTTTCCTTCATCGCCAATGATACCCTTTTGTCATTTATGGAAGTCGCATTTTATGGTGATGTTTTGGCATTGTAAGCTAGCAAGTTAGGTCTCATTGACAATGACAATTTGTCATCGACAAGTGCACCATACGCTCAAGTATGAATTGTTCAGTTCAATTTCATGAAGGCCTATGTTTGGTTGTCTATAGTGAGCATATACCTTGTTTAGTTGCTTTTGGTTGTTTGTAGTGAACATTTGTCTAGCTACAATTGCCAGATTTGGTTGTTCAATCATACAACTGGTTCCTGTTAAAGCTGGTGTAGTTAACATGCCCCTATTTATTTCGGTTTAACAATGTGATGTTCAATCATAGAATTTGATGTTTAAGCACATGTTACGTTCTATGCAATTTCAACAACACTGTTATGATTGACTATTTGGTTGTTGTAGTATGCCCTGTTTATTTAGTTATTCACAATGTCGAGTACAATTTGATTAATACTAGTTCAATGGCCATATTTGTTTCCTATTAAGCCTAGTGTAGGTAATTCACCCCCTATTTTTTCACTCTGTGATGTTCAATTATACAATTTGATGTTTAAGTACAAGTTGTGTTCTACGCAAATTCAACAATATCCTTATGAATGACTTTATTTGGTTGTTGTTAAGCTTGATGTAGTGAGCATATGCCTATTTTTATGGTTTTTGGTACACATGGCTATATTTGTTTCCCATGTTATATTCCCTGTGCCTCATAATATAAGACGCTAATACATCCAATACGTTCGTGCATTGGATGTAATTAGACCTTATATAGTGGGACGGAGAGAGGATCATGTGAGGTAACTAATAAAGATTGCTAGTATAATGGGTCAAAATGTGGCAATTAAACTATTTATTTACAATTTGTCCAAAACAACAATGATATGAAGTATATTAACTCAGAACTATGTATCCTTTTTACTGCACATAATGAGTTGTTAGATGACAATCTCTGTACCTTTTTCCTTTGTAGTGGTTCTCAACACAGTCTACCCAAGATCACCTCTCAAACTACATGATTGTTGGACATGCAAATGTACATGTATTTCTACCAGACTAGAATGACTATATGGAAGTCATGAAGATATTGAAGGATGGGTGGTCGGCCATCACAAGGGATTGGGCTAGAGTCGTGTGTGCATACGACATGGAGGAGGGCACACTACGGTCATTCCGCTTCAAATTTTACAATAATCAAAATGTCTTTTGCCTCTTTCTTTGTCGTCTTTAATACAAGTATTCAACCATCGTTCATCATTCTTTATTTGGTGCTTATGTAATTCTTTTGTTGACGTAATTCTTGAACGTATGTACCCGTGAATGGAATAATGCATTGGTTGATGAACCTATCTATGTATATGTAAAAAGCTATTCCATACTTTCAAATTCAAATTCTGTACAATTTGAAATTGTAGAGATTAAAATAATAACAAAATGCTCTACAGGTCATTACGCCACACATGGTTTTTAACTCTCAACGTTTGTGATATGCCTCATGATCCGACACGTTTTAAGGATAGAAAATGTGTGCGCCCATGCTCGCAGTTGCTGTTTGCAAACCATCTATGATTTCAGATAATATAACAAACGGTGCAACCGAATTCAACGTCCTTTTTCCTTTGTAGTGGTTCTCAACACAGTCTACCCAAGATCACCTCTCAAACTACATGATTGTTTGACATGCAAATGTACATGTATTTCTACCAGACTAGAATGACTATGTGGAAGTCAGGAAGATATTGAAGGATGGACGGTCGGCCATCACAAGGGTTTGGGCTAGAGTCGTGTGTGCATACAACATGGAGGAGGGCACACTACGGGCATTCCGCTTCAAATTTAACAACAATCAAAATGTCTTTTGCTTCTTTCTTTGCCGTCTTTAATACAAGTATTCAACCGTCGTTCATCATTCTTTATTTGGTGCTTATGTAATTCTTTCATTGACGTAATTCTTGAACGTATGTACCCGTGAATGGAATAATGCATTGGTTGATGAACCTATCTATGTATATGTAAAAAGCTATTCCATACTTTCAAATTCAAATTCTGCACAATTCGAAATTGTAGCAATTAAAATAGTAATAAAAAATGCTCTATGGGTCATTAGGCCGCACATGGGTTTTAAGTCTCAACGTTTGCGATATGCCCGATGATCCGACACGTTTTACAGATAGAAAATGTGTGCGCCCATGCACACAATTGCTATTTGCAAACCATGTGTGATTTTAGATAATATAACAAACGGTGCAACCAAATTCAACATTGGTGATAGAATCTCTATCGCACACAGTTTAAAATGATAATCCGTTTGTGATGTAGTATGCATCACAAACGTTGGACCACAAAATAGCGCGTACGATACTTATCCTGTTGGACGCGAGTACGACATTCAGAAGGTTTTACACCTATCCGATACTTGTACGACGGTTAAATTATCGTCTTAGTTAAATATCACCAATGGTTTGTGCAATATAAGTGTTTGTGATATACCCCTTATCCTACACGCTTCATAATAGTGAATTGTTTGTGATTCGGTGCACATCCTAAACGGTGAGCCACAAAAAAACGTGTGCGATGTTAGTGTGATCTCACACAATTTGTAAGGATGGGCCATATGGGAAGTCCACAATATACCAAACGGTTAACCGACGACTCTCGTTTGTGATAGATGCGGACATCCCATAAGCTTAGTTTTTCCAAACGATTGCGTTCGTTGGACACCGCCGCCAACGATTATTCTGTGTCGTGTGGGATGGACCCCCTATCTCCCCCAAATGCAAGGCAACGGTTTCAAAGTAAGTCAAGGAAAGGGGTTAAAAACTGTTTGTATAGTACATCGCTACACTCGTGTTATTTCGAGTCACAACTATGGCGTCAACTGCTACCACGACGGCGGTGAGCCTCTTTGCGTGCTTGAACTGGCGCTCCTCCTTGTCATCTAGGAAGTTGATGTAGCACGCAAGTCCGCTGATGCAAAAGCCGAGCGGCTAGGCTTTGGCGAAGGCCTCCTCCTCCTGCCTTCCGGCCGTGGCGGTAGAGCGGGTGATGGCCTCTGTGGCTGGCAGTGGGGTGGCTGCCAAGGCGGATGATAGTGTGGTGGTAACCAAGGCGGCCGTTGGTGGCATGGTGACAACGACGACCGCTGATGGGCTAGCGGCCACGACGGTCGCCGGCAACAACTGTCTTCGGGCAAAGGTGGCACAACGTATGGTGGGTGGCATGCGCACACCCAACAAGTACGCCACGCGCACTACATGCTTCCAGGGACTGTGCTGCTGACCATGGTGTAGCCTGATAATCCCCAAGTGCAAGGGATTATCGTAGCAGTTTCCAAACATGGAACTGATAAGTATGGAGTATTGAACCCACAAGGATCTAAAGGGAAGACCAATATTCTCTCAAGTCCTACCTCCCACCGATACGACTCTACACACGCCGAACGTTTCCTTCTATCTAGTAACGAGAAATAAAACCGTGTCGTGGGTATAAAGAGGATAGCTTTGCATGAACTTGAAGAGCAAAAATATGAAAATAGTTGCTTCCTAAGTAAAGTTAGAATATATTACAAATAGATAGTGTGGAATAACGATTGTATTGTGTGCGGAATTGTCCCAAGCAATTGGTAACAAGATCAACAATCATTCTTGCAATTTTATATGAGGGAGAGGCATGAGCTAACATACTTTCCGTACTTGGATCATAAGAACTTATGATTGGATCTTTAGCAACTACTAGAAATCACTACGGTAAACCCAACCATAGCATTAAACATCAAGTCCCCTTTACTCCCATACGCAACAATCCCCTTACTCGGTTGTAAGATTCTGTCACTCTAGGCCCCCATTGTAAGCGAATCATGAACATATTGTGACAACCTACATCAAGAATTCCCACACGTGTGTGTGACATGAATGGCACTGTAGGACATCACCAAAATAAAACATGCACTCAAACCAATCAAGATCATCAATCAACCCAAAGGATAACATTGATCTACTCAAACATCATAGGATGACAACACATCATTGATTAATATGTGACATGAAACACCATGTTCAAGTCGGGGATTACAGCAGGGTGCGGGAGAGTGGACCGCTGCAAAGAGATGAGGTAGGTGATGAAGACGATGATGTTGATGAAGACGATCACGTCGGCGATGGTTCCCCCAACCAACACTCTGGCATCATCGGGAGAGAGGGGGAGAGAGTGTCCCCCTTAGTTTTCCTCCTCCATGGATGCTCCCTAGATGGGGAGAGGTTCTCCCCTCTGGTATTTGGCCTCCATGGTGCCCGGAGGGCGATATCCCCTCCGATATTGGATCTCTCTCTGTTTCTCTCTTGTTTGCACTGCAGTTTTCTAGCACTTCACCAATTCTTAAATATATGGACATCTGTAACTATGACCAGGCTTAAATTTTGAGGGGATTTTTATCGAAAAAATATCTTTCTTGCGGCAAACCAAGGGCCCTGACCGACTTAAGGGGAAGGCACAAGCTAATATGGTGCGATGAACCCCCCTAGTCGTGCCCTGTTGCCTCTTGGGGCCCTTGGGCATCGTGTTGCGTTGATTCTTTTTTGCCAAAATACACATATATTCGAAAAAATATCCATAAATTTTTATCGTGTTTGGAATTCGTTTGATATGGATATTCTACAAAACAAAAACACATAAAAAATAGGAACTGTCATTGGGCACTGGATAAGTAAGTTAGTCCCAAAAATAATATAAAATGTTTCCAAAAGTATATGAAAGTTGTAGAATATTGGTATGAATACTTCATAAAGTGTCGATACGTTGGAGATGTATCATAGCCTCCTAGCTGGAGTTGTCCTCTGGCGGAGTGGCAGAGCAACAACGACAGACAGGTGCCTTTGGCGATTGGGAGAAGCAAACTAGAGAAGTTATAATAGGGAGTGGATGAATGCGATGTGGAGTCTCCAACCGTGTGAGTTTATAAAGAAGGCGACCAAGCATTGGGGGTTTGCGGGATTTCGGTGAGCCAGACGGGAAGCCTGCGCGGGAACTTGCACGGTTGCGGGGGAATGGGGTAGGCCAAAAGAAATGGTTGCGCGATCCCGAAGCTTGCACTAAAATCCTTGGGCGGCAACGCAGTGACAAGACAGGACATAGAAGGGAGAAATGACATGTACACAAACAGATAATAATAAGAAAGCGTTTGTGTTTTATTATATAGCAAACAACCGTTCTGTATGCATTGTGGCCACTGCTCTACGCGTGAGGCGGTTGAGGCGGCTGCGGCGCGCTCTGCTCGCATCCGTGCACGTGCACTTTGCTGGCGTCCTTCCACGCGCGAATGACCACATTCGTTTGGGGCTCCATAGGCATGCGGTTGCGCCACACCCGGCGCCACCATGTAGTTAAGCGCTGCAAAACTGCCATGCAGACGTGCCGAAATTCCAGGCCGTCCGACGCCCACCCATTTATTCCCATGGCCATTTACCTTCATCTCTTCCACCTTCCGATCACGCCACACAACACAAAATCACAACCACAAGGACACATAATAGAGAGAGGATGCACATCTCTTCATCGCCGCAACCTTCTTGCACGGATCCAATGGCGGTTCCTGGCGCCGAGCGGTAATTTGCCATTAGTGTCAAAGTGGACACTGATGTCTAGCGCACAACTTTATTCTTGTAGACTCGTGTTGGGCCTCCAAGCATAGAGTTTTGTAGGACATAAGCAATTTTCCCTCAAGTGGATGACCTAAGGTTTATCAATCCGTGGGAGGTGTAGGATGAAGATGGTCTCTCTGAAACAACCCTGCAATCAAATACAGGAAATCTCTAGTGTCCCCAACACACCCAATACAATAGAAAATTGTATAGGTGCACTAGTTCGGTGAAGAGATGGTGATACTAGTGTAGTAATGATAGTAGATATTGATTTTTGTAATAGTAACAATAAAAAACAGAAAGGTAGCAAGTAACAAAAGTGAGCACGGACGGTATTGCAGTGCTAGAAAACAAGGCCTAGGGTCCATAATTTTGCTAGTGCAACCTCTTAAAAATGCTAATATAATGGGATCACATAACCATCCCTCAACATGCAATGAAGAATCACCACAAAGTTATTATCTAGCGGAGAACATAAGAAGAAATTGTTTGTAGGATATGAAATCACCTTAAAGTTATCCTTTCCAATCGACCTATCCAAGAGTTCGTACTAAAATAACACCAAGTTATCCTTTCTGATCGATCTATCTAAGGGTTCGTACTAGAATAACACCATACGATACACATCAACCAACTCTAATGCCACCTAGATAGTCCAATGTCACCACAAGTATCCATGACTTAATTATATGATACACATCAAACAATTTCAGATTCATAATACTCAATCCAACACAAAGAATCTCAAAGAGTGCCCCAAGATTTCTATCGAGGAACAAGGTATTGAAACATGCAATCAACCCCTATGCAGAGATCCCCAAGGTCACCAGAATTTGCAAGTTGACGCCATAACATATATCAAGTGAATCACTTGAATACCCCGATGTCACTACGGTTATCCGCATGCAAGACATACATCTAGTTCTCTCAAATCCATAAAAGAATTCAAAATCTCCAAGGGAAAACTCAATTCATCACAACAAGATAGAGAGGGGAAAACACCATATGATCCAACTATATAAACCAAGCCCGTGATACATCAAGATCGTGCCATCTCAACAACATGAGAGAGAAAAATTGAACACATAGATACTGGTACAAACCGTCAGCCCCGAGGGTGTACTACTCCATCCTCATCATGGCCCCCGCCGGGATGATGAAGATGGCCACCGGAGATGATCTACCCTCTCTGGCAGGGTACTAGAATGCCTCCAGATTGTTTTTTCATCGATACGGAGAGTTGCACCGGTGGAACGAGGAGTCTAGGTTTATTTCTGATGGTTTCTATATTTATAGTATTTTTGAGTGTTGGTTTCACACGAAGATGAGCCATGGGGAGAGCACAACACACTAGCACACGCTTGGCGGGCCTGGCGCGCCCTGATAGGTTGTGCCCACCTCGTGGCTCTTCTGGACCTCCCACGACACATCTAGTGCCTCTTTTATTCCAAAAAAATCGTCAAATAGTTTCGGGCAATTCCGAGAACTTCCATTTTTTGCACAAAAACAACACCACGGTAGTTCTGCTGAAAACATCATCAGTCCGGGTTAGTTCCAAATAAATCATATAAAATGCATCAAAACCATATAAAAGTATCGTAAACATAGGTGAATATGGCATGAATACTTCATAAATTATAGATACGTTGGAGATGTATTATACACCCACATTAGGAAGATGGACCTCTCTGTGGTGTACATTAACGACCCGCTCATGGTGGAGAACTCCATCAACATGTTGGAGCAGCTGGTTGTTGTGGATGGAAAGTACAAAGTGGTCGGTGATACGTCTTTGTCGTATCTATAATATTTGATTGCGTCATGCCAATATTCTACAACTTTCATATACTTTTGGTAACATTTTATATTATTTTTGGGATTAACTTACTTATATAGTGCTCAGTGCCAGTTCCTATTTTTGTGTGTTTTTCTTCCGCAGAAATTCGATATCAAACGAATTCCAAATGCGATAAAAATCCACAGAGATTTTTTGGAATATATGTAAATTTTGGGAGTCGGAATCAACGCAACACGATGCTTGAGGGTCTCACAAGACAACACTACGCGACCTAGGGAGGGTGTGTGACCGCGCCATGATGGCTTGTGGCCAGACCTTAAGTCTGTTTAGGCTCTCCTTTTGCTGCAAAAAATATATTTTAGCCATAAAAATCCCCTAAAAATTTCATCCCGATCAGAGTTACGAATCTCCGGATATTGAAGAAACGGTAAAGGGCCAGAAAATAGTCTCAAAAACAGGAGAGAAACAGAGAGAGACAGAGATCCAATCTCAGAGGGGCTATGGCCTTCCGGGATCTATGGAGGCCATGGACCAGAGGGGAAACCCTCCTCCCATCTAGTGAGGAGGCCAAGGAAGAAGAAGAAATAGTGGTTTCTCTCCCCTCTCTCCCTGTGGTGCCGGAACGCCGCCGGGGCAACCACCGTGATAGTGATCTACACCAAAGACTTCCCCGCCGTCACCACCAACTCTCTCCCCATCTATGCAAAATTTTAAACCCTCTTCTTACCTCTGTAATCTGTACTTAAACATGGTGCTTAATTCTATATATTATTATCCAATAATGTGTGGCTATCCTATGATGTTTGTGTAGATCTGTTTTGTCCTATGGGTTAATTGTGGTATGATGTTATTGATATGAGTTGTATGCCTATATGGTTTTGTCCGAAGGTGCCTTCTGTGGGGCGCACATGTGAAGGATTCATTCTGGAGGGTTTGCAATATGTTACGGATTCGCTTATAGTGGGTTAGTGAGTGACTGAAACACAAACCCGAGTAAGGGGATTGTTTGCGTATGGGAGTAAAGAGGACTTGATGTTTAATGCTATGGTTGGGTTTACCTCAATGATTTCTAGTAGTTGCAGATGCTTCCTACAGGTCCACTCATAAGTGCACATGATCCAAATATGAAAAGTGTATTAGCGTTTGCCTCTCCCTCATTGCATATTGCAAGTATCTATCGCGTTATATTCAATTGCCCATGGACAATCTTTCTTTTGCATTACACAAAAAAGATTTCTACTAAATAACTTACTTATTAATATTTAGCTAAAGAACACCTAACTTTTATTTCCACATTCTTTATTATGTTGGAAAACTATCTATTACTCCTACTAAGTACTTCTAGATTCTTTCCCGCAAAGTAGTTTAATACTTGTTCTAGTTAAAGTAAGCATTAGCGTGCGTAGAGTTGTATCGATGGTCGATAGAACTTGAGAGAATATTAATTCTAACTTTAGCTCTCATTAGGTTCGACACTCTTACTTATTGAAAAAGGCTAAAACTATCCCCTACACTTGTGGGTTATCCAGACCTTTTTCTGGCGCTGTTGCTGGGGAGCAATAGCGTAGTGGTTGATATTCTCGTGTGTGCTTGTTTGCTTTATCACTAGGTAATTTTTATTTTCTTTTCTAAGTTCTTTTCTATCTCTAGATATCGGTAGGAAACACAAAACACCAAAACAATTAGATGTACTTGCTGAAACCCCAACTAGCTTAGTTGAGGGAAAATCATTAAATAGCATGCATATTATGTGCGACACTGCTTGTCTCAAAAAGGGAAATTCTTGTGGCATCAAATTAATACTTTGTATTGCTATGCTTGGAATTTGTGTTGGTTACATGATTTTACTTGTTATTCTAAAGAAACTAAAAAACATGTTCCCTACCATTGTGTGCGTAATGATAATGAGATACTATTTTCTTATGCCAAGGAGGCCTATTGTTAATATGATGTTGAACAAATTCAAGAATTTGTTGTTTTTAAGGGTGCATATGAAATTGCTTCTTTGATTGAAAAGTTGATGCTACTCTTTAAAAATCTGAATTTCTTGACGTACTCAAATATTGCTATGATTCTAATGCTTATGTTAAAGAATTTATTGAGAGAATGACCGCTGCCTTGGAAGAGGCTAATATTTTGGTGGAATCTATGGAAGAAGAAATTGCTGAAACTGTGAGCTCATTGGATGAAAAAGATAAGGATGAGAGCGAAGAACAAAATGAGTTAGAGTAGATTAGCTACCCGTGCCCACCTTCTAATGAGAGTAACTCTTCAACTCATACATTGTTTAATTTCCCTTTGCATATACCGAAGGATGAATGCTATGATGATTGCTATGATCGCTTGGATTCATTTAAAATATCCCTTTTTGATGAACTTGATGCTTGCTATGTTTGTGGCCTTGCTGCCAATATGAATTATACTCAAGGAGATGAACTTGATATAGTTCCTTATGTTAAGCATGAAATTATTGCTATTGCACCCACACATGATAGTCCTATTATCATTTTCAATTCTCCCAACTAAACTATATTGGAGAAGTTTGCACTTATTAAGGATTATATTGATGGGTTGCGTCTTACTATCACACATGATGATTTTTATGAATACAATATGCATGTGCTTGCTGCTCCTAATTGCAATTATTATGAGAGAGGAACCAAATCTTCACCTCTCTATGTTTCCAATACGATAAAATTGCAAGAAACTACTTATGCTATGGATTGGCCTTTACATTGTGTGAATGAATTGTTCTTTTTATGACATGCCAATGCATAGGAAGAGAGTTAGGCTTAGTTTTTCTATGATATATGTTACTTTGTGCTCACTACTAAATTAATAATGGTTAATTAAAATTGGCTTTGATATAACTTGGGATCCGGGTGGATCAATTACTTGAGCACTATATGTCTAGCTTAATGGCTTTAAAGAAAGAGCTGCCAGAGAGACAACCCAAAATTTTGAGAGGGTCATTTATTTCTGTTGTGTGATTTTAAAATAATTTGAAACAAAAAAAAGTGGGGAACTTCATTTTTTTTTTCAAAAAGGGAAGTGAAAGTGAGAAAGACGAGCATCGTTGAAATGGGGGCTAGCCTTGAACTTTGTTCATGCCCATGGAAACTTTGTGAATCCTGATTATAGAAACTTTTCAACAAAAATAATTATCCCCTTGTGCAAATCCATTGTATTATAAAAATAATGTGCCAAGAATTACCTTTAGAATGTTCAAATTGCTTGTTTGACATGTGTTGTGCAAAAACATAAACTTTTGCTCTAGTGTTTGAATTTTCATATTTTACTGGAACATGATTTTTTGAAATTATTACACAGTTATGATATGAAAATTATTTATTACGTCCTAATTTGGTAGTTTTTTTAGTTACATAAGTGTATGTTCCATCAGCATCTTTACAAACTGTCCTGTTTTTAACAGATTGTTGTTATAGTTGCTTTGACTGCTTATGTTTAAGTTCTTGTTGAGCCCTATTTACTTGGGAGCCATAGAGTTTTGATAAAATACAGTAGGTAATGTTAGTTTATAATTATGCAATAATGTTATGACAGGAAATGATGAGATTTCATGATCATGTACTAACATTTCTAGTAGAAGTTCTGTGAAGTTTTGTGTGGATGAAGTGTTCGAAGATTGAGGATGTATTGATATGAGAAGAATAAGGAGAGGAAATAGTTCAAGATTGGGGATGACCAAGGCAAGCAAAGTAAATATTCAAGGAGAGTCAAGCATCTAATAATGGGGATGCCCCGGAAGGCATCCCATATTTGTTCTTCAAGAACTATCATTATGTTTTGGTTGTTGTTTTGTTCACATGATATGCGTAAATTCTTGGAGCATCGTGTGCCTTTTATTTTCCTTTTCGCAATGCACCATGCTGGTTTGGGAAAGTGCATGTTGATTTATAGAATTCCCTTTGCACTTCACTTATATATTTTGAGTACAGATTTATAGAATGTTTCATGTGCTTCACTTATAGCATTGGAAGCTGGATGCATGTTTCTCTACATATAGAAAACCATTATTTGTAGAATGCTCTTTTTCTTCACATATATTTCTTAGAGCATGTCCACGTTTTTTTAGAAAAAAATAAACTCTCATGCTTCACTTATACCTATTTAGAGAGTCAACAGGAATTGGTCATTTACATGGTTAGTCATAAAATCCTACATAAAACTTGGAGAGCACTATATATAATATGTTTAATTCCTTGCAATAGTTTTGCGACATTAAGATAGTAATATGTGGGTGCACTAGTTTATGATTGTGGATTAGTAAGAATAATGATGTTAAGGTTTGTGATTCCCGAAGCATGCACATATAGTCTCTAGTTATGCGATGAAGATTGGAGCATAATTTATCCTTCATTGAAATCCTTTGTGTTTTTATCATCGAGAGCGCGTGATGGTTAACTCCTACCTACCTCCTCCCTACGGGCATGCGAGTAGTGATTTTCTTCGATATAGCTAATAAAACCTTGCAATAAGTATGTGAGTTCTTTATGACTAATGTGAACTCATGGATATACGCACTCTCACCTCCACATATTTGCTAGCCTCTTCGGTGCCGTGCATTGCCCATTCTCACTTCGAGGATTGGTGCAACTTTTGCCGGTGCATCCAAACTCCATGACATGATATGATTTCTTGCACATAAGCCTCATTATATCTCTGTCAAAACAGCCACCATACCTACCTATTATGGCATTTCCATATCAATTTCGAGATATATTTCCATGCAACTTCCACCCTCACTTCATATGACTTGTATTTCCATTGTCATATTGCTTTGCATGATTGTAAGATTGCTAGCATGATATTAACATGGCTTGTATGTTTTTCATATTTTTTTCTATGCTAGATCATTGCACATCCTGGTACACTGCTAGTGGCATTCATATAGAGTCATATCATCCCAAGAGTTTCTCATATCGAGTTGTAAGTAAATACAAGATTGATGATCATCATTATTAGAACATTGTCCCAGTGAGGAAAGGATGATGGAGACTATGATTCCCCCACAAGTTGGGCTGAGACTCCGGACGAAAAAATGGGGGAGGCGGAAAAAAGACTACCATGAAAAAATGAGTGAAAAAGAGAGAAGGGACTTTGCTACTATCCTTTACTACACTTGTGCCTCAAAGTGGCACCATGTTCCTCATATAGAGAGTCTCTTGTTTGGTCACTGCCATATGCTAGTGGGAATTTTTCGTTATAGAACTTGGCTTGTATGTTCCGTTGACGGGCTTCCTCAAATGTCCGAGTTCTTCATGAGTAGGCAAGTTAGATGCACACCCACTTAGTTTTAGTTGAGCTTTCATACACTTATAGCTATAGTGCATCTGTTGCATGGCAATCCCCACTCCTCGTATTGATATCTATTGATGGGCATATCCATAGCCCGTTGATACGCCTAGTTGATGCGATACTTTCTTCTCCACCTTCAAACCTTTTGAAACCTAGCACCATATTCTATTCCACCTTTATGCTATATCCATGGTTCAAGCTTGTATATTGCCTGAGTAATAAAAAGCTAAAGCGCATTAAAAAGTACGATCCAATTGCTTGGTTTAACACCGGGGTGATCATTATTTATACTTTAGCTAGGAAGAACAAGCATGACAGGCAATCTGATTTTGTTGGGATAGCATTCTATGGCATTGTTATTTTGAAAGGACGTGATTGTTTGCTAGTAAACCTGAGTATGGATGTATTTTGTCAAATGATAGACTATTGCCTTGAATCACTTGTATCTTAATATTCATGCCATGATTAGACATTTGTTCAAGGTTATGTTTGGTAGAATTCCACATAAAAAATTATCCTTTTATCATTTACCTAATCGCGGACAAGCATGAATTAAGCTTGGGGATGCTGGTACATCTCCATCATATCTATAATTTTTGATTGCTTCATGCCAATATTCTACAACTTTCATATACTTTTGGCAACATTTTATATTATTTTTGGGACTAACTTACCCAATGCCGAGTGCCAGTTCCTATTTTTTTTCTCTTTTGTTTCACAAAAATTCCATATCAAACAAAGTCCAAACATGAGGAAAATTTAGGGAGTTTTTCTAAATATATGTGAATTTGGGGAGTCGGAATCAACGCAAGACGATGCCCGAGGGCCCCACAAGCCAATACCGCGCGACCTAGGGGGTGGCCGCGCCATGATGGCTTTTGGCCATCCCTTAAGTCAGTTGAGGCCCTCCTTCTGCCGCAACAAAGATATTTTCATGATAAAAATCACCTCAAAATTTCAAATCGATCTGTGTTATGGATCTTCGGATATTTAAGTAACGGTGAAGGGCCAAATAATAGTCGCAAAAACAGGAGAGAAACAGAGAGAGATCCAATCTCGGAGGGGCTTTTGGCCTCCAGGATCCATGGCTGCCATGGACCAGAGGTGAAACCCTCCTCCACCTAGGGAGGAGGCCAATGAAGAAGAATAAGCAAGAGGGCTCGCTCCCCCCTCTCCTGGTGGCGCCGGAACACTGCCGCGACAACCATCGTGATGGTGATCTACACCAACAACTTCACCGCCGTCACCACCAACTATATGCCCCTCTATGCAGTGGTGTAAACCCTCTTCTTCCCATTGTAATCTCTACTTAAACATGGTGCTTAATTCTATATATTATTATCAAATGATGTGTGCCTATCCTATGATGTTTGAGTAGATCTCTTTTCTCCTACGGGTTAACTATGGTATGATTTTATTGATATGAGTTGTATGTTTATATGGTGCTGTCCTAAGGTGCCTTCCATGAAGCACACACGTGAAGGATTCACGCTAGAGGGTTTGCAATATGTCGATGATTCACTTATAGTGGGTTGGTGAGCGATTAAACCACAAACCCAAGTAAGGGGATTGTTTGCGTATGGGAGTAAAGAGGACTTGATGTTTAATGTTGTGGTTGGGTTTACCTCAATGATTTCTAGTAGTTGTGGATCCTTACTAGAGGTCGAATCATAAGTGCACATGATCCAAGTACGAAAAATGTGTTAGTGTATGCCTCTCCCTCGTTGCATATGACAAGTATCTATCGCGTTATATTCAATTGCCTATGGATAATATTTCTCTTGCGTTACACAAAAAAGCTTTCTACTAAATAAATTACTTATTAATCTTTATCTAAACAACACTTAACTTTTATTTCCACGTTCTTGATTATCTTGCAAAACTATCTACTACACCTACTAAGTACTTCTAGTTTCTTTCCCGCAAAGTAGTTTCATACTTGTTCTAGTTAAAGTAAGCCTTGGCATGCGTAGAGTTGTATCAATGGTCGATAGAACTTGAGAGAATATTAATTCTACCTCTAGATCCTTGTTTGGTTCGACACTCTTACTTATCAAATAAGGTTACAAACGAGTCCCTACACTTGTGGGTTATCGGTCGGCTTCGACCTTGAGTATACCGGCGATCGTGTCGGGCATAATTAGAAGGTTGTCGGCGCCCTGTTGTGTGTGCGCCATCACATGCTCGCCTACCACTATGGCTTGGTCACTAGGCTTCGCGAGCATTTCGCCAGGTTTATCAACAGTCTTGACTACAGGTTCGTAACTATGGTCACTACCAACAATCTACAGGTGCACAAGACATCGAGCTTGTCTAGAAAGAAGATTGTCAACATCCAAGGTCAGTACAGGGTCTGGTGTAGCGAGAAGAAGAAGCAGAAGGACTCCTTGGTTGACCTTGTTGCGGACATCATCGACCCCTACTACAGAGAAATGAAGGATGAGTGCGACAAGGACAAGTCTGTCTGGCACAAGGCCTGGGTGAATGAACTAGATGAAGAACACATCAAGTACGCAACCAAGGACGCGTACACAAGATATGACATGTACAGGAGGATCGTTGACATGAGGAAGTGCCTCCTTCCTGTAGACGGCGAGAGATAGACACAAGAAGAGCAGTGGCGACAACTATCATCAGAAGAACAATATGATTTGGTGATCATCCACTTCTTGTAAATTTATATTAAGGAATATACATGTATTCTGTAGTCACTAGTGTAATTGGATGTTCAAGTTGGTTATGCAACAATGTTGATGTTCTATAGACAGAGCATAGATGTTGTGCAAACAAAGCAAATCACATCTCATACAATTATTTAGCAGCAATCATCTACCCACAACACACACAACTTATCAAGATGAATTGTTTGGTTTATTATTGGTCTTCCCAGACAATTCTAATGAATGAACTGTTTGTAGGACACACATTCTTATGCGAACTCGTTTGTGTTCCGCTGGATCAGCGCAAACAATTTATCCGAGTGACTTGTATGTTGTACTTAGCGCACATATGTATTTTGTTAATCATTTGTGTTATCTTGGCTAATCGCAAACAGTTCCTAAGAACCAACTGTATGCCATGTATCACACATGTATGTCTATTCTAAATCGTGTTTGATGGATCCGCCATTGCACAGTTCTCGTTATTAGCGACGGAGCTAGAACTATACTGTGTTCGATTGATGGATCGCACACAGTTTAGTCGTCTTTAGACCATCTTATAGTATTGCGTGAATTGATGACTACTCTATAATGCTGGGTTTGATGAGAAATAGTTGATGGTTACGATGCTAAAAAGTAACTGAAATTATCATTCATAAAAATTATACACTATGCTAGCATTCACACTTCATAAATTACATATTTTATCATTTACCTACTCGAGGACGAGTAGGAATTAAGCTTGGGGATGTTGTTACGTCTCCAGCGTATCGATAATTTATGAAGTATTCATGCCATATTTACCCATGTTTACAATTTTTATATGGTTTTGATGCACTTTATATGATTTAATTGCAACTAACCCGAATGACGTTTTTAGTAGAATTAACATAGTGTTGTTTTTGTGCATAAAATAAAAGTTCTTGGAATCACCCGAAACTTTTTGATGATTTTCTGGAATATATAAGAAATATTGGAGCGAAGAACCACCGGAGGGGGGCCACCCGCTGCCCCCAAGACAACAGGGCGTGGCCACCCCCTGGGCGCGCCCTGATGGCTTGGGACCACCTTGTGGCTCCGTTTGACGTGATTCCAACACTAAAAAAAATCCTATATATTTCTAAAATCCCACAAGTTAACCTAGAACTTCCGCTCCGCCGCCGCAAGTCTTTGTACGAAAGAAAACTCACACGAAGCCATGTTTCGGCACCCTGCCAGAGGGGGCAATCATTACCGGAGGCCATGTTCATCGTACGGGAGGTACGCATGATGAGGAGGAGGTAGTTCACCCTCGGGGTTGAGGGTATGTATATTTGTTTTATATCTCTCTCTGTCTCTCATGTTCTTGAGATCTCATGATCTTGATGTATCAAAGGCTTTGTTAATATAGTTGGATCATATGGTGTTTGCCCCTTGCTAATGCCGGGTTGAATATTAGATTTGAGATCACTTGATGTTTGTCTTGCATGTGGATACCCAAGGTGACAATGGGGTGTTCTAATGATTCACTTGATATATGTTTTGGTACTCAACTTGCGGATTCCTATGGTGACAATGGGGTAATTTATGTAGATGGGTTGATACATGTTCTTGTCCTACCTTCTCCAATAGAAATCTTGGGGTACTCTTTGAATTTCTTTATGTTGGATTGAATACACCCCCACTCAAAGGAACCGACATCCTCGTCGGCCCATCAGGAACGTTCCCGCTTGGCACACGTATGTGCGTCCAGTCCAGCACATGTGCCATGCCGTGTGCCATAATGGGCCACACGCGTCATGCGCCACATGCCTGTTTTGCTAACCCGCGCATGCCCATGTAACCACAAGGGTCGGCTCTGATACCAATTGTAACACCCCATTACGGCTGGCGGGATCTTAACTGGCCCCATAGACCAACACTAGTCTTTCCTGCGCACTTTGTCCTCACTCATGAGCACCCAGGAGCAACTTCTCGGTCGGTCACCCATCCTAGAATCGCTCCAAGACAAGCACACTTAACTTTGGAGTTCTTTTCGAATGGGCTCCAAGAAAAGAAGGAATTCCTTTTTGATATGAGTAGTCTATTATTCCTATTAAGCCAGGCTCTCACAACTTGTAGGAATAGCTTGATAACCCACAAGTATAGGGGATCCTAATAGTGTATGTGGGTAGTATTACACCCTAATTTATTGATTCGACACAAGGGGAGCCAAATAATATTTATTAGTCTTAGCAGCCGAGTTGTCAATTCAACCACACCTGGGATATCTCTCTGTAGCAAAAGGTTTTAGTAGTACAAAAAATAGTAGTAGTAATGGTATCGGCAACAAGAACAGTGTTGTAGTGATTGTAATAGTAGCAACAAATATAGTAACTTAGCAAGATTCAGTATATGAAAAGTGTAGGCACATGGAACGGTGATGGATAATGATTTAGATGACATCAATCTTGTAATAGTTACACACTAGAGAGACACAGAACTAGCTCAAATTCATGAATGTAATGTAGGCATGTATTCAATATATAGTCATACATGCTTGTGATAAGAACTTGCATGACATATTTTATCCTACCTATCAGTGTCAAAACCGGTAGATCTCGGACAGGGGGTCCCAACCTGTGAGTCTAGGATCGATGGTAATAGGAGACGAAGGAGATGATGTTTACCCTGGTTCAGGACCTCCTATGGAGATAAAACCCTACATCCTGCTCGATTATATTGATGTATATGAAGGTTACAGAGTTGATCTACCTCGAGATCGAATAGCTAAAACCCTAGATGAGTTTCTGTGTCTTACAATGTAAAACCCTCCTGGTTTATATAGACACCAGGGGTACTTAGGGTTTACAGAAGATAGGTCTCCTGCCGGGGATGGAGATGCCGACTTCCTCATCTTGACTTGGAGTGCACTACGCGCCTTCGAGACTTCCTTCTATAACACGGGGTCGTGGCGTATCCGGTCCTTCCTGCGATAATAAGAGAGCGGCCCATCAAGCCGGCCTATCAGGAAATAGTACAGCGGCCCGAGGACACCTTAGTGCAGGACCCCCTCAATAGCCCCCGCACTAGCCCTCAATGCCAAGGGTCACAACACTGGCTGCTCCACGTGATCAGAGTCTTCG
The DNA here is from genome assembly GCA_022496015.1 of Hordeum marinum. Lineage (NCBI taxonomy): Eukaryota > Viridiplantae > Streptophyta > Magnoliopsida > Poales > Poaceae > Hordeum > Hordeum marinum. Next base: position 62,648,048 of record CM039677.1, read on the forward strand.
GCTTGCGGGGTGAGTTCTTCCTCCCGTCCATGATCGGCTGAGACTAGTCCGGCTTTCGATGACGTGTAATACTTCCGCACATATGATCATCTAGACACCATGAGTTGCTTAGCTCCAAAGGCCAAACATCAAAGTGTAAATAGTGTTTCCTGACAACCTTTTTTACAAAGGGTCGTGCCCTATTATGACCACTGAACCAGTTATGGAAACTCGATTCGTGGTTCAAGGCCGTTTTTATATTGGCATGACTCATCAACATGTAGATCGTGCTCCGTTTCACACGAGATACGATTAACCCCCTAGGTTACTGAACGCGTGCATAACAACATGCATGTCTCGGGAAGCAGAGAGATTTGCGGCACAGTAAAGGGAGACTAATTGGCATCACGCCTCATAAAAGGGGAAAAACCCAAGGCTTGCTCACGCTTCCCATTTGCATCCCTCGCTTCCCCAATATTTCCCAAGCTCAAAGAGCCCAGATACAATTCTCCCTCAACCCCTCTTTTGAGCTTACCCATGGCGGGTTCGAGCTCCATGGGAAAGTGGGAGGCCTCCACGGTCACCGACAAGGACATCCGGGAGTTAAAGCTCGTCGGCTACCTCCCTACCAACGTCTTCCACTGTGCTCCTGAGGCGAACCAGGTGGTCCCTACCCCCAAGCCCGGTGAGAAGGTAGTATTCGTCCCCCATTTCTTCCGGGGACTGGGCTTGCCGCTCCACCCCTTCGTCAGGGCCTCATGTTCTTCTACAGGATGGATTTCCATAATCTTCCCCCGAATTCTTTCATGCATATCTCAACACTCATCCTTGTCTGTGAAGCCTTCCTACGGGTCGAGCCACACTTCGTCCTATGGCTCAATGTATTCGACGTCAAGCCAAAGACAGTCGCTAGTGTCGAGTGGCCGGCCGGCACCTTCATTGACACAATCAAGATCTCGCAGAAGGAATGGTTCTATATCACCGAACCAAGGGACGAGAGCTGGGTGGCGCCCACCGAGCTCAGGTCTGGGCCTCCTGTGAGGCTAACCTCATGGCTCAGGAAGGGCCTCGACTGGGGGTCGGACGCAGAGGTTAAAGCGCTGCAGAAACACATTTGCTCGGTGGTAGCGGCCAAGATCGGGCTGGCCAATGTGGTCAGGGTCATGCTCCACCGCCACCTTCTTCCTTGCCAGTGCCAGGCCTCCCCAATGTGGGCCCATTAGCTCGAGGATGATCCTATGGTGAATGGATTCTTCCGCACTACCCACCAGAAGTTGTGGAAGGCGTTATTCAAGCCGTAGAAGAGCAGGCTAGTCGAGGAGGAGGACTCAGGTCTAAGCGCAGGTACGATACAATTTCAATACTGTGGCCTTGTTGTCTTGACAAAGTGCTAAGCAAACTCTCCATAATCTTTATAGAAATGGGCGAGCAAGGCCGCGGGAATTAACTGCCTGGCCCCACTGCCCGAAGACCCCAGGTCGGATTTGCTGACAGAGATGCTCGTCGCGGTGCCATACACAGCGCCAGAGAAGAAGAAGGAGAAGAAGAAGGCCAGAGAGGGCCTCCTCATAACGGACCCGCCAGACACTATATCCGAGGAGACCCATGCCTCCTCCACTCATGAGAAGTAGCACGTGGACGAGGGGGAGGGCGATGCCCCCTCACAAGAAAAAGGGCGGCGTCGTTGACCGTCGCGGAGGATCTACCTCCTCTTGCTCTAAAGAGGACATGTCGGCCGAGGTTAATCCTGCCCGACGATAGCTCAGACTCCAACGCCGAGTCCAAGGACTTTGAGCGGGTTCCTCGAAGGAACCTAAGGGTTAAGCCCCCAGCCCAAAGGTATGAATCCGAAGACTCCCCCCTCGGTCGTTTATGTGAAGTTTTTAATGTTTTAAATGGTCAAATGTCTTTTAATCTGCATGCCACCACGCGTTCTCCCCACCAACCAAATATCGGATGGGGAGTCTCCACTCCCCGAGCTAGCGGTGAGTGGGACTGTGTCGCACCCCACGCCTCCAGAGGTTTTGAAAAGAGGCAGTGGAGGTGTCATTGCGCCAGGCTCCTTCAAAGCCGAACACAGGCGATGGGGGCGACGATGTCATGGCAGAGGTTAATGCCTCTATCGCCAAAAACCAGGGGAGGATCCCCTCCTGGCCGCTGAGGAGGGAGGACAGAGGAATGTCCAGTCCCCTTCGAGGACCTCTCTAAAGTGCACCATGCTTCCAGAGCCACCGGTTCAATCCCCCGTCACAGATCGGGCTGTCGGTCATCACCAGCGCCACCCATGACTGGGTGGCTGGTCATGATGGAGGAGGCTCTATCGAGTGCCTCCGTCTCCGAGGATCACTATACTCTTATGCGTGCGGTTTTGCAAGGCATTCAGTCCGTTGATAGCGGACTGAAGGAGGCCTTTGACGATCTCTTGACGGGCTTCAAGGTGAGCCACGTAATACCCTTTTCCTGAATGATTTTAATTTTATTGAGTTTTGTGCTATCTTTATATGTGTAGTAGCCCCCAATCCATGGGTGGGTTTGAAAAAATGCACCCGGGGATCAAGGACCCAGGAGTATCCAATGATGCACAAGGCACCACTTGTCCCACACTGATCTAAATGTTCTTAGGAGGACCGAGCACAGGGTCATATTCTTGATAGTTCAGGGTTTTGAGATTGCACATAACCTATCATTAATTTATTTTCTGCAGGCCTCATCATCGGCGGTGGTTGTTAATGTCGCGGAGCTTGCCGAGCTAAATCGGAAGCTCAAGCTCTCTGAATAGGGGCTCGATAGCCTGAACAGGAGGTTCGACGAGGTGCAAGGTAAGCCAAATTGCAATATCCATACTGTCTATAGTTATTCATTCACACTGGTAACCCAGTGTAATTATTGTTTAATGCTTCCACAACTTCTGCTAAGGAGGTCAAGAAACTCAAGGCTGAGCTGGAAAAGATGAAGCAGGAGGCCATAGATGAGAAGGCGGCAGCCGAACAAGCAGCAGCCCACTGTCCGTGTTGAAAACTTCGAGTGGAAAGCATGAAGCTCGGGTGGAGGAGGTGCAATAGGAGCTCAAGGATGCCAACATGAAGTGCAAGGCCCTTGAGCAGAAAGGCAAGGACCAGGCAACCGAGATGTCCACGCTAAAATCCGAGCTCCAAAAGGATCAGGTGGACATGCGGTCCTTTGAAGAAGAAGTCCGTCAAGTCAAGGCGGTCATGGATGGTAAGCCATATTTACTACCGTGCACCTTTTGCGATAGCAGGTTCGCATTGCTCACCCAGGTGTGGCATTCCTCGGGCGCCTCTTCGGACCTCCTCAAGAGTGGGATGGATGCGAACAAGTTTTACCCTTTGTGGGGGGAGGATGACGAGTCTCGGCTATTCTGGGCATAATTTGAGTCCCCCAAGCGCTCTCCTCTTCTGATCGAGCAGATGAAGCAAATGATGAAGCTGCACAGGATGGCGGAGCTAGCCATGAAGGACCTCTGCATCCGGCTGTGGCCTAAAGAGCCATTGACAGGCTGCTACTTCGGCTTGGTGCAGAAGCTCAGCGATGCTGCTCCTTGGATTGACGTGCTAAAGCATTCTACATGCATCGAAGGAGCTAAGATAGCCTTTGCAAGGACCATGGTGCATTAGCCGAAGCTCAAGCCGGCCGAGATGGCCATGGCACCTCCGCCCCCAGGAAAGGAGCATAGGCACCCCGAGCAGTACTTCTCTGCTGTAATGGAGGGTGCTCGGGCAATAGAGGCCCAATGCTTTAAGGATGTATTTATGAATGTGTGCGCTGTAATATGTCCAAAGACTGTTAACACTTTATAGTGAGGCTAGATGATTTATCATGTCTTTTAAGTTTAGTATTAATTTTTGACTCCCATGTGGCCATTTTATCTGAAAGTTGCAGGTCATCGGCTTCAGGCCCCACGTAGATACTACAAGGGGTGTTTCTGCCTTCGCACTGTGACCCTTTGCTGAAATATCGGTGCCCGAAAGCGGTAGTGTGAGGGGAACAAGGCAATCATACTATGATACTTTATCGCTTTCACTTAGACTAAGAGCTAAAAAAGGCGGGAGCTGATGATCTTCCCCCAGTGTTTTGTGATGTTCGGATATACCGAGGCTAGAGCTAGCATCACATGGTTTGTACAAGCATGAAACCCTTCGTATAACACGGAATAACCACTATCGATTTTTTTAGTATGACACCTGTGCTCAGATTTGCAGACCAGTTCTCGCTTACTATGACTGTCAGTTTTCGGTTTTCTCCCCTGACGTGCTTGACCAAACGAGCTGGAAGCACAATCATAGTGTTTCTCCCTTTTCCCTTTTAGCCGAACAAGCGGAACATAAGAGGGCAAACACAGGAGCCGGGCAACCGAACTATTAACCCAAGACATAGTTCGTATCCAATGCCTATAAATCAAAAATTAAGGATACCGAACATACGATAAATTGTGCCGGGGTGATGCTTAGGGCGATATTTAAATTCAAGCCCTCAGTCTATTAGCCGATTGCATCGTAATGTATACCAAACAGTTTCACAAGAAGCATTGATGAGAGAAGAACAAAGTATGTAGCATGAAATACAACGAATAGGCCATGTATAATGGTCTACTTATTTTCTCAATAATTCTGATAACTCAAATTTTTGAAGCAACTATTTACAGGTATTTGAAGATGAAATATAAATCTTACACATGAGAGGTTCTACCAGGGATCTTCGATTGGTAGCTTGACGTCGTCGATGTGCCCTGTCGCCTGTCCACTCTTGAGCCTCCTAGGGAGTTGTTTTCCTTTAAGGGTGATTGGTGTCGGTGAGCGGACCTTGTGAAGAAGATTTAGAGAAGTCGTTGTAGCATGGATGAGCTTTATGCTTTAGCAGGTCCTTGAAGGTGCCTATGGCTTGTCTGAGGACATGTACTAGTAGTAGTTCGGTCTAGCCGAACACTTCCCTTTTTATGGTTGTTCCCCACTGCTGCCCATGGAATCTTGAGCATAAAGTTGTGCCATCCTGGCACATATTTGATGGGCGCTAGGGCTGTGCAGTGGGGGGGCGTGTCCCTATTTCTGGGGAGAAGAAGATTCCGGGAGTTTCGACTGAGATCGAGCTTGTTTGTCGACCTTACGTGCCTTTATGGCAGATTTCCGTGTTGGCCGATCGTCGACGTAATGGAATTCGGCCGCTAGGGCCAATGCATGTTCCTCAGTTCGGAGAGAACGCTCTATGTTGCTTTTGACAGTAATGACCCCTTTGGGCCCGGGCATCTTGAGCTTGAGGTATGCATATTGTGGGACGGTGTTAAAGTGAGTGAACACTATGCGGCCTAGCAGGGCTTGATAACCGCTGCGAAAAGGGACAATGTTAAAGATCAAGTCCTTGTTGCGGAAGTTATCGGGCGAGCCGAGCACTACTTCCAGGCTCACAGAGCCCATGCACTGGGCTTCGAACCCTGGGACCAGTCCTTTAAAGGTAGTGTTGCTAGGTTTGATCCTTGATAGATCTATACCTATCTTTTCACCATGTCTAGGTAAATCAGATTGAGGCTACTTCCTCCGTACATTAGGACTTTAGTGAGGTGATACCCATAAATAATGGATTCTAGGACAAGGGCTGCCGAACCCCCATGACCGATACTGGTCGGATGGTCTCGTTGATCAAAGGTGATCGGGTACGCCGACCATGGATTATACTTCGGGGCTATAGGCTCTAGGGCATAGACCTCTTGAAGGGCGTGTTTCCTCTCCTTTTGGGTATGTGAGTGGCATATATCATGTTCACAGTCTTTACCTATGGAGGGAACTGCTTTTGTCCTCTATTGCTTGGACCGCGGGGCTTGTCATTGTCCTTGTTGTGTGGGCCCTTGCCTTGTTCTACGACTGCGAGTTTGCCGGCTTGTTTGAACACCCAGCAGTTATGGTTGGTGTGGGTATCGAGCTTGTCTTGGGTGTCATGGATCTGGGAAAGCCTCTCCAGTATTTTGTCCAGCGGGGTAGGGCCGTCACGATTGCCTTTAGAAGGCTTCTTCCACTGCCCTGATCGGGGGTTGCGGAAACTGGTGTTAACGGCCGCGTCATCGTCATCACCGTTGTTGTGCCGGCGTTTTCTTTTGTTTCGTTGTGGTTTCCTGTTTCCATCCCGGACTTCAGAGGTGTCGGGGTCTTCGGGGTTGTGGCTTCGTCTACCTAGCCAGTTATCCTTGCCCGCGCAAAAGCGGGTCATGAGTGATGTGAGGGCGGACATAGTCCTAGGCTTGTCCTGGCTGAGCTGACGGGCCAACCATTCGTCCCAAATATTGTGTGTGAAAGAGGTTATTGCCTCGGCATCTGGGCAATTAACGATTTGGTTTTTCTTGGTCAAGAACCGATTCCATAATTGTCGAGCCGACTCTCCTTCATTCTGGACAACGTTGCTTAGGTCGGAGGAGTCCGGCGGCCGTACATAGGTGCCTTCGAAGTTAGATCAGAATGTGTCATCCAAATCCTCCCAACGGTCGATTGAATTCTCTTGGAGACTGTTTAACCAGTGCCAAGATGGCCCCTTATGTTTTAGGGGCAGATACTTGATGGCGTGGAGATCATCTCCTCGTGCCATATCAATGTGGGGGAGGAAATCGTCGATCCACGCTGTTGGGTCAGTCGTCCCGTCGTATTGCTCTATGTTCACGGGTTTAAACCCTTCCCGGAACTGATCTTGCATCACCTCGTCACTGAAGGACAGTGGGTGGGCAGCGCATCTAACTCGGGCTATGTCACGCCGGTGGTCGGCGTCTGATCTGGCCCGGTTATGTTCCTGATCTCTGTTATTGCGGTCGAGCCAAGGCCGGTTCCCGTCCCGTCTATCGAGGGAGTACCCTCTAGATCCATAGATGGATCTGGTGCGGCCTGGTCGGTAATCCAGGTCATGGCATAGGTCGTACCTGTCCTCAGGCTCTATTGGCTCCTTTCTCCTCCTCTAGGGTATCGCCGGCCTATAACCGGTGTCGCCAGCCGTAATATCTAGCCCTCGGGGAGGGTGGTTCGGCTGGTCGTATGGGGTGTACTTGGGATACGATATATCAGAGACCTTGTCGTCAAACAGCGGCAATAGCCGTCAGCGTGGCTAGCTCTTGGGTTGGTCTGATAGACCATTACCATATCCTTCCTCGACTGATAGGACCCTCGTCCATCTATCATTGAGGGTATCCTGTTCGGCTTTAAGCTACCGTTCTTTTTTCCTTCAGGCCTCGGGCGGTGGCTATAAGTTGTTGCCTGAACCGTTCCTGATCCTTAAGGTTTTCGGGGACGGTGAAGTCTTCGGCTCCCAAGCTGTCCTCCTCCTTGACAAGGGGAGGTATTTGTCATCCTCGGAATCGCTTGGATCCTCGGGGTTGCGCTGATCATCCGGCCTCTCCTAGTCCTCTAGTGGATGTTCGTATATTTCGGGATCGCCGTGGTCTTTCGGGGTGTCATTTTCGCCGGTGCTAGCAATTGCTACCCTTCCCTTTTTGGCCTTTGACCATTTCTGCTGTTTCCGGCGCCTTGACGGCTCCTCACCGGATTTATCGCCATTATTTTCAGGTGTGTGCTCGCCCTTATCGGCTGGAGTATCCACCATGTAGACATCATAGGTGGAGGTGGCGGTCCATCTCCCGGTGTTAACAGGGGCGGGAGTTCAATTCTCCTCATCCATGTATTCTGCCTCCTCGGAGGCGTAGTCCGACATATCAGTTAAGTCTTCGATAATTGCTACCAAGTGGGTGGTGGGTGGGATGAAAACTTCCTCTTGACCCGCCTCAAGATCGATCTAAGCGTGGGTCGGGGTTGGATCGTGAGTGATTTTCATAGATAGGATCCGATCTAGAGCCTCGTTCAGTGTCGAGAGCTCGATCGGGTTAATCTGCTCAACGCTTTCAGAGTTAACCTTAGGTGCGTCCGTGCAGGGAGCGTGTTAGGAAGGAGCTGACCCCTGACCATCCAACATTGTGACTGGATCAGGGCTAAAAGCCCAATCATCGTCGGGGTTAGTCCCACGGGCGGGGTTGAGAGCGAAATCCGAAGTCAAAGACTTGGATTCTTCGAGCGCGTCAGATGAGATCTCAAGCCTGGTGAGCAAAAGATCGCCGCGAGAGTCTATGGAGAACTCTATGGTTCCCGAATCCGACCTCTTGATCAGGGGAAAAATTCCTGACCCGAACAAGACTGCTGGTCGGGTCGGCGTGCAACACGACGCTGCCGAAAGAGAAAATATGACCGGGGACAAAGGAGGCCATGTTATGGCAGATCTCGGGTAGGGAGTCCCGAGTTGTGAGTCTAGGATCGATGGTAACAGGAGACGAAGGAGACGATGTTTACCCAGGTTTGGGCCCTCCTATGGAGGTAAAACCCTATGTCTTGCTCGATTATATTGATGTATATGAAGGTTACAGAGTTGATCTACCTCGAGATCGAATAGCTAAATCCCTAGATGAGTTTCTCTGGCTTACAATCTAAAACCCTACTGGTTTATATAGACACCGAGGGGTACCTAGGGTTTACACATGATAGGTCTCCTGCCGGGGATGGAGATGCCAACTTCCTCATCTTGACTTGGAGTGCACGACGCGCCTTTGAGACTTCGTTCTAGAACACGGGGTCATGGTGTATTCGGTCCTTCCCGCGATAATAAGAGAGCGGCCCATCAAGCCGGCCTATCAGGAAATAGGCCAGCGGCCTGAGGACTCCTTAGTCCAGGACTCCCGCAATACCCTCCCACGGTGGTGGGTCCAACAGTAAATCTAAGGGATATTAAGGCCTTCTTTTAATAGAGAATCAGAACAAAGCATTAACACATGGTGAATACATGAACTCCTCAAACTACGACAATCACTAAAAAGAATCCTAATTATTGTCACCTTGGGAATATGCATATCATGACACGTAATAGGTGCATTAAGTTGAAAGCTAGTATCCAAAACACTCTGATATTCATAAAAATGCAATAGGTTCAGATCATCATGGCACTCGGGCCCTAGTGACAAGCATTAAGCATAGCAAAGTCATTGTAACATCAGTCTCAGAACATATAGTGGATAATAACGATCAATCCCTCAAATAACTTAATTACATGATCGGCCTCATCCAATCTCATCACCGTCCAGTAAGCCTACAAAGGAATTACTTACTCCTGGTGGTGAGCATCATCGAATTGTTGATGGAGAAGGGTTGATGATGACGACGATGATGAATCTCCCTCTCCGGGGACCCAAACGGACTCCAGGTTAACCCTTTCGAGGAAGAATAAGAGGTGGTGGCGGCTCCATCTCCTAAAACGCGATGAAAACTTCTCTTATTTTTCTCTCCATTTTAAATTTATACGACTAGAATTAGGGTCGGAGGAGCCACGAGGTGGCCCCAAGCCATCAGGGTGTGCCCAGGGCGGGTGGGTGCACCCTATTGGCTTGGCACCAATAGGTGGCCCCCCTCTGGTGGGTCTTCGCTCCAATAATTCTTATATTTCCGAGAAAAAATCCACAAAAATTTTCGTCCGATTCCGAGTACTTATTTTTCTGCACAAAAACAACACCATGGTAGTTCTGCTGAAAACAACGTCATTCCTAGGTGTGTTTCATTCAAATCATGCAAATTAGAGGTCAAAACAAGAAAAAAAGTTTTTGGAAAAGTAGATCATTTGGGATGTATCGACACCCCCAAGCTTAACTCATTTCTTGTCCTCAAGCAATTCAATTGGTAAAATTAAAGTGATAAAGAAAACTTTTACGAACTCTTTTGTTCTCATTGCTATATATATGCTTAGCTAGTGTACATGTTTTCAGCATAAATCATAAATAACCATATCCATGATAACAATTTAACATCATATTCACTCATGAAATAACATAGCCAACTAGCGATTAATAATAAAATATCTCACATGCCAATAATTTGTCAAAACAATCATGATATAATATGATCATATCATGTCTCCCTAGCCCTTTCGGAGACTACAAAACGTAAATGCAGAGCACCTCTAAGATTCAACCAACGACTAAACATTGTAATTCCGAGTAGAAAAGATCTAGTCATGCTATCATCCAACATTAACTAAACATGGTCTCGGGTCTAGTGGTTTTAGTAAGAAGATGATGACTCAAATAAAAGAAAATCACATGAATGTAAATATAAAGGCCCTTCATAGAGGGAAGCATTGATTTGTAGAAGTGCGAGAGATCAAGGTTTAAAACAGAGATGAAATTGTAATTTTGGGTGGCGTGATTTTCCTGTCCACGCCATGATGGAGTTTTCAATATCTTCCATGCGAAGCACATGATTGGCGGTTCCCAAGAAAAAATATAAAGATTACACCTATCCACCATCCATGCACATGCCATGGCTGACCGAATCCATTGGTGCCTTCCAACATATCAATTGTCCGAGGAGTTTTGTTTAATTTATTTTTGATTATGCAGGATTGGGAATCCTTTCTACGAGCCTCTCTCGTGCAATCACAGGCGAATAAATTCCCATCTTGAGGATAACCTGCTTAGCATGGAAGATACTGATCGCCGCATCGGTCCATGAGCGGTCGGAGCACACAAAACATATGTTTATTTGAATGTTTAGAGGTGGCACATGCAAATTTACGTGGAATGGGAGGGTAATACCGCATATAGGTAGGTACGGTGGGCTAATTTGGCATAACTTGGGTTTAGGTGTTTGGATGCACAAGTAGTATTCCCGTTTAGTACAGGTGAAGGATAGCAATAGATTGAGAAATGATCATCCAGAGAGCAAAAACAGTCATAATCACGCATTTAGAATAACTAACATTGAACATTAGCATGAGTAGGATATGGACACTCTGAATTTAAATATCCTAAAGGTTGTATTGGTTTTGAATCAACTATATGTTCTCACATGGTCGAAGTCAAGCCGGCCGAATTACTCAGAGGGAAATACCATACTACCATACCACATCATAACCATTTTGATGCATGTTGAGACATAAGATAAATCATTTCCGCTTGTATCTATTTAAGCATGGCATGATCAGATATAATCTGTATTTTTCATCATAAAATATTTACTCATAATATGGTGACTAAAGATCAAACGAGCTAAACATATTTACAACAACAAAAAACAAGAAGAGTTCTGATACGACTCCAATGTATGTATAATTTTTGATTGTTCCATGGTACTATATTATCATTCTAGGATACTTTTTGAGTAATAATTTATTAATTTATATTATTTTTGAGCACTAACCTATTGACCCAGTGCCTAGTGTTAGTTCCAGTTTTTGCGTGTTTTTTTTGAGTTTTACAATACCAAACGAAGTCCAATTTCCCCGAAACTTTTTTATGATTTTTCTGGACCAAACAAAGACGTGGAAGCTTTGGGAGAAGACTGGAGGCCGCAAAAGGGAGGCACAAGCCAATAGGCTGCCCCAAGGGGGGTTGGTGCACCCTGATGGCTAGTCCCTCCCTGGTGGACCTCCTACCCCCGTTCTATGTCATATATATTCACATTTATTCCACAAACCATAGAGTGAACCATGAAATACTTTTTCTGCCGCTGCAAGTCTTTGTTCCGCTGCGATCCCATCTAGAGCTCTGTTTCGGCACCCTATCGAAGGGGGTCGGTCACGGAGGGCCTATTCATCAACCTTGTTGCCCTCATGATAATGTGTGAGTAGTTCACCACAGACCTGTAGGTCCGTAGTTTGTACCTGGATGGCTATCTCTCTTTTGATCTACAATACAATGATCATCGCATCTTCACTTTGATCTATCTGATGTAATTCTTTTGTGCGATGCATTTGTTGGGATCCAATGAATTGCGGATTTATGTTCACATTATTCGGGAAAATTATTTGAGTCTTCTGTGAAATCTTTTATTGATTTTTATTTAATGATCATTATAGCTTCGTAAATCTCTCTGATCTATTGATTTGCTTTGGCCAAGTAGATTGATCTTTATTCAATGAGAGGGGTACATTGTAGTGGGTTCAACCTGAAAGGTTTGTGTATCCTAGTGACAGAAGGGGACAAGATACATCTTTGTGTTGTTGCTACTAAGGATAAACGATGGGGTTTATTAATATTGGTTGAGTTTACTCTATCTACATCATGTCATCGTTCTCCAAACATTACTCTGTTTGTCATGAACTTATTACGTAGAGAGGCAAGCATATAAGCGCTCTTGAAGTGGAGTAATAGTAATAGGTGCAGGCAGGAGTCGGCCTATTTTTTCTAAATGATGCCTATATACAAATGATCATTGCCATGAATGTCACATAACTATGCGCTTTTCTGTCAATTGCTCAATAGTAATTTGTTTACCCACCGTATGCTTACTTTCATGAGAGATGCCACTAGGGAAAAATATGTCCCCAAAGTCTATTCTCTTATATACTTACAAAACTTATCTTTAACCTACTCCCATTATTTAACTTTTATTTTATTTTTCAATTTACACTTAAGAAGAGTAAAACTGGACCATTTCCGAGCTCTCTCACACCCCATTGATTTAGGCCGTCGGATCACGCATCTCGATCATCCCTGGCCATCCAAGGCACTTATTTCTCCCGCATGGCTCGATACTAGGCTGGTTGTCCTAGGCCGCTATTCCTGCAGCCGAATTGCAAGCTTCTCCTTCACTGACATAGCCTAACGTCAAATGTCGAATAAACGATCGTGATTCTGCTCCCACTTCCCTTCCCTTCCCGCACGCCACCTGCTCCAACCCTGACCCTCTTGGCCTTCTCTAGGGCAGACCCAAGTGCATCGCCGCTATCGTCCTCGCCGCAAAGAAAGAGAAGGAGATGATAACAACAACGGTGGATAGGAGTGGATCACCAATTCCACCATGCCGCTCCGCCCATTCAATGACGCGTCCATCCCGCTCCTATCCTCACTTTCCTAGCACGATACCGCAGGTAACACTGCTGTTGTGCCCACATGGCTGTGACTAGACCGCGAGCTCCTATTCTCCACTTATCCGGCCATGATCGTGGGATTCATAGTGCTGACCACACAACATCCTCTAGGATAGCCTGGCTCCCAATATGTGTCGTGGTGAACTTCCTCCTGCTCCTCCCCTCCCAGAGGTGCCCTTGCATCAGAAACCAATCGGATCTAAGGAAGATCATATAAGTGCGAAGTGGAGACACTCAGATCGTTGTTGTTATAGACTTATCCACCAAATATTGCAGGAAAAATATCTTGGTGATGGTGGTGGGCCTCATCACTTCCGATCGTGGTGCTCAATCCTCTACCGGTATGTGTATATCCCCTCGTTATGCGTATCCCCTATTTCCTACAAATTCTTCATAGTGTCAAATGAGAAAGGAATATGACAATTTTCTACAAGTTCTCCATGATGTCGAACGGGAGAGCAACATGACAGGCTGAGCCACAAAGCACGACAAGGAATAGAGCCCACAATCAAGCTATGTATGGGGAAAAGAAATTCAAGTATCTCTCTTTTCTGCAAAGCCCACGATCAGGCTAATTTGCTATTTTATCTGATAGGAAACAAATTGAGAGTGTGTGAAAATGAAATTACAGAACCATTTGTTGCCTTCTATTTGACTTCACACCTGAATGCCATTTCTCTATGCAGAACCAGTCCTGTTGAAGAGTAAACAAAGGGTGAACTTAATTGGCGAAACTGGATTTTATGAAAATACTTACAAGTCGAACAGGATAAGAAAATCAATACCTATTAAGAGTGGTGTTACCGGAAGGATGATATGGGTAGTGTCTACTGAAAGAATGCAATCAAACCACATGACTACAGAATACCTTTTTCAGAACAACAAGGGAGTACCAAAGGTACAAATCTTGCTCTTGCAGATGTATCATTACTATATACTCCCTTTGTAAACAAATATAGGACTTTTTGGATCACTACATATTTATTTACATAAGGAGTAGTTTCTATTAGTTTGATATATATGAAGATAACCTGACCTCTTCCATTGGCATCGAATGTATCAGTATATGAAAAAATAATTTTAATATTCCTTATTTACATAAATTATAATATTCTATTGTCAAAATAGAAGGGTGCCACAATGCGCACCACCTATGATCTAGTTATCTACTATTATCTACACACCTAACTTGCTTGCAAATAACGAGATCAAGGGGATTGACAACCCTCTTCCCGCATTGGGTGCAAGTTGTTTGCTCTTTTGAGTGCAGCCGCTGAACACAGTTGTTGATTGATATTCCTATTGGTTTGATAAACCTTGGTTTCTTAACTGAGGGAAATACTTTCCCGTATTGTGCTGCAATTACCCGTTCCTCTTCACGGAAAACCCAATGTAGATCACAAGTATCAGGAATGATTTCTAGCATTGTTGCCGGGGAATATCATCACGAACTATCAAGTAACTTCAAAAAATTATCATTCACTTGTTCTTATTTTTATTTGATCTTATATTTAGTGTGATTCATAAAAATAAAAAATACAAAAATATTTCTATTTGCTTGCTTGCCTAGCTATGTTATCTTTATCCTTGTCACACAATAACAGAAAGTAAACAGTAAAAAGTAAAAAATAAAGATAAATGGATCCACTTGATGTTTTCAATTGGATCATCTTCTATCCATTCATGCTCGTGCTGAAACCCCAACTAGCTTAGTTGAGGGAAAATTATTTGGTGCGCATGCACAATTGCGTCACCAGTTGTCTCAAAAGGGGAGACTTTTATGGCATCAAATAAAGGGTTTGGGGTGCTATGCTTGGAATCTGTGTGAAATCTATGATTTAGTTGTTGCTCCAAGAACCCTACAAAACACCTTCCCTACTTATGTGAGTTTAATGGTAATGAAATCTTATCCTCTTATGACAAGGGTGTTTATTGTTACGATGATATCGAACAAATTGAAGAATTTGTTGCTTCTAAGGGTGCTTATGAAGTTGTTTGTTTTATTGAAAAGTATGATGCTACTCTCTATAAATCTGAATTTTTTAGCATAGTTAAATATTGCTATTAAACTATGCTTCTAATGCCTATGTTAAAGAATTTATTGAGAGAATGCCTGTTGCTTTAGAAGAAACTAATGATTCCATTGATTCAATTGAAACATCCCCTTGATGAACCTGATGCTTTCTATTATTTTGGCCACGATGCTAATTAATATTAATACTGATTATGTATATGAACTTGCTATAGTTAGTTGTGTTTAAAATGAAATTCTTGCTATTGCAGCCAAAAACATGATTGCAATTATGTTACTATAAGTTCTATTAATGCCAATTACGCTAGCGATATGCAAAGCTACAAGATTGGGGATTAAAATTATGTTATGTCCACTACTTATTGCAATGATCATGATTAGGGTGATGTTTCTTTTGATCATGAAAATTTATGTAACCCTCATGATGAATATATTATGGATAATAATCCTTGCAATAATATTGAAAGTGAGTTTGGAGAGGTCATGACTTTAGTTAATGTTGATCCCACTACATTGGAAGATTGTAAAACTCTTGTGTATGTGGATCATAGAGAAAGTATATTATATGATAAATATATTTTTGAATCTGAATATGCTCCTACATGTAATTATTATGAGAGAGGCAAATATGGTTACATGAATTTTCATGTTACTCACATACCTGTCTTTGTGTTAAAATTATTAATGCTTCATGCTCCCTATTTGCATATGCTAGATTTCACTTGTCTTGAGAATTTGTTTTCAAATAAAATTCCTATGCATGGGAAGTTGATATGTCATCAACGTACCTACAATTCTTGATCGTTCCATGGGACTAACCTATTGACATTGTGCCCAGTGCTAGTTGTTATTTTTTTCCTTATTTTTACTTTGCAGAATATCACTACCAAACAAAGTCCAAATGCCATGAAACTTTTGGGAGATTTTTTTGGACTAGAAAACAACTTGGGAGCCGAGGAAGCACCTGGGGGGAGGCCCATGGAGAGCACAAGACACCAGGGTGCGCCCTGATGGGCTATGGGGCCCACAAGGGTCTCCTCTGCCGCCTTTCAGCTCTATAAATACCCAAAATATTCCAGAAACCCTAGGGGAGTCGACGAAACACAATTCCAACCGCCATAAGTTCTTATTGCATTACTCCATTTCTCCATAACTTAATACACTAGATGGGGTCAATTCCTACATGAATAGATCTTGTCTACATCATGTCATTGTTCTTATTGCATTACTCCGTTTCTCCATGAACTTAATACACTCAATGCATGCTGGATAGCAGTCGATGTGTGGAGTAATATTAGTAGATGTAGAATCGTTCGGGTCTACTAATCTTGGACGTGATGCCATATATTGATAATTGCCTTGGATATCGTCATAATTATTTGTTCTTCTATCAATTTCCCAACAGTAATTTGTTTACCCACTGTATGCTATTTTGTCGAGAGAAGCCACTAGTGAAATCTATGGCCCCAGGTCTATCTTTTATCATATTGCCTTCTGATCTATCTTTTATCATATTTGCTTCAGATCTATTATTCCAAAAACCCAAAAATGCTTTTATGCACTTTTTCTTTACTTATTCTATTTTGTATTTTTGCAGGATCTATTTATTCATTATCATACAAACCAATCTATGTTTTTATCGAGGAGGGATTCATAGCCCCTCTTACAAGTTGGGTTGCGAGGTTTTGTTCTTTGTCTGCAGGTATTGATTCAATAGTCTTGCTTGGTTCTCCTACTGGATTTAACCTTGCTTTCATAACTAAGGGAAATACTTGCCATCGCTGTGCTTCATCATCCCCTCCTCTTTGGGGAAATACCAACGTAGTTCAAACATGTCAAAGGAATTTCTGACACCGTTGTCGGGGAGACATCATCAACGTCTATCAGGTTCCTAATCATAAATCTCATCTCCTTGCAATTTACATTATTTTCCATTTGTCTCTCATGTTCATCTCCCCCACTTCACAAAAATTTGTGGTTTTATTCGCCTTCTTTTTCGTTCACCTTTTTCTTAATCTCTTTGTGTTTGCATTCTTGTTTGCGTAGTCATGACGTCTCAAGGAAAGTATTATGATGTTCCCTACCCCAATATTTTGCTAGAGATTGAGAAAAGTACCAAGGACCATATGACTACATAATTTGAGCATAATAAGTATTTCACCGAAGAGCTTAAATAACACTCTATTGTGCTAGATGCTATAACAAAACAACTTAATGATGTTAGTATAGAAGTTTATAATCTCCAATACAATTATGCTCATGCTAAAAAAAATTTAGGCAAAATATATGATGCACAAGCTACACTAGTAGAACAAATGGCAGCTAAGCCAATTTCTCTAGAGGATAAAAATGATGGAGATCTTAAAGTGATTGGTGTTTATTCTAATGATTCCTTGTTTAGTAATATTAAAATTGATGATAAAGGGCCTGAAAAAGAGTCACCTTTAGCTACAAGGTATCCTAATAATTAGAAGGGTGAAATTCTTGTTGGAAAAAATGATGAAACTGGGTTTGGAGAGGTCAAAACTTTAACTAGTGATGTGCCCACTCTTTTGGATCACAAAGACTTTAATTATGATAATTGCTCTTTGATTGAATGTATTTCTTTGTTGCAATCCATTATAAATTCACCCCATTCTTATGAACAAAATAAAGCTTTTACTAAACATATTTTAGATGCCATCATGAAAGCTTTAGAAGAAAAAATAGAATTAGTGATTTCAATTCCTAAAAAAATACATGATGAATGGGAACCTACCATTAAAGTCAAGATTAAAAATTATGAATGCTTTGCTTTATGTGATTTGGGTCCTAGTGTTTCCACCATTCCAAAATCTCTATGTGATGTGCTTGGTCATACAAATATTGAAGAGTGTTCTCTTAATTTGCACTTGGCGGATTCTACTATTAAAAATCCTTTGGGAAGAATCAGTGACTTTCTTACTCTTGTAAATAGGAACTATTTGCTCATAGGTTTTATTGTTCTTGATATTGATTGCAATCTGTCTTGTCCTATTATACTAGATAGACCGTTTTTACGCACTACAGGTGCTAGATTGATATGGAAGAAGGGAATATTAAATTTCAATTTCCACTAAGAATCGGTATGGAACACTTCCCTAGAACGGGAATTGAGCCACCATATGAATCAATGATGAGGGCATCCTATGGACCAAAAACTAAAGATGACAATACTTGAATCTACGCATTAGGCCTAGCTAGGGGCGTAAAACTATAGTGCTTGTTGGGAGGCAACCAAATGAATAAAGTTTTTTTCCTTTTTATTTTTGTTATTGAGTGTTTACAAAATTATGCTACTATTATGTTTGTGTATTTATGTTTTAACTAGTGTTTGTGCCAAGTAAAGCCTTTAGGATCATGTTGGGTGATAGTTGATTTGATCTTGCTAGAAAATAGAAACTTTTGCTTCTAGTAGAAGAATTTTAAAAAACCACAGAAGTGATGAAAAATTCTGATTTTTACACAAGATTTATACAAATTGCTTACGTTGTCCTAAATGTTCAGAATTTTTGTAGTTACAGAAGTATGGTTAGAGTATAGATTACTACAGACTGTTTTGTTTTTGATATATTCTGTTTTCGTTGCATTGTGTGCTTATTTTGATGACTCTATGGATTATATCGGGGGAGGGGGGTATAAGCCATGGTAAAGTTAGAATACAGTAGATACAATGCAATAATAAAATATGAATGGGTTTGCAACTGTATTTAGAGTGGTGACTTGCTTTATTATACTAACGGATCTCATGAAGGTTTTTGCTGAGTTTTGTGTGACTGAAGTTTCAAGTTTTGGGTGAGATCAGGATGGATGAAGGAATAAGGAGTGAAAAGAGCCTAAGATTTGGGATGCCCATGTCACCCCAAGGTAATATTCAAGGAGATACAAGCAACTATGCTTGGGGATGCCTCAGAAGGCATCCCCTCTTTCTTCAAACAACCATCGATAATTTTACTTGGAGCTATATTTTTATTCGTCACATATCAAGAGTTTTGTGTCGAGAGTCTTGTATTATATGAGTCTTTGCTTATTTTGCTTTCTAGTTTTTCACAAGTATCCTTGCTAGACACGCCTATTTTAGAGAGCCAAATTAAGTTATGATTTTTTAGAATTGCTCTATGTGCTTCACTTAAACTTTTTGAGCTATGGAATTGCTCTAGAGCTTCACTTATATCTTTTTGAGTATGATGTGTGCTTTAATTTTTCAGAAATACTCTCATGCTTCACTTAGATTTATTTGAGAGTTAGTAAACTTTTGAACAAATTCTCTCATGCTTCACTTATATTATTTTGAGAGATGAAATTTTTTATGCTCATGGTCTTTACTTAAATTTGTTTGAGCTTGTCAAAAGAAATTGCAACATATGAAACTAGTCCCAAAGTGATAGATATTCAATAGGGACATAATAAAAACTTTAATGAAGATCATTGGACAAAATAAACTTGATTCCTTGTAGTAGTTTTGAGATATGATGATAGTAATATGTGAGCCATGTTGGTGAGTATTGATGCTCTAGTAAGAATATTGGTGTTAAGGTTTGTGATTCCCTATGAAGCACGAAAGTCAACAGTTATGCAATGAAATTACATCCTACTTGTGCATTTCTTGGTTATGCTTAATGCCCGTTTATGAGAATTTTCATTTCTTGGTTGGTTGCTTCTAAATCTATTTGCTAGCCTCCACTTGTACTAAGTAGAAATACTACTTGTGCATCCAAAATCCATAAACCTATTTTTTCTATATGAGTCCACTACACCTACCTATATGTGGAATTTCCATGCCGTTCCAAGCAAATTTGTATGTGGCATCTCTAATTTACAAAATGAATTTCCTTTTTATGTGTTCATACCGCTCATGAAGTGGCAGGGGAAGGTCAATATTTTTTCCATGCTAGATGTGTTACTCTCAATATGAGTGTTTATTCACTTGTCATTGCACGAGAGTACAATAGGGATGCCCGACCCCAAAACAAAAAAGAAATTTACTTTATGTTGTGAAATAATAAATTCCTTGGAAAGTGTTGGTATGGAAGGTACCCGTGGATACGGCTAGCCATGGACTATGAAATAATTGTGTAAAAAGGAATAAACTTTATTTTCTATTTGGGAACCGCCTATGATATATCTAGCATGCAAAGTATTGGAAATTCTCGGTCGTTTTTGTTGACACGAAAGGCATGCCACCCAAAATATTTCTCTCTCTCAATTTAAGCTTTGAGCTCTGGCACCTCTACAGATCTCTACTTGCCTCTACGAAAGGGCCTATCTATTTACTTTATGCAATTTTTATTTTTACTTTGAGTCTCCATCTTCTCTTATAAAGCACCAACAAGGGAGCACTATGATCATACTTGTGCATTGGATGTAGCTAATATTCGAGTGTGTTACATGAATGGACCAATGATTGAGCATGATGGGCTAGGGATAACTTTCTTTAGTATTGATATTTTGAAAGACATGGTTGCTTGTTGATATGCTTGAGTATTTAAGTATTTATGTCAAATATAGACTATTGCTTTGAATCATCTAAAAGTCCAAATGTCCATGCTACAAAAGAAAAGAGTATGTGATGAACAAGTTAGGCAGCATTCCACATCAAAAAATCTGTTTTCATCATTTACTTACTCGAGGACGAGAAAGAATTAAGCTTGGGGATGTTGATACGTCTCCAATGTATCTATAATTTTTTATTGTTCCATGCTGTTATATTATCATTCTGGGATGTTTTACAACCATTTTATAGCAACTTTATATAATTTGGGACTAACCTATTGACATAGGGCCAACTGCAGTATAATTTTTTATTATTTTTTATTTTACAGTATATCAATACCAAATGAAGTCCAAATGCCACGAAACTTTTTGGAGATTTATTTTGGATCAGAATACAACTTGGGAGCGAAGGAAGCACCTGGGGGGAGGCCCGTGAGGCCTAGAAGACATTAGGGGTGCTAGAGGCCCCTGGCACGCCCTGATGGGTTGTGGGGCCTTCGGGGGTCTCCTCCACCGCCTCTCAGCTCTATAAATAGCCAAATATTCCTGACAACCTGGGAGAGTTGACGAAACACAATACCAATTCCCGCAAGTTCCAGAACAAGGAGATCCAATCTAGAGCCCTATTCTGACACTCCGCCAGAGGGGAAAACGATCACGAAGGGGTTCGTCATCCTCATTGGTGCTCCTCCGATGATGCGTGAGTAGTTCACCATGACCTATGGATCCGTAGGCAGTAGCTACATGGCTTCTTCTCTCTGTTTTGATTCTCAATACGGTGGTCTCTTGGACATCTATTTGATGTAATCACTTTTTGCGGTGTGTTTGTTGGGATCCGACGAAGTTCGAGTTTATGATCTGACCTATTTCCATGAATATTATTTGAGTATTCTTTGGTCTCTTATATGCATGATTATTTATAACCTTGTATTTCTTCTCCGAATCTTTGGTTTAGTTAGGCCAACTAGATTGATTTTTCTTGCAATGGGAAGAGGTGCTTTGTGATTGGTTCGGTATCCTCACCCAGTGACAAAAGGGGTAGGGAGGCATGTATATATCGTTGCTATAAAGGATAAAAAGATGGGGTTTATTCCTACATGAATAGATCTTTTCTATATCATGTCATCGTTCTCATTGCATTACTACGTTTCCCCATGAACTTAATACACTAGATGCATGTTGGATAGCGGTCGATGTGTGGAGTAATAGTAGTAGATGCAGAATCGTTTCAGTCTACTAATCTTGGACGTGATGCCTATATATTGATCATTTCCTTGGATATCGTCATAATTATTTGTTCTTCTATCAATTGCCCAACAGTAATTTGTTTACCCACCATACGCTATTTTCTCGAGAGAATCCATTAGTGAAATCTATGACCCCCGAGTCTATCTTTTATGATATTGTTTTCCAATCTATCTTTTATCGTATTTTCTTTCAGATCTATAATTCCAAAAACCCACAAAATACCTTCATGAACTTTTTCTTTACGTATTTTTCTTTTGTGTTTTTGCAAGATCTATTTATCAAATCTCATACAAACCAATCTATCTTTTTATCGAGGAGGGATTGATAACCCCTCTTACACGTTGGGTTGCGAGGATTTGTTCTTTATGTCCAGGTACCGTTTACATAGTGTTGCTTGGTTCTCCTACTGGATCAATAACCTTGGTTTTATAACTCAGGGAAACACTTGTTGTCGATGTGCTGCATCATCCCTTCCTCTTTGGGGAAATACCAACGCAGTCCAAACACTTCATAAGGATGTTAGGCTTAGATATGTTTTTCACATGCTTTATGATGCTCTTTTTGTGCTTCAATTCTTGTCTATTATGTGAGCATCATTGAAACCTCAAGCCTATCTTAATGGATATAAAGAAAGAGCTTGTTGGGAGACAACCCAATTCTTTATGTTTTGGTGTGATAACATGATTATTTACTCTGTAATTATTGTGTTTTTATATTTTAATTAGCATTTGTGCTAAGTAAAGCCTTTGGGATAACTCACAAGATGAGTAGAATTGATACGGTGCAAAAACTGAAACATTAGCATCCAATGCAGAATTTCTCCGATTTTACTGGAATATCTATGTGATCTAAGTTTTTTACACAGGATTTCTATACAAATTTTTCAGGTTTTCCTAACCTTTCGGAATTTTTGGAGTTATAGAAGTATAGGTGCTTTACGTATCATTGCAGATTGTTCTGTTTTAGACAGATTTTTTTGCTTGCATAGTTTACTTGTTTTGATGATGCTATGGATTGTATCAGCATGTATAAGCCATGGAGATGTTATAATAGAGTACCTATTATGCAATTATAATAATACTTAAAGTATTTGGTATGTTTAGTATACTAACGGATCTCACGAAGTTTTATTGAGTTTTGTTTGATTGAAGTTTTCAAGTTTTGGGTGTTATCACGATGGACAAAGGAACAAGGAGCGGCAAGAGCCTAATCTTGGGGATTCCCAAGGCACCCCAAGGTAATATTCCAGGAAGACTAAAGCGTCTAAGCTTGGGGATGCCCCGGAAGGCATCCCCTCTTTCATCTCAATCCATCGGTATGCCACTTGGAATTATATTTTTATTCGCCACATGATATGAGTTTTGATTGGAGCATCGTTTACTATTGTTTGCTTTTAGTTTTAGTTTTCCACAATCATCATTTCCCGGACACATCTATTTGAGAGAGACATACCTTCATCATAATTTGTTAGAATACTCTATGTGCTTCACTTATATCTTTTCAGCTTAGCAGTTGCTCTAGTACTTCACTTATATCATTTTGAGCACGGTGGCATATAGATTTCGTAGAAATAATTACACTCTCATTCTTCACTTATATTGTTTTAGAGTTAATAAATAGTGGTGGTAATTTGTATGGGTCAGAATAATAGTCTAGAAATATTAGGTATTCAATGAGTGATAATCAAAACCATCATGTAGCACATAAAAGAGAAATTGTGGGTTAATGATATTGATGTTGTAATATGAAAAAGGTGTGAGTGCATCATTGTTGATTTGTAGGAGTATCGGTATTAATAGGTGTTAATTTCTTGTTTTTCGAAATATTAAAAATGCATGGTGGGGATGTCTGAGCATTTGTATTCCTCGTTCAAATCCTAGTGTTGTTTCGGGTCAGAGGCGTGCGATGGTTAACTCCTCCCAACCTCATCCCTTAGGGAATGCGAGTAGTGCTTTGATTTGTGATAAAACTAATGAAATTTTGCAATAAGTATATGAGTTCTCCAAGATTAATATGAAACCGTGGACATACGCAACCTCACCATCTCATATTTTGCTAGCATCTTCGGTATCGTGCCTTGCCCATTCTCACCTCGAGGGAAGGTGCAAACTTCGCCAGTGCATCCAAACCCCATGACATGATACACTCTACCACACATAAGCCTCATTATATCATCCTCAAAACAGCCACAATACTTATCTATTATGGCATTTCCATAGCTATTTCAAGATATATAGCCATGCAAATTCAACATTAAATCATATGACTTGCTCATTCATCAGCCACTAGTGCATCGACATTCTATAAAAACGGTTTTAACCCCTTTCCGCGACATAGTTCCAAACCGTCGCCATGCATGTGTGGGAGATTGGGGGTCCATCCCACATGACCCCGCAAAACCCTCGGCGATGGTGTCCAACAAACTCAAATGATCTGCAAATATAATCTTGTGCGGTGCAGGAACATATCGCACACATAATCTTTTGGGCGTACGTGTGGGATTCGGGATCAATCACTAATACGTCCATTTTGCATCATGCTTTTATATTGATATTTATTGCATTATGGGCTGTTATTACACATTATGGTACAATACTTATGCCTTTTCTCTCCTATTTTAGAAGGTTTACATAAAGAGGGAGAATGCCGGCAGCTGGAATTCTGGACTGGAAAAGGAGCAAATATGAGAAATCTATTCTCCACAACTCCAAAAGTCATGAAAATTTACAGAGAATTATTTTGAATATATAAAAAATATTGGGCGAAACAAATACCAGAGGGGACCCACCAGGAGGTCACAAGCCTGCTAGGCGCGGCCTACCCCCCTAGTAGCACCTTGGTGGCTCGTGGGCCCCTTGGCAGGCCTGCGGTGCCCATCTTCTTCTATACGAAGGGTTTTGGCCTGGAAAAAAATCAACGAAGAGCTTTCAGGATGAAGCGCCGCTGTCTCAAGGCGGAACTTGGGCAGAACCAATCTAGAGATCTGGTGGAGCTATTCTGTCGGGGAAACTTCCCACCCGGAGGGGGAAATCAAAGCCATCGTCATCACTAACAATCCTCTCATCGAGAGGGGGTCAATATCCATCAACATTTTCACCAGCACCATCTCCTCTCCAAACCCAGTACATCTCTTGTATCCGATCTTTGTCTCAAACCTCAGATTGGTACCTGTGGGTTGCTAGTAGTGTTGATTACTCCTTGTAGTTGATGCTAGTTGGTTTACTTGGTGGAAGATCATATGTTCAGATACTTTATGATAATTAATACTCCTCTGATTATGAACATGAACATGTTTTCTGAGTAGTTAAGTTTGTTCTTGAGGACATGGGATAAGTCTTGTTATAAGTAATCATGTGAATTTGGTATTCGTTCGATATTTTGATGAGATGTAGGTTGTCTCTCCTCTAGTAGTGTTATGTGAACGTCGACTACATGACATTTCACCATTATTTGGGCCTAGGGGAAGGCATTGGGAAGTAATAAGTAGATGATGGGTTGCTAGAGTGACAGAAGCTTAAACCCTAGTATATGCGTTGCTTCGTAAGGGGCTGATTAGGATCCATAGGTCTCATGCTATGGTTAGATTTATCTCAACTCTTCTTTCGTAGTTGGTGAGAGAGGTTAATCATAAGTGGGAGGTTTGTCCAAGTAAGGGCAGCAACCAAGCACCGGTCAACCTGCATATCAAATTATCAAAGTAACGAACGGGAATCAAATGAGCATGATGAAAACCAGCTTGACAGAAATTCCCAAGTGTCCCTGGGAGCGCTTCACTTTATATAAGAGTTCATCTAGGCATGTTCTTTGCTACAAAAATGATTGGGCTACCTTGCGGCACCTTTTCTACACTTGTTACTTGTTACCCGCTACAAAATACCTTATCACAAAACTATCTGTTACCGATAATTTTAGTGCGTGAAGAGAATACCTTACTGAAAACCACTTGTCATTTCCTTCTGCCCCTCATTGGGTTTGACACTCTTACTTATCAAAAGGACTATGATAGATCCCCTATACTTGAGGGTCATCAAGTCTCTTTTCTGGTGCCGTTGTCTGGGAGTGAAGCGCCTTTGGTAAGGAAAATTTTATATAGTGTGCTGAAATTTACTGTCACTTGTTACTATGGAAAATAATCCTTTGAGGGGCTTGTTCGGGGTATCCTCACCTCGACCTAAAGCACAAAGAGTTGCTCCTCAACCTACTGAACCTACTGAATTTTTTTATTATGAAATTCCTTCGGGTATGATAGAGAACTGCTAGCTAATCCTTGCGCAGGAGATGGAACACTACATCCTGATTTGCATCTAATCTATGTGGATGAAGTTTGTGGATTATTTAAGCTTGCAGGTCTGCCCGAGGATCATGTCAAGAATAATGTATTTCCTTTATCTTTGAAGGAGAAGGCATTGACATGGTATAGGCTATGTGATGATTGTGATGATATTGGATCATGGAGCTACAACTGATTGAAAATGGAATTTCATCAGAAGTTTTACCCTGTGCATCTAGTTCATCGTGATCAGAATTATATTTATAATTTTTGGCCTCCCGAAGGAGAAAGTATCTATCCAGCTTGGGGGAGGTTTAATTCAATGTTATATTCATTCCCCAATCATGAGCTCTCAAGAGAAATTATTATTTGGAATTTTTATTCTCGGCTTTCTTGTAATGATCAATCCATGCTCGATACTTCTTGTACTGGTTCCTTTATGAAGAAAGATATTGAATTCAAATGGGATTTATTGGAAATAATTAAACGCAACTCTAAAGATTAGGAACTCGAGAAGGTAAGGAGTCAGGTATAAGCCTTAAGTTTTATTGTGTTAAATCCTTTATAGACACCAATGTTTTTTGTGAATTTAGCACTAAATGTGGACTTGACTCTGAGATAGTAGCTTCTTTCTGTGTATATTTTTCTGCTCTTGTTGATCTCCCTAAGGAGAAGTGCTTTAAATATCATCCTCCCATTGAATTGAAAGTAGTTGAACCTATTAAAGTTGAAGAATAAATTATTATTTATAATGATGATCCTATTGTTCCTACTGCTTATATTGAGAAACCATGTTTCCTTGTTAGAATAAAGGAACATGCTAAAGCTTTAACTGTGGTTCATGAGAGTTATACTAGAACACCTACACCCCCTGAAAAAATCAAAGTTGAACCAAGTGTTGCTATGGTTAAAGATCTTTTGGTTGATAATATTGATGGGCATGTTATTCATTTATGTGATGAAGCTTCTAGAATTGCTAGACCTGGTTCTAAAGATAAACATAGACCTATTATTTGCATGTCTGTTGTTTCTGTTAAAATAAGAGAACATTGTTATCATGGCTTATCTGATGTGGGTGCTAGTCTGAATGCAATTCCATTTACCTTATATAAAGAAATTATGAATGATATTGCACCAGCTGAGTTAGAGGAAATTGATGTTACCATTAAGCTTGCTAATAGAGATACTATAGCACCAGTTGGGATTGTTAGAGATGTTGAAGTCTTGTGTGAGAAAATAAAGTATCCTACTGATTTTCTTGTCCTTCGTTTCCCACAAGATGATTTTTGTCCCATTATATTTTGTAGACATTTCTTGAATACTGTTAATGCCAAGATAGATTGGAGAGATGCGAAGAAACTAATTTTGTCTTGAATTGGGTGCAGTGCCACTTTATGGTTAATGAAGGTATTGTCTTGGGACAAAAAATATCCGAAAGATGTATTGAAGTCGATAAAGCTAAAGTTAATGCCATTGAAAAAATGCCGTGTCCTACGGATATCAGAGGTATAAGAAGTTTCCTTGGTTATGTTTGTTTGTATAGGAGGTTTAATAAAGACTTCTCTAAGATTTCTAGGCCTCTCACTAATCTTTTGCAAAAAGATGTTCCATTCCTTTTTGATGATGATTGTGTAGAAGCATTTGAAGTTCTTAAGAAAGCCTTGAACACTTCACCTGTTGTTCAACCACCTAACTGGAACCTACCCTTTGAGATTATGTGTGATGCTAGTAATTATGTCATTGGCGTTGTTCTAGGACAAAGAGTTGATAAGAAATTAAATGTTATCCATTATGCTCGTAAAACTCTAGACAATGCTCAAAGAAACTATGCTACCATTAAATAGTAATTTTTAGCAGTTGTGTTCGCTTGTGATGAGTTCAGACCTTATATTGTTGATTCCAAAGTAATTGTTCACACTAATCATGCTGCTATTAAATATCTTATGGAAAATAAAGATGCTAAACCTAGACTTCTTAGATGGGTTCTTATGCTACAAGAATTTGATTTGCATATTATTGATAGAAAGGGTGCAGAGAACCCCGTAGCAGACAACTTATCTAGCTTAGAAAATGTTCTTGATGACCCACTACCTATTGATGATAGCTTTCCTGATGAACAATTAGCTGTCATAAATGCTTCGCGTAATGCTCCATGGTATGCTGATTATGCTAATTACATTGTTGCTAAATTTATACCGCCTAGTTTCACATACCAACAAAATAAAAGTTCTTCTATGATTTAAGACATTACTTTTGGGACGATCCACACCTTTATAAAGAAGGAGTAGATGGTGTTATTAGATGTTGTGTACCTAAGCATGAACATGAACAGGCCCTACACAAGTATCATTCCGAGGCCTACGGAGGACACCACACTAGAGATAGAATTGCACATAAGGTATTACAATCTAGTTTTCATTGGCCTACTGTCTTCAAGGATGCTCGTAACTTTTTGTTTTCTTGTGATGAATGTCAAAGAATTGGCAATATTAGTATAAGTCAGGAAATGCCTATGAATTACTCTCTTGTTATTGAACCATTTGATGTTTGGGGTTTTGATTATATGAGACCTTTTCCAAAGTCCAATGGGTATACTCTTGTTCTAGTTGCTGTCGATTATGTTACTAAGTGGCTAGAAGCTATTCCAACTAGTAGTGCTGATCATAACACTTCTATTAAAATGCTGAAAGAAGTTATTTTCCCTAGATTTGGAGTCCCTAAAAATTTAATGACTGATGGTGGTTCACACTTTATTCATGGTGCTTTCCGTAAATTTCTTGCTAAGTATGACATTAATCATAGAATTGCATCTCCTTATGACCCTTATTCTAGTGGTCAAGTAGAATTAAGCAATAGAGAAATTAAATTGACCTTGCAAAAGACTGTTAATAGATCTAGAAAGAATTGGTCTAAGAAACTTGATGATGCATTATGGGCTTATAGAACTTCTTACAAAAACCCTATGGGTATGTCTCCTTATAAAATGGTTTATGGTAAAGCATGTCACTTACCTCTAGAACTAGAGCATAAATCTTATTGGGCAATCAAAGAGCTCAACTATAATTTCAAACTTGTTGGTGAGAAGAGGTTATTTGACATAAGCTCACTTGATGAATGGAGAACCCAGGCCTATGAGAATGCCAAGTTGTTTAAAGAAAAAGTTAAGACATGGCATGATAAAAGGATACAAAAGCATGAATTCAATGTAGGTGACTATGTCTTGCTATACAATTTTCATTTAAGATTTTTTGCAGAAAACTTCTCTCTAAATGGGAAGGGCCTTACATTGTCGAGGAAGTATATCGTTCCGGTGGCATCAAGATCAACAACATTGAAGGCACAAATCCGAAGGTGGTAAACGGGCAAAGATTCAAACATTATATCTCAGGTACTCCCATAAATGTTGAGACCAATATTATCAATACCATAACTCCGGAGGAGTACATTAGGGAGACCTACCAGAACGTTTCAGACTCCGAAAAGGAATAGGTATGTGGTACGGTAAGCAAACCGACTCCCAAACTTTCCCAATAGCAATTTTTCTTAGTTTTGGAATATTTAATAAATTAGGAAAATTTAAAGTAGTCCGAAAGGTGCACGAGGAGGCGACAAGCCTGCAGGGCGTGGCCTACCCCCTAGCCACACCCTTGTGGCTTGTGGCCACCCCGTGCACCCTCCGGACTCCGTTTTCTTGTGGTATACTCCTGTTGGTCGGTAAAAATTCATTATATAATCTCCCGAAGGTTTGGACTTTCGTATCATGACAATACCTCCTGTTTTTGTTTTGAACTTTTTGTACAGTAGATTTAGAGTAAGATATCTACGCAAGAGTCAATCGGAGAGATCCGTGTCTCTCACCTGACACCGGGGCCCGGAGCATACAGCGAAGCCAATCACTTTGGGAAGGCCACAGAGGAAGAGATGGAGGCCGACTTGAAAAGGGTGGATGCCATGGGGGAAGACCAAGAAGTTACCTCTCGTCTACATCCTGGAGTCATGTTGGAGGAACTTGAGAGCTCAGCAATTCCGAATTCAGTCATCCCTCCCAATGCTAGATTTCTTACCTATGAAAATTCGAAAAAGAGTGTTGCTTCTTCTCCCACATCAATGAAACATCCATGGGTGATGGGAGCCCTAACCGTCACTGGAAAGCTTCGCATGGATATAATGAATCTTAGATGGCAAAATAACAAGCTTGAGGAGGAGAATCGCCCTTGCCAAGAATATAACATCACCACCTCCAAAGAAGGACATCCAAACACATGGGTAAGGGCACTCCCCTTGCCTTGTGCCAATCTTAGGGTAGGTGCCCCGGTATCGTATCACCATCACATTTTTTAATTTTCTCGTTTTTCTTAGTTCGATCCTTTTGGTTATATCTTGATCTAGTAGAATAAGTTTTTAGTGTGGTCTAGCTTTGAGTGTTGCTTTATGTTCCCGTTATGTAAGCGAGTCTGAGAGTTATATAATAAAAAGTAGTTTTGATGTGAGGGATTTCCTTGTTGCTATGATCTTGAGAAAAATAAAAAGGTAATAAAAGAAGAATAGAATAAAAGAAAAGAGTATATATGATGATCTTATGGGGAGTGATGACTTCACATATTAGAAGTATGTCGATTGAAATTTCTTGGGAGTTGATGAACATAGCGATTGGTCATTGGTGCAATTAAAAGGAATTAATATAGAAAGAGAGGTTCACATATAAATATATTATCTTGGACATCTTTTATGATTGTGAGCACTCATTAAAATATTATATGCTAAGAAGTTGATGTTGGACAAGGAAGACAACATAATGGGTTATGTTTGCTTATTTCCGAATAGAAGTTATATGGTTATAAATCCTCCAACATGTAGTGCTTGCTTCCACCTCATACTAGCCAAAACTCCCACACCAAGTAGAGATACTACTTGTGCATCCAAACACCCTCAACCCAGTTTTGCCATGAGAATCACCGTACCTACCTATGGATTGAGTAAGATCCTTCAAGTAAGTTGTCATTGGTGCAAAAAGCAATAAGAATTGCTCCTAAATATGTATGATCTTTTATTGTAAGGGAAAATAAGCGTTGTACGAACTTGTGATGGTAAATAAATACAAGCGACGGGCTACATAATAAAGGTTGATATCAAAAAGGGCAATACAACGCGGCGTTCCTTTGCATTAAGGGTTTGCACGTCCAAAAACGAAAAGGGCATGACAACCTTTGCTTCCCTCTGCGAAGGGCCTATCTGTTACTTTTACGTTATAAGTACTTAGCTTTATACAAGAGTCATGGTGATCTTCACCACTTCTTATATTTTGCCTTTCTCTCTTGGCAAGCATTATGTGTTGTGGAATGATCTAGATACATATATCCAGTCGTATGTGGGTGATCATGAGTTATTTCTATTGACATTACCCTAGAGATAAATAGTTGGGAGGCAAAAATATAAGCCCCTATCTTTCTATGTGTCCAATTGAAGCATTTACCTCATGAGTACCGCGCGAGTGTTAGAAATTATGAAAGACTAAAAGATTATTGAGTATGTGGATTGACTCTTTTCGATGTTGTGATAAATTGCAATTGCTTTGATGACTAAGAGCATAGTTTGTTGGTTCTCAATGGAGTTCTTGGTTCATACTTTTTCCTATGAATGAATTGTTACTCTAGTATAAGAAATTAAATATCAGTAAGTATTGTTGTTCTAAAGATGATCATGATGCCCTCATGTACGTATTTCATTTTATTGACACCTCTATCTCTAAACTTGTGGACATATTTTTCGATATTGGCTTTCTCTTGAGGACAAGCGAGGTCTAAGCTTGGGGGAGTTGATACGTCCATTTTACATCATGATTTTAGGTTGATATTTATTGCATTATGGTCTGTTATTACACGTTATGGTACAATACTTATGCCTTTTCTATCCTATTTTACAAGGTTTACATGAAGAGGGAGAATGTGGCAGCTAGTTCTGGACTCGAAAAGGAGCAAAGACGAGTAACCTATCTTGCACAACTACAAAAGTCCTGAAAAGTTATGGAGAATTATTTTGGAATATAAAGAAAATATTAAGCGAAATAAATACCAGAGGGGACCCACCAGGAGGTCACAAGCCTGCCAGGCGCGACCTACCATCCTGGCCGCACCTTGGTGGCTCATGGGCCCCCTGGCAGGCCTCCGATGCCCATCTTATTCTATATGAAGGGTTTTGACCTTGGAAAAAAATCAAGGGAGAGCTCTCGGGACGAACGGCTGCCGTCTCGAGGTGGAACACGGGTAGAACCAATCTAGAGCTCCGGCAGAGCTATTCTGTTGGGGAAACTTCCCCCTGGGAGGCAGAAATCGAATTCGTCGTCATCACCAATGATCCTCTCATCGAGAGGGGGTAAATCTCCATCAACATCTTCACCAACACTATCTCCTCTCCAAACCCTAGTTCATCTCTTGTATCCGATCTTTGTCTCAAACCTCAGATTGGTACCTAAGGGTTGCTAGTAGTGTTGATTACTCCTTGTAGTTGATGCTAGTTGGTTTAGTTGGTGGAAGATCGTATGTTCAGATCCTTTATGATAATTAATACTCATCTGATCATGAACAAGAACATGTTTTGTGAGTAGTTATGTTTCTTGCCGAGTACATGGGATAAGTCTTGTTATAAGTAATCATGTTAATTTGGTATTCGTTCGATATTTTGATGAGATGTATGTTGTCTCTCCTCTAGTGGTATTATGTGAACATCAACAACATGATACTTCACCATTATTTGGGCTTAGGGGAAGGCATTGGGAAGTAATAAGTAGATGATGGGTTGCTAGAGTGACAGAAGCTTAAACCCTAGTTTATGCGTTGCTTCGTAAGGGGCTGATTTGGATCCATATGTTTCATGCTATAGTTAGATTTATCTTAATTCTTATTTTGTAGTTGTGGATGCTTGCGAGGGAGGTTAATCATAAGTGGGAGGCTTGTCCAAGTAAGGATAGCACCCAAGCACCGGTCCACCCACATATCAAATTATCAAAGTAAAGAACGCGAATCAAATGAGCATGATGAAAACTAGCTTGACAAAAATTCCCATGTGTCCTCAGGAGCACTTCACTTTATATAAGAGTTCGTCCAGACCTGTCCTTTGCTACAAAAAGGACTGTGCTACCTTGCTGCACCTTTTTTGCACTTGTTACTTGTTACCCATTACAAATTACCTTATCACAAAACTATCTGTTACCAATAATTTTAGTGCTTGCAGAGAATACCTTACTGAAAACCGCTTGTCATTTCCTTCTGCTCCTTGTTGGGTTTGACACTCTTACTTATCGAGAGGACTACGATAGATCCCCTATACTTGTCCGTCATCAATCACACACATACAAGATGAGTGAAACACGTCTAATTGTTCATGGAAAACAAATGGAGTTTGACCTTTGATCGTTTTTGAAACATTAACTAATCCACACGGGCCATTGTAGACACTGTGTGTGATATCTTCATCATCGCACACGACATTTATCTAGGAACCGTGTACCATATATCACATCATTGGGCACGTTTCCTGGAAAACGTACGCATGGGATCATCTTTGCATCAGGCACGGTTTCCTATTGGCTCACGTGTGAGATACCGTGCTATCGCAAACGATTGAGTAGCTCCTATGCACACGTACAACTGTTGCAAACCGTTTGCAATTTCTTATGTATCACCAATGTTTTAGATTATATCTCATGCGCTTTTCCTGTGGACCATAGCGGGTGCACTATGACTTGCATGTGCTTTCCTTTCAGGACCGCACACGCTTAGTTGCTTGAACCATGTGCGCTTAAATTACCTGGTTATTGTAAAATATCACATTTAGTTCACCCTGCAAATAGCAAATTCACCACAATATGCAATCGACAAATAGTGTCCACATGAAGAACATTCATCATAATTTGCCATAATATGAGATTGAATGAATAATGTCCACAAGCAGAGGATTCATCATAATTCACGATAATATGCAATTGAGAAAATGCTAGCTAAATTCCATAGCTGCTAAACCGACATATGCAGTAAATAATCATAGTGTACGAAATACGAAGACATGATCACATGGAAAATAATGCATCCATCTGTATATGTTTTAGCTGATAAAATTATATGAATGCGTACTTATTTTTAGGAGATTTGAACTGGAAAATTTTCAACTTCTTTAGAGGGCTTGATATAGTGTTTCACAAAGAAGATGCTGATAAATTTCCTAACAGACAACAATTCATCGGCGGCGAGCGGTTCAGAAGTCATCGGTTCGAAGATCGACTGCATGACTTTTAGATCAGAATGTGACATACGTGTGGAGTAGAAGATAGTAATTAGGAAGCAGACTTACCGGGTTTATCCTGTCAGCATCAACACCACATTCAGAATGTCTGTAGAGGTTGATATTGTGTGCACAAACATAGTATCCACATAGGGTGGTACCTTGTTGTTGCTGAGGACACTGAATTTTTTTGTACAGTATTAGTCATGTATTTGCCCTGTTAGGGAAAACCTAATTGGTGTAAGTTGTTTTTTCTATGGAGAGAAATAGAAAGAGGTTTACTTAGAAACTTGTACATCTGACTAGCATTTTCTGGAAAAAAACTAATTTCGTTGTCTTACCGGAGAAACGATCACATGCTGTAGAGGAAGTTGGCGGTCGAACCTATTCCCCCCTAAAGTTATATTCTTTGACAATACACTGCAAATGAAGATGAATTTTCACACACTTAATTCTAGAACCAGATATGAACACAACGCATTAACATCAAAGAATTCAATACCTATCCATGAAATCCCGAAGATGACTCAGATCCTGAGGCGCATTTGACTCTTTGAGAGAATCCATGTAGTAAACTGTGTTGCGTTTTCGAACAATGACCACCAAGATCCAGTGACCTCTACAGTTCAAGAAAACCATGAACATACGAACTATGTCTAAAATTGAAAGACGATCATTCTCCTACGTAGGAAGCCATGCGTGTTCTTGGCAACATAATCAATGGATGTCGTGCTTGAGCCATTATCTTTTAACGAAATGTTGTTTGCTCAATCAGGATCTTTGAAATACACATGCACCCTTGATGTTCTCTACGTCATCAATCCCCTGAGAGGAATACAATACAATTAGATTTTTTTTCATTTACATCCTTGTATGGAGAAGTTGGTCAGAGTTTGTGAAGTACTTACAACATCAAGCATTTGAGAGGAGTGGCAGCAAGCTCGTCAGAGTTGAAGAAGAGATGAAAGTACTTAAATTCCACACTGATGGTACCTGGAACGTGAAAGAAATGATAAAGGTCGTAGTGCACTTGCAGAATGTTAGTATCTTCTCCTGTCAACATTATGTCTATGCAATATTTATGTAACTTCTGAGCACTAGAATTGCACTCCTACCAGAATTCGCCAACAAGGAATGGCTTGCCATATTTGTACTCGTGTTTCACATATGTGTATACTTTAGTACTAGCAAGATGCTTTTGAAGGTCTACTTTAGACATGTGGTCAGAACCGGGATTATCCAGCCCTTCGTAAACCTTATTGTTAATTTGGGTAGGGCTGGTGATTCCTTGTAGAAGGAGGCTCTTGGTCCTATCACCCATCGCTCATTGCAGGCCCAACTTCCTATGTGGAACCGTGCCCGCTTGTGTCTTCTTAGCTGAAGCACTTCTTGTTTGACGTCTGGTTTCATCAACGGCATGCTGCTGAGAAGCATGTGAAGGTACGATGGACTACTAAACAGATAATGCTGTTGTGGCACACTACTAAGCTATAGAGCCAGAGTCGACGGACTGATGAGAATCCCTTGAAGATATTCTAGGCTTTTGAGCACCTGGTGCCAACGTGTTGGTGTGTTGCTGCGGCTATGACAACATGTTGGTTTGCTGAGAAGGCAGCGCCGACACATCGATATGCTTATCAGGTGGTTGCGAACTGCTGGACTAATGAGCAGGTGGTTTTTGACTTTCGGAGTGCTTGGCAGGCGGTCCTGTACTTTTGGCATTCTTAGCAAGCGGTTCCAAACATTCACACTCCTTAGCATGCAGTGCCGATGTGTCTGCACTTTCTGCTTTAGTGGCTGGCATCTGAACTGATGATACGTCTTCAGTAGTTGTAGGCCTTGCCACAGGCTGCTCAGGACATGACGATGACCTGACATGTATGGTAGGAAGTCGGCCAGGCTGATCATAGGTTGATGCCTCGGGCATTTGATTCCCAAGAGTATGTTCATTGGGGGAATCACACAAGATTTGTTGTGGCGAGATGAGAGTCACCAGTTCGAGGGCGACATTGGTTGCTTTTGGGGCGGTTGGAGGGGCTCATCCAGGAAGTATATTTCTTTCCATGTCCACTAGATATGATTTAACCGTGTTTCTTCCAAGGTCCTTTGCTCGTCAGGGTCCAGAAGGACATGCTTCAGGGCAAAATCACTAAATCCAGGCTTTATTTCAGTCATGTAGCACTTCACACAACCCTCCTTCAATGGCACATTGTCCAACAAGCTACTCCTGTCAAAGGCAGGGTTGTAAACCCACGTTGTTGCACATTTTTAAGAACCATCATAATGTGTAAGCACGGCCCTCACTCTCTCCCCCTGTCCATATAGATCAGATATAGCACTATCATGTCCAGCTGGAGCATCATTGTCGCTGGGGTCAGCTGATGCACAACTACTCTTGTGTGGTGTTGCCATACAATAAGTGGCATAATCCATGTCGACACCCCCTTGCATCTCCCAGCTATCTCTCAGCATTAATGTCTTCTCCTACATATATGACTCCTCAACTTCCTTTTGAACTACATGATACATGTCCCTCTTAAACTTTTCGTGTAAGTCTCTCTACCTATAATTACTCCTAGATTTTTTTCATGATGAGCCTCTCTTGTTTGCTTAGTGTGAAAGCCCTCTTGTGTGGGACATTGAGCCCAATACCCCTGGCACGGCCAGG
Source organism: Hordeum marinum (assembly GCA_022496015.1). Lineage (NCBI taxonomy): Eukaryota > Viridiplantae > Streptophyta > Magnoliopsida > Poales > Poaceae > Hordeum > Hordeum marinum. The sequence continues at coordinate 62,684,924 of CM039677.1, forward strand.
GGGCTCTTGGTAGTCAGAGCCTCGGACAGAACGTCACATGGCCCTGAGTTCCTATACAACCTTCTAGTGTTTTTGGAAGCCTTTGCCAACACATCATACAGTTCTTGGTCCGCTGAGTTTTCAAACTAATAAGAACCATCTCCATTCCTCTTTGCACGTGCCCGCAAGTAGTCCCTAGCACGAGTGCCCCTAATTTCACTAAAGGCCAGTTTGCCACCTGCAGCTACTGCTTCTTTGTCCTCTTTAGTAGGTGTGTGTGTCGTTCTTCTGAAGTTTTGATTGCATCGCACTATTGGGGTACGTTGCATGGGAAACAAAGAAATTCCTACGCACATGCAAGATCTATCCATGGTGATGAGCATCTACGAGAGGGAGAGTGGATCTACATATCCTTGTAGATCGCTAAGCGGGAAGCGTTAAGAAACGCGGTTGATGTAGTCGAACGTCTTCGCGATCCAAATCGTCGGGCGTCCCACGATCCCATCATGATCCATCTCGCGATTTAATCACGATCCGTCCCGCGATCCCATCACGATCCGTCCCACAATCAAATCACGAATTGTCTCACGATCCTGATCGCGGTCGTTCCAATCTAGCGCCGAACGGACAGCACCTCCGCGTTCAGCACACGTACAGCTCGATAACGATCTCCGCCTTCTTGATCCAGGAAAAAGGGGTGGAGAGGTAGATGAGTTCTCCAGCAGCGCGATGGCGTGGCGGCGATGGTGGTGGAACTATTTCTACAGGGCTTTGCCTAAGCACCGCCGAACTAGACTAGAGGACAAAACTGATCTAGATGAAGTAGAGGGAGCACGTGGCTGTTTTCTGTGTCTCAAAACCCTCAAAACCTCTAGTATATATAATAGGAGGGAGGAAGGAGTCTTGGCGCACAAGGGTCCAGCCCTTGTCTTGGCGCAAGGAGGAGAGGAGGAAACTCCTACTTCCCACTTGGAAACTCTTTCCACCTTGTGTTTTTTTCCTTCTCAATCCACTCTAGCCGCATGGTCCCTTAGAGGAGGCTTCGGCCAGCCCACTAAGGGATGGTTTACCTCCTCCCATAGCCCATGTAGCCTATTGGGTCGAGACACCCCTCCCGATGGTCCCCTCGTACCCTCTCGGCACTCCCGATACACTACCGATGAGCCCGAAACTTTTCCAGTGACCAAAACAGGACTTCCTATATATCAATATTTACCTCCGGACCATTCCGGAGCTCCTCATGACGTCCGGGATCTCATAAGTGACTCCGAACAACCTTCAGTCACCACCATACATAACGCTATACTACCAAAACATCACCGAACCTTAAGTGTGTAGACCCTGTGGATTCGAGAACTATGTAGACATGACCGATACACCTCTACGGTTAATATCCAATTGCATGAGTTGGATGCCCATATTGGTTCCTACTAATTCTACGAATATCTTTATCATTTGAACCTCTATGTCAAGGATTCAGTTAATCTGGTATGTTGTTCCCTTTGTTCTTCGATATGTTACTTGCCCAAGATTCGATCATCGGCATCTCCATACCTAGTTCAATCTTGTTACTAGCAAATATCTTTTACTCATTTCGTAATACAAGATCCCGTGGATAACACTTAGTCACATTGTTTGCAAGAATTATTGTGATGTTGTATTACCGAGCGGGCCCTGAGATACCTCTCCATCACACGGAGTAACAAATCTCAGTCTTGATTCATGTCAACCCAACAGACACCCTTGAAGATACCTGTAGAGCACCTTTATAGTCACCCAGTTACGATGCAATGTTTGATACACACATGGTACTCCTCCAGTGTCAGTGAGTTTCATGATCTCATGGTCATAGGAACAGATACTTGACATGCAGAAAACTATAGCAATAAACTGACACGATCATATGCTACGTTTATAGTTTGGGTCTTGTCCATCACATCCTCCTCCTAATGATGTGGTCTCGTTATTAAATTACATCTCATGTCCATGCCTAGGAAACCTTAACCATATTTGATCAACCAGCTAGTCCATCGGAGGCATACTAGGGACATGGTGTTGTCTATGTATCCACACATGTATCTGAGTTTCCGATCAATACAATTCTAGCATGGATAATAAACGATTATCATGAACAAGGAAATATGATAATAACTAATTTATTATGGCCTCTAGGGCATATTTCCAATAGTCTCACACTTGCACTAGAGTCAATAATCTAGTCCACATCACCATGTGATTCGCATTGTTATGAATCTAACACCCAATCAGTTCTGGGGCTCGATCATGCTTTGCATGTGAGAGAGGTCCTTTAGTCAACGAGTCTGCGATATTCAGATTCGTGTGTACTTTGCAAACCTCTATGGCATACTATAAATACTGCTACCACACTGCACTTGGAACTATTTGAAATGGCTGCTCCACTATACGTATCCGGATTGCTACTAAGAGTCATCCGGATTGGTGTTAAAGCTTGCATCGACGTAACTCTTTATGAAGAACTCTTTATCACCTCCATAATCGAGAAACATATCCTTAGTCTTCTAGTTACTAAGGATAATTTTGACCGCTGTCTAGTGATCCACTCCTGGATCACTTTTGTACCCCTTGACGAACTCATGGCAAGGCACACACCAGGTGTGGTACACAGCATGGCATACTATACAGAGCCTATGAATAAGGCATAGGGTATGACCTTCTTCGATTCTCTTTCTTCTGCCGTGGTCGAGCTTTGAGTCTCACTCAACTCCACACCTTACAAATCAGGCAAGAACTCCTTCTTTAACTGATCCATTTTGAACTCTTTCAAAATCTTGTATAGGTATGTACTCATTGAAAGTCTCATCAAGCATCTCGATCTATTTCTACATATCTTGATGCCTAACATTTAGGTAGCTTTATCCAGGTCTTCCTTTGAAAAACTCTTTTCAAACAACCATTTATGATTTCTAGAAATTCTACATCATTTCCGATCAATAATATGTCAAGCACATATACTTATCAGAAATTATATAGTGGTCCAACTCACTTTCTTGTAAATACAAGTTTCTCGTAAAATTTGTATAAACCCAAAACTTTGATCACCTCATCAAAGTGTATATTCCAACTCCGAGATGCTTGCTATAGCCCATAGAAGGATTGTTGGAGCTTGCACACCTTTTAGCATCCTTAGGACTGACAAAACCTTCTGGTTGTATCACATACGACCTTTCCTCAGGTAAACCGTTAAGGAAACAATGTTTTGACATCCATCCGCCAAATTTCATAATTGAAAAATGCAGCAACTGCTAACATAATTCCAACAGACTTTAGCATCGCTGACAGTGAGAAAGTATCATCCTAGTCAATTCTTTGAACTTGGCAAATACTTCTTTGCGACAAGTTGAGCTTTATAAATGGTGACATTCACCATCAACGTCTGTCTTCATCTTAAAAATCCATTTCTACTCAACGGCCTATTGTTTCAATGACCAAGTCTACAAAAGTCCATACTTGGTTTTCATACATGGATCCTTTCTTGGATTTCATGGCTCCTAGCCATTTGTTGGAATCCGTGCCCATCATTGCTTCTCCATAGCTCGTAGGCTCATTGTTGTCCAACAACATGATCTCTATGATAGGGTTGTCGTACCACTCAGGAGCAGTATGCATCCTTGTCGACCTACGAGGTTCAATAGTAACTTGATCCGAAGCTTCATGATCATCATCATTAACTTCCTATTCAACTAACGTAGGCTCCACAGAAACAACTTTCTGTGCTGCGCTACTCTCTGGTTGAAATAAACATTCAACAACCTCATCAAGTTCTATCTTTCTCCCACTCCATTCTTTTAAGAGAAACTCTTTCTCGAGAAAGGACCCGTTTTAGCAACAAACACTTTGAGCTTGGATCTAAGATAGAAGGTTTACCAACTATTACGTTAGGGTATTCTATGAAGATGCATTTGTCCGCTTTGGGTTTGAGCTCATAAGGTGAAAACTCTTTTTCACATAAGCGTTGTAGGCCCAAACATTAAGAAATGACAGCTTAGGTTTCTGTCAAACCAAAATTCATACGGTGTCATCTTAACGGACTTAGATGGTGCCCTATTTTAAAGTGAATGTAGTTGTCTCTAATGCATAACCCCAAAACGATAGTGGCAAATTGATAAGAGACATCATAGTTTGCACCATATCCAATAGAACATGACTACGACGTTCGGACACACCATCACACTATGTTGTTCCAGGTGGCATGAGTTGTGAAACAACTTCCACATTGTCATAAGTTGTATACCAAACTCGTAACTTAGATATTCTCCTCCACGATCATATCGTAGACATTTTATCTTCTTGTCATGATGATCTCAAACTTCACTCTGAATTTGCTTGAACCTTTCAAATGACCCAGACTTTTGTTTCATTAAGTAAATATACCCATATCTAGTCAAATCATCTGTGAAGGTAAGAAAACAATGATATCCACCGCACGTTACGACACTCATTGGACTGTATACATCAACATGTATTATTTCCAATAAGTCACTTTCCTGATCCATCATATTAGAAAACGGGGTCTTAGTCATCTTGCCCAAGAGGCATGGTCCGCACGCCTCAACCTATTCGAAAATGAATGAGTCCAAAGATCCATCAGCATGGAGTTTATTCATGCACTCTACACCAATATGACATTTAGAAGTAGTGCCACAAGTATGTGGTACTATCATTATTAACTTTGTATCTTTTGGCATCAATGTTATGAACATGTGTATTACTACGATCAAGATTCAACAAACCATTCTAATTGGGTGCATGACCATTGAAGCTATTATTCATGTAAACAGAATAACCATTATTCTCTAACTTAAATGAATAACCGTATTGCAATAAACACGATTTAATCCCGTTCATGCTCAACGCAAACATCAAATAATATTTATTTAGGTTCTTCACTAATCCCGAAGGTAGAGAGAGTGTCCGATGTTGAACACATCAACCTTGGAAACATTTCCAACACACGTCGTCACCTCACCCTTAGATAGTATTCGTTTATTCCGTAGCTATTATTTCGAGTTACTAACATTTAGAAACCAAACCGGTATCTAATACCCAGGTTCTACTAGGAGTACTAGAAAGGTATACATCAATGACATGTATATCTAATATACTTCTGTCAACGTTGCCAGCCTTCTTATCTACCAAGTATCGAGGGTTGTTCTGCTTCAGCGACCGTTCTCCTCATAATAGAAGCACTTAGTCTCGAGCTTGGGTTCAACTTTGTGTTCCTTCAGTGGAGCAGCAACTAACTTGCCATCCATGAATTTTCCCTCCTAGCCCTTGCCCTTCTTGAAACTAGTGGTTTGACTAACCATCAACACTTGATGCTCCTTCTTGATTTCTACGTTTGCGGTGTCAAACATCGCGAATAGATCAAGGATCGTTATTACCATCCCTAGCATTTTATAGTTCATCACTAAGCTTTAGTAGCTTAGTGACAGTGAGTTGGAGAATTATATCAATCACTATCTTATCTGGATGATCAACTCCCACTCGATTCAAGTGATTGTAGCACCCACACAATCTGAGCACATGCTCAATGATTGAGATATTATCCTTCATCTTGCAGGCAAAGAATCTTGTTGGAGGTCTCATACGTCACAACACGGGTACGAGCCTGATATCCCAATTTCAGCTCTTAGAACATCTTATATATTCCATGACGTTCAAAACGTTTTGCGGCCTCAATTCTAAGTTGTAATGCATGATGCACTGAACTGTCAAGTAGTCATCAGAACGTGCCTGCCAGATGTTCACAACATCTACAGACGACGCTAGAGGGGATGGCGCACCGAGAAGCGCATTGAGGACATAAGCCTTCTGTGCAGCAATGAGGACAATCCTCAGATCACGAACCCAGTCGGCATTATTGCTACCATCGTCTTTCAACTCTATTTTTCTAAGAACATATATAAAAATTCAAGGGAGCTATAGTGCGAGCTAGTAATCTACAACACAATTTGCAAAGACATTTTTACTATGTTCATGATAATGAGTTTAGTTAATCATATTACTTAAAAACTCCCACTCAAATTGACATCCTTCTGGTCATTCGAGTGTCACATGATCCAAATCCACCAACTCAAGTCCGATCATCACATGAGTTGAGGTGGTTTCAATGGTGAACATCTTCATGTTGATCATATCTACTATATGACTCATGTTCGACCTTACGGTCTCTTGTGTTCCTAGGACATGTATGTACATGCTAGGCTCGTCAAGTTTAACCCAAGTGTTCCGCACGTGCAACACTGGCTTCCACCCGTTGTATGTGAACGTAGAGTCTATCAGACCCGATCATCACGTGGTGTCTCGACACAACGAACTTTTGCAATGGTGCACACTCGTGAAGAACACAATTTATCTTGAAATTTAAGTGAGAGATCACCTCATAATGCTACCGTCGTCCTAAGAAAAATAAGATGCATAAAAGGATTAACATCACATGAAAATCATAAGTGACATGATATGGCCATGAACTTGTGCTTTTGATCTCCATCTCCAAAGCACCATCTTGATCTCCATCAACGTGTCGCCATCAGGGTTGCCGCACGGACTATTACTTCCACGACTATTGCTAACTCATAGCGATAAAGTAAAGCAAAAACGATGAAAATTATTAAAGACAACCCTATGGCTCCTGTCGTTTGTCATACTCATCGACATGCAAGTCATGATATTCTATACAAACCATGATCATCTCATACATCACAGATATCTCATCATGTAATTGACCATATGACATCAGAACATACCCTGCAAAAACAAGTTAGATGTCCTCTAATTGTTGTTGCAAGTTTTACATGGCTGCTATGGGTATCTAGCAAGAACAATTCTCACCTACATAAAACCACAACGGTGATACACAAATTGCTATTAAACCTTCTCAAGGACTACCTTTGTCGAATCTGATCCAACTAGAGTAGGAGACACAGACACCCGCCAGCTAGCTTTGTGCAACAAAGTTACACGTCAGTAAATGGAACCGGTCTCTCGTAAGCGTATGAGTAAGGTTGGTCCAGGCCGCTTCATCCCACAATACCATTGAATCAAAAGACGACCAAGGGTGGAGGCAATCTAAGCATCAACGCCCACAAACTCCTTGGTGTTCTACTCGTGATCTCATCTACACATAAACCTGGCTCCTGGTATCTCATCTACATAGATACCTCTATTGGGGAACATTGCATGGGAAAAAACATTCGTACGCACACACAAGATCTATCCATGGTGATGAGCATCTATGAGAGGGAGAGTGGATCTACATACCCTTGTAGATCGCTAAGCAGTAAGCGTTAAGAAACGCGGTTGATGTAGTCGAACGTGTTCATGATCCAAATCGCTGAGCATCCCGCGATCCCATCACGATCCGTCTCGTGATCGAATCACGATCCGTCCCTTGATCCCATTATGATCCGTCCCGCAATCAAATCACGAATCGTCTCGTGATCCTGATCATGGTCCTTCCGATCTAGCGTCGAACGAACGACACCTTCGCGTTCAGCACACGTACAGCTCGATGATGATCTCCGCCTTCTTGATCCCGCAAGAGGGGGCAGAGAGGTAGATGAGTTCTCCGGTAGCACGACGGCATGGTGGCGATGGTAGTGGAACTATTGTGATAGGGCTTTGCCTAAGCACCGTCAAACTAGACTAGAGGAGAAAACTGATCTTGATGAAATAGAGGGAGCACGTGGCTATTTTCTGTGTCTCAAAACCCTCAAAACCTCTTGTATATATAAGAGGAGGGAGGGAGGAGGCTTGTCTCACAAGGGACCATCCCTTGACTTGGAGCAAGGAGGAGAGGAGGAGTCCTCCTCCAATCCTAGTAGGATTAGGACTCCTCCTTCCCACTAGGAAACTCTTTCCACCTTGTGTTTTTTTCCTCCTCAATCCACTCCATCCGCATAGGCCCTTAGAGGAGGCTTCGGCCAGACCACGAGGGGCTGGTTTACCTCCTCCCACAGCCCATGTAGCCTCTTGGGTCGAGACACCCCTCCCGATGGTCCCCCGGTACCCTCCCGGCACTCCCGGTACAGTAGCGATGAGCCCAAAACTTTTTCGGCGACCAAAACAGGACTTCCTATATATCAATATTTACCTCCGGACCATTCTGGAGCTCCTCATGACGTTCAGGATCTCATCCCGGACTCCTAACAACCTTCGGTCAACACCATAACTCTATACTATCGAAACGTCACCGAACCTTAAGTGTGCAGACCCTGCGGGTTCAAGAACTATGTAGACATGACCGAGACACCTCTACGGTCAGTAACCAATAGCGGGACTTGGATGCCCATATTAGTTCCTACATGTTCTACGAATATCTTTATCAGTTGAACCTCTATGTCAAGGATTCAGTTAATCCCGTATGTTGTTCCCTTTGTTCTTCGGTATGTTACTTGCCTGAGATTTGATCGTCGGCATCTCCATACCTAGTTCAATCTTATTACTGGCAAGTCTCTTTTACTCGTTCTGTAATACAAAATCCCATGGCTAACACTTAGTCACATTGCTTGCAAGGCTTATTGTGATGTTGTATTAACGAGTGGGCCCTAAGATACCTCTCCGTCACATGGAGTAACAAATCCCAGTCTTGATCCATGCCAACCCAACAGACACCCTCGAAGATACTTGTAGAGCACCTTTATACTCACTCAGTTATGTTGCGTTGTTTGATACACACAAGGTACTCCTCCATTGTCAGTGAGTTGCATGATCTCATGGTTATAGGAACATATACTTGACATGCAGAAAACTGTAGCAATAAACTGACACGATCATATGCTACATTTATAGTTTGGGTCTTGTCCATCACATCATTCTCCTAATGATGTGATCCCATTATCAAATTACATCTCATGTCCGTGGCTAGGAAACCTTAACCATCTCTTATCAATGAGCTAATCCATCAGAGGCATACTAGGGACATGGTGTTGTCTATGTATCCACACATGTATCTGAGTTTTGATCAATACAATTCTAGCATGGATAATAAACAATTATCATGAAGAAGGAAATATGATAATAACTAATTTTATATTCCCTCTAGGGCATATTTCCAACAGCGTCCCATGATCCCATCATGATCCATCTCGTGATCTAATCACGATCCGTCTACACTTTCTGCTTCAGTAGCCGGCATCTGAACCGATGATATGTCTTCAGTAGTTGTAGGCCTTGCCACAGGCTGCTCAGGACGGGATGATGACCTGGCATCTATGGCAGGAAGTCGGCCGGGCTGATCACAGGTTGATGCTTCGGGCATTTGATTCCTAATAGTATCTTCATCAGGAGAAGCACACAAAGATCTATTGTGGCTAGATGAGAGTCACCAGTTCGAGGGCGAGATTGGTTGCTTTTGGGGGGTTGGAGGGGGCACATCCAGGAAGTATATTTCTTTTCATGGCCACTGGATATGATTTAACTGTGTTTCTTCCAAGGTCCTCTCCTCATCAGGGTCCAGAAGGACATTCTTCAGGGCCACTAAATCCAGGCTTTATTTCAGTCATGTAGCACTTCACACAACTACTCTTGTGTGGTGTTGCCATACAATAAGTGGCATAATCCATGCCGACACCCCTTGCGTCTCCCAACTATCTCTCAGCATTAGTGTCTTCTCCTACATATATGACTCCTCAACTTCCTTTTGAACTACATGATACATGTCCCTCTTAAACTTTTCGCGCAAGTCTCTCTGCCTATAATCACTCCTAGATTTTTTTCATGATGAGCCTCTCTTCTTTGCTTAGTGCGAACGCCCTATTGTGTGGGACATTGACCCCAATACTCCTAGCACGGCCAGGGGCTCTTTGGTTGTGAGAGCCTCGGACAGAATGCCACATGGCCCTGAGTTCCTATACAACCTTCTAGTGTTTTTGGAAGCCTCTGCCATCACACCATACAGTTCTTGGTCCGCTGAGTTTTCAAAGTAATAAGAACCATCCCCATGCCTCTTTGCATGTTCCCGCAAGTAGTCCCTAGCACGAGTGCCCCTAATTTCACTAAAGGCCAGTTTGCCACCCGCAGCTACTGCTTCTTTGTCCTCTTCAGTGGCTGTGTGTGTTGTTCTTCTAAAGTTTTGATTGTATCGCACTCCTCTTAATAAACTCTTCACTGTCCCTGTCCCTTTTGAATTCTTTCCAATCTTCCTTTGTGATTTGGGGGTACAAGGGGATTGGGTCCTTGCCTTGACTGAAGAACTTGTTGTACAATGCATGCTTCTAGTTTCTCCAAGCATCCCGGGCCTTCTTCAGTGCAGCGTGTTCCACCTGTGCTCTCCACTCCTCAGGAACGATGAAGTGCGGACATGATCTCACAGACTATCCTCTGCCTTATTTTTGTACCAGCCTTCTGAAACCCTGGCATATTAATGTTGAGCCTTGCCCTGCCAACAAATCCACACACACTCCTAAACCTCATGTGTGCTTTATCAGGTTTAGTTGGATAACAAGACTTAAAATCGATGTCACTTACTTCATATACACCTTTAGGCTGGTGTGTGGGCTTTCTTGGAGCATTTTTCCAACGCTTGACTGGATAGGTGATTGTGGTAGCTCTATCTTGTTCATCATTTCTTGGTGCACGATCATCTATTGCAGACATGTCGGCTTCAGACTCAGATGAAGATACATCGCTAGAAGTAGGATTGTCATTGCTGCTAATAGACATCTACTCAGTACACATGCAAAATTCCAAAAAAGGTGGTAATCATAAAGAAAATAACATCTTGGAAGCTTGCTGTCTAAACACGGCATGTGATCATTTGGAAATGTATGGCTAATCTGTTCATTTAGTGTGACTCATGCGCACATGATATGTAATTCGACAATAACTAATTGGAAGAAATACAACTTATATGATAGAAGGTAGATGATGAACATAAATATGCTCTCCATTATTTTATAATCATTTTGGGGACAAACCGAACCAAATAGGAAAAGGGATTGCAAGATAATAGACCTCACCACGCTGAAGGGCAGCAACTTACCGTTTTTCGTGCAAATCCGACAGGAGAGGCGAGGGTACATGATCGATATGCTCGACGGTGGCTGGTGAGCAAATGAAGATGCCAAGGCGTGGGCAGCCGCGTGTTCGGAGCGACAGTGAAGGGTAGGGTTGATGCCAGGAAGCGGGTACACGGCTGGATTGAGCACGACGGTGTCGGAAAGGGTTCTGGTGTGGATTTGGGGGACGGGAGGGGTAGGGAGCTAGCTATCGATGGCGTTTGTGTAGAATACACGGACAGATGAGCGAAACGTGGGAGGGCACGGGTTTGGGGGAGGGGAGGGGGGCATGTTGGCGGCTTCGGCGAAAAGGGTGAAAAAAGATCGCCCTGCGCCCGCGTAAAAAATTTTGCAAACGGTTTCATATAGTAACTCATGGGCACAAGCAACACAAATCTGTTCGAAATGAAAACCTGATATGTTTGAAATGTAGATATAACCTCATCATTTTCTCTCAAAATTTTCCCCACGGTAGGCAGCTATCGTAGTACCCTAATATTGATTTTTTGGCGCATTTCTAGGCTCGCCTGCTATATTTAAGCCATTTTTTGCATTTACGGGGCATTTATTGCATATAAACCAAATCCAAACTACAACAACATGTTTTGACGAGAGGTCCAAGGACCATCGTTCGATCTGGATGAATCATACGGTGCAGACGCACGATCCGTGTGGTTTGGCTTTTGTCCAATTAGATATTAGGAATCACATTGCGCGCATTAGGTTTCATAGGCCGCAGTTCAGAAAGCACATGGTTCTAGTTAACAAACTGTGTGCTATTTGTCCAAGCAGAACAGTAATATTTTCATTCAAATGAATTTGGGGAACCATCATTTCGCCTCGAATTATTTTCATCCGCACACAATCAACTACTAGCCCTTGTATTGATTTTCGATCGCATTTCATGACTTGTTTGCTAATTTGAAGACATTTTTCCACCAAGATGGGGCTTGTTAGTGATTTAATTGGAGTAAAGGCAAATGTATTACGAATATTACAAAAATGGGTGTGTCACTGTGGCATGATGTGAAGACCCCATGCGAAAAATTGGTAATGTCTAGCGGAAGTTGTGATGGCCTGCCCTTTGAAAATGAATGCATCTCACAAAAAGGATCATGGTTTACGAAAAGTAGAGTTGGCATTTTGCACTCCAATCGGTGTCAATCTCTTCCTTTTGCCTTGGTTTTTTCCATTGTATGCAAACATCATTGTAGTCCTAATATGGATCTTCTGATGGATTACATGTCTCGTTTGCTATATCTAAGTCATATTTTTGAAGTTACCATGTTAATTAGTTGTTATAAATAAAATATCCCAACATGAATTACATGTGGATGGTCGTAAAGGATCTCTTACAAATCATTTGTGTATCACTTTGCGTGATTTTTGTCATTGTGCAACGAATGAGAAGAACTGTCAAGCATTTTGGACGGGAGATGTGTCCACCTAAATAAATGTCAGTAATTTAATTACAGGAAATGCAGATGGACTCAGAAAATCACGAAATCGGTGTGTCATCATGGCGTGATCTCGAGACACCATGGAAAAAAGTTGGTAAAATTTGGCACAAGCTACAATGATCGCTAATTGGAAGCCATAGGGTCTGAGTAGAAGAACCATAGTTCCAAGGGGAGAAGTGCCAAATCGAACTGCAATCAACGGTGTCTCCATCGCCTCTCCTCCAAATTTTATCCCATGGTAGTCAATCATAATTATACGTCGGGTTTGACTTTCTGGCGCATTTATAGGCTCATTCGATATTTTTCAGCATTTTTTTATCATTTACGGGGCATTTTTTTATCATTTACGATTGTTGACGAGAGATATAAGCAACGCCGTTCGATCGGGATGAATCCTACGGTGTGGATGCACGATCTGTGTGGTTTGGGTTTTGTCCAATCAAAAAGCAGGATTCACGTTGTGCGCACTAGGTTTCATAGGTCGCGGTTTAGAAAGCACACGGTTCTAGTTAACGAACCGTGTGCTATGTGTAAACTAAACTGCGCATGTTCAGTTCGTACATACCGGAGTAAGATGAACTGACTGTTTTACCTACAGAGTAAATTATCATGAATATTTCAAATTCATTGCGACAAGTGATCACATATTAATCTAGATCAACATAAGGTCGTGCATACCTCTCAATACAGTACATGTGAAACTTATAACAAAACAAAAACAGAACACATCCCTCACAATTCCGTACAGTAGACATAATGACTACTTTTTTGAATCAATTCACATGTACGTGTTGTGATCGCGATCATTAGGTTGACCCCTAATGAACTTAGAATTTCTGATGATTTTATGCTTCTCCTCTTTTATGTTGCATGGCCGCTCACGTGGAAACTCATCATATTCCATACATCACTACATAGCCGTGCCTATGCAAGAGGTCTAGCACAAAGAAAATCTGGGTAGCATCGCTGGCAAGAATAAATGGGTCCTTGTGATATGCCAAAACTCTGCGGTCAACATATGTCTTCCTGGTATAAGCATCAACCTTTATGCTAATAAGAGGGACCCATCTACACTTGAATAATGCCACCCTCATTTGCACATAGTCAAGTTCCCAAATCTCTTCAATGGTTCCATAGTACACCTGTTTATCATCTTCCTCTATAGTTAGTAATTCTATTCGAACAGAGCTGTTCTGATACGAGGTCTTAGCATCATGTTCCTCAGTGTAGAATGTGTGGCCATTTATGTCATATTCTTGGTACTTCATAACCGGCGGTGATGGCTTTTATGCCAACCACATTGCAAGGTCTTCTTGGCGTCCGCTTGCTAAACGAACCTTCAACCATCTTATATAGTCCCTATTGTGTGCATTTGTCTCGGCAGCTAGTGGCAGCATACTGGGTAAGTTTCTTTGTCGTATCTCCACCATGTGTCCTGCAGCATGAGCATCGGGTATCGGGCTGTTAAGAAATACTGTCAAATGGGCTTGATCATACATATCTCTAGGTGCAAGAATCTGATTGCTAGCAAGGACAGGCTTACCAACCAGCCTTCCCTCATGGCGAGAGAGGGGCACACCTATAGGGATATAGGTCTAAGTTTCATGTATTCGGTGCAAAACTCAACCATCTCCACCGTGTTATAACCTTGTAGGATGCTTGCCTTGAGATGACATCGGTTCCGACAATAGCGCTTCAATATTCCCATGTACCGCTCAAAGGGATACATATTGCAAAGAAACACAGGACCACAATATTTTATCTCATCCACAAGGTACATGGTGAGATGGACCATGACATCAAAGAATGGCGGTGGGAAGAACATCTCTAAGTTTGACAATGTCCTTGCAATATCAGCTTGCATATTATCCAGCTCTTCAATATCTACCACCTTCTGCCATAGTTTGTCAAAGAAATCACAAAGATCAATCAATGTGCTTCTTATGTCTATGTCCATCATATTCCTTATGGCCACCGGGAGGAAGACGGTGTCTTAATTGACAACAAAAATGCAAAGAACTCTTTAAATTCTGCTGCAGTTAAATTGTAACTCTGGTGTTGGTGGAGCAATTTGTCATCATCTTCTGCTTCATCCTTTTGTTCTGATTGATCACCAAGCATATCAATTCTTGCACCGTCACCATGCTTTCTTTTGACTTTAATCTTGAGCAAAGTACCAAGGATGCTTTCACGGACATTCTTCTCTAGGTGCATGACATCAATGCAATGACATAACTTAGGAACTCCTAGTAAGGTAATTCCCAGAACACTGATTTCTTCTTAAGCACTTGGTCCCTGGGTGTTATTTTTGACGTCGAACCGGATCCCTTGCCAAGCACAACATTAATTTATTTAACCATATTGTGGACTTCTTTCCCATCATAGGGTCTTGGGCCCATTCCTTTCTCTACCGTACCATCAAATTCAGCAGTCATTTTTAGGTAAAGGTGATTTCTCCTTAAGAACCTAAGATGATGCAAATACACGGTTTTGCGTGAGTTGGAAACAAATATACTCTCGGTCCTATCCATGCATGTGACACATCCTACTTGTCCCTTTGTTTTCTTCCCCAAACTATTGCCTAATGCCGGCATATCTTGAATGGTGTGCAGCAGCAACACATGTATCCAAAAAAATCCTTTGCGTTGACATCATAACCATTCACACCAAACATCCAAAATATCTTCATTTCTTCTACCAGTAGCTCAAAGTAAATGTCGATATCATTTCCTGGTTGCTTCGAGCCTTGATAATCATCGACATCATGATGTATTTTTTCTTCATACACAACCAAGGAGGAAGGTTATGTATGCATAGAGGCACCAGCCAAGTGCTATGTTTGGTTTTTATATCGCCAAATGGATTAAATCCATCAGTACACTCCCCTAGCCATATATTTCTATGATCCTTTGCAAAATCTTTAAACCTGTCAGCGATTTGTTCCCACCGAGCCCCGTCTTTTGAGTGCCTCATATACTCACCCACAGTTCACTCATCATGGTGCCACTACAATCTATTTGCCTCTCTAGGGTTTGCAAACAAACGCTTTAACCTTGGAATTATAGGCAAGTAGCAAATAACCTTGAATGGGATTCCGGTCTCAATCTCTTCGTCCAATTTTTACTTGTCATGTGCTCTCCTACGCTTGTATCACACATGATGGCATATGTGAATTGAACGCAAATCTTTGTAATCACCGCGGTACAACACACAATCATTCACACTAGCGTATATCTTCTGGACTTCAAGTTCCAATGGACAAATGTAGGATAGAAAGTAGGTATAGAGGGGCGGTGATTAAACTACTTGACCAAATAAAATCTACTTTTTCCAAATTTTAATTCTTGGCAGAATTTAGCCTTCATAGTATGTCAAGTACACCCTACACATGCATGTCTAAGAGTATAGCAGCGGAAAGGAAAGGCATTGCTCATGTAAGTAAAGAGAGGGTAAGGAAAGCAAACACAATTGATGACACGATAATTTTTCCTGTGGTTCCGATAGGTGGTGCTATCGTACATTCACGGTCATGGAGTCTTCAACCCACAGAGGGTAACGGTTGAGAGAGCCACGGAGGGTTCTACCCACGGAGGGTTCCACGAAGAAGCAACCTTGACTGTACCATGATAGCCTATGTCCATGGAGGACTAGCCTTACTCGGGGTAGATGTTCACCAAGTAGGTGATCTTCTTGCCCTTACAAACTTCTTGGTTCACTCCACAACACAAAGTAGGAGGCTCCCAAGCGACACCTAACCAATCTAGGAGGCACCACCCTCCAAAAGGTAATAGGCTCGGTAATGTCGATAAACTCCTTACTCTTGTGCTTCAATATGATAGACTCCTCAACACAAAATCACTCTCTCATAGATATGGCTTGGTAGAAGAGATGGGATTGGTGGAAAGCAACTTGGGGAGTCTAGAAATCAAGATCCATATGGTTGGAGTGGAACATCTTGACCTCAACACAAGGGTAGGTGGTTCTCTCTCAGAAAATTGATATGATAGGTATGGAATGGTTTCGAGTGCTTCTCTATCGAGTAGGTGGTGGTGAAGGGGTATATATAGTCATCCCCAAAAATCCAACCATTACACACAAAATGACCAACTCGGTGACACCGATGTGTTAATCTCGGTGGTACCAAAGTGACGAAAAGGTGGCAACTTTTGAATCTCGGTGAGACCGATATAGGAATCTCGGTTGCACCAAAAAGGTGACCAATGGTCAGAATGCCCATTCTCGGTGACGCCGATTCAAGAATCTGGAGGGACCAAAACTGTGAACTTGCGTAACAGAAAGTTGGCAGCCTAACTCGGTGGCACCAAAAGCAGTGTCGGCTATACCGAAAGGTTAGGGTTTGGCTGAGTTTGTCTAGGATTTGGAATCAGTGGCACCGAATGTGAAATGTTGGTTGCACCGATTTTGAGTGTTTGGCTTAGGACAAACTTTGGTGGGAGAGTTTGTGGGTGTCTTTGGTGACTATCACTTGTGCACGTATGAGCATTTTGTTCACCAACAAAACTTTACCCCCTTTTAATAGTATTGGCTTTCCTATGGACTCAAGGTGATTTCTCACGAATATAAAATATAGAGTCCTCTTGCTTGAAGCTTTGCGAATCCATTTCCTTGCATCTTCGGGTGTTCCACAATCTCTTTCCCAACCCATTATTGAACTTTTCCTGAAATATACTTGATGGAAACATTAGTTCAATGACTTATATGTTGTTATGAATTACCAAAACTACCAAGGGAGCAAATGTGCTTTCAATCCCCCCTTTTGGTAATAGGTGACAGCATATAGATCAAATCTTCAACATATGATATAATCAATGAATATAATCGTCGCTTTGAGAAGTATGTCATAAGCAAGAGCTCCCCCTAAATTTGTGCATTATTTTGGATTTGCGTTCGAATGCAAATGCACAATCGATTAGGTACATGGGGCACTTCTTCCATGTCACGTATATCTTGGTGTGCGAGAATAATTAGAGTGAACATCATAGCACAACACAATCAAGAAATGTAGAAAGATCATCTCATAAACCATTAAGATGATAGGAAGTAGTAGCATCACACAAAAATTGTATCACAAGCAACCAAAAGACAATTGTTTTTGAAAAGAAATATTCAAAAAAACGCTCGCTCACTCGAAGCCTAAAGATCTATGTACACTTCTCCCCCTTTGGCAACAAGTTACCAAAAAGTTCAAAGGCATATGTCTAAGCGTTCTTGAGCTGATCTCCTCCGGTTGCTGATGAAGGAGTCGAGAGAACAACGTCGGTGAAGATCTCTATAGATGTCGTGGATAGAGTTGGAGTGGCAGCTAGAGGAACTGGAGCCGAGGTGATAGCAACAGGAGCTGACGAAGAGGGCCTCAAGTCTGGAGCTGGCATAGTGGCTGATCTAGCCTGAGTAGGAAACCGTTTGCCTGTCCTGAGAGGTGATTCATCCTCCTCATCATCATCATCCTCATCTGAAGAAGTGGTGTGAGGAAGTGGCACTGAGTCAACTTCCTTCTGGAGCTCTGTGACTGTCTTAGTCAGCCTGTCCACCTTATCATTAAGGGTCTTGATCCTAGTTTCAAAGATCCTTACAAGATTGTTTTGGTTGTCCAGAATCCCCTTAATATCCTTCTGCATGCCTTGAACTGATGATATCAATAGATTCATTGGCTCATTTCTGGATCTAGGGACTTGAGCACTAGTGGCTCGAGCTGCCTCTGCCTCTGCCTGAGCTGTAGAAGATGTTGGATGATCTGGGTCCATCACCATGATGTTATCCTCAAGCTTTGGCTGTAGGGGCAAATGGGGACTGTCAATAGCAAATATGTGCTTCTCAATCTGAGAGTTGATAAGCATCTGGATATAGGGTGCATAGCACCAAGAGCGCTTGTGATCAGCAGCAACCCTTTTGACCGTCTCAACAATCAAGTCCAGGACTCTGATCCTGGTGTGACTGTCAAGGTGGATCAACATGTTGATGGAGTAGCCTCGGATCATCTTGTCATCTCCTGACTTGGGCATCAAGGTATGCCTCAGAATGGTGTTCATGGTGTGGAGGTCAGCTTGAAGATAGTAGATGGATCCAAGCTTGTGAGATTGCACTTTGTCTGTAGAGATAGGATTACACATATCCTTCATGGCATTGCGGCTTGCCTTGGATTCCATGTAGACATCCAAGTCTCCATCTTGAACCTCTAGGACTCCTAGAAGTGCAGCCCATTCATCAACTGTGAACTCATATCTTGCTCCTTCAGTCATCCATACAATCCTACCATCTCCATAAAAATGTGCAGTGGAGTAGAATTGCATGATCATTTCGTAATTCCATGTAGTAATTTTTGTGCCAACAAACTCATCCAAACCAATGTAGTGGAAATTGTCTTGGACACTTGGAAAATAGGCCTCATTCTCCTTAATGAATTTCTAGTCAACATACCTCATATCACTCACAACTAGACTCTTGTCAAATAGCACGGTCTCATAGAAATCCCATTGCTCTTTGGTATAGAATTTGTAGTCCATGGTTGTCTTCTTCCTTTGGGCATATGGATCTATAGCTCTCCATGCCCTCAAACCTGAGTCTTTGCTCTTCTTCATATCTTCAGCAAGTGGGTAGCTGGCATTATGTACTGTAAGGTGTGGTATAAGTTTCATCAAGGTTGTCAAGTCATCATCATTCTCAACTCTGGAGGAAGTTCCCTTGTTCTTTTCAGAAGCTGGAATATGCCTGGATGTCCTCTTAGGCTTTTCAGCAACAGACTTCTAGGATTTTGTGCTTTTGGATGTGCCAGACTTGGGCATAGCATCAGCTAGAAGTTTCTTGGACTTCTTCTTGGGAGGAGCCTTTGCAGCTGGCTCATCCTCCTCTTCAGCAGCAACTGCCTCCTCTGGATCTTCATACATAGATGTAGGTCTGCCAGTCACATGGATTATCCTCTTTCTGGCTCTCTTCTCTCATGCCTTCTTAGGCATCGACTTCTTTGGGGGATCAATGGTCACTGTTTCCATAGCACTCTTAAGTGCTTTGAAGGTTTCAACAGGTGCATAAATTTTGCTGAACACCCTCCTGGAAGAGGTGGCCTCATTTGCTGACTTCTTGGGAGCTTTCTCTTGATTCTTGGCAAGAGCCTCCTCTAGCACAAAATTTGAATCTTCCTCATCTGAGTTCAGCTTCATCCTGGCCCTAGTGGCAGCCTTGGGCAACCCATGGGAGCTAGGGATGCCTGGATCTGAAAAAGAACTAGGCTTAGGGCTAGTGCGTGAACTCATGTCAACACCCTACTCTGGCAAATTCTGATTGTCTGACTCTGACATACTGACCCTATGAATAGAGTATAGAAGAGTGGAATAGGATAAGTCATCCCAAAATATTCAGCTGGTTTTTGAAAGTTTGAACAGAAAAATTATAGATGTAGTTCACTGCAAAATTGGATTTCGGTGTCATCGAGTCAAACCTTTCGGTGCTGCCAAGACTCACAAAACCCTTCACCAAAACTTGGCAACAGTTTCGGTCATACCGAAAACTATCACTCGGTCTCACCGAGTTTTGTCCTCAGCAGCACAAAGAGGCAATCAGTGGAATCGAATTTTATGACTTGGTCTCACCGAGATGTAATTTCACGGGCTACTAAACCTAGAATTTTCCGATTCGCTAGACTATAGAGTTCATCTTGTGGATAGAACAATCTCAAAATGTGGCAAGATAATGGTGAAACCCTAGTAAGCAAGATTTGGAGGTTGGAGCACAAGAGGGGGCCAAATCCGTACCCTATCTCAATGACGGATCCGCTACGGTGGTGACGAGGGCGAAGATTCCATCGACAGCGGCGATTCCCAGTGGCGGAGGAGTGCGAGAAGACAAGGGCGACGACCAGGGGTCCTTCTACGACAGCTTAGGGCTTGGGGCGTGATGGTTTGAAGAGTGAATTTTCGAACCGTCAAGACCACCGAGTATATACACTTTACTGTTGGTGACACCGATTCTAAATTTTTGGTGTCACCAAGTTTCTCAACTGTCAGCTAACAAGGAAACTCGGTGTAACCGAGAATATGGAATCGGTAGTACCGAGGCAAGAAATCCAGATCAACCCTAGGCATTCGGTGTGACCAAGATTTTGGTGTTGGTTCCACCGAGATGCACTTGGAAGGTTTTAATGGTCAGTCCTTGTCGATACGGAACACCAAGTGTTGCACACACAAAGAGACCGAGAAGCACTTGTTCAAATTTTGTGATGCAGCATGAATAGAGTATGAGGTGAGAAATCATAGATAGCTAAAGAAGTGGTCCTAGGTATTCTTGTATATCCAATTGGCAAATAAATACGAAAAGCCAAATAGCAACAATCGGATATCCTCGAATGAGTAAATAATTGCAGACCAACATGCTCACACAATATGATGTCAAATGAAATCATGGAAAACATGCACAAACACAATAGCATCTAACAAGCACTTTGGCAATGACAAAGTCATCTATATATGAGTATTTGACTTAGGAGCCAAGTAAGAATACTTGGTCATAGGTCATACTCATCGTTTAAGCACAAGTAAGGTTACCACTTTCACATAAAGCATTTAGTGTTGTCACATTCTTTTGAGATGCTTTAACTCAAGTCTTAGAGTAAAGCTCCCCCTAGATGTGACCCCATAAGAGGAATAAACTAACCTTGGGTTTTGTCAATGAATACTTCATGTTGGTGAGGTAGTGATGGATGCTCAAAGTTGATGAAGATCACCAAGAGTTGGGAGCATCCATGTTGTTTCGTTACTCTTCTCACCTACATGGGTTAGTCCCAACACACAAGAGACAAATAAAAGGATATCTATGGACATGGAGTGCAAAGCATATGTGATGATGTCCATCGATTTGTTGATTACCTTGTCCCTTGCTTACCTTTGAGGGAATGTGTGACTCGTTGAACTATTGCATAGAGTTGATGTTGATTGCAAATAGTCCTTGCCAATAATGAATATGAATGAATTTCATTGGTAGAGTCAGCCCTCAAGAACTCTCTAGTTCTTCTTCTTGAGGACCCACATCAAGTTGATGGGGATCCTTGGTGTTGAAGTAGCACTTGTAGAAATTGAGCTTCTCGAAGCGTAGCTTCTCATGTGTCCTTACAAGCTCTCTATGATCTTGTAGAGTAGACTCATGAGCTAACTTAAGAGTTTCTAGTTCTTGAGTTAGTCGTTCTATTTCCAACTTATCATCATCACACGACTTATCTATACTAGAGTGAGTACTAGCAAGTTCATTTTGACTATCATTACTAGTTTTGTCAAATATCAAGTCATCTTCATCACTATTGAAATCAAGATACTCGGGTTGTGGTACCTTGGGGCCTTTGGCCATGAAGCAACTTCCACTCCCTTCATTTGGTGAATCAAATAAAGTGCCAACGATCTGATCGTGGCGAAGAATATTTAAGTCACGAGTTTGGCACACACCTAAGGAAATGTGGAATTGTTTCACAACTCACGCCGCCTGGCACACCTCAGCGAAATGGTGTGTCTGAACGTCGTAATCGCACTCTATTAGATATGGTACGATCTATGATGTCTCTTACCGACTTACCGCTATCATTTTGGGGATATGCATTAGAGACTGCCACATTCACTTTAAATAGGGCACCATCAAAATCCGTTGAGACGACACCATATGAATTATGATTTGGAACGAAACCTAAGTTGTCGTTTCTAAAAGTTTGGGGATGCGATGCTTACGTGAAGAAACTTCAACCTGAGAAGCTCGAACCCAAAGCGGAAAAGTGCGTCTTCATAGGATATCCCAAAGAGACTATTGGGTATACCTTCTACCTATGACCCGAGGGCAAAGTCTTTGTTGCCAAGAATGGATCCTTTCTCGAGAAAGAGTTTCTCTCGAAAGAAGTAAGTGGGAGGAAAATAGAACTTGATGATGTAATTGTACCTCCACTCGAACCGGAGAGTAGCGCAGCACAGGAAGTTGTTTCTATGGAGCCTACACCGGCTGGAGAGGAAGTTAATGATGATGATCATGAAACTTCAGATCAAGTTAATATTGAACGTCGAAGGTCCACTAGAACACGTTCCGCACCAGAGTGGTACGGCAACCCTGTCCTAGAGATCATGTTGTTAGACAACGGTGAACCTTCGAACTATGAAGAAGCGATGGCGGGCCCGGATTCCAACAAATGGCTTGAAGCCATGAAATCCGAGATAGGATCCATGTATGAGAACAAAGTGTGGACTTTGGTGGACTTGCGTGATGATAAGCGAGCCATTGAAAATAAATGGATCTTTAAGAAGAAGACTGACGCGGATGGTAATGTGACCGTCTATAAGGCTCGGCTTATCGCTAAGGGTTATCGACAAGTTCAAGGAGTTGACTACGATGAGACTTTCTCACCTGTAGCGATGCTGAAGTCTATCCGGATCATCTTAGCGATTGCCGCATTTTATGATTATGAGATCTGGCAAATGGACGTCAAAACGACATTCCTTAATGGTTTCCTTAAGGAAGAACTGTATATGATGCAGCCGGAAGGTTTTGTCGATCCTAAAGATGTTAACAAGGTATGCAAGCTCTAGCGCTCCATCTATGGGCTGGTGCAAGCATCTCGGAATTGGAACATTCTCTTTAATGAAGTGATTAAAGCGTTTGGATTTGTACAGGTTTATGGAGAACCCTGTATTTACAAGAAAGTGAGTGGGAGCTCTGTAGCATTTCTCGTATTATATGTGGATGACATACTGATAATGGGAAATTATATAGAACTCTTGGAAAGTGTAAAGGCCTACTTGAATAAGTGTTTTTCAATGAAGGACCTTGGTGAAGCTGCTTACATATTAGGTATTAAGATCTATAGAGATAGATGGAGACACCTCATAGGTCTTTCACAAAGCACATACCTTGAAAAGATATTGAAGAAGTTCAATATGGATCAGTCCAAGAAGGGGTTCTTACCTGTGTTACAAGGTGTGAGATTGAGTATGACTCAATGCCCGACCACGGCAAAGGATAGAGAAGAGATGAGTGTCATCCCCTATGCTTCAGCCATAGGCTCTATTATGTATGCCATGCTGTGTACCAGACCTGATGTGAACCTTGCCATAAGTTTGGTAGGGAGGTACCAAAGTGATCCTGGAGTGGAACACTGGACAGCGGTCAAGAATATCTGAAGTACCTAAAAAGGACAAAGGACATGTTTCTCATATATGGATGTGCCGAAGAGATCGTCGTAAAGGGTTACGTCGATGCTAGCTTCGACACAGATCCGGACGACTCCAAGTCGCAAACCGGATATGTGTATATTTTGAACGGAGGGGCAGTCGGCTGGTGTAGCAGCCAGCAAAGTGTCGTGGCGGCATCTACATGTGAAGCGGAGTACATAGCTGCTTCGGAAGCAGCAAAGGAAGGAGTCTGGAAGAAGGAGTTCATCACCGACCTAGGAGTAATTCCAAGTGCGTTGGGCCTGATGACTCTATTCTGTGACAACACTGGAGCTATTGCCCTTGCGAAGGGGCCTAGGTTTCACAAGAAGACAAGACACATCAAGCGCCGCTTCAACTCCATCCTTGATTACATTCAGGAGGGAGATATAGATATTTGTAAAGTGCATACGGATCTGAATGTCGTAGATCCGTTGACTAAACCTCTTTCACGAGCAAAACATGATCAACACCAGATTGCTATGGGTGTACAATTCATCACAATGTAACTAGATTATTGACTCTAGTGCAAGTGGGAGACTGTTGGAAATATGCCCTAGAGGCAATAATAAAATGGTTATTATTGTATTTCCTAGTTCATGATAATTTTCTATTGTCCATGCTATAATTGTGTTAACTAGAAACCATAATACATATGTGAATACATAGACCACAACATGTCCCTGGTGAGCCTCTAGTTGACTAGCTCGTTGATCAATAGATGGTCACGGTTTCATGACCATGCACATTGGATGTCGTTGATAACGGGATCACATCATTGGGAGAATGATGTGATGGACAAGACCCAATCCTAAGCATAGCACAAGATCGTGTAGTTCGTTTGCTAAAGCTTTTCAATGTCAAGTATCATTTCCTTAGACCATGAGATTGTGCAACTCCCAGATACCATAGGAATGCTTTGGGTGTGCCAAACGTCACAACGTAACTGGGTGGCTATAAAGGTGCACTACAGGTGTCTCTGAAAGTGTCTGTTGGGTTGGCACGAATCGAGACTGGGATTTGTCACTCCGTGTGACGGAGAGGTATCTCTGGGCCCACTCGGTAAGACATCATCATAATGAGCTCAATGTGACTAAGGAGTTAGTCACGGGATGATGTATTACGGAACGAGTAAAGAGACTTGCCAGTAACGAGATTGAACAAGGTATAGAGATACCGACGATCGAATCTCGAGCAAGTATCGTACCGATAGACAAAGGGAATTGTATACGGGATGAATTGAATCCCCGACATCGTGGTTCATCCGATGAGATCATCGTGGAGCATGTGGGAGCCAACATGGGTATCCAGATCCCGCTATTGATTATTGACCGGAGAGGTGTCTCGGTCATGTCTACATGTCTCCCGAACCCATAGGGTCTACACACTTAAGGTTCGATGACGCTACGGTTATAGGGAAATGGTATACGTGATTACTGAAAGTTGTTCGGAGTCCCGGATGAGATCCCGTACGTCACGAGGAGCTCATCGGTAGTGTACCATTGATATATAGGAAGTCTAGTTTTGGTCACCGGAAAGTTTTCGGGCTCATCGGTAGTGTACCAGGAGTGTCGGGAGGGTGTCGGAGGACCCCCGGGGGGGGTGTGACGACCAAAGGACTTCGTAGGCCCTTAGAGGAGGTGTGCCAGCCCATATTGGGCTGTCCAAGACCTTCTAGAAAGGCCCATACGGCTGGAGATAAGAGATAGGGCTGAAAAAGGTTTAAAAAGAGGAGATCCACCTCCCTTGTGGGAGGTGGACTCTCCCCCTAGTTCGGCCGAAGCTCTCCTCCTTGGAGGAGGGGCCAAGGCAGCCCTCCCTCTCCCTCCTATATATATGCAAGGGTTTGGGATGATTTGAGACACGACTTCTGTGTCTCTCGGTGCAGCCCTACCCCTCCTCTTCCTCGTTCTCCGTAGCGCTTGGCGAAGCCCTGCCGGAGTTCACGTAGCTCCACCGTCACCATGTCGTCATGTTGTCGGAGCTCTTCCTAAACCTCTCCTTCCTCCTTGCTGGATCAAGTCATAGGATACGTCACCGGGCTGCACATGTGTTTAACGCGGAGGCGCCGTTGTTCGGCGCTGAGATCGGAATCCACCGCGATGTGAATCACAGTGAGTACGACTCCAACCGCGCTCTTGTAACGCTTCCGCTTAGCGATCTTCAAAGGTATGAAGATGCAATCTCTCCCCACTCGTTGTTGGTTTCTCCATGGATAGATCTTGGTGATCGTACGAAAATTTTTGATTTACTACTACGTCTGCCAACAAGCAAACCCACCCACCTACTGGGCCCCCAGCCCAGCTGGCCGACCCAACCGGCCACCCTGCCCCCCATAACCCCCCACTGGGGGAAAACCCTAGCCCTCGATCCCCACTCACCCAATACTCTCGCCCTCTGCCCCGATCCAGATCGGATCGGGTGCCGCCGCCGCTGCCCCACGCCATCCATGGTCCCCCTCACCGTCGCCAATGCCCCTTCGCCGCCGGTCCTCCCTGCCGGCACCCCCCTCAATCCCGACGGCCCTCCTCACCCTCCTCCCCGCCGGACTGCCTCGCGTCTTGCCACCCCAACCCCCCTGCATCGAGGGTGAGGACCATGTCGCCTCTCTCCCCGTCTCGGTCGCCGCCGCTACCCCTGACCTTCTCCTCCCCTGCGCACGCCGCTTGCCTTGTTGGAAATATGCCCTAGAGGCAATAATAAATTGGTTATTATCATATTTCCTTGTTCATGATAATCGTTTATTATCCATGCTATAATTGTATTAATCAGCAACTCAGATACATGTGTGGATACATATACAACACCATGTCCCTAGTATGCCTCTAATAGACTAGCTCATTGATCAAAGATGGCTATGGTTTCCAAGTCATGGACATGAGATGTCATTTGATAACGGGATCACATCATTAGGAGAATGATGTGATGGACAAGACCCAAACTACAAACGTAGCATATGATTGTGTCAGTTTATTGCTACTATTTTCTGCATATCAAGTATTTGTTCCTATGACCATGAGATCATGCAACTCACTGACACCGGAGGAGTACCTTGTGTGTATCAAACGTCGCAACATAACTGGGTGACTATAAAGGTGATCTACAAGTATCTCTGAGGGTGTTTGTCGGGTTGGCATGGATCAAGACTGGGACTTGTTACTCCGTGTGATGGAGAGGTATCTCAGGGCCCACTCGGTAATACAACATCACAATAAGCCTTGCAAGCAATGTTACTAAGTGTTAGCCACGGGATCTTGTATTACGGAACGAGTAAAGAGACTTGCTGGTAACGAGGTTGAACTAGGTATGGAGATGCCAACGATCGAATCTCGGGCAAGTAACATACCGAAGAACAAAGGGAACAGCATACGGGATTAATTCAATCCTTGACATAGAGGTTCGACCGATAAAGATCTTCGTAGAATATGTAGGATCCAATATGGGCATCCAGGTCCTACTATTGGTTATTGACCGTAGAGGTATCTCGGTCATGTCTACATAGTTCTCGAACCCGCAGGGTCTGCACACTTAAAGTTCGGTGACATTTTGGTAGTATAGAGTTATGTATGGTGGTGACTCAAGGTTGTTTGGAGTCCTAGATGAGACCCCAAACGTCACAAGGAGCTCCGGAATTGTCCAGAGGTAAAGATTGATATATAGGAAGTCCTGTTTTGGTCACCGGAAAAGTTTCGGGCTCATCGGTAGTGTGCCGGGAGTGCCGGGAGGGTACCGGGGGACCATCGGGAGGGGTGTCTTGACCCAAGAGGCTACATGGGTTGTGGGAGGAGGTAAACCAGCCCCTGGTGGGCTGTCCGAAGCCTCCTCTAAGGGCCCATGCGGCTGGAGTGGTTTGAGAAGGAAAAAATCCAAAGGTGGAGAGGTGGAAAGAGTTTCCAAGTGGAAAGGAGGAATCCTACTCCTAATAGGATTGGAGTAGGACTCCTCCACCTCCAATTTCGACCAAACCTTGAGGGTTTGAGGCTGCCTCCTCCCCTCCCTCCCTCCTATATACACTAGAGGATTTAGAGGGAAAATTTAACCCTAATAGCCACGTGCTACCTCTCCTCTAGATCGGTTTTCAGCGGTGCTTAGGCGAAGCCCTGCTGGAATAGCTCCACCATCATTGCCGCAACACCGTCGCACTGCGAGGGAACTCATCTACTTCTCCTCTCCCTCTTGCTGGATCAAGAAGGAGGAGATCGTCATCGAGTTGTACGTGTGCTGAACGCAGAGGTGTCATCCGTTCGACGCTAGATCGGAAGGACCGTGATCAAGATCGCGAGATGATTCGTAATTGGATTGCGGGACGGATCGTGATGAGATCGCGGGACAGATTGTGATTGGATCACGAGATGGATCGTGATGGGATCGCGTGACGCTCGGCGATTTGGATCGCCAAGACGTTCGACTACATTAACCATGTTTCTTAATGCTTCCCGCTTAGCGATCCACAAGGGTATGTAGATCCACTCTTCCTCTCGTAGATACTCATCACCATGGATAGTTCTTGCATATGCATAGGAAATTTTTTTCCATACAACGTTCCCCAATAGTGGTATCAGAGCTAGGTCTATGTGTAGATGCGATCTTGAGTATAACACAAAGAGTTTGTGGGCATTGATGCTTAGATTGCTTCCTCCCTTGGTCGTGTTTTGATTCAGTGGTATTGTGGGATGAAGCGGCTCGGACCAACCTTACTCGTATGCTTACGAGGGATCGGTTCCATCGACTGACGTGTAACTTCGTTGCACAAAGATGGCTGGCGGGTGTCTGTTTCTCCTACTTTAGTTGGATCGTATTTGACAAAGGCGGTCCTTGAAAAGGTTGAAAAGCAATTTATGTATCACTGTTGTGGTTTTGCGTAGGTGAGAATTGTTCTTGCTAGATACCCGTAGCAGCCACGTAAAACTTGCAACAACAATTAGAGGACGTCTAACTTGTTTTTGCAGGGTATGTTGTGATGTGATATGGCCAATTACATGATGAGATATATGTAATGTATGAGATGATCATGTGTTGTATAGAATATCACGACTTGCATGTCGATGAGTACGGCAACCGGCAGGAGCCATAGGGTTGTATTTAATTATCATATGACCTACGTGTCAATCATTAAACGCTATGTAATGCTTTACTTTATCACTAAAACGGTAGCTATAGTAGTACGAGCATGGTGGGCGCGACAACCCCGATGGTGACAATGATGGAGATCATGATGATGGAGACCATGGTGTTATGCCGGTGATGATGGAGATCATGTCGGTGCTTTAAGGATGGAGATCAAAAGCACAAGTTCATGGCCATATTATGTCACTTATGATTTGCATGTGATGTTAATCCTTTTATGCACCTTGTTTTGCTTAGGACGACGGTAGCATTATAAGGTGATCCCTCACTTAAATTTCAAGATAAATTGTGTTCTCCCCGAGTGTGCACCATTGCGAAACTTCATTGTGTAGAGACACCACGTGATGATCGGGTGTGATAGACTCTATGTTCACATACAACGGGAGCAAGCCAGTGTTGCACATGCGGAACACTCGGGTTAAACATGACGAGCCTAGCATGTACAGACATGGCCTCGAAACACAAGAGACCGAAAGGTCGAACATGAGTCATATAGTAGATCTGATCAACATGATGATGTTCACCATTGAAACCACCTCAACTCACGTGATGATCGGACTTGAGTTGGTGAATTTGGATCATGTATCACTCAAATGACCGGAGGGATGTCAATTTGAGTGGGAGTTCTTAAGTAATATGATTAGTTGAACTCATTATCATGAACATAGTCAGTAGTGTCTTTGCAAATTATGTTATAGCTCACGCTATAGGTCCCTTGAATTTTTATATGTTCCTAGAGAAATAGAGTTGAAAGATGATGGTAGCAATATTGCGGACTGGGTCCATGATCCGAGGTTTGTCCTCATTGCTGTACAGAAGGCTTATGTCCTTAATGCATCGCTCGGTTCGCCACCCCCTCTAGCATCGTCTGTAGATGTTGTGAACATCTGACAGGCACGTTCCGATGACTACTTGATAGTTTAGTGCGTCATGCATTACGGCTTAGAACTGAGGCTCCAAAACGTTTTGAACGTCACGGGACATATGAGATGTTCTAAGAGCTGAAATTGGGATCTCAGGCTCGTGCCCGTGTTGTGAGATATGAGATCTCCAACAAGATTATTTGCCTGCAAGATGAAGGAGAATAGCTCAATCATTGAGCATGTGCTCAGATTGTCTGGGGGGAAGAATCGCTTGAATCGGGTGGGAGTTGATCTTCCAGATAAGATAGTGATTGATATAGTTCTCCAAGTCATTCTCACTAAGCTACTAGAACTTGGTGATGAACTATAAAATGCCAGGGATGGAAATGATGATCTCTGAGCTGTTCGCGATGTTTGACACCGCGAAGGTAGAAATCAAAAGGAGCATCAGGTGTTGATGGTTAGTAAAACCACTAGTTTCGAGAAGGGCAAAGGCAAGAAGGGAAACTTCATGGATGACAAGTCAGTTGCTGCTCCAGTGAAGCAACACAAAGCTGAACCCAAACCCAAGACTAAGTGCTTCTATTATGAGGAGAGTGGTCGCTGAAGCCGAACAACCCTAGATACTTGGTAGATAAGAAGGCTGGCAACATCAACAGAAGTATATTTGATATACGTGTTATTAATGTGTACCTTACTAGTATTCCTAGTAGCACCTGGTATTGGCTACCGGTTCGGTTGCTAAATGTTAGTAACCGAAACTAAAAGCTACGGAATAAACGGAGACTAGCTAAGTGTGAGGTGATGATGTGTGGTTGAAATGTTTCCAAGGTTGATGTGATCAACATCGCACGCTCTCTCTACATTCAGGATTAGTGACAAACCTAAATAAATGTTGTTTGGTGTTTGCGTTAAGCATGAACATGATTGGATCGTGTTTATTGCAACATGGTTATTCATTTCAGTTAGAGAATAATGGTTATTCTGTTTACATGAATAATACCTTCAATGGTCATGCACCCAGTGAGAATGTTGAATCTTGATCGTAGTAATACACATGTTCATAACATTGATGCCAAAAGATACAAAGTTAATAATGATAGTACCACATACTTGTGGCACTGCCGCTAAATGTCATATTGGTATAAATCGCATGAAGAAACCCCATGTTGATGGATCTTTGGACTCATTCGGTTTCGTATCGGTTGAGACATGCGGACCATGCCTCTTGAGCAAGATGGCTACAGACCCTGTTTTCAGTATGATGGAGTGGGATAGTAACTTATTGGAAATAATACATGTTGATGTATGTGATCCAATGAGTGTTGTAGCGTGCAGTGGATATCGTTATTTTCCTTACCTTCGCTGATGATTTGAGTATATATGAGTATATTTGCTTAATGAAACACAAGTCTGAAATGTTTGAAAAGTTCAAACAAATTCAGAGTGAAGTTTAAGATCATCGTGACAAGAATATAAAAATATCTACGATATGATCGTGGAGGTGAATATCTAAGTTACGAGTTTGGCATACAACTTTAGACAATGTGAAAGTTCTTTCACAACTCACGCCACCTGGAACACCATAGTGTGATGGTGTGTCTGAACGTCATAGTCGTGCTATATTGGATATGGTGTGTACTATGATGTCTCTTATTGTTTTTCCACTATCGTTTTGGGGTTATGCATTAGAGACAACTACACTCACTTTAAATAGGGCATCATCTAAATCCATTGAGATGACACCATATGAATTATGGTTTGATAGAAACCTAAGCTGTCATTTCTAAATGTTTGGGGTTGCGACACTTATGTGAAAAAGGTTTTCACCTAATGAGCTCGAACCCAAAGCGGACAAATACATCTTCATGGAATACCCTAGGGACAGTTGGTATAGCTTCTATCTCAGATCCGAGTACAAAGTGTTTGTTGCTAAAACTGGGTCCTTTCTCGAGAAAGAGTTTCTCTTGAAAGAATTGAGTGGGAGGAAGATAGAACTTTATGAGGTTGTTTAACCTTTGTTCAACTAGAGAGTAGCGCAAAGTAGAAAGATGTTTCTATGGAGCCTACGTCAGTTGAAGAGGAAGTCAATGATGATGATCATGAAGCTTCGAATCAGGTTACTATCGAACCTCGTAGGTCGACAAGGACGCGTATTGCTTCTGAGTGGTATGACAACCCTGTCTTGGAGGTCATGTTGTTGGACAACGATGAACCTGCGAGCTATGGAGAAGCAATGATGGGACCGGATTCTGACAAATGGTTAGAGCCCATGAAATCCGAGAAAGGATCCATGTATGAAAACCAAGTATAGACTTTGGTAGACTTGCTCGTTGGACGGGAGGTCGTTGAGTACAAATGGACCTTTAAGAGGAAGTGTAACATCCCAAAATTTCGTTTTGGAATGTTATGATATATAGCTATGCATCATCATCACATTGTTTGAATGAATATAATGGTTGAAGTGTTTCCTTTGAATTTCTGAAAGGCCACTTTCATCTTTCCCTTTTTCTTGTTTCACCTATTTGAAAACCTCAGGAAAAGTTCAAGAAAAGAGGGGAGTAACATGACACTCCACACCAGGGGCATCTTGGTGAAATAATTGAGCAATGAAACCAGGGGTCTATTTGAAAGTTTATCTCAAAAAGGATTTAAAATCAGATAAGCAATTTCTGAAAATAACTTTTTTTCAAAGTATCCAATATGACAGAGGAAAAATGTTCATTGAATAGCATTAATTCTCCTGATCATTTTGATATATATATTTCCTATACTTGGAAATGTTTTGAATGCTTTTAAAAGAGTTTTACTCCACTGGATATTAAAAAAGGAAGGTTTTAAAATGAATCGGGCCAGCCCACAGGCGTTAACTTGCGAATTCATTTCGAGCCGACCGACCGACACGCTGACGCCGCCCTTTCTCTCTCTGACACCCTGACCCCACCGCCCGATCCCGAAGACGCCGCGGTCGTCTCCTTCCTCGCGCGCACGCCGCCGTCGCCGGAGATCTCTCTCCCGGATCTCCCTCCTCTTTCCATTCCCCGACCCCGCACCTGGCCCTATAAATAGCCCTGGCTCGCCGCGCTCCATTCCACCCCCGAGCCCCCACTCTACCTCGCCAGAGCGCTGCCCCCCAACCTCACCGGAGTTCGGCACTCGACCGAACCCTTCCGGAGCTCGTGCCCGCCGCCACACTCGCCCCCGACCCCCTCCGACACCATCAACAGACGCCGAAGGTCCACCGCCGTTGTTTGAAGCCCTCGAACGCCGTCCCGAACCACCGAAGCACCGCCCCCGTTGACTCGCCGCCTCGTCCTCGCCGGAGAAACCCCATCGCCGGTGACCCCCTCTCTGTGAGCCCTCTCCCCCTCCCTAGACCGTCAGATCTAAATCCAACGCCTAGGATTAGATCATTTGAAAACCCGAACCGGTATCCTATATAGCTCGGTCGACCGCTCGAATCGTTAGATCCCGCACCCCTCGCAACCAATCAAAGAGCGCCACATCACCGTGTCTGTTCGATCAGTTTTTTTTTGTTTTCTTTTCTGTTTTAGAAAACAGAATGTTTTCTGTTTTTGTTTTACTTGTAACTTTTAAACTATTTAGTGTTTTTAGTTGATTCTTTTTGCAATAGTTCACATATTTGATGTAGTTTATGTCTGTATGCTTAGAGTTTAAATTTGAACTTTAAATTTTGAATCTAATCAAATTTG
The DNA here is from genome assembly GCA_022496015.1 of Hordeum marinum. Taxonomy (NCBI): domain Eukaryota; kingdom Viridiplantae; phylum Streptophyta; class Magnoliopsida; order Poales; family Poaceae; genus Hordeum; species Hordeum marinum. The sequence continues at coordinate 62,718,297 of CM039677.1, forward strand.
TTTAAATTACTAAAATCTGTATAACTATTGTTTAAAAATATATTTTTGAGTGAATCTTTTTGCCACTGTTTGGTATTAGTTAAACCTATCATTCTACATGATTTGAGTATTTTTTTAATAAATTTAGTTACTGTTTTTAACAAAAACAGAATCTGTCTAGTTCTTAATAGGTTTTAACTAAATTGATTTTTATTCAATTTGAACCAAAATTAGTTTAACTTTTGTTACCTAAATGTCTAATTGTTGAAAACCAATTTTTTGACTTGTATGTCTTAGTAGGGATTTTGACTCCAAAAATTTTATAGTATTATACTTTAAGTGAATAGTTCTCTTGATTTTGCTTTTGTTTGTTGAAGCATTTGTTTACCTTGCTGTTGTATGAATGCTTATGGTATGCTCTTGTTTGATTCGTTAGATCATCCAGAGTGCGAAGCTTGTTATCTAGAGTCACTTGATTATGCCGATCGTCAGCAAGGCAAGTCACTTTGACCATGTATACCTATGTTTTTATTGCATTAGTTCTACCATCTCCCCAATTGCATGCAAAGTAGGTAAATTGGAAACTTGGTTACTTGTTGTAGTATCATGTGGTAGGTACCCCTCACCCGCTTTGACACATTGGCCCCGGGAAACGTTGTTTTACATTTTTGCTATGCTATTAGTAGACGGGGTTGGTTGTGTGATTCATGAGAGTTGTGAGTTAATAATTTCAAGACCTGCAAGATGATCAAATCTTCAAGACTCCAAGTTCTTCAACTTACCTCTGGGTGGATGATGGTTGAACGACGCCCTGGAGAAACCAGTGGTTAGCCTAGATGATGCTGGAGAAGTGCCAGTATTCATGCGGAAAGGTCCACCCAGGCACAAAGAGAAGGATGGATGCTTCAAGACCCAAGGCTTACCTGCACAGCCACAAGCCATTATGGGCTCTGGCTTGGTTGGATATCGTGGTGACCCTGGACAGGCGGTGCTACGAGATGTAGAAGAACAGTAGGAAAGGATAGGCACCGACAGAGTCTCGGGAAACCCTTTTGAAGACCATGTTTTGGTCATCCGTTTCTCAAACACCATGAAGTACGAGAAGTCCAATGGAGGGGATCAAATTTTGTGGGGAAAGTGTGCAAAACTCTGCAAAGTACCCAAACCAAATCGATTAGCCGTGTCCACGGTCATGGACAGTTTGAGCCAAAGGAACTGAAACTATCTGGAACTCTCAACACAATTAATTATATTGATGTGGGTTATTAATGTCAACTTTGGTTATGAGAATTGGTTGGTGGAACCCTCTCATTAATCAACAAACATTGTAGTAATTATGCCTTTGCCCTCTCTTGTTGTAGGAAAAACTTGGCTTTATGCAAAAAACATACCACCCCACCTACCATATTTGCATATAGACTAGATGATTACTTTACCCCCTCTCTTGTGACTTTGCCGGCATATTCAATATGTTGACCTATACGGCTGCAACGTATCATGTTGCAGAGTACTTTTTCGACCAGGAGTGAGGATACGCTCTACACTCGGTGAGATGCGCTTGGAGTCAGATGGACTCATCTACCTTTGGAGCTTCCGCAAGTTTATGGTTTAGTTTATCTCATGAGTTAGCCTTCAGCCACTTTATTGTAATCATTATTGTAATAAAGAACTCGATATGAGATTTCGATTAATTAATGTTGTGTGATTTCCCTTTGATATATACATTGATGTACCGTGTGTGTACCAGCATGATCTTGGGATGGTACAGAAACACCGGAGATTCGACCTTTTAGGTCGGGTCGCTACAGAAATGGTATCAGAGCACACGCTGACCGTAGGACATAACCTCTAGGATTGGAAAAGCCTTAGGACTTATTTCTCTTTTGTCTTTAAAAATTTTATACTCTCATCTACTCGTTTCTGACTTCCCTCCGATTATTTCAAAATTTATAGATGGCCACCTTCATCCCAGTTTTGAGCATGGAGTTTTGCCAGCCTGACGCAATGATGCCCTTTGGCAAGGAGCTAATGAGGATCGTTAGGGACGTGAGGATTGCTTTGCCGAGCATCACCGGGACTCCTATCATGTCTTTTCCACAAGACGGGCGCTACAGGATCGAGGTGCACATCCCCGGGAAGACCTTTGGGAATCGGAAGGAACCCATCGACTTCAAGTTTGTGGCACCCAGCTGGATACTTGGGAGAGACATGGCCATTCATCATGTCCTTGGACGTATTCAGGAGGAATACAGAGGTGGAACCATTTCACCAGGACTCAGCATGGTTTGTCGCAGGGATGCCAATGGAAATACCATAACCACTCCCACTGAAGACACCACCATTTCCTATATCGAGACCTTGGAGACGCACGTTAGGACCTTGGAGCTTCGGGTACGTGCCGACACGAAGACGATCAAGAGGTAGATCAACCGTGAGATTGACCTCGAAGCTGACTTACGGGAAGCCGAGTACGAGCATGAGTATGAGTTGAAGGATTTCTTAGAGAGGATCGACAAGCTGAACACTCGCATCGCAACTCTGGAGGAACAGATGGACATGGGTGAAAATCTTCATCCAGAAGGAGACATGGCTCCTTTGATCAGCAACGATGATGACTATGAGGAGAGCACCACCGAAGGAGGCTCCTTCACCATGTACTTTTGAGGAAAACTTTAGTTATGCCCCCATGTATCTTCATTTTCGTCGTTAAAGCGTAGGTCGATGTTTAGTTTGAATGGAGATTTGTATCTCGATGTTTGACCTTGAGTTGAATAAATGAATGAGTGTTTGGTGTGATATGTTTGTTGCATTGCATATGGGTAGTGAATTTCCCTTTTAGGTCATTGTTCTATTCTAATTCTCACCCCTCTGAAAAATAGCAAGATGCCTCCGTGACGTGAGCCTGACTTCACTTTCCCGCCAGAACTCAATCAACTTCTTCAGCAGCAGAACGCCCTGATGCAGCTGTTGATTCAGAATCAGACCAACAACCACCCTCCACCTCAAGGCGACAACCTCACCCGTTTTCTGAGACTGAATCCCCCAACCTTCTCCAGCAGCACAGAGCCCATTGTGGAAGATGATTGGCTCCGCAAGATGGAGAGGGAACTCACCACCGGAGGATGCACTGAGGCTGAAAAAGTGCGTTTTGCCACCCATCAACTGGAGGGACCAGCAGCTTCATGGTGGGAGAACTACACCACCACGTACCCCATTACTAGTGTGACTTGGGAGCAGTTCAAGCAAGCTTTCCGCACCGCACATGTCTCAGCTGGAGCCATGAGTCTGAAGAAGCATGAGTTTCGCAACTTACGCTAGGGGAACCGTTCCGTGGCCCAGTACGTGGACGACTTCAGCACGTTGGCTCGTTATGCACCAGGAGATGTGGCCGATGATGTGGCCAAACAGGAAAAGTTCTTGGAAGGACTCAATGATGAGTTGAGCGTGCAGCTGATGGTGGCTACCTTCAGCAACTACCAGGAGTTGGTAGACAAGACCCTCATCTTGGAGGGGAAGCAGCAGCAAACTGAGAACCGCAAGAGGAAGTATGCATAGGGGAAGTCTACCTCTGGAGCTCATCAGAAGCCCCGCTACACCCCGTACTCAGGAAATACCGGATCAAGGACCGGTAAGTATGGAGGACACACTCATCCAGTGCACAACCATGGAGGCCACAACCATGGAGGAAATGGGAATAATCGTCCCAACAATGGCAACTTCAAGAATGGAAATGGAAGTGGGAATGGCAACCAACACCGTCCCGCTCCATCTCGGAAGGATCTGAACCATATCACCTGTTTCAAGTGTCAGAAGACAGGGCACTATGCCACTGAATGCCCTCAGAACAAGCAAAAAAATGGCAATGACAACTCCGCAGCTAAGAAGCCAAATCCGTTTCCTCGTGCTTAGGTGAACCACCTCGATGTGGAAGAAGTCTATGATCAGCCCGAGATTGTGATTGGTAGGTTTTTATTGCATTCACGTCCAGTTATGGTACTTTTTGATTCTGGTGCAACTCATTCATTCATATCAAGGGTAGTTGTGAAAAGTATGGTTTACCCACCAGAACCCTTAGTCAGCCCATTAAGGTAAATTCCCCAGGAGGTGTGATGATGGCAAGGATAGGATGCCACGCCCTGAAACTCCACATAGGAAACCATGTTTTTCCTACCGATCTCATCGTCTTAGAATCCTAGGGACTGGATGTAATCTTAGGCATGGATTGGATGACCAAGTATGAAGGAACCCTTGATTGCCCCAGTAAGTCTATTTCACTCACCGCTCCGGAGAACAAGAGGATTAAGTATGTATCCCAACGCACACAGATGAGTGCTCGGTTAAATTCCCTCACAGGAGTTGTTCAGGAGGAAGTGGTGATTGTACGAGACTTTCCAGATGTATTCCCGGAGGAATTACCAGGCATGCCACCAGATAGTGAGATTGAGTTCCTAATAGAGCTACTACCAGGGACAGCCCCAATTTCCAAGAGACCCTATCGGATGCCCGCAAATGATTTAGTGGAAATCAAGAAGCAGATTAAGGAGCTATTGGACAAGGGATATATTCGCCCAAGTTCATCACCTTGGGGAGCTCCAGTTCTTTTGGTGGAGAAGAAAGATAAAACCTTGAGGATGGTGGTCGATTATCGAGCATTGAACGAGGTGACTATCAAGAATAAGTACCCTCTGCCGATGATTAATGACCTGTTCGACCAGCTAGTAGGCGCCAAAGTATTCTCCAAGATCGATCTTCGATCAGGGTATCACCAACTGAAGATTCGCGAACAGGATATACCCAAAACAGCTTTCACCACCAGGTATGGCTTATACGAGTATACAGTCATGTCCTTTGGTTTGACTAATGATCCTGCCTACTTCATGAATTTGATGAACAAAGTGTTTATGGAATATTTGGACAAGTTTGTCGTGGTGTTCATCGATGACATTTTGATATTCTCCAAGAGCGAGGAAGAACACAAGGAACACTTGCGTTTAGTTCTGGAGAAGCTTAGAGAGCATCAGTTGTATGCCAAGTTCAGTAAATGTGAATTTTGGCTGACGGAAGTCGGATTCCTTGGACATGTTATTTCTGGAGAAGGAATAGCAGTAGACCCCGCTAAGGTTCAAGCAGTCACTGAGTGGAAGTCACCCACCTCAGTTAAGGAGATCCGTAGTTTTCTCGGACTTGCCAGATATTACCGGAGATTCATTGAGAATTTATCAAAGATTGCCAAGCCCATGACAGAGTTGTGAAGAAAGAGTCTAAGTATATCTGGACTGAGGAATGTGAGGACAGTTTCCAGGAGTTAAAGAAAAGTTTGGTCACAGCCCCAGTGTTGATACTGCCAAACATTCGGGAGGACTTCCAGGTTTATTGTGACGCATCCCGTCAAGGACTTGGAGGAGTACTCATGCAGGAGGGAAAAGTTGTAGCGTATGCATCCAGACAGCTACGACCCCATGAGTTGAATTATGCCACCCATGATTTGGAACTAGCAGCCGTAGTGCACGCACTCAAGACCTGGAGACATTTCCTTATCGGAAATAGTTGTGATGTGTACACTGATCATAAGAGCCTGAAGTATATCTTCATGCAGAAGGAGTTGAACCTCAGACAGAGGAGATGGTTAGAGTTAATCAAGGACTATGACATGAGATTACGTTACCATCCAGGAAAGGCAAATGTTGTGGCAGATGCCTTAAGTCGGAAGAGTTCTGTGAACACACTCATAGCCGGAGGATTACCCCAAGAGTTAACCAAAGATCTCAGAGAGCTTTGGTTAGAGATAGTTCCGCAAGGATATTTGCCACACTTGAGATTCAGTCCACCTTGACCGAAAGAATTCGAGAAGCCCGGAAATCAGACAAGGAGATAGCTGAGATAAAGCAGAGAATGAAGGAAGGCAAAGCTAAAGGCTTTCGTGAAGATGAACAGGGTACTCTATGGTTTGAGAACCGAATCTATGTGCTCCATGACCCAGAGCTCAGGAAATTGATACTTCAAGAAGCCCACGATTCACCATACTCGATACACTCGAGCAACACCAAGATGTATCTGGATTTGAAGGAAAGTTACTGGTGGACAGGTATGAAGAAAGATATTGCCGAACATGTTGCGGTATGTGATGTTTGCTAGCGAGTAAAGGCGGAACATCAGAAACCAGCAGGGTTACTCCAACCTTTGCCGATACCCGAGTGGAAATGGGATAAGCTTGGTATGGACTTCATCATAGGACTACCCGGGACACGTTCAGGATATGATTCCATTTGGGTAGTGGTCGATCGTTTGACCAAGGTGGCTCATTTCATTCCAGTGAAGACCACCTATACCAGTGCTAAGTTAGCCAAGATCTATATGACCAGGATCGTATGTCTGCATGGAGTTCCGAGGAGCATCGTGTCAGATAGAGGAACATAATTTACCTCAAAGTTTTGGCATCAGCTACATGAAACTTTGGGTACAAGACTGGAGTTCAGTACAGCTTTTCATCCGCAGACCGATGGACTGACTGAGAGAGTCAACCAGATTCTAGAGGATATGTTGAGAGCCTGTGCGCTAGACTATGGGTCCAGTTGGGATGAAAACTTAGCTTACGCAGAGTTCTCATACAACAACAGTTATTAGACCAGTCTGAAGATGGCCCCTTTTGAAGCTTTATACGGAAGGAGGTGCAGAACACCATTGACGTGGGATGGTGTTGGAGACCGAAAACTTTTTGGTCCTGATCTTATCAGAGATTCTGAAGATAAGGTCAAACTGATTCGAGACCGACTCAAGATAGCTCAATCCCGACAGAAGAGTTACGCTGATAGCAAACGCAAGGAGGTGACATATGAAGTAGGGGATCGAGCATATCTCCGTGTGTCCCCACTTCGAGGAATCAAGAGGTTTGGTGTTAAAGGAAAGTTAGCACCCAGATTCATAGGCCCCTACAAAATTCTAGAACGTAGAGGCGAAGTTGTATACAAGCTGGAATTGCCAGAAGGACTGTCCGGAGTTCATGATGTTTTCCATGTTTCCCAGTTGAAGAAATGCCATGCTGAGATGGCTGATATTCCTTTAAGAGACACAGTGCCCCTAGAGGCCATACAACTTGACAGTGACCTGACCTACGAGGAGAAGCCTATCAGAATCCTTGAGACTACCAACAGAGTTACACGAAGCAAGACCATCAAGTTCTGTAAGGTTCTATGGAGTCACCACACCGAGGAAGAAGCCACCTGGGAACGCGAAGAAGATCTTCGTAGAGACCATCCGCACCTATTTTCTAGCCAACCCGAATCTAGAGGGCGAGATTCATCTTAAGGTCGGTAGGTTTGTAACATCCCAAAATTTCATTTTGGAATGTTATGATATATAGCTATGCATCATCATCACATTGTCTGAATGAATATAATGGTTGAAGTGTTTCCTTTGAATTTCTGAAAGGCCACTTTCATCTTTCCCTTTTTCTTGTTTCACCTATTTGAAAACCGTTGGAAAAGTTCAAGAAAAGAGGGGAGTAACATGACACTTCACACCAGGGGCATCTTGGTGAAATAATTGAGCAATGAAACCAGGGGTCTATTTGAAAGTTTATCTCAAAAAGGACTTAAAATCAAATAAGCAATTTCTGAAAATAACTTTTTTTCAAAGTATCCGATATGACAGAGGAAAAATGTTCATTGAATAGCATTAATTCTCCTGATCATTTTGATATATATATTTCCTATACTTGGAAATGTTTTCAATGCTTTTAAAAGAGTTTTACTGCACTGGATATTAAAAAAGGAAGGTTTTAAAATGAATCGGGCCGGCCCACAGGCGTTAACTCGCGAATTCATTTCGAGCCGACCGACCGACGCGCTGATGCCGCCCTTTCTCTCTCTGACACCCCGACCCCACCGATCCCGAAGACGCCACGGTCGTCTCCTTCCTCGCGCGCGCGCCGCCGTCGCCGGAGATCTCTCTCCCGGATCTCCCTCCTCTTTCCCTTCCCCGACCCCGCATCTGGCCCTATAAATAGCCCCGGCTCGCCGCGCTCCATTCCACCCCCGAGCCCCCACTCTACCTCGCCAGAGCGCTACCCCCCAACCTCGCCGGAGTTCGGCACTCGACCGAACCCTTCCGGAGCTCGTGCCCGCCGCCACACTCGCCCTCGACCCCCTCCGACACCACCAACAGACGCCGAAGGTCCACCGCCATTGTTTGAAGCCCTCGAACGCCGTCCCCAACCACCGAAGCACCGCCCCCGTTGACTCGCCGCCTCGGCCTCGCCGGAGAAACCCCACCGCCGGCGACCCCTTCTCTGTGAGCCCCTCTCCCCCTCCCTAGACCGTCAGATCTAAATCCAACGCCTAGGATTAGATCATTTGAAAACCCGAACCGGTATCCTCTACAGCTCGGTCGACCGCTCGAATCGTTAGATCCCGCACCCCTCGCAACCAATCAGAGAGCGCCACGTGACCCTGTCCGTTCGATCAGTTTTTTTTCTTTTCTTTTCTGTTTTAGAAAACAGAATGTTTTCTGTTTTAGTTTTACTTGTAACTTTTAAAATATTTAGTGTTTTTAGTTGATTCTTTTTGCAATAGTTCACATATTTGATGTAGTTTATGTCTGTATGCTCAGAGTTTAAATTTGAACTTTAAATTTTGAATCTAATCAAATTTGTTTAAATTACTAAAATCTGTATAACTATTGTTTAAAAATATATTTTTGAGTGAATCTTTTTGCCACTTTTTGGTATTAGTTAAACCTGTCATTCTACAAGATTTGAGTATTATTTTTTTAATAAATTTAGTTACTGTTTTTAACAAAAACAGAATCTGTCTAGTTCTTAATAGGTTTTAACTAAATTGATTTTTATTCAATTTGAACCAAAATTAGTTTAACTTTTGTTTTAGATTTCATTTGGTTCTATTTAGGTGTATCTTTTTTCTGTTAATAAAATATGTTTTTCAAATTGTTTTGTGCTCTAGTTTGAATAGGTTCATCTTGCTTTCACCATGCATATTGTGTAGAAGAAGTTTTGTAGTACTTCTTTTAGGACAATATTTTCATAATGAAATACTTTCTGTTTTCAAATAAAAATTTATATTTACTTTTCAATTACCTAAATGTCTAATTGTTCAAAACCAAATTTTTGATTTGTATGTCTTAGTAGGGATTTTGACTCCAAAAAATTTATAGTATTATACTTTAAGTGAATAGTTCTCTTGATTTTGCTTTTGTTTGTTGAAGCATTTGTTTACCTTGCTGTTGTATGAATGCTTATGGTGTGCTCTTGTTTGATTCGTTAGATCATCCGGAGTGCGAAGCTTGTTATCTAGAGTCACTTGATTACGAGGATCGTCAGCAAGGCAAGTCACTTTGACCATGTATACCTATGTTTTTATTGCATTAGTTCTACCATCTCCCCAATTGCATGCAAAGTAGGTAAATTGGAAACTTGGTTACTTGTTGTAGTATCATGTGGTAGGTACCCCTCACCCGCTTTGACACATTGGCCCCGGGAAACGTTGTTTTACATTTTTGCTATGCTATTAGTAGACGGGGTTGGTTGTGTGATTCATGAGAGTTGTGAGTTAATAATTTCAAGACCTGCAAGATGATCAAATCTTCAAGACTCCAAGTTCTTCAACTTACCTCTGGGTGGATGATGGTTGAATGACGCCCTGGAGAAACCAGTGGTTAGCCTAGATGATGCTGGAGAAGTGCCAGTATTCATGCGGAAAGGTCCACCCAGGCACAAAGAGAAGGATGGATGCTTCAAGACCCAAGGCTTACCTGCACAGCCACAAGCCATTATGGGCTCTAGCTTGGTTGGATATCGTGGTGACCCTGGACAGGTGGTGCTACGAGATGTAGAAGAACGATAGGAAAGGATGGGCACCGACAGAGTCTCGGGGAAACCCTTTTGAAGACCATGTTTTGGTCATCCATTTCTCAAACACCATGAAGTGCGAGAAGTCCAACGAAGGCGATCAAATCTTGTGGGGAATGTGTGCAAAACTCTGTAGAGTACCCAAACCTAATCGATTAGCTGTGTCCACGGTCATGGACAGTTTGAGCCAAAGGAACTGAAACTATCTGGAACTCTCAACACAATTAATTATATTGATGTGGGTTATTAATGTCAACTTTGGGTATGAGAATTGGTTGGTGGAACCCTCTCATTAATCAACAAACATTGTAGTAATTATGCCTTTGCCCTCTCTTGTTGTAGGAAAAACTTGGCTTTATGCAAAAACTTACCACCCCACCTGCCATATTTGCATATAGACTAGATGATTACTTTACCCCCTCTCTTGTGACTTTGCCGGCATATTCAATATGCTGACCTATACGGCTGCAACGTATCATGTTGCAAAGTACTTTTCCGACCAGGAGTGAGGATATGCTCTACGCTCGGTGAGATGCCCTTGGAGTCAGATGGACTCATCTACCTTTGGAGCTTGCGCAAGTTTATGGTTTAGTTTATCTCATGAGTTGGCCTTCAGCTACTTTATTGTAATCATTATTGTAATAAAGAACTCGATATGAGATTTTGATTAATTAATGCTGTGTGATTTCCCTTTGATATATACATTGATGTACCGTGTGTGTACCAGCATGATCTTGGGATGGTATAGAAACACCGGAGATTCGACCTTTCAGGTCGGGTCGCTACAGGAAGACAGACGCTGATGGTGAATGTCACCATTTATAAAGCTTGACTTGTCGCAAAGAAGTTTCCGCCAAGTTCAAGGAGTTGACTACAATGAGACTTTCTCACTTGTAGCGATGCTAAAGTCTGTTGGAATTATGTTAGCAGTTGCTGCGTTTTTCAATTATGAAATCTGGCAGATGGATGTCAAAAACATCATTTTCTTCCTTGTGGAAAGGTTGTATGAGATACAACCAGAAGGTTTTGTCAGTCCTAAGGATGCTAAAAGGTGTGCAAGCTCCATTGATCCTTGTATGGACTGGAGCAAGCATCTCGGAGTTGGAATGTACGCTTTGATGAGGTGATCAAAGTTTTTGAGTCTATACAAAGTTTATGAGAAACTTGTATTTACAATAAAGTGAGTGGGAGAACTATAGAATTATTGATAAGCATATGTGGTTGACATATTAGTGATCGAAAATGATGTAGAATTTCTGGAAAGCATAAACGGTTGTTTGAAAAGAGTTTTTCAACGGAAGACCTGGATAAAGCTACCTAATTGTTGAGATTCAAGATCTATAAAGATAGATCAAGATGCTTGATGAGACTTTCCATGAGTACATACCTTGACAAGATTTTGAAAGAGTTCAAAATGGATCAGTCAGAGAAAGAGTTCTTGCCTGATTTGTAAGCTGTGAAGTTGAGTCAGACTCAAAGCTCGACCACGGCAGAAGAAAGAGAAAGGACGAACGTCGTCCCCTATGCCTTAGCCATAGGCTCTGTATAGTATGCCATGTTGTGTGCCACACCCGTGTGTGCCTTACCATGAGTCCGTCAAGGGGTACAAAAGTGATCCAGGAGTGGATCACTGGACAACGGTCAGGATTATCCTTAGTAACTAGAGGACTAAGGAAATATTTCTCGATTATGGAGGTGATAAAGAGTTCGTCGTAAAGGGTTAGGTCGATGCAAACTTTAACACCAATCCGGATGACTCTGAGTAGCAATCTGGATACGTATAGTGGCGCGGCCATTTGGAATAGATCCAAGTGGAGTGTGGTAGCTGTGTCTACAGTATGACATAGAGATTTTCAAAGTACACACAGATCTGAATGTCGCAGACCCGTTGACTAAAAGACCCCCAGAACTCATTGGGTGTTAGATTCATAACAATGCGAATCACATGGTAATGTAAACTAGATTATTGACTCTAGTGCAAGTGGGAGACTGTTGGAAATCTGCCCTAGAGGCAAAAATAAATTGGTTATTATCATATTTCCTTGTTCATGATAATCGTTTATTATCCATGCTATAATTGTATTAATCGGAAACTCAGATACATGTGCGGATACATAGACAACACCATGTCCCTTGTATGCCTCTAATAGACTAGCTCGTTGATCAAAGATGGCTATGGCTTCCTAGTCATGGACATGAGATGTCATTTGATAATGGGATCACATCATTAGGAGAATGATGTGATGGACAAGACCCAAACTACAAACTTAGCATATGATCGTGTCAGTTTATTGTTATTGTTTTCTACATGTCAAGTATTTGTTCCTATGACCATGAGATCATGCAACTCACTGACACCAGAGGAGTACCTTGTGTGTATCAAATGTTGCAACGTAACTAGGTGACTATAAAGGTGCTCTATAGGTATCTCTGAGGGTGTCTGTCGGGTTGGCATGGATCAAGACTGGAATTTGTTACTCCGTGTGACGGAGAGGTATCTCGGGGCTCACTCAGTAAACAACATCACAATAAGCCTTGCAGGTAATGTTACTAAGTGTTAGCCATGGGATCTTGTATTACGGAACGAGTAAAGAGACTTGCTGGTAACGAGGTTGAACTAGGTAAGGAGATGTCGACGATCGAATCTCGGGCAAGTAACATACCGAAGAACAAAGGGAACAGCATACGGGATTAATTGAAGCCTTGACATAGAGTTTCGACTGATAAATATCTTCGTAGAATATGTACGAACCAATATGGGCATCCAGGTCCCGCTATTGGTTATTGATCGTAGAGGTGTCTCGGTCATGTCTACATAGTTCTCGAACCCGCAGGGTCTGCACACTTAAGGTTCGGTGATGTTTCGGTAGTATAGAGTTTTGTATGGTGGTGACCGAAGGTTTTTGGAGTCCCGGATGAGATCTCGGACGTTGCGAGGAGATCCGGAATGGTCCGGAGGTAAAGATTGATATATAGGAAGTCATGTTTTGATCACCGAAAAAGTTTCGGGCTCATCGGTAGTGTGCCAGGAGTGTCGGGAGGGTACCGAGGGACCATCGGGAGGTGTGTCTCAACCCAAGAGTCTACATGGGCTGTGGGAGGAGGTAAACCAGACCCTGGTGGGCTGGCCGAAGCCTCCTGTAAGGGCCCATGCGGCTGGAATGGTTTGAGAACGACAAAATCCAAAGGTGGAGAGGTGGAAAGAGTTTCCAAGTGGAAAGGAGGAATCCTACTCCTAATAGGATTGGAGTAGGACTCCTCCACCTCCAATTTCGACCAAACATTGAGGGTTTGAGGCTGCCTCCTCCCCTCCCTCCCTCCTATATATACTAGAGGATTAGAGGGAAAAGCTAACCCTAATAGCCACGTGCTACCTCTCCTCTAGATCGGTTTTCAGCGGTGCTTAGGCGAAGCCCTGCTGGAATAGCTCCATCATCATTGCTGCAACACAGTCGTGTTGCGAGAGAACTCATCTACCTCTCCACTCACTCTTGCTGGATCAAGAAGGCGGAGATCATCATCGAGCTATACGTGTGCTGAACGCGGAGGTGTCGTCCGTTCGGCGCTAGATCGGAAGGACCGTGATCAAGATCGCGAGACGATTCGTGATTGGATCGCATGACGGATCGTGATGAGATCGCGGGACAGATCGTGATTGGATCGCGAGATGGATCGTGATGGGATCGTGGGACGCTCGGCTATTTGGATTGCGAAGACGTTCGACTACATCAACCGCGTTTCTTAATGCTTCCCGCTTAGCGATCTACAAGGGTATGTAGATCCACTCTCCCAACACGCCTCACCATGGCCGCGCCGTGCCATGCACGCCCGCCCCCGTGCCGCGACCCCGCTCGCCACGACCTCCCCTGCCGCTTGTGCCGGCGCCGACCGTGCCCTGCCCCGTGCGGCCCCCTATCCCAACTCGCCTACTGGCGTCGCGCATCGCCCCCCCCCCCCTCGCTGCCCTGCCCCGCACCCTCACCCCCCACCGCGCCGGCCCTGTGCCCCCGCGTGCCTCCCCGCCTCACCTGCCGCCTCGCCTCGTCGGCCTCCGCTGGCCACTAGCCGACGTCGCCTTGTTCCTCCCATGCCGACCCCAGCCGGTGCTCCGCTCCCGTGCAAGCGTCGTCGGTCGCCTCGGTCCAATTTAGTGGGGGGATTAACCCCCCACTAACCCCCCCCCCCCAATGAGGCTGACATGGGGCCCCATCGCCCCCCAAAATTTGATTAAGAAAAATTAATAAAAAATAAAATAAATAATAACAATTAATTAATTAATTAGTTAACTTATTTAAGACTAATTAAATAATTGATTAATCTGTTAATTAACTTAATGAAATTAATTAGGTTAATTAATAATTATGTTAATTAATTAAGTTAAGCAGAGAATGACAAGTGGTACCCACCCCCTTAATTAATCTATATATTGATAATTAAACATTAATTAAAACTGTGACTATGACATGTGGGACCCACTGGTTAGTTTGACCAGTCAACGGGATAGTTGACTGCTAATGTGAGCATGACATCATGTTGATCTCATAATTCATTAATTGAATTAAAATAATCTATTTTAATTTCTAAATATTAATAAAACTTTGAAAATTAATATAAAATAATCCGTAACTAGGATGAAAATATTATATACATGAAAGTTGTTCAGAAAAATCCCACGAATCTGAATACGTAGTCCGTTCGTCCGCCGTGTGCTCCTAGCATAGCAAACATGGAACTTTTCCATCAATTTCATGTGTCTGGTAGTAGCCCGATACGCGGAAAATATCATCAGATATTCTTCCGACCCGTCTGCGATGTATAATACTGCGTCAGTGCATGCCTACCTTGGCATATTGCCATGGCATGCATCGTGTTGCATCTGTGCTTTATATTTATTGTTTTCTTCCCCCCTCTTCTCTCTGGTAGACCCCGAGACTAACGGTGCTATCGGGTACGACTACGTCGTTGACGATCAGCCTTTTGCCTCAAAGCAGCAAGGCAAGCAACCCCCCCCCTTGAGCATTTCGATATCACCCATTCTTCCCTCTTATTCTTGTATTAGATTTTTGCTAATGTATTAGTTAGCTCCTATTCTGATGCATAGCCTGTTTTTGATAAACTGCTACTATACCTGCAAACTTTCCAACTGCGTAGTATAGGTTGGTTAGTGAATCCCAAGTGACCCCTTAGTCCCAGTTGCCCCTGCTCCTTCATCAACGACCCGACGACTCGACGACTCGAAGACTCGAAGACTCGGTCAACCGACTGACAAGCCAGGCCCCTCACATCCCCGCACTCCCCTTAGTTGTACGACTCTGTAGTGCTACCATCGAGTACCGAGGGTGACACCTCGTGAAGTACTCATGATGCTAGCCCTGTAGTACAGCTAGTCGGTCGTGGTTATCGAGGGTGATTCCTCCTTCACCACTCCCGACGATGTCTCTGTCATGCAACCCCTCAAGTGTGGGACCCTCGAAGGTGATTCCTCTATAGTCCACCTTGACAATTACATCGAGCAGGGACCTTTGAGGCTGATTCCTCGGTTCCCGCCTTGATGTTTTATACACACGGTTAATATGACTTGGTTATAGAAACATGTTGGTGATGGGTCATCCCTGAGGGGTACCCATGATTTGCTGATGTTGAGGCGTGGATGGGCAGGAGAGGCCCTTGCTGCACATCCTCGAGACGGGGCGACGGGACCGCACCTCATGGGTCGCGCTTGCCCCCACATTAATAAAATGCTAATGGGTTGGGTTTTTTATCTAAGTTGGTCGTTTGACCTTTTACGCACCAAACCTTCACGTGGGAGAAGTTATGGGTACTCGTGTCGTTGTATCAGCCGAAGCTCTTCGGACACCAGCAATGGAGTGGCGCGTGCCGGATTGGGCTGGAAGGTACAGCTCCCGGACTGAGTGTACTAGGTCTGCTTTCGACTACCTTTGCATCGTGCAGGAGTGCAAGGGCAAGTGGGCCCACGAACCTACATGCTTAGGATTTATACCAACGGGCTGGCCTCTTCGTTGAGTCTAGCTAGGTGGGGAGACAATGTTTTTGATCTTGAGGCCGAGCATTACCCCGAAAAGTGTGTCCGACCGAAGGTGATCAAGCGTGTTGGAAATGTGGTGTACCCCTGCAGGGATGATTAATCTATTCGAATAACCGTGTCCACTATCACAGGACGACTTGGAGTTGTACCTTGACCTTATACAACTATAATTGTGATTTAATTTGAAATGAAATGTGGCTCCAGGATTGCTTCCTCATAGGGAGTCGAGGAAGAATCTCTGGGCGTGGTTACTTAATAATATTGCTACAATAATTTGATTATATGTGAGTTACCTCTCTTCTCTCTTCTAATGCTGCAAGATGTTGAAGATGCTAGTCTTCGATAGGACTAGGCCTTCCCCATATTCTTGCTTTCTGCAGTCAGCCCAGATATAACCCCATTCCTTGATACTGATGCATACTTAGCATAGTTCTGATGTTAGTCTTGCGAGTACTTTGGATGAGTACTCACCACTGCTTTGCCTTCTATTTCCCCCTCGATACGATTCTGCGTTCTGACGACTACTACACCACCGCATGAGGCGGCCCCCGACCAGCATTAGGATAGGAGGTTCCCAGGCAGGAGGCCTCGCCTCTTTCAATTCGTTGTTTATGTTTGTGCTAGCCTTCTTAAGGCAAAACTTGTTTAAATTATGTCTGCACTCGGATATTATTTGCTTCTGCTGACTCGTGCTTTGTCGATCTTTGTATTCGAGCCCTCGAGGCCCCTATCTTGTAGTATGAAGTTGTATGACTTTAATTTTGTGTCTAGAGTTGTGTGGTGATATTGATTAGTGAGTCCCTATTCTTGGTCGTACGCGATGCGTGTATGTTTAGCATACGGTCGAAATTGGGGGCATCACAGGTTTGGCTGAGTCTGTCTAGGGTTTGGAATCGATGGCACCGAATGTGGAATGTTGGTTGCACCAATTCTGAGTGTTTGGCTTAGGATAGACTTTGGCGGGAGAGTTTATCGGTGTCTTTGGTGACTATCACTTGTGCACGTATGAGCATTTTATTCACCAAAAAAACTTTACCCCCTTTTAATAGTATTGGCTTTCCTATGGACTCAAGGTGATTTCTCACAAATATAAAATGTAGATTCCTCTTGCTTGAAGCTTTGCTAATCCATTTCCTTGCATCTTGCGGTGTTCCACAATCTCTTTGCCAACCCATCATTGAACTTTTCCTGAAATATACTTGATGGAAAACTTAGTTCAATGACTTATATGTTGTTATGAATTACCAAAACCACCAAGGGAGCAAATGTTCTTTCAAGAAACAAGTTTCTTCGCTTTGTTCGGGCTTTTGGGGAGCACATTATCTTCTAGAAGAATGTATTTGAAAAGACTCAATAACTGTGTGAAGGCCTGGTTTGATAGACCGCTTTCTACTTTAAATGTGAGAAGCGTCAGTGTGACACTCAACTTGGAATATTTCTGTTTGCAACCTGGATACAAATCTTTCTTGGAGGCCGCATCAATGCTTGGAAGCTCTTTGTACCCGGCTAAATCTTCCGCTGGGCCCTGGAAATATGCAATCATAGCAGCAAAATCTGGCATATCAACAAGGTCGGTGTTGTCTGCTTCACACTCCTGGATTTTCTTTGGGTTTTTTGGCATGCAAGTCTTGTGTGTATAGCTTGAAGTTTGAGCCCCGAGGTTAAATTCTTTCCCATGCAACTCTGATTGGGGTTTGGCACCTCGGCGACAGGCAGGTTATTACATTCATCCATAACCGGCTCTTCACCATGTTTAGTCCATCTTGTGTATCCACCCATGAACCCCCTTTTGTATAAGTGTAACTCGACCTAATCAATTGGAATTGACACCGTATTGCTACAACCCTTGCATGGAAAGAGGGCGTAATATTGTTTGTAAATTCTCTTCTTTGTCCGTTCAGCAAAAGCCATGAACTCCTTCGCGCCATCCCTATACCTTGAGCTTGTCCGACCCCCCATCCATTCAGATCGTTCCATCTACACACATTGCATCCATTAGATGGGTGAATAAATCACAAGATTTTATTTTCAAAATTTATGGAGGGCGCTCTATAATGTTACCCAGCAGTGCAATGACACTAATCAACCAATCAACTTACATGCATCGTCAGTAATGCCATTATATAAATTTAATACCTTACTTAGGCCACTCAAGGGAAATAATACCTTAATTAATTAGCAGTGGCACGACGAGACAGCTGGGTTGAGGAGTAGAGCTTAGCGGGGCACCTACGTGTACTCCGGGCTCCACTATCCTGCCTATGACTGCGAGGGACGTGCCCCAGTCATGCCGGCATCGACCACGAGGATTCAGCTCCTCCTATATCTCCCGCCGCCGACCGAGGATTGACCTCGTGTCACGCCACCACTACCGACTGGGGATTGACCTCCTGTAGCGCCGCCACCGTCGAACGACCAAGGAGGGACTCCCTATAACACCGACACCGGATTGACCTCCTATCCGTCAGCTGATGCCTCGGTCGCTACCGACATCTATATCAGCATAATTAATTTTTAGGGTGGGGGTCCGAAGAGCGATTGTTTACCGCACGCATATGTACCGGGAAGCACATTACAAATGGTCATGTTACGGAAACCGTGTATCACGCATGTTCTATCTCACACGATTTGATTTGGGAAACCATGTGTCGTATACACAAAATGCGATAAATAGTTCACCCTACCGTTATCATCATATCCCCATAGTTTCCCCGTCTTCCCCAAATCCCTAAATATCTTCAAAATCCCTAGCACCCAAATTCCCTAGCGTGGCGCTGACATTGCGGAAATGCGGACGAGTGGTGCTGATGGTTTCAGTGCAGCTACACAGGTTCGTACAGTCGCTCTTGGTAGCGCCATTGGCGGCGCAACCACGACGGCGGTCACCGCCGAGCACTTGCCTAAGGTCACTAGGAGGCCGGTGTACTACGGATCTGAATCCTCTTGTCAGATCCCAACCATTCCTCGTGTTTTTAGCATGACAGACACATAGGAAATCGACCAAATGTTGGATCCAGAGTTTGACTCCAGCAGACTCCCACAAGATGAGTTTGATTCCGAGTTTTGTGCCACCGAGAAGTACCAAAAGCTGAGTTGTGTGCACGGACACACTCCCGCTTGACGTGTATGCAAGAAGGGATTCAACATTAGTAGACAGTTTCTTGGTTGCCCCTTAGAGGTTAGTGATAAGTTCATCCCTTAAGTTCAGTTAATGTCCCCACTCATCCTGATTATTTACCATTTGCAGGCATATGAGGCTTGTGCCTTTATTAACTGGCTGGATGATGAATGGCATGGTAGGGCTCAGAGTGTTATCACCAAGCTTGCAGAAGATAACGTAAAGCTGAAGAAGAAACTGACTAATCTGGAGTGTACAATCACTACGATGAAGCGAGAAAGAATCAATCACAGGCAACACATGAAAGCAAGAGACAAGAAGGAACTAGCATGTGTATCAGTAGTTGCAGCATTAGCCATATTCCATGCATTGTTTGGAATGATCATTAGGGGTTTTGTTTGATTATTAATGGCTACATCAATAAGCAGAGCTCATCTATTGCTTACCAACTATCCTATGTTAAATGCTTACTATTTCACACCCATTGTGTTTCATATAAGCGAGTGTATAGTTAAACAATGCATCTAGTGAACTGTGTGAACTCCTAAAATGTACACATGTGAAACAATTGGCATATTGAGAACTGCACAATCACGGGAATTTAGAGCGACAGGCTGGGTGCACACAATTGGGGTTGATTATATCAGAATTCTACCCGCCTGCCAAGGCACCAATATAATCTGTCAATCCCCCGCTTCAATAGCCATTCCTCTTGCCTTCAAACAATGCTTCAGTTGCCACCATCATCATCATCCCGACTGACTACTCTACCCTTCCACGCACTCTGCAATCTTGCTTTCTCGTTGGTTGTTTAATTACGTAGGGCAGCAATGTTGAGCAACAGCGAGGCCAACAGTTCTGCTAGTCTAGGGTCAACCACAGAATCATCGCGCTCATCTTTCATGAGTCTGGCATCAAGCCCTGACCTCCATATCATCCGGCTCATGGAAGGCACACCACCGTCGAAGTCATCAGACGACGACCAGATAGACGAGGAGCCATGAAGGACGAAGAAGACGACAATGATGAGGAGGTGGAGGAATGGTCGGACAAGGAGGAGGAGGACGAGGAGCCTCCAAAGGAGGAATAAGACGACAACGATGATAGTAGGAGGAATGGTAGAAAAAGCAGGACAACAACGAGGACATCAACAACGATGGCGATGAAAATCCAGCGGTCAGCGGCAAGAAGCATCCACGTCAAGACGATGGCGCGGGGCCATCTAACAACAACAAGAAGTAAAACAAATAGTAATCCTTAAACCTATTGTTGGTTTCTCATATTTATTCCTTAACTCTATCTACCTTCTCGATCTCATCGCAAACGGTTAAGAATATAGATTCGTCAGTGCTCATTCACAGTATTGCACACATTTGGTTTCTTGAATTGTGTGCCATGTCGAGCATAGACTTCAGACAACAAATCATATGCGTTGTCCAAAATTATAGCACATAGTTCTAATTATCGAGGTGTTTGCAGCCTATAACACACACCTTTTTACATCACACTGTTTGTGTTCTTACGTATCATCGCAAACAGTTCATATGAGGGACATGTATGTTGTACATCACACACATCTATGTTTGATTAACCGTTTGTGCCATTTTACCTTGACACAAACAATTCTTGAAAGTCAACTGTCTGCCGTAGATCGCACATGCAAATATTTTATGAATTGTATTTGATGGATCCTACATCACACACAGTTTGTGTCATTGGCGATGGAGCTAGAACTATACCGTTTGTGATTCATGCATCACACACACTTTCATCGAAGTGTCTCTAATTGCAGTGTCGCGTTAACAGCATCCTGTAGTAGTGATTATATTTCTTTGCATGATCATATAGAGCTGACATAGTATTTGTGGCAAAGCCGCAATTCATCATATTTTTGATACATGTCACGCTAGATCATTGCACATCATGGTACACTGCCAGAGGCATTCATATTGAGTCATATTGTTTCATAGTTATTCATATCGAGTTTTCATATTGAGTTGTAAGTAAATAAAAGTGTGATGATCATCATTATTAGAGCATTGTCCCAGCGAGGAAATAAAAATGGGGGAGGCCAAATGATCCCACCATAAAAAATGAAAATGGGAGAAAAAGAGAGAAGGGACTTTGCTACTATACTTTACCACACTTGTGCCTCAAAGTGGCACCTTGTTCTTCATATAGAGAGTCTCATGTCATATCATTTTCGTATTCTAGTGGGAATTACTTTTTCATTATTATAAACTTGGCTTGTATATTCCAATGACGAGCTTCCTTAAATGCCCAATGTCTTCATGAGCAAGCAAGTTGGATGCACACCCAACTTAGCTTCAGTTGAGGTTTCATACACTTATAAATGTAGTGCATCATTTGCATAGGAACCTCTAATCCTTGCATTGAGATCTATTGATCGACATCTCCATAGCCCGTTGATATGCCTAGTTAAGGTGAGACTATCTTCTCCACTTTTTACCCCTTTGATATCTATCACCGTATTCCATTCCACCTTTATGCTATGTCCATGGTTCACGCTCATGTATTGCCTGGAGAATAAAAAATTGATGCACACTGAAAAATACAATCCAATTTCCTACCGTGGGCACCGTGGTGCTTGACATTTGTATTAATGTGGTGAAGACGGAGCCATGCCTTGCTAATATGATAAGATGAATGGGGATAAACATTCTTTTAGGATCGTATACTTGGAAATATTGATGATTTTGTTGCCCATGCCTATAAATATTACTATGTTGATGTTTGTTCATCCATCATTTCTCAAGAGCATACATGCAAAAGATTACATATTGGGTAGCATGTCACATCAAAAATTCTGTTTTTATCATTTACCTACTCGAGGACGAGCATGAATTAAGCTTGGGGATGCTTGATTCGTCTCCAACGTACCTATAATTTTTTTATTGTTACATGCTATTATATTACCATTCTAGGATATATTTTGAGAAATAATTTACCAATTTATATTATTTTTTACCACTCACTTATTGACCCAGTGCCCAGTGCGAGTTCTTGTTTTCTGCGTGTTTTTTTAACTTTTCACGTTTATAGTGCCAAATGAAGTCCAATTGCCCCGGAACGTTTTTATGATTTTTTCTGGACCAAAAGAAGACCTGGAAGCTTCTGGAGAAGACCGGAGGCCGCCAAGGGAGGCACAAGCCAACATGGAATGCCATGATGGCTTTTCCCTCCCTGGTGGCCCTCCTACGCATATTCTTTGGCCAAAAAATTCGCATATATTCTAGAAACCCTAGAGGGCATCCCAGAACACTTTTTCCGCTGCCACATGTCTCTGTTCCGCCATGATCCCATATGAAGCTCCGTTCGGCACCCTACCTGAGGGGGATCGATCACGGATGGCCTCTTCATCAACCTTGCTGCACTCATGATGATATGTGAGTAGTTCACCACAGACGTATGGGTCCGTAGTTAGCACTTAGATGACTATCTCTCTCTCTTTTGATCTATCTAATGTGATTCTTTTGTGTGGTGCATATGTTGGGATCCTATGAATTGTGGGTTTAGGTTCAGATTATTCATGAAAAGTATTTGAGTCTTCTCTGAAATATTTTATTGATTCTTATTGCATGATCATTATAGCTTCTTAAATCTCTCCGATCAATTGATTTTCTTTGGCCAAGTAGATTGGTCTTTCTTCAGTGAGAGGGGTGCATTGTAGTGGGTTCAACCTGACGGGTTCTATATCCCAGTGACTGAAGGGGAGAAGATATGTCTTTGTGTTGTTGACACTAACCATAAAACGGTGTGGTTTCTTCATATTGATTGAGTTTACTTTGTCTACATCATGTCAAAATTCTCCAAGCATTACTCTGTTTGTCATGAACTTAATACGTAGACAGGCAAGCATATAAGCGCTCTTGAAGTGGAGTAATAGTAATAGGTGCAGGCAGGAGCCAGCTTATTTGTTTTTGATGGGATGCATATATATACATATGATCATTGTCGTGAATATCACATAACTATGCACTTTTCTATCAATTGACCAACAGTAAGTTTTTTACCCTCTTTCCTCCTCCCTTTTCTGCTCACTCGTAGGGGTCTAGACCCCCACAAAGGGGGAGGGAGTTGACTGAACATCTCAGCCATTGGCAGGAATTTCGCACCGTATGCTAACTTTCATGAGAGATGCCGTTAGGGAAACTATGCCCCCAGGTCCATTCACTTATATATTTACAAAACTTATCTTTACCTTTATGCCATTATTTACCTTTTGTTTTATTTTGGAATTTCAAATTATCTACTATTATCTACACGCCTCATTTGCTTGCAAATAATGAGATCAAGGGGATTGACAACCCTCTTGCCACGTTGGGTGCAAGTTGTTTGCTATTTTGTGTGCAGCTATTGAAGATGGTTGTGGATTGATATTCCTATTGGTTCAATAAACCTTGGTTTCTTAAGTGAGGGAAATACTTGCCCGTATTGTGCTTCAATTACCTGTTCCTCTTCATGGAAAACCCAATGCAGATCACAAGTATCAAGTTCATACCAACTTCCTTTACCATCATGACTTCATCAAATATTTTCATTATTGTCTTTCACTTGCATGACCTAATGAAGTGATAATAATAATTGTGCAAGTGTGCCATGGACTAAGCTGGAATCTGTAAAACAATTTACGCAAAGGAGACGCCAAGGTAATATTGGCTCTTTTGTTAGATCGACATTAGTTCATATGAGAGCCACTCAACATTTTCCTTGTGGTCTTCTCCTGTCAATGACTCAACAACAGAAGAATAAATTCAGAGAAACATAGTGATTTTTTTGGAGTTTTTTTATGAAGGAAGCAAATAATCGAAGGAAAACAAAAACGAGAAAAACTATTTACACGGGAAAGCTCCCAACATGCAAGGGGGGTCTTTTTAGGTTTTATTTTAGTACTTCGAACTAATTAAATAGGAAATAAAAAATTAAAATAAGCGAGAAATATTTTTGGGTTTTCAAAGTTTTTCAAACACACAATAAGAAAGCGAAAATAAAAAATAACATGGATATACAGTGAAAGAAGATGAACACCGACAATTGATATGAAGTGTGCGGACATGAATATAATATCGGTGAGACATAAGTATTCCCCCAAGATTAGGCTTTTGCCTGGCTTAGTGATCACCATCCATAGTAGCCATCTGGTCTAGGAGGAAAGTAGTTGGGCTGAGGTACTTGAGCGTCTCAAGCCTGAGTTGCGGCCTCCGCCTCAGCCAACTAGTTCCGGTAAGCAATCATATCCGATGGCATGACGACATATCCATTCCTAGCATGATAGTTAAACAAAGAAGGTGTTTGTAACAAAATAATATCGTGAGTCTTCTCGCTATATACCACGTATAACTAATGTGGTGGGGAGGCTCGGGTTTATCAATAAATTGATGTTCTAACATAGACTCTAGATAGACCTTAGGTAACAAGTAATCAATGGAGCATATATTGATTTCAATGTGTTTTGCTATGAGTGGAATAAATACCACCATCGATCTTTCCCCTAGTCTGATTACCATGCAGGTGGCCTGCAATGATAGCTCCTAAGTGGAATGTATCATCCCCAAATAATGCATGGAGCAAGACAGCGAGGGTGCCCTCATCCATAGGAATTAAAAATTTACCTATAAATAATGCAAAGTAGTGACAATAGGAAAATGCAAGTTGGTGGCCCTAGCATTTGATACGCCCCTCGTTTCACCCATAGTTAAGGTAAGGAGGAAGTCCTCGAACTCCTCCGGTTTAGGCTCATGTAGTTCCCCGTCAAAGGGAATCAAGCATATTTGGCAGAACTAGGTGAATGGTATTTCAAAGTGTTCTGCATATAAATGAAAGTGTACCATGAGAATATTGAGCCTATGCCAAAAGTAAAAAATTTACACAAAGGAATTTGTGAGGATATAGTATTCATCACACTCATATGCAAGGAAGTTGGTTAACCCGATATTTACAATGAATTGCATGAAATCTTGGTAGAAACCCGCTTCGCTCATGAAGGGTGTACATGGCCATTCGCACGGCCTAACCTCCGTGTTGCGAGGGAGGTGGATGTCTTGGTCCTGGATACTCCCAACAACCCCCTTGGGACTCTGGCTCGAAGAACTTCTCCTAAAGAGGTTCATTTCCCAACGAACAAATTCTGAAATTTTCGGGCCACAACATCATGTCAATAAAACTATGTAAGATTGATTGTGACTACTCATATAGATGCCTAGAGGCCATATTAAGCATTCATACTACTTGGAACTCAAAGAATTCATCATGCAAGATCATTTTCAGTAGCACAAAGTGCAGCAAAATATGGAAAATATAAACCACTAAAGCAAAAACTAGTTCAAGCAATGGGAGAGTCACATACCAAGGAGCAATCCCTCAAAACAGTTTCGAAAACAGAGTTCTGAGCAAAGAGATCGAAAATCTCAGGTTTATGAGCAAGAACACGAGAGAAACAGAGAGAGAGAGAGAGAGAGCAACCATGATTTTTTTCTAGAGCTAGGAGAAAGAGTGGGCTGAAGAGATAAGTGGGGAAGTACCTGTGAGCCCGCCAAGCCATCGGGGCGCCAACTAGTGCTCCCCAGGGGTTTTTCAACAGCAGAAGTTTGTAAATACTCTAGAAAAAATAATGTTAAAATTTTGTGGCATTCCGAGACTTTTTAATTTTGGATCATTTTTATTGCATAGGAAATTCAGAAAACTGGATATTCATGGCATTTTATTTTATTTAACTAAGAATAAAAGAGAGTGAACTAATGGTACAGAGAGTGAACTAATTCATCAATCACGTGTCTTTCAAAAAGGATCCATTGATAAGGTTGATCAAGTCTTATTAATAACCGTCTCCGATTGACATGAAACCAAACAATTTTCGTATAACACTAAGTTACATCAATGGGGATTTTCATAGCCCAACAATAAGAATATCATATTTATTTTTAGGCAGTAGGAAGAGGGAATTTAAGCCCTCCAATAGTGATTGTGGCAATTGGCTCAATGAAATTAATATTATTTACCGAAGTTTGTTTCTTCGGAAAGTGCATTGTATGTTGTTTGCCATTGACATGAATAGTAACCTTGCTTTTGTTGAAATCAATAACATCCCCTAAAATATGTAAATAGGGTCTAGTAAGGATAATCGACATATTGTCGCCCTCGGGCATCTCAATAATAACAAAGTCTATTAAGATACTAACATTTGCAACCACATCTAGAACATCCTCACAAATTCCAACAGGTATAGCAGTGGATTTATCAGCCATTCACAAAGATATCTTAGTAGGTGTAAGCTTATTCAAATCAAGTCTTTTATATAAAGAGAATGGCATAACACTAACACCAGCTCCGAGATCGCATAAAATAGTTTTAACATAACTTCGTTTAATGGAGCAAGGTATTGTGGGTATACCCAGATCTCCCAACTTGTTAGGTACTCCATCATCAAAACAATAATTAGCAAGTGTGGTGGTAATTTCAGTTTTGGGTATCTTTCTTTTGTTGGTAATAATATCCTTCATATACTTAGCATATGGAGGTATCTTTGAAATATCAATCAAGCGAGTGTGTAAAAAGACAAGTCTAATCATTTCAGCAAATCATTCAAACCCCTCCTTGTCCTTACTCTTCGAAGGCTTGCAAGGAAATGGCATGGATTTCTGAACCCATGGCTCTCCTTCTTTACATGTTTCCTTGCAACAAAGTATTTCTTCTCATAACGTTTACTTTTTGGGTTATCAAGATCTTCAGCAGGTTCTATATCCATATCATTACCAGGTTCTTTATTACAATCTAGTTGAGCATCTACTTGAACATCATTATTGTCATTATCATTCTGATTATCACTAGGTGAATGTTCACTACCAGATTGTGTCTCGGCATCAGAAATAGAAACATGATTATGATTCTCTACATGTTTTTCTATAACGAGTTCACTAGAAGTATGCAAAGTCCTATCGTTTTTCTTTTTCTTTTTCTTTTTGGATAGACCAGGTGCATCAACATTAATTGTCTGAGAATCATATTGAATTCTTTAAGGATGACCTTGAGGATAAAGAGGTTCCTGAGTCATTCAACCTCCCCTAATCATTACTCTAACATCATTGTCATTCATGCTCTCATTTAATTCAGCAAGCAAATCATTTTGTGACCTAGCAACTTAATGTAGTTGAGTATGAACCATGGAAGCATGTTTACCTAGAGCTTTAACATCATTAGAAATTCTAAACATCAAGTCAATCAAGCGATCTATCATCATACCATTACATTGTAATTGATCTTTGACAATATTATTGAAGTGTTCTTGCTTGAAAATGTGATTATCAAATTCAGCCATGCATTGACTATGAGTTTTACTACACAGTATATCACTTGCATCAAATCTGTGGAGAGAATTTACCTCTACTACCTGTGTAGGGATGTTGAGTCCATTTATTTCTTCAATAGGCGGTAAATTCTTGACGTCTTCAGATTTAGTACCTTTTTATTTCATAGTTCTCCTAGCTTCTTGCATATCTTTTGGACCGAGGAATAGAATACCTCTCTTCTTTTGAAAAGGTTTCGGCGGTGGTTCAAGAAGTGTCCAATCATCAACATTTTGCAATATGTTATTCAGTAGTTCTTCTTCCGGTCCAATAGTTCCTTTCCTGAAAACACATCCATCACAACTATCTAGGTATTCCCTAGAAGCACTAGTTAGTCCATTATTCAAGATATCAAGTATTTAATTTTTCTCAAGAGGATGTCTGGCAAAGCTCTAAGTAGCTGGAGAATCCTTCCCCAAGCTTGAGGGCGGTTCTCTTATTCGATTTGCAAAAATTTAAATATTTCCTGTAAAGCAGCTTGCTTTTTATGAGCGGGAAAATATTTCTCAATAAAGTAATATATCATATCCTGGGACTATGCACACAACTAGGAGCGAGACTCAGGAACCATTTCTTAGCATCGCCTTTTAGCAAAAAAAATAAAAAAGCTTAAGGATGTAGTAATAACGCATATTTTCCTCATGAGCAAACAAGGTGGCAATATCATTCAATTTAGTAAGGTGTGCCACAACAGATAGAGTGTCGTAACCATGTAACGGACTCGATTATATTATAGTGATTAACTCAGGATCAACAGAGAATTCATAATCCTTATCAGCAACACATATAGGAGAAGCAACAAATTTAGGATCATGTTTCATTTTCTCCATCATAGATTTTTCTTTCAGATTGCATAGCAATTTTCTCAACTCTCTATCATGACAACCAAGAAAATCTTTAGCTATCTCCCCATCCATAATATAACCCTCAGGTACATCAGGCAATTCATATCTATTAGGAGAGCTAGGCATAATGGGTGATTCATAATCTTCATCAATTTCAACATTTTCAAGTTCTCTAGCTTTAGCAATATGAGCATCAAGTAATTGATTCAGTGGCACAGATTCATTTTTATCAAGCATAGCAGTAGCATCATCATAATTTTAAGAATTAGCATCATCAAGTATGTGCGACATATCAGAACGAGTAGAAAGTGGTGGTGTCATAAGCTGATTCAAAATAGTAGGTGAATCAAAAGCACAGCTAGATGCAGTTCCTTACCATACCTCCCCTCCTCTTAGAGGGTATGATCTTGGTTCTAGTACCTTTCATATTCTTCATAGTGGAAATTGGATATCCTCAAGTGAATGCAATAAATAGAGCTATGCTCCCGACAACGGCGCCAGTAAATTGTCTTGATAAAGCACAGGTATATGGGATCGAAGCAATCTTCGCGGGTAGTAATGCACCCTGATTTATTGATTCGGCACAAGGGAGACAAAGAACATTTTTTGATATTAGCAACTGAGTTGTCAATTCAACCACACCTCGCATATGTCTCTACAGCAAAAGGTTTAGTAGCACAATAAAATAGTAGAAGTAAGTGTAACGATAACAGTAGCAGTTTTGTAGTGATTGTAACAATAGCAACATTAATATTAACTTAGCAAGATTCGATATATGAAAAGCCTAGGCACTTGGACCGGTGATCACCGATGGATCGGTCTGTGCTGCCAAGAGGTCGAATGTCAACCTGGTGCGAACTAAGAGCAATGATGCTCTCACGGATGAAATAGTTCTACCAAGGGGTACTCTCATGACTTGTGTTGCAGATATAGAGCCATTGTTTGAAGATGTTGGTGCTCCTATAAAGTTTTTGGAGTTCTGTCACTCATTTGGCAAGATAATTATGGAAATAAAATAGTAATATGTTTTATTTACCATTTCATGTTGCTTTCGATCACTCATGCATCTACTCCTCATTACTAAATCAGGTTCGCATTAGCTAGTTAGGGTTAGTTAGGTTGTCTGAGACTGTTGTCAAGCTAAAAATATGTTGTTTTCTTATTGATTTTGTCTTGTTAACACGAAATAGATCATCAACTTGAGGGGCCAACATATTGTTTATGATTTCTCAATTTAAAATCTAATGAGAGTTTATTTGCCATTTATTTTATAATCTGGCACTAAACTTGGTACATGTTTCCACAAATGATTTTTTAACTTTTCTTAGCTTCTTGTATGCTTTTAGATACCCTTTCTTCTTTGAAATAAATATAATAATGCACCAAATGATGTAAGGAGATCTCCAAAATAAGAAAGGGGCAACGAGAAGAAACTCTCAAAGACTTAGCTCAACTCAACTTGAAGTGGTGTCTTGAGTTGTAGATGGCCATCACATAAAATTGTTACCCATCATAGAAAATGGCAAACATATGTAGGTATACTCCAAACTGATATATCCTTGTTGTTTTGCCCATGCAGTCAATAACTAGGTAAATGAGGCAAAAAAAATCTTAGCCCTTTTGAGTATCCAAGGCAAGGAGATGAATGGATAAGAAAAGTCGGTGAGTACCTCACTTTGACGTTACATACAGAATATTTCACCCTTTCAGTCTGAAATTGGGGGGTATCGGGATATAAAAATTTGAACTCTTCTTGTAAGTTGGAGGTGCCAAATTGTCTATGTGATGAGGCATTATCTTTTGAGTAAGTACAACCTATCATATTTGCTGGAGTAGTTCACTCCACTACTGTTATATTAATTATCTTATTACTTTGTTCACAAAGTTGACGACTTAGATTGACATTAAAGATAGAGAATGTGTGGCCAAAGAAAAATTCAACTATGCAACCAGAAAGGTATTTATCTTGGAAGTTCCTTTTTATGGTCAAGTCACATGATTGACATTAATAATCATAGGTTTTGTCTTGTTTCATAGCAAAAGGTGCTAAAAGGAAGATATGATGACATGGCTAAAACAATGGAAGGCGGAGAAACTGTTAGCAATGAGGAAGCTAATAATCTCCTTTCTCAAATAAAGGAAGTAGAAGGAGTCAAGACGGAAACGCGCAATGGTCTGTGGCGGTATGGCTTGTTATATCTCCATTTCCAGCATTCAATTTATTTAGCTCGGTTCATTTTTCAGTTCTCGATCTATCTGATATCTTTCACTTTTGATTATTATATTATTTCGTATCATCTATAGTACACCATTCTGCATCATTTGACATGTATACTTTCTTTCTAGAAAATATCTTTGTAATATAAGTACTTTATTAGGTTTTATTAATCCCTATAGTCTGGAGAACATAACTTTTTGGGCATATTTTCGTAGAAATTTTAAAACTTTAACCACCAATATCTTCTAAAATATTTACATTGAGTGAGAGAAACGACATATATAGTTCTGTCTAAAAGATACTAGCATAATATAACAACATTATTAGGTTTTAGAATTATATCGAAATAGAAACTAATATTATATGCACTATACTGGAGACTGTGGTAGCATTCAAAACACTATCTTCTTAAAGACCGGAGGGACTGTTAGAAGAAATGGTCAACATTAAGATTGGAGAGAGTGTCTAAATTTTGTTAACGTAGATTTTTTTGCCTACCAACTATGTATGCATACTAGTAATATTGGTATATTATGCTATCATCTATGGGTAGCAAAACTTGACGTTAGTTAAAGTTAGACACTACCTCTTATCTTAATGTTGACAATTTCTTCTACTGGTCCCACTGGTCTTTAAGAAGATAGTATTTTGAACGCTAGCACAATGTCCGCAATAGTACATATAATATTAGTTTCTATTTTGGTATAATTCTAAATCTAGTAATATTGTTACAATATGCTAGTATCTTTTAAGAATATATGTGTGTGTTTATCTCTCACTCAATCGAAGTATTTTAGAAGATACTGGTGGTTAAAGTTCTACAACAAGCATGACTAAAAAGTTATGATTTATGGACTATATGGAGTAATAAAACCTAATGAAGTACTTATATTACAAAAATATTTTCTAGAAAAAAGTAGGTACATATTAAACGATGCATAATGGTGCACTGTAGAAAAAATGAAGTAATATAATAAAGAAAAGTAAAATATATCAAACAAACTGAGAATTGAACACATGAACCAAGGTAAACAAATTGAACGCAAGAAATGAAGGTATATCAAGCCATACTACCATAGACCATTCTGTGTTGGCTGCTTGACTTCTTCTGGTTCCTTTAGTTGAGAAAGGATATTATTAGCTTCCTTATTGCTAGAAGTTTCTCCTCCTTCTACTATTTTATCCATGTCATTTTATCAACCTTATAGCTCCTTTTGTTGTGAAACAAGACAAAAACTCTAAGCATTAATGTCAACAATGTGACTTTGACCAAAAAAGGAACTTCCCAAGATTAACACCTCTCTGGTCCCAGCTTCGATTGTTTCTCTCGCCGCACATTCTCTATCTTTAATGAAAATATAGGTCCTAAACTTTCTAAATGAAGTAACAAGGTAATTAATATGACAGTAGTGAAGTGAACTACTCTAGTAAATATGATAACTTGTACTTACTGAGAAGATAATGCATCATCACATGCACAATTCAACACCTCCATCTTACAAGAAAGGTTCAAACATTTTATATCCTGATATCCCCTGTTTTAAGCATTTAAGGGTGAAATCTTCTGTATGTAATGTCAAAGTGATGTAGTTGCCGACATTTCTTATCCATTCATCTTCATGTCTCGGATAATCAAAAAGGATAAGGAAAAAAGTAACCTTGTTTACCCATTTATTGACTTCATGGGCAAAGAAATGAGGAAACATCAGTTTGATATATACTTACATATATTTGCCATTTTCTATGATGGACAATATGTTTATGTGAAGGTCAGCAACAATTGAAGACACATGGTCAAGTTGACTTAAGTCTTTGAGAGTTTCTTCTGGGTTTCCCTTCCTTATTTTGCACATCTACTTACATAATTTGGTACATTATTCTATTTAAAATACAGAAGAAAATGTCTCTAAAAGAAAGCAAACAGCTAAGAACAGTTAAACATTTTCATTTATGGAAATATATACCAAGTTTGGTGCCACATTATAAAACAAACTACAAATAAACTTTCATTAGATTATAAACTGGGAAATCATAAACAATATGCCCCTCAAGGTGATGAACTATGTTGTGTTAACAAGATAGGATAAATAAGAAAATAACAAAAAAATAGCTCCGCGACTTTCTCACAAAACCTAACTAACCATACCTAGCTAAAGCAAACCAGATTTAGAAATGAGCACTAAATGTATTAATGATCCAATGCAACAGGAAATGGCAAATAAAAAACATTGCTATTTACTTTCCATAATTACATCGCCAAATGAGTAACATAACTCCATAAATTAAATATGAGCCCCAACATCTTCAAAATGCAGTTCTATACCTGCAAGGGAAGTCACGAGAGTACCCCCACGTACAAGTATTTCATCCTTGAGACCATCATTGCTCTCAGTTCGCACCAAGTTGACCATTGGCCTCTTGGAAGCACAAATCCTTCTCCTCGTCAGTGCCTCCCCTCTCCTAGTTGTGCCATAAAACCAAATAGACAGATCCATCAACGAGACTGAAAATCTGAAATCTCACATGGCAAGCATCAGCTTAGGATTGCTCGCTGGCATGCGTTGTAGTTGCACATCTTCCTGCATTTCGGGCATGCACATGCCTCCTTTTCCAACATCTCATTCGCAATCAAAGGGTACCTGTTATAAAAAAACCTTCAATGAACAAACCGAAACAACATTGTCTACCACAGGCTCTACGAAAAAGGAAAGAGGAATTTTTTTACCTATTATGAATGCTATGCTTCCAGTATTTGAGAGGAACTTGCCCCTTTATTGGACCTTTTGCAATATCCCGTGACCCCTATTTTTCTTTTCCTGGTTCTAGTCCAGATCACCATGTGTTCACCAAATATATTACCTACCAGGTCACATAACTAAAATTATGTAAGGCCATATTTGGTAGAATCATATATTATTTTTACAACAGTCTAGTTGATTTCCAACTGAATCTAACATAAATATGGCATGCGTCCATACATGCTAAAGATATAGAAAATTAATAGCAAGAGTTTATATATGATCTTGTGTAGCCAATTTGCACAAGATAAGTTAAAAATGTACAACAGGATAGACTCCATATGCTTTCGTACTCACCAAATCATTCAAGGCATGGATACACACTCCAATATAGCTCAAATTTATCCAAAGTTAACATGGCCAGATATATATAAATTCCTAACATTGCCATGTTATTATTCGTCCACAAGTTCCCATCACTTCAAGCCACAAATTATGTCTTCTAAATGCCCTGAATTACCATAGGAAAGACTTAAAGACCTAAACCGGCACAACTGGCAGTTGTAGCAAGAAGAATAAGTCAAGGAAGAACATGTGGGAAAACCTTGGAGAGCAATCCATCTAAGGCCAAGCTTGTAGTTACTATCCGCATGGTCCTTGGGGACGACCATCTCGCGAACCCAGATTGCCTGCAAATTTCTCCAGTTCACTGTCTCTAGTAGCGGCTACCCCGGTTCCTACAATACGAAACAAAATAAGAGATCCGAACATGATCTAGGATCTCCTGAGCAAGTAGTGAACCCGCTATGTTCGGGAAGAGTGGGATTGACAAACCTAAGGGCATGGATGAAGGATCCATCAGAGAGGAACACTATGAAGGAGCCCCTCTTCGACACGACGGTGGCATCATTGGTGACAATCATGGCGGAGGCGGGAAGGATCACGCGTGTCACGCACGC
Source organism: Hordeum marinum (assembly GCA_022496015.1). Classification (NCBI taxonomy): domain Eukaryota; kingdom Viridiplantae; phylum Streptophyta; class Magnoliopsida; order Poales; family Poaceae; genus Hordeum; species Hordeum marinum. The sequence continues at coordinate 62,752,425 of CM039677.1, forward strand.
AAAGCGGACAAGACAAGGGATTTCTGGCTATGAAGTGGGACACTGGCCGCGATTAGCGACAAGAGGGGAGGGTTAGGATCCGATGTCACAACCTCCCACATCAAACGAGATAACCGAGCGTGGCGTGGTTGCTAGATCCACCGATGCCATGGATGTATGGGGCGATGTTGGGATCAGCTGAAGCGAACAGAAGCACCAGGGTGTGCAGGGGGCATGGTGGCCAGGGAGAGGGAACGCAAAGGGTGTCGATCTAGTGGATGACGAAGGTAGAGGTGGAGGCCGGCAATGAGGAAAAAAGAAACCAGCGGCGAGGAGTGGACGGGGCTGGGAAATAGGGTTAGGTTTGTCTCAGGTGGGGGCTTTTATAGCTATTGTAATTACTAGCTGCTCAAGTAAGGCTAGATCTTGGGCTTAGAAAAATTTAGGCGAATAAGGTTTTGTGTAGTTGTATATATTATTTTACTTCATTTTGATATAGTTTTGTTGTTGGAAACACTTTATTAATTATGAGTTGGCATTGTTAAAAAAGTCGGCATATTTGAAAAAATCAATCACATCAAGTGGAATAAAGTAGATTAATGTTGGAAATATGCCCTAGAGGAAATAATAAAATGGTTATTATTGTATTTCCTTGTTCATGATAATTGTCTATTGTTCATGCTATAATTGTGTTAAGCGGAAACCGTAATACATGTGTGAATACATAGACCACAACATGTCCCTAGTCAGCCTCTAGTTGACTAGCTCGTTGATCAATAGATGGTCTCCGTTTCATGACCATGGACATTGGATGTCGTTGATAACGGGATCACATCATTAGGAGAATGATGTGATGGACAAGACCCAATCCTAAGCATAGCACAAGATCGTGTAGTTCATCTGCTAAAGATTTTCCAATGTCAAGTATCATCTCCTTAGACCATGAGATTGTGCAACTCCCGGATACCATAGGAATACTTTGGGTGTGCCAAACGTCACAACATAACTGGGTGGCTATAAAGGTACACTACGGGTGTCTCCGAAAGTATCTGTTGGGTTGGCATGAATTGAGACTAGGATTTGTCACTCCATATGACGGAGAGGTATCTCTGGGCCCACTCGGTAAGACATCATCATAGTGAGCTCAATGTGACTAAGGATTTAGACACGGGATGATGTGTTACGGAATGAGTAAAGAGACTTGCCGGTAATGAGATTGAACAAGGGGTAGGGATATCGACGATCGAATCTTGGGCAAGTATCATACAGGTAGACAAAGGGAATTGTATACGGGATTGATTGAATCCCGACATCGTGGTTCATTTGATGAGATCATCATGGATCATGTGGGATCCAACATGGGTATCCAGGTCCCGCTGTTGGTTATTGAGTGGAGAGGTGTCTCGGTCATGTCTATGTGTCTCCCGAATCCGTACGGTCTACACACTTAAGGTTCGATGACGCTAGGGTTATAGGGAAATAGTGTAAGTGGTTACCTAAGGTTGTTCGGAGTCCCGGATGAGATCCGGGACGTCACGAGGAGTTCCGGAATGGTCCGGAGGTAAAGATTCATATATAGTAAGTGAGGTTTTGGTCACCGGAAGAGTTTCAGGCATCACCGGTAACGTATCGGGACCACCGGAAGGGTTCCGGGGGTCCACCAAGTGGGGCCACCAGCCCCAGAGGGCAGCGTGGGCCGAGAGTGGAAGGGACCAGCCGAGATTGGAAGGGACCAGCCCTCCACCCTGTCCCAAGGCGCAGGAAAGGTGGGAGGGAGGGGAAACCCTAGACCCAGATGGGCCTAAGGCCCACCTAGGGCTGCGCCCTCCCCCTCTTCCTCTCTTGCCGCCGGCCAGATGGCCATCTAGTGCCGGCCGCAGCCCCTAGGGTGGGAACCCTAGGGCTACGTGCTCCCTCCCCCTCCTCCTATATATAATGGAGGGTTTTGGGGCTGCCAGACACACAAGTTCTTCCTCTCTCGGTGCAGCCCTACCCTCCCTCTTCCTCGTTCTCCACGGTGCTTGGCGAACCCCTGCCGGAGACCACGCAGCTCCACCATCACCATGCCGTTGTGCTTCTAGAGCTCTCCCTCAACCTCTCCTTTCTCCTTGCTGGATCAAGGCGTAGGAGACGTCACCGGGCTGCACGTGTGTTGAACACGGAGGCGCCGTTGTTCAGCGCTAAGATCGGAGTTCGCCGCGATCTGAATCGTTGTGAGTACGAATCCACCAACCGCGTTCTTGTAATGCTTCCGCTTAGCGATCTTCAAAGGTATGAAGATGCACTCTTCACTTACTCGCTGCTGGTTTCTCCATAGATAGATCTTGGTGAACACGTAGGAACTTTTTTGATTTACTGCTATGTCTCCCAACAATTAATGTATCATGTCAATTCGAGATAATATGCAAGACCAACACAAAAGTGTAATGATAGGTGGCGGTGTGGCTAAACTAGAAAATGTTTCTACATAGAACACGACATTATAATGTTCATCTCAAAATTAGATATTTTTCATTGTCGTATGTTATTATTGAAGCGAAATGATCCCTTTCTTCCCGTGTCTTCGACTACTTTATACTTAAATTCGATTTCAAGTGAATTACATGTATCTCAAATAGTGTTTCTAAAAATAGAATTCGTTTTAATAAATCGTGTACAAGATCTCGTATCCATAAGCATAAAATAGTTCATAAAAACATTTCTTGGGAACATTCAACAATCTTCATACATATTGAGTGGTTTATTTTTGTTACAAATTTTAAATAAGGTCTATAGATTATGAAATTAGCATGGGCACATGTATTTTTATTTTGGCATATTTATTACACACACACACACACACACACACACACACACACACATATATATATATAATGATAGAAATGTGTAATCTTAGAAATAAATTAGAATTCATTCGGTATTTATACATGTAAGAAAATATTCTCTCTAGGGATCATAGATGAAAATATAATATATTGGCACCCACATGTTACAATGGGTCCCACCTGTGGGTTTGACATATCCGCAAGCACATGGCATCCCTCGATTACCATGCATACTAGGTCCATGTGACACATGGGTCCGAGAAGCCTTTGGGACCCACATGGCAGAGTGGTTCCACTCGTCAACTAGAAAAGTGGGTTTGGATGATACATGGGTCTCACCTATAACTATGATTGACTCATAGGTGAAATTGATACGTAGACACGGCACATGGGCAAAATTGTTGAGGTGTCGTCCAGTCACCTTCACCCATATGATTATGACCTTATAGTTTGGTCATGAATGCCTAGAATAAGATCATAAACACCGCTACATAGCTTAACGACCTATTTGTGCAATAGAATAATGACCTAATGAGAAAAATGGTCATAATGTTATAGGGTTTGCACCCTCCTAGAGTATCCATGGCCAATTTCCGAATTTTTGCCATGGATCTATGACCAATTGAATCAATGTCACCATTTTTTGTCATAAACGAACATCTTTTTGTTGTGTCCCCCTCTTGACCATCCCGCACAGAGTGTAAGTCGTAAAACTCTGCAAACAACAAACTCACGTCTCTCTACCACAACATTTATAGAATTGTCTCCCCTTGTCCTATAGAACATGAGACAAAATTTTGTAAAGAGGGCACGGGGCTTCAAATACATGGGGGTATAACCATCCAAGAGAAGATAACCTCTCTTTATTTCTTTCCAGGTGAATAGGTGTTATAAGAGGCTTCTGCCTGCATCGCCGTCTCCGGCGGCGCCTCGCGTTGGCTAAGCGTCCGTAGGTGTGGAAGAGTGGGGAACTGGGGATGGATGGTGGCGTCACGTGCCTGTTTTTTTTCTTGAACAGTTCGTCATGTGCGTGTGTGTTTTGGTTGGGGAATGAATGGGCCAGTGGGCTCTCGCACATAGTTTCCCATATACTCTGGGCCCCTAGTAAAAAGACAAAAAACTAAGCGTCGACCGTCAATTTTTAGGGGACCTCCTATATCATTTTGCGTGATAGAGTACCTCGACGCATAGGGGCGACGCGACACTCTGACGACCCAACATGTTTCCAACCGCACGACACAAAGAAAGCTAGTCCTAGATTTCGACCTCACGGCCTCAAACACCAAGGAAACCTAACCGCGAGCCATTAACCACTACACCACACAGTTGCCTGAAGACAGTAGGTGCAAAGCCGTATAAGAGCACACATGAGCGTTGTGCTTTGGAAAACATTTCTTGAAATTGCAAGCAGTTTGAAATGTCCCAATATTTACATATTCCAACATTTTTTTGGAGAAGTAAACATTTTTTGTAATTTCCATTCAAAAATGAAACACATTTCTTTTTGCAAATCCCGAACAGTTTTCTAAACGCGAATTAAATTTTTTGTCATTTTCTGAAACAACGAAAAAATAATGAAAAACGCAAACAATTTTTGAAATTTTAGAATATTTTCTCAGATCACAAACAGTTTTAAATTTATGAACAAAAATGGAAAACTGGAACATTTTTTCAATTCAGAACAATTTTTTTAAAACATAACATTTTTAAATGCGACAAAATTTGTATTGTATGTTTTTCTACAAATGTGAACAAAATTTGAAACATGATATTTGTTGACGTTGCGAACATAATTTTAACACCGCGAACATTTTTTGAAACTTGAACATTTTCTGAAATGACGAAACATGAACATTTTTTTCACTGCAAGCCACTACAACTGAAGAGATTAGTGACAAAAATGCATCTCGAGAATTCAAAACTAAATAGCGGTAGCACATTTGACACTATTGGAAAGAATCCCGAAAAATATTCCAAAATTTGAGTTTTTTCCAAAATTACAAAACATTATTGAAAAACCCGAACAATTTTTTGAAATACCGAACACATTTTAAAATTTCAGAACTTTTTTCGTATAAACATGAACATTTTCTGAATTTATGAACACATTTTTTAAACAGGAAAAAATTTTAAAATCGTGGATATATTTTGAACTTTTATAACAGATTTCAAAAAGGAGAACCGTTTTGACAATCCCAAACAAATTTGAAACAAGAACATCTTTTCGATACGTGAACAAAATGTTGACATGAGAACATTTTCTGAAATTGGGAACAATAATTGAAAAGAGGAATATTTTTTGAGATTTATGAAAGACGTTTCGAAACACGAATATTTTTCCAAAATTTGAATAGAATTTGGAAATGAGAGCAAATTTCAAAACTGAACCATTTTTAAAATTCCTGCATAATTTTTGAAAACCTGAACAAAATTTAAAACAGGAACATTTTTTAAAATTCCTGACATTTTTTAAATTGGGAAAAAAATTTGTAAACAATAACATGTTATAAAGTTCCAAATAAATATTTAAAAAAATTCAAACAAAAAAACATGAAAAAAACGAAAGAGCAAAGAAATGAAAAGGAAAAAGACAAAATGAAAAAATGAAAAAATGAAAATGAAAAAGAAAAAGAAAAGAAACAAAAAAGAAAAACATGAAATAGAAAAACTAGTTCAGGAACCTCCTAGAAGGTTGCCAAAACAAGAAACACTGGCTGGGAACCACCTAGAAGATTCATAAAACCGGAATTGCTCAAACGTTTGAACGGGCTCGGCCCACCCGAAATGCTCGTCGGTCTGCCGTGTGCGCGACCAGTTGCCGCAGTGAGCATCCAATAGGATTTTTTAATTTTTAGACCGGAATTGCTATGCGTATGATGAATAGTGCATACGAGCTCACTCGTCCATGGGATTCATCGAACAACTGGTGAGGCTGTCGAACGTAAATCGTACAAATATTCGCCGTGCGTGTTGCAGAACTCTTTTTAGACTTCTGAACCGAATGCATGAACTACCGTTGGATAATTTGCACGAATCAGGACACACCTGACATTGTCATGCCATGTTTTAGAATCATTCTGTCTGAAAACTTATTAGCACAAACGAGTTATCCACTCACTCGTCGCCTAGAGCTCTCTCCCCTTACCATTTCCCATTTCCACTATTTCTCTAGAATGATCGTCGCTCAACCCTATATCCTTTTTTCTTCGCAAATCCCTCCATGCTCCCACTGCTCTGTCGCCACTATCCCTCTCCCGCCTCCCTTTTGCTCCGACACCGCAAGATTCTATCATCGACTCTTGCGCAATCTGGTAGCGGCATTTGCGCATCCAGCCTCGCCACGAACACGACGCTCATCGGCAGAACCCGCACCACTCCCTGTCGCACGGTACAACAACTCTATATATTCAGGGTGATCGCGATCCAGCTCTTAGGACTGGAGCGCATCCATGGTGTTGTCCGTGAGGCTGACGCCTGGGTCGGGGATCTCGACGTGATCTCAAATGCGGGGAGATGCAGCGGTGTGAGAGCTCGCGATGGCGGTGCAAAGTGGGACCTACTATTGCTGATGGCGACACGAGTGTCTCCGAGCAGCGGCGTGGCCGGTAGAGGCACGAAACTTGGGTTCCTAGCGCCAGGTGTGGGTGGACGCGTCCTACCCTTCGATGGCGCCTCACCGTGGACGGCATGCTCCAGCGTCGGCCAATGACAACAACTTTGGCATGGTGACATGCTGCGACACGTCGTCATCGAGGAAGCAGGTGAGTGAGCTTCATCTGTGTAGTACATCGATCCCTGTTAGACTCCACTACCGCTATCATCAACAAACTAGTGATCTTGTACTTGATGCATTAAGTCATGGTTTTGTCTAAATTTTTGTATGTGCTCTAAGGATAGAGATTATGGCAACTCTTCAAGATGTCTTTCTAGGGGTAACTCAAGATCGAATTTTCCATGACAAACTTTAAGATGTGTTGTTTTTCCGCCATTTTGCAAGTTAAGATGTATTTTGACATGGAAACTTAATATGAGTCTTTTTGCCATGTCCACTATACATTCAAATTTTTACAAGCATTCTTCTAGGAAAATCACATTTCTTCTAGATGGCATAGCAAGTTTTTGCAATCACAACTTGTTACTTTGCTAAATCCCATCCATGGAGGAGGCGGGGTGACAATCGCTTATTCGAGCGCTCGATGTGAGTAGGGGACACTAGACAATTTTAACATTTGGCATGTTCTAGCTAGCCAAAAATTACACCATGGCAACTTTTGTTCTTTCGTACTTTGTTTTTCATTATTTTTTCCATGAACCGGATAACATTTTTATGCATTCAATGACCCATAGATCATTTTTCTCTAAAAATTTGCCATGTTGATGTAGCATTCCATGGCAAAATCTTTCTTAAAAATGGCATGTCAAACTCTTTTCATTGTAGATAGTGGCAAAATTCTTTATCTTGCAGCATGGCAAACAAAACTTTCTGTGGGAAAATGGCAATTTAAGTTCATAGGGCTTGGCAAATGTGCACATGGTAAAAAAATCACGGTAAGATGGCAAAATTATTTTGGTTTTGGTGTGTTAGTCATGGTAGCCTTTTACTTCTTTTTTGCCATGGCAAAAATTAATGCTTTGCAATGGAAAATTTACATTTTGTCGACATGCCAAATGTAACTACACCGCCATGACAAATTCTTCATTTTTATTTCCATGGCAAAATGTAGTTTTCATTTGTCATTATCTTTCGGATATCAATTGTCGGGGAAACGACACCTATGGGATCGGGAGGATCCCTTTACGATTTGGGAGGGAAGAAGGGTCGCGCAGAGAGCAGATCTGATGACTAACGCGCGGGATTTTACCCAGGTTCAGCCCGCAAAGATGCGTAAAACCCTACTCCTGCTTGGTTGTATTGGATGAGTTCTAGCTCAAGTTTTGAGGGAGCTACAGTATGCAGCTGCTACTCATGGATCTCAACCTCCAAAAAAGAGCCCTCTCTAGTAACGCCTTGGCCCTCCTTTTATATGACCAAGGGAATCCCAACAGCGACGTACAACGCACGCACGGGGTGCACAGTGCTACAGTGCTATCATACCTAACCACGACGGAGTAAGACAAACGCATTTAATGCTCCATTAGGCGTCCCTGACCTTCTACGGGACGGCACAGGGGCCCGTCCCATCGGCACCGCTTAGCCTCCTCCATCCCTGACGTCTCGACATGTAACCAGGTGGGACAACACCTCGTCTCTGCGCTGGCAGGATGGCGAGGCCTTGCCGGGTGCACTTCTTGCTGGGGTTCAGCAGCCATCCCGTCAAGATCTTGTCGGACCAGCCTTCGGTCTTCGATCCTGATTGTTGGTTTGAATGCTTTCTTGACTTCCTTGTACTTGAATGCAGCAGTCGACTGATGGGCCTTGCCGCTGGAGCGGCTACAACTGCCCTGTACAAGTAAGGGGTACTAAATGACCCAAACTTTAGTACACCGACATAAATTTAATAGCTTCTAGCAATTTTTTGTATTCTCATGGCACCATGGTAATTTTGCCATTATAATTTTACTTCAAGTACATTGAGCATGGCAAATAAATAATAAACAAAGTCTACAACCATTCAGTACATTCTGCATACCATGAGGCAAAGAAAAAAATGTTCGACATGGAAAATTCTTCAATTTTATTGCCATCACAAATGTAGTTTGCGTTTGACACGGCAAGCTTAAATCAAGTAAAAAACTAGTAAAATAATGTGGACATGGTAATTTATTACATTTTGTTTTGGTATTGTCCACATGTGTAAACAAATCATGCTAAAATGGGTATGAGTCATGGCAGCTTTTTTACTTTCATTTGCCATGGAAAAATTACTATTTTTATTTTTTACAATGGCAAATTTACCTTTGTTAACATGAAAATGTATATAGACTGCCCATGGAAAATTCTTTGTTTTTATTTTTCATTGAAAAATGTAGTTTTAATTTGCCATGACAAATTTACATTCATTACCATGGCGACATGGCAAATAAATAATTTGTATGGGACCATGGCATTTCAAGTTCATAGAGAATGGCAAATGTAGTTAACGGATCATGGAAAATTCTTTTTTTTTTGCAATGATGTCATAAAAATCCCTTTTTATAGAACCATGACAATTCAATTTCATGAAGCATGGAAAACGTAGTTTATGGGTTATGGCAATTTATACCATATGAATAGATACATATCATTTTTCTTACACAAAACATGAAAATTATAGCTAAAACACCCTGGCAAATTTTAATTTCCATATGCTATGGAAAGTTTTTGTGTGATATGGTGTGTTTTTTATATACACACCAAATTCTCAAGCAAAACATGATATTTATTACTACATGCCATGGAAAATTTTAATATAAATCTGCCATGTCATTTTTTCCAAATGTTTGACATAAAACTTCCACATTTCTGGTATGCGTCCCAGAAAACTACCACATTTTAAAAAGTGACCGAAAACTACCAATTGTTTTATCATTTGTAACTAAACACTACAAGTTTTGGATAATGTCCTTTAGACGATTTAAACGTGTTTTTGACACGCGGGGCCGTCTGTTAGGGCTGACCTGGCGAGAAAGTAAACTTCGCTTTTCTGGACCATTAAGTTGACCGTTATGATAGGTGGACCCCACACGTCAACATCACCTTCTTCTTCCTCCTCATCTCTCTCTCTCTCTCTCACTCTCTCTCTCTCTTTTGAATTTTCGCAAACACCTTACCAACAGTAGAGAAGCACACCAGTGGTAGCTCTTCCTCCCATGACTTGATGAAAGAAAATTGCACGTGGGGCTTCCGACTGAGATGTTTCCTGGCTTGCCTAGTCGTCGGTCCCTGAGCTTGTGGCGGATCCCGATCCTCCCCAGAGGGTCGGAGTACGTAACCTTGCGGAAGAGTGGGAGGCCGGTGTTCTCATCCTTGTCGGTGAGACGACCCTGCAATGCCTGGCCCTCCTCGCCGTCCTACGCTGAGGCGATGTTGATTGCGTTAGTGTTTTCACGAAGACCTCGGTCGGTGGCGAAGTCGTTCCCTGGTGCTTTGTTGTGGTGACAACCATGGCGGATCATCGTGACCAACTGGATTATCAACGCGACCTCCCTTTTGTGGGCAGCGCTGAAGTGGATCGTGGGCCCCGCTAGGCCCGGTGGCAATGTGTGTCTGGTAGATCGGACATGGCTGCCACATGGCTTGTCGAGAGACCCTTGAGAGGTGGGACTGGCCGGTGTGCTGATGTTGACCCAGCCGACCCCATTGGCGATGATTTTTAGGGAGCCAAAGACTAGGCTCTCCCCATTAGTAGACCGCCGGAGAGAGAAAGAGGTCGGATTGATGAACGGCCTCCAGCTGGCACAACCCGTGCCTGGCTTGCCAACTGACAAAGCGAATTCCTGTCAGATCCCCGGGTGGTCCAAGCGCAGCTGGAAGTCAAGAATCGAAGGTCACACGAGGGGTTTATCCAGGTTCGGGCCTCCAGAGAGTAATACCCTACGACCTACTGGTTTTGATGATTCATAATGGAGGGATACCTCGTACGAGGGGTTACAATGGTGTATGAGATTGCTATCGAGAGTTTGCTTATCTACTAAAAGGTGACGAATGAGGACCATAGACCTCCCTTTATATAGGCAGGAGAGGTCTAGGGTTTACATGGAAGATGCGATCAGGAGTGGCGCCCGCCTCGAGCCTTGGAGACCGCGAAGGTCGTCTTTGCCTCCTAGGGTTTGCTCCTTGTCATGGGCCCGATGAAGCCCTTGTAGTACATGAGGCTGGGCTCCTTGGCATTAGCCACCTGTGATATAGGACACGTCTCTTAGAGCATCAACATAGCGTTAAAAACACATCCGTGAAAAAAATGGGTTTTAGGTACTTGGAGAAAAAAGTCCCCCGACAACAATCCTATGGCTATATGGTGCCCCCAGAAAATTTGGCCGTGTCCCAAAAAACGCTACAAATGATGCATATTTCCATCACCGCGCAGCTGCCCAAAACCAAAAACATCGCGGCAGAAGCTCCAAATTTGATACTGAAGATCACAGTTGTTAACCCTTCACGTCCTCCCATCCGTTTCATTCGCCGAGATGTTTGTCGGGACCCCCTCTGTGGTTGGGGAGGCTCGGAACGCCAGTGTTGACTACACTCGATTTCAATGGCCTCCCCCCTTTTGGTGGCTAAAATGGTTGGTGCCACACCGCCCTCTCCCATTGAGGTCGGTTAGCTGTCGGAAGACCTCCAATCGATTGTCGTGACCACCTCGAGCCGCAACTTCGTTTGAAGCTCTCGACACTCGGGTGGCACGGCGTCGCTAGATTTCGCCGCACCTCGGCTCCCCTCAGGCCCTGGTCCCTGCTAACACCATTCCTAGGCGGCCCAAGAACTGTCTCAGCCTGTCAAGCTACTTCAGTCGAAATCCAGCTCGGTGCCCCGATGATTGAGAGCACCCAAGCTGAAAACCTTCGGTCACCAATTTTTGTTTGCTGGAAAAGCAAAAGCTTTTCTAGTGAGAAAAACCTTTTCTCTCCACATGTAAAATCACTTTTAGGGCACCAAATTATTGGACTGCTGTTGGAGATGCTCTTATGACTTCCATTATTATTTGTAAGACGCTTCCCTCAAAATAAAAATGAAAATTGAAAGACGTGTGGGCTATATAAGGATGTTTTGTGGTGGAGGAAACGTAAATTTATGATCTGTTTTCGTTTTGCTCATGAAGTCAACGGCATATATGGATCAGGGTTAGCAAACTGCGTCGTTTGACCATTGCGCCAAAAAAAAGAAGCCGCACCACCGAAGTCCACCGTGGCAATCGCGGCCATGGCGGGCTGCTGATTCCGGCGTCCGCTAGCCTGTTTTCCGCAGCACCGAATCGATTGCTACGGTGGGACAGCTCGTTTGCGGCAGGGTCCTCGCACGCAGCGTCTCGACCCCGACGAGCGGTGGCGCCCTGTGCGGCGAGGAGGTCCTTGCCGACGCCGCCGATTTCACCTACTCCTTCGTCCCCGTGCCCAGCAGAAGACCCTGGTTCCCCCGCGACCTCCGTGATGGGCGCGTTCTCCTCGAGATGAGACACTTCGGGAAGATGTTCAAAAGCTTCGTGGTGTGTGATCCATTGTCAAGGCGCTTCGTGTTGCTCCCGTCCATTCCTCACGACATGATATACCAAGAGGAGAAGCGCCCTTCTGAAATCAGGCCCATGCTGGCTCCCATGGCCATGGGTGAGCAAGGGGAGGATGAGACCTCGTTCAAGGTGATATGCTTTGCCAACTATGAAACCAAGCTGGTTGCATTTGTCTTCTCTTCTATCACTCAAGAATGGTGTATGGCCGCATCTACCAGCTGGACCTCTTTGGGCGGTCGCCGCCATGAGTATGAATATTTGCCCTTCTCGGGATGCAGTCGCTTCTACTCGGCACCAACTTTGGTGGACACATTGATTGTGCTGGATACACGAACAATGGAGTTTTCTGCCGTCGACGGTAGCACCGGCTACCATGTAGAGCTCATATGTCTGCCTGCCTGGACAGACATACATCACTAGTAAATGTCGATCAGTGGTCCCGGTCGGAATGTGCCTTTAATATCGGTTTCTCAATCGATACTAAAGAGTCGGGATTAAAGGTCTAGATCCATGTCTGCCTGCTTGGACAGGCATACATCACTAGTAGAATGTCTGTCGATCAGTAGTACCGGTTGGGACGTGCTTTTAGTATCGATTCCCAATCGGTACTAAAGAGTCAGGACTAAAGTTTTAGACCTTTAGTACCGGTTGACCCACGGACCGGTACTAAAGGCCCACTACGTGACTACCAACCGGTACTAAAGGCCGACCATGTAGCTGCCTGCGTGGGCTGGTGGTGGAGGACCTTTAGTATTGGTTGGTGATACCAATACTAAGTGTTCTGTTTTTTTTGTTTTATCTTTTAATTAGGTTTAGTTTTCCATTCATTTCAAGTTTATTTTACGGTACTACATACTGTAAACATTACACATGTTGATGCATATATATATATATATGTAATATAATATATAATATCTCATATACAGTATATATACAAATGGAATTACACATCCATATATATTCTGGGACTTATAACTTAAGGCCCGAAACCTGGCCGGGACTAGCTAGCTAGTGCTCCGGATGAAATCTCAGTTTTCTACTACTGATTTGCTGTCATTATTGAGGCGGCGGTAAGGAATAGTGCTCTCCATTTACATCAATGACATGTCGAAGAAGAAATGCCGCAAATTACTCTTGAAGTGCTACAAAGTGTTTATCGCGTGAAAGCTTCGACATCATCTGCCAAACCTAGAGTTGTCTTTCACATGCTCCTCTGCGACGTATACGGCCTTCGGTCTGGATGCGAATGTTCTCGCAGAGAAAGTATCCACATAAATTTGTCCCCTGTGGCTGCTTCGCGCACTTTACAAAAGAATAAAATTCAATAAGATAACTAATAATCAAGCATGTGATAATGGTATTCAAACTAGAATTAAAGAGATGCGCGGACCTAGTAGTACTACTTAATTACCTGCATCTTTTTCCACCTCAGCTTCGGTTTCCATTGACGACCATGATGGGTTTTTTCTATCATCTTTTTCCAAACACTAAGCGGCAAAGAAAAAGAATGAAAGAGTTATTATAATTACTTTTGATATCAGGAAATAATGAAAGAAAGCGAGGTCGATAAAGATTGAAATTACCGTTCTATCATAAAATACAAGTCCACGTATGATTGTTCTAATGTATCTAGTGAGTCGTACACTTGAACAAGTCCATCAGCGAGGATAATATTTAGGAGGATATAGTGGTCTCTGTGTAGAAGTTTATATAATTAAGCAGACATGCATATAACTCATCAACTACACTTGACAGCGAGCTAGTAAGCAAAAATAGAATAAGTAGTATACAAGAGAGTAAAGACTCCCCTATGTTCTAAGGAAATATTATAGTAGATTTGGTATTGATTAGTGCCTTTAGAAAAAATTTCAAGAGATCTTCTGTGTCCTTGGCATAATGTTTTACCACATGACCATTAATGGTACTTGGGTCGATGAACCCAATGTCATCGATTCCTTCTTGTTTTAATTCCCACATCTTCAATATGCATAATAGCGTAGAAAATAACATATATAGTGAGGATAAGCCAATGAACGATATCTTAGCTAGAGAATTAAATTATTAAAGATATAAATCACTTACACACAATAGCAACTGATGAGAGTTTTGTCGATAGAGTCCATATGGTATAACTAGAAAAGTTCTGAGAATTCAAGACATATGTCACATCCATTGACGTAATGCTCTTTCCTTACTTTGACCATGGCCGCCGTCTCCCCTCACTTTGCTTCACGCAGGTACCAATCATGCAACCGTCGCATCGCAGTTGGTAGTTCCTTGTACTGCTCGGGTGTGACAAGTGGTTTTCCGACGGCATATTACACTGCTCTGAAAAGGTTGTAACTTGGCATGACATCATAATTTCACCCACATATCAACTTCTAAAGAGTTGAGAGGGTTACGGCAAAAACTGGATGCACTTGATGTATAAATTGGACAATCTCTTTCGAAATATGAGGGTTTCGGACGAAAACTCATCTATTACAAAGGGATTTCATTTTTAATAACTTATTTTAACTCCATACTTTTTGTGTGTTTAATATGCACCATTCAAAGGCACATCATCAATTTTCAACCCTTTCTGACTTCATTTGATATTTTTCATGCATTTAATGATTTATTTTGAGCTAAATGACCCTAAATTTGAAAAGCAGTACAAATGAACTCTGAAAAGGTTGTAACTTGGCATGACATCATAATTTCACCCACATATCAACTTCTAAAGAGTTGAGAGGGTTACGGCAGAAACTGGATGCACTTGGTGTACAAATTGGACAATCTCTTTCGAAGTATGCGGGTTTCGGACGAAAACTCATCTATTACAAAGGGATTTCATTTTTAATAACTTATTTTAACTCCATACTCTTTGTGTGTTCAATATGCACCATTCAAAGGCACATCATCAATTTTCAACCCTTTCTGACTTCATTTGATATTTTTCATGCATTTAATGATTTATTTTGAGCTAAATGATCCTAAATTTGAAAAGCAGTACAAATGAACTCTGAAAAGGTTGTAACTTGGCATGACATCATAATTTCACCCACATAGCAACTTCTAAATGGTTGAGAGGGTTACGGCAAAAACTGGATGCACTTCGTGTACAAATTGGACAATCTCTTTCGAAGTATGAGGGTTTCGGACGAAAACTCATCTATTACATGCATGTCCTTCACATAGAAAGTGATGACGGTGAAGCCGGTCACATCCCAGAGTGGGATCTCGCTACGTAAGACTTTTTCTACGTGTTTGTCCCTTGCTTATGATTGCACCGTAACCATGGAGAATCTTCATCATTTAACAGGATGCTTGGGTCAGTCTTCACTCTGAAGGGAGGGATTTCATGAAACTTTTCATAATCTTTTGACATGTCTGTCTTGTCCTCCATTCCCACAATGTTTCTTTTCCCTGAAAGAACTATGTGGCGCTTTGACTCATCGTATGATGTATTCGCTTCCTTATCTTTTTTTCTCCTCGGTTTGCTAGACATGTCCTTCACATAGAAAACCTGAGCCACATCATTGGCTAGGACGAATGAGTCATCTGTGTATCTAAGATTGTTGAGATCCACTGTTGTCATTCCATACTGCGCGTCTACCTGTACCACGTCTCTAGTATATTTGACCCATTTGCACCGAAACAAATGGACCTTAAGATCAGGTCCATAGTCAAGTTCCCATATCTCCTCTATGTAACCATCATATGTGTCTTGAAAGTTAGTTGCATCATAGCGGACACCACTGTTTTGGTTGGTGCTCTTTTTATCTTGGGCGATCGTGTAAAATGTATTCCCATTTATCTCGTACCCTTTGAAAGTTGTTACAGTCGAACTTGGTGTCTTGGCCAACTAGTACAGTTCATCTGGAACATCATTGTCATTGATGAGCTTTATTTGCAACCAACCGGCAAAAGTCTCCATATGTTTACGTTCAATCCAGGGGTCAGACTACTCCGGGTTCTTGGACCGTACAATATCCTTGTGTTCCTCCATATATGGAGTCACCAAGGTGGAATTTTGTAGAACCATGTAGTGTGCTTGAGTGAAAGAATGCCCGTCCATATTTATTGCTTCTTTCTTTCCTAATGTGCCTTTTCCACCCAGTCTCCCCTCATGCCACGATTCAGGAAGACCAATCGGCTTAATGTCAGGAACAAAGTCAACACAAAACTCAATAACCTCCTTTGTTCCATATCCCTTGGCGATGCTTCCTTCTGGCCTAGCACGGTTATGAACATATTTCTTTAAGACTCCCATGAACCTCTCGAAGGGGAACATATTTTGTAGAAATACAGGACCCAGAATGTTAATCTCTTCAACTATATGAACTAGAACGTGCGTCATAATATTGAAGAAGGATGGAGGGAACACCAACTCAAAACTGACAAGACACTGGACCAGGTCATTCTGTAACCTTGGTAGGATTTCTGGATCGATTACCTTCTGAGAAATTGCATTGAGGAATGCGCATAGCTTCACAATGGCTAATCGAACATTTTCCGGTAGAAGCCCCCTAAGTGCAACCGGAAGTAATTGCGTCATAATCACATGGCAGTCATGAGACTTTAGATTTTGAATTTTTTCTCTGCCATATTTATTGTTCCCTTTATATTCGACGAGAAGCTAGACGGGACCTTGATACTGAGCAGGCATTCAAAAAATATTTCCTTCTCTTCTTTTGTAAGAGCGTAGCTGGCAGGACCTTGATACTGCTTTGGAGGCATGTTGTCTTTTTCGTTAATTCTTTGCTTGTCCTCCCGTGCCTCCGGTGTATCTTTTGTCTTTCCATACACGCCCAAGAAGGCTAGCAGGTTCACACAAAGATTCTTCTTCACGTGCATCATGTTAATTGCATTGCGGACCTCTAGGGCTTTCCAATATTCAAGTTCCCAAAATATAGATTTCTTCTTCAACATGGGTGCGTGTCCGTTGGCGTCATTCGGAACAGATTGTCTGCCAGGACCCTTTCCAAAGATTACCTGCAAATCCTTGACCACATCAAATATATATTCACCAGTACGGAGGCGAGGCTTCTTCCGGTTATCTGGCTCACCTTTGAAATGGTTGCCTGCCTTTCTTAAGATATGCTTGATCGTTAGAAATCGACGATGTCCCAGGTACACATTCTTCTTACATTTATCCAAATATATACTTTCAGTATCATCTAAACAGTGCGTGCATGCATTGTATTCCTTATTTGTATGTCCTGAAAGGTTACTAAGAGCAGGCCAATCATTGATGGTGACAAACAGCAACGCTCGTAGATCAATTTCCTTCTGTGTGTGCGCATCCCACACACGTACACCTGGGTTTTTTCACAAATATAGAAGTTCATCAACTAGTGGCATTAGGTAGACATCAATGTCGTTGCCGGGTTGCTTAGGGCCTTGGATGAGCACTGGCATCATAATGAACTTCCGCTTCATGCACAGCCAAGGAGGAATGTTGTAGATACATAGAGTCACGGGCCAGGTGATGTGACTAGAGCTCTGCTCCCCAAAAGGATTCATGCCATCTGTACTAAGACCAAACCATAAGTTCGTTGCGTCAACTGCAAAGTCCTTGAACTCCCTCTCAATTTTTCTCCACTGCGACCCATCAGCGGGTGCTCTCAACATCCGGTCTTTCTTACGTTCTTCTTTGTGCCATCGTAACAACTTGGCATGCTCTTTGTTTTGAAACAAACGTTTCAATCGTGGTATTATAGGAGCATACCACATCACCTTGGCAGGAACCCTCTTCCTGTGGCGTTCGCCCTCCACATCACCAGGGTCATCGCGGGGGATCTTATAGCGCATCGCATCGCATACCGGGCATGCATCCAAATTCTCGTACTCCTCACCGCGGTAGAGGATGCAGTCATTAGGGAATGCATTTATCTTCTGCACCTCTAATCCTAGAGGGCAGACAACCTTCTTTGCTTCGTACGTACTTTCAGGCAATTCGTTATCCTTTGGAAGCATCTTCTTTATCATTATCAGCAATTCTTGAAATCCCTTGTCACACCATTCTTCGCCTTCCATTGCAGCAATTCCAGCATGGTACCCAGCTTTTTCTGGTCATCTTCACAATTTGGATACAATAATTTCTTGTGATCCTCTAACATGCGTTTCAACTTCAACCTCTCCGTATCATTTTCGCAGTTTCTCTTTGCATCAGCAATGACCCGACCTAAATCATCAGCGGGCTCATCTGATGCCTCTTCTTCAGCTTCCCCCATTGATGCCTCTTCTTCTACTTTCCCCATTGTTGTATCAGCGAAAGGATAGTGTCATCATCCTTTTCTTCTTCATTGTCTTCCATTATAACCCCTCTTTCTCCGTGCTTGGTCCAACAGCTATAGCCGGACATGAAACCGGACTTTAGCAGGTGGTAGTGAAGGGTTTTTGAGGTAGAGTAATTCCTATCATTCTTACAGTCACGACATGGACAACACATGAAACCATTCTGCTTGTTTGCCTTAGCCACACGAATAAAATCATGTAGGCCATTAAGAAACCCTGGACTTAGTCGGTCATCATACATCCATTGCCGGCTCATGTTCACTACACAACATCGAAGTGACCAAATTAATACAACTTCATCATCACATTACAACCAAAAGTAGAGCTAGCAGCGACCAAATGTTATTACTGCAAATAATACATACTTATAGTTCATACATACATCTCATAAAAAAACATAGAACTATCTAAAACATGTAAATGCAACAACAAATGCGATCATAATCGCAACTGAAGTAACAATTGAGCCAACAACATAATAATACCAAGCCTCTTTATCAATGGCATATTTTCTAATCTTTCTAAGCTTCAAGCGCATTCCAGCCATCTTGTTCTTGTGATCATCGACGATATCGGCAACATGCAACTCCAATCCCATCTTCTCATCTTCAGTTCTTTTCAATTTTTCTTTCAAATGATCAATTTCTTTTTCAGCTTGTGTTTATTTCTCGAGCAGAATTGCATAGTCGGTTGGAATTTCTGGTTCAACTACTTCCTATAGATAAAAACATTTACGTCAATTTGGTGGCATAATTAATTTTCATAGACATTATATGATGTGTGAAATAGTTATAAAAGATAACGGCATATCACATCTGAATCATAGACTGGACGAGGGCCGATGTGGGCGGATACCATAACCATGACACTATAGAATAACTAACAATAATACAAGTAAGTAAATCATACATGCAGCTATCTAAATCATACAAATAATTTTTTTTAAAAGATTTTAAGAAGAACAAGAGGCTCACCAAGGTGGCCGGTGCCGCGACGAGATGGTGCGAACGATCGACGGTGGTTAGGACGGCCGTGGATGGGAAGGCACCAAATAAACCACACCTACACATATGCAACCTAACAAGTTAATTTGAGCTCAGATTGCATATAAATCAAATAAACTCCCACATAATGATATCACTCCTCCAAAACCTAGCTAAAACCCACAAATCACGTATCTTTGAGCATTCCACAAGCTAATTAGCAATGAGAGATGAAGGAGCAAAGTTGCTAACCTTTATGAACACTTGGATAGATGAGGTGCCTTTAAATCTTGACAAATCCTTGGTAAAATGGAGGATGAGCTTCGAGCAAGAAGAAGAATAGGGGAGAAAACAGAGAAATGAGAGCCCCTTCGATCGGCTGCGGACGAAGCGTATATGTAGGACGTCTTTAGTACCGGCTGGTGACACCAGCCGGTACTAAAGGTTGCCCTTTAGTACCGGTTGGTGTAATCAGTCGGTACTAAAGGTGCACGCGGGACGCAAGTCTGATCAAAAGCCTGCCACGCCTCCTTTAGTACCGGCTCGTGACACGAACCGGTACTAAAGATCGCTCACGAGCCGGTACTAAAGGTTGCCCTGCTCCTAGCCGTTGGAGCCGACACAAACCGGGACTAATACCGTCTTTAGTACCGGCTCGTAACCAGCTCGGGACTAATGCTTGGAACGAAAGATCTATTTCTACTGGTGCATCGGTCCTCCAGCTAACCCTGTGCAGAGAAGACGCCCTGGTCAGATCAAGAGTACACCTGGCATTGTAATGGATAGAGATGGAGCCCTTGAGATGTTTTCTCTCGTTGGTGATCACAGCCCAAATGGCTCGTTTTATCTCTGTCATACCACTCAGCGAAATAATGGCGAATCTTCCAAGGAATGGCAGCTCGAGAAAATTATACCGTTGCCTGGTGGATATGACTATTTCCCCGCAGGCGCAGCCGAGGGGTTCTTATTCCTTGGAGCCACTGCAGAAGATCAGTTGGATATCAGTGAAGACTCGTCGTCGGCGCCGTTCTGGAGGACTGATTCAACTGTTTGGGATGTGGATTATTTTTCGCTCAATATCAAGATTTCTCAACTTACGAAGGTTTGTAGGAGCAAGAGGCAGTTCTTTCATGGTGAACATGCTCTCTGGTACTTTGGCTATCCGCCATCGTTGTCCAAACCGTGTGTATGAAGTGATGGCACACTCACCGTCTTCATTCTTAATCATGTAAATCTGTTATAAGAGGTTTAGAGTAAGTCTAGAAAATGTAAATCTATTAAACGGTAAGATTCTCTATGAGAATATATGATAACAATGTAAATAAAATAGTAAGCAAAATTGTATGTGAGAACCCGGTCAAATTGGTTTCCAGCGCCCTTTGTGATGGAGTTCAGAATAATCTGTTTCATCCCGATGTAAATTTGTAATCTGCAAATTGCTCCAGTTCAGCGGATGGACCTGAGGAGTCTGCAGCATCAGGGGCGAGCTTAACAGCCGCAGAAACAATTGATATGTTCAAGGGCTGTGGGTTCTGAAAGCTAAGTGCCAAGTGTTATCAATGGTGCAATTCAGTTTGAGAAAGATGAACCTCAGTTTGAGGGAATTTATAGCTTGGCAGAAATTCTTCTTCGTTTCTGTGGAGTGGGGGGTGGGGGTGGGAGACAGAAACGTTCTCTGGGAACGTCCTTAGCGAGAATATGCAATAATTTTAAGTGGCCTTCCATATATAGAGCTTTTTCATCCTCATTTGTTTGTTTCAGTTATGTTTAATTCTTTTTTTTCTGAAGATTGTCTGCTAAAGTAGGTGTATCCAAAAGCCAAGAGATCTTCCACGAAGCATGTCTTACGATCATAATCATGTTGCATTTGTTGACACACGAACACGTCACCATGTACCCTCGACGCCGGGGGTGATACACCGCAGCTCACGTCGAAGGAGACCCGTCCGGAAGTGCGGTACGCAAGCAGTCCGGCGGGCACTTTTGAGGACCCAAAACCCCGCACTCCCGGGAGGGACCCCGTTAGGGCGCGCGACGGCAATGGGCTGCCCTAGGTGGACCTGATCGCCCCTAGGGCCTCATGGATCGCTGCTCTCCAAGAGAAGAAGGAACGAGCAACGAGAAAAAAGATACGAGGGTAGGAGATAAAAGTAGATGAACACGAAAGTGTAATTGATAGATTGGTTCGATTGTGTGTTTTTCAATCGGTCGTCACCCCCAACATATATAAGAGGTGGTTGGACTTCCCGTCCAAGCAAAGAATTCATCTAGGCTTTGTTACAAGAAAATTACATCAATTCACGTCCTAGAGTCCTAGTGTTAGTCCCACTCGGATTCAGCCCAAATCTTGCCCAATCATCTGTCTTGCTCCTTGCGTGGGCCGTGGAATCTGTATATGACCTCTGATGGAGACGGTCCAAACATCAATTTTGTGTGTCTCGACGAGGCCAACAATCCGTATGGTGATCACTTTCCTAAATAAAGCCATCTTGAATACTCCACAAGGTCATCTTTTACTTTGAATCGGACTCGGTCACGTAGCAGACTGGATTGTCTGAGCGTTGTAGCGTCTCTGAAGGCCGCATACTATCTCAGATGATAATGACCTTAAAATAAAAGTTGACTATTTCGACGTTACGAACAACTTTCATGTTGAACACTTTTCCATCCGAGGCCACTTTGAACTTTCACTCGACCGACACTTTCACTCGACTGGTACTTTTCACTTGGACGACGATTTTCACCCGGACGGCAATTGCACTCGGCCGGTACTTTCACTCGACCGGTACTTTCACTCGACCGGTACTTTTCACTCCGACGACGATTTTCACTCAGACGGTAATTTCACTTGGCTGAACGGAAAACTTTTTACTCGACCGGACGGCAAGCGTGTCACTCGGCCGGCCAACTTTCACTCAGAAGTCCCGAGTGAAACTCCAGGCTGGTTTTGTTTTGCCTCTCCAGGTCGCATACGATCTCGGATTGAGAAGAATTATATATCAAAATCAATCGTCTCGACGATGCGAAACTTTTTCATGTTGTAAGTTTTTCTATTCGATGATGTCTTGATGGCCGAATGACTCGCGCGACCCATCAGACATGTGTGTGATCTCCTGCGCCATATTTTGCTTTGTGGTAGGACTGCACTCTGGTTACTCTAACTTTTGCATATGACCTCAGATTGAGATGACTTATATATCAAAATCGATCAGCTCGACGAGGCAAAGAAAATCTATATAGAACATTTCTTCATTCGAGGTTGTCTTGGAGGCATAATCGACGAAAAAGCACTCAGAACATCTACATGGCAATCCAGGTGTAATTTGACCCTTGAAATGATGCCGAATGGTGATGGCCTAAACATCAAGGTTGTTTCATTCAGCGATATGAACTTTCTCGTAGAAAAAAACTTTTCGTTTGAGTCCATCTTTACTGCATTTTGCACCATGCCAAAATTAGGTGTCAACACATGCCCTCCTGTTTTTCGGCAAAGCATGCCGAAAAATAATTTGCACCACGTTTGTTCCAAGGACGATGTCAACACTCCATCGGCTATGCATGCTAAGAACGACAATTATTATCGGCTATATGCTCAGGCACTCCTTGGGGATATTAGAACCGTTCGACAATACACCATTCTGGTTGTCGAACGATTATGACCATGCACCTCAAAGGAATACCGTCAACTATTCAGCAACACAAATCATCAAAGATCAAACTTTATATTAAGTCATGTGCTGAACAAGCTTGCTTCTCTCGGATCTAGCAAATGACTGACACTCGGATTTCTTCTAGTTAGCTTTCTGAATAGCACTAGATCCTTCATTACTAGCTGAATCGACTAAGGAGTAAGTCACATGTAGTTTTCCTGGCCGATTCAAAGATGAGTCAGCCGTATTTTCCTCACGAGCCGAGTGAATAAGTAAGTCGGCCATATGTGAATTGGTTACACCAAGCATCAGACTGTTCAGGTGTGAAAAAGCATGCCTCTTGTTGGATCAACTCCATCTGAAGTTATTTGAACAATTCTGATAGGTCCATCTTCAGTTTCATCGATATTACCCGAGTGGCGATCCACATAGGACCAGTCGGGTCATCACATGTGAAACAAAAAAAATCCTACGCACACGCAAGATCTATCCATGGTGATGAGCATCTACGAGGGGGAGAGTAGATCTATATACCATTGTAGATCGCTAAGCGGGAAGCGTTAAGAAACGCGGTTGATGTAGTCGAACGTCTTCGCGATCCAAATCGCCGAGCGTCCCGCGATCCCATCACGATCCATCCCGCGATCCAATCACGATCTGGCCCGCGATCTCATCACGATCCATCCCACGATCCAATCACGAATCGTCTCGTGATCTTGATCACGGTCCTTCCGATCTAGCGCCGAACGAACGGCACCTCCGCGTTCAGCACACGTACAACTCGATGACGATCTCCGCCTTCTTGATCCAGCAAGAGGGAGCGGAGAGGTAGATGAGTTCTCCGGAAGCGCAACGGTATTGCGGCGATGGTGGTGGAGCTATTCCAGCAGGGCTTTGCCTATGCACCGCTGAAAACCGATCTAGAGGAGAAACTGCGATCTAGAGGAGAGGTAGCAATGGCTATTAGGGTTAGATTTTTCCTCTAAATCCTTTAGTATATATAGGAGGGAGGGAGGGGAGGAGGCAGCCTCAAACCTTCTAGATCCTATTAGGGAGGGGAGGGAGGGGAGGGTTTGGTCGAAATTGAAGGTGGAGGAGTCCTACTCAAATCCTATTAGGAGTAGGATTCCTCCTTTCCACTTGGAAACTCTTTCCACCTCTCCACCTTTGGATTTTTTCCTTCTCAAACCACTCCAGCCGCATGGGCCCTTAGAGGAGGCTTTAGCCAGCCCACCAGGGGCTGGTTTACCTCCTCCCACAACCCATGTAGCCTCTTGGGTCGAGACACCCCTCCCGATGGTCACCCGGTACCCTCCCGACACTCCCCGTACACTACCGATGAGCCCGAAACTTTTCCAGCGACCAAAACAGAACTTCCTATATATCAATCTTTACCTTCGGACCATTCCATATCTCCTCGTGATGTCCGGGATGTCATCCGGGACTCTGAAAAACCTTCGATCACTACCATACATAACTCTATACTACCAAAATGTCACCGAACCTTAAGTGTGCAGACCCTACGGGTTCGAGAACAATGTAGACATGACCGAGACACCTCTACGGTCAATAACCAATAGCAGGACCTGGATGCCCATATTGGTTCCTACATATTCTACGAAGATCTTTATCGGTTGAACCTCTATGTCAAGGATTGAGTTAATCCCGTATGATGTTCCCTTTGTTCTTTGGTATGTTACTTGCCCGAGATTCGATCGTTGATATCTCTATACCTAGTTCAATCTTGTTACTGGCAAGTCTCTTTACTCATCCCATAATACAAGATCCCATGGCTAACTCTTTAGTCACATTGCTTGCAAGGCTTATAGTGATGTTGTATTACCGAGTGGGCAGTGAGATACCTCTCCATCACACGGAGTAACAAATCCCAGTCTTGATCCATGCCAACCCAACAGACACCCTCGGAGATACCTATAGAGCACCTTTATAGTTACCCAATTATGTTCCAACGTTTGATACACACAAGGTACTCCTCCGGTGTGAGTGAGTTGCATGATCTCATGGTCATAGGAACAAATACTTGACATGCACAAAACTATGGCAATAAACTGACACGATCATATGCTACGTTTACAGTTTGGGTCTTGTCCATCACATTATTCTCCTAATAATGTGATCCCATTATCAAATGACATCTCATGTCTATGGCCAGGAAACCTTGATCATCTTTGATCAACGAGTCAGTCTACTAGAGGCATACTAGGGACATGGTTTTGTCTATGTATCCACACATGTATCTGAGTTTCTAGTCAATACAATTCTAGCATGGATAATAAACGATTATCATAAACAAGGAAATATGATAATAACTAATTTATTATTGCCTCTAGGGTATATTTCCAACAATCTCCCACTTGCACTAGAGTCAATAATCTAGTTCACATCACCATGTGTTTCGCGTTGTTATGAATCTAACACCCAATGAGTTCTGGGGCTCGATCATGCTTTGCATGTGAGAGAGGTATTTTAGTCAATGGGTCTGCGACATTCAGATCCGTGTGTACTTTGCAAATCTCTGTCATACTGTAGGCACTGCTACCACACTCCACTTGGAGCTATTCCAAACGGCTGCTCCACTATACGTATTCGGATTTCTACTAAGAGTCATCCGGATTGGGGTTAAAGCTTGCATCGACGTAACTCTTTACGATGAACTCTTTATCACCTCCATGATCGAGAAACATTTCCTTAGTCCTCTGGTTACTAAGGATAATTTTGACGGCTGTCCAGTGATCCACTCCTGGATCACTCTTGTACCCCTTGACAGACTCATGGCAAGGCACACACGGGTGCGGTACACAACATGGCATACTATATAGAGCCTATGGCTAAAGCATAGGGGATGACCTTCGTCCTTTCTCTTTCTTCAGCCGTGGTCGAGCTTTGAGTCTTACTCAACTTCACACCTTACAAATCAGGCAAGAACTCTTTCTCTAACTGATCCATTTTGAACTCTTTCAAAATCTTGTCAAGGTATGTACTCATTGAAAGTCTCATCAAGCATCTTGATCCATCTCTATAGATCTTGATGCTCAACAATTAGGTAGCTTTATCCAAGTTTTCCTTTGAAAAACTCTTTTCAAACAACCCTTTATGCTTTCCAGAAATTCTACATCATTTCTGATCAACAATATGTCAACCACATATGCTTATAAGAAACTCTATAGTGCTCCCACTCACTTTATTGCAAATACAAGTTTCTCATAAACTTTGTATAGACTCAAAAACATTGATCACCTCATCAAAGTGTATATTCCAACTCTGAGATGCTTGTTTCAGTCCATAGAAGGATCACTGAAGCTTGCACACCTTTTAGCATCCTTAGGACTGACAAAACCTTCTGGTTGTATCTCATACAACCTTTCCTCAAGGTAGAAACGATGTTTTGACATCCATCTGCTAGATTTCATAATTGAAAAATGCAGCAACTGCTAACATAATTCCAACAGACTTTAGCATCGCTACGAGTGAGAAGGTCTCATCGCAGTCAAATCCTTGAACTTCTCAGAAACTTCTTTACGACAAGTCGAGCTTTATAAATGGTGACATTTACCATCAACGTCTGTCTTCATCTCAAAGGTCCATTTGTACTCGATGACCTGTCGTCCAACGAGCAAGTCTACCAAAGTCTACACTTGGTTTTCATACGTGGATCCTTTCTCGGATTTCATGGCCTCTAACCATTTGTCGGAATCAGGGCCCATCATCGCTTCTCCATAGCTCGTAGGCTCATCGTTGTCGAACAACATGACCTCTAAGAAAGGGTTGTCGTACCACTCAGGAGCAATATGCGTCCTTGTCGACCTACGAGGTTCGATAGTAACTTTATTCGAAGCTTCATGATCATCATCATTAACTTCCTCTTCAACTAACGTAGGCTCCATAGAAACATCTTTTTGCGTTGCGCTACTCTCTGGTTGAACAAAGGTTCAACAACCTCATCAAGTTCCATCTTCCTCCCACTCAATTCTTTTGAGAGAAACTCTTTCTCGAGAAAGGACCCAGTTTTAGCAACAAACACTTTGTACTCGAATCTGAGATAGAAGGTATACCCAAATGTTCTTAGGGTATTCTATGAAGACGCATTTTTCTGCTTTGGGTTCGACCTTATCAGACATAAGTGTCGCATTCCCAAACTTTAAAAAATGACAGCTTAGGTTTCTGTCAAACCATATGGTGTCATCTCAACGGATTTAGATGGTGCCCTATTTAAAGTGAATGTAGTTGTCTCTAATGCATAACCCCAAAACAATAGTGGCAAAACGATAAGAGACATCATAACATGCACCATATCCAATAGAGCACGACCATGACGTTCGAACACACCATCACACTATGGTGTTCCAGGTGGCGTGAGTTGTGAAACAACTTTCAGATTGTGTAAAGTTGTATGCTAAACTCGTAACTCGGATATTCACCTCCACAATCATATCACAGACATTTTTATCTTCTTGTCACGATGATCTTAAACTTCACTCTGAATTTGCTTGAACTTTTCAAACGATTCAGACTTGTGTTTCATTAAGTAAATATACACTATATATACTCAAATCATCAGTGAAGGTAAGAAAATAACGATGTCCACCGCACGCTACAAGACTCATTGGATTGCATACATCAACATGTATCATTTCCAATAAATCACTTGCCCGCTCCATCAAACCGGAAAACGGGGTCCTTAGTCATCTTGCCCAAGAGGCATGGTTCGCATGTCTCAACCGATTCGAAATTGAATGAGTCCAAAGATCCGTCAGCATGGAGTTTCTTCATGCGATTTATACCAATATGACTTTTAGCGGCAGTGCCACAAGTATGTAGTACTATCATTATTAACTTTGCATCTTTTGTCATCAATGTTATTAACATGTGTATTACTACGGTCAAGATTCAACAAACCATTCTCATTGGGTGCATGACCATTGAAGGTATTATTTATGTAAACAGAATAACCATTATTCTCTAACTTAAATGAATAACCGTGTTGCAATAAACATTATCTAATCATGTTCATCCTTAACACAAACACCAAATAACATTTATTTAGGTTTGTCTCTAATCCTTAAGGTAGAGAGAGGTGCGATGTTGATCACATCAACCTTGGAAACATTTCCAACACACATCGTCACCTCACACTTAGCTAGTCTCCGTTTATTCCGTAGCTTTTACTTCGAGTTACTAACATTTAGAAACCGAACCGGTATCCAATACCCAGGTGCTACTAGGAGTACTAGCAAGGTACACATCAATAACACGTATATCAAATATACTTTTGTCGACGTTGCCATCCTTCTTATCTACCAATTATCTAGTGTTGTTCCGCTTCAGTGACCGCTCTCCTCATAATAGAAGCACTTAGTCTCGGGTTTGGGTTCAACTTTGGGTTGCTTCACTGGAGCAACAACTGACTTGCCATCCATGAAGTTTCCCTACTTGCCCTTTCCCTTCTCGAAACTAGTGGTTTTACTAACCATCAACACTTGATGCTCCTTCTTGATTTCTACCTTCGCGGTGTCAACATCGCGAACAACTCAAGGATCATTATTTCCATCCCTGGCATAATTATAGTTTATCACGAAGTTCTAGTAGCTTAGTGATAGTGACTCAGAGAACTATATCAATCACTATCTTATCTGGAAGATCAACTCCCACTCGATTCAAGCGATTGTAGCACCCAGACAATCTAAGCACATACTCAACGATTGAGCTATTCTCCTTCATCTTGCAGGCAAAGAATCTTGTTGGAGATCTCATATCTCACAACAAGGGCACGAGCCTGAGATCCCAATTTCAGCTCTTAGAACATCTCATATGTTCCGTGACGTTCAAAAAGTTTTGGAGCCTCAATTCTAAGCCGTAATGCATGACGCACTAAACTATCAAGTAGTCATCGGAACATGTCTGTCAGATGTTCACAACATCTATAGACGATGCTAGAGGGGGTGGTGCACCGAGCGGTGCATTAAGGACATAAGCCTTCTGTGCAACAATGAGGACAATCCTCGGATCACGGACCCAGTCCGTAATATTGCTACCATCATTTTCAACTCTATTTCTCTAGGAACATATAAAAACACAAAGGGATCTACAACATGAGCTAGTAATCTACAACATAATTTGCAAATATACTAGTGACTATGTTCATGATAATGAGTTCAATTAATTATATTACTTAAGAACTCCCACTAAAATTGACATCCCTCCGGTCATTCGAGTGATACATGATCCAAATTCACCAACACAAGTCCGATCATCACGTGAGTTGAGGTGGTTTCAATGGTGAACATCATCATGTTGATCATATCTACTATATGACTCATGTTCGACCTTTCGGTCTCTTGTGTTCCGAGGCCATGTCTGTAAATTCTAGGCTCGTCAAGTTTAACCCGAGTGTTCCGCATGTGCAACACTGGATTGCACCCGTTGTATGTGAACGTAGAGCGATTACATCCACTAGTATATATAGGAGGGAGGGAGGGGAGGAGGCAGCCTCAAACCCTCAAGGTTTGGTCGAAATTGGAGGTGAAGGAGTCCTGCTCCAATCCTATTAGGAGTAGGATTCCTCCTTTCCACTTGGAAACTCTTTCCACCTCTCCGCCTTTGGATTTTTTTCCTTCTCAAACCACTCCAGCCACATGGGCCCTTAGAGGAGGCTTTGGCCAGCCCACCATGGGCTGGTTTACCTCCTCCCACAGCCCATTTAGCCTCTTGGGTCGAGACACCCCTCTCGATGGTCCCCCGGTACCCTCCCGGCACTCCCGATACACTACCGATGAGCCCGAAACTTTTCCGGCGACCAAAACAGGACTTCCAATATATCAATATTTACCTCCGGACCATTCCAGAGCTCCTAGTGACATCCAGGATCTCATCCGGGACTCCGGACAACCTTCGATCACCACCATACATAACTCTATACTACTGAAACGTCACCGAACCTTAAGTGTGCAGACCCTGTAGGTTTGAGAACTATGTAGACATGACCGAGATACCTCTATGGTCAATAACTAATAGTGGGACCTGGATGCCCATATTGGTTCTTACATATTCTACGAAGATCTTTATCGGTTGAACCTCTATGTCAAGGATTCAGTTAATCCCGTATGTTCTTCCCTTTGTTCTTCGGTATGTTACTTGCCCGAGATTCAATCGTCAGTATCTCTATACCTAGTTCAATCTCATTACTGGCAAGTCTCTTTACTCGTTCCGTAATACAAGATCCCGTGGCTAACTATTTAGTCACATTGCTTGCAAGGCTTATAGTGATGTTGTATTACCGAGTGGGCCTTAAGATACCTCTCCGTCACACGGAGTAACAAATCCCAGTCTTGATCCATGCCAACCCAACAGACACCCTCGGAGATACCTGTAGAGCACCTTTATAGTCACCCAGTTATGTTGCGACGTTTGATACACACAAGGTACTCCTCCGGTGTCGGTGAGTTGCATGATCTCATGGTCATAGGAACAAATACTTGACATGCAGAAAACTGTAGCAATAAACTGACACGATCATATGCTGCGTTTACAATTTGGTTTTTGTCCATCACATTATTCTCCTAATGATGTGATCCCGTTATCAAATGACATCTCATGTCTATGGCCAGGAAACCTTGACCATGTTTGATCAACGAGCTAGTCTACTAGAGGCATACTAGGGACATGGTGTTGTCTATGTATCCACACATGTATCTGAGTTTCCGGTCAATACAATTCTAGCATGGATAATAAACGATTATCATGAACAAGGAAATATGATAATAACTAATTTATTATTGCCTCTAGGGCATATTTCCTACATCGCAAAGATTTTCAATCGGACATACCGACTATATTTCACTCGGTTCCAACCTTGGCAATATTACCTAAATGATGATCCACCTAGATTTAGCTGAGATGGTAGCCTAGTGCTTGTTGTACCAACATGACGAAATCTTAGGACGATAAACAAATATCAGCCATGCGTCCTCATCTCATAGGATCTGGGGAAACTTCCCACGAAAGTGTGAACAGCCGAAATAAATCAGAAATTTCAGCTGGCAATAAATTGTTGGGCACAAACTCTAATGGGACGGTTGAAGAACATGGATGATGCACTGTATGGAGCCTCGTATTGTGAGATGAAAATCATTGTTTATGACTACCGGCTTCATGCTTGTCCTCCCTTACTCCTGCAACGGGAGCTGTCACATCATTCTTGCCTTGACGGCTTCCTTTGGGGACCCACGCCATGTTCCTCTTCTCCAGCTCATAGGACCTAAGCCGCTTCAACTTATTCTCTTGTGAATATGATAAGCCGAGTGGGCATCTTGGTTGTGGCTTTGTTTTATGCACTGGCAAGTTTTTCTTGGCTTTGGGAACCTCCAACTTGGCATGTTGAAATTTGGAAATTGGATCCTTGAAAGTTACACGCTTCATCTCCTTGCCTTTAGTAGCCAACATAGACTCAGCTGGCTTTTTGTCGTATGGAGTCGAATCTGAAAGAGCACACTTGCGGCCATCCTTTTTCACTCGGTAAATTTGCTTGACCACGTCCATCTTTTTCGCCAAGCTCCGGACCGATTCTTTTTGGTTGAGTAGGCCTTTAACATGTGGTTGTTGAACAAACAATGATCCTCTCGGAGCTGCATAATTTTGATGAGGTGGTTTAGAATATGATGGACGGTGATACCTCGATTTATACCTGTCCCATGATTGATATGAATAATAGTCGGCATGAGGAGGTACGTATGACATCGGCATTGGTGGCCCAAAAGGAGGATGCAGAGTCAACTTCTTCCTTTGCCAATCCCAGTATTCAGATTTATTCCTTGGGGGTGACTTTGATGCCTTTGTTTCACTCGGCCGATAAGCACTCTTCACCTCACTTATCTTCTAATATTTTTCCAATAATTGCGTGAAAGTGACTATCGGCTTTTTACCTTTGTGCTTACCACGACCTTTGCTTTCTTTGGTTTTGGTGCATCGGTGTTTCAATTTTCTTGTTGCCCCCCAGTGCTAGATGTATCAGTTGTTACTTTGATGGAATTCATGTCTTCAGTATTATTGCCGATGCATTTTTGAATAATTACCTCACTTGAAGATTTGATCCCATCATCATTAGCGTATACCTGTCCGTCTTTGGATGAGCCAGCTTGAGGTAGCTGAGTCAACACTTGATCACCATCAAAACCAATCTGAGTCGACTGGCCGTATGCTTGTGCCTCAACGAGCTCCAATCGTCCTCTGTTAGCCAATTGTGTGGCTTGATGAACCACATTGTTGTCTTTGACATTCTGTTCAAACGAACATTGCACTTGTTCTTGTTTTGATAGCTCGGCATCGTGATCAATTATAACAATAGGATTAGTCAGTGATGCACCGACGATGTGATCACACATGCCCGGACTAAAGGTAGACTGCACATCCATTAACTGATATTGTGATGCCGGCTCTGAAACAAAACAACCGAGTGGTGCCGACTTAACGTCATCCGACTCGGCTATGCATTAGTTTTCGTCCTCCTTTCCCGATGCTCTTGAATCGACTATCTCGGAGGACTTTGGACCTGGCTTTATGTTTCTGCAACCAAAATAATTACAGAATATACGTCTCATCTGAGACCAAATGTTAGCTAGGCATAAAACAAACAAAGTTGTCCATATGAATATAAAGTTTAGCCGACATGACGTGGACAACTTTGCTTGTGATAAGTTGTCACTATTAGCTTGTGTGAATGGTACCATGTGTTGATCAGCATGAATAGTGACAAGATTATTCCAAACAAACAGATTACTCATCTCGATTGGTCTTTCAAAATTAATTGGAATCTTGCTAACGGGTGGATCAACAATATGATTGTGACCGAATCGAAAATTGAGTAAACTGTCATCTAAGCGTACCTTTCTGAAGACGTTGGGAGGAGAAGATGGTTGCATAACTGGAACAATATCTTGCTCCACTTCTAAATAATTCTTGAATGCCCCTTCCTCTTCTTCTGGATCTCGTGCATCATCACTTGGATTTCCCGTGTAGATTTCACTTGGACTATCCAAATGGATTCTACTCAGACGCCCTTGGTCAGCTGAACTTTGCTTAGCAACATGTTCTTGTTCTTGATATTCATCTTTAATCGAACTGTGTTCGGCCATATTACTTTGTTCTTGATGCTCATCAATTTCTTTAGCACGAAACTCATAGGGCAGCATGTAAGCTCCCTCACATCCAGAAAAATCGAGCACGACCAATTTGCTGCGTTTGTTGTTCCTTTGCTCAGTGAAGCTTGCATCTTTTATTTTGGTACACCTGGCAATGACTGGGTTGATGCACTAGACATTAGCCGGTGATGCACTTGGATGACTCAATGCACTCGGCTGGCTCGATGCACTCGGCCTTAACTGGCTTGATGCACTCGGTTGGCTCGATGCACTCGACATTGACTCTATGCACTCGACCTTGGACATCTCGGTGCTCAATCTGGTTTCAACTGAATCCATCATTGTCTTGGCTTTAAAGGAACCATTTGACTCGGCTGTAGACGACTTAGTCATATTTGACTCGGTTTCTACCGAATCAACTGTATTAACCGAGTGAATCCTTTTTTGTTGCTTGGCCTGCAAAGCTTCTGTTTTATCTTGCCTCAACATCGCAGAGGGACCAACATGGTTGCTGCATAAAAGAAGGGACTTGATGTATTCTTGCAAATCTTCCTCCTCACGCTTCTTCTTGAGTGCTATATAAGCCTATCGATATTCTGCTAGTAACTCCTCAAGAGTTGGTGTGGTAAAATTGTTGACGCAATTCCCTATGAGATTTGGATTGACCTTGTCCATTCGGGCCACATATTATTCTTTAAATTCGTCCCTGCTTGGATCGGCTTGCCCCCCAATGCTTTTAGGATCTTTTGACAATGAACTGATGTTGCCAAAATTTTGCAATTGTATAGGGGTGTATGACACGCTGCAATGATAGGTGAAGACGTATGCACTGTTGTTCAACCATATTTCCTCTCGCCAATTTGGTCAATTGGCAACACATTGTCTTCCTGCAAACTTTAGCTCTTATTGCCTCATAATCAGGTACCAAACACTTATCATGTTGCTCAAGGCAAAGAGCAGTAATCTTCTTATTTTGGGCTAAACTTTTTAAAGCAGCCAGAGCCACCTCATATTTTGCAATATTAGACACAGATGCTCCTATAGAATATCCACTCACTCGGCAATAACCATGAAGGTGAGCCGAGTCATGAATATTTTTATTTGCATATGCTACTGAACAATTAACTCCACGAGGTGTGTTATATGATGAGTGAGGATAACCGGCCAAATAGCTAATGGAAGCATGGCCGATTCCCTCATCCATCGGCATGTTTGGGGATGAACCCGCATATTGCGAGCCGGCTGCCGATGGACAAAATTGTGAAACACCTTCCTGTGCATGAGGTGTCTTATATTGATCACTCGAACTCATCGTGTTGTTCACCGGCATATTGAAAGGAGTTGCCGATGCACTAAAGTTCGGATCTATAAGTTGCATGTCACAATTATGTAATTTCCAAGCTTCTCCAACAGGATACTTAATCGGCCTTTGCTCGTTAGGGCTAGCCGACATGGTATGCCCATCAAAGGATCTAGTGACAGCAATATAATGGCTATTTGCATCTACAAAAGAAGATTTCTGATACATGTTACCGTGTAGATTGCAACCGCTTGATGACGCTCTCCTCGTAGCAAGAACGGGCTGGAGACTGTTCAAAGCTTCGTCCCCAGCGGAGTCGCTAAAAAGTGTGTTGACACACGAACACGTCACCATGCACCCTCGAGCCGGGGGTGATGCACCGCAGCTCACGTCGAAGGAGACCCGTCCAAAAGTGCGGTACGCAAGCAGTCCGGCGGGCGCTTTTGACGACCCGAAACCCCGCACTCCCGGGAGGGACCCCGTCACGGCGAACGTGCCAATGGGTTGCCCTAGGTCGACCTGATCGCCCCTAGGGCCTCGTTGATCGCTACTCTCCAAGAGAAGAATGAACGAAGAATGGGAAGAAGATACGAGGGTAGGAGATAAAAGTAGATGAACACGAAAGTGTAATTGATAGATTGGTTCGATTGTGTGTTTTTCAATCAGCTGTCACCCCCAACATATATAAGAGGTGGTTGGACTTCCCGTACAAGCAAAGGATTCATCTAGGCTTTCTTTACAACAAAATTACATAAATTCACGTCCTAGAGTCCTAGTTCTAGTCCCGCTCGGATTCAGCCCAAATCTAGCCCAATCTTCTGTCTTGCTCCTTGCGTGGGTCGTGAAATCTGTATATGACCTCCGATGGAGACAGTCCAAACATCAATTTTGTGTGCCTAGACGAGGCCAACAATCCGTATGTTGATCACTTTCCCAAATAAAGCCATCTTGAATACTCCACGAGGTCATCTTTAACTTTGAATCGGACTCGGTCACGTAGCAGACTGGACTGTCCGAGTGTTGTACCGTCTCTGTAGGCTGCATACTATCTTAGTTGATAATGACCTTAAAAGCAAAGTTGACCGTTTCGATGTTACGAACAACTTTTATGTTGAACACTTTTCCATCCGAGACCATTTTGAACTTTCACTCGACCGGTACTTTTCACTCGGACGACGATTTTCACCCGGACGGCAATTGCACTCGGCCGGTACTTTCACTCGACCGGTACTTTTCACTCAGACGGAGATTTTCACTTGGACGGAAATTTCACTCGGCCGGACGGAAAACTTTTCACTCGACCGGACGGCAAGCGTTTCACCCGGCCGGCCAACTTTCACTCGGAAGTCCTGAGTGAAACTCCAGGTTGATTTTGTTTTGCCTCTTCAGGTCGCATATGACCTCGGATTGAGAACAATTATATATATCAAAATCAATCGTCTCGATGATGTAAAACTTTTTCATGTTGTAAGTTTTTCCATCTGAGGACGTCTTGAGGGACGAATGACTCGCTCGACCCATCAGACATGTGTTTGATCTCCTGCGCCATATTTTGCTTTGTGGTAGGACTGCACTCTGGTTACTCTAACTTTTGCATAAGACCTGAGATTGAGATAATTTATATATAAAAATCAATCAGCTCAACGAGACGAAAACAATCCATTCGAGGTTGTCTTGGAGGCGTAATCGACCAAAAAGCACTCAAAACATCTACATGACAATCCAAGTGTAATTTGACCCTTGAAATGATGCCGAATGGTGATGGCCTAAACATCAAGGTTGTTTCATTCAGCAATATGAAATTTCTCGTAGAAAAAACCTTTTCGTTTGAGTCCATCTTTACTGCATTTTGCACCGTGCCAAAATTAGGTGTCAACAACATTTAGCAGCTAAAATGCTCTGTTTTGTTTACGTCATGTTGTTTGGTACTCTCGAAATAGGCTTTCGGCCCGCTTTATATATAAAGCAACAATCAAACCAAGTACATGGCTGAACGATACAAGATGATGAGGTAACCCTCGTACATCGCCGATCCCATAATAGCCAGATCACATAGGACACAAGCGACTATGCTACCGAAAGAGAACATAAGAAGAGTGGGATACAACGCCACACAAGGTCCTAAACACCTAAGCTTCATGACAACGCCCCCAGGAGGTAAAAAGGCGCAAAGCGTCATCATTGTCGAGTCCAGAAGGGACAAGGGTCTTCACCCGAAACCCGACACGAAGAGGAGCACCACGACGGCGTCTTCAAGAAATGAACGAGCGTCCCCATCGTCGGCGACAAAGCGCAGAGCTTTCACTCCGTAGCTCCTCCGTGACACCACGAGGTCTTCAGGACATGTGCGACGAGATCAGATCCCAGGTCCGGATCGAGACGCTACCACTGCCAAAGACAGAGGTCGTGCCCGAGTCGCCCTCGCTATACCTCCTGCCGTCTACACAACCAAGAGAAAAAGACATCATCACCGTCATGATGCCCTCCGAAAAACCAATAATGCGGACCACCCTCTTGAGCCGCTGTTTGGTGCTCCCTCTGTGATCTAAACGCTCTTACATTTTTTTACGGAGGGAGTACTAGATTTTTCTAATAACAGGGGAGGATAGTCCAGTGAAACAATGGTTGCTGTCTGAATGGAATCTAGAGGTTTCATGCCAATGGCGGGTAAGTTTGTTTGCTCACATAGATTATTTTCGAGTTTTGAATTGATACAGATTTTGTTAGAAGAGGATCTTGAACAAAACTGGTGCCGGTGCCGGAATACTCGATTAACTATATGGAGAACATGTACAACAGTTTGTCCAAGATGCTTTTGACAAGGATAAGATGTTCTCCAGAACCGTGAACCATGTGCCGTCTGCATTACTTGACCTCAGTATTCTGCTAGCTTCTAAAGTTCTATACAGAAATAATGCGTATTCGCAATCTGAAAAAGTTATTAGCTTCTACCGTCATCGGGGATTCATCAGTCTAGTCATGTTTAAATAGGCTTATAGTTTCCGGAAATCCCTTTTGGAGCTCGGCCTCCAGTGAGGCCTTCAAATTCAAATTTGAAATTTCATCGAAATTCATATTTTTATTTTTTTTAAAAATACAGATATACATGAAGACATAACATACATGTGTGTAAATTTTCAGTTCAAAATACATTGAAATGAGGGCTATGCAAAAAAGACAAATCTGAGATTGTTTAACACATGATACTATTCATCCTCTCAGGCCATGAATTTGTGTTTTTTGTACAGGTCGCAACATAAGGTATTTCATCATGAATTTTTACACACATGTGGGTTACATCCTTACATACACGCATTTTTTTTTGCTGTTTCGCACCATAAAAATTTGAATTTGAATTTTTCAAAAATAAAGGCCTTCATGGAGCTCGGCCTCCAAAACGCCTCTCTCTATAGTTTCTTTTTATTGTCTTAGACTCTCATTATTTTCTTGACGACCATGATCTTAAAAAATGCAACTCTTCTATTATGTAGTTATTGTATCCTCTATAACACTAAATTTTCTATTTTTGAAGAGCCCACATTTATTTGAGGTCTCCAATTAGAATTATGTCACCCAATTTTGACCGAGTCAACAATTTTTCAAACCTCATTCAATTCTTTATACTATACAATATTTAAAAGGCAGTACTTCTGTCGGTTCCTTAAAAAAAGTATACTTCCTAATTTGTAAGACCTCACAAATAATTAAGGTCTTCAATTTCGAATTGGATCACCTATTTTTGATCAGGTCAACAGTTTCTCAAAGAGCTTTCTCATTCAATTCTTTTAGTTTCGTATAATCTTTAGTTTTGAAACTATTTCATTCAGTTGATGTATTCACTTTTGAATTTAGTTTACAACTTTGACCGGATAGTGATTATTCTAATTAATCAACATCAATCGTCCTGCAAAAACATATTAATTTCGAACACCTCCCATCACCTAAAAAAAAGAAATTAACATGTGATATGATAGCATACATTATAATACATACAGTCATCGACGCAGAAATTTCATCACATAAATATACATTTGTTAGCGAATAATACAGATTACACTACGAACGTATCATCAAATCACTGCATTATAAATAAAATAAACACACTCGCTCATCTCCCCACCCGTCAAACTAAATATTTCATAAATTTTAAAATATAGGGTAACATCCGTAAACATATATTTAGTTAATAACCTAGATATAAATTCTAAAATATAAGATACATTAACGAACGTATCATGAAATCATCTATACAGTAACATCCGTAAACATATATGTACGGATGCTGCCTTATGGTGCTTGAAGATGGATATAGTGACCCTACTTGGTTTGGCTCGCTGGTGTGTCAAAATACTTAGCAAGAGAAGGTCAGCCACTGCTTGCCGAGATTCTAACATGCACATAATACCTTCCTGACATTAGTTAATAACCTAGATATAACAAAACAAAAGGAAAATAAAGAAAGCTTATCCACTGAAATCAAGAAAGCACTTGCAACATATAGATACTATAAAAAAATGTTCCTATATTTCTTTACGGAGGAAGTACAGTTCTAAACTACACATCAAGGAGACCCAACACTTATGTGGAATGGCTGATTACGGGGGCTCTTGCCAGGTTGCAGTACAGGCTAGCAAATTCAGAGGCAATTAGTCATGTTTGCATGGCACGTATGTGTAAGGAAGGGACCCAAAAAAATCTTGAATAAGCCAACGGCTCATCCATATACTACTCATCATGACTGGGGAAAGCAATATGGTACAAAAATTGGTGATTATAGAATCTCCAAAGAGTCAATAGGAAACGCTCAGCCTCACCTGGCTGTTAACGCACGCGTGTCGGCCACCTCCGGAACCGTCTGATCAGTCTTTGATCGTGCGGCATATAGTACCCTCCTCACTACACACATGTTTTTTACAATATAACTGTTATGGTGATTGACGATTTTAGAAACCGTTCATCCATCCTAATCTAACGGTGGAAAGATAGGAATTACGAGAAGTTACAAAATTGAAATTACAGGAAATTACGTTTAATGGTGAGACCGTTACAACTTTTGAGTGGGACCAATTAGTGTATGGGAGGGCAAATTCGTCATTTGATGTACCGTGTAAATATCCTCATCACAACTTTTGTGCCGATCCCGTCTTCTCCTCACAACACTCCCTCCTTCTCTTTTCCTCAAAGAAAAAGAACACTCCCTCTCCTCTCCTGTGACGCCGGCGACGCCGCCTTCTGTCCCTCGTCCTCTCATTCCTCCTCTCCGCGACGCCGGCGACCGCCGCCTCCTCTTATTCCACATGGAGGAGCCTCCACCGCCCCGCGGCAGCCCTCCCCCGCCGGATCGACTGGTCCCTCATCTCCCCTGCCGGCGACCGCTGCCTCCTGTCCCGCGTTCCTCTCCCTCCTCCTCTCTGCGACGCCGGCGACCGACGCCTCCTCTCCTGCCTGCTCTCCCGCCTCCTCTTATTCCACATGGCGGAGCTTCCCCCGCCGGATCGACTGGCCCCTCCTTTCCTCACGGTAGTGCCCATGCCGCCGAGACCTCCGCTTCGCCTCGCCGGCGCCGGCGCCGGCGCGGTCGTCGTCCTCCTCCCCCTCCGCGCGGAGGCGGTGCCCTTCGTCGTCCTACACGGTCGGTCCACCCTCACCTACTCTGCTTCCATCCCTGGCTTGATTGATTGACTGATTGGTTCCTGATTCGAGCAGGGATTGGGGACCAGTGCGCCAACCGCGGCATCGCCGAGTTCACCCGGCTCCTCGCCGACTGGTCCGCCGCCGACGGCCACTGCCTGTACGCCTCCGCCTCCCCCCCTCCCATCATCATCTCATCTCCTAGTTACAGTCTGACTCTATAGTTTGTATTCATCTGTCTTCAGAGAAATCGGAAGCGGGACATGGGACTCCTGGCTCATGCCTCTCCACCAACAGGTTTGCTTCTGGTTCAACTACTAGTACAGTTTATGTCATATTTGTCTGTACAAAAATCATCAGACCGCTTCCTTGCCTCCCTTTCACTGTTCTGTTTTGGTGCAGCTCTGTTTCTGTGGTGTAATGGACAGTTTAAGCTCTGTGTGTGGGTTTTAGGGGCGTGCCTGCGTGGCTGCATTGCACACGGTATTCCGGACAGACAATGAGCCATTCAAGGTGAGGCCCTGAACTCGTGATGTGAGAGATAGTAGTGTAACCATGATATTTACATCATTGCTCAATGCTCACGTGTATTGATACTTGGAAGCAACTAGATATCCTAGCATCTAGAGGATGTGTGCGTGCATGACAAGGCCGTTAATTAGCACAAGATGATCAAGTTGTTGTACAACTCCTTGATGTAGATCAATTTGGTTCATCTAGCTATATCTAGGATTATCCATGCAAGTACTAATCAAAACCAAGCCAAGAAAAACTGTAATTGTCAAACACCTGGTAGTTTCGCTGAAACTGAGAAAAACTACAGTTTTCAGAAACCAAAGTATTCATTGCCCACATATTGGAATACTGAAGTTTTCAATTACTATGGTTTTGGAAAAAACGTGTTGCCAAACTAGGCCTAAATGGTTAAAAAAATGCTTCTGTCATTACCCTGCCTCAGCCATAATCGTAGTGAACTTAAACCAGAGCTGTATACTTAGGCATTGAATGGCGCCGTATAGAATGGGGAGCATGCATTTGTAAGTAGTCACTCATGGTACTGTTTGAGAAGTAAGGATACTCCAATACAGATTGGGTTGGATCAGTTGGTGCAAATGATAGAAGTGGAACATGCAGCTCATTAACTGGTTTAAAAAAAATAACTGGTGAAAAATCAAGCCAAACAATGGCCCTGACAAGAGACCCTTAATGCGTATCGGGACGTTTGGATGGAGAGTAAGTATCACACATTTGGATGTACAGTAAGCAGCACACATTCACACTGCAAAACATAAGAATACAAGTAATATGCAAAAACATCAGAACAGAAGTGTAGTCTTCAATTCAAAGAACATGCTATGAAGATCGATCATGTCGAACTGCCCTTGAAGTGCCACTCCGTGCAGCCCATTCATGGCTGGACGAATGGGCTGGACATCACGCCTGATGGTCTGCATATGTGTGCTTTGAGCTCCACTTTTTTGGCAATAGTCTCGGTCTTAAATTGTTGTTTGACTGGATTGCTAGGGGGGGCATTCTTCCTCGGGCGTCCACGTTTACGCTTTGGGGCACCGGATATGTATGGTTTGGTTGTAACATCATGGGTGGTGATAATTGTGACGTCGTCATCTGCACCTTTTCGTTCCTCTGGAATGCTGGCTTCGTACTCGTCCTTCTGTAGAGGAAAATAGTGGTGCATTACATGCAATCATGAAAGGTAGGAACTACATGACATAAAATGCTAGTTTTGAAGCACTTACCATTATAGGATTCTTGTATGATTTTTTCCGAAGCTTGTTTGAATCTTAACGCAGCAGGCTTGAACATATTTGCCAGCTGAAAATATGTATTTGTGCCTGAATTAGATAGCGACACATAGGTTAGGATAGCGGTGAAGCATAGGTAGTGCATGATTGTAAATGTAATTTAGTGTTTGGCAGACCTGTGTGAAATCCTCGGTAATTTTATCCCCGTCCCATGTCAACATGTATTTCTGTACGCCCCGCAGGAATAACTGTGATATAAATTTAAAGTTAAGTATTGTTGTGTAGGTGAGCAATCATATAGTTGTTTATACGTACCCATCCATCTGTTGTGGTATGTTAGTATAGCAAGTGATTTTCCACTGGGTAATATTGATGGGCTTAGGTGGTGTTACCAAGCCACCCTTGACAGCTTCATCGATACATGCCTGAATGGACTCCACCTGGTGTAAGATGAGTAATTCAAGGGATTGCGATAGTGCTTTTAATATAGTGTCATCTGATGCCAAGAAGCAGAAAGAGAGCAAGCTTACTAGTGCAGTTTCCTTGGCCATGTCACGATATGCTTGATTGGAGTTTAGGACCTGGATCTCTTCTTTGTCGAAATTAAACAACAATAGTAACCAGTGCATGTTGTGTACATTTAGTGGGACATGTACCTGCCGAAAAATTAAAATGGAATCAATTTAGAGAAAAATTAAAGATATGCAATTAAACAAGTCAGGAAACATGCATACCATTTTGCGTCCTACAAATTTTGTTGCTACATTAGCAACCCATGGGCTATTGCATCCTATTGGAATACCGCCATTTTCGCCTAGCAATTTTCTGGTTAGTACGGTGGATATGATTGATGTAGCATCGGTTGCAACATTGGTAATGTGTGCATATGCATTAATAACCTGCGAAAATTGTAGTCATGTATTATGGCACAATTTAGAATACTTGATGTAGATTGTAGTATACGGGGCTTACGTCGTCGAAGAAGACTCCTTTGCTGACATTTGGCTTGAGTTGTTGAACACTTAGCACAATGTCTTCAATGTGAACTACCTCAACAAGGTCGTGACTCCCTCGGATGAAAAGTGCGGCCTCATAGTCTTCTTCTGTCAACAAGTAATCATTCGCTGACATCGGCTTCTGTGGTGAGATGTCTTGGTCCAACTCTTTGTTTTGCACCATGGGTTTTGCACTAGGTGTTCCAGCAGAAGTCCATACTTGCGTTGCGTCAAACCGAGGAGTTGATGAAAAATTGTCATTGCCTGGTTGCTCTTGTTCCTAAAAGA
This sequence comes from Hordeum marinum, assembly GCA_022496015.1. Taxonomy (NCBI): domain Eukaryota; kingdom Viridiplantae; phylum Streptophyta; class Magnoliopsida; order Poales; family Poaceae; genus Hordeum; species Hordeum marinum. The sequence goes on from CM039677.1 coordinate 62,795,418, forward strand.
AGAAGTTGGTCAATGAACAGAAATTAGCTCATGTTAGCAAGGTGATGAGCCATAGTTATCACCTGTACATATGCATTCTTCGTCATTGTTTGTTTGTTTGTTTGAACTTGGGATCTTAATTCCTGTAACATGAAATGCATATAATGAAAATTTATGAAGTAATGGGTAAAATCAATGTAGTAGTATCACTTACCTGGAGTTCTCTTTTGAGGTCTTCAAATTTGTCCTCCAGCTTGGACAACCTAGGTTGAGTGGCAATTTTACCCCTTATGTTTATCAAGTCCTCGGTCAGGGTGATTATTCTCTTATCTAATTTTTGCTCAACTTCTATTACTTGTCTGGCCAACTTCTTCTCTTGTTCTGCAAATAGATCATTTACGGTTTGAAGTATCATGTCCATCTGCGTAAAAGAAATATCAACTCGTTTTGTTAGAAGTCAAATAGGTATCGTTCGGTGCGACCTTTGTTGTGTTATTGAAAATGATGTGTCTTCAAACAACTTACTTGTTGGCTACTCATAGTTTGACCCCATGGTTCTCTTCGATAGGTAGCATTTTCATGCGTATGTGTATCTTTGTTGGTACGCTGGTCATTTGTAATGTTGGTTGGTTCCGGATCACCATATTCATGACAATCTTCCAAAAGATATAAAGAATCGGTATTAAGAAATAAATATGGTAAATAAAAAATTCAAGTTTAGAAAGGTACCAATCCTCTATATAGTCCTCCTTTAGCATAAGCCTCTTGTCTTACTTTAGCTGTGTCTTCATCCCACCGTGCCATTAGCGGGCGGGATATAGGAGAATACATAAGTGAGACAGCACGGACGTGTTCCCAATACCAAAACTGTAAGAAACATTAGTTTATCAATGATAGAGATATGCATCACATGAATAATAGTAGAACGCCAACTAGTGGTGTAGCACTTACTTGGAGCAAAGCTAGATTTCCTTGTAGATTGACTTGATCCTGATGGTTAAAAGTATTGATGGATCTCAACAGATGTTTCAGTGTGAAACATCCCCAGTTAAAATTGGGAATTCTTGCGACGTCTTGAACAAGGATGAAATATTTGGCGTCGACATAATCCTGTAGGGTGGGTGCTAAAATAGTACCAATAGCATATGAAACAAACTGCCTGATGAAATGATCATCTGGAGTTTTGGAGGCTTTAATTTTCGCCTCAAGGTCACTCAGCTTAAGTCTCCCGCCAGTTTGATAAGCACTTAACATATTTTTATCGTATGGTTTTGCCATTTCCATATATATGTCATCCCCCTCTATCGGAAGGTCCATTATTTGATACACGTCCATTTCAGTTATAGGAATGTCGTTACCAGCAATGTGAATACTTTGCTTGTCACTGATGTAGCTCTTGGCTAGCAGCACCAACATAATACGTCGAAGAGACACTGACTTCATGTGTGTGAGCCCTCCAAGACCAGTTTTTTTGCAGATGGCCTTTTTGTGGTTGGAACTTAAGCGTCCGATCGTCTCCGCGAACCTTGTCGGTGAGCACGATAACCTCATATTTGCATGTTTCACACTAAGTTCCTCCAAGAAAGCCTGAAATTTATGCAAGTGTATTTGTTTCTATGTTTTCAAAGATTGTAAACTAACTGCGATTGATATACCTTATTGGTTACGTCTCGTAGTTGTAATTCTGTGTCAGCAGAATTTTTAGAAGAAGTAGCCATTCCTGGAAAATATGCACAAATAGAGACCGGATCAATTCATCTGAATAAAGATTGTGATGGTTTCTTTCTGTACGTTTAAGGCTTTAGTTACTGATGCAACAAAAAGATTTTCGCCTCGTGTCAAATATTCAAATTCAAATGAAATTCAAGGAAAATTTGAAATTTGAACTGAACTTGCTGATGTATAACAAAAGAAACACTTAAATAAACCTTGTTGCCAATATTTATGTAACCATGAAATGTATGAGGAATGACGTGGAATTTACTCTGGTCTTTTTTCTGGGAAAGATTAAGATTGTGATGTTTTCTAGTATATCAATAAAGTTACCTGACCCCTGCTTTGTCTTTTTTTCTTTTGCAGAGAGTTGGATCACGACGCTGTGTATGGAGCAAAATTCAGAGAAAAATAAGATTCAGTGACGATTGTGAGTGTGCTGATAGTAACTTTATTAGATGCAGATAAAACCATTATTGTAGATGCTGATAGTAACTTTTGTAGATGCAGATAAAACCATTATGTTGTTGTAAATCATCTCATGCGTCGCCTTACATGTAACTGATGACAAGATCTGGCATTCTCACCTTAAGTCCAATGTGTGAATGAAGCAGTGATGTTGTATTCCGCAGGCGAGATTGGCGGTCGCCGGCGGCTCCGTTCCCGTGGGTTAGCACGTCGTCTCTGTTCCCGTGGGTGAAGAAGTCAGCTCCGTTCCCGTGGGTGAGCACATCGTCTCTGTTCCCGTGGGTGAAGTAGTTTGCTCCGTTCCCGTGGGTGAAAAGGTGGCTCCGATACTGCCGGTGAAAAGGGCGGTGGCGTTCAATGGGAATGGCGGCGGAGGAGAAGGTTGCATGTGGGGCGACGGCGTTCGATGGGAATGGCTTCGGAGGAGAAGGTGGTCTGTGGGATGTCGCCTGGGTAAGACAGTTAGTGGGCGCTAATAATTGGGGAGGTGGGAGTGGACTAGGAGAATATTTAGGAGGGGATAGATACGCGCCTGATAAGGATTTATCCTTCCACGATAACAAAAATTCGTTGCTCCATTAATTCGATCAGTTAACTTTTCGCTGCAAACCAGTCAAGAACGATCAGAGTTAACAAGACCAGTACTTATGAATTTTTTTTGCTATCACCACTACAAGTAGTATTTTTTTGCAAGGTAATACATGTCCCGTTCATATCATAAATGTCAAATTACAAGTCACGTGTGAACCGACATGACAAAACTAAAAAGATAGCAGATCATCTTTAAGTTTGACACCAACGCCCGTCACCTACTTCTGGTATCACCATAGCAGCCACCAAAGAAAGAATCACAAATCACCTCCTCACCTGAGATTGACGTAGCTCCATCGATGATACGTAGCTTTGGCTCACCAAAAGCGAACCTCTTGCCGTTAAACAAATCAGATAGGGCCATCACCCCGTACTCGCCATCGAACTTCATATGCGGCACCCCACCATGATACTACCGGCAGCACTATTGATCCGTGGATCCCTTTTAGCACAATCAGTCATCAGGATATGCTAACACCATAAGTCGTCCCCAACGACTAATCCCGGTACTCATAATCATAGTGGGTCCGGACGACTAAGATCCGTACAAGTGGGCCCCAACGAGTATGACTACAACAACACATCGCTACCACCACGATTCGTGTGATTCCACCCAAACCTACCTGTAGTTGAGAGTCCGATCGAGTAGGCGGGTAGTTGTGGGCCATCCGCTAGAGGTACTACTAACACGCAAATATTTGTACAACTCATCAAGGCCTAGTCTAGCACCATGCGTCCTGCAAACATAAATGTACCATCATGAGTTGTCTGATACTATCGGAGCACTATTAATTCTTGGATCCCTTTTAGCACAATCAGTCGTCAGGACATGCTAACACCATAAGTCGTCCCCAACGATTAATCCCGGTACTCATGATCATAGTGGGTCTGGATGACTAAGATCCGTACAAGTGGGCCCCAACGAGTATGACCACAACAACACATCGCTACCACCACGATTCGTGTAATTCCACCCAAACCTACCTGTAGTTGAGAGTCCGATCGAGTAGGCGGGTAGTTGTGGACCATCCGCTAGCGGTACTACTGACACGCAAATACTTGTACAACTCATCAAGACCTAGTCTAGCACCATGCGTCCCGCAAACATAAATGTACCACCATGAGTTGTCTGATACTATCAGAGAACTATTGATTCTTGAATCCCTTTTAGCACAATCAGTCGTCAGGACATGCTAACACCATAAGTCGTCCCCAACGATTAATCCCGGTACTCATGATCATAGTGGGTCCGGACGACTAAGATCCGTACAAGTGGGCCCCAACGAGTATGACCACAACAACACATCGCTACCACCACGATTCGTGTAATTCCACCCAAACCTACCTGTAGTTGAGAGTCCGATCGAGTAGCCGGGTAGTTGTGGGCCATCCGCTAGCGGTACTACTGACACGCAAATACTTGTACAACTCGTCAAGACCTAGTCTAGCACCATGCGTCCCGCAAACATAAATGTACCACCATGAGTTGTCTGATACTATCAGAGAACTATTGATTCTTGAATCCCTTTTAGCACAATCAGTCGTCAGGACATGCTAACACCATAAGTCGTCCCCAACGATTAATCCCGGTACTCATGATCATAGTGGGTCCGGACGACTAAGATCCGTACAAGTGGGCCCCAACGAGTATGACCACAACAACACATCGCTACCACCACGATTCGTGTAATTCCACCCAAACCTACCTGTAGTTGAGAGTCCGATCGACTAGGCGGGTAGTTGTGGGCCATCCGCTAGACGAAGACGAAGGAGAGCGGGAAGGAGGAGTGGTGCGGCGGCGGAGAGTTAGGTCCACTCGGTCGCCCGTGCGGTGGGCGACGAAGGGGAGATGGGCGTAACAATCCCAAGAAGTCATTGGATTTTGGCAGTAGCGACGAGCCTCTTCACTAGGCTTTTAGTTTTTCTACCATTCCAAGCTCTAGAATTGTTCTTTTATCCCAAGTAGTGTTTATCATTATTTCCGAACCAAGAATCGCTTCATTTAAGTCACAGTTGTGAGACTATGTTTACCAGAATTTGCTTCCAACTTCGAGGTGTTTCCACAATTTTCAGATGTGAGACTATGTTTATAAGAATATGGTTTCAACTTTGAGGTGTTTCACAATTTTCAAATGAAGGTTCCTTCGAAGCGCCCACTGAATAGTGGCTTTATTTATCTTTTTATTGCATAGGCTACAAGCGCCCACTGAATAGTGGCTTTATTTATCTTTTTATTGCATAGGCTGCAACCGTCCAAATAGTGTTATCGCAAGCAATATGAATTCAGTGATTCATTTTAGGAGAAAAGGGCATACGCCTAAACCTAGGAATGGGTACACAAACCCCTTGGAAAGTTTATATTCTATTTTTGTCCGTGCACTGAACAGAGAATCATCCATCTTGCAAACCACAAAGCAGTAGCAAGCAATGGAGACAAAAATCTGTACTGTGGGGTGGAAGGTCATGATCGGCGTACATGCAATAAAGCTGTACAGGTCATGATCACAACAAAACTGCTTGCTGACCACATTGTGTCGTCACTAGAAAGTACATCAATATATAAATTTGACAAATATTTGAGTACATGGGAAAAATAATCCATCCATTTCAAACAGAACTAAAGGTGTGTGTCAAACCGGACCATCATCCATAGATATCAAGTGATACATGACATGAGAGGTTCTCTTTAAGTAACAAGCAAGTACTGAACTGGTCACCAATCAACAAGCTTTTCGTGCTGCGACAGATCACAACCTGCATGGACTCATCTAAGCCTGGATACTTCCTTGTACCTAGTTGATCATGAAATACAAATATGATTGACTTAAAACACATTACATGAAAGAGACTTGGTCATTATTTGTAGCTTCACTCTCTGCTCCAACCATGAAATACTGCTATAATTATTGGTCTTGTATGTGCTATCAAATTAATACTTGCAGATAATGAAATACTTGTAGAAATTAATGCTTGATTATAGGAGCACAAGCGCAACAGTTTCCTACCACGAAACCCGTTATAAAGAGAACCATAGCTAACAGTTTGCTGCCATCGTTTCCTACACATCAACATATATAATTAGTGCACTATATTAATGAGTAAATCAGATGCAAAATAAGGATTACACATATTTCACACCTCTTCCAATTTATTGCATGTATGCCGATCATGACCTTCCAGCCCACAGTAGCCACATTTCCTCTTTGATCTTTGCTTCTTCATCTTTGCCCGCAACCTTTTCTTCGGTGCACCCTGGCCTTGCACATGAACTGGATCTAGAATCTTTTCCAAATCTCCAGAATCAATTTCCGTCGTCTGTGGCAGCACCGGACCAAACCTAATGCATTCCTCCTGAACACAGCTTGATTCTTTGCTGCCACCATGTGCATTTAGAACCATCTTCAGACGCTGATACTCCTCATTAGATTGACATGCTCGGAAAGATGCCGCGTGACTCAAGTTCCGCAACTCACGTTACCTCACAAGGCTTATCAAATAGTCATACATCTCGCTCTTTCTGGTCGGAGGGTAAGAGGACTTCGCACTCATCGTCCACCTCATGGGAACACAACACCTGGGCAGCAGTTCTACTTGACATATTCCCAAGATGTAGAATATGTGAGAGCATGGTGTGCCCAAGCATTCCAGCTTACGGCAAGAACAACTGATCATGTACAAAGAACCTTCCTTCACCTCACAGCGCACTTCGAACTTCTTCTCTCTTCTATCCATCTTAGCCACAACGTATGTAGTCGACTCCCATGCATCTAGTATCTCGTTGATAACACATTTGCTGACGGCATTTGTGCTCCATCTGACCAACTGAAACATACAAGGCGTGAAAACCCGGGAAGCATGTTTCTCAAGACTTGAAGCATCCGCGTCTGTAAATGGAACGGACTGCAAGGCCACGATGTCTAGGATCGCCTCGTTCAAGCGTCGTCCCGAAAGGCAACGCTCATAGTGCTCTAGCATATCAAACAAGGTCATCTTACCCTCAAGATGCGTATGTAGCACGGAGTTTAGGCTCTCACTCCGTTGATTGCTGCTCAATCCTAAGAAACAGCGCCCCACCAGGTATGGAGCACACCACAACTTCCTCATCTGATACATCTGATGCAGCCATGACTCCTCACTTGTAACTTCATTCCTTCGTAAGAACTCTATCCATCTTCTCTCATGCTCTTCAATAGAAGACGAGTCATATATGAAAGATCTAAATTCTTCCCTAAGCTCGTCATCATGCAGATGGCGTACAATGTTCTGCTGAATGTGCCATACGCACAACCTATGGTTTGAGTGAGGCCACACCACCCTGATTGCTCTCTGTATTGCAAGGTCCCCGTCAGTGATTACAGATATCGGATGCTTCTGTGACATGGCTTCAGAAAATGTCCGTAACATCCACTCGTACGCTTCGTTAGTTTCATGAGAAATGATCCCACATCCAAAAATAACAGTGTTGCGGTGGTGATTCAACCCGACAAACAGCACAAACGACAGATTGTACTTATTGGTCCTACATGTGCTATCAAAAACAACAACATCGCCGAAAGCCTCATAGTCAAGCCGAGATTGAGTATCGGACCAGAACAATCCCTTTATATGCCCATCTTTATCAACCAAGTATTTGAAGAAATAATCCGGGTCTCTCTCTTGCCGCGCCATCATGTGACGGATCACCGTCTGAGCATCACCGGCTGCGATTGTTTCCTGCTTGTAGCGATGGCAGAAGTTATAGATGTCCCTTGTCGTGCATCCAACCTCACCATATCCACCATACTGCATGCACAACACATCCATAATTTTGTGTTTCTGGATTCCAACACTTTCCATCTCTATAATGACCGCTTTCTGCTCGTCGCTGATTCTTCTGTGCGAACGCAAAAAGCAAGCAAGGTCTCGTGGGGCCAGAGGATGGTTGTGTTCATCTATGAAATCCTTCACAAACCATCGCCTAGTCTTCGTGACTCTTGCAATGACAAGTTTCTCTTTACACCCCACACGAGTGATATTCCGTGGCTTCCGCTTCCTATCTTCTCTCTTCCTCTTCATGTGCTTCTCTTCATGGCAACCTTCACGACTACAGACAAGTTTCCTCAAGATTATCTTCACGTTCGCTTCATCCCACTCAACATAGCCTTTCCTCACACTAAAGCCTTTCTCAAGAGCATACTTGTTATAGAACTCAAAACCTTCATCCTCGCTATCAAAAATCCTGCTGACAATGTTAACGTACTTAGCCATACACTCAGCACTTACATCGGCCATGACTGCCTGCATAACACATAAAAATCAACAACTGGTCTCAATCATGTATCGGAAGTAAAATAATTTGCATCCTCACATATTCCCATTAAGATATAAGGTTCAGAGTTTCAAAAGTTAAAAAATGTGCAACGGCTCATGCTTTTTTCCCTTCTTTTGGAAATGATGTGCAACATATATATTTAGGTAGGTATATTGTTATGGTCAAAGGTGCATGGCGAAGCTTATGCCACTGCATCTCCAGCTCAGTAGCTCAATACTGCCTATTTGTTTGCACATTTTATGATTACAGTATTTGTTGATATGAAGAAAGAAAAAGCTGTTGTAGAAAATGTCATAGTCACACTCAATAGTAGTCATCTGCAATTACAACTCACTGGCTAGGAATATTTCAGTTTACGGTACTAGTAAATCACAGAAGAAATCTTATCACAAATAACAAAACCACTCAATCTACTGGACGTGACGAACACATCTGCAATGGGTCTGACATCTGCTTTGGTAACTTGTATGCACTTTCACAGATTGCTAAACTGTATGCAATTTCACCCTTTCGGTGTAACTAAGGCAAGAAAAGAAGCCAAAGACATTACGGACTATAAGCAGTGGTATTACGATCACTGTAATTAGGTTGCTGAATATAACAATGGGTCACTATCTTGTTGATTTTCAGATCAATGATTCGGAAACTAATTATCAGATAAGTTATTTTCAAAAACTAGATGATTTTAGATCATTAATTCAGAACTTGTTCATTTTTATACAAGTGATTTCAGAACATAGCAAAGAAATTCAGAAACTGCAAAGCTTACCTGCACGCGTGCGGAATCGTCAGACGGCGGCGCAGGGGCTGGGAGCGATACTCGTCCTAGTCAGGAAGCTTGTCAGGAGAGCTGGCGACGGTTATAGACACCTGACCAAATCCGTCCTCGGCGGCGGCGGCGGTGGACGACTGCACGGGATAACGGCGTGAGAGGAGGTATTGAAAAAACAGGGCCGTCCTCCGCGGTGGCGGCGGAAAATTAAGCCCGCCCCTGGGGGGAGGGTCAGGGTGCTTCTTAACTGCCTATGGACTGGGTCGCCGGCGTCGATGGCCGTCAGTGGCTGATCCAGGGAGGACACGATGCTGTGGGGACGAGGCGATGATGGGGGCGATGGGGCAGCAGAGGAGAGCAGGCGGCGTCGGCTGTGGGAGGGTCGGCGGCGGCGGCACGAGCGACAGAAGGGACGCCGGCGGCGGCACGAGCGACAGAAGGGACGCCGGCGGCGGCACGGTCGACAAGAGGATCAGCGGGGCGGCGGTTCGATTGAGGAGGCTGACAATGACGAAGGATGTGCGATGGGGTTCACCATGTGCGAGTGGATTGACCTGCTAATTTACTACTCTACCCTTTCTACACAAAAATAAACCTTTAAATGAATTCCCAGATCTGACGGTTAGAAAAAAACAGAAACGGAGTTACACGGAATTACAAGTCCCAATCACCGGAACAGAGCTCTTTGTCTTAACTTGTTAGTATCAGCCGTGATGGTCATGGCACTTCAAGCCCCCATGTCATCAGACTCACTCCAATTAAGTATATTTTACAAGAAAAGGTCACCCACTTTCACACTGAAGATTTGTTTCAGTCAATCATAAAGCTAGCTGTACTGGTACATCCCACGCACAACTCAAACTTGTTGTTCATTTTCTCTGTTGTTGGCATCACCAAACGACCTAGTGCTGAATTCCCTAGATGAATGCATAGCTAGCTGGATTGGTGTGTTTTCAGTGCAAGAACACTAGGCAGAAGTAATAATCCACGTACTGGCTAAACATATTTGTTTGCATTACCAAACTAGTACTGAATTCCAATAGATGGCCGTACATGTTGGGCTACCTCTGCTCACATTGGCACAGATCTGTGTCGGCGCTATCTTGCAGTTGCAGGTGGCGGTGCAGCGTGTTCATGGAGAGGGAGGCCGCGAGTTCCTTCGACCACTGACGGCGAGAACGCGGAGCAGGCGGCGAGTTCCTACCTGAGGACGGCAGCTGGGTCGAGGGTAGATGACGCAGACTGAGAACTAGGCGAAATGGGTCGATCTGAGGATGGTGAAACGACTCGGGCGACGGAGGGAGAGGAGGGCCCGCCTGAGCCAGTGGGCGGGGATGAAGGAAAGGTACCTGTGCACGGACTGGTCGCCGGCGTTGCTGGGCGTCTCCGGCTGCTCGACGGAGGAAGGCGCTGCAGTGGGCGGTGGGGTAGGGGAGACTTCGGCGGGCTCGGCGCGGCGCAACGGACGGTTTGCAGTTTCTGGCGTTGGGCTGGAACCGTGGTTGGAGGAGGGATACCAGGAAGGCGGACCGGTGGTGCTTGCCTGATCAGGGCTGCCACGAGATCTCTTGATCGGAACGGTGGCAAGGGCGGCGGTGGCGGCTATGCGACCAGAAAAAGATTCATATGCATGGGGCAGATGTGGGGACGGGCAGGCAAACTCTCCTGTGGAACGGATTGGAAGTACTTTACCATTCTACCCTTTTAACCAGAAAATAAATCTTTAAATGATTTCTCAGATCTGACGGTCATAAAAATTTAGAGGTGGAGTTACACGAAATTACAAGGCGTAACTCGGCAATCACCCTAAAAGAGCTCTTTTTACAATATGAGATGTATTGCAGACAGCTCAGCGCAACACGGGGCGTGTTGCAAAATAATTGAACGGTTTTCGCATCAACCACGTGTCCGATGGGCATATGCACTCTCCCCTTATCATCTCCAGCACGAGTCATCGTCCTCTCTCCTCTTCTTTTTCTCTTTTCTCTCTCTTGCATCTCCTAATCCAGATCTAGACTGGATGGCACTATAACGACGGTCAGCGAGCTTGACGGTGAGATCCGCTTCACCCCTCCAATCTTTCTTCTCTCTAGAGGTGCAAAGCACGCCACCACAGCCGCCACACTATTGCAGGCGGAGCAGCGACTGCTCACAACTCTGGTGATCTTTTGTGTGAGGACTACAATTGCATTGACAGTCCTGTCTCATGCAACATCCGCCATGTTTCTGAAACACGAGGGATGTTGCAGAGGACGTCATGTTTTAAAACATGAACGATGTTGCGGAGGACGTCCTCCAACGGCTATTACTCCTATAACATGTGTCTTGTTGGGATGAAAGTTTGCAACATCGGTCCTATTACACTGAGGGTTGGGCAGAAAAGGGGGTGACCGCATGGTCGACGTGCTCAAGCATTGGACGGGTCACGGTCCATCCAATCTTTTCAAAAGATCAGAGGTCCGAGGCATAGCACACCCTAAATAGTGTTTCCATGTCTGCTTGGACACCGGGGAATATACATGTATGATTTGCGGTGGAGCACCATGATATGCTTTCGTTTGCTAGAGGTCAACGGCCTATGAATAAAGTTAACAAACTGCATCATTTGACCATTCCAAAAGATTGCTTCTCCAGCGAAAGTCCCTGGACTGCGACCAAAAGATATCACCATTACAAAAGTCTAGAGTGGCAATCACAGCCATGGCGGGTTGCTGGTTTGCTAGCTTGTTTGTGGCACCATCACTAGTAGAAAACGACACATTTGTCCTCATTTCAGAGGCCCATTAGCTCCGATTCTGAAACCGGGACTAAAGGGTCGGGACTAAAACCCTAAACCTTTAGTCCGAGTTCGCTTACAAACCGGGACAGAAGGGGCTCCACGTGGCCGCTACGGGGAGCCCAAACAGAAGGACCTTTAGTCGCGGTTGGTAACACCAACCGGGACCAAAAGGCATCCACGCGTCAGCATATGGCAGGAGCTTGGGTTTATTTTTGAAAGGGGGAAGGGGTGGGTTTTACTGGGGTTTTGTAGGGTTAATTTAGGGGTTTCATACTGTGTTAGCTAGCTAATAGAGAGAAGTGTCCTCTCTTTCTCCGTGCTTGGTCGATGCTAGCTACTATAGAGAGAACTCAACACGCTAGCTAGTAAGCAAATGAAGGAACCATTAAGTACAGAAGATCGTCATGAACATATATAGAGAGAAGTGATCGACCTCTCTTTATCTGATAGATTGGTCGAACAACAAGTTTTCGTATATCTATCCGACGCTACTAGCTACATATATACAATATAAGATCTCTTACAATCCCTAACATTTAATGTCAAATTCCAAGATGATATTCTTTGGCTTTATTTATGACGTGGTCAAGAATGAATCCCACCAATTCCTCTTGAATTGCTCATATGCGATCATGTGGTAGGAGTTTATCCCGCATCTGCAACATCTAATTTGAAGGAGGGGGTCAATAAATATATATGAATGAAACTCAACACAAATCATTGTAATAAAATAAACTTGTGAATATTATTGCTTACGCACTTCATATTGTTTTTCAATATAGCCCCGCTTAGGGGTCGTCGCGTTGTAGATGAACTCGCAAACGTAGTATCCACAAAAATCATTCTCGGCTTCCTGCCACAAGAACTTCACGAGAAATAAAGTTCAATCAAACTGATAATCAAGCATGATAAATGGTATTGATGAAACTAGAATCAATGGGAGATGCGCGAAACTAGCTAGTAGTACTTACTTTCGGGTGTGTAAATCGCAGCTCCCTCGGAAGTGTCGGAACAATTGCGGTGAACTCTTTCCAAACCGTGCCAAACAAAGAAAATAATTACTTGATATCAGGAAATGAACAAAGTTACCGGTATGATGCGATAATGATCGATTGAACTTACTTCTGGAGCATTTTAGTCATGTCCACATATTCTTGGGGATCTTTTCATTTCGAGTCTAAGACGGTTACTACTCCCAACTCAACCTTAATCTCTAACAGAATAAAGTGAAAGCTACGCACGCATGCATAACTTATCAATTACATTAATATAACCTCGAGTAATAAGGGAAATCGAATATGCACAAGACAGTAACACTCACTTGAAGTTGTAAGGAAAGAGTATTGTCTCTTTGTTTTGATTTGCAAGCAACGATTGTAGAAAGTTGTCCTCGTTTGTGTGGCATTGTGTTTAACCGTAAACTCATGTATGATGTTTGGGTTAATGAACCCAATGTGATAGATTTGTGCTTTTCTGCATTCAACGATCTTCAATCTGCATAATATAGTGAGGATGATTATATATACATGCAATGAAAGAGTTGGGCTATATATAGAGACTTAATTATAGAAGTAGTAATTACAGACAGGAGGAAGTCACGATTGTTTTGTCGATGGCCTTTTGATTGTATAACTGGAATAACTCGCCAAATTCAATAGAGAACTGATCCATTCAAACGAGGTCGTGCTCCTCTTTAATTCTCATTATCACAGTATCCTTCCCAGATTCGCTGCAGGTTTTCAGGTACCAATCATGGAATCTTTGCATCATCGTGTTAGAGGAGGATGATCAGGTTTGACGAGAGGCTGCCCGTATCGGTATATGAATTCATCCACCTCCAACTGCTCAAACAGTACATCATCGCTCATGTAATCAGTAGGATTGGTACCGGGCACAATCCCCGGATGATCAGCGGAGATATCGCTAGACACCTTTAGCGGGGGGGCACGATTGGTTCACCTGTTCTCCGAGCTGGGGATTTTTTCCCACTTCTTCGTTTTGCTAACCTTGCATCACTAGAAGTACTTCCCAACCGCCGCCCATCTTGATATGTCTTTTTGAGACAACGGACATAGTTGGAATCCGGCTCTGGCGGTGGTGGTCGCTTCAGGGCATCGATAGCGCGCTTCACTTTCACCGGATCTGGCTACTCCTTCGCAGGTGGAGTTTTCTTTACAAAATGGTCCCTCACTTGGGCATGACATATGTCCTCGTTTTCCTTCTCGGTCCTCTCATATGGTAACTTTTCTGGAGTCTTGAGAGATGGATCGTATCTGAATTGCCTCCTGCCTCTGCTTGTACTTCTAGCTGCCGGATCGGCGGCGTCTCTCTTCCGTCGTTGCTTATGAGGCAAAGAAGGAGGCGGAGTGCTCCAATGCACCGGAGGAGACGGAGCAGCGGCGGCTGTCTTCCGCCGTCGCTGACGAGGCAGAGGAGGAGGCAGACTGCTCCGACGCGCCGGAGTTGGCGAAGGAGGAGGCGGAGTCATCTCACGCGCCGGAGGAGCCAGAGAAGGAGGTGGAGTGCCCTGATCACGCGCCGGAGGAGCCGGAGAAGGAGGTAGAGTGCCCTGATCACTCGCTAGAGGAGGAGGAGGAGGAGGAGGTAGAGGCATCTAGTTTGGAAGCTTGATGTACTCCTTCCGCCATAGACATGTACTCCTAAGAGCATGAACCAACTAATTCTCCCCTTCACCTGTACGGTGGTCAAGCTCGAGCTCCTCAAATCCACCATCACAACAGCATAGCTATGTGGAATCGGATTGGAGTGAAAAGTCCCATTGGGTTGAGGAGGTGCAATAGAGCCACCTGTCGCCTTGAAAGTGAGGTTTCGGAATTTCGTCATAAGCTCGCAATGTTGAACCTCCGTGATAGTATCCACGGGATAGCTAGGAGCCATGAAGTCAGGCTGAACGAGCTCCGTGGAAGCCACGCTGTTTCTTTGCTAAGATGGCGGGGTAGCTTCTCGGGTAGCTTCGTGCCGCTGAGATGGTTGGCCGGCAGCTCGCTGGCTCTCAAGTTCCTCTAGCTTTTCTAGTCTTGCATTAAGCTTATGCATGTTGCTCAGCTCTGCTTTCCTCTTTCTCTGCCGGCTTCTATAACAGCCTTTTTGGGAAACCTAACCTTCCACGAAACGGACCCTGGTGTGCCTCGTTTTCGTCCAGGGTGCTCAGGATTCCCGAGGGCCTTAGTGAGCTCGTCCTTCTCTCTGTCAGGAATGGACGTCCCTTCCTGTGTTGCGGTGATATACTTCTGAAGCCTCTTGATGGGTTTTGCAAGTTGATCATTCGTCCAACAAAACTTCCCTGTTTTAGGGTCCAAAGTTCCCCCAACCCCGAAGAACCAAGTCCTTGAACGGTCTGGCCAGTTCAATGTCTCTGGTTCGACCCCTTTAGGAATCAAGTCATTCTCAGCTTTGTCCCACAACAGCCGGGCTTTGAGGTAGCCACCTGACCCCGTGTGATGGTGATACTACTTCTTTGCAGCATTGTTCTTGTTTGTCTCAGACATTTTCTTACTCTTGTTCGATGTCTTGTAGGCCACAAATTTGGGCCAGTAATCTCTTATCTTCTCCAATCGGCTGATGAATTCTGGAGTCTTTCCTTTGTCGACAAACTTTGATTTCAACTCATTCTTCCACCTCATGAATAGATCTGCCATCTTCTTAAGAGCACATGCCTTGACCAGTGGCTATATAACTGGGTTATTTGGATCCTCCTCTAGCGGTAGGGTGAAATTTGCCTTCAGCGAGGTCCAAAGATCATCTTTCCATCTATCGATGACATAAGAAATTTCAAGGTTGTTGTCCTTAGGCTTATTCCATTGGTTGATTTTGATCGGGATGCTGTCCGTAACAATAGCTCCGCACTGAGCAGCAAATGTGTCCTTGGTACGCTTTGGTTCAATCGCTAGGCCATCGTCCGCGAGTGCTGTGATGGTGAACCTTTCTTCCTTGGCCAACCTTCGCTTCGG
Organism: Hordeum marinum; assembly: GCA_022496015.1. Classification (NCBI taxonomy): domain Eukaryota; kingdom Viridiplantae; phylum Streptophyta; class Magnoliopsida; order Poales; family Poaceae; genus Hordeum; species Hordeum marinum. The sequence goes on from CM039677.1 coordinate 62,811,002, forward strand.
GCCTCGTCTCGTTACCGAAGTTTGGCTCGATCCGGAGGGATATAAAATAAGAAATACGAGTTAATATATGTACATACCAAAACAATTAATGCATCAGTTATCTAGTCAGCACATGCTTAATTAATATATATACCTCGCCGGACTTTGCAACATCTCCCTCCCCCGTTCGGTCACCGGAGCCGTCGCCATAGTCTCCTTCTTCCTCCGGCATTCGGTGACCGGAGCCATCATGATCATGTCCTTCCTCCTCCATTGTTCGATCACCGAAGCAGTAATCCTCTCCTTCAAGACCATTGGTGTCGTTGAGAAATGACAAAACACCATCAGGACCGCCTTGGATTATGTCCCCCAACAACTGTTCTTGTTCCAAGTCTCTTTGATCCATAGTTTCTGCAAATATTAAAACATGGCAATTAATATACAAACATAAAAGATGGATATACTTCTCTACGGTTTGGGGTGGCCTTGACAACGCTTCTAGGGTTAGGGGTGGCCTCGATGCTTCTAAGGTTTGGTCGGGCGAGAGGGGATTCTCTTAACCTTTAAGGGATTTAACAAAATGGCGCCATTCTAGATGTGCAGAAAATGGTCCATATTTTTCCTGATCTCATCTACCCTTCTATATGTCACGTTGTCTAGTGTCAAAGGATTCAAGAAAACCACGGCTTCATCATTAGCCGGAAGTAACAGACGCATAATGGTACGAAGCTCTCCAACATTGTTTTGGAATGGAGTCCCGGATAGGATAATTAGCTTTTTGGTACAAAGTTCAGCTAGAGCCTTCCAAATATCGCTATTTGGAAGGCCGTTGCTGAAATTCGTACCAAAAAGCGAATTATTCTATTCGGAACTCCATTCCAAAACAACTTTGAAGAGCTTCATAGCATCATACGCCGATTACTTCCGGCTAATGGTGAAGCCATGGATTTCTTCAATACTTTGACACACAACATGACATATAGAAGAATATATATATATAGATGGGATCAGGAAAAAAATTGGATCAACTTGTGCACATCCATAATGGCGGCATTCTTGATAAATCTATGTTACCGGAGTTTTCTATATGAAGAAAAAAATCTGATAAATCTATGTTACCCCCTCATGTCGAAGTTATCGAGGAGGGGGGTAGATGACAACGACGCTCACCCCTCATGTCTGACATCTGACGTCCCCCCTCATGTCGAAGTTATGGGGGAGGGGGCAAACAACAATGACGCTCACCCCTCATGTCATGTCCGACGACCCTCTCATGTCGAAGTTATTGAGGAGGGGGTAGACGACAACGAAGCTCACCCCTTATGTGCGACATCCCCCCTCATGTCATGTCCGACGTCCCTCTCATGTAGAAGTTATCGGAGAGGGGGTAGACAAAAACGACGCTCACCCCTCATGTCATGTCTGATGTCCCCCCTCATGTAGAAGTTACCGGGGAGGGGGTAGACGACAACGACGCTCACCCCTCATGTCCGACGACCGACGTCCCCTCTCATGTCATGTCCGACGTCTAGGGTTTGGGGTGGCCTCGACAACGCTCTTTTAACTCATTTAACTTGGTAAATTTGGGTCGCCTCGACAACACTTCTAGGGTTTGGGGTGGCCTCGACAATGCTTTTTCAGTCCCAGTTTGGCGAGAGGGGGTTGATCGATCGATGTCCCCCTCATGTTGGAGAGTTACCGGAGTTTTCTATGAACAAAAAAATACTACCTATCACATCTCAGTCCCGGTTTGGGAGGACTCGAGAGTTTTCTTTGCATATGAAAAAACATACATTTTCTTTTTTTTCTTAAATTTAACTTTTGCATATATATATATATATATATATATGAACATACATACACATTTTTTTTTCTAAAAATGCAAATATGAACATATACAGACAACATACATACATAAAACTTTTTTAAAAATGTAACTTTTGCATATATGAACATATACATAGAACATACATACATACATTTTCCTAAAAATGCAAAAAAAATCATCAAATGAACAAAAAATATTATATGAACAAAAAAGCATACATCATCTATCATCAACATCATCATATCTATCATCAACATCATCTAGCTAACAATCATCAACATCATCATACCTAACAATCATATGAACAAAAAAATGTATATGAACAGGGGAGGAGGACAGGGAGGAAAGGGGGCCGGCTGGATCGTAGCGCGGGGCGGCGCGGACCGTCGACGAGGGATCGCGGCACGGTGACGGCACCAGGGGCAGGGGCGCGGCGACGGCGTCGAGCGCGTTGGCTAGGGATCGGGGAAGGGGCGCGGCGACAGCGTCGGGGGCGTCGGGCGCGGCGACAACGTCGGGGGCATCGGGGGCGGCGACGACAACGCCAACGATGGGGCTAGGGCAGCGACGGCGGGGCTCGAGGTAGGGGCGCGACGACGGCGTCGAGGGCATCGGATGCGGCGTCGACGTCAAGGGCATCGGGGGCGACGACGGCGACACCAACGATGGGGCAGGGGCGACGATGGCGTCGGGGGCAGCGCCGGCGACGGCGGGGCAGGGGCAGCCTGGCGTCGTCGTCAGAGAGATCGAAGAACTGAATGGAAATTTTCACAGGTGCTGCTTATCTACACGAAGCATTGGTCCCGGTTCGTGGCACCAACCGGGACCAATGCCCCCCTTTGGTCCCGGTTGGTGCCACCAACTGGGACCAAAGGTCAGTTTTCAGTAGCCCAAAGGGCGGGAAACAGGGACCTTTGGTCCCGGTTGGTGGCACCAACCAGGACTAAAGGGATGAATTCGTCCCGGTTGGTGACACCAACCGGGACCAAAGGGGTGCATTGGTCCCGGTTGGTGGCACTAAACGGGACCAAAGGGTGGTGCTGCCCGGGGCCAAATTTTTAGTCCCACCTCGCTAGCCGAGAGAGATCGTGAGTGGTTTATAAGTGCTATTGTGCACACCCTCTCGAGCTCCTCTCAACTACAGGCTTCCGGGCCTAATCTGTCAGTGCCTATGAGCCTATTGGGCCTTCTGCGGCCCTGAATCCTGGCCCAACAAGCTGGTTGGGTTTCTAGTCGTATTGATGCCGTGGTGGCCTAGTAGGTGTCATTTTAAAAAAAAATCCAGTGTTTTGTTTTGTTTTTTTGCTTTATTTATTTTATGTTGCTCCTACTTACTGTTTTTCAATGATTCTTTTTTTCTTTTAGGTCACAAAAATTATAAAGTTTCTGTTAGTGCCATTAGTTTTCAAATTTGAATAGTTTAAATTTGAATTTTTGAAATTTGTGTGAATCACTAGTTTTTGAATAACTTTACTAAAAAATAGATTTTTGAGCGATTCATTTTCCTGCTATTTAATATTACTATGGTTTATCATTATATTCAATTTGGTAAGTTTTAGGTTATTTTAAATGTTTGTTTTAATCAGAAACATATTTTCTTATTTTAGTTTGCTATCAAGTTTCTAACAAAAAAATTATTTATGAAAATTCTTTTTGCTATTGATGTTTCGAACAAAAAATACTTTGATAATTTTAGTTGCATAAATTAGAGTTTCATAAAAGTTTTCTAGTTCATTCTTTTTGCTATTAGTTCATTCCTTGAGCTAAATGACCTTGAAATTGAAAAGCACTACAAATGAACTCTAAAAAGGTTGAAAGTAGGCATGGTATCATCATTTCACCCACATAGCAGGTGCAAAAAATTTGAGAGGGTTACGAAGAAAGTTGGATGCACTTCGTGTACAAAATGGACAATCTCTTTCGAAGTATGAGGGTTTCGGACGAAAACTCATCTATTACAAAGGGATTTCCGTTTTTTGAACTTATTTGAACTCCAGACTTTTTGTGTGTTAAAAATGCACCATTCAAAGCCACATCATCAATTGTCAACCCTTTCTGACTTCGTTTGGTATTTTTCATGCATTTACTGATTTTTTTAGCTAAATGACCCTGAAATTGAAAAGCATTACAAATGAACTCCGAAAAGGTTGAAAGTTGGCATGGTATCATCGTTTCAACCCACATAGCATGTTATAAAAAGTTGAGAGGGTTACGGCAAAAACTGGATGCACTTCGTGTACAAAATGGACAATCTCTTTCGAAGTATGAGGGTTTCAGACGAAAACTCATCTGTTACAAAGGGATTTCATTTTTTTGAACTTATTTGAGCTCCAGACTTTTTGTGTGTTCAAAATGAACCATTCAAATTCACATCATCAATTTTCAACCCTTAGTGACTTCATCTGGTATTTTTCATGCATTTACTGATTTTTTTGAGCTAAATAACCTAGAAATTTAAAAGCACCACAAATCACTTCTGAAAAGGTTGAAAGTTGGCATGGTATCATCGTTTCACCCATATAGCATGTTATAAAAAGTTGAGAGGGTTACGACAAAAACTGGATGCACTTTGTGTACAAAATAGACAATCTCTTTCGAAGTATCGGGGTTTCGGACGAAAACTCATGTGTTACAAAAGTATTTCATTTCTTCACATGTAACTGCAATGATATAGTTGTGGAGAGAAGGTCTTCACTTTTTCTTTGCTTGTGTCTTTTGCTTATTGCGCTGTAACCATGGATAATCTTCATCGTTTAACAGGGTGCTTGAGACCAAGAATACCCGTCCCTACATATTATTGAGTCCGCTCCTAGCGTGCCTTTTCTAGTCAGTCTCCCCTCATACCGCGATTGAGGGGGACCAATCTTCTTAAGGTCAGGAATAAAGTCAACACAAAACCCAATGACATCCTTTGTTTGATGGCCCATGGAGATGCTTCCTTCTGGCCTAGCGCGGTTACAAACATATTTCTTTAAGGCTCCCCTGAACCTCTCAAAGGGGAACATATTGTGTAGAAATACAGGACCCAGAACGACAATCTCGTCGACTAGATGAACTAGGACGTGCGTCATGATATTGAAAAAGGACGGTGGGAACACCAACTCGAAACTAACAAGACATTGCACCAAATCACCCCTTGGCAGGATTTCTGGATCGACCACCTTTTGAGAGATTGCATTGAGGAATGCACATAGCTTCACAATGACTAATCGAACGTTTTCCCGTAGAAGCCCCCTCAATGCAACCGGAAGCAGTTGCATCATAATCACGTGGCAGTCATGAGACTTTAGGTTCTAGAAATTTTTCTCGGCCATATTTATTATTCCCTTTATATTCGACGAGAAGCTAGACGGGACCTTCATACTGAGCAGGCATTCAAAGAATATTTCCTTGTCTTCTTTGGTAAGAGCATAGCTGGCAGGACCTTCATACTACTTGGGATGCATGTCGTCTTTTTCATGCACACGTTGTTGTTCCTCCCGTGCCTCCAGTGTATCTTTTGTCTTCCCATACACTCCCAGGAAGCCTAGCAGGTTCACGCAAAGATTCTTCGTCACGTGCATCACGTCGATTGCACAGTGGACCTCTAGGTCTTTCCAATAGTGTAGGTCCCAAAATAAATACATATAGTTCATACATAGTTCTCATTATTGAACAACATATAGCTCTCTGGAGCATCTAATTAAAACATACATTGAAACTATGTAAAAAATTAAATGCAACAACAAATGTGATCATAACCTCTACTAAGGTACCAATTGATCCAACGACATAATGATACCAAGACTCAGTATGAATGTCATATTTTCTAATCTTTCTAATCTTCAAGCGCATAGCATCCATCTTGATCTTGTGATCGTCGACGACATCGGCAACATGCAACTCCAACTTCATATTCTCCTCTTCATCTCTTTGTAATTTTTCTTTCAAGTCATTGTTTTCTTTTTCAACCAAATTTAACTTCTCGACAAGAATTTCTATGTTGGTTGGAATTTCCAGTTCACATACCTCCTAGATTAAAAAATCCTATGTCACGTTGGTCGGCATAATTGTCATAAACACTACATAAAATAAATAGTTATAAAAGATAATATATACCACATCTGAATCATAGACAGGACGAGGGACGACGGAGGGGGATACCAAAACCATCGCACTATATAATAACAAAGAATAATAAAAGTAAGAAAATTACACAAGTATCTATCTAAATCATACAAGTAAGAACTTTTTTCTTTTAGTAAGAAGATAAGAAGGAGAGGCTAACCACGGTGGTGCCGGTGCCAAGATGGGCGCGGGCAATCGACGGCGGTGAGGACAGGGACGGGACAGGACGGACCGCCAAACCTAGACAAATCTTGTGAAAAATGCATCTTGGACAAGGAGCTTCGAGATCATAAAGCTTAAGTGTGGCTTGGGCATTTCATCGAACACCTCATGTGCATAGGAGGTGATCTAGAGCACCACAAAGCTTTCCCACTGCCGGCCAAAAAACAAATCAATGCGCTAGTCTGGTCATGGGGGGGGGGGTATATATAGGCCAACCATTGGTCCCGGTTTGTGGTTGGAATCGGGACTAAAGGACACCATTTGGTCCCGGTTCCATCCACAAACCGGGACCAATGGTTGTGGGCCAGGAGCAAGGCCCATTGGTCCCGGTTCGTGTCTGGAACCGAGATGAAAGGGGTCAGACAAACTGGGACCAATGGCCCACGGGGCCCGGCCAGTGCCCTAACCTCACGAACTGGGACCAATGCCCCCATCGGTCCCGGTTCGTGAGTGAACCGGGATTAATGGGATTTCAGGCCTGGACCAAAGCCATGTTTTCTACTAGTGCATCGGATCCCGACGATGATGGTAGTTGGGTCGCGACACGGTCCCCTGTGTCGGCTTTGTCTTCAGTGGCCATGTCCTCATCGCTGTCGCGCCTCATGGACGTCGCATGCTGGAGGCCTCAAAAGGATCAAATTGTATATTACCCAGACAAATGATCAAAACGCAACAACAACGCACCCTCGAGATCGACATCATTTGTCTCGAAATCACCCATGTGTTCGTGGTGGAGTGTGTTCCAATTATCCTCCAGAACCGGCAAATATGGAGGCTTGTGGGTTGGACTATCCTACACAAATTATGGCAGTCGAGGACAGGATGATGACTTGTAGAGTGGCTTCTTGATCCAAATCTCCATGATGACAGGTATATGGCAATAGACCAATATGACGATTTTGCTTGAGTTGCTCTAGGGGAATTGGTTGTTACCCATCTTTTTCCCCAACAAATCATAAGGCACACCCAAACATTGATGAAGAATTTGACCACCTGCTTCACATTAGCAATTTGGCATAGAAATAGATGGAAATAATTAAGATGGGATGCCGAAAAATTGGAGCCCATCCAAGTAGGCACCTAAGCCTCAGTCAACTCCAACATTTTGACTCGACAGGTGAGGTTCTAATTTAAATATCGCATAAAAAATCCGAAAAAACCATTTGTAGTCATTGGGAACGATTGTAACATTTCAAAACAGAGAAAGACGTGTTGCAATTGGCCTATTGCTAGGTCTCTAAAAATGCGGTTGTGTATTTGTTTTGCTTATCTAGCCATGTGGAGGAAACAAAAACCTGCAGCAGCCCTATAGTTTGCCAAAAAAATTGGCTCCTACCCAAAAATTCGCTATAAGTGATGCATATTTGCATCTTGACTAACAACGAGCCAAAACCAAAAAAATTGCGGCGGAAGCCCCAACCATTGAAATTGAAAGTTCACTACCGATAAACCTCCTTACCCCATCTTAGAGCCACTGGATTCTCATTGCCGTACGCCATAACAGCCACCCCATCATCAAGCCCCAGCTCCGCTGCCACCCTACGGATCGAGACGTCTGCCATGACCCCTTCGCCTTCGCGGAAGCTCGGAATGCCCCATCGATTTTGAACGATTCTGGCTATTCCCTGGCGCTCGGCGGGCGAAATGGTTGGCACCACACCATCATCGACCGCTGAGGTTGATTAGCGGCCGAGAAATCTCCAATCGAGCAATGTGAGAACCACAAATCCATGGCTATGTTCGGTGCTCGGGTGGCATGGCATCGCCGAAGTTGGCTTTACCCCCCGCTCTCCAGCCTTTGGTCCCTGCCGATGCCATTCATAGGTGGCTCAATGACTATCTTGGTCTTGACGAGGTTTGCTGAAATCAAGCTTGTTGTCCCCGGTGACCGTCTAATCAGTGTGCCCACCCTCAGATCCTTATGAGAGCAAGCTGAAATTTAGGTCACCAGTTTTTGGCCTATTGGATAAGCATAAACTTTTCTAGTAACAAAACCTTCTCTCTCCATTCCTCGAACATGTTTTAAGGCATCAAATTATTGGGTTGTTGTTGAAGATGTTGTTATGGCTTCAATTATTCGAAGTCATGGTTGGATGTGTGGGCGATGCATAGGGGCGAAGCTAGCTATCCGGCGTGGTTTGGCCAACGCCATACCTAACCAGCCATGCAAATACCTACATATACTAGAATTAGAGTCTAGCGTAATATGCCTCCTAAGGCCTCCTTTGCTTTGGAGGAATTTCACAGGAATTTTATAGGATCGGATTCTTGTAGGAATTTTTCCTTTAAAGCCCTTTGGTTCATAGGAATGCATTCCTATTCCTACATAGGATTGGTTCCTATCCTCCATGTTTCAAAGGAAAATAGAAAAGATCCTAGACTCAATGAAAAAATTCCTATGATGTGAACCAAATGACATCTCTTTTTCTAATCCTACTGATAGGATTTGAGATGCATGTCATCTCATTTCCTATTCCTACGACAATCCTATCCTATAAACCAAAGGAGGCCTAATCCTTAATCCTATTGGGTTGTGACCATGTCGATTGAATGATGGGCCTTGCCCCTGGAACGTGCCTCCTAATCCTATATGCAAAATTGATCACGTATTCAGTAGTCATGATCGGCAGACTCGTGCGAGACGACATGCGGCAGTGCTTAGAGGCTTAGAGGTTGTGATCGTGAAGCCGGCGACCGGTAACGCGACGAAGGGACTCTGCGAGTCCGCGATCAGAGAGGCAGCGGCCACGACTCGGCAAGTCCACGGGAGTTTGCAGATGACGAAGCCACAGAAAAAGAAGATTAAGTATGTAATGAAAGGTATAATTTAGTATACTTGTTCCCCTTGTTCGCATCAGTTCAATTATGTCATGTATTCATGTAACTTGCTTGATAACATACATAGTTTATTTAATTATTCTACTCATATTCGTCCATCCTTCAATTAGTTTTTCTTGTGTTCTCGTACAGATTTAAAGAGTTTTTTTGCCAAAGCAAGTGCCACTATCACCTCGAGCCCAGCTCCAAGTTTGGAAGTAGCCGCTGAACAATGAGAAGAACAGCCCGCGCATCAAGAGAATGTGCGGATTGAAGTTTCGACATCTATTCAAGAGGAAGAGAATGAAAGGGAAAATTATGTCGAGGATGAAGCAATAATTATAGAAGAGGGAGAAGGCAAGTTCACTGAAGAGTTGCATCCTGACAACATCGAGCCCGATCGTGGGCTTTGTATTCCAATCAATAATTTTCATCCTAACATTAGAGATGAAATTAGAGGCTTATGTGGCAAAGGGTCCAACTCGACTGGTTGGTAATACTTATTAGTGTGATCATTTTGAGGGGGGATTTTGTGAAGCATGATATAAATCCTTGGTTAGAATATAGCATGAAAAAGAATGCAACCTATTGCTTTTATTGTTTTCTTTTTAGACAAGATCTGGTGTATGAAAAATTTGGTCATACCACCTTCACGAAAGAGGCCTACACTACTTGGAAGAATGCATACAAATCATTTCCTCTTCATGTTTGTGGCCTGGGCAGTATCCACAATCAAGAAAGGATAGCATATGAAGATTTCAAAAATCAAAGTTCAAGTTTGGAGCGTAAGGTTATGGTCTATAACCAAGAATCATTAATCAAGTATGAGACCCATTTGGAAACATATTTGGGGACTGTAAGTTTTCTTGCATTGCAAGGTGAACCATTTCTTGGTCATGATGAATCCACCCTTTCTTTAAATAAGGGTAATTTTCTAGAGATGCTTGATTGGTACAAAGCAAGGAAGGAGGAATCAGAATTGCGTTTGATGAACTATGTCTAGGAATGCACAAATGACTTCTTCATCAATTCAAAAACAACTTGCCAAAAGTTCTGGAGATGTGATCTGAAGAGCAATAAAACAAGAGATGGGGGATAACTATTTTTCAGTTTTTATTGATGAATCTCGTGAGGTATCAATTAAAGAGCAAATGGCCTTGGTTGTCCAGTAAGCCATTGGTTACTTGATTATCTATATCATATTTTTCCTTATAATCACCTTTGTCTAATTAACTAATTGTATTATTTCTTGTATGCCTTACATGTATATGAACGAGGGAGAAGTTATTGACAGATTTTTGGATATCAAGCATGTCAAGGAGACAAGAGCAGAAGCACTAAAGAAAGCACTAGTTGAGGTTCTTGGTAAGAATGGGCTACTTATTCCAAATTTACGAGGGCAAGGGTATGATGGAGCATCTAATATGAGGGGAGAATTCAATAGTGTTCAGAAACTTGTCTGAGATGAAAACCCATGTGCTTTCTATATGCATTGTTTTGCCCATCGGTTGCAGATGGTAGTTGTTGCTGTCTCAAGATGTTGTTCTTCCATTGAGGATTTCTTTGAATATGTGACCCTGATTGTGAATGCTGCTGGTTCATCTTGCAAGAGGAAGGATATATTGCTTGATCAACAACGCATAAATTTGTTGGCTAAGTTAGAGAGTGGGGAAATTTTCTCAGGAAGAGGAGAAAACCAAGAAACGTCATTGGCTAGACCAGGAGATACAAGATTGGGCTCTCATTATAAAACACTAGCTTGTATTGAATCAATGTGGGATGCAGTCATAGAAGTGCTAGCTATTGTGCATGAGGATGAGCATGATCTGTCAAGGGTGGGAGGTTTGGTGAAGATAATGGAGTCTTTTAGCTTTGTGTTCATAATGAAGTTGATGTTGCAAATCCTTCACATTACAAATTAGTTATCACTTCCCCTCAACCGGAAGGATCAAAATATTGTTCAAGTTATGTCTTTGGTTACAGATGTGAATTCTTCCTTGGCCAGCTTGAGGAACCATGGTTGGGAACCACTTTTTAAAGATGTCTAGATCTTTTGTAATGTTAATGATATTCCAGTACCAAATATGTGTTGGAAATATGCCCTAGAGGCAATAATAAATTGGTTATTATTGTATTTCATGGTTCATGATAATTGTCTATTGTTCATGCTATAATTGTGTTAACCGGAAACCGTAATACATGTGTGAATACATAGACCACAACGTGTCCCTAGTGAGCCTCTAGTTGGCTAGCTCGTTGATCAATAGATGGTCTCGGTTTCATGACCATGGACATTGGATGTCGTTGATAACGGGATCACATCATTAGGAGAATGATGTGATGGACAAGACCCAATCCTAAGCATAGCACAAGATCGTGTAGTTCGTTTGCTAAAGCTTTTCAATGTCAAGTGTCATTTCCTTAGACCATGAGATTGTGTAACTCCCGGATACCGTAGGAATGCTTTGGGTGTGCCAAACGTCACAACGTAACTGGGTGGCTATAAAGGTACGCTACGGGTATCTCCGAAAGTGTCTGTTGGGTTGACACGAATCGAGACTGGGATTTGTCACTCCGTGTGACGGAGAGGTATCTCTGGGCCCACTCGGTAAGACATCATCATTATGAGCTCAATGTGACTAAGGAGTTAGTCACGGGATGATGTATTACGGAACGAGTAAAGAGACTTGCCAGTAACGATATTGAACAAGGTATGCGGATACCGACGATCGAATCTCGGGCAAGTACCATACCGATAGACAAAGGGAATTGTATACGGGATTGATTGAATCCCTGACATCGTGGTTCATCCGATGAGATCATCGTGGAGTACGTGGGAGCCAACATGGGTATCCAGATCCCGCTGTTGGTTATTGGCCGGAGAGGTGTCTCGGTCATGTCTACGTGTCTCCCGAACCCGTAGGGTCTACACACTTAAGGTTCGATGACGCTAGGGTTATAGGGAAATGGTATACGTGATTACCGAAGGTTGTTCGGAGTCCCAGATGAGATCCCGGACGTCACGAGGAGCTCCGGAATGGTCCGGAGGTAAAGATTGATATATAGGAAGTCCAGTTTTGGTCACCGGAAAGTTTTCGGGCTCATCGGTAGTGTACCGGGAGTGCCGGGAGGGTGCCGGAGGACCCCCGAGAGGGGTGTGACGACCAAAGGACCTCATGGGCCCTTAGAGGAGGTGTGCCAGCCCATATTGGGTCGGCCAAGACCATCTATGTGGGCCCATGTGGCTGGAGATAAGGAGATAAGGCAAAAGGGATTTAAAAGGAGGAGATCCACCTCCCTTGTGGGAGGTGGACTCTCCCTTTAATTCGGCCGGCCATCTCCTCTTTGGAGTAGAGGCCAAGCCAGCCCTCCACGTCCCTCCTCCTATATATACTTGAGGTTTTGGATGTTTTGAGATAGGATTTGATCTCTCTCTCTCACGGCGAAGCCCTACCTCTCTTCTTCCTCCTCCGCAGCGCTTAGGCGAAGCCCTGTCGGAATACCTTGCTACTCCACCACCACCACGCCGTCGTGCTGCTGTTGGAGCCCTTCCCCAACCTCTCCTTCCTCCTTGCTGGATCAAGGTGTTGGAGACGTCACCGGGCTGCACGTGTGTTGAACGCGGAGGTGCCGTCCGTTCGGCACTTGATCGGATCTACCGCGATCTGAATCGCTGCGAGTACGACTCCATCAACCGCGTTCTTGTAACGCTTCCGCTTAGCGATCTTCAAAGGTATGAAGATCCACTCTCCCCTTACTCGTTGCTGGTTTCTCCATAGATGGATCTTGGTGAATGCGTAGGAAATTTTTTGATTTACTACTACGTCTCCCAACAGTGGTATCAGAGCTAGGTCTATGCGTAGAATCTATGCACGAGTAGAACACAAAGCAGTTGTGGGCGTCGATTTTGTTAATATGCTTGGCGTTACTAGTCTTATCTTGATTCGACGGTATTGTGGGATGAAGCGGCCCGGACCAACCTTACACGTACGCTTACGTGAGACCGGTTCCACCGCCTGACATGCACCAGTTGCATAAGGTGGCTAGCGGGTGTCTGTCTCTCCCACCTTAGTCGGATTGGATTCGATGAAAAGGGTCCTTATGAAGGGTAAATAGCAATTGGCATATCACGTTGTGGTTTTGACGTAGGTAAGAAACGTTCTTGCTAGAAACCTATAGCAACCACGTAAAAACTTGCAACTACAAATTAGAGGACGTCTAACTTGTTTTTGCAGCATATGCCTTGTGATGTGATATGGCCAGAAGGATGTGATGTGATGCATTGTGATGTATGAGATTGATCATGTTCTTGTAATAGGGTTCACGACTTGCATGTCGATGACTATGACAACCGGCAGGAGCCATAGGAGTTGTCTTATTTATTGTATGACCTGCGAGTCAATCATAAACGCCATGTAATTACTTTACTTTATTGCTAAACGTTAGCTGTAGTAGTAGAAGTAATATTTGGCGAGACAACTTCATGAAGACACAATGATGGAGATCATGATGATGGAGATCATGGTGTCGTGCCGGTGACAGTGATGATCATGGTGCCCCGAAGATGGAGATCAAAGGAGCAAGATGATATTGGCCATATCATGTCACTATATTGATTGCATGTGATGTTTATCATGTTTACATCTTATTTGCATAGAACGACGGTAGTAAATAAGATGATCTCTCAATAAAATTTCAAGAAAGGTGTTCACCCTAACTGTGCACCGTTGCTAAGGATCGTCGTTCCGAAGCACCACGTGATGATCGGGTGTGATAGGTTCTAACGTTCGCATACAACGGGTGTAAGCCAGATTTACACATGCGAAACACTTAGGTTTGTTGGGAGACATAGTAGTAAATCAAAAAATTTCCTACGCGTTCACCAAGATCCATCTATGGAGAAACCAGCAACGAGCAAGGGGAGAGTGGATCTTCATACCTTTGAAGATCGCTAAGCGGAAGCGTTACAAGAACGCGGTTGATGGAGTCGTACTCGCAGCGATTCAGATCGCGGTAGATCCGATCAAGTGCCGAACGGACGGCACCTCCGCGTTCAACACACGTGCAGCCCGGTGACGTCTCCAACACCTTGATCCAGCAAGGAGGAAGGAGAGGTTGGGGAAGGGCTCCAACAGCAGCACGACGGCGTGGTGGTGGTGGAGTAGCAAGGTATTCCGACAGGGCTTCGCCTAAGCGCTGCGGAGGAGGAAGAAGAGAGGTAGGGCTTCGCCGTGAGAGAGAGAGATCAAATCCTATCTCAAAACATCCAAAACCTCAAGTATATATAGGAGGAGGGACGTGGAGGGCTGGCTTGGCCTCTACTCCAAAGAGGAGATGGCCGGCCGAATTAAAGGGAGAGTCCACCTCCCACAAGGGAGGTGGATCTCCTCCTTTTAAATCCTTTTTGCCTTATCTCCTTATCTCCAGCCACATGGGCCTTTAGCAAAAGTATTTCCCAGCCCAATAAGGGCTGACACACTTTATCTAACAGCCCATGAAGTCCTCTGGTCGTCACACCCCTCCCGGGGGTCCTCCGGCACCCTCCCGGCACTCCCGGTACAATACCGATGAGCCCGAAAACTTTCCGGTGACCGAAACTGGACTTCCTATATATCAATCTTTACCTCCGGACCATTCCGGAGCTCCTCGTGACATCCGGGATCTCATCCGGGACTCCGAACAACCTTCGGTAATCACGTATACCTTTTCCCTATAACCCTAGCGTCATCGAACCTTAAGTGTGTAGACCCTACGGGTTCGGGAGACACGTAGACATGACCGAGACACCTCTCCGGTCAATAACCAACAGCGGGGTCTGGATACCCATGTTGGCTCCCACGTACTCCATGATGATCTCATCGGATGAACCACGATGTCAAGGATTCAATCAATCCCGTATACAATTCCCTTTGTCTATCGGTATGATACTTGCCCGAGATTCGATCGTCGGTATCCCCATACCTTGTTCAATCTCGTTACTGGCAAGTCTCTTTACTCGTTCCATAATACATCATCCCGTGGCTAACTCCTTAGTCACATTGAGCTCATTATGATGATGTCTTACCGAGTGGGCCCAGAGATACCTCTCCATCACACGGAGTGACAAATCCCAGTCTCGATTCATGCCAACCCAACAGATACTTTCGGAGATACCCGTAGTGCACCTTTATAGCCACCCAGTTACGTTGTGACGTTTGGCACACCCAAAGCATTCCTACGGTATCCGGGAGTTGCACAATCTCATGGTCTAAGGAAACGATACTTGACATTGAAAAGCTTTAGCAAACGAACTACACGATCTTGTGCTATGCTTAGGATTGGGTCTTGTCCATCACATCATTCTCCTAATGATGTGATCCCGTTATCAATGACATCCAATGTCCATGGCCATGAAACCGTGACCATCTATTGATCAACGAGCTAGTCAACTAGAGGCTCACTAGGGACATGTTGTGGTCTATGTATTCACACATGTATTATGGTTTCCGGTTAACACAATTATAGCATGAACAATAGACAATTATCATGAACAAGGAAATACAATAATAACCATTTTATTATTGCCTCTAGGGCATATTTCCAACAGTCTCCCACTTGCACTAGAGTCAATAATCTAGTTCACATCACCATGTGATTAACACTTACATCACTATGTGATCATATCATCATGTGATTAACACCCAATAAGTTCTGGGGTTTGTTCATGTCCTGCTCGTGAAAGAGGTTTTAGTCAACGGGTCTGCGACATTCAGATCCGTGTGTACCTTACAAACTTTCCATGTCATATTTGTAGATACTGCTCCCACGCTCCACTTGGAGCTATTCCAAATGGCTGCTCCACTATACGTAGCTGGATTTCTACTAAGAGTCATCCGGATTGGCTTTAAAGCTTGCATCATCGTAACACTTTACGATGAACTCTTTATCACCTCCATAATCGAGAAATATTTCCTTAGTTCTCAAGTTACTAAGGCTAACTTTGACCGCTGTCCAGTGATCCACTCTTGGATTACTCTTGTACCCCTTGATAGACTCATGGCAAGGCACACACAGGTGCGGTACACAGCATGGCATACTATATAGAGCCTATGGCTAAAGCATAGGAGATGACACTCATCTCTTCTTTATCTTCTGCCGTGGTCGGGTATTGAGTCTTACTCAATTTCACACCTTACAATACAGTCAAGAACTCCTTCTTTGACCCATCTATTTTGAACTCCTTCAAAAACTTGTCAAGGTATGTCTTCGTCGAAAAAACTTATCAAGCGAATAGATCTATCCCTATAGATCTTGATGCTGAATAAAATAGTAGCTTTATCTGGGTCTTCCTTTGAAAAAAAAAACTTTTCAAACAACCCTTCATGCTCTTCCAGAAATTCTACATCATTTCCGATCAATAATATGTCAACTACATATTCTTATAAGAAATTCTATAGTGCTCCCACTCACTTTCTTGCAAATACAAGTTTCTCATAAACTTTGTATAAACTTAAACACTTTGATCACCTCATCAAAGCATATATTCCAACTCCGAGATTCTTGCTCCAGTCCATAGAAGGATCGCTGGAGTTTGCATATTATTAGCATCCTTAGGATTGACAAAACCTTCTGGTTGTATCACATACAACTCTTCCTCATAGAAACCATTACGGAAACCTTGTTTTGTCATCCATCTGCCAGATTTCATAATCGAAAAATGCAGCAACTGCTAACAAAATTTTAATAGACTTTTAGCATCGCTACAGATGAGACAATCTCATCACATTCAACTCCTTGAACTTGGCGGAAACTTCTTTGCGACAAGTCGAGCTTTATAAACGGTGACATTTCACCATTAGCGTCTATGATTATCTCAAAGGTCCATTTGTACTCAATGACCCGCCATTCAACAGGCAAGTCTACCAAAGTCCATACTTGGTTTTCATACATGGATCCTTTCTCGGATTTCATGGCTCCTAGCCATTTGTTGGAATCCGGGCCCACCATCGCTTCTCCATAGTTCGTAGGTTCATCGTTGTCCAACAACATGATTTCCAAGACAGGGTTGTCGTACTACTCAGGAGCAGTACGCGTCCTTGTCGACCTACGAGGTTCGATAGTGACTTGATCCGAAGCTTCATGATCATCATCATTAACTTCCTTTTCAACTGAGTAGGCTCTACAGAAACATCTTTCTGTGTTACGCTATTCTCTGGTTGAAACAAAGGTTCAACAACCTCATCAAGTTCTATCTTCCTCCCACTCAATTCTTTCGAGAGAAACTCTTTCTCAAGAAAGGACCCGTTCTTAGCAACAAACACCTTTTGCGCTTGGATCTGAGATAGAAGGTATACCCAATGTCTCATTAGGGTATTCTATGAAGATGCATTTGTCTGCTTTGGGTTCGAGCTCGCTAGGTGAAAAACCCATTTTCACATAAGCGTCGCAGCCCCAAACATTAAGAAATGACAGCTTAGGCTTCTGTCAAACCATAATTCTCACGGTGTCATCTCAACAGACTTAGATGGTGCCCTGTTAAAGTGAATGGATTTGTCTTTAATGCATAACCCCATAACGATAGTGGTAAAACGATAAGAGACATCATAGTACTCACTATATCCAATAGAGCACGACTACGACATTCGAACACACCATCACACTATGGTGTTCCAGGAGGCGTGAGCTGTGAAACAATTTCCACATTGTCTAAAATTGCATACCAAACTCGTAACTTAGATATTCACCTCCATGATCATATCATAGACATTTATCTTCTTGTCACGATGATCTTTAACTTCACTCTGAAACTCCTTGAACCTTTCAAACATTTCAGATTCGTGTTTCATTAAGTAAATATCCCCATATTTACTCAAATCATCAGTGAAGGTAAAGAAAAACAACGATATCCACTGTGTGTTTCAACACTCATTGGACCACATACATCAACATGTATTAATTCCAATAAGCCACTTGCCCGCTCCATCATATTGGATGACGGGGTCTCAGTCATCTTGCCCAAGAGGCATGGCTCGCATGTCTCAACCGATTCGAAATCGAGTGAGTCAAAAAACATCCATCATCATGGAGTTTCTTCATGCGATTTATACCAATATGACATTACGTGGCAGTGCCACAAGCATGTGGTACTATCATTAGTAACTTTGTATCTTTTGGTACCAACGTTATGAACATGTGTACTACTACGATCATGATTCGATAAACCATTCCGAGTGGGTGTATGACCATTGAAGGCATTATCCATGTAAATAGAATAACCATTATTCTCTAACTTATATGAATAACCGTATTGCACTAATCATGATCTAATCACGTTCATGCTCAACGCAAACACCAAATAACATTTATTTAGGTTTATCACAAATCCCGAAGGTAGAGAGAGCGTGCGATGGTGATCACATCAATCTTGGAAATACTTCCAACACACATCGTCACCTTTCACCTAGCTAGTCTCCGTTTATTCCGTAGCTTTTATTTCGAGTTGCTAACACTTAGCAACCGAACCGGTATCCAATACCCAGGTGCTACTAGGAGTACCAGCAAGGTACACATCACTAACACGTATATCAAATATACTTCCATCGACATTACCAGCCTTCTTATCTACCAAGCATCTAGGGTTTTTCCGCTTCAGCGAACATTCTCCTCATAACAGAAGCACTTAGTCTCGGGTTCGGGCTCAACCTTGGGTTTCTTCACTAGAGCAACAACTGGCTTGCCATTCCTGAAGTTTTCCCTTCTTGCCCTTGCCCCTTTTGAAACTAGTGGTTTCACTTAACCATCAACACTTGATGCTCCTTCTTGATTTCTACCTTCGTGCTGTCAAACATCACGAACAACTCAGGGATCATCTTATCCATCCCTGGCATGTTATAGTTCATCACGAATCTCTAGTAGCTTG
Organism: Hordeum marinum; assembly: GCA_022496015.1. Taxonomy (NCBI): domain Eukaryota; kingdom Viridiplantae; phylum Streptophyta; class Magnoliopsida; order Poales; family Poaceae; genus Hordeum; species Hordeum marinum. The sequence continues at coordinate 62,829,853 of CM039677.1, forward strand.
GTGGCAGTGACTTGGAGAACTGCATTAATCACTATCTCATCTGGAAGATTAACTCCCACTTGATTCAAGTGATTGTAGCACACGCTCACCGATTAAGCTATTCTCCTTTATCTTGCAGGCAAAGAATCTTGTTGGAGGTCTCATACCTCTCAACATAGGCACGAGCTTGAGATCACAATCTCAGCTCCTAGAACATCTCATATGTTCTGTGACGTTCAAAACATTTTGAAGCCTCAATTCTAAGCCGTAATGCATGACGCACTGAACTATCACGTAGTCATCAAAAAGTGCCTGTCATATGTTCACAACATCTACAGACAACGCTTGAGGGAGTGATGCAGTTAGCGGTACATCAAAAACATAAGCTTTCTGTGCAGCAATGAGGACAATCCTCAGATCACGGACCCAGTCCGCATTATTGCTACCATCAACTTTCAACTTACTTTTCTCTAGGATTGTATCAATAAAACTGGGGAGCTACAGCGCGAGCTATCTACGACATAATTTGCAAGGACATTTTTAGACTAAGTTCATGATAATTAAGTTCATTTAATCAAATTATTAATGAACTCCCACTTAGATAGACATCTCTCTAGTCTTCCAAGTGATACATGATCCATGTCAACTAGCCCGTGTCCGATCATCACGTGAGACGGACTAGTCATCCATGGTGAACATCTCTATGTTGATCGTATCTTCTATACGACTCATGTTCGACCTTTCGGTCTTCCGTGTTCCGAGGCCATGTCTGTACATGCTAGGCTCGTCAAGTCAACCTAAGTGTTTCGCATGTGTAAATCTGGCTTACACCCGTTGTATGCGAACGTTAGAACCTATCACACCCGATCATCACGTGGTGCTTCGGAACGACGATCCTTAGCAACGGTGCACAGTTAGGGTGAACACCTTTCTTGAAATTTTATTGAGAGATCATCTTATTTACTACCGTCGTTCTATGCAAATAAGATGTAAACATGATAAACATCACATGCAATCAATATAGTGACATGATATGGCCAATATCATCTTGCTCCTTTGATCTCCATCTTCGGGGCACCATGATCATCACTGTCACCGGCACGACACCATGATCTCCATCATCATGATCTCCATCATTGTGTCTTCATGAAGTTGTCTCGCCAAATATTACTTCTACTACTACAGCTAACGTTTAGCAATAAAATAAAGTAATTACATGGCGTTTATGATTGACACGCAGGTCATACAATGATATAAGACAACTCCTATGGCTCCTGCCGGTTGTCATAGTCATCGACATGCAAGTCGTGAACCCTATTACAAGAACATGATCAATCTCATACATCACAATGCATCACATCACATCCTTTTGGCCATATCACATCACACGGCATATGCTGCAAAAACAAGTTAGACGTCCTCTAGTTTGTAGTTGCAAGTTTTTACGTGGTTGCTATAGGTTTCTAGCAAGAACGTTTCTTACCTACGTCAAAACCACAACGTGATATGCCAATTGCTATTTACCCTTCATAAGGACCCTTTTCATCGAATCCAATCCGACTAAGGTGGGAGAGACAGACACCCGCTAGCCACCTTATGCAACTAGTGCATGTCAGGCGGTGGAACCGGTCTCACGTAAGCGTACGTGTAAGGTTGGTCCGGGCCGCTTCATCCCACAATACCGTCGAATCAAGATAAGACTAGTAACGGCAAGCATATTAACAAAATCGACGCCCACAACTACTTTGTGTTCTACTCGTGCATAGATTCTACGCATAGACCTAGCTCATGATGCCACTATTGGGAGACGTAGTAGTAAATCAAAAAATTTCCTACGCGTTCACCAAGATCCATCTATGGAGAAACCAGCAACGAGCAAGGGGAGAGTGGATCTTCATACCTTTGAAGATCGCTAAGCGGAAGCGTTACAAGAACGCGGTTGATGGAGTCGTACTCGCAGCGATTCAGATCGCGGTAGATCCGATCAAGTGCCGAACGGACGGCACCTCCGCGTTCAACACACGTGCAGCCCGGTGACGTCTCCAACACCTTGATCCAGCAAGGAGGAAGGAGAGGTTGGGGAAGGGCTCCAACAGCAGCACGACGGCGTGGTGGTGGTGGAGTAGCAAGGTATTCCGACAGGGCTTCGCCTAAGCGCTGCGGAGGAGGAAGAAGAGAGGTAGGGCTTCGCCGTGAGAGAGAGAGATCAAATCCTATCTCAAAACATCCAAAACCTCAAGTATATATAGGAGGAGGGACGTGGAGGGCTGGTTTGGCCTCTACTCCAAAGAGGAGATGGCCGGCCGAATTAAAGGGAGAGTCCACCTCCCACAAGGGAGGTGGATCTCCTCCTTTTAAATCCTTTTTGCCTTATCTCCTTATCTCCAGCCACATGGGCCTTTAGCAAAAGTATTTCCCAGCCCAATAAGGGCTGACACACTTTATCTAACAGCCCATGAAGTCCTCTGGTCGTCACACCCCTCCCGGGGGTCCTCCGGCACCCTCCCGGCACTCCCGGTACAATACCGATGAGCCCGAAAACTTTCCGGTGACCGAAACTGGACTTCCTATATATCAATCTTTACCTCCGGACCATTCCGGAGCTCCTCGTGACATCCGGGATCTCATCCGGGACTCCGAACAACCTTCGGTAATCACGTATACCTTTTCCCTATAACCCTAGCGTCATCGAACCTTAAGTGTGTAGACCCTACGGGTTCGGGAGACACGTAGACATGACCGAGACACCTCTCCGGTCAATAACCAACAGCGGGATCTGGATACCCATGTTGGCTCCCACGTACTCCACGATGATCTCATCGGATGAACCACGATGTCAAGGATTCAATCAATCCCGTATACAATTCCCTTTGTCTATCGGTATGATACTTGCCCGAGATTCGATCGTCGGTATCCCCATACCTTGTTCAATCTCGTTACTGGCAAGTCTCTTTACTCGTTCCGTAATACATCATCCCGTGGCTAACTCCTTAGTCACATTGAGCTCATTATGATGATGTCTTACCGAGTGGGCCCAGAGATACCTCTCCATCACACGGAGTGACAAATCCCAGTCTCGATTCATGCCAACCCAACAGATACTTTCGGAGATACCCGTAGTGCACCTTTATAGCCACCCAGTTACGTTGTGACGTTTGGCACACCCAAAGCATTCCTACGGTATCCGGGAGTTGCACAATCTCATGGTCTAAGGAAACGATACTTGACATTGAAAAGCTTTAGCAAACGAACTACACGATCTTGTGCTATGCTTAGGATTGGGTCTTGTCCATCACATCATTCTCCTAATGATGTGATCCCGTTATCAATGACATCCAATGTCCATGGCCATGAAACCGTGACCATCTATTGATCAACGAGCTAGTCAACTAGAGGCTCACTAGGGACATGTTGTGGTCTATGTATTCACACATGTATTATGGTTTCCGGTTAACACAATTATAGCATGAACAATAGACAATTATCATGAACAAGGAAATACAATAATAACCATTTTATTATTGCCTCTAGGGCATATTTCCAACAAGGTTGACTTGACGAGCCTAGCATGTACAGACATGGCCTCGGAACACGGAGGACCGAAAGGTCGAACATGAGTCGTATAGAAGATACGATCAACATAGAGATGTTCACCATGGATGACTAGTCCGTCTCACGTGATGATCGGACACGGGCTAGTTGACATGGATCATGTATCACTTGGAAGACTAGAGAGATGTCTATCTAAGTGGGAGTTCATTAATAATTTGATTAAATGAACTTAATTATCATGAACTTAGTCTAAAAATGTCCTTGCAAATTATGTCGTAGATATCTCACGCTGTAGCTCCCCAGTTTTATTGATACAATCCTAGAGAAAAGTAAGTTGAAAGTTGATGGTAGCAATAATGCGGACTGGGTCCGTGATCTGAGGATTGTCCTCTTTGTTGCACAGAAAGCTTATGTTTTTTATGTACCGCTAACTGCATCACTCCCTCAAGCGTTGTCTGTAGATGTTGTGAACATATGACATGTACTTTTTGGTGACTACGTGATAGTTCAATGCGTCATGCATTACGGCTTAGAATTGAGGCTCCAAAACGTTTTGAACGTCACGGAACATATGAGATGTTCTAGGAGCTGAGATTGTGATCTCAGGCTCGTGCCTATGTTGAGAGGTATGAGACCTCCAACAAGATTCTTTGTCTGCAAGATAAAGGAGAATAGCTCAATCGCTGAGCGTGTGCTCGGATTGTCTGGGTGCTACAATCACTTGAATCAAGTGGGAGTTAATCTTCCAGATGAGATAGTGATTAATGCAGTTCTCCAAGTCACTGCCACCAAGCTACTAGAGCTTCGTGATGAACTATAACATGCCAGGGATGGATAAGATGATCCCTGAGTTGTTCGTGATGTTTGACACCACGAAGGTAGAAATCAAGAAGGAGCATCAAGTGTTGATGGTTAAGTGAAACCACTAGTTTCAAAAGGGGCAAGGGCAAGAACGGAAAACTTCAGGAATGGCAAGCCAGTTGTTGCTCTAGTGAAGAAACCCAAGGTTGAGCCCGAACCCGAGACTAAGTGCTTCTGTTATGAGGAGAATGTTCGCTGAAGCGGAAAACCCCTAGATGCTTGGTAGATAAGAAGGCTGGTAATGTCAATGGAAGTATATTTGATATACGTGTTAGTGATGTGTACCTTGCTGGTACTCCTAGTAGCACCTGGGTATTGGATACCGGTTCGGTTGCTAAGTGTTAGCAACTCGAAATAAAAGCTACGGAGTAAAGGGAGACTAGCTAGGTGAAAGGTGACGATGTGTGTTGGAAGTATTTCCAAGATTGATGTGATCACCATCGCACGCTCTCTCTACCTTCAGGATTTGTGATAAACCTAAATAAATGTTATTTGGTGTTTGCGTTGAGCATGAACGTGATTAGATCATGATTAGTGCGATACGGTTATTCATATAAGTTAGAGAATAATGGTTATTCTGTTTACATGGATAATGCCTTCAATGGTCATGCACCCACTCGAAATGGTTTATCGAATCATGATCGTAGTAGTACACATATTCATAACATTGGTACCAAAAGATACAAAGTTAATAATGATAGTACCACATGCTTGTGGCACTGCCACGTAATGTCATATTGGTATAAATCGCATGAAGAAACTCCATGATGATGGATTTTTTTTTTGACTCACTCGATTTCGAATCGGTTGAGACATGCGAGCCATGCCTCATGGGCAAGATGACTGAGACCCCGTCATCCAATATGATGGAGCGGGCAAGTGGCTTATTGGAATTAATACATGTTGATGTATGTGGTCCAATGAGTGTTAAAACACACAGTGGATATCGTTGTTTTTCTTTACCTTCACTGATGATTTGAGTAAATATGGGGATATTTACTTAATGAAACACGAATCTGAAATGTTTGAAAGGTTCAAGGAGTTTCAGAGTGAAGTTAAAGATCATCGTGACAAGAAGATAAATGTCTATGATACGATCATGGAGGTGAATATCTAAGTTACGAGTTTGGTATGCAATTTTAGACAATGTGGAAATTGTTTCACAGCTCACGCCTCCTGGAACACCATAGTGTGATGGTGTGTTCGAACGTCGTAGTCGTGCTCTATTGGATATAGTGAGTACTATGATGTCTCTTATCATTTTGCCACTATCGTTATGGGGTTATGCATTAAAGACAAATCCATTCACTTTAATAGGGCACCATCTAAGTCTGTTGAGATGACACCGTGAGAATTATGGTTTGACAGAAGCCTAAGCTGTCATTTCTTAATGTTTGGGGCTGCGACGCTTATGTGAAAATGGGTTTTTCACCTAGCGAGCTCGAACCCAAAGCAGACAAATGCATCTTCATAGAATACCCTAATGAGACATTGGGTATACCTTCTATCTCAGATCCAAGCGCAAAAGGTGTTTGTTGCTAAGAACGGGTACTTTCTTGAGAAAGAGTTTGTCTCAAAAGAATTGAGTGGGAGGAAGATAGAACTTGATGAGGTTGTTGAACCTTTGTTTCAACCAGAGAATAGCGCAACACAGAAAGATGTTTCTGTAGAGCCTACTCAGTTGAAAAGGAAGTTAATGATGATGATCATGAAGCTTCGGATCAAGTCACTATCGAACCTCGTAGGTCGACAAGGACGCGTACTGCTCCTGAGTAGTACGACAACCCTGTCTTGGAAATCATGTTGTTGGACAACGATGAACCTACGAACTATGGAGAAGCGATGGTGGGCCCGGATTCCAACAAATGGCTAGGAGCCATGAAATCCGAGAAAGGATCCATGTATGAAAACCAAGTATGGACTTTGGTAGACTTGCCTGTTGAATGGCGGGTCATTGAGTACAAATGGACCTTTGAGATAATCATAGACGCTAATGGTGAAATGTCACCGTTTATAAAGCTCGACTTGTCGCAAAGAAGTTTCCGCCAAGTTCAAGGAGTTGAATGTGATGAGATTGTCTCATCTGTAGCGATGCTAAAAGTCTATTAAAATTTTGTTAGCAGTTGCTGCATTTTTCGATTATGAAATCTGGCAGATGGATGACAAAACAAGGTTTCCGTAATGGTTTCTATGAGGAAGAGTTGTATGTGATACAACCAGAAGGTTTTGTCAATCCTAAGGATGCTAATAATATGCAAACTCCAGCGATCCTTCTATGGACTGGAGCAAGAATCTCGGAGTTGGAATATATGCTTTGATGAGGTGATCAAAGTGTTTAAGTTTATACAAAGTTTATGAGAAACTTGTATTTGCAAGAAAGTGAGTGGGAGCACTATAGAATTTCTTATAAGAATATGTAGTTGACATATTATTGATCGGAAATGATGTAGAATTTCTGGAAGAGCATGAAGGGTTGTTTGAAAAGTTTTTTTTTCAAAGGAAGACCCATATAAAGCTACTATTTTATTCAGCATCAAGATCTATAGGGATAGATCTATTCGCTTGATAAGTTTTTTCGACGAAGACATACCTTGACAAGTTTTTGAAGGAGTTCAAAATAGATGGGTCAAAGAAGGAGTTCTTGACTGTATTGTAAGGTGTGAAATTGAGTAAGACTCAATACCCGACCACGGCAGAAGATAAAGAAGAGATGAGTGTCATCTCCTATGCTTTAGCCATAGGCTCTATATAGTATGCCATGCTGTGTACCGCACCTGTGTGTGCCTTGCCATGAGTCTGTCAAGGGGTACAAGAGTAATCCAAGAGTGGATCACTGGACAGCGGTCAAAGTTAGCCTTAGTAACTTGAGAACTAAGGAAATATTTCTCGATTATGGAGGTGATAAAGAGTTCATCGTAAAGTGTTACGATGATGCAAGCTTTAAAACCAATCTGGATGACTCTTAGTAGAAATCCAGCTACGTATAGTGGAGCAGCCATTTGGAATAGCTCCAAGTGGAGCATGGGAGTAGTATCTACAAATATGACATGGAAAGTTTGCAAGGTACACACGGATCTGAATGTCGCAGACCCGCTGACTAAAAACCTCTTTCACAAGCAGAACATGAACAAACCCCAGAACTTATTGGGTGTTAATCACATGATGATATGATCACATGGTGATGTAAGTGTTAATCACATGGTGATGTGAACTAGATTATTCACTCTAGTGCAAGTGGGAGACTGTTGGAAATATGCCCTAGAGGCAATAATAAAATGGTTATTATTGTATTTCATGGTTCATGATAATTGTCTATTGTTCATGCTATAATTGTGTTAACCGGAAACCGTAATACATGTGTGAATACATAGACCACAACGTGTCCCTAGTGAGCCTCTAGTTGGCTAGCTCGTTGATCAATAGATGGTCTCGGTTTCATGACCATGGACATTGGATGTCGTTGATAACGGGATCACATCATTAGGAGAATGATGTGATGGACAAGACCCAATCCTAAGCATAGCACAAGATCGTGTAGTTCGTTTGCTAAAGCTTTTCAATGTCAAGTGTCATTTCCTTAGACCATGAGATTGTGTAACTCCCGGATACCGTAGGAATGCTTTGGGTGTGCCAAACGTCACAACGTAACTGGGTGGCTATAAAGGTACGCTACGGGTATCTCCGAAAGTGTTTGTTGGGTTGACACGAATCGAGACTGGGATTTGTCACTCCGTGTGACGGAGAGGTATCTCTGGGCCCACTCGGTAAGACATCATCATTATGAGCTCAATGTGACTAAGGAGTTAGTCACGGGATGATGTATTACGGAACGAGTAAAGAGACTTGCCAGTAACGATATTGAACAAGGTATGCGGATACCGACGATCGAATCTCGGGCAAGTACCATACCGATAGACAAAGGGAATTGTATACGGGATTGATTGAATCCCTGACATCGTGGTTCATCCGATGAGATCATCGTGGAGTACGTGGGAGCCAACATGGGTATCCAGATCCCGCTGTTGGTTATTGGCCGGAGAGGTGTCTCGGTCATGTCTACGTGTCTCCCGAACCCGTAGGGTCTACACACTTAAGGTTCGATGACGCTAGGGTTATAGGGAAATGGTATACGTGATTACCGAAGGTTGTTCGGAGTCCCGGATGAGATCCCGGACGTCACGAGGAGCTCCGGAATGGTCCGGAGGTAAAGATTGATATATAGGAAGTCCAGTTTTGGTCACCGGAAAGTTTTCGGGCTCATCGGTAGTGTACCGGGAGTGCCGGGAGGGTGCCGGAGGACCCCCGAGAGGGGTGTGACGACCAAAGGACCTCATGGGCCCTTAGAGGAGGTGTGCCAGCCCATATTGGGTCGGCCAAGACCATCTATGTGGGCCCATGTGGCTGGAGATAAGGAGATAAGGCAAAAGGGATTTAAAAGGAGGAGATCCACCTCCCTTGTGGGAGGTGGACTCTCCCTTTAATTCGGCCGGCCATCTCCTCTTTGGAGTAGAGGCCAAGCCAGCCCTCCACGTCCCTCCTCCTATATATACTTGAGGTTTTGGATGTTTTGAGATAGGATTTGATCTCTCTCTCTCACGGCGAAGCCCTACCTCTCTTCTTCCTCCTCCGCAGCGCTTAGGCGAAGCCCTGTCGGAATACCTTGCTACTCCACCACCACCACGCCGTCGTGCTGCTGTTGGAGCCCTTCCCCAACCTCTCCTTCCTCCTTGCTGGATCAAGGTGTTGGAGACGTCACCGGGCTGCACGTGTGTTGAACGCGGAGGTGCCGTCCGTTCGGCACTTGATCGGATCTACCGCGATCTGAATCGCTGCGAGTACGACTCCATCAACCGCGTTCTTGTAACGCTTCCGCTTAGCGATCTTCAAAGGTATGAAGATCCACTCTCCCCTTACTCGTTGCTGGTTTCTCCATAGATGGATCTTGGTGAACGCGTAGGAAATTTTTTGATTTACTACTACGTCTCCCAACAATATGGATGAAGCTGTATCGAGATTTGCTCGATCAATAAAGGGGGGATAATTTTACTCAAGAGCATATTTTCGTGTCTATACATTCCGTGCAGCGATAGATGCTATCACCACAGAGCTTGATCATCGCTTTGATGACATGGCTTTAGAACCGCTTTGTGTATTTGCTTGTGTTGACCCAAGAGACTCATTTTCCAAGTTTTATTTGGACAAAGTTGCTAAGCTTACAGCCATCTATGATGCATATTTCTCCAATGACGATCGTAAGCGTATAAAAACCCGAACTCCAGTTGTTTGTCAACCATATAAGAAGGCATGATAACTTTAGAGTTTGTTATGATCTTGCAAGCCTAGCCAAAAAAATGTTTGAACTTGAAAGAAATATTGTGTTCCCTCTGGTTTATCGCCTTTTTGAGCTGGGTTTGCTTCTACCGATGGCAACAACATCGGTTGAAAGGGCCTTCTTAGCAATGAAGATCATCAAGACCGATTTGTGCAACAAGATGTCCAACGGTTGGCTTGATGACTTAATGGTGTGCTACATCGAGAGAAAGAGATATTTAAAGTAATTGATCTGGCTGAAATTAAGAAAGAATTTCAACATGAAGGTAGAAGAATGCCATTGCCACATTCTATTTAAAGAAAGGGAATCTTCATTATGGGTACGTATTTTCTCTAACTACCTTCCATTCAATAATGTGGTTTCTAGCATTAATTATATCCTACTAGTTACAAATTAATGATTTACCTATGGTATTTTAGGGGTTTTCTCCCATTTATTTGTTGGAGAACGTTGCATGGGAAACAAAAAATTTCCTACGCACACGCAGATCTATCCATGGTGATGAGCGTCTACGAGAGGGAGAGTGGTTCTATGTACCCTTGTAGATCGCTAAGCAGGAAGCGTTAAGAAATGCGGTTGGTGTAGTCGAACGTCTTCGCAATCCAAATTGCCGAGCTTCCCGCGATCTAATCACGATCCGTCCCGCGAACTTGATCACGGTCCTTCCGATCTAGCGCCGAACGGACGGCACCTCCGCGTTTAGCACACGTATGACTTGATGACGATCTCCGCCGTCTTGATCCAGCAAGAGGGAGCGGAGAGGAAGAAGAGTTCTCCGGCAGCATGACAGCGCTCCGGCGATGGTGGTGGAGCTATTTCGGCAGGGCTTCGCCTAAGCACTGCAGAAATCCGATCTAGAGGAGAAACTATGCACTGGAGGAACGTGCAACACGTGGCTAAAATTCTGTGCAAAAACCCTAAAACCACCAGTATATATAGGAGGAAGAGAGGAGGAGGCTTGGCCAAGCCTCCAAGGAGTCGGCCGAACCAGGTGGGAGAGGTGGAATCCACCTCCAATCCTAGTAGGACTAGGATTCATCCTATTTTTGCCTTTTTCCACTTTTTCTCTTTGGGCTTTCTTTCCTTAGCCGCATGGGCTTTGTGTGGGACTTCCACCAGTCCACAAAAGGCTGGTAATTATTCTCCCACAGCCCATGAAGCCTCTTGGGTCGAAATACCCCTCCCGGTGGTCTCCCGGTACACTACTGGCACTCCCGGTACATTACCGATTAGCCCGAAACTTTTCCGACGACCAAAACAGGACTTCCTATATATCAATCTTTACCTCAGGACCATTCCGGAGCTCCTCATGACGTCCGGGATCTCATTAGGGACTCCAAACAACCTTAGGTCACCACCATACATAACTCTATACTACTGAAACGTCACTGAGCCTTAAGTGTGTAGACCCTGCGGGTTCGAGAACTATGTAGACATGACCGAGACTCCTCTATGGCCAATAACCAATAGCGGGACCTAGATGCCCATATTGGTTTCTACATATTCTACGAAGATCTTTATCGGTCGAACCTCTGTGTCAAGGATTCAGTTAATCCCGTATGATGTTCCCTTTGTTCTTCGGTATGTTACTTGCCCGAGATTCGATCGTCGGTATCTCCATACCTAGTTCAACCTCGTTACCGGCAAGTCTCTTTACTTGTTTCGTAATACAAGATCCCATGACTAACACTTAGTCACATTGCTTGCAAGGCTTATTGTGATGTTGTATTACCGAGTGGGCCCTAAGATACCTCTCCGTCACACGGAGTAACAAATCCCAGTCTTGATCCATGCCAACTCAACAGACACCCTCGAAGATACCTGTAGAGCACCTTTATAGTCACCTAGTTACGTTGCGACGTTTTATACACACAAGGAACTCCTCCAATGTCCGTGAGTTGCATGATCTCATGGTCATAGGAACATATACTTGACATGCAGAAAACAGTAGCAATAAACTGACACGATCATATGCTACGTTTGTAGTTTGGGTCTTGTCCATCACATCATTCTCCTAATGATGTGATCCCGTTATCAAATGACATCACATGTCAATGGCTAGGAAACCTTGACCGTCTTTGATCAACGAGCTAGTTCACTAGAGGCATACTAGGGACAAAGTGTTGTCTATTTACCCACACATGTAATGTGTTTCCAATTAATACAATTATAGCATGGATAATAAACGATTATCATGAACAAGGAAATATAATAATAAACACTTTATTTATTGCCTCTATGGCATATTTCCAACATTATTGAGGATCAAGTTTAAGGTGTGGTGAAACTACTCATCAAAAATATCTTGATACTCATTTAAAAAAACTATGAGGACCATGTTTATCTTGGTACTCATACTAAAATGGTCATATGCATCCTTAGTTGGTGCAGAGGCCGGGAAGTGAAAAACTCTCCCGTTGTTTGGGGGGAGTCAGCCTAGCTCAGCTGGTTGAGGGAGTGCATGCACAAACCCAACACCTGAGTTCAAATCCTCACGGAAACGAATTTAGGTTCCTATTTATTCTTGAAGACCAGCCTTTGCTGGTACTCATGCAATTTTTCTAGAGGACCAGGCTTGGTTATTAACAAAGTTAAAAATCTTGGTACTCATACATAATGGTTGTATGCATCCTTAGTTGGTGCAGAGGCCGGGAAGTGAAAAACTCTCCCGTTGTTTGGGGGGAGTCAGCCTAGCTCAGCTGGTTGAGGGAGTGCATGCACAAACCCAACACCTGAGTTCAAATCCTCACGGAAACGAATTTAGGTTCCTATTTATTCTTGAAGACCAGCCTTTGCTGGTACTCATGCAATTTTTCTAGAGGACCAGGCTTGGTTATTAACAAAGTTAAAAATCTTGGTACTCATACATAATGGTTGTATGCATCCTTAGTTGGTGCAGAGGCCGGGATGTGAAATTCTCCCCCATTTTTTAGGGGAGTGAGCCTAGCTCAACTGGTTGGAGGAGTGGATGCACAAACCCAACACCTGAGTTCAAATTCTCATGGAAGCGAATTTAGGTTCCTATTTATTCTTGAGGACCAGGCTCTTCTGGTACTCATGCAATTTATCTAGAGGACCAGGCTTGGTTATTAACCAAGTTAAAAATCCTGGTACCCATACATAATGGTTGTGTGCATCCTTAGTTGGTGCAGAGGCTGAGGAAGTGAAATTCTCCTCCATTTTTAAGGACATCCACCCCCTCAAGTCCTCTCGCCCCCGCGTCCCTCTCCGAGGCGACACGGGGGAACCCTAGCCGCCCCCGCCGCCAGCCTTCCTCCACCCTTCCCTCCCTCTCGCCGCCGCCGAGAGCCACCGCTGGGCAAAGCCCAGGTAGTGCCGACAGCGGCGGGGCTTCTTCCCTGGCGCGGCTTCCCTTCTTCCTCGCGGCGGCTTAGTCACTCCCGGTGGGCTTGGTGGTGTGGCGCTTTGAAGCTCCGGCGGTGGCTCGCTTTGCGGCAGGTTGGAGGGTCTGTCCCCGTCTGGTGGTGCCGCCTTGACAGCGACCACGGCCTACGTCTCTTGTCCCTAGATTGGATCTGGGTGGTGCTCGGGCCTGGCCGTGGCTGCATGTCAGGTGTGGGGGCGGTGAGTATCGCGACCTCTGGGCATCGTGGAGGTGCCGGCGGTGGCGTGTGCTTAGCTTGGTAGTGGCGGGGGCCATGTACGGGAGTTGGATTCCTTCGAACAGATCTGGGTGAAAACTTGCTTTCAGTTACTGCCAAGGCCGGCAGTGGCGGCGCCATCTGCATCATTCCCTTCTTGAAGGCATCGCTGTGGAGAAGTTCAAGGACACTCTCTACTACCTCCGGGGGAAACCCTAGATCGGATGATCGAAAGACGACGGCACACTGGTGTCGTTCCCCCTTGGGGGCATCATTTTTGGAGGTACACACGTGATCGAGGGACCAGAGGACGGTTTCTTTGATGGAGCAGTGTGTCATATCACTCATTGATGGCGACGGATCTCGGCGGCATGGCGCTGTGGTGACTCGGCGTCCAATGCACGGAGATGGACTCGCGCAGGAGGGTGACGTGGTCTGGCGTCATGGTGGCGTCGAGAGCAGCTAGACCGGGCAAGGTAGATGCAGCAGTACATCTCTAAAGATGGATTGGTGGCAGCTGGATGCGGCGGCCTCATACCCGGCAGGCGTCCTGGTTGAGGAGTGCACCGGACCGATGGGTGTCCCATACCCGGTAGGCGTCCTGGATGGGACCTCAAGTCTTAGATGTTAGGTTTGGCTGCGAGGTCTATTTGGTATTAGGCCCAGACTATCAGCATCCCTTCATCAATTGGATAGGAGTAGCGACAGATGTTGCCTAGACGGTGGCTTTAGTCTTACTGTTGTATTACTTTGTAAGGTCTTGCGTGAACATTTAATAAAGTGGCTGCATGCATCGTCCAGATGCAGAGGCCGGGGGTCTTCCTCCTTTTCTAAAAAAAATCTTTATGCCCATCTAGGTAATATAGATGATACATTGGCAATCAATCCTCCATGTTATCTTTTTTTAGAACGAAGGCTCAAGAAGAGCCCGGCTTTGAATTAACAAAGCCATCAACCGGCCAGGGATTATACAAGGCCACCATTACAACCAACTGGGAGCAAAAAAGAAGAAAAGAAACAAGCAGTAGATACAGGGTGATGCTGAGGCAGCTTACAAGCACCAAAGACTACACGCCCCAAAGAAGTAATCATAATAAGCACTAGCTTGTAGTCGACGACGTCCTGAGAGCGAGCTTGATCCAGTAAAGCAAACAGATGGGAACTTCGAGCAGAGCCAATGCCCAACGTCCATGAACCGAGCCCTCATCTACCCTGGGAGGTGAACATCGTAAGCATGTCGCTCCTCTCCAAATCCGGAGGGGACCCCTGCCCCTCGCCTTGGCTTGAAAGGCGCCGGACCGCCGGAAGATGAAATTGCTCCCCCTAGAGCAAGGAATGGACATGGTTCCGGGCACCAAGGGAGATACTCAGCTCGACATGCCGCTGCACGAAGGAAACCAGATGAAAGCCCACACTGCGGCTCATTGTAGCAAGCACGAAAAGGAAAAACTGCACAAGGGATATGCCTCTGAACAAACAAACAATGAGAAAATGGAGCATCCATCACTAGAATAAGATCAGCCCGCAGGAATCAGCTCCGTGTCCCTGCAATCGCATCTTGTTGCTGCCGACAACAGAAAGGATCCCTATCCCCTCCCTGCCCAAGCAAGCACAAATCGGGCAACGAACAAATCAAAAGGATTGCGGACGAGCACTAATTCAAAGACAAAGAACCATGCTCCAAATACCTCGCCGGTGACTCTGCCACCCCATCCACCATCGCTCAACACTCCTGCACACTCCCACCTTGCCCAAGCTGGCACCTTCAAGAAGGAGACGACGCACGATGCACCGTTGCCGTCCAGTCACAACAAGACAAGGGATTTCTCACGGGAAGGAGCGGGAGGGAGAGGGCACGAACCTCGACCACGCCTCCGTGGAGGGGAACGGCACCGACCGGTGTCGCCGCCGTCGTGGCCAGAGAGACCAGCAAAGGATTTCTCCCGTTTCGGTCCGCAGCTCCAGGCAGCCCAACAACGGATCCAGCAACCAGATCCGGCGGGACAAAGTGGAGCGGGAGGGAGGGAGGCCGCCTTCAGATCCGGCCGCGAGCGAGGAGGGCGCAACTCTCGCTGCAACCGGCGACAACACCTACCATCCCTCGTGGCCGAGGAAACGGACGCCGCTTGCTGAAGACAGCACCGCCGTGCCATCCGAGGCCGCCGCCTCGACGTCCTGAGCCCTCCGACCGGGAGCAGCCAGATCCTCGCTGTCGCCGTCCTTGACGACCACGCGGGCTTCGCCGGAGGTCTCCTCGGGAGGCGGAAGGGGAGGGTCGGCGGCTAGATTTTGACGCCGTTGAGTCGCCCCAAGCGGAGCGACACGGAGGCTGGGAGAGAGTCCACTTTCCACTTCGGTCACCGTACATTCCCATGTTATCTTCATCAAGTGAGGTATTTAGAGTGCCAATACTTATGTCTTTATTTTGGTTGTATCCGTTGAACACAAATTAATTGAGTGCCAATACCCATATATATATATATATATATATATATATATATATATATATATATATATATATATATGTATAGTATTCTAGTGAACACTTTCATAATTGAGTTCTAGTTGTTTTTTTTTCCCCATACATTTTGCCACACCTTAAAATTATTCCTGCCTTCACCACTGGCTATGCACGATGTTTTTGTGGTCGAGTAAACGTAAAATCATATTCCGCTTTCCTTAGCATGAAGTCAACGGCATACCTATATATGGATCAAGTAAGCAAACCGCGTCGTTTGACCATTCCAAACGAGGGGGCACAACGTTGCAAGAACTTGTAAGACACGCTTTTGATTTGAATACTCAATTAATTTGGTTCAAATAAATAGAATCGCACCACCAAAGTCTACCGTGGCAATCGCGGCCATGGCGGGCTGCTGGTTCCGGCGTCTGCTAGCTTGTTTGCCGCACCGCCGGATCGACTGCGATGGGGCGCAGCTCCTTTGCCTCGATCCCGAAGACGACGAGAGGTGGGCCGCGGCGCAGTCCCCGGAGTCGGCGTCGTCTTCGGCGGTCATGTCCTCGTCGCTGCCGCACCTCGTCGACGACGTGCTGGAGGAGATTTTCCTCCGCCTGCCCACCCCGGCCGCGCTCGCCCGCGCCTCGACCGCCTGCCCCCGTTTCCGCCGCGTCATCACCGACCGCTCCTTCCTCCGCCGTTTCCGCAAGCGCCACCCGCCGCCGCTCCTTGGGTTCGCCGCCAAAGGTGGCTTCCGCGCCGCCCAGGCGCCCCACCCGTCGGCCAGGTTCGCACGCAAGCTCGCCGACGCGGCCGACTTCACCTACTCCTTCCTCCCCAGGCCAACCAACGGCAGCCCCTGGTTCCCCCGCGACCTCCGCGACGGCCGCGTGCTCCTCGACAGCAGGCCGCTCGGGGAGACCTTCAAAACCTTCGCGGTGTGCGATCCTTTGTCGAGGCGCTACGTCCTGCTCCCGTCCATTCCCGATGACATGATGCTCGAGGACGAGGAGAAGCGTCCTTCAGAACTCAGGCACATGCTGGCTCCCGTCGGCGAGGGCGACGAGGATGGGACCTCGTTCAAGGTGATATGCTTTGCTCACTATGAAACCAGACTTGTTGCGTTCGTCTTCTCTTCCATCACCCGAGAATGGTGTACGGCCGCATCTACCAGCTGGAGCTCGTTGGGCGTTCACGGCCAAGGCCATGGCTGGGAATGCTTGCCCTTCTCGGGACGCAATTGCTTCTACTCGGCATTGGCGTCGGCATTGCCGGACACTTTGATTCTGCTTGACACTGCAACAATGGAGTTTTCCGCTGTGGACGGCCGCACCGGCTACCATGTGAAGCTCAGAAGTCTGCCAGGCCAAGCAGACAACGCTCTCCACGTTGACATTCTCGCCGGTGCAGCTCTCGTCGGCAACACCATACGGAGAACACATCGCCCAGGCCGGACCGGAAGTCGACATGGCATCGTAGTGGATAGAGATGGTACCATTGAGATGTTTTCTCTCGTTGGTGATCACAGGCGTACTGGCTCGTTTCAACTCCACCATACCCGTCAGCAAAACAGCAGTGATTATTTCAAGGAATGGCGGCTGGAGAATGTTATACCGTTGCCCGACGGGTATGACTATTTCACCGCCGGCGCAGCCGAGGGATTCTTATTCCTTGGAGCCACTACAGAAGATCAGTTCGACATTGATCAGGGCTCCTCGGAGCCGTATTGGAGGACCGGTTGGGAAGTAGATTACTTTTCGCTCGAGGTCAGGACTTCTCAACTTAGAAAGGTTTGTAGGAGCAAGAGGCAGTTCTTCCATGGTGAGCATGCTCTCTGGTACTTTGGCTATCCTCCGTCGTTGTCCAAACCGTGTGTGTGAAGTGGTACCCTGAAGATGGCACACTCACCACCTTCATTACTGTTAATCATGTAAGTCTTTCAGTGTGTTCACTGTTTGCTCATGTTCTTGTTTAAATTCTTTTTATGCAAAGCTGAGTGAAGTGATTTGTAAAGATCACGCAGATGCCAGCCAAGTCAAGATTGTAGGCGGGAATATGGAAACATTGTAAATAAAATTGTAAGTCAACATTGAGTGCGAGAACCCAGTCAAATTGGTTTCCAGTGCCGTTTGTAATGGAGTCCAATATAGCATGTTGAGTTGCAAAGTAATCCCTCCGTCGCCCGGAAAAGAATGTCCGGTGCACCCCTCATTAATTTACACTTTCGCAAAAATACCAATATTTTAAATAGCGGGTTATGCATTTAGCGACGGCTCGGTTAGAAGCTAAGAAAAGTTATAACGGAGCTATAGCGAAGCTATGTCCAATTTAGCTT
Organism: Hordeum marinum; assembly: GCA_022496015.1. Lineage (NCBI taxonomy): Eukaryota > Viridiplantae > Streptophyta > Magnoliopsida > Poales > Poaceae > Hordeum > Hordeum marinum. The sequence goes on from CM039677.1 coordinate 62,847,972, forward strand.
TTTCTACAAATCATGAAATAATGAAATAATAAGTATACAATCAGGCATCATATATAATAGATGGCATATATTTGATATATAGATATGTTCGCACATCAAAACCCTAGCATGAATTAGCTATCCTAATTCAGTAACCAACTTAATGCATCATATATATCATAAATAAGAAAAAAAAACAGAAGGATGGTTTTGTATAGCGGTTTAGCAGGCAAAATGACTCCAAATTTAGCGCTATAGCGGGAAATAGCGAGCTATTAGCTTCGTTTTCAATTTAGCATTAAAAGTGCATATCTTTAGCGGGAGAGCTCTCAAAGGCTATGGCGGAGGTATAGCTGGCTATTTAAAACATAGAAAAATACCCTCACACTTTTAAACAACGTTCTAAGGCTGCTTCCAACACTAGTAGAAAGCAGACCTTTCGTCCGCATCATTAGTCCCGGTTGGGTTTTGAACCGGCACTAATGTGCCCATTAGTCCCGGTTCGTGACGGGCATCATTAGTGTCGGTTCGTTCCGGAACTTTACTGTCGGTTCGTGTCACGAACCGGTACTAAAAGTCTGGTGGCAGGCTGGCGTCAGCCTGGGGCCCCACGGGAACCTTTAGTCCCGGTTGGTGGCTCCAACCGCGACTATAGGCTAACATTTAGTCGCAGTTAGAGCCACCTACCGGGACTAAAGGTTCCCCTATATTGAAACCCTTCGGTGCCAGCCCGAGCAGAGTCCTCTCTGTTCTTCCCCTTTCCTCTTCTCTCTGTTCTTCCTCTCTTCCTCGAGCTCATCCTCCATTTTTGCCAAAATTTGTCAAGATTTGAAAGCATCCCATCCATCCAAGTGTTCACAAAGGTTAGCAACTTTGTCCTTTCATCTCTCATTGCTAGATTGGCTCTTGCAATGCTCTATAAATATAGTAATTTGTGGGTTTTAGTTTGTATGTGGTAGTTTATTTGATTTATGCAATTTGAGTTCAAATTAACTTCTTACTTTGCATTTGTAGGTGTGGTTTACTTAGTGCCTTCCCGTCCCCGTCCTAACCACCGTCGATCGCCCGCACCGTCCCGTCGCTGGCACCACCTTGGTGAGCCTCTTGTTCTTATCCTTTTTATAATAAGAAACCATGTTTGTAAGATTTAGTTAGTTACTTGTATAGTTTTCTTACCTATATGATTGTTTGTTATACATAGTGGCATGGTTTTGAAATCCGTCCCCGTAGGCCCTCGTCCGGTTTATGATGCGAACGTGGTATATACTCTCTTTTATAACTCTTTGTTGCAATTTGTGTTCATGAAAATTATGCCAATCAAGTTGACATAGATGTTTTTATCTAGGAGGTATGTGAACCGGAGATTCCAACCGACATAGATATTCTTGTCAAGAAGTTAAATTTAGTTGAAAAAGAAAACGAGTATTTGAAAGAAAAATTGAAAGGAGTTGAAGAAGAGAAGATGAAACTGGACTTGTATGTTGTCGATGTCGTCGATGATCACAAGATAAAGATGGGTGTAATGCGCTTGAAGATTAGAAAATTTAAAAGATATGCCATTGATAGTGAGGCTTGGTATCACTATGCTGGTTGATCAATTGTTACCTTAGTTGCGATGTTGATCGCATTTGTTGTTGCATTTAAATGCTTTAGCTAGAGAGTTTGTATATTGTTTTATGAGAACAAGTGTGTATGAACTTTATGTACAAACTTGTATTAATTTGGTCTTTTTGGTGTTGTGTAATGAAGATGAGCCAACAATGGATGTATGACGACCGATGTTCTCCCCAGTTCATTAATGGCGTGCATACTTTTCTGGTTGCGGCTGAGGCAAACAAGCGACCGGATGGTTTTATGTATTGTCCATGTGCTGGCTGTAAGAATGATCGAAATTACTCTAACTCAAGAACCATTCACGTCCACCTGTTTGAGTACGGTTTCATGTCCGGCTATAACTGTTGGACCAAGCACGGAGAAAGAGGGGTCCTAATGAAAGAGAATGAAGAAGAAGAGGATGACGACAGCTATCCTGGCCATGGATTCCATCAATACGATGGTACAATAATGGGGGAAGAAGCTGAGCCGACAATGTGGGAAGGAGCTGAAGAAGAGGCATCAAATGAGCCCGCTAATGATTTTGGTCGGGCCATTGTTGATGCAAAGAGAAACTGCGCAAGTGAAAAGGAGAAGCTGAAGTTGCAGTGCATTTTAGAGGATCACAAAAAAGGGTTGTACCCAAATTGCGAAGATGACAATAAAAAGCTGGGTACCACACTGGAATTGCTGCAATGGAAGGCACAGAATGGTGTATCTGACAAGGCATTTCAAAAGTTGCTGATAATGTTAAACAAGAAGCTACCAAAGGACAATGAATTGCCAGAGAGTACGTACGAAGCACAGATGGTTGTCTTCCCTCTAGGATTAGAGGTCGAGAAGATACATGCATGCCCTAATGACAGCATCCTCTACCGCGGTGAGTACGAGGATTTGAATGCATGCCCGATATGCTGTGCATTGCGCTAAAATATCGTCCATGATGACCCTGGTGATGTTGAGGGCGAGCGTCCCAGGAAGAAGATCCCTGCCAAGGTGATGTGGTATGCTCCTATAATACAATGGTTGAAACGTTTGTTCCAAAACAAAGAGCATGCCAAGTTGATGTGATGGCACAACGAAGACCTTAAGAAAGATGGGAAGTTGAGAGTGCCCGCTGATGGGTCGCAGTGGAGAAAAATCGAGAGAAAGTGGAAGGACTTTGCAAAGGATGCAAGGAACGTATGGTTTGGTTTAAGTGCAGATGGAATTAATTGTTTTGGGGTGCAGAACAACAATCATAGCACATGGCATGTGACTCTATGTATCTATAACCTTCCTTCTTGTTGTGCATGAAGCGGAAGTTCATTATGACGCCAATGCTCATACAAGGCCCCAAGCAACCCGGCAACGACATTGATGTGTACCTAAGTCCATTGGTTGAAGAACTTTTATAGTTGTGGAATGGAAAAGGTGTACATGCGTGGGATGCGAAAGATCAGGATGAATTTGACCTACATGCGTTGTTGTTTGTAACCATCAATGATTGGCCTACTCTCAGTAACCTTTCAGGACAGACAAACAAGGGATACCACACATGCGCGCACTGTTTAGATGATACCGACAGTATATATTTGGATAAATGTAATAAGAATTTGTATCTAGGGCATCGTCGATTTCTTCAGAGCAGGCATCCCGTAAGAAAGAAAGGCAAGCATTTCAAAGGTGAGGCAGATCATCGGAAGAAGCCTCACCATCGTAGGGTGATGACATACTTGATATGGTCAAGGATTTAAAAGTAATCTTTGGCAAGGGGCCTGGTGCACAATATATTCCGAATGACGCTGACAAACGTGCACCCATGTGGAAGAAGAACTCCATATTTTGGGACCTACCATATTGGAAAGACCTCGAGGTCCGCTCTGCAATCGATGTGATGCACGTAACAAAGAATCTTTACGTGAACCTGCTAGGCTTCTTGGGCGTGTATGGGAAGACAAAAGATACGTCAGAGGCACAGGAGGACCAACAACGTATGCACGGAAAAGACGGCATGGATCCAAAGCAGTTTCAGGGTCATGCCAGCTACGCTCTTACCAAAGAAGAGAAGGAAATCTTCTTCGAATGCCTGGTCAGTATGAAGGTCCTGTCTGGCTTCTCGTCGAATATAAAGGGAATAATAAATATGACAGAGAAAAAGTTCCAGAACCTAAAGTCTCATGACTGCCACGTGATTATGACGCAACTACTTCCGGTTGCATTGAGGGGGCTTCTACCGGAAAACGTTTGATTAGCCAGTGTGAAGCTATGTGCATTCCTGAATGCAATCTCTCAGAAGGTAATCGATCCAGAAATCCTACCAAGGTTAGAGAATTATTTGGTGCAATGTCTTGTCAGTTTCGAGTTGTTGTTCCCACCATCCTTCTTCAATATCATGACGCATGTCCTAGTTCACCTAGTCAAGAAGATTGCCATTCTGGGTCCTGTATTTTTACACAATATGTTCCCCTTTGAGAGGTTCATGGGAGTCTTAAAGAAATATGTTCATAATCGTGCTATGCTAGAAGAAAGCATCTCCAAGGGCCATGAAACAGAGGAGGTCATTGAGTTTTGTGTTGACTTTATTCCTAACATTAAACTGATAGGTGTTCCTCAATCGCGGCATGAGGGCAGACTGGATGGAAAAGGCATGCTAGGAAAGAATTCACTAATATGCCGGGAGGGGCATTCTTTGGTGCAAGCACACTACACAGTTCTACAAAGTTACACCTTGGTGGCTCCATATATCGAGCAACACAAGATTATTCTACGCTCGAAACACTAGGAGAAGCCTGATGACTCGATTACACATGAACAAACAGTGACTTTCGTTGGTTGGTTGCAGACACGTCTCATGCATGATGACACTGTTGAAGATGACCTATACTTTCTATCCAAGTTACCATCTTTGACTATATTGACTTTCAAAGGGTACGACATGAATGAGAATACATTTTACACGATCGCCCAAGATAAAAAGAGCGCCAACCAAAACAGTGGTGTCCGCTTTGATGCAGCAAACAACAATGGGCCAAAGGACACATACTATGGTTACATAGAGGAGATATGGGAACTTGACTATGGACTTGATTTGAAGGTCCCTTTGTTCAGGTGCAAATGGGTCAATCTGACAGGAGGCAAGGTAAAGGGAGACCCGCAGTATGGGATGACAACAGTGGATCTCAACAATCTTGGGTACGCAGACAAACCATTCGTCCTAGCCAATGATGTGGCACAGGTTTTCTATGTGAATGACATGTCTACCAAGCCGAGAAAAAGAAAATATAAGGAAGCAAATACATCATGCGATGAGCCAAAGCGCCACATAGTTCTTTCAGGGAAAAGAAACATCGTGGGAGTGAAGGACAAGAAAGACATGTCAGAAGATTATGAGAAGATTCATGAAATTGCTCCCTTCACAGTGAATGTTGACCTGAGCATCAAGTTAAACGATGAAGATTGTCCATGGTTACGACGTAAATGGACACACGCGAAGAAAAAGTTTTACACCCAAAGATCCCACTCTGGGATGTGACCGGCTTCTCTAGTTAGTTTCCGAACTTATATGTCTAGAAAGTCCCACTTCGGACAAACCGAACGGAATCTTTGTAATAGTAGTGTACTTATGAGTTTTGTGCATTCAGTATGCACCATTCGAAGGGAGGCCATCAATTTTCAACCCTTTCTGACTTCATTTGCTATTTTTCATGTATTTACTAATTTTTTTGAGCTAAATGACGCTGAAATTGATAAGCACTACAAATGAACTCTAAAAACGTTGAAAGTTGGCATGGTATCATCATTTCACCCACATATCATGTGCTAAAAAGTTGAGAGGGTTACGGCAAAAACTGGATGCACTTCTTGTACAAAATGGACAATCTCTTTTGAAGTATCAGGGTTTCAGACAAAAACTCGCCTGTTACAAAGGCATTTCATTTTATTAACTTATTTCAACTCCAGACTTTTCGTGCATTGCACCATTCGAAGGGAGGCCATCGGTTTTCAACCATTTCTGACTTCATTTGCTATTTTTCATGCATTTACTGTTTTTTTGAGCTAAATGACCCTGAAATTGATAAGCACTACAAATGAACTCTGAAAAGGTTGAAAGTTGGCATGGTATCATCATTTCACCCACATAGCGTGTGCTAAAAAGTTGAGAGGGTTTCCGCAAAAACTCGATGCACTTAGTGTACAAAATGGACAATCTCTTTCGAAGTATGAGGGTTTCAGATAAAAACTCGCCTGTTACAAAGGCATTTCATTTTTTAACTTATTTCAGCTCCAGACTTTTTGTGCGTTCATTATGAACCATTCGAAGGGAGGCCATCAATTTTCAACCCTTTCTGACTTCATTTGCTATTTTTCATGCATTTACTGATTTTTTTAGCTAAATGACCCTGAAACTGATAAGCACTACAAATGAACTCTGAAAAGGTTGAAAGTTGGCATAGTATCATCATTTCATCCACATAGCATGTGCTAAAAAGTTGAGAGGGTTATGGAAAAAACTGGATGCACTTCGTGTACAAAATAAACAATCTCTTTCGAAGTATCAGGGTTTCATACGAAAACTCGCGTATTACAAAGGCATTTCATTTTTTAAATAACCTAAGAATTACCAAATTTGACATAATGATAAAACACGATAATATTAAACACTAGAAAAAAGAATCACTAGAAAAACTATTTTTAAAGTAAAGTTATTCACAAACTAGTGATTCAAATTTAAACTATTCGAATTTGAAAACTACTGCCACTAACAGAAAGTTTATAATTTTTTTGACCTAACGCAAAAAGATTCACTCATTTACTCTCAATAAAAAAGCACAAAAAAAAACTCGGAAACAAAAGAAAATAAAGAAAGCAAAAAATGAAAAATAAATAAAAAATAGGCCGCCTACTAGGCCGCCACGGCCTGCATACGACTAGAAACCCAACCTAGGCCAGGATGCAGGCCCGCAAGGCCGAGTAGGACCAACAAGGCCGAACAGGTTCAATAGGCCCACATAGGCCTGCTTAGAGAGGAGCTCGAGGGAGCAGCCGCAGCGGGGCTTATAAACTAGTGTGGCTGCCCCTCGCTTGGCGAGGTGGGACTAAAGTTTCCCTACACCGCACCTGCGCGAGCATCACCTTTAGTCGCGGTTGGTGGCTCCAACCGCGACTAAAGACCCCCCCCTTTAGTCGCGGTTGGAGCAACCAACCGTGACTAAAGGGTTTTGCTTCCTGCCGCCCGCGCCCGCTGAAATTCACATTTAGTCGCGGTTGGTTACTCCAACCGCGACTAAAGGGGGGGTCTTTAGTCACGGTTGGAGCCACCAACCACGACTAAAGGTCTCCTTATATACAGTACACTTCAAGAAAAATCAGTTACTCTGCATTCTTCGACCTTTTCGCGACATCGTCGTGCCATCGCCGTCTCGCCTTGCCAACGCCGGAGCTCGTCGCTGCCCCCGACGCTGGCCGCCTCGTGCCGATCTCTGACGCCGCCCATGCCCGTTCCTCCCCGAGCCCGGCTTGATGCTGCCCCGGACGCCGCCCGCGCCCGCTCCTCTGGCCCGAGCTCCTCACCGTTGCCGCCCCCGACTGGCCTCGCCTCGCCATCGCCCTGCTGTGAGCTCCCCCCTCTCCCCCTCTCCCTCGCCCCCCTGTGCCGCCATGGCGGCCACCGGCCCCTCCCCGACCCCCCTCCAATTTTGATGAACACACACACACAATTTTGATAATTAGATGATTAATTAGATGTATAGATGATTAGATGATTAGATGCAAGAATTTTGACATAGATGCATGAATTTTGACATTTTTTTCACTAGATGATTAGTTAGATGTATACAAAAAAGTGAAGGAATTTTGACATTTTGATCCAACATATGTATAGGAAAAAATTGATGAATTTTGACATTTGATCCAATGTATAGAAATTAGTATTTGCAAAAGTTGCATATTTAAATGTTGTATTTGCAAAAGTTTGTTATGTATTAATTTCCAATTAGTATTTATTATGTATTTGCAAAAGTCGCGGGTCGTAAGGTTAAGAGATTCCGTTAGGATTCCGAAGGTTCCTCGTATACAAGAAATCACAATCAAGCATTTAAAAATGTTTAATTTGCATAGAATTTCTTCTCGGAGTCAATGATGCCTGGCCCCCATCCTCGTCATCGACTCGTTCACGACGACGTCCTACTTCAGAGGGGCAACGTTCGGGACTGGGTCCCGTCGGGCTGGCACTGGGAGGTGCTACCTTCAGGGCGCACAGCTTGGTGAGGAACCCGGGTCCCGTCGTTGACCCGAAGCTTCTTTGGTGGCGTTCACGTGGGACACTTTTGGTGCGGAGGAAGCCGGCCCCGCCGGAGGTGGTACGTCACTGTGTCAGGGAGGAGGACGAGCACGTCCGTTGGTACATGGATGCGTTGGACGTCACGTTCTCCAATACCTGGCAGGTTCTTCAGGGATCTCACCCGAACTATGATCATGTCATAGTTCCTTCTCTTTGGGTGTCCATCGCGTGCCACGCGTGACGTCAACTGGATCTGTAGTAGTGATATTATATAATCAATAATATTCGAGATGTATTAATAATATTTCAGATGTATTCGAGATTATATTCGATAATATTCGAGATGTATTCGAGATTATATTCGATAATATTCGAGACGATTTATTCGAGATTATATTCGATGATGCATATTATGTACTATGATTCACTTTTCCTTATTGATTGCATCCATTCTAATTTGAATACTAAATTGTGTTATCTTTCTTCTGGGTTAGTTAAATAAAAGCTATGGATAATACCGGCAGAGAAGGAGAAGAGGCTCTGTTCAACATCATACGCTGCACGAGCCCAGAGCATGAACATGAAGATGATGACGACTCGCAATATCTGAAAAATTCCGGTGAGGGTTGTATGTTTGATGAAGACTAAAGAATAGATGAATTCGACAACGATGTTGACGAACAAAATGTTCTTCAAATAACAAAGACTGACGAGGTATATTTATTATATAAGCCATCCGGTGATCATTACATGTCTTAATTGAGTTGTATATGTATTAACGAATTGATCTTTCTTCTTTTAGGCCTCCGGATCGAGCAAATCTTCTACAAGAGACAGGGTAGTTTGAGGCCTGGCCAAAAAGTTGGACCATGGCGTAAAGTTCAGCATCGATTCCAACAATACATCAACTGGCGAACCGCTTGAACCTAAGAAAAATGCGACCAAGTTCAAGAATAAATGCAGAGTTATTGTCAGGGACAAAATCCTGATCTCCACACAAGAATGGAAAAAGCCAGCAAAGGTAGATCAAGAAGGAGTTACTTTTGTCGATGAAAGAGCAAGAGATGTGCTTTGGACCGAGCTAATGTCACATTTCACACTACCAGATAACTTGACAGATGCAGATCTGAAGAAAGTCAGAAACTATGCTCTTAAAAAGATGGCGATCGCATTCAACACCTTCAAGAAAAATGCATGGGCTACGTACGTCAAAGCAAACAAGACGACTCCAAAATTTGAGGGAGCACCGGTGAAGGCAAAAGATCACTGGGACGATTTCGTGAAGTTCAAGGAATCAGAACTAGCTAAGGAACGGCCGAGAAAGAACAAGATTAATGCTGCGAAAAAGCAGTGGCACCATACTCTAGGGCCAGGTGGCTACCAGACGGCCCTGCCTAAGTGGGATCAATCCGAAAAAGATATGATTAGTGCAGGGGTCACTCCAGTTACAGTGACCTGGCCCCCGAGGTGCAGGACATGGTTTTATGCGCATGGGGGGAAGTTGGACCGAAAGACAGGGGCTATTATGGTGAAGGCAAGTCTTAAAAAAGTGACAAACAAAATTCTGATGAAAATCGAAGAAGCTTGAACGGGGGTGTTCATGCCCAATAGAGAGGACGACGAGGTTACGCGCGCCCTGAAGAATCCTGAACACCGAGGAAGAACACGAGGGAAAGGCGTTGTTCCGTGGTTTGAGGGGTTTGCTGGTTGGAACAACGACTATAGAAGCCGTGCGAGAAAGAAGATGCAAGAGGAGCGGAAGAAGAAGGAGGAAGCACTCTGCCTTGAAGGCCTCAAATCAAAGCACCTGGAGTTGGAATCCAGAGTCAGGCGGCAGCAGGAGCAGATCGACTCACTCAGCCAGGAAAGGGCGTCTCAGCGGCAGCATGAGCAGATCGATCCAGCATTGGATACCACTGTCCCATCTATGCCAAGAATCAGCATGGGTTTTGCCCCGGCCGATATTGATGACGATGCACTGCTAGCTAGCTACCCTATGGATGATATCAAAGACAGGACTAAGTATGAGCTACACCTGAAAGTGAAGAACTTATCCATGAAGGTGGCGAACGGCTATGCTTTAGCAAATCCCCCAGAAGCAACCTTCCATTGCAATCCCATTTCGACTGGCTATACTCGTGTCGGGGTTGATGAAGTAATGTCAGCATATCACGAGCTACAACTTGACATTCCTGGAGGTGACGAGGAGAGAACACTAAGAGAGGCCATACATCGTATCATTCTATTGAAAAAGGATTGGATCGTCTTTCCAAGGCCACCGACTCCTCCTCCTCCAAGTCTGCCACCGTGTCAGTCGACTCCTCCTCCTCCTCCAAGTCCGGCACCGCGTCAGCCGACTCCTCCTCCAAGGCCGGTACGACGTCAGCCAACTCCTCCTCCTCCAAGTCCGGCACCGCGTCAGCCGACTCCTCCTCCAAGGCCGGTACGACGTCAGCCAACTCCTCCTCCTCCAAGTCCGGCACCGCGTCAGCCGACTCCTCCAAGTCCGGCACAGCGTCAGCGTGCTCCGTCGACTCAGCGTGCTCCGTCGACTAAGCAACAACGAAAGAGAGAGGCCACAGCTACAACGACTAGCAGTACAACAGGCAAGAAATACAAATATGGTCCAAGCCTCAAGCCTCTTCCGAAGTTGCCTTACCACCTGACCGAGGAGGAACTCGACAGTGCAGTGGATGCCCAATTGAAGGCCCATTTTGGACCGAAACCGCCCTAGCCGCCAAAGGAGAAAGTACCTGAGCATGTCTCACAACACTTCATTGATATGGCTCGACCAGCTCAAAAGGACAACGACTATGTGCGGTCTATCAAGAAGTCATATCTTGCAGGACAAAAGGAGTCGGGCTCGAGCTCAAGCCAAGGAGTTGGCAAAAAAAGCGGGAAAACTATCCCCCAGCTAGGAGAACAGGCAGTGCAATCGATCCCCCTGCTCATTGTACAAACACCTGTGAGTACCGCCGGCGAGCCAGAAGTAACCGAAGAACATATTAGGATGGCTAAAGAGGCCGGTGTCAGTGTTGAACAACTCCTAGGCCTTGAGGAAATCCCCAGGCTTAAAAGAGTCAGAAGTAAAATATCAATATTCCCGTGGCAAACCTCTGGTCAAGCCTGAAGATGTCAAGCTTCTACCAACGAGAATGTACGATTTGCATATGTGGTACATGCAAATAATAGCAAATACCAATCAAGTGTCCCTCATGGTGAGAGTCAAAGGGAGGCATTACTTTCATAAAAAAGATCTGTGGATTCATTATACAGAGTTGTTTCAGTTATTCAATGAAGACGCACTCGACAAATCTTTAGTCAGTTGCTATTGTCTGTAAGTGATTTCTTTCTATAATTTAAGTCTCTAGCTAGCTGTGCTCTCGTTCATTACCTGTAATTATCCTCACTATATCCGTTTCTGTGGTATTATGCAGAATGAAGATGTATGAAATGAAACAAGCTGGACGCTATGGCATTGGGTTCATTGACCCAAATACGATTAATTAAAAGATATGGGAAACTGCATATTCAAGAAAAGACATAGAGAAAGCCATGCTAGATTTTTTGAAGCATCTAAACACCCAACCAGAAATACTACTTCCTTACAACTTCGGGTGAGTGTTACTATATATATATATATATATATATATATATATATATATATATATATTGTACTATAAATTCTATTTTTTCTTACTAGATATTAATAAGTGTTGTTGATGAGTTATGTAGTTACTATTGGATCTTGTTAATTATTGAAGTTGACAAGGGAAAAGTTGAAGTACTCGACTCGCTATTAAAGGATCCATCCAAATACACAATCGTGAGGGGGCTGCTTGACAGGTAATTTCAATCATTATCGCACTGTGTCGGCCTCTTTAATTACTTCATTTCCTGATATCAACTAGTTAATAACTCATTTATTTATTTTCTTTGCCGGCGGACAGGGCTTGGGCTAAGTTCATCAAACGGGTTCCAGGGTACTGGGCACAACAGCTGAGATGTGTGCGACCTAAGGTAATTAAGTACTACTAGCTAGCTAGCTACGTCTGTGCATCTCTTTAATTCTAGTTTTAATACCATTATCATGCTTGATTAATTAATTATTACCTGATTGAATTTTATTCTCGTAAAGTGCATGAGGCATGAGCAGGGGACTAGTTTATGCGCATACTACGTTTACGAGAACATTCGCATGATCACGTCTGAAAGGAGCAGGAACGAAAAAATCTTTAGGTACGTTTGTCAGAACACTATCCATAATATTTTTTATCATGATCTAGCTAATATATACACACAATTAATATATTCATCTTGATCTCCATCTTGTAGCTGACGGAGATGCGGGACCAGCTCATACTAGAGGCTCGAGTACGAGCAATTCACGAGAAATGAGCTGGATTTCTGGTCGACCAGGTCATAGATCCAAAGGATAATATCATTACAAGATCAAGAACAAGAAATAGTAATGCCTGCATATATATGCAATGATCATCAAATTGTATGAGAAATTGTATATATATATATATATATATATATATATATATATGTGTGTGTGTGTGTGTGTGTGTGTGTGAATGGTCGTCGTACTAGCAATTCGATTATACAATATGTAGTAGCGTTATATATGTTTGAAATGAAAATTAATTAAATGGAAAACACAAAATTAAAAAGAAAATTAAACCATAATTAATTCATAAACCACTAAAGAATTAAAAGGAAAAATAAAACAAAATTAAAAAAAACTAAATACTTATAGTCCCGGTTGGTGTTACCAACCGGGACTAAAAAGGTCCCCCAGCCCACGGCGCCGACGGATGCCACGTGGAGGGCCTTTGGTGCCGGCCGTGTTGAACCGAGACTAAAGGGGGTAGGCTTTAGTCTCCACACTTTAGTGCCGGTTCGAGAACCGGCACTAAAGGCCCTTACCAACCGCGACTATAGACCGGTTCTGCACTAGTGCAATGCAAAGGTGGTTAGATGTGGTGCTGAGAGCATTAAAGAGCTTAGCAACTTAACTTCCCAATGCATAGGTGCTTAACTGGTTGTTGCTAAGCTCACTATTTTTTTTGATTTAGCACCTAAACTCTCCCATGCATTGGTCATCTTCTTTCTTTTAAGTGATTTTCCTAGGTTTACGTGTATGGAATTGGTTCTTCTTGGGGTCAGAAAATGCTCTCTTTCCTCCTTGATTGTTATGCCATATCAATTATTTGCTTATGTGACATGCTTAGCATCCTTCAATCATGGAGCACTAGGAAGGGCCTAATCACCCCCTCTCCTTCTTCCTCCTTCCCCATCATGCCATTGTCGGCAGCCCAACTCAAAAATGGAAAAGAGAAAGAAAATGAAAGTGAAGAAAACAACTCAAAGAAAAATGGCTTGAATCACCTCAAGTAGGAAGCACACCTACAACTTATTACTAACAGGACTTGGGAACTCCTATAAGGCCCCTTTGAGTTTCTCTGTGCCCACGTGCCCTAGCTCATGGCCCGGCCCGAGAAAGAAGACAAGCATGCGAAGGTTACTTTGTTGAAAACAAACCGAAAATAATTTTAAAAAATAGCAAAAAGATGTAATTTCAAAAATATACATCAAGTTCGAAAAAGGCTCATAACATTCATAAAAGTTCACGAAAAATAATAAGCAAAGAATTTGGAAAAGTCCAAAATTCAGTACAACTAAGTACAGTGCGTGATTAAGCAAGGGAGATCAAACCCTGGTTCTCCCTTTTCCTCAGCTCTTTTTCTTCAAACGAGTATGTTCGGTCAATATCCTCCCCAGCAGCGAACAATAAATTGTTCGGTCTGGGGCTCTCACGGACCGAATGTTCGACAGTTATCAGGGTCCCTTTTATATGGAGTTTCCCTAATATTAATAGATACTAAATGCTGATTTTTAAAATACTTTTTAGTCAAGTTAAGTACGTCTAAAGGCAGCTTCGGAACTCCTTTTTTTTTACATTAAGCAGCTCTAGAAGTTATTATTCACTTTATGAATATCTTGTTTTATTTTTTGGCATGTTTCAACAAATAAGGTATCGTAATAATCCTTGACATGGTCCAACAGATTGAACATTTTCTCGAAAAGTGCCTTTCTGCTCCCGAGATCACATGAGCTTGGTGAACAGTAAAATCGATTTTTTTTTTCGAAAATAAGTGAAAAAATTCTGAATTTTTTTTGTGAACAACATTGACAAAAAAAATACATACGTGTAAAAATTTGACATGAAATAACATTCCTATAAGACATGAAAAAAAATAACAAAATCGATACTCTGAAAATGCGCATGAACAACTCTGAAAATAACTATAGGTTGGGGGTGCTCGGGGGCTGACCCGTGACAGGGCAGGGCCGCGTGTGATTAAGCAAGGGCGCTGCTGAGCCGACTGGGTCGTTAGGGGTAGGATAGGGAATATGAGAAGATTATGTCTTTGTTCATTTTTTGGCCTTTTGGATTAACCAATGGTCAAAAACTGAATTCCCGGTACTAATTTTGTTCTTTAGAATTGATGACTGAAATGGAGATTGAATTATTTATTTTTCGGTCTATTTGATTTAGGTTTTCAGGTACTTTCGATTGGCAAATTGGTTCTAGGTTAATTTCTCCACCTACCTCTTAGGCATACACAACGGAGAAAAGGTAATAATTAGTTTAGAAAATAAGAACTTTATTTGTCGCAAATAAAAATATTTTAATCTGATGAGAGCGCGGAGATGGAGGGGGCTGGCACCCCCGCCGCGATGCTCGAATGAGGATTATTGCATTTCTTTTTGCAGGCCTCCATTGTCTCATAGGAGTCATCTGTCAGTAAACAACAGTTGCAATAGTTATCTGGGGGAGCTACTGTTGCGAGGTATACGGTCTCAGGGTTTGTTTTTCGCTTTTTTTCCGAGTCAAAGATATTCGGCTGCTGGATTTTACATTATTAATAATATATGGCTGCATGCATCGTTCTGATGTAGAGGCCGGAGATATCCTCCTTTTCGAAAAAATCTTTGCAAGGTTTGTACGCACATAATCCACCCGACAGGCTTATCCTCACGTTTTCCATGTCTTCCGAACTCCCACCTATGAAATTAAACAGTCACAATTCGTAAGTATAAGAAAAGAATATGTGTGGCTACATATTGTTAACTAATGGTTTAGCAAAGCATCCGAACCAAGAAAACTAGACAAGATCGCTCCGCTGTACATTCAAGATATATACATACTCTCAAGTCTTATCTACCCCCAACAAACACAGGGTTTTCAATAACCTGGTCACATATTTCCCACTTACATTGTGAATGGATAGCAAGGCATACGAGAAGAAGCAGAAGGAATGGGGCGTGGACCGGCATCATGTATGCAGCCACGTATGCAATGCAGATAGTCGATGATAATGGTACAATATATCTTCAGATCAGGAAAACAATGCATGCATATGGTTCATATATAGTATATAGATATCTAGATCTAAACATGTTTATTGTTTGGAAATATATTAATCACGTGAAGACATGGTTATCCATATCCTTCTACAAATGGTAGTAGTTTATGACAATAAAACGCCAGTATGTTGGGAGAGCTGGACTTGAATATTATGGACCCAACTATTATTTGGTAGTACGTTAGAAAAAGCAAGAAACTCAGAACTGGAAAGTACGAGCTAATGGTGTGTTCCTACCATATTGAGAGCACTCCATCAGAAGGAATAAAACTACTACAATTCTAGTTAGAGTTTCAAAAACTAACGGATTTTACTTTTTCGCTGATAACTACCAAATTTGGAGTAGGATGTTTCAATAAACTTAAATCAGTGAATGCTTTACAATTGATTGCGATTATGACAGGTCGGACCTGCATCTAAACGAACCATCTACTTTACCGTTAACTTACTAGCGAGGCCCACATGTCAATGTTTCTTCCTCATATTCAAATAAAAATAATCTTAAATCCCCGAGTGCTTTCCAAAATTACAAATATGGCCTTACTTTTTACAATATAACCCCTATAAATATTTCTAAAAACAATCGGGTCCTTGCAAATATTTTGAAAAAGCAATCAGGTCCCTGCAAAAAAAAATTAGTAAGCAATCTGCAATTTTTCTCAAAAAGCTATCATGTCCCCGCTCCTTGCCGCCGTCCTGCCATGTCGTCCAAACACAAACTGCTTGTGCTCCTTGTCGTCGCCGCACACCTGGAGGCCTCTGCTCCTGCTCCTTGCTGCAGCGACGGCTTCTATGGGTGCTCCTTGTAGCCACCGAGCCGCGACGGCCTTTACTTGTTCTCCTTGCAGCCGTCAAGCCGCGACGGCCGTTACTGGTGCTCCTTATAGCCGCCGAGACACGACGGCCGTTACTGGTGCTCCTTATTGTCGCCGAGCCATGAAAACCTCGGCCACTACTCCTTGCAGCCATCGAGCCATGTCGTCGCGAGTTGGTGCGAGTTGATGTGGTGTGCGTCCGTGGCCAGCGGCGCTACAGTTGAGTTGGTGTGGCTGTGGTGACTTCGGCTGCGCACCGGCCGATGAGGCGCATGCGCCCCGGCCATCGGACCCGGTGGCTTCTGATGGCGACGAGATGGTGGCTTCTGGCGGCGCAGGAGAGAGGAAGCCTGGGGAGGGGCGTCGCCGGCTTGGGAGAGGAGAGGGTCCCTGGCTCGGGAGGGGCTAGGTGGGTGTTCGTTCCAGGTCAATAGCTTCTGTGCGACACCTTTCGTGGGAATTGAAAGGAGTGAGACGTCTTTCGTTCGAATTGCCTTGGTGCGACACTTTTGAACGAGGAAATAGCTCAGACACAACATGACCTTTAATCTGAACTGATGCCCTCATTAGCTGTTAGGGGCTGGACCCACAACTTATCCACGTAAGCGCAGGACCCATCACTTGTCCACTAAGCGCGGGACCCATCTCTTCGCAGCTAGAAGAGACGACCGCCCGTGTCCGTCCGCCCACCGCCGCCCATTGCTTCCCCTTTCCCCATTCTTCCTCTTCTCCGGCGACCTAGTGTAGATGTCCACCTCCTTCACCACACACTCAAAGGTATGGTCCAGTGCCGCTCATAAGGTGCCCTAAATTTCCACGCCCAGAGCCTCTGAAACGGTTGGTCACTAGGACTGATGATAATGGAAATCTTGGACGGGAATTTGTGAAGTGCTTGAGCATAACAATGGTAGAAAGTGATGGCAAGGTCAGATCTCAGTTCTTAGCCCGTTCTTTCACTGCCGTTTGCTCTGATTTTTCCATATCTTGTTTTTTCCCTCGAATTTGGAATTTAGGGTTCATATTGTTGTTTTCAGATCCTAAAGAAATGCACCCATTTCGAGTGGATGAATGAATATGTTGAGAGGATTCAGTTCGAGGACTACATTGATTCGAGCGGGGCCGCTACCTGGGAGCTCAATTTGGGCGGGGTGACGCAGATGGAGAATTTGGAGAGCTTGGACAGAGGGGCGGGCAGCGTCGTGCCGATGGCGAGGTCTGCGCGCAATGTTGAACTGCACTTGGAGTCTGAACTGGTCGGGGAACTGGAGAAGATCAAGAAAATCTAATGAAGATGACTGATTTGCAGAAGCAAGCAAATTTCATGGCAGGGTGGTTCTATTGTTGTATCATTGCTCTGTTTTTGTTTTACTTGGTGTTCCTCCATCATTAGAAGGGGCATTTAGGTCTGTCAGGGCAGAGGATGCGATCTGTGTGTCATGCCAAGTTCATGTAATTGAATCGAAGTAGAAATATTCAATGTTCATGCTATGTTCTTGTTCTTCAGTTAACACCGTGCATACACCTCAAATTTAGTTTGTAGTAAAAATAATCTTGCTGCTGAATAGATGTTGGACCGTGAGAAAATAACCAGGCCCAAATAGTGATCAGCCCAACCGCATAGGGGCACCATCCCTGTTTTATAGCATTGAGGCACCTATGTTTAAAAAAATGCTTCGACTAAAATAAAATATTGCTTCAGCAAATAAACCTCTAACAAACATATACTTCTTTACTTGTTTTTACTTTGGCCAAATTTTTATGTCGAATAAATGTTGGGCCATATGTATTGTAACTTATTTTGTTTTGCTTTACATTTTTGTTGCTTGTCCACAGGGACGATTTTACCGTTCTGTCACCCCAGGCACGTGTCCAAACTCTATTCCCGCGCGTACTGGTTGTGTGGCGAGCTCGCAAAGCGACCAGAATCGTAGAAACAGTCAAGAATGAGAATTGGTAGCAAAAAAACGATTCCTTTTTTAACCAGGCCAATTACAACGCATGGGCCTTACTCCGTAGCCACATGCGCACTTTGTTTGCTCTTTGGGCCACCGTAGCAGGCCATTGCCTGGCTGAAGTCACGAGGTGATGGAGTTGTATTATTGCTAAAAAAAGAACGAGGTGCTCAGTACAAGTCGATCGCTGCTGGCTGTTCGTGTGCTCCAAATCACAAGCGTGAGACGGCCAGCGCATGCACCCAGCTTGGGTGAGAGTGAAAACAAAACTTTTAATTTTTTAAAAAGAAATCCATGTTACATCTTTGGTAAATATGTAAATTTTCAAACACAAATTCAATTTCATTTGGAATCTATACAAAAAAATTGGCATTATTGTTACTAATTTCATATTATCACATATTTTACTTTTTAAATACTGGATTTAGTTTTGCACACTTTTGTCCAAACATGTTTCTTTTTTGATTATTTTCATGCATGTCTACGGTTCCATGAAACCCAAATTAAATGGGGATATATGAAAGACTCAGAAATCATTTTTGGAAACACGACAATAATAAGATAAGATAAGTAGTAGCATTGCATAGATAAGATAAGTAGTGGCATTGCATAGTGCCACATTACAACTAACATACATAAGATAAAACACGACAATAATAGTACGCAAGCACGACATACATAGTATCATTATAACTTATATAGATAAAGCACCCTAGCTAAGATGGGATAATTGTATTTGAGCCCTTAGTTGTGCCACCATCGAAAGGAATACCCCTAATTTTGGAAAACACGCGTTCATGCCCACATCACTTTGCTCGTCTTGTGCTTTTGCCCTTTGACCGTTTGACTGCCATTTTGAAAACTTCATAACTATTTCATACTAACTTGGAAAAATGCAAATAAGATATCAAAATTTTCGGAAACACATCACCTATACGTGCATGACATTTGCATTCATGAGAAAATTGTTGGGAAGTCTCTATATCTGTTTTAGATCATATAGGTGATGGGTACTTTCCAACACTTTTGTCATGACTGCAAATGACATGCACGTATAGGTGATGTCTTTCCGAACATTTTGATATCTTATTTGCATTTTTCCGAGTTAGTATGAAATAGTTATGAAGTTTTCAAAATGGCAGTCAAACGGTCAAAGGGCAAAAGCACAAGACGAGCAAAGTGATGTGGGCATGACCGCGTATTTTCGGAAACTAGGGGTATTCCTGTCAACGGTGACACAACTAAGGGCAAAAATACAATTATTCCTAAGATAAAACACCACCGGCTTGCTTGCTTGCTCCAAGGCCAACTCCTCCATGGCCAACTCCTCCGGGCGCCGTTCACTACTCCTCCGGGGTGTTGTCGATGGGGTACAGTAGAGTGTGCATGCGCCCCGCAGTGGGGAAGATATTATCGTACTTCGTGAAGATTTTATGGGTGGTGAAAGCGATGAACTCGCAGACACACCAGAACACACGCCCAAGGAGTTAGAACGCGTCGATGGAGTTGGTGAAGTGGGCAAGGATAGCAACCACAACCCCGTTGTGGATAACCTCCTCGACTCGGTACATCCTTGGAGATCCCGGGGGAGGTGGCCAAAGCCGAGCGCAAGGAAGGCGTTGGTGAACTCCCTTGCGCCCCTCCATCTTGATATCGACCACACACGGAGTGTCCTCTCGACGTACACGTCAGCGGGGTAGAGCCTCTTCGTCACGGTGGGGGGAAAGCGGAAGGTTGGCCCGGTGTAGTAGTTCATGGCTGGGGCGGAAGGTTTTGGGGTTGCTTGTGGCTTGTGGTGGTGAGAAGAGACCCGAGAAGAGGATGCAGATGGGAGAGGATGGGTGAGGAGGAGGAAGATGATAGGTGGCTTAAATAGCCCTAGTGTGACGTGTTTACACCGGATGGAAGTAATGAGCGGGCGGTGGTGAGTGGCATCGAGGAGGGAAGCGTGCATGGGTGTACACACATGGGAAATCGAAAGCGGCATCAATAGCCAGGATGCGACGTTTCAGTGCTGCAAACTCCATGTCGTTGGTCGGGGTTCACGCCTACTCGTTCTGTATGTGTGCCGCCCGTGCATGCAAGCGCAAGCTCTGTGCCGTCGGTCGGGGTTCACGCCTGCTCGTTCTGTGTGTGTGTGTCGCCCGTGCATGCAAGTGTGGCATCGTAGTAGTACTGCCAACAGCTCGCGTAGCACACTGGCCATTAAAAACGAGTGGAGAGATGAGCTCGATGACATGCATGCAGCGGCTACACTACGAGGGCGGTCGGTGCAGGGCTGCGCACGCATGCATGCATGCTTTTGAGGCCTGCTCAAAGCAGATCAGCATGGTGTCCATCGGTCCAACGGGTGGGCCGCCTTAATTAAGCCCAACAATACATGGTCAGCCTGCTCAATCTTAATCCACGTAAAAAAATGACTAACCAATGAACTAACATCACACGGATGACATGGCTCCTGATCTAGACCGGTGCTTCTGTTCACATCCATCCAATGGTCCAGGGTGTTGCGTTTTTGAATCAGCCAATCAGAGTGTAGCCCGCGGATCGCTGACGTAGCCCTAGTGCCTAATCCATACCGTCCATTCACAGCGATCCAATGGCCCAGAGGGGTGTGGGGTTTTGATGGGGTTTTGAGGGGTTTTGGGGGGGGGGTTTTGAGAGGTTTTCAACGATTAGGTTGAGCATAACTAATTTCAAAAAATAAAAAAAATTGTGCCGATCATCATTCTATGTGACTAAGTATCTAGGAAAAATAAGAAACTTGGACTAAGGATTTTTTTTCATGAAAAACCTTCACAAAAGATGGCTACCAAGAACGAGGTTGTGGAGTATTCAAGAGAAGTGAGCTAAGGTTAAGTGTTAAACATGTCATAATTTATTGAAACGATCCTATCTCAGGATATACTCTTATATACACACACTACATGTCAAGATTCCTTTTTTGGCTCATTTAGAGAAGGTAGAAAAAAACTTTCTTACAAATGGGTCTGTTTTCCCTAGCTTTTGAGGGGTTTGGAGGTCATGTGGAGCACATTTTTCATGCCCAGAGTTTCACATAATAAAATTTCTCCGATTAATGAACTAACATGAATAATAGTCCAGAAATCATTGTAACACCAATAGCACATACCAAATAACTTCAAATTTGAATTTTGTCTCAAATTTGAATTTTGTCTCAAATTTGAATTTTGTCTCAAACTTGAATAGTATTACACAAATACATATCATATCAAAGTAATACACAAGTTTTAACAAATACCCATCAAAGTAAAAAATACACAAGTTTGAAATTCGGTCAGAATTTGAATAGAGTTACACAAATACCAGGCAAGTTTTATTTATTCAGACAAGAACAATACTTCACTTCTACTTCTTCTTACCACTTGATTTCTTCTTCTTTTTCTTGGCATTTGTTGATCCTATGACGGGTACGACATCCAGTTCACTCAATCTCTTGGTTTTCTTCACTAGACCATCTAGGGCAGGTTTACTTGGCACCACAACATCTAAATGAGGCTTACTTTGCACAACATCAGCTACAACAGCTTCAATTTGCAACACAACTTCCAATATAGGTTCAATTTGCACATCAACTGCATCAACTTCAGTTATAGTTTGCACCACATTCTGCTCATTTTGCTCATCTTGCACCACAACATCATCCAAAATTTGCTCATCTTGCACCAAAACATCATCCAAGTTCGTCTCATCTTGCACCACAACATCATCCAAGTTTGGCTCATCTTGCACCACAATATCATCCAACTTTGTCTCATCTTGCACACTTTCACCAAAACTTCTCTTTTTTCTACAACCATCGATTCTTGCCTCATTGATTATGTCGGAAATATGCCCTAGATGTAATAAATAAAGTGTTTATTATTATATTTCCTTGTTCATGATAATCGTTTATTATCCATGCTATAATTGTATTGATTGGAAACACATTACATGTGTGGGTAAATAGACAACACTTTGTCCCTAGTATGCCTCTAGTGAACTAGCTTGTTGGTCAAAGATGGTTAAGGTTTCCTAGCCATTGACATGTGATGTCATTTGATAATGGGATCACATCATTAGGAGAATGATGTGATGGACAAGACCCAAACTACAAATGTAGCATATGATCGTGTCAGTTTATTGCTATTGTTTTCTGCATGTCAAGTATATGTTTCTATGACCATGAGATCATGCAACTCACGGACATCGGAAGAGTGCCTTGTGTGTATCAAACGTCGCAACGTAACTAGGTGACTATAAAGTTGCTCTATAGGTATCTCCGAGGGTGTCTGTTGGGTTGGCATGGATCAAGACTGGGATTTGTTGCTCCGTGTGACGGAGAGGTATCTCAGGGCCCACTCGGTAATACAACATCATAATAAGCCTTGCAAGCAATGTGACTAAGTGTTAGTCATGGGATCTTGTATTACTGAACGAGTAAAGAGACTCACCGGTAATGAGGTTGAACTAGGTATGGAGATACCGACGATCGAATCTCGGGCAAGTAACATACCGGAGAACAAAGGGAACATCATACGGGATTAACTGAATCCTTGACATAGAGGTTCGAGAGATAAAGATCTTCGTAGAATATGTAGGAACCAATATGGACATACAGGTCCCGCTATTGGTTATTGACCGCAGAGGTGTCTCGGTCATGTCTACATAGTTCTCGAACCCGTAGGGTTTGCACACTTAAGGTTTGGTGACGTTTCGATAGTATAGAGTTATGTATGGTGGTGACCGAAGGTTGTTAGGAGTCCCGGATGAGATCCCGGATGTCATGAGGAGCTCCGAAATGGTCAGAGGTAAATATTGATCTATAGGAAGTCCTATTTTGGTCGCCGGAAAAGTTTCGGGCTCATCAATAGTGTACCGGAAGTGTCGATAGTGTACCGGGAGATCATCGGGAGGGGTATTTCAACCCAAGAGGCTACATGGGCTGTGGGAGAGTGAATACCAGCCCTTAGTGGGCTGGTGGAAGTCCCACACAAGGACCATGCGGCTGGGAGAGAAAACCCAAAGAGATAAGGTGGAAAAAGGGCAAAATAGGGAGGAATCCTAGTCCTACTAGGATTGGAGGAGGAGTCCTCCTCTCCTTCTTGATTCGACCGAATCAAGGGCTGGTCCCTTGAGGGCCAAGCCTCCTCCTCTCTCCCTCCTATATATACTGGAGGTTTTAGGGTTTTTGTACTTGATTTTCAGCCACATGCTACCTGTTCCTCCAATGCATAGTTTCTCCTTTAGATCGGATTTCTGCAATGCTTAGGCGAAGCCCTGCCGGAATAGCTCCACCACCACCGCTAGAGCGCCGTCACGCTGCTGGAGAACTCTTCTACCTCTCCGCTCCCTCTTTCTGGATCAAGAAGGCGGAGATCGTCATCAAGTTGTACGTGTGCTGAACGCAGAGGTGCCGTCCATTCGGTGCTTGACCGGGACGGATCGTGATTGGATCGCGGGACGCTCGGCGATTTGGATCGCAAAGATGTTCGACTACACCAACCACGTTTCTTAACGCTTCCCGCTTAGAGATCTACAAGGGTATGTAGATCCACTCTCCCTCTCGTAGATGCTCATCACCATGGATAGGTCTTGCATGAACGTAGGAAATTTTTGTTTCCCATGCGACGTTCCCAATAGTGGTATCAAAGCTAGGTCTATGTGTAGATGAGATCTAGAGTAGAACACAAAGAGTTTGTGGGTGTTGATGCTTAGATTGCTTCCTCCCTTGGTCGTGTTTTGGTTCAGTTGTATTGTGGGATGAAGCGGCCCGAACCAACATTACTCGTACGCTTACGAGAGACCGGTTCCCTCAACGCCATATGAACTATGGTTTGGCAAAAGGCCAAAGTTGTCGTTTCTTAAAGTTTGGGGATGTGATGCTTATGTCAAAAAGCTTCAGCCTGAAAAGCTGGAACCCAAAGCGGAGAAATGCGTCTTCATAGGATACCCGAAAGAGACAGTCGGGTATACCTTCTATCTCATATCCGAAGGCAAAGTGTTTGTCGCTAAGAACGGAACATTACTTGAGAAAGAGTTTCTCTCGAAAGAATTGAGTGGGAGGAAAATAGAGCTTGATGAGGTTATTGAACCTTTACTTCAACCAGAAAGTAGCGCATCGCAGAAAGATGTTTTTGTGGAACCTACGACGGTTGAAGAGGAAGTTAATGATGATGATCATGAAGCTTCGGATCAAGCTGCTATTGAACATCGTAGGTCGACAAGGGCGCATACTACTCCTGAGTGGTATGGCAACCCTGTCTTGGAGGTCATGTTGTTGGACAAAAATGAACCTACGAGCTATGGAGGAGCGGTGATGGGCCCGGATTCCGAGAAATGGATAGAGGCCATGAAATCCGAGATGGGATCCATGTATGAAAACAAAGTATGGACTTTGGAAGTATTACCTGAAGGGCAAAAGGCCATTCAGAACAAATGGATCTTGAAGAAGAAGACAGACGCGGACGGTAATGTCACCGTCTATAAAGCTCGACTTGTGGCAAAGGGTTTTTCACAAGTTCAAGGAGTTGACTACGAGGAGACCTTCTCACCCGTAGAGATGCTTAAGTTGTTGGAAATATGCCCTAGAGGCAATAATAAATTAGTTATTATCATATTTCCTTGTTCATTATAATCGTTTATTATCCATGCTATAATTGTATTGATCGGAGACTTAGATGCATGTGTGGATACATAGACAAAACCATGTCCCTAGTATGCCTCTAATAGACTCGCTCATTGATCAAAGATGGTTAAGGTTTCCTAGCCATTGACATGAGATGTCATTTGATAACGGGATCATATCATTAGGAGAATGTGTGATGGACAAGACCCAAACTACAAACGTAGCATATGATCGTGTCAGTTTATTGCTATTGTTTTCTACATGTCAAGTATATGTTCCTATGACCATGAGATCATGCAACTCACCAACACTGGAGGAGTGCCTTGTGTGTATCAAACGTCGCAACGTAACTGGGTGACTATAAAGGTACTCTATAGATATCTCCAAGGGTGTCTGTTGGGTTGGCATGGATCAAGACTGGGATTTGTTACTCCATGTGACGGAGAGGTATCTTAGGGCCCACTCGGTAATACAACATCACAACAAGCCTTGCAAGAAATGTGACTAAGTGTTAGTCACCAGATCTTGTATTACAGAACGAGTAAAGAGACTTGCGGTAACAAGGTTGAACTAGGTATGGAGATACCAACGATCGAATCTCGGGTAAGTAACATACCGAAGAACAAAGGGAACATCTTACGGGATTAACTGAATCCTTGACATAGAGGTTCGACCAATAAAGATCTTCGTAGAATATGTAGGAACCAATATGGGCATCAGGTCTCGCTATTGGTTATTGACCGTAGAGGTGCCTCGTTCATGTCTACATAGTTCTCGAACCCGCAGGGTCTGCACACTTAAGGTTTGGTGACGTTTCGGTAGTATAGAGTTATGTATGGTGGTGACTGAAGGTTGTTCGGAGTCCTGGATGAGATCCAGGATGTCACAAGGAGCTCCGAAATGGTCCGGAAGTAAAGATTCATATATAGGAAGTACTGTTTTGGTCGTCGGAAAAGTTTCGGGCTCATCGGTAGTGTACCGGGAGTGCCGATAGTGTACCGGGAGACCATCGGGAGGGGTATTTGGACCCAAGAGGCTACATGGGCTGTGGGAGAGTAAATACCAGCCCTTGGTGCGCTGGTGGATGTCCCACACAAGGCCCATGCAGCTGGGAAGAAACGCCCAAAAAAAGGGAGGAATCCTAGTCCTACTAGGATTGGAGGAGGAGTCCTCCTCTCCTCCCCACTTCGGCCAACCCAAGGAGGCTTGGACCTTGCACCAAGTCCTCTCCTCCCTCCCTCTTATATATACTAGAGGTTTTAATGTTTTTGCACAGAATTTTTAGCCACGTGCTGCCCGTTCCTCCAGTGCATAGTTTTTCCTCTAGATCGGATTTCTGCAGTGCTTAGGTGAAGCCCTGCCGGAATTGCTCCACCACCTTCACCGCGGCGCCGTCACGCTGCCGATGAACTCATCTACCTCTCTGCTCCCTCTTGCTGGATCAAGAAGGCGGAGATCGTCATCGAGCTGTACGTGTGCTGAACGCGGAGGTGCCATCCGTTCGGCACTAGATCAGAAGCACCGTGATCAAGATCGCGAGACGGATCGTGATGAGTTCGTGGGACGGATCGTGATGAGTTCGCGGGACGGATCGTGATTGGATCGCGGGACGGATCGTGATTGGATCGCAGGACGGATCGTGATGAGATCGCGGGACGCTCGGTGATTTGGATCGCGAAGACGTTCGACTACACCAACCGCATTTCTTAACGCTTCCCGCTTAGCGATCTAGAAGGGTATGTAGATCCACTCTCCCTCTCATAGATGCTCATCACCATGGATAGATCTTGCGTGCGCGTAGGAAATTTTTTGTTTCCCATGCGACGTTCCCCAATAGTGGCATCATGAGCTAGGTCTATGTGTAGATGAGATCTCGAGTAGAACACAAAGAGTTTGTGGGCGTTGATACTTAGATTGCTTCCTCCCTTGGTCGTGTTTTGGTTCAGCGGTATTGTGAGATGAAGCGGCCCGGACCAACATTACTCATACGCTTATGAGAGACCGGTTCCCTCAACCGTAACTTGTTGCATAGATGGCTTGCGGGTGCCAGTTTCTCTCGCTTTAGTTCGATCAGATTCGACAAAGGCGGTCCTTGACAAGGTTGAAAAGCAACTAGTGTATCACCGTTGTGGTTTTTGCATAGATGAGAATTGTTCTTGCTAGATACCCGTAGCAGCCAAGTAAAACATGCAACAACAATTAGAGGACGTCTAACTTGTTTTTGTGGGGTATGTTGTGATATGATATGGACAATTACATGATGTGATATATGTGATGTATGAGATGATCATGTGATGTATAGATTATCATGACTTGCATGTCCATGAGTATGGCAACCGACAGGAGCCATAGGGTTGTCTTTAATTATTGTATGACCTGCGTGTCAATCATTAAGCGCTATGTAATGCTTTACTTTATCGCTAAACGGTAGCAATAGTAGTAGAAGCATGTTGGGCGCGACAACCCCGATGGCGACACGTTGATGGAGATCAAGATGATGGAGATCATGATGTCTTGCCTATGACGATGGAGATCATGCCGGTGCTTTCAAGATGGAGATCAAAAGCACAAGTTCATGGCCATATCATGTCACTTATGATTTGCATGTGATGTTAATCTTTTTATGCACCTTGTTTTGCTTAGGAAGAAGGTAGCATTATAAGGTGATCCCTCACTTAAATTTCAAGATGAATAGTGTTCTCCCCGAGTGTGCACTGTTGCGAAAGTTTGTCGTGTTGAGACACCATGTGATGATCGGGTGTGATAGACTCTACGTTCACATACAACGGGTGCAAGCCAGTGTTGCACATGCAGAACACTCGGGTTAAACTTGACAAGCCTAGCATGTACAAACATGGCCTCGGAACACAAGAGACCGAAAGGTCGAACATGAGTCATATAGTAGATATGATCAACATGATGATGTTCACCATTGAAACCACCTCAACTCACGTGATGATCGGACTTGAGTTGGTGAATTTGGATCATGTATCACTCGAATGACTGGAGGGATGTCAATTTGAGTGGGAGTTCTTAAGTAATATGATTAACTGAACTCATTATCATGAACATAGTCAGTAGTGTCTTTGGAAACTGTGTTGTAGATTACTAGCTCACGCTGTAGCTCCCTTGAATTTTTATATGTTCCTAGAGAAATAGAGTTGAAAGATGATGGTAGCAATATTGCGGACTGGATTCGTGATCTGAGGATTGTCCTCATTGCTGCACAGAAGGCTTATGTCCTTAATGCACCACTCGGTGCGCCAACCCCTCTAGCGTTGTTTGTAGATGTTGTGAACATCTGACAGGCACGTTCTGATAACTACTTGATAGTTTAGTGCGTCATGCATTACGGCCTAGAATTGAGGCTCCGAAACGTTTTGAAAGTCACAGAACATATGAGATGTTCTAAGATCTGAAATTAGGTTCTCAGGCTCATGCCCGTGTTGCTAGATATGAGATCTCCAACAAGATTCTTTGCTTGTAATATGAAAGAGAATAGCTCAATCGTTGAGCATGTGCTCAGATTGTCTGGGTGCTACAATCGCTTGAATCGAGTGGGAGTTGATCTTCCAGATAAGATAGTGATTGATATAGTTCTCTAAGTCACTATCACTAAGCTACTAGAACTTGGTGACGAACAATAAAATTCTAGGGATACAAATAATGATCCCTGAGCTTTTTGCGATGTTTGACACCGCGAAGGTAGAAATCAAGAAGGAGCATCAAGTGTTGATGGTTAGTCAAACCACTAGTTTCGAGAAGGGCAGGAGCAAGGAGGGAAAACTTCATGGATAGCAAGTCAGTTGCTGCTCCAGTGAAGCAACCCAAAATTGAACCCAAACCCGAGACTAAGTGCTTCGATTATGAGGAGAGCGGCCGTTGAAGCGGAACAACCCTAGATACTTGGTAGATAAGAAGGTTGGCAACGTCGACAGAAGTATATTTGATATACGTGTTATTTATGTGTACCTTGCTAGTACTCCTAGTAGCACCTGAGTATTGGATACCGGTTCGGTTGCTAAATGTTAGTAACTCGAAATAAAAGCTATGGAATAAACGGAGCACTAGCTAAGGGTGAGGTGACGATGTGTGTTGGAAATGTTTCCAAGGTTGATGTGATCAACATGGCACGCTCTCTCTACCTTCGGGATTAGTGACGAACCTAAATAAATGTTATTTGGTGTTTTGCCTTGAGCATGAACGTGATTAGATCGTGTTTATTGCAACACGGTTATTCATTTCAGTTAAAGAATAATGGTTATTCTGCTTACATGAATAATACCTTCAATGGTCATGCACCCAGTAAGAATGGTTTGTTGAATCTTGATCGTAGTAATACACATGTTCATAACATTGATGCCAAAAGATACAAAGTTAATATCGATAGTACCACATACTTGTGGCACTGCCGCTAAATGTCATATTGGTATAAAGCGCATGAAGAAACTCCATGCTGATTGATCTTTGGACTCATTCAATTTCGAATCGGTTGAGACATGCGTACCATGCCTCTTGGGCAAGATGACTAAGGACCCCGTTTTCTGGTTTGATGGAGCAGGCAAGTGATTTATTGGAAATGATACATGTTCATGTATGCAATCCAATGAGTCTTTTAGCATGCGGTGGATATCGTTATTTTCTTACCTTCACTGATGATTTGAGTAGATAATAGTGTATATTTACTTAATGAAACGCAAGTATGAATCGTTTGGAAAAGTTCAAGCAAATTCAGAGTGAAGTTTAAGATCATCGTGACAAGAAGATAAAATGTCCGCGATATGATCGTGGAGGTGAATATCTGAGTTACGAGTTTGGTATACAACTTAAGACAATGTGAAAGTTGTTTCACAACTCACGCCACCTGGAACACCATAGTGTGATGGTGTGTCCGAACGTCATAGTCGTGCTCTATTGGATATGGTGCGAATTATTATGTCTCTTATCCTTTTCCCACTACCGTTTTGGGGTTATGCATTAGAGACAACTACATTCACTTTAGATAGGGCACCATCTAAATCCGTTGAGATGACACCGTGTGAATTATGGTTTGATAGAAACCTAAGCTGTCATTTCTTAATGTTTAGGGCTGCAACACTTATGTGAAAAAGGGTTTTCACCTAATGAGCTCGAATCCAAAGCGGACAAATGCATCTTCATAGAATACCCTAAAGACAGTTGGGTAAACCTTCTATCTCAGATCCAAGCATAAAGTGTTTGTTGCTAAAACTGGGTCCTTTCTCGAGAAAGAGTTTCTCTCGGAAGAATTGAGTGGGAGGAAGATAGAACTTGATGAGTTTGTTGAACCTTTGTTCAACCACAGAGTAGCGCAGCGCAGGAAGATGTTTCTGTGAAGCCTACGTTAGTTGAAGAGGAAGTTAATCAGGATGATCATGAAGCTTCAGATCAAGTTACTATTGAGCCTCGTAGGTCGACAAGGATGTGTACTGCTCCTGAGAGGTACGACAACCCTGTCTTGGAGGTCATGTTGTTGGACAACGATGAACTTACGAGCTATGGAGAAGCGATGATGGGCCCGGATTCCGACAAATGGTTAGAGGCCATGAAATCCGAGAAAGGATCCATATATGAAAACCAAGTATAGACTTTCGTAGACTTGCTCGTTGGACGGCAGGTCATTGAGTACAAATGGATCTTTAAAATGAAGACAAACGCTGATGGTAAATGTCACCATTTATAAAGCTCGACTTGTTGCAAAGAATTTTCCGGCAAGTTCAAGGAGTTGACTACGATGAGACTTTCTCACTCGTACCAATGCTAAAGTCTGCTGGAATTATGTTAGCAGTTGCTGCATTTTTCAATTATGAAATCTGGCAGATGGATGCCAAAACATTGTTTCCTTCCTTGAGGAAAGGTTGTATGAGATACAACCAGAAGGTTTTGTCAGTCCTAAGGATGCTAAAAGGTGAGCAAGCTTCAGTGATCCTTTTATGGACTGAAGCAAGCATCTCGGAGTTGGAATATACACTTTGATAAGGTGATCAAAGTTTTTAAATCTATACAAAGTTTATGAGAAACTTGTATTTCAATAAAGTGAGTGGGAGCACTATAGAGTTTCTGATAAGTATATGTGGATGACATATTGCTATTCGGAAATGATGTAGAATTTCTGGAAAGCATAAACGGTTGTTTGAAAAGAGTTTTTCAAAGGAAGACCTGGATAAAGATACCTAATTGTTGAACATCAAGATCTATAGAGATAGATCAAGATGCTAGATGAGACTTTCAATGAGTACATACCTTGACAAGATTTGGAAAGAGTTCAAAATGGATCAGTCAGAGAAAGAGTTCTCGCCTGATTTGTAAGGTGTGAAGTTGAGTGAGACTCAAAGCTCGACAATGGCAGAAGAAAGAGAAAGGATGAACGTCGCCCCCTATGCCTTAGACATAGGCTCTGTATTATGCCATGTTGTGTACCGCACCTGGTGTGTGCCTTGCCATGAGTCAGTCAAGGGGTACAAAAGTGATCCAGGAGTGGATCACTGGACAACGGTCAAGATTATCCTTAGTGACTAAAAGACTAATAAGATGTTTCTTGATTATGGAGTTGATAAAGAGTTCGTCATAAAGAGTTACATTGATGCAAGTTTTAACACCAATCCGGATGACTCGTAGTAGCAATCTGGATACGTATAGTGGAGCAGCCATTTGAAATAGTACCAAGTGGAGTGTGGTAGAAGTGTTTACGGTTTGACATAGAGATTTACAAAGTACACTTGGATCTGAATGTTGCAGACCCGTTAACTATAAGACCTCTCTCACATGCAAAGCATGATCGAGCCCCAGAACTCATTGGGTATTAGATTCATAACAATGTGTATCACATGGTGATGTGAACTAGATTATTGACTCTAGTGCAAGTGGGAGACTGTTTGAAATATTCCCTAGAGGCAATAATAAATTAGTTATTATCATATTTCCTTGTTCATGATAATCATTTATTATCCATGCTATAATTGTATTGATCGAAGACTTAGATGCATGTGTGGATACATAGACAAAACCATGTCCCTAGTATGCCTCTAGTAGACTAGCTCATTGATCAAAGATGGTTAAGGTTTCCTAGCCATTGACATGAGATGTCATTTGATAACGGGATCATATCATTAGGAGAATGTGTGATGGACAAGACCGAAACTACAAATGTAGCATATGATCGTGTCAGTTTATTGCTACTATTTTCTGCATGTCAAGTATATGTTCCTATGACCATGAGATCATGCAACTCACTGACACCGGAGGAGTGCCTTGTGTGTATCAAACGTTGCAACGTAACTGGGTGACTATAAAGGTACTCTATAGGTATCTCCAAGGGTGTCTATTGGGTCGGCATGGATCAAGACTGGGATTTGTTACTCCGTGTGACGAAGAGGTATCTCAGGGCCCACTCGGTAATACAACATCACAAAAAGCCTTGTAAGGAATGTGACTAAGTGTTAGTCACGGGATCTTGTATTACGGAACGAGTAAAGAGACTTGCTAGTAACGAGGTTGAACTAGGTATGGAGATACCGACAATCGAATCTCGGGCAAGTAACATACCGAAGAACAAAGGGAACATCTTACGGGATTAACTGAATCTTCGTAGAATATGTAGGAACCAATATGGGCATCAGGTCCCGCTATTGGTTATTGACCGTAGAGGTGTCTCGGTCATGTCTACATAGTTCTCGAACCCGCAGGGTCTGCACACTTAAGGTTCGGTGATGTTTCGGTAGTATAGAGTTATGTATGGTGGTGACCAAAGGTTGTTCGGAGTACTGGATGAGATCTCGAACATCACGAGGAGCTCTAGAATGGTCCGGAGGTAAATATTCATATATAGGAAGTCCTGTTTTGGTCGCCGGAAAAGTTTCGGGCTCGTCGGTAGTGTACCGGGAGTGCCGGTACTGTACCGGGAGACCATCGGGAGGGGTATTTCGACCCAAAAGGCTACATGGGCTGTGGGAGAGTAAATACCAGCCCTTTGTGGGCTGGTGGTAGTCCCACACAAGGCCCATGCGGCTGGGAAGAAAAGCCCAAAAAAAGGGAGGAATCCAAGTCCTACTAGGATTGGAGGAGGAGTCCTCCTGTCCTCCCCACTTCGGCCGACCCAAGGAGGCTTGGCCCTTGCGCCAAGTCCTCTCCTCCCTCCCTCTTATATATACTGGAGGTTTTGGGGTTTTTTGCACAGAATTTTAAGCCACGTGCTGCCCGTTCCTCCAGTGCATAGTTTCTCCTCTAGATCGGATTTCTGCAGTGCTTAGGCGAAGCCCTGCCGGAATTGCTCCACCACCTTCACCGCGGCGCCGTCATGCTGCCGGTGAACTCATCTACCTCTCCTCTCCCTCTTGCTGGATCAAGAAGGTGGAGATCGTCATCGAGCTATATGTGTGCGGAACGCGGAGGTGCCGTCCGTTCGGCGCTAGATCGAAAGGATCGTGATCAAGATCGCGAGACGGATCGTGATGAGTTCACGGGACGGATCGTCATGAGTTCACGGGACGGATCATGATTGGATAGCGGGACGGATCGTGATGAGTTCACAGGACGGATCGTGATTGGATCGCGGGACGGATCGTGATGAGATTGCGGGACGCTCGGTGATTTGGATCGCGAAGACGTTCGACTACACCAACCGCGTTTCTTAACGCTTCCCGCTTAGCGATCTACAAGGGTATGTAGATCCACTCTCCCTCTCGTAGATGCTCATCACCATGGATAGATCTTGCGTGTGCGTAGGAAATTTTTTGTTTCCCATGCGACGTTCCCCAACATAAGTCTGTCAGAATCATGTTGGCAATAGCTGCTTATTTCGACTATGAAATTTGGCAGATGGATGTCAAAACAGCGTTCCTCAACGGTTTCCTTGAGGAAGAGTTGTATATGATGCAACCAGAAGGTTTTGTCGATCCAGAGAATGCTGACAAAAGTTGCAAACTCCAGCGATCCATTTATGGGCTGGTGCAAGCATCTCGGAGTTGGAATAAGCATTTTGATGAGGTGATAAAAGCGTTTGAGTTTATACAAGTTTATGGAGAAGCTTGTATTTACAAGAAAGTGAGTGGGAGCTCTATAGCGTTTCTAATATTATATGTGGATGACATATTGCTGATTGGAAACAATATAGAAATGCTGGAAAGCGTGAAGGAATATTTGAACAAGAGTTTTTCAATGAAGAGCCTAGGAGAAGCTGCTTTCATATTAGGCATTAAGATCTATAGAGATAGATCGAGACACTTAATAGCACTTTCACAGAGCACATACCTTGATAAAGTTTTGAAGAAGTTCAAAATGGATCAGTCCAAGAAGGGGTTCTTGCCTGTGTTACAAGGTGTGAAGTTGAGTAAGACTCAATGCCCAGTGACTGCAGAAGATACAGAAAAGATGAGTGTCATCCCCTATGCTTCAGCCATAGGCTCTATCATGTATGCAATGATGTGCACAAGACCCGATGAAGTATGGCCGGAAGGTTTCAAAGTGATCCTGGAATGGAGCACTGGGCAGCGGTCAAGAATATCCTTAAGTACCTAAAAAGGACTAAGGAGATGTTTCTAGTTTATGGAGGGGATGAAGAGCTCGTCGTAAAGGGTTACGTCGATGCAAGCTTCGACACTGATCCGGATGACTCTAAGTCACAAACCAGATACGTATTTATTTTCAACGGGGGAGCGGTAAACTGGTGCAGTTCCAAGCAAAGCGTGGTAGCTGATTCTACGTGCAAAGCGGAGTACATCGCAGCCTCGGAGGCAGCGAAGGAAGGTGTCTGGATGAAGCAGTTCATGACAGATCTTGGAGTAGTGCCCAATGCACTGAATCCAATGAACCTGTTCTGTGACAAGAGTGGTGCCATTGCTCTGTCCAAGGAACCAAGGTTTCACAAGAGGACCAGACACATAAAGCGACGCTTCAACTCCATCCGTGATTACATAGGGGAAAAGGACATAAATATTTGCAAAGTGCACACGAATCTGAATGTTGCAGACCCGTTGACTAAACCTCTTCGAGGGCTAAACATGATCAACACCAGAACTGCATGGGTGTTCGATTCATTACAATGTAAATCACATAGTGATGTGAACTAGATTATTGACTCTAGTGCAAGTGGGAGACTGTTGGAAATATGCCCTAGAGGCAAAAATAAAGTGTTTATTATTATATTTCCTTGTTCATGATAATTTTTTATTATCCATGCTATAATTGTATTGATTGGAAACACATTACATGTGTGGGTAAATAGACAACACTTTGTCCCTAGTATGCCTCTAGTGAACTAGCTCGTTGGTCAAAGATGGCCAAGGTTTCCTAGCCATTGACATGTGATGTCATTTGATAACGGGATAACATCATTAGGAGAATGATGTGATGGACAAGACCCAAACTACAAACGTAGCATATGATCATGTCAGTTTATTGCTACTGTTTTCTGCATGTCAAGTAAGTGTTTCTATGACCATGAGATCACGCAACTCACGGACACCGGAAGAGTCCCTTGTGTGTATCAAACGTTGCAATGTAACTGGTGACTATAAAGGCGCTCTACAGGTATCTCCGAGGGTGTCTGTTGGGTTGGCATGGATCAAGACTGGGATTTGTTGCTCCGTGTGATGGAGAGGTATCTCAGGGCCCAATCGGTAATACAACATCACAATAAGCCTTGCAAGCAATGAGATAAGTGTTAGTCACGGGATCTTGTATTACGGAACGAGTAAAGACACTTGCCAGTAACGAGGTTGAACTAGGTATGGAGATACCGATGATCGAATCTCGGGCAAGTAACATACCGTAGAACAAAGGGAACATCATACGGGATTAACTAAATCCTTGACATAGAGGTTCGACCGATAAAGATCTTCGTAGAATATGTAGAACCAATATGGACATCCAGGTCCCACTATTGGTTATTGACCGTAGAGGTGTCTCGGTCATGTCTACATAGTTCTTGAACCCGCAGGGTCTGCACACTTAAGGTTTGGTGACATTTCGGTAGTATAGAGTTATGTATGGTGGTGACCGAAGGTTGTTCAGAGTCCTGGATGAGATTCCGGACGTCACGAGGAGCTTTGGAATGGTCCGGCGGTAAGGATTGATATATAGGAAGTCCTATTTTGGTCGCCGGAAAAGTTTCGGGCTCATCAGTAGTGTACCGGGAGTGCCGGTAGTGTACCGGGAGACCATCAGGAGGGGTATTTCGACCCAAGAGGCTACCTGGGCTGTGGGAGAGTGAATACCAGCCCTTAGTGGGCTGGTGGAAGTCCCACACAAGGCCCATGTGGATGGGACAGAAAACCCAAAGAGATAAGGTGGAAAAAAGGCAAAATAGGGAGGAATCCTAGTCCTACTAGGATAGACTAGGATTGGAGGAGGAGTCCTCCTCTCCTTATTGATTCGGCCAAACCAAGGGCTGGTCCCTTGAGGGCCAAGCCTCCTCCTCTCTCCCTCCTATATATACTGGAGGTTTTAGGGTTTTTGCACTTGATTTTCAGCCACGTGCTACCCATTCCTCCAGTGCATAGTTTCTCCTCTAGATCGGATTTCTGCAGTGCTTAGGCAAAGCTCTGCCGGAATAGCTCCACCACCATCGCCGGAGTGTCGTCACGTTGCCGGAGAACTCTTCTACCTCTCCACTCCCTCTTGCTAGATCAAGAAGGCGGAGATCGTCATCAAGGTGTACGTGTGCTGAACGCGGAGGTGCCGTCCGTTCGGTGCTTGATCAGGACGGATCGTGATTGGATCGCGGGACGCTCGGTGATTTGGATCGTGAAGACATTCAACTACACCATCCGCGTTTCTTAACGCTTCCCGCTTAGCGATCTACAAGGGTATGTAGATACACTCTCCCTCTCGTAGATGCTCATCACCATGGATAGGTCTTGCGTGAACGTAGGAAATTTTTTGTTTCCCATGCGACGTTCCCCAACAGATTGCCCAGCAATCTTCAACAACAAGGGGTTGACCTCCACGCTTCCTCCTGGAAAACAAATCTTGTAATTTGGCTAGTACCTAACATAAACAACATCCAAATAAAAAAAACTAACATAAACATACTTTGGCCTTTCAGGAGTGTAACGACATTTTGGAGATCCTTTTTGGTGCCCAAGTTCCTGGCACAGCTTGCATCTATTTTTGTTACCTTTTTGGGTCCCTTTTTGGCTTTCCATCCTTCTTTCCCTAGCCCTTTTTACTACTCCCACCTTTCTCAAACCATGCCTTCAATCTACTCTCTTTAGGCCTGCCAGCCTTTCTTTTTGTTAGGGGAGGACACATGGAAAATTCAATTTCCACTTCAGGCCACTGAGACTGATATGTAAGTGCTGGAATTGGAGTTGCATATGCAGCCTTGAATCTTGCTACTGAGTAATATTCGTGCAAATATGGGTGCATGTTTATCTTCAGTCGGGAGGCCAAGAAAAGTATGGCATGATCACATGGTTTCCCAGTGTGTTACCACTCCAAACATGTGCAATCATGCATTTTAGTGTTAACAACATGCCTTCTACCAGTTTTGGTATCTCTAATTTCAGCACCCCAAACAGAAGATTTTTCAACGGATAAATGCGTAAGATTTCTGCTCCTGTTGACCACCTATTGTACCACCGTAGGAAGCTTATCCTCTTGTAGACAATCCCTAATCCTTCTTCTCAATTCCCACAAGTGCATGATCATGATCCTGATTTGGTCAACCATGTCATGCACAGGCAAAAAATTTAACTGCTTCACCTTGTTGTTAGAACTTTCTGCCAAGTTGTTGTTGATATGATCACACTTGATGGCAGTGTTAAATCCTGACCTATACCATAATAGAGAATGGTAGGTGTTCACCCATGGACCAAACTCAGGGCATGCTGTCATTATCTTACCAAGATGATATGAATGTGTCTGTTTAGTGTAAGATCTTGCTGCTGGCCACATGCGACCATCTTCACCTCTGAATTTTTTGATCAAATTCATCCATATATGGCCTAAGCACTCCGGCCCTCTGCTCACAATGAGGGAAAACATTCTTCACTCTGTTTTCTAGCCCTTTGCATGCATCTATGTGGACTGCCAAAGGTGACACTGGCCCTATGCATCTTTTCAACTGCATCATGAACCATGTCCACGAGACCTCTGTCTCTGACTGAAACATGCCAATAGCAACAGGGAACATCCAGTTGTGTCCATCCAAAGCATTGCAAGCTGCCAATTGACCATTCCACTTGCCAGTCAAAAATGATGAGTCTATGCTCAAATATGGACGACACCCTGCCTTGAAGCCATCAATGCAAGGCTTTAAAGCCATATTTTTTTTAGAGAAAAGGACTCTTCCATCCTCTGTTACCTCGGTATCTATCTCCACAACACTGCCAGGTGACCTCTTCTTCACCTCTGCTTTGAAATTATAAAGCATCCTAAAAGTATTTGCCCAGTCACCATATAATTGTTTCATTACCCTTTGTTTTGCCTTCCACACCGTGTTATACTTCGCCTTAATGTGGTATTGCTTTTCCAAGTCTACTTTAAGTTTCTTTGCAGTAGTGTTTGGTTTCTTCGCTAAATAGGAGTGATCTTTTCTGCAATCCAAGTTGTGATGTCATGGTTGATACTCTCTGTGAACTTGTAATACAAGTATGTTGGTGTGGGATTTGATTCACCATAATGGTACTTCCATCAGGTTGGTGTCTAGCAGATATGTACCACTTGCAAGGCTTGACACTTCCATCAAAACCTCTACATCTTGCATAAAACTTCTTTCTATTAGTCCACTTAGTCTTGGCATCAAACTCATGTTTGATTGCATAAGTCTTGAAACACATCCTAGACTCATCCATGTTTGGGAACAACTTTCCCACTGCAATAACAGGGTTTTCCTTGTCATACACATTTACGAACTCATCATCATGTGCATCATCTACATCATCTACAGCATCTTCGATCAGCTGTCCATCCACATCTTCAGTTCTATCTCTGGTAGCATCAGTATCAGTAGGTGCCATGGATTTGTCACGGCAGATGTCCGGGTGAACGGACTTAGGTTCGGGGTGAAGACGCAACTACATGGCGGCTTGAAGGGGTTGATCGGAATCGAGAGACATGGAGTTTACCCAGGTTCGGCCCCTCCGATGGCGATAAAAGCCTACGTCCTCCTTGTCTGGTATTGATGATGAAGAAGATCTCTCGGTTACAAGGGTGCTGTTTTGCTACCTCTAATCACGAGAGCCTCTAATCTGTCCATCTAAACTTGTGGACTTGTGAACTTGTCCCCCTAAGGGCGCTCTACCCCTCCTTATATAAGTGGAGAGGGTAGGTTTACAAATAGAGTCCTACTCCTAGTAGGACTAGAACTAGTCTTTCACGAATCCTACTCCGGGTCTTGTTTCCTTTAAGGGAATCCTTCTCTCTTTGAGCCTTCTCTTGTGAGCCGCCTGGCGCCAGCTTACACGCCTGGTCTTGGGCCTGGTCGTCCTACGACCCGCCTGCCAGGTCACCAATAAAACGCCAAGTCTTTATCGGGTCTCCTGTGAGTCGCCAGGCCGGGTCATACTTCCGGCCGGGTCATACCGCGGGGTATATCCCCGACATTAGCCCCTAGGTTAGCTTGAATTTATTCATGCTAAGCTTCCTGAAATAAGAATAATAAATATGTTAAGTGGTCGGCTTGCTCCTTTGGCCGGCTTTAAAATGGCTCCTTAGAAATCCGGGTCTTTTCTGCATATGAATGAGTCGTCTTGATAATCATCTTCCTTGTCAATGTCCTTTGAAAAATATTGAGAATCGGACACCCATATGCCATTGAGTCAGCTTCCAATACTCTTGGCGGGTCATCTCTGCCGGGTCATAATCATTGATGATGTCGGGTCATTATTTTTGGTGACGGCGAGTCAAATAACTAGAATCCAGCTGACTTGATAAAAATATTGGGACGAAAATCTATCTGATGTAAAACCGGACTTACATTGTTGTGAAGCAGGGCGGCTTATATAAAATCTGGCGGGTTATGGTCTTTTCATAATGCCAGATCATAAATGTTGGTGACGCCGGGTCTAACAACTGAACTCCATAATTATCATCTTGAAAATTCTCCTCAAAGTTTTTGATATGTCCATATTACCTGTAGCCCCCAAGCTCCGAGATTATCCATGATAACTTGGTGCTTTGCAATAATATTTTGGACTGTGTAGCCCCCAAGTGTCGGGTTGTCCTGCCTGCAGCAACCTGGGACTTATAACTGTTTTATAATTTTATGAAATTTCAGCAGGTGTAGCCCCCAAGGGCTGGCTCATCAGAACGTGATGTGCCGGGTCTTCAATTTGAACCATATAATATGTTTGAACAGCTGAATACTGTAGCCCCCAAGTGTCGGATCAGTAAGAATTACTGGGCTGGGACTTAGAAAAATATAGAAAAGTCGGCTCATCTCCTTGAGATAATAGGGTCTTGCCGACAATGTCACGATTTGAAAACCGGCTTGCATTAGCCCCCAAGTGTCATGGTGCGTGCTTGCAGCGACATGGGACTTGCATATTTGATATAAAGTGGACTTGAATAGTGTAGCCCCCAAGGGCCAGGCCGCACGCCTGCGGCGACTTGCAAACTTTAGCAATTTTGATTTGAATAATGTAGCCCCCAAGTGCTGGGTCTCACGCTTGCAGCGACTTGGGACTGTGTGATAATAACCCATCATAATGCACCTCAGAAGTTCTCTTGAACTGATATTGATCTGATGTGAAAGAGTCCTTGATTATGGCTGTAATATAACCTGGAATAATTCCTTTGTCTTTGACATGAAATCCCTGATCGTGGTTGCGGTGCAACCCGGCAAATATATGTTGGAGAAATGCATGAGTGTTGTAAATTACTACACGACACATTTGAAGAAATCCGAGAACCGGTCAATTAGATGACACGACATTATATCTGACAGGGCGGCTCTTGAAAATAACAAATTCTTTGAGCTGGCTTGAAAACCCAATCATTTAGTATTGGTTATGATAAACCATGAAGATCCAGCCAAGTTGGCTATTAAAGATCCATTTGTTCTTTGCAGAAATTTTTCATCATACTTAACGACGGCTCATCTTAAGATACAAGACGTACAAAAATAAACAAGACAGAATATATTGTGCATTGTTGTAAGGGCGGCTTAAAAAAGCATAACCCGGAGATGTTATATCTTTCATAACATTGCTCCTTCTTTCATAATCTTGCTCTGACCCGGCTTGATAAGCCAGCATGACATGTGAATATGATGCAATGTATGATGCAATGCAATGTATGATGCAATATGTGATGTAATGCATGATGATCTTGTTTTTTCAAGAAAAAATGAACAACTCATGTGACGGTTCTACTGGACTGACTCGCCACTAAAAACGCCTTAGCAGTACAAGGTCTCTATCGAGATTGGCCGTCAATTTTGAGTGGCTCAGGGTCTCTAAGCGAGATTAACTGAAAGGAAGTGTGACATCCCAAAAGAGACACGACAGAGCATGAGAACCCTGATAGCCCAAAAATTGCCTCTCACGTGACATAAATCCGTCGTTTTAACCTTAAACAGTGCAGGGTCCTTGAAGGATTAACTGTCTAAGAGTACGAACGGGCCACATAACTGGGAGTTGGCAGTAGATGGGAAAGTTTATCCTTGCTTTCCGTAAGCCGGCCCTCACGTGACAAGAGCTGCCATTTTAACCTTAACCAGTATAGGGTCTCTATGGAGATTGGCTATCAATTTCTTTGAGCCGGCTCAGGGTCTCTAGGCGAGAATAACTGGTAAGAGTTCGGCGGGTCACCTAGTGAAGCAGCATCAGCTTATAGGCAGGTTTAACCATGTTTGGCTTAAGAGCCGATCAAGAGGTTGTGTAAGCTAAACCCGGTGGGTTGGAAGCCCCCAAATGACCTTTGTTGATGGAGTCAACTGTTTGGCTTAAGAGCCGGCCGATAGGGTGTGATAAGCTACATCCGGTGGGTGGGAAGCCCCCTGGACGATCATGTCGACAGAGTCAACTATTTTGGCTTGAGAGCCGACCGATAGGGTGTGATAAGCTACACCCGGTGGGTGGGAAGCCCCCTGGACGATCATGTTGATGGAGTCAACTATTTGGCTTGAGAGCCGACCGATAGGGTGTGATAAGCTACACCCGGTGGGTGGGAAGGCCCCTGGACGATCATGTCAGCGGAGTCAACTATTTTGGCTTGAGAGCCGAACGATAGGGTGTGATAAGATACACCCGGTGGGTGGGAAGCCCCTGGACGATCATGTCGACGAAGTCAACTATTTTGGCTTGAGAGCCGAGCGATAGGGTATGATAAGCTACACCCGGTGGGTGGGAAGCCCCCTCGGCGACCATGTTGATGGAGTCAACTATTTGCATCATCTTGTAAGTCGCCATCTTGTAAACCGCCATCTTGTATGAAGAAATGGAAGAAGCTCCAAGTGACTTTATGATGATCCAATAAATTCGGGCACCCATCTTTGAATGGTGCATCACGGCGGTTCGTCCTCTTGGGCAACTTTTAATCTTCCGCCAATAATGTAATAGCCCCTAGGATTGGGTTTTCTCTTGTAAAGACCCGGGGTTCTCGTTGAAAATGATCAAATGAGTCTCGCCATGTCTGTAGCCCCCGAGTCTTAAGTTGACTTGAAAAGGCGGCTTGAGAGTCTTCACTGAAAGTTGAGGTTTGACCATGATGGGTTATAGATGATCCCGTATGATTTGTTTCAATAATCCGGTCGATGGTTTGTCCCGGTTGGTTGTTGAAGTGAACCAAACTGTAATGGCGGTGACTTGCGCAGCTGTCTGTTTGGGCGGCTCGTACAGGCGAGCACCACACTGATATGTTGATGTAGATCAGACCGCGGGCAGCATCTTGCGCTCGTCTGTTGGGCGGCTCGTATAGGCAAGCATTGCACCAATATGTTGATGTAGATCGGCCCACTGGGTGGCAATTCAGAATCGTCTGTTGGGCGGCTCGTACTGGTAAATGCACCCCCTGGCGTGTTGATGTAGACCTAGAGGCCAACCGCGGCATTGTAAGTCGGTGTTGTTTGTGAAAAACGCCACGGTATTGTAAGCCGGTGCGGATGACGAGAGATGGTCACCACGTTATAAGCCGGCGCGGTGGCGAGAGACGGTCACGGCACTGTAAGCCGGTGTTGTGGCGTGAGACGGTCACGGTATTGTAAGCCGGCACGGTGGCGAGAGATGGTCACGACATTGTAAGCTGGCGCGGTGGCGAGAGATGGTCACGACATTGTAAGCCGGCGCGGTGGCGAGAGACGGCCATGGCATTGTAAGCCGGCGCGGTGGCGAGAGTTGCCCTCGGCGTTGTAGGCCAGCACGAACAGCAAGTTGGCCGTGGCATTCGTAACCCGACATAGACGATGACTCGGCAACGACATTTGTAAGCCGGCACGAACGGCGAGTCACCGTGGCGTTGATTGGCACGAACTCGCAATATAACGCCACCTTCGTAGTGAATAATTCTCCTGCGTAAAAAATATTGCAGGCCAATATAATATTCTTAAAGAAATTAATATGTACTGGAAACAGAAAGGACAAATAGCACCTGGCATTTTATCGGATGAACGCCAATGAGGCGAACTGAATTTATATATGCATACCTATCCATTCCCAACAATAAAATGTTGCACGCCTCCACTTTGAATAATAGTGGTGATGGACTTTTGCATGTCCATTGGACGGGGCGGCTTGGACGGACGACAAGGACACTTTTCAAACAGAATTCTAGATTCCAGTGCTGAGGATTCACTCCTTTTTTCAATGATATTAACCACATTCTTCTTCTTTTGTCGTTGCCCGGTGTGGCATAAACTGCTGCTGTGTTGCATGCTCACGCGTGGCTTCGCTAGCATCCACACGCTTCAGCCTTGAGTTTTGATACTGGCCGCCTCCCCTTTTTTTACTCCGTTGACTATCTCCAACAACCACTCATCAGCGTGAGTTGTACACTATAAAATCACCACCACTGCTTGCACCCACCCCTGGCCACCCTGCCATGAGGATTTGCTGTTGTAACTTCCGGTGCTGCTGCAAAAAACTCTGCATTGTTTTGACAATGGGGGCGGCAATATACTGCTGCGATGATCCTGATGGTGTTGGTAGCGACACAAGGTCCCACGGGACTGCAAGGTAGGCGGCGCCGGTGCTGCAGGCAGGAGCGGCAGCGGCTGGCAGGATCAGCAACGCGGCGACGGTGAAAGCTGTGATCGAGATGGAGGCTACAAAAACTCTATGCAACGACCTGCAGTGCATGGGGGCTGAGCCGGTTTTCGCTGAGTGGTACAGATGCGATACGGAGACGGCCACGGCAAAGCCGACTCAGACACAGCCACGACGAGACAAGTGTGGAGACTGGAATGACTGCGAAATACAGCGGAACTGCGTCGGGCTCAAGGTGGAGATGCAGCGCCGCGAGGCAAAACCGCGTCCACATCGGCAGTTTGGCGAGTGAAGGCCGGAGGCTCGTGTGAGCGTGGCAGCACGAACACTGGCGGAGACGGCTCGCGACGTGAGGAGGTCGGCGGCTTGCATGGGCGTAGTGGGGTGAGGGCGAGGCGACTTGGATACAAGGCCGTTCCTGAGTATGACTCGAAGAGGCGTCGGTGAACGCAACGGGCGGAGTGTGTCCAAGGCGACCACGGCGTAGCAGCGGGAAACAGGCGGAAACGGAGGATCAGAGCTGGCGCATGGCGGCTCAAAGCGGGTGGAAGTGAGGCTGTTGGGAAACGTTGCATGGGAAACAAAAAATTTCCTACGCACACGCAGGTCTATCCATGGTGATGAGCATCTATGAGAGGGAGAGTGGATCTACGTACCCTTGTAGATCGCTAAGCGGAAAGCGTTAAGAAACGCGGTTGGTGTAGTCGAACGTCTTCATGATCCAAATCACCGTGCGTCCCGCAATCCAATCACGATCCGTCCCGCGATCCAATCACGATCCGTCCCGCGAACTTGATCACGATCCGTCCCACGAACTTGATCACGATCCTTCCGATCTAGCGCCGAATGGACGGCACATCCGCGTTCAACACGCGTACAGCTTGATGACGATCTCCGCTGTCTTGATCCACCAAGATGGAGCGGAGAGGAAGAAGAGTTCTCTGGCAGCGTGACGGCGCTCCGGCGATGGTGGTGGAGATCTGACGGTAGGGCTTCGCCTAAGCATTACAGAAATCCGATCTAGAGGAGAAACTATACACTAGAGGGTAGGGTTGCACGTGGCTGAAAATCTTGTGCAAAACCCTAAAACCCTCTAGTATATATAGGAGGAGAGGAGGAGAGGAGGCAGCCCTGGCTTCCAAGCCAATCTGGTTCGGCCGAACTA
Organism: Hordeum marinum; assembly: GCA_022496015.1. NCBI lineage: Eukaryota > Viridiplantae > Streptophyta > Magnoliopsida > Poales > Poaceae > Hordeum > Hordeum marinum. The sequence goes on from CM039677.1 coordinate 62,892,962, forward strand.
GGAGGGAGGAGTCCTCCTCCTCCACTCCTAGTAGGATTAGGACTCCTTCCTTATTTTGCCTTTTTTGCCTTTTTCCACCTTTTTCCTTTTGGGCTTTTCTTCCCAGCTGCGTGGGACTTGTGTGGGACTTCCACCAGCCCACTAAGGGATGGTATTCATCCTCCCACAGCCCATGTAGCCTCTTGGGTCGAAATACCCCTCCCAATGGTCTCCCGGTACACTACGGCACTCCCGGTACACTACCTATGAGCCCGAAACTTTTTCGGCGACCAAAATAGGACTTCCTATATATAAATATTTACCTCCGGACCATTCCGGAGCTCCTCGTGACATCCGGGAGCTCATCTGGGACTCCAAACAACCTTCGGTCATCACCATGCACAACTCTATACTACCGAAACGTCACCGAACCTTAAGTGTGCAGACCCTGCGGGTTCGAGAACTATGTAGACATGACCGAGACACCTCTACGGTCAATAACTAATAGCGGGACCTGGATGCCCATATTGGTTCCTACATATTCTATGAAGATCTTTATCGGTCGGACCTCTATGTCAAGGATTCAGTTAATCCCGTATGATGTTCCCTTTGTTCTTCGGTATGTTACTTGCCCGAGATTCGATCATCGGTATCTCCATACCTAGTTCAACCTCGTTATCGGCAAGTCTATTTACTCATTCCGTAATACAAGATCTCATGACTAACACTTAGACACATTGCTTGCAAGGCTAATTGTGATATTGTATTACCGAGTGGGCCCTGAGATACCTCTCCTTCACATGGAGTAACAAATCCCAGTCTTGATCCATGCCAACTCAACAGACACCCCCAGAGATACCTATAGAGCACATTTATAGTCACCCAGTTACGTTGCGACGTTTGATACACACAAGGCACTCCTTCGGTATCCGTGAGTTGCATGATCTCATGGTCATAGGAACATATACGTGACATGCAGAAAACAGTAGCAATAAACTGACACGATCATATGCTACGTTTGTAGTTTGGGTCTTGTCCATCACATCATTCTCCTAATGATATGATTCCGTTATCAAATGACATCACATGTCAATGGCTAGGAAACCTTGACCATCTTTGATCAACGAGCTAGTTCACTAGAGGCATACTAGGGACAAAGTGTTGTCTATTTACCCACACATGTAATGTGTTTCCAATTAATACAATTATAGCATGGATAATAAATGATTATCATGAACAAGGAAATATAATAATAAACACTTTATTTATTGCCTCTAGGGCATATTTCCAACAGTCTCCCACTTGCACTAGAGTCAATAACCTAGCTCACATCACTATGTGATTTGCATTGTAATGAATCGAACACCCATGCAGTTCTGGTGTTGATCATGTTTAGCCCTTGGAAGAGGTTTAGTCAACGGGTCTTCAACATTCAGATCCGTGTGCACTTTGCAAATATTTATGTCCTTCTCCTCGATGTAATCGCGGATGGAGTTGAAGCATTGCTTTATGTGTATGGTCCTCTTGTGAAACCTTGGTTCCTTGGCCAGAGCAATGGCACCAGTGTTGTCACAGAACAGGTTCATTGGATTCAGTGCACTATGCACTACTCCAAGATCTGTCATGAACTGCTTCATCCAGACACCTTCCTTCGCCGCCTCCGAGGCTGCGATGTACTCCGCTTCACATGTAGAATCGTCTACCATGCTTTGCTTGGAACTGCACCAGCTTACCGCTCCCCCGTTGAGAATAAATACATATCCGGTTTGTGACTTAGAGTCATCCGGATCAGTGTCAAAGCTTGCATCGACGTAACCCTTTACGACGAGCTCTTCATCACCTCCATAAACGAGAAACATTTCCTTAGTCCTTTTCAAGTACTTAAGGATATTCTTGACCGCTGCCCAGTGTTCCATTCGAGGATCACTTTGAAACCTTCTGGCCATACTTATGGCAAGGCTGACATCGGATCTTGTGCACAACATTGCATACATGATAGAGCCTATGGCTGAAGCATAGGGGATGACACTCATCTTTTCTCTATCCTCTGCAGTCACTGGGCATTGAGTCTTACTCAACTTCATACCTTGTAAGACAGGCAAGAACCCCTTCTTGGACTGATCCATTTTGAACTTCTTTAAAACTTTATCAAGGTATGTGCTCTGTGAAAGTGCTATCAAGCATTTCGATCTATCTCTATAGATCTTAATGCCTAATATGAAAGCAGCTTCTCCTAGGTCCTTCATTGAAAAACTCTTGTTCAAATATCCGTTCACGCTTTCCAGCATTTCTATATTGTTTCCAATCAACAATATGTCATCCACATATAATATTAGAAACGCTATAGAGCTCCCACTCACTTTCTTGTAAATACAAGTTTCTCCATAAACTTGTATAAACTCAAACGCTTTAATCACCTCATCAAAACGCTTATTCCAACTCTGAGATGCTTGCACCAGCCCTAAATGGATCGCTGGAGTTTGCAAAATTTGTCAGCATTCTCTGGATCATTAAAACCTTATGGTTGCATCATATACAACTCTTTCTCAAGGAAACCATTGAGGAACGATGTTTTGACATCCATCTGCCAAATTTCATAGTCGAAATAAGCATCTATTGCCAACATGATTCTGACAGACTTAAGCATCGCTATGGGTGAGAAGGTCTCATCATAGTCAACTCCTTGAACTTGTGAAAAACCCTTTGCCACAAGTCGAGCTTTATAGATAGTGACATTACTATCCGCGTCTGTCTTCTTCTTAAAGATCCATTTTTTGAATGGCCTTTCGCCCTTCAGGTAATACTTCCAAAGTCCATACTTTGTTTTCATACATGGATCCCATCTCGGATTTCATGGCATCTAACCATTTCTCGGAATCCGGGCCCATCACTGCTCCTCCATAGCTCGTAGGTTCATTGTTGTCTAACAACATGACCTCCAAGACAGGGTTGCCATACCACTCAGGAGTAGTACGCGGCCTTGTCGACCTACGAGGTTCAATAGGAGCTTGATCTGAAGCTTCATGATCATCATCATTAACTTCCTCTTCTACCATCGTAGGTTCCACAAAAACAACTTTCTGCACTGCGCTACTTTCTGGTTGAAGTAAAGGTTCAATAACCTCATCGAGCTCTATTTTCCTCCCACTCAATTCTTTCGAGAGAAACTCTTTCTCAAGAAATGTTCCGTTCTTAGCGACGAACACTTTGCCTTCGGATCTGAGATAGAAGGTATACCTGACTGTCTCTTTCGAGTATCCTATGAAGACGCATTTTTCCGCTTTGGGTTCCAGCTTTTCAGGCTGAAGCTTTTTGACATAAGCATCACATCCCAAAACTTTAAGAAACGACAACTTTGGCCACTTGCCAAACCACAGTTCATATGGCGTCGTCTCAACGGATTTCGATGGTGCCCTATTTAAAGTGAATGCAGCTGTCTCTAATGCATAACCCCAAAACGATAGTGGCAAATCAGCAAGAGACATCATGAAACGCACCATATCTAATAAGGTTCGATTATGATGTTCGGACACACCATTATGCTGTGGTGTTCCGGGCGGTGTCAACTGTGAAACAATTCCACACTGTCTTAAGTGACTGCCAAACTCATAACTCAGATATTCACCTCCTCGATCAGATCGCAGGAATTTAATCTTCTTGTTATGATGATTCTGAACTTCACTCTGAAATTGCTTGAACTTTTCAAACGTTTCAAACTTGTATTTCATCAAGTAAATATACCCACATCTACTTAAGTCATCAGTGAAGGTGATAAAATAATGATATCCACCACGCCTTGTCACATTCATTGGACCGCACACATTAGTATGTATGATTTCCAATAAGTCACTTGCCCATTCGATTGTACCAGAGAACGACGTTTTAGTCATCTTGCCCACGAGGCATGGTTCACATGTGTCAAGTGATTCAAAATCAAGTGACTCCAAAAGTCCATCAGCATGGAGCTTCCTCATGCGTTTTACACCAATATGACCTAAATGGTAGTGCCACAAGGAAGTGGTACTATCATTATCAACTCTACATCTTTTGGCATCAATGTTATGAACATGTGTGTCATCACTATCAAGATTCAATATGAATAAACCCCTTACATTGGGTGCATGACCATAAAAGATGTTACTCATATAAATAGAACAACCTTTATTTTCTGATTTAAATGAGTAACCGTCTCGCAATAAACAAGATCCAGATATAATGTTCATGCTTAACGCAGGCACTAAATAACAATTATTCAGGTTCATCACAAATCCTGATGGTAATCGAAGAGAGAGCGTGCCGACGGCAATCACATCAACCTTGGAACCATTTCCCACGCGCATCGTCACTTCATCCTTTGCTAACCTTCGTTTATTCCGTAGTTCCTGTTTTGAGTTGCAAATGTGAGCAACCGAACCGGTATCAAATACGCAGGCACTACTACGAGAGCTAGTAAGGTACACATCAATAACATGTATATCATATATACCTTGTTTGTCGTTGGCCGCCTTCTTGTCAGCCAGGTACTTGGGGCAGTTCCGCTTCTAGTGACCAGTTCTCTTGCAATGAAAGCACTCAGTTTCTGGCTTGGGTCCATGCTTGGGCTTCTTTAGAGGAGTAGCAACTGCTTTGCCATCCTTCTTGGTTTTACCCTTCTTGCCCTTGCCATTGACCTTGCCATTTTTCTTGAAACTAGTGGTTTTATTGACCATCAACACTTGATGTTCTTTCTGGATTTCAGACTTAGCGACTTTTAGCATCGCAAACAGCTCGGCAACTGACTTGTTCATCCCGTGCATGTTATAGTTCATCACAAAGCTCTTGTAACTAGGTGGCAGTGATTGAAGAACTCTGTCAGTGATCGCCTCTAGCGGAAGGGCAATTCCCAACTCCGCTAGACGAGTTCAATACCCAGACATTCTGAGTATATGTTCACTGATAGACCCGTTCTCCTCCATCTTGCAAGCATAGAACTTATCAGAGGTTTCATACCTATCGATCCGGGCATTCTTTTGAAAGATAAACTTTGACTCCTAGAACATCTCATATGCTCCATGACGTTCAAAATGTCTTTAAAGTCCCGGTTCTAAGCCATACAATACTGCACACTAAACTATTGAGTAATCTCTAGTACGTGCCTCCCAAGCGTTCTTAACGTCTTCGGAGGTCATGTCTTCTGGTTGGTCACCAAGCGGTGCATCAAGGACATATGATTTCTGGGAAGCCGTGAGGATAATCCTCAGATTACGGGCCCAGTCAACAAAGTTACTTCCATCATCTTTCAACTTAGCTTTCTCTAGGAATGCATTAAAATTTAGGGGTGCTACTGCGCGAGCCATTGATCTACAACATAAATATGCAAAGTTTACTTAGACTATTATTCAAGATAATGAGTTTAGTTAATCAAATTACTAAAACTCCCACTCAAATTGACATCCCTCAGGTCATTTGAGTGTCACATGATCCAAATCCACCAACTCAAGTCCGATCATCACATGAGTTGAGGTGGCTTCAATGGTGAACATCATTACGTTGATCATATCTACTATATGACTCATGTTTGACCTTTCGTCTCTTGTGTTCCGAGGCCATGTTTGTACATGCTAGGATCGTCAAGTTTAACCCGAGTGTTCTGCACGTGCAACACTGGCTTGCACCCGTTGTATGTGTACGTAGAGTCTATCACACCCGATCACCACGTGGTGTCTCAACACGACGAACTTTCGCAATGGTGCACACTCGGGGAGAACACAATTCATCTTGAAATTTAAGTGAGGGATCAACTTATAATGCTACCGTCGTCCTAAGCAAAACAAGGTGCATAAAAGAATTAACATCACATGCAATTAATAAGTGACATGATATGGCCATGAACTTGTGCTTTTGATCTCCATCTAGAAAGCACCGGCATGATCTCCATTGTCACCGGCATGACACCATGATCTTCATCATCTCGATCTCCATCAACGTGTCGCCATCGGGGTTGTCGCGCCCAACATGCTTCTACTACTATTGCTACCGTTTAGCGATAAAGTAAAGCATTACATAGTGCTTAATGATTGACACGCAGGTCATACAATAATTAAAGACAACCCTATGGCTCCTGCCGGTTGCCGTGCTCATCGACATGCAAGTCGTGATAATCTATACATCACATGATCATCTCATACATCACATATATCACATCATGTAATTGGCCATATGACATCACAACATACCTCGCAAAAACAAGTTAGATGTCATCTAATTGTTGTTGCATGTTTTACGTGGCTGCTACGGGTATCTAGCAAGAACAATTCTCATCTATGCAAAAACCACAACGGTGATATACTAGTTGCTTTTCAACCTTCTCAAGGACCGCCTTTGTCGAATCCGATCCAACTAAAGAGAGAGAAACTGGCACCCACAAGCCATCTATGCAACAAGTTGCGGTCGAGGGAACCGGTCTCTCGTAAGCATACGAGTAATGTTGGTCCGGGCCACTTCATCTCACAATACCGTTGAACCAAAATCCGACCTAGGGAGGAAGCAATCTAAGCATCAACGCCCACAAACCTTTTGTGTTCTACTTGAAATCTCATCTACACATAGACCTAGCTCATGATGCCACTGTTGGGGAACGTTGCATGGGAAACAAAAAAATTCCTACGCACACGCAGATCTATCCATGGTGATGAGCATCTACGAGAGGGAGAGTGGATCTACGTATCCTTGTAGATCGCCAAGCGGGAAGCATTAAGAAACGCGGTTGGTGTAGTCGAACGTCTTCGCGATCCAAATCACCGTGCATCCCGCAATCCAATCACGATCCGTCCTGCGATCCAATCACGATCCGTCCCGCGAACTTGATCACGATCTGTCCCACTAACTTGATCACGATCCTTCCGATCTAGCACCGAACGGACGACACCTCCGCGTTCAGCACACGTACAGCTTGATGACGATCTCCACTGTCTTGATCCAGCAAGAAGGAGTGGAGAGTAAGAAGAGTTCTCCGGCAGCGTGACGGCGCTCCGGCGATGGTGGTGGAGCTATTCTGGTAGGGCTTCGCCTAAGCACTACAGAAATCCGATCTAGAGGAGAAACTATGCACTAGAGGGTAGGGTTGCACGTGGCTGAAAATCTTGTGCAAAAACCCTAAAACCCTCTAGTATATATAGGAGGAGAGGAGGCATCCTTGGCTTCCAAGCCAATCTAGTTCGGCTGAACTAGGAGGGAGGAGTCCTCCTCCTCCACTCCTAGTAGGATTAGGACTCCTTCCTTATTTTGCCTTTTTTGCCTTTTTCCACCTTTTTCCTTTTGGGCTTTTCTTCCCAGCTGCGTGGGCCTTGTGTGGGACTTCCACCAGCCCACTAAGGGCTGGTATTCATCCTCCCATAGCCCATGTAGCCTCTTGGGTCAAAATACCCCTCCCAATGGTCTCCCGGTACACTACCGGCACTCCCGGTAAACTACCGATGAGCCTGAAACTTTTCCGGCGAACAAAATAAGACTTCCTATATATCAATCTTTACCTCTGGACCATTCCATAGCTCCTCGTGACATCCGGGATCTCATCCGGGACTCCAAAAACCTTCGATCATCACCATGCACAACTCTATACTACCAAAACATCACCGAACCTTAAGTGTGCAGACCCTGTGGGTTCGAGAACTATGTAGACATGACCGAGACACCTCTACGGTCAATAACCAATAGTGGGACCTGGATGCCCATATTGGTTCCTACATATTCTTCGAAGATCTTTATCGGTCGAACCTCTATGTCAAGGATTCAGTTAATCCCGTATGATGTTCCCTTTGTTCTTCGGTATGTTACTTGCCCGAGATTCGATCGTCGGTATCTCCATACCTAGTTCAACCTCGTTATCGCCAAGTCTCTTTACTCGTTCTGTAATACAAGATCCCGTGACTAACACTTAGACACATTGCTTGGAAGGCTCATTGTGATGTTGTATTACCGAGTGGGCCCTGAGATACCTCTCCGTCATACGGAGTAACAAATCCCAGTCTTGATCCGTGCCAACTCAACAGACACCCTCAGAGATACCTGTAGAGCACCTTTATAGTCACCCATTTACGTCGCGATGTTTGATACACACAAGGCACTCCTCCGGTATCCATGAGTTGCATGATCCCATGGTCATAGGAACATATACTTGACATGCAGAAAACAGTAGCAATAAACTGACACGATCATATGCTACATTTGTAGTTTGGGTCTTGTCCATCACATCATTCTCCTAATGATGTGATCCCATTATCAAATGACATCACATGTCAATGGCTAGGAAACCTTGACCATCTTTGATCTACGAGCTAGTTCACTAGAGGCATACTAGGGACAAAGTGTTGTCTATTTACCCACACATGTAATGTGTTTCCAATTAATACAATTATAGCATGGATAATAAAAGATTATCATGAACAAGGAAATATAATAATAAACACTTTATTTATTGCCTCTAGGGCATATTTCCAACAGAGGCGCAGCAGCTAAGCCGGTGCAACGGGGCTTCAGTGTCGCAAGCACGGCGGCCGGTCGCGCGAAGGCGTAACTGCGTGAAGGCGGGGCGGAGCCATGGCGGAGGCATGGCCATAGCGGTGGTGGTTGTGGCCCGAGCGGCTCGGCGTGGCAAGGGGGACCTGGAAACCCGAAAGGAAGACGGAGCCGGCGGCTGTAGCTTGACGGCTGCAGAGCCAGCGGTGCGGCGGAGGCGAGGTGGAGGACGGCCGGGGATGGTGATGCAAGGTGAGGCTGGCTCGCGGCGAACCAGGCCGGTGGCGACTTAGCCATGTGGTGATGCCACAGAGACAGAGTCAGGGGGCGATGGTGAGAAAGGCCGGGGCGGCAGAGCGGAGGGAAGCTAGAGCGGCTTGGAGTGTGGCGCGTGGCCAATCGAGGCGAGGCGGAGGAAGAACCGCGGTGAAGAGCTGGGACAGCGAAAGCGGCTCGGGCGGCGGCGTGCCCTGGCGGGTGCAGGTAGACGAGGCCGAGTCCACGTTGGTATCTATCTCCGAATCTTCCTCCAGGAGGTCGTGGATGTCCTATTTTTCCCTTCTTTTTTTGTAGCACTTCTGTTTTGACCTAGTCTTCACATCTCGATCGGGGACAACCTCACATTGCACTCGTATGTGGAGCAGTAGCAGAACTCTGCTGCTCGATGTGTGTGCTACAAGACGTGATCTTGCACACAGTTGTAATAACTTGCTGATCCGATTGCTCGGTGACACTGTGTAGATTGATTCCGTGTCGGTCTCGTAGGAAACGCCGGCTGATTCGAGAGAACCCTAAAATTTCCTCCCCATCTAATCTCGTATTTTGTCGCTCCTACTGCTCATCATGGTGACGATGTAAATCCTTTCGCGCTGGTTCTTCTTTGTTTGGCACATAGCGAGCTTCTCGATTCATGAAGAGATCCCTTCAAGAACACAACACCACCATGCTCGCCCCATGGTGGGCGCCAACTGTCGTGGATTTGTCACGACGGATGTCCGGGTGAACGGACTTAGGTTCAGGGCGAAGACGCAACTACATGGTGGCTTGAAGGGGTTGATTGGAATCGAGATACACGAAGTTTACCCAGGTTCGGCCCCTCCGATGGAAGTAAAAGCCTACGTCCTGCTTGTCTGGTATTGATAATGAAGAAGATCTGTCATTTACAAGGGTGTTGTTTTGCTACCTCTAATCACGAGAGCCTCTAATCTGTCCGTCTAAACTTGTGGACTTGTGAACTTGTCCCCCTAAGGACGCTCTACCCCTCCTTATATAAGTGGAGAGGGTAGGTTTACAAATAGAGTCCTACTCCCGGTAGGACTAGGACTAGTCTTTCCTGAATCCTACTCCGGGTCTTGTTTTCTTTAAGGGAATCCTTCTCTCTTTGAGCCTTCTCTAGTGAGCCGCCTGGCGCCGGCTTACACTCCGGGTCTTGGGCCTGGTCGTCCTGCGACCCGCCTGCCGGGTCACCAATAAAACGCCAAGTCTTTACCGGGTCTCCTGTGAGTCGCCAGGCCGGGTCATACTTCCGGTCGGGTCATACCGCGGGGTATATCCCCGACAGTAGGCATACTAGATTCACCATCCTTCTCCTCCTTATCTTCATCAGCTACTAGAATGCCAAAAAAATTGGCCATCTCAGTGTCATCCATTGGTGCAATGACTAAATCAGTTGGGTCATTTAATTCTATTGAATTCCAATCAACAGAAACAACCCTTGCAACACCATCAGAGCCCTCTTCTGCATCAACCCCCTCAGGTAATACTGTCACTTCACATATACACATGGGCATTATCTGCCTCTCTGAAGCCCAATCATCATCTACATCTTTGAAGCTAACTTTGAGGGCACATATCCAACCTTAGAATCTGATTTCAGATCAACAAGCTCTGCATGAAACATAGTCTGTTTGGTTGTCCAGCCATCTTGTCGATCGATTTCATCAATCATCTCTTCACCATCCTCAATTCTCACATACTCTCCTTTCTGGTTATCAAACCGTAACAATGCTACCTCTTGCTCTGGACCCCAAAAAATGCTCTCCCCAATTTTTTCCACCACGTTCTTCACGGCCTTCTCTTCCATGCTTTGTAGTTCTTGTGGATCAATCTCTGCAAAATCAATCTCCCACTTCACAATTGTATCTCCCTCTATGTCCCGCATGCTACCATCACCTATCTTCGCCTTAGAAGGAAGAAATTCCATACTGAATTCGAACATCCGAGCACCACCACCCCTGTTTGTCAATGGCGGGTGTCAGGGATATACCCCGCGGTATGACCCGGCCTGGCGACTCATAGGAGACCCGGTAAAGACTTGGCTTTTTATTTGTGACCCGGCAGGCGGGTCGCGGGACAACCAGGCCCAAGACCCGGCATGCAAGCTGGCACCAGGCGGCTCACAAGAGAAGGCTCAAAGAGAGAAAGACTCCCTCACTAAGGAAACAAGACCCGGATTTGGATTCTAGAGAGACTAGCCCTAGTCCTACTGGGAATAGGACTCTATTTATAAATCTACCCACTCCACTTATATAAGGAGGGGTAGAGCGCCCCTAGAGGGACATGTTTTTATATGTCTCAATAGACAAGCTACAAGAGATTAGAGATGGACAGATTAGAGGCTCTCGTGATTAGAGGTAACAATACAACACCCTTGTAACCGAGAGATATTCCTCATGATCAATACCAGACAAGCAGGACATAGGCTTTTACCTCATCAGGAGGGGCCGAACCTGGGTAAACTCGCGTCTCTCGATTCCGACCAATCCCTTCAAGCCGCCACATAGTTGCGCTTCCGCCCCGAACCTAAGTTCTTGACAGTTGGCGCCCACCGTGGGGCCTGCGCACAATGGTGTTGAGTTCTTGAAGGGATCTTTTCTGAGGATCGAGAAGCTCGCGATGCACCGGATAGAGAAGAGCCGACGTGGAACAATCACGCAAGATAACCCGTCATGGGACAACCACCACAGGACAATCAGAAGAGCTGGCAACGTTATCCTTTGGTAATCAAATCATGATTAAACTTTGGAGCTGATAGGTACAAGGTTGAGATCGAGAGAAAATTTAAAGTTGTGGTATGTTTCGTTGCCGCCGCAAAGTTCACCCGAGACCGATCACTTTTTCGCTACAGTTTTCCTGCTCGGTCTGTATGGATATGCCAAGGCCGATGTGTATTAGTCCTACGTTGTCGTCGAAATCATGGCAGTCTTCGGTTTCGTGCGATGGGACAAACAGAAACGCAATCACATCAAACCAGTTGGCGTGTCATCACATGAAGCCTGCAAATTAATTACCTGGGCACACGCAACCAAGATAGCAGTATGTCCGTTCAAAAGTTTCAAGGGATCAACTAATCTAAGATGCATTGATCCATAGATCAGATCTCGGAGTTCAATCCCCCACTTCTGGATACAAGCAGGAATCAACCACCTTATATAGCATATCATGTATACAACCAAAAGGTTTTGGTCAAGGGACGATGGATACACGGCGGGTCAACATGTCAATCTCGCTTCACGGCTGCAGCGCTGCCGCGGAACGGCCGACGAATCAGGAGATGTAACACCACATGTATCTTAGTGCTGGATGACCGAGAGGATGGCTACACCGTCCACAAGGTGGACCTCGATGCCCTCGAATCCGAACCCTTCGAGCTACCCAAACCCTTTGCCGAGCCGCCGGTCGCCCGTTGACGCTTCATGACACCAAGATCATCGCCATATCAGCCCTGTCATACGAGCCTTTGACACGGCTACCTCAGCGTCGTTCACCTTGTTGTGGCCCAAGTTGCACATGAACTTTGTCCGAACCATCCTCTTCTCCATCGCCAGCAAAATCATCGTGATCGTCAAACAACATGCACTACCTCGGGGACACCTACCAACCGCAACAGCAACATGAGTCGTGGGTTGGGACTGCCGTCGAGACGCCGAAGGCGCGTCTGCCATTCTCCGCCCCCGCGGCCTGCATCGGCCTTGCCACATCCGCGTGCTCGCACTGCGGCTGGGAACCCCGGTCTCCTACGCGCCGCTCCGCCCTGCCGCTGCATCTCGCAGGCACCACTCCGCCCGGCCGGCTTTTGCACGCCTCGTGGCCGTGGCTGACTCACCGCCGCGGCCCGGCACCTCTGAGCTGCCCCCGACTTGCCCCGCTCAGCACCGGCTCCCGCGCTTCGCACCGGCCACTGCCGCTGAGCCGCCTTGCGCCGCCTTTCGCCGTGCGCCTCCGCCGACTCTTCACTCCATCTCCGAGCCGCCCCCGTCCGCCGGCTCCGCTCCGGCTCCCTTCGCGCGGGGAAGGAGAAGTGGGCAGCGGTTGGAAGGAAGAGAGAGGTGGGAGGCGAGTAGTCGAGAAGATAAGATGTCGGTTGAAAAAAAAATGTTATTGACTACGCCTAGTTTTATTCAATATCGGTGTCCGCATTTATCCGACAAAAACCCCAGGTGATATTCATTTAATCTATTTTTTTAGTACATATTATTTGTACGAAGACAATTACTTTGCCATGTTTTTACGCAGGATAGTTATTTAAGTGGCATTATGCCATGGAAATGGAGCACACGCCAGCATCCTTCTGTACGGGTATTCGTCTGCGACGCGTCACCCAACGGATGCGCGTGAACCGCCGTCCTCATGGTCCAGACTACATCAACACGCCGGGGAAGCGCCTTCTTGTTCGTCCATACAACGGATGTGCATGAGCCGCCCAATGAACGCGACAAGCCGCCGTACCTGCGATATGGTTTTCACCAGCAACCCCACGGCCGACTTGCCATCCGCGCCGGCTTACAACACTGTGGTCGTCTCTCGCCATTCGCATCAGCTTACAACGCCGTGGCCGTCTCTCGCCATCCGCGTTGGCTTACAACACCGTGGCGTCTCTCACAACAGCACCGGCTTATAATGTCGCGGTTGGTTTCTACGTCTACATCAACACGCCGGTGGCTGCATACACCAATACGAGCCGCCCAACGGACGGTTCTGAATCACTGCCATGCGGTCCAATCTACATTGGCATACTGGTGTCGGGCTCACCTGTACGAGCCGCCCAACGGACGCATGCAAGACGCCGCCCACAGTCCGATTCTACATCAACATATCGGTGCAGTGTTCGCCTGCACGAGCCGCCCGATGGACAGATGCACAAGTCGTCGCCACTACAGTTTGGTTACCTTCAACAACCAGCCGGAATGAACCATCGACCGGATCACCAAAACAAATCATACGGGATCATCTATAACCCGCCACGGTCAACCTCAACCTTCAATGGACATTCTCAAGCCGCCTCTTAGAGTCAAGTTAAGACTCGGGGGGGCTACAGACATAGCTCGACGCATTTGATCACTTTCTCAACAAGAAACCTGGGTCATTTCAAGAAAAGTTAACCCAATCTTGGGGGCTACCACATTATTGGCGGAAGAATTAAAAAGTTGCCCAAGAGGACGAACTGCCGAGATACACCGTTCAAACATGGGTGCCCGGATTTATTGGATCATCATAAAGTCACTTGGAGGCTTCTACCGTTTCTTCATACAAGATGGAGGTTTTCAAGATGGTGACTTACAAGATAGTGCACAAGTTGATATCATCGACAAAGTCATTTGGAGGCTTTCAACCCACCTGGTTAAGCTTCAACCCTCTCGATCGGCTCTGAAGCCACAGTCAGGCGGGTTATATACCCAAAAGTTGACTCCGTCAACAAGGTCATTTGGCGGCTTCCAACCCACCGAGTTTAACTTACACACCCTCTTGATCGGCTCTTAAGCCACAGTAAGGCGGGTTATATACCCAAAAGTTGACTCCATCAACAAGGTCATTTGGCGGCTTCCAACCCACCGGGTTTATCTTACACACCCTCTTGATCAGCTCTTAAGACATCGCAAGTTTGAATTAAACCTGCATGTATGTTGATGCTGCTCCGCTATGTGACCCGTCGAACTCTTGCTAGTTAATCTCGATTAGAGACCTTGAGCTGTTGGAACATATTTTGGCATCCACTCTCGCTAGAGACCCTATACTGGTCAAGGATAAAACGACGACTCTTGTCACGTGAGGGCCGGCTTACGGAAAGCAAGGACAAACTCACCCATCTGCTGCCGACTCTCCGCTATGTGGCCCATTCGTACTCTTAAGCAGTTACTATTTTAAAGACCCTGCACTGTGTAAAGTTCAAACGACGGATTTATGTCACGTGAGAGGTAGCCTATGAGCCCTAAGGGTACTCATACCCTGTTGTGTCTCTTCCTGGTTTGTTACGCTCTTAACAGTTAATCTCGCCTAGAGACCCTCAACCGTTCAACGAAATTGATGGTCACTCTCGATAGAGACCCTGTACTGTTAAAGAGATCTAGTAGGGAGTCCACCCAGAAGAACTGGCATATGAGTTTTTGGAGAAGCAAGACTATAAAAGATTTTAACATCTCTAGGTTGTGCTTTTTCAAGCCGCCCTCACAACAATGCAGAATATACTCTGTCTTGTTTATTTTTGCAGGTCTTATATCTTAAGATGAGCCGTCATTAAGTATGATGAAAACTTCTGCAAGAATAAATGGATCTTTAATAGACAACATGACTGGATCTTCATCATGGTTTATCATAACCAGTATTAAGTGATTGGGGTTTTATCAAGCCAGATTGGGAAGTTGATTATTGTTGAAGAGCCACCCTATCAGATATAATGCCGTGTCATCTAATTGACCGGTTCTCGGATTTCTTCAATTGTTCTCTGTAGTAATATATAACACTCATATATTTATCAAATATATATTTGCCGGGTTGCACCGCAACCATGAGCAGGGATTTCATGTCAAAGACAAAAGAATTATTCCAGGATATTCATTCCGGGTTATATTACAACCATGATCAAGGACTCTTTCAAATCGGATCAATATCAGTTCAAGAGAACTTTCGAGGTGCATTATGATGGGTTATTATCACACAGTCCCAAGTCACCGCAGGCGTGCGACCCGGTAATTCGGGGCTACACTGTTCAGATCAAAATTGCTAAAGTTTGCAAGTTGCCGCAGGCGTGCAGCCTAGCCCTTGGGGGCCACATTATTCAAGTCCAGTTTATATCAAGTATGCAAGTCCATGTCGCTGCAAGCATGCACCACGGCACTTGGGGGCTAATGCAAGCCGGTTTTTCAAATCATTACATTGTTTGCAAGACCCTATTATCTGAAGGAGATGAGTCAGCCTTTCTATATTTTTCTAAGTCCCAGCTCAGTACTTCTTATTGACCCGACACTTGGGGGCTACATCGCTCAGATCAAATTTTCTAAAGTCCCAAGTCGCTACAGGCATGCGACCCGACACTTGGGGGCTAAAGTGTTCAGTTGTTCAAACAGATTATGAGGTTCAAATTGAAGACCCGACCCCTCACATACTGATGAGCCGGCCCTTGGGGCTAATGCAACTGAAGTTTCATAAGGTATAAGACATTTATAAGTCCCAGGTTGCTGCAGGCAGGACAACCCGGCACTTGGGGGCTACACAGTCCAACATATTATTGCGAAGCACCAAGTCATCATGGATAATCTCGGAGCTTGGGGGCTACAGGTAATATAGGCGTATCAAAAACTTTGAGGAGAATTCTCAAGATGTTAATTATGGAGTTCAGTTGTTAGACCCGGCGTCACCAACATTCATGACCCGGCGTTATCAAAAGATCATAACCCGCCAGAGTTTATATAAGCCACCCTACTTCACAAACAATGGAAGTCTGGATCTACGTCATGAGGATTTCTTATTTTCCAAATTTTCATTAAGCCAAAGTATTGGAAGCCGACTCAATGGCATATGGGTATTCTATTCCCAGTATTTTTCAAAGGACGCTCACAAGCAAGACGATTTTCAAGACGACTCATTCATATGCAGAAAAGACCCGAAGTTCTGAGGAGCCACTTCATAAGCCGGCCAAAGGAGAAAGACGGCCACTTAACATATCTATTGTTTCCTATTTCAGGAGGTTACCATGAATAAATTCAAGCTAACCTGGGGGCTAATGTCCGGGATATACCCCGCGGTATGACCTGGCCTGGCGAATCACAGGAGACCCGGTAAAGGCTTGGTGTTTTATTGGTGACCCGGCTGGCAGGTCACAGGACGACGAGCCCCAAGACCCAGCGTGCAAGCTGGCGCCAGGCGGCTCACAAGATAAGGCTCAAAGAGAGAAAGACTCCCTCACGAAGGAAACAAGACCCGGATTAGGATTCTAGAGAGACTAACCCTAGTCCTATTGGGAGTAGAACTTTATTTGTAAACCTACCCTCTTCACTTATATGAGGAGGGGTAGAGCGCCCCTAGAGGGACAGGTTTTTAGACGTCTCAATAGACAAGCTACAAGAGATTAGAGATAGACAGATGAGAGGCTCTCGTGATTAGACGTAGCAAGACAACACCCTTGTAACCGAGAGATATTCCTCGTGATCAATACCAGACAAGCAGGACGTAGGCTTTTACCTCATCAGGAGGGGCCGAACCTGGGTAAACTCGTGTCTCTCGATTCCGACCAACCCCTTCAAGCCGCCACATAGTTGCGCTTCCGCCCCGAACCTAAGTCCGTTCATCTAGACATCTGTCGTGACAAATCCACGACAACGGGGCAGTGTGAGGTGAGCTAGCGGAAGCAGACGAGGCACAAATCGCATAGGTTGGAAAGGATGTGGGTGACCCAAAGGATGTTGTTGTTTCTGGCGGCTCCATCGCGGTCAGCCCCCCTCCTCCCACCCAAATCTGGATCAAATCGACCAAAAACAAAGGGAAACACGGGCGATGCGGTGAGATCTAACTAGACACGGAGGAGAACAGGACAGGGTTCCGGATTCACTCACCAGAGCTGCCGTCGTCACCGAGAACGAAAGCTCCGCCGCTGTTGTCATCCAGAACAAAAGCTCCGCCGCCGGCTCGCCGCCGAGAACGAAGAGGAGGGAGCAACACAGGTTTAGAAAGGGGTACCCGTTCGGACAGACACAGGGAAACGATTCACCTGATGAACTAACAAGTGGGGCCCGTAACTAGATGCACTACCAAGTAGGGCCCGCATGTCTTAAACATAACCTCACTTCCGTTAACGACCATTTAAAACGCCCGAGTGGGCCTTGGCTATTTGGCTTCAGAAACGTCTCGCGAGAGCCATTTTCATGAACTATGTCGCATTCTTTCCAATTCACCTCAAAGGTGTCGCACAGGAGCTATTGACCCGTGGTCGAGAGGGAGAGTTCACGAGAGAGGAAGGGAGGAGAGGAAGAAAAGAAAGAAAAGCGAAGGAAGATTTAGCTTACATGTGGGTCCCACATGTTTGAGTTAATTGTCAAACCAAACAATTGAACAAACATTTTGTTTAGGAGTGGGTCTGACCTATCGTAAACCGGATCAATTTTATAACACATGATGATTTTGGATGTTGAAATAGCCGACACCAAAGTTGGTAGCAAGTTTGTCACAATCGCGATTCAATTCTTAGAATCTTACGACTTTACGATCCAAACTAGCCCCTCCGATTTTATGATTTTGCTCATAGAATCTATGTTTCTACGATCTTAATAGTTATGATTCTACGACTCACGATCCTATCAACGCAGCTCCGATCTGATTCAAAATCTCGATTCCGACAACTTTGGTTGGTAGTTACCAACGAAACCATACAATATTGTAGTTTTTTCATTTTTGGAATCCTAACCCAAATTGTAATAGTTTTATAGTATTTACTCGAGCAAAAGGGAATTAACGTGACACATGTCATTAAATGACACGATTTATATTGAAATGTCATGAGGTCACATAATAACTTGACGCTATAGAAAATAAGGACGGTTTTATTATTTTTGTAATATATTAAGGCGGTTTCTATAAATCAGTCGAATGATTTCCTAGAGAAATCATCCACCTAGCCAGCCATCGGATTAGGCGCGTGGTCGTCTGATTAGGCAGCAGCACCAGGAGCCTCCGGGCGATTCTATGGCAACATTTAGCATAGCCCCGATGACACCCCCCCTCGACGAAGCTCCATTGCAACCCTACGCTGGCAAAACAAAGCTGCAACGCAACACTGTCAGCACCGGTGAAGCTCCATTATAGCACCAACGACACTCCAATACAGCAACAACGGAGCTCCATTGCAACCTAATGACCACGGTGGCGTTCCATTGCAGTCCCGAGCAATGCTTCATTGCATTCTCCACGCGTGCGTGGTGAAGCTCCAACGCAGCAGTGCTGTCACCCCGATGAAACACCATTATAGTCGTAACGAGCGCCACATTGCAACTCCCGCAGCACGGAAGAGAGATGCATCGCCGCCCATGTGACTCTCTGGATTGCGTCGCTGCTCCGACAGCCATCAGCGACCCCCCACCACGCTTCACTGACGAGCGCTACAATGTCGTGCTAGCGCATGGGTCTGGGCAGCGTCACGTAGCAGCTTGGGGGTACTAGCGCATTTGGAGCTTGGGAGGAAGCATCGGATTTGGGGCTTGTCATCGTCGCTTGGAGCGCATCTATGGCGGCAAGAGCAGAAAGCGTGCGGTGGTGTCGGCCAGAGCAAAGAGCGAGCGGTGGGACGAGAAAGAAAGGGGGCCGAGCGACTTGGATGAAAGAGACAAGAGGATAACACAAACCAAGGGCGGGCCCGACTAGGTGGCGCTCGCTGCGAGCGGTTTACGCCAACGCGTTTTCATCCCATTGAAAACAAATATTTTCCAGATATTAATGCATGTGAAATACCCGCATATATGGTCAAGTACACCAACAAACTTCATGAAATAAGGACATATTTTTCTAGCAAACTTTGTCTATTGGATTATAGGTTGTGAGCTTGAAATATGGTATTATGTTTTTGTTAGCACACTTTGTCTATTTTTCTCGATAAATGAAGCTTTATTATTTGAAGGTTTAAGCATCACACACAAAGATGCATACAACCTTACCAAGTCGAAGCTAAAAGAGAAGAATAAAGGTGAAATACAAGAAATCGAGTTTGTATGCCCATCCTAGATCATGATGTCATCTATGTTGGGTAAAAATATCTTTTGTCGTGTATTTCAAACGTGTACACACATTTGTAAACAGTTCTTGATTGTTCACATGTTGTAGAGACGACCATGAACGGAGCGTACTGTTACACCTGTGATTACCTGCATAAGAAAAGTATTTCATTGTTAAAAACTTTATCATTTCTACACGATCAAAGCGACCAAATAATGAAAAGCGCTCCTACCCCGCTAAGAGTTCTGAAATTGTGATCAATTCCATGTAACCAGTTACCAAAAATGTTAGCAACACTCTCTGGAGGATACAAGCCGAAAGCTATTTGGATAATTGCCCGTAGGGACCAAGCCAATTTTCATTAGAAGAACAAGTGTTTTATTGTTTCGTCATGATGATAAAAACACATTGCGTATTTACATAATAATTCCTCTTAATAAGGTTATATTTGATAAGAATGACTCCTTGATGAAGATACCAATGCAAAGATTTTATTCTTAAGCGTTATCTTCTTTCAGATCTTTTTTTTATTATCAACTGGCACATCAAATGAAATGAACGCTCTATAAATTGAATCTGCTGAGAATTTACCACTCCAAGGAAATTTAATGAATTTGAAAAACAAATTATCGATGTTGAAAAAAAGTTCAACAAACTTTTAAAAAATGTTCACAAATTTGACATAAAACCATTAATTTTTAAAAAAGTTCGTTGGATTTTCTTAAAAAATCATTGAAGAAAAAACTTTAGAAATTATAAATTTCATCAATGTTGGAAAAGTGTCAATTTAAAACAAATCACGCATTTAAAACATAAAAAGAAACCAGGAAAATTGAAAAGGAAAGAAAAAAATGAAACATACTCTGTCCGTCCGGAAATACTTGTCCTAAAAATGAATAAAATGGATGTATCTATAATTAAAATAAACATAGATATAATTATTTTTAGGACAAATATTTCCGAACGGAGGAAGTAAAAAGCCCAGGTGAAAACGCAAAAAAGAAAACAACGAAACAGAATATGCGCCGGTAGACCCAGTGTTACGGCGGCCTGTGCGGAAATACCCTATTTGCCACTTGTTGCATCAAACTGCCGGCGCAGGCGAGCCACGGAACGGGCCAACTTGTTTAACTATTCCAACGCGTCCCGGTTTTAGAAACTTTCAAGAGGTTTCCAGATGGTTTTTTTCTGAGTTTAGGAAACTTCTAGAAGGTTCCATGAACCGGTTCTTTTATTTGTTTTATTTTTTATATTTTCACCTTTTCACTTTTTACTTTTCTCTCATTTTTTCCCTTTTTTGTTTTTTATTTTGTTCCTATTTATTTTTTATTACTTTAAATTTTTTGCAAAATTTGGAAAATGTTCACGGTTTAAAAACTGGTGCAAAATTTTAAAAATGTTAAAGATTTCAAAAAGTTGTTCACAATTCGAAATTTTCTTATGGTTTCAAAATTTGTTCAAAATTCAAAAATATTCATAATTTTATAATTTTCTTAATCAATTTGAAATTTGCCTATGTTTCCAAATTTGTTCGAAATTCTAAAAATGTTCCTGGTTTCAAAATTTGTTCACCATTCGAAAAATGTTCAAAATTTTATAATTTTGTTCATGAATTTGAAATTTGTTCATGTTTCAAAATTTGTTCACAATTCGACAAATGTTCACAATTTTATAATTTGGTTCATGATATTGAAATTTGTTTCTGTTTCAAAATTTGTTCAAAATTCGAAAAATGTTTGCTGTTTCAAAATTTGTTCATAGATTTGAAAAATATTCACAGTTTCTATAATTTTATTCAAAAAATTGAAATTTATTCAAGTTTCAAAATTTGTTCACAATTCGAATAAAATATGTTTTCAAAAATTGTTCACAGTTCGAATCACAATTTTATAATATTGTTCACGAATTTGAAAAAATATTTTGGATTTTCAAAAAATGTTTTTGTTTTTTTAAACCCGCTCATACTTTGAAAAATTGTTGAAATTTTCAGAAAAAAATTCACAAATTCAAACATGTTCGCCTTTTAAATTTTGTTCACAAATTCAGCATTGCATGCATGTTTCAAGAAATGTTTTCCAAATCTCCACGGAACTGTGTGTTCTTACAGTGTTTTGAACTAATATGTTTTGTTGGTGCTGTGTGGTGGTGTGGCCAGTGGATCGTGGTTGAATTGTGAGGTCTTGGGTTCGATTCAGGAAGAGTGCTGCTGTTTTCAACCTTTTTTCTTGTTTCGCACGATAGGAAACAAAACAAGCAATGGGTTGGTGGGCCGGCCCAACATTGTGTCGTCCCTGTGCGTGCGAGCGACAACCTGCCATCGAGAGCGGCAGGTAAGAGCTCCCAGAAATTATACCCTGCAAGTGTGAAACGTAGGGCGAAATTTAAGACGGTCTATGCCGGATCGAGGGAGCCCATTGGTTGGGCAGGAAAGCCTCCTCCTGCTCGTTTTCAATGAGCCAATTGTTTTGGAAGGAAAAAAAAGAGCCACCCGAAGCTTAGCAGGTGAGTCTCATGTGCGCTCCGAGGTGACCTCCTATTTGGCGACCGACGCGCCAAATAGAGAACATGCACACCCCGAGCTCCCTCCGCACGCTTTTTGGTCCGGCCCATGTGAGGGGCGCGGAGACCAATTTTTATTTCGTTTTTTTCTTATTTTTGTCCTTATATTTTCCATCATAAAACAATTTGGGATCTCAAAAAATTGCGAACTTTGGAAAAACAATAATCAGAAATCATAAAATTTCCTAAATGATAACGCACACGGCATGTGGCACGAGGCAACATGACCCACACGTCTTCATAATCAATTCATCTTGCTACATCAAACGTATGGCATTAGTGGAATCTTTTTGGTTTTTGGAACTTCAAAATGTTTTATTTCTTAAATAAAAATCCAATTATAACATGTTTTCACCATTAAATCCGTCTCGACTATATCTTTAAAACTAGATCCTATATTGATATGTTTCACCGACCTTTTATTTATAAAAAGTTGCCATGATGTTTACGATGAAAGTTGTTATAGTGTTTACAATAAAGTTACCATGACATGTTTCATCCACTTTTTCTTCTAGATTTGAAGCTACCATTATATTTCAACTACTTTTCACAAAAAAATATATTAATTGATCATGACAAATCTTTTTAATTAACAACAGGAAATATAATTCATGGATCATGGCAATTTTTAGTAATTCATCATGGAAACAGTTTATCGATCATGTAAATTTTAGTATTTTGATCATGGCAATTCTAGTATTTTGAACATAAAAAATATTTTTTAGTGAACCATCACAAATTTTAGTGTATATATCATGACAAATTTAAGTAAATTATCATTGTTTATGATTCATGACAAATTTGAGCCATTGACCATGCTTTTTAAAGTAATTTACGATATATTCCCTTTTTACTTATGAATTTTTTGAAAATCATTTCATGCATCATAACAAATTTTAATAGTTCATAATGACAAGTTTAGTTTCTTCATTCCATTTTTATAACTTGTCAAAATTAAAAGGAAAGAAATTAAAAAGAAAAAAGGAAAGAACTTAAAGGAAAAGATAAAAAATACAAATGATAAAAATGAGAAGGAAAACAAACAAAATAAGCATGTTGATTTCTAGTGAGCCACCCCGTATATGGAACCTCATTCAGAAGAGGGTAGGGTGTGCGCTAGGTCGCTTTCTAGTGACCTATGCGCCAAATAGGAATCACCCGCTCTGGGTCTATTTCTTTGAAAGCAATAGCTAATGGTTAGTCCCACCTCTCAGCATTGATAAGTACCGCACTGAATGTGCATCACTTGTTGCAATCATGGTGTTTTCAATTTTTTCGTAGATCTTTTTATTCAAAATGTTTTATCTCTTGAACCGTATGTCTAATAACGAGACGCTTTAATCATTAGATTTTTCGCGTCTAGATCTTCAAACCTAAATCCCATGTTAATAGGTTTCGATGTTTTTTTCTACAAAAAAACTTAGCAACTGAAAGAACAAACCGAAAAAACCAGCAGCCGAAAAATACGAAAAAACATTGAAGTTGGAAGCACACATATTTTGTCAAATTTTTACCTTATTGAGAAACACAGTCATGTTTCTCGCGGGAGCAAGTCTATGCCACCACTATAAGCAAATGTGTGCTTCTTGTGGAATCAGAAATTTATTTTCTCATTCCAAAGAAGCATACATGTGTATGTCTTAGAAGAAAATATGTGCCTTCACAAGAAGGAAATATGTGCTTATGGAAGCATATAATTGTTTTCCGAGAAGCACATTTTTGCTTCTCGCGGATGCAAAACTGTGGCTCCATAATAAGCAAATCCACAATTTTTTTCATGCAAATAAAGTGGAAAAATCCCCCAAAACTTAGGAAAAACCAGAAAAATCGATAAGACGAAAAAACGAAAAGGCATACATAAAAAAATCTAGAGAACACTCAACATGTGACATGTGATGGCGGCTAGAGGCACCACTTGGAATGCTCCGGTTAGTTTCTCTACTATTTCTCGGTTGTTACCAGATCTACAAACGTTAGCCTCCGGCACATGGGTTCGTGGCCCGGTATGTTAAGACGGTTTTAGAGAGGTTGTATATATTGGTTTGAACTAGTTTTAGAACCTTCGAGTGATTTTTCTTGTTTTATTGGTTTTGGGGGATTCTTTTGCTTTTTTTCCTGCAATTTGTTTGATGGATTTCAACGTTTTTTGGTGTCGGTTTTTATGTGTTTTTTGGGTTTATGTGTTTATTTATCAGTTTTCTTTGATTTTTAATTTTATTAAATGTTTATTTCCTTTTCTTCAAAGAATGCCTGCTATATTTCATACACAATGTACACTTTTTTGTATACATCAAGAACTTTTTATACATGTTTAATATTTGTAATTATATGATTAAATTTTTATTAAATATATTTATTTATTTTAACAAAATACAATTACAAATGCACACGTACACGTACACACACTCATACCTATAAATGCACGCGTGTACATCCTATTCTTATGAACACCTTCGGTATACTGAGCCAGCCTAATAACATGAGATTGAAGAAGTCATCGTAGACACCTCGTACTCGACAGGGACATCTCCTCCGAGTGAATAAATATATCGAATTGCCTAACATAAATTCAGTAAATGCAAGCCAATACAAGTCTAGGACTCAAACCTTGATTGTCTAGTTCCGCCACAAGGAACCTAACCATCTGAGCTACGCCAGTTCATATCAAATATGTGTTTTGATACACCCTTTTTTCATACACATTGTATATTTGTTGTATACATCATGAACGCGTTCTTTTTACACGTTTAACATTTTTTTCGAACATATGATTTACATTTTTCAAATATATCATTTCAAGACTTTTAATATGTGCTAACATTTTTCCAAATACATGTTGAACATTTTTTGAGTGAATCAAAACATTTTTCAACTACGTGAACTTTTCCTACATTGTATAAAGATGCTTTTTAAATGCTAGGAACAATTTTTTTTGGAACTCATGAACAGTTTTAAAGGTCCCGTACATATTTTTGAATGGTGTAATAACTTTTTTAATTCCATGATTTTTTTTTACATTGCATAAATATTTCTAAAAAAGTTGCTTTTAGCACTGCATTAACATTTTGTAATGAGTATTAGAATTTTGAAAACTTCAAGTAAAGTAACTTTGAAATGATTTTTTATTGAAATATAAAGAGAAGTGAAAAATCAAAAAGGAAAAACAGCATGTAACATGGCTGGTGTGTGACGGCGTGTAATATCTGGCGCTAAACCTAGCCCATTTATATGGGGCGCTAAGGTGAGGCGCTCTTTCACCTTGCTACAAGTGAGGTATAGACGTGCCCCTGCGTGTGCCCTAGCTTAGTTGAAGATGGGCTGGCGCGCGGTACCAAAAGTCGGCGACTACGAACAACCCAACCTAGAACATAGGGAGATTGTGTGCGGCCTGTCTCTAGTCAAGTTGTGACTCCGGCAAACGGCGGTGAGGATCGAAGCACAAGCGCGTGATCTTGGGTGTTAATTCCCGTGAGAATTCTGCTCTGGCAAACGATGGCTAAGTGAGTTAATTTATGTAATTTATGTATAATTATTTCTGCAATAAAACATTGGTTCTGCCTATAATTAGACTTGTTTAAACTGCACAAGGTGATGGTTTTTTGTTGTTCACACTAATAAGTTCACCATGAGTAGTCGTACCGTCACAAATTTAACATGAATGATATTTGACCGGTGATGATGGCAACATGGATGAGGTTGAGTATTTGTTGTGTGACTAGTATTTGGCTAGATTTTTCGTTATTGTTTCTTACATTTTAATACATTGGCAATACACAGGTACCAATATGAGATTTCAGACAAAGATTAAATACAAGAGATGAATTAGGCTTTGGAGATGTGATAGTGCCGGTGAAGATGTCAATGGAGATGAGTCCTCCCACGATGAGAAGAACGTTGGTGATGAGGATGGCCTCAATTCCCCCCTCCGTAAGGTTTTTCTTTCAGGCTTCGCCTCAAGACAGCGGCGCTTCGTCCCGAAAGTCTTCTTCTTTTCTTATAGGGCAAATTGCTTCATATAGGAGAACAAGGGACACAGAGGCCTACTAGTGGGCCCACAAACTCGCATGGCGTGCCCCCCGGGGTGGGCGCCACTTGAGCTTGTGGCTCATTGGTGGGGCCCCTCCCGAAGGTTCTTCTTCCAGTATTTATTTATTTATTTCAAAATAAATCTTGGTAAATTTTCATGTCATTTGGAGCTTCAAAAATTAGTTATCGCTATTGTAGCTCTTTTCAGGTTCAGAGTTTCAGCTGCCGACAATTTCTCTAATTATGTTATCTTGCAAATTAAAAGAAAAAATGCATAAGAATTACATTATAAAATGATATATCGATAATAATATTATAAATAACAGTTAAAAAACATGATGCAAATGGAAGTATCAGATATCCCCACACACCTCATACACGTCCTCCATGACAACCTAATACTAAATGGGCACGTGTTGCCATAAGAATCAAAGCATTATTTCATTGAATACCTAGCAGGTTGTCACTGGTCACATTCTCTTCTTTAAAGATCAATTTTGCCCAGCTTGTTCCTGGAATATTGTTTACCCACAATACCGTCTAAGTTAGAGCCAATCAGCCATGTACGTTCTCTTCCTTAAATATTTTGGCCGCAACCTATACCATCCCATGAATTTTTTCCACGGTCCCCTGAAAATTAGAGTCAATCAGCCATATATGTTTCCCACACCTCACCCTGTTTATCATAATTCTTTTCATTTTTTCAAAGGGGCTTGTTGATTATCTACTTGCAGACGTATATAAATTGGTGAGATCCAGTGTAAAAGAGCAATGTTAGGCTATTGATTAATAAGTGAATCATGTCTCCTCTCACAATCAAAAGTTAGTTGAATTGGTTGAATCCTTGTGAATTGAAGGGAGGTCGTAAGGATTCAATCCTCTATAGTAGCATTTTTTTTGTTTTGGCCCAGTGTGGCCTAGTCCAATGACGCCCGAAAGGGCATAACAGGGTTCATGCGAAGTGTAGGCAAAAGCTACGTAGTACGTCTGGCCCAGCATGCATGGCCCAGTTCGACGATGCCCGAAAAAGGCAGTGGGGTTTTTGAGTAGTGTGGGCAAAGGTCAAGAAGTACATATGCAGCGCGGATGAATGTCTCATCGTGAGCGACGGATTTACAAAATCGATTCATGGCATCTATATTTTTTTAAGAAAGCTCACTTAACCAATAAAAAGTACCTTCCTTTGTTTCTCCTGCACTGTTGGCCAAATGACTTGGTTCGTGCATGCGGGCTCCTTCAAGGCGGCCATGATTCAATTCCTTATTTCACATTTCTTTTTGGGGGCCAAATAATGCGTGCAACGAAATGGCCTAAAAACGAAGGGATACTTTTCTAACTTATGGGTGCCATGGTGAATAATTACTATTAACTTTAGGATTGACCAAAAAAATCAAAGAAACACATCGCTTCCTTAATATTCGGTATATATAGATTTATGTTATATGTATTTGAATACATTTATGTGATATGAAACATTAGTGCGTAAACTGTACATGACTCATCCAAATATGGTTCTCGGTCAACTAAAGTGGAGGATCTTAGTTTACCGTATGTTCAGGCTTCAACAATTTGCTAACTCTGCCATTGCGAGCAATCGAGGGGTGTTTGCCCTACATAGTTTGTGGTTTAGTTTTCGGATGATGGGTCCTTCAACACCTAAGGTTTTTTTTAATTTTGTCATTATACCATACGAGTTTACATCTTTTATTGTTTCGGTCCCGTTGTTTGCTTGAAGCCGTGTGCAACTACCTTTGTCGAAACCTTTTATCTCTTTTGATGACAATTTGGAGCAAATAAAATAACTTTTTTGCTGAAGAACATTTAGATATGAGATAAGTATTGCACATCTAAGTCCTATATCAACGATCTTAGGTAAAGATTTGTGTGAGATTTTTTTTTATGCTTGATTTAGTCATTTAGATGTGTAATACTATGTTACATCTAGATATGTACTAGACACATTCATAAAATAAAATTCATAAAAATGATATACCATAATTTAAGGTAGCTATATATAAATCATTTCAACAAAGGTTTATTTTTAGCAAGTTCGAGACTACCGGGGATCATCAATTCCCTCAAAAACGAAAGCCAAACAGGGATGGGCACGGCCATGGATACTGAAATAGGCAAAGGACTTCAGGTCGCACCAATCCTCTATGGCTTGGTATCCTCCTTGGCAGGGGGAAACTTCTTGAAGAATGGGTTCTTCTTGATGAACGGCAGGAGCTTCTTGAAGAGCTGAGGGTCCGTCTCCGGGTCTTGCACCATCTTCTGGTCAGCAGGAGGGTGGTAGATCGGTGTCGGGTGCGTGTACACCGGCGTAGGCGGCTTGTGCTCCGGCACGGGCGTCGGGTGCGTGTACACCGGGGTGGGTGTCGTCGGCTTGTACTCCGGCACCGGCGCTGGCTTCTTGTGGAAGTGTGGGATCACGATGGGCTTCTTATGGAGGAGCTTCTTGAAGAGCTGGGGGTCTGTCTCCGGGTTCAGAGCCGCCTTCTGATCGGCGGCGGGAGGGTGGTAAATCGGCGACGGGTGTGGGTACACCGGCGTCGGCGGCTTGTATTCTGGCACGGGCGTCGGGTGCTTGTACACCGGTGTGGGCGTCGGCGGCTTGTACTCCGGCACCGGCGCTGATTTCTTGTGGAAGTGAGGGATCACGATTGGCAAGTGGGGGATCACGATGGGCTTCTTGTGGAGGAGCTTCTTGAAGAGCTGAGGGTCTGTCTCCGGGTTCAGAGCGGTCTTCTGATCGGCGGCAGGAGGGTGGTAGATCGGCGCCGGGTGCGGGTAAACCGGCGTCGGCGGCTTGTATTCTGGCACGGGCGTCGGGTGCTTGTACACCGGGGTGGGCGTCGGCGGCTTGTACTCCGGCACCGGCACCGGCGCCGGTTTCTTGTGGAAGTGAGGGATCACGATCGGCTTCTTGTGGACATGCGGGATGACGATGGGCTTCTTCTTGAGGTGAGGGACGACCAAGGCTGGCTTCTTGTGGAAGAGGTGCTTTTTGTGGAAGAGGTGGCAGAGGAACGCCGACGCGCACTCCTCGGAGGAGTAGTGCACCTTGCCGGGGACGGCGACGAAGCCCTTCTTCTCGGCGGCGTCGAGGGATTGCCGGACGATCAAGGACGGCTCCTGCCCGGGGCATGGGTGGTCGGGCGCGCTGTGGAGCTGCGCGAAGCAGTCCTGCTTCAGCTCGCCGTCCTCGCGGAGGAGGTCGGCGCCGAGGGGCACGCCGAACGCGCCGGACTTGTCCACCGCGCCGACGGCCTTGGTCTCGTACTCGCCGTCGGCGTTCTTGCACTTGACAGCCACCTGAAGGCCTGAAGAAATCAATCAAGTGTAGAGTTAGGTATTCTACCATTAAAATTGCCCAGCAAACTGACATGGTTGTAGCATGCATATCATCTTTCTTACCCGTGAAAGCAGCCTCAGCTTTCATGTTCTTCCTGGTGCAGTCGGCGCACTTGGCCAAGCCGACGACCATTGACGCCGCCGGCGATGCATCGGCGAGCACGGCCGCCACCAGGACGGCGCAAACGCCGAGGACCAGTAGACCCCGAGGCAGAGTCCCCATTGCGGAATGGGTTGCTTCGAGAAGATGGTTGGTGATGGAGAGGAAGCAGTGGGTGGAGATTAAGGTGATGCAGTGCCATGCTTATATAGGCCGAGCTGCATGCATTCGGCGGCAGTTAATTGGAGGAGAGGCCAAAGTCTGGCGCCGGATTTGCAGAAGTGTGAGTTAATGCCGCACAAACCTTCTCTGTACTTGCCAGATCGATCTGCATGTGCATGCAACTCATCTTTGTGTACAATCCCATGCACGCAAATGCTGAGCTAATGAACAACTATTGCTGACATTGAAAGAACAGCAATTATTGCTGGTTTTGGTGGAACTGGCCAGTTATATATTGCTGTGCTAATTTACAAAAGATAATACTATATTCATGATTGTATCCCCGATGAAGCAAATTGTTGGTGGCATGAGAGTATGCCATTGAAAAGTGGCACAAATTGTTGGTGGCCCTCCTTTTCCTTTTTTTCTGTTTTTTTTGGCAGCTCAGGATGATTTTTGTTTTCTTTTGGTTTTGTTCTTGTGACTTCTCCTTTTTTTTCAACGCAGCTCTCCTACTTGGTTTTAGAAAAATAATAATCGTTTTTTTTTGGTATAGTCTTATATAAGTGCATACATATAATTGAAGATTGGATCTTAAGTATTGATGGATCACATTAGATCATGTCGTGACATAAAAAAATTGGACTGCTACTACATCGTCTGTAGCCAATTTGTTGAATCTAACGGTTGTAATTTGTTTGGATATAATTGTGACAATTTAGTGTCTAGGATATATTTATGTGTGATTATGAAGATCCAACGGTCTTAATAGTTATTGACATGGTTATCAACATCTAATGGTTGTGGCATGTTTAGGTACAACTATGATAAAGTATTGATTGTGGTATGTTTAGGTACAAATATGAGGACCGCAAAAAAAAAGATATATACAACGATCTAATGGATGTGATATGTAACATATGTTTAGGGACAATTATGATGATCTTGGTTATGGTCAGTTTCAGAGGTGAAGTTATCATGAGAATATCACTAGGGCTAAACTATGTTGAGTGATGCACTCTAATGAGGTTTTAGACTTTGTAAAAAGGTATTGCAAGGGTCCATTGTTACTAAGCTTAAGGCTCCTTTGATTCAAAGGAATTGCATAGTATTTTTAGAGGATTTGGACCCTTAGGAATTTTTCCTTTGATGGTCCTTTGATTCATAGGATTGACATCCTTAGGATTTTTTTCATAGGATCCATTTGTACTGCGTTTTGGAGGAAATTTTCCATCCGCTCAAACCTATTTGTAAAATTCCTTTGTTTTTCTTACGCTATCAAACATTTTTTCAAATCCTGTAGGGTACTATAGGACATGCCATTCCATTCTTGCATTTTTTTTCTATTCCTTTGTTTTGAGAATCCTACGAATCAAAGAGACCCTTAGGGTTGTAGACCTAGGCGCCATAGGCTGTCTTCGTGGTCTGTTTACGTACAATTAATAAGATTTAGGGGTCATGATATGCTTGATGATCTAATGGCCACGATCTGTTCAGATACAATTTTGAAGATATAAATGCAATGAAAATAATTGTGACATACCCTTTCACGAGAGAGGACCAGGCAGGCGACCGTAACCCTATCGTCGCCCCATGTTACCCCCCTTCCTATGGTCGCCACCAATGTGCGTCTCCGGCAAAGCCCATTCAGCCTATGTAGCGGAGGGAGGTCCTAATCGGGGGCAAACTTCTCGTGGAGGAGTTGGAGGGCTACTACAAGATGACAAGGGATATGTGTGCTAGAGTGGCGCTCTTCATTAGGTGGTGCTCTGTCGGGGTATGACGATCTATGGGATCGGCAAGGTCCCTTTACGGTTCTGCAGGGAGTTCAGGTGCACAAAGAGCACCTACGACAACATCATGCAAGGTGGTTTAGATATGTTTGGGCTGCTCAGAAGTGTAGTACCCTACGTCCTGTGTTTTGGTGGATTGTATATACATTCACAGTACAGGAGCGCTCGTCTGGCAAGGATGCGTTCGTCTGAGGATATCTATCCTGAATACTGCACTCCCAATGAGGAAATATATGGGAAGGAAAACAAAGAGAAGCGTAAAATACGCATTCAGAGGATTGAGAGGAAATGGGCAAGGGAATGGAGAGAATATCGCTATGTTACGCAAAAATACATGAAGAAATTCGCTCTTAATCCTCCCATTCGAAGACCTCCATTGGCTGAAGGCCAAGAAGCAGATCCTAGTAGCATCATGAGAGGTGAGGATTTTCCCAAGGAGTGAGCAAGGTGTCAAGCCAAACTGGTGAGAACTGCCAAAGAAGTTGTGAAGAAATTCAATGAGGACTCTGCTGCTGCTGCCTCTGCTGGGGCCTCGAGAAGTGAAACTGCCCCGAAAAGGATTATAAAGAAGAAATTATCATTAAATCCTAAGTCTTCAAGACAAATGCCCTCACGGCCAAGATCCTCAATGTAAAAATCCCCACAACAAATTCCTAGAGCAACTTCATCAAGGGCTGCCGCGATGCCCTGAGTGGCTGCACAATCCTCAGTTGCTGCTGCAAAGTCCTCAACACCAGTGCACCTTGCAACATGTCAGTGGGCTTCTAGTTTTTCAATTGCTTCACGGGCATCCGCAACTTCCTCGGCCCAATGTAGCGTCCCGACCTGAAAAGGTCAAGCCTCTGTGTGTTCTGTGCCATCCCTGGATCAGTATGCTGGCACACACAGTACATCAATGTATATATCAAAGTGCAATCACATGTAATTAACGTAAAACTGATATATACCTTAAAATCTCAGCGGAAATAGTCAACGGGAGTGGAGTCCCAATAAAAACCAACGGCAGGTTGAGTGTAGACCGTAACCCTGAATCGTACTCATACTCGTCGAAGAGGAGTATCTGCAACATGAGACGTTGCAGCCGTGTAGGTCAACATTTTGAATATGCCGGCAAGTCACAAAAGAGGGGGTGAACAATAATCATCTATACTCTATGTATATATGGCAGGTGGGGCTATAAGTTCAAGTTTTGCGTAAAGCAAATTTTTCCTACAACAAGAGAGGGCAAAACAGAAGTTATTACTATGATGTTGGTTGATTAATGAGATGGTTCCACCAACCAATTCTCATACCCAAGTTGTCATTAATACCCACATCATTATAATTCTTTGTGTTGAGAATTCCAGATAGTTTCAGTTCCTTTGTCTCAAGTTGTCCATGACCGTGGACACGGCTAATCGATTAGGTTTGAGTACTCTGTAGAGTTTTGCACACGTTCCCCACAAGATTTGATCGCCTCCGTTGGATTTCCTCGCACTTCAGGGTGTTTGAGGAACGGATGATCAAAACAAGGTCTTCTAAGGGGTTCCTCTGAGACTCTGTCGGTGCCCATCCTTTCCTACCGTTCTTCTACATCTCATAACACCGCCTGTCCAGGGTCACCACAATATCCAACCAAGCCAGAGCCCATAATGGCTTGTGGCTGTGCAGGTAAGCCTTGAGTCTTGTAGCATCCATCCATCTCTTTGTTCCTGGGTGGACCTTTCCGCGTGAATACTAGCACTTCTCCAGCAACACCTAGGCTAACCACTGGCTTCTCCAGGGCGCCGTTCAACCATCATCCACCCAGAGGTATGTTGAAAACTTGGAGTCTTGAAGTCTTGATCATCACGTAGGTCTTGTAATTATTATCTCACAACTCTCATGAATCACACAACCAACCCCGTCTACTAATAGCATAGCAAAATTAAATCAATGATTCCCCGGGCCAAAGTGTCAAAGGGGGTTGAAGGGTGCCTACCACAAGATACTACATCAAGTAACCAAATTTCCAAATTACCTACTTTGCATGCAATGGGTGGAAGGTTGAACTAATGCAACTTGAAAAACATAGGTAATAACATGGTCAATGTTAACTTGCCTGGTAAGGTTGATGAAGATAGAATCGCTCTCAGAAATTTACTTGATAGAACTATTCGTCACTCTTCGAGGGAAATCTATATAGTCAAACATTGCATTCATATAAGAAATCATACTAGCAATCAATTCTAACACACAAAAATAACACAAGAGTAAACACCAAAGGGTTGTGATGAAGGAAATACTTAAGACAAAAGTTAAAATCAACAAAATTTCATCAAATCAACCAAAAGTGGTTTTCCCCTACAAATGATTTTATTTTCAAAAGGCAACAAAACACTAACAAAGTAAAATTCAACAAAAGTGTTTTGGGAAAGTATTTTTTACTATTAACAAGAATCACTTTTGAAGAACAACTAGAACTATGACACAACTCAAAACAACAAAGTTTCATCAACACAACTAAGGTTGGTTTTCTCTACAAATAAATCCTATTTTCAAAAGTAAAAACACAAAAACAAAGTAAAATATAACAAAAGTATTCTAGCAAATATTTTACTAGCAAAAGAGTTACTTTTGAAAATCAACTAAGAACTATGATAAATAACACACTAAACACTATAAGTTTTCTAGCTAATAATCTTAACAACAAGTAAAACAAAAGAAATAATAAAATAAGAGAATTTTTTTTATAAAACAACTAAGTTAATAGAAGGTAAACTTATAAAACAATTTATAAAAATATTTTAAAATAGGAAATCAAACTAGCAATGAAATCAACTTGCAAGTTATGTTTGAACTAGAATTGATTCCATGCAAGAGAACTAATAAATCACATAGAAATAAACTTGGTTGAAATATTAGTGCTAACTAACATAAAACAAAGTACAACTTGTCTACTAATATAAAAGAAAACAAATTAAAAATAATTAAAACAAAAGAAATAGAAATAAACCTAAAAGAACGAAAACAGAATCTGTTTTGTTAAAAATACTAATTTAAAATATTCTAAAAATTCTCAAATTATACCTACTGATAAACAAGATCACTAATGACCATTATCGAAAAGAATCAACCAAAAATCTATTATTAAACTCAAGATATCCAAAAAATAAATTTTAATCAAATCTGTTTGAATGCAAATTGAAATTATTCAAATATGTTCAAACTTTATATCTACAGAAACTAGAACAAATTTTGACACAATGCAAAAAGAATCATTGAAAAACAAGTAAAAACATAAAATATATAAAGAAAACAAAAATAGAACTAATTCTATAAAACAAAACTAAAACAGAAAAATAAAAATGTTTCTAAGCGAACAGGGGTACACGTGGCGCTCTATAATTGGTTTAGAGGTGTGAGTGTTCCAACATTTCAGGCGGATGGCCGACTCCTAACAGAAAACGTTTCGGCGTTTTATAATAAAACCTACGTTCTAATCCTGGCCGTTGGAATAAGATCGAACGGAGGGGAGAGGCTCACCGCGGTGGGAGGTCAACTTCGCGAGTTCGCCGGCGGCCGGAGGCTCGGGCATGGACGGGATGATGTTCCGGTGGTCGGGGACGACGGCGAAGGGGTCCAGGCGATGCGGCGGTGAACAACGCATCCAGAGGTGGTCGAAGGTGAGCTCGGGGACGACGGTGGCGATGACGGCGAGCTTCGAGGCGGCGATGGCACTCGGGTGGTCGACGGGAGGTCGCTCGGTGGCTCTGGAGCATGGGCGAGTGCACGAGGAGGTGCTGGCAAGGGTGGTGGAGCAGATGGTGTCCTCGGGTAGCGAGGGGAGTGGCTAGGGCGAGCACGGGGTCGGCAATGGCGCGACGGCCGTGGGTAACTCTGGCAAGCGATTTAGCGAGGCAGAGTGCACGATGATGGGGTTTCGGGGGGGGGGGGGTAATGGGTCGAGGGGGCTGGGGTTTTATAGGCAGCCTCGGGGTCGTCCGAAAGGAAAGGGAGAGGGAGATCGCGGCGGATCCGGTGGTCATCGGCGTTGGAAAGGAAAGAGGGAGGGAGGAAGAAGGAAGGTGAGCGCGGGCGATCCGGGATCGAACGGTGGGTCCCACGCGACAGAGAGAGGGGGAGAGGGGGTGCAGCATCGGTGGCCTATCCGAATTAATTTCGGATCTGATACGGGCTGGATTTGGTAGGTGGGCTGCGATGGACTTCCTAATTTTTGAAATTTGTTTCCTTTTATTAATTTACAGAGAAGGAAACTATATTTTGGGTAATCAAAAAATTTCCAAAAAATAAAGTTTTATATACCAAAATGATCAAGGAAATAAATGCAATAAGATGAACATTTTTCCACGGCCAAAATAAATACTCTAAAAAAATTATTTTCAAAAAATGCCTAAATGGCTTTTAATTCCTTTTGCAAATAATTTTCAAATAACCCCCTTCACAAAAATAACCCTGGTGTGGAGTGTCATGTTACTCCTCTCAAAATCTTATCAAGGGTATTTGAGTTCTTTCAAAATTGAAAATGGAACCAAATATGAAATGAATTCCAAAAAGAATAATTCAGAGATTTTCAAATCTACTTTTCAAATTCCTTGTTTATGAAGAAGTCATGTTATCTTCTCTCACTGATTTGAAATGGAATTGAATCTCAAATCAAACACAAAGGGGAAAGTCATTTTATTCCCTCTCATTCAAAAGTTTTCAAAAAGTTTCAAATTTCTTTCAATTCAATCACTCAAGCAAACAAACACTCATTCTAATATTTATTATAACATTCCAAGATTTGGGATGTTACAAATCTACCACACTTAAAATGAATCTCGTCCTCGAGATTCGAAGAGGCTAGAAAGAAAAGGTTAGGGTTTGGGGGTCTTCTAACAAATCCATTGTCCTGGAAGTGTGGGGTCTACCACACTTAAGATGAGAGTTACTGGTCCTTCAAAAGTCATGGCGATCCTGTGGGAGCATCTGTCTGTTCACATTCTTCACGATAGCTCCTTCGGTGATGCTCTTACATTTAAATCAAAAAATCTTGTGTTCTCATAACAAATTGTATTTCCTCCGATACTGGGTCTTCTTAACTGATAAGTCTCGCGTTCATTCTAAGTAACCTATCGATAATCTCATGGTGGTCTACCATTTGTGGTTATCCTGCAGTGAAATGGGTCTTGGCATTATTCCTCTCCGTAAAATTCCTACGTGTGACAACAATTGTCATGTACAAGGGGTTTTCATCATACCATTCTAAGGCTTAAACAAAAGCTTCAAAGAACGTCGTCATCTTTACTATGGGTAAGTCACTCAGATTTACCATTCCGAATAGCAAGAGAATGATAAGAGTAAGTCGTCATGGTGGCCAAGCCATGTCGCACTGAAATCATTACCTTGTATAAGGTTTAGTGAATCTCGTATTCTAGCACTTGGGCTTCCTCGCAAGCGTTGCAGATTTTTTTTTCTTGTGAACAAACGAAGTTCGGATAAATCCATTTATTCTGCAAGCCAAGCAAAAAACATCTATCGTTTCTTCACATCTCTCAGGCTTTTGAATACTCCTAAGGAAAACGTTTGCTTAATAGTAATAACTTATCCCAAATTTCTTTCTTCATAAAGGTAGTACTTGATCCTTAACAATCCTGGGGTCTATGAGTTGTGGGCTCACTTGAATACTTGAACAACTTCATCTCACCCTTGGGTTTACTATCGTTTCATATTCCAGCATTTCCTTCAGTTCACTCCATCATACCCTTGAGGTAACAAATCACAGACTTATTATTGTTTGGATTCCACTCTGCGGAATTCATTTTCCTTTCCATTGGCCTATTTAAACTTGGGTATTGTTTCATCACAATCATTCCTTTTCCCAATATTCCAACTTCAAAAGTACTTTGTCACAAATGTTGTCATCCACATAGTTTGATATGGTACAACATTACCTTTAACTGTTTTCATTTGATCCAGACTCTTTGGCAATATGTCACTTTCTTATTCTATGGATCATGTGGTTTTACTAATTACTACCACACTTAAAATGAAATGCACATATGCCTTCATAGACCGTATTTTCTCATATCCTCGAAAATGGTTGGAGATCTTTGTTCATAGAGTAAAACTCATATATACCAACATGAAAAAAAATCATGACACAATAAATTTCATTGATTTATGAAGTTATTACAATCTCAGGAACTTCCGTTACAAAATTTAACTCCATGATCTCATGAAAATAATAGTGTTCCATGTTACATATATTGCCATCTTCAAAATTAACTACTTCATTCTAGCTTTCTTCTCCCTTGGACATTTACTAGCATAATGTCCTGCTTCCTTGCAATGAAAACAGATGATTTCTGACAAGTCTCGGGGCTTCTTGATGTTCGTGTTTGCTCCTTGGGTTCTTGGTTCCTTTCCTGGGCACTTATTGGCGTAGTGGCCCATATCCTTACACTTGAAACATCTGATATGACTCAGGTCCCTATGTTCAGGGGCTTGTCTCTTCCTGATACATTTTCTCTTCTTCCTAGACCCTTGCATACAAATCATAGCTTCTAGTTCGTGAGGATCATACCCAAACATTTCTGTTGGGAATTCTTCCAGATATTCCTTCGGACAATCCTGTGAGATATGTCCTTCTTCTCCACAGATCTTGCATGCACAAACCTTCTTCATCGGGTTAACACAATGCTCCTAAATGAGACGGGATCTTAACAGAGTCTTCTTGAATTCTTCCCAAGTTTCCGCTCCATTAAATCCTTGTATGGCATGATGCATTATCCACCAAATCGCAGCACTTTGAGTAAGGTACTGAAGAGCGTATTGAACCTCATACTTCTTTGCAATCGAGTTGCTCCCGAAGCTATTCTCCATGTTTTGAATCCATATCTCAGCCTCTAGCTGGGTCATTGGTCCAGAGAATACATGTCCAACTTCATTCACCATCTATTGGGTCAAAGGGTTTGGGATAAGATACAAGAGAGAGAGAAAGGAGGGGATACACACAATACAAACAATGGTTTTGAAAATAGATTTATTTGTGGCCGTCGAGAAAAAAAACACAAATGATAGCTCACAAATCATTGTGTCTAACGTGATTATACAACAGGGGTTTGGTCTTCTAGGGGTCATATAAATCTTCTAATTCTTTAGGGTCTTCGAATTCTTCGGGTCTTCACAGTCTTCAACTCGTGTAGCTTAAATTCTTCTAATGCATGGTGAAATCCTCTTTACTTTGAAGTGGCCATCAACTGTTTCAATGTCTTGTCCTTCTCGAAGTGCTCTCAGTTGATCCTTAGTGTGGTCAAAGGGGAAAGGGTATTTTCTAACTAATTGAGGTAAGAGAAATCATTTGATAAAGCTCAAATAAGATGAGAAGTAAAGGGTCTTTTGAAAACAAAGTTTTTCAAGAAATCGTTTCCTAAGGGCTTTCCAGTTTCTAGGGTCACGTCCTACAGTCAACATGTGCTCTGATACCATTTCTGTAGCGACCCGACCTGAAAAGGTCAAGCCTCTGTGTTCTGTGCCATCCCTGGATCAGTATGCTGGCACACACATTACATCAATGTATATATCAAAGTGCAATCACATGTAATTAACGTAAAACTGATATATACCTTAAAATCTCAGCGGAAACAGTCAACGGGAGTGGAGTCCCAATAAACACCAACGACAGGTTGAGTGTAGACCGTAACCCTGAATCGTACTCTTACTCGTCGAAGAAGAGTATCTGCAACATGAGACGTTGCAGCCATGTAGGTCAGCATTTTGAATATGCCGGCAAGTCACAAAAGAGGGGGTGAACAATAATCATCTATACTATATGTATATATGGCAGGTGGGGCTATAAGTTCAAGTTTTGCGTAAAGCAAATTTTTCCTACAACAAGAGAGGGCGAAACAGAAGTTATTACTATGATGTTGGTTGATTAATGAGATGGTTCCACCAACCAATTCTCATACCCAAGTTGTCATTAATACCCACATCATTATAATTCTTTGTGTTGAGAATTCCAGATAGTTTCAGTTCCTTTGGCTCAAGTTTTCCATGACCGTGGACACGGCTAATCGATTAGGTTTGAGTACTCTGTAGAGTTTTGCACACGTTCCCCACAAGATTTGATCGCCTCCGTTGGATTTCCTCGCACTTCAGGGTGTTTGAGGAACGGATGATCAAAACAAGGTCTTCTAAGGGGTTCCTCTGAGACTTTGTCGGTGCCCATCCTTTCCTACCGTTCTTCTACATCTCGTAGCACCACCTGTCCAGGGTCACCACAATATCCATCCAAGCCAGAGCCCATAATGGCTTGTGGCTGTGCAGGTAAGCCTTGAGTCTTGAAGCATCCATCCATCTCTTTGTTCCTGGGTGGACCTTTCCGCGTGAATACTGGCACTTCTCCAGCAACACCTAGGCTAACCACTAGCTTCTCCAGGGCGCCGTTCAACCATCATCCACCCAGAGGTTTTTTGAAAACTTGGAGTCTTGAAGTCTTGATCATCATGTAGGTCTTGTAATTATTATCTCACAACTCTCATGAATCACACAACCAACCCTGTCTACTAATAGCATAGCAAAATTAAATCAACATTTCCCGCGGCTAAAGTGTCAAAGGGGGTTGAAGGGTGCCTACCACATGATACTACATCAAGTAACCAAATTTCCAAATTACCTACTTTGCATGCAATGGGTGGAAGGTTGAACTAATGCAACTTGAAAAACATAGGTAATAACACGGTCAATGTGAACTTGCCTGGTAAGGTTGATGAAGATAGAATCGCTCTCAGAAATTTACTTGATAGAACTATTCGTCACTCTCTAAGGGAAATCAATATAGTCAAAAATTGCATTCATATAAGAAATAATACTAGCAATCAATTCTAACACACAAGAATAACACAAGAGTAAACACCAAAGGGTTGTGATGAAGGAAATACTTAAGACAAAAGTTAAAATCAACAAAATTTCATCAAATCAACCAAAAGTAGTTTTCCCCTATAAATGATTTTATTTTCAAAAGGCAACAAAACACTAACAAAGTAAAATCCAACAAAAGTGTTTTGGGAAAGTATTTTTTACCATTAACAAGAATCACTTTTGAAGAACAACTAGAACTATGACACAACTCAAAACAACAAAGTTTCATCAACAAAACTAAGGTTGGTTTTCTCTACAAATAAATTCTATTTTCAAAAGTAAAAACACAAAAACAAAGTAAAATATAACAAAAGTATTCTAGCAAATATTTTACTAGCAAAAGAGTTACTTTTGAAAATCAACTAAGAACTATGATAAATAACACACTAAACACTATAAGTTTTCTAGCTAATAATCTTAACAACAAGTAAAACAAAAGAAATAATAAAATAAGAGATTTTTTTATAAAACAACGAAGTTAATAGAAGGTAAACTTATAAAACAATTTATAAAAATATTTTCAAATAGGAAATCAAACTAGCAATGAAATCAACTTGCAAGTTATGTTTGAACTAGAATTGATTCCATGCAAGAGAACTAATAAATCACATAGAAATAAACTTGGTTGAAATATTAGTGCTAACTAACATAAAACAAAGTAAAACTTGTCTACTAATATAAAAGAAAACAAATTAAAAATAATTAAAACAAAAGAAATAGAAATAAACCTAAAAGAACTAAAACAGAATCTGGTTTGTTAAAAATACTAATTTAAAATATTCTAAAAATTCTCAAATTATACCTACTGATAAACAAGGTCACTAATGACCATTAGCAAAAAGAATCAACCAAAAATCTATTATTAAACTCAAGATATCCAAAAAATAATATTTTAATCAAATCTGTTTGAATGCAAATTGAAATTACTCAAATATTTTAAACTTTATATCTACAGAAACTAGAACAAATTTGAGACACAATGCAAAAAGAATCATTGAAAAACAAGTAAAAACATAAAAGATATAAAGAAAACAAAAACAGAACTAATTCTGTAAAACAAAACTAAAATAGAAAAAGAAAAACATTTCTAAGCTGACAGGGGTACACGTAGCGCTCTGTGATTGGTTTAGAGGTGTGAGTGTTCCAACGTTTCAGGTGGATGGCCGACTCCTAACAGAAAACGTTTTGGCGTTTTATAATAAAACCTACGTTCTAATCCTGGCCATTGGAATAAGATCGAACGGTGGGGAGAGGCTCACCGCGGCGGGAGGTCAATTCCGGCGAGTTCGACAGCGGCCGGCGGCTCGGGCATGGATGGGGATGGCGCTTCGGTGGTCGGGGACGACGGCGAAGGGGTCCAGGCGATGCGGCAATGAACAACGCGTCCAAAGGTGGTCGAAGGTGAGCTCGGGGACGACGATGGCGACAACGGCGAGCTTCGAGGCGACGATAGCACTCAGGTGGTCGACGGGGAGGTCGCTCCGGTGGCTCTAGAGCACGGGCAAGTGCGCGGGGAGGTGCGGGCGAGGGTGGTGGAGCAGATGGTGTGCTCGGGTAGCGAGGGGAGTGGCTAGGGCGAGCACGGGGGCGGCCATGGCGCAGCGGCCGTGAGTAATTCCGGCAAGCGATTTGGCAAGGCAGAGTGCACGGTGATGGGGTTTCGTGGGGGGCGGGACGGGTCAAGGGGGGCTGGGGTTTTATAGGCAGCCTCGGGGTCGTCTGGAAGGAAAGGGAGAGGGAGATTGCGGCGGATCCGATGGTCGTCGGCGTTGGAAAGGAAAGAGGGAGGGAGGAAGAAGGAAGGTGAGCGCAGGCGATCCGGGATCGGACGGTGGGTCCCACGCGACAGAGAGAGGGGGTGCAGCATCGGTGGCCGATCTGAATTAATTTCAGATCTGATCCGGGCTTGATTTGGTAGGTGGGCTGCGGTGGACTTCCTAATTTTTGAATTTGTTTCCTTTTATTAATTTACAGAGAAGGAAACTATATTTTGGGCAATCAAAACTTTTCCGAAAAATAAATTTTTATATACCAAAATGATGAGGGAAATAAATGCAATAAGATGAACATTTTTCCACGGCCAAAATAAATACTCAAAGAAAATTTATTTTCAGAAAATGCCTAAATGGCTTTTAATTCCTTTTGCAAATAATTTACAAATAACCCCCTTCACAAAAATAACCCTGGTGTGGAGTGTCATGTTACTCCTCTCAAAATCTTGTCAAGGGTATTTGAATTCTTTCAAAATTTAAAATGGAACCAAATATGAAATGAATTCCAAAAAGAATAATTCAGAGATTTTCAAATGTACTTTTCAAATTCCTTGTTTATGAAGAAGTCATGTTATCTTCTCTCACTGATTTGAAATGGAATTGAATTTGAAATCAAACACAAAGGGGAAAGTCATTTTATTCCCTCTCATTCAAAAGTTTTCAAAAAGTTTCAAATTTCACTCAATTCAGTCACTCAAGCAAACAAACACTCATTCTAATATTTATTATAACATTCCAAGATTTGAGATGTTACACCCAAGCACATTCTTCAAGCAGACCTTCTTTGCTAAAAGTAATGGCAACAACTGGACGAGGAAGGAGGCCAAGTCCTCACAAGAAGCAAGTGATCTTCCATATTTCCTCAGAATCTGAGGAAGATGAAGCAAATAATGAGGAACTTGCTGAAATCGTCGGAAACAAGTAGGAGAGAGTGGGTCAGGCAAAGGGCACTCAAATTCCTCTCTTGCTGGATCCAAGGACTATGCTCGATTCCATTGACATATGGCACAACAATCCTAATACTCCCACTGATGACTTGAAGCTGCCTCCTGGTCCAAGCCATGCCCTCACTGGTTTCATTGGTGAAGAAAAATGGAAGTATGAAAAGGTGAGACAGGCCAAGAAGGCTCAGTACAAGAAAGAGCGCTTCATGAAGAACAATGTTCTTAATATGACGCGTAACCAACTTGTCTCTGTACAGAAGGTAATTAAAGGCCTTAGTGATGAATTTGACCGCTACTATGCTGATTGGAAAGGCTCCAAGGTCAGGTTCGTCAACGTGGACAACAAAGTCATCAAGGACCACAACTCAAGGGTTGCAGCACGATCGCAACCACAAATTCCTCAGGCTAGAACATATGCTCAGCCCGCTAATGAAAATGCACATGCTGCTGAAGAAATTCCCAGGGCAACTCCCAATGTTGCACCTATAGAAATTGCCAGGCCAGCTAAAGCATCTGCTGCGCCTGAAGATACTTTCAGGGAAACTGCATCAGCCATGCCTGAAGAAAATGCTCCTCCTTCACCCCAATCTCCCCTAGAAAATTCTTCAAGGGTGAAGAAAGTGACACTTCCTTCTGCATAAGAAGTGAAGAAAAGAAAGGCTATGGAGAAGGAAGCCACACTGAAAAGGAAAGCATCATCATCTGCAGATTCCTTAGCTGCAAAGAAATTGAAGACTTTGCCAAGTTCTTTAACAGAACCCATTGATGCAACTCCTATCTCTGTTGTACCCGCCTATGAAATTGTTCCATTTGGTGAAGACTATGTCATCCCAAATGAAGAATATGAAGATAATCACTCTGCTGCTTCCTCAAAGCAGATTGATGAAGAAACAGAGTTGGAAGCAAATGCTTCAACCCCTCTATTGTCATCGCTCCAGCCTCAGTTAACTGCTGAAGAGGCCGGAGTTGAAGAAATCGACGAGGATGTGGGTATTGGAAACACTACTCCACTTATCAATGATGAATATTGGGAGGCTGCTCACCCCAGTTCACCAATGAACACTCCTCTTACTCAAATTCCTCAATCGCTTGCTCAGACTGAATAAATTCAAACAGGATCTCAAGGTCTTATCACTCCCATCATGTCTATTCGTGAAGAAATTCTAGCCGCATCAGCTCAAGAAATTCATACCTAGACTGTGCCTAAAGAAACTGCTGCACAAGTTCCTCAGTCTGGAGAAGTTTCTTTTATGACAAGGGAGATTGTGGGACACTTCAAGCCAAATCTTCTGCCGAAGCCCAAATTTCCATTCAAAGGCACAAAGTGGCCCAAATTCATCAAGGCAAATTTCTTTGATGAACATCATTTCTTCATAGGGCCAAATCCTTATGAATCTGCAAGGGTCAGACGCTCAATGTTCTGG
Source organism: Hordeum marinum (assembly GCA_022496015.1). Lineage (NCBI taxonomy): Eukaryota > Viridiplantae > Streptophyta > Magnoliopsida > Poales > Poaceae > Hordeum > Hordeum marinum. The sequence goes on from CM039677.1 coordinate 62,937,434, forward strand.
ATTTCTACACAGATGAATTTCTATGATGTTGTACTATTTGACAAGAACAAAGTCTTCCAGCATCGTCAAATTCCTCATGTGGATATGGAGTCCATTCCTTGCTTCACCCATGTGCTCACTATTCTAGATGATGTCAGGCTTATGCCCTTCTTTGCTAACATCTGTAATTGGAATGAAGATCTAATTCTTCAATTCTATGCAACCTTGTACATATCTAGTGAAGTTTCTGATGTCAATTCAAGGGTCCTTGAGTGGATGACTGGGAACACACACTACACTACTCCAGCGACTGAATTGCTTCATGATGTCCCACTTGGAATTACCTTAGATGGAGCTCGATGCATCTATGATGAACCTGAACTTCCAAATCACTTGATGCAAGTGCTGATGAAGCCTTTGCATCCCAACCAATCACAAAGAACCACCTTCCTAGTGAAGGACTTGCTATATGTGCCCACGACTATATACCGCATATTGACCCAAACCCTCAGTCCAATCAAATGCCACAACTTTGAAGAAAAAGAAGTTGTTGGCATCATGAAGAATTTTCTATTCAACATCATTGATGGGATTCCCACAAATTATCATGATTCCTTCATGACGAATTTGGCAAATATAGCTTTGTCGCCATTTGAGTTGAACCCTTATGCTCCCTGGATCATGAAATTCATCAGATCAAAGTCTTCAATTCCTTATAAGGCTGACTTTGAGAATCATTTCAGCTTTCTGCCTTCGATCAAAGTCCTAAAAAGGCACTTTCTTCAGTTGAAGGAAAAGGAAAATCGGTTGTTGATGAAGGCACTCGTCCATTGGATGGTCAATTCTGTAAGGCTGCATCTTACTCCACCAATGATGACTCTGCCACCCAAGATTCTGCTGCAAAAGCCTCAGGCAAAATCCTCAAGCTTTCGGCCCTCGTGTGACTTGAGCTTCTTCTAAGTCTTCATCAGAAGGTCGATCACAATCACAAGTGGGTCAAGCGTCAGTTCAAGTCAATTCTTCAGAACATGACTATGACGCAGAAGTCCGTGAGAAAAAATCTTTACCATGTGCATGAAATCTTTGATCGCACTTGGACCATCCTAGCACATCACAAAACACCTGAAGAACTCAAGGAGATGGATTTTCAGTAGAACTTTGACTGGTCACATCCTCCTCAAAACAAATTCAGAAAGGTTCAAGTTCCACTGCTGGTTACAAGCTCATATTCTTCATCACGCGAGACGGATGAAGCTGGGGACCTTGATGGTACTGCTGAAGGCCCTGCCCCACCGACCGACCCCGGCAACGTTGGTGCTCCTCCACCACCTTCAAGATGAAATTCTTAAAGGGACTTAGTCCTCAATGTTCATTCCTTTTGGTCACTTGATGACAAAGGGGCGATTTGAGTTAGCCTTCAAGCAGATCTCTATATATGGGTTGTTTTTTGTTTAAGTTACAACTCTTGCTCTTCTGAGATGTTTGTTTGATGAGATGTAAACTTAAGTCTGATGGTGGTTTGACGCTTTTGAACTGCTTTTCGCATGTTTATTTCCTCAAGTACCTTAATGCATGCATGCTGAATTTCGTCAGACACCATTTTCCATCATGCATTTCTAATTCTTCATATCATATAATTAAATGCGTATATGGATTACAAGATATAGGGGGAGATCTGCAAGATTTTATCCTGCCATGTGTATTTGCAGCCCAAAGCAAATTCCTCAAATATGCACATCTTCAGGGGGAGTCCCTCTATATCTTGCAATCAAATTCCTCAAACTCGATATTTACACTTCATATTTTTATCCCCATTGAAAACTTAACCTATCTATTATCAATCACCAAAAAGGGGGAGATTGTAAGTGCATATAGTGTCGCTTAGTAATTTTGTTGTATTGAAGACTTATAGGTTAAGGGACTGATGTATTTGTGAGTGTACACATGCTCTATAAGTCGCTGAGGAGTTTGATATTATGAAGAATGTCGACCCCTTAAAATGATTGTCTTCAGCTGAAGACTTTGGTATTCCCTGAAGACTTTGATAATTCCCTGAAGACTTTGAAGATGAAGAAATTGGTGTGACCTTGAAGATATTGATACGAGGACTATGAAGCGGGAGACTTGTGTTTTCATAATTTCATTTCCTTTCTTTGAGTCATAAGAAACACAATATTTATAAAGGGGTCGAGGTAATACTAAGGAACAATTTCCAAGTGATGCTCATATCAAAAGCCTCAACAGAACCAATCCTTCGAGTGAAGCCTTTGGAAATGTCTTGCACTTCAGTCAAGTTCTTCAGTGATAGAGATGATGTTCTTCTGGTCTCCGAGGAAATTGGTATGACTCAAGAGTTAGGATTTCGCTAGTGCGAAATGCCTACTATGAGGAATATGATAAGCCCAGAGGAATTTAACAGTTCAAATTCCGATCGTTGTTGTGCTTTGTGCTACCTGTCCAGATATCTTATCCACATAATGATCATATCATTAGGGGGCATTTATGTCTTATCATGTCGGGTTGCACCCTAGCTATGAATAGCCGCCCCCTCAACCACTAGCTGGTTGGCTACTTCGAGAGAGATTGACAAGTGTCATTTGGGAGCAACCCGTCCTCTGAGGACTTTGAGAGAAAATCATCAGTGAGGAAAACCCAAAACCCAAAAACCCAAACAACCAAAACCCAAATTGATTGAGCATCACTTAAGAGATTGTTCCTATGTGGAACCGACGCTTGTTACCTTTGAAGACTGTATATCTTCCAAACGGTTAGGCCTCATGGTCTAGAGCATCCGACAGTCAATTGTGGATAACCGGGTGACCAAGTTTGTGAGGGTTTGGAAGTCTAGCCTGAAGACTTACCACGAATGTTGGACGAGGTCTGTGTGACCTTAGCTCAAGGAGAATACGATAAGGACTGTGTGTCCTCGGGCTGTGTGTCCTTTGGTTTAAATACCAAGCCGCTCCGAACTAGACGTATAACTACCACAACAGTTGGAACTGGGTCATCATATCACTATCTTCATCGAGCTCCTAGTTCTAATTCCCCAACCCTTCATTTCCTCGAATACTTGTTCATGAAATTGATCATTACTGTTCGAAGAATTTGACTGAATACTTTCTCAATTTCCTCATCTCAAATTCTTCAGTCACCTTGTTCTTCACCTACTTATCTTGTTTACATGCTACTTATACTTTATGAATGTTTCATTTCACCACAATGACTATGCTACTTCTCTATCATGCATGCACTTGAGCACTTATTTTGCTGCTAGTATTTCGTCACGATTCAAATTCCTCAAGTTGAATTTCCTCAGTGACAAATTTGTAAAAATTGCCTATTCACCCCCTCTAGTCGATATAACGCACTTTCAACATGTCCTTTAAATGTAGAGATAAGATATTATCTCTAAATTTAAAGTGTTGAATCTAGAGATAAGATCTTATCTCCAAGTTTAGAGGGAATTCTCCCTTGTGTCTGCCCCTAGGAGGGTTTTGGACGCCCTCCCCTACCCCCTAGCCTATATAAAGAGGGGGAAGGTGCATGGGGGCAACCAGTCCTTCACCCTTGCACATTGCCTCTCCCGACTCCTCCCACGTTTGCCTAGTTGCAGGATCACTAGAAGTCTATGTCTAGACGGGGGGTGAATAGACTACTAGCAGGAATTTAAAACTACCTCAAGCACAAGTTCAAGGGTTGGCAATTTTAGCATATATATCAAGTCTAGAACACCCTACACATGCAAGTCATCAAGTATAGCAGCGGAAAATAAAGACATTGCACATGGAAGTTAGGAGTGGAGATAGGGAGATCAATCACATGAAGGACATGATGATTTTTCCCGTGGTTCCGGTAGGTGGTGCTATCGTACGTCCACGTTTATGGAGTCTTCAACCCATGGAGGGTAACATTCGCGGGAGTCCATGGAGGGCTCTACCCACGGAGGGTTCCACGAAGAAGCAACCTTGACTATACCATGATGGCCTACGTCCACGGAGGACTAGCCTAACTCGGGGTAGATCTTCACGAAGTAGGCGATATCCTTGCCCTTACAAACCTCTTGGTTCACTCCACAACACCAAGTTGGAGGCTCCCAAGTGACACCTAACCAATCTAGGAGGCACCACCCTCCAAAAGGTAATAGGCTTGATAAAGTCGATGAACTCCTTGCTCTTGTGCTTCAAGATGATAGACTCCTCAACACACAATTACTCTCTCATATATTTGGCTTGGTGGAAGAGATAGATTGGGTGGAAAGCAACTTGGGAGGCTAGAGATCAAGATTCATATGGTAGGAATGGAATGGCATGATCTCAACACATGAGTAGGTGGCTCTCTCTCAGAAAATTGGTAGGTATGAGTGGGGAACTATTCTGAGTGCTTCTCTTGCAAGTGAGTGGTGGTGGAGGGGTATATATAGGCATCTCCAAAAATCCAACCATTACACCTAATAAGTCAAACTCGGTGACACCGATGTGTAAATCTCAGTTGTACCGAGTTGCCTCAAAGGTGGCAACTTTTGAATCTCCTTGAGACCAATACATACAACTCGGTTGCAACGATAAGGTGACCAACGGTCAGATTGCCAAACTCGGTGACGCCGATTCACAAAACTCGGTGGGACCGATTTTGTGAACTTGCATAAGACGAAGTTGGCAACCCAAACTCGGTGGCACCGAAATGGAATTGGTTGCACCAAAATGCTAGGGTTTGGTTGAGTCTGTATGAGGCTAAGAATCGGTGGCACCGAGTGTTAAGTGTTGGTTGCATCGATTTTGAATATTTGGCTTTGGACAGACTTTTGTGGAAGAGCTTGTGGTTGTATGTGGTGACTATCACTTGTGCACGTATGAGCATTTTGTTCACCAACTAAACCTTACCCCCTTTTGATAGTATTGGCTTTCCTATGGACTCAAAGTGATTTCTCACAAAGTAAAATGTAGAGTCCTCTTGCTTGAAGCTTGTCCAATGCTATTCCTTCTCCTTCTTCTTCATGTGGATACTCTCAACACTCCTTTTTGCCAACCCATCTCTCTCTATCGACATTATCTCAGATACACTATATGAAAGTATTAGTCCAAGAGACAATGTATGTTGTCATGAATTATCAAAACCACCAAGGGAGCACATTATGCTTTCAATCTCCCCCTTTTTGGTAATTGATGACAACATACAATCAACACTTCAGATAAAGATATGCAAGTATATAATGAAGACTTTGAGAGACACGTGACTTAGACTTTCTCTCCCTAAATGTGTGCAATCCTTTTGAAAGATGGTTGCTTTGGTATGCATGGACACACATGTAGTAGAAGGGATATGATAAGTCATGTGTATCTTGACCATATGCATCAACTGTATATGAATGAGATGTATCCTTGTTAAAGACTTCACTCTTGCAAACAATATGTGCAAGAAGCAAGAGATCATCTTGGTCAAGGATATGATGCATATACTTACCTTGAGTTCTTGAGCATTATAGTAGTAGAGATACACTTGAGAAAACAATGTTAGTAAACACAAGAGTATTCTACCAATCAAAAGCAATAGAACTCAAAAGTAAACACCAAGACATGGAGAACGTATGGAAGGTAGTATTCCTTTAGAATTGATATGTCTCCAAGATCATTTAGAAGTTATTCCCCTTTTTATATATGAAAATGGTAGTACTTCCTCTCCCTCTGAATCTTAGCATTTGCATATTTGGATTGGATAGGGTGAGAAAATTCTAACATGAGAAAATCAAATGCAATAAACATATCTTTATCCAAAACATACTTTTACCCCCTACTTTGGTATTCTCCCCTTGTTTATACTTTGTATATTCTTCTCTCCCCCTAAATTATAACTCCCCTTTGCATAAGCATGTATCTCCCCCTTTAGCTTTGAAGCTTTGTATATTTCTCCCCCTTTGGCCTTAATTGCCAAAAAGGTCAGATATTGGGTCAAGTACGGGGATCATTGATTAAGAAGGGATCCTTGAGAACAAGGGTCATAGAATGTAGGATTCATTGCATGTGAAAATCATGAGAAAAATGAGGGAACCATTGAAAATAATTTCTCTCCCTTTGGCTAAACAGAGAATTTGTAGATCTTTTCCTCCTTTAAGTTAGGGATCCTTGAATGTATTTCTCCCCCTTTCACCCCCCCTTTTTAAGGGATCATCGAAGGATTGAGAAATCACAGAAGGAACACAAAGATTTACAACAACAAACACACATTGAAATATGATAGAAAGTCGGTGGCTCCAAGGCAAAATTGTTTTTTTGACCGGCTATTGTAGGGCAATACACCCCACGGTTTTTCATTTATTCCATAACATGGCTTACAATTTACAGGATCTAAGCTAAGGGAGGGGAGAGGGAGATGGGGGGACTAAAACACTAACCTCAGGGGGGGGGGGGTAGAAAGGATACCCACTTTAACAGATCATCCCTACAGCTAGCAGTAATTCTATGAGCTAGTAGAGAAATGTCATGCTTAAAATTACACTTCCACCTATTGAAACTAGGGCGCTCATTTCGAAAAACTTTGGCATTCCTAGTAGTCCAGATGTTCCAACAGGCAGTGAAGACCACTTCATCAAAGAAGGGCTGATGAAAGTCTCGATGGGCCCTTATAGAAATGTCCCACATGTAGTCCCCCTACCATTCAATTTGTAGATAATTCCAAACTCTGTTGCTGAACATGCATGTGAATAACAGATGATCCCTATCCTCCTTGACCCTTGCATGGCATAGGACACACAGATTAGATTAAGAAACATTCCAGTGTCTGTGCTCTAGCATATCTTGCGTATTCAGTCTAATCCATGATTAACATCCATGAAAACACTTTGATTTTCATGGTACATCAACTCTTCTAGACCCGGTTGAGTAGTGGGTTACTTGGGATTGGTTTGTGGACATGCAAGTAAAATTTCTTGGCCGAATACCCTTTGCCATCATCCTGCCATAACCAAACATCATTGAGAGAATGATCCCTGGGGAGATGCTGGAGTAGGCTCTGAAAAGTTTGCAACTTAGTGAAAGCTATCTCAGACAATGGTAGATGAAATAATCTAGTTAGGTCGTTGTCATCAAAGGCCTTGAAAACCTCCTGGGTTGTGGTAAAAGGGTCAACAACAAAGGAGAAGAATCGTTGAAACTTGGTAGCCAAGGGAATCATGGAGTTGTCTAGTATCCAAGAATCAGAACAAAAGAGGAAAGTGTCCCCTTTATTTGGCTAAATGCATGTGACTACTTTAAAGGTGTCCAACTTCTTGCAAATATCTTTCCACTAGAAGGACCCACAAAAAGTTGTACCTTGCGGCACCCTGTCATGATAGTATGTGTTCTGGATGAGATTTACCCAAGATACATTAGCCCTGTTGAAGAATTTATCCACATGCTTTAGCAGCAGTGCATCATTTTGCACAACCAAGTTAAAATGCCAAGTCCACCTTTTATCTTTGTCCTACAAACTAATTTCCAGGCAGCAAGGGCAGGAGCTTGGTCCTGGCCATTTTTCCTGCATAAGCACTATCTCTGGATTCTCTCTAGCTGCTTCAGAATTCCTAGTGGTATGTACAAACTACAGAGGAAAAATTTTGGGACCGAGGACAGGGCAGAATTAAGGTATTGCGATCTACCACCTTGAGCCAGAAAATAGGAGCTTGCAGAAAGTCTCCTTTCCATATTGTCCACCAAAGGCATTAAATCAACAATCCTAGGCTTAGTGGTGCCAACAGGCAAACCCGAGTAAGTAAAGGGTTAAGTACCAACTTTGCATCCAACAGAAGCAGCCAGCCTATGTAACTCCTCATGGTTCACATTAATGGGGATCATGGCAGATTTGTGGTAATTGAGAACATTAGGAGCATGGCCTATAATTCCAGCAGTTGTGAATCCATAGCAGGCATGATAATAAGAGTGTCATATGCAGACTGTACAATTGGGAAGTCCTGATCATGGCAGGCAATCGGGAACTCAATCTTTCCCTTTGAGAGCATATCATCAACTAGAGCCTGTAGAAAATCTACAACAATGGTAAAGAGAAGTGGGGACATAGGATCACCCTGTCTGACCCCCTTCTTGCACATGAATTTCTTGCCAGATACTCCATTGAGCATAACAGAGGAGGAGCCAGTGGAAAGAAGTTGTTTGACCCAAAGAATCCATTTATCATTGAAACCCTTGTGCCTTAAGACTTGGTAAAGAAATTCATGCTCAAGGGAATCAAAGGATTTCTCAAAATCCAACTTCAGAATGACAATTGGCCTCTTGGATTGATGACATTGGTGCAGGTATTCCAAAGTACAACCCAGACAATCTTGAATTGTCCTGGTTTTAATGAAACCATATTGGTTCTTGTGGATGGATTTCATGATTTGTAACTGAAACCTATTAGAAGCCATCTTGGCGAGGAACTTCAAGCCCATCCCAGTCAATGAGATTGGCCTGAAATTACCAACCTGCTCAGGTGATCTCTTCTTGGGAACTAATGTGATATAGGAGGAGTTCATATTTTCCAGCTGGGCAGAGCCATCATGAAAGGCATTTGCAAGAGCATAGAAATCATCACATATGATATGACAACATTTTTTAAAAATAGACTATTAAAACCATCAGGTCCTGGAGCCCTATCAATGGGCATTTCCTTGACAGTCCTATCCATCTCTTCCGTTGTGAAAGGAACAGTAAGGTCTTCCAGACCCTCAACCTTTTTTAGCAAAGATGGAAAGTCAAAAGCAAGATTGATGCCCTGTGAATGTCCCATCCTTCATTTGAAAGTTGACCAAAAAGCTCCAGTAATTTGCTCATGATCAGTAGTAACAAAACCATCCTCCGACTTAATAGAGGAAATAGAATTCCTTCTGTACCTCTCAATGGCCATAGCATGGAAGAATTTAGTGTTCTCCTTCCCCACTTTAATTTTCCCGATGGTTGCCCGTTTCTTCCAGTATAAATACTATAAATGAAGCAGGTGTTCCAAACACAATTTGACAATCACCCTGAAATTAGCCTCTGGCCTGAACAGAGGTCTTAACTCCTCAAGATTATCTAGCAATAAAATCACCTGATTGCATTTAGCTATGAGAATCTTGATTGTTGACAACCCGGTTTGCCATTTCTTGAGTGCCTGCCTCAGGAACTTGAACTTGTCCATAATGACTGCAGTGATGTGTCCTTTTCAGGAGGGCACCTTCCAAGAATTCTCCACACACTAAAGAAAACCAGTGAGCTCAACCCAATAATTTTCAAAGCGGAAGAGATTGCTCTTAGGGATGGTGGCGTTGATGGCAAGGACACATGGTACATGATCTGATGCGGTTTTGGCTAGAGGCAACACCTGAGACAGAGGATAGCGAGTAATCCAATCAGCAGTGGTGAAGAACTAGTCTAACTGCTCTAGTAGTGGAGTATCCTGCATGTTGGACCATGTGAAAGATCTTCCTTTAGGAGGTATCTCAAGGAGACCCATGTGGCCAATTATCTCATTGAAAATGAACATGCCATTAACATCGGCTCCAGGGAGATTCCTGTTTGATGTGGACCGAATAAAATTAAAATCCTCAAGTAGTAACCAGTTCTCATCAACTGGAATGCTTAGATTATATAGCCAACTGACAAAAATGTCTCTGGCTTCTCCTTGGCAGGGACCATACACATTCACCAAAGTCCACTTTCTCTGAATTATGCTTGGAAGTGAAGGAAATAATCAGACCAAAGCGCTGCGAGTCTAGCAATACCCCATCAAAAAAGGAAGAATTCCATAACACAATGAGGCCACCCGAGGCCCCTACCGAGGGGGAGTAAGCGAAACAATTAAAACGTTTGGGGGGTAGAAATTGCAAATACACCTGTGATCCATATTTTGCATTTTGGTTTCTTGGAGGCATACAAATGCTGAACTTTCATCAACTTTGTTGCGAACAGCTCTCCAAAGTGCACCCGAATTGAGCCCCCGCACATTCCAACATAGAACGCGCCAACTTCTAGTAGATCGTCAATCCATAAAAACTTAAGTAAAATAAAGCAAGAACACAACCCCACATCGACTGGCACAGAACAAGTACGAGTACATCAGACCCAAAACAACAACAAGCACCAAAAGTTTGAGGATAGAAACTAACAAGAACATGGCCCAACATAGCAGCCCCCCAAAACGAAATAAACACGTTTATGTTAATCATTGTTCTTCTTGGATGAAGTAGATGGATCTTCCATAAGAAGCTCCACCATTAGCTTTTCAAGTGCAATATCCAGACTCTGACCAACAGATTGGATCACTCTGATGGGCGTAGTAGGAGGAGTCTCCACAGGAGCTGGATCCACCTGGGATAGTTCGTTCTCACTTCGGCTTTTCTCTGGCTCTACCATTGGCTTAGCTCTTGGCATCCTCTTCTTAGGCATGTGGAGAGGAAACTCCTGTAAAATTGGCTTAAAACAATCCCGTTTGACAGAGCTACGGGTACACCAGTGAACAACGATATCCACAATAGGGGTCACCTTGTTCCGCAAGGTTTTCTTCCTAATGCACTGTACACAGAAAGAGAACTGATCATCAGGAGCTACAACAGGAACTATACTCCTCACATCAGAGTCATCAGCATCAGAGAAGAGGACTCGAGCAACAAGTTGATGATTTAGTGGCGACACATGAATAGAGTTGCCATGAGACAGAAAAACCATCTTGGACATCTAGTTGACATCATCAAAAGCAATAGACCATGATTGCTTGGAGAGCACTAGTGGCTCAGCAAATACCATATGCATAGGCCTAGGAATCACTAGAGGGGCGAGGATATCCATGAGTGTCTCAAAAGTCCTCTTCCAAGCGATAACAGGGGGGCAATGAAGGCCCATAGACAACCCTGACCATGCCAATCATCAGGTTCACCGGCTGAATGATGGGTTGCTGGTACGGGAGAATAGACAGTGGGTTTTGTTCAGGAAGAGGGTTCTGTTCCACTTATACATCATTGGGTACATGCTGATTCTGAACTCCTAGAATTTGAACTGAACCAGAAGAGCTTGGTTAATCAATGACCATTGATTCTTGATCTTGGATTGGTGCCTCTTGTTGGATAGCAGGCTCTTCAACATTCCAACCCCAACCATTACCATCATGTTGATCATGCGTGGCCTGATGATCAGGATTTGGCGGCGGCGGTACATCATTCCAGCCCAAAGCCGGATAGGGAGGAAGCATAAAAAGTAAGTTGTCAGGGACTAATTGCCCCGGCAGTGGATGTGGGTTACCATTTAGCAGCATGGGGTCTTCATCTTGGGGAAGTTGTTCTGCGAAATTAGCTCTAAGAATGTACACCGGTGCTGTCCAAGAAACCCATGCTCCACCCCATGCAGTATATTCAGAGAAAACCACACTTCGGGGAACTAGAGCATCCTTTGGAAAAGAAGCAAAAACCACTGACCGCACAACATAAGGATCATCACTAACCCAATGATGAAATTATCCAAAGGTGCTAACCGCAGCACTCAAATCTCCAGTGTTCCGTAAATCCATAGGAATTCCCAAGAACATGATACATCCCTGACAAAAACCAACAACAGCTCGAAAACCCTCTCTCTCATTATGATTCATAAAACGGACAAAAGAATCATTCCCGAGGTCTTGCGGAACCATCTGGACTGCAGCAAAACGCTTGCCAGCATCCTGCAGCTTAAACAATCCCACTCCCGCAATCCATGGCTGCGCCAAGCGCACATGAAACCCCCGATTGTTAAGCAACTCAACAACTTGCTGTCGTACCTGTCCAATATGATTAACCGGCAGCGCAGGCATGACTTCTGCCACTAGATATTGCTCATGGCGATGAGCAATGGGCCTCGCTGGAGTAACAGAAGTCCGGGGAAGACGATGAGGGCCGCCGTCGACGATTTGGTGGCTAGCAGGAACGTAGCACTCTAGGTTAAGCTCGAAGTTAGCCATCGTAGGTTGCGATGCTGGCAGTGGAGGCGTCCGTGGAGGTGGCTCCAATGGCATAGGAGGGCTTGGAGAGATTGAATGCGATGGGACGGGACAGGGCGGCTCTGCGGCTTGCGCATTTTCATCGAGGCAAGGAGTAGTTCTCAAAAATTCCAAAATAGAGGTGGGACTCTTCTGTTTCCAAAAATGGTTATTATTAGAGGCAAAATAGGCACACTTAGATTTGGTGTGGCCCATGCGGCAGCACGAGGAGCAAGTCTCTAAAGATGGACAATTAGTAGATAAATGACCGTGACAGCTACAAATAGTACAAGTCAATACCATGGTAACCACATCATTGACCATACACTCAAAATCATACCGGGCTTCCTGGGAAGAGGGTACGAGAGGCCCATGCTTAGCTCCAAGCTCTACATGCCCAGCAGGAAGAGAAGAGTCCAAAGCTGGGCTGCCGCATTTTGAGGGACAACCAAAATATGAATACTTGAAGAGCCTGGATTCCTGCTCGATTAGCCCTCCAATCCAGAACCGATCAATGGAGCTGGTGCAGATCGAGGAACTATCCCAAAAAGTGATATGCGGCATGGTGACAGTCCACCGGAGTTCTGCCGGCGGCGAAGGATGAATGACAACCCGCTCATGCGGTGGCAGATTATACCCAGTAAATTGGAGAGCGGCGATCTCATCCTCAGAAGCAGGAAATTGATACCCTTTGCACACATCATACTGCTGTAGGGTTGCAAATGAGAGTTTCTTACGAGCTGAAGAACGAGATTTAATGGCAGATTTGAGGGGTCTGGAATGCATTGCCATCAGACCTAAAGCGGAAGGTCTCTTTGATGGACTAACTAGAATCCATTCAGCATCGCACTGCTTCTTCCACAACTTGAACTCTCGCCACCAATTTGGACCACCATTGTCCCGGAGATGAAAATAACATTTAAAACAAGGCCATGCATAGGAACGTAGATCAAGAATATGAAACCCAACTTGCTTGCATGAAACCCTAAAGGAAAAAACATTATACTTAATACATTCAATCATAAGATCAATTCCCGATCCACCGATCGGCGATTCTAGGGCGGCAGCAACAGAATCCCCAGTCAACCGAAAAGCATGTCGACTAAAAGATACCACCATGATGAAAGGCCTTCGATGACCTAGAGGATGCACAGAGATTCCAGAATGCCGAAATATATCATCCACAAAAGCCGCACCATGAGAAAATCCAAATCCAGGGTAGAATCAGAACCAGAACCCATTGATAGGGATATCACCGGAGTCAGAAGAGATCACCTGAGTTGATGGCCCGAAGGTGTCACAACCCTAGAATTTTCTTGAAATTGTTTGCATCAACATCAGCATGTGCATCATGTCATCATGTTTAAATTCAACTAAATTTTAAATGGGGATGTCAAACCCTAGCACCTCATTGAATAAACAAAATTCCAAACAATTGAATTTTCAATGATTGAAAATGCTCTCTAAAAATGTTCCCCCTCTCTCATAAATGTTGGCAATAACATACCAGGGGTGAACTATATTTTCACAAACATTTTGCAAAATTTAACAAATCCACAAAGTTCTGGAAATGACTAATAAAGCACTATAAATATTTTAGTTGTTTCGAAAATTCTGGAAATTATTGTGGGGTCTCAAAATAATATGTATAAACCCCAAAAATTATGTTAGGATTTTTAACTTTAGTGGTTTTTCCCAAACATTATAAAACAAATTGCATAATAGAAGAAAAAGGAGGAAAGCAGAGGGGAGAAGGACTTACCTGGCCGGCCCAGTTGGTGGCCCAGCCCACCAACCCCCCCTGCTAGTCGTCTCCCACCTCGCGCCAGGAGGACGCGAGGCGTGTGGTCGCCATGCGCCCGACCACCTCCACCCTGCCTGCTTGCCCGGAGGTCGCCTAAGAGCGCCACGCGACCCGCCCAGAGCTGTCCAGATCCATCCCCCCTCTCCATCTCTCTCCCCTCGCCCTCCTCTGCCTTTCCCCCTCTCTGATGGCCACCGCAGCCATGGCCGAAGCCATCGCCGCCTTGCTGCTGCCGCCCTTGCCCTATCCGCGTGCCCAGAAGAACTGTGATGTTGACGCCGACCTCCTCACTGAGCTAAGCAATCGGAGGAGCAACACGTCGTCGCCATCAACCGTCTTCTCCGAGCTCGGCCGCCGGACACCGTCGCAAAAATCGCGGGCTCCAAAGCTTCTCCGACCTCACCGTTGTCTCCAAACGAACCCCGTGAGCCCCTCTTCCTCTCTCCTCTCTTCCTGCCGTCTCGGGCACCCCCTAGCTAGCATCCCCGTCGAAGTAGAAGCTTCTCGCCACCGGTGGGGGATGTGACCGTGGCTATAGCCACCACGGCATGCGCCCGAGCATGTCATCGTGCTCGTGTTGCTCCCTGGAGTCGAACGCACCCAGCAGATGGTACTCCTGTGCCCCATAGCGTTGCTGCCATCGTTGCCCGAACTCTAGTCGCTGCCAAAGTCGCCGTGGCCATCGTCTCCAGCGTCCCCGCGTCCTCCCATTGCCTCAGATGGATGCGCGCGAACCCCAGCTGCCTGTAGGTGCCTTCCGCCACCCAAATGGTCACCAGAGGAGGATTTCCGGTGACCCTCGCCATCTTGGCTCGTCGCCGGCGACTAACCCCAGCCTTTGATCGGACCCACGAGTCAGTGACTGACCGGGTCCCCTGTTGACTGCTGAGTCTGCAGTTGACCGGGCCCACCCGTCAGCCACAGTAGTTGACCTAGGGTCACTGACCAATGGTCCCCACTGGTTAGGATTGACCATGGGCGGCCCGATTGACCTGCTGACATCATCGTGACGCAGTAATCAATTTTTTATAATAGAAATAATTCAGGAAATTCTAGAAAATGTCTAAAACTTCTAAAAATCATAGAAAATAATATGTAAATCAGATGAAAATAATTTATATATGAAAAATGATCAGAAAAATCCAAAGAATCTGTTTATGCCATGATCATGCATGTTTGAGCAAGCTAACACCACCAAGTAGGACATTTTATGGTTAGAGCAATATAGGAAATATAATTTGGAGTTGTAATTCAAACTTGTTCGAATTCCACTTCAATTAACTTGGCCAAATATTCCTCTAGGATAATTCAGTACCTTAACATGCCATTTCATGCATCATGTTTGTTGCATCACATTGAATGTGTTCATTTCTTGGTTTGCCGGTGTTGTTCCCTCTCGGTAGACGATGGTTCTCACGATGTGATAGCTAACACTAATGAAGAGAAGTGATATCTTCAGGACTGTCAGGCAAGCAAACCCCCTTGAGCATATTGATATGAACCCACTCTCTCGCTCCTGCTCTCTTTTATTGCATTAGGACAACACCGATTCAACTACTACATGTTCCCGGTAGTTAAACCCATTCCTTTGCATGACCTGTATTTGCCACAGTAAATAGTTGAAACCACTTAGCATGAGTAGCAACTGTTTGAGCCTTGTTGTGCTTACTCATCCATGCTTGCTTACTTACTGTGCCTGCTAAGCTTAGAGTCGTGTCGTGTCGGGTCTGATCCATCCACGTGATGAATCGGAATGGCAGTGTTCATATCCTACTGTGTGAGAGCTAAGTGTATGAACACAATTTGGTAAAGGTAGTAATGAGAGGCCATGTAGGAGTACATGGCGGGTTGTCTCATTGGGACCGTCCTTAAGAATTGAGTTCTGTGTATGTTATCCAAGACAAGATAATACCGCACATTGGGATACTTAATTGACCCTCTCGGCCTATTAATTGCCTTGACCTCTGTCCAGGAGTCGCAACTACTTTCTCGTGTTTGTAGGAAAAGTGTTGGCGGCCGTGCATAGCGCTGCTCGACGGGGTGGACAATGATGCGATATAGGCATAGTGGCATGGTGTACCAAGTGGCACCCGAACGGTGGGCTGGGGAACCCTGCGCACATCGTTTGAGGCCGTAGCGGAAACTTCGGCCGGACTTTCATGCGGGTTCAGTCTCAAATAGGCGATAAACCTGGGCTAGGGTCTTGTGTGGTTGACGGTCGTGGCCGACTCCCTCGCTGGGCTTCCGCTTGAAGGTTGCCGAGGTGCCTTTTTACGTGCACATGGCGATAAGTGGCGGGAGCGTGTGTGAAGAAGTATACCCCTGCAGGGTTAAATAAACTATTCGAATAGCCGCGTCCTCGGATATGGACTACTTGGTGAACTTATGTGGTTCATAGAAAACTTGAAGTGGATACTCTAAAATGCGCAAGATAAGCGTGAGTGCTATGGATGGCCTTCTTGTAGGGAGACGGAAGTGGATCCATAGTGGTGTATTGATTGGTGAATATGTGGACTCGTGTGTGCTATCCCACCTCAAAGAAAGCACTTGTAGTCGTAGTACAGGTTAGCCAAGTGTCAAAGCTGGCTTGCTGCAATAAACTCCACAACCCCCTTCATTGATACTGATGCATATGTAGTTAGTTCTGATGTAAGTCTTGCTGAGTACCTTTATACTCACATCTGCTTAATTTATGTTTTTGCAGAGGAGACGCCAGTCTCATTAGTGGTAATTTTGACTTGAAGTTCGATGTTGACCGGATTAGCTTGGGAATCCCAGACAGAGGTTTGGTTCCTTTGGTAGGGTCGTTGCAGCTTTTCAGGCTTCACTAGCCACTTTTGTAGATGTCTATACCCAGACATATTTAAACTTCCGCTTGATTGATTGAATGCTTTGAATGTTGGGTCTTGTGGCCCCTATTTGTAACATCTTATTGTATTGGCTCTTCCGAGCCTTCTAAGTAAATGTTGTAATGTTGTATGGTTATGTTGTGATGCCATAGTTGTATCTATGCATATCGGGCATGTCGTGCGTACGTGTGACGTGCAGCGGTATGTATGGGATCTGACACCTAGTTGTGTGCCTTTAGTAGTACTCTTTATGGGGAACTGCCTCTTTGTGCTTCCTCCAAGCCTTGGTAGCTTGCCGCTGCTATGGACACATTGATTGACCGACATGTATCCTTCTTTGCTGCTATGTCTGTCACTTTGGAGAAATGTCTCACAGTCTATTGGAGTCCCTGTAGCCTGCTACGACTCGTATACATGCAGTGATGACATTTATGGCCCACGGCGTAATGGAGTCCTTGTTGCTTGCTATGACTCGTCTACACACGCTAGAGATTGACACCTGCATTGCTGGGTTACGTATGCCTGTTCCTGTACGGATGTGCCACTTGGGTTCTACGACTAGTCATGTCGGCCCGGGTTCTTCGACATTTGAATGCTAGCGACACATTCACATACATGAGTCAAAAGACGCAAATGATCTCGGCCCAGGTAAGGTGGCAGCCGTGGAGATAACCGTGCGTGAGACCGCAAAGTGATGTGATGTGTTACAGGCTGGATTCTTATGGCTTAGGATCGGGGTCCCGATAGCTTTGGTATCAGAGCTTGACTGCCTGTAGGATTACCAAGCCAAACTGGTCGATGTTGAGTCTAGAACTGCTTTAGTTATATAAGGGAATTGATTGTGGAAGGGAACGTAAGTTACTTTTACTCCTTTCCCCATGTTATTCTAATTTTGAGTCACCCTCTTCTTATCTATGGGGATTAAGAACTAGGACTTCTCATCTATCTATTAGGAGGACGAGTTACTATGCTGGAGACCTATAAGAAAGTTGTTGTCTTCTTGGATCGCTGTTTCTATAGGAATTCATTATCATGTTGTCAGTTGTCTTGCAGGTTGCCTCATATTTCATGCCCGTATAGCCGTTATGCTGTCCGAGTTATCCAAGGTTTCCAAATTATCTGATGCAATTGCAAAACTCTTTCATCTTGAGTCAATGTCTTTTGGGTCAGACAAAGCACACTAATTATTGTGTTGGGGTACTCCATTACCTCGACGTGTATGATGAAGGTGTTTAGGGAACCATCTTGTTTCAGTGAACCACCCAATAGTCTAGTTGTGTCCTTTGTTTCCAGTGTGATAATTCTGGCCATCATTATCAAAAGCATGTTGTGATGCTACTTAGTCAATAGGTATTTTGTATGTGGGTTCTTGAACCCAAGAATCATTTTGCTCACTTCCGTTGATAGGATTTGCTCGTTCCTTTAGGATATTAGTAACCTTGTTATAGTCTTCAAGGTTTGTGGTATATCATTCTTCCAATACCATGAGTCAGTTATGACAGGAGTTTTTCGTGAACAAAATATCACAACAAGAGTGCTCGTGATGAGTCCTCCATTTCATAGTTGTGATCCTGCCAATTCTTCATCTCTACATGGATTATCTGGAAGAAACATGTTGAACTCCGTTTGACATATTCAATCCATGCATCTACAACTCGGGAAAAATCAGGTGCTCTTGAGTTGCCCTTCTTCAATTTTATTCTGACCTTCAGCTATGAGTGGATAGTCAAGGGTATGTCATGCATTGTCCTATAAATGTCGACTATTCTTGTGGTGTGTCAAGACATTCTATTCTAGAATGACTAGGAGAAGCAAACTCCCGTACCTCATCCATTTCTCGGATTGGGTCAAAGCAGTTGTATTATGCAGATCAAAATGCCAAACCAGCTTTTGCTTTGTTCTACCTTGAGGTATTACCCTCTTCATGTCAACATTGTCATGAGAAATGCACTTCCTCTTATGAAATCTTGATGTAGTGATACTTCTCGCCATCATCATTCATTCCTTGGTCTCTGTGTTGTCTATAACCAGATCACCAACAAGTGAATCATGATGTGTGTAATCAATATTCCTAGCAACTTTGTTGTTTGGTAGTTAATGGACAATATTTCATTCTTGGTGTGTTGGTCATTGAATTGTCATACTAAGAATGGTCGTGCTACCTAGTCCATTTCCCATGGTGCACTTTTCAGTCAGTGAGTTAGGATTGTGTCAATCCTTCGCTCTATTGATCATATCGTCTTGCCTTGAAAAGCAAGATTGTTCTCGAGCGTGATAACATATCGGGGATTGTGATTTTCCGAATATCTTCTCGGGAGTATTACCAAGGTGTTCCTTGACCGTTATGTTGAGGTCGTGATCAAGATGGGTTTTCTATAAACCATCCCTTCTCCAAGAATCTGCGTTGGATACCCCTGAACTAGTTGGTTAAGCTGAACAACAACTTGGAGAGTTGAAAGATAAAAGCTTTGCCTGACTTAGTTATTTCCAAAGGGATATCTTGCGTGGGTGTCGAAGAAAGATGATATCTTCATCAATTAATCCTCGTGATCAATTGTTGCATCTATCGTCTTGTTCAACCTTTGATTTGAGTATGGGCTATCGTCAAATCAAAATCAGAACCAAAGATCTTCCTAATGTTGTCTTACTCGTGGATGTATCCTTGAGCATACACCATTATATCTTTTGGTTTGACCAATCCTATCACCTTGTTCTCATAGTTGTGGAATTCCATCCATTTGGATACCTCGATGAATTGTTGTTGAGCCCATCGACAACATTCTCGTCTATTCCATGACTCATGATGGACATTAAGCTGGTGTTGGAAACTTGTAGGCATATCTTCATGTTTTGTTCGTGAAGTATATGTTAGGTGTAAGAAGTGTCTCCCTCTAAGTTCACGTCCAATTGATGCAAGTTGCCGCCATGAACCTGAGAAAAGTCGATTTGTTTCTTGGAATTATCCCAAATCAATCATGCCTGTGCAAAGTATTCTATGGTTTGATAGACTGATAGTCTTCATTCCATATGCAATCCCTAGCACATCAAGCCAGTGATTGAGTTGTTCAAGGAAAAGAAGTCCTTTCTTAAGAGCTAATCCAGACTTATGTAAGGGCTTCGCTAATCCCTAATGATGGTTCCTAACCCGAACTCGGAAGTGTATTGTTGAAAGGCCATTTGAGCATGCTTGTCTTGGACGCCATGTCCATGTGGGTCTTGCAATCCAGCTCATGTTTTGGAGTTGGCTTCTGCAGTTCATTTCACTGAGAATCTCGCAACATCATCTCTTTGATTTGTGTTGCAACCTTTCATTTTCAGACATGCTGAGTCTGGAATTTCCTGACGCCAGCCATATCTGAATCTCAGGCAGATATGATGGTTGGGACGTTTCCCCAAGAATTATAATATTGGTCTCTCTATAACCCGGCAAAGGGATGTTGTGGCTAACACACCTATCCGGAAGACCTACTATTATAATATCTTGTTTCAGCAACTTGGCCACCTCCCCATGAGGACCTTGTATGACTTATTCTAGAAGTTTACCCTTATGGACCATCTGAGATCCCGAAGTTCGACCTTTTTACTTGATGTTCTAGATACCAAACGTTACCTATAATTGGGTTACACTAATTCATCAAGGAGAACATTAGAATCTGGGTGCTAAATGTCTTTGGGTCGATCATCCAGATTTCACGTCCTTGGCCTAGCTAAGGTGAAATCTGAGAAAGTATTGTCCTTCTTTGCATCTACATCCTCCATCATTATGCATCATGGTAGTATGAGGTGTTGCCAGAATCCTTGGCACGGATGTTGGTAAAAACCTGATGAATGTGGAAATGCTCAAGTTCTTGAGAGCACGCTCAGACTCTAGGTTATACCCTTGGTATTAATTGGAATGTGCCTTCCATTGCTGAGTTGTTTTATAGCTCTAGTTTCCATTCCGATCTGAGTATGCCATTCTTTAAATTCCGTCCAATGGTCGTTGTGAATTGCCTTAGGCTGGTGTAAAGAGTTTCAACGATCTCTGTATCAAAAGTAATTCTTTTTGCCACTTAAGGGATAATCCTACGAGTCACCTCCCCTAAGGTGCCCCATAATGGTATTATGGTAATTAACTCCTTGCTACTTTCAAACCTCCTCACCATCTGTTTTAGTGTGGAATTGTTGCCTACCAATTGAACCGCCGTCATCTGCCTCATTCTTTATTCTCAATGTGTGTTTTGTGTCTCATCTCGAGAGATGTTATCACGTCTCATTCTACGAGTTGGTCATGAGTCACTCGATCTTCGTAAAGATCGATTCTTGTAGAGCTTTCTATCCATGTTGTCTTTCTGTTGGATGAAGATCCCGAAGGCAAAGGTGTCAAGATCAACATGATGCAATGAATCAACATCTTCGAGAAGGGCAACTGGATCATGAAGATTGTGTTAGTATTGTGTTCCCTCCTGTCCTCTTACCCGACGCTTGAATCTCGGGACGAGATTCTTGTTTAGTGGGGGTGAGTTGTCATAGCCCTAGAATTTGCTTCAAATTGTTTGCATCAACATCAGCATGTGCATCATGTCATCATGTTTAAATTCGATTGAATTTGAAATGGGGATGTCAAACCCTAGAACCTCATTGAATAAACAAAATTCCAAACAATAGAATTTTCAATGATTCAAAATGCTCTCTAAAAATGTTCCCCCTCTCTGATAAATGTTGGCAACAACAAACCAGGGGTGAACTATATTTCCACAAACATTTTGGAAAGTTTAATAAATCAGCAAAGTTCTGGAAATGACCAATAAAGCACTATAAATATTTTACTTGTTTCAAAATTCTGGAAATTATTGTGGGGTCTGGAAATAATATGTATAAACCCCAAAAATTATGTCAGGATTTTTAACTCCAGTGGTTTTGCCCAAACATTATAAAACAGATTGCACAATAGAAAAAAGGAGGAAATCAGAGGGGAGAAGGACTTACCTGGCCGACCCAGTTGGTGGCCCAGCCCCCCCTTGCAAGTCGTCTCCCACCTCGCGCCACGAGGACGCGAGGCTTGTGGTCGCCGTGCACCCAGCCACCTCCACCCTGGCTGCTTGCCCGGAGGTCGCCTAAGAGCGCCACACGACCCACCAGAGCCGTCCGGATCCATCCCCCCTCTCCATCTCTCTCCCCTCGCCCTCCTTTGCCTTTCCCCCTCTCTGATGGCTGCCACAGCCATGGCCGAAGCCATCGCCGCCTCGCTACCACCGCCCCCTTGCCCTATCCGCGTGCCCAGAAGAACTGTGACGTCGACGCCGATCTCCTCATCGAGCCAAGCAATCGGAGGAGCACCACATCGTCGCCATCGACCGTCTTCTCCGAGCTTGGCCGCCGGACACCGTCACAAAAATCACGGGCTCCAAAGCTTCTCCGACCTCGCCGTCGACTCCAGACGAACCCCGTGAGCCCCTCTTCCTCTCTCCTCTCTTCCTGCCGTCTCAGGTGCCCCCTAGCTAGCATCTCCGTCGAAGCCGAAGCTTCTCGCCATCGGTGGGGGATGTGGTCGTGGCTACAGCCACCACGGCCTGCGCCCGAGCATGTCATCGTGCTCATGTTGCTCCCAGGAGTCGAACGCACCCAGCAGATGGTCCTCCTGTGCCCCGTAACGTTGCTGCCATCGTTGCCCGAACTCCGGCCACCGCCAAAGTCATCGTGGCCAGCGTCTCCGGTGTCCCCGTGTCCTCCCGTTGCCTCATATGGATGCGCGCGAACCCCAGCTGCCCGTAGGTGCCTTCCGCCACCCAAATGCTCACCGGAGGAGGATTTATGGCAACCTCCACCATCTCGGCTCATCGCCGGCGACTAACCCTGGCCTTGCCGACGAGGCTGTTGACCAGACCCACCACTCAGTGACTCACCGGGTCCCCTGTTGACTTCTGAGTCAACAGTTGACCGGGCCCACCCGTCAGCCACAATAGTTGACCCTGGGTCACTAACCACTGGTCCCCACTGGTCAGGATTGACCCTGGACGGCTCGGTTGACCTGCTGACATCATATTGACATCATGCTAACGCAGTAATCAGTTTTTTATAATAGAAATAATTCAAGAAATTCCAGAAAATGTCTAAAACTTCTAAAAATCATAGAAAATAATATCTAAATCAGATGAAAATAATTTATATATGAAAAATGATCAGAAAAATCCAAAGAATCTGTTTATGCCATGATCATGCATGTTTGAGCAAGTTAACATCACCAAGTAGGACATTTTACCGTTAGAGCAATATAGGAAATATCATTTGGAGTTGGAATTCAAACTTTTTTGAATTCCACTTCAATTAACTTGGCCAAATATTCCTCTAGGATAATTCAGTACCTTAACATGCCATTTCATGCATCATGTTTGTTGCATCACATTGAATGTGTTCATTTCCCGGTTTGCCGGTGTTGTTCCCTCTCGGTAGACGATGGTTCTCACGATGTGATCGCTGACACTAATGAAGAGAAGTAATATTTTCAGGATTGTCAGGCAAGCAAACCCCCTTGAGCATATTGATATGAACCACTCTCTCGCTCCTTCTCTCTTTTATTGCATTAGGACAACAACGATTCAACTGCTACATGTTCCCGATAGTTAAACCCATTCCTTTGCATGACCTGTATTTGCCATAGTAAATAGTTGAAACCACTTATCATGAGTAGCAATTGTTTGAGACTTGTTGTGCTTACTCATCCATGCTTGCTTACTTACTGTGCCTGCTAAGCTTAGAGTCGTATCGTGTCGGGTCTGATCCATCCGGGTGATGAATCGGAATGGCAGTGTTCATATCCTACTGTGTGAGAGCTAAGTGTGTGAACACGATTTGGTAAAGGTAGTGATGAGAGGCCATGTAGGAGTACATGGTGGGTTGTCTCATCGGGACCATCCTTAAGAACTGAGTTCTGTGTATGTTATCCAAGACAAGATACTACCCTACATTGGGATACTTAATTGACCCTCTCGGCCTATTAATTGCCTTGACCGTTGTCCGGGAGTCGCAACTAGTTTCTGGTGTTTGTAGGAAAGGTGTTGTCAGCCATGCATAGCGCTGCCCGATGGGGTGGACTATGATGCGGTATAGGCACAGTGGCACGGTGTACCAAGTGGCACCCAAATGGTGGGCTTGGGAACCCTGCGCACATCGTTTGAGGCCGTAGCGGAAACTTCGGCCGAACTTCCGTGCGGGTTCAGTCTCAAAGAGGTGATAAACCTGGACTAGGGTCTTGTGTGGTTGACGGTCATGGCCGACTCCCTCGCTGGGCTTCTGCTTGAAGGTTGCCGAGGTGCCTTTTTACATGCACATGGCGATAAGTGGCGCGAGCGTGTGTGAAGAAGTATACCCCTGCGCGGTTAAATAAACTATTCGAATAGCCGCGTCCTCGGATATGGACTACTTGGAGAACTTATGTGGTTCATAGAAAACTTGAAGTGGATACTCTAAATGCGCAAGATAAGCGTGAGTGCTATGGATGGCCTTCTTGTAGGGAGACGGAAGTGGATCCATAGTGGTGTATTAATATGTGAATATGTGGACTCATGTGCGCTATCCCACCTCAAAGAAAGCACTTGTAGTCGTAGTACAGGTTAGCCAAGAGTCAAAGCTCGCTTGCTGCAATAAACTCCACAACCCCCTTCATTGATACTGATGCATATGTAGTTAGTTCTGATGTAAGTCTTCCTGAGTACCTTTGTACTCACATCTGCTTAATTTATGTTTTTGCAGAGGAGACGTCAGTCTCATTAGTGGTAATTATGACGTGAAGTTTGATGTTGACCGGATTATCTTGGGAATCCTAGAAAGAGGTCTGGTTCTTTGGTAGGGTCGTTGTAGCTTTTCAGGCTTCACTAGCCACATTTGTAGATGTCTGTACCCAGACATATTTAAACTTCAGCTTGATTGATTGAATGATCTGAATGTTGGGTCTTGTGGCCCCTGTGTGTAACATCTTATTGTATTGGCTCTTCCGAGCCTTCTAAGTAAATGTTGTAATGTTGTATGGTTATGTTGTGATGCCATAGTTGTATCTATGCATATCGGGCATGTCGTGCATACGTGTGACGTGCAGCGGTATGTATGGGATCGGACAACTAGTTTTGTTCCTTTAGTAGTATTCTTTACGGGGAACTGCCTCTTTGTGCTTCCTCCGAGCCTTGGTAGCTTGCTACTGCTACGGACACATTGATTGACCGACATGTATCCTTCTTTGTTGTTGTGTCTGTCCCTTCGGGGAAATGTCTTGCAGTGTAATGGAGTCCCTGTAGCCTGCTACGACTCGTCTACGTGCAATGATGACATTTATGTCCCATGGCGTAATGGATTCCTTGTATCTTGCTATGACTCGTCTACACACGCTAGAGATTGACACCTGCATTGCTGGGTTATGTATGCCTGTTCCTATACGGATGTGCCACTTGGGTTCTACGACTAGTCATGTCGGCCCGGGTTCTTCAACATTTGAATGCTAGCAACAAATTCACATACGTGAGTCAAAAGACGCAAACGGTCCCGGCCCAGGTAAGGTGGAAGCCGTGGAGATAACCGTGCATGATACCACAAAGTGATGTGATGTGTTACAGGCTGGATTCTTATGGCTTAGGATCGGGGTCCCGACAAAAGGGATGGAGGAAAGATTGGTTAGAAATCCAGATCGCCATGGAGTCGTCAGAGGGGTGGGTGGGAGGGTGGAGTCGTCATTGCTTTGGCCAAGCTTAGTTTCTTGCATGTCGTCTCCGAGGCAAAATTGTCAGTGGTACCGATGTGGTGTTGTGCAGCTTATCTGTTGAATCGGTAGAACCGAGTCTTTTGTATTGGAGGCTCTGAGGAATAAAACATAAACATGGCAAATATGAAAATTGAACAACAGACAAAGTTGTAAATGAAAATCAACTAGGGAACACAAACAAATGATTTGTACCAATGATGGATATATTACAAAGAGGTATCAACTAAAAAAGATTTGAATGGTTCCAAGAAATTTTTCAATAGATAATGAAACAAACGAGATTCTTAACTAGATGATGGGCCATGACTATGTCACCTATATTAGTGTATATTGACTTAGGAGCCAAGCAAGAATACTTGATCATAGATCATACTCATCGTTAAGCTCAAAATGGGGACACCATTTTTTGATTAAGCGTTTTAATGTCTTCATATCACTTGAGTTGGTTTAAATCATGACTTGGAGTAAATCTATATCAAGGATATGAGTACATACCTTTGAGTGATGTTGTTGACGTAGCTTGTAGGTGAACTTGATGAGGATGCTCAAAGTTGATGAAGGTCATCTTGAGTTGGGAGCAATCCTTGTTGTTCCCATTCACTTTTCACTTACATAGGTTAGTCACGCAAAGAAGAACATGGTATATCCAAATGACTTGATACCAACTGAGATTTAGCAATTGAGAGATGGATGTAAAGGATATGATTTGTTGTCTTCTTCGTTTCATCATCCAAGCGAGGTTTTGGATACTTGGTCATGACAAGATTGCATAGAATATGAGTTGTTGGCAATCTTGCAGAGTTGTTATTCTTCCAAGTACCTACAGAAGGGTTAGATGCAAGACAAGGGAGCAAAGAATTCCAAGATATGATAATCAAGGTAATAGCATGGAATATACGATAAAGCTCATCCCCTTGCAAGCATCCGAGCGAGCTTAGCTGAAGTTTGAAGCATCAATGATTATAAACTCACTCCTCAAATGACAAAACACTTTTTCATCAAGTGGCTTAGTAAATATATCGGCCAATTGCTTGTTAGTATGAACATGCTTAAGATTAATATCTCCTTTGGCAACATGATCACGAATGAAATGATGTCGAACTTGAATATGCTTGGTTCGAGAATGTTGCATAGGATTATGACCAATCTTAATAGCACTTTCATTGTCACATAGTAATGGAACATTTTTTACATGGATTCCATAATCTTTAAGTGTTTGTGTCATCCATAACAATTGCGCATAACATGATCTGGCAGCAATATATCTTCAGCAGTAGATAGAGATACTGAGTTTTGTTTCTTGGAGGACCAAGGCTCAAGAGATCTACCAAGAAATTGACATGTACCCAAGGTGGATTTTCTATCAACCTTGTCACCGGCATAGTCCGAGTTGGAGTAGCCAACAAGATTAAAAGAAGATCCCTTGGGATGCCAAATGCCAAAGTTTGGTGTATGTATCAAGTATCTCACAATGCGTTCTACAGCCTTGAGATGACATTCTTTAGGTGCATCTTGATATCTAGCACGCATGCAAACACTAGGCATAATATCGGGATGGGAGGCACATAGATAAAGCAATGAACCAATCATTGATCGATAAACCTTTAACCGGTTCACCCTCATTAGTGATATCATCGTGTCCGCTAGTGGGCATGTGAGTTTTCATACCTTTGTACTGTTGCATGTTGAACTTCTTGATTAAGTCCTTAGTGTACCTAGTTTGAGAGATGAATTTACCTTCTCTCGTTTGCTTGATTTGTAGACCAAGAAAGAATTTCAGCTCACACATCATAGACATCTCATACTTCTCTGACATCAACCTTCCAAACTTCTCACTAAATTGTGGGTTAGTAGATCCAAAGATAATATCATCCACATAAATTTGGCACACAAATAATTCACCATTAACTCTCTTTGTGAATAAGGTTGCGTAAATTTTACCAATTTCAAATCCTTTTTCTATAACTAACTTCGTTAGTCATTTGTACCAAGCACAAGGAGCTTGCCTAAGACCATATAGAGCTTTGCGAAGTTTGTAAACATGGTTAGGTTTCTTAGGATTTGCAAAACCAGGTGGTTGCTTAACAAAGACCTCTTATTCTATCTCAACATTTAAAAATGCACTTTTAATATCCATTTGATAAAGTGTTATATCATGGTCATTAGCATAAGCAAGAAAAATTCGAATAGCGTCTAATCTAGCAACAGGGGCATAGGTCTCACCGTAGTCCATACCTTCAACTTCCGTATATCCTGGAGCTACGAAGTGAGCCTTGATGCAAACGACTTGACCGTCTTCATCTTGCTTGTTCCGAAATAACCATTTCATGTCGATGATGTTTTGCTCATCCTTGGGCTCTTCCACAAGTGTTCACACTTCGTTCCTTTCGAAGTTGTGAAGCTCTTCATGCATAGCATTCACCCAATCCGCATCTTCAAGAGCTTGTTCAACCTTAAAGGGTTCAATGCTAGAGATGAAAGAATAATGCTCACAAAAGTTAGCCAAGCGAGTTTTAGAGTGAGTGATCCTCCCTGTTTGTATGTCACCAAAGATTTGGTTTACGGGATGATTCTTGGCCACTTGAGCTCGAACTCGGGGTAGCTTTGGCTTGTTAGTTGGTGGAGTTTGTTCTTCATCATCATCTCCTTCATGTCCGTTGTTGTTAACGTGGTCATCTCCTTGAGGTGGTGGTGAAGGAGGTTGTGGTGGATCTTCATGATGTACTTCCTGTTGGAAATATGCCCTAGAGGCAATAATAAATTAGTTATTATCATATTTCCTTGTTCATGATAATCGTTTATTATCCATGCTACAATTATGTTGATCGGAAACTCAGATACATGTGTGAATACATAGACAAACACCATGTCCCTAGTATGCCTCTAAATAGACTAGCTCGTTGATCAAAGATGGCTATGGTTTCCTAGTCATGGACATGAGATGTCATTTGGTAATGGGATCACATCATTAGTAGAATGATGTGATGGACAAGACCCAAACTACAAACGTAGCATATGATCATGTCAATTTATTGCTACTGTTTTCTGCATGTCAAGTATCTATTCCTATGACCATGAGATCATGCAACTCACTGACACCGGAGGAGTGCCTTGTGTGTATCAAATGTCGCAACGTAACTGGGTGACTATAAAGGTGCTCTACAGGTATCTCCGAGGGTGTCTGTTGAGTTGGCATGGATCAAGACTGGGATTTGTTACTCCGTGTGATGGAGAGGTATCTCAGGGCCCACTCGGTAATACAACATCACAATAAGCCTTGCAATCAATGTGAATAAGTGTTAGTCACGGGATCTTGTATTACGCAACGAGTAAAGAGACTTGCCGGTAACGAGGTTGAACTAGGTATGGAGATACTGACGATCGAATCTTGGGCAAGTAACATACCGAAGAACAAAGGGAACATCATACGGGATTAACTGAATCCTTGACATAGAGGTTTGACCGACAAAGATCTTTGTAGAATATGTAGGAACCAATATGGGCATCCAGGTTACACTATTGGTTATTGACCATAGAGGTGTCTTGGTCATGTCTACCTAGTTCTCGAACCCGCAGGGTCTCCACACTTAAGGTTCGGTGACGTTTCGGTAGTATAGGTTATGTTTGATGGTGACCAAAGGTTGTTCGGAGTCCCGGATGAGATCCCGGATGTCACAAGGAGATCTGGAATGGTCCAGAGGTAAATATTGATATATAGGAAGTCCTATTTTGGTCGCCGGAAAAGTTTCGGGCTCATCGGTAGTGTACCGGGAGTGCTAGTAGTGTACCGGGAGACCATCGGGAGGGGTATTTCGACCCAAGAGGCTACATGGGCTGTGTGAGTGTAAATACCAGCCCTTTGTGGGCTGGTGGAAGTCCCACACAAGGCCCATGCAGCTGGGAAGAAAATCCCAAAGAGAAAAAAGTGGAAAAAGGCAAAAAAGGCAAAAATAAGGAGGAGTCCTAGTCCTACTAGGATTTTCAGCCACGTGCTACCCGTTCCTCTAGTGCATAGTTTCTCCTCTAGATCGGTTTTCTGCAGTGCTTAGGCGAAGCCCTGCCGGAATTGCTCCACCACCATTGCCGGAGCACCGTCACACTATCGGAGAACTCTTCTACCTCTCCGCTCCCTCTTGCTGGATCAAGAAGGCAGAGATCGTCATCAAGTTGTACGTGTGCTGAATGCGGAGGTACCGTCCGTTCGGCGCTAGATCGGAAGGACCATGATCAATATCATGAGACGGATCGTGATGAGTTCGCGAGACGGATCGTGATGAGTTCGCGGGACGGATCGTGATGAGTTCGCGGGACGGATCGTGATTGGATCGCGGGATGGATCGTGATGAGTTCATGGGACAGATCGTGATTGGATCGCGGGACGGATCGTGATGAGATCACGGGATGCTCGGCTATTTGGATCGCGAAGACGTTCGACTACACCAACCGCGTTTCTTAATGCTTCCCGCATAGTGATCTACAAGGGTATGTAGATCCGCTCTCCCTCTCGTAGATGCTCATCACCATGGATAGATCTTGCGTGTGCGTAGGAATTTTTTTGTTTCCCATGCGACGTTCCCCAACACTTCCTCCTCCTCTTCATCTTGTGGTGTGCCGCTTGTGGATGCTTCCATGTCATATTGTTGGTAGCCTTGATCCTAAGTAGGAGCTTCCACTTGGGTAGATGAAGTGCTTTCCTTCATCTCCATCGGATGAATCTTGTCGATGGACAAGTCTTGGATAGCTTCCGAAGGATCTTTATCACCTACTGTTGGGGAACGTTGCATGGGAAACAAAAAATTTCCTATGCACATGCAATATCTATCAATGGTGATGAGTGTTGGGAGACGTAGTAGTAAATCCAATTTTTTCCTACGATCACCAAGATCTATCCATGGAGAAACCAGCAACAAGAGGGGAGAGATTGCATCTTCATACCTTTGAAGATCGCTAAGCGGAAGCGTTACAAGAACGCGGTTGGTGGAGTTGTACTCGCAGCAATTCAGATCGCGGTGGATTCTGATCTTAGCGCCGAACAACGGCGCCTCCGCGTTCAACACACGTGCAGCCCGATGCAGCCCAGCAAGTAGGAAGGAGAGCTTGAGGGAGAGCTCCGGCAGCACGACGGCGTGGTGACGGTGGAGCCACGTGGACTCCGGTAGGGCTTCGCCAAGCGCTATGGAGAACGAGGAAGAGGAAGAGTAGGGCTGCGCCGAGAGAGAGAGAAGTCGTGTCTCAAATCAGCCCAAACCCTTGCATATATATAGGAGGAGGGAGAGGGAGGGCTGCCTTGGCCCCTCCTCCAAGGTGAGAGGTTCGGCCGACCCTAGGGGAAGAGTCCACCTCCCATAAGGGAGGTGGATCTCCTCCTTTTCAAACTCCTTTGCCCTATCTCCTTATCTCCAGCCGCATGGGACTTTCTAGAAGGTCTTGGCCAGCCCAAAAAGGGCTGGCACACCTCCTCTAAGGGCCCACGAAGTGCCTTTGGTCGTCACACCCCTCCCGGAGTCCTCCGGCACCCTCCCGGCACTCCCGGTACACTACCGATGAGCCCGAAAACTTTTCGGTGACCAAAACTGGACTTCCTATATATCAATATTTACCTCCAGACCATTCCGGAGCTCCGCGTGACGTCCGAGATCTCATATGGGACTCCGAACAACCTTCGGTAATCACGTATACCATTTCCCTATAACCCTAGTGTCATCGAACCTTAAGTGTGTAGACCCTACGGGTTCGGGAGACACGTAGACATGACCGAGACACCTCTCCAGTCAATAACCAACAGCGGGATCTGGATACCCATGTTGGCTCCCACATGCTCCACAATGATCTCATCAGATGAACCACGATGTCGGGGATTCATTCAATCCCGTATAAAATTCCCTTTGTCTATCGGTATGATACTTGCCCGAGATTCAATCGTCGGTATCTCTATACCTTGTTCAATCTCGTTACCGGCAAGTCTCTTTACTCGTTCTGTAATACATCATCCCATGGCTAACTCCTTATTCACATTGAGCTCATTAGGATGATATCTTACCGAGTGGGCCCAGAGATACCTCTCCGTGACACGAAGTGACAAATCCCAGTCTCGATTCGTGCCAACCCAATAGACACTTTCGGAGATACCCGTAGTGCACCTTTATAGCCACCCAGTTACGTTGTGACGTTTGGCACACCCAAAGCATTCCTATGGTATCCGGGAGTTGCACAATCTCATGGTCTAAGGAAATGATACTTGACATTGAAAAGCTTTAGAAAACAAACTACACGATCTTGTGCTATGCTTAGGATTGGGTCTTGTCCATCACATCATTCTCCTAATGATGTGATCCCGTTATCAACGACATCCAATGTCCATGGCCATGAAACCATGACCATCTATTGATCAACGAGCTAGTCAACTAGAGGCTCACTAGGGACATGTTGTGGTCTATGTATTCACACAAGTATTACGGTTTCCAATTAACACAATTATAGCATGAACAATAGACAATTATCATGAACAAGGAAATACAATAATAACCATTTTATTATTGCCTCTAGGGCATATTTCCAACAGTCTCCCACTTGCACTAGAGTCAATATTCTAGTTACATTGTGATGAATCGTACACCCATAGCAATCTGGTGTTGATTATGTTTTGCTCGTGAGAGAGGTTTAGTCAACGGATCTGCGAGATTCAGATCCGTATGCAGTGTACAAATATCTATATCTCCTTCCTGAATGTAATCACGGATGGAGTTGAAGCGGCTCTTGATGTGTCTTGTCTTCTTGTGAAACCTGGGCTCCTTCGCAAGGGCAATAGCTCCAGTGTTGTCACAGAATAGAGTCATCGGGCCCGACGCACTTGGAATTACTCCTAGGTCGGTGATGAACTCCTTCATCCAGACTCCTTCCTTTGCTACTTCCGAAGCAGCTATGTACTCCGCTTCCCATGTAGATGCCACCACGACGCTTTGCTTGCTGCTGCACCAGCTGACTGCCCCTCCGTTCAAAACATATACGTATCCAGTTTGCGACTTGGAGTCGTCCGGATCTGTGTCGAAGCTAGCATCGACGTAACCCTTTACGACGAGCTCTTCGGCACCTCCATACACGAGAAACATGTCCTTTGTCCTTTTCAGGTACTTCAGGATATTCTTGACCGCTGTCCAGTGTTCCGCTCCGGGATCACTTTGGTACCTCCCCACCAAACTTATGGCAAGGTTCACATCATGTCTGGTACACAGCATGGCATACATAATAGAGCCTATGGCTGAAGCATAGGGGATGACACTCATCTCTTCTCTATCCTTTGCCGTGGTCAGGCATTGAGTCTTACTCAATCTCACACCTTGTAACACAGGCAAGAACCCCTTCTTGGACTGATCCATATTGAACTTCTTCAATATCTTTTCAAGATATGTGCTTTTTGAAAGACCTATGAGGCTTCTCGATCTATCTCTATAGATCTTAATACCTATTATGTAAGCAGCTTCTCCAAGGTCCTTCATTCCAAGAGTTCTATATCATTTCCCATTATCATTATGTCATCCACATATAATACGAGAAATGCTACAGATCTCCCACTCACTTTCTTGTAAATACAGGGTTCTCCATAAACCTGTACAAATCCAAACGCTTTAATCACTTCATTAAAGCAAATATTATTGATCACATTACCATCCGGGTCAGTCTTCTTCTTAGCGACAAGTCGAGCCTTATAGACGGTCACATTACCATCCAGGTCAGTCTTCTTCTTAAAGATCCATTTATTTTCAATGGCTCGCTTATCATAAGGCAAGTCCACCAAAGTCCACACTTTGTTCTCATACATGGATCCTATCTCGGATTTCATGGCTTCAAGCCATTTGTTGGAATCCGGGCCCGCCATTGCTTCTTCATAGTTTGAAGGTTCACCGTTGTCTAACAACATTATCTCTAGGACAGGGTTGCCATACCACTCTGGTGCGGAACGTGTCCTAGTGGACCTTCGACGTTCAATAGTAACTTGATCTGAAGTTTCATCATCATCATCATTAACTTCCTCTCTAGCTGGTGTAGGCTCCATAGAAACAACTTCCTGTGCTGCGCTACTCTCCGGTTCGAGTGGAGGTACAATTACCTCATCAAGTTCTATTTTCCTCCCACTTACTTCTTTCGAGAGAAACTCTTTCTCGAGAAAGGATCCATTCTAGGCAACAAAGACTTTGCCCTCGGATCATAGGTAGAAGGTATACCCAATAGTCTCTTTGGGATATCCTATGAAGATGCACTTTTCCGCTTTGGGTTCAAGCTTCTCAGGTTGAAGTTTCTTCACATAAGCATCGCATCCCCAAACTTTTAGAAACAACAGCTTAGGTTTCCTTCCAAACCATAATTCATACGGTGTCGTCTCAACGGATTTTGACGGTGCCCTATTTAAAGTGAATGCGGCAGTCTCTAATGCATATCCCAAAAATGATAGAGGTAAGTCGGTAAGACACATCATAGATCGTACCATATCTAATAGAGTGCGATTACGACGTTCAGACACACCATTTCGCTGAGGTGTGCAAGGCGGCGTGAGTTGTGAAACAATTCCACATTTCCTTAGGTGCGTGCCAAACTCGTGACTTAAATATTCTCTGCCACGATCATATCGTAGGCACTTTATTTTCCTGTCATGTTGATTCTCTGCCTCACTCTGAAATTCCTTGAACCTTTCAAAAGTTTCAGACTTATGTTTCATTAAGTAGACATACCCATATATACTCAAGTCATCAGTGAGGGTGAGAACATAACGGTAGCCACCATGAGCCTCGACACTCATTGGACCGCATACATCGGTATGTATTATTTCCAACAAGTCAGTTGCTCGCTCCATTGTTCCGGAGAACAAAGTCTTGTTCATCTTGCCCATGAGGCATGGTTCGCACGTGTCAAATGATTCGAAATCAAGAGACTCCAAAAGTCCATCAGTATGGAGCTTCTTCATGCATTTGACACCAATATGACCAAGGCAGCAGTGCCACATGTAAGTGGGACTATCGTTATCAACCTTACACTTTTTGGTACTCACACTATGGACATGTGTAACATCACGTTCGAGATTCATCAAAAATAAACCATTAACCAGCGGGGCATGACCATAAAACATTTCTCTCATATAAATAGAACAACCGTTATTCTCAGATTTAAATGAGTAGCCATCTCGCATCAAGCGAGATCTAGATACAATGTTCATGCTCAAAGCTGGTACTAAATAACAATTATTAAGGTTTAACACTAATCCCGAAGGTAGATGTAGAGGTAGCATGCCGACGACGATCACATCGACCTTGCAACCATTCCCGACGCGCATCGTCACCTCGTCCTTTGCCAGCCTCCGCTTATTCCGCAACTCCTGCTTGGAGTTACAAATGTGAGCAACTGCACCGGTATCAAATACCCAGGAGCTACTACGAGCACTGGTTAGGTACACATCAATAACAAGTATATCACATATACCTTTAACATTGTCGTCCTTCTTATCCACTAAGTACTTGGGGCAGTTCCGCTTCAAGTGACCTGTACCCTTGCAATAAAAACACCCAGTCTCAGGCTTGGGTCCATTCTTGTTCTTCTTCTTCCTGGCAACTTGCTTATCGGGCGTGGCAACAGCTTTGCCGTCCTTCTTGAAGTTCTTCTTACCCTTGCCTTTCTTGAAACTAGTGGTCTTATTCACCATCAACACTTGATGCTCCTTTTTGATCTCGACCTCCGCTGATTTCAGCATCGAGTACAACTCAGGAATGGACTTCTCCATCCCTTGCATATTGTAGTTCATCCCAAAGCTCTTGTAGCTAGGTGGAAGCTACTGGAGGATTCTGTCAATGACCGAGTCATCCGGGAGATTAACTCCTAGCTGAGTCAAGCGGTTGTGTAGCCCAGACATCTTGAGGATGTGCTCACTGACAGAACTGTTCTCCTCCATCTTGCAGCTGAAGAACTTGTCGGAGACATCATATCTCTCGACCCGGGCATGAGCTTGAAAAACCAGTTTCAGCTCTTGGAACATCTCATATGCTCTGTGTTGCTCAAAACGCTTTTGGATCCCCGGTTCTAAACTGTAAAGCATGCCGCACTGAACAAGGGAGTATTCATCGCAGCGAGAATGCCAAGCATTCACAACGTCTTGCTCTGCTGGGAGAAGGGGTGGGTCACCTAGCGGTGCATCGAGGACATACAATTTCTTGGAAGCTATGAGGATGATCCTCAAACCAGGGACCCAGGCCGCATAGTTACTTCCATCATCTTTCAGCTTGGTTTTCTCTAGGAACGCGTTGAAATTGAGGGTGACATTCGCGTTGGCCATTGGATATACAATATAGATTGTAAAGATAATTTTAGACTAAGTTCATGATAATTAAGTTCACATAATAAAATTAATTAATGAACTCCCACTTAGATAGACATCTCTCTAGTCATCTAAGTGACACATGATCCATGTCAACTAGCCCGTGTCCGATCATCATGTGAGACGGACTAGTCATCCATGGTGAACATCTCCATGTTGATCGTATCTTCTATACGGCTCATGTTCGACCTTTCGGTCTTCCGTGTTCCGAGGCCATGTCTGTACATGATAGGCTCGTCAAGTCAACCTAAGTGTATCGCGTGTGTAAATATGGCTTACACCCGTTGTATGCGAACGTTAGAACCTATCACACCCGATCATCACGTGGTGCTTCAGAACGACGATCCTTAGTAATGGTGCACAATTAGGGTGAACACTTCTCTTGAAATTTTATTGAGAGATCATCTTATTTACTACCATCGTTCTAACCAAATAATATGTAAACATGATAAACATCACATGCAATCAATATAGTGACATGATATGGCCAATATCATCTTGCTCCTTTGATCTCCATCTTCGGGGCACCATGATCATCACTGTCACCGGCACGACACCATGATCTCCATCATCATGAACTCCATCATTGTGTCTTCATGAAGTTGTCTCGCCAACTATTACTTCTACTACTATGGCTAACGTTTAGCAATAAAGTAAAGTAATTACATGGCGTTTATGATTGACACGCAGGTCATACAATAAAATAAGACAACTCCTATGGCTCCTGCCGGTTGTCATACTCATCGACATGCAAGTCGTGAAACCTATTACAAGAACATGATCAATGTCATACATCACAATGCAACACATCACATTCTTTGGCCATATCACATCACAAGGCATATGCTACAAAAACAAGTTAGACGTCCTCTAATTTGTAGTTGCAAGTTTTTACGTGGCTGCTATAGGTTTCTAGCAAGAACGTTTCTTACCTACGCCAAAACCACAACGTGATATTCCAATTGCTATTTACCCTTCATAAGGACCCTTTTCATCGAATCCAATCCGACTAAGGTGGGAGAGACAGACACCCGCTAGCCACCTTATGCAACAAGTGCATGTCATGCGGTGGAACGAGTCTCACGTAAGCGTACGTGTAAAGTCGGTCTGGGTTGCTTCATCCCACAATACCGCTGAATCAAGATAAGACTAGTAGTGGTAAGCAAAGTAACAAGATCGACGCCCACAACTACTTTGTGTTCTACTCGTGCACAGATTCAACACATAGACCTAGCTCATGATGCCACTGTTGGGAGACGTAGTAGTAAATCAATTTTTTTCCTACGATCACCAAGATCTATCCATGGAGAAACCAGCAACGAGAGGGGAGAGATGGCATCTGCATACCTTTTAATATCGCTAAGTGGAAGCGTTCCAAGAACGCGGTTGGTGGAGTCGTACTCGCAGCGATTCAGATTGCGGTGGATTCCAATCTTAGCGCCGAACAACGGCGCCTCCGCGTTCAACACACGTGCAGCCCGGTGACGTATCCTACGGCTTGATCCAGCAAGGAGGAAGGAGAGGTTGAGGGAGAGCTCCGGCAGCATGACGGCATGGTGATGGTGGAGCTACGTGGACTCCGGCAGGGCTTCGCCAAGCGCTATGGAGAACGAGGAAGAGGAAGAGTAGGGCTGCGCCGAGAGAGAGAGGTCGTGTCTCAAATCAGCCCAAACCCTTGAATATATATAGGAGGAGGGAGAGGGAGGACTGCCTTGGCCCCTCCTCCAAGAGGAGAGGCTCAGCCAACCCTAGGGGAAGAGTCCACCTCCCACAAGGGAGGTGGATCTCCTCCTTTTCAAACTACTTTGCCCTATCTCCTTATCTCCAGCCGCATGGGCCTTTCTAGAAGGTCTTGGCCAGCCCAAAAAGGGCTGGCACACCTCCTCTAAGGGCCACGAAGTGCCTTTGGTCGTCACACCCCTCCCGGGGTCCTCCGGCACCCTCCCGGCACTCCCGGTACACTACCGATGAGCCCGAAAACTTTCCGGTGACCAAAATTGGACTTCCTATATATCAATCTTTACCTCCGGACCATTCCGGAGCTCCTCGTGACGTCCGGGATCTCATACGAGACTCCGAACAACCTTTGGTAATCACGTATATCATGTCCCTATAACCCTAGCGTCATTGAACCTTAAGTGTGTAGACCCTACGGGTTCGGGAGACACGTAGACATGACCGAGACACCTCTCCGGTCAATAACCAATAGCGGGATCTGGATACCCATGTTGGCTCCCACATGCTCCAT
The DNA here is from genome assembly GCA_022496015.1 of Hordeum marinum. Taxonomy (NCBI): domain Eukaryota; kingdom Viridiplantae; phylum Streptophyta; class Magnoliopsida; order Poales; family Poaceae; genus Hordeum; species Hordeum marinum. The sequence continues at coordinate 62,975,357 of CM039677.1, forward strand.
GATGATCTCATCGGATGAACCACGATGTTGGGGATTCAGTCAATCCCGTATACAATTCCCTTTTTCTATCGGTATGGTACTTGCCCGAGATTCGATCGTCGGTATCTCTATACCTTGTTCAATCTCGTTACCGGCAAGTCTCTTTACTCGTTCTGTAATACATCATCCCGTGGCTAACTCCTTAGTCACATTGAACTCATTATGATGATGTCTTACCAAGTGGGCCCAGAGATACATCTCCATCACACGGAGTGACAAATCCCAGTCTTGATTCGTGCCAACCCAATAGACACTTTCGGAGATACCCGTAGTGCACCTTTATGGCCACCCAGTTATGTTGTGACATTTGGCACACCCAAAGCATTCGTACAGTATCCGGGAGTTGCACAATCTCATGGTCTAAGGAAACGATACCTGACATTGAAAAGCTTTAGCAAACGAACTACACGATCTGTGCTATGCTTAGGATTGGGTCTTGTCCATCACATCATTCTCCTAATGATGTGATCCCGTTATCAACGACATCCAATGTCCATGGCCATGAAACCATGACCATCTATTGATCAACGAGCTAGTCAACTAGAGGCTCACTAGGGAGATGTTGTGGTCTATGTATTCACACATGTATTACAGTTTCCGGTTAACACAATTATAGCATGAACAATAGATAATTATCATGAACAAGGAAATACAATAATAACCATTTTATTATTGCCTCTAGGGCATATTTCCAACAATGAGCATCTACGACAGGGAGAGTGGATCTACATACCCTTCTAGATTGCTAAGAGGAAGCGTTAAGAAACGCGGTTGGTGTAGTCGAACATATTCGCGATCCAATCACGAGCTGTCCCGCGATCTCATCATGAGTCGTCCCGCGATCCTATCGTGGTCCTTCCCATCTAGCGTCGAATGGATGACACCTCTGCGTTTAGCACACGTGCAGCTCGATGACGATCTCCACCTTCTTGATCCAGCAAGAGGAGGTGAAGAGGTAGATAAGTTCTCCGGCAGCGTGACGGCGCGGCGGCGATGGTGGTGGAACTATTCTAGCAGGGCTTCGCCTAAGCGCTACTGAAACGATCTAGAGGAAGAACTACAATCTAGAGGCAGAGGGATCACGTGGCTTTTTTTCTGTGTCCAGAAAACACTCAATACCTCTAGCATATACATGAGGAGGGAGGGAGGAGGCCTACACCCTAGTGCTGGCCCCTTTGCCTTGTCCGCCTGGAGGAGAGGAGTCCTCTTTCCACTTGGAAACTCTTTCCACCTTGGTTTTTTTCCACCCAGCCGCATGGGCCTTTAGTGGGGCTTAGGCCAGCCCACCAGGGGTTGGTTTGCGTACTTCCATAGCCCATGTGGCCCTTTGGGTCGAGACACCCTCCCGATGGTCCCTCGGCACCCTCCCGGCAGTCCCGGTACACTACCGATGAGCCCAAAACTTTTCCGGTGACCAACACGGGACTTCATATATATATATATATATATATATATATATATCAATCTTTACCTCCGTACCATTCCGGAGCTCCTCGTGACATCCGAGATCTCATCCGGGACTCCGAACAACCTTCCGTCACCACCATGCATAACTCTATAATACCCAAACATCACCAAACCTTAAGTGTGTAGACCCTGCGGGTTCCAAAACTATGTAGACATGATCGAGACACCTCCACAGTCAATAACCAATAGCAGGACCTAGATGCCCATATTGGTTCCTACATATTCTATGAAGATCTTTATCACTTGAGCCTCTATGTCAAGGATTCAGTTAATCCCGTATGTTGTTTCCTTTGTTCTTCGGTATGTTACTTGCTCGAGATTCGATCGTCGGTATCTTCATACCTAGTTCAACCTCGTTACCGGCAAGTCTCTTTACTCGTTCTGTAATACAAGATCCTTTGGCTAACACCTTAGTCACATTGCTTTCAAGGCTTGTTGTGATGTTGTATTACCGAGTGGTCCCTGAGATACCTCTCCGTCACATGGAGTAACAAATCCCAGTCTTTATCCATACCCACTCAACAGACACTCTTGGAGATACCTGTAGAGCACCTTTATAGTCACCCATTTACGTTGTGACGTTTGATACACACAAGGCACTCCGATGTGTTAGTGAGTTGCATGATCTCATGGTCATATGAACAGATACTTGACATGCAGAAAACTATAGCAATAAACTGACACGGTCATATGTTATGTTTATAGTTTGGGTCTTGTCCATCACATCATTCTCCTAATGATGTGATCCCGTTATCAAATGGCACCTCATGTCGATGGCTAGGAAACCTTGACCATCTTTAATCAACGAGCTAGTCTACTTGAGGCATACTAGGGACATGGTGTTGTTTATGTATGCACACATGTATCTGAGTTTCTGATCAATACAATTCTAGCATGGATAATAAACGATTATCATGAACAAGTAAATCTGATAACAACTAATTTATTATTGCCTCTAGGGCATATTTCCAACAGTCTCCCACTTGCATTAGAGTCAATAATCTAGCTCACATCGCTATGTGATTTGTTATGAATCTCACACCCAATGAGTTCTGGGGTTCGATCATGTTTTGCATGTGAAAGAAGTGTTAGTCAACGAGTCTGCGTCATTCAGATCCGTATATACTTTGCAAATCTCTATGTCATACTGTAGACACTGCTACCATGCTCCACTTGGAGCTATTCCAAATGGCTACTCCACTATATGTATCCGTATTTCTACTCAGAGTCATCCGGATTGGTGTCAAAGCTTGCAACGACGTAACCCTTTAGGACGAACTCTTTATCACCTCCATAATCGAGAAATATTTCCTTAGTCCTCTAGTTACTAAGGATAATTTTGACCACTGTCTAGTGATCCACTCCTGGATCACTCTTGTACCCCTCGACAGACTCATGGCAAGGCACACACAGGTGCGGTACACAACATGGCATACTATATAGATGCGGTACACAACATGGCATACTATATAGAGCCTTCGTCCGTTCTCTTTCTTCTGTCGTGGTCGAGCTTTGACTCTCACTCAACTCCACACCTTACAAACCAGGCAAGAACTCCTTCTTTGAATGATCCATTTTGAACTATTTCAAAATCTTGTCTAGGTATCTACTCATTGAAAGTCTCATCAAGCATCTTGATCTATCTCTATAGATCTTGATGCCTAACAATTTAGTAGCTTTATCCATGTCTTCCTTTGAAAAACTCTTTTCAAACAACCGTTCATGCTTTCCAGAAATTTTACATCATTTCCGATCAATAATATGTCAACCACATATACTTATCAGAAATTCTATAGTGCTCCCACTCACTTTCTTGTAAATACAAATTTCTCGTAAACTTTGTATAAACCTAAAAACTTTGATCACCTCATCAAAGCATATATTCCAACTCAGAGATGCTTGCTCCAGGCCATAGAGGATTGCTGAAGCTTGCACACCTTTTAGCATCCTTAGCATGACAAAACCTTCTGGTTGTATCACATACAACCTTTAATCATGTAAACCGTTAAGGAAACGATGTTTTGACATCCATTTGGCAGATTTCATACGTGAAAAATGCAACAACTGCTAACAGAATTCCAACACACTTTTAGCATTGCTACGGGTGAGAAAGTCTCATCATAGTCAACTCCTCGAACTTGGCAGAAACTTCTTTGTGACAAGTCGAGCTTTATAACGGTGACATTCACCATCAACGTCTTTCTTCATTTTAAAGGTCCATTTGTACTCAATGATCTGTCGTTCAACGGGCAAGTCTACCAAAGTCCATACTTGGTTTTCATACATGGATCCTTTCTCGGATTTCATGCAATCTAACCATTTGTTGGATTCCGGGCCCATTATCATTTTTCCATAGTTTGTAGGTTCGTTGTTGTCCAACAACATGACCTCTAAGACAGGGTTGTCATACCACTCAGAAGTAGTACGCGTCGTAGTCGACCTACGAGGTTTGATAGTAACTTGATCTGAAGCTTCATGATCATCATCATTAACATCCTCTTCATCTAACATAGGCTCCATAGAAACAAATTTCTATGCTATGCTACTCTCTGGTTGAAACAATGGTTCAACAACCTCATCAAGTTCTATCTTCCTCCCAGTCAATTCTTTCGAGAGAAACTTTTTCTCGAGAAAGGACCCGTTTTAGCAATAAACACTTTGTGCTTGGATCTAAGATAGAAGGTTTATCCAACTGTTATGTTTAGGGTATTCTATGAAGATTCATATGTCTGCTTTGGGTTCGAGCTCATTAGGTTAAAACCATTTTTCACATAGGCGTCGCAGCCCCAAACATTAAGAAATGACAGCTTAGGTTTCTGCCAAACTATAGTTCATATTGTGCCATATCAACGGACTTAGATGGTGCCCCTTTAAAAGTGAATGCAGTTGTCTCTAATGCATAACCCCAAAATGATAGTGGCAAATAGATAAGATACATCATAGTTCACACCATATCCAATAGAGCATGACTACGACATCCAGACACACCATCACACTATGGTGTTCTAGGTGGTGTGAGTTGTGAAACAACTTCCACATTGTCTTAAGTTGTATATCAAACTCAAAACTCGGATATTCACCTCCATGATCATATCATAGAAATTTTATCTTCTTGTCACGATGATCTCAAACTTCACTCTGATATTGCTTGAACTTTTCAAACAATTAAGACTTGTGTTTCATTAAGTAATTATACACTATATCTACTCAAATCATGAGTGAAGGTAAGAAAATAACGATATCCACTGTGTGTTTCAACACTCATTGGACTACATACATCAACGTGTATCAATTCCAATAAGCCAGTAGCCTTCTCCATCATACTGGAAAATGGGGTCTTAGTTATCTTGCCCAAGAGGCATGGTTCGCATGTCTCAACCGATTCGAAATCGAGTGAGTCAAAAGATCCATCAGCATGGAGTTTCTTCATGCGCTTAACACCAATATGACCTTCGCGGCAGTGCCACAAGAATGTGGTACTTATCATTACTAACTTGAATCTTTTGGTATCATTATTATAAATATGTGTATTACTATGATCGAGATTCAATAAACCATTCACATTGGGTGCATGACCATTGAAGGTATTATTCATATAAATAGAATAACCATTATTATCTTACTTAAATGAATAACCGTATTGCAATAAACATGATCTATTCACGTTCAAGCTCAGCGCAATCACCAAATAACATTTATTTAGGTTCATCACTAATCTCGAAGGTAGAGAGAGCGTGCGATGGTGATCACATCAACCTTGGAAACACTTCCAACACTCATCATCACCTCACCCTTAGCTAGCCTCTGTTTATTCCATAACTTTTATTTCGAGTTACTAAAATTTAGCAACCAAACCGGTATCCAATACCCAGGTGCTACTAGGAGTACTTAGCAATGTACACATCAATAACACGTATATCATATATACTTATGTCGACGTTGCCATCCTTCTTATCTACCAAGTATCTAGGGTTGTTCAGCTTCAGCGACTGTTCTCCTCATAATAGAAGCACTTAGTATCGGGTCTGGGTTCACCCTTGTGTTTCTTCATTGGAGAAGCAACTGACTTGCCATCCATGAAGTTTCCCTCCTAGCCCTTGCCCTTCTCGAAACTAGTGGTTTCACTAACCATCAACACTTGGTGCTTAATCTTGATTTCTACCTTCGCGGTGTCAAACATCGTGAATGGCTCAGGGATCATTATTTCCATCCCTGGTATTTTATAGTTCATCATAAAGCTCTAGTAGCTTAGTGACATTGACTTGGAGAACTATATCAATCACTATCTTATCTAGAAGATCAGCTCCCACTCAATTCAAGGGATGTAGTACCCAGACAATCTGAGCACATGCTCACCGATTGAGCTATTCTCCTTCATCTTGCAGGCAAAAAATCTTGTTGGAGGTCTCATACCTCTCAACACGGGCATGAGCCTGAGATCCCAATTTAAGCTCTTATAACATCTCAGATGTTCCGTGACGTTTAAAACGTTTTGGAGCCTTAGTGCAAAGCCGTAATGCATGACACACTAAACTATCAAGTAGTCATCAGAATGTGCCTGTCACATGTTCACAACATCTACAGACGATGCTTGAGGGGGTGGCGCACTGAGCGATGCATCAAGGACATAAGCCTTCTGTGCAGCAATGAGGACAATTCAAAGATCAGAGACCCAGTCCACATTATTGCTACCATCATGTTTCAACTATATTTATCTAGGAAAATACAAAAATTCAAGGGAGCTATGATGACCCACAAGTCTAGGGATCTATCATAGTCCTTTCGATAAGTAAGAGTGTTGAACCCAACGAGGAGCAAAAGGAAATGACAAGTGGTTTCCAGTAAGGTGTTCTCTGCAAGCACTGAGATTATCGGTAACAAATAGTTTTGTGATAAGATAATTCGTGACGAGTAACAAGTAACCAGTGTAGAAAAGGTGCAGCAAGGTAGCCCAATCCTTTTTGTAGCAAAGGATAGACCTGGACACATGGGAATTTCTGTTAAGCTAGGTTTCATCATGCTCATTTGATTTGCATTCGTTACTTTGATAATTTGACATGTGGGTGGACCGGTGCTTGGGTATTGCCCTTACTTGGAAAAACCTCCCACTTATGATTAACCCCTCCCACAAGCATCCGCAACTACAAAAGAAGAATTAAGATAAATCTAACCATAGCATGAAATGTGTGGATCCAAATCAGCCCCTTACGAAGCAACGCATAAACTAGGGCTTAAGCTTCTGTCACTCTAGCAACCCATCATCTACTTATTACTTCACAATTCCTTCCCCTAGGACAAAATAATGGTGAAGTGTTATGTAGTCGACGTTCACATAACACCACTAGAGGAGAGACAACATACATCTCATCAAAATATCGAACGAATACCAAATTCACATGATTACTTATAACAAGACTTATCCCATGTCCTCAGGAACAAACGTAACTACTCACAAAACATGTTCATGTTCATAATCAGAGGAGTATTAATTATCATAAATGATCTGAACATATTATCTTCCACCAAGTAAACCAACTAGCATCAACTACAGGGAGTAATCAACACTACTAGCAACCCAGAGGTACCAATCTGGGGTGTTGAGACAAAGATCGGATACAAAAGATGAACTAGGGTTTGGAGAGGAGATGGTGCTGGTGAAGATGTTGATGAAGATTGACCCCCTCTCGATGGGAGCATCGTTGGTCATGACGATGGCTTTGATTCTACCCTCCAGGAGGGAAGTTTCCCCGGCAGAACAGCCCTACCGGAGCTCTAGATTGGTTCCGTCCAAGTTCCGCCTCGAGACGGTGGCGATTCATCCCGAAAGCTCTCTTTTGATTTTTTTCCAGGTCAAAACCCTCCATATAGCAGAAGATGGGCGTTGGGGGCCTTCCAGGTGGCCCACAAGCTTGCTAGGCATGGCCAGGGGGTGGCCACGCTTGGCAGGCTCATGGCCTCCTGGTGGCCTCCATCTGGTAATTGTTTCGCCCAGTACTTTTTTTATATTCCGAAATAATTCTCCGTAAATTTTCAGGACTTTTGCAGTTGTGTAGAATAGGTATCTCAGAATTGCTCCTTTCCCACTCTAGAATTCCAGTTGCCGGCATTCTCCCTCTTCATGTAAACCTTGTAAAATAAGAGAGAAAAAGTATAAGTATTGTACCATAACATTTAATAACAGCCCATAATGCATAAATATCTATATAAAAGCATGATGCAAAATGGATGTATCAACCCCCCCCCCCAAGCTTAGACCTCACTTGCCCTCAAGCGAAAGCCAAGATCGATAAATATGTCCACATGTTTGGAGATAGAGGTGTAAATAAAATAAAATACTAACATGAGATCATCATGATCATCTTTATAACAACAATACTTATTGTAATAAGATTTTCTTATGGTAGAATAACAACTCATTCACAAGATAAAGTATGAACCAAGAACTCTATTGACAAGCAACAAACTATGATCTTAGTCATTGAAGCGATTGTCAATTTATCATAACATCGAAAAGAGTCAATATAAGAGCTTGTAAGAAAAACCTACATACTCAATCATCTTTTAGTCTTTTACAATTGCAAACACTCACGCGGTACCCATGAGATCAAAGCTTCAATCGGACATAGAGAAAGATAGGGGCTTATAGTTTTGCCTCCCAACTATTCACCTCAAGGGTGATGTCAACAGCAATAGCTCATGATCACCCGCATTGAAGTGGATATATGCGTCTAGATCATTCCCCAACACATAATGCTTGCCAAGAGAGAGGCGAAATATAGGAAGTGGTGAGGATCACCATGATTCTTGTTTGAAGGTAAGTACTTAAAAAGTAAAAGTAACAGATAGCCCCTTCATAGAGGGAAGCAGAGGTTGTCATGCGCTTTTTGTTTTGAGACGCACAAACCCTTAGTGCATAGGAACGCCGCACTATATTGCCCTTTGTGATAGTAACCTTTATTATGCAGTCTGTCGCTTTTATTTCTTTACTATCACAAATTCGCACAATGCTTATTTCCCTTACAATAAAAGATCACACATATTTAGGAGCAATTTTTATTGGTTTTTGCACCGATGATAACTTACTTGAAGGATCTTATTCAATCCATAGGTAGGTATGGTGGACTCTCATGGCAAAACTGGGCTGAGGTGTTTGGATGCATAAGTGGTATCTCTACTTGGTGCGAAAGTTTTGGTTAATATGAGGTGGAAGCAAGCACTGCATGTTGGAGGATCTAAAACCATATAACTTCTATTCGGAGGCAAGCAAGCATAACCCATTACGCTGTCTTCCTTGTCCAACATCAACTTCTTGGCATGTAATATTTTAATGAGTGGTCACAATCATAAAAGATGTCAATGATAATATATTTATATGTGAATCTCTCTTTCTTTATCACTTCCTTTTCAATTGCACCAGTGACCAATCACTATGTTTGTTAACTCCAAACAAATTTCAATCGACATATTTTTATATGTGAAGACATCATTCCCCATAAGATCATCATGTATACTCTTTTATTTTATTCTGTTCTTATTTTATTTATTACCCTCAAGAGCAAAGTACTAGCAATCCCTCTCATCAAAACTACTTTTTATTATATAACTCTCGGACTTTCTTACATAAGGGGAGCAAAAAGCAAAAACTAAGAGGTAGTCGTACTTAAATTTTAGTCTACTAGAAAAAAATCAAAAAGGATCAAACTAAGAAAAACACGAAAAAGGAAAAAGGTGTGATGGTGATAGGATACCGGGGCACCTCCCCCAAGCTTGGCACAAGCCAAGGGGAGTGCCCATACCCATGTGTTTAGATGTCCTTCTTCGAAGGTGATGGTGGTAGAGTCGTTGATGAGATTATAAGCTTGTCCTCCGTCTTCCAAGGCATAGGCTCACCATCGTAAAAAGATGAATGAGTCTCCGTAATCCTTCAATCTGCAGCCAAACTCATTCTCTTAAATATGTATTCATACTCATAGTTTTGGTTTTGCAGATCATAGATCTAGGCTTGGAGATGCTCAATTTTCCCGTAAAGCTTTAAGATGTGCTCCCCAATGTCCCTGGTGTCCATCTTGTGTTTGTGGGTAAACTCTGAGATCATCATATGATTGGCATTGATTGCATGTTCCACCATTGCTTGGCACTTGAAGACTTGCTGCTCCACTGCTTCGAGCCTTGTTTCCACGCTTCCGGTCTTCTCTGGCCCCTCCACATCATGGATGTGCAGCACCCCTTCACCCATCTCAATGGTTTGAGGGTGTTGCAGCACCTCTGCAAGGTAAGGGTTGATGACCTTCTTGAAAACTTGTCCTTCGGAGCACTTGGGGATGCCATGACGATCTAAATCTCCTGCAGAAATAGCTCAAAACGAAAACAGAAGGTATTGTCATGATACGAAAGTCGAAACTTTCGAGATATTATATAATGAATTTTCTCTAACCCGAAGGAGTATTCCACAAGAAAACGGAGTTCAGAGGGCGCACGGGGTGGTGACAAGCCCCCTAGGCATGGCTAGGGGGTGGCCGGGCCTAGCAGGCTTGTCGCCTCCTCGTTCGTCTTTCAGACTACTTTTGGTTTTCCTAATTTTTTAAATATTCCAACACTGAGTAAAATTGCTATTGGGAAAGTTTTGGAGTCGGTTTACTTTACCGTACCGCATACCTATTCCTTTTGGGAGTCTGAAATGTTCCAGTAAGTCTCCTTAAGATACTCCTCTGGAGTTATGGTATTAATAATATAGGTTTCAACATTTATGGGGGTACTTGAGATATAGTGTTTGTTTCTTTGCTTATTTACCACCTTCGGATTTGTGCCTTTGGCGTTGTTGATCTTGATGGCACCGGAACGATATACTTCCTCAACAATGCAAGGACCTTCCCATTTAGAAAGAAGTTTTCCTGCAAAAAATCTTAACCGAGAATTGTATAGCAAGACATGATCACCTACATTGAATTCATGCTTTTGTATCCTTTTATCATGCCATCTCTTAACTTTTTCTTTAAACAACTTGGCATTCTCATAGGCCTGGGTTCTCCATTCATCAAGTGAGCTAATGTCAAATAACCTCTTCTCACCAGCAAGTTTGAAATCATAGTTGAGCTCTTTGATTGCCCAATAAGCATTGCGCTCTAGCTCTAGAGGTAAGTGACATGCTTTACCATAAACCATTTTATACAGAGACATACCCATAGGATTTTTGTAAGCAGTTCTATAAGACCATAATGCATCGTCAAGTTTCTTAGACCAATTCTTCCTGCATCTATTAACCGTCTTCTGTAAGATCAATTTAATTTCTCTATTTCTTAGTTCTACTTGACCACTAGACTGAGGATGATAGGGAGATGCAATTATATGGTTAACATCGTACTTAGCAAGCAATTTACGGAAAGCACCATGAATAAAGTGTGAACCACCATCAGTCCTCAAATATCTGGGGACTCCAAATCTAGGGAAAATAACTTCTTTAAGCATCTTAATAGAGGTGTTATGATCAACACTACTAGTTGGAATAGCTTCAACCCACTTAGTGACATAATCAACAGCAAATAAAATATGAGTATACCCGTTGGATGTTGGGAAAGGTCCCATATAATCAAAACCCCAAACATCAAATGGTTCAATAACAAGAGAGTAATTCATAGGCATTTCCTGACGTCTACTAATATTGCCAATTCTTTGACATTCATCACATGACAACACCAACTTACGAGCATCCTTGAAGAGAGTAGGACAATAAAAACCAGATTGTAATACCTTATATGCAGTTCTAACTCCAACATGGTGTCCTCCTGTTCATGATCAGGTACACAACGTCTAATAACAACATCTACTCCTTTTTTATAAAGGTGTGGGTCATCCCAGAAGTAATCTCTTAAATCATAGAAGAACTTTTTCTTTTGTTGGTATGTGAAACTAGGCGGTATAAACTTAGCGACAATATAATTAGCAGAATCAGCATACCAAGGAGCGATATGCGAAGCATTTATGATAGCTAATTGTTCATCAGGAAAGCTATCATCAATAGGTAGTGGGTCATCAATAACATTCTCTAACCTAGACAAGTTATGTGCTATGGGGTTATCAGCACCCTTTCTATCAACAACATGCAAATCAAATTCTTGTAGCAGAAGAACCCACCTGATAAGTCTAGGTTTCGCATCTTTCTTCTCCATAAGATATTTAATAACAACATGATTAGTGTAAACAGTTACTTTAGAATCTATAATATAGGGTCTAAACTTATCACAAGCGAACACAACTGCTAAAAATTCTTTTTCAGTAGTAGCATAGTTTCTTTGAGCACTATCTAGAGTTTTGCTAGCATAATGAATAACATTTAATTTCTTATCAGCGCTTTGTCCTAGAACAGCACCAACGGCATAATCACTAGCATCACACATAGTTTCAAAGGGTAGGCTCTAATCAGGTGGTTGAACAACAGGTGTAGAAATCAAGGCATTCTTAAGAATTTCAAATGCTTCTACGCAATCATCATCAAAAACGAATGGGACATCTTTTTGCAAAAGTTTACCGAGAGGCCTAGAAATCTTAGAGAAGTCTTTAATAAACCTCCTATACAAAACAACATGCCCAAGGAAACTTCTTATACCTCTGATATCCATGGGATATGACATTTTTCCAATGGCATCAACTTTGGCTTTGTCAACTTCAATACCTCTTTCGGAGATTTTGTGAACCAAGACAATACCTTCATTCGCCATAAAGTGGCACTTCTCCCAATTCAAGACAAGATTAGTTTCTTCGCATCTCTGCAAAACTTGATCAAGGTTGCTCAAACATTCATCAAAAGAAGTTCCGTAAACGGAAAAATCATCCATGAAAACCTCAAGAATCCTTTCACAAAAATCAGAGAATATAGTAGTCATACATCTTTTAAAGGTAGCATGTGCATTGCATAAACCAAAATGCATACGTCTATAAACAAAGGTACCAAAAGGGCAAGTAAAAGTGGTCTTCTCTTGGTCATCTTTTGACACAAGTATTTGAGAGAAGCCAGAATAACCATCTAGAAAACAGAAATGTGTGTGTTTGGATAGTCTTTTTAGCATTTGATCAATAAAAGGTAGAGGGTAATGATATTTTCTATTAGCTTTATTTAATTTCCTAAAATCAATTACCATTTTATACCTGTAACATCCCAAAATTTTGGAATGTTATAATAAATATTAGAATGATTGTTTCTTTGCTTGAGTGATTGAAAGTGAGTGAAATTTGAAACTTTTTGTAATTTTTTTGAAAGTTGAATGATAGGGAATGAAATGACTTTCCCAAACTTTCACTTTGCATTTTGATCACCAGGAATTCAAATTCATTTCATCACAAAACCCCAGAGTGAAGAGGATATGACTTCTTCCATTTAAAGAAATGAAAAGGGATTTGAAAATAATTTGAATTCCATTTGATAATATTTCAAATCTAACAACTTTATGCAACTCAATGATTTTCATGAGAGAAGATAACATGACTTCTTCAAATATATGAAATATGAGTTGGAAGTTAAACCAAGGATTTGGAAAAGGGAATTTGAAATCTATTTGAGTTTCAGTTTCATTTGAATTTCCTATTTGAATTTGCAAGTATTCAAACCCCTTGTCAAATATTTTGAGAGGAGTAATATGACACTCCAAAACCAGGGGTAATTTGTGAAGTTTTTGAATCCTCAAATCCAAAAAGTTATTCGAAAAATATTTGCAAAAGTAAATAAAACCAATTAAGGCATTTTCTGAAAAAATGATTTTTTTAAAGTATTCAACTGCCAGAATAAAAATGTCCATTAAATGGAATATATTATTCTGTTAATTTTGATATAAACTTTGACTATATTTGGACTTTATTACAATGCTTTAAATAGGTTTTATGACTCTGGAAAAATCATAAATAGAAAAACGGTAACGGTTTTATAATAAAACGGCCAGCCCACCAGCCTTAAATGCCGATACCGTTACGAGCCGGTCAACCGACGCAGACCCCATCCTCTCCTCTCGCTGACGTGTGGGACCATCACCCGCTCCCTTCTCCCGCGCGGTCGCCTTCCTCCTCCCACGCGCCCGACGCCGTCGCCGGTTCCCCTCGCCGCGATCCCCCTCCCTCCTTTACTCCCCTACCCCGCACCTGGTCCTATAAATAGCCCTCACCCTCCTCTCTCCATTCCTCCTGTTTTCCCCTTCTCCCGTGCATCACCCTCACCGGAATCTCTCGTCGGAGATACCGGTAGCCGCCGCGCCATTTTCGACGTGCTGCTTCCCCTGCCTTCCCCGCACCCTCCCGGAGCCCACCAACCTCCCTCTCTCGCTCGCCCGCATCTCCCCATCTCCTCGCCTTCTCCGGAGACCCACCGGAGCCCCTTCTCCGTCGGCACCCGAAACACCGCCGCCGCCTCTGAGCTCGCCATCGTCGCCACCTTCGTCCCTGAGTCCCTCCGACACCACCATCCTCATCGCCGTCTTCGCCTGCGTCAAACGGAGCCTTCTCCGTCGCCAGAGGACCACCGCAGGCGCGTCCCCGACGACCTCGCCGTCCCTGTCGTCGACGTCGACCTCGCCGGAGCTCTTTCCACCACGGTGAGCACTCTCCCCCGTCCGATCTCGTCTCAACGGCGTAGATTAGAATCCCCGTACCCCTTCGGTTCTTTTAGAAAGAACCGGCCGGTTTTTCTTTTGAAATTATAGACCGAACCGTTTTCTGTTATGTCTCGGTCGTCCGCCCGAAAACTCCCTAGCACACGCACACCAGACCAATCAGGAAGCGCCACGTGTACCCCCTGACCGTTAGACACACATTTTTCTTTTCTGTTTTAATTTCTGTTTCCAGAATAGGTTCTGATTTTATTTTCTTTATATCTTTTAAAATACTTAATATTTTTAATTTATTTCTTTTAATTAGATCAAAAATTTCATCTAGTTTCTGTGAATACCAAATTTGACTATGTTAGAATATTTAAATTTGAATTTGAACAGATTTGATTTAAATTTTGTTTCCTGAATAACTTGAGTTTAAAAATATATTTTTATATGAATCTTTTTGCTACTGCTTGATATTACTTAGGACTATCTTCATGCGTAGTTTGGGAATTTTTTATAAATAAAAATTTAATAGGGTTTTAACTAGAAACAGAATCTGTATAGTTTCCTATTAGTTTAAATAAATTGATTTATTTGTTTTATTTTGAAAATCTGAATATGATTTATATTAAGTCTCAGATTTCATTTAGTTTTGTTGTTTCAAACCATAGTAATTTACTTGCTGTTAACAAAAGTTAATTGTTTAGTTTATAAATTTTGTTGTAGGGATCTATACCCTCTTTCAAATAGGTATAGTTGTTTTAAAAGCAAATTTGTTAGTAACAATTCTTTTAACTAAAGTTTTAAGTAATTAGATTCTGTTTTCAAATAAAATTTGTACTAATTCTTTTCTGTTAAGAAATGTTTGTCAATAAAAATGGTTTAGTTTTACTCTATTATAGGAAACTATATTCTCTATCATTAGGTAATGTTTTATAAAACAACTTAGTTTTAGTAGAGATTATTTTCACAAAGTTTTAGATGATCTAATTCTGTTTTGTAACAAATATATTTTATTAATTATTTTGTCTTAAGTGTTTCCTTCATCAACCTTGTTGCTTTTGTTCTTGTGTTACATTGTGATTGTCAGTTTTGATTGCTAGAGGTGTTTGCTTATGAATGCAATGCTTGTTTATATAGATTTTTCATCGGAGAGTGACGAATAGTCTATCAAGTTATTTATGAGAGCAATCTTTATCTTCATCAACAGTACAGGCAAGTTCACTTTGACCATCTTTTCATACCTACGTTTTATTGCATATAGTGACATCATTTCAACAAATCCCTCCCGTAGTGTTATTGAAATTCTTGTAGTTGAGTAGAATGCATGAGGTAGGAACCCACCACTTGTTACTAAAGCCCCCGGAACGCTAGTTAGTGCAATGCTATGCTAAAGTAGACGGGGTCTGGTATGAGTGATCGTGAGTGGTGTGAAGAAGGACTCCACGTCAAAACTACGACTTCATGAAGACATCTTCAAGACCTGCATCTTCAAGACCTCAAGACTTCGAGACTCGAGAAGCAAGTTTTCAATACACACTACTGGGTGAAGGATGGTTGATTGGGCATCCCTGGAGAAACCAGTGGATGGCCGGGATGCATGGAGAAGCGCCATGACATCTTGCGGAAAGCTTCACCCAGACTCAAAGAGAAAGAAGAATACTTCATGCCCGGAAGCTTACCTGTGTAGCCACAAGTCATTATGGGCTCTGGCTTGGTTGATCTTTGTTGTGACTCTGCTGGGCAGTGCTACGAGATGTAGTCGACGTTAGGATTGGATGGGCACTGTCGGACAGTCAGGGAAACACTCTGAAAGACCATGTTTCTTTCATCCTGTTCTGAAACACCAGGCAGTGCGAGGAATTACCAGGAGGGAAAGAATCTTGTGGGTAAAGTACACAACACTCTGCAGAGTTAAACCTAATCGATTAGCCGTGTCCCCGGTTACGGACAATTTGAGCTTCTAGACTTGGATCTATCTCTGAACTCTCAACACTGGACTGATAACTAATTGTGGGCAACTTAATGATACTTATGGGCATTGAGACATTGGTTGGCGGAACCATGTCATGATAGGTAACTCCATAGTGAAATTCCTGATATTCCTTTGTTGTAGGAAAACAAAATCAGTTTTTATGCAAAAACTTAGCCATAGAGCCATAAAGCCTTATTGCATATAGTATAGTTTATTCTTCTGTTCTTCTATGGTGATCTTGCCAGCATATTCAAAATGCTGACCTACACGGCTACAACGTCTCATGTTGCAGATACTCTTCTACGACGAGTAAGAGTACGATTCAGGGTTACGGTCCGCACTCAACCTGCCGTTGGTGTTATTGGGACTCCACTCCCGTTGACTGTATTCCGCTGCTATTGTAAGGTATATATCAGTTTTACACTATTTACATGTGATTGCACTTTGATATATACATTGATGTACTGTGTGTGCCAGCATACTGATCCAGGGATGGCACAGAAAACACAGAGGCTTGACTCGTTTTGAGTCGGGTCGCTACAAAAATGGTATCAGAGCACATGTTGACTGTAGGATGTGACCCTAGAAACTAGAAAGCCCTTAGGAAATGATTTCTCGAAAACTTTGTTTTCAAAAAGATCTTCTACTTCTCATCCTTTCTGAGTTTTATCAAATAGTTAGACAATACTTTTTCCCTTGACCACACGAAGGATCAACTGAAGCCCTCCAAGAAGGACAAGATATCGGACAACTGGTGACCAACTCCGACAAAAATGTATTGCATTATGGAAGAGCTACAAAAATGATTGAAGGTTATACAGACCTGAAGAAATTGAAGACCATGAAGAATTTCCACGATATTATGCCCCTAGAAGACCAAACCCCTGTTATAAACTTACGTTAGATACGATGATTTGTGAGCTGTCATTTGTGTGTAATTTTCGACAGCCACAACAAAAAATCTATTTTCAAAACCATTGTTTGTATTGTGTGTATCCTCTCCTTTTCTCTCTCTCTCATATCTCATCCCAAAACCTTGACCCCAGTAGATGACGAATGAAGCTGGACTCGTGTATTCTGGATCAATGACTCGGTTAGAGACAGAAGAATGGATTCAGAACATGGAGGATCACCTAAGGAGTAACCTTGTTACAAGGAACGAGATGGTCCAATATGCTCTACGGTACTTTGCAGAAGGTGCTACACATTGGTGGAAGATGCATGAAGCTATCCATGATAGGCAAGCATCCAACACTTGGGAAGAATTTAAGATGACTCTGCAAGGATCTCATGTTGTTAACAACACCCAGAAGCCCCGTGGCAACGATGTGAAGAAGATTTGTGCATGCAAGATATGTGGAGAGATAGGACACACCCAGGCAGAACACAAGTATGGATGCCCTTACTGTGAAGAGAATCACCCTGCTGAGGACTGCCCAACTGGGCAAGTGACATGTTTCTTGTGTGAAGGAACTACACATTACCTTGCTCAATGCCAGGAGTACCCCAAGGTACAAGAAGTCATCAAACAGCAGAAGAAAGCCATGAAGAAAGCCTTCAGAGAAAAATTTGGAGAACTTGTGAAGAAGGAAGATGATGAAGACCCTAATGGAGAAGGATTAACCAGGTTTTACTCAAATGCCTGCTATACATGTGGAGAAGAAGGACATTTCTCACGGGACTGTACGAAGGAAAGAAAAGAGTATCTGGGAAATTTCCTGATAGAAGAAGTGGAGTTTGATCCACAGGAAATTGAACTTTTGATCGGAACAAAGGAACCCAAGAAGAGAAACCAAAGACGTCCTCTGAACAACCCAATTTCTACGAAGAAGGATCTGGGTCAGATCATGTGTTTCAGGTGCAAGAATTTAGGCCACTATGCCGATAAGTGTCCAAGAAAGGAACCAGAACTCCCAAGAGCAAAACCCAACATCAAGAAGACCCAAGATATGTCAGAAATCATTTGTTTTCAGTGCAAGAAGACAGGACACTACTCCTATACCTGTCCAGAGAAGAATGGCTAAACATGAGTAGTCTGAGTTTTGGATTCTGGATGTAACAAACGTAATAGGCAGCACTCTTACCATTTCGGAGTTATGTAATGGAAGTCTCAGAGTTTGTAATAAATTCATGAGTCAATGGAAATTATGGTGTCATGATTTATCTTATGTTGAAATATGTGAGTTGTTACTCTATGACCCAAGATCTCCGACCATTTTCGAGGATATGAGAAAATATGGTCTATGCATACATGAGTGCATTTCATTTTAAGTGTGGTAGTAACCACAGGTACCTTTTCCGGATTAAGGAGTTTGGATAAGTGAATATAGATGAAGAGAATGTGGAATCATATCCAAACTGTGTGGATGATAACCTTTGTGACAAAGTGCTTTTGAAGCTGGAATGACTAGAAAAGGAATGATTGTGATGAAACCATACCCAAGGTTAAACAGACCAATGGAAAGGAAAATGGATTCTACAGAGTGGAATCTAGACAAGAATAAGTCTGTGATTTGTTACCTCAAGGGTATAATGGAGTGAACTGAAAGTAATGCTGGAATATGGATCGGTAGTCACCCCAGGAGTGAGTTAAAGCGATCCAAGTATTCAAGTGAACCCACAATGTCACTGACCTCAGGATTGATAAGGATCAAGCCCCACCTTTGTGAAGGAAGAAACTTGGAAGAAGCTACGACTGGTTAGCAAACGTTTTTCTTAGGAACATACGATAACCTGAGAGATGTGAAGAAACGATAGATGTTTTGTTTGGCTTGCAGAAAAAAGGGATTTATCCGAACCTCGTTCGTTGACAAGAGAAATTTCTGCAATGCTTGTGAGGAAGACCAAGTGTTAGAATACGAGATTCACTAAACCTTATACAAGGTAATGATTTCAGTGCGACATGGTTTGGCCACCATGACGACTTACTCTAATCATTCTTTTGCTATTCGGAATGGTAAATCTGAGTGACTTACCCATAGTAAAGAGACGACGTTCTTTGAAGCTTTTGTTTAAGCCTTAGAACGGTATGATGAAACCCCTTGTACATGACGGTTGCTGTCACACGTAGGAATTTTTACGGTGAGGAATGAAGCCAAGACCCATTTCACTGCAGGATAACCACTAATGGTAGACCACCATGAGATCGTCGATAAGTTACTTAGAATGAACGCGAGACCTGCCAGCTAAGAAGACCCAGTATCAGAGGAAATACATGTTGTTATGAGAACACAAGATTTTGATATAACGGAAGAGCATCACCGAAGAAGCTATCGTGAAGAAGGTGAACAGACAGATGTACCCAGAGGACTGCCAAGATTTTGAGGGACCAGTAACTCTCATTTTAAGTGTGGTAGACCCGCATTTCTAGGTCAATGGAGTCTTGTTGGAAGACCCCACACCTTCTTAGTCAATGGATTTGTTAGAAGACCCCAACCCTAACCTATTCTTTCTAGCCTTTTCGAATCTCGAGGATGAGACTCATTTTAAGTGTGGTAGGTTTGTAACATCCCAAATTTTTGGAATGTTATAATAAATATTAGAATGATTGTTTGTTTGCTTGAGTGATTGAAAGTGAGTGAAATTTGAAACTTTTTGTAATTTTTTTGAAAGTTGAATGAGAGGGAATGAAATGACTTTCCCAAACTTTCACTTTGCATTTTGATCACCAGGAATTCAAATTCATTTCATCACAAAACCCCAGAGTGAAGAGGATATGACTTCTTCCATTTAAAGAAATGAAAAGGGATTTGAAAATAATTTGAATTCCATTTGATAATATTTCAAATCTAACAACTTTACGCAACTCAATGATTTTCATGAGAGAAGATAACATGACTTCTTCAAATATATGAAATATGAGTTGGAAGTTAAACCAAGGATTTGGAAAAGGGAATTTGAAATCTATTTGAGTTTCAGTTTCATTTGAATTTCCTATTTGAATTTGCAAGTATTCAAACCCCTTGTCAAATATTTTGAGACGAGTAATATGACACTCCAAAACCAGGGGTAATTTGTGAAGTTTTTGAATCCTCAAACCCAAAAAGTTATTTGAAAAATATTTGCAAAAGAAAATAAAACCAATTAAGGCATTTTTTGAAAAAAATAATTTTTTTAAAGTATTCAACTGCCAGAATAAAAATGTCCATTAAATGGAATTTATTATTCTGTTAATTTTGATATAAACTTTGACTATATTTGGAATTTATTCGAATGCTTTAAATAGGTTTTATGGCTCTGGAAAAATCATAAATAGAAAAACGGTAACGGTTTTATAATAAAACGGCCAGCCCACCAGCCTTAAATGCCGATACCGTTACAAGCCGGTCAACCGACGCAGACCCCATCCTCTCCTCTCGCTGACGTGTGGGACCATCGCCCGCTCCCTTCTCCCGCGCGGTCGCCTTCCTCCTCCCACGCGCCCGACGCCGTCGCCGATTCCCCTTGCCGCGGACCCCCTCCCTCCTTTACTCCCCTACCCCGCACCTGGTCCTATAAATAGCCCTCACCCTCCTCTCTCCATTCCTCCTGTTTTCCCCTTCTCCCGCGCATCACCCTCACCGGAATCTCTCGCCGGAGATACCGGTAGCCGCCGCGCCATTTTCGACGTGCTGCTTCCCCTGCCTTCCCCGCACCCTCCCGGAGCCCACCAACCTCCCTCTCTCGCTCGCCCGCATCTCCCCATCTCCTCGCCTTCTCCGGAGACCCACCGGAGCCCCTTCTCCGTCGGCACCCGAAACACCATCGCCGCCTCTAAGCTTGCCGTCGTCGCCACCTTCGTCCCTGAGTCCCTCCGACACCACCATCCTCATCGCCCTCTTCGCCTGCGTCAAACGGAGCCTTCTCCGTCGCCAGAGGACCACCGGAGGCGCTTCCCCGACGACCTCGCCGTCCCTGCCGTTGACGTCGCCTCGCCGGAGCTCTTTCCACCATGGTGAGCACTCTCCCCCGTCCGATCTCGTCTCAACGGCGTAGATTAGAATCCCCGTACCCCTTCGGTTCTTTTAGAAAGAACCGACCGGTTTTTCTTTTGAAATTATAGACCGAACCGTTTTCTGTGATGTCTCGGTCGTCCGCCCGAAAACTCCCTAGCACACGCACACCAGACCAATCAGGAAGAGCCACGTGTACCCCCTAACCGTTAGAAACACATTTTTCTTTTCTGTTTTAATTTCTGTTTCCAGAATAGGTTCTGATTTTATTTTCTTTATATATTTTAAAATAATTAATGTTTTTAATTGATTTCTTTTGAATTAGATCACAAATTTCATCTAGTTTCTGTGAATACCAAATTTGACTATGTTAGAATATTTAAATTTGAATTTGAACAGATTTGATTTAAATTTGTTTTCTGAATAACTTGAGTTTAAAAATATATTTTTATATGAATCTATTTGCTACTGCTTGATTTTACTTAGGACTATCTTCATGCTTAGTTTGAGAATTTTTTATAAATAAAAATTTAATAGGGTTTTAACTAGAAACAGAATCTGTATAGTTTCCTATTAGTTTAATTAAATTGATTTATTTGTTTTATTTTGAAAATCTGAATATGATTTATATTAAGTCTCAGATTTCATTTAGTTTTGTTGCTTCAAACCTTAGTAATTTACTTGCTGTTAACAAAAGTTAATTTGTTTAGTTTATAAATTTTGTTGTAGGGATCTATACCCTCTTTCAAATAGGTATAGTTGTTTTAAAAGCAAATTTGTTAGTAACAATTCTTTTAACTAAAGTTTTAAGTAATTAGATTCTGTTTTCAAATAAAATTTGTATTAATTCTTTTCTGTTAAGAAATGTTTGTCAATAAAAATGGTTTAGTTTTACTCTATTATAGGAAACTATATTCTCTATCATTAGGTAATGTTTTATAAAACAACTTAGTTTTAGTAGAGATTATTTTCACAAAGTTTTAGATGATCTATTCTGTTTTGTAACAAATATATTTTATTAATTATTTTCTTTTAACTTAGTTGTTTCATAATTTGTTTTCTCTTAGTTTATGGTTGTGCTTGTAGTTAAGTTCATTTGGCAAACACTCTTGTTGTTTAGGATAATGTTTTCATAGTTTTACTTGTTCTTCAAAAGTAATTCTTTTTGCTAGTAAAATATTTACTAAAATCCTTTTGTTATATTTTACTTTGTTTTTGTTTTGTTACTAGTTGTTGTAGAGGAAAACTACCTTAGTTGTTTTTATGAAAACTTTCTTGGCTTTGAGTTTTGTCTTAAGTGTTTCCTTCATCAACCTTGTTGCTTTTGTTCTTGTGTTACATTGTGATTGTCAGTTTTGATTGCTAGAAGTGTTTGCTTATGAATGCAATGCTTGTTTATATAGATTTTTCATCGGAGAGTGACGAATAGTCTATCAAGTTATTTATGAGAGCAATCTTTATCTTCATCAACAGTACAGGCAAGTTCACTTTGACCATCTTTTCATACCTACATTTTATTGCATATAGTGACATCATTTCAACAAATCCCTCCCGTAGTGTTATTGAAATTCTTGTAGTTGAGTAGAATGCATGAGGTAGGAACCCACCACTTGTTACTAAAGCCCCCGGAACGCTAGTTAGTGCAATGCTATGCTAAAGTAGACGGGGTCTGGTATGAGTGATCGTGAGTGGTGTGAAGAAGGACTCCACGTCAAAACTACGACTTCATGAAGACATCTTCAAGACCTGCATCTTCAAGACCTCAAGACTTCGAGACTCGAGAAGTAAGTTTTCAATACACACTACTGGGTGAAGGATGGTTGATTGGGCATCCCTGGAGAAACCAGTGGATGGCCGGGATGCATGGAGAAGCGCCATGACATCTTGCGGAAAGCTTCACCCAGACTCAAAGAGAAAGAAGAATACTTCATGCCCGGAAGCTTACCTGTGTAGCCACAAGTCATTATGGGCTCTGGCTTGGTTGATCTTTGTTGTGACTCTGCTGGGCAGTGCTACGAGATGTAGTCGACGTTAGGATTGGATGGGCACTGTCGGACAGTCAGGGAAACACTCTGAAAGACCATGTTTCTTTCATCCTGTTCTCAAACACCAGGCAGTGCGAGGAATTACCAGGAGGGAAAGAATCTTGTGGGTAAAGTACACAACACTCTGCAGAGTTAAACCTAATCGATTAGCCGTGTCCCCGGTTACGGACAATTTGAGCTTCTAGACTTGGATCTATCTCTGAACTCTCAACACTGGACTGATAACTAATTGTGGGCAACTTAATGATACTTATGGGCATTGAGACATTGGTTGGCGGAACCATGTCATGATAGGTAACTCCATAGTGAAATTCCTGATATTCCTTTGTTGTAGGAAAACAAAATCAGCTTTTATGCAAAAACTTAGCCACAGAGCCATAAAGCCTTATTGCATATAGTATAGTTTATTCTTCTGTTCTTCTATGGTGATCTTGCCAGCATATTCAAAATGCTGACCTACACGGCTGCAACGTCTCATGTTGCAGATACTCTTCTACGACGGGTAAGAGTACGATTCAGGGTTACGGTCCGCACTCAACCTGCCGTTGGTGTTATTGGGACTCCACTCCCGTTGACTGTATTCCGCTGCTATTGTAAGGTATATATCAGTTTTACACTATTTACATGTGATTGCACTTTGATATATACATTGATGTACTGTGTGTGCCAGCATACTGATCCAGGGATGGCACAGAAAACACAGAGGCTTGACTCGTTTTGAGTCGGGTCGCTACAATACCCTATAACAATTCTTTGAGGGATCAATTTATTTTTATCATTAGGAACTACGGTAATACCTCCTTTCTTAGGGACACAATGAACGGGACTAACCCATCTACTATCAGCAATAGGATATATAATACCTGCCTCTAGAAGCTTTAATATTTCATTTCTTACCACTTCTTTCATTTTAAGATTTAACCGTCGTTGGTGATCAACAACTGGTTTGGCATCAGGCTCCATATTAATTTTATGTTGGCATAGAGTGGGACTAATGCCCTTAAGATCATCAAGAGTATATCCAATAGAAGCATGATGCTTCTTCAGAGTTTTCAATAATCTCTGTTCTTCATGATCTAAAAGGTTATCACTAATAATAGCAGGAAATATTTTCTTTTCATCTAGATAAGCATATTTCGGAGTGTCCGGTAATTGTTTAAGCTCAAACACAGGTTCACCTTTGGGTGGAGGAGGATCCCCAAGTATTTCAACAGGCAAGTTGTGTTTCAAAATAGGGTGATGATCAAAGAAAATCTTATCTATTTCATTCCGCTCATTCATATGCATATTGTTTTCATGGTCTAGTAAATATTGTTCTAAAGGATCAGTAGGAGGCACGTCAATGGAAGCAAGACCAACAATTTCATCCTTACTAGGCAATTCTTTATCATGGGTTTGTGTACAAAATTTAGAGAAATTAAACTCATGAGACGTGTCCCCAAAACTTACAGTAACAGTTTCCTTCTCACAATCTATCCTTGCATTAACAGTATTCAAGAAAGGTCTACCAAATATAATGGGACAAAAATCATCTTGTGGGGAACCAAGGACAAGAAAATCAGTAGGATATTTTATTTTCCCACACAAGACTTCAACATCTCTAACAATCCCAACTAGTGTATAGTATCTCTATTAGCAAGCTTAATGGTAACATCAATTTTCTCTAATTCAGCTGGTGCAATATCATTCATAATTTCTTTATATAAGGTAAAGGGAATTGCACTCACACTAGCATCCATGTCACATAAGCTATGATAACAATGATATCCTATTTTAACATAAATAATAGGAGTGCCAACAATAGGTCTATGTTTATCTTTAGCATCCAGTCTAGCAATTCTAGAAGCTTCATCATAGAATTGAATAGCATGTCTATCAATATTATCAGCAAAGAGATCTTTAACCATAGCAACACTAGGTTCAACCTTAATTTGTTCAGGGGGTGTAGGTGTTCTAACATAGCTCTTACGGACCATAGTTGAAGCCTTAGCATGTTCCTTTATTCTCATAGGGAAAGGTGGTTTCTCAATATAAGTAGCAGGAATAACATGATCAACATTATAAGTAATAGGTTCTTATACAACTTAAATTGGTTCAACTACTTTCACTTCAATGGGAGGATGATATTTAGACCACTTCTCCTTAGGGAGGTCAACATGAGCAGAAAAAGATTCACAGAAAGAAGCTACTATCTCATAGTCAAGTCCATATTTAGTGCTAAATTCACGGAAAGCATCAGTGTCTACAAAGGATTTAACACAATCAAACTCAAGGTTTATACCTGACTCCTTACCTTTGTCGAGTTCCCAATATTTAGAGTTGCGTTTAATTCTTTCCAATGAATCCCATTTGAAGTCAATATCTTTCTTCGTATAGGAACCAACATAAGAAGTATCGAGCATGGATTGATCATTACGAGAAAGCCAAGCATAAAAATTCTGAATAGTAATTTCTCTTGAGAGCTCATGATTGGGGCATGAATATAACATTTACTTAAGCCTCCCCCAAGCTTGAGAGATTCTTTCTCCTTCACGAGGCAAAAAATTATAGATATAATTCTGATCACGATGAACTAGATGCATAGGATAGAATTTTTGATGAAATTCCATTTTCAATCGGTTGTAGCTCCATGATCCAATATAATCACATAGACCATACCATGTCAATGCCTTCTACTTCAAAGATAAAGGAAAGACCTTCTTCTTTACGTGATCCTCGGAAATACCTGCAAGCTTAAATATTCCACAAACTTCATCCACATAGATTAGATGCAAATCAAGATGTAGTGTTCCATCTGCTTGATACGTCTCCAATGTATGTATAATTTTTGATGATTTTATGATATTATATTATCTGTTTTGGATGTTTTATATGCATTAATATGCTATTTTTTATCATTTTTGGGACTAACCTGTTAATCTTGAGCCTAGTGCATGTTTCTGTTTTTTTCCTTGTTTTTGAGTATTGCAGATATGGAATATTAAACGGAGTCCAAAAGGAATAAAATCTCTGGAATGCTTTTTTCTGGAATGAAAGAGATCTACCGGACGTGGAGTGCACGGTAGGGCATCTGCCGGGAGGTCATAAGCCAGGGAGGCGTGGCTATCCCCCTGGCCACGCATGGCAGGCTAGCCACCTCGTGGCAGGTCTCCTATCCCTAATCTTCGTCCTATAAATACCCGAATATTCCCCCAATACCAAAGCAAGCCAAAAAAAAATACTTTTTCGCCGACAGAATCCTCCGTTCCCAAGAGATCCAATCATCGAGCCTTTTTCGGTAATCTGCGGGAGGGGGATCCGATCACGGAGGGCATCTACATCAACTCCATTGACCCTTCGATGATGCGTGAGTATTCCACCATAGACCTACGGGTCCATAGCTAGTAGCTAGATGGCTTCTTCTCTATATTTGTCCTTCAATACCATGTTCTTCATGGAGATCTATCCGATGTAATACTCTTTTGCGGTGTGTTCGTCGAGATCCGATGAATTGTGGGTTTATTTTCAGATTATCCACAAATATTATTTGAGCATTTTGTGAATTCTGATATGCATGATTTCATATCTTTGCAAGAGACTTCGAGTTATTGGTTTGGTTTGGCCAACTAGATTGGTAATTCTTGCAATGGGAGAAGTGCTTAGTTTTGGGTTCAATCTTGCGGTGTCCTCACCGAGTTACATAGTAGGGGTATAGCGAGGCACGTATTGTTTTGTTGACATCAAGGGTAACAAGATGGGTTTTTCATCATATTGCTTGAGTTTATCCCTCTACATCATGTCATGTTACCTAATACGTTACTCTGTTCTTCATGAACTTAATACTCTAGATGCAGACAGGAGTCGGTCAGTGTGTGGAGTAATAGTTGTAGATGCAGAATCATTTTGGTCTACTTGACACGGACATGATGCTTATATGCATAATCATTGCCTTGGATATCTTCATAATTATTCTCTTTCTATCAATTGCTTGACAGTAATTTGTTTACCCACTATGATACTTGCCTTCAAGAGAGAAGCCACTAGTGAAACCTATGGCCCTCAGGTCTACTTTCCATAATATATTTTCAGATCTATAAAATAAAAATACCAAAAATACCTTGTTGCATTTATTTACTTTTTACTTTCTGTAATATTTTACATCTATCTCTATCATATCTAATCCTTGCAAATAACCGCGAAGGGATTGGCAACCCCTTTATAGCATTAGGTGCAAGAGTTTGATTGTTTGTGTAGGTGCATCCATTGGTAACTTGCTTGTTCCTCCTACTAGATTCATACCTTGGTTCTCAACAACTGAGGGAAATACTTATCTACTTTGCTGCATCACCCTTTTGTTTTCAAGGGAAAACCAACGCATGCTCAAGAGGTAGCAAAAAGGATTTCTGGCACCGTTGCCATGGAGGATATATAGCAAGTTGAGACAAGAACTTTTCCGTCAATTTGCCAATCTTTGGTATCGTTGTCGGGGAGATCTACATCAAGACTACCAAGTACCCATCACAAACTCATCTCTTGCATTTACATTATTTGCCATTTGCCTCTTGTTTCCCTCTCGCCCACTTCTAAAATGATTTTCAAAAAGAATAGCCTTTTTATTCGCCCTTCTTCTGTTCGCCCTTTCGTTTTCCTTTTGTCTGCTTGCATGCTAGATTGATTTGTTTCCACCATGTCGGAATCTTGGGAGACCTTCATTGGAAGGGATAGTAATAATATTGAGGTAAATTTTGACTTTACTAATGATAGCCCTCATGAGGAACCTACTATCACTCATATAAAGAAAATCCACATGGGTAGTGGTAATATCATTGGAAAATGTGTTATTCAAGATTTCTTTACTTGTGCAGGAACGCTTACTACCTTTGGAGGGTCCATTATCAATAAAACTAATAGTCTTGCGGATGCTATAACTTTGTTAATAATTGAACTTGAGAGGCAATTCGTTCAGATGCACCCTTGCATACGAAGGATTTTTCTAGAGTTCTCTAATATTGAGTATTTTTCTGTTAGCGTGTCGCCACTATATTCCTAGCCCAGGAGTTTAGATTTATCATGAAAGAGGCTAGAGAATTTTTTTCTCATTATAAAATCCATGGTGGATGTCCCCCTATAAAGGAGATCCTTTTTCATCAAGAAAAGATAATGAGATTG
This sequence comes from Hordeum marinum, assembly GCA_022496015.1. Classification (NCBI taxonomy): domain Eukaryota; kingdom Viridiplantae; phylum Streptophyta; class Magnoliopsida; order Poales; family Poaceae; genus Hordeum; species Hordeum marinum. The sequence goes on from CM039677.1 coordinate 63,003,537, forward strand.
CAATCTCTGGATTATGTTGCTTATAATGAAATTTTGAGAAAAAAGGTTCCTACTGAGGTTTTGGTTGATAAGATTTCTGAACTCAATGATAATTTTGCTATAAAAATAACGGATTAGAGTTCATACTAATAAAAAGGCTTATGACGTTCACCCAAAGGAAAGCTTATGATGATGAATTGGTCATACACTATAGGGGGGCGAAGGAGGAGCCTAACCCTCCCGCACTTGACCTTAAGGATCCCTATCCTCTTAAATTCAGACCTTTTGATTATTTTTTCTTGACACAAAGGAAATTTTCCGCTGAAAGAAGGGAGTATGAGATGAGCATGGATGATCTCCCTAACTATTATGACAATACCTAGATCTATTGCGTTTTCCCTAGCTAGGGACGTTAAACAATAGCGCTTGTTGGGAGGCAACCCAATTTTATTTTTATGTTCTGTTTTTGCTTATGTTTTTGAGTGTTTCCCACATTATTACTTATTTAGTAATTGTGTTTTTATGTTTTAATTAGTGTTTGAGCCAAGTAAGACCTTTGGGATGGTCTATGGTGGTTGTTGATTTGATCTTGCTGAAAAACAGAAACTTTTGCACTCAGTACACGTATTTTATAAAAATTTAGAGCTTCCAATGAGTTTTAAATATTTACACAAGATTTATATACAAATTTCCCAGGATTTCCTAATTTTTGAGAATTATTTGAGTTACAGAATTATACGAAGTTTCCATATTGCTATAGAGTGTTCTGTTTTTGATAGATTCTGTTTTCTTTGGGTTGTATACCTATTTTCATGTATTTATGAGTTGTATCGGGGGGTATGAACCATGGAGAAGTTATAATACAGTAGGTATTACACCAATATAATTAAATAATGAGTTCACAACAGTACGTAAAGTGGTGATTTGTTTTCTTATACGAAGTTTTCAAGTTTTGGGTAAAGATTTGATGGACTATGGAATAAGGAGTGGAAAGAGCCTAAGATTGGGGATGCCCAAGTCACCACAAGTCATATTCAAGGATTTCAAATAGCCTAAGCTTGGGGATGCCCCAGCAGGCATCCCCTCTTTCGTCTTCAATCCATCGGTAAATTTACTTGAGGCTATATTTGTATTCACTACATGATATGTGTTTTGCTTGGAGCGTCTTGTATTATATGAGTCTTTTATTTTTAGTTTTCCACAATCATCCTTGCTGCACACATCTTTTGAGAGATACACGCTGAATCGTGAATTTATTAGATTACTCTATGTGCTTCACTTATATCTTTTGAGATAGGCAATTTTGCTCTAGTGCTTCACTTATATCTTTCTAGAGCACGGCAGTGTTTGGTTTTATAGAAATTAGTGAACTCTCGTACCTCACTAATATTATTTTGAGAGTCTTTAAACAGCATGGTAATTGGTTTAGATTATGAATTTAGTCCTAATATGATAGGCATCCAAGAGGGATATAATAAAAACTTTCACATAAAGTGCATTGAATACTATGAGAAGTTTGATTTCTTGCATATAGTTTTGACATATAAGGATGGTGATATTAGAGTCATGATAGTGAGTAATTGTGGAATGGTAGAAATACTTGTGTTGAAGTTTGTGATTCCTATAGCATGCACATATGGTGAACTGTTATATAACGAAGTCGGATCATGCTTTGTTTATTGATTGTCATCCTTTGTGTGAGGGTCGGGAGCACTCGATGGTTAACTCAACCTCTCCCCTAGGAGCATGCGTCTAATACTTTGCTTCGATAACTAATAGACTTTTGCAATAAGTATGTGAGTTCTTTATGACTACTGTGAGTCCATGGATTATAAACACTCTCACCCTTCCACCTTTGCTAGTCTCTCTAGTACCATGCAACTTTCGCCGGTGCATTAAACCCACCTTCCTCAAAATAGCCACCATATCCCCTTCCTCAAAATAGACACCATACCTACCTATTATGGCATTTCCATAGCCATTCTGAGATATATTGCCATGCAACTTCCACCGTTCCGTTTGTTATGACACGCGCCATCATTTTCATATTGCTTTTTCATATAGAGTCATATTTTGTTCTAGGTTTCGAGTTGTAATTTTTGAGTTGTAAGTAAATAAAAGGGTGATGATAATTATATTATAGCATTTTCCCGTGAGAGAAAAGGTGATGGAAGCTATGATTCCCTCGCAGGTTGGGATGAGACTCTGGACTTTATTAAAAATAAAAGAGACCAGCGAAGCCCAAAAAAGAGGCCTTAGATGCCCACCAAAATAAAAAATGAGAGAAAGAGAGAAGGGACAATGCTATCAGCTTTTTCCACACTTGTGCTTCCAAGTAGCACCTTGGTCTTGATGATAAAGAGTCTCCTATTTTGTCACTTTCATTTAACTACTGGAATTTTTGTAGTGCACACCCACTTAGTTTCTTTCTGAGTTCTCATACACTTATAGCTCTAGTGCACCCGTTGCATGTCAATCCCTACTCACTCACAATGATATCTATTGATGGGCATCTTCATAGCCCGCTGATACGCCTAGTTGATGTGAGACTATCTTCTCCTTTTTTTCACAACCTCCACCATATTCTATTTCACCTATAGTGCTATATCCATGGCTCACGTTCATGTATTGCGTGAGAGTTTAAAAGGTTTGAGAACATAAAAAGTGTGAAACAATTTCTTGGCTTGTCATCGGGGTTGTGCATGATTTAAATACTTTGTGCGGGGAAGATGGAGCATAGCCAGACCATATGATTTTGTAGGGATAACTTTCTTAGGCCATGTTATTTCAAAAGGACACGATTGCCTTGTTAGTATTCTTGAAGTATTATTGTTTTATGTCAATATTAAATTCTCTTTTGAATCTTACGGATCTGAATATTCATGCCACAATAAAGAATATTACATGGATAAATATGCTAGGTAGCATTCCACATCAAAAATTCCATTTTTATCATTTACCTACTCGAGGACGAGCATGAATTAATCTTGGGGATGCTATTATATCATCTGTTTTGGATGTTTAATATGCATTAATATGCTATTTTGTATTATTTTTGGGACTAACCTATTAATCTAGAGCCTAGTGCCATTTTAAGTTTTTTCCTTGTTTTTGAGTATTGCAGATATGGAATATTAAATGGAGTCCAAATGGAATAAAATCGTCGTAATGATTTTTTATGGAAGGAAAGAGATCTACCAGACTTGGATTCCACGGCAGGGCATCTAACAGGAGGTCACAAGCCAGGGAAGCGCGACCACCCCCCTGGCTGCGCCTGACAGGCTTGCCACCTCCTGGCAGGTCTCCTAGCCCTAATCTTTGTCCTATAAATACCAAAATATTCCCCCAATACCAAAGCGATCCACAAAAATAATACTTTTCCGCCAACAGAAGCCTCCGTTCCCGAGAGATCCAATCTTGGAGCCTTTTCCGGTAATCTGCCGGAGGGGGATCCGATCACGAAGGGCATCTACATCAACTCCATTGCCCCTCTAATGATGCATGAGTTGTCCACCATAGACCTACGGGTCCATATCTAGTAGATAGATGACTTCTTCTCTCTCTTTGTGCTTCAATACCATGTTCTTCATGATCTTCATGGAGATCTATCCGCTGTAATACTCTTTTGCGGTTGTTTGTCGAGATCCGATGAATTGTGGGTTTATGTTCAGATTATCCATGAATATTATTTGAGCCTTTTCTGAATTCTTATATGCATGATTTCATATCTTTGCAAGTATCTTCATCTTATTGGTTTGGTTTGGCCAACTAGATTGGTAATTCTTGCAATGAGAGAAGTGCTTAGTTTTGGGTTCAATCTTGCGGTGTCCTCACCGATTGACAAAGTAGGGGTAGCGAGGCACGTATTGTATTGGTTCCATCAAGGGTAACAAGATGGGGTTTTCATCATATTGCTTGAGTTTATCCCTCTACATCATGTCATCTTACCTAATGTGTTACTATGTTCTTCATGAACTTAATACTCTAGATGCAGGGAGGAGTCGGTCAATGTGTGGAGTTATAGTAGTAGAGGCAGAATCATTTCGGTCTACTTGACACACACGTGATGCCTATATTCATAATCATTGCCTTGGATATCTTCATAATTATTCGCTTTTCTACCAATTGCTCGATAGTAATTTGTTTACTGACTGTGATACTTGCCTTCAAGTGAGAAGCCTCTAGTGAAACCTATGGCCCCTGGGTCTACTTTCCATAATATATTTTCCTATCTATAAACCAAAAATACCAAAAATACCTTGCTGCAATTTATTTACTTTTTACTTTCCGCAATCTTTTACATCTATCTCTATCAGATTTAATCCTTCCAAATAACCGTGAAGGGTTTGACAACCCCTTTTTAGTGTTGGGTGCAAGAGTTTGATTGTTTGTGTAGGTGCATCCATCGATAACTTGTGTGTTCCTCCTACTGGATTGATACCTTGGTTCTCAACAACTGAGGGAAATACTTATGTACTTTGCTGCATCACCCTTTCCTCTTCAAGGGAAAATCAACGCAAGCTCAAGAGGTAGCACTCCTGTATAAGGATTAGCTAGCAGTTTCTCTATCATACCCGAAGGAATTTCATAATAAATATTTTCAGTAGGTTCAGTAGGTTGAGGGGAAACTCTTTGTGGTTCCGGTCGAGGTGAAGATACCCCGAACAAACCCCTCAAAGGATTACTTTCCATAGTAACAAGTAACAATAAACTTCAGCGTATTATATTAATTTTTCCTTACCAGATTCCACTTGCCAAAGGCGCTTCACTCACCGGCAATGGCGCCAGAAAAGAGTCTTGATGACACACAAGTATAGGCGTTCTATCGTATTCCTTCCGGTAAGTTAGAGTGTTGAACCCAACGAGGAGCAGAAGGAAATGACAAACGGTTTCCAGCAAGGTATTCTCTGCAAGCACTGAAATTATTGGTAATAGATAGTTTTGTCATAAGATAATTCGTAACGGGTAACAACTAACAAGTGTAGCAAAGGTGCAGCAAGGTATCCCAACCTTTTGTATTAAAGGACATGCCTAGACAAACTCTTATATTAAGCAAATCGCTCCCGAGGACACATGGGAATTTCCGTCAAGCTAGCTTTCATCATGTTCATTTGATTCGCGTTCGCTACTTTGATAATTTTATATGTGGGTGTACTGGTGCTTGGGTGCTTCACTTACTTGGAAAAACCTCCCACTTATGATTAACCTCTCTGCAAGCATCCGCAACTACGAAAGAAGAATTAAGATAAATCTAACCATAGCATGAAACATATGGATCCAAATCAGCCCCTTACGAAGCAACGCATAAACTAGGGTTTAAGCTTCTGTCACTCTAGCAACCCATCATATACTTATTACTTCCCAATGCCTTCCCCTAGGCCCAAATAATGGTGAAGTGTTATGTACTCCACGTTCACATAACACAACTAGAGGAGAGACAACATACATCTCATCAAAATATCGAACAAATACCAAATTCACATGATTACTTATAACAAGACTTATCTGATGTCCTCGGGGACGAACATAACTACTCAAAAAAAATGTTCATGTTCATAATCAGAGGAGTATTAATTATCATAAAGGATCTGAACATATGATATTCCACCAAGAAACCAACTAGTATCAACTACAAGGAGTAATCAACACTACTAGCAACCGACAGGTACCAATCTGAGGTTTGAGACAAAGAACGGATACAAGAGATGAACTAGGGTTTGGTGAGGAGATGGTGCTGGTGAAACTGTTGATGGAGATTGACCCCCTCTCGATGAGAGGGTCGTTGGTGATGACGATGGCTTCAATTTCCCCCTCCGAGAGGGAAGTTTCCCCGGCAGAACAGCTCTGCCGGAGCTCTAGATTGGTTTTGTCCAAGTTTCTCCTCGAGACGGCGGAGCTTCATCCCGAAAGCTCTCTTCTGTTTTTTTTCAGGTGAAAACCCTTCATATAGCATAAGATGGGCATCGGGGACCTGCTAGGTGGGTCACAAGCCACCTAGGCATGGCCAGGGGGTGGGCGCGCCTGGTAGGCTTGTGACCTCTTCGTGGGCCCCCTCTGGTATTTGTTTCGCCCAATTTTTTCTATATTCCAAAATAATTCTCCACAACTTTTCATTACTTTTGGAGTTGTGTAGAATAGGTCTCCCATATTTGCTCCTTTTCCAGTCCAAAATTCCAGCTGCCGGCATTCTCCCTCTACATGTAAACCTTGTAAAATAGGAGAGAAAAGGCATAAGTATTGTACCATAACGTGTAATAACAGCCCATAATGCAATAAATATCAATATAAAATCATGATGCAAAATGGACGTATCAAATATCCATGTAAATCTGGAAAAAGCATCAACTATAACTAGACCATAAGAGTTTCCACCAAGACTCTTGTACGCATTGGGACCAAAAAGATCCATATGAAGTAACTCGAGTGATCTCCTAGTGGTCATGATGTTCTTGACCAGATGACTTCCACCTACTTGCTTTCCTGCTTGACAAGCGCTACAAAGTCTATCTTTGTCAAATATAACATCGTTAACACCAAGAATGTGATCTCCCTTGATAAGCTTATCTAGATTGCGCATGCCTACATGTCTTAGCCTTCTATGACATAACCAACCTTTGGAATCTTTTGCAATGAGACAAGTACGAGGTTGGGCATTTTTAGTGAAATCAACAATGTATAGATCACCTCTACGAATACTGGTAGAGACAATTTTATGATTATCAAATCGAAACACTTGGCAATCTACTTTGGTAAATAGCACATTGAAACCGAAGTCTGCTAGTCTAGATATGGAAACAAGATTGTAGCCAAGGTATTCAACAAGCATCACATTTTGAATGGATCTATGATGAGATATGGCCACCTTACCAAGGCCAAGTACCTTACCCTTACAGTTGTCTCCAAAGGTCACGTACCTTAAAGGACCTTGATTAGGCATGATCTCTTGGAACATGCCTTTATCACTAGTCATGTAATCCGTGCATCCACTGTCGAGAATCCACTCTTTTCCTCTAGACATGTAATCCTTGAAGTTTTCCATTAGACTTAGATTATTCATTATCTTTTCATGCTCGATGTCAAACAACTCATCTTCATCATAGTAGCCATGTTCTTCATTGTCATCATTTGGTAGAATCTCCTCGTCATAAAAACCAAGAAATCTGTTAGAATCGTAACCACGACAATGATCAAGTTTATGAATGTGAATGGCTTCAATAATAATATCATTAATAGTTGTGACATCTCCTTTAGCACGCATGAGATCACGGAGCTCAAATAGGCATTTATCAAAGTTTGGATCACTAGGCTTTATTTTGTGAAAAGTAACAGTTTTATGAAGAATTTCATGAAGATTACTTAATGTAAGATTTGGATATCGTTTCTCCAAATCAGTCCCCAAAGTATAAGCGCATGCAAAGTTATTCAATTGAGAAATCTTGAATCTTGGTAAGCCTCTAACAATAAGATTGACAGTTCTAAGGTTGCCAAGCATGTTAATTTCCTCTTCGTGTGTGGGATGCAATTCATCAATGGGGAGCACATAGGGATTTCAATATGTTTTCTCAAATGGAATGTGTCAAATTGATCAATCATAGCATTCCATCGACTATAGCACTCTCCATCAAGAATGGGCACTCTAGAATACAAATTCTCCACACTAGACACATCCATCTTCCTCCACGGTGTTGAAACCAAAGCAATGGAGACCAAATCTCTGATACCAATTGTGGGATCACTAGAAGTGTATGTCTAGAGGGGGTGGTGAATAGACTACTACCAGGAATTTAAAACTATCTCAAGCACAAGTTCAAGGGTTGGCAGTTTTAGCTTATATATAGAGTCTAGAACACCCTACACATGCAAGTCATCAAGTATAACAGCGGAAAATAAAGACATTGCACATGGAAGTAAGGAGTAGAGATAGGGAGATCAAACGCATGAAGGACACGAAGATTTTTCCCATGGTTCCAATAGGTGGTGTTATCGTACGTCCACGTTTATGGAGTCATCAACCCATAGAGGGTAACGGTCGCGAGAGTCCACAGAGGGTTCCGCGAAGAAGCAACCTTGACTATACCATGATGGCCTACATCCACGGAGGACTAGCCTAACTAGGGGTAGATCTTCATGAAGTAGGCGATCTCCTTTCCCTTACATACTTCTTGTTTCACTCCACAACACGAAGTAGGAGCCTCCCAAGCGACACCTAACCAATCTAGGAGGCACCACCCTCTAAAAGGTAATAGGCTCGATAAAGTCAATGAACTCCTTGCTCTTGTGCTTCAAGATGATATACTCCTCAACACATAATCACCCTCTCACGTATTTGGCTTGGTGGAAGAGATTGATTCGGTGGAAAGCAACTTGGGGAGGCTAGAGATCAAGATTCATATGGTAGGAATGGAATGGCATGATCTCAACACATCAGTAGGTGGCTCTATCTCAGAAAATCAATAGGTATGAGTGGGGAACTGTCCTGAGTGCTTCTCTTGCGAGTGAGTGGTGGTGGAGGGGTATACATGTGCATTTCCAACAATCCAACCGTTACACATAATAAGTCAGACTCGGTGACACAATGTGTAAATCTCGGTGGTACCGAGTTGCCTCAAAGGTAGCAACTTTTGAATCTCGGTGAGACCGATACATACAACTCGGTTGCACCGATAAGGTGACCAACGGTCAGATTGCCAAACTTGGTGATGTCGATTCACAAAACTCGGTGGGACCAATTTTGTGAACTTTCGTAACAGGAAATTGGCAACCCAAACTCGGTGGCACCAAAATGGAATCGGTTACACCGAAATGCTAGGGTTTGGCTGAGTCTGTCTGAGGCTGAGAATCGGTGGCATCGACTGGAAAGTGTTTGTTGCACCGATTTTGTATATTTGGCTTCGGACAGACTTTTGTGGAAAAGCTTGTGGGTGTATGTGGTGACTATCACTTGTGCAGGTATGAGCATATTGTTCACCAAAAAAACCTTACCCCCTTTTGATAGTATTGGCTTTCCTATGGACTCAAAGTGATTTCTCACAAAGTATAATGTAGAGTCCTCTTGCTTGAAGCTTGGCCAATGCTATTCCTTCTCCTTCTTCTTCATGGGGATACTCTCCACACTCCCTTCTGCAAACCCATCTCTCTCTATGGACTTTATCTGAGATATACTAGATGAAAGTATTAGTCCAAGAGACAATGTATGTAGTCATGAATTATCAAAACCACCAAGGGATCACATTTTGGATTTCGGGCTCCGCAAAACCCTTAAGATTCGAAAACAGGGGCGTGTGCGAAAATCCCCTACAGCCTCATCCAACCTAGCTCGCTACTCGATGAAAACATCAACAAACTCGCACGATGACGAGGAAGAAGATGAACATGACAGTTTACCCGGGTTTGGGCCACTGCGAAGCATAATACCCTACTCCTGATTTAGTGGATTACCTCTCGAGGAGGTGGGGTGGATGAACTAGCAAAGTGTTTTAGGGCCTCATGAGGGCTCCCTTTGATGTGTTCGAGACTCTCCATGGCTTGGTGTTGGGTGCATGGTCGAATGGATCATATCCCTCTCTACGGTGCAGCCTACCCTCTATATAGAGTGGTGGCTCGTGTCCTCTTCCCTTATCACAATGGCGGGAAGGGATCCCACAACGACCAATTTTGAAGGGGGACAAGAGTACGTGCTCTCCCTGCCCAAAGGCGGTCTTCGCCTGCAAAGTAGCTGTCGATGGTGCAGGGATGGGCTCAACGATGACATCCGCCCTATGGGGCGGTTGGTTACAGTCCTGTTACACTAGAATGGAAACCTTTGGGGGTGCTTTGGGATTCCACGTACGTCCCTGCTCCCTTTGCACCGAAGGGGAAACTTCGTCATCTGGCGCGCTAGCGCCCGCCTATCCTTCATTGCGTCACCCTTGACTCCCAAGGCCCAGCCTTTCATAGAGTTCTCCGCCACTCTGGAGGGGACTTGAGGAGGCCTATCACTTGCCGGTCCTGACGTTGTTCCTCTACGTGAGGCCGGGTCGCTCGCAAAGGCCTTGTCTTGAGTGAGGCCATGCCTGGACGTGTTTGGTCGATGAAGTCGGCCATGCCCTTTCCCATAGGCAGGAAGGTCTGGGTACCCCCATTCCCAGAATGCCGATAGTAGCCCCTGGGCCCAAGGCGTGCCCGAGCTGGCTTACGAGCGAAGCCTAGGGGATGGCCCAAAAGTCTACGGGCCTCGGATGCCTGGGGACCAGGCTCCATTCGCGGTAACCCATGGAACTGTCGCCCCTTTCTCCTCCACACTAGACCTACCGTCGCTAATTCTATCGAGTCCTTCAGCATATGCCATCAAACCACCTTCATCTCCCGTCGATTCCACCGTCTTTTCTTCTTCCTTGCGAGACCCTCGCCCCTTCCATTGAGTCCCCGAGCACACGCCGTGTCGCCTTCCCCCCTCTCCTCCCCTTTCTTTCCATGTCTCCAAAAAGGAGGGGGAAGGCGAGGGCTTGAGGGGACCGACGACCGCATCTATGCTCAAGCCCGCACTGGATCAATCATCGGTGATGAACTTGGAGGGGTTGGAGAAGGTTCAGCTGGTGGTCGCTGCCGACTCCAATGAGTGGGGGCCACCAAGATCTGGCCAGGTTCGCAGCCTTGGGGCGAGCTGGTGGCCACCACCATCCCCCTTCATATCCCTGCCCTTCTATTGGGCGTACTGCCACCATTCTCAAGCTTCCTTTCCACTGTGCTCTCGCATTACCAGATCCACGTACTTCATCTCTACCCTATATCCCTCTTCCTCCTTTCGGCCTTCACATTCCTATGTGAGGCCTTCGTTGGTGTCTTCCCCTCCGTGGCCTTGCTGCTTTCCTTCTTCTCCCTCGAGTTGTGTTCGGGGGTACAGTGTTCCGGGTGTGTGTCCTTGAGGCAAGCAGATGCATCAGCCAAGGGGGCCCTTGATGTCGGACTCTCGTCGGAAGCTGAAGGGTTCTGGTGGCAATGAGTGTATGTTAACGCCACCGGGGCCGAAACTTGGTACCAACTCCCGCTGGGCCCCACAGTGCCGAATCGTGGATGGTGACACAAGGAGATCGCCGATCCGAAGAATGCACGGGTCCTAGCCAGGCTAGCGAGGTTGAAGCAGGTGGGCGTGACTATGGCGATGGTGGTGTGGGAGTTTATACGCCGGCGAATTTCTCCCCTTCAGCACCATGCCCATCCGATGTGGGCCTTCACCTGTCCCTGTGACCCAATGAGGATTCAGGTCCCGTCTCTTTCCCCTGACATCGTGCGCGAGCTTCTCCACTACCTTACTAGTGGTGAACCTGACGAGCTTCCCCAGGACAACCTCCCCTTGTACAACTACAAGAACCGGGAAGCTCTCTCCGCGGAGGTGCCGCACTTCGACAAGTGGGGATTCCTCCCTTCGGAGGAGGCGCGACCTCAAGTTGCCTCTTTCCCGGGGGGCCCAACCTCCAAGAACTCGAGGAACGCCGCCCTCCCCGCGGTCGGGGAAGGGTGCCCTTCGTCGCCTGTTTCTCCGGCTTCTACCTTGGACTCGGTCGAGGCCGTGGGCAACGCTCTGCCAATGGTGAAGGTTGTCGTATCCGTCATCGAGTATCCATCTCCGTTTGTTGGGTCATCATCCCCGGGCCCTCACGCAGGCCGAAAGAGGAAAGCGCCTCGGCGCGGCCGCTCCTCGATGTCGTGGACGCCGGTGAAGAGGAAGTTGATCGCCGTAGATGAGTAAGTGCCTTCACCCTTCTCGGTCTTCTTCTTCGATGTCTTTATCCTGAGCTTCCATTTCGCAGGCTCCCTATAGGAGACGGCAAAGATGGGTCAGTGCCGCCCGCGTCCGCAGCCGCCGATCTCCTCACGGTCTCCTCTTCTGCAGCCCGCCAGGCCCGGCCTGCCGGGGCGCTCCTACCCGGGCCTGTTCGGCCGTCTTGTGGCCCCTTGCACGAGCCCCCTGTGGTCCTTCTCGCCCATGGCCTCCAGCTCCCCAGATTGGTGCCGCTCCCCTCGCCAGTGGCCTTCCCTAGGGTTGCACCATGCGGCGCCCTTGGCCCCCCTTTGCTCGGTGACGTGGGGCCCCAGGGGCGCGTCCTCCTTCCGGAGTGCCTGTACGGGAGCCCCCAGCCCCTCGCTCGCCTCCCCCGTTCGCCCTGGGAAGGTGGGAGTTCTGGTTGGTCCCTCGAGCCTGCCGATGCCTAGGGTGCCATGCCATGGGGTTTGTTCCACATCACAGCAGATGCGTTAAGGCGCCTAGGGGTGGGGCTCGTCAACAATGATGCTCGCTTGGAGGCGGAGCGCCAGTGCCTCGCTCAAGGATGGCACCAGCTTGAGGTCATCATGAACTTTGGCCGCCTCCAGCGCAAATGTGCCTGCTCGAAGGCCGACGAGTCCCTTGTCGTGGCGGTGGAGGCCCGCGAACGTGCCCTTGCTGAGGCTCAAGAGGCCAACTGTCGGTGCAAGGCCTCCAAGGAATGCTTCAGGGAGCTTCAATCCTTAAACATGGACCCTGAAAAAGAGATCCAGGCGCGGGCCGCCACACTTGAGGGCTCGTCCCTGAGTCCCTCTCCACCAGCGTGGGCGCCTACCGACTCGCTAGTGTTGGAGGGGCCGGAGCAGAGCCTGGAGCAGGAGAGGCTGGAGGTGAGGGAGCGCGAGGCGTCGCTTGCCGAAGAGTCCCTTCCTCCTGTGAGGGGAGGCTCCAGGGGAGGTTGACAACAGAGTGGCTGAGGCTTGGCGCTCCCTCGTCCGGAACTATCACGCGAAGTTGTAGCTCCAGGAGTCCAGGTTCCGGGAGCGGCATGATTTCCTGGCAAAGACAACTTCGAACGAGGTGGCCCAAGCTCGACGCCTCCAGCATATGTGCTCCCAGATGTTCCAGTCCCCCGAAGGAAGGGCCAAGCGGGCTTTGGACGACATCTGTGCTGCGAGTGTTCCGAGCCCCTTGGTTCCGAACGATGCTGGGTACATAGACTTCTTGTCTAAGGTCATGGAGCGCCTTGAAGGGGGCGCGGAGAAGACCCGCGCGCTGGGGGAAGAGAAGAGCTACGAACTCCTTGTGCAGGCGGCCTCGCGCATCTTCGGCCACCTCCTTCGTCTCCACCCACACTTTGATTTCAAGGCGGTGCTTGGTCCCGTGCCTGAGGCCATCCGCTCTGCCCTCGCCGATCGGGTCAAGGACCATGTGGACGACCAGGTGGTGGAGCTTTCTTATGATGAAGCGGAGGGCCGCGCTTGAGCAGGGACGTGCGGGGCCGTCACTGGGTGGCGGCGACGAGAGTTTCAGCGACGGCGCACGTCCCTTGGGAAGCCTCCTTGTGTTGCTGATAGGGTATGCATGTGGCCTAGTGGAAACTTTAATGTATTTTGGAAATACCTTTAAATGTATTCCTTGATGACGAGGTGGGTAGACCCGCGCTTCCTTCGATCCGGGGTTGCTGCCGATCCGGGACCGGGCTATCCGGATAGCCCGTGGTTCCGTCAGGGACGCTTCCTCCTCGCTTGTAGGATGGTTTGCGGGCCCTTTCGGCACTCTGTCTACAGGACCCAGTCCTGCACATTTCCCGACCACCATTGCGTACAATCGGATAACCAAGGACGCAGCTATGGTGTCAGGCCCCGCCACCCTTAATGCCGACTGGATCACCAAGGACGACATCAAGGGGGCGAGTGGCTATATGACCGATAAGGCTCGTGAGGCGTGCTGCTCAGGAGCCCCCTTTGACGCTCGAACCGCTCTATGTTGGTAGGTCCTAGTCCCGCGCATTTCACCACCACCGTTAGGTACTGCCGGAAACCGAGGATGCACTTTACGGGACGAGGCCCCGACACTCCTGATGCCGACCGGAAACCAAGGACAACATCAGGGGGTCGAGTGGCCTTATGACCGGTAAGACTCCTGAGGCGTGCTGCTCAAGAGCTCCCTTTAACGCTCGAGCGATCCCCCATTCCATTCCTCCGAGTGCCGCCTCAGGAGGCCATGTGGCCTCCCGAGACTCCATGTTATTGTGTCATGCTGCGGTCGGAGCCCCCGAGTGGGAGCCGACGGCTAAGAGACTCATGCCCCTGAGGCGTCAAAGCCTCGTCATGCAACCCTGACGACCTTGGGGAGGGCCATAGCGTTTGGCTCCTTGCAAAACGCCAATTCGGAAAGAAATAACTCAAGATCAGTAAAATGAAAGAACAAAGAGGAAAAAGACCCCGCCCTTTCTTTTTTAAACATAGAGTTATGAAATCCTTGAACTTCCGACATGTTCAGGCACAAAAAGAATCATTGAAGTTTGGAACTTGGAATACAAAAAAGAGCGAGAAAACGGCCGTGTCCGACTTTTTAGGGTAGTCTTTGTCTTTGTCTTCCCCCAGAACTGAGCATAGGGCATCCACATTGCATGGGCATAGCCATTGATGGGTAGTGTTGTCTTCACCGCCAGCTCTGGGTTGTGGTTGCCACATTGCATGGGAGGAACTCCTCCGCGTCCTCGAGGGGCTCCGGGCGTATATAGCCCACTCATTATTACGTGAGAGTGTCATGGGTTGGTGTAGTAAGGCCTACCCAGGATGGGACATTGGGTGCAGGGATAGCCCCTCACACCCCAAGGCTCGTACCCGGGCGCGGGTGCCATAGTAGAGATGTAACCCCCCGTGTCGTGGTCCAGGCCAGGCGAGGCCTGTCCATTGCGTGTGTGGCTGGGGCCCTGGGCGGTGCCCCAATGCGCCTCGCTATGGTGCCCCAGGTTCCTCTGCATGTGCTCATAGCCCAGATCCCAGGGTGGGTAAACCGGTCCTGATGACATGGGTGAGCTCAGGACTACTCGCCAATGACCGAGCGACACCCGGCTCAGGGACATGGGCGTATGTTCCACCCTGCGTACCCAAACGGGCACAGCTCATCCTAGGGACGGGGCAGCATGTGCTTCCCCGCGTCCCCAGGTTGGGATCATCCGGCCCGAAGACATGGGCATGTGATCCACCCTCCATCTCCAAGTTGTGGCCACTGGGCCCGGCAACGCTGGCGGGTGTCTCCCCCTGCGTTCCCGATCTAGTGACCCCCGGTCCCTAGACCCGGATGCCTGCTCAAAGTAGCTCCCCACCAGCGGGCGTGCCCCGTGAGGGTGCTCGTCCCGGTCACCCTCATGGAGCCAGTTGTTCGGGCCGCGCTCGCTTGGCTGCGTGTGTCGTCCCTCGTGAAGACCGCCCGTGAAATCGCATACGTACCTTTTGTGGTTGTGGTGTACGACGTCTCCTCCCCTTCTGCCGGGCACGTGTCAACACAGTTGTTGTAGTGTTGCTCAAGCCCTCGCGCACCATCGTAGCCGAGCCTCCGTTCTTCCTCCCTGGTTCTAGGGGAGGTGATGAGGGATGCGGGGGGAGGCGCTTCCCGCGCGTCCAGCACCCCCCATCGACGTCCGAGAGCATCTTTGACCAGCTCCCATGCTCCGGGCGCCCTGGGCCTTGCTCCTGGTGGGTGCGGGCTGCCGTGGATACCCTGCAGGTGCCCGTGTGGCCCACCCGTTGGCCCCCTCGTGTCAGCAAATTCCTGGGCTCGAGTCTTGCCGAGGTACACCAGGGCTTCGCAGGCGACAGTGGCGCGTCTGAGGGTGTACCTAGCCCATGCATCATGGCAAACACGCGCAACATGATGGTGATGCAGCTCGTGTGCCACGAGAAGTGTGACGTGCATGTGCGTCGGGTCATGGCAGGCCATGAAGGGCTGGGGCCCGCCCCCGATGGGAGGGAGAGTCGGGGCAACGAGGGCTTGTTGTTTAGCATGTGAAGGCGATAGGCCCCGGCGCCCAGCAAGAGGCTGGTTGGCGATAGGACCCGCCAATGGAGAGACGGTTCGGCGGGATGCCATGGCGCCCGCCGGCGTCACCTACACCACATGGGCTGCCTGACACTCGGCCCGGGCCCGACGTCCTTTCGTCATGAGCGCGGCGAGCGGAGGTGAGGCGAGCCTCAAGCCAAGCTTCGACACAGTCCCTACCTGGCGCACCAAATGTCGGATTTCGGGCTCGCAAGACCCTTAAGATTCGAAAATAGGGGCGTGTGTGAAGATCCCCTGCAGCCTCACCAAACCTAGCTCGCTACACGATGAACACAACAACAAACTCGCACGATGACAAGGAAGAAGATGAACACGACAATTTACCTAGGTTCGGGCCACTTCGAAGTGTAATACCCTACTGCTTCTTTGGTGGATTGCCTCTCGAGGAGGTGGGGTGGATGAACAAGTACAATGTTCTAGGGCCTCATGAGGTCTCCCTTCGATGTGTTTGAGACTCTGTGTGGCTTGGTGTTGGGTGGATGGTGGAATGGATCAGATCCCTCTCTACGCTGCAGCCTACCCTTTATATATAGCGGTTGCTCGGGTCCTCTTCACTTATCACAATGGCGGAAAGGGATCCCACAACGGCCAATTTTGAAGGGGGACAAGAGGACGTGCTTGCCCTGCCCAAAGGCGGTCTTCGCTTGCAAAGTAGCTGTCGACAGAGTAGAGATGGGATCAACGATGACATCCGCCCTGTGGGGTGTGTGTGGTTGTTGTCTTGCTACACCAGAATGGAAACCTTTTGGGGGTGCTTTGGCATTTCGTGTACGTCCCTTCTCCCTTTGCACCAAAGGGGAAACTGCGCCGTCTGGCGCGCTGGTGCCCGCCTGTCCTTCATTGCGTCACCCTTGACTCCCAAGGCCGGGCCTTGCATAGAGTTCTCTACCGCTCCGGAGGGGGCTTGAGGAGGCCTATCAATTGTCGCTCATGACGTTGTTCCTCCACGTGAGGCTGGGGCCCGTGCGAGGGCCTTTTCTTTTTTGAAGCCACGCCCGGCCATGTTTGGTCGATGAAGTGGGCCATGCCCTGGCCCGCGGGCAGGCAGGTCTGGGTACCCCCATTCCCAGAATGCCAACACACATTGTGCTTTCACTAGTACACACTTGGTGAAGCTCTGCCACAATTCCGCTGCCACCACCTTCACCTTGCCGTTGGACTGGTCCCGATCTCATCTACCTCCTCTCCCTTGCTTGCTAGATCAAGATGGAGAAGACGCCTTCGATTCGAACATGTGCTAATGTTGGAGGTGGCATCCATTTGGTGCTAGATTGGATTGGCTCATGAAGAGTATGACTACATCTACCGCATTATATACTGTTCCGCTTTAGGTCTACAAGGCTATGTAGACACATTCTCTGCCTTGTTGCTATGCATCTCCTAGATTAGATCTCGGGTGTTCCATAGGATTTTTTTGATTTTCGTACTACATCCCAATAGCAATGCACCCGTTGGTCCTTTATGAGCTCCATGTGTGAGCTCTCGGTGGCCACTTAGGGATACATGCAACTTACATCCGGGTGATGAAACTGTTTTCTTAGCCTGAGTTGAAGAAAACAGTGAAGCAGTTGTGGTTTCTTGCTCGGTGTGTAAAAAGACAAAGGTAGAGCATGTCATGTACCAGGGGTTTCTTCAACATTGGCTCGTACCAGAACAAGTGTGAAAAATGGTGACTTTGGATTTCATTGAAGGACTTCCTCCATCCAAAGGGTTCAATTCCATCTTCATGGTGATCGACAAGTGAGGGGATCGATAGAAGAGACGTCTAGAGGGGGGTGAATAGACTACTTGCAAGAATTAAAACCTAACTTTTCCCCAAGTCAATAGGTTGGTAGATTTTAGCAGTTAAGACAAGTCTAATGCACCCTACACATGCTAGTTAACAAATAGGGCAGCGGAAAGTAAGACAACCACATGTAAGAGAGTAGAGATAGGAAGATCAAACACAATTGTAGACATGAAGATTTTTCCCGTGGTTTTGATAGGTCGCGCTATCGTACATCCATGTTTATGGAGTCTTCAACCCACAAAGGGTAATGGTCATGAGAATCCATGGGGGGCTCCACCCATAAGTGTCCACGAAGTAGCAACCTTTACTATTCCATAACGGCTACCGTCCAGGAATGACTAGCCTCACCATGGGTAGATCTTCGTGAAGTAGGTGATCTCCTTGCCCATACTAACTTCTTGGTTCAACTTCACAACACAAAGTAGGACGCTCCCAAGCTACACCTAACCAATCTAGGAGGCACCACCCTCCAAAAGGCAATGGCTTGATAGTGAAGATGAACTCCATGCTCTTGTTCTTCAAGATGATAGACTCCTCAACACTCAACCACTCTCTCATAGATTTGGCTTGGTAGAAGAGATTGATTGGGTGGAAAGCAACTTGGGGAGGCTAGCAATACTCGAATCAGAAGATTTGCCATCTGCCACATCTTTGCCGTCTGCTAGCGGACGGCAAAGAGTGGCTTTGCCATCACCTAGCCAAACGGATGGCAAAAGGTGGCTTTGCCATCAACCACTTCTTTGCCGTTTGCTAGCGGACGGCAAAGGAGGTTTGCCATCAGCTAGCGGACGGGAGAGAGGGGGCCCCACTAATGAGCCGCTTAGAACATAACCTAACGGCCCCCCTCTTTGCCGTCCACTAGCGGACGACAAAGAGGGGGGTTAACTAACGACAGTGCCCCACCCCGACCCGCCTCTCTATCAATCTCTGTTTCTCTCCCTCTCCTCCCAGCCACCCACCGCACGCGCGCCGCCACCCCGTCGCCCCACCACCCCACCACCCCACTGGCCCACCGCCTCATCGGCCCACCGCCCCCCGACGCCACCGCCGCCCTATCGCCCTTGCCGCCGCGCACCCGGGGCCCCCTGCTCCCCACCGCCCCGGCACCGTCTGTCGCGTCACCACTGCCGCTCGTCGCCCGCCAGCGCCACCCATCGCCCGCGCCTACCGCCCCACCGGCCCAGCCGGTGCCCTACGGCCCCCCTACGCCCCCTGCGGCCCTGCGGCCCCCGGTGCTCCCCAACCCTCCTCGGTGCTCCCCGCCCCTCCCCGGCCCTCCCCCAACCCTCCCCGACACCCTGCCCCGCCCCCCTCTGGTAAACTCTTCCCCCTCCTTTTTTTATTTTTTATTTTAGTTTAGGTTTAGATTATATTATTAGGTTAGTGTTAATTAGGTTAATGTTAATTAGGTTAGTGTTAGTTTAGGTTAGTGATAGTTAGGATAGTCTTAGTTTAGGTTTATTAGGTTAGTGTTAATTAGGTTAGTGTTAGTTTAGGTCCATTAGGTTAGTGCAAAAAGGAGAATAAGAAGAAGAAGAAGAAGATGGGGAGAAGAGGAGAAGAAGAACAAGAATGAGAAGAAGAAGAAGAAGAAGAAGAAGAAGAAGAAGAGAAGAGCCTGTTGGGAGACGTAGTAGTAAATCAAAATTTTCCTACGTTCACCAAGATCTATCTATGGAGAAACCAGCAACGAGAGGGGAGAGATTGCATCTTCATACCTTTGAAGATCGCTAAGCGGAAGCGTTACAAGAACGCGGTTGATGGAGTCGTACTCGCAGCGATTCAGATCGCGGTAGATCCGATCAAGTGCCGAACGGACGGCACCTCCGCGTTCAACACACGTGCAGCCCGGTGACGTCTCCAACACCTTGATCCAGCAAGGAGGAAGGAGAGGTTGGGGAAGGGCTCCAACAGCAGCACGACGGCGTGGTGGTGGTGGAGTAGCAAGGTATTCCGACAGGGCTTCGCCTAAGCGCTGCGGAGGAGGAAGAAGAGAGGTAGGGCTTCGCCGTGAGAGAGAGAGATCAAATCTTGTCTCAAAACATCCAAAACCTCAAGTATATATAGGAGGAGGGATGTGGAGGGCTGGCTTGGCCTCTACTCCAAAGTGGAGAGGGCCGGCCGAATTAAAGGGAGAGTCCACCTCCCACAAGGGAGGTGGATCTCCTCCTTTTAAATCCTTTTTGCCTTATCTCCTTATCTCTAGCCGCATGGGCCTTTAGCAAAAGTCTTGCCCAGCCCAATAAGGGCTGGCACACTTTATCTAACAGCCCATGTGGTCCTTTGGTCGTCACACCCCTCCCGGGGGTCTTCCGGCACCCTCCCGGCACTCCCGGTACACTACCGATGAGCCCGAAAACTTTCCGGTGACCAAAACTGGACTTCCTATATATCAATCTTTACCTCCGGACCATTCCGGAGCTCCTCGTGACGTCCGGGATCTCATCCGGGACTCCGAACAACCTTCGGTAATCACGTATACCTTTTCCCTATAACCCTAGCGTCATCGAACCTTAAGTGTGTAGACCCTACGGGTTCGGGAGACACGTAGACATGACCGAGACACTTCTCCGGCCAATAACCAACAGCGGGATCTGGATACCCATGTTGGCTCCCACGTACTCCACGATGATCTCATCGGATGAACCACGATGTCGGGGATTCAATCAATCCCGTATACAATTCCCTTTGTCTATCGGTATGGTACTTGCCCGAGATTCGATCGTCGGTATCCCTATACCTTGTTCAATCTCGTTACTGGCAAGTCTCTTTACTCGTTCCGTAATACATCATCCCGTGGCTAACTCCTTAGTCACATTGAGCTCATTATGATGATGTCTTACCGAGTGGGCCCAGAGATACCTCTCCGTCACACGGAGTGACAAATCCCAATCTCGATTCGTGCCAACCCAACAGATACTTTCGGAGATACCCGTAGTGCACCTTTATAGCCACCCAGTTACGTTGTGACGTTTGGCACACCCAAAGCATTCCTACGGTATCCGGGAGTTGCACAATCTCATGGTCTAAGGAAACGATACTTGACATTGAAAAGCTTTAGCAAACGAACTACACGATCTTGTGCTATGCTTAGGATTGGGTCTTGTCCATCACATCATTCTCCTAATGATGTGATCCCGTTATCAACGACATCCAACGTCCATGGCCATGAAACCGTGACCATCTATTGATCAACGAGCTAGTCAACTAGAGGCTCACTAGGGACATGTTGTGGTCTATGTATTCACACATGTATGATGGTTTCCGGTTAACACAATTATAGCATGAACAATAGACAATTATCATGAACAAGGAAATACAATAATAACCATTTTATTATTGCCTCTAGGGCATATTTCCAACAGTCTCCCACTTGCACTAGAGTCAATAATCTCGTTCACATCACCATGTGATTAACACTTACATCACCATGTGATCATATCATCATGTGATTAACACCCAATAAGTTCTGGGGTTTGTTCATGTTCTGCTCGTGAAAGAGGTTTTTAGTCAACGGGTCTTCGACATTCAGATCCGTGTGTACCTTGCAAACTTTCCATGTCATATTTGTAGATACTACTCCCAGGCTCCACTTGGAGCTATTCCAAATGGCTGCTCCACTATACGTAGCCAGATTTCTACTAAGAGTCATCCGGATTGGAGTTAAAGCTTGCATCATCGTAACCCTTTACGATGAACTCTTTATCACCTCCATAATCGAGAAATATTTCCTTAGTTCTCAAGTGACTAAGGATAACTTTGACCATTGTCCAGTGATCCACTCTTGGATTACTCTTGTACCCCTTGACAGACTCATGGCAAGGCACACACAGGTGCGGTACACAGCATGGCATACTATATAGAGCCTATGGCTAAAGCATAGGAGATGACACTCATCTTTTCTTTATCTTCTGCCGTGGTCAGGTATTGAGTCTTACTCAATTTCACACCTTACAATACAGTCAAGAACTCCTTCTTTGACCCATATTTTGAACTCCTTCAAAAACTTGTCAAGGTATGTCTTCGTCGAAAAAACTTATCAAGCGAATTGATCTATCCCTATAGATCTTGATGCTCAATAAAATAGTAGCTTTATCTGGGTCTTCCTTTGAAAAAACTCTTTTCAAACAACCCTTCATGCTCTTCCAGAAATTCTACATCATTTCCGATCAATAATATGTCAACTACATATTCTTATAAGAAATTCTATAGTGCTCCCACTCACTTTCTTGCAAATACAAGTTTCTCATAAACTTTGTATAAACTTAAACACTTTGATCACCTCATCAAAGCATATATTCCAACTCCGACATGCTTGCTCCAGTCCATAGAAGGATCGCTGGAGTTTGCATATTATTAGCATCCTTAGGATTGACAAAACCTTCTGGTTGTATCACATACAACTCTTCCTCACAGAAACCATTACGGAAATCTTGTTTTGTCATCCACCTGCCAGATTTCATAATCGAAAAATGCAGCAACTGCTAACAAAATTTTAATAGACTTTTAGCATCGCTACAGATGACACAATCTCATCGCAGTCAACTCCTTGAACTTGGCGGAAACTTCTTTGCGACAAGTCGAGCTTTATAAACAGTGACATTTCACCATTAGCGTCTATGTTTATCTCAAAGATCCATTTGTACTCAATGACCCGCCATTTAATAGGCAAGTCTACCAAAGTCCATACTTGGTTTTCATACATGGATCCTTTCTCGGATTTCATGGCTCCTAGCCATTTGTTGGAATTCGGGCCCACCATCGCTTCTCCATAGTTCGTAGGTTCATCGTTGTCCAACAACATGATTTCCAAGACAGGGTTGTCATACTACTCAGGAGCAGTACGCGTCCTTGTCGACCTACGAGGTTCGTTAGTGACTTGATCCGAAGCTTCATGATCATCATCATTAACTTCCTTTTCAACTAAGTAGGCTCTACAGAAACATCTTTCTGTGTTGCGCTATTCTCTGGTTGAAACAAAGGTTCAACAACCTTATCAAGTTCTATCTTCCTCCCACTCAATTCTTTCGAGAGAAACTCTTTCTCAAGAAAGGACCCATTCTTAGCAACAAACACCTTTTGCGCTTGGATCTGAAATAGAAGGTATACCCAATGTCTCATTAGGGTATTCTATGAAGATACATTTGTCTGCTTTGGGTTCGAGCTCGCTAGGTGAACAACCCGTTTTCACATAAGCGTCGCAGCCCCAAACATTAAGAAATGACAGCTTAGGCTTCTGTCAAACCATAATTCTCACGGTGTCATCTCAACAGACTTAGATGGTGCCCTATTAAAGTGAATGGATTTGTCTTTAATGCATAACCCCATAATGATAGTGGTAAAACGATAAGAGACATCATAGTACTCACTATATCCAATAGAGCACGACTACGACGTTCGAACACACCATCACACTATGGTGTTCCAGGAGGCGTGAGCTGTGAAACAATTTCCACATTGTCTAAAATTGCATACCAAACTCGTAACTTAGATATTCACCTCCATGATCATATCATAGACATTTATCTTCTTGTCACGATGATCTTTAACTTCACTCTGAAACTCCTTGAACCTTTCAAACATTTCAGATTCGTGTTTCATTAAGTAAATATCCCCATATTTACTCAAATCATCAGTGAAGGTAAAGAAAAACAACGATATCCACTGTGTGTTTCAACACTCATTGGACCACATACATCAACATGTATTAATTCCAATAAGCCACTTGCCCGCTCCATCATATTGGATGACGGGGTCTCAGTCATCTTGCCCAAGAGGCATGGCTCGCTTGTCTCAACCGATTCGAAATCGAGTGAGTCAAAAAATCCATCATCATGGAGTTTCTTCATGCGATTTATACCAATATGACATTTAACGGCAGTGCCACAAGTATGTGGTACTATCATTATTAACTTTATATATTTTTGGTACCAACGTTATGAACATGTGTACTACTACGATCAAGATTCGATAAACCATTCCGAGTGGGTGCATGACCATTGAAGGCATTATCCATGTAAATAGAATAACCATTATTCTCTAACTTATATGAATAACCGTATTGCACTAATCATGATCTAATCACGTTCATGCTCAACGCAAACACCAAATAACATTTATTTAGGTTTATCACAAATCCCGAAGGTAGAGAGAGCGTGCGATGGTGATCACATCAATCTTGGAAATACTTCCAACACACATCGTCACCTTTCACCTAGCTAGTCTCCGTTTATTCCGTAGCTTTTATTTCGAGTTGCTAACACTTAGCAACCGAACCGGTATCCAATACCCAGGTGCTACTAGGAGTACCAGCAAGGTACACATCACTAACACGTATATCAAATATACTTCCATTGACATTACCAGCCTTCTTATCTACCAAGCATCTAGGGTTTTTCCGCTTCAGCGAACATTCTCCTCATAACAGAAGCACTTAGTCTCGGGTTCGGGCTCAACCTTGGGTTTCTTCACTAGAGCAACAACTGGCTTGCCATTCCTGAAGTTTTCCCTTCTTGCCCTTGCCCCTTTTGAAACTAGTGGTTTCACTTAACCATCAACACTTGATGCTCCTTCTTGATTTCTACCTTCGTGGTGTCAAACATCACGAACAACTCAGGGATCATCTTATCCATCCCTGGCATGTTATAGTTCATCACGAAGCTCTAGTAGCTTGGTGGCAGTGACTTGGAGAACTGCATTAATCACTATCTCATCTGGAAGATTAACTCCCACTTGATTCAAGTGATTGTAGCACCCAGACAATCTGAGCACACGCTCACCGATTGAGCTATTCTCCTTTATCTTGCAGACAAAGAATCTTGTTGGAGGTCTCATACCTCTCAACATAGGCACGAGCCTGAGATCACAATCTCAGCTCCTAGAACATCTCATATGTTCCGTGACGTTCAAAACGTTTTGGAGCCTCAATTCTAAGCCGCAATGCATGACGCATTGAACTATCACGTAGTCACCAAAAAGTGCTTGTCATATGTTCACAACATCTACAGACAACGCTTGAGGGAGTGGTGCAGTTAGCGGTACATCAAAACATAAGCTTTCTGTGCAGCAATGAGGACAATCCTCAGATCACGGACCCAGTCCGCATTATTGCTACCATCAACTTTCAACTTACTTTTCTCTAGGATTGTATCAATAAAACTGGGGAGCTACAGCGCGAGCTATCTACGACATAAGTTGCAAGGACATTTTTAGACTAAGTTCATGATAATTAAGTTCATTTAATCAAATTATTAATGAACTCCCACTTAGATAGACATCTCTCTAGTCTTCCAAGTGATACATGATCCATGTCAACTAGCCCGTGTCCGATCATCACGTGAGACGGACTAGTCATCCATGGTGAACATCTCTATGTTGATCGTATCTTCTATACGACTCACGTTCAACCTTTCGGTCTTCCGTGTTCCGAGGCCATGTCTGTACATGCTAGGCTCGTCAAGTCAACCTAAGTGTTTCGCATGTGTAAATCTGGCTTACACCCGTTGTATGCGAACGTTAGAACCTATCACACCCGATCATCACGTGGTGCTTCGGAACGACGATCCTTAGCAACGGTCCACAGTTAGGGTGAACACCTTTCTTGAAATTTTATTGAGAGATCATCTTATTTACTACCGTCGTTCTATGCAAATAAGATGTAAACATGATAAACATCACATGCAATCAATATAGTGACATGATATGGCCAATATCGTCTTGCTCCTTTGATCTCCATCTTCGGGGCACCATGATCATCACTGTCACCGGCACGACACCATGATCTCCATCATTGTGTCTTCATGAAGTTGTCTCGCCAACTATTACTTCTACTACTACAGCTAACGTTTAGCAATAAAGTAAAGTAATTACATGGCGTTTATGATTGACACGCAGGTCATACAATAATATAAGACAACTCCTATGGCTCCTGCCGGTTGTCATAGTCATCGACATGCAAGTCGTGAACCCTATTACAAGAACATGATCAATCTCATACATCACAATGCATCACATCACATCCTTTTGGCCATATCACATCACACGGCATATGCTGCAAAAACAAGTTAGACGTCCTCTAATTTGTAGTTGCAAGTTTTTACGTGGTTGCTATAGGTTTCTAGCAAGAACGTTTCTTACCTACGTCAAAACCACAACGTGATATGCCAATTGCTATTTACCCTTCATAAGGACCCTTTTCATCGAATCCAATCCGACTAAGGTGGGAGAGACAGACACCCGCTAGCCACCTTATGCAACTAGTGCATGTCAGGCGGTGGAACCGGTCTCACGTAAGCGTACGTGTAAGGTTGGTCCGGGCCGCTTCATCCCACAATACCGTCGAATCAAGATAAGACTAGTAATGGGAAGCATATTAACAAAATCGACGCCCACAACTGCTTTGTGTTCTACTCGTGCATAGATTCTACGCATAGACCTAGCTCTGATACCACTGTTGGGAGACGTAGTAGTAAATCAAAATTTTCCTACGTTCACCAAGATCTATCTATGGAGAAACCAGCAACGAGAGGGGAGAGATTGCATCTTCATACCTTTGAAGATCGTTAAGCGGAAGCGTTACAAGAACGCGGTTGATGGAGTCGTACTCGCAGCGATTCAGATCGCGGTAGATCCGATCAAGTGCCGAACGGACGGCACCTCCGCGTTCAACACACGTGCAGCCCGGTGACGTCTCCAACACCTTGATCCAGCAAGGAGGAAGGAGAGGTTGGGGAAGGGCTCCAACAGCAGCACGACGGCGTGGTGGTGGTGGAGTAGCAAGGTATTCCGACAGGGCTTCGCCTAAGCGCTGCGGAGGAGGAAGAAGAGAGGTAGGGCTTCGCCGTGAGAGAGAGAGATCAAATCTTGTCTCAAAACATCCAAAACCTCAAGTATATATAGGAGGAGGGACGTGGAGGGCTGGCTTGGCCTCTACTCCAAAGTGGAGAGGGCCGGCCGAATTAAAGGGAGAGTCCACCTCCCACAAGGGAGGTGGATCTCCTCCTTTTAAATCCTTTTTGCCTTATCTCCTTATCTCTAGCCGCATGGGCCTTTAGCAAAAGTCTTGCCCAGCCCAATAAGGGCTGGCACACTTTATCTAACAGCCCATGTGGTCCTTTGGTCGTCACACCCCTCCCGGGGGTCTTCCGGCACCCTCCCGGCACTCCCGGTACACTACCGATGAGCCCGAAAACTTTCCGGTGACCAAAACTGGACTTCCTATATATCAATCTTTACCTCCGGACCATTCCGGAGCTCCTCGTGACGTCCGGGATCTCATCCGGGACTCCGAACAACCTTCGGTAATCACGTATACCTTTTCCCTATAACCCTAGCGTCATCGAACCTTAAGTGTGTAGACCCTACGGGTTCGGGAGACACGTAGACATGACCGAGACACTTCTCCGGCCAATAACCAACAGCGGGATCTGGATACCCATGTTGGCTCCCACGTACTCCACGATGATCTCATCGGATGAACCACGATGTCGGGGATTCAATCAATCCCGTATACAATTCCCTTTGTCTATCGGTATGGTACTTGCCCGAGATTCGATCGTCGGTATCCCTATACCTTGTTCAATCTCGTTACTGGCAAGTCTCTTTACTCGTTCCGTAATACATCATCCCGTGGCTAACTCCTTAGTCACATTGAGCTCATTATGATGATGTCTTACCGAGTGGGCCCAGAGATACCTCTCCGTCACACGGAGTGACAAATCCCAATCTCGATTCGTGCCAACCCAACAGATACTTTCGGAGATACCCGTAGTGCACCTTTATAGCCACCCAGTTACGTTGTGACGTTTGGCACACCCAAAGCATTCCTACGGTATCCGGGAGTTGCACAATCTCATGGTCTAAGGAAACGATACTTGACATTGAAAAGCTTTAGCAAACGAACTACACGATCTTGTGCTATGCTTAGGATTGGGTCTTGTCCATCACATCATTCTCCTAATGATGTGATCCCGTTATCAACGACATCCAACGTCCATGGCCATGAAACCGTGACCATCTATTGATCAACGATCTAGTCAACTAGAGGCTCACTAGGGACATGTTGTGGTCTATGTATTCACACATGTATTATGGTTTCCGGTTAACACAATTATAGCATGAACAATAGACAATTATCATGAACAAGGAAATACAATAATAACCATTTTATTATTGCCTCTAGGGCATATTTCCAACAGAGCCCCTGATCCCCGACGCCGCTAACCCCTAACCTCCGACGCCACCGACCCCCGACGCCACCAACCCCCGATGCCCCGGCCCCAGACCAACGACGCCATCGCCCCCAACCACCGACACCACCGACCCCCGACCACCGACACCATCGACCCCCGACCGCCAATGCCACTGACCCCTGACACCATCGACACCCCGACCCTCGACACGACACCCCGACATGGCAACCCAGACCCAGACATAGCACCCCTACCCCGACACGACACCCCCGACACCCCGACCCTGACACGACACCCTCGACATCCTGATCCCGAAAAAGGTGCTCTTTGGCCTTGCAGAGGCCGACGGGTCATATATTTGTGAATTATGAGTTAGGTCATATATTTTTTGATTTTCATATACAGAACATCATGTTTATGTTGATCAGAACATCATATTTATGTTTCGTCGCTGCGAGGGTCTGGTGTTCGACGACCTCCCCGTGCGTTCGACGAGCTCCGCCCCTGCATTCGTGGGTGAGCACAAATGACATCTCCTCTTGCCCCCTTCATTTTCTTTGTTCCGGTATTCGCGTCGATTAAACTTGCTAGCTACAGGTGTATTCAATCATCAGTATGCGTGACCACTATGCGTATCCCGTTCAAAAGGGTTGCATCTATAAATATGCATTCATTAACATATTTATAACCGTGATTCTTTCGAATTGTCCAACATTATCCATGGACAGCCCGAGTATGTGTATATTGGGTTTGTTTTCCCATATGCTCTACTCCGGATCCAATGCAGAATTTCGTCAATGCCTCCCTATTGTTCTCCGGGTACACATCCTCTTTGCTTATTGCCGAGACGTGTATCAGGAGAACAACGGGGAGGTGCTACCAAAATTGTGTGTCGGATCTAGAGCAGAGCATGGGAAAATGAACCCAATCTACAAATACTCGGGTGGGATTAGGACCTATCTTTACCTACTAGCGTCTAGGTTACGTCGACGTAATAAAACTGACAAACTTTATTAACTGATGAATATGGTTTGCTGAATTATGTATATAATTTTTGTGTGTCCAGTAGCTAGGCAAGATGAGTGATCGTGGGTGGATGTACACCGGTCACACTAGTTAGAAAGACATGACCCGTGAATGGATAACAAAAACCAAGGAGTTTGTGTGAGTCGCATTTGCAAATGGACAGAAAACAACCTGGTGCCCTTATGTCAATTGCGACAACTGAAATGATCAAACACCTGCAGAAGTGGGGTTTTACGCCTAATTATACAGTCTGGACATTTCATGGTGAGTCTGCCCAACGTGCTAGAGCTGAGGTGGTTCGTCGTCGCACCGACGAGCATGGTACCGGGATCGAAGACATGGTGCAAGACTTTGATGATGCTCGGGATTCAAATGATGAGATGGAGGAATCTGCAAAGGCCTTTTATGAAATGTTGGAGTCTTCAAAACGTCCTCTCCACGAGCACACTGAGCTTTGTTAGTTGGATTCCATCGCGCAAGTAATGGCTTTGAAGGCTCAGTTCAACCTGGGCAGAGAATGCTACGACACGATGATGACGATATTTGGACGCTTTCTACCCAAAGGCCATGTATTGCCACCAAACATGTACCAGTCGGACAAAATCCTACGTGCGCTTAAGATGCCCTATGAGAAGATAGATGCCTGTGAGAATGGATGTGCCTTATTTAGGCTTGAGTATGCGGGCTTGAACTATTGCCCCATTTGCAATGCTTCCAGGTATGTTCTGGTATACAATGGTATGGGTGAGAAGAGCCAAACCAAAATCCCCATTAATGTTCTTCGGTATCTGCCAATCATACCAAGACTTCAACGGCTTTTCATGGTCCAAGAGACGGCTAGACAGATGATGTGGCATAAATTGGGCAAAAGAACAGAACTAGATGCAGATGGGAATGCGATGTTGGGACACACTTCTGACGCTTTTGCATGGAAGCACTACGATGCATTACATAAGGATAAAGTGGCAGATCCAAGGCATCCTCGAGTTGCCATCATCACGAATGGGTTCAATGTGTATGGTATGATGGCAGCACAATACAGTTGTTGGCTTTTATTTGTCAATCCACTCAATCTCCCCCCGGAGAGATTATGAAAAGAAAGAACATTTTCCTGACGTTGATAATTCCAGGGCCCAAATATCTGGGGAAGAATATGAATGTGTACATGCAACCGCTTAAGGATGAATTGCAAGAAGCCTGGGATAATGGGATCAAGACATACGACGCCGCTACAAAAAAGAACTTCAAAATGCATGTGTGGTACATGTATTCGATGCATGACTTGCCCAACCAGGTCATACTGCATGACCTGGTGACCTTCATGTACTCGATGCATGACTTGTCATACTACAGGGGTTGGAAACACGAGCGTGGTGTCCGCAGGCCCAACTAGGTCCTTGGTGTGCTTCTCCGGCCCCACTTCCCGGGAAAGGTCGAGTTGCTCGGTGAGGGTGAGGCTCCACAGGTAGCACTGACCTGCGAGCTGTACATGGCTGCCCCGGCCCCGCCGGAGGAGATGGTCGACAGTGTCTTGTGCGAGACGGTGGCTGACATTGTGATCTGTAGCTTTTGGGTAATTTCTCCTTTACAGAATTAGAAATCAACAAAACCTAGTGATTGTACTAATTAGTGTTATCTTGTTTGATTGCAGACCTTCTACAAGTGTCTTGAGGAACACGAGGTGAAAGCGACTATTGTTCTCGAAGCCGGGTGCAAGCGCCTACTTCAGAACTTACGGCACGGGGCTCGAGTGCAGGCTATTCGAGACTACTACGCCTCGACTAACATTAAGAGGGCCAAGAAGAAGTGTCGCAAAAATTATCTGAGTAAGGAGAAGTTAATGAAGGTAATAAAGGCTTGTACTTAGTTTCATTGATTTGATTCGTAGGCATAGATCTGAAATTTCTCTTGTCTAACTTAGGTGCCCCCGAGATGGTGTGCCGATAGGATGGACTGTTGGGAGGCATTGGTGGATGAGTGGTGCTGTCCCGAATGGCTAGCCGAACACATCAAGGCCAAGGATAAGCGTGCCCAAATGAGAGGTCTGCCACACCATCAAGGGAGCTCCAGTCTGTTTGAGTACGGGGATCACTAGGTATGTGGTTTGCTACATGATTCATGCAATTTCATTCTTCATGCTAGCTTGAGTCCTTAACTAATATTTTGTTCCTCTCTTTTAGGCGCAAGAAAACATGAAGGATGTGCCACCTCTATTCGACCTCTATGCCATGGCCCATATTGCCTCGTACAAGAAGGCCAAGGCATTCTCTAAGGATGACCTCGATCATCCAGAGAGCTTCGGCAACATCGCCTCCCACAAAAAGCTCGTGAGGTACAGAGATGAGGGGAAGGCGAGGAAAGTGGACGACTTCAACCCAAGTCAGAGTCCTTTTGATCCAGAGCTCGTGATGATATCTGGTGGCGGGAGGTCTCATGGCTCGATAGCCATTGGGGATGGACTGATACGTTGTCCTAGAACTCTCCCGGAGATCAAGAAGCGCCAGACGAGCTCTGATCCTGAGATAAGGCCTTGTCCATGGCCAATGGAGCTCGCCATTGAGGCTAGGGCCTAGGAGCTTCTGGCGGAGGCAAACAGGCACGCGGCACAGAGGGAGAGGGACATGGACGAGAGGATGGTTAGGCTCTTGGAGGTGGAGAGGAACCGCAACGACACGTCTCACCGGGCCCTATACGAGCTCCTCGTGGTAAGTTTCTCCTGCCTATTAGCCAAATCATGCACTTAATGTTCGTTTCATCACTAACTAATATGAATGACTCGTGAAAACAAAATGTGCAGACCGTGTGCCAGAACAATGGTCAGACCCCTCCGTCGATGCCCGATAT
The DNA here is from genome assembly GCA_022496015.1 of Hordeum marinum. Taxonomy (NCBI): domain Eukaryota; kingdom Viridiplantae; phylum Streptophyta; class Magnoliopsida; order Poales; family Poaceae; genus Hordeum; species Hordeum marinum. Next base: position 63,035,179 of record CM039677.1, read on the forward strand.
TGCTATAGCACCCACGGTAAGTTTCATTTGAATGGCCATTAGTTACTAGTATTCACATTTGAGTTGCATCATGCTAAGGAGACATTGCTTGCAAATGATCTTTGGTGCAGCGTGCCTCCCGACAAGCATCGACCGGTCCTTCTGCGTCTGCCGCAACCCCGACCGGTCCTTCTATGTCTCACCCTGGCGCAAACCTGACCGGTCCTTCACCTCCGTGATGATGGTAAGTTTTCCCATGTGTTTTGCTTAACAAATGCATACTTAGCTTAAGAAATGACCTAATTAGCTCCAAAATGACCTATACTTAGCTTATTTTTCTCAAAAATGACATAATAATCTTACTTACCTCCAAAATGATATATTCTACCTAGGATAGCTATAAAATGACCTATACTTAGCATTTTTTTCCTCCAAAATGACTCGATATGCTGAGTTAGCTAGAAAATGGCATAACTACCTAGGATAGGTCAATAATGAACTATAGCTAGCTTAGCTAGTTCATTTATGACATAATTAGCTCACTTAGGTACAAAATGGCATAACTACCTAGGATAGCTCAATAATGATCTATAATTAGCTTATCTAGTGTATTTATGACATAATTAGCTCACTTAGGTAAAAATGGCATAATAACCTTGGTTTAGCTCCAAAATGACCTATACTTAGATTTTTTCCTTGAAAATGACATAATAACCTTACTTAGCTCCGAACTGACATACTTTACCTAGGATAGCTATAAAATGACCTATACTTACCATTTTTTCCTCCCAAATGCCTTTATATGCTTAGTTGCTGAAAAATGTCAAAACTACCTTGGATAGCTAAATACTAATCTATACTTAGCTTACCTAGTTCATTTATGACACAATTAGCTTACTTAGCTAAAAAATGGCATAATAACCTTGGTTTAGCTCCAAACTATCATATAATTAGTTTATTTTCCTCCAAAATGACAATATAACCTTACCTAGCTCCAAAATGACCGAGTTTAACTAGAATAGCTCTAAATTGACCTACACTTACCATTTTGTCCTCCAAAATGAATAAATATGCTTAGTAAGCTAAAAAATGGCATAACTACCTAGGTTAGCTCCAAAATGACATATTTACTTGTCTTAGCTCTAAAATGACCTACACACTAAGCATTTTTACCTACCTTAGCTAAAAATGGCATTTTTACCTACCTTAGTGAGAAGAAGAAGAAGATAAAGAAGAGGAGAGGAGGAAAAGAAAGAGAAGATCAATTCTTCTTCTTCTTCTTTTTATTCTTTTTCTTCTAGCTAGTCTTCTTCTTCTTCTAACTTTCATCTTTCCTAATTTGCAGATTTGCTATAGATGAGGAAGCTTGCATTGATGGACTGTACTCTTCTACTTGTGCTTCCTTTTTGCTTATGGAAACTTGTTGGAAACTTGTTTTGTTTTGGATATGTATGTATTGATATGTTGTTGGAAACCATTGTATGTTGGATATGTTGTTGGAAACTTGTATGTTGGATATGTTGTTGGAAACTTATTGTTGGTATGCTTGTTGAAACATATTGTTGGTATGCCATTTGGAAACTTGTATTGTTGATATGTTGGATATATATGTGAAATTCTGTCAAATTAAATAATTTTAAGAAAAAACAGAAAAACCAGGGGATATATAGCTACTTTGCCGGCCGATGGCGGACAGCAAAGAGCTTTGCCGTCAGCCAACAAATGGCAAAGCTGCCACGTGGCAGCTACCTGTGCAACCTAGGGTAGCACTAGGCTGGCCTAGGTGGGTTCTTTGCCGTCCGCTGGCACACGGCAAATACCTTAGTTCTTTGCCGTCTACCAGCGGACAGCAAAGAACCCACCTAGGCCGGCAAAGAAACAGGTGCTTTGTCGTCCGCTGGTAGACGGCAAAGAACTAAGGTCTTTGTCGTCTGCCAGCGGATGGCAAAGCACGCAGTTAAGCCCTTAACGGACCTAAGTTGCCACGTGTGTCGTCCATGCCCTTTGCTGTCCGCTGGCAGACGACAAAGATGCAAAGGTCTTTGCCGTCTGCCAGCAGACGGCAAAGCACCCTTTACCGTGGCTTATTCAGCCGGACATTTGTCCATCTGCTGGCGAACGACAAAGCCTTTGTCGTCCGGGATGGCTGACGGCAATGTGCCTGATTCCTATAGTGTAGGTAACAAGATCCATATGGTTGGAGTGGGTTATCTTGATCTCAACACAATGGTAGGTGGTTCTCTCTCAGAAATTTGGATATGGGAAGTGGGGAACTGTTCTGAGTGCTTCTCTTGCGAGTGGGATGTGGTGCAGGGGTATATATATGCATCTCCAACAATCCAACTGTTAAAACATTATTGATCAACTCGGTGAAACTGAAGCAAAACTCGGTCGTACCGATTTGTTCAAAATGTGGCAACTTTAGGAATCTCGGTGAGACCGACATATGTTTCTCGGTAGTACCGATAGGAGTGGCCGAGGGCAGTTTCCAAACTCGGTGACACCGATTCATAAAACTCGGTAATGGCAATTTCATCAATTGGGACACCAGAATGTTGGTCACCAAAACTCGGTTGCACCGATGTAATACTCGGTTGTACCGAGAAAGTAGGGTTTAGCTAGGGTTCTATCTCCCATGAAAATCAGTAGGGCCGAGTAGAAAAACTTGGTGGCACCGATTTCATGTGGTAGGGTTTAGACAGGGTATTTTCGTGGGAGAGCTTGTGGGTGTTTTGGGTGGCTAGTACTCGTGCACATGGAGCAATTTGTTCTATGGACTCAAAGTGATTGCTCACAAAATAAAATGTATAATCTCCTTTCTTAAAGCTTTGCCAATCCATTCCTTGCATCTTGGGGTCTCCTCGCAATCTATAGCCATCCCATCATTGGACTTCTCGTGAAATATACTAGGTAGAGATATTAGTCCAAGAGACAATGTATGTTTTCATGAATTATCAAAACCACCAAGGGAGAAAATGTGCTTTCAATCTCCCCCTTTTTGGTAATTTATGACAACATATAATCAAAGCTTCAAATAAAGATATGCAAAGATATAATGAAGACTTTGAGAGACACATGACTGAATAACTTGCTCCCCATAAATGTGTGCAATCCTTTTGAGGGATAGTTGCTTTCGAATGCATGGACACACATATAGTAGAAGGGATAGGATGAGTCATTTGTATCTTGGCTATATGCATCAAATATATCTAAATGAGTTACATCCTTCGTCAAGACTTCACTCTTGTAAACAATATGTCCAAGAAGCACGAAATCATCTTTGTCGTCGTTTTCTCACGACGGATGCCACGGGGGTGGCTTATCGTAGGTGGTTTGGCCCGGAGGACGCCTACGGGCTCCGAGTGCGAGATTGGGCACAAGCGGAGGTGACACACGACATACCCAGGTTCAGGGCCCTCCGGGGGAGGTAATACCCCTAGTCCTGCTTGGTTTTGTTGGATGGATAGGTATAAGTACAATGGTGCTCCTGGAGCTGTGTCTAGAGGAGGAAGAAAGGGTAGCCGGTTGCTCTTTCCATACTACTAGAAGGGGATAGAAGGGGATGATCATTCGTGCGTGGAAATGTATGTGTGTCTCCGTCCTCCAATTGCATGGGGGGCTCGAGGAGTTTTATAGGCCAACCCCCCGGCTCTTACAATACGTTATAAGTACAAGGGTGAGGGGACCCGGCTGGTAGTCTCTCCGGCTGGCCAGAGGGACCCGCCGCTCTCGCCGTCTCGTTGTTGGCGGGGCCCGCTGGCCGAGCAGTCCCATCTATCGTGGGGGGCCGCCAGCCGGCTCCACGATTGGCCCTCGCCCACCTGCCGCGACACGGGCCGCCCGAGGGGGAGTTGTCTGGCGCCAGCCGACTGAAGTCTCCAGTACGGCCGGCGGCACTGTAGCCACACCAGGGTAGGTAATCGAGTGGCGGAGGCCTGCCGGCACTGTTCTGCCGCCCGGGCATGTTCACCAAGGTCAGCAGCCGGGACGGTTGGACCGTAGCCACACGCCATAGTGCGTCAGCGGCCACTGTAGCCACAGGGCCGCCCGTCGTGCTGGTCATGTCGTGTTGTCGTACCCGTGCATAGAGGGACGGGATGGGGCATTTCCATCCCAAACTTAGCGGAAGAGCCGGCCCATGAGCAGCCGGCCACGCCCAGCCGGTCGAGGGTCCAGCCGGCTCTTCGACCAACCGTCCAGGGTGCCAGCCAGTACTTGCTCGCGCCGGTCATCCCCCAGCTGGCAGAGTTTTTCTTCGAAGCGAAAGGGGGAAGACCCCGTTGCTTTGGCCTACCTAGGGGTAATAAACCCGTCAGTAGTCCCCAAAGCCGGCGGGGGCCTGTGTCTGGCTGATAGTGGGAAGCCAACGGCTTCCCCTCGGCGATACCCGCCTCCGGCTCGAAGCCGAAGGGGCAACCGGGTCGGCCATTGGACCCGACGCCTCGGGTACCGGCGCACCGCCCCGGGACCTGTTCCGACACGCGGCACGCCACATGGCGAGTAATGATGCGGTGGGTCCCGTGCACGCGGGGAGATGGGAGATCGCCTAGGCCTAGCCCACTAGGACCCAGGCGTAGCCTAGTAGGCCTCGGGGCATAGGGCAGGATCCTCTGCGCCCCGAAGCGGCCGTTACGGCCCGAGGCCACCCACGCGCACGGAGTTTCGATGGGGAGTGGGCACAATCAATCCCACGTCCCCCAATCATGGCCTCCCCTATAAAAGGAGAGGAAGGGCAGGAGGCGGAGGTACCCGCGCCCCACTTGCCCCCTTGCTGCCCTTCTTAGTTGCCTCTCTTCCTTCCTCGCACGCCGTCGCACCCGAGCATGCACCCGGGCCCGCACGCTGCACCGCCACCGCGATGGCTGTTGGACGCAGTGGCAGCTAGGCTGGCTCCTTCGTGGTCGAGGCGGACATCACCGAGCTGCGCCGCGCGTGCATGTTGCCGTCGGAGAAGCGGGTGGCCGCACGCGCGTCGGGCGACGAGATAGCGCCGATGCCACAGCCAGGGGAACACGTCGTGTTCCTATGGCACTTCTCCTGGGGCTTCGGGCTCCCGGTTAGTATCTTCTTCCGTCTTCTCCTCGATACCTTTGACCTCCAACCGCACAACCTTGGCCTGAAATCGATTCTATACCTCTCTGCCTTCGTGACGTTGTGCGAGGGGTACCTTGGTATCCTTCCTTTCATCGACCTCTTCAACGCTCTCTTCTACCTCAAACCTCTGAAAAGCGACGCCTGCGGGGGCACGATGGTGTGCTGCCGTGGCATCGATCGCTTTCCTCCTCTTTCGCTCATCGACTTCGTCAAGATGTGACACCGGACGTTCTTCTATGTGAAGAACGTCGACCCGAGGACGGATTTCATCCGGCTGCCGCCGTTTGAGGATAGGTAGTCCTCCCAGCAGAACTGTCTAGGGACTGCCCCACGCGGTGTGGCCCTGGACGAGCTTAGCCCGCTCATGCAACTGAAGAGCTCCGAGGGCCTGGTCGCCACCAACCTGGTGGCGGCCTTTATCTCGCGCCGGGTGTCGCCCCTCCAGATGAGGCCACACCGGATTTGTGACATGTCCAACCGGCACGACCCCTGCCGGCTGTCCACCGTCGAGCTGACGCCGACTCAGGTGGCGAAGCGGGTGAACGCTGTCACGACGTTCAAGTTGAAGCCCGCCTCGTGGTACTTCGGCATGGAGTCGTACAACCGCATCAACCGGCCTCCCTTGGTATGCTTTTCGTCGAGGCGGTTCTTTTTTGCTTGAAATTCCCTAGCCAGTAGCTGGCTGGAGAACGTACTTTGATGTGCTGACCGCAGCTGCTGGTGCGACAGAACAGGCTAGACGGCCCGCACCCACAGATCTTCGAAGCGGTGCGTGAAAACTCTGACTCCAAAGACTACCAGACGGGAGGCCCCCAGAGGAAGGAGTGGACTCCTTGGGAGGAGCCGACGAGCCGGCCGACCCGTGAACCGGCGCGCCTAGTGGAGCCGGAGGATCTGGTGCGGCCGGGGAGCCCAGCGGAGCGGGTGACTTCCCTCTTGCCCCCTCGATCAAGGACTGGACGGATGACGACGATGATGATGACGCCTTGATGATTCTGAATGATCCTCCCCCTTCAGTGCGCCAGGGCCGGAGGAGCGAGGACCGACCGGCTCAAGCCCCGGCGGTCGGAGCGGCCGGCCGGGGGAAGAGGCCGACTCGGGGGGGCGACGGCCCCGTCGCCCGGCTCGAAGCGGGTGAAGGTGGCCGCATGGAAGCCGCCTCCATGCACCATGCAGTCCTTGACCCTTGTCATCGGGTAAGTTTTTATTTCGTGTAAGTTTTTTGCTTTCGCCTTGCGAGCCGGTCGATGACCGAGCCAACGGATGCCGCCAGCCGGCTGGCCCGCGACCACGCGGCCTCCCAGCGGAAGGAGAAGAGGAGGCTCGCGGAGCTACGAGCCTCCATGTCCAAGACGCGAGGAGGGGCCATGCACTCCGGGACCTCGAGCAGCCGGAAGCGGAGGGGGTCGGCGGATCCCCTATGGGCGTCGGACTCGGCAGCGGAGTCAACCCGCATGTCAAGGCCTCCATCAAACGAGCCACAAGGGGCGGCTATGGACCCGCCAACGACTCCCCCGCGCAAGAGGCAGCCCAGGCGAGGGAGGCTACGACGGAGCCGGCTCCCAAGGCAACCCGGCCTGAGTTGCCGGAGGTGATCCCACCTGCGGTCGAGCCAGCCCGGGTCGAGGTGCGGGAGGTCCCGGCGGCCCGGGAGGCGGCGCCGGAGGCCGCGGCAATGGAGGTGGAGGGGCCTTCCGACGCGACTGGGACGCTGGAGCGGCAGGAAGAAGACGTGGCAACGGCGCTAGGTGGGGGGTCGGCGAGGAGCGACTCCCGGCCCCTTGCCATCATCAACCCGCCCCTGGCGGCTGGTGCCGCAGCGAGCCCGGGCAGCAGCAGCGGCCGGGCCCGGTGGACCCTACGATCGATGCAGGAGGTGGTCCATGACTGGGAGGTGCTGGCGACCGCGCCGGCCCTGCCAGCCCCCTAGGTAGGTGGCCCGATCCCCTCATTTGCGTACCTTGGGAGTATCACGGATCGGTGCCGACAGGAGCTGGCCCAGTTCACAGAGGCGGGAGACGCCGCCCTTCAGCATGCAAAGGTAATCCGACTACTTTGCCTTAGAGTTTTCAGTGGGGGCGCGCGAGCACACCCATTGGGAGTAGCTGGGCCGGATCTCTTTTGAGCATGTCTTGACCTTTGCCTTTTTCGTGACAGGAGGGAACCACCCTGCGGTAGAAGCTATTCGCAGAAGCGGTCGCCATCCACGACCACGGCAAATATGGTTTCTATCGCCAGGAGGAGGAGCATGCGCGCGTTCAAGGTAGGTTGCACTTCGTAGGAGGGGCACATAGCCCCCAGGAGTCGGCTGACGTTGGTTGTGTCTTGAAGGTGAGCTGGCCACCCTTCGGGGGGAGAATACCGGGCTTGTCGGCGAATGGGACCGGCTCGCACGGGACGTCCAGGAGTCCGCGCAGGAGACGGACCGGCTGGCCGCGTTGCTGTTCGATGAGGAGGCAGACAAGGACCGGCTCAAGGTCAGGGCGGCAAAGGAGGTGGCGGCCCGGGAGGCGGCCATCAAGGAGGCGGCTGACGACGCCCCGAGGACCGCCGCCCTTCAAGGCAAGGTGACCTGCAACGAGAGGACGCTCGAGGAGGTCAAGGGTTCCCTCGCCACCTCGGAGGCGGCCCTGGCGTCGCAGCACAAGGCGACGCTCCACTTTGCCCTTGGGGTGCATGATGCGATCGAAGGTAGGTGCTAGTCTTTCTCTTCCCCAGCCGGTTGCTTTTTCCTTTACCGTTTCTCATGTTTCAACTTGCCTTTCTTTTCCTTCTCTTCTTCTTCCTTCCAGGGCGCTTCCCGGAAACTCATCGCTGCGCTGCGCGTGTTGTTGAGGAGCACCGGGAATACCTTCGGGAGTGCGATCGCTCCATTGAGGAGCATGCCGCGTGGGACATGGGCAAGATCGGGCTTGCTGTCGAGACGCGGATGACACATCTCGAGCGGAGCGTGGAGTGGCTCAAGACCGCCGGCAGGGAGGTCATCGCCGTGCTGTGGCCGGGCCGCGGGGGAGCTCTGATGCAACGCATGGCTCAATGACTGGAGCATGTCGTCCCCCACCTCGAAGCCTGCAAGGCATTGGCTACCCAAGCCGGAGCACAGATGGCGCTCTGGTTCATCACGTCGTGGTACTGTGGCATGGACCTAGGCCGGCTGGTGACCATGCACGACCTGCCAGCCGCGGAGCAGGAGGCCCGCGAGCTGGCCCTCGTCTAGCGGGCCAACAAACTCTCGTCGTACGTCGACGCGCACGAGTTCCTGCCGCCCCTTGGCGAGGATGGCGAGCCGCTGCCCGAGGACTCCTTCGGCATCCCCCAAGGCCTGGTGGATGATGAAGTTGTCGATGAGAGCACCGACTCGTGCGGCGAGACAGCCGAGACCGAGGAGCCTGCCTCGAAGGCCAAGGAGGCCGACCCGAAGGCCGCAACCACCTCCGAGGCGAGGACCGGGCCACCCCGGGATGCGCCGGCTGGGGGCAGACCGGCTGGCGATGTGCCGATGGCCTGAGCCCCCGGGCGTCTTTTTTTATCTTTCTCTTTTTTCTCCCTGCATGTAAAACTTGAGTCCACCCACTAGGGGTGTTTGTTTAATGATTTGACTATTGGTCGTGGGCCGCTTTCGCCTTAATATTTATGACATGAATAGTTTTACGTGTTTACCCTGTGACTCATTCTGCCTCATTCTTATCCTTTTTTGCCTGCCTTGATTCTTTTTGTTTCTACTCCTTTTCCCCTTTAGTTTTGGCCCCGCCAGCCCGACAACCGGGAACCGGTCTGTAGCTGGGTCGGGGCGTCCGCCTCAAGGGAGCCGGTTCAAAACTTAGGAATCGCAAGGGTTTTTTGGGATAAGTAGAGTGGTAGAGACGCGGCGATGGTCCGGCTGGGCCTAGAAGGGGTCTTCTTTTGTTTTGGCCTTTTGTGTGAGACGAACCTTGCCGCCCCGAGGCCCCGTTAGCCGGACAGCCGGGAGCCGGTTCTGTAGCTGGTAAGGGTGGGGAAGTTTGGCCCGCTCACATTACTTAGCCAATTTCTGGAGGGGCGTTCTAGGTCTAGTCAGCTAGCCCCCAGGCCCGGGGGCCGGGTCAGGGAGCCGGTGAGTGAGGAACACTTTTGAGGGAAATGAAACGGGGCGCGCCCCAAGAGCAGGCTTGGGGCGCCCATTGCATTCATAAGCCCAAAAGGGTGGGGATACATACATACACTGGTTCCTTCAGCAGTAAAATGGGCGCAGAAGGGCCGCGTTCCACGGGCGCTCTATCTCCTCCCGGAGGCATCTGTTTTGCATTTCTATGGCTTTTGGGCATCTATTAGATACTATGCGTTGTTGTGTAGTGCCTTCCTGATGATAAATGGGCCCTCCCACGGGGAGGACAGCTTGTGTTGTCTGGCTGTTCATTGGATCCGCCTGAGGACCAGGTCCCCCTTGCGGAACGAGAGCGGCCGGATCCACTTGCTGTGGTAGTGTCGGAGCTTCTACTCGTAGATCGCCGTACGACTCAAGGCTAGTTCGCGAGCTTCCTCGAGTAGGTCGACCCCGTCTTCTCTTGCCTCCTTTGCATCCTTCTCCGTGTATAGGGTGACTCAAGGCGAATCGAACTCGATGTCGGTGGGGATGATCGCCTCGGACCCATACACAAGGAAGAAGGGAGTGTAACCGGTCGAACGGTTCAGGGTGGTCCTCAGACTCCAAAGGACGTCCGGCAACTCGTCAATCCAGCAGCCGACCGACCTTACCACCAGCGTCACAAGCCGGGTCTTGATGCTAGACAGGATGAGGCTGTTCGCCCTCTCGACCTGGCCGTTTGACTGCGGATGAGCGACGGAGGCCAGGTTGAGCCGGATCCCTTGCTTGGAGCAGAAGCGCACGAGTGCGCCCTCAGCGAAGTCTGTGCCATTGTCGGTGATGATGCCGTGGGGAACGTCGTAGCTCACTGTGATGTCGTCGATGAACTAGACGACCGTGAGGCCGTCCAGCTTCTTGATTGGTCGCGCCTCGATCCACTTGGTGAATTTGTCGACAACCACGAGCAAATGTGTCATGCCACCTCGAGCAGTCTTGAATGGGCCAACCATGTCCAGCCCCCGTATGGCGAAAGGCCGCGAGAGGGGGATGGTTTGGAGGGCCGTTGCCGGCAGGTGGCTTTGTGTGCAGAAGCGTTGGCAGCCCTTACTCTCATCGACCAACTTCTTGGCCGCCTCGAGAGCCGTTAGCCAAAAGAAGCCGTGGCGGAAAGCCTTGGCCACTAGGGTCCACGAGGCGCCATGATACCTGCACTCACCCTGGTGAATGTCGGGGAGGATCTCCAGACCATTTTCTGGCCCAACGCATCGCTAGAAGACGCCGGTGGTGCTGCGGTGGACGAGCTCATTGTTTATGATGTCGTAGGCCGTGGCCTGGCGCTGAATTTGCCTTGCCAGAGCCTCGTCCGGAGGTAGCTTGCCTCGCAGAAGAAACACCAGGATGGGTTGGGCCCACGAGGGGCCGAGACGACTGCCGGCTCGAGAGCCCCCGGGACTGGTTGATCAGTCCCCGGGACCGGCACGCCAGCCACCGGGTCCGGCTTGGGAGCCCGCGAGGCTAGTTGGTCAGCCCCCGGGTCTGGCTCGCCGGCCCCCGAGGCCCGCTAGTCGATGATCATCGTGACGGCCGCACCGCCGGGGCTTGCCGCCTCGAACGCTACCGGCTTGATCGGAGCCGGCTGGGCGACCGACGGTTCAGGAGCCAGTGGTGAAGTTGCCGGAGAGGTGGTCGGGGCCGTCAATGGGCCGGCGACGCCCGCCGATACGAAGATTGACTCCGACTTTGGGGAAGGCTTGATCGACGGCTTGAGCAGCCGTTCGAGGGAGACACCGGTTGGGATCACTATAGGAATCAGGCACTTTGCCGTCAGCTATCCCGGACGGCAAAGGCATGCATGCCGGAAGGCAAAGGCTTTGCCGTCCGCCAGCAGACGGCCAACAGTCCGGCTGAATGAGCCACGATAAAGGGCGCTTTGCCGTCCGCTGGCAGACGACAAAGACCTTTGCATCTTTGCCATCTGCCAGCGGACGGCAAAGGGCATGGACGGCACACGTGGCAACTTAGCTCTGTTATGGGCTTAACGGCGTGCTTTGCCGTCCACTGGCAGACGACAAAGATCTTAGTTCTTTGTCGTCTGCCAGCTGACGACAAAGCACCTGTTTCTTTGCCGGCCTAGGTGGGTTCTTTGCCATCCGCTGGCAAACGACAAAGAACCTTAGGTCTTTGTCGGCTGCCAGCGGATGGCAAAGAACCCACCTAGGCCATCGTAGTGCTACCCCTGGTTGCGTAGGTAGCTGCCACGTGGCAGCTTTGCCGTCTGCTAGCTGACGGCAAAGACCTTTGCCATCTGCCAGCAGACGAGAAAGTTGCTATATAGCCCCTGTTTTTTTCTGTTTTTTCTTACAATTATTCAATTTGACAGAATTTCACATATATATCCAACATATCAACAATACAAGTTTCCAACAAGCATACCAACAATAAGTTTCAACAAGCATACCAACAATAAGTTCCAACAACTTATCCAACATACAAGTTTCCAACAACATATCCAATATACCATGGTTTCCAACAACATATCCATACATACATATCGAGAACAAGTTTCATACAAGTTTCCATAAACAAAAAGGAAGCACAGGTAGAAGAGTACACTCCATCAATGCAGCTTCCTCATCTATAGCAAATCTGCAAGTTAGGAAAGATAAAAGTTAGAAGAACAAGAAGACTAGCTAGAAGAAAAGGAGGAAAAGGAAGAAGAAAAAGAAGAAGAAGAAGAATTTATCTTCTCCTTCTTTTTCTCCTCTCCTCTTCTCTCCTCCAAGGTAGTAATGCCATTTCTAGCTGACTAAGCATACCAAGTCATTTTGGAGGAAAAAATGCTATGCATAGGTCATTTTATAGCTATCTTAGGTAGAATATATCATTTTGGAGGTAAGTAAGGTTATGATGTCATTTTTGAGGAAAATAAGCTAAGTATAGGTCATTTTGGAGCTAAACCAAGGTTATTATGCCATTTTTTTACCTAAGTGAGATGATTATGTCATAAATGAACTAGCTAAGAAAATTATAGATCATTATTGAGCTATCCTAGGTAGTTATGCCATTTTGTACCTAAGTGAGCTAATTATGTCGTAAATGAACTAGCTAAGCTAGCTATAGATCATTATTGAGCTATCCTAGGTAGTTATGTGATTTTCTAGGTAACTAAGCACATCATGTCATTTTGGAGGAAAAAATGGTAAGTATAGGTCATTTTATAGCTATCCTAGGTAGAATATATCATTTTGGAGCTAAGTAAGGTTATTATGTCATTTTTGAGGAAAATAAGCTAAGTATAGGTCATTTTGGAGCTAATTAGGTCATTTCTCAAGCTAAGTATGCATTTGTTAAGCAAAACACTTGGAAAAACTTACCATCATCACGGAGGTGAAGGACCTGTCGGGTTTGTGCTAGGGTGAGACGTAGAAGGACCAGTCGGGGTTGCGGCAGACGCAGAAGGATCAGTCGATGCTTGTCGGGAGGCACGCTGCACCAAAGATCATTTACAAGCAATGTCTCCTTAGCATGATGCAACTCGAATGTGAATACTAGTAACTAATGACCATTCAAATGAAACTCACCGTGCGTGCTATAGCAATATGGGGCATCGACGGAGGGGTCGGACCATTGTTCTGGCACACGGTCTGCACCTTTTGTTTTCACGAGTCATTCATATTAGTTAGTGATGAAACGAACATTAAGTGCATGATTTGGCTAATATGCAGGAGAAACTTACCACGAGGAGCTCGTATAGGGCCCGGTGAGACGCGTCATTCCGGTTCCTCTCCTCCTCCAAGAGCCTAGCCGTCCTCTCCTCCATGTCCCTCTCCCTCTATGTCGCCTGCCTGTTTGCCTATGCTAGAAGCTCCGGGGCCCTAGCCTTAGGGGAGATCTCTTGGCCGTGGACGAGGCCTTATCTCAGGATCAGAGCTCGTCTGGCGCTTCTTGATCTCCGGGAGAGTTCTAGGACAACGTATTAGTACATACCCAATGGCTATCGAGCCCTAGGGCCTCCCGCCACCATATATCATCACGAGCTCTGGATCAAAAGGACTCTGGCTCGGGTTGAAGTCCTCCCCTTTCCTCACTTTCCCCACATCTCTGTACCTCACGAGCTTGTTGTGGGAGGAGACATTGCTGAAGCTCTCTGGATGATCGAGGTCATCCTCACAGAATGCCTTGGCCTTCTTGTACGAGGCAGTATGGGCCATGGCATAGAGGTCGAATAGAGGTGGCACCTCCTTCTTGTTTTCTTGTGCCTAAAAGAGAGGAACAAAATATTAGTTAAGGGCTCAAGCTAGCATGAAGAATGAAATTGCATGAATCATGGAGCAAACCACATACCGAGTGATTCCCGTACTCAAACAGGTTGGAGCTCCCTTGATGGTGTGGCACACCTCTCATTTGGGCACGCTTATCCTTGGCCTTGTTGTGTTCAGCTAGCCATTCGGGAGAGCATTACTCATCCACCAATGCCTCCCAACAGTCCATCCTATCCGCACACCATCTCGGGGGCACCTAAGTTAGACAAGAGAAATTCCAGCGCTACGCCTACGAATCAAATCAAAGAAACTAAGTACAAGGCCTTAGCAATAGATAATTATCTTCATTAACTTCTCCTTACTTAGTTAATTTTTGCAGCACTTCTTCTTGGCCCTCTTAATGTTAGTCGAGGCGTAGTAGTCTCGAATAGCCTACACCCGAGCCTCATGTCGTAAGTTCTGAAGTAGGCGCTTGCACTCAGCTTCGAAAACAATAGCCGCTTTTGCCTCGTGTTCCTCCAGACATCTCTAGAAGGTCTGCAATCAAACAAGACAACACTGATTAGTACAATCACTAGGTGCGGTTGATTTTTAATTCTGTAAAGGAGAAATTACCCAAAAGCGACGGATCACAATGTCAGCCACCGTCTCGCACAAGACACCGTCGACCATCTCCTCCGACGGGGCTGGGCAGCCATGTGCAGCTCCCAGGTCAGTGCTACCTGTGGAGCGTCACCCTCACCGGGCAACTAGACCTTCCCCGGAAAGTGGTGCCGGAGAAGCACACCAAGGACCTGGTTGGGCCTACGGACACCACACTCGTGTTTCAAACCCCTACAGTATGACAAGTCATGCATCGAGTACATGTAGGTCACCAGGTCATGCAGGATGACCTGGTTGGGCAAGTCATGCATCGAGTACATGTAGAAGACATGCATTTTGAAGTTCTTTTTTGTAGCGGCGTCGTATGTCTTGATCCCATTATATCGGGCTTCTTGCAATTCATCCTTAAGCGGTTGCATGTACACATTCATATTCTTCCCCAGATATTTGGGCCCTAGAATTATCAACGTCAGGAAAATGTTCTTTCTTTTCATAATCTCTCCGGGGGGAATTGAGTGGAATGACAAATATAGGCCAACAACTGTATTGTGCTGCCGTCATACCATACACATTGAACCCATCCATGCTGATGGAAACTCGAGGATGCCTCACTTTATCCTTATGTAATGCATCGAAGTGCTTCCACGCAAAAGCGTATGAAGTGTGTCCCAACATCGGATTCCCATTTATGTCTAGTTCTGTTCTTTTCCCAATTTATGCCACGTCATTTGTCTGGCCATCTCTTCGACCATGAAAAGACGTTAAAGTCTTGGTATGATTGACAGATACCGAAGAACATTAATGGGGATTTTGGTCTGACTCTTCTCACCCATACCGTTGTCTACTAGAACATACCTAGAAGCATTGCAAATGGGCAGTAGTTCAAGCTCGCATACTCAAGCCTAAATAAGGCACATCCATTCTCACAGGCATCTATCTTCTCATAGGGCATCTTAAGCGCACGTAGGATTTTGTCCGACTGGTACAAGTTTGGTGGCAATACATGGCCTTTCGGTAGAAAGCGTCCAAATATTGTCATTATCGCATTGTAGCATTCTCTGCCCAGGTTGAACTGAGCCTTCAGAGCCATTACTTGCGCTATGGCATCCAGCTGACAAAGCTCAGTGTGCTCCTGGAGAGGACGTTTTCAAAACTCCAAAATTTCATAAAAGGCCTTTGCATATTCCTCCATCTCATCGGCCGAATCCCGAGCATCATCAAAGTCTTGCACCATGTCTTCGATCCCGGTACCATGCTCGTCAGTGCGACGACGAACCACCTTAGCTCTGGCACGTTGGGTAGACTCACCATCAAATGTCCAGCTGTATAATTAGGCATAAAACCCCACTTCTGCAGGTGTTTGATCATTTCAAACTCTGACTTCTTCTTACAGTTGTCGCAATCGACACAAGGGCACCAGGTTGTTTTCTGTCCATTTGCAAATGCGACTCTCGCAAACTCCTTGGGTTTTGTTATCCATTCATGGGTCATGTCTTTCTGACTAGTGTGACTGGTGTACATCCACCCACGATCACTCATCTTGCCTAGCTACTAGACACACAAAAATATATACATAATTTAGCAAACCATATTCATCAGTTAATAGAGTTTGTCAGTTTTATTACGTCGATTCAACCTAGACGCTAGTAGGTAAAGATCGGTCCTAATCCCACCCGAGTATGTGTAGATTGGGTTCGTTTTCCCATCCTCTGCTCTAGATCCGATGCACAATTTCGGCAGCACCTCCCCACTGTTCTCCTGATACACGTCTCGGCAATAAGCAGAGAGGATGTGTACCCGGAGAAAAACAGGGAGGCACTGGCGAAATTCTGCATCGGATCCGGAGCAGAGCATATGGAAAAACGAACCCAATCTACACATACTCGGGCTGTCCATGGATAACGTTGGACAATTCTAAAGAATCACGGTTATAAATATGCTAATGAATGCATATTTATAGATGCAACCCTTTCGAACGGGAGACGCATAGTGGTCACACATACTGATGATTGAAGACACCTATAGATAGGAAGTTTCATCGGCACGAAGACCGGAACAGAGGAAATGAAGGGGGCAAGAGGAGATTTCATTTGTGCTCACCCACGAACACAGGGGTGGAGCTCGTCGAACGCACGGGGAGGTCATTGAACACCAGAACCTCACAGCGGCGGGGTGCAGTCGGGGAGAGAGAGAGACAGAGAGAGAAGATAGGAGGGAGGTAACGGGCCATTAGATAGTAAGTTCTTTGTCGTTCGCTAGAGGACGGCAAAGAGGTGGGGTGGGCCATTGCCCTAAGCTAGCCTCCACTGGGCCCCCACCCCACCTCTTTGCCGTCTGCTAGCCGACGGCAAAGAACTTGCTGATGGCAAAGCCACCCTTTGCTGTCTGCTAGCTCTTTGCCATATATTTTCTGCTAGCTCATGGCAAAGCCACTCTTTGTCATCCGCTAGCAGACGTCAAAGATGTGGCAGACAGCAAATCTTCTGATTCCAGTAGTGGATGACCTGCTGGGTGGAGCCGATTTTGGCAATGCATCCGCCGCCTCGTTGTCCTCCCGTGGGACGTGATGGAACTCACAGCCTCGAAGGAGCCGGTGAGCTGTTGTACGAGGAAGCGGTAGTTGGCCATGTTGGTGTCTCTGGCATCCCATTCACCAGAGACTTGCTGCACCACGAGGTCGGAGTTGCCGAAGCAGAGGATGTGCCTGATGCCGGTCTCCTTGGCAAGCCGGAGGCCATGGACGATGGCCTCATACTCAGCCATGTTGTTGGAGGCGGCGAAGTGGACCTGGAGGGCGTATCTGAGCTAATCACCTTTCGGGGAGGAGAGGACTATGTCGGCACCCAGGCCAGTCCTCATTTTCGAGCCGTCGAAGTGCATGCGCCAATGCATGGAGTCTGGGGGAGGCGGAACGAACTCCATCTATGCCCAGTCAACGAGGAAGTCCGCCAATGCCTGTGACTTGATGAAGGTTCTTGGCTCGTACTGGATCTCATGATCGGCGAGGGCGATGACCCACTTGGCGATCCGGCCGGTGGAGTCCCGGCCGCTCATGATCTCGCCGAGCAGGGCCGTGCTCACCACGGTAATGGAATGCTCCTGGAAGTACTGCTTGACCTTCTTGGCGGCGAAGTATATGACATAACACATCTTTTGGTAGTGGGGGTAGTTTTGCTTGGACATGGAGAGGACCTTGCTGAGGTAGTAGACGGGCCATTGGACCGGCAGGGACTTGCCGTCCTCTAGCTGCTCGACCACCAGGACGACAGTGATGACGCGGATGGTCGCCGCGATGTAGGCGAGCAGCAGTTCCTTCTTAGCCGGCGCGGCCATGATGGGCGTGTGGGTGAGAGCCTTCTTGAGGCCGCGGAAGGCCTCATCCGCCTCTTCAGGCCAGTCGAAGACGCCCAGCCTCTTGGTTTGACCAAGCTGGATTAGAGTCGTCTTGCGAAGGATCCCGTAGAGGGTCAGGGCCTTCTCCCCCAGCCGGCTAATGAACCGGCTGAGCAAGCCGAGGTAGCGGATGAACTTCTAGACATCGTGAAGCCGAGTCAGCTTCGGCATGCGCCCGATCGCGCTGATCTTCTCAGGGTTAGCTTCGTTGCCATGGGCAGACATGAAGAAACCCAAGAGTTGATTGGTAGGGACGCCGAAAACACACTTCTCCGGGTTGAATTTGATTTTGTACTCGCGCAAGTTCGCGAAGGTCTCCCGAAGGTCATCGAGGAGGTTGAAATGCTTCTTGGTTTTGACAACGATGTCGTCAATGTAGACGTAGACGTTCCTGCCTATCTGAGGCAGGAGGCACTTCTACATGCACCGTTGGAAGGTGGCGCATGCGTTCTTCAGGCTGAAGGACATGGTGATGTAGCAGTAGGCCCCAAAGGGTGTGATGAAGGAGATCTTGAGCCGGTCTTCCATATCCAGCTTGATCTGGTGGTAGCCTGAGTAGGCATCCAGGAAGGACAGCAAGTCGCAGCTGGCCGTGGAGTCGATGACTTGATCGATCTGCAGCAGGGCGAATGGGTCCTTGGGATACGCCTTGTTCAGGCTAGTGTAGTTGATGCACATGCGCCAGATCTTGTTTTTCTTCAGCACCAGGACTGGGTTGGCTAGCTAGTTAGGGTGGAACACTCCCATGATAAACCCGGCTGCGAGCAGCCGGGCGATCTCTTCGCCTATAGTACGCCGCTTCTCCTTGGAGAAGCGGCACAGGGGTTGCTTGACCGGCTTGACGTCCGGTCGGACGTGGAGTTTGTGCTCGGCGAACTTCCTCGGAACACCCGGCATGTCCTTGGGGGACCACACGAAGATTTCCCGATTCTCACGGAGGAGGTCGACGAGCTCGCCTTCCTATTTGTTGTTGAGGCGGGTGCCGATGGTGACGCACTGAGCCGAATTGGTCGGGTCGAGCGGGATTTGCTTGGTGTCTTTGGACGACTGGAAGGAGGCCTTGCCGACGGATTGCAAGGGAGAAGCCGGCACTGCCGGCTGGCTGGCAGCAAGGGCCACGAGCCGGTCGAGTTGCCATCTCTCCTCGACGATCTCCAGGCCCTCGGCCAGCCGGCTGACATCTCGAGCGCACTCGAGCGACATCTTGTAGTTGCCCTTGATGGTGATGATTCCCTTTTGGCCTGGCATCTTGAGCTTGAGGTAAGCATAATGGAGGACCGCCATGAAGCTAACAAGAGTCGGCCGGCCCAATAGCGCGTGATAGGGGCTCGCAAGGTTCACGACCTCGAAGAGCACTGGCTCGTGGTGGAAATGGCCGGGTCCACCATAGAGGACGTCGAGCATGATCTTGCCAACAGGGGAGCAGGACTTCCCAGGCACAATGCCATGGAAAACCGTCCGGCTCGCCTGTAGGTCTTCTATCTTCAGCCCCAGCTTATGCATCATGTCGAGGTAGAGAATGTTGATGCTGCTGTCGCCATCTATCAGCACCCGTGAGAAGCGGCAGGCTTGCTCCTTGGCGGCGATGGTGGGGTCGAGGACCAAGGCATAGCCGCCAGGATTTGGCATCATGGAAGGGTGATCGGCATGGCTCCATGTGACCGGCTTCTCCGACCAATGCATGAACTGGGGAGTTGCCGGCATGGTGGCGTTCACCTCATGGCGGAGTCGGCGCTGAGCATGTTTGCCCATCTCTTCACTGGTGAAGACGACGTAGAAACCATCCTGGTTGGGGAACTAGTCGATTAGACGACCATCGTTCGGAGCTGTTGCCAGCGCCGGGGCGGCAGCTTGGGCCGGGGCCGGCGCACGGGCTGGCGGCACGGGGGAGCCGGAAGGCCGTCCCCCTGAGCCAATCGCTGTGAGAAGCTGCACTGCCGGAGCGTGTGTGTAGAGGGTTTGGCCCATGAATGATTCTTGTAGGGGAGATCGAGCATTTGCTCAAAGGTGAGCTTCGGCTGCCAGGCAGCCTTGACGGTGCTCTGGCGCTGGCCGGAAGGCTGGGCAGCTGGCTCCTGATCCTCGACGGTATTGACCTGCCGGCTCCCATAGCGGGGATCCGGCTGGTCGTTCTTGCGCTTGTTGTTCTGTGGCTGTCGGTTGTCGGCAGCCGGTCGGGTCGTGGCCTGCATCGTCGTTGCCTTGTCGAGCGGGGTCGTCTTGACCCAGATGGCTGAATCGGCCGTGGCGTATTTGTCCGCCTTGGTCATGAGCTCGGCAAGCGTGGCCGGCTCGGACCACAGGAGCTTATGCTTGAGAGGGGTGCCGTCCCAACAGCCCTCGATGAAGTATTGCACTGTTTGAACACCCTCGCAGGAGTTGCGGAGCTCGGTCCACTGGGTGAGGTAGTCGTGGAGGGATTCGTCCGGCCCCTGAACGCACATGGCGAGTTCACGGGGACGCCCAGGCCGCTTGTAGGTGTCGGTGAAGTTGCGGATGAAGGCCTCCTCGAAATCCGTCCAGGTGTTGATGCTGCCGGCTACCAGGCTGTTGAGCTAGGTGCGGGCCGAGCCGATCAGCATGAGGGGTCATAGCGAATGGCTACGCGCTTATTCCCCCTGGCGATGTCCACTGCGGTGGTGTAGTCGATCAGCCAGTCATCGGGCTTGCCGGCTCTGTTGTATTTCGGGGTGTGCGTAGGGAGCGTGAAGCCGGTCGGGAACGGCTCGGTGTGGATCCGAGGGCCGAAGCAGGCCAGACCAATTGATCCCTCCTCCTCGAGGAGGGCAGATTGCGTGAGTTGGTCGAGGCAGTTGTGGGCGTCGTTGTCGCTACGGCGTGCCGAGCCGAGAGTTCGGGACGGACGATGGGTGGTGCCAACTGCCGCGACTCGCGCCGTGGAGGCGGCGTGTGCCCATGGCTGCGTCGGCTTCCTGATGCCGACGCTTCGTGGTGGTGGCCGCTCCGAGACAGCTCGTTGGTGCGTCGGCTGCTAATAGCCGGCTGCTCGCTTCGGGGAGTCTGAGTGGGCCGGGGGTTGTTTGCTTCGGCCCAGTGGCTGGAGACACGAGGGGAGCAGGAGAACTGGGCCGCCTAGCGGCCGGCAATTCTCGTGCCCTCATGCTCGGGCCGAGGGTCTTCAGTGCTGGCGCCGCCCGTCGCGAGCAGATGCTGCTGTGCATCGGCACCATCGATGAGCTCCTTGATGTGGCGCTCGTGGACGGCACACTCTTTGCCCTCCAAGGTGGCCAATTCCTTGTAGGCCACCTTCAGAGCCCGCAGGTTAGCTCTGGGGGTGTCATAGACGGGCATTTTGCCACCAAGGATTTTTGTGACCACTCGGCCGCGGTCTCGCACAGCCCCATGCCGACTGGGCTTGCTACTAGCCGGGGTGAGTCCGTAGGCGGAAGCGTACTCCCGCTGTGTCAGGACCCCGGTCCTAAGTCATATGAATCCAGACTGTAACGTATCACATCACTTTATGGCCTCATGCACGGTAAGGTCCACGACTGCAGCCTTACCTTAGCCGGGACCGTTTACGTCTTTTGGCTCACGTATGTGAACATGTCACAGGCAATCAAACGACAGAGAACCTGAGCTGACATGACTAGTCATAGAACCCAAGTGGCACATCCGTATGGAAACAGACATACATAACCCAACAATGCAGGTGTAGACCTCAAGCGTGTGTAGACGAGTCATAGCTACAAGGACTCCATTACGTCGTGGGACATAAATGTCATCACTGCACGTAGACGAGTCGTAGCAGGCTACAGGGATTCCATTACACTGCGAGACATTTCCCCGAAGGGACAGACACAGCAGCAAAGAAGGATACATGTCGGTTAATAAATGTGTCCAGAGAAGTAGCAAGCTACCATGGCTCGATGGAAGCACAAAGAGGCAGTTTCCCGTAAAGAGTACTACTAAAGGCACACGACTAGGTGTCGGATCCCACACATGCCGTTGCACGTCACATGTACGCACGACATGCCCGATATGCATAGATACAACTATGGCATCACAACATAACCATACAACAACACAACTTTTATTTAAGAGGCTCAGAC
Source organism: Hordeum marinum (assembly GCA_022496015.1). Taxonomy (NCBI): domain Eukaryota; kingdom Viridiplantae; phylum Streptophyta; class Magnoliopsida; order Poales; family Poaceae; genus Hordeum; species Hordeum marinum. Next base: position 63,056,643 of record CM039677.1, read on the forward strand.
AAGCCTTGCATAATATGTTCTTACAGATAGGGGTCACATGACCCGACACTCAAGTCATACAAACAAGTTCATGCAAACCAAGCGGAAGCATAAAGCTGTCTGAGTACAGACAGATGAAAGGGTAAAAAGGCACATGGCCTGACTATCTACAACCCGCCACAGGGCATAAGGTCGTAGCTGGGACACTAGCTATTCGGCATCATCGACATCTAGATAGAACCCACCTGATGGGTCCTGGGTCTCATCTGCAACATTTATTAAGCAAACGTGAGTACAAACATACTCAGCAAGTCTTTAGAACAGACCTAGTCTATTCATCCTCATATATCAACAAGGGGAGTGGTGGAGTTTATGCAGCAATGCCAGCTTTAACTCATGGATAACCTACACTACACAATTTTAACTCTTTGTTTAAATTTTAGATATCGCACACGAGTCCACTAACTCCATGGCAATACACCACCATGGATTCACTTCCCTCTCCTGGGAGAGTGCCATCCATGGTACTCACGGTTGTATTGATATTTTTATGAGTATCCATTTGATATCTATGAACAGCACAAGCTTTCCATTTAGACCATATCTGAGGATGCGGCTATTCGAATAGTTTCATACCCTGCAGGGGTGTACTTCACACACGCTCTCGCCACTTATCGTTGTGTGCTCATAAAACCATGCACCTCGGGCACCTTCAAGCGGAAGCCCAGCGAGGAAGCCGGCCATGACCGTTAATCACTTAAGACCTCTAGTCCAGGCTATTGCCTATTTGAGACTGAACCCGCACAAAAGTCTAGCCAAAGTTTCCGCTACGGCCCCAAACGATGTGCGCAGGGTTCCCAAGCCCACCATTTGGGTGACCCTTGGTACACCGTGCCACTGCCCACCACGTCATAACCCATCCCTAGGGTCAGCACTACGCATGGCCTCCAGCAAGCTATAAACACTAGAAACTACTTGCAACTCCTGGACTAAGGACTAAGCGACTGATAAGTTGAGCAGGGTCATATTTCAGGGCCCAGCATGTGGTAGTATCTAGTCTTGGATCACAAACACGAAACTCAGTTCCTAACAATGGTCCCTATGAGACAACCCGCTATGTACTCCTACATATCCTCTCATCGCTACCTTTACCAAATCAGGTTCATCATAAGCTTATCACATCAAAACAACATTGTTTCACCCTAGTTCATCACCAGATGAATCAGACCTAACACAACTTTAAGCATAGCAAGCATAGCAAGCGAAGTAATCTAAGCACATCATGGCACAAGCATCTACCAGGTATGCTAGGTTGCAAGGTTTAGCTATTTACTGTGACAATGACAGGTCATGCAAAAGAATAGGTTCATCTACCATGTATGACAGACAAATGAATGTTTGTCCTAATGCAATAAACAAAAGCAGGAGCGAGAGAGTGGGATGTTATCGGAATGATCAAAGGGGGTTGCTTGCCTTGCTGGGTAGCGGGAAGGTTCTCTCCTTCATTGGAATACTCGAGGGTATCCTCAGAAGCAGGGCCTACCACAATGCAGATAAATAGCAATCAATACACGCAAATGCAACAATATGATGCATGATCATGACATGGCAGCTTGTATGGATGAGCTAATGCAACTATTGTCCGAGTTAATTTGAAGTGAGTTTGAATATAGGTTCAAAGTCGTTCTTCATTTCATATTCCGTATATTAGCCTATTATTAAATGTCAATGTTCATCTACATAGCTTTCTCTAACATGCACGATAATAGCACCATTGGATTCTTTGGATTTTTCTGATAAATTTTCATATATAAATTGTTTTCATCTGATTTACATATTAATTTATATGAATTTTTGAAGTTTTAAACATTTTCTAGAATTATTTTAAAACTAGAAAATGAATTAGGGCGTCAGCCTGACGTCACTACGATGTCAGGAGGTCGGCTAACCAGGCCAGGTCAAACCTAACGTGTAGGGCCCGCACGTCAGTGACACGGGCGTAATCCCCACGCTGACCAGGGTTTGACCCGCAGCTGGGGCCCATTGGTCAGTGGCTGGGGGGATGATTAGCAGGGGGATTAGCCCCTAATGACCCTACCACGTCAGCACGCCGGAGGCCAGCCGGCGGTGACCAAAGGCACGGCGGCGACTCGTCGGACTTGCGCATCTGGTGACCATTTGGCGCGCGGAGGGACCGGGAGGTAGCCCGTGCACGCGTGCATCCAAAGCACCGACAGAGGGGGCTCGGGGGCCACCGGAGCTATGGCTGGCAACGAGCCGAGCGGCGGCAGGTTTCAGACAACTTGGGCGCGGCATCTATAGCGAGGGGCAGGCCACTAGAGGAGGGGGAAACGAAGCAGGGGCTCACGGCGGGCTTGTTGGGGAAGACGGCGAGCTCGGGGACGCGCAGACGGCTGCGAATCACCGGAGAGGAGCTTCGGTGGCCGGCGGGGGAGAAACGGCAAAGGCATGGCATAGAGGGCTCCCGGCGTCTTCTAGCTTCACGAGGAGGACGAGGGGGACACGACAGAGCTTTGGCGGGCTTAGGAGGGCACAGGGGTGGCTGGAACTACGGCAGTGCGGTGGCGATGCGCTCGGCCATGGCGAGCAAAGGGGGGAGAAGCTAGAGAGAGAGAGCATGGTGAGGGAGAGAGGGAGAGGAGAAAGGGGCCACGGCGAGGGGGGCCTCGTGCTGGCGCTCTCGCGAGGAGGACAGGGGCACGCGCTGGGATGACTGGCATGGGCCAGCTGGGCCGGCTTCTCCTGGGCCTTTTTCCTCTCTTTTTTCTTTGTTCTCTATATTTTCTAATTCTAGCATTTGTTTTATTTCTTTTTCAAGAACAAATGCTTTTATAAAATATCCCAAAATTTTAACATAATTAAGTTTGGATATTTCAAACTCCTATAAAAAGTTTCAGGATATTTTGAAATATAAAGTAATGATAATGCTTTATTTGGCATTTTTAGAGGATTTATTATTTATTTGTAAATTGCTATAATTGTTCAAATATTTAAAATGGCCCCTGATATATTCATGTCCATATTTATCAGACATAGGGAACATTTTGTATGGGCATTTTGAGTTTGTTGAGTTTTCACAAACTTTTAATTAATGTGATTCCAATGTGAGCTTGGGGTTTCGTTTAATCCCCATTTCATGTTGATGCAAAATTGAAATATGATGCACACACATGTTGTCCTATGACATCTAGCTAGGGATGTGACAACTCACCCCCACTACAAAGAATCTTGTCCCGAGATTTTGAGGTCGTCGAGAAGAGCACGGGGTACTCTAGTCGAAGAAGATCTTCTCTTTCCCGTGTGGCCTCCTTTTCAGAATGGTGTGACTACTGAACCTTGAGAAACTTGATGTTCTGACGCCGAGTGGTTCGCTCAGCTTGATCAAGAATACGAACAGGGTATTCTCGATATGTAAGGTTATCTTGGAGATCAAGCGCTTCGTGGTCTACTTCACGGACAGGGTCTGAGAAGCAACGCCTGAGTTGCGAGACGTGGAAGACATCATGAACCTTGGAAAGATGTGGCGGAAGTTCCAATTGGTAGGCAACCTCTCCTCGTTTAGCAAGAATGTGAAAAGGTCCAATGTAACGAGGAGCCAACTTGCCCTTGATACTGAATCGATGGGTACCCTTCAGAGGTGTAACCCGAAGGTAAGCCTTCTCGTCAACTTCATAGGTCACAGCTGCATCTTGGTACATCTTGGTACTACCCGGATGAACTGTGAGAGGAGAATCATGAGCCTCCTTAAGAATCAGCTGCCGAAGATGTTGGCTCTTGGGAACCACCAAACGGTTCTGGAAGAACACCACACCTTGATCATCAATAGAGAATTCCTTAGCGATACCGCTAACAAGGTTCTCTTTGATTTGGGAAATACATTTATCATGCTTTTGGCTAGCTATAATTTGATCCTTAAGAGTAGGTTTCGCCACCAGATTGGATAGAAATCCTTGAGGAACAATGTGAAGTTTCAACTTCCGAAATTCCTCATAGAGAAGTGGTTGACCTTGTTGTAACATCAGGTTGTTACAATAAGACTTACGACTTAGTGCATTAGCCATGACATTGGTTTTCCCCGGGGTGTAAGTTATCCCTAAGTCATAATCTGTAATCAACTCGACCCATCGTATTTGCCTAAGATTCAAATCCGGCTAGGTGAAAATATATTTCAGACTTTGGTGATCAGTGTAAATTTCGCAACGATTACCCAGAAGGTAATCTCGCCAGGTTTTTAGTGCATGTACCACAGTTGCAAGCTCAAGATCATGTGTTGGATAATTATCCTCATGTGGACGCAACTGTCGAGATGCGTATGCAATCACGTGATGATCTTGCATGAGAATGCAACCTAATCCTTGTCGCGAGGCATCGCAATAGATAACAAAGTCCTTAGAGAAGTCTGGTGGCACCAGAACGGGAGCAGAGGTCAGTCGTCTTTTCAACTCCTGAAAACTATGCTCACATTGTGGAGTCCACTGGAACTTTTTATCTTTCTTGAGGAGTTCAGTCAGAGGTTTCGCAACCTTGGAGTAATTCTCGACAAAGCAGCGACAATAGCTCGCTAAGCCAAGGAAACTCCGAACTTGCTTAACCAATTCAGGTTGAGTCCAATCAAGGACGGCCTGAACTCACTTGGGATTGACAGCAATACCTTTACCAGAGATCACGTGGCACAGATAGGTCACCTCTGGCAACCAAAATTCACACTTGGAGAATTTGGCATACAGACGATGCTCTCGAAGTTTCATCAATACTAGCCTTAGATGATCGGCATGTTCCTGTTCGTTCTTCGAGTAGATGAGTATATCGTCGAGGTAAACCACGACGAATTTATCCAAATACTCCATGAAGATCGAATTCATCAAGCGAGAGAAAGTGGCAGGGGCATTGGTTAAACCGAAGGACATGACAGTGTACTCGTAATGGCCATAACAAGTAACAAAAGCTGTTTTTGGAATGTCCCCGTTTCTAATTCTGATTTGATGGTACCCCAACCTCAAATCCATTTTGGAAAAGACAGAGGAACCAGCGAGTTGATCATACAAATCGTTGATCCTGGGGAGCGGATACTTGTTATTTATGGTGACCAGATTCACTGGCCGATAATCCACAACCATCCGATCCGATCCATCCTTCTTCTTGACGAAGAGGACAGGACAAGCCCAAGGAGAAGAACTAGGATGGATGAAACCTTTCTTCAAAGCCTCATCGAGTTGGATCTTAAGTTCGGCTAGTTCTCAGGGTGCCATCTTATAGGGTCTTCTGGCTATTGGGACAGTCCCTGGAATGAGCTCTATCACAAACTCAACAACTTTGACAGGTGGAATTCCTGGCAGGCCTTCTGGAAAGTCATCCGGAAAGTCATGGACTACCGGAATATCTTCTAATTCTGGAAGAGGGCTAGCATTGAGGGAATAGAGTTGGCGCTTGGCTGTTCGAGTGGAGACATTAACTATCTCACCCGATGGATGTGTAAGTTGAACATTCCTAGTATGAGTATCAATCTTAGCATAGTGGGCTTTCATTCAATCCATGCCTAGAATGATATTGATGTCCGGAGACTTGAGGGCTATCAAAGATGCTAGGAAGACTAGCCTATCCACAAGAATCTAATTATCATGGCTCACTCTAGAAGTTTGCCACTTTGAACCAGGAGTCTAAACTACTAAAGGAGTAGGCATATCACAGAAGGTCATGTTATGCAACTGTGCATAACTTTCTGAGATGAAAGAATGAGATGCCCTAGTATCAAATAGAACAGACATTGGGTGACTATTGACAAGGAGCATACCTAGGATAACATCAGGATCCTCAATGGCTTCCTGAGCAGAAACATAGTTCACTCATCCACGAGCAGGAGCTGGCTTCACATAGAAAGCTTTTCCCGGCTTCCCACATCCAGCCGGCTTAGCATTGTTCTGAGGACACTCACGGGAGTAGTGTCCTGGTTCCCCACATTTGTAGCAGACAATGGTGGCACGGGGAGCAACATTGGCAGGCGGACCTCCAAATGGCCTCGTTGGAAGGTTGGGCTGAGCTAGGCAAGGCGCCTAGAAGGATGGCCTCGTGATGTATCTTGGAGGCAGAGCTGCATTGGGCACCCACACCTGGCATTTGTTGGAGCCCAAGCCAGATGCGGGGCTAAAGTCACAGTTGTGCTTCCTCGTGGCCTCATAGGCAGTCTGTCCAGTCTCGGCATTGATAGCCTTGTTGACGAGAGCCTGGAAGGTTGTGCACTCATGCAGGCGCAGATCTCGATAGAGCTCAGGATTAAGTCCCTTACAGAACCTAGCCTGTTTCTTGGCATCAGTTGAAACTTCCTCCAGAGCATAGCAAGCAAGATTGCCGAACTCACGGCTATAGGCATCCACTGACAGTCTGCCCTGGGTGAAAGAACAAAACTCCTCTCTCTTACGATCCATCAGCCCTTCTGGGATGTGATGGGTCCGGAATGCCGTGCTGAATTCTGCCCAAGTTGTTGTGGGGCCTGCAGGACGCATGGCTTCATAGCTTTCCCACCACAGGTTGGCGGGTCCTTCTAGAAAGTAAGTAGCAAAGGTCACCTTGTTGTCCTCGGATACATTGGCAGCCCGGATCTTGCGGGACATGCTGGTCAGCTAGTCATCTGCGTCGAGTGGGTCGACCGAATGATTATACTTAGGTGGGCATAGCTTGACAAAATCACCGAGAGACACGCCATCATTGTGATCATTGCGAGGAGCACATGCTGTGTTCTGCTCAATTCGTTCCAATAGCCTATTGGTCTCCCTTTTAGTCCGTTCAGCTTCAAGCATCACTTCTGCCAAAGAGGGCGCATGTGGTAGGTTCACTTGCCTTGGCTGGCTTCCCTCGCCCTACTCGGGGGCAGGCACGGGGTTATTCCTAGTTGCCACCATCCTGGGAAAACAAACCCACAGCTTAGACATAGAGGACATCATCTCTAAGACATGAGATAAGGAATGTACTGGACAACATGGCATGCAGGGTAAACACCCAAACAACATGGTAATAAGAACTGTCGTATGAACACCATGATTCATACACACCATGACATAGTTTAGTACAAGCCCAAGCTTAAATACAAACTACGGAGAGATGACACATCTCATCGGAGGCATTACAAGCTTCCTATACATTATCTATCTACACCTCCGGAACTCAACTCTCAACCTCGGTCATATCCCACAAGACACGCAGGACTGTGGCGATACGACTACTACCATACTAGTACTAACATCCACATACTCAAGCATCATCGTTGAATGCCTCATATAGGTTACCCCCATGACCAGGGAGCTGAACCTGAGGATCTGGAAACACTCTAGCCTGTGATCCCTGGAAACCATAAGGACACGGATGCGGCCTTGGTCCCCTTGTTGGCGGCAACAGCGGTCTTCGAAGAGGGGTGATGCCTCCAACATCGGGCCAGTCTATGTGTGCTGGCAGATGAGTCCGCGATGGGGTTAGCATCTCCAAATCTCCATAGCCCGTCTGCACGACAGGTTCCAACTGCGTCAGGGCTGTCCAAAGACATGCACGGGTAGCATAGAGCTCCATGCAAAGGGCACGTGCATCACGATCCCTGTTCTCCATCATCTGAGCGGTCACCTACATCCTAGGGTCCTCATGAGAATGATCATAGTAGGCTGCGCTAAGATAGCTATCCTCTCCTCCCATGGAAGCAGGAACATAACAGAACTCTGCGTTCTGAAGCAGACCATGGTGAAACCTCATGATAGTCAGCATGGTGTAGGCGGCCTCCTGAACTGCCATGTCTATGGTGACACCTAACCCATAAATCCAGTGAAGCAGCTCTACAGCTCCAGGATATGAAGGATATATCTTAACAGTACACATATACTGGCTCTGGTTGAAATCTCGATACTGTTCCTCCACTGTGTACTCTGGGTACCAACGGTAGCCAGCCTCCATCATAACTCTAACCAACATGGCCGTGTGACCCGATACATCGATGCACCTGGTTAGACGGACCACCTGACGGGAAGGACGAGGGGGCATCTGAAACAGAGAATGATGCAAAGACATTAGAGACTCTAGCAGAAATTGGACCGCATAATGGTTGTAATTGCTCAAAAAGGATTTTGAGACAACTGCAAAATATTGGAAAAGCATAACCACTCGACTTTCTAGACTCAAATCTCATCTCCATCTGTTTGTCACACCAACAATACTCTAGTACCGACATTCACTTGCAAACAAGCTAGCTAGTAGTCCATGGTTAGTAACTCGTCATCCTAAGCAATAGATGAGAAGCCTCGCTCTTATCCCCATAGAAAAGATGAGAATGACTCAGAATAGAATAACTTGGGAAGAGGAGTAAAAAGAGCCTTACGTTCCCTTCCACAATCAATTCCCCTACTTTTCTATAGTGTTTCTAGACTCAACTTCGACCGGTTTGGCTTGGTAGTCCTACAGTTAGTCAGGCTCTGATACCAAAGCTGTCGGGACCCCGATCCTAAGTCATATGAATCCAGACTGTAACATATCACATCACTTTGCGGCCTCATGCACGGTAAGCTCCACGGCTGCAGCCTTACCTTAGTCGGGACAGTTTGCGTCTTTTGGCTCACGTATGTGAACATGTCGCTGGCAATCAAACGACAGAGAACCCGGACCGACATGACTAGTCATAGAACCCAAGTGGCACATCCGTACGGAAACAGGCATACGTAACCCAACAATGCAGGTGTCGGCCTCAAACATGTGTAGACGAGTCATAGCAAGCTACAAGGACTCCATTACGCCGTGGGACATAAATGTCATCACTGTACGTAGACGAGTCATAGCAGGCTACAGGGACTCCATTACACTGCGAGACATTTCCCTGAAGGGACAGACATAGCAGCAAAGAAGGATACATGTCGGTCAATCAATGTGTCCAGAGCAGTAGCAACCTACCATGGCTCGATGGAAGCACAAAGAGGAAGTTTCCCATAAAGAGTACTACTAAAGGCACACGACTAGGTGTCGAATCCCATACATACCATTGCATGTCTCACGTACGCACGACGTGCCCGATATGCATAGATACAACTATGGCATCACAACATAACCATACAACAACACAACTTTTATTTAAGAGGCTCAGACGAGCCTTGCATAATATGTTCTTACAGATAGGGGTCACATGACCCGACACTCAAGTCATACAAACAAGTTCATACAAACCAAGCGGAAGCATAAAGCTATCTGAGTACAGACAGATGACAGGGTAAAAAGGCACATGGCCTGACTATCTACAGCCCGCCACAGGGCATAAGGTCGTAGCTGGGACATCAGCTATTTGGCATCATCGACATCTAGATAGAACCCACCTGATGGGTCCTGGGTCTCATCTACAACATTTATTAAGCAAACGTGAGTAAAACATACTCAGCAAGTCTTTAGAACAGACCTAGTCTATTCATGCTCATGTATCAACAAGGGGAGTGGTGGAGTTTATGCAGCAATGCCAGCTCTGACTCATGGCTAACCTACACTACACAATTTTAACTCTTTGTTTAAATTTTAGATATCACACACGAGTCCACTAACTCCATGACAATACACCACCACGCATTCACTTCCCTGTCCTTGGAGAGTGCCATCCACGGTACTCACACTTGTCTTGATATTTTTATGAGTATCCATTTGATTATCTACAAATAGCATAAGCTTTCCAAGTAGTCCATATCCGAGTACGCGGCTATTTGAATAGTTTCATACACTGCAGGGGTGTACTTCTTCACACATGCTCTCGCCACTTATCGTTGTGTCCTCATAAAACCATGCACCTCGGCCACCTTCAAGCAGAAGCCCAGCGAGGGAGTCGGCCATGACCGTCAATCACATAAGACCTCTAGTCCAGGCTATTGCCTATTTGAGACTGAATCCGCACGGAAGTCCGGCCGAAGTTTCCGCTACGGTCCCAAACGATGTGCGTAGGGTTCCCAAGCCCACCATTCGGGTGACCCTTGGTACACCGTGCCACTGCCTACCATGTCGTAACCCACCCCTAGGGTTAGCGCTACGCACGGCCTCCAACATGCTATAAACACAAGAAACTACTTGCAACTCCTGGACTACGAACTAAGCGGCTGATAAGTCGAACAGGGTCATATTTCAAGGCCCACCATGTGGTAGTATCTAGTCTTGGATCACAAACACGGAACTCAGTTCCTAAGAACGGTCCCAATGAGACAACCCGCTATGTACTCCTACATAGCCTCTCATCTCTACCTTTACCAAATCGGGTTCATCATAAGCTTATCACATCAGAACAACATTGTTTCACCCCAGTTCATCACCAGATGAATTAGACCTGACACAACTCTAAGCATAGCAAGCATAGTAGGCAAAGTAATCTAAGCACATCATGGCACATCATGGCACAACCATCTACCAGGTATGCTAGGTTGCAAGGTTTAGCTATTTACTGTGACAATGATAGGTCATGCAAAAGAACAGGTTCATCTACCGTGTATGATAGACAAGTGAACGTTTGTCCTAATGCAATAAACAAGAGCAGGAGCGAGAGAGTGGGATGTTATCAGAATGATCAAAGGGGTTGCTTGCCTTGCTGGGTAGCGAGAAGGGTCTCTCCTTCGTTGGAATACTTGGGGGTATCCTCAGAAGTAGGGCCTACCGCAATGCAGATAAATAGCAATCAATACACGCAAATGCAACAATATGATGCATGATCATGACATGGCAACATGTATGGATGAGCTAATGCAACTATTGTCCAAGTTAATTTGAAGTGAGTTTGAATATAGGTTCAAAGTCGTTCTTCATATCATATTCCATATATTAGCCTATTAGTAAATGTCAATGTTCATCTACATAGCTTTCTCTAACATGCATGATACTAGCACCATTGGATTCTTTGGATTTTTCTTATAAATTTTCATATATAAATTGTTTTCATCTGATTTACAGATTAATTTATATGAATTTTTGAAGTTTTAAACATTTTTTGGAATTATTTTAAAACTAGAAAATTAATTAGGGCGTCAGCCTGACATCACTACGACGTCAGCAGGTCGGCTGACCAGGCCATGTCAAACCTGACGTGCGGGGCCCGCACGTTAGTGACACGGGCCTAATCCCCGCGCTGACCAGGGTTTAACCCGCAACTAGGGCCCACTGGTCAGTGGTTGGGCGTTGATTGGCAGGGGGATTAGCCCCTAATGACCCTACCGCGTCAGCACGCCGGAGGGCAGGCGGCGGCGCCCAAAGGCAAAGCGGCAACTCGCCGGACTTGCGCATCCGGCAACCATTTGGCGCGTAGAGGGCACCGGGAGGTAGCCCGCACACGCGCACATACAAAGCTGCGACAGAGGGGGCTCTGGCGCCACTGGAGCTACAGTCGGCGACGAGCCGAGCGACGGCAGGTTTCGGGCAGCTTGGGCACGGCGTCTACAGCAAGCGGCAGGCCGCTAGAGGAGGGCGAAACTATGCGGGGGCTCACAGCGGGGTTGTTGGTGAAGATGGCGAGCTCGGGGACGCGTAGATGGCCGCGAATCATCGAAGAGGAGCTTCGGTGGCCGGAGGGGGAGAAACGGCGGAGGCATGGCACAGAGGGCTCCTGGCGTCTTCTAGCTTCACGGGGAGGACGAGGGGGACACGGCAGAGCTTTGGCAGGCTCAGGGGGCACGGGGGTGGCTGGAACTACGGCGGTGCGGCGGCGATGGGCTCAGCCATGGCGAGCAGAGGGGGGAGAAGCAAGAGAGAGAGCACGGCGAGGGAGAGAGGGAGAGGAGAAAGGGGCCACAACAAGGGGGGGCCTCGCGCTGGTGCTCTCAGTGGCCTCCAGGCCAGCAACTAGGCAGGGAGGAGCTGGCCTGGCACGTGCCCACGCGCGGCGAGTGCGTGCCCCTGTCCTCCTAGCGAGAGGACAAGGATGACTGGCATGGGGCAGCTGGGCCGGCTTCTCCTGGGACTTTTCCCTCTTTTCTTCTTTTTTCTCTCTGTTTTGTAATTCTGACATTTGTTTTATTTCTTTTTCAGGAACAGATGCTTTTATAAAATATCCCAAAAGTTTTATATAATTAAGTTTGGATATTTCAAACTCCTATAAAAAGTTTCAGGATATTTTGAAATATAAAGTAATGATAATGCTTTATTTGGCATTTTCAGAGGCTTTATTATTTATTGTTAAATTGCTATAATTGTTCAAATATTTAAAATGCCCCTGATATATTCATGTCCATATTTATCAGACATAGGGAACATTTTGTATGGGCATTTTGAGTTTGTTGAGTTTTCACAATCTTTTAATTAATTTGATTCCAATGTGAGCTTGGGGTTTCTTTTAATTCCCATTTCATGTTGATGCAAAATTGAAATATGATGCACACACATGCTGTCCTATGACATCTAGCTAGGGATGTGACACGCTGTGCCGCCTCCATGCAGCGCCGCATGGCCGCGAGGGTGGTGGCATCCTCGAATAGGATGCGGTGAGCCGCCTCGAGATCGGCCGTGGCGGTATCGGGGTTCGCCGTCGAGGCGATCGGAGTGCTCAAGCCGCAGAGGGCCACACCGACCGGGTCAGATGTGCCGACGCGGGTAGTGGCAGTGGTAGCCGCGACCCGTGCCCGTCCAGAAGCGGTGGAGGAAGTGATGGCCATCACTCCCATGCGATCGTGGGAGCTGCTGGGCTGAGCCGAGTGCGCCCACTGCCGTGGGCGGACCAGCGCAGACGAGCACCCCCTCGAGGTACCCGTCAGCGGCCGGAGCCTTAGCGAGGTTGAGCCTGCCAAAGCGCTCGGTGAGCACGTCGATGTCCGCCATGAGGCCGACGGTGTTGCCCGCAGGGTGCGCCGGAGCAAGCCCCATGAGCCCCCCACGGTTTCGCTGGGATGAGAGGCGATGGAGGGGAATGGCGACGGGTCCCGCCCGGAGCATGAATCCGGCCGGCGCTGCGGATGGCCCCATGGTGAGCACCAACTGTCGTCGTTTTCTCACGACAGATGCCATGGGGTGGCTTATCGTAGGTGGTTGGGGCCGGAGGACGCCGACGGGCTCCGGGTGCGAGATTGGGCACAAGCGATGGTGACACAAGATGTACCCAAGTTCAGGGCCCTTCGGGGGAGGTTATACCCCTAGTCCTGCTTGGTTTTGTTGGATGGATAGGTATAAGTACAATGGTGCTCCTGGAGCTGTGTCTAGAGGAGGAAGAAAGGGCAGCTGGCTGCTCTTTCCCTACTACTAGAAGGGGATGACCGTTCGTGCGTGGAAGTGTGTGTGTGTGTCCATCCCCCTGTTGCATGGGGGCTCGGGGGGTTTTATAGGCCAACCCCCCGGCTCTTACAATACGTTATAAATACAAGGTGGGGGGACCCGGCTGGCAGTCTCTCCGGCTGGCCAGAGGGTCCCGCCGCTCGTGTCGTCTCGTCGTTGGCAAGGCCCACCGGCCGAGCGGTCCCATCTCCCGTGGGGGCCCGCCAGCCGGCTCCGCGATTGGCCCTCGCCCACCTGCCACGACACGGGCCGCCCGAGGGGGCGTCGTCTAGCGCCAGCCGGCCGAAGTCTCCGGTACGACCGGCAGCACTGTAGCCATGTCGGGGCAGGTAATCGAGTGGCGAAGGCGTGTCGGCACTATTCCCCCGCCCAGTCGCGCTCACCAAGGTCAACGGCCACGACAGTTGGACTGTAGCCACGCGCCGCAGTGTGTCAGTGGTCACTATAGCCACAGGGCCACCCGTCGTGCTGGTCACGTCGTGTCGTCGTACCCGTGCGCAGAGGGACGGGACGAGGCATGTTCGTCCCAAAGTCAGCGGAAGAGCCGGCCAGTGGGCTGTCGGCCACGCCCAGCTGGCCGAGGGTCTAGCCGGCTCTTCGACCAACCGTCCGGGGCGCCAGCCGGCACTGGCTCGTGCCGGTCGTCCCCCAGCTGACCACGACCAGTCGGCCGCGTAGTTTTTCTTCGAAGCGAATGGGGGAAGACCCCGTTGCTTTGGCCAACCTAGGGGTAATAACCCCGTCAATCTTGATGAGAGATATGATGCATATAGTTACCTTGAGTTCTTGAGCATTCTAATAGCAGAAATACACTTGAGAAAACAATGTTAGAAAAAACAAGAGTATTCTACAAACACAAAGGCAATAGAACTCAACAGTACCAAGATGTGGAGAACACATAGAAGATAGCATTCCTTAAGATTGATATGTCTCCGAGATCATTTATAGCTTTCTCTCCTAAATATGAGGTTGTAGATCATCCTCTCCCCCTGAATCTTAGCATGTAGATATTGGGAGTAGGTAGGGTGAGACAAGTCTAACATGAGTAAACAAATAGAATTAATTAGACATGCTCTCTCCTTCTTAAGTAGTGTTTCTCCACTTTGGGAAATCATGATGTTTCTCCCTCTGTATTGGTATTCTCCCCTTGTCTTTGTAAGCATAAGCTTTGATATTCTCCCCCTTAATTTTATATCTCCCCTTAGGTGTATCTACCCCTTTTGCATTGAAGCTTTGGTATTTCTCCCCATTTGGCATTAATTCCCAAAATGGTTCATACACAGGGACTAACATAGGGATCACTGAGTTAGAAGGTATCCTAGAGAACAAGGGTCATAGAATGTAGGGACAATGGAAAGATTAGAATCATAGAGAGCATTTAAGACTGAGGGATCATAGAGAACAATTTCTCCCCCTTTCACTGATATGAAAGCTTGTAAGACTTCTGTTCCTTTGATTTAAGGATCCTTGAATAAAGTTTCTCCCCTTCATTTTCTGAAATAAAAGGGATCATCAAAGAAATGGAGCTAAATTTAACAAAGATCAGAGAAGATAGCAAAGTCGATGGCTCCGAGGCAAATATGTCGGTGGAACCGATATGTGTATCTGCAGCCTATGTGCATGATCGGTACAACCGAGTAATTTGAATCGGAGGCTCTAAGGACTTAACAGAAACTTGGCAACTTCTAGAAAATATAAAATGATTTTAGAAAACTTGCAATAAAATTCCAAAGAGATTTGCAAAGGAAATACAAATGGATTTACAAAGAAGTATCAACTAGATGAGGGTTGAGTGGTTCCAAGAAGGCATGCAAATATAAGATGAACCAGACAAGATACTTCATCTAGATGATGGTCAGTGACTAGGTCACATATATTAGAGTATATTGACTTATGAACGAAGCAAGAATACTTTATCATAGGTCATACTCATCGTTAAGCTCAAAATGGGGTTACCATTTTTCGATTAAGCATTTTAATGTTTTCACATCATTTGAGTTGCTTTATCTCATGACTTGGAGTAAAGCTTTTTCAAGGATATGATCACATACCTTTGAGTGATTTTAATGACGTGTTATGTACGAGAACTTGTTGTAGATGCTCGATGTGTATGAAGATCATCTTTATTTGGGATCAATCCTCGATCGTTTTGGTTCTGTTTTCACCTACATGGGTTAGTCATGCAAGGAAGAACAAGATATATCCAAATGACATAATACCAATTATGAATATAAATTGTGATCTTATCAAGTATATGTCAAGGATATGGTTTATGTAGTTTTGTTCCTTCCATCATCAAAGTGTCGGGACCCCGATCCTAAGCCATAAGAACCCAACCTGTAACACATAACATCACTTTGCAGCCTCACACACAATTATCTCCACGGCTGCCACCTTACCTGGGCTGGGACCGTTTGCATATTTTGGCTCACGTATGTGAACGTGTCACTAGTATTTAAATGACAGAGAACCCAGGTTGACATGACTAGTCGTAGAACACATGTGGCACATCCGTACAAGGACATGCATATGTATCCCAGTAATGCAGGTGTCGGCCTCTAGTGTGTGTGGATGAGTCATAGCAATCTACAAGGACTCCATTATGCCATGGGACATAAATGTCATCACTGCACGTAGACGAGTCGTAGCAGGCTACAGGGACTCCATTACACTGCGAGACATTTCCCCGAAGGGATAGACACAGCAGCAAAGAAGGATACATGCCGGTCAATCAATGTGTCCGTGGTAGTAGCAAGCTACCAAGGCTCGGTGGAAGCACAAAGAGGCAGTTCCCCGTAAAGAGTACTACTAAAGGCACACAACTAGGTGTCAAATCCCATCCATACCGTTGCACGTCACACGTACGCACGACATGACCGATATGCATAGATACAACTATGGCATCACAACATAACCATAAAACAACACAAATTTTATTTAGAAGGCTCAGAAGAGACAACTTAGTAAGATGTCACAAATCGGGGTCACTTGACCCAACACTCAAGTCATACAAGCAACAAGCAGAAGCAAAACATGTCTGGGTACAGACATCTACTGAAAGTGGCTGGAGGAGCCTGAAAAGCTACAACGACCCTACCAAAGGAACCATACCTCTGTCTGGGGTTCCCAAGCTAATTAGGTCAACATCGAACTTCACATCGTAAGTATCCCTAACGAGACTGACATCTCCTCTGCAAAAACATAAATTAGGCAACCATGAGTACAATGGTACTCAGCAAGACTTACATCACAACTATCTACATATGCATCAGTATCAATGAAGGGTGTTGCGGAGTTTATTGCAGCAAGCCAGCTTTGACTCTTGGCTAACCTGTACTGTGACTACAAGTAGCTTATTTCAGGTGGGATAGTGCACACAAGTCCACATATTCACCAAATCAATACACCACTATGGATCCACTCCCGTCTCCCTACAAGAAGGCCATCCATAGCACTCACACTTATCTTGCGTATTTTAGAGTATCTATTTCACTTGTCTATGTACCACATAACTTCTCCAAGTAGTCCATATCCGAGGACGCGGCTGTTCGAACATATTAACAAACCCTGCGGGGGTATACTTCTTCACACACGCTCCCACCACTTACTGCCATGTGCACGTAAAAAGGCACCTCGACAACCTTCAAGCGGAATCCCAGCGAGGGAGTCGGCCATGACCGTTAACCACACAAGACTCTAGTCTAGGTTTATTGCCTATTTCAGACTAAACCCGCAAGGAAATCCGGTCTAAGTTTCCAATACGGCCCCAAACAATGTGTACAGGGTTCCCAAGCCCACCTCGAGGGATGGTACTACGCTACGTACACCGGGCCACGATGCATCAACCAGGCCATAGCCTACCCCTCCGGTCAGTGCTATGCATAGCCGCCAGCACATCCTACAAACACCAGAAACTAGTTGCAACTCCTGGAGAGAGATCTAGGCGATTAATAAGCCGAGAGGGTCCATTGGTATCGAGCCCAATGCATTGTAGCATCTTGTCTTGGATAAAATACACAGAACTCAGTTCCTAAGGATGGTCCCAATGAGACAACCCGCCATGTACTTCCACATGACTTCTTATCACTACCTTTACTAAATCGTGTTCACACACTTAGCTCTCACACAACAGGACATGAACACATCCATTCCGATTCATCGCTCAGATGGATTAGACCCGACACGACTCTAAGCATAGCAGGCACAGTTAGCAAGCATGGATGAGTAAGCACAACAAGGCTCAAGCAGTTGCTACTCATGCTAAGTGGTTTCAACTATTTACTGTGGCAAAGACAGGTCATGCAAAGGAATGGGTTCAACTACCGAGAACATGTAACAGTTGAATCATGATTGTCCTAATGCAATAAAAGAGAGCAGGTGAGAGAGAGTCGGTTCATATTAGTATGCTCAAGGGGGGTTGCTTTCCTGACACTTCTGAAGATAACAATGAGTCTTCATCGGTGACAATGATCTCAATGTCGGAACAACGTCTTCCGAGAGGGAACAACACCGGCGAATAGATAAATGAACACATTCAATGTGATGCAACAAACATGATGCATGATATGGCTTGGTAAGGTACTGAATTGACCTAGTGCTATAGGTAGTCATATTAAGTAAAGTGGAATTCAAATATATACTAAATTCCAACTCCAACACTATTTATTAAATTATCCTAATCATGAAATGTCATACTTATTGATGTTAACTTGCTCAAACATGCATGAACATGACACAAACAGATTCATTGGATTTTTCTGATCATTTTTCATACATAATTTATTTTCATCTGAGTTACAGATTAGTTTCTATGAATTTTCTAAGTTTTATCCATTTTCTGGAATTGATATCAATCAGAAAAGCATTTACTGCGTCAGCATGACATCAGCATTGCATCAGCAAGCCAATTCATTTTAATTTAAATCAAATATTTCATGTGGGGTCCACACGTCAGTGGCTCTGCAATTTAACCGGGGTTAAATTAACCTAATTACTAATTAGCAGGCTTTGGGCCCACAGGTCAATGGGTGATTAGTCTAATTAATTAACTTAATTAATTTCTACTTAGCACTAAGTTAACCAGGAGCTAGACCCCACCTGTAAATGACCCAGGGGTCAACCCCCGTGGTCAAACATGTCATGCTCGCCAATGTTGAGTTGTCGGCGACCAAAGGGACGGCGGAGGGGGTCGGGAGCCCATCTACAGCAACCATTTAAATGGCAGAAGACATCAGACGAATGGTCTTGCTCGCGCGCCTCAACCTGGACACATCCTAGGGGCGGGAACGGTCCAGAGCTTCGCCGGCGATGGCCTTGGCGGACGCTGACATCGAGCGTTCGTCGGAAATGGTGATGCGGGAACAGCAAGACCAGCTGCTAGCTTAGTGCGAACCTACGCACCTCTATGAGCTTAATGGTGGACTCAAAAGGACCACCTGGTCACCGAAAGGTCACCGGCGACGAGCTTGCACGGCGGTGCTTTCGTGCCTCGACGCAACCGGAGCTATGGCGAGCTAAGGACATGTGTAAGAGGGGGAATGCATCATGTGGCTCACGGGGGTTGCAGCGGTATCGAAGGCTTGCTCGGGGACGGCCTAGAGACGGCAAATTGACGGCGGTGGCTGCTGGAGCCGAGGAGGAAGAAGGGCTTGATGGCGGCGATGGAGAGCTTCCGGCGTCGCGTGGCTCGACGAGGAGCGGCAGCAGGTCGGGCGGAGCTTCTGGGATGCTCGGGGCGAGAGGGAGCGGCAATGGCTGCGACGGTGAGCTAGCGGATGGGTCAGCCATGGGGAGCAGAGGCGAGGGAGAGGGCAGGGGGAGAGAGATGGCGAGGAGGAGGGGATCTAGACGGGTCTAGGGGCTGATCCCCGGCGCCTCGCTAGCCTGGGGGAGGCAGGCAGGCACCTGCCGGCGTGGAGGCCCACATCACACGCTATGCCCTGCTTCCCCTCTACCTACTGGCGATAGGAGGAAGACACGTATCCCCCTAGTGGGCTAGGCCTGCTGCTGGGCCATGTAAGTCCTTCTCCCCTCGGCTTTTCCTTTTTTTCTATTTATGGAATCTGTTTTGTAATGTTTGGGCAAAAACTACTAAAGTCAAAAATCCTGAAATAATTTTTGGGGTTTATACATATTATTTCCAGTCCCCACAATAATTACCAGAATTTTTGAAACAACTAAAATAGTTATAGTCTTTTATTTGTCATTTCCAGCAACATTGTTGGCTTATTTAAAATGTCAAAAAGAGTGGTTAAAATTATATCACCCCTGGTATGTTGTTGCCAACATTTATCAGAGAGGTGGACCATTTTTAAAGAGAAATTTGGGATAATTGGAAAATTCATTTATTGGAAATTGTTTATTCAATGAAGTGCTAGGGTTTGTCATCCCCATTTCATATTCATTTGAATTTAAACATGATGACATGATGCACATGCAATGACAAGCAGATCCTAAGCTAGGGTTGTGACAACTCACCCCTACTAAACAAGAATCTTATCCCAAGATTCAAGCGTGGGGTAAGATGTAACGCCCCAGACACACCCGCCGGTAGTCGTTACTCCTGGCAAGATCTAGACTGAACTCACAAATCAATACTAGTCTTTTCTGCGCACTTTTTCCTCACTCATGCACACCCGGGACCAACTTCCTGGTCGGTCACCCATCCTGGAACTACTCCAAGGCAAGCACGCTTAACCTGGGAGTTCTGTTCGAATGGGATCCCGGAAAAGAAGGAATTCCTTATATATATGAGTAGTCTATCAACCCTAATAAGCCAGGCTATCACATACACCACCACTATGAGGAACCAACGTCCTCGTCGGGTCACAGGAACATTCCCTCTTAGCACAAACGTCTGTGCTTCCAGTCCGATACATGTGTCATTATGTGTGCCATGACGGGTCACCAACTTCGTGAACAACATGACCGCGCACCTGTCGACAAACATCCGTGTAACCGCGAGGGTCAGCTCTGATACCAACTTGTAACGCCCCGGACACACCCGCCAGTAGTCGTTACTCCTGGCAGGATCTAGACTGGCCTCACAGATCAATACTAGTTTTTTCTGCGCACTTTGTCCTCACTCATGCGCACCCAGGACCAACTTCCTGGTCGGTCACCCATCCTAGAACTACTCCAAGCCAAGCACGCTTAAACTAGGAGTTCTGTTCGAATGGGCTCCTGGAAAAGAAGGAATCCCTTATTGATATGAGTATTCTATCAACCCTAATAAGCTAGGCTATCACATAGGAGGACACAGGGGACACTAACTACCACAACCTTCATGATCCAAGTGCCCTCCTCGCAGCTATTGATTCATTGCATCATGCCGCTTTTGACATCTTGCTCTCGAGATCTTCATCCAAGAGGACGACAATGGGAAAAGGAAAGCTCTACAAGATTCGATCTTCTCGAAGATCGAGCAACTCATGATCAACTCGTAGAATGATATGTGATAACATCTCTCGAGCTAAGACACAAAACACACATTGAGAATGTTGGAATGAGGCAGATGACGGAGGTCCAATTGGTAGGCAACAATTCCACGCTAAAGTAGATGGTGATGAGGTTTCAAAGTAGCGAGGAGTTAGTTGCCCTTCACACCATAACGGGTACCTTAGGGAAGGTGACTCATAGAGTTGTTCCCTTAATTGGCAAAAAGAATTACTTTTGGTCCAGAGATCATTGAATTCTTCATACCATCTTAAGGCAATTCGCAACGATTGTTTGAAGGAATTCGAAAGAATGGCATACTCATATCAGAATAGAAACTAGAGTTATATAGAAACTCGGCAAACGGAAGGCACATTCCAATTGATACCGGGAATATAATTTAGTGTCTGAGCATGCTCTCAAGAACTTGAGCATCTCCATATTCATCAGAGTTTTAGCAACATCCATGCCAAGGATCCTAGCAACACATCATACTACAATGATAAATAATGATGGAGGATGCAGATGCAAAGGAAGACAACACTTTCTCAGATTTCACCTTGGCTATGCCAAGGAACAAAGTCTGGATGATCGACTGAGAGACATTTAGCACTCTTCTTCTAATGTTCTCCTTGTTGTACTAGCATACCCAAAAATAGACAAAACTTGGTATCTAGAATATCAAGTAAGGGTCGGACTTTGGGGATTTCAAGGGTCCATGAGGAATAACTTCTAAAATAAGTCATACACAATTCTCATGGGGAAGTGGCTAAATTGCTGAATCAAGATACTACAATAATAGATCCTCCGGTTAGGTATGTTGGCTACAACATCCACTTTACCGGGTTACAAAGAGACCAATATTATAGTTCTTAGGTAACATTCCAACCATTATATCTGCCTGAGATTCAGATATGGTTGGTGTCCGGATATAGCAGACTCAGCATGTCTGAAAGTAAAAGGGTGCAAAACAAATCAAAGAGATGATGTTGCGAGATTCTCAGGAAATGAACTACAGTATACAGCTCCAAAACATGAGCTGGATTGCAAGACCCACATTAACACATTTTCCAGGACAATGGTGGTCATATGGAGAGCTTAGAACAAAACAATACCGAGTTCTGGATGGAACCATCATTAGAGGTAACGAAGTCTTTTGCATTACTATGGATTGTCACTTAACTTCTTTTCCTTGAACAACTCAATCGGTGGCTTAGTGTGCTAGGGATTGCATATGGAATGAAGATGATCAGTCTACCAATACATAGAATATTTCGCATGGGCATGACTGACTTGGGATGATTCCAAGTAAAACAAAACGACATTTCTTAAGTTCACAGCGGCAACTTGCACCATATGCACGTGAACTAGGAGTAAGTCACTTCTTACACCAATATATACTTCATGTACGGAACACGAAGATATTTCCTACAAAAGTTTTCAACACTAGCTTCATGTTCATCATGAGTCATGGAGGGGATAAGGATGTTGTCGATGGGCTCAACAACAACTCATCAAGATATCCATGAAGATGGAGTTCCACAACTATGTGAACAAGGTGATAGCATCGGTCAGGTCCAAGGATATAATGGTATCTACTCGAGGATACATGCACGAGTAAAAACAACATTAGGAAGGTCTTTGGTTCTGATTTTGATTTAACGATAGCCCACACTCAAATCAAATTGGATAATACAATAGATGCATCAATTGATCACAAGGATCAACCGAGGAAGGTGTCATCTTTCTTTGACAACCACACATATGGAGCTATCCCTTTGAAATGAACTAAGTCAGATGAAGCTTTTATCTTCCAACTCTCCAAATTGTTGTTTGGCTTAGTCCAACTAATTCAGGGTATCCAGCACGGATTATTGGAGAAGGGGTGGTTTACAAGAAACCAAGTTGATCACAAACTCAACATAACCATCAAGGAAACCACCTGGTAATACTTCCAAGAAGATATTAGGAAAATCATGAACCACCATTATGTTATTGAGCTCAAGAAAAATCTTGCTTTTTAGGGCAAGATGATATGATCAAATGAGCGAAGGATTGAAAACATCCTAACTCATTGATCAAAAAGTGCACCATGGAAAATGAACTAGGTAGCACGATCACTCCTAGAATGGTGATTCAACAACCAACACATTAAGAATGAAATTATTGTCCATTAACTTCCAAGCAATGGAATTGCTAGGAGTACTGATTTCACACATCATGGTTAACTTGTCGATATTCCAGTTACAACCAACATGGTGACTGAGGAATGAATAATGATGGTGAGAAGTACCACAGTTCAAGAATTCATAAGAGGTGGTGCAATTCCCATGACGATCTTGACTTGAAGAGGGTAATACTTCAAGGTAGAACAGTACAAAATTTGGATTGGAATTTTATCTGCGGAATACAACTGCTTTGACCCAATCCAAGAAATGGATAAGGTATTGGAGTTTGCTTCTCCTAGTCATTCTGAAATAGAATGACTTGACAGACCACAAGAATAATAGGCCTCGATGACACAAATGCACAACCATTCTTGACTATCCATTGATAGATGAGGGTCAGAATAAAACTGAAGAGGGGCAACTCAAGAACACATAATTTTTCCTGAGTTGTAGATGCATAGGTTAGCATGTCAAGAAAGTTCAACACAATTCTTCTAGACAACCCATGTAGAAAGGTAGGATTGGCATTGTCACAACTATGGAATGGAGAACTCATCATGAGCACTCATGTTGTGATCTTCAGTTCATGAGGAACTTCTACCCTGACGGGTTCATGGTATTGGAAGAATGATAAACCATGAACCTTGAAGACTATAACAAGGTTACAAATCATCCTAAAGGAACGAGCAAACACTACCAACAGCAACCTTTCCTATTTATCAAGGTTGGAGTTGGTGGTGAATTCCCTTGTGGGACCAACAACCTTCACCAATAAAAAAATGCACCCTTACCCACATGTGGGACTAGCAACCTCTCAAAAGCTACGAAGCACCGATATGGCAACATCGATACGGCGATATGGGATACGGCAATTTATAGAAACAACAATACGGCGATACGGAAAGCATATATAAATAATAATTAAATGACATGTAATGAGAGCTAATATAATAAAACGTGTCAGGTGAAATCAAAATGCCGCCTCACTGGTTGCCTAATTGCTTTCATGTCTTGTTTTTCTCATTTTAAAAATCTCACCATCGTCGAAGAGGTCACATGGCTAGGGACTGCCTCAACCCAATTATTTTCTTGATAACAGTTTAGAGATCAAAATACTGCTCCACTACTGTTTTCCCAACGTTTTAGAAGTTTTTTCTTGATAACAATATCGAAAGCCCAATCTTCGCTGAGCTCATTTTTCTCATAACTATAAATATAAACTCACTTATGAACATAATGATAATTAAAATCAGCAAGCAATACACATCAATAATGCTCAATTGATGATAAAAAAGATAAAAGATGTCATAATGTATAATTGTATCTTCTTTCCTAGCAATCGGAAGCAACAACAACATCACCAAGTAATTTTACGTCACAGACATCAAAAAGCAGCAAGCCAACAATAAGTAATTTATCCAACAAGAAGCATCCTTAGCAAGGACTTTTATCGAACTATTACATTAGTACATCACACACCCACCACCTACATGAACGGATCAACAATACATCAAGGCAGGAACATTATTGACCGGCGATACTTCGGGGATACCTGTATCGGGATTGTTTTTCTTTTATTTTTAAATTGAAAAAAGCGATACTTGGGGATACCCGTATCGAAGTTGTATCGAAGTATCGAAGTATGGGCGAAGTATTATATGGCGATACACAAATTTTTGAAGTATCGGTGCTTCATAGTTTAAAAGACATCGATAAACAAATGCACTTTACTTACATGTGATATCTAAAATTAACAAGTACACTACTACTTTCACTCTTGAGAATACACAAATAACAAAAATGCAAAAATCTGACTCCAACTGAAATTTATGCTCTTTAACTGTGACAATACTCGTACTTTAGTTGATGGTGAATTCACTTGTGGGACCAACAACCTTCACCAATAAAAAAACTGCACCCTTACCCACATGTGGGACTAGCAACCATTCAAAAGACATCGATAAACAAATGCACTTTACTTACATGTGATATCTAAAACAAATTAACAAGTATATTACTACTTTCACTCTTGAGAATACACAAATAACAAAAATGCAAAAATCTGACTCTAACTGAAATTTATGCTCTTTAACTGTGACAATACTCATTCTTTAGTTTCGTAGTAACGCACGGGCATTGTACTAGTACAACATAATGACAGCACTTTGGCTCCTGCCGGCTGACAATCATGACACGCAGGTCATGTTAAATTACACACATGTATCACATACATATGAGCCATACTATTTCACATCAAACCCGCAAAACAAACTTATGCATAGAATCGCATTCTACCGGTTTGTGTGATCATGTACGAAATACAAGGCGCTACGCACATGGAGGTCCCACTAGCCGGTCACACAGGTCATATTTTTGGAAATCACAGATCGCATTTGCACTCCGATCATGCCAAATTTTCTCATCTGACCGATCTCATTGATCATAGCGAACCCAATTCGGATTTACGTTTCACGGTTAACCCCGATGGAAAATACCAACCGGTAGGGGTAGGTTGTGTCACAACCTCATTGATTCCGATTGACAGAAAACATAGCCTCAACAATCCTGATGTGCAGTTGATCTCATCAACCGTGCACATAGCCGATCTCATGAACGACAACAGATCACATCCGCTGCCGCCACATATCACATATGCTACCGATCTGAATCCAAAACCTATAGCAGAGGCTCTGATACCATTGTTGGGTTCTACCGTAGGTGCATCGCATGCCAATTAAAAAATTCCCTACGAGCAGAACATCCAAGAACTTGCTACGGAGATGGATCACAGATTGTTACCACTAGACATGTAGTGCCGTGCAGCGGAAGTAGAGTTAGGGCAGCGCGTTCGTGTGGTCCGTCTTCTCCTTGTCTGATCTCCCTCAAACAGTTGTTCCAATCTCCCTCGAACAGCCGGTCGCCAGATCCCACATACAGGTTCGCCGGAGCGGCGCAAGTGCACCGCCTCTAACGGTATCCACGCGTGCAGGAGGAACCCCCATGCGGCGGACCGCTAGGTCCGATTACACGGTCGGCGGTGGCGAGTGGAGGTGGCTATTCGCAACACATGCAAACCCTAATGACGGTGTCGAAGCGATCAACCGGATGGGTATGCCACACCTCCACTATATATAAGCATCTGGCGCGGGCTCAACTCTTGGGCCTTGCACGGATCCTAAAGCCCATGTGTTCCTTCCCTTAAGCGCGCGACCCTTTAGGTTCTCATCCACTTGGTCGTGAGTCAGATGACATACGATTCGAACAGTTGGTAGCGACCTCTAGCAAGACATGCCGACTCTAAGTGTCCGATGAAGCTGGTTAGGCGAACCCGTACTTCACACTTTTGTTCCCTTTGCCACACGATATATGTTGTCGTGCACAAGGCGACATGGTCATCCTTGTTGTAGCACGACCTCTTTCTTGTTCCGGTGAATCCGACCAACACTTTAGACTCATAATCCTCATCGCATGGCCATGCTTATCCAGGCCGGATCACTCGAGGGTCTCCCAGAGTATATCTCTCCTAGTAGGAGGGGCAAATCCCATCTTGCTCGACCATGTCTCGCAGCATGGGTCTGGACAAGCCCAAAACCTACCTTTGTAACTACCCAGTCACGGAGTAGCGTTTGGTCGGCACAAAGCAAGTCTGTCACCATCCCGAGTACATGCGCCAGCTCAGGTCTTAGGACATAGAACGTATGTTGTACTAGAGACTCACAGATGACCTATCGATGTGTCTCATAGTTGGGTCTATCCAACTCAGACCTTATCTCGACTCAGATCCGACTATGTCGAATCCGACCAGACATTTCCGAGTCCATATTATCCGGCTAGCATCCAATGCTACATGGTCAGTGAGACCAGACCATCCACCGTGTCATATGCTAGTCTAACTGGCTGCGCGTCCACACAGCCCTTTCAACTAGGGACCATTTAGGACAGTCATCATACAATGCATAGTCTCACAAACAAGTCACATACTTGTTAATACACATCAATGATAATGTCCAAGGACTATCTTTATTCATAAACACATAGGAAATATCATCATACATGTTGCCTCTAGGGCATATCTCCAACAGGGTTGAGGAGCTTGAATCTATACTATGGGGCCTGCGTACCACCCCAAATAGATCAACATGATTCACATTGTTCTTCATGTTCTATGGGACAGAGGCAGTCCTCCCCTGTGACATTATTCACGACGCACCAAGAGTGTGCATGTACGAGGAAAAGGAAGTCGAGTTGGATCGGCAGGACGACCTGGACGCCTTGGAGGGAGAACACGACATAGATATGGCTCACTCTGCGCTTTATCAACAGCAAGCGCGACGCTACCAGAGTAGGGAGGTTAGGGCACAAACATACAATGTAGGTTAAATCATCCTACGGCTCCCGGAGAAGCAGAAGCGTAAAATCAACCCCAAATGGGAGGGCTCCTTCATCATTGACGAAGTACTCACAGGAGGAGCCTATCATCTTCGGAACTCATCAGATAATCGCCTTGAACCAAACCCATGGAACGTGGCTCGTCTTTGGCGTTTCTACGGATAGTCCGGTCCTGTTCGAATTCCCACACATTTTACATTTTTTTAGTTTCTTGTATTTTCATTTCTTCTTCCTTCCTTCCCACTTTGCTGTTTGATAGGATCAATTTTCTTCTTCCTATGTTCGGTTAAACCGATCCTGTACTAAGGTCATCGGGATACACCATAGAGTGTTACATCCGAACACAGCACGTGGGGGCTTATTCTGGTAGCCATCTTTTCTATTGCAATTATTTGCCCGCACCTATCGTGTGCGCATGTTTATTTTGTTATGTTTTGGCCATCATATGCATCAATTCGAACTAAGATTTTGCCAAGCTGGGTTGCCTCGCTCATGTGGTTACTCTCTATGTTCCCACTCGTTCGGCTGGAGAGTAAAGGGAGCACCTCTGCGATTGTTACAACCGGGTCATCCGGATACGTACCTCAGACGGGTGAAGCCGAAAGCTAGCTATCTTACGTAGACAATTGGTCAGCATGGACGGAACACCTTACACAACCTTGGTTGCTATTTTTGTTATTTGGGACTCTTATTCCCCCAAAAAACACTTAGTCGCATACTGTGAGTATGCGGATTGCTATCTACGTTCTTCGTAGAACCCTAGCGAAAGGTGTCGTTTTCATCGGAAGTTGTTTCTTCCGCTACGTCATAATATAACATACCTTTCTATGTGCTTTCTGTCTATTCGCACTACATGGCCGGGTTGCCTGGTTCCTCGAATACAATTTCTCTATTCGGTGAAGGAACACTCCCGTGCTCTTCGTTTGGGAGGGAGAAGCTGATGGACGGTTAAGACAAAGTTTACAACACGGATTGTTTTACACATGAATATGTAAATTACATATTTGGGTGTTGATCGAGATCATCGATTATTGTGGAGAGGGCGCAGTCTACCTGTGAGAGCCTGGCGGCGGGCATCACCTGGTCATATACCAAGCGGAGTGGCACTTCTTTTCCATCTGATCCCATAGGACCAACTCGCGCCATGTTCTCGGGGTTAAGTCTGGTGAAACGGGACTTGATCATCGCCCATACCTCCCATGCTCCTTCACGGCAGATTAAAGTCTTCCACAGCTCGAACCTACACCGAGCCCCCCTAAATCGATCCACAAATGCGGCCAGCCCTTGGGGTGGCTGTTTGGTGGGCCATAATGCCTTCACCATCCCCTTCATCGCCTCACGCGATTGTGGAGAGCGGTCAGCTCCTTCAACGGGTCTCCTTGGAATGATTTGATCTCCTCTTCAGGATGCCCGGTCAGGAGACCTGTCCACAAGACAACAAGCGCGATTAATATCATTTTATATATCGGACATACTTACTCATAGCGGAATAGTATTTACCGAATACGCCCCTCCGAAGATTTTGATTTTCTTCTTGAGCTTGGGCCAATTGAGTCTTCAAACTCTTTATTTCATCGGACTATTTTTTGTATAACATGACAGCCGGCTTGCTGCTGGGATTCCGCATACCTTTGTGAATCTCGGGCTTCTTCCAGCTACCTTTCCATATGTCCTATTGATTCGGCTGCTACACAGAATCCATATGTCAGGCATGGAATCCATATATCCTATTGACTAGTAGTAAATGCACACTTACCATGGGCCTTGCGCATGAAGCTTTTCAGTTGGGCTAGTTCGGCCTTCACGGACTGCACCTCCGTGCGGCTCTCCTCAACGTCCTTGGCCACTTGCTCGGACTGTTGCTTCGTGGCCTGCATCAGCAGTTAAACAGTTGTGAGATCCTTAATTCGTTTTTCCAAATGAAATTAAGGCTCCGGGGCTACAAGGCTTATACGAGTATACGGACTCCGCAAAATCCGACCCCTTACTTGAATACTGATTGTTATCAGCTTCATAGCGTCTCTGAATCCAGCTCGAGCGGCCCCGAGGTGTGCATCCGCCGAAGGTAGGGCGTCGAACTCCTGGTCGGAGAAAACTGGGTGCCTCATGGCCTCCCATCGGTGCCGATGATGCATGGCACTCTCCACCTCCGATTTGGTGAAGGATACTTCGTCGCCAGATTCGGCGGGCATCGGACCGGCCATGGGGGCTTCGGTAATGGAAGCCGCACGGACGGTGGCTCGGGAGCTTCGAGCGTCTCCTGACATCCGAGCAGCCCCCTCGGCAGGTGAAGATTGGGTGTTTCACCTAGGAAAAAACAAGCGGATATAAGGTTTTCCGAACACAACGATAAAATGAATATCCAAACAATGTACCTTTGGGATGTGTGGATGGGTGGATTCGTTCCCATGTCCGGCTCCTTTGTAGGGGCCTGGCCGGTGTCTAACTCGTTTGCGCCTTCGGCTGCTGGTGCAAGACGTGCTGATCGGCGACGCTTGGGGGCTGGGACCGGCGCGTCCGGGGCGCTCTTGGTAGTAGGCCTCTCTCGGGAGAAGTTTTTCTTCTTACCCGTGGACGGGATGGAGAATGACTCGGGGTAATCGACTATGATTGCCATCGGGGTTTCGACAATGTTGTCCTGATAATAGACACTATTGTCAAAGTCGAGAAGGAGATCTGGGTCCTCGTTGAAGCCCGGATCGTTGTCACCTGAATGATTCTCGGGCTGAGGAGCCGGACAATTGACTGTCTCGATGAAGCTCCTCCATTCCTATTCATGATAAGGCCTCGGTCAAATAAATATGTGGAATGAAGACCCAAACCATGTCATGGTTGAGAGAGGAAGGCATACCCGTTCGATTGGATTATGGGCCGAATACCCTTCTTTGGTGGACCGCTAGATGAAGTCTTCTTGCTCTCCTTTGTACAGGTCGGCAAGTAAGGCAGCCAGCGTTGTTGGATTGGCAGGACTAAGTTTTCGGGAGCGCTTGGCGTTGCTTGTCCCATTGTATCGCCATAAGAGGTGCACCCTTTGTTGGAGGGGTTGAATGCACCGCAATATAGAGGCGGCCATGACGCCGATCATGGTCAGCCATTGATGGGCAAGCATCCGCACTCCTTTGGCTAGGTGCCACACTTCGGCGCTCTCCTCCTGGGACGATCCCTTGGGTCGCGAGTTGTACCTTTTATTTGGGAGAAGGTCGGAGTACCTGGGCAGACCCGTCCGAGTTGGCTCGAACAGGGGGGACGTCTTCAATATAGAACCACTCTGAAGTCCATTCTTCAGATTTCTTCAACGTGCCAATCGGGTATCCCGTCCCCGCTATGCGGCATATTTTGGCTCTGCCGACCTCTAAGATAGCCTTGTCCTAAGTTCAGGGGACAAGGCAGAAATATTTCCTCCACAGATTGAAGTGAGATTCACACCCTAATAACATCTCGCAGAGGGCAATGAAACCCGAGATGTGTAGGGTCGACCCCGGGGTGAGATGGCGGAGTTGAATCCCATAGAACTCCAGCAACCCCCTCAAGAACGGGTGGACTGGAAATCCAAGGCCTCGGAGGAGGAATGGAACAAGGCAAATGCGCTCCCCTTTGTTTGGATTGGGGAAGCGCTCGTTGATAACCTCATCGCCATAGGCGACTAGACCAGCATGGGTTGCTGCCAGATCTGATGCTAGGAGATATCCCTGAGTCTCTAGATTACGGAGCCACAGAAGTGTGACAGAGCAGCTGGTCCAGTCGCCTGGGCGTTGGCCGTAAGGGCGCTTTGAGGAACTGGGAGCGTTAGCCATGCTGTGCGTAGAGCTTCCGCTGGGAGTTTCTAACGATAGGGAGGAAGAAGATGTGGTTCGAATCAGGTTTTTGTTTGGTTAAATGGGCTGGTGCCTCCGTTACGGAGGGATATGATTGTAAAAATCGCTGACCACTCACCTCCCCACGACGGACGAAAATCGAGGAACTTGTGCAGTTATTAATGACCCACACCCGTGACGCTTGGGATCTTACCGATTACTGGTCGGATGCCGAATAGAGGAGGATGAGGAACTCGCCTCGCAAGCCGAAGACAACGACGTAAAGGAGTCAACCGAATATATATCAGCGTTGAAGGCCAGTCCGGGGGCTACTGAGGGATTCCTGGATTTAGGGGTCCTCGGATAGCCGACCATTATTCATGGGCCGGACTGGATGGGCCGCAAGGCAGGCATCAGAGGATCGAGGACCACCTACGCTAGGATGGAAGACTCATGGAGTCCAGATGTGTTCTCCAAGTTATTGGCTGTAGTTAGCCAAGTTATCTCTTTGGCATGTTACCGACCATATGTAAGCTAAGGACACCCTCGGTATCTATATAAGCTGGAGGGTTCTAGGGCGTAGAGAGAGGACAACTCATCTAGGGTTAGACATACGATCTCGAGGTAGATCAACTCTGTAACCTCTTGCACCGTCAATACAATCAAGCAGGACGTAGGGTGTTACCTCCATACGAGCGCCCGAACCTGGGTAAACTCGTGTCCCCTTCGTCTCCTGTTGTCGTCGATCCTAGTCTCACAGTTCGGGACCCCCTGCCCGAGATCTGCCGGTTTCTACACCGACACCGAGGCACCCACAAACGGATGGCATGACAGAGCGGCTAAATCAATGCATGGGATTGTACTTGTGTTGTTCCGTGCATAGTTGTCTAGGTAAATGGGCGGAGTGGTTGGCCTTGGCCGAGTTCTGGTATAACACATATTACCACTCTACTCTCAAATCATCACCCTTTCAGTTTCTATATGGGCGCAAGCCACGTTTCTTTGGAGTCTCCAACATCATAGATGAGGCGGTGACGGATTTGGCAGCATGGACAAAAGAGAGAGCGAATGTGATGTCGCTATTCAAGAAACATCTACACAGGGCCCGACAAATTATGAAGGACAAGGCCGATCGCAAACTCTCTGATCGCACTTTTGCTCCTATAGATTGGGTCTACCTCAAGCTTCAACCATATGTGCGGACCTCATTAGATGCGTGTGCTAACCATAATGTCGCATTCTGTTTCTTTGGCCCCTTTTAGGTTCTTGATAAAGTGGGCGAGGTTGCGTACAAACTAGAGTTGCCTGAGCATGCCAAGATCCATCTCGGCATTCACGTGTCTGAGCTGTGTGTCGGCATGCCTCCATCAAAAACAGTGATGCCCCAGCTACCGGTGCTGGACAAAGACCTGTTACCATTCCAGATACTGGACAAGATACACCAGCGACGCACAGTCCAACGCGGTGATTGTTGATAACTCACAAGTATAGGGGGTTGCAACAGTTTTCAAGGGTAGAGTATTCAACCCAAATTTATAGATTCAACACAAGGGGAGCCAAAGAATATTTGAGAGTATTATCAGTTGAGTTGTCAATTCAACCACAGCTGGAGATAGATATCTGCAGTAGAGTGATCAGTAGCATAGTAATGTGATAATTTGATAGCACTAGTAACAGTAACAGTACAAGTAACAGTAGCATCAGTAGTTTTGTAGCAGTTGGAACAGCAGCAATGGTAATAGTAACTTAGTGAGTGCTACTTCTTGAGCTTGCGTTGGTTTTCCCTTGAAGAGGAAAGGGTGATGTGGCAAAGTAGATAAGTATTTCCCTGTTGTTGAGAACCAAGGTATCAATCTAGTAGGAGGAACAAGAAAGTCACCAATAGATGCACCTACAAACAATCAAACAATTGCACCCTACGCTATAAATGGGTTGTCAATCCCTTCAAGATTACTTGCAAGGAGTAGATCTGATAGAGATAGATGTAAAAGATTGTAGAAAGTAAAAGGTAAATAAAATTGCAGCAATGTATTTTTGGTATTTTTGGTATATATATCTGAAAATATAATATGGAAAATAGACCTGGGGGCCATAGGTTTCACTAGAGGCTTCTCTCTTGAAGGAAAATAACGCGGTGGGTGAACAAACAACTGTCGAGCAATTAATAGAAAAGTGCATTGTTATGACAATATCCAAGGCAATGATTGTGCATATAGGCATCACATCCGTGTCAAGTAGACTAAAACGATTCTGCATCTACTACCACACCGACCGACTCCTCCCTACATCTAGAGTATTAAGTTCATGAAGAACAGAGTGACGCATTAGGTAAGATGACATGATGTAGAGGGATAAACTCAAGCAATATGATTAAAACCCCATCTTTTTATCTTTGATGGAAACAATACAAATACGTGCCTCACTACCCCTACTATGTCACTGGATGAGGACACCGCAAGATTGAACCCAAAACTAAGCACTTCTCCCATTGCAAGAATTACCAATCTAGTTGGCCAAACCAAACCAATAACTCGATGAGACTTGCAGAGATATGAAATCATGCATGTAAGAATTCAGAAAAGACTCAAATAATATTCATGGATAATCTGAACATAAACCAACAATTCATCGGATCTCGACAAACACACCGTAAAAAGGTATTACATCGGATAGATCTCCATGAAGATCACAAAGAACATGGTATTGAAGCACAAAGAGAGACAAGAAGCCATCTAGCTACTAGCTATGGACCCGATGGTCTGTGGTAAACTACTCACGCATCATCAGAGGGGCAATGGAGTTGATGTAGATGCCCTCCGTGATCGAATCCCCCTCTGATAGATTACCGGAAAAGGCTCCAAGATTGGATCTCTAGGAAACGGAGGCTTCCGATGGTGGAAAAGTATTTTCGTGGCTCCCATTGGTATTGGGGAAATATTTGGGAATTTATAGGCCGAAGAATAGGGTTAGGAGACTTGCTGGGGGGCCACAAGCCTGCCAGGCGTGGCGAGGGGAGGTGGTCGTGCCCCCCTGGCTTGTGACCACCTAACAGGTCTCTTGCCTTCCCCTCCAAGTCTGGTGGATGTCTTCTGGTCCAAGAAAAATCATCGCGAAGATTTTATTCCATTTGGACTCCGTTTAATATTCCTTATCTACAATAATCAAAAACAAGGAAAAATTAGAAACTGACACTAGGCTCTAGATGAATAGGTTAGTCCCAAAAATAATATAGAATAGCATATAAATGCATATATATAACATCCAAAACAGATTATATAATAGCATGG
Organism: Hordeum marinum; assembly: GCA_022496015.1. Lineage (NCBI taxonomy): Eukaryota > Viridiplantae > Streptophyta > Magnoliopsida > Poales > Poaceae > Hordeum > Hordeum marinum. The sequence continues at coordinate 63,090,960 of CM039677.1, forward strand.
AATAATCAAAAATTATGGATACATTGGAGATGTATTAGCAAGAACAATAAGTGAAAAGCTCGTAGGCACTGGATCGGTGTATTAGTTGGATGACATTCATCATGTAACAGTCATAACCTAGGGCGATACAGAATTAACTCGAATTCATCAATGTAATGTAGGCATATATTTCGTATATAGTCATACGTGCTTATGGAAAAGAACTTGCATGCCATCTTTTGTCCTACCCTCCCGTGGCAGCGAGGTTCATAAGGAAACTAAGGGATATTAAGGCCTCCTTTTAATAGAGAACCGGACAAAGCATTAACACATGGTGAATACATGAACTCCTCAAACTACGGTCATCACCGCGAAGTATCCCAAATATTGTCACTATGGGGTTGACGAATCATAACACATAATAGGTGCATATGGCGGGCAAGATCGGATCAAGAACATAGATATAGAGATGGTAACATAAACGGCTCTGATCTGAAAACATGGCACTCGGGCCCTAGTGATAAGCATTAGGCATAGCAAAGTCATAGCAATATCAATCTTAGAATATAGTGGATACTGGGGATCAAGCCCTAGCAAAACTAACTTGATTACATGATGAATCCCATCCAACTCCTCACCGACCAACAAGCCTATGAAGGAATTACTCACTCTCGACGGGTAGCATCATGGAATTGGCGATGGAGAAGGGTTGATGATGACGAAGACCGAAGATTCCCCTCTCCGGAGCCCCAAACGGGCTCCAAATCTGGCCTGCTGATGAAGAACGGGAGGTGGCGGCAGCGTCCCCATATCGTAAAACATGATGAAACTTTCTCTTTGATTTTTTTCTCCGAAAATAGGAATTTATAGTGGTGGAATTAGGGTCGGTGGGGCCACGAGGTGGGCACAACCCACTGGGGCGCGGTCAAGGGGGTTGACCTTGGCCCCCCTCTTCGGTGGATTTTGGCTCCAATAATTCTTATATATTCTGAAATAATTCTCCAAAAAGATTTTTTACATTTCGAGAACTTTTATTTCTGCACAAAAACAACACCATGGTAGTTCTGCTGAAAACAGCGACAGTCCGGGTTAGTTCCATTCAAAGCATGCAAATTAGAGTCCAAAACAAGGTCAAAAGAGTGAGGAAAAGTAGATACATTAGAGACGTATCAACTCCCCCAAGCTTAAACCTTTGCTTGTCTTCAAGCAATTCAGTTGAGAAACTGAAAGTGATAAAGAAAAACTTTTATGAACTCTTTTGTTCTTGTTTACATATATATGCTTAAGTAGCACCGAGGTTTTCAGCAAAGATTATGACTAACCATGTAGACAATAACTCTTAGAAATTATATTAACTCATATCAATGGCATAAGCAACTAGCAAGCAATAATAAGATATCTCAAATACCAACACTTTGTCAAAACAATCATGATACAATATGACAATAGTGGTACTCGCTAGCCTTTTCTGAGACCGCAAAACATAAATGCAGAGCACCTCTAAAGTTCAAGTAGCAACTAAACATTCTAATTCATGGTAGAAAAGATCCAGTCATACTGCACCCAACATCAACTATACACAATGCATGAGGATGACAATAGTGCTCTCAGGTCTGGTGCTTATTTGAGAAGATGATGACTCAACATAAAAGTAAATAGATAGTCCCTTCGCAGAGGGAAGCATTTGCAGTGGTGCCAGAGCTCAAAGTTTAAAACACAGATATATATAATTTTGGGAGGTACACCCTTCCTGTCAACATCACGACCAAGAGTTATCAATATATTCCATGCTAAACAAATTAGCGGCGGTTCCCAAACGGTAAAAGTAAAAGTTTACTCCCCCTCCACCAACAATCACACTCCATGGAGGGTTGCATCCACGGGTACCGTCCAAACAAACAACATTCCTTAGGGAGTTTTGTATAATTATTTTTTATTTTTGACTTCGGGACTGGGAATCCCTATTACCTTCCCTCTCGTGTAAGTACAAGTGAATAAACACTCACCATGAGAATAATCTGCTTAGCATAGAAAATACTGACTACCCCCTCTCGCTCCATGAGCGGTCCAGGCACACAAAACATATGTTCATTTGAATTTTTAGAGGTGGCACGTGCAAATTTACTTGGAATGGCAGGGTAATACCGCATATAGGTAGATATAGTGGACTCATCTGGCATAACTTGGTTTAAGGGTTTTGATGCACAAGCATTATTCCCGCTTAGTAGAGGCAAAGGCTAGCAAGTAAATTGAGAAGCGGCCAGCTAGAGAGAGAAAACGGTCATGAACATGCATTACATATAATCAACATTGAATACTATCATGCGTAGGATATGAACACCATGAACATAAATATCATGAAGGCTTTGTTGGTTTTGATTCAACTACATGCGTGAACATGTGCCAAGTCAAGCCACCTGAAACATTCAGAGGAGGATGCCATATAATCATACCGCATCACAACCATTTAAATGCATGTTGACACCCAAGATAAATCATTATCCACTCCTCGCAACTCAAGCATGGCATGAACAACTATAATCTATAATGGTCATTGCAAACATGTTTGATCATAATGAGTTGAATCAAGGGATACTAGGTTAAACATATTTACAAAAACAAAAACAAGTTGAGTTCATACCTGCCATTCTCTACCATAGTCAAGTCAGCAAATGTCATCATTATTGCCTTTCACATGCATGACCGAATGATAAGAAGATAATAATAGTGCAAGTGTCGTGGACTAAGCTAGAATCTACAAATATTTTATTCGAGAGGAGAAGGCAAAGTAATATGGGCTCTTTGTTGGATAAACAATAATGCGGTTGAGATCCACTCAACAATTTCATCGTGGTCTTCTCCTAGGTATGACTCGAGTAAAAATAAAAGAATTTCAGAGAAACACATTGAAACATTTTTGGAGTTTTTAGTTCTTCTTGAAGAAATCAAATTAAAGAAGAAAAACAAAAACGAGAAAAACTATTTACCCAGGAAAGCTCCCAACAAGTAAAAGAAGAAGCGAGAAATCTCTTTGGGTTTCATTTGATGCTGCAATTTTAAACAAAGCTAGAAAGAAAACTGAAAATAAGTAGGAAATATTTTTGGATTTTCTCAAAGTTTTTCAAGGACACAAGAAGAAAGCAAGAAAACAAATCTAACATGGATATTACAATGAAAAAGTGTGAACACTGACAACTAAATGAAATGTGTGAAGATGAATATAATGTCGGTGGAAATACGTACTCCCCCAAGCTTAGGCTTTTGGCCTATCTTGGTAATCACCGTCTGTATGAATAATAATATGGCCGATGGCTCACTAAGGCCCTCGGAGCAGGCTCCGCAACCCTCCTGGCAGCTGTAACCTCTGCGTTGTACGCATGGGCTTCGCTCCCAAGGACATAATATCTTCCCCTAGTGTGAAAATCAAAGAGAGCAGGAGCAGGGAAAGCAACATGCACAACGTTTTTTTATTAAACTCAAGTTATAGGTGTAGTTGGTGGTCGTACCCGTAAGGAAATTATGATGCCTCATGGCATCAAAGTCTAAATACTTAGTAGGTAGGATGGGGTCATTAGGCCATGGTGAAACATTTAATCTCTCAGCTACACGGGAGGCATAGATTGATCCTAAAAAATACCACTAGCAGCATTAAGCTGCAACCTCCGTGCAACAATTGCACCAAGACTATATTCCTTATTCCTAGTTATGGCAGTGTGTAAGAGACACAAATCATGGGCACACATTCTGCTACAATATTCTTTGCCTATGAAACATTTACCATTAAAGAGTGCAAAATATTGTAATGATGGAAAATGGATGATGTTAATTCTCCCTTGTGTAACCCCCTATCTTCACCAAAGCAAAGATTAACTAAAAATGATTCGTACTCAGCTTTTGTTGGTGCATCGAGGGAACACCAATATGGAAGTTTGCATGCTTCGCTAAACATTTCTAATGGCATTGTAAAGGAATGATCGTACAGGTTAAATGAAACTCTAAACTCATGAGAAAATATTTAAATTTCTTTGTGAAGGTTTTCGTGAGTTCGAGGTGCTGGAGGCACTTATCTATGATGAACAGAACAAGTTCTGTATTGTGAATAAATTGGTCAAATTCCTCCTTAATACGTGCACCTTCCATGAACTCGTCGCACGGCCAGAAGCAAGATTTGGTGGCGGCATCTCGCATCGAGATTTTGTTTGGTTCAACATAAGACCGTCGAACTGAGCTTCCACTTGATGATGCTCCTGAGGATCTCCTCCTCGAAGAACTCCTAAACAATTGCATTTTATTCCTATAAAAATTCTGAAAAAAATAGTCCACAAAAAAATTTGTCAATCAAACTTTGTAAGATTATTAGCAAGTACTCCTAAGCATGCATAGAGGCCATATTGAACATTCAGAGTAGTTAGAACTCTAAGAATTCAACATGCAAGCTTATCTACAGCAGCACCAAGAGTAGCTAATTACTCTAAAATAAACCCACTAAAACAAAAACTAATTCGAGCAATTGAGGAGTCACATACCAAGTAGAAACCCCTCCAAACAGTTTCAGAAACGGAGCTTCGAGCTAAGAGATTGAAATCCGTGGGTTTGAGAGCAAGAACACGAGAATGGTGGTTGTGTTGATTTTTTTTCTGGAGGCAGGTGATGATGTGGGCTAAAGGGATGAGTGAGGGGGGCCACAACTGACCAAGGCGTGCCTGGGGGTGCTGGCGCACCCTGGTGTCTTGTGGGCACTAGGTGCACCCCCTCTCGTATTATTTGCACCAGAAATTCATAAATATTCGGACACGAATCTTGTTGAATTTTTAGGGCATTCTGAGAACTTTTATTTTTGGGTCAATTTTTATTGCACAGAGAAAACAGAAAACAGGATAATCATGGCATTTTATTTTATTTGACTAACTAAAACAGAAAATAAAAGGTGGGAGCAGAAAGTTGTGCTTACTACATTCATCGACTTCATACCTCTAAAAAATGATTCATTAATAAGGTTGATCAAGTCTTATTAACAACCACCTCCGATTAGCATGAAACCGAAGAACTTTCGTAAAACACTAAGTTACCTCAATGGGGATGTGCATATCGCCAATGATAAGTATATCATATTTCTTATTGGCAGTAGGAAGAGGTAATTAACAACTTCCAATAGTGATGGTCGGAATTCTTCAATAACATTTATACCATTCACTTGGAATTGTTTCTTCGGAAAGTGCACCGTATGCTCATTATCATTGATATGAAAAGTGACTTTACTTTTATTGCAATCAATAACATCCCTTGGAGTATTCAAAAAGGGTCTATCAGGGATAATCGACATGTTGTCGTCCTCGGGCATCTCAAGAATAACAAAGTCCATTAAGTCTTTTATATAAGGAGAAAGGTATGGCAGTTAATTTGTCAGCCATTTGCAATGATATCTCGGTAAGTGTGAGTTTATTTAAGTCAAGTCTTCTATATAAGGAGAAAGGGATAAAACTAACACCGGCTCCCAAATCAAATAAAGCAGTTTTGACATAGTTTCTTTTAATGCAGCAAGGTATAGTTGGTATTCCAGGATCTCCGAGTTTTTTAGGTACTCCATCCTTAAAAGAATAATTAGCAAGCATGGTTGAGATTTCAGCTTCTGATATATTTGTTTTATTTGTGATGATGTCTTTCATATACTTTGCATAAGGGGCCATCTTCAAAATATCGGTTAAACGGGTACGCAAAAAGACTAGCCTAATCATCTCAACAAAGCGCTCAAATTCTTCATCATATTTTTTCTTAGATGTCTTAGGTGGAAATGGCATAAGTTTTTGAATCCATGGCTCTCTTTCTTTACCATGTTTCCTAGCCACAAAGTCTCTTTTATCATACCATTTATTTTTAGGTTGTGGGTTATGAAGATCAGGACTAGGCTCTATTTCAACATCGTTGTCTTGTTATTTATCATTACTAGGTTGAGCATCATCGTGAACATCATCATTATCATTTTCATTATCACTAGGTGAATGTTCACTACCAGATTGAGTTTCAGCATCGGAAATAGGGACATCATTATTATCAGGATGTTTGTGTGTCTCAAGTTCACTAGAGGTTTGCAAAGTCCTATCATTTTTCTTTTTCTTTTTCTTCTTAGAAGGACTAGGTGTGTCAGGATTAATTCTTTGAGAGTCTTGTTCACTTCCTTTAGGATGACCCTCAGGATAAAGTGGTTTTTGGGCCATTCTACCTCCTCTCCTTACTACTCTAGCAGCAAAATCATGCATATTAGTATTCATTTCATCAACCAATTCTTTTTGAGATTTAGCGACTTGTTCTAATTGAGTTTGAACCATAGAGGCATGCTTTCCTACACCTCTAACATCATTACAAATTCTAAATAGCAAGTCACTCAAGCGAGCAATCATATCAGAATTATATTTCAATTGTTTCATAAAATGGGCATTGAAATGATCTTGCTTCATAATATAGTTGTCAAACTCATATAAGCATTGACTAGGATGTTTATTGTGAGGAATGTCACTTTCATTAAACTTTAGTAAAGAGTGTACCTCTACCACGTGTGGGGGTGGTGGTGTGTCAAGGCCATGTATTTCTTCAATAGGTGGCAAATTCTTAACATCCTCAGACTTAATACCCTTTTCCTTCATAGATTTCTTTGCCTCTTGCATATCTTCAAGACTGAGAAATAAGATACCCCTCTTCTTTGGAGTGGGTTTAAGCAGCGGTTCAGGAAGAGTCCAATCATCATGATTCTTCAATATATTATTCAATAATTCTTCACCTTGTTCAATAGTTCTTTCCGTGAAAACACAACCAGCACAACTATCTAGGAAGTCCCTAGAAGCATCGGTTAGTCCATTATAGAAGATATCAAGTATTTCATTTTTCTTAAGAGGATGATCGGGCAAAGCATTAAGCAGCTGGAGAAGCCTCCCCCAAGCTTGTGGGAGACTCTCTTCTTCAATTTGCACAAAGTTAAATATTTCCTGTAAAGCATCTTGTTTCTTATGAGCAGGAAAATATTTTTCAGAGAAGTAGTAGATCATATCCTGGGGACTACGCACACAACCAAGAGCAAGAGTATTGTACCATATCTTAGCATCACCCTGTAATGAGAACGGAAATAATTTGAGAATATAATAGTAGCGAATCTTCTCATCATGAGCAAATAGGGTGGTTATATCATTCAGCTTAGTAAGGTGTGCTACCACAATTTCAGTTTCATAACCATGAAAGGGATCGAATTCAACCAAAGTAATTAACTCTGGGTCAACAGAGAATTCATAATCCTTATCGGTAAAAAAGATAGGTGAAGTAGCAAACTTAGGATCACATTTCATTTTAGCATTCAGAGTCTTTTCTTTATACTTGCATAGTAATTTCTTAACATCATTTCTATCCTTACAAGAAAGAATCTCTCTAGCTATTTCTCCATCCAAAGCATAACCTTCAAGTATCTTAGGCATTTCAAATCTAGGAGAGCTAGGCCTATTAGGTGTTTCATAATCATCAATTTCAAAGTTCTCACCAGTTTCATTGATTTCATCCTCTCTAGCTCTAGCAATTTGTTCATCAATAAATTCACCTAGTGGCACAACATCATCAAGCATGGTACTAGTATCATCATAAGCATCAGTCATAGCAGAAGTACCATCATCAATATCAAGATTAATAGCATGTGGTGGTGGTGCAAACTTACTCATAACTGAAGGTGAATCAAGTGCAGAGCTAGATGGTAGTTCCTTACCTCCCCTCGTAGTAGAGGGGAAATCTTGGTTTTAGTATCCTTCAAATTCTTCATAGTGATAAGTTTATATAAATCCCAAGTGACTCAACCAATATTGCTATGTTCCCCGGCAACGGCGCCAGAAAAAGGTCTTGATAACCCACAAGTATAGGGGATCGCAACAATATTCTAGGGTAGAGTATTCAACCCAAATTTATAGATTCGACACAAGGGGAGCCAAAGAATATTTGAGAGTATTAGAAGTTGAGTTGTCAATTCAACCACACATGAAGATAGATATCTGCAGCAGAGTGATTAGTAGCATAGTAATATTGATAGCAGTAGTAACAGTAACAGTAGGTAACAGTAGCAGCAGTAGTTTTGTAGCAGTTGGAACAGTAATAGTAACTTAGGGAGAACAATAAGTGAAAAGCTCATAGGCACTGGACTCATGCATTCATTGGATGATATTCATCATGTAATAATCATAACCTAGGGCGATACAGAACTAGCTCTAGTTCGTTTATCTAATGTAGGCATGTATTCTATATATAATCATACGTGCTTATGGAAAAGAACTTGCATGACATCTTTTGTCCTACCCTCCCATGGCGGTGGGGTCCATAAGGAAACTAAGGGATATTAAGGCCTCCTTTTAATAGAGAACCGGAACAAAGCGTTAACACATTGTGAATACATGAACTCCTAAAACTACGGTCATCATCTTGAAGTATCCCAAATATTGTCACTATGGGGTTGAAGGGTCATAACACTTAATAGCTGCATATGACTAGGCAAGATCGGATCAAGAACATAGACATAGAGATGATAACATAAACGGTTCAGATGAGAAATCATGGCACCCGGGCCCTAGTGACAAGCATTAGGCATAGCAAAGTCATAGCAACATCAATCTTAGAACATAGTTGATACTAGGGATCAAGCCCTAACAAAACTAACTCGATTACATGATGAATCTCATCCAACTCCTCATCGACCAGCAAGCCTACGAAGGAATTACTCACTCCCGGTGGGGAGCATCATGGAATTGGCGATGGAGAAGGGTTGATGATGACGAAGACTGGGATTCCCCTCTCCGGAGCCCGTCGTGGGATCCAGATCTGGCCTCCCGATAAAGAACAGGAGGTGACGACGGCTCCGTGTATGCGATGGAACTTTCTCTCTGATTTTTCCCTCCGAAAATAGGAATTTATAGTGGCGGAATTAGGGTCAGTGGGGCCACGATGTGGGTACAACCCACCAAGGCGCGGCCAAGGGGCTCTCACGCCCAGGTGAGCGCTGAACACCCTGCCCCCCCCCCCCCTCTTCGGTGGATTTTGGCTCCAATAATTCTAATATATTTTGAAATAATTCTCCAAAAAGTTTCATTACATTCCGAGAACTTTTATTTATGCACAAAAACAACACCATGGTAGTTCTACTACGAACAGTGTTAGTCCGGATTAGTTCCATTCAAATCATGCAAATTAGAGTCCAAAACAAGGGCAAAAGAGTGAGGAAAAGTAGATACGTTGGAGACATATCAACCGTCAACTACACCAGGTTTGAGTGCACTATTCTGGCTTCTCCTCTTCATTGGATACTTGGGAAGATGAAATTCCCTTGAGGTCTCACTTTTCTAGAGTCTTGGCTCGAGGGAAGCCAAGCATAAAGGGAGGGGGAATGTCACAGGAACAACTACCTCATCTCCTTCGGAGGGAGGCCCAGACCAGCCTACAAGGATTAGAAGGCACACGAAGCCCAACCCGGAGAATCAAGGGCCCGATTGGGCGGCGTGCATTATTACTGAAGTGTGTGGGTGTGAACCGGCTGGCGGCGTCCTTAGGTGTGTATCTCCCCTTCCTGTCCCCTGGCTGTACCTTGGTTCCCTTTCTTCCTAAAGCCATAACTACCAAATCTTGTATCTACGATTGGTGAATTCTATTAATCGAGTTAGTGATAGTAAGGACCGTATTATCCCTATTACGTCATCCATCCTCCATCTAATGTCGGCGAAAAAAAGTATCCACACATTCAACACGAGAGCAGAATAGGATGCAGCAACCCAGCAACAAAAAAAGACATCTCACCATCGACATGCCTTGCACAGCAAAAACAGTTTGTGCACCGATGAAACGCCACCCTATGAACAAGAACTCCCCCCCCCCCAACAAAACAAATTTTGAGAGAGTAATCAAACAAAATACAAAAGTCAAACTCATACTCTGCAAGCACTACGCCTCAATATCGCCTTAAACATGAAACCATACAACACAACCGACCACCAAAATAGCGACCCAAAAAATCAAACAACCATAGACTAACTAGCTACCAGGATAAAGACTAATCAAAAGGAAAGAATGAAAATGGAAGCACCTCACACACGCCGAACCGTCAAATTGCCTGCTCTGTGGGTTGAATTCCCGGCCGAAGGAAACAAAAAAGACTGTCGAGAGGCCATCGGGCCTGAAGACGCCTACTCCCAGTCGTCGAGTTTTCATCCTACACCCGCCCCTCCTTACAAGTGAAATTGCCACACTGCGGATAAAAGTGCTCTCCTCAAAGCATCTCCAACAGGTGCGCGACCGTCTCGCACACTAAAACAGTTTACAACACCAAAATAATCTTTTTAGCATGGTGGAGAGCGCTCACTCCAGCAGCCGCTGTAGAATTTTACATGCGTGCGCCGATCCAATAGACGCGCTAAACTTTACAGCGCGCACGAGCAGCCGACGCTTGCAACATGCATTTTTATGAAGACAATATGGTGATATTTCATCAAACATAAAAAAAGACATATCATAGTTCAATTGCACAACACATCAACAATCATGCCACATCATCTCATCCAACCAAGTTCAAAATCACCAACGAAGTTAAAAAGTTCACAAAAACAAATGGAAAATCAACAATCATGTCGCATCCTCATCTTCATCCTCATCTTCCCTTGATTCTTCATCCTCATCCGAAGTCGATTCTTCTGTCGGCGCTTTGGTCGAATGCCTTGCAAACTTCTTCTTTGGCCACCTAGAGGAGCCATTTGCCGCCTTGTTCTTCTTCACGGACACCTTCCCCGCCTTCGCCACTGCCGCATTTGGGAGCTTTGAGAGGGGGCACGTGGATTCACGGCGGGCGTCGGTGCGACACCATCCGCCGAGGTCTTCCGTGGCGCCATGAAAAGCCCACACATGATCCCGATGCTTGGAGGAGCACCGACGGAGGTGAAGCCAAAACTCCCCGTGCTAGGGTTCATGCCGCCGCCGGCAGCGACGGCCGCGAGGGGTCGCGGGTGTAGGGAGGGGTAATGGGTGTTGGAAATATGCCCTAGAGGGAATAATAAATTGGTTATTATTATATTTCCTTGTTCTCGATAATCGTTTATTATCCATGCTATAATTGTATTGATTGGAAACTCAAATACATGTGTGGGTACATAGACAACACTGTGTCCCTAGTATGCGTCGAGTTAACTAGTTCGTTGATCAAAGATGGTCAAGGTTTCGTAGTCAAGGTTTCATGGCCATAGACAAGAGCCAAACTATAAACATAGCATATGATTGTGTAAGTTTATTGATATAGTTTTCTGCATGTAAAGTATCTGTTCCTATGACCATGAGATCATGCAACTCACTGACACCGGAGGAATACCTTGTGTGTATCAAGCTTCGCAACGTAACTAGGTGACTATAAAGATGCTCTATAGGTATCTCTGAGGGTGTCTGTTGAATTGGCATGGATCAAGACTGGGATTTGTTACTCCGTCTGACGGAGAGGTATCTCAGGGCCCACTCGGTAATACAACATCACAACAAGCCTGGCAAGCAATCTGACTAAAGTGTTAGCCACAGGATCTTGTATTACGGAACGAGTAAAGAGACTTACCAGTAACGAGATTGAACTAGGTATAGAGATACCGACGACCGAATCTCAGGCAAGTAACATACCAAAGAAAAAAGGGAACACATACGGGATTAACTGAATCCTTGACATAGAGGTTCGATCGATAAAGATCTTTGTAGAATATGTAGGAACCAATATGGGCATCTAGGTCCCGCTATTGGTTATTGACTGTAGAGGTGTCTCGGTCATGTCTGCATAGTTCTCGAACCCATAGGGTCTGCATACTTAAGGTTCGGTGATGTTTCGGTATAGTTGAGTTTTGTATGTTGATGATCGAAGGTTGTTCGGAGTCCCGGATGAGATCCCGTACGTCATGAGGAGATCCAGAATGGTCCGAAGGTAAAGATTGATATATGAAATCCTGTTTTGGCCACCAGAAAAGTTTCGGGTATTTTCGGTAGTGTACCAGGAGTGCCAGAGGCCATCGGGAGGAGCCATCCACGCCGAGAGGCCACATGGGCCTGAGGGGTGTTGCACCAGCCCTTAGTGGGCTGGGCAAACCAGCCCTACCAGGTCCATGTGGCTAGGAAATAGTGGGAAAGGAAAACCCAAAAGGGGGGAAGGAAAATCCAAATTATGAAGGAGTCCTAATAGGATTCCACCTCCCTTGTGGGAGGTGGATTCCTCCCTTGTTTGGTTCGGCCGAACCTACTTGGAGTAGGGGCCAAGGCTGCCTCCTCTCCCCTTCCTCCTATATATATTTAGGTATTTTGAGGGCACCCCATAACCCTAATTGCCACGTGATGCCCTCTCTCCCTCTAGATCTGTTCTCCTCTAGATCTGTTTGGTATAGCTTAGCGAAGCTCTGCCGGATCAGCTCCACCAGCATCGCCACCATGCCATTGTGCTGCCGGAAAACTCATCTACCTCTCCACCCTCGCTTGCTGGATCAAGGACATGGAGATCGTCATCGAGATGTACGTGTGCTGAACGCGAAGGTGTCGTCCGTTCGGCGCTAGATCGGAAGGACTCATGACGAGATCGAGAGACGGATTGCGATTTGGATCGCAAAGACATTTGACTACATCAACAGTGTTTCTTAACGCTTCCCGCTTAGCGATGTACAAGGGTATGTAGATCCACTCTCCCTCTCATAGATGATCATCACCATGGATACATCTTGTGTGTGAGTAGGAAAATTTTTGTTTCCCATGCAACGTTCCCCAACAGTGGTATCAAAGCTAGGTCTATGTGTAGATGAGATCTCGAGTAGAACACAAAGGAGTTTATGGGCGTTGATGCTTAGATTGCTTCCTCCCTTGGTCGTGTTTTGATTCAGCGGTATTGTGGGACGAAGCGGCCCGGGCCAACCTTACCCGTACGCTTACGAGAGACCGGTTCCATTGACTCACATTTGACTTTGTTGCATAAAGATGGCTGGCGGGTGTCTATCTCTACTACTCTAGTTGGATCGGATTCGACAAAGGTGGTCCTTGAGAAGGTTGAATAGCAATTTGTGTATCACCATTGTGGTTTTTGCGTAGGTGAGAATGGTTCTTGCTAGATACCCGTAGAAGCCACGTAAAACATGCAACAACAATTAGAGGACGTCTAACTTGTTTTTGCAGGGTATGTTGTGATGTGATATGGCCAATTACATGATGAGATATATGTGATGTATGTGATGATCATGTTTTGTATAGAATATCATGGATTACATGTCAATCAGTATGGCAACCTGCAGGAGCCATAGGGTTGTCTTTAATTATTCTATGACATGCATGCTATGTAATGCTTTACTTTATCGCTAAGCGGTAGCAATGGTAGTAGAAGCATGGTGGGCGTGACAACCCTGATGGTGACCCATTGATGGAGATCAAGATGATAGAGATAATGGTGTCATGCCGGTGACGATGGAGATCATGCCAGTGCTTCAGAGATGGAGATCAAAAGCACAAGTTCATGGCCATATCATGTCACTTATGATTTGCATGTGATGTTAATCCTTTTATGCACCTTGTTTTGCTTAGGACGATGGTAGCATTATAAGGTGATCCCTCACTAAAATTTCAACATAAAATTGTGTTCTCCCCGAGTGTGCACCGTTGTGAAAGTTTGTCGTTTTGAGACACCACATGATGATCGGGTGTGATAGACTCTATGTTCCCATACAACAGGTGCAAGCCAATGTTGCACATGCGGAACAGTCGGGTTAAATTTGACGAGCCTAGCATGTACAAACATGGCCTCGAAACACAAGAGACCGAAAGGTCGAACATGAGTCATATAGTAGATATAATCAACATGATGATGTTCACCATTGAAACCACCTCAACTCACATGATGATCGGACTTGAGTTTGTGAATTTGGATCATGTATCCCTCGGATGACCGGAGGTATGTCAATTTGAGTGGGAGTTCTTAAGTAATATGATTTATTGAACTCATTTGTCATGAACATTGTCTAAAGTTGTCTTTGCAAAGTTATGTTGTAGATCGATAGCTCACGCTCTAGCTCCCCTATGTTTTTTAAATACATTCCTGGAGAAAATAGAGTTACAATATAATGGTAGAAATTATGCGTACTAGGTCTATGATCAGAGGATTGTCCTCAGTTGCTGGACAGAAGGCTTATGTCCTTGATGCACCGCTCAATGCACCACCCGCTCAAGTGTCGTCTATAGATGTTGTGAACATCTGATAGGCACGTTCTGATGACTGCTTAATAGTTCAGTGTGTCATGCATTGAGGCTTAGAATTGAGGCTCCAAAATGTTTTGAACGTCATAGAACATGTGAGATGTTCTAAGAGCTGAAATTGGGATTTCAGGCTCATGCCCGTGTTGAGAGGTATGAGACCGCCAACAAGATTCTTTGCCTGCAAGATGAAGGAGAATAGCTCAATCATAGAGCATGTGCTCAGATTGTCTGGGTGCTACAATCACTTGAATCGAGTGGGAGTTAATCTTCCAGATAAGATAGTGATTAATATAGTTCTCCAAGTCACTGCCACCAAGCTATTGGAGCTTCGTGATGAACTATACATGCCAGGGATGGATAAGATGATCCCTGAGCTATTCGCGATGTTTGACACCATAAAGGTAGAAATCAAGAAGGAGCATCAAGTGTTGATGGTTAAGTAAAACCAATAGTTTCAAGAAGGGCAAGGGCAAGAAGGGAAAAACTTCAGGAATGGCAAACCAGTTGCCACTCTAGTGAAGAAACCCAACGTTGAACCCAAACCCGAGACTAAGTGCTTCTATTCTGAGGAGAACGGTCGCTGAAGAGGAACAACCCTAGATACTTGGTAGATAAAAAGGCTGGCAACGTCAACAAAATTATATTTGATATACGTGTTATTGATGTGTACCTTGCTATTACTCCTAGTAACACCTGGGTATTAGATGCCGGTTCAGTTGATAAATGTTAGTAATTCGAAATAAAAGCTATGGAATAAACGGAGGCTAGCTAAGGGTGAGGTGACGATGAGTGTTGGAAGTGTTTCCAAGGTTGTCGTGATCACCATCGCATGCTCTCTCTACCTTTGGGATTAGTGATGAACCTAAATAAATGTTATTTGGTGTTTACGTTGAGCATGAACGTGATTAGATCGTGTTTATTGCAATACTGTTATTCATTTAAGTTAGAGAATAATGGTTATTCTGTTTACATGAATAATACCTTCAATGGTCATGCACCCAATGAGAATGTTTTATTGAATCTTGATCGTAGTAATACACATGTTCGTAACATTGATGCCAAAACACACAAAGTTAATAATGATAGTACCACATACTTGTGGCACTTCCGCTAAATGTCATATTGGTGTAAAGCACATGAAAAAACTCCATGTTGATGGATCTTTGGACTCATCCAATTTCGAATCGGTTGAGGCATGTGGGCCATGCCTCTTGGGCAAGATGACTGAAACCCCGTTTTCCGGTATGATGGAGCGGGGAAGTGACTTATAGGAAATGATACATGTTTATGTATGCGGTCCAATGAGTGTTGTAGCGTGTGATGGATATTGTTATTTTCTTACCTTCACTGATGATTTGAGTACATATGGGCATATTTACTTAATGAAACACAAGTCCGAAATGTTTGAAAAGTTCAATCAAATTCAGAGTGAAGTTTGAGCTCATCGTGACAAGAAGATAAAAATGTCAACGATATGATCGTGGAGGTGAATATCTGAGTTACGAGTTTGGTATACAACTTAATACAATGTGGAAGTCGTTTCACAACTCACGCCACCTGGAACACCACAGTGTGATGGTGTGTACAAACGCCATAGTCGTGCTCTATTGAATATGGTGTGTACTATGATGTCTCTTGTCGTTTTGCCACTGTCGTTTTGAGGTTATGCATTAGATACAACTACATTCACTTGAAATAGAGCACCTTCTAAATCCACTAAGATGACACCCTAAGTTGTCATTTCTCAGAGTTTGGGGATGCGACGCTTATATCTGATGAGCTCGAACCCAAAGCGGAAAGGTGCATCTTCATAGGATACCCTAAGGTAATAGTTGGGTATACCTTCTATCTCAGATCCGAGGGCAAAAGTGTTTGTTGCTAAAATAGGTCCTTTCTCGAGAAAGAGTTTCTCTTGAAAGAATTGAGTGGGAGGAAGATAGAACTTGATGAAGTTGTTGAACCTTTGTTTCAACCAGAGAGTAGCTCAATGCAAAAAGATGTTTCTATGGAACCTACGTCAGTTGAAGAGGAAGTTAATGATGATGATCATGAAGCTTCAGATCAAGTTACTGTCAAACCTCATAGGTCGACAAGGACGATGATGCACAAGTATAGGGGATCTATCGTAGTCCTTTTGATAAGTAAGAGTGTCGAACCCAACGAGGAGCAGAAGGAAATTACAAGTGGTTTCCAGTAATGTATTCTCCGCAAGCACTGAAATTATCAGTAACAGATAGTTTTGTGATAAGATAATTCGTAACGAGTAACAAGTAACAAGTGTAGAAAAGGTGCAACAAGGTAGCCCAATCCTTTTTGTAGCAAAGGACAGGCTTGGACAAACTCTTATATGAAGCAAAGCGCTCCCGAGGACACAAGGGAATTTCTGTCAAGCTAGTTTTCATCATGCTCATTTGATTCGCGTTCGTTACTTTGATAATTTGATATGTGGGTGGACCGGTGCTTGGTTGCTACCCTTACTTGGACAAACTTCCCACTTATTATTAACCCCTCTCACAACAATCCACAACTACAAAATAAGAATTAAGGTAAACCTAACCATAGCATGAAACATATGGATCTTAATCAGCCCCTTACGAAACAACGCATAAACTAGGGTTTAAGATTCTGTCACTCTAGCAACCCATCATCTACTTATTACTTACCAATGCCTTCCCCTAGGCCCAAATAATGGTGAAGTGTTATGTAGTCGATGTTCACATAACACCACTAGAGGAGAGACAACATACATCTCATCAAATATCGAACGAATACCAAATTCACTTGATTACTTATAACAAGACTTATCCCATGTCCTCAGGAACAAACGTAACTACTCACAAAACATGTTCATGTTCATAATCAAAGGAGTATAGATTATCATAAAGGATATGAACATATGATCTTCCACCAAGTAAACCAACTAGCATCAACTACAAGGGGTAATCAACACTACTAGCAACCCACAAGTACCAATCTGAGGTGTTGAGACAAAGATCGGATACAAGAGATGAACTAGGGTTTGGAGAGGAGATTGTGCTGGTGAAGATGTTGATGTCGATGAGAGGATAATTGGTGGTGACGATGGCTTCGATTTCCCCCTCCGGGAAGGAAGTTTTCCCGACAAAACAGCCCTGTCGGACCTCTAGATTGGTTATCTCCAAGTTCTACCTCAAGACAGCGGCGCTTCGTCCCGAAATCTCTTTTCTGCTTTTTTCCAGGTCAAAACACACCATATAGGAGAAGATGGGCATTAGGGGCCAGCCAGGTGGGCCACAAGCCTGTTAGGCGCGACCAGGGGGTGGTCGCGCCTAGCAGGCTTGTCGCCTCCTGGTGGCCCCCTCAGGTATCTGTTTTGCCCAGTTTTTTATATATTCCAAAATAATTCTCCATAAAATTTCGGGACTTTTGGAGTTGTGCAGAATAGGTATCTCAGATTTGCTCCTTTTCCAGTCCAGAATTCCAGCTGCCGACATTCTCCCTCTTCATGTAAACCTTATAAAATAAGAGAGAAAAGGCATAAGTATTGTACCATAACATGTAATAACAACCCATAATGCAATAAATATCAATATAAAATCATGACGCAAAATGGACGTATCAGACACGTACTGCTCCTGAGTGGTACGGCGACCCTGTCTTGGAGGTCATGTTGTTGGAAAACGATGAACCTACAAACAATGGAGAAGCGATGATGGGCCCAAATTCCAACAAATGGTTAGATGCCATGAAATTTGAGAAAGGATCGTGTATGAAAACTAAGTATGGACTTTGGTACACTTGCTCGTTGAACGACGGGTCGTTGAGTACAAACGGACCTTTAACATGAAGACAAACGCTGATGGTGAATGTCACCTTTTGTAAAGATCGACTTGTTGTAAAGAAGTTTCCAACAAGTTCAAGGCATTGACTATGGTGAGACTTTCTCACCCGTAGCGATGCTAAACTTTGTTGGAATTATGTTAGCATTTGCTGCATTTTTCAATTATGAAATCTGGCAGATGGATGTCAAAACATCGTTTCCTTAACGGTTTGCTTGAGGAAAGGTTGTATGTGATACAACTAGAAGGTTTTTGTCAGTCCTAAGGATGCTAAAAAGTATGCATACTCCAGCGATCCTTCTATGGACTGGAGCAAGCATCTCGGAGTTAGAATATATGCTTTAATGAGGTGATCAAAGTTTTTGAGTCTATACAAAGTTTATGAGAAACTTGTGTTTACAATAAAGTGAGTGGGAGCACTATAGAATTTTTGATAAGTATATGTGGATGACATATTGTTGATTGGAAATGATGTAGAATTTCTGAAAATCATAAAGGATTGTTTGAAAAGGAGTTTTTCAAAGGAAAACCTGGAATGAAGCTACTTAAATATTCGGCATCTTGATCTATAGAGGTAGATCAAGACGTCTGATAAAACTTTCAATGAGTACGTACCTTGACAAGATTTTGGAAGAGTTCAAAATGGATAAGACAAAGAAAGAGTTCTTGCATGATTTGTAAGGTGTGGATTTGCGTGAGACTCAAAGCTCGACCACGGCAGAAGAAAGAGAAAGGACGAAGGTCATCGCCTATGCCTTATCCATAGGCTTTATATAACTATGACATGATGTGTACCACACCTGTGTGTGCCTTGCCATGAGTCTGTCAAGGGGTACAATAGTGGTCCAGGAGTGGATCACTAGACAACAGTCAAGATTATCCTTAGTGACTAGTGGACTAAGGAAATATTTCTTGATTATGGACGTGATAAAGAGTTCATCGTAAAGGGTTACGTCGATGCAAGCTTTAACACCAATCCGGATGACTCTAAGTAGCAATCCGGATACGTATAATGGAGCAGCCATTTGGAATAGCTCCAAGTGGAGTGTGGTAGCAGTGTCTACAGTATGACATAGAGATTTGCAAAGTACACATGGATCTGAATATCGCAGACCCGTTGACTAAAGACCTCTCTCACATGCAAAGCATGATCAAACCCGAGAACTCATTGGGTGTTAGATTCATAATAATGTAAATCACATGGTGATGTGAACTAGATTATTGACTCTACTGCAAGTGGGATACTATTGGAAATATGCCATAGAGGCAATAATAAATTGGTTATTATTATATTTCCTTGCTTGCGAAAATCATTTCTTATCCCTGGTATAATTGTATTGATGAAAACTCAAATACATGTCTGGGTACATAGACAACACTGCATCCCTAGTATGCCTCTAGTTAACTAGTTCGTTGATCAAAGATGGTCAAGGTTTCCTGGCCATAGACATGACATGTCATTTGATAATGGGATCATATCATTAGGAGAATGATGTGATGGACAATACCCAAACTATAAACAGAGCATATGATCGTGTCAGTTTATTGCTATAGTTTTCTACATGTCAACTATATGTTCCTATGATCATGAGATCATGCAACTCACTAACACTGGAGGAATACCTTGTGTGTATCAAATGTCGCAACATAACTGGGTGACTATAAAGATGCTCTACAGGTATCTCCGAGGGTGTCTGTTGAGTTGGCATGGATCAAGACTGGGATTTGTTACTCCGTGTGACGGAGAGGTATCTCAGGGCCCACTCGGTAATACAACATCACAACAAGCCTTGCAAGCAATGTGACTAAAGTGTTAGCCATGGGATCTTGTATTGTGGAATGAGTAAAGAGACTTGTCGGTAATGAGATTGAACTAGGTATAGAGATACCGATGACCGAATGTCGGGCAAGTAACATACCGAAGAACAAAGGGAACAACATACGGGATTACTGAATCCTTGACATAGAGGTTCGAACGATAAAGGTCTTCATAGAATATGTAGGAACCAATATGGGCATCTAGGTCCCGCGATTGGTTATTGACCATAGAGGTGTCTCGGTCATGTCTGCATAGTTCTTCAACCCGCAAGGTCTCCACACTTAGGTTCGATGACGTTTCGATATAGTTGAGTTACGTATGTTGGTGATTGAAGGTTGTCCGAAGTCTCGGATGTCACGAGGAGCACCGGAATAGCCCGAAGGTAAATATTGATATATAGGAAGTCCCGTTTTGGCCATCGGAAAAGTTTCAGGTATTTCCGGTAGTGTATCGGGAGTGTTGGAGGGCCATCAGAAGGAGCCACCCACACCGGGAGGCCACATGGGCCTGAGGTGTGTTACACCGGCCCTTAGTGGGTTGGGCAAACCAGCCCTACAAGACCATGCGGCTAGGAAAGAGTGGGAAAACAAAACCCCAAAGGGGGAAGGAAAATCCAAATTAGGAAGGAGTCCTAAGAGGATTCCACCTCCTTGTGGGAGCTGGATTCCTCCCTTGTTTGGTTCCGCCGAACCTACTTGGAGTAGGGGCCAAGGCTGCCTCCTCTCCCCTTCCTCCTATATATATTGAGGGATATTGAGGGCAACCCCTAACCCTAATTTCCACGTGATGCCCTCTCTCTCCCTCTAGATGTGTTCTCCTCTAGATCTGTTCGGTATAGCTTAGCGAAGCTCTACCGAATCAGCTCCACCACCACCGCCACCATGTCGTTGTGCTGCCGGAGAACTCATCTACCTCTCCACCCTCGCTTGCTGGATCAAGGAGATGGAGATCCTCATCGAGTTGTATGCATGTTGATCGCGGAGGTGCCGTCTGTTCGGCGCTAGATCAGAAGGACTCGTAATGAGATCGCGTGACGGATTGCGATTTGGATCGCGAAGACGTTCGACTACATCAACGGCGTCTCGACTACATCAACTGTGTTTCTTAATGCTTCTTGCTTAGCGATCTACAAGGGTATCTAGATCCACTCTCCCTCTCGTAGATGCTCATGACCATCGATAGATCTTGCGTGTGCGTAGGAAAATTTATGTTTCCCAAGCAACGTTCCCCAACAATGGGGATGTCAGCGCGGTCGTCCATCGGGCGAATTTGCCGGCGATGGCGCAGCCGGAAAGGGTTGCGGCAGTGCGGTGCGGGCGCTCGAGTGTGCAGCGCGTGGGAATAGGCGCACGAAATAAGCGGCGCGCGATGCTGTTTTGCTCCGCGCGCTGAACTACTTATGTCACGCATGATTTTTGTGTGTCTGCTGGAACACTTAGAACCACTGCGCGTGCAAAAAAAGGAAATTTTCCAGCGCATTGCTAATATCGCATGGCTGTTGGAGACGCTCTCACATGGTAATTTGTATTCTCCACCTCCCTAAAAAAGACGCTAGGAAATTCGTTTAGTTCTTTTTTGCTTTCCAATCGGTCGTTCCATTCCCCACTCAACTCGTTCCAGCACACTCCCTTAGAGCATCTCCAACCGCCCTCCCCCCAAGAGGCACCCCAACTGCATTTTTTATCGCCGGTGGGAGAAAATCGGCCCAGTCTCGCCCTGAGGAGCCCATTTTTGGCCGGGTCGGGCCAAATTTTGCGCCGACGTACCCAGCCCGAGCCCGGCGCGCTGGGGCGCCTGGGTGTGCCGAGCGAAACGTTTTTGGCGCGAAAAGGGGTGGGTCCGCCAAGTCAGTGACCGCACAGCGTCGTCGTCCTCGTAACCTCGGTTTCCCACGGGGAATCAATGCAAGGCTACTGCGCTGCCGCCGGTCATCCTTCCATTGATGTGGCGGGTTCACGACGCGACGTTCACAGGCGGCGCCGTGAGTATGGGGCGACGCGTATCCACACCTCCCCTCTCCACATGCCCGTTCGCCCTTATAAAAGCTGACCCCTTGCCGGTGCCCCGTCACATCTTCGCCTGCCCCCCAAACCCCCACTGCCGACACCCTTCTCTCTTCCCGTGGTGATCTCCTCTTCCCTTCCTTTCCCCCGATGGCGGAGTGCTACCCAGGCGATGGCGCGACCCACAATGGTTTCGGCCGTCGGTACCTCCATGAAGACGAGGCCCGCCTCTTGTACGAGGCGGAGTACCCGACGCCACCCAACATGCATGCACCGGGCGCTTGGAGGGTCAGCACTGGTGGAGTCCCCTTGCCGTTGGTGCCCACCGGAGCCGAGCGGCACGCCGGGATCACCCGGATCTAGTCCTCCCTTTTTGAGGAAGTGCATCGGCAGCCCAGGTATGCCCCGGACAGCACGAACCTCTGGACGGCATACTTCGAGCGCCGCTGCGAGGAGCAGCTCGCCTCCACCAATGGCGGCCCTGCGCGCGGCCGCAACAACAGCAAGGGCCGCCGTCTTTGGTGGGACATCCCCGGGCGCACGTTCGAGGTCGTCCTCGAGCACATCGAGGGCAGCAACGTGTCGCACCTCGAGTACCCGACGGATCCGACCTCCATCTCCCGCCGGCGTGGCTCGTCGTGGATGCCACAGAACATGGAAATGTTGTTCTCCTCGTCGTCCTCCCACTCCTCTAGCACAGCGCGCTGAGGGATCACTAGAAGAGTGTCTAGTGGGGGTGCATAGACTACTAGCAGAAAATTAAAACCTAACCTTTTCCCAAGTTAATTGGTTGGCAGATTTTAACAGTTTTAGCAAGGCTAGCAAGTCTATATACCCTACACATGCATGTCAACAAATATACCAGCAGAAAGTAAAGACATTGCACATGAAGTAAAGAGATAAGATGTGGAGATCAAACGCAATTGGAGACACAAGGATTTTTCCCGTGGTTCCAATAGGTGGTGTTGTCATACGTGCATGTTTATGGAGTCTTCAACCCACGGAGGGTAATGGTCGCGAGAGTCCACGGAGGACTCCATCCATAAGGGTCCACGAAGTAGCAACCTTGACTATTCCATAATGGCTTTCGTCCATGAAGGACTAGCCTCACTGTGGGTAGATATTCACGAAGTAGGGGATCTCCTTGCTCGTACAAACTTCTTGGTTCACTCCACAACACGAAGTAGGAGGCTCCCAAGTGACACCTAACCAATCTAGGAGGCACCACCCTCCGAAAGGTAATAGGCTCTGTAATGTCGATGAACTCCTTGCTCTTGTGCTTCAAGATGATACACTCCTCAACACACAATCACTCTCTCACAGATATGGCTTGGTAGAAGAGATGGGATTAGTGGAAAGCAACTTGGGGAGGCTAGAAATCAAGATCCATATGGTTGGAGTGGAAGATCTTGACCTCAACACAAGGGTAGGTGGTTCTCTCTCAGAAAACTGATAGAATAGGTATGGAATAGTCCTGAGTGCTTCTCTTTCGAGTAGGTGGTGGTGAATGGGTATATATAGGCATCCCCAAAAATCCAACCGTTACACACAAAATGACCTCGGTGACACCGATGTGTTAATCTCGGTGGTACCGAAGTGACCAAAAGGTGGCAAATTTTGAATCTCAAAGGGACCAATATAGGAATCTCGGTTGCACCGATCAGGTGACCAACGGTCAGAATGCCCATTCTCGGTGACGCCGATTCGACAATCTCAGAGGGACTGAAACTGTGAACTTGCATAACAGAAAGTTGGCAACCCAACTTGGCCGCACCAAAAGCAGTGTCGGCTGAACCGAAAGGTTAGGGTTTGGCTGATTGTGTATAGGGTTTGGAATCGATGGCATCGGAATAGAAATGTTGGTTGCACCAATTTTGAATGTTTGGCTTTGGACAGACTTTGGTGGGAGAGAATATGGGTGTCTTTGGTGACTATCACTTGTGCACGTATGAGAATTTTGTTCACCAACAAAACTTTACCCCCTTTTAATAAAATTGGCTTTCCTACGGACTCAAGGTGATTTCTCACAAATATAAAATGTGGAGTCCTCTTGCTTGAAGCTTTGCCAATCCATTTCCTTGCATCTTGGGGTGGTCCCCAATCTCTTTGCCAACACAACTCTCCATGGACTATTATCTGAAATGCACTAGATAAAAGTATTAGTCCAAGAGATAATGTATGTTGTCATGAATTATCAAAACCACCAAGGGAGCATGTTGTGCTTTCAATCTCCCCCTTTTTGGTAATTGATGACAACATACAATCATAGCTTCAAATAAAGATATGCGTGAATATAATGAAGACGTTGAGAGACACATGACTTAGATTTGCTCCCCCTAAATGTGTGCATTCCTTTAAAGGATAGTTGCTTTGGAATGCATCAACACACATATGGATGAAGGGATATAAGGAGTCATGTGTATCTTGGCCATATACATCAAAATATATAAATGAGATGTATCTGTTGGGGAACGTCGCATGGGAAACAAGAAATTTCCTACGCACACGCAAACCTATCCATGGTGATGAGCATCTACGAGAGGGAGAGTGGATCTACGTACCCTTGTAGATCGCTAAGCGGGAAGCGTTAAGAAACGCGGTTGGTATAGTCCAACATCTTCGCGATCCAAATCGCCGAGCGTCCCGCGATCTCATCACGATCCGTCACGTGATCCAATCACGATCCGTCCCGAGAACACATCATGATCCGTCCCGTGAACTCATCACGATCCGTCTCACGATCTTGATCACGATCTGTCCCGCGAACTCATCACGATCCATTCCGTGATCACATCACGTACCGTCTCGCGATCTCGATCACGGTTCTTCCGATCTAGCGCCGAACGGACGGCACCTCCGCGTTCAGCACACGTGCAGCTTCATGACGATCTCCACCATCTTGATCTAGCAAGAGGAGGTGGAGAGGAGAGAGAGTTCACCGGCAGCATGACGGTGCTCCGGTGATGGTGGTGGAGCAATTCCGGCAGGGCTTCGCCTAAGCGCTGCAGAAAACCGATCTAGAGGAGCACCGGTGAAACGGGTAGCACGTGGCCGTAAACTGTGTCCAAACAGCACCCAATCCACCAGTATATAAAGGAGGGAGAGAGAGGAGGGCTGGAGCAAGGAAAAACTCCAATAGGAGTCGTCCAAACTAGAGGGGGAGGAGTCCTACTCCTCCTCCACTCCAAGTAGGAGTAGGACTCTTCCTTTTTAGCCTTTTTTCCACCTTTTCCTTTAGGACTTTTGCCTCCTGCGCCATGGGCCTTGGTGTGGCTGTTTTTCCAGCCCAATAAGGGCTGGTTATTATTATCCCACAGCCCATGGACCTCTTGGGGTCGAAATACCCCTCCCGGAGGTCCCCTGGTACAATACCGACACTCCTGGTACACTACCGATGAGACCGAAACTTTTCTGGCGACCAAACTGGGACTTCCTGTATATGAATCTTTACCTCCGGACCATTCCGGAGCTCCTCGTGACGTCCGGGATCTCATCCGGGACTCCGAACAACCTTCGGTCACCACCATACACAACTCTACACTACCGAAACGTCACCAAACCTTAAGTGTGCAGACCCTGCGGGTTCGAGAACTATGTAGACATGACCGAGACACCTCTACGGTCAATAACCAATGGCGGGACCTGGATGTCCTCATTGGTTCCTACATATTCTACGAAGATCTTTATCGGTCGAACCTCTGTGTCAAGGATTCAGTTAATCCCGTATAACGTTCCCTTTGTTCTTCGGTATGTTACTTGCCTGAGATTCGATCGTCGGTATCTCCATACCTAGTTCAACCTCGTTACTGGCAAGTCTCTTTACTCGTTCCGTAATACAAGATCCCGTGACTAACACTTAGCCACATTGCTTGCAAGGCTTGTTGTGATGTTGTATTACCGAGTGGGCCCTGAGATACCTCTCCGTCACACGGAGTAACAAATCCCAGTCTCGATCCATGCCAACTCAACAGACACCATCGGAGATACCTGTAGAGCACCTTTATAGTCACCCAGTTACGTTGCGACGTTTGATACACACAAGGCAATCCTCCGATATCCGTGAGTTGCATGATCTCATGGTCATAGGAACATATACTTGACATGCAGAAAACAATAGCAATAAACTGACATGATCATATGCTATGTTTGTAGTTTGGGTCTTATCCATCACATCATTCTCCTAATGATGTGATCCCGATATCAAATGACATCTCATGTCCATGGCTAGGAAACCTTAACCATCCTTTGATCAACGAGCTAGTCCATTAGAGGTATAGTAGGGACATGGTTTTGTCTATGTATCCACACATGCATTTAAGTCTCCGATCAATACAATTATAGCATGGATAATAAATGATGATCATGAACAAGGAAATATGATAATAACTAATTTATTATTGCCTCTAGGGCATATTTCCAACAGTCTCCCACTTGCACTAGAGTCAATAATCTAGTTCACATCACCATGTGATTCGCATTGTTATGAATCTAACACCCAATGAGTTCTGGGGCTCGATCATGCTTTGCATGTGAGAGAGGTCTTATAGTCAACGGGTCTGCGATATTCAGATCCGTGTGTACTTTGCAAATCTCTATGGCAAACCGTAAACACTGCTACCACACTCCACTTGGTACTATTTCCAAATGGCTGCTCCACTATACGTATCCAGATTGCTACTACGAGTCATTCGGATTAGTGTTAAAGCTTGCATCGACGTAACTCCTTACGACGACCCTTTATCACCTCCATAATCGAGAAACAATTCCTTTAGTCTTTTAGTCACTAAGGATAATGTTGACCGCTGTCCAGTGATCCACTCCTGGATCACTCTTGTACCCCTTGACTGACTCATGGCAAGGCACACATAAGTGCGGTACACAGCATGGCATACTATACAGAGCCTATGGCTAAGGCATAGGGGACGACGTTCGTCCTTTCTCTTTCTTCTGCCATTGTCGAGCTTTGAGTCTCACTCAACTTCACACCTTACAAATCAGACGAGAACTATTTCTCTGGCTGATCCATTTTGAACTCTTTCAAAATCTTGTCAAGGTATGCACTCATTGAAAGTCTCATCAAGCATCTTGATCTATCTCTATAGATTTTGATGCTCAACAATTAGGTAGCTTTATCCAGGTCTTCCTTTGAAAAACACTTTTCAAACAACCTTTTATGCCTTCTAGAAATTCTACATTATTTCCGATCAACAATATGTCAACCACATATACTTATCAGAAACTCTATAGTGCTCCCACTCACTTTATTGCAAATACAAGTTTCTCGTAAACTTTGTATAAACTACAAAAAAATTGATCACCTCATCAAAGTGTATATTCCAACTCCGAGATGCTTGCTTCAGTCCATAGAAGGATCACTGAAGCTTGCTCATATTTTAGCATCCTTAGGACTGACAAAACCTTCTGGTTGTATCACATACAACCTTTCCTTAAGTAAACCGTTAAGGAAACGATGTTTTGACATCCATCTGCCAGATTTCATAATTGAAAATGCAGCAACTGCTAACATAATTCCAACAGACTTTTAGCATCGCTACGAGTGAGAAAGCCTCATCGCAGTCAACTCCTTGAACTTGTCACAAACAACTTTGCAACAAGTCGAGCTTTACAAATGGTGAGATTCACCATCAGTGTCTGTCTTCATTCTAAAGGTCCATTTGTACTCAACGACCTGCCGTCTAACGAGAAAGTCTACCAAAGTCCATACTTGGTTTTCATACATGGATCCTATCTCGGATTTCATGGCCTCTAACCATTTGTCGGAATCCGGGCCCATCATCGCTTCTCCATAGCTCGTAGGTTCATCGTTGTCCAACAACATGATCTCCAAGACAGAGTTGCCATACCACTTAGGAGCATTACACATCCTTGTCGACCTACGAAGTTCGATAGTAACTTGATCCTGAAGCTTCATGATCATCATCATTAACTTCCTCTTCAACTAACGTAGGCTTCACAGTAACATCTTTCTGCGCTGCGCTACTCTCTGGTTGAACAAAGGTTTAACAACCTCATCAAGTTCTATCTTCCTCCCACTCAATTCTTTCGAGAGAAACATTTCCTCGAGAAAGGATCCATTTAAGCAACAAACACTTTGCACTAGGATCTGAGATTCAAGGTTCACCCAACTGATCTTAGGGTATTCTATGAAGATGCATTTGTCCGCCTTGGGTTCGACCTCATTAGGTGAAAACATTTTCCACACAAGTGTCACAGCCCCAAATATTAAGAAATGACAGCTTAGGTTTCTATCAAACCATAATTCACACGATGTCATCTCAACGGATTTAGATGATGCCCTATTTAAAGTGAATGTAGTTGTCTCTAATGCATAACCCCAAAAATTATAGTAGTAAAACGATAAGAGACATCATAGTATGCACTATATCAATAGAGCATGACTATGATGTTCGAACACACCATCACACCATGGTGTTCCAGGTGGCGTTAGTTGTGAAACAAATTTCACATTGTCTTAAGTTGTATGCCAAACTCGTAACTCAGATATTCACCTCCACGATCATATCGCGGTCATTTTCATCTTCTTGTCACGATGATCTTTCAACTTCACTCTGAATTTGCTTGAACCTTTCAAACGATTCAGACTTGTGTTTCATTAAGTAAATATACACTATATCTACTCAAATCATCAGTGAAGGTAAGAAAATAACGATATCCACTGCACGCTACAAGACTCACTAGATTGCATACATCAACATGTATCATTTCCAATGAATCACTTGCCCGCTCCATCCAACGGGGTCCTTTAGTCATCTTGCCCAAGAGGCTTGGTTCGCATGTCTCAACCGATTCGAAATCGAATGAGTCCAAATATCCATCAGCATGGAGTTTCTACATGCGCTTTATACCAATCTGACATTTAGCAGCAGTGCCACAAGTATGTGGTACTATCATTATTAACTTTGTATCTTTTGACATCAATGTTATGAACATGTATACTACTACGATCAAGATTTCAACAAACCATTCTCACTGGGTGCATGACCATTGAAGGTGTTATTCATGTAAATAGAATAACCATTATTCTCTAACTTAAATGAATAACTGTATTGCAATAAACATGATCTAATCATGTTCATGCTCAACGCAAAACACCAAATAACATTTATTTAGGTTCGTCACTAATCCTGAAGGTAGAGAGAGCGTGCGATGTTGATCACATCAACCTTGGAAACACTTCCAACACATATCGTCACCTCACCCTTAGCTAGTTCTCCATTTATTCCGTAGCTTTTATTTCGAGTTACTAACATTTAGCAACTGAACCGGTATCCAATACCCAGGTGCTACTAAGAGTACTAGCAAGGTACTCATTAATAACTCGTATATCAAATATACTTCTATCAATGTTGCCAGCCTTCTTATCTACCAAGTATCTAGGGTTGTTCCGCTTCAGCGACCGCTCACCTCATAACAGAAGCACTTAGTCTCGGGTTTGAGTTCAACTTTGGGTTGCTTCACTGGAGCAGCAACTGACTTGCTATCCATGAAGTTTCCCTCCTTGCTTTTGCCCTTCTCGAAACTAGTGGTTTGGTTAACCATCAACAATTGACGCTCCTTCTTGATTTCTACCTTCGCGGTGTCAAACATCGCGAACAGCTCAGGGATCAACATTTCTTTCCCTGGCATTTTATAGTTCATCACCAAGTTCTAGTAGCTCAGTGACAGTGACTTGGAGAACTACATCAATCACTATCTTATCTGGAAGATCAACTCCCACTCGACTCAAGCGATTGTAGTACCCAGACAGTCTTAGCACATGCTCAACGATTGAGCTATTCTGTTTCATCTTGCAGGCAAAGAATCTCGTTGGAGATCCTATATCTCGCAACTCGGGCACGAGCCTGAGATCACAATCTCAGCTCTTAGAACATCTCTTATGTTCCGTGACGTTCAAAACGTTTCAGAGCCTCAATTCTAAGCCGTAATGCATGACGCACTAAACTATCAAGTAGTCATCGAAACGTGCCTGTCAGATGTTCACAACATCTATAGACGACGCTAGATGGGGTGGCGCACCGAGCGGTGCATTAAGGACATAAGCCTTCTGTGCAGCAATGAGGACAATCCTCAGATCATGGACCCAGTCCGCAATTTTGCTACCAACATCTTTCAATTCTATTTCTCTAGGAACATATAAAAATACAAGGGAGCTACAGCGCGAGCTAGTAATCTACAACATAATTTGCAAAGACACTTTGACTATGTTCATGATAATGAGTTCAATTAATCATATTACTTAAGAACTCCCACTCAAATTGACATCCCTTCGATCATTCGAGTGATACATGATCCAAATTCACCAACTCAAGTCCGATCATCACGTGAGTTGAGGTGGCTGCAATGGTGAACATCATCATGTTGATCATATCTACTATATGACTCATGTTCGACCTTTCGGTCTCTTGTGTTCCGAGGCCATGTCTGTACATGCTAGGCTCATCAAGTTTAACCCGAGTGTTCTGCATGTTCAACACTGGCTTGCACCCGTTGTATGTGAACGTAGAGTCTATCACACCCGATCATCACGTGGTGTCTCAACATGACGAACTTTCGCAATGGTGCACACTCGGGGAGAACACAATTTATCTTGAAATTAAGTGAGGGATCACCTTATAATGCTACCGTCGTCCTAAGCAAAACAAGGTGCATAAAAAGGATTAACATCACATGCAAATCATAAGTGACATGATATGGCCATAAACTCGTGCTTTTGATCTCCATCTAGAAAGCACCGGCATAATCTCCATCGTCACCGGCATGACACCATGATCTCAATCATCTTGATCTCCATCAACGTGTCGCCATCGGGGTTGTCACGCCCTGCATGCTTCTACTACTATTGCTACCGTTTAGCGATAAAGTAAAGCATTACATAGCGCTTAATGATTGACACGCAGGTCATACAATAATTAAAGACAACCCTATGGCTCCTACCGGTTGCCGTATTCATCGACATGCAAGTCATGATAATCTATACATCACATGATCATCTCATACATCACATATATCACATCATGTAATTGGCCATATCATATCACAACATACCCTGCAAAAACAAGTTAGACGTCCTCTAATTGTTGTTGCATGTTTTATGTGGCTTCTACGGGTATCTAGCAACAACAATTCTCACCTACGCATAAACCACAACAGTGATACACTAGTTTGCTTTTCAACCTTCTCAAGGACCGCCTTTGTTGAATCCGATCCAACTAAAGTGAGAGAAACTGTCACCCGCAAGCTATCTAGGCAACAAGTTGCGTCGAGGGAACCGGTCTCTCGTAAGCGTACGAGTAATGTTGGTCCGGTCCGCTTCATCTCACAATCCCGCTGAACCAAAAGACGACCAAGGGAGGAAGCAATCTAAGCATCAACACCCACAAACCTTTTGTGTTCTACTCGAGATCTCATCGAACCATCAACCTAGCTCATGATGCCACTGTTGGGGAACGTCGCATGGGAAACAAAAAAATTCCTATGCACACGCAAACCTATCCATGGTGATGAGCATCTACGAGAGGGAGAGTGGATCTACGTAACCTTGTAGATCGCTAAGCGGGAAGCGTTAAGAAACGCGGTTGGTGTAGTCGAACATCTTCGTGATCCAAATCGCCGAGCGTCCCGCGATCTCATCACGATCCGTCACGTGATCCAATCACGATCCGTCCCGCGAACTCATCACGATCCGTCTCACGAACTCATCACGATCCGTCTCACGATCTTGATCATGATCTGTCCTGCGAACTCATCACGATCCGTTCCGTGATCACATCACGTACCGTCTCGCGATCTCGATCACGGTCCTTCCGATCTAGCGTCGAACGGACCGCACCTCCGCGTTCAGCACACGTGCGGCTTGATGACGATCTCCACCATCTTGATCCAGCAAGAGGAGGTGGAGAGGAGAGAGAGTTCACCGACAGCGTGACGGCGCTCCGGTGATGGTGGTGGAGCAATTCCGGCAGGGCTTCGCCTAAGCGCTGCAGAAAACTGATCTAGAGGAGCACCGGTGAAACGGGTAGCACGTGGCCGTAAACTGTGTCCAAACAGCACCCAATCCACCAGTATATAAAGGAGGGATAGAGAGGAGGGCTGGCGTAAGGAAAAACTCCAATAGGAGTCGTCCAAACTAGAGGGGAAGGAGTCCTACTCCTCCTCCACTCCTAGTAGGAGTAGGACTCTTCCTTTTTAGCCTTTTTTCCACCTTTTCCTTTAGGACTTTTGCCTCCTGCACCATGGGCCTTGGTGTGGCTATTTTTCCAGCCCAATAAGGGCTGGTTATTATTCTCCCACAGCCCATGGACCTCTTGGGGTCGAAATACCCCTCCCGGAGGTCCCCCGGTACACTACCGGCACTCCCGGTACACTACCGATGAGCCCGAAACTTTTCCGACGACCAAACTGGGACTTCCTGTATATGAATCTTTACCTCCGGACCATTCCAGAGCTCCTCGTGACATCCGAAATCTCATCCGGGACTCCGAACAACCTTCGGTCACCACCATACACAACTCTACACTACCGAAATGTCACCAAACCTTAAGTGTGCAGACCCTGCGGGTTCGAGAACTATGTAGACATGACCGAGACACCTCTACGGTCAATAACCAATGGCGGGACCTGGACGTCCACATTGGTTCCTACATATTCTACGAAGATCTTTATCGGTCGAACCTCTATGTCAAGGATTCAGTTAATCCCGTATAACGTTCCCTTTGTTCTTCGGTATGTTACTTGCCCGAGATTCGATCGTCGGTATCTCCATGCCTAGTTCAACCTCGTTACTGGCAAGCTCTTTACTCATTCTGTAATACAAGATCCCATGACTAACACTTAGCCACATTGCTTGCAAGGCTTGTTGTGATGTTGTATTACCGAGTGGGCCCTGAGATACCTCTCCGTCACACGGAGTAACAAATCCCAGTCTCAATCCATGCCAACTCAACAGACACCATTGGAGATACCTGTAGAGCACCTTTATAGTCACCCAGTTACGTTCCGACGTTTGATACACACAAGGCACTCCTCCGATATCCGTGAGTTGCATGATCTCATGGTCATAGGAACATATACTTGACATGCAGAAAACAGTAGCAATAAACTGACACGATCATATGCTATGTTTGTAGTTTGGGTCTTATCCATCACATCATTCTCCTAATGATGTGATCCCGATATCAAATGACATCTCATGTCCATGGCTAGGAAACCTTAACCATCCTTTGATCAACGAGCTAGTCCATTAGAGGCATACTAGGGACATGGTTTTGTCTATGTATCCACACATGCATTTAAGTCTCCGATCAATACAATTATAGCATGGATAATAAACGATGATCATGAACAAGGAAATATGATAATAACTAATTTATTATTGCCTCTAGGGCATATTTCCAATAGTATCCTTGTTCAAGACTTTACTCTTGCAAACAATATGTGCAAGAAGCAAGAGATCATCTTGATCAAAGATATGATGCATATGCTTACCTTGAGTTCTTAAGCATTCTAGTAGTAGAGACACACTTGAGAAAACAATGTTAGGAAACACAAGAGTATTCTACTAATCAAAAGCAATAGAACTCAAAGGATAGTAAGATATGGAGAACATATAAAATATGATAATCCTTAAGATTAATATGTCTCCCGCTTTAGCATTAATCTTTTAGAGCTTTTCTCCCCTTAGATATGAAAGTGGTAGTTCATCCTCTCCCCCTGAATCTAAGCATGTAGATATTGGGATTGGATAGGGTGAGAAAAGTCTAAAGTGAACAGACAAATAAAATAAACATGTAACTCTCCCCTTGTTTATATAAGTATAAACTTCTCGATATTCTCCTCTCCCCCTAAATCACATCTCCCCCTCTGCATAAGCATGTAACTCTCCCTTTAGCATGAAGCTTTGTTCTTCTCCCCCTTTGGCATTAATTTCCAAAAAGGTCAAAGTTAGGAGTAGGTACAGGGATCATTGACAGGGAAGGGATCCTTGAGAACAAGGGTCATTGGAAGTAAGGTTCATAGAAAAGAACTGAGGGAATCATTGAATGTAACTTCTCTCCCCATGGAAAATAGTAGTCTTCTCCTCTGAGCTAGGGATCCTTGAATAAAGAATTTCTCCCCCTTATGTTTTGATTGTTACTCCCCCCTATATTTTTGTGTCTATTTTTTTTGAGAAGGGATCATCGAAGTAACAGAAGAAGGACAGAAGAGATAAAAAAACAAATCAGTGTCTCCGAGGCAGATAGATCGGTGGTACCTAGATTTTGTAGTGCAGCTTGTCTGCAATTTCGGTAGAACCGAGATATCTGATTTGGCGACTCCGAGGCTAAATCAGAAGGAAAAGAATAAGGGACCAAATTTCTGTTTTCAAAGAGTCAAAATAAAATATTTTCAAAGAGAAAGTGAAGGACATCATCTAGAGAAGATTTGAGTGGTTACGAGAAATCATGCAAACAAAAAGCAAAGCACACAAGAATCTTAACTAGTGATGGGCGGTGACTAGGTCACCTATATTAGAGTATATTGACTTAGGAGTCAAGAAAGAATACTTGATCATAGGCCATGCTCTACGTTAAGCTCCAAATGGGGTTACCATTTTTCGATTAAGCATTTTAATTTCTTCATATCACTTGAGTTGCTTTAGCTCATGACTTGGAGTAAAGCCTTTTCAAGGATATAAAAGCATGCCTTTGAGTGATGTTGATGATCTTGCTCATAGGTGAACTTGTTGAGGATGCTCAATGTTGATGAAGAACATCTAGAGTTTGGAGCAATCCTTCTCGTTCTAGTACTCTTGTTTCCTACAAGGGTTAGTCATGCAAGGAAGAACAATAGGTATATCCATTTGACATGATACCAATTGAGATTTTGCAATAATTATCAAGTATATGTCAATGATATGTTTTTGTTGTCTTCTTCCTTCCATCATCAAGAAGGGTTGTGGATTCTTGGCCAAGACAAGATTGCTTATAATTGGAGTTGGTTGCAATCTCGTAGAATGAGGTTCTTCCAAGTACGTACAAATAGTTAGATGCAATACAAGGGAGCATAGAATTCCATGTCATAAGATATCATGTTAGCAATATCATGGAAGTATCAAGAAAGCTCATGTCCTTGCAAGCATCCGAGTGAGTCTAGCTCAAGTTTGAAGCATCAATGATGTTCAATTCACTCCTCAAGTGACAAAAAGTTTTCTCATCAAGTGGCTTAGTAAAGATATCGGCCAATTGCTTGTTAGTGCGAACATGCTTAAGATTGATATCTCCTTTGGCAACATGATCACGAATGAAATGATGTCGAACTTGAATATGCTTAGTTTGAGAATGTTGCACAGGATTATGACCAATCTTAATAGCACTTTCATCGTCACAAAGTAATGGAACATTTTTAACATGGATTCCATAATCCTTAAGCGTTTGTGTCATCCATAGAACTATGCACAACAAGATCCAGCAGTAATATACTCAGCTTCGGCAGTAGATAGAGATACCGAGTTTTGCTTCTTGGATGACCAAGACACAGGAGATCTACCTAAAAATTGACAAGTACCCGAGGTGGATTTTCTATTAACCTTGTCACCGGCATAGTACGAATTGGAATAGCAAATAAGGTTAAAATAAGATCCCTTGGGATACCAAATGCCAAAGTTTGGTGATTGTATCAAGTATCTCACAATACATTTTACGGCTAAAAGATGACACTCCTTAGGTACAGCTTGATATCTAGCACACATGCAAACACTAAGCATAATATCGGGACGAGATGCACATAGATATAGAAATGAACCAATCATGGATCGATAAACTTTTTGATCAACTGGTTCATCTTCCTTGGTTAGATCAACATGTCCACTAGTTGGTATGGGAGTTTTCATACCTTTGCACTCTTGCATGTTGAATTTCTTGATCAAGTCCTTGGTATACTTAGTTTGAGAGATGAAAGTTCCTTCTCTTGATTGCTTGATTTGCAAACCAAGAAAGAATTTCAGCTCACACATCATGGACATCTCATACTTCTCAGACATCAACCTTCCAAATCTTTCACTAAATTGAGGGTTAGTGGAACCAAAGATAATATCACCCACATAGATTTTGCACACAAATAATTCTCCATTGAGTCGCTTAGTGAACAAGGTTGCATCAATTTTACCAATTTCAAAACCTTTTTCAATGAGAAACTTTGTTAAGCATTTGTACCAAGCACGAGGGGCTTGCTTAAGACCATAGAGGGCTTTACGAAGCTTGTAAACATGATTAGGATTCTTAGGATTCACAAAACCAGGTGGTTTCTTAACATAAACCTCTTCTCCAATTTCACCATTTCAAAAACGCACTTTTAATGTCCATTTGATAAAGCGTGATATCATGGTGATTAGCATAGGCAAGAAGAATTCGAATAGCTTCTAGTCTAGCAACAGGGGCATAAGTCTCACCGTAGTCCATACCTTCTACTTGAGTATATCCTCGGGCCACGAGACGTGCCTTGTTGCATATGACTTGACCGTCTTTGTCTTTCTTGTTCCGAAACACCCATTTGGTTCTGATGATGTTGTGCTCATCTTCGGGTTTCTCCACGAGTGTCCACACTTTGTTCCTTTCGAAGTTGTGAAGCTCTTCATGCATAGCGTTCATCCAATTCACATCTTCAAAAGCTTGTTCTACCTTCAAAGGCTCAATGCTAGATATGAATGATTAATGCTCACAAAAGTTAGCTAGACGAGTTTTAGAGCGAGTGATTCTCCCGGTTTGGATATCTCCAAAGATTTGGTTTAGGGGATGGTTCTTGGTCACTTGTTCTTGAACTTGGGTCAGCTTCTGATTCTTGGATGGTGGAGCTTCTTCTTCATCATCATTTCCTTCGTATTCGTTGTTGTAAACATGATCATCTCCTTGACGTGGTGGTGAAGGAGGTTATGGGGGATCTTCATGATGTACTTCCTCCTCCTCTTCAGCTTGTCGTGTACCGCTTGTGGATACCTCCATGTCATGTTGTGGTTCACCTTATCGTGAAGTAGGGGCTTCCTCTTGAGTTGATGCAGTACTTTCCTTCACCTCCATGGGACGAATCTTGCCGATGGGTAAATCTAGGATAGCTTCCAAAGGGTCCTTATCACGTAAATCATTTGGCAATTGTTTGTTGGGAGACGTAGTAGTAAATCAAACAAATTCCTACGTGTTCACCAAGATCCATCTACGGAGAAACCAGCAACGAGTGGGGAAAGTGCATCTTCATACCTTTGAAGATTGCAAAGCGGAAGCGTTACTAGAACGTGGTTGGTGGAGTCGTACTCGCAGCGATTCAGATCACAGTGGAATATGATCTAAGCGCTGAACAACGGTGCCTCCGCGTTCAACACACGTGTAGACCGGTGACGTCTCCTACGCCTTTATCCGGCAAGGAGGAAGGAGAGGTTGAGGGAGAGCTTCGGCAGCATGACGGCATGGTTACAGTGGAGCTGCGTGGTACTCCAGCAGGGCTTCGCCAAGCGCTATGGAGAACGAGGAGAGGGAGGAGTTGGGCTGTGCCGTGGGAGAGAGAGATGCGTGTCTCCGGCTGCCCCAAGGGCTCCACTATATATAGGAGGAGGAGGAAGGAGGGCTGCACCCTAGGGTTCCCACCCTAGGGGCCGGCGGCAGCCCCAGATCACATCTGGTGCGGTGGCCAGGAGGGGAGAGGGGAGTGGCTGCCCTAGGGTGGGCTTTAGGGCCCATCCGCTCTAGGGTTTGCCCCCTCCACCCTTGTGCTGCGCCTTGGGCCCTTGTGGGGGGCGCACCAGCCCACCTAGGGTCTGGTTCCCTCCAACTTGTGTCCCATGCAGCCCTCTGGTGCCAGTGGCCCCACTTGGTGGACCCCCGGAACCCTTCCGATGGTCCCGGTATGTTACCGGTAATGCCTCAAACACTTCCGGTGACCAAAACCTCACTTCCTATATATGAATATTTATCTCCGGACCATTCCGGAACTCCTCGTGACATCTGGGATCTCATCCGGGACTCCGAACAACCTTCGGTAACCACGTACACTATTTCCCTATAACCCTAGTGTTATCGAACCTTAAGTGTGTACACCCTACGGGTTCGGGACACACGTAGACATGACCGAGACACCTCTCCGGTCAATAACCAACAGCGGGATCGGATCTAGATACCCATGTTGGCTCCCACATGCTCCATGATGATCACATCGGATGAACCACGATGTCGGGGATTCAATCAATCTCGTATAAAATTCCCTTTGTCTACGGTATGACACTTGCCCGAGATTCGATCGTCGGTATCCCTAGACCTTGTTGAATCTCGTTACCGGCAAGTCTATTTACTCGTTACTTAATACATCATCCCGTGGCTAACTCCTTAGTCACATTAAGCACATTATGATGATGTCTTACCGAGTGGGCCTAGAGATACCTCTCCGTCACACGGAGTGACAAATCCCAGTCTCGATTCGTGCCAACCCAATAGACACTTTTGGAGATACCCGTAGTGTACCTTTATAGCCATCCAGCTATGTTGTGACATTTGGCACACCCAAAGTATTCCTACAGTATCCAGGAGTTGCACAATCTCATGGTCTAAGGAAGCGATACTTGACACTAGAAAAGCTTTAGCAGACGTACTACACGTTCTTGTGCTATGCTTAGGATTGGGTCTTGTCCATCACATCATTATCCTAATGATGTGATCCCATTATCGACGACATCCAATGTCCATGGTCGTGAAACCGTGACCATCTATTGATCAATGAGCTAGCCAACTAGAGGCTCACTAGGGACATATTGTGGTCTATGTATTCACACTTGCACTACGGTTTCCGGTTAACACAATTATAGCATGAACAATAGACAATTATCATGAACAAGGAAATACAGTAATAACCATTTTATTATTGCCTCTAGGGCATATTTCCAACAGTCTCCCACTTGCACTAGAGTCAATAATCTAGTTACATTGTGATGAATCGAACACCCATAGAGTTCTAGAGTTGATCATGTTTCGCTCGTGAGAGAGGTTTAGTCAATGGATCTGCGACATTCAGATCCGTATGTACTTTATAAATATCTATATCTCCTACATGAATGTAATCACGAATGGAGTTGAAGCGGCGTTTGATGTGTCTTGTCTTCTTGTGAAACCTAGGCTCCTTGGCAAGGGCAATAGCTCCAGTGTTGTCACAGAATAGAGTCATCGAGCCCGACGCATTGGGATTCACTCCTAGGTCGGTGATGAGCTCCTTCATCCAGACTCCTTCCTTTGCTGCTTCCAAAGCAGCTATGTACTCCGCTTCACATGTAGATGCCGCCACGACACTTTGCTTGCTGCTGCACCAGCTGACTGCCCCTCCATTCAAAATACACGTATCCGATTTGTGACTTCGAGTCATCCGGATCTGTGTCGAAGCTAGCATCAATGTAACCCTTTACGACGAGCTCTTCGGCACCTACATAAACAAGAAACATGTCCTTGGTCCTTTTCAGGTACTTCAGGATATTCTTGACCGTTGTCCAGTGTTCCGCTCCGGATCACTTTGGTACCTCCCTACCATACTTATGGCAAGGTTCACATCAGGTCTGGTACACAGCATGGCATACACAATAGAGCCTATAGCTGAAGCATAGGGGATGACACTCATCTCTACTCTATCATTTGCCGTGGTCGGGCAATCTCACACCCTGTAATACAGGCAAGAACCCCTTCTTGGACTGATCCATATTGAACTTCTTCAATATCTTGCCAAGGTATGTGCTTTGTGAAAGACCTATGAGGCGTCTCGATCTATCTATATAGATCTTGATGCCTAATATGTAAGTAGCTTCTCCAAGGTCCTTCAGTGAAAAACACTTATTCAAGTAGGCCTTTATGCTTTCCAAAAGTTTATCATTTCCCATCAACAATATGTCATCCACATATAATATGAGAAATGCTATAGAGCTCCGACTCACTTTCTTGTAAATACAGGGCTCTCCATAAACCTGTATAAACCCAAACGCTTTAATCGCCTCATTAAAGCGAATGTTCCAACTCTGAGATGCTTGCACCAGCCCATAGATGGACCGCTAGAGCTTGCATACTTTGTTAGCATACTTAGGATCGACAAAACCTTCCGGATGCATCATATACAATTCTTCCTTAAGGAAGCCATTGAGGAATGCCGTTTCGACGTCCATTTGCCAGATCTCATAATCATAAAATGCGGTAATTGCTAACATGATTCAGACGGACTTCAACATCGCTACGGGTGAGAAAGTCTCATCGTAGTCAACTCTTTGAACTTGTCGATAACCCTTAGCGACAAGCCAAGCCTTATAGATGGTCACATTACCATCCGCGTCAGTCTTCTTCTTAAAGATCCATTTATTTTATATGGCTCGCTTATCATTAGGCAAGTCCACCAAAGTCCACAGTTTGTTCTCATACATGGATCCTATATCGGATTTCATGGCTTCAAGCCATTTGTTGGAATCCGGGACCGCCATCGCTTCTTCATAGTTTGAAGGTTCACCGTTGTCCAACAACATGATCTCCAGGACAGGATTGTCGTACCACTCTGGTGCGGAACATGTCCTAGTGGACCTTCGAATAGCAACTTGATCTGAAATTTCATGATCATCATCATTAACTTGCTCTCCAGATGGTGCAGGATCAACAGAAACAACTTCCCGTGCTGCGCTACTCTCCGGTTCGAGTGGATGTACAATTACCACATCAAGTTCTATTTTCCTCCCACTTACTTATTTAGAGAGAAACTCTTTCTCTAGAAAGGATCCATTCTTGGCAACAAAGACTTTGCCTTCGAATCTGAGGTAGAAGGTATACCCAATAGTTTCTTTGGGATATCCTATGAAGACGCACTTTTCTGCTGGGTTCGAGCTTCTTAGGTTGAAGTTTCTTCACATCAGCATCGCATCCTCAAACTATTAGAAACGACAGCTTAGGTTTCTTTCCAAACCATAATTCATATGGTGTCGTCTCAACAGACTTTAACGGTGCCCTATTTAAAGTGAATGCGGCAGTCTCTAATGCATATCCCCAAAATGATAGCGGTAAGTCGGTAAGAGACATCATAGATCGCACCATATCCAATAGAGTGCAATTACGACGTTCTGACACACCATTTGGCTAAGGTGTGCCAGGCGGCATGAGTTGTGAAACAATTCCACATTTCCTTAGGTGTGTGCCAAACTCGTGACTCAAATATTCTCTGCCATGATCAGATCGTAGGCACTTTATTTTCTTGTCACGTTGATTCTATACCTCACTCTGAAATTCCTTGAACTTTTCAAAGGTTTCAGACTTGTGTTTCATTAAGTAGATATAGCCATATCTGCTCAAGTCATCAGTGAGGGTGAGAACATAACGGTAGCCACTGTGAGCCTTGGCGCTCATTGGACCGCATACATCGGTATGTATTATCTCCAACAAGTCAGTTGCTCGCTCCATTGTTCCGGAGAACGGAGTCTTGGTCATCTTGCCCATGAGGCATGGTTTGCACGTGTCAAATGATTCAAAATCAAGAGCCTACAAAAGTCCATCAGCATGGAGTTTCTTCATGCGTTTGACACCAATATGACCAAGGCGGTAGTGCCACATGTAAGTGGGACTATCGTTATCAACCTTACACTTTTTGGTACTCACACTATGAACAGGTGTAGCATCACGTTCGGGATTCATCAAAAATAAACCATTGACCAGCGGGGCATGACCATAAAGCATTTCTCTCATATAAATAGAACACCCATTATTCTCAGATTTAAATGAGTAGCCATCTCTCATCAAACGAGATCCAGATACAATGTTCATGCTCAAAGATGGTACTAAATAACAATTATTGAGGTTTAAAACTAATCCCGAAGGTAGATGTAGAGGTAGCGTGCCAACGGCGATCACATCGACCTTAGAACCATTCCCGACGTGCATCGTCACCTCGTCCTTTGCCAGTCTCCGCTTATTCTGCAGCTCCTTGGAGTTACAAATGTGTGCAACTACACCAGTATCAAATACCCAGGAGCTACTACGAGCGCTGGTAAGGTACACATAAATAACAAGTATATCACATATGCCTTTAATGTTGCGGGCCTTCTTATCCGCTAAGTACTTGGGGCAGTTCTGCTTCCAGTGGCCGGTACCCTTGCAATAAAAGCACTCAGTCTCAAGCTTGGGTCCATGCTTGTTCTTCTTCCCAGCAACTTGCTTACCAGGCGCGGCAACAGCTTTGTCGTCCTTCTTGAAGTTCTTCTTACCCTTGCCTTTCTTGAAACTATTGGTCTTATTCACCATCAACACTTGATGCTCCTTTTTGATCTTGACCTCCGCTGATTTCAGCATCGAGTACAACTCAGGAATGGACTTCTCCATACCCTGCATGTTGTAGTTCATCACAAAGCTCTCGTATCTAGGTGGAAGCGACTGGAGGATTCTGTCAATGAACGAGTCATCTGGGATATTAACTCCCAGCTGAGTCAAGCGGTTGTGCAACCCAGACATTTTGAGTATGTGCTCACTGATAGAACTATTCTCCTCCATCTTACAGCTGAAGAACTTTTCGGAGACATCATATCTCTCGACCCGGGCATGAGCCTGGAAAACCAGTTTCAGCTCTTGGAACATCTCATATGCTCCGTGTTGCTCAAAACACCTTTGGAGCCCCAGTTCTAAACTATAAAGCATGCCGCACTGAACCAGGGAGTAATCATCACAGCGTGATTGCCAAGCGTTCATAACATCTTGATCTGTTGGAAAATGGGTGCGTCACCTAGCGGTGCATCAAGGACATACAATCTTTTGGAAGCTATGAGGATGATCCTCAAACTACGGATCCAGTCCGCATAGTTGCTTCCATCATCTTTCAGCTTGGTTTTCTCTAGGAACGCGTTGAAGTTGAGGGTGACATTAGCATTGGCCATTGGATCTACAATATAGATTGTAAAGACAATTTTAGACTAACTTCATGATAATTAAGTTCACATAATCAAATTATTTAATGAACTCCCACTTAGATAGACATCTCTCTATTCATCCAAGTGACACATGATCCACGTCGACTAGCCCGTGTCCGATCATCACGTGAGACGGACTAGTCATTCATGGTGAACATCTTCATGCTGATCGTATCTTCTATACGACTCATGTTCAACCTTTGGGTCTTCCGTGTTCCGAGGCCATGTATGTACATGCTAGGCTCGTCAAGTCAATCTAAGTGTATCGTGTGTGTAAATCTGGATTACACCCGTTGTATGCGAACGTTAGAACCTATCACACCCGATCATCACGTGGTGCTTTGGAACAACAATCCTTAGCAATGGTGCACAGTTAGGGTGAACACATTTCTTGAAATTTTATTGAGAGATCATCTTATTTACAACCGTAGTTCTAAGCAAATAAGATGTAAACATGATAAACATCACATGCAATCAATATAGTGACATGATATGGCCAATATCATCTTGCTCCTTTGATCTCCATCTTCGGGGCACCATGATCATCACTGTCACCGGCATGACACCATGATCTCCATCATCATGATCTCCATCATCGTGTCTTCATGAAGTTGTCTCGCCAACAATTACTTCTACTACTATGGCTAACGATTATCAACAAAGTAAAGTAATTACATGGCGTTTATGATTGACACGCAGGTCATACAATAAAATAAGACAACTCCTATGGCTCCTGCCGGTTCTCATACTCATCGACATGCAAGTCATGAATCCTATTACAAGAATAGGAGGAGGGAGGGCTATGCCCTAGGGTTCCCACCCTAGGGGCCGGCGGCAGCCCCAGATCACATCTGGTGCGGCGGCCAGGAGGGGAGAGGGGTGCAGCCGCCCTAGGGTGGGCCTTAGGGCCCATCTGCTCTAGGGTTTGCCCCCCTCCACCCTTGTGCTGTGCCTTGGGCCCTTGTCGGGCCGCACCAGCCCACCTAGGGTCTGGTTCCCTCCAACTTGCGGCCCATGCAGCCCTCTGGTGCCAGTGGCCCCACTTGGTGGACCCCGGAACCCTTCC
The DNA here is from genome assembly GCA_022496015.1 of Hordeum marinum. Lineage (NCBI taxonomy): Eukaryota > Viridiplantae > Streptophyta > Magnoliopsida > Poales > Poaceae > Hordeum > Hordeum marinum. The sequence goes on from CM039677.1 coordinate 63,134,872, forward strand.
GTTGGTCCCGGTACGTTACCGGTAATGCCTGAAACACTCCCGGTGACCAAAACCTAACTTCCTATATATGAATCTTTACCTCCGGACCATTATGGAACTTCTCGTGATGTCTGGGATCTCATCCGGGACTCCTAACAACCTTCGGTAACTGTTTGGGATATAACCCCACGAAATGACCCGCCTTGGAGGCTCCGGGTCATGTTGTTGGCTCGTGAGTCGACCCAAGGGTGAGCCGTAAGACTAGTGGCCCATACAGGTAGGCGGCTCAAGGTGCGAGCCGTATGACGGCCCGGGCAGAGAAGACCCGGGTGTGTAAGCCGTCTCAAAGACAGCTTGGACAAGAAGATAGAGAGAGATTCGGACATACGGTAAGACTCGGTTAAAGAAATTGTAACGACCCGGTGGTCCTGACCTCTTATATAAAGGCAGACCAGGGGCGACTTAGGGGATAGGTTATCAAAAACTAGGTCAAGCTTCTAGCTCCTTGTAATCGATACATAAGAAATACAATCACAAGCAGGACGTAGGCTATTACCTCGACTTGAGGGGCCGAACCTGGGTAAATCCGTGCCCTTCATCCCGATCAACCCCTTTGAGTCCACCCCGTTAGCGATGGCCTCGAATCCAAGTCCATTCACCCGGACATCTGCCGTGATAAATCCACGACAGTTGGCGCCCACCATGGGGCTAGCGCTTGGTGGTGTTGAGTTCTCAAAGGGCTCTCTCCCAGGGCTCGAAGGATACATGGTTGGAAGGATGAGCAAGAGTCGCCGCGGCCGGCTCTACATCGACGACGCCGGCTGGGGGCTTGATGCTGATGCGGTGGAGTATGGATTCCGGGTTCCGTTTGGCGGGATCCAGTTTTCATTGGAAAGGTTGATGGATCTACACCTGGGCCGGACATCTGCACCAACATCGTCGAGTCGGCTCGGCGTCTCCGATATGCGAGTGGTGAGCGACCTGCCCATGCCCATCTAGTTCAAAAGCATGTTTTCATGGGCTTCACTCAAGGTATGGATCTGGAAGTGTCTGGGTCACAGGGAACTCTTGTTTGCTCAAAAGATGAGTCCTCCAGTGGGGAGACAGAATCAGTATATCAGCTCAGTAACGGTGGCCTTGGGGGCTACTATGACCCCTATTCTGAGGTAGAGGGCTTTGAGTCGGATGCTCCGAGACCCCCGGTTCATGCGGCGGTGTTCATGGTAGGATCGGCTCCAGCCGCCGGTGATACAGCTGCGGGAGCCGCCGCAGGGGTGATAGCCCGCCGCTGCCGGCTCAAGTTCTAGTGGAATTAATGGATGAACTTACAGCTCTCATGGCCACGGAAGTAACACCGAATAATCAAGCAGCCAGGAATCTAGAGGTGGCACGGATTAAGGATCGGATGGCAGAGGAACGATAAAGGATGGCTGAGCTGAAGATCCGGATGGAGGAAGAAGCGGAGCGTATCAAGGCAGATGCTTTCCATCTGGAGCTGGAACAAAGGTCAGCAGTCACGGTGCACCGGAGGAGGCATCAATCCCGTCTGCCAAAACGTTACGAAGCGAGGAACCTGTTTAACACCCCTGGTGTGGGGCGGGTTACGGGCGCGCCGGAAAGCCGCCCGGCGGCTCATCCACCCCAGCATAACCGAATCTCACCTAGAGCCTTTCCAACACCGACGGGTCATTACTATAACCCGGCCGAGAACATGGTGGCGGCGGCCGCCCGGCTTGAGACGATTCCCATCCCGGATAAAGCACCCTTTGCGGAGGACGTGCGAAATGCCATTGGATATTTACAGACGGCCATGGCCCAGCAAGAGAGATATGCTCACAGCCGGAGCCGGGTTCACTCTACCCCTCTCCCCAGTCGAAGTTTCAGCCGGCGCTACGAGTCGCCGGCGTGTTCCAGCAGTCATCCACGTCGTGGGCCACCGGAGGATGAACGGGCGGCTCTAGATGCACAAACCCTCGCGGACTAGGCGAGGAACAGGCGAGAGGCGGAGATAGCAGCAACCCGTCCAGAGTCGGCGCTTTCCGTCTCAATGGGAGTAGTTAGTACCAGAGCCGTAGGGGTGCCTTGTTTAACTCCGGCTCTGAGAAGTGAACGACTACCAAAAGATTTCAAGGGGCCTCGAAAGGTTCCGAATTACACAGCTGATCTACCCCCTGAGGCATGGGTTGAGAGTTATGAGCTGGCCATGGAGATGCTGGACGTCAATGAGGCGGTATGTGCAAAATATTTCATCATGATGCTTGAGGGTCCAGCCCATACATGCCTGAAAGTTCTGCCGCCTAACACGATAAGTTCATGGGCGGAGCTGAGAGCGAAGTTTATTAAGAATTTCTAGGGAACCTGTAAGCAGCCTATGACCATTGTAGACTTGGACCATTGTGTTCAACAGGAGAATGAGTCGGCCCATCATTGGGTCTGGCGGGTGTCGACCATTATTCACTCTTCGGAGCAGATCACGGCGGCTCAAGCGGTGCTTATTCTGGAAAAGAACTGTCATTTTGTTCCATTGAAACAGAAGCTCGGCCGGCTCAAGCGCACGTGTCAGGATATGGGGGAGCTCATGACGTCCCTGACAAAGTATGCCGACTCAGATAACACCAAGGATCCAGGCTCGGATGATGAGAAAGACAATCAAGGGAAGAAGAACAATCAAGGAAAGCGCTTTGTGAACAATGGGAATCAGAATAAGCGAAAGAGCGCTAATGGCGGGTCAGAGCTAGTGGCAAACACCAACACAGGACAGAACCATCCCAAGGGGAATGGAAAATTCAGGCCGTTTCACCTAAGGAACAGAGGCCCTTTCAATTTAGAAGAAGCGCTTAGGAAGCCTTGTCTGGAGCACATCATGCCTGACAAGCCGGCGTTGCATGCGTGGGGTGATTACTTTATCATGCAGAGATTCAAAAACCAGCATTCCCAACCGCGTAATAACCAGGGCAGTGGCCCGCTTGGCGGCTCAGGGCACGGCAGATCAGGGGCTGGATTCGGTGCCGGCGGTTCAGGAACCGGACATCCGGGTCAGAATAACCAAGGGAGGCAATAACAGCATCCTGGCAACAATAGCAATAACAACAATCAGCAGCAACGCAATCAGTCCGGGTTTCAGAGTAACCCGAAGCAGCTCAGTTCTGGGCAATATCATGTATTCACGATCGGTCACAATAAACGAGACGAGAAATTACGAAGGCGAGCGGTTAATGCGGTTGCTCCGGCTCTCCACGGTACTTACCATGGTCTGAGTATGACATAATGTGGAGCCGGGAGGATCACCCGCCGCGGGTAGATGACCCGGGCCGGCTGGCTCTAGTTGTGGCCCCTCAGGTGAATGGCTATATGGTGAATAAAGCACTCATGGACGGAGGTAGCAGCATCAACATCCTTTATTATGACACTTTCCGGCAGATGAAGTTGCTTGACAAAGACCTTAAACCTTCTTCCACCGTCTTCCATGGTGTGGTTCCGGGTAAGTCAGCATACCCGGTGGGCCGGATTTCATTGCAAGTGGCTTTTGCCGATGAGTATAATTACAGGGTGGAGTCCTTGTGGTTCGAGGTGGTTAAAATCAAAAGTCCCTATAATGCGCTGTTTGGGAGGCCGGCTTATGCCAAATTTATGGCTAGGCCTTGTTATGTTTACTTACAACTCAAAATGCCCGGCTTAAATGTTACAATTACCGTTCACGGTAATCGGAAAACGGCTCTCGAGTGTGAGGAAGGAGATGCGGCATATGCAGAGTCTAGTTGTACCCAGGAGGAGCTAAACTTCTATAAGGAGAACGTTGACCCGGAGGATATGACCCCCGCTGAAGAAGCCTACTACGGAAATTGAGCCGCCACTCAAGTTTTCAGCGGATGATACCAAGGTAGTAGATTTCAATTCGGGCAACTCATCCAAGCAGTTCATCGTTGGGGCTCACATGGATCCCAAATAGGAAAGGGCGCTCATCGAATTCATCCGTGAGAATCGAGACATCTTTGCATGGAAGCCTTCTGACATGTCGGATGTACCAAGAGAGTTCACTGAGCACAACCTTAATGTGGACCCAAAGTTTAAGCCGATAAAACAGTTTCTACGACGGTTTAACGAAGAGAGACGTAAAGCTATTGGGGAGGAAGTTGCCCGGCTCTTGGCTGCGGCCTTTATAGTGGAAGTTTTTCACCCGGAATGGTTGGCTAACCCGATGCTAGTGCTCAAAAAGAACGGCACCTGGCATATGTGTATAGATTACACGGACCTTAACAAGGCTTGCCCAGCTGACCCTTTTGCACTCCCTCGCATTGATCAGATTATTGATGCTACAGCCAAATGTGAAAGTTTATGCTTCCTGGATGCATATTCAGGTTATCATCAGATCCAGATGGCAACGAAAGATCAGGAGAAGACGGTGTTTATTACACCTTTTGGGGCATTCTGCTATGTCTCCATGCCTTTCGGGCTCAAGAGTGCCCAGGCGACTTACCAACGATGTGTGCAGAACTGCCTTCACAATCAGATTGGCCGAAATGTTCATGCTTACGTAGACTACATCACCGTTAAATCCAGAAAGAAGGAAACTCTCTTAGAGGATCTGAAAGAAACCTTTGACAATCTCTGGGTCTACAAAATGATGCTTAACCCGACGAAGTGTGTCTTTGGTGTTCCAGCAGGAAAGCTTTTGGGCTTCTTGGTCTCTGAGCGGGGCATCGAGGCTAACCCAGATAAGATTAAGGCTATCACTTCTTTAGGGGAGCCGACGTGCATTAATGACGTTCAGCACCTTGCAGGATGGATTGTTGCGTTAAGCCGGTTCATAAGCCAGCTTGGGGAGAAAGCCATTCCCTTATATCAGATGATGAAAAAGACAGACAAGTTTAAGTGGAGCAAAGCAGCGGCTGAGGCACTTGAAGCTCTTAAAAAACAGTTGACTGAGCTGCCAGTATTAGCCGCTCCGGTTGAGAAAGAACCATTGCTCCTTTATGTGGCGGCTAACAATAGAGCGGTCAGTGTAGCAATTGTGGTTCAGCACAAGGAGGTAGGGAAGGAGTATCCTGTGCAAAGGCCGGTTTATTATATCACTAAAGTTTTAGTAGAGTCTAAGCAAAGATAATAGTGGTCAGTTCTGCCCCGTTGGGAGATATCATTCAAAATAGAGAAGCTACAGGGAGGATAGTCAAGTGGGCCTTAGAGCTGGGTCCTCTTAACATCAAATATGTTCCTCGTACAGCAATAAAGTCTCAAGCTTTGGTGGATTTCATAAATGATTGGACAGAGTGTCAAACTCCCGAAGAGAAGCTGGATAACACGTATTGGACTATACACTTTGATGGGTCCAAGCAGCTAGAGGGGTCCGGCGCAGGAGTTGTTCTCACCTCCCCCAAGGGCGACAAGTTTTGTTATGTGCTCCGGTTAATGTTTCCTTGTACCAATAATGCAGCTGAGTATGAGGCACTGCTCCATGGTCTTAGAGTCGGTAAAGAGATGAATTTAAGCCGGGTCAGATGCTTAGGCGACTCAGATCTTGTGGCTCAGCAAGTTTCAGGTACTTGGGACTCCAAGGATCCGCGGATCGCGGCTTATCGACAAGCGGTTGATATCATTGCCGGTCACTTCAAGGGGTACCAGGAGGATCATATTGATCGTCGTAGGAATGAAGCGGCTGATGCCTTATTACGGTTAGGTTCTCAACGAAAGCCGGTACCACCTAATGTTTTTCTGGACGTATTGCATCATCTGACTGTCAAGATACCCTCTGAGGAGGAGCTGGCTATTCCTGACCCGGAGACGGAATTGGTGGCAGCTCTGCATGCTATCCCAGACTAGACTATTCCTTATTTGGCATATTTGACATGCGGCGAGTTGCCTCAGGAGGAGGAGATGGCCAGGAAGATCACTCGGCATTCTAAGTCTATGACGATTATCAATGATCTTAAGTGAAATTCATGCTGGCGACTATGGACATCATGTTGGGTCAAAATCTTTAGTGGTCAAGGCTTTTCGACATGGTTTTTTTTGGTTTATGGCTCACAAGGATGCAGAAGACTTAGTCCGTAAGTGTGATGGCTGTCAGAAGTTTGGCCGGCGTGCTCACGTTCCAGCTCAAGAGTTGAGGATGATACCAATCACTTGGCCGTTTGTGGTCTGGAGGCTTGATATGGTAGGACCTTTCAAGAGATCCAAGGATAAGAAAATGCACCTTCTGGTGGCGATTGATAAATTTACTAAGTGTGTAGAGGCAGAGCCGGTCAGCAAATGTGACGCGGCTATAGCGGTTCAATTTATTAAGAAGCTGATCTATCACTTTGGTTACCCACATAGTATCATTACGGACAATGGAACAAATCTATCCAAAGGAGTTATGAAAGCGTTTTGTGAGAAGGAGCATATCCGACTTGATGTTTCAGCCGTGGCACATCCACAGTCTGATGATCAGGCGGAGCGAGCCAATCAGGAAATTTAAAAGGAGTCAAACCACGGCTCATGGTTCCTTTGAAGCGGACACCCGGATGTTGGGTTGAGGAGTTGCCTTCCGTCTTATGGAGCATCAGAACTACCCCTAACAGATCTACAGGTTTCACACCTTTCTTCATGGTGTATGGGGCTGAGGCGGTTTTACCGAGTGATATCCGGCATGACTCACCAAGGGTGGCGGCTTATGTTGAGACGGACAATGAGGTAGCACGCCAAGATGCGTTGGACGCCTTGGATGAAGCACGAGAATTAGCAGCAGCCAGGTCGGCAATTTATCAACAAGACCTGCGACACTATCATAGCCGCAGGGTAAAGACCCGGACGTTCCAGGAAGGTGACCTGGTGCTCCAGTTGATTCAAGACCAATCTGGAATGCATAGTTATCTCCACATGGGAGGGGCCTTTTGTGATCAGCAGAAACCTTAACAATGGATCATATTAACTCATTGATATCCGAAATGAGTCGGGAACCGCAGGTCAAGAGACGTTGCGGCCATGGAATATCGTACATCTGTGACCATACTTTACTTAGCAGGCGTTGAAAGCCGCTATCATTGTATATATTATGTTTACATAAGGGAAAACTAGCATCCCCGCAAAGACTGGGGCCTCTGCTTTTATGTATGTCTTTGTGCAATCAAAGATGGAAATTTTTCCGGCTCAATAATTTGAGTGGAAGTGGTTTGTTCACCATCAAAACGGCTGACCTATCAAGCGCTGGTGCAGGGAGGCTTCTTGCCTTTGGGTATAGCTTACATCTCCCCTGCACAGTCTACTTTCATGTTGTTGCAAGGAGGCTTCTTGCCTTCGGGTATAGCTTACATCTCCCTTGTACAGCCGGCGTTATGCCCAATTAAGCACTATTGCAAAGAGGCTTCTTGCCTTCGGGTATAGCTTACATCTCCTTTGCACAGCCAGCTGTTATTAAAATGTTGCAAGGAGGCTTCTTGCCTTCGGGTATAGCTTACATCTCTCTTGCATAGTTGGCTTTATGCCTAGTTTGGTTACATTAAGCGATGTTGTTGATGGAGGCTTCTTACCTTTGGTATAGCTTACATGACCCTAAGACAACAGCGTGTACACCAAATTCCAGTTGCTTATCAACTGCGGCCATCGAAGGGGGCTTCTTACCGACGGGTATCGCTTATCTCACCCTAATGGCCGGCTTTATGCCACTTTCGGTTACTTATTAACCGCGGTTGTCGAAGGGGGCTTCTTACCAATGGGTCCGCTTATCTCACCCTAACAACCGATGTTTACGCCAAAACTCAGTTGCTTATCAACTGTAGCTATTGAAAGAGGCTTCTTGCCTTCGGTGTAGCTTACATCTCCTTTCAAATAGCCGGCTTTATGCCATCTCAGGCTAATTATTAGCCGCGGGTGTCGATGGAGGCTTCTTGCCTTGGGGTATAGCTTACATCTCCCATCGACAGTCGGCGTTCGTTGCGCTCTTACCAGTCAATCTCGCCTAGAGACCCTAAGACGATTCAACAAATTGACGGCCAATCTCGCCTAGAGACCCTCAGTCGGTTCAAGAAATTGACGGCCAATCTTGCCTAGAGACCCTGAGCCGGTTCAAGAAATTGATGGCCAATCTCGCCTAGAGACCCTGAGCCGGTTCAAGAAATTGACGGCCAATCTCGATAGAGACCCTGAACTGGTATGAGTTCAACCATTCGAATCCACGCAGAAGAACCATCATATGAGTTTTTTGAGGAAAGAAAGATCATCATCACATATTGTATCATGCCGGCTTATCAAACCGGGTCAGAGCAAGGCAATTATAAGTCCCAGGTTGCTGCAGGCAGAACTACCGGGCACTTGGGGGCTACACAGCCGCAATTCTCCTCAAAAGTTCCGGTTCATCAATAGCCACAGTTGTCGATAGAGGCTTCTTACCATCAGGTATAGCTACATTATCCTAAGACAACCGGCTCCTTAATGGATTCATCCGACAAGAGCCGGAGCCATGTTGCTCCGATTGACAAAATTCAAGTTTTCAAAGATATTATCCAACTCTAATCTTCTGGAGAAGGAAGGACGTCTTCAAAGACAAACACCCCGCATCAGAAAAGCTCAAGGTATATTTATGCGAAGGAGCGACCAATCAATAGAGAGCCGGCAATATATAAAGTTGAAACAGAGAGATGAAAATGTATACAGCCGGCAACGGCAGGGTCATCCTTACTCTATTACAAAAAGAAGGAGCAAAAGGCATTGCCAAGTTTCAACCGCTCACGACGGGTCATTACATGAGTCGGTACATGAGTCGGTGCTCAGAAAGATTAAAAGAACAAATTTCAGCTATTGGCCGGCTCATCCCGCTCCGGTTCTTCCGCTGGCTTTATCTGGAGATTTCCCAATTCCCAATTACAGTCAGCCAGAGCAGCGAAAGACCCTTCAAGGAAAGGGGACGCGTCAAGCTCACAAGGGAAGAGGTCCTTACTACGGGCGGGTGTCAGATCCTTCCACTCGTAGAAAGGCCCGCGGATCCTCTTCTCCTCTGCATCGTAAGCCGCCTGATAAGTGCTCAAATCAGCTTCATCCACCAGTACATAGGCTAGATAACACGACTCTTTGACACACCGGATGTAATCTTCTTCGGTGAATTCTGAGTCGTCATCTTTTTTGGACGGGTAACCATCCATCATTTCGGCCGGCGTTAGCTCGGGGGCGAAGGCCAGAGCCCGGCTCAATCCAGCGACGGCTCCTTGGCGGAAGGCGGACTTCTTCAGCTCCTCTATTTGCTTGGGCATTGTGGAGAAGAGTTCCAAGACACCATTTAGAGTGGTGGGGATCTTCTCCTTGTATTGAACCGTCTTAATCGTGAAAATAGCACCACAATAAAGTTGTTCTGCAAAGGTGTAAATAGCCTTCAGGGGTAAAAGGCTATCTAAAACCAATTGCCGGCTTCTGGGGCCTGTATAGGTCAAACAAAGCAAGATGAGTCACCATCACAACAGATGAATGAGACATGCTGGAAACATGAAGTGAGTAAGAACTTACCAAAGAGAGCGGCTGCCATCTTGGTTATATGACACTTTAGCCTTTGAAGCTCATCCGCCACGGCTATCAGCCGCTGATCGGCGCCATCCGCTCGCTTAGTCAACGCAGCTTTCTCCAACTCAGTAGATTCTTTTAGAGAAGCAAGCTCCGCCTTAATAGGGACCAGCTCTTCAGACAGCAGCCGACACTTTTCGTCAGAGATGTTGCGGGCCTCTTGTTGAACCGCTAAGTTTGCCTTCATATTAGACAATTGAGAGCCGGCTTCGTTTAAAGCTTCCTATAATACATCAAAAAACAGGATAAGTCGCTAAAATACAGGACGAGTGTTAAAAGCAAATTTATACAAGTCTCACACAGATTGCAAGCAATATATTTGACACTTGGGGGCTAATGTATATTTGATCTTTCAGCATGCAGAGGAGTTCCGGCTCATCTTCTTCAAAGTTAAGCCGGAACTTGGGGGCTACACTATGGCTCTTCAATTTACTTCTAATAGAAGATCCGATTCAACTTCATCAAGCTTGAGTCAGCCCTTGGGGGCTACGACTGGTGGTTTAAGTTATCTAAGAGAAGATCTGACTCAATTTTGGCAAATTAAGCCGACTCTAGGGGAAAATGGCTATGAATTTTTTCTAAAGTTAAACAAAGACCCGATTCAACGATTGAGTACATTGAACCGGCCCTTGGGGGCTAAGCAAGGGTATGGCAACAAGAAAGAGTACCTCATATTTTGTCTTCATTAAAGAGAACAGTCGAAGTTCTAGATCCTGGCTGGTGGTAACCCGGTTTATATACCCGGCGTGGAGCTCCTCGGCTGTCATCTTTTCATACGAAGAGTCAAAGTTCAGCTTCTTCGAGGCCTCGGTCGGCTCTGTATGCCTGATCAGCACATGAGCCGGAGGAGTTTGATGACCAGACCCGGTGATAACAACATCTGGAGTTTCAGGGGTCTTGGCAGGAGTCGCCGGTTTTGAAGGAGCCCTTGGAGGGCTCTCCATGATGACATCGACAGCAGCCGGTTCTGTGGAGGCAGCTGGTGGATTTTCTTCTGCTTCAGCCTCCTCCGGTTGTTCGGGCTCCAGCTCTTGGATAACAGGGCCGGAAGAGGGTTTGTTGGTCTTGCGACTCTTAGCTTGAGCACTGCAAAATAGAAGGGTCAGCAGTTGAAAGATGTTACTATCATATTAAGACCCGAATGTCCAGATATCATGGTAAGGAATGTTTACAGCGGATTGATCTTGGGTGGTGGTAGAATTGATGCCGAAGAGTCGGCAGAGGAAGGTGATTTCTAAAAAAGAATAAAACATAAAGATGAAGAAAGTGTCAAGTTTACAAAGGAAAGTCAAAGGAAAAGTAGAGACATAAACCTCGGCGGGGCGTTTCTTTGGAGCCGAAGAATTTGGTAACCCGGACACGAGCTCAGTAGAGCTGGTGCTTCGAGTCTGTCGATGCTCGGCCTGCCGTTGCTTTTTCAAGAGAAAATCGGGAGCCAGGTAAGCAAGAGGGTGAGAAAGAGGAACTTTTCTGATAACCCGCCGTGGCTTTCGGGGGACGAAACATTCTGAGCCGGAAGAAACATAATTTACCTCACGAGCATTGGCGCGGCTGGTTTCCACTTCATCCTGCGAGTAAAACAAGCATTAATAAAGCAGGAAGGTAAAATATTAAACAAAGCAGTTAAAGTACTACCTCTGAGCTGGATGATGATGGCGGGTCAAACAAATTCTCTTGCGGGGCATCTTTTTTAGCCCTCTTGGTCACAACCTTCTTCCTAGATTTCTTTGGAGGGGCAACATATTCCTTCTTCCAGAAGTCTGAGCCGGCCTATAGGAATGACCCGGAGAATGAATAACAAATCAACAAAGTACAAGAAACAGCTAAAGAGACGGATGGGAAAGAGATTAACTTACATCGGGAGCCGGGTTATTGACGCAGAAAGGCGCCAGGCCGATGGCACTACATGAGCCGGAGGCCTCGTGGACAAGGCTCCGGATGGTAGTGGTAATATCATCCTCTGTCAGTGTTGGTTCGCTGAAGCACAACGAGCTGTCATATTTGCCTTCATACTCACACATAAGCCAACCTCTGCGGCTTAAAGGCATGATCCGCCAGGAAATCCAGCAGCGGATCAAATCCAATCCTATTAAACCGTTGGCCAGGAGCGCTTTGATCTTGGTGTGGAACGGCTCGTATCTCGCACGCTCCGAGGCTGAGAGCCAGCCGAGAAGCTCAATGTCTGTCCTAAGGCGGGAGGGGCGGTAACCCGCCAACGAGTGCTCTTTCTCAGGAGAGGTCTCTTGGCAGTAGAACCATGTCTTATTCCAATCCTTTGGGTGACTTGGCATTGGAGTGGCAGGAAAGATGATGTCTCGACGGCGTTGAATAGAGATGCCGCCCAGCTCCAGACTCGGACCACCCTTCATTTCCGTTTGGCGGTTGGCACAGAAGAACTCTCGAAAGAACCCCACGGACGGCTTAGTCTGCAGATAAGCCTCGCAGAGAACATGGAAGTTGCAGATGTTTGAGACGGAGTTGGGTACCAAGTCTTGAGGATGAAGAACATCCTGGAAAAACTTAGAGCCGGGCGGCACGAACCCTCGCTCGATGTGATTAGTGAAGACCACTATCTCTCCTTTCTGAGGAGACGGCCGGGTCTCGTTACCCGGAACCCGCCAATTAAGGACCTCTTTGGGAGGGAGAGTACCCGCTTCAACGTAACCTGCTAAGTACTCCTCCGTAAGGCAAGAACCAACCCAGTTGCATGAGTTGGACGCACGAGACATATTGGCGGCTTAAGTACTCTGCAAGGTAAAGGGCGCGATGAGTCAAAGCGCAAGCAAATATTTATGACGGTTTAAAGGTTTAAGGGTTCTACGGATAATGTGGAAAGACCTGGATGATGAGAGTCGGAGAAGCTTGGCGGCTCAACAGAGGAAATGAAGACTGAAAATCGGCTAAGTCCTAAAAAACAGATTCCGCAAACTACTACTATGGCTACGGATCTACAAAAGCGGCAAAAAAGGATTTTAATCTGACCTAGCAATGAACAACAGAAGGAAAGAAAATGAAGCAGAGCCATCACGGTCTATGCATTACGCACGGCTGGCCCGCGCGCGGTTGCGGGGCGAGAGCGTGGTCTAAAGGCAACAGCGGCGTCAAGATATGCTTGCGGAGGCGGTGCCAGATCCCAAGCAGCGGCAGCGGAGCCCCCGGTGAAAACACTACTATGGTGGTGGGCGATCTAAGAAGAGGAAGAACTCACCGGAGATGTTGCGGTGGCGGCGGAGGATCTCTGGTATGTATCAGGGTGATGCAGTGGCCCAGTCGGTGTAGATGCGAAGACGGCGCCGGACGACGAGGACGATGGAGCGGCGGCGACAAGAGGAAGAAGAAGAGGCATGAGCGGGAGGATGGAAAGCTCCGACCCGCACGGGTCGTATTTAAAAAGGGAATAAGGAAGGCGCGAAAATCCAGGCGACAACACCGTTTTGACCAAGGCGGACGCCTCGATTCTCGGGATGACAGTTAATGAGCGATTCGATGGTACGTCAGCAGATCTCCTGATGTCACGCCGGGTCATTTTCGGGTGACTCGCCAAAAATCGGAAGAGAAGGAGAAGTGAGCAAGCTCAATTCAACCTGGGGCCTAATGTTGGGGATATAACCCCACGAAATGACCCGCCCTGGAGGCTCCAGGTCATGTTGTTGGCTCGTGAGTCGGCCCAAGGGTGAGCCGTAAGACTGGTGGCCCATACAGGTAGGCAGCTCAAGGTGCGAGCCGTATGACGGCCCGGGCAGAGAAGACCCGGGCGTGTAAGCCGTCTCAAAGACAGCTTGGACAAGAAGATAGAGAGAGACTCGGACATATGGTAAGACTCGGTTAAAGCAATTGTAACGACCCGGTGGTCCTAACCTCTTATATAAAGGCAGACCCGAGGCAACTTAGGGGATAGGTTATCGAAAACTAGGTCAAGCTTCTAGCTCCTTGTAATCGATATATAAGCAATACAATCACAAGCAGGACGTAGGCTATTACCTCGACTTGAGGGGCTGAACCTGGGTAAATCCGTGTCCTATGTATTCACACATAGGGTCATGTTGTGGTCTATGTATTCACACATGCATGACGGTTTTCGGTTAACACAATTATAGCATGAACAATAGACAATTATCATGAACAAGGAAATACAATAATAACCATTTTATTATTGCCTCTAGGGCATATTTCCAACAGTCTCCCACTTGCACTAGAGTCAATAATCTAGTTACATTGTGATGAATCGAACACCCATAGAGTTCTGGTGTTGATCATGTTTCGCTCGTGAGAGAGGTTTAGTCAACGGATCTGCGACATTCAGATCTGTATGTACTTTATAAATATCTATATCTCCTTCCTGAATGTAATCACGAATGGAGTTGAAGCGGCGTTTTATGTGTCTTGTCTTCTTGTGAAACCTGGGCTCCTTGGCAAGGGTAATAGCTCTAGTGTTGTCACAGAATAGAGTCATAGGTCCCGATGCATTGGGAATCACTCCTAGGTCAGTGATGAACTCCTTCATCCAGAACCCTTCCTTTGCTGCTTCCGAAGCAGCTATGTACTCCGCTTCACATGTAGATGCCGCCACGACGCTTTGCTTGCTGCTGCACCAGCTGACTACCCCTCCGTTCAAAATATACATGTATCCGATTTGTGACTTCGAGTCATCCGGATCTGTGTCGAAGCTAGCATCAACGTAACCCTTTATGACGAGATCTTCGGCACCTCCATAAACGAGAAACATGTCCTTAGTCCTTTTCAGGTACTTCAGGATATTCTTGACCGTTGTCCAGTGTTCCGCTCCGGATCACTTCGGTACCTCCCTACCATACTTATGGCAAGGTTCACATCAGGTCTGGTACACAGCATGGCATACACAATAGAGCCTATAGCTGAAGCATAGGGGATGACACTCATCTCTACTCTATCCTTTGCCGTGGTCGGGCATTGAGTCGTACTCAATCTCACACCCTGTAATACAGGCAAGAACCCCTTCTTGGACTGATCCATATTGAACTTCTTCAATATCTTGCCAAGGTATGTGCTTTGTGAAAGACCTATGAGGCGTCTCGATCTATCTCTATAGATCTTGATGCCTAATATGTAAGTAGATTCTCCAAGGTCCTTCAGTGAAAAACACTTATTCAAGTAGGCCTTTATGCTTTCCAAAAGTTTATCATTTCCCATCAAAAATATGTCATCCACATATAATATGAGAAATGCTACAGAGCTCGACTCACTTTCTTGTAAATACAGGGTTCTCCATAAACCTGTATAAACCCAAACGCTTTAATCACCTCATTAAAGCGAATGTTCCAACTCCGAGATGCTTGCACCAGCCCATAGATGGACTGCTAGAGCTTGCATACTTTGTTAGCATACTTAGGATCGACAAAACCTTTCGGATGCATCATATACAATTCTTCCTTCAGGAAACCATTGAGGAATGCCGTTTTGACGTCCATTTGCCAGATCTCATAATCATAAAATGCGGCAATTGCTAACATGATTCGGACGGACTTCAGCATCGCTACGGGTGAGAAAGTCTCATCGTAGTCAACTCCTTGAACTTGTCGATAACCCTTAGCGACAAGCCGAGCCCTATAGACGGTCACATTACCATCCACGTTAGTCTTCTTCTTAAAGATCCATTTATTTTCTATGGCTCGCTTATCATCATGCAAGTCCACCAAAGTCCACACTTTGTTCTAATACATGGATCCTATCTCGGATTTCATGGCTTCAAGCCATTTGTTGGAATCCGGGACCGCCATCGCTTCTTCATAGTTTGAAGGTTCACCATGGTCCAACAACATGATCTCCAGGACAGGATTGTCGTACCACTCTGGTGCGGAAGATGTCCTAGTGGACCTTCGAATAGCAACTTGATCTGAAGTTTCATGATCATCATCATTAACTTCCTCTCCAGTCGGTGCAGGATCCACAGAAACAACTTCCCGTGCTGCGCTACTCTCTGGTTCGAGTGGAGGTACAATTACCTCATCAAGTTCTATTTTCCTCCCACTTACTTCTTTCGAGAGAAACTCTTTCTCTAGAAAGGATCCATTCTTGGCAACGAAGACTTTGCCTTCGGATCTAAGGTAGAAGGTATACCCAATAGTTTCTTTGGGATATCCTATAAAGACGCACTTTTCCGCTTTGGGTTCGAGCTTCTCAGGTTGAAGTTTCTTCACATAAGCATCGCATCCCCAAACTATTAGAAACAACAGCTTAGGTTTCTTTCCAAACCATAATTCATACGGTGTCGTCTCAACGGACTTTAACGGTGCCCTATTTAAAGTGAATGCGGCGGTCTCTAATGCATATCCCCAAAATGATAGCGGTAAGTCGGTAAGAGACATCATAGATCGCACCATATCCAATAGAGTGCGATTACGACGTTCAGACACACCATTTTGCTGAGGTGTGCCAGGCGGCATGAGTTGTGAAACAATTCCACATTTCCTTAGGTGCGTGCCAAACTCGTGACTCAAATATTCTCTGCCACGATCAGATCGTAGGCACTTTATTTTCCTGTCACGTTGATTCTCTACCTCACTCTGAAATTCCTTGAACTTTTTGAAGGTTTCAGACTTGTGTTTCATTAAGTAGATATACCCATATCCGCTCAAGTCATCAGTGAGGGTGAGAACATAACGGTAACCACCGCGAGCCTCGATGCTCATTGGACCGCATACATCGGTATGTATTATCTCCAACAAGTCAGTTGCTCTCTCCATTGTTCCGGAGAACGGAGTCTTGGTCATCTTGCCCATGAGTCATGGTTCGCACGTGTCAAATGATTCAAAATCAAGAGACTCCAAAAGTCCATCAGCATGGAGTTTCTTCATGCGTTTGACACCAATATGACCAAGGCGGTAGTGCCACATGTAAGTAGGACTATCGTTATCAACCTTACACTTTTTTGTACTCACACTATGAACATGTGTAACATCACGTTCGAGATTCATCAAAAATAACCATTGACCAGCGGGGCATGACCATAAAGCATTTCTCTCATATAAATAGAACAACCATTATTCTCATATTTAAAGGAGTAGCCATCTCGCATCAAACGAGATCCAGATACAATGTTCATGCTCAAAGATGGCACTAAATAACAATTATTGAGGTTTAAAACTAATCCCGAAGGTAGTTGTAGAGGTAGCGTGCCGACGGCGATCACATCGACCTTGGAACCATTCCCGATGCGCATCATCATCTCGTCCTTTGCCAGTCTCCGCTTATTCCGCAGCTCCTGCTTGGAGTTACAAATGTGAGCAACTGCATCGGTATCAAATACCCAGGAGCTACTACGAGCGCTGGTAAGATACACATCAATAATAAGTATATCACATATGCCTTTTATGTTGTGGTCCTTCTTATCCGCTAAGTACTTGGGGCAGTTCCGCTTCCAGTGACCGGTACCCTTGCAATAAAAACACCCAGTCTCAGGCTTGGGTCCATGCTTGTTCTTCTTCCCGACAACTTGCTTACTGGGCGCGGCAACTGCTTTGCCGTCCTTCTTGAAGTTCTTCTTACCCTTGCCTTTCTTGAAACTAGTGGTCTTATTCACCATCAACACTTGATGCTCCTTTTTGATCTCGACCTCCGCTGATTTCAGCATCGAGTACAACTCAGGAATGGACTTCTCCATACCCTGCATGTTGTAGTTCATCACAAATATCTCGTATCTAGGTGGAAGTGACCGGAGGATTCTGTCAATGAACGAGTCATCCGGGAGATTAACTCCCAGCTGAGTCAAGCGGTTGTGCAACCCGGACATTTTGAGTATGTGCTCACTGACAGAACTATTCTCCTCCATCTTACAGCTGAAGAACTTGTCGGAGACATCATATCTCTCGACCCGGGCATGAGCTTGGAAAACCAGCTTCAGCTCTTGGAACATATCATATGCTCCGTGTTGCTCAAAACACTTTTGGAGCCCCGGTTCTAAATTGTAAAGCATGTCACACTTAACCAGGGAGTAATCATCACAGCGTGATTGCCAAGCGTTCATAACGTCTTGATCCGCTGGAAAAATGGGTGCGTCACCTAGCGGTGCATCAAGTACATACAATCTTTTGGAAGCTATGAGGATGATCCTCAAACCACGGACCCAGTCCGCATAGTTGCTTCCATCATCTTTCAGCTTGGTTTTCTCTAGGAACGCGTTGAAGTTGAGGGTGACATTAGCGTTGGCCATTGGATCTACAATATAGATTGTAAAGACAATTTTAGACTAACTTCATGATAATTAAGTTCACATAATCAAATTATTTAATGAACTCCCACTTAGATAGACATCTCCCTAGTCATCCAAGTGACACATGATCCACGTCGACTAGCCCGTGTCCGAACATCACGTGAGACGGACTAGTCATTCATGGTGAACATCTCCATGTAGATCGTATCTTCTATACGACTCATGTTCGACCTTTGGGTCTTCCGTGTTCCGAGGCCATGTTTGTACATTCTAGGCTCGTCAAGTCAACCTAAATGTATCGCGTGTGTAAATCTGGATTACACCCGTTGTATGCGAACGTTAGAACCTATCACACTCGATCATCACGTGGTGCTTCGGAACAACAATCCTTAGCAATGGTGCATAGTTAGGATGAACACATTTCTTGAAATTTTATTGATAGATCATCTTATTTACTACCGTCGTTCTAAGCAAATAAGATGTAAACATGATAAACATCACATGCAATCAATATAGTGACATGATATGGCCAATATCATCTTGCTCCTTTGATCTCCATCTTCGGGGCACCATGATCATCACTGTCACCGGCACGACACCATGATCTCCATCATCGTGTCTTCATGAAGTTGTCTCGCCAACAATTACTTCTACTACTATGGCTAACGATTAGCAATAAAGTAAAGTAATTACATGGCGTTTATGATTGACACGCAGGTCATACAATAAAATAAGACAACTCCTATGGCTCCTGCCGGTTGTCATACTCATCGACATGCAAGTCGTGAATCCTATTACACGAACATGATCAATCTCATACATCACAATGCATCACATCACATCCTTTGGCCATATCACATCACAAGGCATATGCTGAAAAACAAGTTAGACGTCCTCTAATTTGTAGTTGCGAGTTTTTACGTGGCTGCTATAGGTTTCTAGCAAGAACATTTCTTACCTACGCCAAAACCACAACATGATATGCCAATTGCTATTTACCCTTCATAAGGACCCTTTTCATCGAATCTAATCCGACTAAGGTGGGAGAGACAGACACCCGCTAGCCACCTTATGCAACAAGTGCATGTCAGGCGGTGGAACCGGTCTCACGTAAGCGTACGTGTAAAGTTGGTCCGGGCTGCTTCATCCCACAATACCGCCGAATCAAGATAAGACTAGTAACGGTAAGAAATTTAACAAGATCGACACCCACAACAACCTGTGTTCTACTCGTGCATAGATTCTACGCATAGACCTAGCTCATGATGCCACTGTTGGGAGACGTAGTAGTAAATCAAAAAAATTCCTACGTGTTCACCAAGATCCATCTATGAAGAAACCAGCAACGAGTGGGGAGAGTGCATCTTCATACATTTGAAGATCACAAAGCGGAAGCATTACTAGAATGCGGTTGGTGGAGTCGTACTCGCAGCGATTTAGATCGTGGTGGAATCCGATCTAAGCGCCGAACAACGGCGCCTCCGCGTTCAACACACGTGCAGCCCAGTGACGTCTCCTATGCCTTGATCCAGCAAGGAGGGAGGAGAGGTTGAGGGAGAGCTCTGGCAGCACGACGGCGTGGTTATGGTGGAGCTGCGTGGTACTCCGACAGGGCTTCGCCAAGCGCTACGGAGCACGAGGAGAGGGAGGAGTAGGGCTGCGCAGTGGGAAAGAGAGATCCGTGTCTCCGGCTGCCCCAAGGGCTCCACTATATATAGGAGGAGGAAGAGGGAGGGTTGCGCCCTAGGGTTCCCACCCTAGGGGCCGGCGGCAGCCCCAGATCACATCTGGTGCGGCGGCCAGGAGGGGAGAGGGGTGCGGCTGCCCTAGGGTGGGCCTTAGGGCCCATCTGCTCTAGGGTTTGCCCCCCTCCACCCTTGTGCTGCGCCTTGGGCCCTTGTGGGGGGCGCACCAGCCCACCTAGGGGCTGGTTCCCTCCCACTTGCAGCCCATGCAGCCCTCTGGTGCTAGTGGCCCCACTTGGTGGACCCCCGAAACCCTTCCGGTGGTCCCGGTACGTTACGGGTAATGCCTGAAACACTTCCGGTGACCAAAACCTCACTTCCTATATATGAATCTTTACCTCCAGACCATTCCGGAACTCCTTGTGACATCCGGGATCTCATCCGGGACTCCGAACAACCTTCGGTAACCACGTACACTATTTCCCTACAACCCTAGCGTCATCGAACCTTAAGTGTGTAGACCCTACGGGTTTGGGAGACACGTAGACATGACCGAGACACCTCTCCGGTCAATAACCAACAGCGGGATCTGGATACCCATGTTGACTCCCACATGCTCCACGATGATCTCATCGGATGAACCACGATGTCGGGGATTCAATCAATCCCGTATACAATTCCCTTTGTCTACGGTATGACACTTGCCCGAGATTCGATCGTCGGTATCCCTATACCTTGTTCAATCTCGTTACCGGCAAGTCTCTTTACTCGTTCCATAATACATCATCCCGTGGCTAACTCCTTAGTCACATTGATCTCATTATGATGATGTCTTACCGAGTGGGCCCAGAGATACCTCTCCATCACACGGAGTGACAAATCCCAGTCTCGATTCGTGCCAACCCAATAGACACTTTATGAGATACTCGTAGTGTACCTTTATAGCCACCCAGTTACGTTGTGACGTTTGGTACACCCAAAGTATTCCTACGGTATCCGGGAGTTGCACAATCTCATGGTCTAAGGAAGCGATGCTTGACATTGGAAAAGCTTTAGCAGACGAACTACACGATCTTGTGCTATGCTTAGGATTGGGTCTTGTCCATCACGTCATTCTCCTAATGATGTGATCTCGTTAACAACAACATCCAATGTCCATGGTCATGAAACCGTGACCATCTATTGATCAATGAGCTAGCCAACTAGAGGCTCACTAGGGACATATTGTGATCTATGTATTCACACATGCATTATGGTTTCCGGTTAATACAATTATAGCATGAACAATAGACAATTATCATGAACAAGGAAATACAATAATAACCATTTTATTATTGCCTGTAGGGCATATTTCCAACATTGTTCGACTTGCGAACCATTAGATTCATCAAACTTCACATCTACCGTCTCTTCAACTTTTCGAGTGAAGTTGTTGTAGACACGGTAAGTGTGAGAGTTCGATCCATAACCAAGTAGGAATCCTTCATGGGATTTAGGGGAAAATTTAGCATGACTATGTTTGTCAAGAATATAGCACTTGGAGCCGAATACCCAAAAGTATCCAATTTGGGGTTTGTTACCGGTGAGTAGCTCGTATGCCGTTTTACCGAGAAGTTTGTGCAAGTAAAGTTGGTTTGTGGCATGACATGCTGTTTCGACGGCTTCTGCCCAAAAGTGTCTTGGCATCTTGTATTCGTGAAGCATCGTTCTGGCCATCTCAATAAGCGTCCGGTTCTTCCTCTCAACAACTCCATTTTTCTGAGGCGTGTACGTAGCCGAGAACTCATGTGAGACACCTTCTTCATCAAGAAAGGTATCCACATGGGTGTTCTTGAACTCCGATTGTTATCACTTTGAACTTTCTTGATCCTCACTTCAAACTGATTTTGCGCTTTGCGAACGAAGTTCTTGAAGATCTTTTGAACCTGCAACTTATCATCAAGGAAAAATACCCACGTAAATCTGGAAAAATCATCAACTATAACTAGACCATAGGAATTTCCACTGAGACTCTTGTAAGCATTGGGACCAAAAAGATCCATGTGAAGTAACTCGAGTGGTCTCCTAGTAGTCATGATATTCTTAATGGGATGACTTCCGCCTACTTTCTTTCTAGATTGACAAGCACTACAAAGTCTATCTTTGTCAAAGATGACATCTCTAACACCAAGAATGTGACCGCCCTTGATCAGCTTATCTAGATTGTGCATGCCTACATGTCCAAGTCTTGTATGCCAAAGCCAACCTTTAGAGGATTTAGCAATTAAACAAGTACGAGGTTTGGATCTCTTAGTGAAATCAACAATGTATAGATCACCTCTACAATTACCTGTAAAGACAATTTTATGATTATCAAATCGAAATACTTGGCAATCTACTTTAGTAAATAGAACATTGAAACCAAAGTCTGCTAGTATAGATACGGAAAGAAGATTGTAGCCAAGGGATTCAACAAGCATACCATTTTGAATAGAGCTATCATGGGATATGGCCACCTTACCAAGGCCAAGTACCTTACCTTTAGAGTTGTCTCCAAAGGTCACGTACCTTTGAGGACCTTGATTACGCATGATCTCTTGGAACATGTCTTTATCACCAGTCATATGATCCGTACATCCAGTGTCGAGATCCACGCTTTTCCTCCGG
Source organism: Hordeum marinum (assembly GCA_022496015.1). Taxonomy (NCBI): domain Eukaryota; kingdom Viridiplantae; phylum Streptophyta; class Magnoliopsida; order Poales; family Poaceae; genus Hordeum; species Hordeum marinum. The sequence continues at coordinate 63,156,895 of CM039677.1, forward strand.
ACATATAATCCTTGAAGTTTGCCATGAGACTTAGATTCTTCATGATCTTCTCATACTCGATGTCGAACAACTCATCTTCTCCAAGGTAGTCATGTTCCACATTGTCATCATCAAGTGGGAAATCCTTGTCATAAAGAATTGTGATCATGACAATGTTCAAGTTTATGAATGCGAATGGCTTCAAAGATGATGTTGTTGATAGTGGTGACATCTCCTTTAGCACTCATAAGATCACGGAGCTTAAATAGGAATTTATCAAAGTTTGGATCACTAGGCTTCATTTTGTGAAAAGCTACAGGTTTTATGAAGAATTTCATCAAGATTTCCAATGAAAGATTTGTATATCGTTTCTCCAAATCAGTCCACAGGGTATAGGCACATGAAAAGTTCTTCAACTAAGAAAGCACAAATCTTGGTAAACCTCTAACAATGAGATTGACAGTTCTTAGGTTACCAAGCATCTTAATTTCCGCTTCGTGTGTGGGATGCAGTTCATCAATAGGAGGCTCATAGGGGCGCATAACATATTTGCTCAATTGAAATTCATTAAACAACTCAAGCATCAAAGATTACCATTGGCTATAATACTCTCCATCAAGAATAGGCACTCTACAACTCAAACTCCCTATACTAGACACATCCATTTTCCTCCTCGGTGATTAAACCGAAGCAATGGAGACAAAAGCTCTGATACCAATTGAGGGATCACTAGAAAAGTGTCTAGAGGGGGGGTGAATAGACTACTAGCAAAAAATTAAAACCCTTTTCCCAAGTTAATTGGTTGGCAGATTTTAACAGTTTTAGCAAGGCTAGCAAGTCTATATACCCTACACATGCATGACAACAAATATAGCAGCGGAAAGTAAATACATTGCACATGAAGTAAAGAGATAAGTTGTGGAGATCAAACGCAATTAGAGACGCAAGGATTTTTCCCGTGGTTCCGTTAGGTGGTGCTATCGTATGTCCACATTTATGGAGTCTTCAACCCACGGAGGGTAACAGTCGCGAGAGTCCACGGAAGGCTCCACCCATAACGGTCCACGAAGTAGCAACATTGACTATTCCATAACGGCTTCCGTCCACGAAGGACTAGCCTCACTATGGGTAGATCTTCACAAAGTAGGATCCTTGCCCATACAAACTTCTTGGTTCACTCCACAACACGAAGTAGGAGGCTCCCAAGCGACACCTAACCAATCTAGGAGGCACAAGCCTCCAAAAGGTAATAGGCTCAGTAATGTCGATGAACTCCTTGCTCTTGTGCTTCAATATGATAGACCCCTCGACACACAATCACTCTCTCATAGATATGGCTTGGTAGAAGAGATGGGATTGGTGGAAAGCAACTTGGGGAGGCTAGAAATAAAGATCCATATGGTTGGAGTGGAAGATCTTGACCTCAACACAAGGGTAGGTGGTTCTCTCTCAAAAAACTGATAGGATAGGTATGGAATAGTCCTGAGTGCTTCTCTTTCGAGTAGGTGGTGGTGAAGGGGTATATATAGGCATCCCCAATAATCCAACCGTTACACACAAAATGACCAACTCGGTGACACCGATGTGTTAATCTTGGTGGTACCGAAGTGACCAAAAGGTGGCAACTTTTGAATCTTGGAGGGACTGATATAGGAATCTCGGTTGCACCGATAAGGTGACCAACGGTCAGAATGCCCATTCTCGGTGACGCCGATTCGGTAATCTCGGAGGGACCAAAACTATGAACTTGCATAACAGAAAGTTGGCATCCCAACTCGGTGGCACCGAAAACAGTGTTGGCTGTACCGGAAGGTTAGGGTTTGACTGAGTCTGTCTAGGGTTTAGAATCGGTAGCATCGAAATGGAAATGTTGGTTGCACCGATTTTGAGTGTTTGGCTTTGGACAGACTTTGGTGGGAGAGAATGTGGGTGTCTTTGATGACTATCACTTGTGCATGTATGAGCATTTTGTTCACCAACAAAACTTTACCCCCTTTTAATAAAATTGGCTTTCCTACGGACTCAAGGTGATTCCTCAGAAATATAAAATGTAGAGTCCTCTTGCTTGAAGCTTTGCCAATCCATTTCCTTGTATCTTGGGGTGTTCCGCAATCTCTTTGCCAACCCAACTCTCCATGGACTATTATCTAAAATGAACTAGATAAAAGTATTAGTCCAAGAGACAATGTATATTGTCATGGATTATCAAAACCACCAAGGGAGCATGTTGTGCTTTCATGCGCACGCCTCCAGTCGTCCTGAAGGCTGAGCCCGACTCGACCCCACTCCGGCGCAGTGGTCGCAGCGCCGGGGGCATCACCATCAACGAGGGCCGCGGCCGCGGGCCCTCACCTCCCCGCGTCAACCTCCGCCTTGTCAGGCCGAAGAGGAAGCCTGGCACGGCGGTGGTGGAGCAGGAGCACCTTGAGATGGCCACCGTCGATGAGACGGCCATGAAGTGGGCACGCGATGCCTACGTCCACGAGGAGATGGAGCGGCAGCGCCGAGCCCTCGAGGAGATCGAGGCTTGCCACCGTGCCCGCCACAAGGAGGAGCTCGCCGGCCCTTCAACCCCGACCTGGCAGGGCTGCAGCAAGGACGGCAACCGTGGCGCGCAGGACGACGACGACGAAGACGACGGCGGCTACACCAATTTCTACAAGCTCCTCAGCATGTAGAATGCGGCGGTGGACGACGGGACGGCGGCTACGGACGACGACATAGTCGATGTAGTTTTTTTTAGTTTTGTAATATATTTTTAAATGAAAATCAAACTTCGAACCGGTTTTATGACCTTAAATGTGCCGAAAACGATAGTCGGAAAGCGTCGGTAGGCGGGGACCGGGAAACCAAGCCTTCAAGGCCGATTTTAACACAGGCGGCGCTAAAATCGGGCCGTGTGGGAAGGGGGAGGGGGGAGACGCTGACCACGGCCGCCGCCGATTGGCTGCCCGCCATGGCCTCGACGGCGGCGCCAGTCGCCGAACACCGGACTCAGTTGTTTCTCACTGACCTCCGCGACGAGCTCCTGGAGGAGATATTCCTCCGCCTGCCCACCCCGGCGGCGCTCGCGCGCGCCTCCACCGCCCGCGCCTCCTTCCGCCGCATCATCACCGAGCGCTCCTTCCTCCGCCGCTTCCGCAAACGCCACCCGCCGCCGCTCCTGGGATTCGTCGATGACGAGGGCGGCTTCCACCCCGCCCAGGCGCCCCACCCCTCCGCCCCGCTCGCCCGTGCCCTCGCCGACTCCGCCGATTTCACCTACTCCTTCGCCCCCAAGCACAGCAAGGGGTACTTGTGGACCCTGTGCTACGTCCGGGATGGCTGTGTCCTCCTCGAAGACAGGCCATTTTTGGAGGCCTTCAGGAACCTTCTCGTCTGCGATCCATTGTTTCGTCGCTACGCTCTGCTTCCACCCATTCCGGAAGTCCTGGCGCTCCAGGTCCAGGTCCAGGAGAAACGCCCTTTAAGAATCAAGCCCTTACTCCTGCCCGTCGCCGAGGATGAGGATGAGACATTGTTCAAGGTGATATGCTTGGCTAACTATAAAACCAAGCTGGTTGCATTTCTATTCTCTTCCGTCACCGGAGAATGGTGCATCGCCGCAACTATCAGCTGGAGCTCTTTGGGCAGCCGACCACAGATGTGGCAAAACTTCAGAGAATATGAATACCGTGGCGTGTCCTGTTTTGACTGTGTGCGCGGCTCCTACTACTCAACATCGACTTTGAACGACAAGCTGCTTGTGTTGGACCCACGGAAAATGGAGTTTTACACTGTCGATGACCGTACTGGCTATCATATGAACCTCAGATGTCTGCCTGGCCAGCATGAAAATGTCTTCGACATCGATGTGGCATCCCGATGCCGGCCTGGTCAGAGTAGAAGTCTTCCTCGCATTGTTGTGGGTAGAGAAGGAGCCCTTGAGATGTTTTCTCTTGTTGGTGATCACACTCCAAATGGCTCGTTTGATCTCTATCATACCACTCAGCAAAAAAATGGCCAGTCTTCCAAGGAATGGCAGCTGGAGAATATTATACCGTTGCCCGGCAAGTATGACTATTTCACCGTAGGTGCAGCTGAGGGATTCTTATTCCTTGGAGCCACTACAGAAGATCAGTTCGACATTGTTGAAGGCTCCCATATGAGCTTGTTGATGACTGACTGGAATGTACATTATTTTGCATTGGATGTCAAGACTTCTGAACTTACTAAGGTTTGTAGGAGGAGGAGGCAATTCTTCCATTATGAAGATGTTCACTGCTACTTAGGCTTCCCCCTGTCCTTGTCAAAACCGAGTATATGAAGTGGTAAGTTTATTTTGTTTATATTTGGTGTGCTTTGGGAACTGTGTGTTGGCCAGTTGGCTGGTGGCGCGCGTCCGGCTGCGTGCCCAGCCCGCCACCCGCATTCGAGCCCTGGGCTCCGCAAGGTGTGACTGGGTTGTTTCTTCTTAATTACCTAATTAAAATGCCACAGGGGCTAACCCCTGTTGCTCTAGTTTCAAGAACAGAGCAGTGGCCGGTTGGTTAGAACACATGCCAATGAGCTCACCCATCCATGCTTGAGGCGTGGCCACCGCAGGGTGCCTCACTTCTACCTAAACAACATACAGTTTTTGTTTTTTGTTTTTGTATTGAAACAACGAGCTCCCTTGGTCGATTTCAATTTCTATTAGAGAAAAACAACATATAGTTAAGGGAGGGAACTTCCCCCGTTAACCATGTTTTTTAATTTTTGGCGTGCTTCGCTGCGCTAATTGTGCATTCTGAGAGTTATTGTTTCATGCTATTTTGAGAACCTATATAGCCATGAAAGGTGGTCATGATTTATTTCTGTCCTGTTCAATAGTTGTCATGCAACCTGCCAGTCAAAGAAAATAAATTCATTTCATAGCAGGAAAGGCATCTCTGTCCCACCAAATTTGCATATTATGCTCATCAGTTAATGTTTGAGGGCCATTCACATTTTCGCAAAGGCTTTAATTTACCATTCACATCTTATGTTCGTGCTACTATTGTTGTATACTGCTTCCTAGCTGGAATAAGAATATAATGATGGCTATGGAGCTTTTGAAAGCATGAACGAGCAGCTTATGTACATTTAGTTTTAAACTGTACTGTTTTTCAATTTCGAATGAAAGGCATTACTGTGAAGCATATTTCTGTTGCATTTAGGTGACTTGCGTATTATGAGTTTTAACTGAATGTATCTGCAGGGATCAACTCGCTTTTCTTTTGGGGTTCTTGTACTTGGGCCGTGTATCTGATGCCTTTGATGAAATGGAGGATGGACATGATGGTGCTGAGAAATATGCTTACCAGATATAGCAGTCAATCCTTGGTACCATTCATTAAAATTAGCCATCATGTACTTTCTATGGTTGTATTAGGCTTTTTTAAGCAAAGACATGTTGTAAACAAGATGAATTTGTTGAACTCTATCTCTGACGAGAGTTGTACTGTTCTTTTGTGTTGGAAGCATGGCATTGTCTGTTTATCCTTGTTCAGTCCTTAACCTGGCCATGTTTGCAGCCACATCATGTTCTGCTCAGCATGCTCATGCATCATCTTGCTTTTAAGCATCTGATGATTTGTTACAGGTTATTGTTGCCCATGCTGTTTTCAGTGTCCGAGTTAGGGTTTTGGTGGGTGCCTTTCCAGAATCAGGAAAGCAACAGTGATCTTGTGATGTTCAAGACACATTTTGATTTTTGAGGCTTCTGCAAAAAAGAAAAAAATATGCTTCATGCTTCATCCTATAACATTCAGTTATCCTCATCTTGTAAGTGAGACACCCTGTTTTTCCTGGTTGATCTCGCACATATGCCCATTGTTTTAGTTTTTACCCAGGACATGCTTTCTAACGGTTGCTGCCATGTTTATTGACTGCAAATACTCCAGCTCTTATCCATTTGGGCATGTTTTTTTGATTGAGAATAATTTTCCATAAGGCTGGGCAGCACTAGAACTTCTCCCGAACCATGCTTGTCTGATTTCTTTTGCAAGGGATAACTTGCAGAGCATGTCTCAAGAAACGCAAGAAAAGGAGTGACCCATTGACACAAGTTGCCAACCACCCAGCGAGTCAACAGGTAGGTGACCAGAAACTCATCATATAATACTATATTGCATGCTGGTGCTTAAGAAAATCCATCACGCAGCTACTCTTTTATGTATATATGCTTGCCTGGCTCTATGGCTGCTAATTATCATCTTGCTTGTTGTTGCCGCCAGTGTTGCACCTTGAATCAAGATCCATCCATGGAGCCATTGCAAGGAAGAGCGCAGATGTGGATGCTCCTATGGCTCGCCTTCTGCTTGCTCGAGCACTCGCATTCGCTGGTGTTCCCGTTCCCCATCCCGTTCTTCACCCCTTCCTACACCAACCAGCAAGACGGTAAGAAGAATCTGAAAAACTTTTCTGAGTCTTGAAGTGCAATGCATGTATTTTAAGTCCATTTCCCCTCTTATTTTGCTGGTGCAGTTGATGCTGTGAACGAGCTGTACGCATCACTGGGCTCGCCGGACCTCCGCGGCTGGGCTGCTTCGGGAGGAGACCCCTGCGAGGAGGCATGGCAAGGGGTCCAGTGCCTCGGCTCCAGCATAACTGAAATGTATGCAGTTCTTTCAGAATGTCTGGTACCATGTCGAGCTTCATGCATTATCCAATTCACAGAAAAGTTTTTTGTTGAACCTGACAGAGTACTCAAAGGCGCAGGTCTAGAAGGGAAGCTGAGCGAGGCACTCGGAAAGCTCACTGCTATTACAAGATTGTTTGTGAATTTACATGATATTTCAGTTCTACTTTCTGTCCACTACCACTTCAGTTTATTTACTGACATTGTTTTTGGATTATGTTCATGCAGGGACCTGTCATCAAACAACCTCGCCGGTGAGCTGCCGGAGTCAATGGCAACGCTTAAATCCCTTTCGGCACTGTGGGTAGCTGAGTATTATGCTTCCTAATCAGTACTACGTAGTGATGCTCTCTTCCTGGCAGTTTGTGGTTAAATGCATTGTTTTTCTGAACTTGGAATGTGCTGCAGGCATGTGCAGAACAACAGGCTAACCGGGACACTCGACGTGCTGCGTGATCTTCCCCTGAAAGACCTGTAATTGCTTTACCGATTTACACGGATACCTCCTTAGCTCATACTGTGAAATGATGGTCACACTACTCCTTGACGAGATAACATGCAATCCTGCGTGTTGTTGAGAGGGGAAAAAACATTTCCAAATCATGGTCTGACTGCATTTCTCGCATGCCCATTCCTGAATCTTGATTCTGTGAACGTTTACAGCAATGTGGAGAACAATCAGTTCGCAGGATCAATCCCAGAGAAGATGCTCAACATCCCAAGTTTTCTGTAAGAAATCCATCCTCTCTCATCGAGATTCAAGAACAAAAAGAGCTTGGCTAACTACTGGCTTCCTAACAAATCAATATTCTTTCCTAAATTTTCTGCAGAAGAAACGGCAACCGTTTCACTATTCCGATCCCCGGTTCCCCTCCAACTCCGGCGACGCCGTCTCCTTCTCCAGCAGCGCATCCTCACATTACTGTAATTCCCGCTGTTACTCCACAGGACACTACACACGGTGGTGGTCTTCGGAGGCACGCCAGCAAGGTGTCTCCGGCAAAGGCTGCTGGATTCAGCATTCTCGCTGCCAGTTTATTGACCATTGCCGTCGTTGTAACCGTGTTCGCAACCTCGAGTCGGCGGCAGGAGATGCCCACTCGGGAAGGGCACCTGAGGGCAGTTATGAGGAGCGTGGCAATCTGGACAAGGAAGCCTCCTAAGCTAGGTGCAGCTGCCAACCCTGACAAACAACACAGTACAGGTACATGAAAAACAATGCTGAAATTTTATCCTGAGAATTAAGAACCTACATATTCTGATATAAATGCCCCTTGTTGATTTGATCATTGGAGTTGCTGCAAATGACATCGTGGGTAGCACTGTTGGAGATTGCACAAAGTTGGCGGGTTTATCGGCGCATACACCTCTCAAGAACTACAGCATGTCAAGCATTGTTTCAGATAAGAATGTTCGGTGCGGGTCAGAAGAAGGCAAACCCTCGACGGTTTCCTTCAAGTTCTTCACTGTTGCATCTCTGCAACAGTGCACCAACAGCTTCAGCGATGAGAATTTTCTGCGAGAAACTCGGTTCGGCAAAATCTATCTAGCAGAGCGCCCAGAACGCAAGGTAAATTGAACTGTGTGCAGAACTTTCAGTCCCAATTGTGTCATATTCAGTTTTCTTTTATACTAGTAGTAGAGTACTCTATCTTTTTCCTGTTGACTGTATCTTTTATACTATATTGTGCTCTTATTGACTTCGTCTTCCCATGGATCACATTTTCTTCTAGTTTGCGGTACTGAAGCTTTGCGACACGGCTATGAAAATGGCTGCTGACAAGTTTTTGGAGAATGTTCGGACCATCGCGGACCTTCGACACCCCAACATAGAAGAGCTTGTGGGTTGCTGCGTGGAGCACGGACAGAGGCTGCTCGTGTACAAACATTTCAGCGAACACACATTGGACGACATGATCCACCACGGCAGCAGCGACGCTGCCGATCCCGGCAACGAGTTCCTCTGGGAAGCTCGGATCGCTGTGGCCCTCGAGGCCGCCAAGGCTCTCGAGTACCTCCATGACGGTGGCGGCGGCCAGGAGGGACATGTCGCCGTTGTCCACGGACATTTCAGGCCAGAGCATGTCCTTGTCGATGGCGAGGCGCGGGTGCGCGTGTCCGGGTGCGGCCTCGCCCCATTCGCGCCACCGTCAGCGTCAGGCACCACTACGGACTGGACTGACGACGCACTGAGTTATGTCAGCCCGCCGGAAGTAGCCGCAACGACGGAGGCGGCCACAGGCGGCGAGGTATACTGCTTCGGCGTTGTGATGCTGCAGCTCCTGACGGGGCGCAGGCCCTACGACAATGTGCGGCCGCGAGGGGAGAGGCTGCTGGTGCAGTGGGCTGGCGCGCGGCTGCACGACCTGAGCGCTCTGTGCAGGATGGCCGACCCGCGACTCCGGGGCACGCCGGTGCCGGTCAGGTCGCTGTCGCGGTTCGCGGACATCATCAGCAGATGCGTGCAGGTAACTGAAGCTCGGCCGTCTTTGGTTTCTCGCTTTCTTGGGCTGCTGCGTTGTCGTAATGGAGTTTGCCTACGTACGTGCAGCGGGAGGCCGAGTTCCGGCCGGCGATGGCGGAGGTGGTGCAGGACCTGATGGGCGCCATGGAAGAGGCGCGCATGGTGGACGGCTGCCGAGAGCTATCGCCGGTGACGGCAGAGCACGAACTTGGTGTGAACTGCTAGCTCTGATTGACATAGAAAACCGCCAAACATGTCCTCACCATCGACATAGAATGCATCTACAGCATGTTTGGTTGGGAGTAATTAGAGTCAGGAAATAGGAAGGGAATTAAAGGGTTACAAGACTTTAAATTTATTATTTGGATAGGGGATTGAAATTTATAAGTGAACTAGTAGAATGCCCGTGTGTTGCCACATGCATTTAAAAAAAAATACTGGTTATATATATAAGCATTAGGCATGTCAAATTTCAGCTTGACATAGAAAGTGGGTCTAAATTTCAAGCCTTACAATATCATTGTCCTTGTTGATTCAAATTAGACAATATAAATCTGGAAAAAAAACTCAGCCTAAACTATATACTTAATCTGAAGAAAACTTGCTTAGTTATTCTGATAATCTTGCTTATACAATTATGATAGTTAGGATAATCACCTAGGTGTTTTTATTTTTGAAATGAAAACAACAACAATATTCACGAGGCCCTTGAGAAACCATGACATGATCCTGAATCTGATCTGTTACAAGATATATCCTCCCAAATATTCGATGGTCTCCTCATCATTATCATCTGCCTTCGACAAAATAGCAACTGTGGAAGATATTGGAGCCCTTTCTCCATCCAAATAAACTTCATGGAAATCAGCTTTGCCCCTCTTGCCAAATTCTAGGGGTTTGCAGCCAGAAGGCACATTGAATATCTTCTTAACCATGTGTCTTGTAAGGTGTATCTTCTTGTTGTCATTAATTCTGTAGAACACAATTAAAAAGTCAGTACATGTTGCGAGAAAAACATGTTATGCAACATGTATAGGAAAATAAAGAGACCAAAGTGACAAAAAGAAAATAGACCACATACTTCAACATATGCTTTTTGGTGTCAATCCTCATGACTATGAAATCGAGAAGCTCTTCTGAAGGAGAAAGAAAAAGAGAGATGTAAAGCAAATCACCAAAGCTGAACTCGCTTATCACATCCCTCTTCTTCCCTTGGATAGCATTCGCTATATCACGCGGCCGCTTTGCCGACCAACGACTTTGGTAGATGGTCATCCTGCAAAACAAACCAAAAATGAAAAAACAAGATGGCTATGAGCATGCATCTCTAATAATCTAGTAAAAATGAAAGGTACATGTGAGCCTAGATACAAGAGCTTCAGAAAATTCAGAAATTATTGCACTCTATAAACTATGAACATAGAAATTTAGGTTACTAACATAATAAACTTTAGGTCACATTCAAATCACAAAATTTCAGCAACACTGAATTTCAGCAACATAAAAATTCAGCAACACCGAATTTCAGAAACAAAAATTGTCAAAGCAACATTTCATCTCTGAACCTCTGAAATCTCTGAATCACATGACTGAACATTGCATCTAAAAATCCAGCAACATTTAGTGATATCAGGATAGATTCAGAAAAGCATTTCAACAAAAACAAAAATTTAGGGAATATATCATCCAGCTCTGAATCACATCCATCATCCAACTCTAATTGCAATAACTATGCAGCATCATCAAATGCACGTCACCAAATTCCCAACATCATCACAAAAAATCCACAAAATCAACACATAGATCGATGCCCCCAGATCCTACTGCACTGATGAACTTCCTACTCCAACACACCGTCATCGTCAAGCTTTAAGCCACCCTGGGGGACAATAGCCATGAACGCCTACAAAGCGCAGTAAAAAAGCTCCAGGGAACCCCGGAGGAAGGCCGCCATGAACACCATGGACGCCTACAACGCCTTTCCTAGTCCTACAAGTTAGCTTCGGGAGCGCCGCGGGGGCGCCCAGCTGCTACACGCCATAGAAGGCCGTGGCCTTCAACTTCATAGCGGGGCTACATGCTGCGACCGGCAGAGAATCCACATAAATGGCACGGGTGGGGGGAGGGGGAGGGAGGGGTGCAAATGCTGAGCATTTATACCTACTGGAGTCGACGCCGGCCACCGCAGGATCTGTCGCCGTCGCCACCGTGCTGGAAACATTGTAGTCGCCCGCCGCCCTGCTGTGCTACGCCAGCAGCCCCGTCGCCCTCCAGATCCAGCAGCAAGACAAGCTATGCTCGCGGACACTCAGCTGTGGGAACGATTCCTAAAACAATGGGACCGTTTCAGAAAAACGGTCGCGGCTAACGTGGAAGCGCGTCCGACCTCGTCCGTCTGATCAAAGAAGATCAGACAGGCGCCGAGCCGGTGGACGAGCGAGTGCGATCGACCGGCTGAACGTAAGCTTTTTCCATTTTTTTCTAAGAACTTGTCTTTTATTTTTGAGGAATTTCTAAGAACTATTTTTTAAACTGATTTCTAAGAACTTGTTGAAAAGGGAATAATCACCAGGGAGAGCACCTGGCGGCAAAAGAAGAAAGAAAGATGGGCCTGCAACGCGCATATAGGCAGCGATAGTCGTACAGCCAAGCCGCTGAAAGAAGAGGGGAAGGCCCACTCGACCCGCAGATTTCCAGAGACATCCATCCATCCAGCCAGCCCCAAGCAAGCAAGACGTCACGTCATGTCAGTTTCTTACCTCGCGGAAACGCACGCACACGCCTATTTATAACCTCCCGGCCTCCGACCCATTCCCCTCTCGCGGCCTCGCTGCTCCACATTCCCGACCCAACGAAGCAGTCCCTAAAGCCTCCCCCTCCCCGGCCCCCGCGCCGGCGACCCCTCTTCCCCGCCGGCCTCCCGCCCGCGCCCCGCGACCGCGAGCCGGGCTCCGACCGCCCCCCGCCGGCCCCGCGCTCGCCCTCCGCCCCGCGGCCTCCCGCGACGACTTCTCCCGCGGCGCCCGTCCTCTGATCCAGCAGCGGCCGCGCGGAATCTCGCGGGGACGAATCCGCGCCGAGCAGCCCCCCGCCGGCCCCGGAGGACGCGATTCTCCGCGCGCCGAGGTGAGCACCCTTGCCCGACGCCGCGAATTTGGGCCGGTTCGATGGGGAGCGTCGTCTTCCGCGGCGGCGGCGGCGTCCCAGATTTGCGTTTCCGTGCCTGCGGAAACCCTAGACGGGGCCGCCCGTTTGTTCGCGTTTTGGGGTGGGCCTCGCGCGATTAGCTGTAGGCCACGTGGTTTGGGCCCTCGGCAGCGGGATTTCGGGGGCCGATTGCTGCTTTTCTGGAGCGTATTTCGGTGCTCTGGTCCCGGCTCGATGTTTTTTCTAGTTAAAGACTTCGACACTCTATGAAAATTTTCGTGGCGTCGTGTTGGAAACTCATGAGGATTGCTGGCTTTGATTCAGGAGCTGCGACGCCGACGCGACGGGATCACTGGCGCAAATGAGCCGCTACGAGTATGAGACCAATGTAATAATCCAAGCCTTGAACTCCATTTTACCACTACTGTTTCTGCATCTATCATCCATAGAAGCAGCTGGAATCATAGTTTGCTGGATATTCTGTTATGATCATAAACATGAATGCTTAATTCATTTGAAAAGGGGGAACTATAGCCATTTCATCTGTGATAGACTGACAGTGCATTTCTTTCCCTATATGAGACTAATGTAATTTAAGCCACTAAGTCCATCGTTAGTACTTTTGTTTCTCCATCTATCATCTGTAGAAGCAGCTGGAATCATGGTTTGCTCGATATTCTGTTATGATCATGAACATGTATGGTTAATTCATTTGAGGAGGAATTATAGCCATTTCATTTGTGATAGACTGACAGTGCATTTCTTTCTCTCATCATCGTAAAGGGTTATCATCAGGCAGTGGAGGATGAGTATGAGGATGAGTACTATGATGAAGATGAGTACGAGGAGGAAGGCGCAGAAGCTCCTGAGGAGGATGAAGAGCCATCAGAGGGTCAGCAGGAGTTCCTTCAAATTAGAGAACGATTGAAGGAGCAGATTAGGAGGAAGGCACAGAGTGCTAGTGCTAGCACAGCTGGTCGCTCGGCTTCCTCACATGATAGAAAACCACCCCCACCCAAGTAAGTGTCTCTAAATTTCAAGGCGCCTCTTCCAACACTTTATCGAGCATTTTGTTTGGTTATGGTGCAGGAACCTGTATAGTGTAGAAAAATACAATCCTTAGATGAAAATAGTCGGGAAATGCTTCCTTCTCACATATCTTCTTTTGGCATCTTTAGCGTGTTAAGTTTATTTGTTCATAATTTGTCTTGGAACTGGAAAAGTTATTATACTCAATAGATTTTCATGCTATCCTTTCTTGAAATATTATTATCCACTCAAATTCGACATTTCGTCTGATCTTAGTGTGGTGATGGGGAATCAGTTTTCATTATGTATTTCACTCGTGTAGTTTTGGCTCCTTCTTTGGGCCCTCCAAGCCGGTGATTTCCCAGCGTGTGATTGAAGAAAGGAAGTCAATGAAAGAGATACAGAACACAGTGCCTAGAGAGCGAAGACCTCCTGGAGTATGTGGCACTACATCTCATTCTGATTATTGTTGATCCATCACTTACTAATTGCAGGTAATATATATGCAGAAGGACATCCCATCATGTTCGAAAGTGCAAGCTAAAACAAATGGATTTCACCAGAAGCAAAAGATTGTTAATGAGGTACAAAGGATATGTCTTCTTACATTGTTCATCTCTTTGCTTTATTAAACTTTGGCCAGTGCAGTCACAAAATAGCAGCTGCAATGCAGGCAAAAAAGAAGGCTGAGGCACTTAAGGATAATCGGGACTATTCATTTCTACTCTCGGATGATGCTGACATTCCATCGCCTCCAAGGGAAAAACCTGCGGCTAGGCCTTCCTTGACTCAAAAGCCTGGTGAGTTTAAACTTCTATGGCGAAACTTTGTCTTTTTTGTTTAGTGGAGAGTGCTGATGGTTTGTTTTGTTGTGTCAAAGATCGCGAGATGATGCATTCTGCAGCGAAGAGTAGGGCACCAATAAGTCAGCCTGCCAGATTGCCAAATGGTCATGGGTTGAACAACAACGCATCGTCCACACAAAGACGTCCGGAAAGTAAGTTTGAATCCAAGGGAAAGGAGACACTCCCAAGTAGAGAAAGGTCTGTTGACAATGGAAGGATGCATAGTGTTGTTAGAAATGGGTCCAGCCAGGCCACTGGAAGCAAAGCTGCAAGCCAAAAGTTTCCGAGCAAGAGTCAGATAGCAAATAAGCCTTCTATGAAGGAAGTGAATGAACAATCTCTGAGAAAGGATCATTTAGCTAGAAAGCAACCTGTGTTACCTAATGGCCGACCACAGCCCTCACAAAGTCAGAGGATGCAATCAGCCTCGTATGGTCAGAGGCCACAGCAGTCGTTGCAGAGCCAGAGGCCACAGCAGTCGTTGCAGAGCCAGAGGCCACAACCGTCGTTGCAGAGCCAGAGGCCACAGCAGTCCTCGCAGAGCCAGCGGCCACAGCAGAGGCAACAGCAGTCCTCACAGGGCCAGAGGCCACAGCAGTCGTCGCAGGGCCAGAGGCCACAACAGTCGTCGCAGAGCCAGAGGCCACTGCAGTCGTCGCAGCGCGAGAGGCCACTGCAGTCGTCGCAGCGCGAGAGGCCACTGCAGTCGTCGCAGCGTGAGAGGCCACTGCAGTCATCGCAGAGTCAGAGACCACAACAGTCATCGCAGAGTCAGAGACCACAACAATCACTACAGAGACAGAGACCACAGCAATCTTCACAGTTGCAATCCTCACAAAGCCAAAGACAGCTGACACAAAATAACCGGCCGCAACAGATGGTGCAGCGGCAGAGGCCTCTTTCCTCGCAAGGTCATTATCCTGATCAAAGAAGAGTCCAAGCAAATGGAGTAAAACCAGCAGAAAGGCAGGTAAGGACTCCCCCTATGGTAATATTTTGTCAAGCTGTTTGTTTGTCGAAAAAATAGTGCCGGTGAAGCAATTATCTATTGGTTTTTCTTTTGGTGTTATATGCCATGTGCATAGTTTCTCATGTTTAGAGTGTGATGCTCTGTAATGATACCGACGCGCTAAGTTTGTTTCTTCATTTTGTTTGTGTGCCCATGTAGCCATCTCGACAAGTATCTGCTAATGGAATACGTGATGATCGTGCAAAGAAAAAGCAATTGGGGAAACGAAGGTTTGATGATGACATTGAAGATGAGGACGACCCCATGGCAATGATTAGGAGTATGTTCAGGTAAATTTTATTCCCGTGCTGTTTCTGGGCATACTGTCAGTTATCCTTGTTTAAATGCTTGATAATATGTTCCCTATGTATATTTGCTGTACAGGTGTGTCTACTAGTGTTTGGATAATTTACTTAACATGGATCATGGACTGACTACACCGATCACAATACCTGTTGAAATTTCACCTTAGCTTGTTTAGGTTTAGTGATTTTCTTATAACAAGGCTATTTGATTTAATTATATAACATGAATTAAGTTTATATGTTATATTGCTTTGAAAAGAAGAAAACTCTTACAAGTCTGGGCTTCCGGTGCAGGTATGACCCTAGTAAATATGCAGGCAGAGATGACGATGATAGTGACATGGAAGCAGATTTTGCTACTATAGAGATGGAAGAGAAAAGAAGGTATATCTATGTTCCTTCACATAATGCATTTTTTTTCTCATATTTTTGTATCCTGTCTTGTTGCAAGAGTGTAGAAGGTGAAAGCAAATAGAGATTGAGAAATATGCACAATTTCTGGATAAGTCATGTATTGATGGTGTCTTATCCACATTACACTGCAAAGAAATGTGTGGTGAAAAAATCAGCATATTAGTCGGCAAAATATGTTATGTGGACAAGACACCATCAGTACATGACTTATCTAGAGATTGTGCATATTGCTCCTAGTATAATTATTAAGGGCATGTACAATGGTTGATAATGTTGTCTTCTTTTATGTTCGCCACGTAATCTAGAAAAGACAACAGAAAATGATGTACAATGCGTTATTCTTAGTCTTATCTTCAATAACTAGATATCCCTAAATATGTGGTGAGACAACTTTTGCTAAGAGATAATCTCTTATTTAAGAGAAAGCAAGTCTTTTCTTATGGTTTCTCTCTCATCCACATCATCATTTATCCTATGTTGCACCTCCAAGATAGCACCATTGTACATGCCCTAAAGTGTGCACACGACACTCTTGAACGAGATGTCTGTTGTTTAGGACCCGTTCCAGAAAATGGAACTGTGTCACCGACAGTATTGCTCAAATTCCTGAATAGTTTGCATCTTATTGACCTTGCTCTGTTGTTTGCTTACTTGGTCAGTGCGAGGATTGCAAGGCAGGAGGATGAAGAGCAGCTCCGCCTGCTCGAGGAAGAAGAGAGGCTCGAGCAGGAGAGGAAAAGGCGGCGCGTAGGCCGATAGCAGCTGGATCAGTTGGCTCCAGCATTTGTCATTTCTGGATGTTGTTTCCGCAAAGGCCTCAACGTTGTCGGCTGGACTGTGGTGCTGTCTGTCTGTGCAGACAACGGTGAGCGAACTGCCGAGCTCTGCCCCCAGTTAAGCGCCGTGAGTATTTCATGACAAATCAGAAGAAAAAAAACGGCAGGTGAAAAGTTCTTGCAGATGTGAAGTGACTTGTAGACCGTTGAAGTCCTCGTCGGTTGTACTTCTGCTGAAGCTGATAGGGGTAGTTAGTTCTCGGGCGTATTGAGATAGTGCGTCAAGGTCAAGACGTTTTTTTTTTTTTTGAAGTGGTATCGACTCGTCGCATTGTTGGGTTTTACTACCTGTTTTCTCATGATGTAACTGATTTTTTCCCGTTAGCTGGTCATAAACATGCCATAGATAAGTGGCACCTCTGTTAAATTAAGTTGGATGTAGATGTGTTGTAGTAGTAAACAATGCAATATCAAATAATTAAGTTTTTTCTGTTTTGTTAGCATGGTTATGCAATGCATCATCAGGATCGTAAAAGGTAACGGACTTAATTGGCCGTACCGGCGTACTGATCTTAAAGATAAATCTAGGTACTCCCTCAAAGAAATATACAGCGTTTATAATATAACTATAAGTGAGCTAAACGTTTTTATATTTCTTTGGACGCGACTAGGGAGCACACGACGTGCTCCCTCGTGTTTCCGAGCACGTTTTTGTCTTAATAAAATCTATTTCAAGGAAGGAAAGTGTCCATGTGTATTTATTTGTGTGTTAATTTGTTTCCAAAAGTCATAACTTTTGAATGGATTGTGAAATCAAGATCTGTTTTCATCATTAGGTTTCTGACATCGTATTCTTCAAAACTAGATCCCGTAAAGATATATTTCGATGAACTTTTTTCTTAAGCAACTTGGATACCATGGAGAGGCAACTTTTGTACTACAGTAAGCAACTTTTGGTTAGGTTGTGTTTCATGGCTACCTATCATCCCGATTTTTTTTCAAAACTAGTACCTATTTTATACCAAATTCAAAAAGCATATGTCGAATTTGAAAAAAATAAATCAAAAATAGCACCCCGTCGGGCTCTGGTGGGCCGAAGAGGGGCCAATCGGCCACTGGGAGGCCGAAGAGGTGCCTATCGGCCACCACCAGGCCGAAGAGTGGCCTGTTGGCCAGTGGGAGGCCGAAGAGGCCTGGTCGGCCTTCAGGAGGCCGACGCCCCCCTAGATAAGGCCGAGGACTGTTTTCTTTCTCCTCTGACCACTCCTCTCACTCTCCCCCGTCCTCCAGGCTCTTCATCTCCACCTCTCACTCCCGTTGCTCTCTGTTGCTTCCACCGTCGCGCCGATCTCTTCGCTCGTCCACCCATTTTTTTATCCAACCTGCGTAAACAATAGATCAGGACACTCTCCACAGGCCTACGGTATTTTTTTGCTTCCAACTCAATCAAATGTCAACTTTCAACTCGGTTATGGATTTAGTTCTTATTGGTCACTGTCTGTTTGCACGTAAATGACTTGCCCATTTTGCCGAGCTCTAGGTGGCCTCTGTCCTGCCGTTGATTCCGGTGCGTCTGTATTCGCTGTGGTGCTGGATCGTCGATGTTCAAGGCGTGTTGTAAGATTCTATATCTTGTTTATCTGACTATGGCATATGGTTGATGTTGTTTTGGTCGGAATGCATTCGAATGCGTTTGTTTATATGATTATGATATTTGATTCCATTCTTGTTGTAGTATGTTTCGTGCAGTGTTAGATCACATCTTGCTCGGTACATTGAGGAGTGCAGAGCTTTAGCTATTGGGAGGGGTGACACAGATATTGATCTTACTCTTCACAACAGTGAGGGTAACTTATACCATGTTCTGTTTAGACATGGTCGGATGAGCAGTAAATTCCATGGTCCTTCGTGGGAGGAACTTGCCAATGATTATGGTCTCCGTCATTGTGACATGATGACTGTTAGGCTTGAGCACTATGGAACTATGATTAGTGTCGATTTTCATCGGGATGGTGTTATGTTGTTTCCTTTATCCTGTGTTGGTAAGTATTTTGTTTGACTGATTTTCAGTTTTGTTTCAGCTTATACGTTTTGCTATTCTGCTCAGTTTGTGAAATTATTTTATTGTAGCTTTTGAGGATCTGAGTGAAACTCAGAGGGAACTTATTGACAATTGTTTTTATAGTCGTGGTGTCACTCTGAATTATCATTAAATGTATGTCATGTCACGACAGCTTTTTGATGACAACTACATATTGTGTACTTCTTTTGTTCATAGGATGGATTTCATGAATGTTATTTCTCAACATATGGTAAGCTTTGGTTTCAGGTATTATTTATTTATTTGTTCTTTGCTGTAGCATAATGTTTTAAATTTGTAACCTGAATATCATATAACTTCATGTTTTTTGTCAGGTTATTCTTACCATGGTTATGAGGAGTTTGAAGGAATTTGTGTCAATTCCTAGGACTGGTTCTTTAACTCTTGAAATTACTTTGGATTCTTAAGATGATGATATATTTCTGAGCATTGCTTGTTCCTACTTCATTGGCTTGGGTGGTAGAATGGTGTTGAAGAAGGAAGGTTTCGGTAATTTTCTGCTGGCATCGTCTATTGAAGTCAACAATTTGATGCTCATAACCTTCAAAGAGCGTGAACAGGAGCTAGCAGTTGTTTTCAGCTATCTTCCACAGTGGTCGTATTGTCTCGCCCTACTATCCCCCATTTTCTTTTCCCGCCCTACTATCCCGCCATACTCTGTCACCACTTTCTTTCCCGCCACTCTTTACCGTTATTCTCTCCCGCCACTTTCTTTCCCGCCATTCTCTCCCGCCATTTTCTTTCCTGACTTTCTCTCTTGCCATTTTCTTTCCCGCTTTTCTCTCCCGCCATATTCTCTTGTGAACCTATATAACCACATCCGCAGTAAGGTGGGTCAGCATGCCCTTCCTTTCCCTTTCGCTCCTGCCATCCTTTCGCTCCCGCCATCCTTTCGTGGAGATGTCTCATCCTCATTATCCTTTTGGTCGTAGTTTTCACTCTGTATGTCCGATCGTCTTCTCCATCTAGCTGCCAATTTCAAGATGGATGATAGAGTAGTTCCATGGGAGGAACTCATTAGTAGTGACACCATAATGAATGAGTTGGCTCACTCATTAGCTAGGAGTGGGTGGCCTCCCATGACTTTTGAGGAGATACGGAAAGACTTCTCAGGTTGCATGGCATATGGCAAAAGCAACTGCATAAGGGTGAATCTTACCTTAGGATTGCTGTGAATAATTCAGATTTATGGTCAGCAGATAGTGAGGACGAAGACGACCTCTTCATGCTGAGCACCAAGATCAAGACTACCGCATCGTCGACGGGCAAGATTTCTACATCGACGAAGGGGAAGAGTTCTACATCGATGAAGGGTAAGATTTCTGCATCAACGGAGGACGAAGACGACCTCTTCATGCCAAGAACGAAGGTCAAGACTACCGCATCATCGAAGGACAAGAGTTCTGCATCAACAAAGGGCAAGAGATATGCATCGACGGAGGATGATGATGATGCATTCATGTAATACTTTTAATTAAGTTGTAACGTTTAATTCAGTTGTACTGTTTAATTAAATTGTAACGTTTAATTCAATTGTACTGTTTAATTCAGTTGGATGCATTTAGTTTGGAGTACTAGTGTTGTCTCTCTAAACCAATTGACCACTGAAATAGAACATGAATATGTCTCATACATGAATATGTCGCATACATGAATATGTCCCATACATAAAATAGACATATGTCTCATACATAAATAGATAGTCATGTCTCATACGTAGATAACTATATCACTGCTGGGGACGGCGACGAATCTTGGGCTTCCTCGGACGTGGACCGGAAGGCGATAAGCGCTGAGGCGGTGGATGAGTGTCATGATGACCATGACCATATACCACCTCGTCCGTCGGTGTCTGTGTCTCCTGCGTCGATGGTGGTGGTGGAGTGACAAGAACTATCTCTGAGATATCATAGGTGTTTGCACCTCGGTCACCGTCCTCGCCGTGGCCGTGCACCTTCGCAGGACAACCTGATTCAACACACTTCACGATATATTTTGTTGGACTTGATATGTGTGTCCGGAAAACCCTCTGCGTAGATATAGCCCACTTTATCACCACATACTTCAATTTTTTCTTTGTGGCAAATATAGCCCCGATCTGGACTTGGTTCAGGTTATATTGCCATGGAGTCTCATGGCCATCGTTGACAGTAATGCCGGCGGATATGTCCTGATCCCATGCACAAGGAATCGGTACCTCCACTTCATCCTTGGAATTTTCAGAATCGAGATCCTCCGCAAACACATCCTGATCCTCTTCCTCCATCACCCTCTGCATTTCATCGCCTTCCTCATCCCCATCAGCAACACCAAAGGCAGCTAATACTATCGATTGAATACTCTGCCCAGTATCATGACCACTAACATTGTGTGGCACATAATCTGACTCTTTCTTGGCTTGGCTAGCATCCACATCCGGTGGCTATGACCCGGATACATAAATCTCGTTAGCCACTTGACTACCCTGGCCTGGTTCATACCCCACGTTGAGTTGTACGATATTCTCCTCCTTCGCCACTGGTTGCACTAGGGCATATGGATGGATTCTTCAGTCTCTCGAACGACTTAACACGGACAACCAATGCTGGCTCCTATCTATCGGAATCAACTCCCACTTGACATTTTTACAGGATTTGGTCCACAATGCATGAATACTGACGGAACAAACTTCAGGATCCAACCCAAAACTAGTAGTCAACCAGTGCTTCAACTGCCTAATGTCCAGTCTGTCTAGGTCTGAAAGTGTCATGACGCATTTCTTAAACTCGCTAAGATCAACCCCCAACTCATTATATCGAACATTACTAGGGCCGTAATACACAGTGAAATTTACGGATTCAGACATTTTCACCTGTCAGACATTGCCAGCTTCTCATTATTTGCAATAAACAAATTTACACTAAAATAAACCTACACTAAAATATACCTACCTACACTAAATAAACCTACACTAAAATGAACCTACACTAAAATAAACCTACACTAAATAAACCTACACTAAAATAGCAAGCTTCCACTAAAAATGACTACACTAACTAAACTAACAAACCTACACTACCAACACGTACACTAAAATCACTACACTACATAAACTAATTTTACGTACATTAAAAAACAAACCTAAACTAACAAAAAGGGTATATATTTGACGCGTGTGTGCCCTTCTTCTTCCTCTCCACCTTCTTCTTCCTCTCCACCACACCACCTTCTCACCATTCACACCTCCACCACCCCACCATGTCTCCTGCAAACGAACAACAAACTACCCCGTGGCAAAAAATGAGACTGTACGGCGGTGGAGATGGGCATGATCTATTGTTTCAGTGGATTGAATAGGAAAATGGGTGGAGGATGGAGGAGATTGGGGGGGATTCGGAGAAGAAAAACGAGAGAGAGAGAGAGAGAGAGAGGATGAGCAGCGAGCGAGAGAGGAAGAAGAAGGTCCCGACGGTCGGGCCTTATCCAGGGGCTCTTCGGCTTCCCGGAGGCCGACGGGCCCTCTTCGGTCTCCCGTGGGCCGACAACAGCCTCTTCGGCCACCCGTGAGCCGATGGTCCCTCTTCGCCACCAGCAAGCCGACCGGTCCCTCGTCGGCCCACCAGAGGCCGATGGGGTGCTATTTTTGATTTTTTTGTCATTATCGACATACGCTTTTTGAATTTGGTACAAAATAGGTACTAGTTTTGAAAAAAATCTATCATCCCAATGTTCTTTCAAGTTGGCTACGATGACTACCAACTTGTCTTACATGACGTGGAAGTTGCATACCATGACCACATATCAACTTCGATGCTACATGAAGCACTTGCCAAGTAGTATATGATATTACTTATCAACTCATTGCTCTTAATTGTAAAGTTGGCTATTGTATCAAGTTGCCTAGCTTCACCTTTGAAGTTGTTTTCGACAATTTTTTCTCAAACAACTTTGGTGCCATCGAGAGGCAAGTTTTGTACAACAACAAGAAACTTTTGGTTATGTGAAGCATCATGTTGTCATGTTAACTAGCATCACCCGTCAGTTGTCTACCATGAGTGCCTATCAATTTTGGTGATATGGTTAAATTTATCTTAATTCTTCTTTCTTAGTTGCGAATGCTTACGAGAGGGGATAATCATAAGTAGGTTATTTTTTCAAATAAGAACAACACCTTAGCACCGGTCCACTCACATATCAAATTATTAAAGTAGAGAACGTGAATCAACTTAACATGATGAACATGACCAGACAAAAATTCTCATGTGTCTTCGGGAGCGCTTGCTTAATATAAGAGAACCTTTGGGCCTGTCCTTTGCTATAAAAAGGATTGGACTACCTTGATGCACTTTTGTTACTATTGTCACTTGCCACTTGTTACAACTTATCTTGCTGTGAAACTATCTATCACTATTACTCACAACACTTGCAGAGATACCTTGCTGAAAACTGGTTATCATTTCCTTCTGCTCCTCGTTGGGTTCGACACTCTTACTTATCGAAAGGACTATGATTAATTCCCTATACTTGTGGGTCATCACTCCAAGACTGTACATCACTCGAGTACCTTCATCTTCAGGTGATGTTTGGGTTAAGTAGCCTCCACATCGCTACGATGAATGCCCGTATGATTTATGTGCATGGCTAGTGCCGCAACAAGCTCTCAGTTGGGTTGTTTCATGATATGGTCAAAGAGAATGCGCCTTTCCTTGAGAGATTATCTGTGCTTGATAAAGAAGGTCCAACAAGAATCAGAGTCAGTAACGCATCGAAATTGACAGCGTTGGGCTATTCGTGTGCTGAATTCTTCGAACTTGTTACAGCTGGATCCATACCCGTTCAAGTACAACAATCTTCTTCTCCTTCTTATTATTGTACATCACATTTTATCTAATTTTTGTTGATCTATGTTCGGCTGTCATCCAGAAAATGATTTCCACAAGCCTCACCCCATCTCTGCACACAAGAGTAAATTGCAAAAAACCACCACCTTTCATTTTTGTTGCAAAAAGCCGCCACTTAATGCCGATCGTGTGATCAGGGCCGTTTGAGGGCAAACCTGACGCACGGGGACCGCTCTCAGGTGCCACGTAGACCGCCCCCGTCAACTGCCGTTAAACGGTGTTGCCTAAACCTACCTGTCGGCCCATCCACCCACTCCCCCACCTCCAAATCCCACCGTGACGCCACCTCACCCTTCCCTCTCGCCCTCGGCGTCTTCACCCATAGCCGCCGCCGGCGGCACCGCCGGCTCTGTCAGAGATGGCAGGGACGACCGTCCACCCAGTCCCCCCACCCCCAAATCCCATCGTGCCGCCGCCTCATCCTATTGGAAATGTGCCCTAGAGGCAATAAATAAAGTGTTTATTATTATATTTACTTGTTCATGATAATCGTTTATTATCCATGCTATAATTGTATTGATTGGAAACGCATTGCATGTGTGGGTAAATAGACAACACTGTGTCCCTAGTATGCCTCTAGTGAACTAGTTCATTGATCAAAGATGGTCAGGGTTTCCTAGCCATTGACATGTGATGTCATTTGATAACGGGATCACATCATTAGGAGAATGATGTGATGGACAAGACCCAAACTACAAACATAGCATATGACCGTGTCAGTTTATTGCTACTGTTTTCTGCATGTCAAGTATATGTTCCTATGACCATGAGATCATGCAACTCACGGATATCGGAGGAGTGCCTTGTGTGTATCAAACGTCGCAACGTAACTGGGTGACTATAAAGGTGCTCTACAGGTAACTCCGATGGTGTCTGTTGAGTTGGCATGGATCGAGACTGGGATTTGTTACTCCGTGTGACGGAGAGGTATCTCAGGGCCCACTCGGTAATACAACATCACAATGAGCCTTGCAAGCAATGTGACTAATTGTTAGTTGTGGGATCTTGTATTACGGAATGAGTAAAGAGACTTGCCGGTAACGAGGTTGAACTAGGTATGGAGATACCGACGATCGAATCTTGGGCAAGTAACATACCGAAGAACAAAGGGAACGTTATACGGGATTAACTGAATCCTTGACATAGAGGTTCGACCGATAAAGATATTCGTAGAATATGTAGGAACCAATGTGGACGTCCAGGTCCCGCCATTGGTTATTGACCGTAGAGGTGTCTCGGTCATGTCTACATAGTTCTCGAACCCGTAGGGTCTGCACACTTAAGGTTTGGTGACGTTTCGGTAGTGTAGAGTTATGTATGGTGGTGACCGAATGTTGTTCGGAGTCCCGAATGAGATCCTGGACATCACGAGGAGATCCGTAATGGTCCGGAGGTAAAGATTCATATATAGGAAGTCCCAGTTTGGTCGCCGGAAAAGTTTCGGGCTCATCGGTAGTGTACCGGGAGACCTCCGGGAGGGGTATTTCGACCCAAGAGGCTTCATGGGCTGTGGGAGAGTATTAACCAGCCCTTAGTGGGCTGGTGGAATATCCACAACAGGCCCATGCGGCTGGGAGAAGAGTCCCAAAGGAAAAAAGAGTGGAAAAAAGGCAAAAAGGGAGAGTCCTACTCCTACTAGGAGTGGAGGAGGAGTAGGACTCCTCCCCCTTGGCTTCGGCCGACTCCAAGAGGGGCTCAGCCCTGCGCCAGCCCTCCTCCTCCTCTCCTCCTATATATACTGGTGGAATAGAAGGGTTTTGCATAGATTATACGGCCACGTGCTACCCGTTCCACCGGTGCTCCTCTAGATCGGTTTTCCGCAGTGCTTAGGCGAAGCCCTGCCGGAATCACTCCACCACTATCGCCAGAGCGCCGTCACGCTGCCGGTGAACTCTTCCTCCTCTCCCCCTCCTCTTGCTGGATCAAGACGGTGGATATCGTCATCAAGCTGCACGTGTGCTGAACGCGGAGGTGCCGTCCGTTCGGTACTAGATCGGAAGGATCGTGATCAAGGCCACGGGACGTTCGTGATTGGATCGCGGGACGGATCGTGACGAGATCGCGGGACTGTTCGTGATTAGATCGCGGGACGCTCGGCGATTTGGATCGCGAAGACGTTCGACTACACCAACCGCGTTTCTTAACGCTTCCCGCTTAGGGATCTACAAGGGTACGTAGATCCACTCTCCCTCTCGTAGATGCTCATCACCATGGATAGGTTTGTGTGTGCATAGGAATTTTTTTGTTTCCCATGCGACGTTCCCCAACAATGGTATCAGAGCTAGGTTGATGGTTCGATGAGATCTCGAGTAGAACACAAAAGGTTTGTGGGCGTTGATGCTTAGATTGCTTCCTTCCTTGGTCGGATTTTGGTTCAGCGGTATTGTGAGATGAAGCGGCTCGGACCAACATTACTCGTACGCTTACGAGAGACCGGTTCCCTCGACGCAACTTGTTGCCTAGATGGCTTGCGGGTGGCATATTCTCTCACTTTAGTTGGATCGGATTCGACAAAGGCGGTCCTTGAGAAGGTTGAAAAGCAAATTATGTGTCATCGTTGTGGTTTGTGCGTAGGTGAGAATCGTTCTTGCTAGAAACCCCGTAGCAGCCACGTAAAACATGCAACAACAGTTAGAGGACGTCTAACTTGTTTTTGCAGGGTATGTTGTGATGTGATATGGCCAATTACATGATGTGATATATGTGATGTATGAGATGATCATGTGATGTATAGAATTTCACGACTTGCATGTCGATGAGTACGGCAACCGACAGGAGCCATAGGGTTGTCTTTAATTATTGTATGACCTGCGTGTCAATCATTAAGCGCTATGTAATGCTTTACTTTATCGCTAAACGGTAGCAATAGTAGTAGAAGCATGCAGGGCGTGACAACCTCGATGGCGACACGTTGATGGAGATCAAGATGATGGAGATCATGGTGTCGTGCCGGTGACGATGAAGATCATGCCAGTGCTTTCAAGATGGAGATCTAAAGCACGAGTTCATGGCCATATCATGTCACTTATGAATTGCATGTGATGTTAATCCTTTTATGCACCTTGTTATGCTTAGAACGACGGTAGCATTATAAGGTGATCCCTCACTTAATTTCAAGATAAATTGTGTTCTCCCCGAGTGTGCACCGTTGCGAAAGTTTGTAGTGTCGAGACACCACGTGATGATCGGGTGTGATAGACTCTACGTTCACATACAACGGGTGCAAGCCAGATTTGCACGTGCAGAGCACTCGGGTTAAACTTGACGAGACTAGCATGTACAAACATGGCCTCGGAACACAAGAGACCGAAAGGTCGAACATGAGTCATATAGTAGATATGATCAACATAATGATGTTCACCATTGAAGCCACCTTAACTCACGTGATGATCGGACTTGAGTTGGTGAATTTGGATCATGTGACACTCAGATGACCTGAGGGATGTCAATTTGAGTGGGAGCTTTAGTAATTTGATTAACTAAACTCATTATCTTGAACAATAGTCTAAGTAACCTTTGCATATTTATGTTGTAGATCAATGGCTCGCGCAGTAGCACCCCTGAATTTTAATGCGTTCCTAGAGAAAGCTAAGTTGAAAGATGATGGAAGTAACTTTGTTGACCGGGCCCGTAATCTGAGGATTATCCTCACAGCTTCCCAAAAATCATATGTCCTTGATGCACCGCCTTATGACCAACCAGAAGACATGACCTCCGAAGACGTTAAGAACGCTTGGGAGGCACGTACTGGAGATTAATCAATAGTTCAGTGTGCAATATTGTATGGCTTAGAACCGAGACTTCAAAGACGTTTTGAACATCCTGGAGCATATGAGATGTTCCAGGAGTTGAAGTTTATCTTTCAGAAGAACGCCCGGATCGAGAGGTATGAAACCTCCGATAAGTTGTATGCTTGCAAGATGAAGGAGAATGGGTCTATCAGTGAACATATAGAATGTCTGGGTATTCAACTCGTCTAGCGGAGTTGGGAATTGCCCTTCCGCCAGAGGCGATCACTGACAGAGTTCTTCAATCACTGCCACCTAGTTACAAGAGCTTTGTGATGAACTATAACATGCACGGGATGAACAATTCAGTCGCCGAGCTGTTTGCGATGCTAAAAGTCGCTGAGTCTGAAATCCAGAAAGAACATCAAGTGTTGATGGTCAATAAAACCACTAGTTTCAAGAAAAATGGCAAAGTCAAGGGCAAGGGAAAGAAGGGTAAAACCAAGAAGGATGGAAAAGCAGTTGCCACTCCTGCAAGGAAGCCCAAGCATGGACCCAAGCCAGAAACAGAGTGCTTTCATTGCAAAGAAACTGGTCACTGGAAGCGGAACTGCCCCAAGTACCTGGCTGACAAGAAGGTGGCCAACGACAAACAAGGTATATATGATATACATGTTATTGATGTGTACCTTACTGGCTCTCATAGTAGTGCCTGGGTATTTGATACCGGTTCGGTTGCTCACATTTGCAACTCAAAGCAGGAACTACGGAATAAACGAAGGCTGGCAAAGGACGAAGTGACGATGCGCGTGGGAAATGGTTCCAAGGTTGATGTGATCGCCGTCGGCACGCTCTCTCTTCGATTACCATCGGGATTAGTGATGAACCTGAATAATTGTTATTTAGTGCCTGCGTTAAGCATGAACATTATATCTGGATCTTGTTTATTGCGAGAAGGTTACTCATTTAAATCAGAGAATAAAGGTTGTTCTATTTATATGAGTAATATCTTTTATGGTCATGCACCCAATGTTAGGGGTTTATTCATATTGAATCTTGATAGTAATGACACACATGTTCATAACATTGATGCCAAAAGATGTAGAATTGATAATGATAGTCACTTTCTTGTGGCACTGCCGTTTAGGTCATATTGGTGTAAAACGCATGAGGAAGCTCCATGTTGATGGAATTTTGGAGTCATTTGATTTTGAATCACTTGACACATGTGAACCATGCCTCATGGGCAAGATGACTAAAACGCCGTTCTCTGGGACAATGGAACGGGCAAGTGACTTATTGGAAATCATACATATTGATGTGTGCGGTCCAATGAATGTTACATCGCGCGGTGGATATCGTTATTTTCTCACCTTCACTGATGACTTAAGTAGATATGGGTATATTTACTTAATGAAACACAAGTCTGAAACGTTTGAAAAGTTCAAGCAATTTCAGAATGAAGTTGAGAATCATCGTAACAAGAAGATTAAGTTTCCGCGATCTGATCGAGGAGGTGAATATCTGAGTTATGAGTTTGGCAGTCACTTAAGACAATGTGGAATTGTTTCACAGTTGACACCGCCCAGAACACCACAGCGTAATGGTGTGTCCAAACGTCGTAATCGAACCTTATTAGATATGGTGCGTTCTATGATGTCTCTTGCTGATTTGCCATTATCGTTTTGGGGTTATGCATTAGAGACAGCTGCATTCACTTTAAATAGGGCACCATCGAAATCCGTTGAGATGACGCCATATGAACTGTGGTTTGGCAAAAGGCCAAAGTTGCCGTTTCTTAAAGTTTGGGGATGTGATGCTTATGTCAAAAAGCTTCAGCCTGAAAAGCTGGAACCCAAAGCGGAGAAATGCGTCTTCATAGGATACCCGAAAGAGACAATTGGGTATACCTTCTATCTCAGGTCCGAAGGCAAAGTGTTTGTCACTAAGAACGGAACATTTCTTGAGAAAGAGTTTCTCTCGAAAGAATTGAGTGGGAGGAAAATAGAGCTTGATGAGGTAATAGAACCTTTACTTCAACCAGAAAGTAGCGCAGCGCAGAAAGATGTTTCTGTGAAACCTACGACGGTAGAAGAGGAAGTTAATGATGATGATCATGAAGCTTTGGATCAAGCTACTATTGAACCTCGTAGGTCGACAAGGGCGCGTACTTCTCCTGAGTGGTATGGCAACCCTGTCTTGGAGGTCATGTTGTTAGACAACAATGAACCTACGAGCTATGGAGGAGCAGTGATGGGCCCGGATTCCGAGAAATGGTTAGAGGCCATGAAATCCAAGATGGGATCCATGTATGAAAACAAAGTATGGACTTTGGAAGTACTACCTGAAGGGCGAAAGGCCATTCAGAACAAATGGATCTTTACGAAGAAGACGGACGCGGACGGTAATGTCGCTGTTTATAAAGCTCGACTTGTGGCAAAGGGTTTTTCACAAGTTCAAGGAGTTGACTACGATGATACTTTCTCACCCGTAGCGATGCTTAAGTCTGTCAGAATCATGTTGGCAATAGCTGCTTATTTCGACTATGAAATTTGGCAGATGGATGTCAAAACGGCGTTCCTCAACGGTTTCCTGGAGGAAGAGTTGTATATGATGCAACCCGAAGGTTTTGTCGATCCAGAGAATGCTAACAAAGTTTGCAAACTCCAGCGATCCATTTATGGACTGGTGCAAGCATCTCGGAGTTGATATAAGCGCTTTGATGAGGTGATCAAAGCGTTTGAGTTTATACAAGTTTATGGAGAAGCTTGTATTTACAAGAAAGTGAGTGGGAGCTCTATAGCGTTTCTAGTATTATATGTGGATGACATATTGCTGATTGGAAACAATATAGAAATGCTGGAAAGCGTGAAGGAATATTTGAATAAGAGTTTTTCAATGAAGGACCTAGGAGAAGCTGCTTTCATATTAGGCAATAAGATCTATAGAGATAGATCGAGACGCTTAATAGCACTTTCACAGAGCACATACCTTGATAATGTTTTGAAGAAGTTCAAAATGGATCATTCCAAGAAGGGGTTCTTGCCTGTGTTACAAGGTGTGAAGTTGAGTAAGACTCAATGCCCAGTGACTGCAGAAGATAAAGAAAAGATGAGCGTCATCCCCTATGCTTCAGCCATAGGCTCTATCATGTATGCAATGCTGTGCACAAGATCCGATGTCAGCCTTGCCATAAGTATGGCCGGAAGGTTTCAAAGTGATCCTGGAATGGAGCACTGGCAAGCGGTCAAGAATATCCTTAAGTACCTGAAAAGGACTAAGGAAATGTTTCTTGTTTATGGAGGTGATGAAGAGCTCGTCGTAAAGGGTTACGTTGATGTAAGCTTTGACATTGATCCGGACGACTCTAAGTCGCAAACCGGATACGTATTTATTCTTAACGGGGGAGCGGTAAGCTGGTGCAGTTCCAAGCAAAGCGTGATAGCTGATTCTACGTGCGAAGCGGAGTACATCGCAACCTCAGAGGCAGCGAAGGAAGGTGTCTGGATGAAGTAGTTCATGACAGATCTTGGAGTAGTGCCTAGTGCACTGAATCCAATAAACCTGTTCTGTGACAACACTGGTGCCATTGCTCTAGCCAAGGAACCAAGGTTTCACAAGAGGACCAGACACATAAAGCGACGCTTCAAATCCATCCAGTTCTACATCGAGGAGAAGGACATAAATATTTGCAAAGTGCACACGGATCTGAATGTTGCAGAACCGTTGACTAAACCTCTTCCAAGGGCTAAACATGATCAACACCAGAACTGTATGGGTGTTCGATTCATTACCATGTAAATCACATAGTGATGTGAACTAGATTATTTACTCTAGTGCAAGTGGGAGACTGTTGGAAATGTTCCCTAGAGGCAATAAATAAAGTGTTTATTATTATATTTCCTTGTTCATGATAATCGTTTATTATCCATGCTATAATTGTATTGATTGGAAACGCATTGCATGTGTGGGTAAATAGACAACACTGTGTCCCTAGTATGCCTCTAGTGAACTAGCTCGTTGATCAAAGATGGTTAGGGTTTCCTAGCCATTGACATGTGATGTCATTTGATAACGGGATCACATCATTAGGAGAATTATGTGATGGACAAGACCCAAACTACAAACATAGCATATGATCGTGTCAGTTTATTGCTACTGTTTTCTGCACGTCAAGTATATGTTCCTGTGACCATGAGATCATGCAACTCACGGATATCAGAGGAGTGCCTTGTGTGTATCAAATGTCGCAACGTAACTGGGTGACTATAAAGGTGCTCTACAGGTAACTCCGATGGTGTCTGTTGAGTTGGCATGGATCGAGACTGGGATTTGTTACTCCGTGTGACGGAGAGGTATCTCAGGGCCCACTCGGTAATACAACATCACAATGAGCCTTGCAAGCAATGTGACTAATTATTAGTTGCGGGATCTTGTATTACGGAACGAGTAAAGAGACTTGCCAGTAACGAGGTTGAACTAGGTATGGAGATACCGACGATCGAATCTCGGGCAAGTAACATACCGAAGAACAAAGGGAACGTTATACGGGATTAACTGAATCCTTGACATAGAGGTTCGACCGATAAAGATCTTCGTAGAATATGTAGGAACCAATGTGGACGTCTAGGTCCCGCCATTGGTTATTGACCGTAGAGGTGTCTCGGTCATGTCTACATAGTTCTCGAACCCGTAGGGTCTGCACACTTAAGGTTTGGTGACGTTTCGGTAGTGTAGAGTTATGTATGGTGGTGACCGAATGTTGTTCGGAGTCCCGAATGAGATCCTGGACATCACGAGGAGATCCGTAATGGTCCGGAGGTAAAGATTCATATATAGGAAGTCCCAGTTTGGTCGCCGGAAAAGTTTCGGGCTCATCGGTAGTGTACCGGGAGTCCCGATAGTGTACCGGGAGACCTCCGGGAGGGGTATTTCGACCCAAGAGGCTTCATGGGCTGTGGGAGAGTATTAACCAGCCCTTAGTGGGCTGTTGGAATATCCACAACAGGCCCATGCGGCTGGGAGAAGAGTCCCAAAGGAAAAAGAGTGGAAAAAAGGCAAAAAGGGAGAGTCCTACTCCTACGAGGAGTGGAGGAGGAGTAGGACTCCTCCCCCTTGGCTTCGGCCGACTCCAAGAGGGGCTCATCCCTACGCCAGCCCTCCTCCTCCTCTCGTCCTATATATACTGGTGGAATAGAAGGGTTTTGCATAGATTATACGGCCACGTGCTACCCGTTCCACCGGTGCTCCTCTAGATCGGTTTTCCGCAGTGCTTAGGCGAAGCCCTGCCGGAATCACTCCACCACTATCGCCAGAGCGCCGTCACGCTGCCGGTGAACTCTTCCTCCTCTCCCCCTCCTCTTGCTGGATCAAGATGGTGGATATCGTCATCAAGCTTCACGTGTGCTGAACGCGGAGGTGCCGTCCGTTCGGTACTAGATCGGAAGGATCGTGATCAAGGCCACGGGACGTTCGTGATTGGATCGCGGGGCGGATCGTGACGAGATCACGGGACTGTTCGTGATTAGATCGCGGGACGCTCGGCGATTTGGATCGCGAAGACGTTCGACTACACCAACCGCGTTTCTTAACGCTTCCCGCCTAGCGATCTACAAGGGTACGTAGATCCACTCTCCCTCTCGTAGATGCTCATCACCATGGATAGGTTTGCGTGTGCGTAGGAAATTTTTTGTTTCCCATGCGACGTTCCCCAACACATCCTTCCCGCTTTCCCTCCTCGTCTTCACCAATGGCCACCGCTGGCGGCACCGTCGACTCTATCGAAGGTGGCAGGGACGACTGTCAGTGTCAAAACCAGCGGATCTCGGGTAGGGGGTCCCAAGCTGTGTGATTAGAATCGATGGTAACAGGAGACGATGGAGACGATGTTTACCTAGGTTTGGCCCTCCTATGGAGGTAATACCATACGCCCTACTTGATTGTATTGATGATATGTAGGTTACAGAGTCGATCTACCTCAAGATCAAATAGCTAAACCCTAGATGAGTTGTCCTCTCTACAACCTAAAACCCTCCGGCTTATATAGACGCGAAGAGTACCTAGGGTTTACACATAGTCGGTTGCACATCGAAGGAAAAAACATGCCTATCTACTTTCGTTAACTTGGAGGACACGCCACGTCTCCTTGAAGCTTCTACCCTGACGTTGGGGCCCTTGATCATCCAATGCTCATCCAGCGGCCCATCTAGTCCGACCCATGAGAAACAGGTTGGCTATCCGAGGAACCCTTAATCCAGGACTCCCTCAGTAGCCCCCGGACTAGCCTTCAATGCCGAGGTATATCCGGATAATTTTTGTGTGTCATAATCTTCGGCTTGCAAGGCGAGTCCCCCTACTCCTTCTTGTTCGGCAACCGATCAGTCATCGATGAAATCCCAAGCGTCACGAGCTCGCTAGGTCCATTATACTAACCATCAGCGTTTTTCGATTTTTGCGCGTCGTGGGGAGACGAGCGGTTTAGTGATTTTTTACAAGATTATCCCTCCGCAACGGAGGCACCACTCATTTAAGCAAACAAAATCGTGGTCTAAGCCACATCCTATTCCTCCTTCCCATCAGAAAAACTCTCAGCGGAAGCTTCGCCATGAAAAACATGGCGAGCGCCCCAGCTCTTCCTTGCGCCCTTACGGCTCCCGTCCTGGGGATTGGACTAGCTGCTTTGTGTCGCTCCTTCGACCGCATAATCTAGAGACCCAGGGGTACCTCCCTTCCCCGGATCTGACAGCGACCCGTGCAGGCTTATCTTCATTCAACGATGAAGTTTTCGCGGAGAATTTCCCCAATCCACAAAGGGGGAATGCATATGCTTTGTGCTCTTTCTTCTACGGGGTTGAGGGTTCCCTATTCACCCATTCTTGAGAGGTTTACTGGAATTTTTTGGGATGCAGCTCCACCATGTCACCCCAAGGTCTATCCTGCACATCTCGGGCTACGTCGCCCTTTGCGATATGTTCCTAGGCTGCGGGGCACATTTTGAACTGTGGAGTAAGTACTTCTGCTTTGTCCCCCGAACTCGGGACGAGACAATCTTGGAGGTCGGTGGAGCCAAAGTATGTCGCATAGCGGGGACGAGGTATCTAGTGGGAACACCGAAGGAGTCCGAAGAATGGTCTTCGGAATGGTTTTATATCGAGGACGTCCCCCTATTCGATCCAGCTCGAAGGGGTCTGCCCGAATACTTTGACGCCCCCTTAAAGAAAAGGTACAACTAGCGGCCGAGGAGTTCGTCCCAAGAGGACAGTGTTGAAGTGCAATGCTTGGCAGCCCAGGTGAGGGTACTGGCCCACCATAAGTTGACCATGATCAATGTCATGGCCACCGCCATCACCCGGTGCATGCAGCCTCTTCAGCAGAGGATACACCCCTTGTGGCGTTACAATGGGACAAGTGACACCACACGCTCCCGAAGACTGGGTCCTTTCGACCAGACAACATTGGCCGCCGCGCTTGCCGACCTATACAAAGGGGAGCAAGAAGACTTTATTCAGCGGTCGACCAAGGAGGGATACTCAAGCCACAATCCCATCGAATGGGTAAGCCTTTCAACCCCATGACCATAGTTCGGGTTTCCATTTTGTCCCTTTTTTGACCGAAGCTTTCAACTTTATATGAATAAGACTGGAGAAGTTTTATTGAGACAGTTAACTGTCTGGCCCCTCAGCCCAAAGACCACTCTCACGATGATGATTCGGGCTTTCATGAGGGTCCAGACCTGTCAATTGAGTTTGAAGACAGGGTTTTCTACCAGGAGAGTCTTGATCGCTCCAAGGTGGCTATCATAGCCGATTACCTTGGATCGTTCCCTTCTCCTACGACAAACAAGAAAAATAAAAGCTCATCCCGCAAAAGGCAAGCATGCTCCAATGCCCCAAACTTGTCGGCTCCTCCTCCCAAGCATCGCCGATCCGCATGTCATACTTCGGCAACGACAGTAGTGCCCAGATCGGAAAACAACAGGGATCCGATAAATGAGCCGGCCATGAGGACGAGTCCATCCGCTCGTTCAACCCATAGGTATTGTGTTCGGCTGTTTATTTATTGTCACAACTGATAGATCCTCATATCAGATTTTATATCAAAATTCTGAGGCGAGAAACTCAGCCTTCCCCTCCCGAGGAGGTTGCCAGGGTGTCCGAGGAAGCTCAAAATTCTAGAGCTTCGACTCATGTTGAACCTTCTATGGAGGTTCCCATGGCCAATCTGACCCCTGCCGATTTCGGTGACGCTATGTCCGTTACCAAGTCTGAAGTAGGAAGCACCATGAATCATCGGCGGCGACGAGAGGCCCTACGTCACCCAGTTTTCTCCGAACAAGAGTTCAGTGCTCTACGCATAGTGAACGCGCACATCGGTGCTGCCCGAGCTGGGTTCGGGGAGGCCATGAAATTGATATCGTCCAGCCTGTAGGTATATAATCAGTTTTGTAGAGTCCGAACACTTGTGTAGACCCAGTAGCCCCCGAGGCTTGAATTGGTCGGAACGACCGGATTAAGGGTCCTTGTTTTTCTGCTAATGCAGGCCTCGAAGTAGTAGAGCGAGCAACTAGCCAAGGAACTAGAAGCCAACCGAACTCAGGTTGAATCCGGGAAGGCCGAATTGGAGCAAGTGAAGAGCTTTACTCGGGAGGCAGATGGTGAGTATATTTGTGTTGCTGATCTAAGTATATTCGTGTGCTGACGCAAGGGTATTTTTAGTAGCTGAATCAATAGGGAAAATGCAAAAAGATTTGGATACAACCCAAGAATCTCAGCGATACGTCGAGTCCCAGCACGAAGCCAGTTTCCGTGTTTTGCAACGACACCTAGAAGAGAAGAACCGTCTTCAGGCAGAGAACAAAAAACAGGCCAAGAAAATTGAGAGCTTAAAAACTCAATTGGCCCAGGTCCAAGAAGAGAACCAGAAACTACAGAGGGGCCTGTTCGGTAAGGTTGATTCTAACATCGGCAAGTACTTCTTATAGATGAAGTATAATAAGAATGCCTTTGACTCATGTGTAGGTCTCCTGTCTGGGCGACCCGAAGAAGAGATCAGATCCTACTGGGGGAACCTTCTAAAGGAGCTTTCCGCCTTCATGAGCATGGTCGGAAGGCCATGAAAAGCATGGCAAAGGCGCTATGGCCTGCCGAGCAACCTCCGGAGGGAATGACCGAACTAGTCGACCGATTCAAGGGAGCCCGAAGTAGGTTCGAGCTGTGGAAGACATCGGCTTGCCGGGAGGGAGCACGGGAGGCGTGGGTGATGATCAAGACCCGCTATACCGGACTTGACCCCGAGCGTATGGCTCAGGCCAGTATGGTCAGCTGGGCAAGAAGTGCCGCTCCACCTGATGTACGACCAAGTTATGCCTGTCGCCCGTCTCTCGCAAGAAGACTGCTCCCTAGACACTACAATCGACAATCTCGATTAGTAGCCGAATGTATGTATGTAACTATGTACGAATAATTAAGTAGTTGCTCCATCTGTGTTGTAAACTTTGTCTTAATCCTGCTAAGAGCTCAGGAGTGTTCCTCGTAATTTATCACCCTAGAAGAGTGTATTATGTTCAGGGAACTAGGCAATCCGGCCATTTGGGGCGAACAGACAGAAAGCACACAAGGAGATATGTTATATTACTGCTTAGCGTAAGAAACATCTTCCGAAGAAAATAGTATATCTATCGATACCTTTCTTCAGGTTTCTACGAAGATCATAAGTAGAAGGCCGTATACTGCTAGTATGCGGTTAAGAGCTTTTTAGAGAAAAGAAGCCCTAGTAGTGGTGATGACAACCATAGTCGTATTAATTGCTTCCGTCATAGCTGACCAATTGTCTACTTAAGATAGCTAGCTTTTGGCTTCACCCGTCTGAGGTACGTATCCGGATGAGACGGTTGTAACGATCGCAGAGGTGCTCCCTTTACCCTCTAGCCGAACAATCGGGAACGTAGGGGGTAAGCACAGGAGCGAGGCAACCCAGCTTGGCAAAGTCTTAGTTCAAATTGATGCATATGATGGCGTAAACGCGAGAAAGGAAACATGTGTACACAATAAGTGTGTATGGATGCTTATAATATAAAAGCGTTGCCTTCGGAAAGAAGCCCCCAGGTGCTGTGTTCAGATTTAACACTTAAAGGTGTAAGCCAAGAGTCTTAGTACAAGATCGGTTGGACCGAACATAGATTTGTGAAGAAAAGAAAAAAAATGCAAATCTACCGAATCATCAAGGTGGGATGAAAAGGAAAAAGTAAAGAAAAAGTAAAGAAAAGGGAAGTAAAAGGTAAATAATGTGACGACATCGGTTTATCCGTAGAAGCACCGAAGACGAGCTGCATTCCATGGGTTTGGTTCAAGGCGGTTGTCCGGCGGGTTCTGAAGACGGTAAGCCCCTCCCACGAGTACCTCGTCGATTATGAAGGGACCCTCCCATTTGGGGTTATGTTTATGCTTCTTCTTCTCCGGGTGCCGTAAGACGAGTTCACCCATGTTGTACGCTTTCGCCCTGACCTCCCTACTCTGGTAACGTCGGGCTTGCTGTTGGTAGAAGGTAGAGCGAGTCCAAGCTATGTCGTGCTCTCCTTCTAAGGCGTCCAGGTCGTCCTGCTGATCTAACTCGGCTTACTTTCCTTGTACATGCGCACCCTTGGTGCGTCATGAATAATATCGCAGGGGAGGACTGTTTCTACCCCATAGACCAGGAAGAATGGTGTATATCCCGTTGATCTGTTTGGGGTGGTGCACAGGCTCCATATAACGGATTCGAGATCCTCCACCCAATAACAGTCGGACTCATGAAGAGATTAGACCAAACATGGCTTAATGTCGCTCATGATGAGACCGTTTGCTCGTTCGACTTGTCCATTGGTCTGCGGATGATACACTGATGCGTAATCGAGCTTGATGCCCATTTTTGCGCACCAGTCCTTGACCTCTTGGGCCATGAAGTTTGATCCATTGTCTGTTATTATATTGTGCGGGACACCGTAACAGTGTACCACGCCAAATATGAAGTCGATTACTGGTCCGGACTTGGCCAATTTAACGAGCTTTGCCTCTATCCATTTGGTGAACTTGTCAACCATGACCAGTAAGTATTTATTCTTCTTGGTCCCCCTTTAAGTGGTCCAACCATGTCTAGCCCCCAGACCGCGAAAGGCCAGGTGATCGAAATAGTCCGAAGAGCTCTTGGGGGCATGTGACTTTGATTTGCAAAAAGTTGACACCCCACACAATGTTTGGCAAGTGATTGACCGTCCGCCCGAGCAGTGGGCCAAAAGAAACCAGATCGTAAGGCCTTCCTGACCAAGGCTCTTCCTACGACATGATGACCGCCAATCCCAGCATGGACTTCAGCCAAGAGCTGCCGTCCTTCTTCCTCATATATGCACCGCTATAATATTCTGGTGGTGCTTTTCTTATATAAATCACCCTCGTGTACCTTGTAGGATTTGGATTGCCGAATTATGCGCCGCGCCTCTGTCTGATCGTCGGGGAGTTCTTTGCGAAGAAGGTAGGCTCAAAAGGGCTCGGTCCATGGCGCGATTACTTCCATGACCTCATGAGCCGAAGGCGTTTCATCCATTACGGAGCCGCCGATGATTTGGTCGTCTGGTTTGTTTATAGGGGGAACAACCTCTTCCGCCGTATTTAGATCGATGCCCTTATGTTTGTCCTGCCAAATCACGGATGGCTTAAAGAGCCGTTCTAGGAAAGTGTTTTTTGGGACAGGGTCGCGCTTAGCCCCCATGCGGGACAATACGTCTGTGGCTTGGTTGTTGTCGCGAGCGACGTGGTGAAATTCCAACACCTCGAATCGTGTGGATATCTTTAGGACGACATTTCTGTATGGCACCATCTTCGGGTTTTTGGCGTCGAATTTGCCATTGATTTGGGAGATGGCCAAGTTGGAGTCTCTCCATACCTATAGCCGCCGTATGCCCATTGATACTGCCATCTGAAGACCATACAAGGGTGCTTCATATTCGGCTGCATTGTTGGAGTTGGTATACATGATCTGCAATATGTATCGAACGTTGTCTCCTGTGGGGGATGTGAGGATAACTCCAACCCCTAGTCCGGCCAAGGTTTTGGATCCATCAAAGTACATTATCCGATGGGAGTATGTACTATATTCCCTGGGGAGCTCGGCCTCTGTCCACTCAGCCAAAAAATCTGCCAGTACCTGAGATTTTATGGCCCGTCATGGCTTGTAGGTTATTTCAAAGGGAAGGAGCTCAATAGCCCACTTGGCTATGCGGCCGGTGGCATCCCTATTGTTGATTATGTTGTTCAGGGGTACTTCAGATGCCACCGTTACCAAACACTCTTGGAAGTAGTGTCTGAGTTTCCGTAATGCCATAAATACTATGTAGGCTATCTTCTGGTAGTGCGGCTATCTGGACTTGCATTGCGTTAGTATTTCTGACACGTAATAGACTGGCTTTTCTGTCCGGAATTTGTGTCCCTCCTCCTCTTGTTTGACGACGAGCACTGCGCTGACGACTTGGTTGGTAGCCGATATGTATAATAGCATGGGTTCACCAGCGCCTGGCACTGTGAGTATGGGATTGCTTGCGAGCAGTGTTTTAATTTCTTCTAACGTGGCCACTTCTTCGCTGGTCCACTCGAAATTGTTGGTCCGTTTCAGCAGCTTATAGCGCGGTATAGCCTTTCTGCGAGGCGAGAGATAAAGCGGCTTAGCGCCACTACACAACCAGCCAACCTCTGGACATGCTTTAGCTCTGTGGGAATTGCAAGCTCTGATAGAGCGCCAATCTTAGCCGGATTCACTTCTATTCCTCTATGGGAGATGATGAATCCGAGCAATTTACCAACGGGAACTCCGAATACACATTTTCCAGATTGAGTCGTATGTCGTACTCGCGTAGGTTGGCAAAGGTTTGCCGTAGGTCATCGATCAACTGAATGACGTGTTTGGTTTCAATTACCACGTCTCCCACGTATGCCT
This sequence comes from Hordeum marinum, assembly GCA_022496015.1. Lineage (NCBI taxonomy): Eukaryota > Viridiplantae > Streptophyta > Magnoliopsida > Poales > Poaceae > Hordeum > Hordeum marinum. The sequence goes on from CM039677.1 coordinate 63,197,175, forward strand.
CAACTGTCTTACTGACTTGTTTTGCGAGACAAGTCTGGATCATGCGCTAGTACGTAGCGCCAGCATTTTTTGTCCCAAAGGGCACCATGTTGAAGCAGAATCTCCCGTAAGGGGTGATGAATGCGGTTGCAGGTTGACCGGATTCCTTCTTTTTAATCTGATGGTATCCGGAATAAGCGTCGAGGAAACACAACGAGTCATGTTCGGTTGTGGTGTCGATGATCTGGTCTATGCGCGGTAAGGGGAAAGGGTCCTTAGGGCATGCCTTGTTGAGGTCTTTGAAATCTATGCAAAGCCGCCAGGATTTGTCTTTCTTTGGTACCATCACCAGATTTGCCAACCATTTAGGGTGCTTAATCTCCCGAATGAATCCGGCCTCTAGCAGTTTAGTTAATTCTTCACCCATAGCTTGTCGTTCGGGTTCGGAAAAGTGGCGCAGAGTCTGCTTGATGGGCTTGAAGCCTGCCATGACATTCAGACTATGCTCTCCCAGCTGCCGTGGTATTCCCAGCATATCGAAAGGATGCCAGGCGAAGATGTCCCAGTTTTCTTGTAAAAATGTCTGCAGTGCTTCGTCCACTATGGGATCGAGCTGAGCTCCGATGGACGCTATCTTGTTGGGGTCCGTCGGGATGTACTTGAAATTTAACAATTTAATTTGCGGGTCTAAAGGACATGGGCTTGGGTCTTTTGCTAAGTATCACGTTGTCCTTGTCAACCGTTGAACAAAGTGTGGTCAGTTCTGCTACAGCAAAGGTCTCGGCTAGTGCCTCGAGGGCCGACGCTGCTATTTTGTTTTCGGCCCAGAGGGCTATGTACTGATCACTAGCGATTGTGATTACTCCATTTGGTCCTGGCATTTTGAGTTTCATATACCCATAATGGGGTAGACCCTGGATTTTTGTGAAGGCATCACGTCTAATAGGACGTGGTAGCCGCTAGGGAAGGGTACGATATGGAAGAAGAGTTCTTCGGATCGGTAGTTTTCGGGTGTGCCGAAGACTACGTCCCGAACATCGCACCTCTTTCCCCGGAATGATTCACCGGAAAGTCATGTTGCTATGCTCGATGCGAGATCGGGCGAACTGCATTTTTTCCAGGGTGTCTTCGTAGATCAGGTTTAAACCACTTCCACCGTCCATTAGCACCTTGTGTAACCTGTGTCCATCGATGATGGGGTTCAGGACTAGTGCGGCCGGTGAATGACCGGGGAGAATGGCTGGTCGGTCAGTATCTCCAAAGGTAATGGGTATGTCTGCCCATGCACTTGTTGCTGCCATGTGGTAGACCTGTTCAAGTTCTTTAAGATCTCTTTGCCTCCTGTTCCTTGAGGGGAACGTTTCGTAGATCGTCAAGACTTCGGTGTTGTGTTCGGGTGACGATGTGGAGCGCCTACTCGGTGGTAGGGCCTCAAGAATGGCCTCACCGCTTTTTTCGCCCTGCTTGACGACACAACAAGCTCTAAGGCTGTTAGTTGGGGTTGTGTTCAGCAACACAGAATATATAGGGCATGGTTTGTCCAACAGCCCATCAAGGACAAAACTGACCCGTGTAAAGGGCCTATTCCTCTTTTCGACAGATTTGAATCTGGCTGGCTGCTTTGGAGGTATCCTCGTTTTCCGATCTCCTTTAGGTGATCAGTGAAGGTTGGTTCCAAAAATAACCGTTCGTCTTGCCAAGATCTTTCCATGGCACAATATTTCTGTACCAAGTCTGACAGCTCGGCGAAGTCACGAATGCATCGGCGAGCCAGGGCATTAAGAATCCCTTCATCATGGCAATTGCGATTGAAGGTTGCCATTATTTGTTGGTCACTAAGACCTTTTTCTCTGCTTCTAGCGAGCAGGAGTCTAGCCCGAAAATGATGAACTAACTCTCCTGGTAATTGTTTAATATCCCGTAAGTCCGAAGACTTGGACTTTTATGTGATGCTTAGATGATCGGCTTTGGTGTTGGGTGGGATTTTTTTTGTCTCCACGCCATGTTGTGAGTTCAGAATCACGGAATCTGAACTATGTGCCAGTTCTGGGACCGACCCCAGTCCGTCTCCGAAGCGAACTCCGGTGTCTGGGTTACATATCAGGTCTTGGTGAACGTAGACCGGGTTATAAACCGTTTTTAATTCCAGTAGCTGGGGGGATGAGTCCCCAACCGTACACTCGTCGGTGGCGACTAGGTGGGTGACCATGGGGACGTGAATCTCCCTGTCGTCGGGTCTAAGCCCAAGCCGGTCATAGACCGGAACATGGTCATCAGACATATGCATGGACTCAATCCGATCGAATAGCTCGTTTAAAAACTAGGCAATGGTAGGATGCATGTCGCTGAGGTGAGTGTCTATGACAAATCCAGCATATCTCATAGTAGGGGTCCTAGGCTAGGCGTTTTGGAGCGATGGTAACATGGACACAAGATTTTACCCAGGTTCGGGCTCTCTCAAGGAGATACTACCCTACGTCCTGCTTTTGATTGTATTGATATGGGGATAGTACAGAGTACATGTGTCTACCACGAGATTATGAGATGTAATGTATATTGATGTATTGACTAGCCTGGCCTTGGTTTATATATGCATCGTAGGCCTATGGTTTAGAGAAGTCCTTGTCTTATGCGCTAAGTCTTGTGGAATCTCCCTTGTATGCATCATGGGCTCTCCGAACTGGCCCATTAGTGAATCACCCTGGGGGTCCTTAGCCCGACCCACTGGTCGGGAGACGACGTGGTGAGTACCCCCTAGTCTAGGACACCGTCAGTAGCCCCCTGAACCGGTCTTCAAGTTGGGGACGCTCCTCGGTTCCTCCGAACTGTTCTTCATCTTTAGCCGCCGGTCTTGAAAACTGGTTCAACAAATCTTCCCATCTCTAATCTTGAGGATCGCCGAGGTGTATCTGAAGAGTTCACACGTCGAGCATCCGAGGAGCCCCCTTAAGTTCTCGGCCATTATCAATGCCTTGTTATTTTTTATGCCACATCTCGGGGTCGAAGTGTTTCCCATGCGGCGACGTCCTCTTGCGTCTGAGCTCCAACGCCGTACTGCATCTGAGGTCTCTTTTTGCAGCCGAGCTCCAATGATGATCGACATCTGAGCGCCAATGACAGGATGTGTCTGAGCTCCAATGCCGGATTGTGTCCGAGGTATCCTTTTGCAGCCATGCTCCAACACTATTTGGCATTCAAGGTAATCTCTTGCGTCCTAGCTCCAACGCCGGACTGCATCTGAGGTATCATAGATTACCTTGGCCTCTGAATATTTGAATGAGTCCATCCGAGCTTAAATACCGGAATATCTTCTATAGAACGAACCATTTGAATCCGAGCTTTATGTCGGACAGCTTCCGAGCTCCAACGCCGGACTGCATCCGAGCTCTAACGATGGTCAGCGTCCGAGGTATCATAAACTAGCTTGGAACTTAAAAAATTGAAGGAATACAACCGAGCTTAATGTCGGAAATGCTCTCTAGGGAGCCAACCACTTGCACCTGAGCTTTATGCCGGACTGCTTTCAAGGTGGTGCACCACCCCGACCGTGGGCTGATTTTTTGTGGATATTTTCAATTGGTGCAATTTATTCCCTGCCGAGATATATAGCCAGTAGACCTCAAGGTGCGTGTCGGTGTAAAACCCGAGATGCCCTGAAGGAAAATATAATAATAAAAATAAAACCACTAATTCCAGTAGCCTTGAGACTTAAGTCAATTTGCAAAATCAGCCTGAGGATCAAGTTCTTGCTCGGCGACATTCGTTAGGGATGTAAACGCGGTACACAGTAGTTTCCGAGACTCGGGTTGGGTGCGGCCGACCAACCTAAGGATCGAATCTCCTCAGAAACCGTATTGCAGTTTGAATTTGCTGCATTGAATAGGCAATGCAGTAGCCCCTGAGCCTTAATTTGGGCACGGGTGGTCGAATTAAGGATCGATAGTTGTTTGACACAAACTTTGTTACGTTTGACACAATTTATGTGTAATGATTCTATGTATCCAAGTACTTTACATCATTAATGCTCGGATCCGCATTGTACAAGACTTTGCTGACTGACCATCGGCTTCAACCTCCTCGACCAGTAGCTGAGGAGTGTTTTTCGTAATTTATAAAGCCTTTATAAAGGCAAAGATTTATGGCAAACAAGGCAATCCGACCATACGGTTTTATAAACAAAGGTACATAGAGAGATATGTTATATTACTATGTAAGAAACATCTTATGGGAGAATTAGTTCCTTTATAAGTTCCTTTTCCCAGGCTATCATGTTGAACATGATCGTGAAACCTCAACTCCGATCAATAGAGGAAAATATTGAGGATTTAGTTCGGGGATAGTTTCCGAACTCTATGGTCCTTAGTGAACCTAAATTTTCACTTCTGTCGTTGTCGACCAATTATATTATTTAAGATGGCTAGCTTTTGGCTTCACCCAGTCTGAGGTACTAACACGGATGACCCGGAAGTAACAATCACAGAGGTGCTCCCTTTAACCCCTAGCCGAACAATCGGGAACGTAGGGGATAAGCACATGAGCCAGGCAACCCGGCTTGGCCAAAATCTTAAGTGAAATTGATGCATAGTTATGGCTTTATAACAATGATTATGGAAGGCAACACTCGTATATTGAATACAGATGCTTTTATGCTATATGCTATTTTGACTCCTTTGTAACTGTTTATCATTTGAGAGTCGCCCATCGTCAGCTTCTACCCCTTTGTAGATGCTATACAGGGTGTTTCCGCAGTGACAAGACAACCCTTAGCCGATGTCTCGGTGCCCGGAGGCAGTTGTGTTAGCGGAAACGAGGCAATCAAATATTTAGGCTTTATAACTTCCACTTGGTCATGGGAGCTTAAAGTTTGGGAGGCCAGTTATGTCATGTCCAAGATGCGTGCCTATCCATATTAAGACACGAGGGCCTCGATAGGGATAGATGCGCCTCTTGCCATGCGCAAGTACAACATCATTACATACATTTAGGAAGAGAAGAGTATATGAGTTGGCTTACACTCGCCACATACTAAATTACAAATCCACACAATTTATTCAATCATCCATACAAAGGCAGGGTTCGGCTACGGACAAAATCAAACGATAAAATGATGCAAAGACACTGGCTTGCTAGCCCAAAGATCTCGACCACGACCACTCTACTCGTCTGGATAAGTGATGTACATCCTGCCACGCTCCTCGTCATACTCCCACTGGAGCTGCGTCACATCATTTGGCACGACCTCATCTGTACCTGCATCTGGATTGTTGTAGTAATCTGTGAGCCACGGGGACTTAGCAATCTCGCGCCCGGGTATCGAGACTATTCAAGCTTATAGGTTGGAATGGAGTATGTGTTTAGTTTGTAGAAGCACTAAGCATTATGGTGGCTAATCTTACATAACATGAAAGTAATATGTGGTCTACGATAAACGATCGAGAACTAGAATGACCTCTAAGAGATCCTGAACACCTACTTACATCAATCAAAACCCCACCATGTTCTCTCTCGGATCATGTTCACGAGCAGAGACAGTCATGGTTACTCACACAGTTGGTGCATTTTATTAGAGTTTACTTCAAGTTAACTATAACCGGGTGTTAAACAAATATCCAAGTTGCCACATAACTACGGGCACGGCTTTCCGAAAGTTTTAACCCTGCAGGGGTGCTCCAACTAGTCCAGCATAAATTAACCACACTCCGTGGGAATAACCTCGACCACGGATCTCGTGATCATCATAGGCAACTCCAAAGGAATTCCAACACCTCGAGATAGCCCGAAGAAAGTCAAAGTCTCACACGCAAGCCACTCGATAAAGGTAAAACAAATCCAGCAAGACCACCCGACGTGTCGACGAACCCGATAAGAGCCGCGTATCTCGTTCTCAGGACACGAAGGATGAGCGATGGTTACCACACCAATCATCGAGTTGCCCTAGGCGGCGTTAATAAGCTACTCTGGGTTGGACCAACACTCATGAGGAGCACTGGCCCGGGTTGTTGATTAATCCATGGGGTTGCAAAGCCCTATGCAAATTTTATTAAGTTGTTTAAGCAAATAGTACCAATGTTGGGTCTTTCCAGACAAGTTTTAATCTCAACCGAATAATCAAGGGTGTCCCCATAACAACCCCGAGCATGTTAGGAGCGCAAAGTATGGAAACATAACACCGGTAACAAGAAACTATGGCGGTAAAAGTGGAACAAAACACCTAGCAAAAGACCAAGCCTTCCACCATACCAAGATGTATATGTGCATTAAATTAAATAGCAGATAATATTGTGAGATACCAAATCCATGTTATCACATGGATACAACCTGCACCTGCAACTAAGAACGCTATAAGAGGGGCTGAGCAGCGGTAACTTAGCCAAACAAGGTTTGCTAGGATGTGGAGGGGTTAGAGGCTATCACGGCAATGTAGGAGGCTTGACATTCAAGTGGTAGGTAACGCATAAGTAACGATAAGAACGAGAGATCTAGCAAAGCAAAAATAGTGTCGGGATCCGGGTATGATCATCTTGCCTGTTGCTTCTTCATAGGGATAAAGAGCGAGGTCCTCGTAGTGGTACTCTCCTGGATCCTCGTACTCAGTTTCAACACCCGTGTCTACCCAAGAGAAACAGCAATAATAAACAACCAACTAAGGTGCAATGCATAAACAAGATGATGCATGATTCATTTGAAGAAATCAACATGGCAATCCTAAACTAGTCATATTTCACATGCAATAGTTTGGTTATTTGCAATTCTGGACAGAAACTCATGTTAAGTTATATAAACATGGATGATCATGACAAATATGGATGCTTCATGCAAAACCGAGACAAATGCATATGTAGAACGTAAGAAACAGAGCTACAGTTCTCGCGTTACGCTCACGACAAGTTACGAAGGCAAAACACAAGACAAAGAAGTCCATGGGCTTTACCTTGGCATTCCAAGGTATCCAATGGATAGGCAATGTAAAACCAACCACAATAGAGTCAAATATCAAGCAGTTCCATGGAGTATAGCTCCCACAAGTCACAAAACACTAAAACAAACAATCTGCCACAAAACAGCAACATATCAACTTTCATAGCCAATAACTAGAGCTACAGGAAGTCTCCAACGACAAACAAGACATTGAAAGAAACTACATAGCATGCTTATCAAATTATCCAACTACACAATCTGGAACGGGGGCACACATCAATAAGCATGAAGCTCACAAGTTGGCATGATGAAACGGATTTTAGGGACTTAGAGAAAATAACAGTTTTCTGGAATCTGAGTTAAGCTGATAGCAAGTTGACAGCAAAAACTAATGGTGATAGAGACCACCTCATGGCATGAAACTTAACAGGATGATAGAGGACAAAATCTACTTCAAAACACTAGCACTGAGCTTGAGCTAATTGTCAACATATCACTTGGTAGCATCCACTCTTCATGGCATAAAAATATTAGCAGATTCTCAGACTTAGAAATATTTAGCATGTTTGAAAACAGCAACATTTTAGTAGCTACTTTAGAACATGGTTCCCACTTATATGCAAGTTTATCATGACAAAAATAAATATCATGGCATTCTACTCATCAAAGGCTACCATATACATGGTGGCACAATTATCATAGCATGCATGGATTAAATATAACAAAAATGACAAAATGGCACTTTAAGACAAAATGACATTCACCAAACTTGTTCAAATGACCAAACAAATTGCACCAATGAATTCCTTGGGTGATTCTACCCCAAAATTATGTATCATATTCATATGTTTATATGGAGCATCATGACAAAACACTAGATAGCAAAACACTACTCATTCCTATAAGTGAAAATTTACTATAATGCACACATCCATAAATGCTCATACCAGATTTAGCAATTATACTAGGACAGGAAATAACTCATTTAACACAACAAAACATAAACAAATAAAGAAAGCACAATTAGGAGGGGGACCCACCTGGCATACTCACCAGCCCCCCCTATTGTATGGCAAGTAGGGCCTGGGCCCACTCGTCACACACACACCACCACACACAGCGTTGCACACACACACTGCACTCACCCCACACGCAAGCACACACAAATACCAGCGCACAACCACACGGGATCCCACATGTAGCCACCTGGCATACTCACCAGCCCCCCTATTGTATGGCAAGTGGGGCCTAGGCCCACTCGTCACACACACACCACCACACACACAACGTTGCACACACACACTGCACTCACCCCACACGCAAGCACACACAAATACCAGCGCACAACCACACGGGATCCCACGTGTAGCCACCTGGCATACTCACCAGCCCCCCTATTGTATGGCAAGTGGGGCCTGAGCCCACTCGTCACACACACACCACCACACACACAGCGTTGCACACACACACTGCACTCACCCCACACGCAAGCACACACAAATACCAGCGTACAACCACACGGGATCCCACGTGTAGCCACCTGGCATACTCACCATCCCCCCCTATTGTATGGCAAGTGGGGCCTGAGCCCACTCGTCACACACACACCACCACACACACAACGTTGCACACACACACTGCACTCACCCCACACGCAAGCACACACAAATACCAGCGCACAACCACACGGGATCCCACGTGTAGCCACCTGGCATACTCACCAGCCCCCCCTATTGTATGGCAAGTGGGGCCTGAGCCCACTCGTCACACACACACCACCACACACACAGCGTTGCACACACACACTGCACTCACCCCACACGCAAGCACACACAAATACCAGCGCACAACCACACGGGATCCCACGTGTAGCCACCTGGCATACTCACCAGCCCCCCCTATTGTATGGCAAGTGGGGCCTAAGCCCACTCGTCACACACACACCACCACACACACAGCGTTGCACACACACACTGCACTCACCCCACACGCAAGCACACACAAATACCAGCGCACAACCACACGGGATCCCACGTGTAGCCACAACAGACCCCGTGCCCGAAAACCGCAAGAAAAAGAAATGCGCCCGCACAAAACACTACTCATTCCTATAAGTGAAAATTTACTATAATGCACACATCCATAAATGCTCATACCAGATTTAGCAATTATACTAGGACAGGAAATAACTCATTTAACACAACAAAACATAAACAAATAAAGAAAGCACAATTAGGAGGGGGACCCACCTGGCATACTCACCAGCCCCCCCTATTGTATGGCAAGTAGGGCCTGGGCCCACTCGTCACACACACACCACCACACACAGCGTTGCACACACACACTGCACTCACCCCACACGCAAGCACACACAAATACCAGCGCACAACCACACGGGATCCCACATGTAGCCACCTGGCATACTCACCAGCCCCCCTATTGTATGGCAAGTGGGGCCTAGGCCCACTCGTCACACACACACCACCACACACACAACATTGCACACACACACTGCACTCACCCCACACGCAAGCACACACAAATACCAGCGCACAACCACACGGGATCCCACGTGTAGCCACCTGGCATACTCACCAGCCCCCCTATTGTATGGCAAGTGGGGCCTGGGCCCACTCGTCACACACACACCACCACACACACAACGTTGCACACACACACTGCACTCACCCCACACGCAAGCACACACAAATACCAGCGCACAACCACACGGGATCCCACGTGTAGCCACCTGGCATACTCACCAGCCCCCCTATTGTATGGCAAGTGGGGCCTGAGCCCACTCGTCACACACACACCACCACACACACAGCGTTGCACACACACACTGCACTCACCCCACACGCAAGCACACACAAATACCAGCGCACAACCACACGGGATCCCACGTGTAGCCACCTGGCATACTCACCAGCCCCCCCTATTGTATGGCAAGTGGGGCCTGAGCCCACTCGTCACACACACACCACCACACACACAACGTTGCACACACACACTGCACTCACCCCACACGCAAGCACACACAAATACCAGCGCACAACCACACGGGATCCCACGTGTAGCCACCTGGCATACTCACCAGCCCCCCTATTGTATGGCAAGTGGGGCCTGAGCCCACTCGTCACACACACACCACCACACACACAGCGTTGCACACACACACTGCACTCACCCCACACGCAAGCACACACAAATACCAGCGCACAACCACACGGGATCCCACGTGTAGCCACCTGGCATACTCACCAGCCCCCCCCTATTGTATGGCAAGTGGGGCCTAAGCCCACTCGTCACACACACACCACCACACACACAGCGTTGCACACACACACTGCACTCACCGCACACGCAAGCACACACAAATACCAGCGCACAACCACACGGGATCCCACGTGTAGCCACCTGGCATACTCACCAGCCCCCCCTATTGTATGGCAAGTGGGGCCTAAGCCCACTCGTCACACACACACCACCACACACACAGCGTTGCACACACACACTGCACTCACCCCACACGCAAGCACACACAAATACCAGCGCACAACCACACGGGATCCCACGTGTAGCCACAACAGATCCCGTGCCCGAAAACCGCAAGAAAAAGAAATGCGCCCGCAGGGGATCGAACCTGCGACCGCGCGTGGGAATACAGCGGCGCCTACCATTGCGCTATGGCGTGTTGTCTGAAGATATAGGGGAATCACCCTTCTAATACTACTCTCGCAGGCGAACTGACGAAAGTGAATAAAAAGGGCACCGGCGACAGGAAACGGCGGCGAGGACTCCAGCGGCTACGAGGCATCTCCGGCGAGGGAAAATAGCTGAGGGGGCTGCGGTACCTTCAGGGGTTCCATTACCGCCCCCGGAAGGGATCTACGAAGGGGAAGATGGGCTCAAAGCTCCAAGCTGTAGCCCATCCATGGCGGGCTCGAGGCGCCCGAACGGCTGCTACGCGAGGCGACGAGGGAGGAAACCAGAGGGCGGAGGGCACAGACGTCGAGACGCCTACGAGGCTAACGGACAACAGGGAGGAGCGGGCGCTCGGCTGCTCACCTAGCTCACCACATGCTGCTTGAAGGGGCTGGAGCGAGGCGAAGAAGGCGCTGTCCGAACGACGCCTCCTGAGGATGAGGGGACGAAGCAGAGGAGGGGATCGCCGGGAAAAAGCCTCCTACTTCTCTTCGTCGGACGAGAGGAGGAGGACGACGACGCTGGACCTAGCGACCGAGGAGGAAACGCCGAAGCTCACACCGGAGGGAAGCTTAGGCCTTCCGCTTCCATGGCGTTGCCGAGGAGGAGACGGACTCACTTGGCGGCGGAGGAGGAGAGGAGAGGGGAGAAATGGAATGCTGGGAAAGCCCTAGGGCTTGGGGCAGCTTTATAGGAGGCAGGAAGGACGTCCCATCCGTCAAATCGGAGGAGGGGAGGACGTGGACATCTCGGATGAGCTGCCGTACCAAGGAGGAAGAAGAACAGAGAGGGGCAACGGCTGGGCTGCGGGAGCTGCACTGGGCTACCCCTGCTGGGCCTAGGCAAGGCCCACGACTGAGAACCCTTTCTCTCTCAGGAAATAAAACCCATATCGACCTATTTTATTTAATTAGCACAAAACAAGAAAAAATCCAGAGTAAAAGAAAAGGGTTTTTGATCAAACAAAAATACATTGCATAAAAGAAATGTGAACTATTTAATAAAATTAACAAGTGGATTTTTAAATCAAGTATTTTTAATACTATTATAAAACAACAGCCCGTGTTATTTTAACACCCGATGAGACCAAAGACCAAACATCACATAGAGCAACACACACAAGCTTCAAATAATATTTACTACAACTTGAACATTTTTAACAGATTTTTTTAGCAAGATAATTCTGTTGAAGAATGACAATGGGAATAAAAGGTATAGGTTTTTGTTTTGAAATAAGGGAGAGAGGAGGAGTTGAGCCCACATATGCACACTACCACAAAACACACAAGAGCCACTCGCACCTCTCAACAAGATCACAAGGGAGCACACCACAAAATATTATGCATGACATGATGAAATGCATGATGCATGATGCATGATGCATGAGACAAAGACATGGTAAAGGAGCAACTCAAATACATTCAACACATGACACATGGGTCCACATAGGTTACATGGCCATAAAAGGCAGGGGAAGCACTTGGGTGTCACAAGTTACTAGCCCCCGGTTAGTGTTCGGGGTTAGCCGAGGTCAAGTCATTAACACTCCGACCAATTTTATGAAAGGCCCGTTGTTTAATACGGTCATCAGATCGCCGAACAGTTTACAGTCATTGTGACAGTCAGTTTTTGGCTTTCTCGACTAAGGTACGTGACCAGTTAAACCAGAAGTACAATCGCAGTGGTTCTCCCTTTGCAATCCTAGCCGAACAAAGCGGAACGTATGAGGCAAGCACAGGAGCCAGGCAACCCAACTATTGACCGAAGACACAATTCGGAACTGGTGCATATAAAGCAATATCCGAGAACGTTTTCCTAAGGACTCTTCGAAGTGCCTTGGCTTTTGGTGGGTTCGGCTCAAGTCGCAGCCCCCATTGATATTGCCGATGCTTTTAAAAGTGTACTGCGAGAGTTATGCTCGGAAAAAATAAAAAATTATGCAAAAAACTTTATGTTTAGTTAAAAGAAAATGGTGCCAATCCAAAACTGGTCTTAAAATTAATATGTGCTTCGGTCGTGCTTTAACATGATACGTTCGGACTCCAAGCGGGGCAGCCTTCGACTTCAACCTCCATATCTCGAAGGCGGAGTGTTTCTCCGAGGCCTGTTTTAGCGAACTAAACTCAAGTGGCTTTAGAAAGAAACCATGCTATCAGTGATTGACCACACGCTGGTGTCGGAAAAAGGAGTAGGAGAAAAAAAAACTTTGCAACGACCAAGAAGAAAACACATTTATTACAAAACAGCTCATATAAATTTAAGAGCCCCCAAGTGACTTGGGTAAAAGAATTTTATGTGTAATGATTGTACGAACCAAAGTACTTATATCATATATGTGTTCACCCGAACTTTAAACGCGTCTTAACCGACTGTCGACTTCTCCCTCTTCGGCCAAGGCCCGAAAAGTGTTATCTACTACGCCATCTGAGGATATCGGAGGTGTTTTGAATAACCAGGCAATCAGGCCATTAGGCTATAATAGACAAAGCATGCCCAGTGAACTTATGCTATATTACTATTTAACGTAAGAAGCATCTTCAAAGAAAATAGTTCCGTCAACGGTTCCTTTCTTTGGATTCTCATGATTACCATGAGGGGTGTGCAATATATTTATATATGCTTGTCTTCCGTCACGGCCGAACATAGTTGAAAACAGTAAGAGCGCTAGCTTTCAACTTCACCTCTCCGAGGTACGATTTTGGATGACCCGATCGTAACAATCGCAAAGTTGATCCCTTTACTCCCTAGCCGAACAATCGGGAACATAGGGGTAAGCACAGGAGCAAGGCAACCCAGCTTTATGGAACACGTAAGTCAACATGATGCATATATTGACGTAAACACGAACAAGGAAGGGTGCGGTACAATAATAATCACATGCAAGAGAAAAAACTTCGTAAAGGAAGTCCCCAAGTAAATGGGGTATTTCAATTTGTTTGTAACAAACGAAGTTTTCACAAAGAAAGTTTTTCACAAACAAATTTTTGTCAAAAAAGTATAATGCTTGGTCGAACCGAACAAAATTTAAAACTGAAAGTTTTTGAGCGTGGCAGCGACTTAGCTGGATAATGTGCTCAGTGTTGATGACGCGATCCGAGCTTGTGACATGTGTCGAGCTTGTAGTGGATCAAGGTCCCAGCCCCCAAGACAGTCACAAGGTAGCCGAAGAAGAGCTCGGCTTGATGAAGTGACAAGCAGATGGAGTAGTTCAGCAGAGTGACGGTGAAGCCCCCACTTTCGTAGGCCATGTAGACGACACAATTTGGTTGATGGAGGTGGGACAACGATGTACGCATGCCAAGGTGACCGCATGACACAACCGAAGTCATTTACCTATGCACACAACATAGTGCAAGCCAAGAGTAATAACAAATAAAGGTAATAATATATTAAAAAAATTTCTTCTACTTAGTTAATTTATGTGAAGCTAAATAGTAAAGGAATATGGCCTCGGTGATGAGGTGGCTGAATGAAGAGTTCGGCTTGACGAAGTGGCGATGCAGCACGGTTGATGTGGCGAGATGAAGTCCTCAGTCCAGTTAACGTGGCAAAACTGTGATCGACGGACGCCGTAATGTCATGCAGGTCAGCTGGTGATGATGGGGAACGTTGCATGGGTAACAAAATTTTTCCTACGCACACGCAAGATCTATCCATGGTGATGAGCATCTACGAGAGGGAGAGTGGATCTATACCCTTGTAGATTGATAAGCGGAAGCATTAAGAAACGCGGTTGGTGTAGTCGAACGTCTTCGCGATCCAAATTGCCGAGCATCCCGCGATCTCACCACGATTCGTCCCGCGATCTCACCACGATTCGTCCCGCGATCCAATCACGATCCGTCCCGCGAACTCATCACGATCCGTCCCGCGATCTCATCATGATCCGTCTCGCGATCTTGATCACAGTCCTTCCGATCTAGCGCCGAACGAACGACACCTCCGCGTTCAGCACACACACAGCTCAATGACGATCTCTGCCTTATTGATCCAGCTAGAGGGAGCAGAGAGGTAGATGAGTTCTCCGGCAGTGCGACGGCGTTGCGGCGATGGTGGTGGAGCTATTCCAGCAGGGCTTCGCCTAAGCATCGCTGAAAACCGATCTAGAGGAGAGGTAGCACGTGGCTATTAGGGTTAGCTTTTTCCTCTAAATCCTCTAGTATATATAGGAGGGAGGGAGGGGAGGAGGCAGCCTCAAAAACTCAAGGTTTGGTCAAAATTGGAGGTGGAGGAGTCCTACTCCAATCCTATTAGGAGTAGGATTCCTCCTTTCCACTTGGAAACTCTTTCCACCTTTGGATTTTTTCCTTCTCAAACCACTCCAGCCGCATGGGCCCTTAGAGGAGGCTTCGGCCAGCCCACCAGGGGCTGGTTTACCTCCTCCCACATCCCATGTAGCCTCTTGGGTCGAAATACCTCTCCCGATGGTCCCCCGGTACACTACCGGCACTCCCGGCACACTACCGATGAGCCCGAAACTTTTCCGGCGACCAAAACAAGACTTTCTATATATCAATCTTTACATCCGGACCATTTCGGAGCTCCTCGTGACATCCGGGATCTCATCCGGGACTCTGAACAACCTTTGGTCACCACCATATATAACTCTATACTACCGAAACGTCACCAAACCTTAAGTGTGCAGACCCTGCGGGTTCGAGAACTATGTAGACATGACCCAGACACCTCTACGGTCAATAACCAATAGAGGGACCTGGATGCCCATTTGGTTCCTACATATTCTACGAAGATCTTTATTGGTCGAACCTCTATGTCAAGGATTCAGTTAATCCCGTATGATGTTCCCTTTGTTCTTCGGTATGATACTTGCCCGAGATTCGATCGTCGGTATCTCCATACCTAGTTCAACCTTGTTACCGGCAAGTTTCTTTACTTGTTCCGTAATACAAGATCCCGTAACTAACACTTAGTCACATTGCTTGCAAGGCTTATTGTGATGTTGTATTACCGAGCGGGCCCTAAGATAACTCTCCGTCACACGGAGTAACAAATCCCAGTCTTGATCCATGCCAACCCAACAGACACCCTCGAAGATACCTGTAGAGCACCTTTATAGTCACCCAGGTACATTGCGATGTTTGATACACACAAGGTACTCCTCCGGTGTCAGTGAGTTGCATGATCTCATGGTCATAGGAACAAATACTTGACATGCAGAAAACAGTAACAATAAACTGACAGGATCATATGCTACGTTTGTAGTTTGGGTCTTGTCCATCACATCATTCTCCTAATGACGTGATCCCGTTATCAAATGACATCTCATGTGCATGACTAGGAAACCATAGCCATCTTTGATCAACGAGCTAGTCTATTAGAGGAGTACTGTTGGAAATATGCCCTAGAGGCAATAATAAAATGGTTATTATTGTATTTCCTTGTTCATTATAATTGTCTATTGTTCATGCTATAATTGTGTTAACCGGAAACCATAATACATGTGTGAATACACAGACCACAACATGTCCCTAGTGAGCCTCTAGTTGACTAGCTCGTTGATCAATAGATGGTCACGGTTTCATGGCCATGGACATTGGATGTCGTTGATAACGGGATCACATCATTAGGAGAATGATGTGATGGACAAGACCCAATCCTAAGCATAGCACAAGATCGTGTAGTTCGTTTGCTAAAGCTTTTCAATGTCAAGTATCGTTTCCTTAGACCATGAGATTGTGCAACTCCCGGATACCGTAGGAATGCTTTGGGTGTGCCAAACGTCACAACGTAACTGGGTGGCTATAAAGGTGCACTACGGGTATCTCTGAAAGTATCTGTTGGGTTGGCACGAATCGAGACTGGGATTTGTCACTCCGTGTGACGGAGAGGTATCTCTGGGCCCACTCGGTAAGACATCATCATAATGAGCTCAATGTGACTAAGGAGTTAGCCACGGGATGATGTATTACGGAACGAGTAAAGAGACTTGCCAGTAACGAGATTGAACAAGGTATGGGGATACCGACGATCGAATCTCGGGCAAGTACCATACCGATAGACAAAGGGAATTGTATACGGGATTGATTGAATCCCCGACATCATGGTTCATCCGATGAGATCATCGTGGAGTACGTGGGAGCCAACATGGGTATCCAGATCCCGCTGTTGGTTATTGGCCGAAGAGGTGTCTCGGTCATGTCTACGTGTCTCCCGAACCCGTAGGGGCTACACACTTAAGGTTCGATGACGCTAGGGTTATAGGGAAATGGTATACGTGATTACCGAAGGTTGTTCGGAGTCCCGGATGAGATCCCGGACGTCACGAGGAGCTCCGGAATGGTCCGGAGGTAAAGATTGATATATAGGAAGTCCAGTTTTGGTCACCAGAAAGTTTTCGGGCTCATCGGTAGTGTACCGGGAGTGCCGGGAGGGTGCCGGAGGACCCCCGGGAGGGGTGTGACGACCAGAGGACTTCATGGGCTGTTAGATAAAGTGTGTCAGCCCTTATTGGGCTGGGAAATACTTTTGCTAAAGGCCCATGTGGCTGGAGATAAGGAGATAAGGCAAAAAGGATTTAAAAGGAGGAGATCCACCTCCCTTGTGGGAGGTGGACTCTCCCTTTAATTCGGCCGGCCATCTCCTCTTTGGAGTAGAGGCCAAGCCAGCCCTCCATGTCCCTCCTCCTATATATACTTGAGGTTTTGGATGTTTTGAGACAGGATTTGATCTCTCTCTCTCACGGCAAAGCCCTACCTCTCTTCTTCCTCCTCCGCAGCGCTTAGGCGAAGCCCTGTCGGAATACCTTGCTACTCCACCACCACCACGCCGTCGTGCTGCTGTTGGAGCCCTTCCCCAACATCTCCTTCCTCCTTGCTGGATCAAGGTGTTGGAGACGTCACCGGGCTGCACGTGTGTTGAACGCGGAGGTGCCGTCCGTTCGGCACTTGATCGGATCTACCGCGATCTGAATCGCTGCGAGTACGACTCCATCAACCGCGTTCTTGTAACGCTTCCGCTTAGCGATCTTCAAAGGTATGAAGATCCACTCTCCCCTTGCTCGTTGCTGGTTTCTCCATAGATGGATCTTGGTGAACGCGTAGGAAAATTTTTGATTTACTACTACGTCTCCCAACAGTGGCATCATGAGCTAGGTCTATGCGTAGAATCTATGCACGAGTAGAACACAAAGCAGTTGTGGGCGTCGATTTTGTTAATATGCTTGCCGTTACTAGTCTTATCTTGATTCGACGGTATTGTGGGATGAAGCGGCCCGGACCAACCTTACACGTACGCTTACGTGAGACCGGTTCCACCGCCTGACATGCACCAGTTGCATAAGGTGGCTAGCGGGTGTCTGTCTCTCCCACCTTAGTCGGATTGGATTCGATGAAAAGGGTCCTTATGAAGGGTAAATAGCAATTGGCATATCACGTTGTGGTTTTGACATAGGTAAGAAACGTTCTTGCTAGAAACCTATAGCAACCACGTAAAAACTTGCAACTACAAATTAGAGGACGTCTAACTTGTTTTTGCAGCATATGCCTTGTGATGTGATATGGCCAGAAGGATGTGATGTGATGCATTGTGATGTATGAGATTGATCATGTTCTTGTAATAGGGTTCACGACTTGCATGTCGATGACTATGACAACCGGCAGGAGCCATAGGAGTTGTCTTATTTATTGTATGACCTGCGAGTCAATCATAAACGCCATGTAATTACTTTACTTTATTGCTAAACGTTAGCTGTAGTAGTAGAAGTAATATTTGGCGAGACAACTTCATGAAGACACAATGATGGAGATCATGATGATGGAGATCATGGTGTCGTGCCGGTGACAGTGATGATCATGGTGCCCCGAAGATGGAGATCGAAGGAGCAAGATGATATTGGCCATATCATGTCACTATATTGATTGCATGTGATGTTTATCATGTTTACATCTTATTTGCATAGAACGACGGTAGTAAATAAGATGATCTCTCAATAAAATTTCAAGAAAGGTGTTCACCCTAACTGTGCACCGTTGCTAAGGATCGTCGTTCCGAAGCACCACGTGATGATCGGGTGTGATAGGTTCTAACGTTCGCATACAACGGGTGTAAGCCAGATTTACACATGCGAAACACTTAGGTTGACTTGACGAGCCTAGCATGTACAGACATGGCCTCGGAACACGGAGGACCGAAAGGTCGAACATGAGTCGTATAGAAGATACGATCAACATAGAGATGTTCACCATGGATGACTAGTCCGTCTCACGTGATGATCGGACACGGGCTAGTTGACATGGATCATGTATCACTTGGAAGACTAGAGAGATGTCTATCTAAGTGGGAGTTCATTAATAATTTGATTAAATGAACTTAATTATCATGAACTTAGTCTAAAAATGTCCTTGCAAATTATGTCGTAGATAGCTCACGCTGTAGCTCCCCAGTTTTAGTGATACAATCCTAGAGAAAAGTAAGTTGAAAGTTGATGGTAGCAATAATGCGGACTGGGTCCGTGATCTGAGGATTGTCCTCATTGTTGCACAGAAAGCTTATGTTTTTTATGTACCGCTAACTGCATCACTCCCTCAAGCGTTGTCTGTAGATGTTGTGAACATATGACAGGCACTTTTTGGTGACTACGTGATAGTTCAATGCGTCATGCATTACGGCTTAGAATTGAGGCTCCAAAACGTTTTGAACGTCATGGAACATATGAGATGTTCTAGGAGCTGAGATTGTGACCTCAGGCTCGTGCCTATGTTGAGAGGTATGAGACCTCCAACAAGATTCTTTGTCTGCAAGATAAAGGAGAATAGCTCAATCGCTGAGCGTGTGCTCAGATTGTCTGGGTGCTACAATCACTTGAATCAAGTGGGAGTTAATCTTCCAGATGAGATAGTGATTAATGCAGTTCTCCAAGTCACTGCCACCAAGCTACTAGAGCTTCGTGATGAACTATAACATGCCAGGGATGGATAAGATGATCCCTGAGTTGTTCGTGATGTTTGACACCACGAAGGTAGAAAACAAGAAGGAGCATCAAGTGTTGATGGTTAAGTGAAACCACTAGTTTCAAAAGGGGCAAGGGCAAGAACGGAAAACTTCAGGAATGGCAAGCCAGTTGTTGCTCTAGTGAAGAAACCCAAGGTTGAGCCCGAACCCGAGACTAAGTGCTTCTGTTATGAGGAGAATGTTCGCTGAAGCGGAAAACCCCTAGATGCTTGGTAGATAAGAAGGCTGGTAATGTCAATGGAAGTATATTTGATATACGTGTTAGTGATGTGTACCTTGCTGGTACTCCTAGTAGCACCTGGGTATTGGATACCGGTTCGGTTGCTAAGTGTTAGCAACTCGAAATAAAAGCTACGGAGTAAATGGAGACTAGCTAGGTGAAAGGTGACGATGTGTGTTGGAAGTATTTCCAAGATTGATGTGATCACCATCGCACGCTCTCTCTACCTTCAGGATTTGTGATAAACCTAAATAAATGTTATTTGGTGTTTGCGTTGAGCATGAACATGATTAGATCATGATTAGTGCGATACGGTTATTCATATAAGTTAGAGAATAATGGTTATTCTGTTTACATGGATAATGCCTTCAATGGTCATGCACCCACTCGAAATGGTTTATCGAATCATGATCGTAGTAGTACACATATTCATAACATTGGTACCAAAAGATACAAAGTTAATAATGATAGTACCACATGCTTGTGGCACTGCCACGTAATGTCATATTGGTATAAATCGCATGAAGAAACTCCATGATGATGGATTTTTTTGACTCACTCGATTTCGAATCGGTTGAGACATGCGAGCCATGCCTCTTGGGCAAGATGACTGAGACCCCGTCATCCAATATGATGGAGCGGGCAAGTGGCTTATTGGAATTAATACATGTTGATGTATGTGGTCCAATGAGTGTTAAAACACACAGTGAATATCGTTATTTTTCTTTACCTTCACTGATGATTTGAGTGAATATGGGGATATTTACTTAAACACGAGTCTGAAATGTTTGAAAGGTTCAAGGAGTTTCACAGTGAAGATAAAGATCATCGTGACAAGAAGATGAAATTTCTACGATATGATCGTGGAGGTGAATATCTAAGTTACGAGTTTGGTATGCAATTTTAGACAATGTGGAAATTGTTTCACAGCTCACGCCTCCTGGAACACCATAGTGTGATGGTGTGTTCGAACTTCGTAGTCGTGCTCTATTGGATATAGTGAGTACTATGATGTCTCTTATCGTTTTACCACTATCATTATGGGGTTATTCATTAAAGACAAATCCATTCACTTTAACAGGGCACCATCTAAGTCTGTTGAGATGACACCGTGAGAATTATGGTTTGACAGAAGCCTAAGCTGTCATTTCTGAATGTTTGGGGCTGCGACGCTTATGTGAAAATGGGTTTTTCACCTAGCGAGCTCAAACCCAAAGCAGACAAATGCATCTTCATAGAATACCCTAATGAGACATTGGGTATACCTCCTATCTCAGATCCAAGCGCAAAAGGTGTTTGTTGCTAAGAACGGGTCCTTTCTTGAGAAAGAGTTTCTCTCGAAAGAATTGAGTGGGAGGAAGATAGAACTTGATGAGGTTGTTGAACCTTTGTTTCAACCAGAGAATAGCGCAACACAGAAAGATGTTTCTGTAGAGCCTACTCAGTTGAAAAGGAAGTTAATGATGATGATCATGAAGCTTCGGATCAAGTCACTATCGAACCTCGTAGGTCGACAAGGACGCGTACTGCTCCTGAGTAGTACGACAACCCTGTCTTGGAAATCATGTTGTTGGACAACGATGAACCTACGAACTATGGAGAAGCGATGGTGGGCCCGGATTCCAACAAATGGCTAGGAGCCATGAAATCCGAGAAAGGATCCATGTATGAAAACCAAGTATGGACTTTGGTAGACTTGCCTGTTGAATGGTAGGTCGTTGAGTACAAATGGACCTTTGAGATGAACATAGACGCTAATGGTGAATTGTCACCGTTTATAAAGCTCGACTTGTCGCAAAGAAGTTTCCGCCAAGTTCAAAGAGTTGACTGCGATGAGATTGTCTCATCTGTAGCGATGCTAAAAGTCTATTAAAATTTTGTTAGCAGTTGCTGCATTTTTCGATTAGGAAATCTGGCAGATGGATGACAAAACAAGGTTTCCGTAATGGTTTCTGTGAGGAAGAGTTGTATGTGATACAACCAGAAGGTTTTGTCAATCCTAAGGATGCTAATAATATGCAAACTCCAGCGATCCTTCTATGGACTGGAGCAAGAATCTCGGAGTTGGAATATATGCTTTGATGAGGTGATCAAAGTGTTTAAGTTTATACAAAGTTTATGAGAAACTTGTATTTGCAAGAAAGTGAGTGGGAGCACTATAGAATTTCTTATAAGAATATGTAGTTGACATATTATTGATCGGAAATGATGTAGAATTTCTGGAAGAGCATGAAGGGTTGTTTGAAAAGAGTTTTTTTCAAAGGAAGACCCAGATAAAGCTACTATTTTATTGAGCATCAAGATCTATAGGGATAGATCAATTCGCTTGATAAGTTTTTTCGACGAAGACATACCTTGACAAGTTTTTGAAGGAGTTCAAAATAGATGGGTCAAAGAAGGAGTTCTTGACTGTATTGTAAGGTGTGAAATTGAGTAAGACTCAATACCCGACCACGGCAGAAGATAAAGAAAAGATGAGTGTCATCTCCTATGCTTTAGCCATAGGCTCTATATAGTATACCATGCTGTGTACCGCACCTGTGTGTGCCTTGCCATGAGTCTGTCAAGGGGTACAAGAGTAATCCAAGAGTGGATCACTGGACAATGGTCAAAGTTATCCTTAGTAACTTGAGAACTAAGGAAATATTTCTCGATTATGGAGGTGATAAAGAGTTCATCGTAAAGGGTTACGATGATGCAAGCTTTAACTCCAATCCGGATGACTCTTAGTAAAAATCTGGCTACATATAGTGGAGCAGCCATTTGGAATAGCTCCAAGTGGAGCGTGGGAGCAGTATCTACAAATATGACATGGAAAGTTTGCAAGGTACACACGGATCTGAATGTCGCAGACCCGTTGACTAAAACCTCTTTCACGAGCAGAACATGAACGAACCCCAGAACTTATTGGGTGTTAATCACATGATGATATGATCATATGGTGATGTAAGTGTTAATCACATGGTGATGTGAACTAGATTATTGACTCTAGTGCAAGTGGGAGACTGTTGGAAATATGCCCTAGAGGCAATAATAAAATGGTTATTATTGTATTTCCTTGTTCATTATAATTGTCTATTGTTCATGCTATAATTGTGTTAACCGGAAACCATAATACATGTGTGAATACACAGACCACAACATGTCCCTAGTGAGCCTCTAGTTGACTAGCTCGTTGATCAATAGATGGTCACGGTTTCATGGCCATGGACATTGGATGTCGTTGATAACGGGATCACATCATTAGGAGAATGATGTGATGGACAAGACCCAATCCTAAGCATAGCACAAGATCGTGTAGTTCGTTTGCTAAAGCTTTTCAATGTCAAGTATCGTTTCCTTAGACCATGAGATTGTGCAACTCCCGGATACCGTAGGAATGCTTTGGGTGTGCCAAACGTCACAACGTAACTGGGTGGCTATAAAGGTGCACTACGGGTATCTCTGAAAGTATCTGTTGGGTTGGCACGAATCGAGACTGGGATTTGTCACTCCGTGTGACAGAGAGGTATCTCTGGGCCCACTCGGTAAGACATCATCATAATGAGCTCAATGTGACTAAGGAGTTAGCCACGGGATGATGTATTACGGAACGAGTAAAGAGACTTGCCAGTAACGAGATTGAACAAGGTATGGGGATACCGACGATCGAATCTCGGGCAAGTACCATACCGATAGACAAAGGGAATTGTATACGGGATTGATTGAATCCCCGACATCGTGGTTCATCCGATGAGATCATCGTGGAGTACATGGGAGCCAACATGGGTATCCAGATCCCGCTGTTGGTTATTGGCCGGAGAGGTGTCTCGGTCATGTCTACGTGTCTCCCGAACCCGTAGGGTCTACACACTTAAGGTTCGATGACGCTAGGGTTATAGGGAAATGGTATACGTGATTACCGAAGGTTGTTCGGAGTCCCGGATGAGATCCCGGACGTCACGAGGAGCTCCGGAATGGTCCGGAGGTAAAGATTGATATATAGGAAGTCCAGTTTTGGTCACCGGAAAGTTTTCGGGCTCATCGGTAGTGTACCGGGAGTGCCGGGAGGGTGCCGGAGGACCCCCGGGAGGGGTGTGACGACCAGAGGACTTCATGGGCTGTTAGATAAAGTGTGTCAGCCCTTATTGGGCTGGGAAATACTTTTGCTAAAGGCCCATGTGGCTGGAGATAAGGAGATAAGGCAAAAAGGATTTAAAAGGAGGAGATCCACCTCCCTTGTGGGAGGTGGACTCTCCCTTTAATTCGGCCGGCCATCTCCTCTTTGGAGTAGAGGCCAAGCCAGCCCTCCATGTCCCTCCTCCTATATATACTTGAGGTTTTGGATGTTTTGAGACAGGATTTGATCTCTCTCTCTCACGGCAAATCCCTACCTCTCTTCTTCCTCCTCCGCAGCGCTTAGGCGAAGCCCTGTCGGAATACCTTGCTACTCCACCACCACCACGCCGTCGTGCTGCTGTTGGAGCCCTTCCCCAACCTCTCCTTCCTCCTTGCTGGATCAAGGTGTTGGAGACGTCACCGGGCTGCACGTGTATTGAACGCGGAGGTGCCGTCCGTTCGGCACTTGATCGGATCTACCGCGATCTAAATCGCTGCGAGTACGACTCCATCAACCGCGTTCTTGTAACGCTTCCGCTTAGCGATCTTCAAAGGTATGAAGATCCACTCTCCCCTTGCTCGTTGCTGGTTTCTCCATAGATGTATCTTGGTGAACGCGTAGGAAATTTTTTGATTTACTACTACGTCTCCCAACAAGTACTAGGGACATGGTGTTGTCTATGTATCCACACATGTATCTGAGTTTCCGATCAACACAATTATAGCATGGATAATAAATGATTATCATGAACAAGGAAATATGAGAATAACCAATTTATTATTGCCTCTAGGGCATATTTCCAACAGGTGACGCTAAAGTCTCATGCCAGCCGAGGTGTTGAAGCAGGTCGGCTGGTAACGCCGAAGTCTCATGCCAGCCAAGGTGTTCAAACAGGTCGACTGGTGACGCCGAAGTCCCCGGAGCAGGTTGATGAAGGGATGCCAAAGCCCCGGTCTAGCCGAGGTCACGGAATAGGTTGGTAAGGTGAAGCTAGAGCCCCATGCCAGCCGACGTGTCAAAGAAGGTCGGCGTGGTGGACGTCAGCTTGAAAAAAGTAACGATGCGACGATGCCGACGCAGGTCGGAATTTGTGACGAGGTCAATGCTGGCTTGATGAAGAAACGGAACGCCCGACCCGTACAACCCGTGGATGACAAGGTTCGCCAGATGATTATTCAGCCCTCGTGATGCTGAACTCTTGGTCATATGACCGAGATGATGAGAAATTTTCTTTCAAAAATGACGTCCGACATTCCGTTCATGAAAAAGATGAACTTGGGTCGGATTCGTTTTCGCACAAAAATAGATCCAAAATTTGTTATACAAATCAGATGTTTCCCGGAGTTTGGACGACCGGATCGAGCTGAAATTTAGAGGGGCGATCGGTATAGGAATTTCACAGCCGATGAACGGTGGGATTTTCCAACGGATGTCCGAGCTGTACGTTGGACTCCACGCCCTAGATTCGGCAGGGCTTCGGTATATTGTAGATCGTTGGAGATTCCTCCATCGGAACGCGACGAAATTTTGCAGGGTTGTTCTAGACTCAATTCGACACAATTCCACCAAAGCGATCGTCAAAATGACACTCGAGGAGGCGGGGACGATGGACACGAATCCGCTGTCTAGAAAAACTGCATGATCGCGCGAGGGCAATGTTGACGTTGAGCAGCCGAGCACCATGGAGGATTCTTCCATGATCTTGGTTGAGATTGGAGTTGATATTCATGAAGACACCCGTCTGATCTATACGATTTGACATGGAGCACAGCCCTCGGCATAGCCGAGGTGACCAGTCAAGCCGGCGACGAACATGCCGACGTTGCCGATATAGCTCGGTTTCGACGCGTAGATCGCGATGGAGCCGATATGAATTCTCATCACACCACGGCAACTACCCAGCAGGCTCTCAATGAAAGCACCAATGTCGGTGTCAAATCCGGCACATCTCGTAATAGGGGTCCTAGGCTAGGCGTTTTGGAGCGATGGTAACATGGACACATGATTTTACCTAGGTCCGGGCTCTCTTAAGGAGATAATATCCTACGTCCTGCTTTTGATTGTATTGATATGGGGATAGTACAGAGTACATGTGTCTACCATGAGATTATGAGATGTAATGTATATTGATCTATTGACTAGCCTGGCCTTGGTTTATATATGCATCGTAGGCCTATGGTTTAGAGAAGTCCTTGTCTTATGCGCTAAGTCTTGTGGAATCTCCCTTGTATGCATCATGGGCTCTCCGAACTGGCCCATTAGTGAATCGCCCTGGGGGTCCTCCGCTCGACCTAGTGGTCGGGAGACGACATGGTGAGTACCCCCTAGTCGAGGACACCGTTAGCGAGTGGAGTCGATATGCGGCGTCGCAGTTCCGGAGCCGCGCGAGAGCGGATCCGGGTCTTGTTTAACCATGGTAGATCCGGTTACAACGGCCGGATTGGGCGTTCCAGACAGCCCGGGGTGACGACTTCGTCTAAAGAGGGGCCCAACGTCTTCGGCGTTGAGGCATCGAGAGCTGCGGGCTTGTTCATGAGAGTCGAGGGTTCTATCTAGACGAGTTCTCCCCGTGAATCAGCAACGAATTCCAGGGTTCCGAACTTGATTCTTTGATCGGGGTAAATTATTTTGATCTGGCCAAGGTGGCCGATCG
Organism: Hordeum marinum; assembly: GCA_022496015.1. Lineage (NCBI taxonomy): Eukaryota > Viridiplantae > Streptophyta > Magnoliopsida > Poales > Poaceae > Hordeum > Hordeum marinum. Next base: position 63,223,722 of record CM039677.1, read on the forward strand.
GGTCGGCGTGCGACGAGATGCGGCTGCTCATGAGAATCTCTTCAGAGGTGAGATTCCTCTAGCCGTAGATCTCGTTGCTTGTGGCGAGGCAAGCAATCGATTCCTTTGGCGATCACATTGGAACACTCAATGAAAGCACCAGTGTCGGTGTCAAAATCGGCAGATCTCGGGTAGGGGGTCCTGAGCTGTGAGATTAGAATCGATGGTAACAGGAGACGACGGAGACGATGTTTACCCAGGTTCGGGCCCTCCTATGGAGGTAATACCCTACGTCCCGCTGGATTGTATTGATGATATGTAGGTTACAGGGTCCATCTACCTCGAGATCAAATAGCTAAACCCTAGATGAGTTGTCCTCTCTACAACCTATAACCCTCTGGCTTATATAGACGTCGAGGGTATCTCGGGTTTATACATAGTCGATTGCACATCGAAGGAAAAACATGCCTGTCTACTTTTGATAACTTGGAGCACACACCATGTCTCCTTGAAGCTTCCACCCTGACGTTGGGGCCCTTGATCGTGCAATGCTCATCCAGCGACCCATATATTCCGGCCCATGAGAAACTGGTCGGCTACCCGAGGACCCCTTAATCCAGGACTCTGTCAGTAGCACCGGGACTAGCCTACAACGCCGAGGTATATCCAGATAATTTTAGTGTGTCATAATCTTCGGCTTGCAAGGCGAGTCCCCCTACTCCTTCTTGTTCGGCAACCGACCAGTCATCGATGAAATCCCAAGCGTCACGAGCTCGCCAGGTGCACGTCTTTCTTCTTTTGCATATAACACAACTCAATGAAAGTATTTAGATGGGATCCGGCATCTTCATTAGCAATGCCGGAAAATTGTTCTTTCATAACAAGATTGAGCAAAGTAGCATTAATTTCATAAGATTCCACACTAGTGGCGGGAGCATTCGAAGTACTAATAAAATCATTAGTATTAGTATTGGAAAAGTCACACAACTTGGTATTCTCTTGAGTCATCATGAAAAATCAAGAAATCTAGCACACAATCAAGCAAAAAGCAAACGAAAAGACGAATGAAAAAGGGCGAATAAAAAGGAAAATCTTTTTGGTATTTTCTGAAAATCGTTTTAGATGTGGGGGAGAGGAAAACTAGAGGCAAATGGAAAGTAATGTAAATGCAAGATACAAATTTGTGATGGGTACTTGGTAGGCTTGATCCTGACTTGCTCCCGACAATGGCGCTAGAAATCCTTCTTGCTACTTCTCGAGCATGCGTTGGTTTCCGTGGGGAGGAACGGTTGATGCAGCAAAGTAGATAAGTATTTCCCTCAGTTGTTGAGAACCAAGGTATCAATCTAGCAGGAGATAGAAGCAAGTCCCCAATAAATGTACCTACACAAAGAATCAAACACTTGCACCCAACGCTATAAAGGGGTTGTCAATCCCTTCACGGTTACTTGCAATGATGAGATCTGATAAAGATAGATAGGATAGATTGCTTGAACGGAAAGTAAAAAAAAGGTAAAAATAATGCAGCGAAGTATTTTTGGTTTTAGATCTGAAAGTATAAGATGGAAAATAGAGCCGGGGGCCATAGGTTTCACTAGAGACTTCTCTCATGATGGCAAGTATTACGGTGCATGAACAAATTACTGTCGAGCAATTGATAGAAAAGTGAATAATTATGAAGATATTTAATGCAATGATTATGCATATAGGCATCACGTCCGTGTCAAGTAGACCGAAACGATTCTGCATCTACTACTATTACTCCACACATCGACCGACTCCTGCCTGCATCTAGAGTATTAAGTTCATGAAGAACAGAGTAACGCGTTAGGTAAGATGACATGATGTAGAGGGATAAACTCAAGCAATATGATGAAAACCCCATCTTTTTTCCTTGATGGCAGCAATAAAATACGTGCCTCGCTACCCCTACTTTGTCACTGGGTGAGGACACCGCAAGATTGAACCCAAAACTAAGCACTTCTCCTATTGCAAGAATTACCAACTAGTTGGTGAAACCAAACCAATAACTCGAAGAGACTTGCAAAGATATGAAATCATGCATATAAGAATTCAGAAAAGACTCAAGTAATATTCATAGATAATCTGAACATAAACCCGCAATTCATCGAATCTCAAAAAACACATCGCAAAAGAGTGTTACATCGGATAGATCTCCATGAAGATCATGAAGAACATGTTATTGAAGAGCAAAGAGAGAGAAGAAGCCATCTAGCTACTAGCTATGGACCCGAAGGTCTATGGCAAACTACTCACGCATCATCGGAGGGGCAATGGAGTTGATGTAGATGCCCTCCATGATCGAATCCCCCTCCGATAGATTATCAGAAAAGGCTCCAAGATTGGATCTCTCGGGAACGGAGGATTCTGGCGGCGAAAAAGTGTTTTCGTGGCTTGTTTTGGTATACAGGGAATATTTGGGAATTTATAGGCCGAAGATCAGGGTTAGGAGAGATGTCATGGGCCCACAAGCCTGGGGGCGCACCCTACCCCCTTGGGCGCGCCCCTAGGGCTTGTGGCCCCATGGTGGCTCTCCCGACTTCATCTCCAAGTCTCCTGGTTTGCTTCTGGTCCAAGAAAAATTATTCCGAAGATTTTATTCTGTTTGTACTGCGTTTAATATTCCTTATGAGTAATTCTCAAAAACAAGGAAAAAACAGAAACTGGCACTAGGCTCTAGATTAATAGGTTAGTCCCAAAAATAATATAAAATAGCATATTAATGCATATAAAACATCCAAAATAGATAATATAATAGCATGGAACAATCAAAAATTATAGATACGTTGGAGACGTATCAACATCTCCAAGCTTAATTCCTGCTCGTCCTCGAGTACGTAAATGATAAAAACAGAATTTTTGATGTGGAATGCTACCTAAGATATTTATCCATGTAATATTCTTTATTGTGGCATGGATATTCAGATCCGTAAGATTCAAAACAACAGTCTAATATTGACACAAAAATAGTAATACTTCCAGCACACCAACAAGGCAGTCATGTCCTTTCGAAATAACATGGCCTTAGAAAGTTATCCCTACAAAATCATATGGTCTGGCTATGCTCCATCTTCCCCACACAAAGTATCTAAATCATGCACAACCCCGATGAACAAGTCAAGCAATTGTTTCACACTTTAGGTGTTCTCAAACCTTGTCAACTCTCACGCAATACATGAGTGTGAGCCATGGATATAGCACTATAGGCGGAATAGAATATGGAGGAGGTGCAAGGAAAAAGGGAGAAGATAGTCTCACATCAACTAGGCGTATCAACGGGTTATGGAGATGCCCATCGATAGATATCAATGTGAGTGAGTAGGGATCGCCATGCAACAAATGCACTTAGAGCTATAAGTGTATGAAAGCTCAAAAAGAAAACTAAGTGGTCGTGCAAGATGAATATTCACTAGTTATATCAAAGAGACAAAATAGGAGACTCTCTATCATGAAGATCATGGTGTTATTTTGAAGCACAAGTGCGGAAAAGGATAGTAGCAATTGTCCCTTTTCTCTTTCTCTCATTTTTTTTAATTTTGGTGGGCATCTTTGGCCTCTTTTATTTTTCTGTTTGGGCTTCACTGGCCTCTTTTATTTTTTGTAATGTCCGGATACTCGTCCCAACTTGTGAGGGAGTCATGGCTTCCATCAACCTTTTCTCTCATGAGACAATGCTCTATTAATGAAAATCATCACACTTTTATTTACTTATAACTCAAAAGGAAAATTACAACTCAATACCTAGAACAAAGTATGACTCTAAATGCAAGATGAAGTGATGGTGCATGTAATGAAAAACTAAATGGTGGAAATTGCATGGTAATATATCTCGGAATGACTATGGAAATGCCATAATAGGTAGATATGGTGGCTGTTTTGAGGAAAATATATGGTGGCTGTTTTGAGGAAGGAGGGTTTGATGTACCGGCAAAAGTTGCCCGATACTAGGGAGGCTAGCAAAGGTGCGAGGGTGATAGTGTGTATAATCCATGGACTCAACATTAGTCATAAAGAACTCACATACTTATTGCAAAAGTCTATTAGTTATAAAACAAAGCATTAGACACATGCTCCTAGGGGAGAGGTTGGTAGGAGTTAACCATTGTGCACCCCCGATCCTCACACAAAGGTTGACAATCATTAAACAAATCATGCTCCGACTTCATTACATAACGGTTCACCATACGTGCATGCTACAGGAATCACAAACTTTAACACAAGTATATCTTCCAATTCACAACTACTCACTAGCATGACTCTCATATTACCATCTCTATTATCTCAAAACTATAAGCAAGGAATCAAACTTCTCATAGTATTCAATGCACTTAATATGAAAGTTTTTACTATATCCCTCTTGGATGCCCATTATATTAGGACTAAATTCATAACCTAAACAAATTACCATGCTGTTTTAAGAAACTCTAAAAATAATATAAGTGAGGTACGAGAGTTCAATAATTTCTATAAAATATAACACCACCATGCTCTAAAAAGATATAAGTGAAGCACTAGAGCAAAATTACCTAGCTCAAAAGATATAAGTGAAGCACATAAAGTATTCTAATAAATTCGTGATTCAGCGTGTCTCTCTCAAAATATGTGTGCAGCAAGTATGATTGTGGCAAACTAAAAAGCAAATACTCATATCATACAAGAAACTCCAAGCAAAACACATATGATGTGGTGAATAAAAATATAGCCTCAAGTAAATTTACCGATAGATTGAAGACGAAAGAGGGGATGCCTTCCGGTGCGTCCCAAAGATTAGGCTTTTTGGTGTCCTTGAATATGGCTTGGGATTCCTTGGGCATCCCCAAGCTTAGGCTCTTTCCACTCTTTATTCCATAGTTCATCAAATCTTCACCCAAAACTTGAAAACTTCACAACACAAAGCTCAATAGAAAACTCATGAGATCCGTTAGTATAAGAAAAATAAATCACCACTTTAGGTACTGTTGTGAACTCATTATTTATTTTTATTTGTGTAATACCTACTATATTTTAAGTTCTACATTGTTCACCCCCCCCCCCCCGATACGACCCATAGATACATCAAAATAAGCAAACAACACAAAGAAAACAGAATCTGTCAAAAACAGAACGGTCTGTAGCAATCTGTAGACTTTGAATACTTCTGAAACTGTAAACATTTTGAAAAATTAGGACAATGAGGAAAATTTGTATATCAATCTTTTCTAAAAATTTCAGATCAATTCTATGCCATGAAAAATTTAGAAAATTCCTGGACTGAGTGCAAAAGTTTCTATTTTTCAGCAAGATCAAATCGACAACTACCATAGATCACCCCAAAGGTTTTACTTGTCTCAAACACTAATTAAACCCCAAAACACAATTAGTATAGAAGTAATAATGCGCAAAACACACCAAAACATAAGAAAAAACAGAACACAAAAGTAAAATTGGGTTGCCTCCCAACGAGCGCTATTGTTTGGCGCCCCTAGCTAGGCAAAACGCAATAGATCTACATATTGTCATCTTTGGAATGCAATCCATAAGTAGATCTCATGATAGATTCATAAGGTAATTTTATTTATTTTTAGGAAATAGTTCCATGCCTTTCCTTAATGGAAATTGGAATCTAATATTCCCTTCCTTCATATCAATAATTGCACCAATCGTTCTAAGGAAAGGTCTACCAGGAATAATAGGACATGAGGATTGCAATCTATATCAAGAACAATGAAATCTACAGGCACATAATTCCTATTTGCAACAATAATAACATCATTAATCCTTCCCATAGGTTTCTATATAGTGGAATCCGCAAGACGCAAATTTAAGGAACAATCATCAAATTCACGGAAAGCTAGCACATCACATAAACTTTTTGGAATCGTGGAAACGCTAGCACCCAAATCACACAAAGCATGAAACTCATAATATTTAATCTTAATCTTAATAGTAGGTTCCCACTCATCATATAGCTTTTTGGCTATAGAAACTTCTAACTCAAGTTTTTCTTCAAAAGCTTTCATCATAGCATCAACAATATGTTTAGTAAAAGCTTTGCTTTGATTATAAGCATGAGGAGAATTCAACATGGATTGCAACAAGGAAATACAATCAATCAAATATCAGCCATCATGATTAAAGTCCTTGAAATCCAAAAGAGTGGGTTCATTGCTATTTAAAGTTTTGACCTCTTCAATCCCACTTTTATCAATCTTAGCAAGATCTATAAACTCCAAATCATTGGGACGCCTTTTAACTAAAGTTGACTCATCTCCAGTACCATATTTATCAAGATGAACATTGGAAAACAAAGATTCAATAGGAGTCACATGAATCACTTTAAGATCTTCATCAATATATCACGAGAACACACTTTTTCAAGCCATTCATGCTTAGCACGTATTCTAGCGGTTCTTTCCTTACACTCATCAATAGAAATTCTCATAGATTTTAAAGACTCATTAATATCATGCTTGGGTGGAATAGATCTAATTTTAAAGAATCAATCTCAAGAGAAATTCTATCAACGTTCCTAGCCAAATCATCAATCTTGAGCAATTTTTCTTCAATCATAGCATTGAAACCTTTTTGCATACTAATGAATTACTTAATATTATTCTCAATATCATAGGGCTTCTTATTAAAATTTCCATAAGAATTTCTGTAGGAATTACCATAATTATTAGAGGAATTACTAGGAAACGGCCTAGCATTGAAATTACCTCTATAAGCTTTATTACCAAAATTATTCCTACCAACAAAATTCACATCCATAGATTCATTATTATTTCCAATCAAAGAAGACAAAGGCATATCATTGGAATCAATAGGAGCACTCTTACTAGCAAACAATTTCATCAATTCATCCATCTTTTCACTCAAAGTATTAATCTCTTCAGTAGCATGCACCTTTTTACTAGTAGGAGATCTTTCGGTGTGCCATTGAGAGTAATTTGCCATAATATTATCTAGGATTTTAGTAGCTTCTCCAAATGTGATTTCCATAAAAGTACTATCCACGGCGGAATCTAAGAGATTCCTAGAAGCAAAATTCAATTCAACATAGAAATTTGTATAATCGTCCATAAACTCAAACCATGAGCGGGGCAATTCCTAATCATAAGTTTCATCCTTTCCCAAGATTGTGCAACATGCTCATGATCAAGTTGAGTAAAGTTCATTATATCGTTCCTAAGGGAGATGATCTTAGCGAGCGGAAAGTACTTGGAAATAAAAGCATCTTTGCACTTATTCCATGAATCAATACTATTTTTAGGCAAAGATGAAAACCAAGTGTTAGCACGATCTCGTAGTGAAAACGGGAACAACTTCAATTTAACAATATCATTATCCACATCTTTCTTATTTTGCATATCACACAACTCAACGAAAGTATTTAGATGGGATGCGGCATTTTCATTAGCAAGGCCAAAAAATTGTTCTTTCATAACAAGATTGAGCAAAGCAGCATTAATTTCATCAGATTCTGCACTAGTGGCGGGAGCAATCGGAGTACTAATAAAATCATTATTATTAGTATTGGAAAATTCACACAACTTGGTATTCTCTTGAGTCATCGTGACAAAGCAAGCAGTCTAGCACACAAGCAAGCAAAAAGCAAACAAAAAGACGAACGAAAAAGGGCGAATAAAAAGGAAAATATTTTTGGTATTTTCTGAAAATCATTTTAGAAGTGGGGGAGAGGAAAACGAGAGGAAAATGGCAAATAATGTAAATGCAATATATGAGTTTGTGATGGGTACTTGGCATGCTTGATCCTGACTTGCTATGTATCTCCCCGACAACGGCGCCAGAAATCCTTCTTGCTACTTCTCGAGCATGCGTTGGTTTCCGTCAAGAGGAACGGTTGATGCAGCAAAGTAGACAAGTATTTCCCTCTGTTGTTGAGAACCAAGGTATCAATCCAGTAGGAGATACAAGCAAGTCCCCAATAAATGTACCTACACAAAGAATCAAACACTTGCACCCAACGCTATAAAGGGGTTGTCAATCCCTTCACGGTTACTTGCAAGGATGAGATCTTATAAAGATAGATAGGATAGATTGCTTGAACGGAAATTAAAAAAAAGGTAAAAATAATGAAGCGAAGTATTTTTGGTATTTTTGTTTTTAGATCTGAAAGTATAAGATGGAAAATAGACCCGGGGGTCATAGGTTTCACTAGAGGCTTCTCTCATGATGGCAAGTATTACGGTGGGTCAACAAATTATTGTCGAGCAATTGATAGAAAAGCGAATCATTATGAAGACATCCAAGGCAATTATTATGCATATAGGCATCACGCCCATGTCAAGTAGATCGAAACGATTCTGCATCTACTACTATTACTCCACACATTGACCGACTCCTGCCTGCATCTAGAGTATTAAGGTCATGAAGAACAGAGTAACGCATTAGGTAAGATGACATTATGTAGAGGGATAAACTCAAGCAATATGATGAAAACCACATCTTTTATCCTTTATGGCAATAATACAATACATGCCTCGTTACCCCTACTTTGTCACTGGGTGAGGACACCGCAAGATTGAACCCAAAACTAAGCACTTCTCCTATTGCAAGAATTACCAATCTAATTGGCCAAACCAAACCAATAACTCGAAGAGACTTGCAAAGATATGAAATCATGCATATAAGAATTCGGAAAAAACTCAAATAATATTCATATATAATCTGAACATAAACCCACAATTCATCGAATCTCGACAAACACACCGCAAAAGAGTATTACATCGGATAGATCTCCATGAAGATCATGAAGAACATGGTATTGAACAGAAAAGAGAGAGAAGAAGCCATCTAGATACTAGATATGTACCCGAAGGTCTATGGTGAACTACTGATGCATCATCGGAGGGGCAATGGAATTGATATAGATGCCCTCCATGATCGAATCCCCCTCCGGTAGATTACCGGAAAAGGCTCCAAGATTGGATCTGTCGGGAACGGAGGCATCTGGTGGCGGAAAAGTGTTTTCGTGGCTTGTTCTGGTATACAAGGAATATTTGGGATTTTATACGCCAGAGATTAGGGTTAGGAGAGCTGCCATGGGCCCACAAGCCTGGGGGCACGCCCTACCCCCTGGGCACGCCCTAGGGCTTGTGGCCGCACGGTGGCTCTCCCGACTTCATCTCCAAGTCTCCTGGTTTGCTTCTGGTCCGAGAAAAATTATTTCGAAGATTTTATTCCGTTCAGACTCCCTTTAATATTCCTTATCTGCAATTCTCAAAAACAAGGAAAAACAGAAACTAGTAGTAGGCTCTAGATTAATAGGTTAGTCCAAAACATAATACTATAAAATAACATATTAATGCATATAAAACATCCAAAACAGATAATATGATAGCATGGAACAACCAAAAATTATAGATACATTGGAGACGTATCACCTATCTACTGTCGATAACTTGGAGGACACACCACGACTCCTTGAAGCTTTCACCCTGATGTTGGGGCCCTTGATCGTCCAACGCTCATCCAGCGGCCCATATAGTCCGGCCCATGAGAAACAGGTCGGCTATCCGAGGACCCCTTAATCCATGACTCCCTCAACGACCATGGGAACTCCTCTTCCCTTGACCATAGGGACAAATCTTTCTTCCTCATTTAGTTTGCAAGCACGCTCGTCCCTGGTGCGGCCACATGGGACGGTGAAGATGGGCACTCCGTTCTCGGTGACGTAGAGTGAGTTCTGTGTCACTATTTGTACATTTGTTTGAATTATGCGTAGAGTGTTCTTTAGGAACTATATGTTTGTAGCCATATTGAAAACTGAAAGTGAGATAAATATATTTTTCCTGCCACAGTTAATTGAATTTAGAGTAGATTAAATTGTCAGTTAACTGATTTGGTGTTGATTTAGTGTACTATTATGTGAATTGACAATGACCTGAACATATTGTTAACTAAATATGTTGTGCTTTGTTTTGTGTTTGTAGTCTGGATGATGGCATATGGATGAAAGTGAGAAGCAAATGCCTATTTCATAGATTGTTTCACCTAAAGTATATGATATAGAGTGCTCTGCTCCTATTTTAGGTGTTTACACACAAGATTCTATTGGAGATTACCTTTTCACTCAGGAGAGCTGCAATGTGAGAAAGGGGAAGGACATTGCAGGTTTCAATGAGCTAGATGAATTTCTCAATGAGTTTGTTGATGACATGCCAGTAGTGCAAGAAGTTCACATGGAGGAGGAGGAACTATTTGTGGAGAAAGAAGTTACAAATGCTGACAACTTTGAAGATGATAATGAGAGTTCAGATGTTGATTATGACATAGGGAAGGATGTAGCTAGAGAGGAAGAGAACGAGGATGCTGATCTCCACCATAAAATAAAACATTTGAATAGGAAAAGAGAATTTGAAGGTGATTCAGAGCGAGAGGACTTGTTCTGGCAGTCTGATGAGGAGGGGGAACTTGTTCCACCACAACCTTTGCAAAAATTGCCAGTGAGGAGGGCCCCCACAATTAGATCTCATTGCATTTCTAAATCTGCACTTGAGGCTTACTATATCCCCTCAAGTGATGAAGATATAGATGATCCACATCCAAATGATTCAAATGCAGGAGTGCAGGTTTTTTGTCGCTCAAGTGGTAGAAAGTCCAAGGCAAAGAAAAGGAAGGTCAGATAATGGTATGATGAGAGCAGGTTAAACCCACAGGAGCAAATATGCTGGCACTTGTGTTTTCTGGATGTGTATCAGTTCAGGAGAGCTTTGGTGAACTTGCATGTAACTCAAAGGAGGAACTTTCATTACCATAGAAACAACAAAGACATGATTATAGTGGATTGTGTTGAGAAAGGTGCCCCTTTCACATGGTTGCATCTATTATTCGCAATGAAAAAACATTCTGTATTAGGAAATTGCAATTAGAGCACACATGTGCTCCATGTGGAGAGAACTGCAAGGTACCAACAAGGTTTGTGGCAAAAGCGATTGAGGATAGCATGATGGCAGATCCTAGAGCAGGAGTTGAAACTGTCATAGAGAAGACAAAGGATAAATATGGTGTGGAGGTTGGAAAGAACAAGGCCTATAGGGCAAGCACAATGCTCTTTCAGTTGTACAAGGTGATCAAGAAGCACAATACACAAGGATCAAAGACTATTTGCAAACTGTGGTGGACACAAACCCTAGGAGCAGATGCATTGTCACCACAAGAGTTGTGAAAGAGCACCCTAGTCCCTTCATAGACTTTGCATGTGTCTTGGAGCACAAATAGAATGTTTTTTGCAAGGATGTAGACCTTTCATTGGTATGTTCTTGTCACATTGTCTTAAATCATGTTACCCTACATTTATTAAGTTTCTTTGCATTTATGAAGTTGCATTACATTGTCTTAAATCTTGTTAAATCAAGCCTGGATGGATGTTTTGTGAAGTTGAATACAGGACAACAAATCCTAGCCGCAACAGGCAGAGATGGAAACAATAACATATTTCCATTGGCCTTTGGAGTGGTTGAGAAGAGGACACTCCAAGTTGGTCATGGTTTTTAACTCAACGAAAGATTGCTATTGGTGGAGAATGTGGACAGTTTGGGTACTATACAATAATCTCAGACATGCAGAAGGTGAGCTGCTCCATTTCCTTGTACTATACATCAGTAATTCTTCTCTGCATAATTGCTTCCCAATATTTGTTGCAAACTTAGTTTGACAACCTAGGGTACTATTTGTTTCACCAGGGTCTTCTTAATGCCATAAGCCAAATTTTTCCCAACTGTCCACAAAGATATTGTCTAAGGCACATGTATGCAAACTTCCAAAGTGTTTGTTTTAGAGGAGATGAACTTAAGAAATATATGGATGCAACTTCATATTCCTACACTAAGGATGGTTTTGATCATGCAATGGAAGAAATGAGGAAGGAAAGTGAGGATGCTTGGGCATGGCTAAAGGGAATTCCTGTTGAAACATGGGCTAGGTATGCTATGGACACCAATTGTAGAACTGACCTAGTAGTTAATAACATTAGTGAGGTATTCAACATGATGATTTTGGATATTAGGGGAAAACCCATTAAAACAATGGTTGAAAGGGTTAGGTGTAAATTGATGGTCAAGTTTAATGACAAAAGAATTGGGCGAGAGAGTCCTAGATGGGAAATAACCCCTACATATTCAGAAAAACTAGAAGAGTCCAAGGAATGGGCTAGGAACTGCAAATCTATGATGACAGACCCAGATTTGTATCAAGTCAATAGTGGGGAGAAATCATATCCAGTTAATTTGAAACTTTGGACACGTGGCTATGTAAAATGGCACATGACAGACATACCTTGCAATCATGCTTTCTCTGCCATTTATAAATCCAAACAACATCCATAAGATTTTGTCCATCAGTTCTTTAAGAAGCAAATGTATTTGGAAACATACAAGCCAATGATCTACCCTGTTCCTGGACCTGATCTATGGACACAAACTTCTACAAGAGACATTGACCACCCTGTTTTCCATAAGAAAAAGGGTTGGAAACAAACACAGAGGAGGAAGGGCAAGTTTGAGGTGCCTAAACCTAAGGACACATCAAGGATGGGGACAATTACATGCAGTAACTGCAACAAGCAGGGCCATAGATACACAAAATGTTTGGAGGCTTTGAAGCCACCACTTGCTGCTAGGAAGAATAAATGCAAGGTAAAGTGCATTTTTGCTTTATGTGATCTGATATTTTATTTACAAATTTATGCATTAATGCTATGATCTGTCATTTTATTCTTGTTATAGGAAAATAGGGTCGCACCATCTCCTGCAGCAAGGGTTGCACCACCTCTTGCACCAAGGGCTGTACCAACACCTGAAGCAAGGGCTCATCAAGGGTTGCACCAAGGGCTGCACCATCTCCTACAACAAGGGCTACAAAAAAACTATGAACTCCACTGGAAAATCTTGTGGGAATGCAAGGTCTTCATTTTCTCTTCCAAGGCATACTTATCCATCAAGTGGGGATGGTTCTTCAACTAATCCAAACAAAAGAATCAGTAAGAAGACCTCCAAGTTCATGGACTACTTTACACCAAGTGGTAACCACTAACTAGTGTTGGGCATGTTGTTGGCCTTTATCTTGTTGGTGAACCTCTTATTTTGTTGCTCATCAACCTGATGAGTGCATGGGGATGGTGAACCTCTTATTTTGTTGCTCATGAACCTGATGAGTGCATGGTGATGGTGAACCTCTTATTATGTTGTTCCTGAACATTATGAATGGTTGGTTATGATGAATGAATGCTCAATGTTCGAACTGTTATTTGTTACGTTGTTGAAATTCTTATGTTATTCAAATGATCATGCTGAAATGGACATGGTGTTGTTGAAATACTTGTATTGTTGCTAAAATGATGATGTTGAATTGATCATCTTATTGCTGAAATTCTTATATTGTTGCAAACTGTCAGCGCAAAAGTGGCGGTTTTGTGCAAAAAAAACCGAAAGGTAGTGGTTTTTTGATTTGGGGTCCTCAAATGTGGTGGTTTTTTGCAATTTACTCTCGACCGGGTTTTTCTAGTGTTGTTTAATGGCAACTGATGGCCGCAAGCCACATGACACCTGACAACAGGCCCCGTGCGTCAAGTTTGCCCTCAAAAGGCCCTGATCGCATGATCAACATTTTTGGCAAACTGTCAGCGCAAAAGTGGCGGCTTTTTTGCAACAAAAATGATAGGTGATTTTTTGTTGGAAATATGCCCTATAGGCAATAATAAATTGGTTATTATCATATTTCCTTGTTCATGATAATTGTTTATTATCCATGCTATAATTGTATTGATCGAAAACTCACATACATGTGTGGATACATAGACAACACCATGTCCCTGGTATGCCTCTAATAAACTTGCTCGTCGATCAAAGATGGTCAAGGTTTCCTAGCCATGGACATGGGATGTCATTTGATAACGTGATCACATCATTAGGAGAATGATGGGATGGACAAGACCCAAACTATAAACATAGCATATGATCGTGTCAGTTTATTGCTACAATTTTCTGCATGTCAAGTAGATGTTCCTATGACCATGAGATCATGCAACTCACAGACACTGGAGGAGTACCTTGTGTGTATCAAACGTCACAACATAACTGGGTGACTATAAAGGTGCTCAACAGGTATCTCAGAGGGTGTCTGTTGGGTTGGCATGGATCAAGACTGGGATTTGTTACTTTGTGTGACAGAGAGGTATCTCAGGGCCCACTTGGTAATACAACATCACAACAAGCCTTGCAAGCAATGTGACTAAGTGTTAGCCACGAGATCTTGTATTATGGAACGAGTAAAGAGACTTGCCAGTAATGGGATTGAACTAGGTATACAGATATCGACGATCGAATCTCAGGCAAGTAACATACCGAAGAACAAAGGGAACATCATACGGGATAAACTGAATCCTTGACATAGAGGTTCAACCGATAAAGATCTTTGTAGAATATGTAGGAACCAATATGGGCATCCAGGTACCGCTATTGGTTATTTTCCATAGAGGTGTCTCAGTCAGGTCTACATAGTTCTCGAACCCGCACGGTCTGCACACTTAAGGTTCGGTGACATTTCGGTAGTACAAAGTTATGTATGGTGGTGACTGAAGGTTGTTCAGAGTCCTAGATGAGATCCTGAATGTCACGAGGAGCCCCAGAATGGTCTGGAGGTAAAGATTGATATATAGGAAGTCCTGTTTTGGTCACCGGAAAAGTTTCGCGCTCATCGGTAGTGTACTGGGAGTGTCGGGAGGGTGCCGGGGGACTATCGGGAGGGTGCCGGGGGACTATACGTGTTATTGATGTGTACCTTGCTAGTACTCCTAGTAGCACGTGGGTATTGGATACCGGTTCGGTTGCAAAATGTTAGTAACTCGAAGTAAAAGCTACGGAATAAACAGAGGCTAGCTAAGTGTGAGGTGACGATGTGTGTTGGAAATGTTTCCAAGGTTGATGTGATCAACATAGCACGCTCTCTATACCTTCAAGATTAGTGACAAACCTAAATAAATGTTATTTGGTGTTTGCGTTAAGCATGAACATGATTAGACCATGTTTATTGCAGCATGGTTATTCATTTAAATTAGAGAATAATGGTTATTCTGTTTACATGAATAATACCTTCAATGGTCATGCACCCAGTGAGAATGGTTTGTTGAATCTTGATCATAGTAATACACATGTTTATAACATTGATGCCAAAAGATACAAAGTTAATAACGATAGTACCACATACTTGTGACACTGCCGCTAAATGTCATATTGTTATAAATCGCATGAAGAAACTCCATGCTAATGGTTCTTTGGACTCATTCGATTTCGAATAGGTTGAGACACGTGAACCATGTCTCTTGGGCAAGATGACTAAGGACCCCGTTTTCTGGTTTGATGGAGCGGCTAAGTGATTTATTGGAAATGATACATGTTGATGTATGCAATCCAATGAATTTTCTAGAATGCGGTGGATATCGTTATTTTCTTACCTTTACTGATGATTTGAGTAGATATAGTGTATATTTAGTTAATGAAACACAAGTCTGAATCGTTTGAAAAGTTCAAGCAAATTCAAAGTGAAGTTTAAGATCATCGTGACAAGAAGATAAAAATGTCTGCGATATGATCGTGGAGGTGAATATCTGAGTTACGTGTTTGGCATACAACTTTAGACAATGTGAAAATTGTTTCACAACTCACGCCACCTAGAACACCATAGTGTGATGGTGTGTTCGAACGCCATAGTCGTGCTCTATTGGATATGTTGCATACTATAATGTCTCTTATCATTTTGCCACTATCATTTTAGGGTTATGCATTACAGACAACTACATTCACTTTAAATAGGACACCATCTAAATCCGTTGACATGACAACATATGGTTGGCAGAAACCTAAGCTATCATTTCTTAGAGTTTGGGAATGCGACACTTATGTCTGATAAGCTCGAACCCAAAGCGGGAAAATGCATCTTCATAAGATACCCTAAGAACAGTTAGGTATACCTTCTATCTTAGATCCGAGTACAAAGTGTTTGTTGCTAAAACTGGGTCCTTTCTCGAGAAGATGTTTTTCTCGAAAGAATTGAGTGGGAGGAAGATAGAACTTGATGAGGTTGTTGAACCTTTGTTTCAACCAGAGAGTAGCGCAGCGCAGAAAGATGTTTCTATGGAACCTACGTCAGTTGAAGAGGAAGTAAATGATGATGATCATGAAGCTTCGGATCAAGTTACTATCGAACCTCGTAGGTCGACAAGGATGCGTACTACTCCTGAGTGGTACGACAACCCTATCTTGGAGGTCATGTTGTTGGACAACGATGAACCTATGAGCTATGGAGAAGCGATGATGGGCCTGGATTCCGACAAATGGCTAGGAGCCATGAAATCCGAGAAAGGATCCATGTATGAAAACCAAGTATGGACTTTGTGGACGTGCCCATTGAACGGCAGGTCGTTGAGTACAAATGGACCTTTAAGATGAAGACAAACGCTGATGGTGAATGTCACTATTTGTAAAGCTCGACTTGTCACAAAGAAGTTTCTGCCAAGTTCAAGGAGTTGACTAGGATGAGACCTTCTCACCCATAGTGATGCTAAAAGTCTTATGGAATTATGTTAGCAGTTACTGCGTTTTTGAATTATGATATCTGGCAGATGGATGTCAAAACATCGTTTCCTTCCTTGAGAAAAGGTTGTATGAGATACAACCATAAGGTTTTTGTCAGTCCTAAGGATGCTAAAAGGTGTGCAAGCTCTAATGATCCTTCTATGGAATGGAGCAAGCATCTCGGAGTTGGAATATATGCTTTGATGAGGTGATCAAAGTTTTTGAGTCGATACAAAGTTTATGAGAAACTTGTATTTACAATAAAGTGAGTAGGAGCACTATAGAATTTTTGAGAAGCATATGTGGTTGACATATTATTGATCAAAAATTATGTAGAATTTCTGGAAAGCATAAATGGTTGTTTGAAAAGAGCTTTTCAAAGGAAGACCTGGATATAGCTACCTAATTGTTGACCATCAAGATCTATAGAGATAGATCAAGATGCTTGATGAGACTTTCAATGAGTACATACCTTCACAAGATTTTGAAAGAGTTCCAAATGGATCAGTCAGAGAAAGAGTTCTTGCCTGATTTGTAAGGTGTGAAGTTGAATAAGACTCAAAGCTCGACCATGGCAGAGGAAAGAGAAATGACAAAGGTCGTCCCCTATGCTTTAGCCAGAGTCTCTATATAGTATGCCATGATGTGTATCGCACCTGTGTGCCTTGCCATGAGTCTGTCAAGGGGTACAAGAGTGATCCAGTAGTGGATCACTGGACAACGGTCAAGATTATCCTTAGTAACTAAAATACTAAGGAAATGTTTCTCGATTGTGGAGGTGATAAAGAGTTCGTCATAAAGATTTACGTCGATGCAAGCTTTAACACTGATCCGGATGGCTCTTAGTAGCAATCCGGATACGTATAGTGGAGCAGCCATTTGGAATAGTTCCAAGTGGAGTGTGGTAGCAATATCTACAGTATGACATAGAGATTTTCAAAGTACACACGGATCTGAATGTTGCAGACCCGTTGAATAAAAGACCTCTCTCACATGCAAAGCATGATCGAGCCCCTGAACTCATTGGGTGTTAGATTCATAACAATGCGAATCACATGGTGATGTGAACTAGATTATTGACTCTAGTGCAAGTGGGAGACTGTTCGAAATATGCCCTAGAGGCAATAATAAATTGGTTATTATCATATTTCCTTGTTCATGATAATCGTTTATTATCCATGCTATAATTGTATTGATCGGAAACTCAGATACTTGTGTGGATACATAGACAACACCATGTCCCTAGTATGCCTCTAATAAACTAGCTCGTTGATCTAAGATGGTCAAGGTTTCCTAGCCATGGACATGAGATGCCATTTTATAACCGGATCACATCATTCGGACAATGATGGGATGGACAAGACCCAAACTATAAACACAGCATATGATCGTGTCAGTTTATTGCTACAGTTTTCTCCATGTCAAGTATATGTTCCTATGATCATGAAATCATGCAACTCACTGACACCAGAGGAGTACCTTGTGTGTATCAAACGTCGCAACGTAACTGGGTGACTATAAAGGTTCTCTACAGGTATCTCTGAGGGTGTTTGTTGGGTTGGCATGGATCAAGACAGGGATTTGTTACTCCGTGTGACGGAGAGGTATCTTAGGGCCCACTCGGTAATACAACATCACAACAAGCCTTGCAAGCAATGTGACTAAGTGTTAGCCATGGGATCTTGTATTATGGAACGAGTAAAGAGACTTGCTGGCAACAGGATTGAACTAGGTATACAGATACCGACGATCCAATCTCAGGCATGTAACATACCGAAGAACAAAGGGAACATCATACGGGATTAACTCAATCCTAGACATAGAGGTTCAACCGATAAAAATCTTCGTAGAATATGTAGGAACCAATATGGGCATCCAGGTCCCGCAATTGGTTATTTACCATAGAGGTGTCTCGGTCATGTCTACGTAGTTCTCGAACCCGCAGGGTCTGCACACTTAAGGTTCAGTGATGTTTTGGTAGTATAGAGTTATGTATGGTGGTGATCGAAGGTTTTTCGGAGTCCCAGATGAGATCCCAGACATCAAAAGGAGCTCCAGAATGGTTCAGAGGTAAATATTGATATATAGGAAGTCCTTTTTTGGTCACCGGAAAAGTTTCGGGCTCATCGGTAGTGTACCGGGAGTGTCGGGAGGGTGCCAGGGGACTATCGGGAGGGGTGTCTCGACCCAAAAGACCTCATGGGCTGTGGGAGGAGTCAAACCATCCCCTGGTGGGCTGGTCTAAGCCCCCACTAAGGCCCATGCGGCTAGGGGTGGGAAAACCCAAAAGGTGGAGAGGTGGAAAGAGTTTCCAAGTGGAAAGGAGGAATCCTACTCCTAATAGGATTGGAGTAGGACTCCTCCACCTCCAATTTTGACCAAACCTTGAGGGTTTGAGGCTGCCTCCTCCCCTCACTCCCTCCTATATATACTAGAGTATTTAGAGGGGAAAGCCAACCCTAATTGCCATGTGTTCTCCTCTTCTTCCTCTAGATCTGTTTCTCCTCTAGATTAGTTCTATGGTGCTTAGCCGAAGCCCTGCAGGATTAGTTCACCACCACCGCCACCATGTCGTTGTGCTGCCAGAGAACTCATCTACCTATCCACTCCCTCTTGCTGGATCAAGAAGGTGGAGATCGTCATCGATCTTTATGTGTGCTGAACGTGGAGGTGCCTTCCGCTTGGCGCTAGATCGGAAGGACCGTGATCAAAATCGTGAGACGATTCGTGATTGCATCGTGGTACGGATCGTGATGAGATCGCGGGACGGATCGTGATCAGATCGTGGGACATATCGTGATGGGATCATGGGATGCTCGGCGATTTGGATCGCGAAGACGTTCGACTACATCAACCGCGTTTCTTAACGCTTCCCGCTTAGCGATCTACAAGGGTATGTAGATCCACTGTCCCTGTCGTAGATGCTCATCACCATGGATAGATCTTGCATGTGCGTAGGAATTTTTTTTGTTTCCCATGCAACCTTCCCCAACATTTTTGATTTAGGGTCCTCAAATGTGGTGTTTTTTTGCAATTTACAGCTGTGCACAATGAAGATCTTGGCACTACAATCTATCAGCCCCGATCTGGATGAAGTTAATAGATTCCTTATATGATTTCCGTGCACGGAGAAGCTATACATTGAGGTGATGATCCTTTCCTGTGAATTGTTAACCACAAAGAGTTTAGTTTATTGCTACTTGTACCCAATATTACAATGACATATGTACTATGATTTCCAAAGGAAATTTGGACGATTTCAATACATATTTTTTTGAGATGTTAATAGTGAATGATTGAAGATGGCATGTCACTCTATTAGTGTATTTTAGAAATCTTGCAAATCAAAGAGGCCCGTAGTGTTCAAAACTGCATCTAGGCATTGATATGTTATCTTCGTTTGCAGATGCAAGCATGCCTAGAAGTGAAAAAGTGGCGTAATAGAACAATTCCATTGAATTCCTTGAATTCCATCTCACAAAAACTACTTTGAACAAGTACCGAGGCACCAATCGAGAGATTCAAATCGCACGGTTCTTTGTTCGGTAAGAAAGGGTGCTCAAGGTAATGATGTTTTCCCTATATTTAGTGCAACACAATGAATGGTTTGCTCATCAGCGCCGACATCTACATCGGAATGGAAAAGGCTTTGAAGAAGTTGAATTTCATTTTCGAAGTTCATATGACAGATTATTCGGAAGACATTCTATCGAGCCGATATATCGGTGGCTGACCTCTTCATAGAAATATTTCATGCCAACGATTCTGAAGAAGATGCCAAAGAATCTCAAGAAGATGGATTTGATTTCTAATATCAGCTTGAACCGTGTAATATTTGAATTTGGGTCTTGTAATGCTGGAATTTGAACCTCGTAATATTTCTGGTATTTGTGATGCAATCTTTGAAATTGCATTGTGTTCTTTTTTTGTTATGCAATCATGTTCTCATATGTATATATGTTGTTGTTCTGTAGACACATCATAGATGTTGTGTAGACAGAGCAAATCAGATTACACATGAACTAAACTACAAAACCCGTCGGTGATGATTTCATCAAACGCTAACAATTGTATACCAACAAGCATTTTTGACAACATACACAACTTGTTAGTGATACGTCTCCGTCGTATCTATAAATTTTGATTGTTTCATGCCAATATTCTACAACTTTCATATACTTTTGGCAACATTTCATATTATTTTTGGGACTAACATATTGATCTAGTGCGTAGTGTCAGTTCCTGTTTGTTGCATGTTTTTTGTTTCACAGAAAATCCATATCAAATGAAGTCCAAACGGGATAAAAACTTACGGAGATTTTTTTGGAATATATATGAATTTTGGGAAGTGGAATCAACAGAAGGCTGTGACCGAGGGGCCCACAAGCCTGGAGGGCGCGCCTTGGGGGGTAGGGCGCGCCCTAAGGGCTTGTGGCCACCCCTTAGGTCGTTTGGAGCTGTACTTTGGCCGCAAGAAAACTAATTTATGGATAAAGATCCCCTCAAAATTTCAGCCCAATAGGAGTTACGGATCTCCGGATATTTAACAAACGGTGAAAGGCCAGAATCTGATAACGCAGAAACAGAAGGAAACAGAGAGAGAGAGAGAGAGAGAGAGAGAGAGAGAGAGATCCAATCTCAGAGGGGCTCTCGCCCCTCCGCCTCCATGGAGGCCATGGACCATAGGGTAAGCCCTTCTCCCATCTAGGGGAATTTCAAGGAAGAATAAGAAGGAGGGGGCTCTCTCCTCCCCTCTCCCGGTGGCGCCAGAACGCCACCGGGGCCATCATCGTGACGGCGATCTACTCCAACAACTCCGTCATGTTCACCAACACCTCCATCACCTTCCCCATCTATCTACAGAGGTCCACTCTCCCGCAACCCGCTGTGCCCTCTACTTGAATATGGTGCTTTATGCTTCATATTATTATCCAATGATGTGTTGCCATCCTATGATGTCTGAGTAGATCTATTTTGTCCTATTGGTTGATTGATGATCATGATTGGTTTGAGTTGCATGTTTTATTCTTGGTGCTGTCCTATGGCGCTCTCTGTGTTGCGCAAGCATGAGGGATCCTCGCTGTAGGGTGCTGCAATGTGTTCATGATTTTCCTATGGTGGGTTGCTTGAGTGACGGAAGCATAAACCCGAGTAGGTGGGTTGTTGCATATGGGAGTAAAGAGGACTTGATACCTGATAATGATATGGTTGGGTTTGACCTTAATGATCTTTAGTAGTTGCGGATGCTTGCTAGAGTTCCAATCATAAGTGCATATGATCCAAGTACAGGAAGTATGTTAGCTTATGCCTCTCCCTCATACAAAATTGCAATAATGATTACCAGTCTAGTTATCAATTGCCTAGGGACAATTCCGCAACTCCTACCACCACTTTTCCACACTCGTTAAACTAACTTAGTTGTTTCTTTATTTTAGCAGCCCCTAGTTTTTATTTCCATGCTCTTTATTATCTTGCAAACCTATCCTATCACACCTACAAAGTACTTCTAGTTTCATACGTGTTCTAGGTAAAGCGAACGTTAAGCATGCGTAGAGTTGTATCGGTGGTCGATAGAACTTGAGGGAATATTTGTTCTACCTTTAGCTCCTCGTTGGGTTCAACACTCTTACTTATCGAGGAAGGCTACAATTGATCCCCTACACTTGTGGGTTATCAAGACCTTTTTCTGGCGCCGTTGCCGGGGAGCAATAGCATGGGGTGAATATTCTCGTGTGTGCTTGTTTGCTTTATCACTAAGTAGATTTTATTTGCTGTTCTAAGTTGTTCTCTATCTTTAGATATGGATATGGAACACGAAATACCAAAAAAATTAGGTGTACTTGCTACTCATGGAGATGGGGAACCTCCTAAAACCCTCGATGCTCGTTATGTGAAAGATATTATGCACTACTTTAATAATCCTGAGAAAACCGCATTCAATTATATAATGGGAGACACGTTGGATCAACGTGAATATTTTAGGGATTATTGCTTGACTCAAAAAGGGAAACTGTTATGGGATCAGATTTATATGTTGAAATGGTATGCTTGGAACCTATGCCAGAGATATGATTATATTTGTTGCTCTAGGATGAAGGCTCCACACCTTCCTTTTTCATGTAAATTTAATGATAATGAAACCTTGGAAGAGAATTTTGCTATACTTAAATATTGCTATGATAATTATGAATATAATTATGATATTGATGCATTTATTGAGAGAATGTCTGCTGCCTTGGAGGAGACTAATATTTTGCAGGAATCTATGGGAGAAGAAATTGCTGAAATTGTGAGCTCATTAGATGAAAAAGATGAGGAGGAGAGCGAAGAACAAAAGGAGGAAGAGCGGATTAGCCACCCGTGCCCACCTTCTAATGATAGTAACTCTTCAACTCATACATTGTTTAATTTCCCTTCATTCTTACCGAAGGATGAATGCTATGATAATTGCTATGATCCCTTGGATTCATTTGAAATATCCTTTTTTGACGAACTTGATGCTTGCTATGCTTGTGGCCATGATGCCAATATAAATTATGCTTATGAATATGAACTTGCTATAGTTCCTTATGCCAAACGTGAAATTGTTGCAATTGCACCCACACATGATAGTCCTATTATCTTTTTGAATTCTCCCAATTACACTATATCGGAGAAGTTTACACTTATTAAGGATTATATAGATGGGTTGCCTTTTACTAGTACACATGATGATTTTCATAGATTTAATATGCATGTGCTTGCTACTCCTACTTGCAATTATTATGACAGAGGAACTACATCTTCACCTCTCTATGTTTCTAACACAATAGAATTGCAAGAAACTGCTTATGCTATGTATCGGCCTTTACTTTGTGTGCATGAACTATTCTTTTATGACATGTCGATGCATAGGAAGAGATTTAGACTTTTTTGTTCCATGATATATGTTACTTTGTTCTCACTACGAAATTACAAATCATTGTTAATTAAAATTGGCTTTGATATACCCTCGAATCCGGGTGGATCCATTACTTGAGCACTATATGCCTAGCTTAATGGCTTTAAAGAAAGCACTGCCAAGGAGACAACCAGGAAGTTTTAGAGAGTCATTTTATTATTTTGTGTGCTTTTATATAGTTTAAAAAACAAAAAATAAAAGTGGGAAACCTAAAGCTTTTTCAAAAAGAACAGTGAAAGTAAGAAGGACAAGCACCGTTGAAGTGGGGTAGCTCCTTGAACTTTGTTCATGCCCATGGAAACTTTGTGAATCTTGATTACAGAAAATTTTCAACAAAAAATAATTATCCTCTTGTATAAATCCATTGTCTTATAAAAATAATTTGCCAAGAATTACCTTTAGGATGATTAGGTTGCTTGTTTGGTGTGTGCAGTGCAAAAACAAAAACTTTGGCTGTAGTGCGTGAATTTACCTTTTTTACTGGAATGTCAAAAGTTTCTGAAATTTTACATAGTACTTCTATGCTAATTTTTTAGTTTTTCTTAATGTTTCAGAATTTTTAGAGTTACAGAAGTATGGTGAATGTCCAGATTACTACAGACTGTCCTGTTTAAGACAGATTCTGTTTTTGATGCATTGTTTTGCTCGTTTTGATGAAACTATCGATTGTATTGGTGGTATAAGCCATGGAAAAATTAAAATACAGTATCTACAATGAAAATAATAAAATATGAATTGGTTGGCAACAGTACATGAAGTTGAGATTTGCTTTATTGTACTAACGGATCGCACGAGGGTTTTGTTAAGTTTTGTGTGATTGAAGTTTTCAAGTTTTGGGTGAGATCATGATGGATGAAGGAATAAGGAGTGGAAAGAGACTAATCTTGGGGATGCCCGATGCAACCCAAGGTAATATTCAAGGACTCCCAAGAAACTAAGGTTGGGGATTCCCCGGAAGGCATCCCCTCTTTCTTCTAACAACCATCGGTAATTGTACTTGGAGCAATATTTTTATTCGCACATGATATGCGTAAATCTTGGAGCGTCGTGTGCTTTTTATTTTTATTTTAATAATGCACCATGATGGTATGAGATAGTCCTTGGTAAATTTATAGAATGCTTCATGCACTTCAATTATATCTTTTGAGTATGGCTTTACAGAATGCTTCATGTGCTTCACTTATATCATTTGAAGTTTGGATTGCCTGTTTCTCTACCCATAGAAAACTGCCATTTCTAGAATGCTCTTTTGCTTAAATTATATTTGTTAGAGCATGGGAATATCTTTTGTAGAAAGAATTAAACTCTCATGCTTCATTTATATCTATTTAGAGAATTAACAAGAGTTGGTCATTCACATGGTTAGTCATAAAATCCTACATAAAACGTGTAGATCACTGAATATGATAAGTTTGATTCCTTGCAATAGTTTTGTGATATGAAGATGGTAATATGAGAGTCATGCTAGTGAGTAGTTGTGAATTGGAGAAATACTTGTGTTAAAGTTTGTGATTCCCGTAGCATGTCCATATGGTGAACCGTTATGTAACGAAGTGAGGGCATGATTTGTTTAATGATTGTCAACCTTTGTGTGAGGGTCGGGAGTGCGCGGTGCTTAACTCCTACCAACCTCTCCCTAGGAGCATGCGCCTAATGCTTTGCTTGATAACTAATAGACTTTTTCAATAAGTATGTGAGTTCTCGATGACTAATGTTGAGCCCATGGATTATACGCACTCTCACCCTTCCACCTTTGCTAGCCTCTCTAGTACGGCGCAACTTTGCCGGTGCATTACACCTACCATATATTCTTCCTCAAAACAGCCACCATACCTACCTATTATGGCATTATAGCCATTCCGAGATATATTGCCATGCAACTTCCACCGTTCCATTTATTATGACACGCACCTTCATTGTCATATTGCTTTGCATGATCGTAAGATAGCTAGCATGATGTTTTCATGGCTTGTCCGTTTTTTGATGTCATTTGCTAAGCTAGATCGTTGCACATCCCGGTATCCTACCAGAAGCATTCATATAGATTCATATTTTTTTTCTAGGTATCGAGTTATAAGTAAATAAAAGTGTGATCAGTTTGATTATTGGAGCATTGTCCTGTGTGTGAAAAGGATCATGGAAGCTATGATTCCCTCACAAGTTGGGAGGAGTATCCGGACTTTACAAAAAAATAAAAGAGGCCAGTGAAGCCCAAATAAAAAAATAGAGGCCAAAGATGCCCATAAAAAAAATAAAAAAAGAGAGGAAAAATAAAAAAAATGAGAGATAGAGAGAAGGGACAATTACTACTATCTTTTTCCACACTTGTGCTTCAAAGTAGCACCATGATCTTCATGCTAGAGAGTCTCCTATTTTGTCACTTTCATATAGCTAGTGGAATTTTCATCATTTGCACGACCAGTTAGTTTTCTTTTTGAGATTTCATACACTTATAGCTCTAGTGCACCCGTTGCATGGCAATCCCTACTCATTCACATTGATATCTATTGATGGGCATCTCCATAGCTTGTTGATACGCCTAGTTGATGTGAGACTATCTTCTCCGTTTTCCTCATCACCTCCACCATATTCTATTCCACCTATAGTGCTATATCCATGGCTCATGCTCATGTATTGCATGAGAGTTGAAAAGGTTTGAGAACATAAAAATTGTGAAACAATTGCTTGAATTGTCATCGGGGTTGTGCATGATTTAGATACTTTGTGTGGGGAAGATGGAGCATAGCCAGACCATAAGATTTTGAAGGGACAACTTTCTAAGGCCATGTTATTTCAAAAGGACACAATTGCCTTGTTGGTGTGCTCGAAATATTACTCTTTTTATGTCAATATAGACTATTGCTTTGAATCACTCGTGTCTTAATATTCATGCCATGATTAGATTATATGATCAAGATTATGCTAGGTAGCATTCCACATCAAAAATTATCTTTTTTTATCATTTACCTACTCGAGGACAAGCAGGAATTAAGCTTGGGGATGCTGATACGTCTCCGTCGTATCTATAATTTTTGATTGTTTCATGCCAATATTCTACAGCTTTCATATACTTTTGGCAACTTTTTATATTATTTTTGGGACTAACATATTGATCCAGTGCCCAGTGTCAGTTCCTGTTTGTTGCATCTTTTTTGTTTCATAGAAAATCCATATCAAACAAAGTCCAAACAGGATAAAAACTCACGGAGATTTCTTTTGGAATATATATGAATTTTGAGAAGTGGAATCAACAGAAGGCGGTGCCAGAGGGCCCCACAATCCTAGAGGGCACGCCCTGGGGGGTAGGGCGCACCCTAAGGGCTTGTGGCCACCCCTTAGGTCGGTTGGAGTTGTCCTTTGGCCACAAGAAAGCTAATTTATGGATAAAGATCCCCTCACAATTTCAGCCCAATCGGAGTTACGGATCTACGGATATTTAAGAAACAATGAAAGGCCAGAATCTCAGAATGCAGAAACAGAAGGAAATAAAGAGAGATATCCAATCTCGGAGGGGCTCTCGCCCCTCCGCCGCCATGGAGGCCATGGACCAAAGGGTAAACCCTTCTCCCATCTAGGGGGAAGGTCAAGGAAGAAGAAGGAAGGGGGGGTTCTCTCCCCCTCTCTCCCGGTGGCGTCGAAACGCCGCCGGGGCCATCATCATGACGGCGATCTACTCCAACAACTCCGTCATCTTCACCAACACCTCCATCACCTTCCCCATCTATCTACAGCGGTCCACTCTCCCGCAACCCGCTGTACCCTCTACTTGAACATGATGCTTTATGCTTCATATTATTATCTAATGATGTGCTGCCATCCTATGATGTCTGAGTAGATCTAGTTTGTCCTATTGCTTGATTGATGATCATGATTGGTTTGTGTTGCATGTTTTATTATTGGTGCTGTCCTATGGTGCTCTCCGTGTCGCGCAAGCGTGAGGGATCCTCGCTGTAGGGTATTGAAATGTGTTCATGATTTGCCTATGGTGGGTTGCTTGAGTGACAGAAGCATAAACCCGAGTAGGTGGGTTGTTGCATATGGGAGTAAAGAGGACTTGATACCTTATAATGCTATGGTTGGGTTTTACCTTAATGATCTTTTGTAGTTGCGTATGCTTGCTAGAGTTCCAATCATAAGTGCATATGATCCAAGTAGAGAAAGTATGTTATCTTATGCCTCTCCCTCATATAAAATTGCAATAATGATTACCGGTCTAGTTATCAATTGCCTAGGGACAATTCCACAACTCCTACCACCACTTTTCCACACTCGTTAAACTAACTAGTTGTTTCTTTATTTTTGAAGACCCTAGTTTTTATTTCCATGCTCTTTATTATCTTGCAAACCTATCCTATCACACCTACAAAGTACTTCTAGTTTCATACGTGTTCTAGGTAAAGCGAATGTTAAGCATGCGTAGAGTTGTATCGGTGGTCGATAGAACTTGAGGGAATATTTGTTCTACCTTTAGATCCTCGTTGGGTTCGACACTCTTGTCGAGAAAGGCTACAATTGATCCCCTGCACTTGTGGGTTATCAATTAGCAGCAATCGTCTGTGTTATTTCTAGTGTTCGCACACGACTTTGTTTGCTGTCTATTGCACACACCTTGTTACACCAAATATTTTGTGTTCGGTTGTATCATCGCAACCAATTTTTGCGTGTGAACTATGTGCCCTCTATCGCACATCTAGATATGTCTAGCCGTTTGTGTTATTTTGGCTAATCGCAAACAGTTCTTATGGAACAACTGTATGGCACGTATCACACACATAAGTGTTTTCTGAACCGTATTTGATGGATCCACCATTGCACATAGTTCACGATATTGGCGAGGGATCTAGAACTACACCGTTTGCGATTTATGCATCGCACACTGTTTGGTCGAAGGGTCTCTGATTGATGTGTCGTCTTGGGACCTTCCTGTAGTAGTGCTTTCTCATTTCATGTAGTTTATAGAACCTATCTCAATGCTTTGCATATAGATTGCTACATGTTTGACTTGTTGGCCTCACACATGATGACCAATTACTCTTTCTATTGTGTTGAGTGCCACACTATCTTCACTACACCATATGCACATTATGCTTGGATTGTCTTGCACTTCCCCCATGTGTTTAGAAATCTCAATATATTTGGTGTTACGAATGAGTCCTATGCCTACCATAGACCTTTCATTGAGCACTTTGTGTGTGCTTGCTATGGCATTGAGGTAGATGCTTTTTCACTTATCACAAGTATTTGCATATTTACCTCACGTTTGCATGATTGTTTCCATAATGCCTTTCCATGTGCTCAAATTAAAAGCCATTCCTCATTACTTTGTCACACCTTACGCTATGCATGATCAGAACACTTATTGGGTGAATCACCAAATGAATGCTTGGTTTTGCACCAATGCTAACCGCATTTTTTTCCAAGTGTTTGTTGTCCTTGTTTCTTTTGAAGGAATTACAAGATGGTGCGACATTAGAGAATGCCCATTTCGAGCGTGAAGATGATAAGTGCTTGGTGATCGTCCACTTATACATGGCGACACCATCTCTTCCTATGGTGATTTGTATTTTGATCCGAGGACAGATATTTCGCAACTAGGAGGGGATGATGCAGAGCATCCTATAGACATTACCATGTCAAGAGTCTATTTGGCAAGTGACACGTGTGACATCTACTTCACATATATAGTGAATCATCTCCTTTACACGTGTTCACTTGACCCCTTCGAGGATGGTATACTACTTGACACCCGTTCCACGTGCATATATAGGTATTATCGGAGAACCATGGTTGACGAGGAAAAGTGCAAGCACCAACGTATGACTACACCATCTACGAGGGAAGCTTGGAAACAGATACAGAAGAAGGCTGAGTCTAGAAGCTGAAGGAAGTGCCAACTCCCAAACGACCCCATGTGCACGTCATCCCTTGGACCCGTGCGCACGAGCCCTCCTGAAACTTTTTGAAAACCCCATGTGCACGGGCCCCTATACCCCATGCACATGGGACCCTATGTACACGGGGTACTTTAGCCCGTGCACACGGACTTGCAAGCGAGCAAGTAGGGGAAATGCCCGTTTTACCCTTACTTCGTCCCCACCACCATCCACCTATATATTTCATCCACATCTCATTTGTTAGGGTTAGAAAAGTGATAACTCATTTCTAGTTGAGCTTTGATCCTTCCACTACCTCTCCCATGCATTAAGATCAAAGCCTCCATGTGTGAAGATCCCTTAGTGGATGTCAAGGGACCTTTCGATTGAAGATCCATCTTGAATTTAAGGTCGTATCTCCTGATACATCTCCAATGTATATATACTTTTTTTATTGTTACATGCTAATAAATTATCATTTTAGGATAATTTTTGGGTATTTATTCAACAATTTATTACTATTGAGCACTAACCTATTGACCCAGTGCCTAGTGATGTGAGAAGATCCCCTAGTGGATGTCAAGGGCCCTTTCGATTGAAGATCCATCTTGGATTCAAGGCCTTATCTCCTGACACGTCTCCAATGTATCTATAATTTTTGATTGTTCCATGCTAATATATTATCATTCTAGGATATTTTTGGGTATTTATTCACCAATTTACAATATTTTTTAGCACTAACCAATTGACCCAGTGCCCAATGCCATTTGCTGTTTTGTGCATGTTTTTGTCTTTTCAGGTTTACAGTATCAAACGAACTCCAATTGCCACAAAACCTTTTGATGATTTTTTCTGGACCAAAATAAGAACTGGAAGCTTTGGAAAGAGACTGGAGGAGCCACGAGGGACCCACAAGCTAACATGGCGCGCGCCTTGATGGCTTGTGCTCCCCTCAGGCGCCTCCCAATGCCCCTCTATGGCCTATAAATTCAAAATTACCCTAAAAACACCAGGAGCGCTCCCGAAACACTTTTTCTGCCGCCGCAATTCTCTATTCTGACGGGAGGCCATCTACACCTCCGTTCCGGCACCCTGCCAGAGGGGAGATCGATCACGGAGGGCTTCTTCATCAACCTTGATGCCCTCAACATGATGTGTGAGTAGTTCACCACAGACCTACGGGTCCGTTGGTAGTACCTAGATATCAATCTCTCTCTCTCACGATCTTCAATACAATGTTCATCGCATCTTTGCCTTGATCTATCCGATGTAATCCCTTTGTATGGTGTGTTTGTTGGGATTCGATGAATTGTGAGTTTATGTTCATATTATTCATGGAAATTATTTGAGACAAATTTGAATACTAAGATTCTTATATTGCTTGATCATCACAGCTCCGTAATGCTCTCCGATCTATTGAGATAGTTTGGACAACTAGATTGATATTTTTTGGTGGGAGTGGTGCATCGTAGTAGGTTCAACCTCGCGAGTTTCTATATCCCAGTTATAGAAGGGGACAAGTTGCGTCTTTGTGTTTCTGCTACTATGGATAAAACGATGGGGTTTATTCATATTGATTGTGTTTACTCTGTCTACATCATGTCAATGTTCTCCAAGCATTACTCTGATTTACTTTATACTCTAGATGCATGCCAGATAGCGGTCGATGGGTGGAGTAATAGTAATAGGTGCAGGTAGGAGTCGGTCTGTTTGCTTATGGACATGATGCCTATATACACATGATCATTTCCATGAAAATCGCATAGTTATTCGCTTTTCTATCAATTGCCCAACAGTATTTTATTTACCCACCATATGCTATTTCTATTAGAGATGCCACTAGAGAATTCTATGGCCCCCGAGTCTATTCACTTATATATTCACAACCCTTGTCATTACCTTGTTGTTATTTATTTTCTTTTATTTTATTTTGAAATTTACAACTATCTACAATTATCTACACAACTCACTTGCTTGCAAATAACGAGATCAAGGGGATTGACAACCCTCTTGTTGGCATTGGGTGCAAGTTGTTTGTCTATACAGTCGCTGAAGACAGATGGCGATTGGTATTCTTATTGGTTTGGTAAACCTTGGTTTCATAAATGAGGGAAATACTTACCCACTTTGTGATTCTATAACACGTTTCTCTTCACGGAAAACCCAACACAGATCACGGGTATCAGGAAGGATTTCTGGCGCCGTTGTCGGGGAATACCTTCACCAACTATCAAGTAACTTCGCACAAAGTTTCATTCACTTGTTCTTCTTTTTATTTGCCGTTATATTTCACGTGTCTCATAAAAATCAAAAATACATTTTTTATCTTTGCTTGTTACTAGTTTTCTTGTTTGAAGTCATGGCTAGTTCTTCTTTTGTTTGCGTTAGTCCGAATAATGATGTTATCAACTTTACAAAATGGGAAGAAGAAAGTTATTCTTTTGTTTACGTTACTCCCAAGGTATATGATTTGCCACCCTTAAAATAAAACAACTAATAGGCTATCCACCACCAATTTGCTTCATAATTTCTATGTTGGTGTGACAACTTGGTATAGGTTTGTCCTTGACACCATCACCGGTGGTAACTTCTTAATGTGTCATACGTTGGATGCTTATAATGCAATTGAAAATCTTGTTGGAACACCACCCCTTATCGTTAATGACACCAATTTGACATTGGACCATGTTATACAAAGTCTTGATGCTATTGAAAAGAAGACGATTACTAGTGAACCCATTGAGGATTTAGGTAAAAAACTTCATAATCATATCACTCAATTTGGGTCACGGGAGGAATAACTTTGAAAACTTTAAAGGAAAAAGACACTGTTACTGATAAGAAGGTAGAACAAGGATCGAGTAGGATTGATAAAATGGAGGAGGTCATTGATAAAGTGAGGTCCTCTTTCACACCATCCAAAACAAGTACTAGTACCTCACAAGACAAAAACCCCAATTTCATATTCATTCCTAAGAGCATTAGTACACCTCCTTCCAAAAGAAACGAAGATCTCAAAACGATTAGTGTTCACGCCAATTTTGTGAACTTGATAAAAGATCCTATTGTCAAGCCTTCCATTGTTCCTATTAATCATAGTTGTGTTATTGAGTAATTGAGTGTCAATATGACAACATTTGAAACTATGCATTCTGCCTAGCTAGGGGCATAAAACAATAGCCCTTGTTGGGAGGCAACCCAATATGTATCTTTATGTTTGTTTTTTCCTTTCTGTTATTTTGTGATAACATGATTTTTTCCTCTGTAATGATTATGTTTTTATGTTTTAATTAGTGTTTGTGCCAAGTAAAGCCATTGGGATGACTCAAAAGATGAGTAGAAACGATGCTGAAACATAATAGAAACTTTAAATCAAGTGCAGGAATTTGCATTTTTTACTGGAGCATGATAATGATCTAAATTTTTTACAGAATATTTCTATACAAATATATTACGTTGTACTATTTTCTCAGAATGTTTAGAGTTACAGAAGCATAGGCTCTTTATAGATTGCTACAGACTGTTCTATTTTAAACATATTCTGTTTTGTTTGCATTATTTGCTTGTTTTGATTATGCTATGGACTATATCAGGGGGTGTAAGCCATGGAGAAGTTAGGATACCGTACCTATTATGAAAAAATGAATTAATAATAAATTTATAATAATATGTAAAGTATGCAATATGTTGCTTATAGTAACGGATCACGATGGACTACGGAATAAGGAGTAGCAAGAGACTAAGCTTGGGGATGCCCAAGGCACACCAAGTACAACTCTAAGGAGACTCAAGTGTCTAAGCTTGGGGATGCCTTTTGGGGCATCCCCTCTTTCATCTCAATACATCGGTATGTCACTTGGAGTTATATTTTTATTCATCACATGATATGTGTTTTGCTTGGAGCGTTGTTTTGCTTTTGTTCGCTTTTACTTTCAGTTTGTCACAGTCATCATTTCGTGGACCCACCTATTTGAGAGAGACACACCTTCATGATAATTTGCTAGAATACTCTATGTGCCTCACTTATATCTTTTGAGCTTGGCAGTTGCTTTAGTACTTCACTTATATCTTTTTGAGCACGGTGGTGTGTAGATTTTATAGAAATAATATGCTCTTGTTCTTCACTTATAGTTGTTTGAGATCTGAATAAATAGTGACGGTAGTTTTCATGGGTCATAAGACTAGTCCAAAAATATTAGGTATTCAATGAATGATACTTAAAACCATCATATAGCACATATAGAGAAGTTGTGGGTTAATGACATTGATGTGGTCATATGAAAAAGGTGTGAGTGCACAATTGTTGATTCATAGAAGTGTCGAGATTAAGAGGTGCTAACTTGTTATTCATCTAAATATTAAAGAGGAATGGTGATGATGTGTGAGCATTTTTATTCCTCATTGAAATCCTAGTGTTGTTTTGAGTTCGGGGCGCGCGTTGGTTAACTCATACCAACCTCCTCCCTCGGGGCATGCAAGGAGTACTTTCATTTGTGATAAAATGAATAAAACTTTACAATAAGTGCGTGAGTTCTTTATGACTAATGTGGCATGGAAACATGCATTCTCACCATCTCATATTTGCTAGCCTCTTCAGTACCGTGCATAGCCCATTCTCACCTCGAGGATCGGTGTAACTTTTGCCGGTGCATTCAAACCCCGTGACATGATACGCTCTGTTGCACATAAGCCTCATTATATCTTCCTCACAACAGCCATCATACTTACCTATTATGACATTTTCATAGCCATTCCGAGATATATTTCCATGCAAATTCCATCGTCACTTCACATGACTAGTTCGTTCATCATCATAATGCTTTACATGATCATATATAGATGACATAGTATTTGTGAAAAAGCCACCGTTCATCATGTTTTTGATACATGTCACGCTAGATCATTGCACATCCTGGTACACTGCCAGGCGCCTTCCTACAGAGTCATATCTTCCTATCAGTTCTTCATGTTGTGTTGTAATTAGATAAAAGTGTGATGATCATCATTATTAGAGCATTGTCCTAGTGAGAAAAGAATGATGCAGACTATGATTCCCCCACAAGTCGAGATGAGACTCCGGGCGAAAAATAAAATAAAAATGGGGGAGGCCAAATGAGCCCACCATATAAAAATGAATAGGGGAGGCAAAAAAGAAAGAGAAAAGCCCACCATAAAAAATAAAATAAAAAATAAGAAAAAAAGAGAAAAGGGACTTTGCTACTATCCTTTACCACACTTGTGCCTCAAAGTAGCACCATGTTCTTCATATAGAGAGTGTCCTATGTTGACACTTCCATGTGCTAGTGGGAATTACCTTTCATATAATAAACTTGTCTTGTATATTCCGATGACTGGCTTCCTCAAATGCCCGAGGTCTTCATGAGCAAACAAGTTGGATGCACACCCTACTTAGCTTCAGTTGAGCTTTCATACACTTATAACTCTAGTGCATCATTTGCATGACAATCACTACTCCTTGCATTGACATCTATCGATGAGCATCTCCTCCATAGCTCGTTGGTACACCTAGTTGATGCGAGACTATCTTCTCCACTTTTTACCCTTTTGATATCTACCATCATATTCTATACCACCTATATGATATGTCTAATGGTTCATGCTCATGTATTGCGTGAAGAATAAAAAGTTGATGCATATTGAAAAAGTACGATCCGATTGCCTGACTTGGACATCGTGGTGCTTAACATTTGTATTGATGTGGTGAAGACGGAGTCACGCCTTGCTAATATACTAAGATGAGTAGGGGTAAACAATCTTTTAGGATCGTACACTTTGAAAAATCAATGATTTTTTCTTATACTTATAAATATTACTATGTTGTTGTTTGTTCATTCATCATTTCTCAATGAGCATACATACCAAAGATTACATAATGGATAGCATGTCAAATCAAAGATTCTGTTTTTATCATTTACCTACGTGAGGACGAGCAAGAATTAAGCTTGGGGATACTGATATGTATCCAACGTCTCTATAATTTTTGATTGTTCCATGCTAATATATTATCATTCTAGGATAATTTTTGGGTATTCATTCACAAATTTATACTATTTTTGAGCACTAATCTATTGAGCCAATGCCTAGTGTCAATTGTTGTTTTCTACATGTTTTTGACTTTTCAGGTTTACAGTACCAAACGAAGTCCAATTGCCACGAAACTCTTTGATGATTTTTTATGGAGCAAAAGAAGACCTGGAAGCTTTGGAGGAAGGCCAGAGGAGCCACAAGGGACCGACAAGACAACAAGGAGTGCCACCAGGGGGTGCGTCCTGATGGCTTGTGCCCCCCTCGGGCGCCCTCCGTTGCCGCTCTCTGGACTATAAATTCACAATTACCCTAAAAACTCCAGGAGCGCTCTCGAAACACTTTTTTCGATGTCGCAAGTCTCTATTCTGACGGGGGGGCATCTACACCTCTGCTCCGACACCCTGTCGCAGAGGAGATCGATCACTGAGAGATTTTTCATCAACCTTGCTGCCCTCACCATGATGTGTGAGTAGTTCACCACAGACCTACGGGTCCGTAGGTAGTACATAGATGGCAATCTCTCTCTTTCTCTCTCTCTCTCTCTCTCTCTCTCTCTCTCTCTCTTCTCTCTCTCTCGATCTTCAATACAATGTTCTTCGCATCTTTGCCTTGACCTATCCGATGTAATCCCTTTGTATGGTGTGTTTGTTGGGATCCGATGAATTGTGAGCTTATGTTTAGATTATTCATGAAAAGTATTTGAGTCAAGTCTAAATACTAAGATTCTTATTTGCATGATCATCATAGCTTCGTAATGCTCTCCGATCTATTGAGATAGTTTGGCCAACTAGATTGATATTTCTTCGATGGGAGTAGTGTGTTGTAGTAGGTTCAACCTGGCGAGTTTCTATATCCCAGTGATAGAAGGGAACAAGTTATGTCTTTGTGTTGCTGCTACCAAGGATAAAATGATGGGGTTTATTCATAGTGATTGGGTTTACTTTGTCTACATCATGTCAATGTTCTCCAAGCATTACTCTGTTTTACTTAATACTCTAGATGAATGCTGGATAACGATCGATGGGTGAAGTAATAGTAATAGGTGCATGCAAGAGTCAGCCTATTTGCTTATGGACGTGATGCCTATATACACATGATCATTGCTGTGAAAATCGCGTAACTATTCGTTTTTTTATCAATTACCCAACAGTAATTTGTTTACCTACCGTATGCTATTTCTATGAGAGATGCCACTAGAGAACTCTACGGCCCCCAAGACTATTCACTTATATATTCACAAACGCTTTCATTACCTTGTTGTTCTTTATTTCTTTTTATTTTATTTTGCAATTTACAATTATCTACACAACTCACATGCTTGCAAATAACGAGATCAAGGGGATTGACAACCCTCTTGCCGACATTGGGTGCAAGTTGTTTGTTCTTTTGTGTCCAGCCGCTGAAAACAGTTGAGGATTGGTATTCCTAGTGGTTCAATAAACCTTGGTTTCATAACTGAGGAAAATACTTACCCACTTTGTGTTGCGATAACCCGTTCCTCTTCACAGAAAACCCAACGCAGATCACGGGTATCATCTCCCCATGAAATTTGGGATGAACTTTACCATGTATCTTCGATTTCCCTTTGTTGTTCATTTACCTTTGTGGATCTTGGGTGAATGCGAGTCTAGTGAATGTGTGATTTGGACTTGTTCTTGAGAGATTTTCCCTTGTGTTCTTGTTAATTTCTCTCCTCCCCACATCCAAGTGTGAAGAAGATCCCTTCTAGGGTTCCACCCTAAATCACTACGCTAAGTTCACCTTGGCCTCTCGTTTAGCTACTCTTTCAGTCAAATCAAGCATACCGGCCTTAACTTTTAAATCAAGATCATTGATAATATTAACTAACCTTTCTTTTTCCTGCCTATATATGCCACTCTCATTCTTTGCCCATTCCCGCAAGAACCGTCTCAGATGTCTAATTTTGAATTGCCACGTGTCAACATTTGATTCTCCACTATTCTCTAAGGCCCATTCCCTGGCCAGCACAATCCGTTATCAAAGGAAATATCTGTTCCTATTATACACTGGCTAGCACTCGGCCCAACTTCTCATAAGTTGAACTCTCCAAGTTCTCCGCCCAAGTGTATTGTCTGCCTGTGAGATCAATCTCTCTCATATCAAGACTCTCAATGATAGCATTAAACATGAATGACCATCTCCCATCAAAATTATCGTTGTTCTTTTCTTTTCCCCGTCTAACGTATTGAAGTCTCCCCCAACTAAAATTGGTAACCCCTCCTCCCCGCAAATCCTAACCAGGTCCACGCAAGGAAGTCAAGTTTGAACTCTGGTTGTGTCGCGCCATACACATTAACTAGTGGACACCTGAAGCCATCAACTCTCGATTGCAAATGAAACTTGACAACATATTCGCACATAAAAACATTTACGACCTCTAGAGATTCGCAATTAACCCCAAGCAAGATCCCGCTAGATCTTCCCCATGGCAGGAGACAATGCCACTCACAGTCCAAACTCTTGCTTGCCTCCTCCTAGGGTGAACCATAAACAACTATAATTCTAGACACCAAGTAGGTCGGTTTCTTCTTGATCACTACACTAACACAAAAAACATCACATTCGATTCCCGACGGAATGCCACCTCCTAACAGGAGCTGATTCCACTGTAATATTTACCTATAACAGTTGTAAGAGAAGATTCAAAGAAATCCCCTTTTGGTTTCCTACATGGCTCGATTGAGCACTTTTCTTTTGTTGATCTGAGCAACCTACTACATATGAGATGGTCCATTAAACTTTACAAATTATCGTGTCATTTGCATTAGCAATTCTCAAAATTCTAGGTCGAAGAGGAGCTTGGTCCGCGCATACAGTGGTTGGTGTTCATACGCGTGTCTGCCAGGTGGCACCGGCAGGATATCCGCCGTAGGGCTGGGGCTGGGCCTGGAAGTAGGGCGGCGGCTGCCCCAGGGCGATCTCCGGCTGCTGCTCCCGTGGCGGCGCCAACGCTCCGAGCAGGAAGTAGGAACCGATGCCCAAGCCGACGACGACGAGGGACAGCGCGGACGCGGTGGCGAACACCCCAGTTTGCAGCACGTAGCAATCCTCGCCGGCGCTGCTCTCTTCCTCCGGCTTCCGGTCCCCGGCCGTGTTCCACGATGCGCCGATGTAAAACAACGCCGACGCGATGACCATCAGGATCCTTCGTTCACACATGCGTGTACAGTGCACGTTAGACATGAGAGAGAGAGAGAGAGAGAGGGTGATGCGTCGTACCATGAGAGGATGGACATGGAGACAGCGAAGATACGCTTGGTCTCGGACGGGATCTTCCGCGTCTCTGGCCGGCAACACCCGCAGCAGCCGGTGGCGGCACTGAGGAGGACCTGTGCCGCCAGGAGGAACAGCGTGCCCGCGACGCCGCAACCCCGCGCCGCCGTGCTCCGGTACACGCATCTCACCCCGTCGTACCCAGCAAACGACTGCACCAGACTACTGTGTAAGCTCTGTTCGCGATCCGTAGCATCTGTCCTACTGCACACCGGAGCTACCAAAGCGGATTATCATGCGTACGCGTACCTGGGACTTGGTGCTCTCGCCGACGAACCCTAGGATGGCAGCAAGGAGGCCTAGGAAGCTCGCCGTCCCGCAGACCACGGCAGCGGCCTTCTTCCCCATGGCCGGCAACTACTCGATCGATCAATCGGCACGCACTAAGAACAATCTAAAATGCGTGATGTATAGCTAGGGTGTGTGCATATATAACTACATACACAAACAAACTACCAGCGTCAATAAACGAATATAATCTGTGATTGGTTCGACAATTCTAAGAAGCTTAGCTTGTCTGATCTTTGTATTCTCCAGTTATATGACTGCGAGTGGGTACATACGTACAAAATATGGCGGTCATCACTATGCTTGTCAGATTCATTGATTTGAACTTGTGGTGAAATCAAGAGAATGCTTAGAGGGCATATATCGCCTGTCTCGAGGTGGCGTGGCTGATGAGCGGGCAACCAAGCCAACAAATCAGGCACACAGTCGAATTCCGACAAATTTTTGTTTTGTTTTTGGACACCCCCCCCCCCCCTCCTCTGGCAATTTTGGTTTTTGATAACTTTTGGCTATGGCAATTTTAGAACTTACATTCATGGTCCTCTAGTTCTCAAACTTTTGGAATTTAAAAAAATCAGAAATTTCCAAGTTTTGAATTTTGTAATTTTCCACATATGTTTGCAGGAAAGAGCTAAAAGAGAAAAATCACCACGTGTGCAGGCCTCACCAAGTAAGAGATCTAGGATGACAAACCGTGACGTGGATGGCCCCCCTCACATCCCCGGACAACTAACATGATCGTTGCCTGCCCCGACAAGCGAGGGCAATTGCGAGGGAGCTTGTTTGGTCTCGAGGATTATCCAACCGAACAATCGTTTATTTGCCACTCCCAGACAATGCTTCTTAATGTTTGCGGAACAATATATGTAAGATGAACGTTTCAATAAACAATTGTCCTAGGCTAGGCTAGTGAGTATTCCATTAAATTGTTTCAAATTATATATCATCAATTACGTACAGGACAATTATATCTTCCAAATGCTTTTACCGATAGATCGATCTAGTAGACGCCGCGATCCTGATTTGTTTACGGGAGTAATCTAACAAGCATTCAGCCAAGAACCAACTATTCTTTCCTTTAATTTATGTATGCATGCATACAAGTCGAAAATGCTGATGTCGACAAAGATTTTATCAAATTCAAAAATTCAAAATGTTTTATAACTCAAATCATCGGTCCGACTGAAAAATCATTTTCAAATAAAAGATTTGTGATGACGAGACTTTCGAAACTAGATCCCATATTGGTATGTACGGATGACTTTTTCGGCTAAAAAGTTATCACGCATGTACCATGTAAGTTATCATGTCTGTGGTCGAGCCGGATCCTCTAACATTATGAAGAGATGTCACGGCTTGACATCCGAAAGGAGACAGCCACCTCTCACTTCTCATGCATGTGACCTTCTCTCTCTCTTTCATCTCTTTTGGAGGGAAAAGCACCCCAGCTTGGCGCCAAAACAACAGCCGTGAGCTGCTTCTCTCCACTTTCCCCTCCACTGCTGTATTGTCATCGAGAATGCACTTATTAGTGCTACTAAGCAAGTGAAAGAACTATTGGGTGCATGCACAACTAATGCTAAAGGTAGATGCCATGTCCAGGTGACTCCAACATCAAATGAAATGCCGAGTGCCGCACAGGTGACTCAAACATCAAATGAATTGTTGAGTGTTGCACGTCTGAAGAAAAAAGATGTCGAATAGAAAGGCTCTAAAAGGAAAAAAGGTTTCCTTGAGAGGCAACAGAAGAGAACAAGGAAAACACCATCTGCCACCCTAGTAAGAAAAGAAAGAGAAGATATTTCCATCAGCCAGCAGGAAGAAAAGGAGAACATAATATCACAGACTAGTTCGGTAAAGAAGGTTGTCTCAAAAAAATCAGCAAAAGGGTCCAAACCAATACCGAATGGAGCAAGCTGTGAAAAATATGAGTTCATGGGAAGTTTCACTGATCTATTGACAGCTCCTATTGTTGAAGACATAGATGCTGATCCATTTTGATGCTCCCACTTTGGTTGCAGTCGAAATTATTTTGGACGCTACAGTTGTACTCTAAAAATGTTCAGACTAGTAAGGTAGGAGTTCCTTTTGTTTGGCACTGTAAGGATTTCCAGTAAGGTGGGACTTTGTGATTGGCAATGTGTATTCTTTCATATTCACCAATCACAGGATAAACCAGTGCCAATTGGTTCATAGATTCAAGTTTTAATTTGGTTGTTGTCACATGCAATCTTCTTTCAGAAGCAACTAAGAAACTGAAAATGTTCAGAAAATTCAGAAACTTGCTCTTACCTTCAGGAAGTGATGGAGCAAGGAAGCTTCAGCCGAGGGGATGGATACGCAGACTGGGATGATGATGCCGACGAGCCGCCGGAGACACGGACGGGGGTGCGGGTGAGGTCCACGAATCGTCGGCGGCGCGGGAAGGTGAACGAATCGCGGCGGCGGCGAAGGGGCGGCGACTGAGCACGAGGGCCGTGGCGGCGAACCGACAGCGACTGATCGCGAGGTCGTAGACCGCCAAATCACGGCGGCGATTTGGCGCAAGGACGGCAGCGCGAGCGAGCCGGCGGCACCAGCGGTGGCGGAGTCCGACTGTGAACAGCGAGTCGTTTCTTTGCGATTTGGACGAGCGAGTTTTTTTAGCACAGCCAGTCCGTTTTCTTTAGGGATGTCAAGCTACATAGCTTCGTAACGTTAGAGGATCCGAGTCCCCGTCTGTGGTATACAAGTTATCATGTTGCTTACACAAAAAATTACCAAGCATGAAAATGGTCCCTTTAACCTTCTCTTCACATGCATATGCGTGTATGCATTAGAGGGAGAAAAAAATCTGATGTTATTCTAGAGTCTCTCCTATTTTAACATTTTAAAATGTTTTGTAAATCAAACAGTGAATCCAAATGAAAAAACATTGTTACATAAAAAAATCCGCCACGACGAGATCTATGAAACTATATCTTATATTGATATGTTCAGATGACCTTTCTTCCGTGCAAATAGTTACCGGTCTGGATTAAATAAGCTATCAGCTTCGCTGTGTGTATATTGTCATACTATTTACACGTGAGTTATCATGGTACGTTTCAACAACTTTTTTTATCAAGACAAAGTTATCGCATTGCTTCTCCGTGAGCTAATACACCCGGGGTTCGTATGTTACCACGATATTTACACATAAGTTACGAAGGGTATGTTTTCAAACAACTTCATCACCCCATAGTCAAAGTTACCACCGCAATAATAAATTGGTTATTATCATATTTCCTTGTTCATAATAATCGTTTATTATTCATGCTATAATTGTGTTGATCGGAAACTCAGATACATGTGTGGATATATAGACAATACCATGTCCCTAGTATGCCTCTAATAGACTAGCTCGTTGATCAAAGATGGCTATGGTTTCCTAGTCATGGACATGAGATGTCATTTGATAACGGGATCACATCATTGGGAGAATGATGTGATGGATAAGACCCAAACTACAAACGTAGCATATAATCGTGTTAGTTTATTGCTATTGTTTTCTGCATGTCAAGTATATGTTCTTATGACCATGAGATCATACAACTCACTGACACCGGAGGAATACCTTGTGTGTATCAAACGTCTCAACGTAACTGGGTGACTATAAAGGTGCTCTACAGGTATCTCCGAGGGTGTCTGTTGGGTTGGCATGGATCAAGACTGGGATTTGTTACTCCGTATGACGGAGAGGTATCTCAGGGTCCACTCAGTAATACAACATCACAATAAGCCTTGCAAGCAATGTGACTAAGTGTTGGTCACGGGATCTTGTATTACGAAACGAGTAAAGAGACTTGCCGGTAACAAGGTTGAACTAGGTATGGAGATACCGACGATCCATTCTCGGGCAAGTAACATACTGAAGAACAAAGGGAAGATCATAATCCTTGACATAAAGGTTCGACCGATAAAGATCTTCGTAGAATATGTAGGAACCAATATGGGCATCCAGGTCCCACTATTGGTTATTGACCGTAGAGGTGTCTCGGTCATGTCTACATAGTTCTCGAACCCGCAGGGTCTGCACACTTAAGGTTCGGTGACGTTTTGATAGTATAGAGTTATGTATGGTGGTGACCGAAGGTTGTTCGGAGTCCCGGATGAGATCCCGGACATCGCGAGGAGCTCCGGAATGGTCCGGAGGTAAAGATTGATATATTGGAAGTCCTGTTTTGGTCACCGGAAAAGTTTCGGGCTCATCGGTAGTGTACCGGGAGTGCCGGTAATGTACCGAGAGACCATCGGGAGGGGTATTTCGACCCAAGAGGCTACATGGGCTGCGGGAGGATGAATATCATCCCTTAGTGGGCTGGTGGAAGTCCCACAAAGGTCCCATGCAGCTGGGAAGAAAAGCCCAAAGAGAAAAAGGTGGAAAAAGGCAAAAAGGCTAAATAAGGAAGGAGTCCTAGTCCTACTAGGATTGGAGGAGGATTCCTCCTCTCCTCCTTGCGCAAGAGGACAAAGGGATGGCCCTTGTGTGCCAGCCTCCTCCCTCTCTCCTCCTATATATAGTAGAGGTTTTGATGGTTTTGATACACAGAAAAACAACCACGTGTTGCCTCTCCTCTAGATCGTAGTTTCTCCTCTAGATCGGTTTTCAGCGGTGCTTAGGCGAAGCCCTGCTGGAATAGCTCCACCACCATCGCTGCAACGCCATCGCGCTGTCGAAGAACTCATTTACCTCTCCGCTCCCTCTTGCTAGATCAAGAAGGCGGAGATCGTCATCGAGCTGTACGTGTGCTGAACGCGGAGGTGCCGTCCGTTCGGCGCTAGATCGGAAGGACCGTGATCAAGATCGCGAGACAGATCATGATAAGATCGCGGAACGGATCGTGATGAGTTCGCGGGACTGATCGTGATTGGTTCGCGGGACGGATCGTGATGAGATCGCGGGATGCTCGGTGATTTGGATCGCGAAGATGTTCAACTACACCAACCGCGTTTCTTAACGCTTCCC
This sequence comes from Hordeum marinum, assembly GCA_022496015.1. Lineage (NCBI taxonomy): Eukaryota > Viridiplantae > Streptophyta > Magnoliopsida > Poales > Poaceae > Hordeum > Hordeum marinum. Next base: position 63,267,726 of record CM039677.1, read on the forward strand.
GCTTAGCGATCTACAAGGGTATGTAGATCCACTCTCCCTCTCGTAGATTCTCATCACCATGGATAGATCTTGCGTGTGCGTAGGAATTTTTTTGTTTCCCATGCAACGTTCCCCAACAATGGCATCATGAGCTAGGTCTATGTGTAGATGAGATCTCGAGTATAACACAAAGAGTTTGTGGGCGTTGATGCTTAGATTGCTTCCTCCCTTGGTCGTGTTTTGGTTCAGCGGTATTGTGGGATGAAGCGGTTGGACCAACCTTACTCATACGCTTACGAGAGACCGGTTCCATCGACTGACGAGTAACCTCGTTGCACAAAGATGGTTGGCGGGTGTTTGTTTCTCCTACTTTAGTTGGATCGGATTCGACAAAGGCGGTCCTTGAGAAGGTTGAAAAGCAACTTATGTATCACTGTTGTGGTTTTTGCATAGGTGAGAATTGTTCTTGCTAGATACTCGTAGCAGCCACGTAAAACATGCAAAAACAATTAAAGGAGGTCTAACTTGTTTTTGCAGGGTATGTTGTGATGTGATATGGCCAATTACATGATGAGATATATGTGATGTATGAGATGATCATGTTTTGTATAGAATATCACGACTTGCATGTCGATGAGTACGACAACCGGCAGGATTCATAGGGTTATCTTTAATTACTGTATGACATGCGTGTTAATCATTAAGCGCTATGTAATGCTTTACTTTATCACTAAACGGTAGCAATAGTAGTAGAAGCATGGTGGGCGCGACAACCCCGATGGCGACACGTTGATGGAGATCATGGTGTCATGCCGGTGACGATGGAGATCATGCCGGTGCTTTCAAGATGGAGATCAAAAGCACAAGTTCATGGCCATATCATGTCACTTATGATTTGCATGTGATATTAATCCTTTTATGCACCTTGTTTTTCTTAGGACGACGGTAGCATTATAAGGTGATCCCTCACTTAAATTTCAAGATGAATTGTGTTCTCCCCGAGTGTGCACCGTTGCGAAAGTTCGTCGTGTCGAGACACCACGTGATGATCGTTTGTGATAGACTCTACGTTCAAATACAACAGGTGCAAGCCAGTGTTGCACATGCAGAACACTCGGGTTAAACTTGACGAGCCTAGCATGTACAGACATGGCCTCGGAATACAAGAGACCGAAAGGTCGAACATGAGTCATATAGTATATATGATCAACATGATGATGTTCACCATTGAAACTGTTGGGAGACGTAGTAGTAAATCAAAATTTTCCTACGCGTTCACCAAGATCCATCTATGGAGAAACCAGCAACGAGCAAGGGGAGAGTGGATCTTCATACCTTTGAAGATCGCTAAGCGGAAGCGTTACAAGAACGCAGTTGATGGAGTCGTACTCGCAGCGATTCAGATCGCGGTAGATCCGATCAAGTGCCGAACGGACGGCACCTCCGCGTTCAACACACGTGCAGCCCGGTGACGTCTCCAACACCTTGATCCAGCAAGGAGGAAGGAGAGGTTGGGGAAGGGCTCCAACAGCAGCACGACGGCGTGGTGGTGGTGGAGTAGCAAGGTAATCCGACAGGGCTTCGCCTAAGCGCTGCGGAGGAGGAAGAAGAGAGGTAGGGCTTTGCCGTGAGAGAGAGAGATCAAATCCTTTCTCAAAACATCCAAAACCTCAAGTATATATAGGAGGAGGGACGTGGAGGGCTGGCTTGGCCTCTACTCCAAAGAGGAGATGGCCGGCCGAATTAAAGGGAGAGTCCACCTCCCACAAGGGAGGTGGATCTCCTCCTTTTAAATCCTTTTTGCCTTATCTCCTTATCTCCAGCCACATGGGCCTTTAGCAAAAGTCTTTCCCAGCCCAATAAGGGCTGGCACACTTTATCTAACAGCCCATGTGGTCCTTTGGTCGTCACACCCCTCCCGGGGGTCCTCCGGCACCCTCCCGGCACTCCCGGTACACTACCGATGAGCCCGAAAACTTTCCGGTGACCAAAACTGGACTTCCTATATATCAATCTTTACCTCCGGACCATTCCGGAGCTCCTCGTGACGTCCGGGATCTCATCCGGGACTCCGAACAACCTTCGGTAATCACGTATACCTTTTCCCTATAACCCTAGCGTCATCGAACCTTAAGTGTGTAGACCCTACGGGTTCGGGAGACACGTAGACATGACCGAGACACCTCTCCGGCCAATAACCAACAGCGGGATCTGGATACCCATGTTGGCTCCCACGTACTCCATGATGATCTCATCGGATGAACCACGATGTCAGGGATTCAATCAATCCCGTATACAATTCCCTTTGTCTATCGGTATGATACTTGCCCGAGATTCGATCGTCGGTATCCCCATACCTTGTTCAATCTCGTTACCGGCAAGTCTCTTTACTCGTTCCGTAATACATCATCCCGTGACTAACTCCTTAGTCAAATTGAGCTCATAATTATGATGTCTTACCGAGTGGGCCCAGAGATACCTCTCCGTCACACGGAGTGACAAATCCCAGTCTCGATTCATGCCAACCCAACAGATACTTTCGGAGATACCCGTAGTGTACAATTATCATGAACAAGGAAATACAATAATAACCATTTTATTATTGCCTCTAGGGCATATTTCCAACAGAAACCACCTCAACTCACGTGATGATCGGACTTGAGTTGGTGAATTTGGATCATGTATCACTCGAATGATCAGAGGGATGTCAACTTGAGTGGGAGTTCTTCAGTAATATGATTAACTCAACTCATTATCATGAACATAGTCAGTAGTGTCTTTGCAAATTATGTTGTAGATTACTTGCTCGCGTTGTAGCTCCCTTGAGTTTTTATATGTTCCTAGAGAAATAGAGTTGAAAGATTATGGTAGCAATATTGCGGACTTGGGTCCGTGATCTGAGGATTGTCCTCATTGTTGCACAAAAGGCTTATGTCCTTAATGCACCACTCGGTGCGCCACCCCCTCTAGCGTCGTCTGTAGATGTTGTGAACATTTGGCAGGCGTGTGTCGATGACTACTTGATAGTTTAGTGCGTCATGCATTACAGCTTAGAATTGAGGTTCCGAAACGTTTTGAACGTCACAGAACATATGAGATGTTCTAAGAGATGAAATTGGGATCTCGGGCTCATGCCCGTGTTGTGAGATATGAGATCTCCAACAAGATTCTTTGCCTGCAAGATGAAGGATAATAGCTCAATCGTTGAGCATGTGCTGAGATTGTCTGGGGGCTACAATCGCTTGAATCGAGTGGGAGTTGATCTTCCAGATAAGATAGTGATTGATATAGTTCTCCAAGTCACTGTCACTAAGCTACTAGAACTTGGTGATGAACTATAAAATGCCAGGGATGGAAATAATGATCCATGAGCTATTCGCGATGTTTGACACCGCGAAGGTAGAAATCAAAAAGGAGCATCAAGTGTTGATGGTTAGTAAAACCACTAGTTTCGAGAAGGGCAATGGCAAGAAGGGAAACTTCATGGATGGCAAGTCAGTTGCTACTCCAGTGAAGCAACCCAAAGTTGAACCCAAACCCAAGACTAAGTGCTTCTATTATGAGGAGAGCAGTCGTTGAATCGGAACAACCCTAGATACTTGGTACATAAGAAGGCTATCAACATCGACAGAAGTATATTTGATATACGTGTTATTAATGTGTACCTTACTAGTATACCTAGTAGCTCCTGGGTATTGGATACCGGTTCGGTTGCTAAATGTTAGTAACTCAAAATAAAAGCTACGGAATAAACGGAGACTAGCTAAGTGTGAGGTGACGATGTGTGTTGGAAATGTTTCCAAGGTTGATGTGATCAACATCGCACGCTCTATCTACCTTCGGGATTAGTGAAAAACCTAAATAAATGTTATTTGGTGTTTGCGTTAAGCATGAACATGATTGGATCGTGTTTATTGCAACATAGTTATTCATTTCAGTTAGAGAATAATGGTTATTCTGTTTACATGAATAATACCTTCAATGGTCATGCACCTAGTGAGAATGGTTTGTTGAATCTTCATCGTAGTAATACACATGTTCATAACATTGATGCCAAAAGATACAAAGTTATTAATTATAGTACCACATACTTGTGGCACTGCTGCTAAATGTCATATTCGTATAAATCGCATGAAGAAACTCCATGTTCATGGATCTTTGGACTCATTCAGTTTCGAATCGGTTGAGACATGCGGACCATGCCTCTTCGACAAGATGGCCACAGACCCCGTTTTCAGTATGATGGAACGGGCTAGTAACTTATTGTAAATAATACATGTTGATGTATGCGATCCAATGAGTGTCGTAGCGTGCAGTGGATATCGTTATTTTTTTTACCTTCACTGATGATTTGAGTATATATGAGTGTTGGGGAACGTTGCATGGGACACAAAAAATTTCCTACGCACACGCAAGATCTATCCATGGTGATGAGCATCTATGAGAGGGAGAGTGAATCTACATATCCTTGTAGATCGCTAAGCGGGAAGCGTTACGAAACGCGATTGGTGTAGTCGAATGTCTTCGCGATCCAAATCGCCGAGCGTCCCGTGATCCCATCACGATCCGTCCCACGATCTCATCATGATCCATCTCACGATCTCATAGAGATCCGCCACGCGATCCAATCACGAATCGTCTCGCGATCTTGATCACGGTCCTTCCGATCTAGCACCGAACGGACGACACCTCCGAGTTCAGCACACGTACAGCTCGATGACGATCTCTGCCTTCTTGATCCAGCAAGAGGGAACAGAGAGGTAGATGAGTTCTTCGACAGCGCGACGGTGTTGCGGCGATGGTGGTGGATCTATTCCAGCAGGGCTTCGCCTAAGCACCGTTGAAAACTGATCTAGAGGAGAAACTGCGATCTAGAGGAGAGGTAGCATGTGGCTATTAGGGTTAGCTTTTCCCTCTAAATCCTCTAGTATATATAGGAGGATGGGAGGGGAGGAGGAAGCCTCAAACCCTCAAGGTTTGGTCGAAATTGGAGGTGGAGGAGTCTTACTCCAATCCGATTAGGAGTACGATTCCTCCTTTCTACTTGGAAACTCTTTCCACCTCTCCACCTTTGGATTTTTTTCCTTCTCAAACCACTCCAGCCACATGGGACCTTAGAGGAGGCTTCGGCCAGCCCACCAGGGGCTGGTTTACCTCCTCCCACAGCCCATGTAACCTCTTGGGTCGAAATACCTCTCCCGATGGTCCCCCGGTACACTACCGGCACTCCCGGTACACTACTGATGAGCCCAAAACTTTTCCGACGACCAAAACAGGACTTCCTATATATCAATCTTTACCTCCAGACCATTTTGGAGCTCCTCGTGACGTCCGGGAAATCATCCGGGACTCCAAACAACCTTGGGTCACCACCATACATAACTCTATACCAAGTTACGTTGCGACATTTGATACACACAAGGTACTCCTCCGGTGTCAGTGAGTTGCATGATCTCATGGTCATAGGAATAAACACTTGACATGCAGAAAACAGTAGCAATAAACTGACACGATCATATGCTACATTTGTAGTTTGGGTCTTGTCCATCACATCATTCTCCTAATGACGTGATCCTGTTATCAAATCACATCTCATGTCCATGACTAGGAAACCATAGCCATCTTTGATCAACGAGCTAGTCTATTAGAGGCATACTAGGGACATAGTGTTGTGTATGTATCCACACGTGTACCTGAGTTTTTGATCAACACAATTATAGCATGGATAATAAACGATTATCATGAACAAGGAAACATTATAATAACCAATTTATTATTGCCTCTAGGGCATATTTCCAACAGTCTCCCACTTGCACTAGAGTCAATAATCTAGTTCACATCACCATGTGATTCGGATTGTTATGAATCTAACACCCAATGAGTTCTAGGGCTCGATCATGCTTTGCATGTGAGAGAGGTCTTATAGTTAACGGGTCTGCGACATTTAGATTCGTGTGTACTTTGCAAATCTCTATGTCAAACTGTAAACGCTGCTACCACCCTCCACTTGGAGCTATTCCAAATGGCTGCTCTACTATACGTATCCGGATTGCTACTAAGAGTCATCCGGATTGGTGTCAAAGCTTGCATCGAGGTAACTCTTTACGATGAACTCTTTCTTACCTCCATAATCGAGAAACATTTCCTTAGTCTTTTAGTTACTAAGGATGATCTTGACCGCTGTCCAGTGATCCACTCCTGGATCACTCGTGTACCCCTTGACGGACTCATGGCAAGGCACACACAGGTGCGGTATACAGCATGGCATGCTATACAGAGCCTATGGCTAAGGCATGGGGGACGACATTCGTCCTTTCTCTTTCTTCTGCCGTGGTCGAGCTTTGAGTCTCACTCAACTTCACACCTTACAAAGCAGGCGAGAACACTTCTCTCTGACTAATCCATTTTGAACTCTTTCAAAATCTTGTCAAGGTATGTACTCATTCAAAGTCTCATAAAGCATCTTGATCTATCTCTATAGATCTTGATGCTCAACAATTAGGTAGCTTTATCCAGGTCTTCCTTTGAAAAACTCATTTCAAACAACCCTTTATGTTTTCCAGAAATTCTACATCATTTCCGATCAACAATATGTCAACCACATATGCTTATCAGAAACTCTATAGTGCTCCCACTCACTTTATTGTAAATACAAGTTTCTCATAAACTTTGTATAGACTCAAAATTTTTGATCACCTCATCAAAGTGTATATTCCAACTCCGAGATGCTTGCTTTAGTCCATAGAAGGATCACTCAAGCTTGCTCACCTTTTAGCATCCTTAGGACTGACCAACCTTCTGGTTGTATCACATACAACTTTTCGTCAAGTAAACTGTTAAGGAAACAATGTTTTGTCATCCATCTGCCAGATTTAATAATTGAAAAATGCAGCAACTGTTAACATAATTCCAACAGACTTTAGCATCGCTACGAGTGAGAAAGTCTCATCGCAGTCGACTCTTTGAACTTGTCGGAAACTTCTTTGTGACAAGTCAAGCTTTATAAATGGTGAAATTTACCATCAGCGTCTGTCTTCATTTCAAAGGTCCATTTGTACTCAATGACCTGCCGTCCAATGAGCAAGTCCACCAAAGTCTATACTTGGTTTTCATACATGGATCCTTTCTCGGATTTCATGGCCTCTAACCATTTGTCAAAATCCGGGCCCATCATCGCTTCTCCATATCTCGTAGGTTCATCATTGTCCAACAACATGACCTCCAAGACAGAGTTGTCGTACCACTCACGAGCAGTACGCATCCTTGTCGACCTACGAGGTTCGGTAGTAACTTGATCCGAAGCTTCATGATCACCATCATTTACTTCCTCTTCAACTGACGTAGGTTCAACAGAAACATCTTTCTGTGTTGTGCTACTCTCTGGTTGAAACAAAGGTTCAACGACCTCATCAAGTTCTATCTTCCTCCCACTCAATTGTTTCGAGAGAAACTTTTCTCGGGAAAGGACCCGTTTTAGCAACAAACACTTTATGCTTAGATCTGAGATACAAGGTTCACCCAACTGTTCTTAGGGTAATCTATGAAGATGCATTTGTCCGCTTTGGGTTCGAGCTCATTAGGAGAAAACATTTTTCCACACAAGCGTCGCAGCCTCAAACATTAAGAAATGACAGCTTAGGTTTGTATCAAACCATAATTCACACGGTGTCATCTCAACGGATTTAGATGGTTCCCTATTTAAAGTGAATGTAGTTGTCTCTAATGCATAACCCCAAAACTATTGTAGGAAAACGATAAGAGACATCATAGCCCTCACCATATCCAATAGAGCACGACTATGATGTTCGGACACACCATCACACTATGGTGTTCCAGGTGGCGTGAGTTGTGAAACGACTTTCACATTGTCTAAAGTTGTATGCCAAACTCGTAACTCAGATATTCACCTCCACGATCATATCGCAGACATTTTTATCTTCTTGTCACGATGATCTTAAACTTCACTCTGAATTTGCTTGAAATTTTCAAACGATTCAGACTTGTGTTTCATTAAGTAAACATACACTATATCTACTCAAATCATGAGTGAAGGTATGAAAATAACGATATCCACCGCACGCTACAAGACTCATTGGATTGCATACATAAACATGTATCATTTCCAATAAATCACTTGCCCGCTCCATCAATTCGGAAAACGGGGTCCTTAGTCATCTTGCCCAAGAGGCATGGTTCACATGTCTCAACCGATTCGAAATCGAATGAGTCCAAAGATCCATCAACATGGAGTTTCTTCATGCGCTTTATACCAATATGACATATAGCGGCAGTGCCACAAGTATGTGGTACTATCATTATTAACTTTGTATCTTTTGGCATCAATGTTATGAACATGTGTATTACTATGATCAAGATTCAACAAACCATTCTCACTAGGTGCATGACCATTGAATGTATTATTCGTGTAAACAGAATAGCAATTATTCTCTAACTTAAATGAATAACCGTGTTGCAATAAACACGATCTAATCACATTCATGCTCAACGCAAAACACCAAATAACATTTATGTAGGTTCGTCACTAATCCCAAAGGTAGAGAGAGCATGCGATGTCGATCACATCAACCTTGGAAACATTTCCAACACACATCGTCACCTCACCCTTAGCTAGTCTCCGTTTATTCCGTAGCTTGTACTAGCAAGGTACACATCAATAACGCGTATATCAAATATACTTCTGTCGACGTTGCCAGCCTTCTTATCTACCAAGTATCTAGGGTTGTTCCGCTTTAGCGACCGCTCAACTCATAATAGAAGCACTTAGTCTCGGGTTTGGGTTCAACTTTGGGTTGCTTCAATGGACCAACAACTGACTTGCCATCCATGAAGTTTCCCTCCTTGCCCTTGCCCTTCTCGAAACTAGTGGTTTTACTAACCATCAACACTTGATGCTCCTTCTTGATTTCTACCTTCGCGCTATCAAACATCGCGAACAGCTCAAGGATAATTATTTCTATTCCTGGCATTTTATAGTTCATCACCAAGTTCTTGTAGCTTAGTGACAGTGACTTGGAGAACTATATCAATCACTATCTTGTCTGGAAGATCAACTCCCACTCGATTCAAGCAATTGTAGCACCCAGACAATCTGAGCACATGCTCAACGATTGAGCTATTCTCCTTCATCTTGCAGGCAAACAATCTTGTTGGAGATCTCATATCTCACAACATGGGCGCGAGCCTGAGATCCCAATTTCAGCTCTTAGAACATCTCATATGTTTCGTGAAGTTCAAAACGTTTTGGAGCCTCAATTCTAAGCCGTAATTCATGACACACTAAACTATAAAGTAGTCATCGGAACGTGCCTGTCAGATGTTCACAACATCTACAAACGATGCTAGAGGGGGTGGCGCACCGGGCGGTGCATTAAGGACATAAGCCTTCTGTGCAGCAATGAGGACAACCCTCAGATCACGGACCCAGTCCGCAATATTGCTACCATCATCTTTCAACTCTATTTCTCTAGGAACATATAGAAATTCAAGGGAGCTACAACGTGAGCTAGTAATCTACAACATAATTTTGCAAAGACACTACTGACTATGTTCATGATAATGAGTTCAATTAATCATATTACTTAAGAACTTCCACTCAAATTAACATCCCTCCGGTCATTCAAGTGATACATGATCCAAATTCACCAACTCAAGTCCGATCATCACGTGAGTTGAGGTGGTTTCAATGGTGAACATCATCATGTTGATCATATATACTATATGACTCATGTTTGACCTTTAGGTATCTTGTGTTCGAAGGACATGTCTGTACATGCTAGGCTCATCAAGTTTAACCCGAGTGTTCTGCATGTGCAACACTGGCTTGCACCCGTTGTATGTGAATGTAGAGTCTATCACACCCGATCATCACGTGGTGTCTCGACACGACGAACTTTCGCAATGGTGCACACTCGGGAGAACACAATTCATCTTGAAATTTAAGTGAGGGATCACCTTATAATGCTACCGTCGTCCTAAGCAAAACAAGGTGCATACAAGGATTAACATCACATGCAAATCATAAGTGACATGATATGGCCATGAACTTGTGCTTTTGATCTCCATCTTAAAAGCACTGGCATGATCTCCATCGTCACCGGCATGACACCATGATCTCCATCATCTTGATCTCCATCAACGTGTCGCCATCGGGGTCGTCGCGCCCACCATGCTTCTACTACTATTGCTACCGTTTAGCGATAAAGTAAAGCGTTACATAGCGCTTAATGATTGACACGCAGGACATATAATAATTAAAGACAACCCTATGGCTCCTGCCGGTTGTCGTATTCATCGACATGCAAGTCGTGATATTCTATACAACACATGATCATCTCATACATCACATATATCTCATCATGTAATTGGTCATATCACATCACAACATACCCTGCAAAAACAAGTTAGACATCCTCTAATTGTTGTTGCGTGTTTTACGTGGCTGCTACGGGTAGCTAGCAAGAGTAATTCTCACCTACGCATAAACCACAACGGTGATACATAAGTTGTTTTTCAACCTTCTCAAGGACCGCCTTAGTCGAATCTGATCCAACTAAAATAGGAGAAACAAACACCCGCCAGCCATCTTCGTGCAAGTCGATGGAACCAGTCTCTCGGATGCGTACGAGTAAGGTTGGTTCGGGCCGCTTCATCCCACAATACCGCTGAACCAAAACATGACCAAGGGAGGAAGCAATCTAAGCATCAACGCCCACAAACTCTTTGTGTTCTACTCGAGATCTCATCTACACATAGACCTAGCTCAATATGCCACTGTTGGGGAACGTTGCATGGCAAACAAAAAATTTCCTATGCACACGCAAGATCTATCCATGGTTATGAGAATCTATGAGAGGGAGAGTGAATCTACATACCCTTGTAGATTGCTAAGCGGGAAGCGTTAAGAAACGCGGTTGGTGTAGTCGAACGTCTTCGCGATCCAAATCACTGAGCATCCCGTGATCCCATCACAATCTGTCCCATGATCTCATCACGATCCGTCTCACGATCTCATCGCGATCCGTCCCACGATCCAATCACGAATCGCCTCACGATCTTGATCACGGTCCTTCCGATCTAGCGCCGAACGGACGGCACCTCCGCGTTCAGCACACGTATAGCTCGATGATGATCTCTGCCTTCTTGATCTAGCAAGAGGGAGCAGAGAGGTAGATGAGTTCTCTGACAGCGCGATGGCGTTGCTGTGATGGTGGTGGAGCTATTCCAGCAGGGCTTCGCCTAAGCACCGTTGAAAACCGATCTAGAGGAGAAACTGCGATCTAGAGGAGAGGTAGCACGTGGCTATTAGGGTTAGCTTTTGCCTCTAAATCCTCTAGTATATATAGGAGGGAGGGAGGGGAGGAGGCAGCCTCAAACCCTCAAGGTTTGATCGAAATTGGAGGTGGAGGAGTTCTACTCCAATCCTATTAGGAGTAGGATTCCTCCTTTCCACTTGGAAACTCTTTTCACCTCTCCACCTTTGGATTTTGTTCCTTCCCAAACCACTCCAGCCGCATGGGCCCTTAGAGGAGGCTTCGGCCAGCCCACCAGGGTCTGGTTTACCTCCTCCCACAGCCCATGTAACCTCTTGGGTCGAAATACCTCTCGTGATGGTCCCCCGGTACACTCCCAACACTCTCGGTACACTACCGATGAGCCCAAAACTTTTCTAGCGACCAGAACAGGACTGCCTATATATCAATCTTTACCTCTGGACCATTCCGGAGCTCCTCGTGACGTCTGGGATCTCATCTGGGACTCCGAACAACTTTCGGTCACCACCATACATAACTCTATACTACCGAAACGTCACCGAACCTTAAGTGTGTAGACCCTGCGGGTTCGAGAACTATGTAGACATGACCGAGACACCTCTACGGTCAATAACCAATAGCGGGACCTAGATGCCCATATTGGTTCCTACATATTCTATGAAGATCTTTATCGGTCGAACCTCTATGCCAAGGATTCAGTTAATCCCGTATGATGTTCCCTTTGTTCTTCGGTATGTTACTTGCCCGAGATTGGATCATCGATATCTCCATACCTAGTTCAACCTCGTTACCGGCAAGTCTCTTTACTCGTTCCATAATAAAAGATCCTGTGGCTAACACTTAGTCACATTGCTTGCAAGGCTTATTGTGATGTTGTATTACCGAGTGGGCTCTGAGATACCTCTCCGTCACACGGAGTAACAAATCCTAGTCTTGATCCATGTCAACCCAACAGACACCCTCGGAGATACTTATAGAGCACCTTTATAGTCACCCAGTTACATTGCGACATTTAATACACACAAGGTACTCCTCCGGTGTCTGTGAGTTGCATGATCTCATGGTCATTGGAACAAACACTTGACATGCAGAAAACAGTAGCAATAAACTGACACGATCATATGCTACGTTTGTAGTTTGGGTCTTGTCCATCACATCATTCTCCTAATGACGTGATCCCGTTATCAAATGACATCTCATGTCCATGACTAGGAAACCATAGCCATATTTGATCAACGAGCTAGTCTATTAGAGGCATACTAGGGACATGGTGTTGTCTATGCATCCACACATGTATCTGAGTTTCCGATCAACACAATTATAGCATGGATAATAAACGATTATCATGAACAAGGAAATATGATAATAACCAATTTATTATTGCCTCTAGGGCATATTTCCAACAATGAGTATATTTTCTTAATGAAACACAAGTCTGAAACGTTTGAAAAGTTGAAACAAGTGTAGAGTGAAGTTTAAGATCATTGTGACAAGAATATAAAAATATGTACGATTGATTGTGGAGGTGAATATCCGAGTTATGAGTTTGGCATACAACTTTAGACGATGTGAAAGTTGTTTCACAACTCACGCCACCTGGAACACCATAGTGTGATGGTGTGTCCGAACGTCATACTCGTGCTATATTGGATATGGTGCGTACTATGATGTCTCTTATCATTTTGCCACTATCGTTTTGGGGTTATGCATTAGAAACAACTACACTCACTTTAAATAGGGCACCATCTAAATCCGGTGAGATGACACCATATGAATTATGGTTTGATAGAAACCTAAGCTATCATTTCTTAATGTTTGGGCCTGTGACGCTTATGTGAAAAAGGTTTTCACCTAATGAGCTCGAACCCAAAGCGGACAAATGCATCTTCGCGGAATACCCTAAGAACAGTTGGGCATACCTTCTATCTTAGATCCGAGTACAAAGTGTTTGTTGCTAAAACTGGGTCCTTTCTCGAGAAAGAGTTTCTCTCGAAAGAATTGAGTGGGAGGAAGATAGAACTTGATGAGGTTGTTGAACCTTTGTTCAACTAGAGAGTAGCGTAGAGCAGAAAGATGTTTCTGTGGAGCCTACGTCAGTTGAAGAGGAAGTTGACGATGATGATCATGAAGCTTCAGATCAAGTTACTATCAAACCTCATAGGTCGACAAGGACGCCCACTGCTCCTGAGTGGTACGACAACCCTGTCTTGGAGGTCATGTTGTTGGACAACAATGAACGTCTGAGCTATGGAGAAGCGATGATGGGCCCAGATTCTGACAAATGGTTAGAGGCCATGAAATCCGAGAAAGGATCCATGTGTGAAAACCAAGTATAGACTTTGGTAGACTTGCTCGTGGACGGCAGGTCGTTGAGTACAAATGGACCTTTAAGATGAAGACAGACGCTGATGGTGAATGTCACCATTTATAAAGCTCGACTTGTCGCAAAGAAGTCTCCGCCAAGTTCAAGGAGTTGACTACAATGAGACTTTCTCACTCGTAGCGATGCTAAAGTCTGTTGGAATTATGTTAGCAGTTGCTGTGTTTTTCAATTATGAAATTTGGCAGATGGATGTCAAAACATCGTTTCCTTCCTTGAGGAAAGGTTGTATGAGATACAACCAGAAGGTTTTGTCAGTCCTAAGGATGCTAAAATGTGTGCAAGCTTCAGTGATCCTTCTGTGGACTGGAGCAAGCATCTCGGAGTTGGAATATACACTTTGACGAGGTGATCAAAGTTTTTGAGTCTATACATAGTTTATGAGAAACTTGTATTTACAATGAAGTGAGTGGGAGCACTATAGAGTTTTTGGTAAGCATATGTGGATGACATATTGTTGATCGGAAATGATGTAGAATTTTTGGAAAGCATAAATGGTTTTTTGAAAATAGTTTTTCAAAGGAAGACCTGGATAAAGCTACCTAATTGTTGAGCATCAAGATCTATAGAGATAGATCAAGATGCTTGATGAGACTTTCAATGAGTACATACCTTGACAAGATTTTGAAATAGTTCAAAATTGAAAGTGCGTTATATCGGCTAGAGGGGGGTGAATAGGCGATTTTTACAAATTCATCATTTGAGGAATTTCAACTTTGAGCAATTTGAAATGTGATGAATAACTAGCAGCGGAATAAGTACTCAAGTGCATGAGGAACATAGTGACAGCATAGTCTTCATGATTAAATGAAACATGCACAAATAGAGAGTAGCGTGATACAAGATAAGCAGTGATGAACAAGGTAACTTGAAGAATTTGAGGTGTAGAATTTGTGAAAGTCTTCAGTCAAATTCTTCCAACTGTAACAATCAATTTCATCAACAGATATATGAGGAATAGAGGGGTTGAGGAAATAGAACCAGATAGCTTGACGAAGACAATGGTTTGATGACCCAGTTCCAACTGCTGTGACAGTCGTACGTCTGGTTTGGAGTGGCCTGGTATTTAAACCAGAGGACACACAGTCCTTACCGTATTCTCCTTGAGCTAAGGTCACACAGTCCTCGCCCAACACTCGTGGTAAGTCTTCAGGGTAGACTTCCAAAACCCTCACAAACGGTCACCCTATGATCCACAATTTACTGCTGGATGCTCTAGACAAGGGTCACTTCGTGGTCCCCAATTGACTGCAGGAGCACTAGACCATGACGCCTAACCGTCTGGAGGATGCACAGTCCTCAAAGGTAACAAGCGTCGGTTACACATAGGAATTTCTTCAGTGATGCTCAATCACTATGGGTTTTGTGGTTTGGTTTGTGGGGTTTTCCTCACTGATGATTTTCTCTCAAAGTCCTCAGAGGATGGGTTGCTCTCAAATGACAAGTGTCAGTTCTCTCTCAGAGCAGCCAACCAGCTAGTGGTTGTGGGGGTCGGCTATTTATAGCCAGGGTGCAACCTAACATGATAAGTCATAAATGCCCCCAATGATATGACCGTTATGTGGATAAGAATGATTGGGGACAGCTGGCGCTAAGCACAACAACAGTCGGAATTTCGAACTACGAAAGTCCTCAGCTTATCATAATCCTCACTTGTAGGCAATTCGCACTGGCGAAATCCTAACTCCTCGGTCAGATCAATTTCCTCAGAGACCAGAAGAACTTCGTCTCTGTCTCTGAAAAACGTGTCTGAATTGTAGGAGATTTCCAAAGGCTTCACTCGAAGGATTGTATGGGTTGAGGATTTTGGAGTTGAGCATCAGTTGGAAATTTTCCTTAGTATTACCCCGACCCCCTTTAATAGTACGGTGTTTCCTATGACTCAAATAAAGGAAATGAAACTACGAAAACAAAGTCTTCAAGCTTCATATTCCTCATTCATATCTTCAAGTCACACCAACTTCTTCATTTTCAAAGTCTTCACCAAAGTCTTCAGAAAGTCTTCAGCAAAGTCTTCACTTGAAGACATTCATTTTTAGGGGTCGATAATCTCCGAATATATCAAACTCCTCAGCGACTTAGAGAGCCTGTGTACACTCACAAACACATTAGTGCCTTAACCTATAAGTCTTCAATACACCAAATTCACTAAGGGGCACTAGATGCACTAACAATCTCCCCCTTTTTGGTGATTGATGACAAATAGGTTAAGTTTTCAACGGGGATAAACATATGAAGTGAAAGTATAGATTTTGAGGAATCTAATTGCAAGATAAAGAAGAGCTCCCCTGAAGATGTGCATATTTGAGGAATTTGCTTTGGGCTGCAAATGCACATGGAAGGTTCAAAACATGGAGAACTCCCCCTATATCTTGTAATTCATACACGCATTTGAATATATGAAATGAAGAATTTGAAATGCGTGAGGAAAATGGTGTCTGACAAAATTCAGCATGCATGCATTAAGGTATTTGAGGAAATAAACATGCGAGGAAATAGTTCAAAAGTGTCAGACCACCATCGGACTTAAGTTTACAACTCAATAACCAAAAACTTCAGAAGAGCGAGAGTTGCAACTTAACAAAAATAGCCCATATATGTAGACTCGCTTGAAGACTAACTCAATTTTTCTCCCCCTTTGTCATTGAGGACCAAAAGGGAAGAAAAACTGATGACTAACGCCCCATGAGGAATTTCATTTTGTTGGTGAAGAAGGGGCGCCAGCGTTGTCGGGGTCGATTGTTGTTGTTGTTGCAGGTCCAGCAACAGTATCATCAATGTCTTCATCTTCATTGCGCTCGTGAGATGAAGAATAGGAACTGGTGACCATCATAGGAACTTGGACTTTCTTGAACTTCTTCTGAGGACAGCGAGCAAAGTCTGGATATTCTTCAAAGTTCAGCTCATCCAATTCTTCTGAAGACATGATGTGATGTAGCACAACCCAAGAGCGCTTGAGGTTTTCATGAGCATAGTAGTGGTTCCTCTTGACAGTGTTCTGCGTCACAGTCATATTCTGCACAATATACCCAAGTTGACGCTTGACCCACTTGTGATTTCGATTGACCTTCTGATGAAGACTTAAGAGAAGCTCACGATCAGTCATCACACAAGGAGCAGTTGCATGAGGCTTTTGTGCAGAAGTTTTGGCAGAGGAGTCCTGTGTGGCAGAGTCATTATTGGTGGAGTAGGATGCTGCTTGACGAAACTGACCATCCAATGGACGAGTGCCTTGATCAATGACATCCTTGCCTTTTCCTTCATCAATTGTGCTTTTGAGGACTTCAATCGGGGGCAGAAAACTGAAATGATTCTGGAAGTCAGCCTTCAAGTGAATTGAAGACTTTGTTCTGAGGAAATGCATAATCCAGGGAGCAAAGGGCTTCAACTCAACTGATGACATAGCAGCATCGGCCAGAGTCCTCATGAAGAAATCGTGAAAATTTATGGGAATTCCATGAATGATGTTGAAAAGCATATTCTTCATGAGTCCTTCCACCTCTTCTTCTTCAGAGTTGTGCCCCTTCTGAGGACATAAGGTGTGAGTGAGGATGCGATAGATTGTTCTTGGTACATACAACAAATCCTTCACAAGAAATGTTGTCCTTTGAGGCTTTCCAGGCGCTAATTTCTTCATCATCACATTCATCATCTGATTAGGCAGTGGTGGATCATTGAACAGGCAGCGGGCTTCATCTGAAGGAATTGGAACTGGGACAGACTGAAGCAATTCATAAGAGCTTGCAGTGAAATGAGTTGTTCCGGTCATCTAGTCCAAGACCCAGGAGTTGATGTTTGAGGAATTTCCACTAATGTATAGAGTGGCATAGAATTGAAGAATCAACTCCTTGTTCCAGTCACAGACATCTACGCAGAAGGGAAGAAGCCCAGCATCATGAAGAACTTGGAGCACCGGCGTGAATGATGGAATTGACTCCATGTCCACATGAGGAATGTTGTGGTGCTCGAAGATTTTCTTCTTGTCACATAGAACAGTGGCATAGTAGTTCATTTGAGTAGGAGTCCAGAACCTTGTGCGACCAGTCCGAGCAGAATCATATGGATTTGGTCCTGTGAAGAACATGTGTTCATTGAAGAAATTTGTCCCGAGGAATTTGGGGCGGACCGAACCTTTGAATGGCATTCTTTGCTTAGGTTGAAGATTTGGTCGATTGCGCCCTTTGATCTCAGTTGGCATGGGAGGAACTACAGACTGAGTGATTTGTAGAACAGGTTCCTCAGTAGTGGCCGGAGCCTCAATTTCCTCAGGTGTTGTAGGTGGAATTTCTTCAGGGTCTGGAAGATATAGGTGTTCAGAATCTTCAGGTATTTCCTCAGTTTGTGCAGGTGACTGAGGAATCAGCATCAGAGGAGTTGCCACAGGTGAGTTGGGATGTGCAGATTCCCAATATTCATCATTGATGATAGGAGTAGTGTCACCAATGTTAACTTCTTCATCAATTTCTTCAGCGCCAGCAGTTAGCAGAAGCTGGGGCGATGATACCTTGGGAGTTGATGCAGTGTCATCAACGACAATTTCCTCATCAAGAGGCTCTGAGGAAGCAGCCGAATGATTCTCTTCTTCGTGAGGAACGTCATATGCTTCTCTAGTTGTCACAATAGCATAGGCTGGTGCCGAGGAAATTGGAGTTGCATCAAGAGGTGTAGCTGAGGAACTTGTCAAAGTTTTCAACTTCTTCAACACAGTGGCTCCAGAAGTTGATGCTTTTCTTTTGAGGGGATTTTCCTCAGCATGAGCAGTTTCTTCAAGAACGACTGATGCAGCGGCCCTGGGTGGTTCAGTTTCTTGAGGCACAGTTAACTCTTCAGCTGGCCTATCAGATTCTTCAGGCACAACATTGGGGGTTGTCCTGGCATGTTCATCAGAGGTCTGAGTTTCCTCAGCAGCACTGACAGTTGCTTTTGATGCAAAAGCTCTCTCTTCAGCTATTTCTACAGGCTGAGCATTTTCATCAGCAGCCTGAGGAATTTCATATTCAGTCTGAGCATTTTCTTCAAACTGAGTCTTTTGAGGTTGCGATCGAGTTGCAACCCTTGTGTTGTGATCCTTTACAGCTGCATTAGCAGCCTTGACGAGTCTAACCTTGGTGCCCTGCCATTCAACATCATATCTTTGTTGATCCAAGGAGAGGGTGCGAATCTCGGACTGAACTGTGACCAGTTGATTTGGGGTCAAGTTCATCACATTTTCGCGCAGAAACTTTTCTTTGCGAGTCTTGTTCCTCTTAGCCCTCTGAGCTTGCTCTGTTTTCCATTGTTCTTCAGAGATGAAGTGGGTGAGGACATGATCCACTTCAGGAGGCAGATTTAGTGAGGAAAGTGGAGTACTTGGGTCCTCATGCCATATATCAATGAAGTTGAGGATCAACTTGGGATCCAACATGAGAGGAACAGAGCTTCCCTTTGCTTTAGCAGCCCTGTGCCGACTCTTTCTGATGATTTCTACCAATTCCTCATCATCAGCATCATCAACATCATCTGAAGAATTTGAGGGGATTGTAACCAGAGCCTTGCTGGTGTGAGAGCTTGGTTTTTGACTACGTCCAGCTGTTTTCTTCAGTTTAAGTGCAGAGGGAATGGTTGAAGACTTTGTAGTAGTGGAGGGGCTTGCAGTGAGCTTCGGCACTAACGTGAAACCATCAGTCCTTTTGCTTGTTGCCAGATGCACTGGAGTTGAGGACTTTTTGACTGTTGCAGATGACTGAGCAGCAACAGTTCCAAGAGCTGAAAGTTTTCTGGGCAGAGGCCTTTGACCTTGAGGAATTTTCACTTAAGATTTTGAAGAGTCAATTTTCATAGCAGATTTCTTTAACATCTTCCTCGGAGCACTAGCAGAAGCTCCGGCAGAGGCAGCAGCAACATAATTCTCATTGAATTTCTTCACGGCCTCTTTGCCTTTCCTCGCCAATTTGGCTTGTTGCTTTTCCCACATGGCAGGAAAGTCCTCACCAGTTTTGATGCTAGAAGGATCAGCAATTTGGTAGGAGCTAGAGGAGGCCTGCTGCAAGGTGGTTTCACAGCGAATTTCATCATGTATTTTGGAGTTACATAACGATATTCTCTCCATTCTTTGGCCCATCTCCTCTTTATCTTTTGCAGACGAATCTTCCTCTGCTTGGTCGTCTCCTTTCCATGAGTTTCTTCGCCAGGTGTGCAATATTCATCATACAGATCCTCAGGGATCTCAAATGCAGTGTCCACATCTGGCTTTTTCCCTCCTTTCTGAGGTTTCTTTCCATCAGACATTTTCTTCACTTGAGGAATATGAACTCTTGAAGATTCTGAAGAGGTACACAGTTTTTCTTCAAGTAGCGCTGCAAATGAGTTAAGTTGATGAGAACCTAGTGATTCATCAGCGGACATGTTGTACCTGTGAATAGAGTATAGGTGCGAAGAATTTGAAGAGGTCATATGCGTTCTTAGAAATTTTAAGAGAGATATGTGTGAGGAATTTGACCATGGATGTCTTGAGGATTTTTACTAAGTGTTCTTAGCCTCAGGTTCCAGAGTTGTGCAAATTTGAGAATTCGCACAATTGAGGAATCTTGAAGAAAGTCATTACTTAGGAAAAATCATCAGGTATCAAGTATGAGGAGATGAAGGTGCTTGTGTATTTGATTTATAACGTTTAAACACACATTTGAGGAATAGTAGTTGTAGTTGAGGATCAAACAGGGGCAGTAAAAATAAATTTTAATTACCCTGGTGAAGAACACGACGATCACAGAGATGAAATGAGGAGGTTCATCCGTTCAGATCTCCCACGCCCTAGCTTGGCAGAAGGAGACAGCTACAGCAGCGGCGGGATGAAGATTTCCGCG
This sequence comes from Hordeum marinum, assembly GCA_022496015.1. Lineage (NCBI taxonomy): Eukaryota > Viridiplantae > Streptophyta > Magnoliopsida > Poales > Poaceae > Hordeum > Hordeum marinum. The sequence continues at coordinate 63,288,218 of CM039677.1, forward strand.
GCTGATGCGAGTACAGCGACAACGAGGTTGAGGCAGCGAAGCTCTTCCTCACCGGTGACGATGACTTTAGCGGTGGCGCTTGGATGGAGCTCGGGAGAGAGATGAGATGCGGAGTAACCGAGCACAGTAGATGGGAAGGGGGCATTTATAGAGGAAGTAAAAACGGATCCTCCCAAAGATTTTGGACAGGATTACCCCTGACCCTTGCTCTCCACGCGACAGGTGTCACCCACGATCTGGGTAGTGAAGATTGTGGAGGATCGTGGGTTATCCAGGCGCGGGAATCGGAACAGTTTGAGCGGGAACCGCCGAAAATTTTAGTAGTTGAAGATTTCAAAGTTTTAGTTCGCAATTTCTTCAGCTGTCAAGGACACAGTGAAGACTTTGAACAAGTTTCAAAGTAGAACGCATATGAGGAATTTGTGAACAGACTGGGTTGAGTTTAGCATAGACGGGGAAAGGGTCCGATCACATTCACTTAGATGAAAATCAACTTGAAGAATTAGCAATAAGTGAATGTTGTTGAGGACATAAAAAAACTCATATATATATATATATGTATGTATAGTCAATGAAGAATATGAGTCTCAAAAGTTTTGAAGAATTTGAAAAGTTGATGAATTTGAAAACTTGAGGAATTTGCAAATTTGAGGAATTTGATAATTTGAAGAATTTGCAACAGTACTCAATTTTGAAGAACTTCAACTTTTGGTTGGTGGCGTAACCCACCGTATAAGAATGATGATTTCAGACACCGCTTACAATTGTCGTAGAGTTCTGAGAATCAAATTCTTCATTAATTTCTTCACACTTAGAGAGTTATTCTTCATTGATTGAAGAAAAACGTTACTTCGTGTGTTGCACATCTAAGTCATCAATTTTGCATACGTGTTAGGATGTGTGTTCTTCATCAAAGAACATTCGAAGATTCTAAGATATTTAGCTCACACCGCAACTTGCAAAATCTCTTTTCATCCAAGGGCTTTGTGAAGATATCGGCCAGTTGTTCTTCAGTAGGAATGTGATTGATGGAGATGTCGCCCTTGCGTACATGATCTCGAAGAAAGTGATGACGAATCTGGATGTGCTTGGTCTTGGAGTGCTGAATAGGGTTGTACGCAATCTTGATGGCACTCTCGTTGTCGCAGAAAATAGGCACATTCTTCAGCTTGATGTCATAGTCCTTGAGGGTTTGCTTCATCCATAGTAACTGAGCACAACACGAGCCAGCCGCAATGTACTCAGCTTCTGCAGTAGAGAGTGAAATGCAATTCTGCTTCTTTGAGGACCAACAGACTAAGGATCGTCCAAGGAAATGACATGTGCCTGAGGTTGACTTGCGATCCACGCGATCACGAGCATAGTCAGCATCAGAGTATCCGACGAGATGAAGATTTGAGCCCTCGGGATACCACAATCCAAGTGTTGGTGTGTGAGCTAAGTATCGAAGAATGTGTTTCACAGCCTTATGGTGTGATTCCTTCGGAGTTGCTTGGAATCGAGCACACACGTAGACACTTAGCATTATATCAGGCCTAGATGCACATAGGTACAATAAGGAGCCAATCATGGAGCGGTATACCTTCTGATCAAAATCTTTACCATTTTCATCAGTGCAGAGATGGCCTTTTGAAGGCATTGGAGTTTTGACGCCTTTGCAATCTTGCATGTCGAATTTCCTCAGGACATCTTTGAGGTATTTCTCTTGTGAGATGAAGATGCCACTGTCTTGCTGAAGAATTTGAAGACCTAAGAAGAATTTCAAATCTCCCATCATAGACATTTGATATTCTTCACTCATCATATAGGCAAATTCATCACTGTAATGTTTGTCAGTACATCCAAATATAATATCATCAACATATATTTGGCATATGAACAGTTCATTGTCATAGGATTTCGTGAAAAGAGTAGGGTCAAGTGAACCGGGTTTGAAGCCTTTCTTCATGAGGAATTCCTTCAGAGTGTTGTACCACGCCCGAGGGGCCTGCTTGAGGCCATAGATGGCCTTGTTTAGTCTGAAGACTTTGTCTGGATGCCTAGGATCTTCAAAACCTGTGTATAGCCTTGAGCTACAAGTCGAGCCTTATTCCTCACCACAAGACCAATTTCATCTTGCTTGTTGCGGTAGATCCACTTGGTACCTATGATGTTATGTTTGCGAGGATCTGGCCGCTTGACAAGTTCCCACATGTTGTTGAGCTTGAACTGATGCAATTCCTCTTGCATAGCTTGAATCCATTCGGGCTCCTTGAATGCTTCATCAACTTTGGTGGGCTCTAAGATAGAGACAAAGGCAAAGTGGCCACAAAAGTTAGTTAGATGTGAAGCTTTTGAGCGTGTGAGAGGACCTGGTGCATTGATGTCATCGATGATTTTGTCAATCTGCACTTCATTTGCTACTCTTGGATGAGCAGGTTGACGAGGCTGAGGAGTTTCATCATCATCATTTTCTTCAGGTATATCAGCATGAGAGTCTTCATTTGTTGAAATGATTTCCTCAGTGGGTATGACATCTTCAGTTGCCTTCAGCTTGATGGATTCCTCAGGAGATTGTTCATCTAACACAGAAGGTAGGTGCTCTCTTTGCGAGCCATTAGTTTCATCAAACTGCCCATCTATAGTTTCAACCACCTTGTGATGGTAGGTGTTGAAGACTTTGTAGGTGTGCGAGTCCTTTCCATAACCAATCATAAAACCTTCATGTGCTTTCGGTGCAAACTTAGAACTATGGTGAGGATCTCTGATCCAGCATTTTGCACCGAAGACTTTGAGATAACTAACATTGGGTTTCTTGCCTGTCATGAGCTCATATGAAGTCTTCTTGAGGAATTTGTGAAGATATACCCTATTGATGAGGTGGCATGCAGTATCAATTGCTTCAGGCCAGAAGCGATGAGGGGTTTTGTATTCGTCAAGCATGGTTCGAGCCATCTCAACAAGAGTTCTGTTCTTGCGCTACACGATGTCATTCTGCTGAGGAGTGTAAGGAGCAGATAACTCATGAGTAATACCAAGTTCATCAAGATATTCATCAAGGTTAGTGTTCTTGAATTCAGTCCCATTATCACTCCTGATATGCTTGATCTTGACGCCAAAGTTGGTGGAGGCCCTTGAAGCAAATCGTCTGAAGACATCCTGTACTTCATTTTTGTACAGAATGATATGCACCCATGTATAATGAGAGTAATCATCAACAATGAAAAATCCATACAAACTTGAAGAATTTGTTAGTACGGAGTAGTGAGTGGGACCAAAGAGATCCATATGAAGCAATTCAAAAGGTTGCGTAGTGGTCATGATTGTCTTCGAGGGATGCTTGGATCTGGTCATTTTCCCGAATTCACATGCACCACAAAGGTGGTCCTTGAGGAATTTGACACCCTCGATGCCAATGATGTGCTTTTTCTTCACGAGTGTGTGCAGATTCCTCATACCAGCATGTCCAAGTCGTCGATGCCACAACCAGCCTTCTGAAGACTTTGCAAGTAAGCAAGTGGCAGGTTGAGGACCTGTAGAGAAATCAACAATATACAGGTCTCCCTCCTAAAGCCTTCGAAGACTTTGGAATTGTTAGATTCCATGATGACAACACAACGATATTTTCCAAATATGACAACCATATCAAGATCACAAAGCATTGAGACAGACATAAGGTTGAACCCGAGGGATTCAACAAGCATCACCTTGTCCATGGTTCGGTCCTTTGAGATATCAACCTTACCAAGTCCCAATACCTTGCTTTTTTCCTTTGTCTGCATAGGTGATATGCTTCAGAGGAGATGGAGTGAGTGGCAAATTCATCAGTAGATTCTTCTCACCCGTCATGTGATTTGTGCATCCACTATCGAGAACCCACTCAGTAGCTTTTAAATTATCATCCTGTAGATGAATTAGTACAACTTACGAACTCATATGCTTCAGAGTGAAGAATATGATATCAATTTCATCAAACAGAATTTCATCACACAATATAGTAAGCAAATAGAGTGAGGACGTGAGAAATGAAGAATTCATTTCATCATGGTTAACTTGCGTCCTTTCAAGCACTTCCTTAGGTCTCCAGCAAATTCATCAGATGTTCAAATTCATCTGGAGACCTGACCCTGCATAAGATGTCAGTTTGTTTTCTTCACCACCCACATTTGGAGGGGTGGCAAAGAATTCATCATTCTACGAGCACCATGTGAGAAGGGGGGCATTGAAGCAAGTGTGCTTTGTTTCACACGGCAAGGGTTAGAGTATTCAAATGAATAAGCAGAGAAATTCTTCGAGGACTTATGAACATAATGGTTTGAAGAATAATGCACATATTCATAACTCTTAGGTTTTCCCTGCGAAACAGAGGCATTAACACGAGAATGATGATTTTGACCGTTTGAGGAATTTGGTCCAAGTGAGGACTTTGGTCCATATGAGGAATTTGATCTGGGGTTCCCATTCTTCATGAGTGGTGTCGTGAGGACATTCACTTGAAGATTTTGTAGGTAGCTCTTGGGAACCCAGATTTTCTTCATAGGAGAACCATTCCTGCAGTTAGTTCCAACATATCTAGTAAATACTTCACTTGACTTATTTTTGAAGAATCTGTAATTGGAGTCAAGTGACTCAATAGAGGAATATGAAGTTTCACAAGTAAAGCCAGATAAAGTGGATGGATCCACAGGAGATCCTTTTGCAGCAACCCATGAGGTTTTGGGGTACTGCTCAGGTGTCCAGTAGGATCCATAAGCGTTGAGTTTCCTCACAAAGGCAATACCCTCTTTCCTAGGGTTCTTGTTTAGAATCTACTTTTTGAGAACATCACAAAGGGTTTGATGCCCTTTGAGACTTTTGTATATGCCTGTCACATACAATTCCTTCAACCCTGCATTCTCATCAGTGATACTACTGGTATCCTCAGATGAAGAATTTAAGACCACGGGAATAGTTGAAGAAATTGCAGCAATATAAGCATTTGAACATTCAGGTGAAGAATTAGTAGTTTCACGATCGATGCATTTCAGACAAGGTGGAACAAATTCTTCCTGAGCGGTACTGATCTGTTGAGCCAGTAAGGAATCGTTTTCCCTTTGGAGATCCTCATTTGACACCCTCAGCTTTTCAAGATCTTGCTTTCTTTGAAGAAATTCATATGAAAGCTTCTCATGATCGGCTAAGAGGTCATTATGATGACTCTGAAGGTTATCATACTTTGTCTGAAGACTTTTAAGATCAACAGACAGAGTTTGAGTCCGATCCACTTCACGGTTTAACAGATCATCACTTTTGTCTAGCATTTTCTAAAGCTTTTCAAGTGCACTTTGTTGCTTAGTGGCAATTTTAACAATTTTAGCATAGCTAGGTTTCACATAATCATCAGATTCACCTTCACTTGATTCAAATGAGGAATGATGTTTGTGTACCTTTGAGCCTTTTGCCATAAAGCAATAGGTGGGAGCATAATCATCATTGCCGACGTCAGAGTCGTTGGAGTGGTCATATTCTTCATTGAAGATGGACTTGCTGATGAACGCAGTAGCGAGAGCAAGACTAGCGACACCAGATTCTGATTCCTCCCCAGATTCTTCCTCTTCTTCATATTCTTCAGATTCTTCCTCAGAATCCATTTCCTTGCCGATGAATGCTCGAGCCTTTCTGCAACCATTCTTCTGATGCTTTGAGGACTTTGAAGATGAGGACTTTGCAGATGAGGACTTTGAAGATTTCTTCTTTTTCTTTGAGTCATCAGAACTACCATCCTTGTATTTCTTCTTCTTCTTTGAGTCTTTTTCCCAGAGAGGACAATCAGAGATAAAGTGGCCAGGTTTCTTGCAACGATGACATGTTCTCTTTTTGTAATCTTCTGAGGAATCTGATTTCCTCAAGCCACTTTTTGATGACTTTCCAAATCCACCTCGTCTTGAGAACTTCTGGAATTTCCTCACAAGCATAGCTAGTTCCCGACTTAGTTCTTCAGGATCACCAAGGCTGCTGTCTGAATCTTCTTCTTCAGATGAGGACATTGCTTTTGCCTTCAGAGCACGAGATCTTCCATACCTTGGCCCGTAGGGGTCTCTTTTCTTAGCTTGTTGGAATTCATGAGTATTGAGTCTCTCAAGAATATCAGCAGGATCAAGAGCTTTGTAGTCTCCACGTTCTTGAATCATCGAAACTAGAGTATCAAATGAGGAATCGAGAGATCGTAGCAGTTTCTTCACCACTTCATGGTCAGTGATATCAGTGGGACCCAGTGCTTGAAGTTCATTTGATATATCAGTGAGGCGATCAAATGTTTGCTGAACATTTTCATTGTCAAGCCTCTTGAAGCGGTTGAAGAGATTGCGAAGAACATCAACACGAGAGTCACGTTGAGTGGAAACACCTTCGTTGACTTTGGACAGCCTATCCCAGATAAGCTTAGCAGATTCCAAAGCACTCACTCTACCATACTGTCCTTTGCTTAGATAACCACATATGATATTCTTCGCTTGAGAATAGAGTTGCTTGAATCTCTTCACATCAGCAGCCGTAATAGTGGGAGTGACAGATGGCACACCATTTTCCACAACGTACTAGAGATCGTTGTCAATAGCTTCAAGGTGCATACGCATCTTGTTCTTCCAGTAGGGGTAGTCTGTCCCATCGAAGGTAGGACAGCCCGCGGAAACCTTGATCATACCTGCAGTCGACATAACTAAAACTCCAGGTGGTTAAACCAAAATCACACAGAGCGAGGGAGTACCTGCTCTGATACCAATTGAAAGTGCGTTATATCGGCTAGAGGGGGGTGAATAGGAGATTTTTGACAAATTCATCATTTGACGAATTTCAACTTTGAGGAATTTGAAATGTGATGAATAACTAGCAGCGGAATAAGTACTCAAGTGCATGAGGAACATAGTGACAACATAGTCTTCATGATTAAATGAAACATGCACAAATAGAGAGTAGCGTGATACAGGATAAGCAGTGATGAATAAGGTAACTTGAAGAATTTGAGGTGAAGAATTTGTGAAAGTCTTCAGTCAAATTCTTCCAACTGTAACAATCAATTTCATCAACAAATATATGAGGAATAGAGGGGTTGAGGAAATAGAACCAGATAGCTTGACGAAGACAATGGTTTGATGACCCAGTTCCAACTGCTGTGACAGTCGTACGTCTGGTTTGGAGCGGCCTGGTATTTAAACCAGAGGACACACAGTCCTTACCGTATTCTCCTTGAGCTAAGGTCACACAGTCCTCGCCCAACACTCGTGGTAAGTCTTCAGGGTAGACTTCCAAAACCCTCACAAACTGGTCACCCGACGATCCACAATTTACTGCTGGATGCTCTAGACCAAGGTCACTTCGTGGTCCCCAATTGACTGCAGGAGCACTAGACCATGACGCCTAACCGTCTGGAGGATGCACAGTCCTCAAAGGTAACAAGCGTCAATTCCACACAGGAATTTCTTCAGTGATGCTCAATCACTATGGGTTTTGTGGTTTAGTTTGTGGGTTTTTCCTCACTGATGATTTTCTCTCAAAGTCCTCAGAGGATGGGTTGCTCTCAAATGACAAATGTCAGTTCTCTCTCAGAGCAGCCAACCAGCTAGTGGTTGTGGGGGTCGGCTATTTATAGCCAGGGTGCAACCTGACATGATAAGTCATAAATGCCCCCAATGATATGACCGTTATGTGGATAAGAACGGTTGTGGACAGCTGGCGCTAAGCACAGCAACGGTCGGAATTTCGAACTATGAAAGTCCTCAGCTTATCATAATCCTCACTTGTAGGCAATTCGCACTGGCGAAATCCTAACTCCTCAGTCAGATCAATTTCCTCAGAGACCAGAAGAACTTCGTCTCTATCTCTGAAAAACGTGTCTGAATTGTAGGAGATTTCCAAAGGCTTCACTCGAAGGATTGTATGGGTTGAGGATTTTGGAGTTGAGCATCAGTTGGAAATTTTCCTTAGTATTACCTTGACCCCCTTTAATAGTACGGTGTTTCCTATGACTCAAATAAAGGACATGAAACTACGAAAACAAAGTCTTCACGCTTCATATTCCTCATTCATATCTTCAAGGTCACACCAATTTCTTCATTTTCATAGTCTTCACCAAAGTCTTCAGAAAGTCTTCAGGAAAGTCTTCAGGAAAGTCTTCACTTGAAGACATTCATTTTTAGGGGTCGATAATCTCTGAATATATTAAACTCCTCATCGACTTATAGAGCCTGTGTACACTCACAAACACATTAGTGCCTTAACCTATAAGTCTTCAATACACCAAAATCACTAAGGGGCACTAGATGCACTAACAAAAATGGATCAGTCAGAGAAAGAGTTCTCGCCTGATTTGTAAGATGTGAAGTTGAGTGAGACTCAAAGCTTGACAACTGCAGAAGAAAGAGAAAGGACGAACGTCGTCCCCTATGCCTTAGCCATAGGCTCTGTATAGTATGCCATGCTGTGTACCACACCTGTGTGTGCCTTGCCATGAGTCCGTCAAGGTGTACAAGAGTGATCCATGAGTGGATCGTTGGATAGCGGTCAAGATTATCCTTAGTGACTAAAAGAGTAAGGAAATGTTTCTCGATTATGGAGGTGAGAAAGAGTTCTTTGTAAAGAGTTACTTCGATGCAAGCTTTGACACCAATTCAGCCAACTCTTAGTAGCAATCGGATACGTATAGTAGAGCAGACATTTGGAATAGCTCCAAATGGAGTGTGGTAACAGTGTTTACGGTTTGACATAGAGATTTGCAAAGAACACATTGGTCTGAATGTCGCAGACCCGTTGACTATAAGACCTCTCTCACATGCAAAGCATGATTGAACCCCAGAACTCATTGGGTGTTGGATTCATAACAATGCGAATCACATGGTGATGTGAACTAGATTATTGACTCTAGTGCAAGTGGGAGACTGTTGGAAATATGCCCTAGAGGCAATAATAAATTGGTTATTATCATATTTCCTTGTTCATTATAATCGTTTATTATCCAGACTGTTGGTCACGAGATTTTGTATTACGGAACGAGCAAAGAGACTTGCCGGTATCGAGGTTGAACTAGGTATGGAGATACCGACGATCGAATCTCGGGCAAATAACATACCGAAGAACAAAGGGAACATTATAATCCTGGACATAGAGGTTCGACCAATAAAGATCTTCAGAGAATATGTAGGAAACAATATGGACATCCAGGTCCCGCTATTGGTTATTGACTGTAGAGGTCTCGGTCATGTCTACATAGTTCTCGAACCCGCATGGTCTGCACACTTAAGGTTCGATGACATTTTGGTAGTATAGAGTTATGTATGGTGGTGACTGAAGATTGTTCGGAGTCCCGGATGAGATCCCGGAAGTCACAAGGATCTCCGGAATGGTCCGGAGGTAAAGATTGATATATAGGAAGTCCTGTTTTGGTCGCCGGAAAAGTTTCGGGCTCAGCGGTAGTGTACCGGGAGTGCCGGTAGTGTACCGGGGGACCATCGAGAGGGGTATTTCGACCCAAGAGGCTACATGGGCTGTGGGAGGATGAATACCAGCCCTTAGTGGGCTGGTGGAAGTCTCACAAAGGGCCCATGCGGCTGGGAAGAAAAGCCCAAAGAGAAAAAGGTGGAAAAAGGCAAAAAGGCTAAATAAGGAAGGAGTCCTAGTCCTACTAGGATTGGAGGAGGAATCCTCCTCTCCTCCTTGCGCAAGAGGCCAAAGGGCTGGCCCTTGTGTGCCAGCCTCCTCGCTCTCTCCTCCTATATATAGTAGAGGTTTTGAAGGTTTTGATACATAGAAAAACAGCCACGTGCTGCCTCTCCTCTAGATCATAGTTTCTCCTCTAGATTGATTTTTAGCAGTGCTTAGGCGAAGCCCTGCTGGAATAGCTCCACCACCATCGCCGCAACGCCGTCGCGCTGCCAGAGAGCTCATCTACCTCTCTACTCCCTCTTGCTGGATCAAGAAGGCGGAGATCGTCATCGAGCTATACGTGTGCTGAACGTGGAGGTGCCGTCCGTTCGGCGCTAGATCGGAAGGACCGTGATCAAGATCGCGAGACAGATCATGATGAGATCGCGGGACGGATCGTGATGAGTTCGCGGGACGGAATGTGATTGGATCGTGGGACGGATCGTGATGAGATCGCAGGACGCTCGGCGACTTGGATCGCGAAGACGTTCGACTACACCAACTGCATTTCTTAACGCTTCCCGCTTAGTGATCTACAAGGGTATGTAGATCCACTCTTCCTCTCGTAAATGCTCATCACCATGGATAGATCTTGCGTGTGCATAGAATTTTTTTTGTTTCCTATACAACGTTCCCCAACAAATTTACCATGCTATTTTTCAACAACTTTATCCCCCAAAGTCAAAATTTGTTACCATGTCTGGGCTAAGTAAGTTATCAACACTGTTGAGCGTATATTACCATGCTAGTACACATGAGTTATCCGGAAAGGAGGGTTCAACAACTTTTTTCTCCGGTTAAAAAATTACCATGCTTTGGCTAAGTAAGTTATCAACTCTGTTGTGCGCATATTACCATGTTCCCGGCGGAGGTTTCGAGATGCTTGGCAGTGTAGTAGTATGGAGGCTTGTAATGCTCCAGCCACTACGCCGTTTGTGTAGTGGGCACGCCTGTCTTCAAACAATTGAGGTGGTTCGCCACTTATGGTTCTCCTTACACACAAATTATCCGGCATATATTTTAAACAACTTTTCAGCAAGTTTTGGTTCTCCTTACACAAAAGTTACGGCGGTGTTTATACATAGGTTTATGTGATGCATATATTACCATGCCATTTACACACAAGTTACCGTCATATACTTAGACAACCTTTTTCCTCTCATAAAAAATTATCATGGTATTTTTACATAAGTTATCATGTCTGTTGTGTGTAAATTATCACGCTATTTACACAAAAATTATCGGGATATATTTAAACAAAATATTTTCTCCGATCAAAGTTGTGAAATTGTTTGTACGTAAGTTATCATGTCTGAAATGCGTAAATTACCATGATATTTTCATATAAATTACCAAAGTATATTTCAAATAACTCATGATCAACTATCTGAGGTGAGCTAGTCCGAGAAACAAGAAGGCCTGCATGTGAACTAACTAAAGCAAACCATCTTGTTACATGCGTCAGAAGTGGGTCATGCCTAAAAAAACTCTGAATGTGGAACGGAATGAAACAAAAAACATTATGTATCACAAAGTATGCACTCATGTAAATGACAAGCAAGGGAAGGACACTAGGAGACAAGCGAGGGAAAAATAAACTACATCTTTTTAACCCCCATCCAAGTGTTTGTGAAAACATTAATGCACCTGAAAAATTCAAAAAAAGAACACGAAAACTTTTTTTGGCTCATGCGGAAGTGAGAAAGGTTAACTAGTATGTTCCCGTCAATTAGTCAACAAATAAATCAAGGTGAGCTGGTTAGTACATTGACCATGCACAACAGGGGGCGTGGATTCGAGTCCCCATGTGAACGATTAATTTTTCTTGCACCGACAACTTAAAGAGAAAAACTTGGTCGCTTCGGATCTGGACGTGGGCCACGCTGGTGATCGTGCTGGGAAGACCTGGCGTAATGTGTGACACGATGGTTTGATCCGGATCAAGAGGCAATCAAGTCGATTGGATCTATATCCAAAAGCAGAACGTTTGAAAATTATAAATTTCATTAAATATATACAGTAAAATGATCACAATTAGTACATATCTCCAATTTAATCGGTTTACAAACATGTCTCATGGTCTGTCTTCTTGATCCTTTATCATATGCACAGAGTGGTGTTACTAAATTCACGAGTAATCCAGAAAGGCTCGTCAGTAAACAGTTCAATTATTTTCTTCATACATCTACATAAACCTGGGCATGGGCAGCCCGACCTGGTGACCCGGCTCGAACCCGGCCCGAAAAACCCGAGCCGGGCCGGGCTCGGGCTTCCAAACTAGGACCAAAATGACCAACAAGCCGGACTCCGGCTTGCGAAAACTACGATTTTACACGGAGGCCCGACCCGAAATCCCTCCTTTTAGCCCATTCGATCCGGGCTCAGGCCTGAAAAAATGATTTTTAGGTTGGGCTGGGCCGGGCTCGGGCTTGAGATTTTCACTTCAGGCTTTTCGAAGCCCGGCCCGTAGCCCGGCCCGGCCCAGGATATGCCCATGTCTACGTCTACATGATACTTCTAATCATTTGTTTACAAATTTGGGAAATCTATATAATTATTTGTTGGTTTTGTTGATTCTAATTATGTTGGTAATTCAAACAAGACAAGATGATTTCAAAATTATTGGTTGTGCTATGAATTGGAAAGCAATCGTGTTGACGTTGTGATCTCATCGCGAAGCTTTCGAAAATGCTTGAATGTTTTCTTAACTGATTATGTATCTTGCCTTCTTCGAACTCGAGAAAGAAGCTACCCATAGTAGATCAAAGGGAAATGCCCCGAGAGGAAAGTGACTCAATTGAGAGGCCAACCGTAGTCACCTCACCGAAGTCGTATAACATATGGGATATACCCCTTTTTCTCTTGTCCCCTTGACAATCCACAATTCATTTTCGTTACTATTGATATATCATGTTCATAAATTCTAGTTGTTTATTTGTTCATGTTAATTGCATATCTTATTTAGTCATAGGTTGTTGGTATAATTACTGACAGAGCTTTTGGGAGAAGCTATATCATCCAGTCTTCTCAGATAAACCAAAAAAGCCTGCCAAAACAATGGGTATCCTAGGTAGGTTCATCTCAAAATCCATCTCGAAAATCTCTTAGCCGAAATGTACATCTGGCCATCTTACATGCATTGCAAGGGGTAATGCAACTCTAATTATGATATGTTGTTTTTAAATAAAAGTTACAATTTGTGTGGGCGTCGTTATTTCATACGCTAGTAAATAGTTTCTAGCTATTCTGTGCAAGGAACCACATTTATATAAGTGACCATATATAGAACTTGATAACCGGATCCCTTTATTATACTCCTGCCTTTCATGCATGTTTGTGGTTGTTTACTTCCTAGCATGGTATTAACTCTAGTTCATGGTTGTTGGGCAATGCCCTTGTGCATTGATATCTCATGTGTGCATACATGATGCTTTTGAAGTTTTGAACTAATGATTTAATGTATTGATATCCCATATGTGCATATAGTTTTAAACTAAATGAAACTTTTGAAGTTCTGAGCCATGATATATTTTAGTGTTGCTTATGTTGGCTACCATAGCATGCCAAGTTTTGAAGCACTGTTATAGCATTGCCGCCGACCCACCAACTATTCAAATGGTTTATTATATATATCAAATTTGAAAGTCTCATTGTTTGGGATCACAACAATAATGACGGGAAGCATTACAACTCAATTTACATTCGACTCGTTAGGAGGGAAGACTATTGATAATACTTTAGCAACTAAGTCGTCACTCTCTACCGCACCTATGAAAAATACTTACTACAAGAGAATTTATTATGACAATATCAATTGAGAGATTTGAATGTTGAAGGATGCAAACAATTAAATGGGAGTTGCAATTTCCCGGCAGTTGCCAATTAACAATTATTAAGAATAGCAAAGAATATTAAAAAACAACACCAAAATTGATATGTGAATATTGCGTGGATAGCGTCAATTATATCATAGTGGATAAGAAAGCATAACATTCCTACACTAGTAGAAAACATGGCTTTGGTCCAGGCCTGAAATGACATTAGTCCTGGTTCACTCACGAACCGGGACCCATGGTGGTATCAGTCCCGGTTCGTGAGGCTAGGACGTTGGCGGGGCCTCGTGGGCCATTGGTTCCGGTTCGTCTGACCCCTTTGGTCCCGGTTTTAGACACGAACCGGGACCAATGGGCCTCGCTCCTAGCCAACAATCATTTGTCCCGGTTTGTGTCTGAAACCGAGACCAATGATCGCATTTGTTGTTGCATTTAAATTTTTTACATAGTTTCAATGCATGTTTTAATTAGATGCTCTAGAGAGCTATATGTTGTTCAGTAATGAGAACTATGTATAAACTTTATGTATTTATTTTGGTCACTATTGTACTTTCGCTTTAATGTGATGATGAATTTCTATTAATTTGGTGACTTCTCTATTCATGATATTCCGTAATGGTTTTTAATACACTTCGAAAGAGATTGTTCATTTTGTACACGAAGTGCATCAAGTTTTTTGTTGTAACTCTCTCAACTTTTTATAGCTTGCTATGTGGATGAAATGATGATACCATGCCAACTAGGCCTGGCCATTCGGTAGAAACCGAAAATTCAGTTTTTACCATTCGGTGTTTTTTGTAATTCGGTTTGCTAAACCAGAAACCGAAAATGACAGTCTAAAATTGCTAACCGATATTTCGATTGACCGAAAAAATCGGTTCGGCTTTGGAATATGCCGAAGTGACGAGACACGAATAGTTCGCCTTCACTCGTGGCTTCCACCACGCATGGCCTATTATATACATGATTCGCTACCTACTTCTCCGTAAGAAAGCGAGGTGGAACTAAAATGATCGCTTCGCCACTCTGCAATCTGCACTATACATAGAAACCCACAAAGTCAAGTCAAATCAATAGAAATAAAAGAAGAAGCCCATGTAGTCATGCGGGCCTTGCATGCATGTTGGTTGTAGCGCTGCTTGCATGCATGTGACCGTGCGCGTGGCACGCGTGCGATTTCATTTATTCCTTAGCGGCGTGACAGCTGAAAGACATACCTATGGCACAGTTTGGTTTTATTCTGGTTAACCGAAATAAAAACCGAACATACCGATCTTAGTTCGATTAGTGAGTGTAGAAACCGAATTTTTATGCATCAATGGTAAAAACCGAAAATTCGGTTTTATCGGTTACGGTTTCGGTTCGGTGTTCGGTTCGTCAGTTTTTATGCCCACCTCTAATGTCAAATTTCGACCTTTTCAGAGTTCATTTGTAGTGCTTTTCAACTTCAGGGTCATTTAGCTCAAAAAAATCAGAAGATGCATTAAAAATACCAAATGAAGTCAGAAAGGTTAAAAATTGATAATGTGGCTTTGACTGGTGCATTTTGAACACACAAAAAGTCTTGAGTTCAAATAAGTTCAAATAAATGAAATCCTTTTGTAACACATGAGTTTTCGTTCGAAACCCTGATACTTCGAAAGAGATTGTCCATTTTGCACACGAAGTGCATCTAGTTTTTGCCGCAACCCTCTCAACTTTTTATAACATGCTATGTAGGTGAAATGATGATACCATGCCAACTTTCAACCTTTTCCGAGTTAATTTGTAGTGCTTTTCTATTTCAGGGTCATTTAGCTCACAAAAAATCAGTAAATGCATGAAAAATAGCAAATGATGTCAGAAAGGGTTGAAAATTGAAGATGTGGCTTTGAATGGTGCATTTTGAACACACAAAAAGTTTGGAGTTCAAATAAGTTCAAATAAATGAAATCCCTTTGTAACACATAAGTTTTCGTCCGAAACCCTGATCTTCGAAAGAGATTGTCCATTTTGCACACGAAGTGCATCCAATTTTTTCTGTAACCCTATCAAGTTTTTATAACATGCTATGTGGGTGAAATGATGATACCATGCCAATTTCCAACCTTTTCAGAGTTCATTTTGTAGTGCTTTTCAATTTCAGGGTCATTTAGCTCAAAACAAATCAGTAAATGCATGAAAAATACGAAATGAAGTCAGAAAGGGTTGAAAATTGAAGATGTGGCTTTGAATGGTGCAGTTTGAACACACAAAAATTCTGGAGTTCAAATAAGTTCAAATAAATGAAATCCCTTTGTAACAGATGAGTTTTCGTCTGAAACCCTGATACTTCGAAAGAGATTGTCCATTTCACACGAAGTGCATCCAATTTTTGCTGTAACCTGTCAAGTTTTTATAACATGCTATGTGGGTGAAATTATGTTACCATGCCAATTTTCAAGCTTTTCAAAGTTCATTTCGTAATGGTTTTCAATTTCAGGGTCATTTAGCTCAAAAAAAATCAGTAAATGCATGAAAAATACCAAATGAAGTCAGAAAGGGTTGAAAACTGAAGATGTGGCTTTGAATGGTGCATTTTGAACACACAAAAATTCTGGAGTTCAAATAAGTTCAAATAAATGAAATCCCTTTGTAACAGATGAGTTTTCGTCTGAAACCCTAATACTTCGAAAGAGATTGTCCATTTCGCACACGAAGTGCATCCAATTTTTGCTGTAACCTGTCAAGTTTTTATAACATGCTATGTGGGTGAAATTATGATACCATGCAAACTTCCAACCTTTTCAGAGTTCATTTGTAGTTTTTCAATTTCAGGGTCATTTAGCTCAAAAGAGCAGTAAATGCATGAAAAATACCAAATGAAGCGAGAAAAGAGTTGAAAATTGATGATGTGGCTTTGAATGGTGCATTTTGAACACACAAAAAGTCTAGAGTTCAAATAAGTTCAAATAAATGAAATTCCTTTGTAATAGATGAGTTCTCGTCCGAAACCCTCATACTTCGAAAGGGATTGTCCATTTTGCACACGAAGTGCATCCGGTTTTTGCCGTAACCCTCTCAAGTTTTTATAACATGCTATGTGGGTGAAATGATGATACCGTGCAAACTTTCAACCTTTTTAGAGTTCATTTGTAGTTTTTCAATTTTAGGGTCATTTAGCTCAAAAAAGCAGTAAATGACTGAAAAATACCAAATGAAGTCAAAATGGGTTGAAAATTGATGATGTGGCTTTCAATGGTGCATTTTGAACACACAAAAATTTTGGAGTTCAAAAAAGCCCAAAAAAATTAAATCCCTTTGTAACAAATGAGTTTTCGTCTGAAACCATGATACTTCGAAAGAGATTGTCCATTTTGCACACGAAGTGCATCCAATTTCTGTCGTAACCCTCTCAAATTTTTAGCACATGCTATGTGGGTGAAATGATGATACCATGCCAACTTTCAACCTTTTCAGAGTTTATTTGTAGTGCTTTTCAATTTCAGGGTCATTTAGCTGGAAAAAAATCAGTAAATGCATGAAAAATACCAAATGAAGTCAGAAAGGGTTGAAAATTGATGATGTGGATTTTAATGGTGCATTTTGAACACACAAATAGTCTTGAGTTCAAATAAGTTCAAATAAATGAAATCTCTTGGTAACACATGAGTTTTCGTCCGAAACCCTGATACTTCGAAAGAGATTGTCCATTTTGCACACGAAGTGCATGCAATTTTTGCCGTAACCCTCTCAACTTTTTATAATATGCTATGCGGGTTAAATGATGATACCATGCCAACTTTCAACCTTTTCATAGTTCATTTGTAGTGCTTTTCAATTTCAGGGTCATTTAGGTGAAAAAATCAATAAATGCATGAAAAATAATGAAGTCAGAAAGAGTTAAAAATTGAACATGTGGCTTGCAATGGTGCATTTTGAACACACAAAAATTCTGGAGTTCAAATAAGTTCAAATAAATGAAATCCCTTTGTAACAGATGAGTTCTCGTTCGAAACCCTCATACTTCGAAAGAGATTGTCCATTTTGCACACGAAGTCCATCAAACTTTTGCCGTAACCCTCTCAACTTTTTATGACATGCTATGTGGGTGAAACAATGTTACCATGCCAACTTTCAACCTGTTCAGAGTTCATTTGTAGTGCTTTTCAATTTCAGGGTCATTTAGCTCAAAAAATGAGTAAATGCATGAAAAATACCAAATGAAGTCAGAAAGGGTTGATAATTGATGCTGTGGATTTGAATGGTGCATTTTGAACACACAAAAAGTCTTGAGTTCAAATAATTTCAAATAAATGAAATCCCTTGGTAACACATGAGTTTTCGTCCAAAACCGTGATACTCCGAAAGAGATTGTCCATTTTGCACACGAAGTGGATGCAATTTTTGTCGTAACCCTCTCAACTTTTTATAATATGCTATGTGGGTTAAATGATCATACCATGCCAACTTTCAACCTTTTCATAGTTCATTTGTAGTGCTTTTCAATTTCATCGTCATTTAGCTCAAAAAACAATAAATGCATGAAAAAAAGCAACTGAAGTCAGAAAGGGTTAAAATTGAACATGTGGCTTTCAATGGTACATTTTGAACAGACAAAAAGTCTGGAGTTCAAATAAGTTCAAATAAATGAAATGCCTTTGTAACAGATGAGTTTTCGTGCGAAACCCTCATACTTCGAAAGAGATTGTCCATTTTGCACACGAAGTCCATCAAAATTTTGCCGTAACCCTCTCAACTTTTTATAACATGCTATGTGGGTGAAATGATGATACCATGCCAACTTTCAACCTTTTAAGATTTTATTTTGTAGTGCTTTTCTATTTCAAGGTCATTTAGCTCAAAAAAATCAGTAAATGCATGAAAAATACCAAATGAAGTCAGGAAGGGTTGAAAATTGAAGATGTGGCTTTGAATGGTGCATTTTTAACACACAAAAGTTCTGGAGTTCAAATAAGTTCAAATAAATGAAATCCCTTTGTAACAGACGAATTTTCGTTTGAAACCCTGATACTTTGAAAGAGATTGTTCATTTTGCACACGAAGTGCATCCAGTTTTTGCCGTAACCCTCTCAACTTTGTATAACATGATAGGTGGGTGAAATGATGATACCATGCCAACTTTCAACCTTTTTAGAGTTCATTTGTAGTTTTTCAATTTTAGGGTCATTTAGCTCAAAAAGTAGTAAATGCATGAAAAATACCAAATGAAGTCAGAAGGGTTGAAAATTTATGATGTGGCTCTGAGTTGTGCATTTTGATCACACAAAAAGTCTGGAGTTCAAATAATTTCAAAAAAATTATGTCCCTTTGTAACAAATGAGTTGTCGTCCGAAACCTTGATACTTCGAAAGAGATTGTCCATTTTGCACACGAAGTGCATCCAGTTTCTGCCGTAACCTTCTCAAATTTTTATAACATGCTATGTGGGTGAAATGATGATACCATGCCAACTTTCAACCTTTTCAGAGTTCATTTTGTAGTGCTTTTGAATTTCAGGGTCATTTAGCTAAAAAAATTAGGAAATGCATGAAAAATACCAAATGAAGTCAAAAAGGGTTGAAAATTGATGGTGTGGCTTTGAATGGTGCATTTTGAACACACAAAAAGTCTAGAGTTCAAATAAGTTCAAATAAATGAAATCCCGTTGTAGCAGATAGGTTTTCGTCTAAAACCGTGATGAGATTGTCCATTTTGCACACGAAGTGCATCCAGTTTTTCCATAACCCTCTCAAGTTTCTATAACATGCTATGTGGGTGAAATGATGATACCATGCCAACTTTCAACCTTTTCAGAGTTCATTTGTAGTGCTTTTCAATTTTAGGGTCATTTAGCTAAAAAAATTAGTAAATGCATGAAAAATACCAAATGAAGTCAAAAAGGGTTGAAAATTTAAGATGTGGCTTTGAATGGTGCATTTTGAACAGACAAAAATTCTGGAGTTCAAATAAATGAAATCTCTTTGTAACAGATGAGTTTTCGTTCGAAACCCTCATACTTCGAAAGAGTTTGTCCTTTTGCACATGAAGTGCATCTAGTTTTTGCCGTAACCTATCAACTTTTTATAACATGCTATGTGGGTGAAATGATGATACCATGCCAACTTTCAACCTTTTCAGAGTTCGTTTGTAGTTTTCAATTTCAGGGTCATTTAGCTCAAAAAAGCAGTAAATGCATGAAAATACGAAATGAAGTGAGAAAGGGACGAAAATTGATGATGTGGCTTTGAATGGTGCATTTTTAACACACAAAAAGTCTGGAGTTCAAATAAGTTCAAAAAAATTAAATCCCTGTGTAACAAATGAGTTGTCGTTCGAAACGATGATACTTCGAAAGAGATTGTCCATTTTGCACACGAAGTGCATCCAGTTTCTGCCGTAACCCTCTCAACTTTTTAGCACATGCTATGTGGGTGAAATGATGATACCATGCCAAATTTCAACCTTTTCAGAGTTCATTTGTAGTGCTTTTCAATTTCAGGGTCATTTTGCTGAAAAAATAGTAAATGCATGAAAAATACCAAATGAAGTCACAGAGTGTTTAAAATTGATGATGTGGCTTTGAATGGTGCATTTTGAACACACAAAAAGTCCGGAGTTCAAATAAGTTCAAAAAATGAAATCCCTTTGAACAGATGAGTTTTCGTTTGAAACCCTCATACTTCGAAAGAGATTGTCCATTTTGGACACGAAGTGCATCCAGTTTCTGCCGTAACCTTCTCAACTTTTTAGCACATGCTATGTGGGTGAAATGATGATACCATGCCAACTTTCAACATTTTCAGAGTTCATTTATAGTGTTTTTCAATTTCAGGGTGATTTAGCTCAAAGAATTAACTAATAGCAAAAAGAATGAACACGAAAACTTTTATGAAACTCTAATAGCAAAAGGAATGAACTAAAAATAATAAATTAAAATATTCTGTTATGATGAACTAAAACAAAACTATAATATTCTTCAATAGCAAAAAGAATCAACTAAAAAGATTTTATAAAACTCTAATAGCATAAGGAATCAACTAAAAAGCTTTTATAAACCTCTAGTATTTTTGAAACTAAAAATATATGAAATTTATGCAACTAAAATTATCAAAGTATTTTTTCAAAACATTAATAGCATAAAGAATTTCCATAAAGTATATTTTGTTACAAGCTTTAATAGAAACTAAAAAGCTTTTATAAAACTCTTATAGCAATAGGAATCAACATATGCAGAAATATATAAAATTTATGAAACTAAAATTATATAACTAAAAAATAGCATATGCAAAAGATAAATAAATTTTTTAAAACATTATATATGCAAAAAAAATAAAAAAGACCCGGCTAGTAGGCACCACGGCCTGCATACGACTAGAAACCCTAGAAATGGGCCAGATGCAGCCCATAGTGCTAGCAGACCCAACAGGGTGTGAGATAGGCATGTACTACCTACATTAGAGAGGAGCTCGAGAGTGTAGTGGCAGCTGCGCTTATAAACAACTACGATCCCCTCTCGACTAGCGAGCTGGGACTAAAGTTGTGGCTGCGGGAAGGAGAGACCTATAGTCCCGGTTGGTGGTTCCAACCGGGACCAATGCCACCCTTTGGTCTCAGTTGGTGCCACCAACCGGGACCGAAGGTCCTTGTTTCCCGCCGCTTGGGCTGCTGACCATTGGTCCCGGTTGGTGGCGCCAACCTGGACCAAAGGGGGCATTGGTCCCGGTTGGTTCCACTAACCGGGACTAAATCATGGGGTATATAAGTGCTCGCGGCCTCCCCACCAATCTTCCTCTCCACTCCCGCGACGCTGAACCCACGCACGCCGCCGCCAGGCTGCCGAAGGACATCGTTGTCGTCTCCACTCCTCCCCCTCCCCGAGCCGGATGCTGCTCCTATCGTCTCCGACCCCAACGGCACCGTCGCTGCTCCTTCCTCACCCCCTCCTTGGCGTCGCCGACCCCAACGCCACCGTTGGCGCCTCTCTATTCACCCCCTCACTGTGCCCGTGGATGCCCGAGCGTGGCGGCGCCATGGCCCACGACCACAATTTTGTGGTTAGCTAGGGGTACCATGGCTGTGGCCATGGTCGCCGGTGACCATTAGATGAATAGACAGATGGATTTTTGTTGCATAATAAGATGAGATGAGATGTATGAAATGTGTTATGTTTTTTTAGATGTGCTTTGTTTTTTAGATGAGATGATGTATGAGATGTTTTGTGGAGATGAGATGTATGAGATGTGTTTTTAGACGTGCTCTGTTTTTTAGATGAATAGATAGATGGATGAAATGTAATAACTCAATGTGATAGATAGATATTTTTTGTAGATGAGATGAGATGGAAGAGAATTTTCTAGGTTTTTTAGATAAGCAGTCGGATGTCGGACATTCATGAGAGAGGCGGTCCGGACGTCGTCGGACATGAGGGGGGACGTCAAACATGACATGATGGGTGAGCGTCGTTGTCGTCTACCCCCTCCTCGATAACTTCGACATGAGGGGGACGTCGGATGATACGTTCTCCAACGTATCTACTTTTCCAAACTCTATTGCCCTTGTTTTGGACTCTAATTTGCATGATTTAAATGTAACTAACCCGGACTGACGCTGTTTTCAACAGAATTGCCTTGGTGTTATTTTTGTGCAGAAATAAAAGTTCTCAGATCGTCCTGAAAATTAAAGAGAATATTTTTGGAATTAATAAAAAATATTGGAGCAAGAAGTAACCAGAGGGGGGCCACCTGCAGGCTACAAGCCTGCTAGGCACGGCCACCCCCCTGGTCGCGCCTAGCAGGCTTGTGGGGCCCTCGTGGCTCCTCCGACCTCCTCTCCAGCTCCATATAACCCTTTTTGTTGAGAAAAAAATCAGAGAGAAGAGTTCATCGCGTTTCACGATACGGAGCCACCGTCATCGCTTGTTCTTCCTCGGGAGACCAGATTTGGAATCCATTTTGGGCTCCGGAGAGGGGAAATTGACGCATTTGTCATCACCAACCATCCTTCATCGCCAATTCCATGATGCTCTCCACCATTCGTGAGTAATCTCATCGTAGGCTTCCTAGACAGTGATGGGTTGGATGAGATTTATCACGTAATCGAGTTAGTTTTGTCAGGGTTTGATCCCTAGTATCCACTATGTTCTATGACTTTGCTATTCTTAATGCTTGTCATTAGGGCCCGAGTGCCATGATTTCATATCTGAACCTATTATGTTTTCATGAATATATGTGTGTTCTTGATCCTATCTTGCAAGTTGTAGACACCTATTATGAGTTATGATCCGCATCCCCAGGGTGACAATAACTGGGATTCTTTCCGGTGATTACCGTAGCTTGAGGAGTTCATGTATTCACTAAGTGCTAATGCTTTGGTTTGGTTCTCTATTAAAAGGAGGCCTTAATATCCCTTAGTTTCCAATAGGACCCCGCTACCATGAGAGGGTAGGACAAAAGATGTCATGCAAATTCTTTTCCATACGCACGTATGACTATATATGGAATACATGTTGGAAATATGCCCTAGAGGCAATAATAAATTGGTTATTATCATATTTCCTAGTTCGTGATAATTGTTTATTATCCATGCTATAATTGTATTGATTGGAAACTAAATACATGTGTGGGTATATAGACAACAATATGTCCCTAGTATGCCACTAGTAGACTAGCTCGTTGATCAAAGATGGTCAAGGTTTCCTAGCCATGGACATGAGATGTCATTTGATAACGGCGTCACATCATTAGGAGAATGATGTGATGGACAAGACCCAAACTATAAACGTAGCATATGATCGTGTCAGTTTATTGCTACAGTTTTTTGCATGTCAAGTATCTGTTCCTATGACCATGAGATCATGCAACTCACTGACACCAGAGGAGTACCTTGTGTGTATCAAACATCGCAACGTAACTGGGTGACTATAATGGTGCTCTACAGGTATCTTCGAGGGTGTCTGTTGACTGGCCATGGATCAAGACTGGGATTTGTTACTCCGTGTGACAGAGAGGTATCTTAGAGCCCACTCGGTAATATTACATCACAATAAGCCTTGCAAGCAATGTGACTAAGTGTTAGCCACGAGATCCTGTATTACGGAACGAGTAATGAGACTTGCCGGTAACGGGATTGAACTAGTATACAAGTACCGACGATTGAATCTCGGGCAAGTAACATACCGAAAAACAAAGGGAACATCATAGGGGATTAACTGAATCCTTGACATAGAGGTTCAACCGATCAAGATCATCATAGAATATGTAGGAACCAATATGGGCATCTAGGTCCCGCTATTTTTTATTGACCGTGGAGGTGTCTCAGTCATGTCTACATAGTGCTCGAACCTGCAGGGTCTGCACACTTAAGGTTCGGTGACGTTTCGGTAGTTATGTATGGTGGTGACCGAAGGTTGTTCGGAGTACCGGATGAGATCCCGGACGTTATGAGGAGCTCTGGAATGGTACAGAGGTAAATATTGATATATAGGAAGTCCTGATTTGGTCATCTGAAAAGTTTTGGGCTCATCGGTAGTGTACCGGGAGTGCCAGGAGGGTACCGGGGGACCATCGAGAGGGGTGTCACGCCCGAAGGGGCCTTCATGGGCTGTGGGGGCAGACAAACCAGCCACTAGTGGGCTGGTCGAAGCTTCCACTAAATCCCATGAGGTTTGAGAAGGAAAAAATCCAAAGGTGGAGAGGTGGAAAGAGTTTCCAAGTGGAAAGGAGGAATCCTACTCCTAATAGGATTGGAGTAGGACTCCTCCACCTCCAATTTCGACCAAACCTTGAGGGTTTGAGGCTGCCTTCTCCCCTCCCTCCATCCTATATATACTAGAGGATTTATAGGGAATAGCTAACCCTAATTGCCACGTGCTCCCTCTAATTCATCTAGATCGGTTTTCTCCTCTACTCTAGTTCGGCGGGGCTTAGGCGAAGCCCTACCAGAATAGTTCCACCACCATCGCCGCCACGCCGTCGCACTGCCGAAGAAATCATCTACCTCTCCGCTCCCTCTTGCTGGTTCCATCGACTGACGTGTAACTTCGTTGCACAAAGATGGCTGGCGTGTGCCTGCTTCTCCTACTTTGGTTGGATCTGATTCGACAAAGGTGGTCCTTGAGAAGGTTGAAAAGCAACTTATGTATCACCGTTGTGGTTTTGCGTACATGACAATTGTTCTTACTAGATACCCATAGCAGCCACGTAAAACTTGCAACAACAATTAGAGGATGTCTAACTTGTTTTTGCAGGGTATGTTGTGATGTGATATGGCCAATTACATGATGAAATATATGTGATGGATGAGATGATCATGTTTTGTATAGAATATCACGACTTGCATGTCGATGAGTACGGCAACCGCGAGGAGCCATAGGGTTGTCTTTAATTATTGTATGACTTGCGTGTCAATCATTAAGCGCTATATAATGCTTTACTTTATAGATAAGCGGTAGCAATAGTAGTAGAATCATGGTGGGCGCGACAACTCCGATGGCAACACGTTGATGGAGATCATGGTGTCATGCCGGTGACGATGGAGATCATGCCGATGGTTTAAGGATGGAGATCAAAAGCACAAGTTCATGGCCATATCATGTCACTTATGATTTGCATCTGATGTTAATCCTTTTATGCACCTTGTTTTGCTTAGGACGACGGTAGCATTATAAGGTGATCCCTCACTAAAATTTCAAGATAAATTGTGTTCTCCCCGAGTGTGCACCGTTGCAAAAATTCATTGTGTCGAGACACCACGTGATGATCGGGTGTGATAAACTCTACGTTGACATACAACGGGTGCAAGCCAGTGTTGCACATGCGGAACACTCGGGTTAAACTTGGCGAGCCTAGCATGTACAGACATGGCCTCGGAACACAAGAGACCAAAAGGTCGAACATGAGTCATATAGTAGATATGATTAACATGATGATGTTTACCATTGAAACCACCTCAACTCACGTGATGATCAGACTTGAGTTGGTGAATTTGAATCATGTATCACTCGAATGACTGGAGGAATGTCAATTTGAGTGGGAGTTCTTAAGTAATATGATTAATTGAACTCATTATCATGAACATAGTCAGTAGTGTCTTTGCAAATTATGTTGTAGATTACTAGATCACGTTGTAGCTCCCTTAAATTTTTTATATGTTCCTAGATAAATACAGTTGAAAGATGATGTTAGCAATATTGCGGACTGGGTCCATGATGTCAGGATTGTCCTCATTGCTGCACAAAAGGCTTATGTCCTTAATGCACCGCTCGGTGTGCCACCCCCTCTAGCGTCTGTGGATGTTGTGAACATCTGTCAGGCACGTTCCGATGACTACTTGATAGTTCAGTGCATCATGCATTACGGCTTAGAATTGGGGCTCCAAAACATTTTGAACGTAACGGAACATATGAGATGTTCTAAGAGCTGAAATTGGGTTCTCAGGCTCGTGCCCGTGCCCGTGTTGTGACATATGACATGTCTAACAAGATTCTTTTCCTATAAGATGAAGGAAAATAGCTCAATCATTGAGCATGTGCTTAGATTGTCTGGGCGCTACAATCGCTTGAATCAAGTGGGAGTTTATCTTCCAAATAAGATAATGATTGATATAGTTCTCCAAGTCACTATCACTAAGCTACTAGAAGTTTGTGATGAACTATAATTATGCCAGGGATGGAAATGATGATCCCTGAGCTATCCGCGATGTTTGACACCACGAAGGTAGATATCAAGAAGGAGCATCAAGTGTTGATGGTTAGTAAAACCACTAGTTTTGAAAAGGGAAAGGGTAAGGAGGGAAACTTCATGGATGGCAAGACAGTTGCTGCTCCAGTGAAGCAACCCAAAGTTGAACCCAAAACCGAGACTAAGTGCTTCTATTATGAGGAGAGCGGTCGCTGAAGTGGAACAAACCTAGATACCTGGTAGTTAAGAAGGCTGGCAATGTCGACAGAAGTATATTTGATATACATGTTATTGATGTGTACCTTGCTAGTACTCCTAGTAGCACCTAGGTATTGGATACCGGTTCGTCAACTAAATGTTAGTAACTCGAAATAAAAGCTACAGAATGAACGGAGACTAGCTAAGGGTGAGGTGACCATGTGTGTTACAATTGTTTCCAAGGTTGATGTGATCAACATCACACGCTCTCTCTACCTTCGGGATTAGTGAGGAACCTAAATAAATGTTATTTGGTGTTTGTGTTGAGCATGAACATGATTAGATCGTGTTTATTGCAACACGGTTATTCATTTAAGTGAGAGAATAATGGTTATTCTATTCACATGAATAATACCTTCAATGGTCATGCACCCAATAAAAATGGTTTGTTGAATTTTGATTTTAGTAATACACATGTTCATAACATTGATGCTAAAAGATGCAAAGTTAATAATGATAGTACCACATACATGTGGCACTGCCACTAGATGTCATGTTGGTATAAATAGCATGAAGAAACTCAATGCTGATGGATCTTTGGACTCATTCGGTTTCGAATCGGTTGAGACATGCGGACCATGCCTCTTGGGCAAGATGACTAAAGACCCTGTTTTCAGTATGATGGAGCAAGATAGTAACTTATTGGAAATAATACATGTTGATATATATGATCCAATGAGTGTTGTAGCGTGCAGTGGATATCGTTATTTTTCTTACCTTCACTGATGATTTGAGTATATTTGCTTAATGAAACACAAGTCTGAAACATTTGAAAAGTTCAAACAAATTCAGAGTGAAGTTTAAGATCATCGTGATAGGAAGATAAAAATGTCTACGATATGATCGTGGAGGTGAATATTTGAGTTACGAGTTTGGCATACAACTTTAGACAATGTGAAAGTTGTTTCACAACTCACGCCACCTGGAACAACATAGTGTGATGGTGTGTCCGAATGTCATAGTTGTGCTTTATTGTATATGGTGCGTACTATAATGTCTCTTATCGTTTTGCCACTATCATTTTGGGATTATGCATTAGAGACAACTACATTCAATTTAAATAGGACACCATCTAAATCCGTTGAGATGACACCGTATGAATTATGGTTTGGTAGAAACCTAAGCTGTCATTTCTTAATGTTTGGGGCTGCGACGCTTATGTGAAAAAAGGTTTTCACCTAATGAGCTCGAACCCAAAGCAGAAAAATGCATCTTCATAGGATACCCTAAGAACAGTTGGTTATACCTTCTATCTCATATTTGAGTACAAAGTGTTTGTTGCTAAAACTGGATCCTTTCTCGAAAAGGAGTTTCTCTCGAAAGAATTGAGTAGGAGGGAGATAGAACTTGATGAGGTTGTTAAACCTTTGTTTCTACCATAGAGTAGCGCAGCACAGAAAGATGTTTCTGTGGAGCCTATGTCAGTTGAAGAGGAAGTTAATGATGATGATCATGAAGCTTTGGATGAAGTTACTATCAAACCTCGTAGGTCGACAAGGACGTGTACTACTCCTGAGTGGTACGGCAACCCTATCTTAGGGGTCATGTTGTTCGACAACAATGAACCTACGAACTATGGAGAAGCGATCATGGGCCCGGATTCTGACAAAGGTTAGAGGCCATGAAATCCAAGAAATGCTCCATGTATGAAAACCAAGTATAGACTTTGGTAGACTTGCTCGTTGGATGGCAGGTCGTTGAGTACAAATGGACCTTTAAGATGAAGACGGACGCTGATGGCGAATGACACCATTTATAAAGCTCGACTTGTCGCAAAGAAGTTTCAGCCAAGTTCAAGGAGTTGACTACGATGAGACTTTCTCACTCGTAGCGATGCTAAAGTCTGTTGGAATTATGTTAGCAGTTGCTGCGTTTTTCAATTATGAAATCTGGCAAATGGACGTCAAAACATCATTTCCTTCCTTGAAAAAAGGTAGTATGAGATACAACCATAAGGTTTTATCAGTCCAAAGGATGCTAAAAGGTGTGCAAGCATCAGTGATCCTTCTATGGACTGAAGCAAGCATCTGGGAGTTGGAATATATGTTTCATGAGGTGATCAAAGTTTTTGAGTCTATACAAAGTTTATGAGAAACTTGTATCTGCAATAAAGTGAGTGGGGGCACTATAGAGTTTCTGATAAGCATATGTGGATGGCATATTGTTGATCGAAAATGATGTAGAATTTCTGGAAAGCATGAAGGGTTGTTTGAAAAGAGTTTTTCAAAGGAAGACCTGGATAAAGCTAGTTAATTGTTGGGCATCGAGATGTATAGAGATAGATCAAGACGTCTGATAAGACTTTCAATGAGTACATACCTTGACCAGATTTTGAAAGAGTTCAAAATGGATCAGTCAAAGAAAGAGTTCTTGCCAGATTTGTAAGGTGTGAAGTTGAGTGATACTCAAAGCTCGACCACGGTAGAAGAAAGAGAAAGGAGGAACGTCGTCCCCTATGCCTTAGCCATAGGCTCTATATAGTATGCCAAGCTGTCTACCACACCTATGTGTGCCTTTCCATAAGTCTGTCAAGGGGTACAAGAGTAATCCAGGAGTGGATTACTAGACATCGATCAAAATAATCCATAGTAACCATAGGACCAAGGAGATACTTCTCGATTATGGAGGTGATAAAGAGTCCGTCGTAAGGAGTTACGTCGATGCAAGCTTTAACACCAATCCGGATGACACTTAGTAGCAATCCGGATAGGTATAGTGGAGTAGCCATTTGGAATAGCTCCAAGTGGAGCATGGTAGCAGTGTTCACAGTATGACATAGAGATTTGCAAAGTACACACGGATATGAATGTCTCAGACCCGTTGACTAAAACCTCTTTCACATGCAAAGCATGATCGAACCCCAGAACTCATTGGGTGTGAGATTCATAACAAACCACATGGCGATGTGAGCTAGATTATTGACTATAGTGCAAGTGGGAGACTGTTGGAAATATGCCCTAAAGGCAATAATAAATTGGTTATTATCATATTTCATTGTTCGTGATAATCGTTTATTATCCATGCTATAATTGTATTTATTGGAAACTAAATACATGTGTGGGTATATAGACAACACTAGGTCCCTAGTATGCCTCTAGTAGACTAGCTCGTTGATCAAAGATGGTCAAGGTTTCCTAACCATGGACATGATATGTCATTTGGTAATGGGGTCACATCATTAGGAGAATGATGTGACGGTCACGACCCAAACTATAAGCATAGCATATGATCGTGTCAGTCTATTGCTACAGTTTTCTGCATGTCAGGTATTTGTTCCTATGACCATGAGATCATGCAACTCAGTGACACCAGAGGAGTACCTTGTATGTATCAAACGTCGCAACGAAACTGGGTGACTATAAAGGTGCTCTAGAGTTATCTCCGAGGGTGTTTGTTGAGTGAGCATGGATCAAGACTAGGATTTGTTACTCCATGTGACAGAGAGGTATCTCAGGGCCCACTCGGTAATACAACATCACAATAAGCCTTGCAAGCAATGTGACTAAGTGTTAGCCACGGGATCTTGTATTACGGAATGATTAAAGAGACTTGCCGGTAACGGGATTGAACTAGGTATACAGATACCGACGATCGAGTCTCGGGCAAGTAACATACCGAAGAACAAAGGGAACATCATGCGGGATTAACTAAATCCTTCACACAGAGGTTCAAGCGATAAATATCTTTGTATAATATGTAGGAACTAATATGGGCATCCAGGTCCCGCTATTGGTTATTGACCTAGAGGTGTCTCGGTCATGTCTACATAGTTCTCGAACCCGCAGGGTCTGCACACTTAAGGTTCGATGACATTTCGATAGTATAGAGTAATGTATGGTGGTGACCGAAGGGTGTTCAGAGTCCCAGATGAGATCCCAGATGTTACGAGGAGCTCCAAAATGGTCTGGAGGTAAATATTGATATGTAGGAAGTCTTGTTTTGGTTACCGAAAAAGTTTTGGGCTCACCGGTAGTGTACTGGGAGTGTTGGGAGGGTATCGAGGGACCATCCGAAGGGGTGTCATGCCCCAAGGAGGCTCATGGGCTGTGTGAGGAGACAAACCAGTCCCTAGTAGGCTTGTCGAAGCCTCCACTAAATCCCATGAGGTTTGAGAAGGAAAAAAAATCCAAAGGTGGAGAGGTGGAAAGAGTTTCCAAGTGGAAAGGAGGAATCCTACTCCTAATAGGATTGGAGTTGGACTCCTCCACCTCCAATTTCGACAAAACATTGAGGGTCTGAGGCTGCCTTCTCCCCTCCCTCCCTGGTATATATACTAGAGGATTTAGTGGGAAGAGCTAACCCTAATTGCCATGTGCTCCCTCTAATTCATCTAGATCGGTTTTCTCCTCTAGTCTAGTTCGGCGATGCTTAGGCGAAGCCCTGCCGGAATAGTTCCACCACCATCGCCACCACGCTGTCGTGCTGCCGGAGAACTCATATACCTCGCTGCTCCCTCTTGCTAGATCAAGAAGGCAGAGATCGTCGTGGAGCTGTACGTGTGCTGAAGGTGGAGGTGTCGTCCGTTCAGTGCTAGATCGGAAGGACCGTGATCAAGATCGCGAGACGAATCATGATTGGATCCGATATAGATCATGATGGGATCACGGGACAGATCGTGATTGGGAGATGGATCGTGATGGGATCGCGGGATGCTCGACGATTTAGAACGCAGAGACGTTCGACTACATCAACCGCGTTTCTTAACGCTTCCCGTTTAGCAATCTACAAGGGTATGTAGATCAACTCTCCCTCTCGTAGATGCTCATCACCATGGATATATCTTGCGTGTGCATAGGATTTTTTTTGTTTCCCATGCAACGTTCCCCAACAATACATGCCTACATTATATTGATGAATTGGATCTAGTTCTGTGTCACCCTATGTTATAACTGTTGCACGATGAATGCCATCTGACATAATTATCCATCACTGATCCATTGCCTACGAGTTGTTCATATATTGATCTTTGCCTAGTTACTTTTCCGTTGCTACTATTACCAACACTACAAACTGCTACTATGCCTTCCACCGTTACCGTTATTACCATATTACTTTGCTACTGAACACTTTTTGCTGCAGATATTAAGTCTTTCATGTGTGGTTGAATTGACAACTCAGCTGCTAATACTCGAGAATATTCTTTGGCTCCCCTTGTGTCGAATCAATAAATTTGGGTTGAATACTCTACCCTCGAGAACTGTTGCGATCCCCTATACTTGTGGGTTATCAAGACCTTTTAATGGCGCCGTTGCCAGGGAGCACAGCTTTATTCTCTGAGTCACTTGGGATATATATCTGTTGATCACTATGAAGAATTTGAAAGATCCAAAAACCAAGATCTATCCCTCTAATACGAGGGGAGGTAAGGAACTGCCATCTAGCTTTGGACTTGATTCACCTTCTGTTATGAGTAAGTTTGCGACACCACCACCTCCTAGTAATTATGATATGTTGCAACTAGTTGATGATGCTACTTCTTATATGCATGATGCTTATGATAATACTTTGCTTGATGATACTGTGCCACTGGGTGAATTTCTTGATGAACAAATTGCTATAGCCAATGCTGAAACTGATAATATTTCTGAATCTGATGAAATTATTGAATATGAACACTATGATTCACCTGCTAGACCTAGCTCTCCTAGATATGAATTGCCTGATATACCTGAAGGTTATGTTATGGAAGGAGAGGTAGCTAGGGACTTTCTTGCTTGTCAGGATAGAGATGATCTTAAGAAATTGCTTCGCAAGTGGAAGGAAAAATCTTTGAATGCTAGAATGCAATATGATCCTAAGTTTGCTACTTCACCTATCTTTGTTACTGATAAGGATTATGAATTCTCTATCGATCCTGAGTTAATTACTTTGGTTGAATCTGATCCTTTCCATGGTTATGAATCTGAAATTGTTGTGGCACATCATACCGAATTGAATGATATAGCCACCCTATTTACTCATGAGGAAAAAATTCGCTATTACTATATTCTTAAGTTGTTTCCTTTCTCATTAAATGGTGATGCTAAGATATGGTTTAATTCTCTTGATCCTGGTTGTGTGCATAGTCCCTAGGATATGATTTATTACTTCTCTCAAAAATATTTTCCTGCCCATAAGAAACAAGCTGCCTTGCAGGAAATATTTAACTTTGTGCAAATTGAAGAAGAGAGTCTCCCACAAGCTTGGGGAGGCTTCTCCAATTACTTAATGCTTTGCCTGATCATCCTCTCAAGAAAAATGAAATACTTGATATCTTTTATAATGGACTAATCGATGCTTCTAGGGACCACCCAGATAGTTGTGTTGGTTGTGTTTTCACGGAACGAACTGCTGAACAAGCTGAATTACTATTGAATAATATATTGAGCAATGATAATGATTGGACTATTCCCGAACCACCTCCAAAGCCAACTCCGAAGGATAGAAGTATTCTATTCCTCAGTCCTGAAGATATGCAAGAGGCAAATAAATCTATGAAAGAAAAGGGTATTAAAGCCGAAGATGTTAAGAATCTACCACCTATTGAATAAATACATGGCCTTGATAACCCGACATAGGTAGTAGAGGTAAATTCTCTAAGCAGATTCGATGAAGGAGATATCGCTTATAATAAGTCTGCTAGCCAATGCTTGGATGAATTTGACAATTTTATTATGAAGAAAGAAAACTTCAATGCCAATGTTAGTAGACAATTGAAACATAATGCTTATATGCTTGATCGCTTGGGTCATTATTTTAGTAGAACTGTCTATCATCTTAAGCTTATTAGTAAACATGCTTCTATGGTAACCACTCAAGTAGAACAAGTACTTAAGGCTCAAAATGATTTGCTTAATGAGATGAATAGTAAAGACAATGATCATTTAGTTAAAGTTGTGACTAGAGGTGGTAGAATGACTCAGGAACCTTTGTATCCCGAGGACCATCCTAGGAGAATTCAGCAAGATTCTCAGAGAGTTAATACTGATGCACCTATTCCTTCCAATAAGAGTAGGAAAAATAATGGTGATAGTACTTTGCATGATGCTAGTGAACCTGTTATAGATACGTCTGAGACTCCAAATGGTATTTCTATTTCTGATGCTAAGACCAAGGTTGTCAGAATCGTGATTCTGAATCGGATCGGAACTCTGATGGTAGGATCGCAAATAATAGAATCTTCACTATCAGGATCGTAGAAACGTAGATTCTATTAAGTAAAATCATAGAATCAGAGGGGTTAATTTGAATCGTGAAGTCGTAGAATCGCATAACAGAATCGCAATTCTGGCAACCTTGGCTAAGACACAATCTCGTGATGAACATGAGCCTAGTGATAACATTAAGAATGATGTTCATGCTGATGCTCAACCTAGTAATGATAATGATGTGGAGATTGAACCTGTTGATGATCTTGATAACCCACAACCTAAGAATAAAATATACGATAAAAGAGACTTCATTGCTAGGAAACATGGTAGAGAAAGAGAACCATGGGTTCAGAAACACATGCCCTTTCCTCCTAAACCATCCAAGAAAAAGGATGATGAGGACTTTGAGCGCTTTGCTGAAATGCTTAGACCGGTCTTTTTACGTATGCGCTTGACTGATATTTTTAAAATGTCTCCCTATGCTAAGTATATGAAAGATTTTGTGACAAATAAAAGAAAGATACTGGAAGCTAAGATTTCAACCATGCTTGCTAATTATACTTTTAAAGGTGGAATACCTGAGAAACTAGGAGATCCCGGAGTACCCACTATACCATGCTCTATTGAAGGAAATTATGTTAAAACTGCTTTATGTGATCTTGGAGCTGGTGTTAGTGTTATGACTTTCTCTTTATACCATATACTTGATTTGAATAAGTTGACACCTACTGAAATGTATTTGCAAATGGCTGATAAATCAACTGCTCTGCCTATTGGTATTTGTGAGGATGTACGTGTCGTACTTGCAAATGCTACTATCTTGACAAACTTTGTTATTCTTGATATTCCTAAGGACAACAGTATGTCGATCATCCTTGGTAGACCCTTTTTGAATACTGCAGGGGCTGTTATTGATTGCAACAAGGGCAATGTCACTTTTCATATTAATGGTAATGAGCATACGGTACACTTTCCGAAGAAACAACCTCAAGTTCATAGTATCAACTATATTGAAAAAATTCCAATGATTATTATTGGAGACATTGAGTTCCCTCTTCCTACTGTCAAGAAGAAATATGATATACTTATTGTTAGGGAAATGCATATCCCCATTGAGGTAACTTAGTGTTATTCGAAAATTCTTTGGTTTCATGTTATTCGAATGAAGTTTGTTAATAAGACTTGATCAACCTTATTGATGGATTCCTTTTGATGAGCATGAGATGGACGAATTTAGAAAGCACAACTTCCTGCACCTAACTTTTACTTTCTGTTACCTAGATTAAATTAAGTAAAAATGCTATTTTTTCAGTTTTCTGAGTTTTCCATGCAATAGAAAAATTACCTGAAAATAAAAGTTCCCAGAATTCCCTGAAAATTTAGTATGATTTTTTCTAGAATATTTAAGAATTTTTGGCACTGAGAATGCATCAGGTGGCTGCACAGTGAGCCACAAGCCTACAGGGCATGGCCACCCCCCTAGGTGCGCCCTTGTGGCTCGTGGGTCCCACGTGGCCCTCCTCCACTTATTCCAGCACCCATTCACTTCATCTTCCTCCAGAAAAATTCCCACCATTGCTCAAACACGTGTTCTAGCTCATCTTGCTGCCATTTTCGATCTCCTTGCTCAAAGCTCCATTTGCAAAACTGTTTTAGGGGATTCCTCATCGGTATGTGACTCCTCCAATGGTCCAATTAGTTTTTGTTCTAGTGACTTGTATATTGCAAATTTTTGCTATTATGGTGACCTTGTTCTTGAGCTTGCATGTCAAATTTGTATGGTCCCAAGTAGTTTTGACGCATGATATAGTCTCTAGGCACTTGAGGGAGTAGTTGCTATGAATTTTGTTGAGTTTTGTTCACCTTTATTCTAGTTCACTAAAAAATTCAGAATTTTTCAGAAATTTTGAGAAGATTACTAAGAGGTTCTTCAAGCCGGGGTTCAAAGGAAGATGAAAATGAAATGAAAGAGAAACCCAAATATAATCTTCCTTGCGTCACAGAAATTCAACGATGTGAATGGCCGTGTGACACATTCTTGAGGGCGGACGGAATTTATGAAGATTTCTATTATCTGGTAGAGAATGCAGGCATCACAGACTTCCTCAATGATAAGTGTGACCAGTACCTCTTGCTCACTAATAACTTTGTGCAAAATTTTCACTTTCATCCTAAGGAAGACCCTCCTACAGTAGAATTTCACTTATATGATGTGCCTAAGAAAATGAACTTTTATGATTTTTGCAAAGTTTGCAAGATACCCTATGAGGGAAGCATCAGGGAACCACGTCCTCGAGACATGGAAGATTTTATTGCCGCAGTCACTTTGGAGAAGAGAGAGGCATGTCAAGGGAAAGAGCAGTTAGTTTACATTTTTCCTATGCTACGCTATTATTCATTATTTGCGGGAAGATGTTTAGTTGGCCACTGGCAGAGTGGAAGCCTCAATGCCCCTGACCTTGCTATTTTATGCCATGCTTTATTGGCTGATAGAACCTTTAGTCTGGGCTCTATGGTGGCCCAACAGTTGAACACCAACCGTTCGAAGGGGCCAATATTCGGAGGTATCTATGCATTTCGTTTAGCTAAATATTTTGAGATACCCATTAGGCTTCACGAGAAAGATGAGAGGCTAATACCCGCAAAGTTTTTAGATTATGACCGTATGGTAGCCCATTATGTAATTAAAAAGAATGATGATAGAGGCTGCTTTACAATTTAGTATTTAGCCAGTGTACTTGTGAGATTATTACTCTACCTGCTTCTTCTTTGTTCGATATTCATTCAGGAAGGTACACTATTATGCCTGATGACATCTACTGATATTGGGGTTTGGCGCAACCCCCAGCACCTGAGCCAACACCGTCTCTGGATCCATATCAGACCCCGGTTTTTTAGTGGGAGCCAGAGGAGATCGCTAATCAGTGGAACCCTAAGTGTCCTCCGGAGTATCCCGGAGAAGGTTATGTCCAATCATGGCCCTTACCAACTTAGGCCAAAATCCTAAGCTTGGGGGAGTACGTATTTCTCACCGACATTATATTCATGTTCACACACTCATTTTGAGTTGTCGGTGTTCCTACTATTTCATTGAACTATCCATGGTAGTTTAATTCTTGTTTTTATTTCTTCTTGTGTGTTTAATTAACTTTAAAGAAAATACAAAAAAATTAGTTCTAGTTTTATTTCCTAGTTGTAGCATTAAAGAGAAAACCCAAAAAGATTTCTCGTTCGTCTTTTTGCTTGTTGGGAGCTTTCCCGTGTAAATAATTTTCCTTTCTTTTCTTTGGGTCGTAAGGAGAAGACCACATTGACGTGTTGAGTGGCTCTCATATGCACTATTGTTAATCTTACAAAGAGCCCATATTTCCTTGTCTTCTCCTTTGGTTTATTGTTTGCAGATTCCATCTTAGTCCAATGCATGTGCACTATTATTATTATTCACATCGTTCGGTCATGCAAGTGAAAGGAAATAATGACGATATTTGATGAAAAGATTGAGATGGAGAAAAGCTGGTATGAACTCAACCTATCTTTTTTTTGTAAATCTGATTAGCTCATCGTTCTGAATTCAGTACATTATGGGTTGAACATGCTTGCAATGATAATGAGAGATTATAGTTATTCATGCCATCCTTAATTAGCTAAGAGTGGATAATGGTTCGTCTTGAGTGCTAACATGCGCATTAAAATGGTTGTGATCTAGTATGATAGAATGGTATCCTCCTCTGGATGATTCAAGTGGCTTGACTTGACACATGTTCACGCATGTGGTTGAAACAAATCAACATACCCTCCACGATATTTATGTTCATGGTGAATTATATCCTACTCATGCTTCCATTCAATGTTGGTTAATCTCAAAGCATGTTGATGACTGTGTCGCTCTCTAGTTGGTCGCTCCCAGTCTTTTGCTAGCCTTCACTTGTACTAAGCGGGAATACTGCTTGTGCATCCATCTCAATAAACCCAAAGTTGTTCCATATGATTCCACCATATCTACCTATACGCGGTATTTACCTACCGTTCCAAGTAAATTTGCATGTGCTAAACTTTAAACCTTCAAATAAACTTTCTGTTTTGTATGCCCAAATCGCTCATGTGGCGACTGGGGGCTGTCAGTATCTTCCATGCTAGGTGGGTTATTCTCATGATATTTGTAGATTCACTATCATTCACGATAAAGTGGCTGGTAATCGGGATGCCCAGTCCCATGCTCGAACTAAAAGGCAAAATATAATTAAACAAAACTCCCCCAGAACTGTGTTTGTATGGACGGTACCCGTGAATTCGGCCCGCCATGGAGTGTGACTTATTGGTGGAAGGGGAGTAAAAACTTTACCATTCTGTTTGGAAACTGCCTATAATGTATCTAGCATGAAAGATATTGAAAACCTCTTGGTTGTTATGTGAGCAATGAAAGCATACCGCTCCAAAATCATTACCTATCTCTGTTTTAAAAGCTTGAGCTCTGGCACCTCTACAAATCAATGCTTCCCTCTACGAAGGATCCTTCCATTTACTTTATTGTTGAGTCATCATTCTCTTATAAAAAGCACCAGTTAGAGAGCACCATTGTCATTTGTATGCCTTGCTATTAATTGATATTGAGTATGAGCATGACTGGATCTCTCTCACCGTGAATTACAATGTTTAGTCAGTCCTTGTTCTCCAGAGGTGCTCTGCATTTATGTTTTGCGGTCTCAGAAAGGCCTAGAGAGATACCATTATGTAATACTATATCATGATTGTTTTGATAATATTGTTGTCATCCGAGACTTGTTATTATTGCTTGCTAGTTGATTATGTCATTGCTATGATTAAATGTGAGACCTAAATGTTATTGTGAATCTGGTTAGTTTATAATCTTTGCTGAAAATCTGAACATAAGTTAGACATATTTACAAGAGCAAGATCAAACAGAGTTTGTAAAAGCTTTTCTTTATCACTTTCAGTTTATTAACTGAATTGCTTGAGGACAAGCAGAGGTGTAAGCTTGGGGGAGTTGATATGTATCCAACGTATCTACTTTTCCAAACTCTTTTGCCCTTGTTTTGGACTCTCATTTGCATGATTTGAATGGAACTAACCCAGACTCACACTGTTTTCAGCAGAATTACCTTGGTGTTATTTTTGTGCAGAAATAAAAGTTCTCGGATTGTCCCGAAAATTAACGGAGAATATTTTTGGAATTAATAAAAAATACTGGCGCAAGAAGTAACCAGAGGGGGGCACCTGCAGGCCACAAGCCTGCTAGGCGCGACCACCCCCCTGGCCGCGCCTAGCAGGCTTGTGGGGCCCTCGTGGCTCCTCCGACCTCCTCTCGAGCTCCATATAACCCTATTTCTTGAGAAATAATCAGACAGAAGAGTTCATCGCATTTCACCATACGGAGCCGCCGCCATCGCCTGTTCTACCTCAGGAGACCAGATCTGGAGTCCGTTTTGGGCTCCGGAGAGGGGAAATCGACGCCTTCGTCATCACCAACCACCCTTCATCGCTAATTCCATGATGCTCTCCACCGTTCGTGAGTAATCTCATCATAGGCTCGCGGGACGGTGATGGGTTGGATGAGATCTATCAAGTAACCGAGTTAGTTTTGTTAGGGTTTGATCCCTAGTATCCACTATGGTCTGAGATTGATGTTGCTATGACTTTGCTATGCTTAATGCTTGTCACTAGGGCCCGAGTGCCATGATTTTAGATCTGAACCTATTATGTTTTCATGAATATATGTGTGTTCTTGATCCAATCTTGCAAGTTGTAGACACCTATTATGAGTTATGATCTGCATCCCCCAGGGTGACAATAACTGGGATTCTTTCCGGTGATTACCATAGTTTGAGGAGTTCATGTATTCACTAAGTGCTAATGCTTTGGTTCGGTTCTCTATTAAAAGGAGGCCTTAATACCTTAGTTTCCAATAGGACCCCACTACCACGGGAGGGTAGGACAAACGATGTCATCCAAATTCTTTTCCATAAGCACGTATGACTATATATGGAATACATGCCTACATTACATTGATGA
Organism: Hordeum marinum; assembly: GCA_022496015.1. Classification (NCBI taxonomy): domain Eukaryota; kingdom Viridiplantae; phylum Streptophyta; class Magnoliopsida; order Poales; family Poaceae; genus Hordeum; species Hordeum marinum. The sequence goes on from CM039677.1 coordinate 63,327,761, forward strand.
ATTGGAGCTAGGTCTGTGTCACCCTATGTTATAACTGTTACATGATGAATGCCATCCGACATAATTATCCATCACTGATCCTTGCCTACGAGATTTTCATATATTGATCTTTGCTCAGTTACTTTTCTGTTGCTACTATTACAAACACTACAAACTGCTACTATCACTTGCCACCGTTACCATTATTACCATATTACTTTGCTACTGAACACTTTGCTGCAGATATTAAGTCTTTCAGGTGTGGTTGAATTGACAACTCAGCTGCTAGTACTCGAGAATATTCTTTGGCTCCTCTTGTGTCGAATCAATAAATTTGGGTTGAATACTCTACCCTTGAAAACTGTTGTGATCCCCTATACTTGTGCATTATCATCGGACATGACATGAGGGGTGAGCGTCGTTGTCATCTACCCCCTCCCTGATAACTTCGAGATGAGGTGGGACGTCGGACATGTCATGTGGATTTTTTTTGTTCATATAGAAAACTTCGGTAACATAGATTTATTAAGAATGCCCCCATTATGGATGTGCACAAGTTGATATATATATATATATATATATTCTTCTATATGTCACGTTGTCTGTCAAAGTATTGAACCAATCCATGGCTTCATCATTAGCCGGAAGTAACAGGCGTATGATGCTACGAAGATCTTCAAAGTTGTTTTGGAATGGAGTTCCGGATAGAGTAATTCGCTTTTTGGTACTAATTTCAGCAAAGGCCTTCCAAATAGCGATATTCGGAAGGCTCTTGCTGAACTTAGTACCGAAAAGCTAATTATCCTATCTGGGACTCTGTTCCAAAACAATTTTGGAGAGCTTCGTAGCATTATGCGCCTGTTACTTCCGGCTAATGATGAAGCCATGGTTTTATTGAATCCTTTGACATTAGGCAACCTGACATATAGAAGGGTAGATCAGATCAAGAAAAATATGGACCATTTTCTGCACATCCACAATGGCGCCATTTTGTTAAATCCCTTAAAGGTTAAGAGAATCCCTTGTTTGACATTCATGAGACAGGCGGTCCGGATGTCAGATATTCATGAGAGAGGCGGTCCGGTATGGTCGCCGGACATGTCATGTGATAGGTAGTATTTTTTTGTTCATAGAAAACTCCGGTAACTCTTCAACATGAGGGGGGACGTCGATCAACCCCCTCTCGCCCGACCAAACCCTAGAAGCGTCTAGGCCACCCCAAATCCTAGAAGCGTTGTCGAGTTCACTACAAACCGTAGAAGCATCGAGGCCATCTCTCATGATTCCTTGTTGTGATTAGCTAGCTAGGTCTATGTTTGCCACTAATATATCCATCTCTCATGTTTGTATATTAATTGCCATGTTTTAATATTTGCAGAAACTATGGATCAAAGAGACTTGGAACAAGAACAATTGTTGGGGGACATAATCCGAGGCGGACGTGCTGTCTTGTCGGAGGCGGACGTGATGTCTTGTCATTTCTCAACGACAACAATGGTCTTGAAGGAGAGGATTACTGCTCCAGTGATCGAACAATGGAAGAGGAAGGACATGATCATGATGGCTCTGGTCACCGAATGCCGAAGGAAGAAGGAGACCATGGTGACAGCTCCAGTGACCGAACGGGGGAGGGAGCTGTTGCAAAGTCCATCAAGGTATATATATTAATTAAGCCTGTGCTGACTAGCTAATTGATGCATTAATTGTTTTGGTATGTACATATATTAACTCTTCTTTCTTCTTTTATAGCCCTCCGAATCGAGCCAAACTTCGGTAACGAGACGAGGCCAGAAGAGAAGGTTGCGCAAGGAAGAAAGGTTCACGATCACAGCACTCGCGGACGATGGCCTACCAATTGAACCAAAGCAGACCAAGGACGCATTTGCTGCGCCATGCGGAGCTATTGTTAGGGACAACATCCCAATCAAATAAACCAATGGAATAAGCCTAAGGACAACGACCCTAAAATTTCTTATGTCACCGATAGACAGAAAGATGATCTTTGGACCTTGGTGAAGGCAAATTTCACCCTACCGCTAGAGGAGGATCCGAATAAGCTAGTTATAGATCCATTGCTCAAGGCGTGTGATCTTAAGAAGATGACAGATCTATTTAGGAGGTGGAAGAATGAGTTGAAATAAAGTTTGTTGACAAAGGGATGACTCCAGAATTCATCGGCCGATTTGAGAAGATAAGAGATTACTAGCCCACATTTGTGGCCTACAAGACATCAGACAAGAGTAAGAAAACGTCAGAGACAAACAAGAACAATGCTGCAAAGAAGCAGTATCACAATCACATGGGGTCAGGTGGCTACCTCAAAGCCCGACCGTTGTGGGACAAAGCTGAGAATGACCTGATTGCTAAAGGGGTCGAACCAGAGACATTGGACTCGCCAGACCGTTCAAGGACTTGGTTCTTCGGGGTTAGGGGGACTTTGGATCCTAAAATAGGGAAGTGCCACTGGACGGATGAGCAACTTGCAATACCCGTCAAGAAGCTTCAGAAGTATATCATCGCAGCGCAGGAAGGGACGTTCATTCCCAACAGAGAGATGGACGAGCTGAGTGAGGCCCTCGGGAATCCTGAGCACCCTCGACGAACACAAGGCACACCAGGCTCCATGCCGTGGAAGGTTGGGTTTCCCGATGCAGGCGATTACAGAAGCCGGCAGAGAAAGAGGAAATCGGAGCTGAGCGACATGCAAAAGCTTAATGCAAGACTAGAAAAGCTAGAGGAACTTGAGAGCCAGCGATCTGCCAGCCAACCTTCTCAGCGGCATGAAGCTACCCCAGAAGCTACCCCGCCATCTCAGCCAAGAAGTAGCGTGGCTTGCACGAAGCTCGTTCAGTCTGACTTCACGGCTCCTAGCTACCCCGTGGATACTATCATGGAGGCTCAACATTGCGAGCTTATGACGAAATTCCGAAACCTCACTTTCAAGGTGGCTGTTGGCTCTATTGCACCTCCTCAACCCAACGGAACTTTTCACTGCCTTCCGATTCCACATGGCTATGCTGTTGTGACGATGGATGAAGTAATGGAGGGATTTGAGGAGCTCGAGCTTGACCACCGTACAGGTGAAGGGGAGAATCAGCTGGTTCATGCTCTGAGGAGTACATGTTTATGGCAGAAGGAGTACATCAAGCTTCCAAACTGGACGCCTCCGCCTCCTCCTCCTCCTCCAGCGAGTCAGGGCACTCCTCCTCCTCCTCCTCCTCCGGTGAGTGATCAGGGCACTCTGCCTCCTTTTACGGCTCCTCCGGCGCGTGAGGGCACTCAGCCTCCTCCGGTGCATGAGGCCACTCCGCCTCCTCTGGCTTGTCAGGCCACTCAACCTCCTCCTCCGGCGCGTCAGGCCACTCCGCCTCCTCCACGACGGAAGAGAGACGCCGCCGCCACTCCGGTGGCTAGCAGTACAATAGGCGGGAAGAAATTCAAATTTGGTCCAAGCCTCAAGCCTATTACAAAGTTACCATACGAGAGGACTGACAAAGAAAATGATGAAATCAGTAAAGTTGAAGTGAAGGCCCATTTTGCACGGAAACATCCACCTCCGAAGGAAACGGTAGATCCAGTGAAAGCGAAGTGCACTGTGGATGCCCTGAAGCGACCATCATCGCCTCTGCTGCCATCAAACTATGAACGTTGTATTATAAAGACATATAATGAAGCGCATCGGTTGGCAAATACTTCTAGTGCTACAAGAGTCAAAGAACGAAGAAGTGGGAAAACAATTCCCCAGCTCGGCGAACAGGAGAAGCAATCGTGCCCCCCGCTCAAGGTGTCTAGCGATATTGCTAATCATCCGGTGGTACTGCCCGGTACCAAACTTGGTGATTACTTGGGGGATGATGTATTTTTTGAAACGGCTGAGGTAACAAAACAAGGATATAAATACGTGCACGGGAAGCCTCTCGTCAAACCTGATCATCCTCCTATAACAACGATGATGTACAAATTGCATGAGTGGTACATGAAAACCTGCAGGGAGTCTGGGAGAGACACTATGTATGTTAGAGTGAAACCATAGCATGAATTCATTGGACTCAGCGTGATGCCTATTGATTTTGTGGAGTTATTTCAGTTATTCAATCAACTGGACCTCGACAAACAACTCATGACTGCCTACTGTCTGTAAGTATTACTTCTATAGTCAAGTCTCTAGCTCAGCTCCTTCATTGTATGTATATATAATTATCCTCACTATATTATGCAGATTGAAGATCGTCGAATGCAAAAAAGCAGGAATCTTCGATGTTGGGTTCATTAGCCCAGATGCCATAAATCAATGGACGATACGAAATGAAACCAAAGAGATTGAGGAGAACTTGCTAAAGTCGTTCCTTACACATCAAAACAAAAAGGAAATACTCTTTCCTTACAACTTCAAGTGAGTGTTGATGTCTTCTCTGTATACTCGGTTTCGCTTACTCGAGGTTAAGTAATGTAACTGATGAGTTATATATGCATGTGCAATTACCACTATATTCTGCTATCCATTAAGGCTTTAAGCTTGACGGGGCATTAGTAAATGTCTTAGACTTGAGACGTAAATATCCCGAGAATTATGCGAACATGACTGCAATGCTCAAGAAGTAAGTTCAGTCAATACCGTGACCATATTGGCATGCAACTTTCGTTAATTTCTGATATCGAGTAATCATTTTCTTTGCCTGGCAGGGCTTGAAAGAAGTTCACCTGAAAGGTTCCCGGTCTAAACAAAGAGTTGCGATTTATGCACCCCAAAGTAAGTAGTACTAGTTAGTTCCGCGCATCTCTAATTGATTCAAAATTTCTTCAATATATCATTATCATGCTTGCTTATCAGTTTAATTGAACTATATTCTCGTAAAGTGCTTGTATCAGAAAGAATGGACTATTTTATGTGGATACTACGAATGCGAGTTCATTCGCCACTCGACCTGTGAGCGGGGATTATCTGACAAACAATTTGAAGTACGTAAATAATATTCACAATTTTATTTTATATATTACGTTACCATCAATTGTCTTGGGTTTTATTCATATATATGCATGTATTGACCCCCTTCTTTAAATTAGGTCTGGCAGATGCGGGATGAACTCCTATCACATGATCGCATACGAGCAATTCAAGAGAAATTGATGGGATTCTTTATTGACCACGTCATACCTAAAGAAGGTGAATACTATGTGGATTTGTGATTGGATCCTAGGGATTGTAAGAGATCTTATATTGTATATATGTAGCTAGTAGCGTCGGATAGATATACGAAAACTTGTTGTTCGACCAATCTCTCGGAAAAAGAGAGGTCGATCACTTCTCTCTCTCTCTCTCTCTCTCTCTCTATATATATATATATATATATATATATATATATGTTCATGACGATCTTGTGTACTTAATGGTTCCTTCATTTGCTTACTAGCTAGTGTGTCGAGTTCTCTCTATAGTAGCTAGCGTCGACCAAGCACGAAGAAAAAAAGGACACTTCTCTCTATTAGCTAGCTAACACAATATGATACCCCTAAATTAACCCTCCAAAACCCCCTACCCCTCTTAAAAAAACCCAGCTCCTGGCAGATGCTGATGCGTGGATGCCTTTTGGTCCCGGTTGGTGTTACCAACCGGGACTAAAGGTCCTCCTGCCTGGGCTCCCCGCAGCGGCCACGTGAAGCCCCTTTTGTCCCGGTTCGTAAGCGAACCGGAACCAAATATTTTGGGCCTCTGGGACTGGGACAAATGGGCCGTTTTCTACTAGTGCTAGTTCATATGTTCTTTTACATATCGATTTGTCGTCCTCAGAGTTGCCAGTGAAGTGAAGACCACAATAGACAAATACAACTTGCAGATTTAATTCAAAAAATAAACACTACGGAAACATATATAGTTTTTGGAATAAACCAAACGCCTCAAACAAGGTTACTTGACATTTTTAGTTGTTCATTACGAGCAGATGGATGGAATTGGGCATCCTTACAAAATTGCGTGCCTCACCATGAGTTTTTCTTAATTTTGTTTCGCCGAGGTTTGGTTCCAAGAAAATTCCACTTCAAAATTTAGTGCACAAGAGTATTCTGTGAAATATTCTCCACAGCTCCACACGCTCAGTGAGGATCAACTTTCTCTCCATTCCAATTGAGCAGCTTCCTCCCCGTGTCCACTGCTCAGCACTGCCGGCCGGCCCGCCAAATCTGGTCAAACCCTAAGCACCAATCCCCTTACTCCAAGAGAATTTATTACTACAATGATAATTGATTGATTTGAGTGTTGAAGGTTGCAAACAATTAAATGAGAGATGCTAAAAAAACAATTAAATGAGAGTAGCAATTTCCACACAGTTGCCAAGTAACAAGCATTAAGAAGACCAAAGAATATTTAGAAACGACACCAAAATTGATATGTGAATATTGCGTGGATAGCATCAATTATATCACAATGGATAAGAAAGCATATAATTCCCAGTTCATATGTTCCTTCACATATCGATTCGTCGTCCTCAGGGTTGCCGGTGAAGACCACAACCGACGCATAGAACTTGTAGATTTAAAACACTACGGACACATATATGGTTTTGGAACTAACCAAACGCCTCAAACAAGATTAGTTGTCATTTTTAGTTGTTCATTACGAGTAGATGGGTGCAATTTACCAAATTGCGTGTCCCACCATGCATTTTTCTTAATTTTGTTTTATCAAGGTTTGATTCCAAGAAACAATTACTTCAAAATTTAGTGTACAAGAATATTCTGCGAAAACATTCTCTACAGCTTCACTCGCTTAGTGAGGAGCAGCTTCCTCCCGGTCTCAGACGATCACAGTGGAGAATGGAGTTTTCTACTATCAGCGATCACAGTGGCTTCCATGAACTGCTCAGACGCATGCCTGGCCAGACACTTGCAGAACACGGTATGCACCACCGAGCTCGGCCTGGCCAGACCAAAAGTCTTCCTGGCTTTGTAGTGGGTAGAGAAGGATCCCGTGAGTTGTTGTCTCTTGTTGGTGATCACAGTCCAAATGGATCGTTTCGTCTTGTTTATACCACTCAAAATAACAACGAATCGCCCAAGGAATGGCGGCTGGAGAATGTTCTATCTTTGCCTGGCCAATATGACTATTTCACCGCGGGGGCAACTGAGGGATTCTTAGTTCTCGGAGGCACTGCAGAATCTCAGCAGGACTGTCATGAAACTGAATGGGTGGATACTTGGCATATAGATTTTTTTTCACTGGAGGTCCGGACTTCTGTAGGATGACAAAGCCATGCTTCAACCACGAACGTGTACACCCATACTTCGGCATCCCACCATTGTTGATCAGGACCAACTGTATGAAGTTGTAAGCTTGTTCTCATCCCAAGTGCTTGCTTATTTTCTTTAGATTCTCTCCTATGAAATGGTAAATCTTATTCTGTTTTTGTTTGTCCCATTTCTCTGTCCTAATTGTGCATGTACGACATTATTTGTTGATTCTGTTTCTATTGGGAGAATTTGTCAAAGTAGTGAAGATGGTCATGGTTTGTTTCTGACCGATCCAACAAATGTCAATTGACTGGGCAAGTAACGAGAAAAAAAACATACCAGGAAAGGCATTTATCCCACTAAATTTGCATAACCTGAAAAGCATTTTTATGCACAATATATTACCTTTGAAAAACGGGGAAAAAAAATAGACAATCATAGCCTACAATAAACATACAGTACACTACATGTGATTCTAGTGATGAAGGCCTTACTTGGAAAGCCATATTACTTGTGAGTCTCAATCTCCACAGGAAGTGTATGGAGAAAAACATTTGCAGGGAAAATTCTCCTCTTGTGAGTGTAGATCCCACCGGCGATGAAGATTAGTGTTGTAGGAAAAAGATTCTAGGGAACATTGTTCTTTTGCAACCTAATTGAAAGGACCATCTTACACTAGTAGAAAACAGGGCATTTGTCCCGATTTTAGAGGGCCTTTAGTCCCGGTTCTGAAAGCTTACGAACCGGGACTAAAAGGGCTCCACGTGGCCACAGCAGGGCCCCCAGGGCAGAGGACCTATAGTCCCGGTTGGTAATACCAACCGAAACAAAAGACCATCCACGTGTCAGCACCTGCAAAGCGCTAGGGTCTAGTTTTTTTTAATAGGTCATGTTTCATTTTTTTATGTTTATATTGTATTTTCACGCAGTTACACATATTAATATACAACATCATCAATACAAATTATGTAAAAAAACATCCAACATCGGTACAATTTAAATGAATGCAATAGACCAAGTTGAAGTAGAGGAAAATACGATGTTGCCATTCGCAACATCGTATTTTCCTCTAATTCAACTTGTTTCTTTGCACCCATCTAATTTGTATTGGTATATGTCATATTAAAACTCATCATGATCTTAATCAACTCTTCATCATTCAAGGTCAAAATAACATAAAAATGTGAACTCCTCATCATTTTGGTTGTTATCATATTAGCAAATGATCAAGTTATCACAAGTTAGAAACACTAACTATTGCTCTCTCTCCTAGGTAAAATAGCATAAAAAGGTGAACTTCTGCATCTCCCCATTGAAGAATACAGATCAACATATCCCTCACTTCTAGCTTGCTTAATTTATAGTCTCCAAGTCTTTGCCTGGATATTACTATTGCCTTGCTCCATCCTTTTATTTTCATGGTATTCTTACTTTGAGATATCGTGTATTTACCAGGGTAACTCATCGGCACTGGTCGGAAACTAACCATATGCAAATCACCTTTGGTAAACATCCACTTAGGAACGGTCTCTGGCGGGAGTACCTATTGAAAAACATAAGTTATAATAACATAGTTAACAAACTAGTTTTGCTTAAGAACAATGTATGAAAAGGATGGACTAATGACACAAGAGTAAAAAAAACCTTACAAAGTAGTCTCTGATGATGTTATAAGGGTTTAGCTTGTGCACTAGTGGCACATATCCATGATAAATATTACCAATCATGTAATTTTTCTTATGATGCTAAACAGGATGAATATATGAGATGAGATGATCTTTCTCCAACCAAGTAAGTTTAGAGTCATAATTGTAGTACGTCCGATCTATTATCTGCCGGGTAGTTTTTATAGCACGAAAATAAGCTGATAATCAAAAATAAAGAAAATTAGTCGGGATGAGTACCAAATACTTTTCAATAATCAATATAAAGTACCTAACAAATCTGTTGACAAATGCACCTGGAGGTAGCACCGGAATCAAGTCATCATTTGCATGCACCCAAATATCTATATTATTATCAGAAACATCGTCACTACCAAGATCGAAGTTAATGTTCATGTCCTCATCCAATCCATACGTGTGGCAAAATGCTCTCCAATTAGAACAACCAAAATATATGTGATCTTTGTTATTTTTCACCTTAACAACAAAAGTGTAATGCTCCGTTCTTAGGTGAGCTATCATAGGCACTGTATTGTCCTTTCTTTGGAAATGGAACTTGTCCAAGACAACGGATCTTGCATGACAGGGAACGCACCAGTCAAATTGTACAAAAGAAAATTAAAGCAAAAAAGCACACGTTAGACATCATTAACAAAAAATACATGTCGTCTGTACATACCGTAATTTCACTAAATTCTTTTGTTAGCTTGACGGTGAACGACCTGCCGTTGTCCAGGTGAGGATAAAGGTCACATAGACCCCTGTCGTCCCAGCAATAAAGGCACTAAGAGATCCGATCATCGTCAGACGACGTCGACATTTCCTGTGTTCATGATTCTAAGATAAAAAATTGACGTCAATCATATAATATCACTAATACATATAATAGCACCGGCGATCGTTGGCGACTCTTCAAATAATATTATCATATAATATTACTAATACATCTCGAATAATCCCGTTAATGAAGCATCAATATTATCACTAATACATATCGAATATTATCGAATAATCTAGTTTACTCGTGGTTCTTGAAACTTGGGTGCTGGACAAAAAGAGAAGGAACCATCACAGGATCATAGCTCGCGTGAGATCCCTGAAGGAACTTCCAGGTATTAGAGAACCTCGCACCCAACGCAACCATGTAGCGACGGACGTGCTCGTCCTCCTCCCTGACACGGCGATGTACCACCTCATCGATTGTTGGCTACTTCCGCCCCGATAGTGGCCCACGCGACTACCACCAAAGAAGATCCGGGTCGACGACGATACCCGGATTCCTCAACAAAATGCGTGCCCCGGAAGGTAGCACCCCTAGGGCTAGCCCGGTGGAGCCAAGTCCCGGACATGGCGCCTCTCAAACTGGTTGTCGACAGCGAGTCGACGACGAGGATGTGGGATTGGCATCGTCGACGGGAACAAATTGTGGCTATAGCAAATATCATTTTATTTAACAAAATAAAACAACTATACCATTAGGGTGAGATTTAGAGGTCACAACTACAGTGCAAACTAGTGCAAAACAAAGAAGGAAAGTCACGGATACGGTAACAAGCATTGTATTTATTTACTATAGCATAGTTACTGTTCATATAAATAAATTTAAAATTGATTTTATTTCACCATAATTTTGTTTGTATGCAATTTTGGTAAATGTATACAGTAGATTTGTAATGGTGGTGTGGTCGGCGACTCACCTAGGAGGAGGAGGAGGCCGGAGCGGGCTCGGGGAGGCGACGGTGTTAGGGAAGACAACGACGTTGGGGCGCCATCGACGTCGGGGGGCGGAGGCGGCGTCGGGGGTGGCGACATGGGGCGGCGATGACGTCGGGGGGGAGGGCGACGAGGAGGCAACATCGTCGGGGGAGGTAACAAGGAGGCGACGGCATCGGGGGCGATGACGAGAAGGCGACTATGTCGTGGAGGCAACAGCGTCAGGGGACGGCGACGGGGGCGGCAACGAGGGGGCGGCGACGGTGTCGAGGGGCGGTGATGGCGTCGGGGGGCGGTGACGGGGGCGGCGACGATGTCGGGGGCGACGACGATGAGGCGTCGATGCCGGGGGCGCCGATAAGGAGCAAGCGGGCTCGGGGAGGCGATGGCGAGATCCGGCAGCCTAGTGGCGTCGAGGTGGTTTTCAGCGCCGTCGAGGGAGAGGGAAAGAAGATGGATTTGGAACAATTTCCAAGTCCCGCTTATATAATCCAACCTTTAGTCCTGGTTGTTGACTCCAACCGGGACTAAAGGCCGCCTTGTAATCCCGGTTGCAGCCACCAACCGAGACTATAGGATAATTTCACTAGGCGAAAGGACGGGAAGTCCAGGCCTTTAGTCCTAGTTCGTGGACCAAGCCGGGACTAAAGGGGGGCCTTTCGTCCCGGTTGGAGCCACCAACCGGGACTAAAGGGTTGTTCCTCGTACCGGCACGGGGCGGTGGGAGTTTAGTCCCACCTTGCCAACCGAAGGGCGCTCGCTGTGGTTTATAAGCTCCGCTGCTGCTTTCGTCTCGAGCTCCTCTCTTTAGGAGTCCTTGGGCCTAAATTTCTTCTCTTATATACCCTGTTGGGCATATTTGCCTCACAGGCCTGCGTCCTGGCCCATGTGTAGTTGGGTTTCTAGTCGTATGTAGGCTGAGGTGGCCTAGTAGGCGGGCATTATTTTTTGTTATTTTTTTATATTAAAGTTTTTAACAAAAAATACTTTGATAATTATAGTTCATTTTTTAGTTACTGTTTTAGTTGATTCTTTTTAGTTAATTTTTTAGTTCATTCTTTGCTAAATGACCCTGAAATTGAAAAGCACTTCAAATGAACTCTCAAAAGGTTGAAAGTTGGCACGGTATCATAATTTCACCCACATAGCATGTGCTAAAAAGTTGAGAAAGCTACGGGAAAAACTGGATGCACTTCGTGTACAAACTGGACAATCTCTTACGAAGTATGAGGGTTTTAGACGAAAACTTATCTGTTACAAAAGGATTTCAATTTATTAAACATATTTGAATTCAAGACTTTTTTGCATTCAATGTGCACCATTCAAAGACACATCATCCCATTTCAAACATTTTCTAACTTCATTAGCTATTTTTCTTGCATTTCATGATTTATTTTGAGCTAAAACGACACTAAATTGAAAAGCATTGCAAATGAACTCTAAAATGGTTGAAAATTGACATGCTATCATAAATTCATCCACATAGCATTTGCTAAATAGTTGAGAGAGTTACGGGAAAACTAGATGCACTTCGTGTAGAAACTAGACAATCTCTTTCGAAGTATGAGGATTTTAAACGAAAACTCATCTGTTACAAAAGGCTTTCAATTTATTAAACATATTTGAACTCAAGACTTTTTCTGCATTCAATGTGCACCATTCAAAGCCACACCATCCCATTTCCATCATTTTCTAACTTCATTAGCTATTTTCATGCATTTAATGATTTATTTTAGCCATGCCAAGTTTCAACCTTTTGAGAGATATCTAAAACGACCCTGAAATTAAAAAGCACTACACAGGAACTCTGAAAAGGTTGAAAGTTGGCACGGTATCATGATTTCACCCATATAGTATGTGCTAAAAAGTTGAGAGGGTTACGGAAAAAACTAGATGCACTTCGTGTACAAACTGGACAATCTCTTTCGAAGTGTGAAGGTTTTAGAAGAAAACTCATGTGTTACAAAAGGATTTCAATTTATTAAACATATTTGAATTCAAGACTTTTGCTGCATTGAATGTGCACCATAAAAGCCACATCATCCCATTTCAACCATTTTCTAACTTCATTAGCTATTTTTCATGCATTTGAAGATTTATTTTGAGCTAAAACGACCCTGAATTGAAAAGCACTAAAAATAAACTCTGAAATGGTTGAAAATTGTCATGGTATCATAATTTCACCCACATAGCATGTGCTAAAAAGTAGATAGGGTTACGAAAAAAACTTGGTGCACTTCGTGTAGAAACTGGACAATCTCTTTCGAAGTATGAGGATTTTAGACGAAAACTCATCTGTTACAAAAGGCTTTCCATTTATTACACATATTTGAACTCAAGACTTTTTCTCCATTCAAATCCACATCATCTCATTTCAAGCATTTTCTGACTTTATTAGCTATGTTTCATGCATTTCATGATTTATTTTGATCTAAAACGACCTTGAAATTGAAAAGCACTACAAATGACCTCTGAAAAGGTTGAAAGTTGGCACGGTATCATAATTTCACCCACATAGTATGTGCTAAAAAGTTGAGAGGGTTATGGGAAAAAAGTAGATGCACTTCGTGTACAAACTGGACAATCTCTTTCGAAGTATGAGGGTTTTAGACGAAAAATTACGTGTTACAAAAGGATTTCAATTTATTAAACATATTTGAACTCAAGACTTTTGTTGCATTGAGTGTGCACCATTTAAAGCCATATCATCCCATTTCATCCATTTTCTGACTTCATTAGCTATTTTTCATGCATTTCATAATTTATTTTGAGCTAAAACGACCCTAAATTGAAAAGCACTGCAAATGAACTCTAAAATGGTTGAAAATTGGCATGGTATGATAATTTCACTCACATAGCATGTGCTAAAAAGTTGAGAGGGTTACGGGAAAAACTGGATGCACTACGTGTATAAACTGGACAATCTCTTTCGAAGTATGAGAGTTTTAGACGAAAAATTATCTGTTACAAAAGGATTTCAATTTATTAAACATATTTCAACTCGAGAATTTTTCTGCATTCCGTGTGCACCATCCGAAGGGACATCCTCCCATTTCAACCATTTTCAGACTTCAATAGCTATTTTTCATGCATTTCATGATTTATTTTGAGCTAAAACGCTCATGAATTGAAAAGCACTGTAAATGAACTCTGAAATGGTTGAAAATTGGCATGGTATCATAATTTCACCCGCATAGCGTTTGCTAAAAAATTTGAGAGGGTTATGGAAAAAATGGATGCACTTCGTGTACAAACTGGACAATCTTTTTCAAAGTATGAGGGTTTTAGAAGAAAACTCATCTCTTATAAAAGGATTTCAATTTATTAAACATATTTGAACTCAAGACTTTTTCTGTATTCAATGTGCATTCAAAGCCACATCATCCCATTTCAATCATTTTCTAACTTCATTAGCTATTTTCATGCATTTAATGATTTATTTTAGCCATGCCAAGTTTCAACCTTTTGAGAGATATCTCAACACATACATTATAATGCTTCAGAAATTTTGCTCACATCATATTTAAAGAGAGACATAAATAAAAATAATAGTTCAGATATCCATTATAGAAAGTACTCGTCCGAATAGAGATATATAAATGTACTCGTCTGGATCAGAGGAGACCCCTAAGCACTACATAACAATAGAGATATATAAAAATACTCGTCCGAATAGCTAGAGGTGCCCAAGCACTACATAATAATAGCTAGAGATTTAGCGCTAGATATAGAAGTGTTCGCCGTTGCGAACACTACTCGTCCGAATCAGAATATCTCCGGCCTCAAACTGGTGGTGGTAGTGGTGGTGCTTGATGTATGAGGTGCCGCTGCCCATAGTTGATGACTCTAATCTTGCGGTACAACTAGTATGCAACGTACGCATCTATTGATGCATACTCAATGTTGATACCATCAAGTGGGGTCGTCTCCCACTCTTTGTGCTGATCTGAGGGAATTTGATCTTCATATCAGCGTACTGCTCGTTGATCACGGCGACTGCCGTATGAGCCATATTGAAGTCTTCCTATGCTTAAGCCTGAATATGTCTTGGAGATCAATGTGGTAGGCAGCTGGTATCTCAATACCGAAGCTCTGCCTCATCTTGAGCTTGTCATTCGTTATATCAACACTAGCAAAATGTATGCCGTTGCAAAGGATGTCCATGAGTACTGGACAATGCTTGTCACTATTGCAACAACAAACTAAAATGGAACAAATGTTAAATATTGCTGTAACAATGTTAAATAGTAGACAGTGCTTTCCCATAGGATTCAAATGAAACATATATGTTATCCTATATGCAATTTTCATATCCTATGAATTGATCAAGAATCCCTAATAAATTAACTATGATATATATATATATATATATATATATATATATATATATATATGTTCTCCCATGGTTTTGGCAATACACGCAACAAGAAAAATTGTTTCACTACAACACAAGAGGAACTGATCTTTCCCATATGATTCAAGTGAACATATTGCTATCCTAGCGATGCAATTTTCATATCCTATGAATTGATCAAGAAACCCTAAATTAACTATGACCTATATGTTCTCCCATAGTTTTGCCAATATGGAACAAGGAAAATTCTTTCACTACAACTAGAAAAGAATTGATCTTTCCCATAGGATTCAAATCGAACATGTTGCTATGCAATTTTCATAACTTATGAATTATTGATCAAAGATAATCCCCAAAACTTACCTTGCCCATTGGAAGACCATGACATGTCTCTTGAAACAAAGTTGGATGATGACAACATCTTTTTGATTGGCCGTGTACCCGAGATCAAGCCCCATGAACTTGTTTTCTTCCTTCGCCTCTTCAAGCCATCCCTCGAAATAGGAAAGAAAATGCGGCACCATGGCGCTGTCGTTCGTGTAGACAACACCGAGTTTGGTCATGCCATGTGCGAGCATCTTCCCGTATCGAGTGATTAGATGATCCAGTGTGGAAGATATAGGGAAGAAGAGAGGAGAGAGGGAGACGAACAGGGGAAATGGCCGCAGTTACTGTAGCAGTCGCGGTACTGTAGCATTTTCACCACGCGAACCGCCGCGGGATGCGAACAGTTTGGGCCTTTAGTCCCGGTTTTAGCCACAAACCGGTACTAAAGAGGCTCGCACCAGGCGAACGGCTGCAACCACCCCTTTAGCCCCAGTTCGTGGCGCAAACCGGGACTAAGGGACACTAGCGAACCGGGACAAAAGCCCTGGCCTCACGAACCGGGACTGATGCAATCTTTTGTCCCGGTTCGTAAGTGAACCGGGATTAATGCCCTTATCCTGGCCTCAACCGAAGCCCTGTTTTCTACTAGTGTTAAAGCAACCTAAACTAAAAAGACATCTTTCCACACCTACTCCTCTTGTGAGTGTAGATCCCACCGTCGATGAAGATTAGTGATTTAGGCGACAAAATATTAGAATGAGCCATAGGAGATAGAGATTAGGGCCATAGGATATTGAGTACCAGGGACACACATGCCATTATTCATTCACATTTCTGTCTAACAACCATAACCCATTGGTTATGCAGAATGGATCAAGTTTTACTTAAAACCCTTCTGACCTCCTTAGTCGACTTGGTTTTCCTGGGTACACTACACCTCTGGTCCTCTGGTGCTAACTGCTAACAAGACCCAGACTGGTTTGATCATTAGGGGACTAACCTTTTCCTGTCCAACTGTCGGTTCACGCTGGGTTTGATTTTGCTAGTTTTAATTCCACCAATTGAGCCTATCCATGTCAAACCTGAGATGTGAAAGCTTGATTGTAATTTACCAATTTTGATGTTATATAAAAATCAAGACTATCTATTGGAATGGTTGTACATCATTCATTGGAACTGTTGATTATGAAAAGAACAATGTTGCTTAAACTACAAATCAATTAGTTAATGCTTATGGGCCTTGAAACTTTTATCTACCATTGAAATGTTATGTTTCTACTAATCTATTAGTAGTATGCTTCAAAATTCCTCTAGCACGATTGCACGAATGAGCAGCTTATGTGCCATTTACTCATAAGTTGTACTGTACTTTTCCAGTTTTGCATAGCTGGTCTAATTTTTTATATTGCTCCCAAAATGTCATAAGATGGCCCTGTCTTCAGCTGTACTTTACTTTGAAACCGTAGAAACAACTGTTTTTATTGCACCCACATCAGTTTTGTTCTTTGCTGTAACTATTGATATCTGGCAGGGATGACCTCATTTTCCTTTCGAGGTCTGTTTTCTGGGCCATGCATCTGCTGCTCGTTGAGGATAGATGGAAGACGTGCTGTGAAAATGTCGGCTCGATGTAGCATTAGACTACCTCCGTTTTTAAATATAAAATGTTTGGACAGTTTAAATTAAACTGACAAAATGTCTTATATTTAGGAATAGAGCGTGTATGTTTGAAATTTGTGTTGTGTTAAATGTATTTAAGCAAAGACATGCTGTGACTTTGTCTAGCATTAATATGTACATATACTGTTGTTGTGCTGGGAGAACTGCCTTCACCACTGCGGTGACCTTGTGTACCACTAATAAGAGACTTGTTATTTTCGGAGAATCGCTACTTATTATTGTATTTAATCTTCTCAACAAGTTTATCATCTACTCTCCCTGTTCACAAATATAAGTTGTTCCAACTTTTTTGTGAATCGGCTATATATAAACACATTTTATTGTATTTGTTCACTTATTTCAGTCTGTATGCGAACTGTGGGAGAATAGCTTTTATGCTTTAGCCCCCCTTTGCCTTCGGAGTGTTGTAGGAACTCGGTAGTTTTTCATGAGGAACAACTTATGATGTAGTCAGTATGAGTGAGAAATTCAGACATAAGCTCTGACCTTATAGAAAATCCATCTCTGTCCTACATGATCATTATTTCTCAAATTCTCAAAACAAAATCTTGTGAAGATATGAATAAATCTTGTTGCTTGCGTTTCAATTCTATTATATTCTTATGCCTTCGGTTTTTGACTCATGTGTGCTATGGTACATGTTTGTCACACTGTACAATTTTTGTGGAAACTTAAAACAACGAAAATAGAGATGATAATCGTGCATTGCTACGGGAATCAATTCCAATTATTTAAATGAGATTTAGTTGTATGAAACAATTTAGATTGAAATATGAGATTTGTAAGTAAAATACATATGATTTATTGATGGAACAATTTATTGAACACGAATAGCATGCATGGTGCATTCTAAAGGTGGATCTTTTTCCTACACAGTTGCATGGTGAGTTGGCATAGTTGCATTAAAAATGTACTATCTGTTTTTATGCATGTTGGCATAGTGAGCTGACATAGTTGCATTTTAAAAGTATCCGGAGTTAGCGAGCACCAACTATCTAGACACATATACGAGATGGAATATACTCTATCTAAAATAACGTAAAAAAAGCAGAGCACTCCTATGTCGTATTACCCTTATTAAAAAACTTGCTATACTTTTTTCGGGAGTACAAAAATCTTGTGCTATACTGAAGTGCTATACTAGTGCACCCAAAAAAGAGAGAGAGAGAAAAAAACTTGCTACTATCGCTAGTGCATGAATCTGAAGTATTTGGCGACGATGGCGTCGACGAGGATCTGATAGCCGCTCTCGGTGGGGTGGTAGCTGTCCCAGAACAAGTACTTGGAGGGCTCCTTGCAGAGCGGGCTGGCGAAGTTGCAGAGCACGGCGGCGGCCAGCCCGATGTATCCGCAGCAGGCGTCGTGGGTGTTCCTCAGCCCGTAGGCCTCGGGCCGGTGGACCACGTCGGAGAAGATGGTGTAGAGGTCAATGTTCACGAGAGTGACCCCCGGGAGCCTGGCGCGCAGCTTCGCCATCTCCTGCCCCAGCCTGTGGTTGAAGAGCAGGGCCAGCTGGTTGCGGTCCGTGGCGCACTGCTTCCGGAGCCCGCCGGCGATCATGCGCTGCGACGGCAGGCATCCCACCGGCGGCGCCCCCACCAGCGCGATCCGCTTCGCGCCCAGGTCCGCCAGCGACTGGACGAAGGCGATGGCGCGCTCCACCATGATGTCCGCGTACCGGGGCTCCGTGATGCCGTCCGCGAAGGTGAAGTGCTCCACGATGTCGTTGCTGCCCGAGATGATGATGTAGAGCGCCTTGTCCGGGATGGTGCCCCCGACCTTCTCCTTGTACTCCTCGAACAGCTGCAGCTGCCGGTCCATCGTCAAAGCCGACATGGTCCGGCAGGTGGCGTTGTCGTAGCCGTTGCCGGCGGAGGCGAAGCTCACGCCCGTCTTGAGCTCCTCGATGGAGAGGCCCCTGTTCAGGTACGGCGGCACCAGGTCCTTCACACCCAGCGCCGACGCTGCACGCACGCATTTCCAAAACAAAACCATTGTTGATCGATGTCCTTGGCTGTTTTGAAAGATCAAAATATTCCGTGTGAAGAGTGAAGACACATTTTCATACCTAGCAAGTCGACGCTGATCTTGCCGTCACAGAACCGGCCGGTGGCCTTGTGGCCGGGGAAGTTCTTGCCGTAGGGCGGGAAGTTGGCCCTGATGAACGTCCGGACGTGGTTGTTGTTGCCCGTGTCGGCCACGGAGTCGCCGAACGCGAGGAGCGCCGGGAACTTAGGCGGCCCGGCCGGCAACGGAGGCGGCTTGGGGGGCCCTACCGCAGGCGGAGGGGTGTCTCCCTCTGCCGGAGGAAGCGAAGTGGGGACCGGCGGCGGCTCCGAAGGCACCGCGGGTGGCCCTCCCGCCTCAGGAGGAGGCTCTGCCGTGGCTACGACTCCGGCGAGAACCAGCAGGGCGGAGATCACGCCAGACATGGTGGCGACCGCCATGTCCGTGACAGGGGGGAGATAGTTGTGAGCCGGCCGGAACCACGGCGGACGTACACCAGCGGAGATTGTGATGAGGTGTCTGTATAAATAGGCCGTGCCGCTGCTCGTTTCACCAAGTGACTTCGTCAAAAGGAAAACGGCAGTTGCATGCGAGATCATGAAGAAGACCCGGTGCGCTCGCATGCATGTCATCGGGCAGGGTTACATTTGTGCAAGGATGCGATACATGCTCCCTGTCTCTCTCTGGGTTTTTCCTTCTTCGTTTCTCGATGGTGGCTAAATTTGGCCCAAGTCTAGGCAGGGTGAGGGCAAGATGAAAGGACACTATCTATATAGAAATCTTTACGTAAGTGTAGTGGCGGAGCTACGACAAGGCCGAACAGGCCGTGGCCCGCCCAGCTCAAGTTAATGAAACTCAAGCAAACCTATTCACATTACCTGGACCTATTTCAAAAAAAATAAACCAATTGAGATTAAATTATGAAGTTCAGAGCTCAAAGCAATTCAAACTTAAATGTGAATTAAGCTTAAGTCAAGATTAATCATGAACTTCAAATGAAACCAAAGTTAAGTTAGTGTGAAATAAATCCAACAAACTTCATGAACATGAACTTGCCATAGTGCATAGATCATCTATCCACTGACAACGATTCTTGTGTCAATTGAATCTGCCAAGGCAACCATGGATCTCATTCTCCTTGTGTGATGTACATATTCCATTGGTACCACATGCATATGACCACGTATGTCACATGTATCCCAAGTGACAACTAGTCTATTGTTTTCGAACTCTTTGGAATGCACATATCACATTTATATCACGACATAATCCAGTAACACCAAGCACTACACATTGTTTTGTATTGCATAGTTGTTTCATAAACTATTTATCTATGATAGATTGTACGGAGTGTGAAGAGTAGCTTTATCGAGATTGTGATATCGAAGAATTGTCAATAGCAAGCAAGTGGAACCCTTGACCATGCATAACCTATATTTCTTGCATGTAGAACTTTTCAACTAGGAATTTATGACTATGAAATACTATGCTATGTAGATCACTGGATCCTAGGCCCATTACACCGTTCCTTGTAACCATCGTGTAGTGATGCTTAGTTGCTATATTATAACAATATTGGGATCAACATTCATTGACATGATACAACTATATGGTTGACTACTTAATGATAACTTATTAATGAACCACCTAGGCAATCCTTCAGTTTTGTTTTGGTGGTTGACGACTGACTAGCTCCCGTATGTATGCCCATGTCAATGGTTTACCTGCTAGGATATGCATTTGTGGGTGACCGCCCAGGCTCAAAGGGATTGTATGAGTTCCAAGTTAAGTAGCTTTCATGTGTAACAGTGAGTCAATATGAGATCTGTCTTGACCAAGTAAGTTGTGAAAGCCTGACCAGGTAGACTAGCATATGTAGTTGTTGCATGTAGGTTGTATGGGTCTGCATGATGGTGCAGGTGACTACTTCCCAAAAATCCTATTTTGGTCTACCTAATGGATTCACAAGTGAAGTTCAGTAGCACAAGGGTGTGACTAGGTCTCGCGGGTAAAGTATACAGACCTCTGAGTGTATAAACTGACCACGGTTAGTCGTGTCCCTCGTTACGCACAAATTTGAGCAACTTTGCCAATAACTGTTAGCTTGATCTCATCATCTCTTCTTAATTAAAACATGTTCTGTTCAAAAGTGGGAAGAGGACTACCAGAGGGTGTACCTCCATGTGCAAGGTTACGATCGGGCATTTACCGGGAGTGTCTCTGACTACGACTGAAGATTTACCAGGAGTGTGATATATTGCCTATAGATAGTTGGGAATTTACCTGTTTGTCCTATGTACCAGAGTAGACCACCTATATATAAAGGTAGGACAAAACCTATCATTTATTTCAACAAATGAAAACCAACATCCACTTAACCCAAATGCATGATTAATTCCTTTATACTCACGTGGTGAAACTTGCCAATACAACCAATGTATTGACCCTTGTGGCCGCAACGTATCATGTTGCAGGACTTACTGCATCAAGGGAGTTATACGAAGTAGGGTTACAATGATACACTCAACGCTTGCTTTTGAGTGGATGGACGCCACAAGATAACACCGTATTTACAGTACATGATTAATTAAGCTAGCCTTGAGCTAAGGATCTACAGTGTAATACTATGACATGTAATGTAACTCAGGGGCTGAACAGAAAACACATCAATTTGGGGACCCTATTGGGACAGTTCCTTCACAAGACCGTCATCTAACGGGAGGACGGACTAGACATAACGAGAGATGTTGGACTGAAGCTAAGTCGTCGCAACCATCGAGGCGATGCATGACAAGATAACGTCACTCGGGGGGTGCATGGGTGCGACTGCGTTGGGGTGGTGCCCCCATGTGGGTTGGCTCCTGTGGCGTCGGTGAGGGCACCGTGGAGATGGTCTCAGGGTCATCAGCTGGGCATCGGGGACTTTTGATGGAAGCAGAGATGGAGATGCGTGACAAGAGAGAGTGAAAACTAAAGGGGGCGGTTCTCGGTTACGACGAGGAGGGTTTGTAATGGACATGAGAAGTGGAGGGTGGATATAACAACCTAAGTGTACAACAAGATTGATGGGCGGGAAACACGAAAGGTCAGATTTAACAGGTAAAATCATATGGGAGGAACCACACAACTAGTGGTAAATATTGGTCCATTTTTCACTTAGGAACACAATATCACAAACGAATCATCTTTAGATCGGTCTATGATACGCATGTTCTAGAGCTCAAAGATTATCATCGACGCGTCAAGAGGAGGCCGGTCAGTGCTAATGTTAGTCACTGACGCGTGGTTAGTGGCGAGTCAAGGATGAGGGGTCAGTGTTATGTGGATTGGTAATAGTGCATCATGCACATATATATTTACTTCGGATAAATAGAATGCATGATATAAGGGCAAGGCGGTATGTATAGGTCATCTATACAACGAACAAGCACCAAAAATATCCTCGTGTTCTCATGTCCATGATCTAGGATATCAAGATACCTTAGGATCTACTTGAGCATGCCCTTGCAAAGCTTGGCGTTCTTGAGTTCAATCACATAGAACAACAATGTAGACCATTGTCAAGAGAGCAATTTGTGCTAATAACATGTTGTGAAGCTTCACGGCTGACATTAGAGTCATACGATCATACTTGCCAATCACATTATTCATTCACCTAGAAGACCTCATTTCACAATCCACAACAATGAATACAAAATGTAGGGAGAGAAAGTTGGGAGCTCCTTCTCCTTAATCTTTGGTTGATACTTGTACAAGATCAAATGAGCTTTTTCACTATAAGAAATATGTCAACTTGTGACCTTCTTGCAGCGATCCTGGAAGAAATGGTCATAAATTTATGACCATTTGAAACCAATTGGTCGTAAGCTGTTCGGGGGCTCCAAACGCTAAACCATAACGACCAATTTGGTGAGAAAGGTCCTAATTTCCTTACATGAAATGGTCATAAAGCAGATATCACAAGTCCGCTGCCTTATTTCTAGCTGATCACGACCAATATATATGGTCATAGCCTTGTAAATTGTGGTGCATTGCTATGACTAGGCGCCACCTCATCAGTTTTGCCTATGTGCCATGTCCATGTGTCAATAATTGCCCTAGGTTGTGAAGGAGCCTACATTTGTGTCATTCCCAAAATTCCCCAAAAAATAAATTATTTGGATCATATCTTCCTCAAATATGTCAAAACCATTCCTTGTCTAGTTCAAAAATAATTCAGGAATATTCATTTTCCTATTCTGTTCAAAACACTTGGATGCTAATTCATGTTTGAATTTAGTTTAGTCTCCTCGTGAGATTCTTCTGTTGTATTATTCTTCCTAGCACCTACCGGGGGAGTGCGCAACCCATAAGACATGCTTAGGCTACCGAGGACGCGTGGCAACACTAAGGTCACACGGTCACCACATCGCTGGCATGCCAGTTTGCGCGCTCTGGAGTTGGGACCATTGTCCACCATCCAAACCTCGATGTCCCGCCACCAAACCATGTATATCTAATTAAATAGATACTTATGTAGCTATAAATAATTTTTGGAAAAAAACATGAGCAAACTATAAGACAATTGCAGTTCAAATTTGACCCGCTTCCTCATGAATCGGAGAAAATTTGTCTTTTTCACGAGGCTCAAAGATTTTGACACCCAACCATTTAGTCGGTTGTACATTAAATATGACCTAATATTTTAGAAAAAAGATTTGGTCCAATTTTGCAACAAATATATGGTAGGTCCTTCACAAGAAAACTCATTTTGGACACTAGAAAAATGGAAAATGAATTTTCCATCCAAAGAAAATGAAAACTTCCTTAGGCAACTGACTAATTGTGAGGGTTTAGGGTTTAGGGTTTTTCATTTTTTTCAATTGTTTTTGAGTTTTTCATGCCCATTTCAAAATGCGGTCAAAACGGCGGGCATGCCCGTTCGTAGCTAGTGGTTGAATCTTGGAAAAAATTTGGTCTTTCTATGATTAAATAGATACTTTTGTACATAGAAATGATTTTTGCAAAAAATAAAAAGCAATCTATAAGGCAGCTGCAGTTCAAATTTGACCCACTTCCTTCTAAATTGGGGGAAATTTGTCTTTCTCACGAGAGGTGGCTCAAAGATTTTGACACCCAACCATGTAGTAAATTGTACATTAAATATGACCTAATATTTTAGAAAAATGTTTCGGTCCAATTTTGCAACAAATATATGATAGGTCCTTCACAAAAAAAACTCATTTTGGGCACTAGGAAAATGGAAAATGAATCTTCCATCCAAAGAAAATGAAAAGTTTGTTAGGCAACATTGTTTTCCATTCCAAGATGCACGCTTGTGAAAATATGATATCATTTGAACAAACTATTCCATGGATGTTGCTATACGAGTGGTCATTTGCCTTGAAACCCACGAATCTTCATACATGATAGTTCATTTCTAAGAACATTTTTAAGACATTTGTCATAGTCCAAGATTGTTATTTTTCCTGGATACTAGGCCACATATAATGACACAATGCAAATTTTTTGATTTTTTTTGTATTTCTTATGTCAATTTCCAAATGTGGTCAAGTTTGCTTGTATGACCGTTCTTATCTAGGGGTGCAATCTTGTGAAAATTTTGATGTTTCTATGATGAAATAGATACTTGTGTACCTAGAAATGATTTTTGAAAAAAATAAAGAGCGAACTATAAGGCAACTGCAGTTCAAATTTGACCCACTTCCAACTGAATCGATGGAAACTTGTCTTTTTAACGAGAGGTGGATCAAAGCTTTTGATACCCAACCATTTGCTCAATTGTACATTAAATATGACCTAGTATTTTATAAAGTTTATTTGGTACTATTTTGCAACAAATATATGGTAGGAAATTCACACAAAAAACTCATTTTTGACACTCAAAAATGGAATATATTAAATATTTCATTTTTTTGAAAATGTAAATAAGGTCTAAATAATATGAAATTAGACATGGTATTAGTTCATCATTCCAAGAATGTGTGGAAAATCTTTCAGAAAATTTGCTAAATATTAACAAGTTTATTTTATCAAAAGTAATAGGGCAAACAAACACAATTTGTTTACTGATTTCCTATTGGCTAAAATCTCCTTCTCCTGGATCAATGACATGGTAGGGCAACCAGCCCCACCACGCATCGCATGCAACACACCAGCCCCACCGCGTACAACCACACCCCTGCGACAACTTCTCCCTCCACTCTCTCTCCCTCATCCTCATCCATTTGGCATCCCTCACCTCTGCAGCAGCACCTCCCGTCCGATGCTGCCGCACCTTGCTCCACGCCGCCGCATCCCGATCCTGCCCGACACTGCTGCACCTTGCTCCTGCCCCGTGCCACCACATCCTGCTACCGCCCTGTGCCGCCGCGACCGCAACACCTGTTGGCCAGCCCAGCCACACCCCACTCTCGCCCTGTGCCACACCACCACCCGCCCAGCGTCGCCGCGGCCGCACCACCTCCCTTGTCGTGTCGCCGCGGCAGTACCACTCCCCCCGACATTGCTGGCCCACCGCACCTCGCTCCCGCCTCACATGGCACCACCTCCTACCGAGCGCGACACCAACTCCCTTGTGGTGCACCGGTGGCCACACAACCTCTGACCCGCCGACGCCGCACAACATCGCCGATGAGTGTAGTGTTGGAAATATGTCCTAGAGGCAATAATAAAATGTTTATTATTGTATTTCCTTGTTCATGATAATTTTCTATTGTTCATGCTATAATTTTATTAACCGGAAACCAGAATGCATGTGTGAATACATAGACCACAACGTGTCCCTAGTGAGCTTCTAGTTGACTAGCTCGTTGATCAATAGATGGTCACGGTTTCATGACCATGGACATTGGATGTCATTGATAACGGTATCACATCATTAGGAGAACGATGTGATGGACAAGACCCAATCCTAAGCATAGCACAAGATCGTGTAGTTCGTTTGCTAAAGCTTTTGCAATGTCAAGTATCATTTCCTTAGACCACGAGATTGTGTAACTCGCGGATACTGTAGGAATGCTTTGGGTGTGCCAAACATCACAACGTAACTGGGTGGCTATAAAGGTGCACTACGGGTATCTCCGAAAGTGTCTGTTGGGTTGGCACGAATCGAGACTGGGATTTGTCACTCCATATGACGGAGAGGTATCTCTGGGCCCACTCGGTAAGACATCATCATAATGAGCTCAATGTGACTAAGGAGTTAGCCACGGGATGATGTGTTATAGAACAAGTAAAGAGACTTGCTGGTAACGAGATTGAACAAGGTATAGAGATACTGACGATCGAATCTCGGGCAAGTATCATACCGGTAGACAAAGGGAATTGTATACGTGATTGATTGAATCCCCGACATCGTGGTTCATTCGATGAGATCATCGTGGAGCATGTAGGAGCTAACATGGGTATCCAGATCCCGCTGTTGGCTACAGACCGGAGAGGTGTCTTGGTCATGTCTACGTGTCTCCCGAACCCGTAGGGTCTACACACTTAAGGTTCGATGACGCTAGGGTTATAGGGAAATGGTATACATGATTACCGAAGATTGTTCGGAGTCCCGGATGAGATCCCGGACATCACGAGGAGCTCCGGAATGGTCCGGACGTAAAGATTGATATATAGGAAGTCCTATTTTGGTCACCGGAAAGTTTTCGGGTTCATCGGTAGTGTATCGGGAGTGACGAGAGGGTGCCGGAGGACCCCCGGGAGGGGTGTGGCGACCAAAGGACTTCGTGGGCTGTTAGAGGAGATGTACCAGCCCTTATTGGGCTGTCCAAGTCCTTCCGGAAAGTCCCATGCGGCTAGGATAAAGAGATAAGGCTAAAGGAGATTCAAAAGGAAGAGATCCACCTCCCTTGTGGGAGGTGGACTCCTCCCTAGTTTCGGCTGAACCTCTCCTCCTTGGAGGAGGGGCCAAGGCAGCCCTCCCTCTCCCTCCTCCTATATATACTTGAGGTTTTGGCTGTTTTGTGAGAATATTTGATCTCTCTCTCCCACGGCGCAGCCCTACCTCTCTTCTTCCTCCTCCGTAGTGCTTAGGCGAAGCCCTGCCAGAATACCGTGCTGCTCCACGACCACCACGTCCTCGTGCTGCTGTTGGAGCTCTTCCCCAACCTCTCCCTCCTCCTTGCTGGATCAAGGAGCAGGAGACGTCACCGGGCTGTACGTGTG
This sequence comes from Hordeum marinum, assembly GCA_022496015.1. Classification (NCBI taxonomy): domain Eukaryota; kingdom Viridiplantae; phylum Streptophyta; class Magnoliopsida; order Poales; family Poaceae; genus Hordeum; species Hordeum marinum. Next base: position 63,354,881 of record CM039677.1, read on the forward strand.
TTGAACGCGGAGGCGCCGTTGTTCGGCGCTAAGATCGGAGTCCACCGTGATCTGAATCGCTACGAGTATAACTCCACCAACCGCGTTCTTGTAACGCTTCCGCTTAGCGATATTCAAATGTATGAAGATGCAATATCTCCTCACTCGTTGCTGGTTTCTCCATAGATAGATCTGTTGGAGAACGTTGCATGGGAAACAAAAATTTCCCTACGCACACGAAGATCTATCCATGGTGATGAGCATCTACGAGAGGGAGAGTGGATCTACATACCCTTGTAGATCGCTAAGCGGGAAGCGTTAAGAAACGCGGTTGGTGTAGTCGAACGTCTTCGCGATCCAAATCGCCGTGCGTCCCGCGGTCCAATCATGATCCGTCCCGCGATCCAATCACGATCCGTCCCGCGATCCGATCACGATCCGTCCCACGAACTTCATCACAATCCGTCTCACGAACTTGATCACGATCCTTCCGATCTAGCACCGAACGGACGGCACCTCCGCATTCAGCAGACGTACAACTTGATGACGATGTCCACCATCTTGATCCAGCAAGAAGGAGTGGAGAGGAAGAAGAGTTCTCCGGCAGCGTGACGCCGCTCCGGCGATGGTGGTGGAGCAATTCCGGCAGTGCTTCGCCTAAGCACTCCAGAAAACCGATCTAGAGGAGAAACTATGCATTGGAGGAACGGGTAGCACGTGGCTGAAAATCAAGTGCAAAAACCCTCAAGACCACCAGTATATATAGGAGGAGAGGAGGAGAGGAGGCAGCTTGGCCTCCAAGCCTTCTAGCCTTCGGCCGAACTAGGAGAGGAGGAGTCCACCTCCTCCACTCCTAGTAGGATTAGGATTCATTGTTTTTTTTCCTTTTTGCCTTTTTCCACCTTTTTCCTTTTGGGGTTTCTTCTCCAGACACATGGGCCTTGTGTGGGAGTTTACACCAGCCCACTAAGGGTTGATATTCACTCTCCCACAGCCCATGAAGCCTCTTGGGTGGAAATACCCCTCCCGGAGGTCTCCCGGTACACTACCGGCACTCCCGATAGACTACCGATAAGCCCAGAACTTTTCCGGCGACCAAAACAGGACTTCCTATATATGAATCTTTACCTCCGGACCATTCCAGAGCTCCTCGTGACGTCCAGGATCTCATCCGGGACTCCGAACAAACTTTGGTCACCACCATACATAACTCTATACTACCGAAACGTCACCAAACCTTAAGTGTGCATACCCTGTGGGTTCAAGAACTATGTAGACATGACCGAGACACCTCTATGGTCAATAACCAATGGCAGGACCTGGATGTACACATTGGTTCCTACATATTCTACGAATACCTTTATCGGTCGAACCTCTATGTCAAGGATTCAGTTAATCCCGTATGATGTTCCCTTTGTTCTTCGGTATGTTACTTGCCCGAGATTCGATCGTCGGTATCTCCATACCTAGTTCAACCTCATTACTGGCAAGTCTCTTTAGTCGTTTCGTAATACAAGATCCCGTGACCAACACTTAGTCACATTGCCTGCAAGGCTTATTGTGATGTTGTATTACCGAGTGGGCCTTGAGATACCTCTCCGTCACACGGAGTAACGAATCCCAGTCTTGATCCATGCCAACTCAACACACACCCTAGACACCTGTAGAGCACCTTTATAGTCACCCAGTTACGTTGCGACGTTTGATACACACAAGGTACTCCTCCGATATCTATGAGTTGCATGATCTCATGGTCATAGGAACATACACTTGACATGCAGAAAACAGTAGCAATAAACTGACACGATCATAAGCCACGTTTGTAGTTTGGGTCTTGTCCATCACATCATTCTCCTAATGATGTGATCCCATTATCAAATGACATCTCATGTCCATGGCTAGGAAACCTTAACCATCTTTCAATCAACGAGCTAGTTCACTAGAGGCATACTAGGGACATTGTGTTTGTCTATGCATCCACACATGTATCCATGTTTCCAATTAATACAATTATAGCATGGATAATAAATGATTATCATGAACAAGGAAATACAATAATAAACACTTTATTTATTGCCTCTAGGGCATATTTCCAACAGTCTCCCACTTGCACTAGAGTCAATAATCTAGTTCACATCACTATGTGATTTACATTGTAATGAATCGAACACCCATGCAGTTCTGGTGTTGATCATGTTTAGCCCTTGGAAGAGGTTTAGTCAACGGGTCTGCAACATTCAGATCCGTGTGCACTGTGCAAATATTTATGTCTTTCTCCAAGATGTAATCGCGGATGGAGTTGAAGCGTCGCTTTATGTGTCTGGCCAGAGCAATGGCACCAGTGTTATCACAGAATAGGTTCATTGGATTCAGTGCACTGGGCACTACTCCAAGATCAGTCATGAACTGCTTCATCCAGACACCTTCCTTCGCCGCTTCTGAGGCTGTGATGTATTCCGCTTCGCACGTAGAATCAGCTACCACGCTTTGCTTGGAACTGCACCAGCTTACTGCTCCCCCGTTAAGAATAAATACGTATCCGGTTTGCGACTTAGAGTCATCCGAATCAGTGTCAAAGCTTGCATCGACATAACCCTTTACGACGAGCTCTTCATCACCTCCATAAACGAGAAACATTTCCTTAGTCCTTTTCAGGTACTTAAGGATATTCTTGACCGCTTGCCAGTGCTCCATTCCAGGATCACTTTGAAACCTTCCGGCTATACTTATGGCAAGGCTGACATCGGGTCTTGTGCATAGCATTGCATACATGATAGAGCCTATGGCTGAAGCATAGGGGATGACACTCATCTTTTGTCTATCTTCTGCAGTTACTGGGCATTGAGTCTTACTCAACTTCACACCTTGTAATACTGGCAAGAACCCCTTCTTGGATTGTTCCATTTTGAACTTATTCACAAATTTATCAAGGTATGTGCTCTGTGAAAGTGCTATTAAGCGTCTCGATCTATCTCTATAGATCTTAATGCCTAATATGAAAGCAACTTCTCCTAGGTCCTTCATTGAAAAACTCTTGGTCAAATATCCCTTCACGCTTTCCAGCATTTCTATATTGTTTCCGATCAGCAATATGTCATCCACATATAATACTAGAAACGCTATAGAGCTCCCACTCACTTTCTTGTAAATATAAGCTTCTCCGTAAACTTGTATAAACTCAAACGCTTTGATCACCTCATCAAAGCGCTTATTCCAACTCCGAGATGCTTGCACCAGTCCATAAATGGATCGTTGGAGATTGCAAACTTTGTTAGCATTCTCTGGATCGACAAAACCTTCGGGTTGCATCATATACAACTCTTCCTCAAGGAAACCGTTGAGGAACGCTGTTTTTACATCCAACTGCCAAATTTCATAGTCGAAATAGGCACCTATTGCTAACATGATTCTGATAGACTTAAGCATCGCTACGGGTCAGAAAGTCTCATCGTAGTCAACTCCTTTAACTTGTGAAAAAGCCTTTGCCACAAGTCGAGCTTTATAGACGGTGACATTACCGTCCGCGTCTGTTTTCTTCTTAAAGATCCATTTGTTCTGAATGGCCTTTCGCCCTTCAGGTAATACTTCCGAAGTCCATACTTTGTTGTCATACATGGATCCCATCTCGGATTTCATGGCCTCTAACCATTTCTCGGAATCCGGGCCCATCACTGCTCCTCCATAGCTCGTAGGTTCATTCTTGTCCAACAACATGACCTCCAAGACAGGGTTGCCGTACCACTTAGGGGTAGTACGCAGCCTTGTAGACCTACGAGGTTTAATAGCTGCTTGATCTGAAGCTTCATGATCATCATCATTAACTTCCTCTTCTACCGTCGTAGGTTCCACAGAAACATCTTTCTGCGCTGCGCTACTTTCTGGTTGAAGTAAAGGTTCAATAACCTCATCAAGCTCTATTTTCCTCTCACTCAATTCTTTCGAGAGAAACTCTTTCTCAAGAAATGTTCCGTTTTTAGAAACAAACACTTTGCCTTCGGATCTGAGATAGAAGGTATACCCGACTGTCTCTTTCGAGTATCCTATGAAGACGCATTTCTCCGCTTTGGGTTCCAGCTTTTCAGGCTGAAGCTTTTTGACATAAGCATCACATCCCCAAACTTTAAGAAATGACAACTTTGGCTTCTTGCGAAACCATAGTTCATATGGCGTCGTCTCAACGGATTTTGATGGTGCCCTATTTAAAGTGAATGCAGCTGTCTCTAATGCATAACCCCAAAACGATAGTGGCAAATCAGCAAGAGACATCATAGAATGCACCATATCTAATAAGGTTCGATTACGATGTTCGGACACACCATTACGCTGTGGTGTTCCGAGCGGTGTCAACTGTGAAACAATTCCACACTATCTTAAGTGACTGCCAAACTCATAACTCAGATATTCACCTCCTCGATCAGATCGCAGGAACTTAATCTTCTTGTTACGATGATTCTCAACTTCACTCTAAAATTGCTTGAACTTTTCAAACGTTTCAGACTTGTGTTTCATTAAGTAAATATACCCATATCTGCTTAAGTCATCAGTGAAGGTGAGAAAATAACGATATCCACCACGCGTTGTAACATTCATTGGACCGCACACATCAGTGTGTATGATTTCCAATAAGTCACTCGCCCGTTCCATTGTTCCAGAGAACAGCGTTTTAGTCATCTTGCCCATGAGGCATGGTTCACATGTGTCAAGTGATTCAAAATCAAGTGACTCCAAAAGTCCATCAGCATGGAGCTTCCTCATGTGTTTTACACCAATATGACCTAAACGGCAGTGCCACAAGAAAGTGGTACTATCATTATCAATTCTACACCTTTTGGCATCAATGTTATGAACATGTGTGTCATCACTATCAAGATTCGATATGAATAAACCCCTAACATTGGGTGCACGACCATAAAAGATATTACTGATATAAATAGAACAACCTTCATTCTCTGATTTAAATGAGTAACCATCTCGAGATAAACAAGATCCAGATAATGTTCATGCTTAATGCAGACACTAAATAACAATTATTCAGGTTCATCACTAATCCCGATGGTAATCGAAGAGAGAGCGTGCCGACGGCGATCACATCAACCTTGGAACCATTTCCCACGCGCATCGTCACTTCGTCCTTTGCTAGCCTTCGTTTATTCCGTAGTTCCTGCTTTGAGTTGCAAATGTGAGCAACCGAACTGGTATCAAATACCCAGGCACTACTACGAGAGCTAGTAAGGTACACATCAATAACATGTATATCATATATACCTTGTTTGTCGTTGGCCGCCTTCTTGTCAGCCAGGTACTTGGGGCAGTTCCGCTTCCAGTGACTAGTTCCTTTGCAATGAAAGCACTCAGTTTCTGGCTTGGGTCCATGCTTGGACTTCTTTGAAGGAGTAGCAACTGCTTTGCCATCCTTCTTGGTTTTACCCTTCTTGCCCTTGCCCATAACTTTGCCATTTTTCTTGAAACTAGTGGTTTTATTGACCATCAACACTTGATGTTCTTTCTGCATTTTAGACTCAGTGACTTTTAGCATCGCAAACACCTCGGCGACTGACTTGTTCATCCCGTGCATGTTATAGTTCATCACAAAGCTCTTGTAACTAGGTGGCAGTGATTGAAGAACTCTGTCAGTGATCGCCTCTGGCGGAAGGGCAATTCCCAACTCCGCTAGACGAGTTGAATACCTAGACATTCGGAGTATATGTTCACTGATAGACCCGTTCTCCTCCATCTTGCAAGCATAGAACTTATCAGAGATTTCATACCTCTCGATCCGCGCGTTCTTCTGAAAGATAAACTTCAACTCCTGGAACATCTCATATGCTCCATGACGTTCAAAACGTCTTTGAAATCCCGGTTCTAAGCCATACAATATTGCACACTAAACTATTGAGTAATCTCCAGTACGTTCCTCCCAAGCGTTCTTAACGTCTTCGGAGGTCATGTCTTCTAGTTGGTCACCAAGCAGTGCATCAAGGACATATGATTTCTGGGAAGCCGTGAGGATAATCCTCAGATTATGGGCCCAGTCAACAAAGTTACTTCCATCATCTTTCATTTTAGCTTTCTCTAGGAACGCATTAAAATTTAGGGGTGCTACTGCGCGAGCCATTGATCTACAACATAAATTTGCAAAGTTCACTTTGACTATTGTTCAAGATAATGAGTTTAGTTAATCAAATTACTAAAGCTCCCACTCAAATTGACATCCCTCAGGTCATCTGAGTGTCACATGATCCAAATCCACCAACTCAAGTCCGATCATCACGTGAGTTGACGTGGCTTCAATAGTGAACATCATTATGTTGATCATATCTACTATATGACTCATGTTCGACCTTTCTGTCTCTTGTGTTCTGAGGCCATGTCTGTACATGCTAGGCTCGTCAAGTTTAACCCGAGTGTTCTGCGCGTGCAACAATGGCTTGCACCCGTTGTATGTGAACGTAGAGTCTATCACACCCGATCATCACGTGGTGTCTCAACATGACGAACTTTCGCAACGGTGCACAACAAGGTGCATAATGCTACCGTCGTACTAAGCATAACAAGGTGCATAAAAGGATTAACACCACATGCAATTCATAAGTTACATGATATGGCCATGAACTTGTGCTTTAGATCTCCATCTTGAAAGCACCGGCATGATCTTCATCGTCACCGGCACGACACCATGATCCCCATCATCTTGATCTCCATCAACGTGTCGCCATCGAGGTTGTCACGCCCTGCATGCTTCTACTACTATTGCTACCGTTTAGCGATAAAGAAAAACATTACATAGCGCTTAATGATTGACACGCAGGTCATACAATAATTAAAGACAACCGTATGGCTCCTGCCATATCACATGATCATCTCATACATCACATATATCACATCATGTAATTGGCCATATCACATCAACATACCCTGCAAAAACAAGTTAGACGTCCTCTAATTATTGTTGCATGTTTTACGTGGCTGCTACGGGTTTCTAGCAGGAACGATTCTCACATATGCATAAACCACAACGGTGATACATAATTTGCTTTTCAACCTTCTCAAGGACCGCCTTTGTCGAATCCGATCCAACTAAAGTGAGAGAAACTGCCACCCGCAAGCCACCTAGGCAACAAGTTGCGTCGAGGAAACCGGTCTCTTGTAAGCGTACGAGTAATGTTGGTCCGGGCCACTTCATCTCACAATACCACTGAACCAAAATCCGACCAAGGGAGGAAGCAATCTAAGCATCAAAGCCCACAAACCTTTTGTGTTCTACTCGAGATCTCATCTACACATAGACCTAGCTCATGATGCCACTATTGGAGAACGTTACATGGGAAACAAAAATTTTCCTACGCACACGAAGATCTATCCATGGTGATGAGCATCTATGAGAGGGAGAGTGGATCTACATACCCTTGTAGATCGCTAAGCGGGAAGCGTTAAGAAACGCGGTTGGTGTAGTCGAACGTCTTCGCGATCCAAATCGCCGTGCGTCCCGCGATCCAATCACGATCTGTCCCACAATCCAATCACGATCCGTCCTGCGATCCGATCACGATCCGTCCCACGAACTTGATCACGATCCGTCTCACGAACTTGATCACGATCCTTCCGATCTAGCACCGAACGGATGGCACCTCCGCGTTCAGCACACGTACAGCTTAATGACGATCTCCACCGTATTGATCCAGTAAGAAGGAGTGGATAGGAAGAAGAGTTCTCCGGCAGCCTGACGGCGCTCCGGCAATGGTGGTGGAGCAATTCCGGCAGGGCTTCGCCTAAGCACTGTAGAAAACCGATCTAGAGGAGAAACTATGCACTGGAGGAAGGGTAGCACGTGGCTGAAAATCTAGTGCAAAAACCCTCAAGACCAACAGTATATATAGGAGGAGAGGAGGAGAGGAGGCAGATTGGCCTCCAAGCCTTCTATCCTTCGGCCGAACTAGGAGAGGAGGAGTCCACCTCCTCCACTCCTAGTAGGATTAGGATTCACAAGTGGGTTTACATCATTTAACATTTGCATTAGTTTTGCCATAATAGTGCGATCCAGTTCACCATCAAAATCATCTTCTTTACACAATGCTTTTATTCTATTTTCAGTTTCGAGATCGGTATCATGTATATATAGTTGAGCAAATTTGGGCTTACCATCATGATGAAACTAATGTACCCATTTTGTGGTGTACTTGACCCCATTTTCGGAAAACATATGGACCTTTACCAACGTTGATACTTTTGTCTATGGGCTCCAAAAGAAGTGAATTATATAGGCAGTTATTCTGCCTTATGTGGGTCATGAATTCTCTACTCTCACGACCGCCATTGGAGATCTGAGCAGCTCTCGGCAAAAAGACAAATCGGAGTCTGTAAAAAAGGTTTACTATTCACAAACTTTTCTGACGCGATTTTTCTTTTTTTCCAGGAGCTGCTCAGATGTCCAAAATACTTGAAATTTGGAGCGAACCTCGCACATCAAAATATCTACCACACATTTTTTTGGAATTTTTCTAGTATTTTTTTTTTGTCAGTGGGAGCAGCTGAGCCCGAGCTCAGAATTCGATTACTTCGAGTAATACGCCAATAGTAATTCGCTAATGGATTTTTTGGTTTTTGGCTACACAATATGAAAGGAAAATAATTGTGCTAGAAAGGGGATTCGAACCCAGGTCTATGCAATAGCTATTGAGCCTAATAACCAACTAAGCCACCTTTTGCTATTGTTTATTGTAGATAAGCAATGTTATTTGAACCTTTATTATTTCTACCATATTAAAAAATATAATAAAGATTGGCTTGATAACTTTGGCATGACCAGCATGATAAATATGGTATGAGCAACATGATAACTATACCATGATTACACTGGTAACTATAATACAAGAAGGTTAAAGCATGGGGTAGTTATCATGTATACATGTTGTTTGTAGGTGAGTTATCAGTTTGGTTGTGCGCATGTTACCATGCTTTTTATACATAATTTATCATGTAATTTTTCAGCAACCCCCCTCCCCCCTCCGCAAGTCAAAAATAGTTACATGTCTCGGCTAAGTAAGGTATCAATGTTGATGTGCGTAGATTACCATGCTAGTAGACATGAGTTACCAGGAAAGGATGGTTCAACAACTTTTCCCCTGGTCAAAAAATTACCGCACTTCGGCTAAGTAAATTATCAGCTCTATTGTGCGTATATTGCCATGTTAATTTTTCATATAAGTTATCAGTGTATGTTTGCCAACATCTTTTTTTGGGGTCAAAAGTTATCATGATGTTTGTGCGTGAATTATCAGCCACGATGTGCGCGTATTACCATGTATATCGGGGTATTAATCAACAACTCATCCACCCTGAGGTATGTTTTAGTAATGTAGTAGCTCCTTTTGTGCAGATAAAAGCAGTCTAACCTATATCTAAACACTAGCGATTTATTAACCCAGATGGCTAGCAAGAGTAGGCTAAATCACTAAGTACAAGGTCGATTCCTACCATCCTCCTACTGGCGATCTATCGCTAACCTCCAGACGTTTTGACGTTAGCTTTCTCAATAAGCATATTATTATTCATGTAGTCAATAAAGTTGCATTTCAAATAGGTCCATTTTTGTGGGTATGGTGAAACAATGCACTTCAAATAATCAAATTGCTATTTTATGTGGTTGTGGTAGCAAAAACATCATATAATTTAAATAAAAGTTTAGCTTGAATATTTTTCTGATTGAATAATTACCGTTGTGTGGTCATATCTAGATTAATTGGTATGTGTGAGACACATAAATATGTGTAAAAAGAACAAGGCTTTTAGGGATACGTATTCTGGGCACGTGCTTTGAAGGCATCCAATTCTCATGCCATATCAGCAGAACCAAAAATTAAATATGACAGTCCGTACCCTACAAAAAAGATACTCCTTCAATTTTTATTTACTTTCCATACTGTTTTGACTGAAGTCAAACTTTATTGACCAAGTTCGTACAAAACAATATGAACATTTACAGTAACTAATTTATATGATGTGAAAATATATGCAATGATGAATCCAATGGTATAAATTTTGTGATGTATATGTTAATATATTTTCCTACAAGCTTGAAAGTATATAAAGTTTGACTTTAGACAAACATAACATGTGGAGTAAAAAGAAACGGAGGGAGTACAATATAGGCAAAGGTAATCGTGGTGTTTTCTTTTGACTATTTTCCCATATATTTTTATAATGAACAATTATATTTGGTTTTACAAAGTATCTAACACATAGGAATCTTTCAACCACCAGAACTTACTTAGATTGTGGCGTTTCAAAAGTACCTCATGTGATCCGTTAGATCAAGATCAAACAGTCCACGTCCTTTTTTCTTGCTCCACCATTTTCTTTCTCTGGTGCATCTATGACTTGCTCTATGTGGCTACACCAGTGCTCGCTATCACTTCCGCCATTGGCTCAAGTAAAGCATTCCCTGCCGCCCCGGTGTCCAACTTCGCCGGATGAATGGTTGGCCGATGCCTAAACGCTCATCAGCGCACAACAGTTTTAGTTAAGACGACGGTTTCCTCCTTGTGATCTTCGGTGAGTCGACGGCCTCCGCCCCCCTCTGTCCACTGCTCCGGCGGCTGGAGGAGGGGGGTGGGATCACGTCCCTTTGCTCTCCTTGGTATTTCATAGATTAGGAATACGTCTTCGAGTGGAGGTGTTGTTCTGGTGAGGACAACGCCGTGACGAATAATGTGGCCTCGGATTCTCCCTCACCACGGCGACGCTCTCCACGGCGGCGTCGAGGAGCCAATGGTCTCCTGTGCCCGCCGTTCATCCACAACGTCGAGCTTTATGTGGCTGTTCGTGTTAGGCTGCTGCCTTCAACGCCTACAGCAGAAAGTGTTACATGTTCTTGGAATATAGATGGAGGACTGGTGGGTGTGGATTCGGCTTTCCTTCCCGTCATCGACGGCGGCGAGCGGCGGATCCAGATCCGGGACAACGCGGGGACATTCCCCGGCCGACGTGTCACATCAACATGCGCCTGTTTCACAGGACCGGCCATCGGCTCTCAACGCCTTTATGGCTATGGCGTTGGCTTGGATAATAGGATTGTGGATGTCTGCCTCTTCTTCGGACGAGTCTCATGGCGACGCCGGCGGTCGATGGCTGTTTTTGTGTTGGTTATCTACAGGGGTCCCTAAGAACTCGATTGTAATATCTTTTTTGTGGATTCGTTCTGCATAGTCGCCAAGACACATGCTCTATCCTGGTCTCTTCAGAAGATTCCGCATCATGTATTATGTACTCTGTTAATTGATTAATGTAATGTGTGTGGTCTCAAAAAAAAGAGTAAAGCATTCCCTCTAAATGTCTTGGATTATAGCGGCCGCTCACTCTAACCGTCCCAATCACAACCACTCACTCACGAGTTTTATCTCCTCTCCTGCATTTACCAAGGGCGAGTTTGGTTGCCCCATCAAGCCCAACCAGGTCCGCTAGATGCAGCATCTTTTCGTGTTGGGCTGTTTGGTTATATGCAAACACTGTTGGATCTTTATATCACGTTTCTTGAAACAGTGTTTTGCCTACATCGCTGGAAACTCTCGAATCGACCGTTTCCAGCGAGCCAGGCCCGAGCTCAGCGAGGGAGCCCACGTGGGTGGCTCGTTGGGAACGCGTCAGCCGTTAACCACCTCCTTAATTGTGAGCCTAGTCTTCTGCGTCGCCGCCATCCGCTTCATGGTCCGTCTCCATCGATGCCAACGACACCGTCACTCCAGGAAGCACCACACTGAGGGCGGCATGGCCGGGCGGCATGACCACCTCGTTGTCGCGGGCGCAGACGGCGTGGCTGCCGATGCGTCCTCTGCGTTCAGGCACGGGCGCGGCCGCCGCAGTCACGCGCGAGCGGCGCATCCGGGCGGCCAGGAGCGGGCGCGCCAGTCGCGGGCGTGGGCGGCCGCTAGGCCAAGCGCAGCATGGCGCGTCCGGGCGGCAAGGAGCGGGCGTGGGCGGCGGCGTGGCCAGGCGCGGCTCAGCGCGTCCAGGCGGTCAGGAGCGGGCGCATCCACGCGGGCGCGGGCAGCGTCTGGGCCAGGTGCGGCGCGGCGCGTTCTGGCGGCCAGGAGAGGGCGCGGCTCCAGCGGGCACGGGCGCGGGCGGCGACTAGGCCAGGCGCGTCTGGGCGGCCATAAGCGGGCGCGGCTCCAGCGGGAGTGCCTGCAGGCAGCGACGGCAAGCGCGCGTTGGCCGCGTCGTGCACCTCACGCGCCGGGGATGGGGATGGGAACAAGCAGCTTGGTGGAGTAGATCTCGTACTCCCGCCGCATTTGCCATCTGGATGGTGTGTTGTTGTTTCGCTTTGCACCACAGCTCCGTCCACCCATGTCCCCAAGGACGAGGCCCTAAAATACCTACACTTGTAGAGCTCGTTGTCATGGTGAGCCATGAGGTCCGGCGTGGCTCCAGCAAGACGGTCGACGCGTGTGCGGGCACAACCACGACCACGACAGGCGCCAGCGCGGGCTCGGCCTCCGCGGACAGGCAGGGGCTCCAGTAAGACGTCCAACACAGGCACGGGCGCGGCCACGGCCACGGCAGGAAGCCAGGCATGGGCGCGGCCACGGCTACGACAGCGAGCCGGGCGTGGGCGTGGGTGTGGCAATGGCGTCTACGGCGAGGGGAGGAAGGGTGGGCCTCATCGGGCTCCGACACATGGACGGACAAGACGCACTCAACGTGTTTGATGAAATGAAGGCCGACGACGTCTAGGCTAACCTGGTCGCTTAAGTATAGTTGTTAACTCCTAATCATATGCATGTATGCAACCAAACGCTGGGTGAAAGTTGCTTCACGGTGACAAGACATCACATGCAGGCAACCAATCTACTTGCAACTACGTTTTTTTGTCTTGTTTTTTCTGGTCAGGCCTTGCTCAGCCTGGCTCGTTTTTTTGCTTCCAGTCAGGCCTGTAGAGAAAGCAACCAAATGCGCCACAAGGCGCTCTGCAAGTAACTGGTGGCTCTGTCTCGATCCAGAATTGCCTTGATCACCACTGCCGCGCCAGCGGTGGTGCTACATTTAAATACCTATTTATTTTTGGTTATGCAACTTTTTTTAGGAGTTTTATAATGTACATACAGTATGCAACCATGCATACACTTATGCTGCTAAATTTTGATCCAAACTACTCATCGCAGAAAAGAGTATGAAAATGGGCTGAGTTCAAACCACATCATTGTCGCCGCTGGCTGACAGTCACATCACAGGCTCACAGTGCAAGTGCGCAGCACACCAACCTCACTCCCTTCGATTCGAAGGTTAAAAAAACACCCCCTGGCCGACCAAACCATCACCATTGATCCCCGCTGAGAGTGTCCTGGATTAGGGGGTCCTCGGATATCCGACCTGTTGTCTACGGGCCGGACTATATGGGCTACTCACCGAACATTGGATGGTTTGAAGGCCCAGTTTCTAGGATGGAAGCTTTGAGGAACACGGCTTGTGCTCCATGTTTGATGTAGTAATAGGCATGTTTATCTCTTCGGCATGTAACCGACCATGTGTAAACCCTAGGCCTCCTTGGCATTTATATAAGCTGGAGGGTTTTAGGGTATAGAAGCAGGATAACTCATCTAGGGTTAGACATACGATCTCGAGGTAGATCAACTTTGTATTCCCATACACCATCAATACAATCAAGCAGGACGTAGGGTATTACCTCCATTGGAGGGCCCGAACCTGGGTAAACTTGTGTCCCCTTCGTCTCCTGTTACCGTCGATCCTAGTCTCATAGTTCGGGACGCCCTACCCGAGATCCGCCGGTTTTGACACCGACATTGGTGCTTTCATTGAGAGTTACTCTATGAGCGAGATGGGATTAACGCCTCGCTTGGTCATCAACGAAGAGGTTCGCAACATGGACGTTTTCGTCCCCAGGCAGATCTTCGCCTTCGGCAACATTGTGCTGCATGCTGATTCCACCGACCATCTAGGCCGTGTGGAGAACTTTGCCCCTAATCAGGAAGTTAGATTTGGAAACCTAGAGTTTTCTATCGACTCTCGAGGCGACTTGTCACTAATCGGGCTCACGGCTTCGCCCGTGACCCCCGAGGACTCTGAGTCCTTAACCTCGAGCCCCTTTGTCGGACATGCCAATGGGGTCACCCATGGCGGCAGTCTGATCTTTAACCCTGGCCTGGCCATCAATCCATATGACCGGACATGTGTTCCTACTGAACACTTCCCATGGGTGGGCTTCATGGGGGTTAACTCCACGAGTTCTGAACGGGTGGATCCGATCGGGTCCTCAGCGGTCGATGATGCCTTGGAGCAATTCTCGTCGATGAAGATCATCGACGATCCAGCCCCGATCTATGCCCGGCCCGATTATAGTTCGGGCAGGGACAAATTTTTTGACCCACCCACCTTCCTCCGTCCGGAACGCCTGGGGAGCAACGCTCAGCGCCCCCGTCATACGAAAACGAGCAGCCGGCTGTGAACAGCCGACGCAGCAACAATCCGGCTGACAGCCACCACCGCGATGAGGCGCCGGCTGGCGGCAGCCGGCACACCCGCGGGCATACTCCGCCTCCGCAGCCGGAACCGGCGTGGTCCATCCCGCCGGTCGTCCGCCCCGAGCTTGCAGACCGGCTCGGACCGCGTGTCCCCCACAGCGACAACGACGCCCGGCTCCGTCTTGACCGGCTGGCGCAGTCGGCTCTCCTCGAGGAGGAGGGCTTGATTGGCCCGGCCTGCTTCGGTCCGCGGATCCGCAATGAGCCTTTTCCGCCCGGCTTCACACTCCCCTGTGACACCCCGAAGTATACCGGGGCTGCCAAGCCGGAGGACTGGCTGATCGACTACACCACCGCCATCGGCATCGCCAGGGGGAACAAGCGCGTAGCCGTCCGCTACGCCCCCCTCATGCTGATCGGCTCGGCCCGCACCTGGCTGAACAGCCTGGCTGCCGACAGCGTCAACACCTGGACGGACTTCGAGGAGGCCTTTGTCCGCAACTTCACCAGCACCTACAAACGACCTGGCCGGCCCTACGAGCTGGCCATGTGTGTCCAGGGGCCAGAAGAGCCCCTCTGCGACTACCTCACGCACTGGAACGAGCTCCGCAACTCTTGCGAGGGAGTGCACGAGGTACAGGCCATCCAGTACTTCATCGAAGGCTGCTGCGATGGCACCCCCTCAAGCATAAGCTCTTGTGCTCCGAGCCAACCTCCCTGGTGTACTTGCTGTCCAATGCGGACAAATATGCCACGGCCGATTCCTCGATGAGGATGAAGGCTAAGGCACCGGCCAAGCCGGCTACGCCCCCCGCCGCGCCGCGGGCGGCGGCCGACAACAGGCAGCAACAGAACGGCAAGCGCAAGAACGACCAGTCCGACTCCCGCTACGGGAGCCGGCAGGTCGCCTCCATCGAGGAGGAGCAGCCGGCCAGCCAGGCCTCCGCTTAGCGCCAGCGCACCGGCAAGGCCGTCTGGCAGCCCAAGCTGACTTTCGAGCAAATGCTTGACCTCCCTTGCAAAAACCACTCCGGTACCAAGCCGGCTACGCACACGCTCCGGCAGTGCAGCTTCTCACAACGATTGGCCCCGGGGGACGGCCTCCCGGCTCCTGCCGCGCAGCCAGCCCGCGCTCCGGCGCCGGCTCTGGCTCCCGGCCCAGGCCAGGCGAACCCCGCCCCGGCTCGGAACGGTGACCGGCTGCATGACCGGTACCCCGAACATGACGACTGCTACGTCGTCTTCACCAGCGAAGAGACGGACAAGCACGCCCAGCGCTGGCTCCACCGCAAGGTGACTGCCACCATGCCCGCGAGTCCCCAGTTCATGCATTGGTCCGAGAAGCCGGTCACCTGGAGCCGAGCGGACCACCCGGCCGTGATGCTGAACCCTGGCAGCTACGCCCTCGTCCTCGACCCTACCATCGCCTCCAAGAGACGCTCGTGCCGCTTCTCGCGGGTGTTGATCGATGGAGGCAGCAGCATCAACATCCTCTACCTCGACACCCTGCTCAAGCTGGGGCTCACGATGGAGGACCTAAAAATGAGTCGGACCGTCTTCCATGGAATCGTGCCGGGAAAGTCCTGCACCCCTGTTGGCAAGATCAAGCTCGACGTCCTCTTCGGCAACGCTGGTCACTTCCGCCGCGAGCCGGTCTTGTTAGAGATAGTGGACCTCGACAGTTCCTACCATGCATTGCTGGGCCGGCTGGCTCTTGCCAAGTTCATGGCGATCCCCCACTACGCCTACCTCAAGCTCAAGATGCCGGATCCTAGGGGCATCATCACCGTCGTCGGCAAATACCAAATGTTAATGGCGTGCGCGCGAGACGACAGCCGGCTGGCCGAGGCCCTGGAGATAGCGGAGGAGAAGCGGCAGCTCGACCGGCTGGTGGCCCTCACCTCTGCCCAGCCGGCCGTGCTGGCGCCTCCGTCCCAGTCGGTCGGCGAAGCCTCGTTCCAGCCGTCCAAGGACACCAGGCAGGTGCCACTCGATCCGGCCAACCCCACCCAGTGCGTGACCATCGGCTCGCGCCTCGACAGCAAATAGGAAAGCGAGATCGTCGACTTCCTCCATGAGAATCGGGACATCTTTGCATGGTCCCCCAAGGACATGCCGGGTGTTCCGAGGAAGTTCGCCGAGCACAAGCTACACGTACGGCCGGATGCGAAGCCGGTCAAGCAACCCCTGTGCCGTTTCTCCGAGGAGAAGCGGCGTACTATAGGAGAAGAGATCGCCCGGCTGCTTGGAGCCGGCTTCATCATGGAAGTATTCCACCCGGACTGGCTGGTCAACCCAGTCCTAGTACTGAAGAAAAACAAGACCTAGCGCATGTGTATCGACTACACAAGCCTGAACAAGGCATGCCCCAAGGACCCGTTTGCCCTGCCGCAAATCGATCAAGTCATCGACTCGACGGCCGGCTGCGATCTGCTGTCTTTCCTAGACGCCTACTCCGGCTACCACCAGATAAAGCTGGACCCGGCCGACCGGCTCAAGACCTCCTTCATCACCCCCTTCGGGGCCTACTGCTACATCACCATTTCCTTCGGCCTGAAGAATGCATGCGCTACCTTCCAGCGTTGCATGCAGAAGTGCCTCCTGCCTCCGATAGGCAGGAATGTCCATGTCTACGTGGACGACATCGTCGTCAAATCCAAGAAGCATTTCAACCTCCTCGACGACCTCCGGGAGACGTTCGCCCACTTGCGCGAATACAAGATCAAGCTCAACACGGAGAAGTGTGTCTTCGGCGTCCCAGGCAGCGAGCTCCTGGGTTTCTTCGTATCTGCCCGCGTCATCGAAGCTAACCCTGAGAAGATCCGGGCGATTGAGAGCATGCCCAAGCCGGTTCGGCTCCGCGACGTCCAGAAGTTCACCGGCTGCCTTGCCTCCCTCAGTCGGTTCATCAGCCGACTGGGCGAGAAGGCCTTGCCCCTCTACGGGCTCCTACGCAAGTCGGCCCTGGTCGAGCCGGGCCGAGACCTCTCGAAGAAGCCGGCCCTGTTCGACTGGTTCGACGAGGCGGACACGGCGTTGCGCGGCGTCAAGCGGGCTCTCACCAGCGCGCCCATATTGGCCGCGCCGGCTGACAAGGAGCCTTTGCTCGCCTACATTGCGGCAACCACACACGTCATCAGCGTTGTACTGGTGGTGAAGCGACTGGAGGAAGGCAAGGCGCTACCAACGCAGCATCCCGTCTACTACCTCGACGAGGTCCTCGCCGCCTCCAAGCAAAACTACCCCCGCTACCAGAAGATGTGCTGCGGCATATACTTCGCCGCCTAGAAGATCAAGCAGTACTTCCAGGAGCACGTCATCACCGTCGTGAGCATAGCACCGCTGGGCGAAATCATGGCCGGCCGGGACGCCACCGGCCGGATCGCCAAATGGGCCATCGCCCTGGCCAACTACGAAATACGGTACGAGCCGCGCACCGCCATCAAATCCCAGGCAATGGCCGACTTCCTCGTCGACTGGGCCGAAACCCAGTTCATGCTGCCTCCGCCAGACTCCACGCACTGGCGCATGCACTTCGACGGCTCGAAGATGCAAGCTGGCCTAGGAGCCGGCATCGTCTTGTCTTCTCCCAGAGGAGACCAGCTCCGCTATGCCGTCCAGATCCACTTTGCCGCCTCTAACAACGTGGCCGAATACGAGGCCCTCGTCCACGGCCTCTGGCTCACCAAGGAGATCGGCATCCAACACATCATTTGCTTCAGCGACTCCGACCTCGTGGTGCAACAGGTCTCTGGCGAATGGGACGCCAGGGACGCCAACATGGCCAGCTATCGCTTCCTCGTCCAGCAGCTCATCGGCTCCTTCGAGGGCTGCGAGTTCCACCACGTCCCCGTGCGGACAACGAGGCGGCCGACGCGCTGGCCAAGATCGGCTCCACCCGGCAGGGCATCCCAGCCAGCATCTCCCTCGAGCGGCTGGTGAAGCCTTCGATCAAGCCTTCTCCCGAATCAGAGTCCATCTTCGTACCGACAAACGCGGCTGGCACCTCGGTGGAACCAGCTGCCCAGCCGACCCCGCCGGCTGCGGCAGCTCTGCCGGCTCCGCCACCACCAGCCGCCTGTCCGGTGCCGTCCGCCATGGCAACTGGGCCGGCCACGTCTTCGCACGCCGGCATTGGGCCCGTCGCCGTCATGATGATGGTCGACGCTCCTGCCACCGCCTCGCTCCCAGGGGCCGGCGAGCCAGTTCCGGGGGCTGACGAGCCGGTCCCGGGGGCTGGGCCGGCCCCTGTCTCAGCTCCCTCATGGGCCCAACCCATCCTGGAATTCCTCCAGCACGGCGAGCTCCCCTCCGATGAGGCCACTGCACTGCAAATTCAGTGCCGGGCCCCGACCTACAACATCGTCAATCATGAGTTGGTTCATCGCAACACCACCGACGTCTTCCAATGCTGCGTCGAGCCGGAGAAAGGGCAAGACATCCTCCTCGACATCCACCAGGGCGAGTGCGGGCATCATGCCGCCTCCAGGTCCCTGGTGGCCAAAGCATTCCGTCACGGTTTCTACTGGCCGACCGCTCTAGACGTGGCCAAGAAACTAGTTGACAAGTGCGAGGGCTGCCAGCACTTCAGCATGCAGAGCCATCTTCCGACTAGCGCCCTCCAGACCATCCCCCTTTCGTAGCCCTTCGCCGTCTGGGGGATGGATATGGTGGGACTCTTCAAGACCGCATGAGGCGGCATGACATACTTGCTGGTAGCCGTCGACAAATTCACCAAGTGGATCGAGGCTCGGCCAATCAAGAAACTAGACGGCCCCACGGCCGTCCGGTTCATCGAAGACATCACAGTACGCTACGACGTCCCCCATAGCATCATCAACGATAACGGCACGAACTTCACCAAGGGCACGCTAGCACGTTTCTGCTCAAGGAGGGGCATCCGGCTTGACCTGGCGTCCGTCGCCCACCCGCAGTCAAACGACTAGGTTGAGAGGGCAAACGGTCTGCTCCTGTCCGGCATAAAGCCCCGGCTTGTGACACCATTGGTCTGGTCGGCCGACTATTGGGTCAAGGAGCTGCCGGCTGTCCTTTGGAGCCTCCGGACCACGCCCAACCGGTCGACCGGCTACACTCCGTTCTTTCTCGTTTACGGGTCCGAGGCGATAATCCCCACCGTCATCGAGTTCGATTCGCCTCGGGTTACCTTGTACACTGAGAAGGATGCGAGGGAGGCAAGGGAATACGGCTTCGACCTCCTCGAGGAGGCCCACGAGCTGGCCTTGAGCCGGACAGCCATCTACCAGCAGAAGCTCCGGCATTACCACAGCAAGTGGATCCGGCCGCTCTCCTTCCGCGAAGGAGACTTGGTGCTCAGACGGATCCAGCGAACCGTCGGCCAGCACAAGCTGTCCTCCCCATGGGAGGGCCCATTCATCATCAGCCGGGCGCTGCGCAACAACGCGTACTATCTAATAGATGCCCAGAAGCCGCAGAAGCGCAAGAGAGACGCCTCCGACGAGGAGACGGAGCGCCCGTGGAACGTGGCGCTCCTCTATCCATTTTATTGCTGAAAACCATTGTATGTATCCTTCCCCTTTCGGACTTATGAATGCAATGGGGGCCCCAAGACGGCACTTGGGGCATGTCCCTTTTCGATTCCTCCAAAGTTTTCCTATCATTTAAGGCACGTCAACCGGGTCCGGCTCCCGGGCCCGGGGGCTCGCCCGACTCCCCCTCGAGGTGGGCAAGTAGTGTGTGCAAGCAACCCTTCGCCCCCCTCCTTAACCAGCTATAGACCGGCTCCCGGCTGTCCGGCTGAAGGGACCGTGGGGTGCGAAGGAACTTCTCACGCTGAGGTCAGCCGACACGCGGCAGCCGGACCGGCCAAGCCGAGCTTTGTTACTCCTTGTAACCGGCCTTTGCCGGCTCAACCTAGCCCTAGCCGGTTGACTCTAAGAGCCCACTAGTTTTCCCCAATGGTGAAGCCCCGTCCCTGTCCTAGACCGGCTCCCGGCTGGCTGGCAAGCGGGGTGGAAGCCGGAAGGAATCCCGACGGGCGAACACAAGTCAAAAGGCAAAAGGCGAAAGAAGAGCCGACACGCACATTCTTTTCAAGAAAAACAA
The DNA here is from genome assembly GCA_022496015.1 of Hordeum marinum. Taxonomy (NCBI): domain Eukaryota; kingdom Viridiplantae; phylum Streptophyta; class Magnoliopsida; order Poales; family Poaceae; genus Hordeum; species Hordeum marinum. The sequence goes on from CM039677.1 coordinate 63,375,421, forward strand.
CATCTGCCATAACGATAAAAGGCCCACGGCCACGAGTTCATTACATATACACCCAGTGGGTGGAATTCCAGTCTAAAACAAAATGCAGGAAAGAAAAGTCCTAAGTGGTGGACGCTTCGGGCCGGCCCTCCTCCGGTGCTGACGCCTCTGGAGCCGGTGGCACTCACGCCTCGAGAGCCGACGGTGCTGGCGCCTCCGGGGCGGCTGAGGTAGAAGCCCCCGCCCCCGCATCCGGAGCCGACTTGGACTCGGCATAGTCGTTGGTGTCGGACTCTTCATCGGCCGTCTCAGCGGCGCTCCCCTCTGGGTCGTCTAGGGTGAGCCCGTACCGGTTCTCCGGGACCACCACGCCGTCTGCCCCGCGCTCCGGGACGTACTCGTCCCACGCGGCAAAGGACGCGAGGTCGCTCGCCCTCACCAGCATCTCGTCGGCCACCGCCTCCAACTCCGCGTCGGCGCCGGCACGCTGGGCCGTGAGCAAACCCAAGTCCAGCTCGGGGTACCACGACCTGGCAATGCGGAGCGCCATGCCCGCACCGGCGCATGCCGCGGAGGCCCTCCAGGCGTTCACCCGCGCAGTCCCAAACTCCAGCCACCTCGACAGCCGGTTCATGGAGCCCGGGTCTGCCGTGCCTGGCCAAAGGGTGCGAACCAGCGCCATGCCGGCCGCTTGGAGCCGCCTCAGGGTGCAGACCACCTCCGACAGATGCGCCTCGGCGGCGATCCCCACCTCGTCCAGGGTCCAGGGGGAAAGCGGCCCAACAGCCTCTCCTCGCGCCCGCCGGGCCTCACGGTCAGCCTCCACGGCTGCCTCCGCGACCTCCTGCGTGCCGGGGAAAAGCCCTAAGAAGAAGACAAGGGATGAGCGGGGAGGCAAGCCAAAAAACACAGAAGGAAGGCGCGAGAAGAACAAGGCAACAGAAGCTTACTGTGCAGCATCTGATCCACCTCATGCCCTTGCTCCTGCAGCTGCACCTCCCTGGCTGACCACTCCTGGCGCTGGCGCTCGTGCTCGTCCCGAGCCGCCTGCACGTCCTCGGCTGCCTTGGCTAGCGTGGTGTCTTTGGCCTCCAGCCTCTCGTGGAGAACTTTCTCCCGCTCCTCCGCCTCCCGACGAAGGGCCGCCCCTTGGTCCACTAGTGCTTGGTGGTTGGCCGCCTCGCACCCCTCCCTCTCCGCCTTCACCTGGTCCGCCTTCCCACGGAGCTGGTCATGCTCCGTTGTCAGGAGTTCTCGCTCCTCGTAAAGGCGCACCACCTGCGCTGGAGACTGACCGTCTCGGCGTGGGTAGCTTCATGAGGAGAAGCCGCCGTTGTCAGAAAGGATTCAGCCCGCCTTCGGGGCAACCGGCCTGATTCCCGGGGGCTACACCCAGTGGGTGAGTTTGCGCGCCCCCACTAAAAGATCGCAAGAGCATACCTCGCAAATCCGCAACACGATGGTGAGCCGGTGTTCGGCTCCTCGGTACGACCCCAGCAGGGTGTTGTACGCGGCCTCCCAGCGGTCATATGCCGCCTACAAAACAACAAGAGTTTAGGCTCGACCCGCCTGCGCCCCAGTCGGCTCGGGCCTCGGGGGCTACACCCAGTGGGTGCGCTAGCGCGCTCCCACTGGAAAAGACAAAAACGCCAAGTCGAAAGAAGAGAGCTCACCGCGACCTCCTGCTCCAAGTTCACTAGCCGGTCGTTGGCGGCTCGAGCGTCCTGCGACGTCTAGGCGCGGCAAGCGGTGAACGCATCCACAACGGCGGACACCGCCGCCCCGAGGGCGCTCGATGGTTCGCCAAGGGCCGGGCTCCCGGCCGCCACCCAGGTCTGCTGCTGCCGGCCCCCATCCATGGGTCCTCCCTTGTCAAAGGCCGCGATGGGACCGTCCCCTCCTGTCGCCATCGCGCCGGGGGCCGCCGTCGACGCGCCTGCGGCGGCCGTTTCCCCGACCGTCGTGGCCCTCACCTCCGATGCCCCGCCTCCGGTGGCTCCGGGCCGACTCGCCTCCGGTGCCGGCGCCTCCGAAGCCGGCACTTCCGGGGCCGACGCTTCCAGGGCTGGCACCTCCGCCCCCGGCGGCACGTCGTCCATCACCAGCCGGGTGGCATTGCAGTCTGTCTCCGCCATGTCCTCGGTGGCCTTCGCGCCCGCCTCCGTCCATTGCCCGGGACCGTGGTGGTCTTTCAACCTCTTCTCCCGGCCACGGGGGAACGGCTCCCACGCTCCGCCAGCGGCCTCCCCGCTGGTTCCTCGGAGGCGGGGGAATGGCTCCCACACTCCGCCAGCGGCCTCCCCGCTGGTTCCTCGGAAGCGGGGGAACGGCTCCCACGCTCCGCCAGCGGCCTCCCCGCTGGTTCCTCGGAAGCGGGGGAACGGCTCCCACGCTCCGCCAGCGGCCTTCCCGCTGGTTCCTCCCCCCTACTTTGCCGCCTCTTCCCATGGGCGGAGCTCCTCGACGCGCCGCTCCTGCTAGGCCGCCTCGAGGTCGAGCCACGCCTGGCGCTCCCTCTCCTCGGCAGCCGTCGGCGGTGCCGCCCTCTCCGTCCTGCCACCCGGGGTCCTCCCAAGGGCGCGCGCCTCCCTGGTAACGACGAAATAAGGGACTGGGGGGAAGACGGAACGGTCCAAGGTGGAGGAGGGGATGGACTTACCCGGCGACGACGGGGACCGCCCTCCTCGTGGGTCCCGCTTGGGCGACCCTTTGTTTCTTGCCCCCGCCTCCGCGGATGCCGGCCAGCTGCGCGGTCGCCGTATGCTTGGGCGCCGGCTTGGTGGCAGCCGGCCGTTTCCCCTTGCCGTCCGCGTCCGGGCCTCCCTGGCTGGAGCCGCCGCCGGCTCGAGGTTGGCGCCTCCGCGCCGGCGTGACCTCATCCTCCGAAGTTTCGAGCTTCTCCAGAGCCTCAGCAACACGTGTCTGGGGAGGAGACTGACCCATCGATACGGCCTCTTTGGCCCCCTCCGTCTCAGTCTCCGCGTCGCCGGCTCCGGATGCTCCGGCTCGCTCGGAGTCGGCCGACTCCACGTCGTCGGCATCCTCGACCCCCTCGGGATCCGACTCCGCCGTGTCGGGAGGCCAGCTCCCCGTAGTTCTGCAGCAGCGGGAAAATCTGCGGCGGGCCAGGCGGCGCGCCGTCAGGCCAAAGGTGGGAGGGGCGCTGCCTCTGTAAAAAGACGAAGGGAAGGAGGTGGCCACACACTTACCCATGGTGCCGGGCGGCTCTGGCTATACGGGGTTTTCCCCCATTGCCATTCGTCCTCCACCATCTTTGTCGTTGAGATGGCGTTCACCCTCCTTGCCACGTGGGCCGGTTTCATCTCCTTGGTGGAGAGCCGGCAGGGGTCATGGCATCCTCCCATCTGGCAGATGAGGTGTGGCCGGCGCTGTAATGGCTGCACCCAGCGTGCCACCATCGCGGCCAACAGATCGGTGGCCTTCAGCCCCTCCGTCCCGGTCATCACGAGCAGACACTCGCAGAGCCGGTCCGCCGTCTCGGGCGCCGGAGGCGGAACCGCCCGCCAGTTCAGCATCGCGGTCGGTGGGTGGTTGGCGAAGTCAGGGAGGTTGATGTAATCCTCCTCCGGCTTCACATTCTTCACAAAGAAGAACCCCGCTGCCAGCACTTCACGGACTCGTGCAGCGGGAGTTTCGGGAAGCCGGTCCCCTTGCGGATGTGGATCATGGCGCCTCCGCAGGCGGCCATCACCATCTGTTTTGTCACCGGATCCTTCGCCGTCTGTCGCTTGAGGAAGAAGAGCCGGCACCAGAGGTCAAGCCTCGGCCCAACCCCCCAGTACCCCTCGCAAAGGGTGATGAACGCCGCCAGCTACAAGACGGCGTTGGGGGCGAGGTGGTGCAACTGTAGACTGAACTGCGTCAGGACATGGCGGAAAAAGGCGCTTGCCAGCAGCCCAAGCCCGCAGAGGAAGTGATCGGCAAAGACAGCCACCTCGCCTTCCCGTGGTGCCGGGGAGTTCTCCGGCCCGGCTGGGCGTGCCTCCAAGTGTGCCTCCGCCGAAAGCTTGCAGCGATGGTGGAGGTGCTCGATGAAAGTCTCATCCACATCGCTGCCATCCTAGGTGCCCTTACCCGCCATGGTCGCCGAGGGGGCGTGCGGTCGCGATGACGGGCGTGGGTGATTGGCGGCGGCCCGGGCTCTCTTCGGCGGCGGACGGCGGTGCAACCTGCCCGCGTTCTCTGGCCTCCTGCTCTCTCTCTCTCTCTCTCTCTCTCGTGGCGTATGGAGGAAGGCGACGACGATGATGTAACAATAGTGGGGGGAGCGAACGGGCCGTTCTGCCCCCCTCTCGCCATTTAAACGCTGCGCGGGTGATCATGGGGGCCGAATTCATTGCGCACGACCCCCGCGATTCCCGTGGCGTGCAGGCGGATATTGCGGCGCTCAGGAATGCCAACCATCCACCCGCGCCATAACAGATCCCCGCGCGCGGTTTGAGGCCGCGGTCGTGGAGGGGCCCGCCCCGTGGTCCAGTCTTTTCTGCCGCGTGGCGCGTCTTCCCTACCCGGTGGGGAACCCGAGGTGGCGCGCGAGGCATCGGCCGGCTATGGAGCCGGCCGTCGTTGCTTGCGCCGCTCGACTCTCAAGGCACCCCGCGGTGCAAGGATGATCTTCAAGCCAACGAGGACCGCCACGGTTCGTCGGCGGGCCTCCCCGGCTTCGGGGACTACTGATGGGGGGATGACTCCAGGGTAGCCTCAAGCGCCCCCTTTGCTCCGACCTTCTAACGCAATCAAAGGGTGGGCCGCCTCCCCCTGCGGTCCGGCTATGCCCTGCCAGTAGCGGCCCTCCGGCCAGTGCCCGCTGCCTATGCCCCGCCGGTTACGACATGCCGGACAGCTGGGGGCATTGCCGCCTGGCCCCCTCCAGCCGACTGCGTATTGGATACCGTCGACAGGGCATGCGTGGCGACAGTGGCCCCCATCCCATCGGGGGTCAGCATCGGAGTGGCCACAGGAAATGTGTCAGGGCCTTTGACCCTAGCGGACGGTGACCGGGCTTCCAATAGTGTCGGCACGCCCCAACCACTCCATTACCTGCCCCGACATGGCTATAGGGTGGTCGGCCGTACCGCTGACCTCATTCTACATCATGGTTATATAGAGATGATGAAACTTGTGTGTGTGCCATGACCATGCATTTGCACTTATTCGAGACATGACATTATCACTCTTGTGTATCGCTATTTTCGAGATGTGATGATATTTGTGTTGAATGATGATGATGGTATGACGAGAGTACTGTATGTCTATGATATGATGATAATAGTGTATGTTTAGTACGATCTGATGAAACTACTGTATAGATCTTGTATAAATACATCACAAATACATAGAGGGTATAAACCTATGAAAGCAGGAATACTAGCAGTAGCGCTAGAAATCATCTAATAGCAGCGCTAGGTTAGCAACTGTGCTTCGTTTGCCTAAGTGCTACAGATAGTTAGTAGTAGCGCGGGCCTGGCAAGCGCTACTGTTAACAACACATAGTAGTAGCGCTTGCCAGGCTAGCGCTACTGCTACAAGTTAGCTGTAGCACGATAGCAGTAGCGCTCGACCCAGCGCTACTAATATGCATATTTCGAGCGCTACTACTAGGGTTTTCCCTAGTAGTGTTAGCCCAAGGTTAGCTTGAATTTATTCATGGTAACCTCCTGAAATAGGAATAGTAAATATGTTAAGTGGCCGTCTTGCTCCTTTGGCCGGCTTATGAAATGGCTCCTCGGGAATTTGGGTCTTTTCGGCATATGAATGAGTCGTCTTGAGAATCGTCTTGCTTGTCAGTGTCTTTTGAAAAATATTGGGAATAGAATACCCATATGCCATTGAGTCGGCTTTCAATACTTTGGCTTCATGAAAATCTTGAAAATAAGAATTCCTCATGACATAGATCCGGACTTCCATTGTTGTGAAGCAGGGCAGCTTATATAAACTCTGGCGGGTTATGATCTTTTGATAACGCTGGGTCATGAATGTTGATGACGCCGTGTCTAACAACTGTACTCCATAATTAACATCTTGAAAATTCTCCCCAAAGTTTTTGATATGTCCATATTACCTGTAGCCCCCAAGATCCGAGATTATCCATGATAACTTGGTGCTTTGCAATAATATATTGGACTATGTAGCCCCCAAGTGCTGGGTTGTCCTACCTGCAGCAACCTGAGACTTATAACTATCTTATACCTTATGAAACTTCAGCAGGTGTATCCCCCAAGGGCTGGCTCATCAGAATGTGACGCGCCGGTCTTCAATTTGAACAGTTGAATACTATAGCCCCCAAGTGCCGGGTCGCATGTCTGCAGCGACTAGGGACTTTTTAGAAAATTTGATCTGAGCGGTGTAGCCCCCAAGTGTCGGGTCAGTAAGAATTACTAGGCCGGGACTTAGAAAAATATAGAAAGGCCGGCTCATCTCCTTGAAACAATAGGATCTGTTGACTATGTAATGATTTGAAAAGTGGCTTGCATTAGCCCCCAAGTGTCGTGGTGCGTGCTTGCAGCGACATGGGACTTGCATATTTGATATAAACTGGACCTTGAATAGTGTAGCCTCCAAGGGCCAGGCCGCACGCCTGCTACGACTTTACAAACTTTAGCAATTTTGATCTCAATAGTGTAGCCCCCAAGTGCCGGGTCTCACGCCTACGGCGACTTGGGACTGTGTGATAATAACCCATCATAATGCACCTCAGAAGTTCTCTTGAACTAATATTGATCTGATTTGAAAAGAGTCCTTTGATCGTGGCTGCAATATTAGCCGGATTAAATATCCTAGAATGATTCCTTTGTCTTTGACATGAAATCCCTGCTCACGGTTGCGGTGCAACCCGACAAATATATATTTGATAAATCCATGAGTGTTGTAGATTACTACAGAGCACAATTGAAGAAATCCGAGAACCGGTCAACTAGATGACACGACATTATATCTGATAGGGCAGCTCTTCTAGAATAATCAACTTTCCCATCTGGCTTGATAAAACCCCAATCACTTAATACTGGTTGTGATAAACCATGATGAAGATCCAGCCATTTTGGCTATCAAAGATCTATTTGTTCCTGCAGAAGTTCTTTCATCATACTTAATGGCGACTTGTCTTAAGAGACAAGACCTGCAAAGATAAACAAGACAGAGTATATTCTCCATTGTTGTAAGGGCGGCTTGAAAAAGAATAACCCGGAGATGTTAAAATCTTTTATAGCTTTGCTTCTCCAAAAACTCATATGCCGATTCTTTTGGGTGGACTCGCTGCTAGATCTCTTTAACAGTACAGGGTCTCTATCGAGAGTGACTGTCAATTTCGTTGAACGGCTCAGGGTCTCCAGGCGAGATGAATTGTTAAGAGCCTAACGGACCAAAAAGAGACGCAATAGGGTATGAGTATCCTTAGGGCCCATAGGCTACCTCTCACGTGACATAAATCCATCATTTGTACTTTAAACAGTGTAGAGTATTTAAAAGAGTAACTGCTTAAGAGTACGAACGGGCCACATAGCGGAGAGTCAGCAGCAGATGAGTGAGTTTGTCCTTGCTTTCCGTAAGCCGGCCCTCACGTGACAAGAGCTGCCGGTTTAACCTTGACCACTACAGGGTCTCTAGCGAGAATGGCTGCCAAAATATGTTTGAACAACTCATGGTCTGTAATCGAGATTAACTGGCAAGAGTTCGGTGGGTCACATAGCGAAGCAACATCAACATACAGGAAGGTTTAACTCAAACTTGCGGTGGCTTAAGAGCCGATCAATAGGGTGTCTAAGCTAAACCCGGTGGGTTGGAAGCCCCCAAATGACCTTGTTGACGGAGTCAACTTTTGGGTATACCTTACTGTGGCTTAAGAGCCAATCAAGAAGGTGTGTAAGCTAAACCCGGTGGGTTGGAAGCCCCCAAATGACCTTGTAGACGGAGTCAACTTTTGGGTATATAACCCGCCTTACTGTGGCTTAAGAGACGATCAAGAGGGTGTGTAAGCTAAACCCGGTGGGTTGGAAGCCCCCAAATGACCTTGTTGACAGAGTCAACTTTTGGGTATATAACCCGCCTTATTGTGGCTTAAGAGCCGATCAAAAGGGTGTGTAAGCTGAACCCGGTGGGTTAGAAGCCCCCAAATGACCTTGTCGATGATATCAACTTGTGCACCATCTTTTAAGTCACCATCTTGTAAGCCGCCATCTTGTATGAAGAAAGGACAGAAGTCTCCAAGTGACTTAATGATGATCCAATAAATCCGGGCACCCGTTTGAACGGTGTATCTGGGCGGTTCGTCCTCTTGGGAAACTTTTAAATTCTTCCGCCAATAATGTGGTAGCCCCCAGGATTGGGTTAACTTTTCTTGCAATGACCCGAGGTTCTTGTTGAGAAAGTGATCAAATGCTTCGAGCAATGTTTGTAGCACCCGAGTCTTAAGTTCACTCGAAGAGGCGGCTTGAGAGTCTCCACCGAAGGTTGAGATTGACCGTAGCGGGTTATAGACGATCCTGTATGATTTGTTTCAATGGTCCGGTCGACGGTTCGTCCCGGCTGGTTGTTCAAGTGAACCAAACTGTAGTGGCACCGACTTTTGCGCTTGTCCGTTGGGAGGCTCGTATCAACGAGTACTGCACCGATATGCTGATGTAGATCAGACCGTGGGCGGCGGCTTGCGCACGTCCGTCGGGCAGCTCGTATAGGCGAACACTGCACCGATATGCAATTGTAAATTGGACCGTAGGAACGGTGATTCAGAACCATCCGTTGGGCAGCTTGTACTGATGTATGCAGCCACTGGTGTGTTGACGTAGACGTAGAAAACCTGCCATGACATTGTAAGCCGGTGCTGTTGTGAAAGACGTCACGACGTTGTAAGCCAACGCGGATGGTGAGAGACGGCCACGACATTGTAAGCCGGCGCGGATGGCGAGAGACGGCCACTGCGTTGTAAGCCGACGCGGATGGCGAGTCGGCCATGGCGTTGTTGGTGAAAACCATATGGCGGGTACGGCGGCTTGCAGCGTCCATTGGGTGGCTCACGCACATCCATTGGACGGACGAACAAGCAGGCGCTTCCCCGACGTGTTGATGTAGACGTAGAAGTCAGCCGTGACGTTTGAAGACGGCATGGTCACGAGAGACGGCCGCGATGTTGTAAGCCAGTACGGTCGTGAGAGACGGCCGCGACGCTGTAAGCCGGAGCAGTCACGCAAGCCTCTCGAGGGCGGTGACACGTACGCGTGTCCCTTGGATGGTGCAGAGCGGATGGATGCTGATTTTTTTTCGAATGAAAGCGGATGCTGGAGCTGAATAATTCCGGACTTAGTCTGATGAAAAAGATAACCACGTAGGTTTTGTATTGTAATACTCCATGGCCGTGTGCATCGACCTCGGGCGGACTCTAGCTCTTGCTTGGAGCCACATCATGTACAGCTGTCATAGGACTGCGTGCTTCGCGTGTGTCCGTCGGTAGTCGAGCAGCCGAGAGCATTGATATGGAGTAGAGATTAATAACATTCGACTGAGGACTCATACGCTACAGTCACAAATGGTGGCCATCCCCATAATTGATCAAGTTCGTCTTGGCATATTTCTCTTATAATTCTGGGCGTGTCCAACGTTTTGATGGAGTAAGTCCAATGAGCATATCATGACCAAAACGTTGGACCAGTACTTTACACCATTGTCTTCTCGTTGCTTGCCCTGCCCCTCACACATGAATTAATTAATATGGACTTATACGCACAAACTCTGTTTAAATCTGATGGCTGATTTGACCATCATAGTAGTATAACTTTTTCCTTCGATCGTTGGGACCAAGGGTGCAGCTATCGCTGCAGACCTGCAGCTCTTTTTTGTTTGTCGCTAATGCACAGAATCTCATGGAATTCCAGGACCCGTTACTCCTTGGCGGCGAACGGCGCTCCATGACCGAGCCCACTTCTTGGACATGTAGGACTGGGTGTAGAGGATCATGAACAAGCTCAACTAGTCCATACGCTGCCGCGAATAAGAATCCGGCCAACGTTCACGCTGCTGGCACCGTGAACAAGTACCCGCTCCTATGCCACCACCGCCGTTTGTTTATTGTGGCCGTGCACTGTTATGATGACGACGACCGTGCCCGCAAGATGCTGCTGCAAGTGATCCAGGGGGTGTTCGGGGCGGTCCAGCCGGACTCCGAGATGCCTCTGTCAGAGACGCTACAGCTCCTGCAGATGGGCAAGGTCCCCCGACCCGCTTCGACGCTCTCATCTGTGGCAGTAAGGTGTACTACCCGACACGGCGCAGTGCCTGGACGCCTAGGGTTGAGCCGGCAACGGCGAGGGAGACAGGGAGGATGACCGAGGGACGCGGCCTGGTTATGGGCAGCTTTAGAGGCGGCGATGACGAGAGGCAGGCACCGGCGGAGGCGACTTCGGAGACGGGTGGCTCAAGGCGAGGCTGGCACAGGCGGAGGCGATTTCGGAGGGGGGCGGCTCGAGGCGAAGCAGGCGCCGATGGATGCATTCGACTCAAGGCGAGGCGAGGTCGCGATCGAGACCGTCCAGCTTGGGGACGAGGCCACGACGGCAAGGTAGGCACTGGTGGAGGCGGCAGCTCGACATAGCGGGGCAACGCGGACGGCGGCTGCGGAGACTCCCCGGTGAAGGGAGATCAGCTCCGGCGGATGTAGACCGCCACAGCGGTTCGGCGAATCCGAGTCTCCGGGTCAGGGTCATCGTTGACTTGGCAGCTCCGCTTTCTTTTTCCTTTTGTTTTTCTTGGAGTCTTCGAGTCAGGGTCATAGTTGGCCCGAAGCAGCAATAGCTTAGAAGATTACTTTATGAAGCCGCTTGGTGACTTAATCCTTTTGCCCAACTCATGTGCACGTTGATGTAGTTTGATATGACGCGCCGTACAGATGCAGGCGAGCTCTTGCTGGTCTCGACGACGCACGACGGCAACATCAGAACTCAACCTCCTATTCGGATTCAATCTTCGATGGATCGTGTCATATCGGCGGCTCATAGAACGTCAAACCCTAATTTTCTTCGACGCAATCCAATCTTATATACACAGTTTCCGATATCTCATCCATGACATAGATCCGCTTGCCCAATCTTTCTTCATCGAATAAATCACGAGCACTCGATCCCTGAAAATATACCTCGAAGAACACAATACCAACCGTGTGCGGTCTCAAGGTGGGCGCCAACTGTCGTGAATTTGTCACGGCAGATGTCCGGGTGAACGGACTTAGGTTTGGGGCGATCGCAACTTTGTGGCGGCTTGAGAGGGGTTGGTCGGAATCGAGAGACGCGGGTTTTACCCAGGTTCGGCCCCTCCAATGGAGGTAAAAGCCTACGTCCTGCTTGTCTGATATTGATGATGAAGAAGATCTCTCGGTTTCAAGGGCGCTGTTTGGCTACCTCTAATCACGAGAGCCTCTAATCTGTCTATCTCTAATCTCTTGTGTATGTCTAAACTTGTGGACTTGTGAATCTGTCTCTCTAAGGGAGCTCTATCCCTCCTTATATAAGTGGAGAGGGTAGGCTTACAATAGAGTCCTACTCCTAGTAGGACTAGGACTAGTCTTTCATGAATCCTAATCCGGGTCTTGTTTCTCTTGTAGGGAATCCTCTCTCTTTCGTGCCTTCTCTTGTGAGCCGCCTGGCACCGGCTTGCACGTCGGGTCTTGGGCCTGGTCGTCCCGCGACCTGCCTGCCGGGTCACCAATAAAACGCCATGTCTTGACTAGGTCTCCGCTGAGTCGCCAGGCCGGGTCATACCGTGGGGTCTATCCCCGACAGACACCGTAAAGAACCCCGAAGGCGAAGATTACCTACCCCCCGTCGAGGAGGAAGACCTATCATAAGCTGATGACTTGTACATCTCTGATAACCTCGAGGATCAGGAAGAAATCAGGCAGCAGCTCATAGAAACGGCTCGCAGCCTGAAGGACAAAGAGCGGTAACTCAAAGCCAAACAGGCTGACCTCATTGATCGATGGACAAAAGTCCTCTCAACCGAGGAATTATACGGCGCTGGTCTATCAAACCAGGCCAAAAGCTACCCTCGGAGGAGGTTGCTGCCACAATTAGATGATCAGCTCACTGACACTCCGTCTCCGCATCATACGACTTATGACGAGCCGGACCACCCTCCTCGTGGGCGTGACAGAGCGGCTAAAGACACCGGTTATGTATCGGCGATGCCTCGAAGACAGGTAAGGAGCCATTCGAGCCTAATTATTGGTTCGACCTGCACGACGACTTAAATTACAGAGCAGGTCGTACAAGATCCATCTACGGATCTAGAGATTACTCACCGGACAGACGGGGAGAATAGAGACCATGGTTCGACCAAAATAATAGAGGCCAGGAACGCAACCGATCTCATACAAATGCTGAGTATAGGCAGGACATAGCTCAGGTCAGAGGTGCCGCTCACCCACTGTGCTTCATAGATAAAGTAATGCGGCATCAGTTCCCCGAAGGGTTTAAACCAGTAAATATAGAACAGTATGATGGGACCAATGACCCAACTGTATGGATCGAGAACTTCCTCCTCCATATTCATATGGCACGAGGAGATGATCTACACACCATCAAATACTTACCTCTTAAGCTTAAGGGGCCAACTCGGCACTGGTTAAAAAGCCTCCCCAAAAACTCCATAGGATGGTGGGAAGACTTGGAAGATGCATTTCGCTCTAACTTCCAGGGGACTTATGTCTACCCCCGGACTCTTCCGACCTCAGTAACATTGTCTAGAAGCCCGGCGAGTCTGCCCAATAGTTCTGGAATCGGTTCTTAACTAAGAAGAACCAAATTGTCGATTGTCCGGACGCCGAGGCCATTGCCTCCTTTCGGCACAGTATCCGGGACGAATGGCTGGCCCGCCAGCTAGGTCAAGACAAGCCTCGGAGTATGTCCACCCTTACCTCCCTCATGACCCGCTTATGTGCGGGTGAAGATAACTGGCTGGCAAGACGTAGCCACAATTCTAAAGATCCTGTGGCACCTGAAGCCTAGGATGGCAACCCAAAGCCGAAGCGCAATAAGAACAAACGCCGACACAACAACAACGATGCTGATGACACGGCGGTTAATGCCGGATTCCGCAACTCCCGACCCGGGCAGCGGAAGAAGCCCCCTAAAGGCAATCGTGATAGACCCACTCAGCTCGAGAAGATCATGGACAGGACTTGCCAAATTCATGGAACTTCGGAAAAGCCAGCCAATCACACACACCGCAATTGTTGGGTGTTTAAACAGGCCAGCAAAATACAACCCGAAGACTAGGGCAAGAGCTCACGCAACGAGGACGAAGAAGAGCCTCGGGGTCCAATAGGTGGTGGTTAGAAGAAATTCCCTCCTAAAGTCAAAACATTGAATATGATATACACCACCCACATACCTAAGAAAGAGAGAAAGTGGGCACTTCGGGAGGTCTATGCCGTGGAGCATGCAACTCCGTAGTATAACCCATGGTTAGCATACCCGATCACCTTCAACCGGCGCGACCATCCGACTAGTATCCGACATGGGCGCTCGGCTGCCCTCGTCCTAGATCCCATTATAGATGGGTATCACCTCACTAATGTCCTAATGGACGGAGGAAGTAGCCTCAACCTGATTTACTCAGACACGGTGAAGAAGATGGGTATAGATCTGTCCAGGATCAAACCCAGTAGCACTACCTTCAAGGGAGTGATCACAGGTGTTGAGGCCCGATGTACGGGCTCTGTAACCCTGGAGGTTGTGTTCGGCTCGCCCGATAATTTTTGCAGTGAGGACTTGGTCTTCGACATTGTGCCCTTTCGCAGCGGCTATCACGCGTTGCTCGGCCAAACGGCGTTTGCTCGGTTCAACGCGGTCCCGCATTACGCATACCTCAAGCTCAAGATGCCGCCCCCTAAGGGGGGCATCACTGTCAACGGAAATACAGAGCGGTCCCTTAGAACGGAGGAACATGCACTGGCACTAGCGGCCAAATTCAGCTACAAAGACGATCGGCAAGCTTCGGCATTCGTCGTAAAGGCACGGAAGGCTGGGAAGCGAGTTCGGATTCAGGTCGAACACTCCAACCCTCCTTCCTCCCCTCAATAGGGACTCGTCCCCACCACACCACCTCGGGAACAACAAAGTATGTGCCGAGGATGCACAACTTTGCACTTAACATTCCATGGGTAGTGGTGGGGAACTTACGATAGGCGTTTGGTTGTTCCGAACTGTTACCATCAAACACGTCTTCGGACAAACTACAAGCGCTCCTAAAAAAGCCTGCCCATGGCGTAAAGCTCACCTTTAACACAACGACCTTTCAAGATTGTGTTCGCAAAGTCCGCCCGCACCAACACCCATCAAGGTACATCCAATGAAGGAGTCAACTAGCAACAGAGCATATCGAAGGCGGCTGGTCACCAATTTAAGGCCCCTGGTACAACAGCTCCTGCGGGACTTTATTTCTTATCACATACTTGTAAACAGCTGCTTCGGCAATCCGAGTTATAAGAGTTGTTGAGGAAATGTGAAACTGCATGGCACACGTACGCCTTATTTGTCCAATTTTCGCCATATCCTTTTTTTCCTCCCTCCTCTCGTGAACCTGTTTGGTATGACTCAAGGTCACCGGCTAATAGACCGGGGCTCGATTTCAAACAGAAATCGTCTTAACCATTGTGTGTTCGGCGTCTTGGCATTCACTTTGTATGCATCGGTTTCGAACTATGTCTTTGGTCATTAAGTTGGGTTGCCTGGCTCCTGTGCTTGCCCCTTTATGTTCTGCTCGTTTGGCTAAAAGGACAAAGGGAGAACCCCTGTGATCGTGCTTCCGGATAGTCCGGTCAAGTGCCTCGGGGAGAAAGTTGAAAACGGACTGTCACAGTATGCGCGACCCGACCTGTGAACCCCAAGTTAGAAGTATTGCACTTCGACCTTCGTAAACGGTTATTCCGTGTTATATGAGGAATTTTCCCTTTGTGCAAACACTATGATGTCGGCTCCAGACTCAGCTCGTCCAAACATCACAAACAACTCCGGTGGCTAATCGTATGCTTCCCGCAGTCCTTTTCGCGCCCCTTTAGTTAAGTGAAAGAAATAAGGCATAATAGTCCCATTGCCTAGTCTGCTGCACTAAATCGGCTTCAGGTTCCTATAACTTGGCTAAGGAACGTAGTGCATTGGCATAGACACCCCATGTAGTATCTACGTGGGGGCTAAAGCCGACGAGTCGCATCTTTCTGTATCAAACAACCATACATGAGTTATAAAGGAAGGCAAAAACAATATAAGTGCAGATACTAATATCATTGAAAATTATAAACAAGTCTTCAGACATATTACAATCTCATTCAATTTTTTTTCGCCCGAACACTGCGACACTATCACCCATGCACTCTCCATTACTCCATCGAAGTATAGCTCGGGGCGTCGGTGCTCCTTTCCGAGCGGCGGTGGATCGGTGGCGACCTTCATCGGATTGAGCCCCGGCCAATGCACTTTGGCCTTGGCAAGGGCCATCTGGACACCTTCGATGCAGGAGGAACACTTGACGTTGTACGAGGCCGAAGTAGCTTCCTAGGAGTGGCTCGCCAGGCCATAGGCGGATGCAGAGGTCCTTGATGGCCGGCTCCGCCATCCGGCGCATCTCCATCAGCTGTTTCAGCTGCTCCACCAGAAGAGGAGGACGCTTAGGGGCTCCGAATTGTGCCCAGAACATCCGAGCTTCGCCTTCCTCTCCCCGCTAGGCAAGCAGCTGATTGGCGTCCGCCACGCTCTTCTAGAGTTCGGCGACCGCGCTTGAGGATCGCCACACCCGGGTCAGCAATTCGAATTTGCTATCTCCGAACACGCACTTTAGGGAGTACGGATTACCATCGGCTATCTCCTTGGCTTGGA
The DNA here is from genome assembly GCA_022496015.1 of Hordeum marinum. Classification (NCBI taxonomy): domain Eukaryota; kingdom Viridiplantae; phylum Streptophyta; class Magnoliopsida; order Poales; family Poaceae; genus Hordeum; species Hordeum marinum. The sequence continues at coordinate 63,391,278 of CM039677.1, forward strand.
CCGTTTGTCCACCCGCTCCTTCTGGAAATCGGACTTCATGGTGGACAGTTCGGCTGAGATCGCCTTATTCTTTTGCTCCAAGGACTCGCATTTGTTGCTGGTGGCCTTGAGCTCATCCTATATCTCCGCCACACGAGCCTGGTGCTTATAACTGGTGGCTCGTAGGGGGAGAGTGCGGTGGCCGCTTCCTTGGCCGCCGCCTTCTCCACGGCCGCTTCATCTTTGGCACGTTAAAGCTCGGCCTTGAGTTTTCAATCTCTTTCGACGAAGCTGCATCATGATGCGAATTCATCCAAATGTAGTTTGGACTTACCCTGCGCCTCGTCGAACCTCTTGTTGAGGTCTTCCACCTCATCCTCGGAGCGCTTGAGCTTCCGATGTAGCTCGTCCAGCTCGGCACCATTTTCTGTCGCCACTGATGATGAAGCCTACATTACACAATTCATACATCACATCGGCACTCAATTCCCGAAATTAAAGTTATGACCCCTAGGTGAGCTTGTTCATCCTACCTAGGACTCGGAGGCTGCCATATATACAGTATGGATAAATAAAAATACTTAGCAAAATTCTGGGTGACTTACTTGAAAGCCCACAAGGAGACTTTTGAAGGCCTCCTTCTGTCCGTTATCAACGGACTATACGCTCTGTAGTAGCGCACCCATAAGGGTGCGGTGCTCCTCTTGGATGGAGGCGCTTGATAGAGCCTCCCCCATGGCCGACCACCCAGTGGTCGGCGGTGCCGGGGATGATCGGATTTCCCGATCACCCACCGGGGATTGGACCAGTGCCTCCGGAGGCATAGTGCGCTCCAAAGATGTCCTTGCAGGGACTGATGGCCTGTCCGTCCGGCCTCCTCGGTGCCTAGACGGGGGATTGTCCCCTGGTCTTCGATGGCCGAAGCGTTATCCTCGACCACGGGAATATCTTCCTCGCCCCCTGCATACGCCTCCATTGGAGTAGGCTGGGATGACACATCCACGACATCCTTCATAGCACCTGGAGTGGGGGGGTGCTAGGCATCCCCGCTCTCTGCTAGTTTAGTGGGTGGGGTCTCCCCATCCGATACCACCTCGGTGGGAATGACGTTGCGGGGGGCTGTAGGACCAATAGCCTGCGTGTCAGCAAACTCTGAATTTATTGGTTATAGGAAGGAGGATCTCCGGATCCTAACCCGGATGGAGGGGGCTTGAACCTGAGGCTCCTTTGGGGAACCTCCTCGACATCTTCGGACTCATAGCTCGAGTCCGAGCTATCGTCGAACAAGATCATCCGCACTTGTCGTGCCCTCTTTGGGGCAGGAGAGGCTGCCTGCCCCCAGGCGTCCGAAGTCGCCGCTCTCTTCTTGGGGTGAGGGAGATCGTCTCCCCCTCGCTCTCGATCTCCTCCTCCTCCTCTTCCTCTTATTCAGCCTCCTCCAGATTCGAGGAGGCGGGCGTGTTTTCGAAAGCAGCATTAGGCTGATCCTTGATGCGAGGGCCAGCCTGACCTAGTTTCTTCTTCTTCTCCTTCTTTGTGGGAGCCTCGTAGGGATTCTCCACGAGCATCTTGGCTAACAGCCCGGTCCTCTCGTCTTCGGGCTGAGGATCCGGACTGCTGATGTTGATGGCTTTCTTCAGCCATCTCTGTATAAACATATCGGACACAGGGTTATGGACCTTCTATGTATAGAGCCAATCAGGCTAGGACGAGTTGTACGTTGGAGTCCGGCTTGGCAGCGTGAAGGCCCTTGTCCTCCTCCTTGGCTGGCCAGCTCTTCATTAATTTGAAGAATGCCTTCCATAGCTTCTCCCGCGTAGTGAAGAAGAGTTTCCGGACTGTGGGCTCGGTGTCGAGTTTCCAAGCCCAAAGGGCAGTGTCTCATCACTGGCAGGGGAGGATGCATCTTCAGAACATTACCTGGACCACATCGGCCAGCTTGGTGCCGTTCTCGACCAAGGAGCGGATCCGGTTTGTAGATCGGACACCTCCTTGCTTGACCCCGAGACGAGCCCATTTCCGATCCATGAAGCTAGTCTGGTCGGATGACCAGATCTGAATGCGGCGGTAGGGTGCAAACCTTGTTCATGTGGTTCGGTGATGTAGAACCACTCTTTTTGCCATCCCTTGATGGTGTTGATGAGGGTGCCTGTCGGTCACTCGACGCGCGTGATTTTGCCGATGACGGCACCACCGCAGTCGGCCTGCTTGCCACCGACACACTTCGGTTTGATGTTGAAAACATGCAGCCAGATCCCGAAGTGCGGCTCGATGTGCAGGAATGCCTCGTAGAAGAGGAGAAGGCGGAGAGGTGCATGATGGATTTTAGCGGGAGGTCATGGAAGTCGAGGCCATAAAAGAACATTAAACCCCTGATCAAGGGGTGGAGCATAAAGCTCAACCCCCTGATGAAGTGGGGGATGAACACCACCCGGTCGCCTTGCCTGGGGGTGGGGATTGCTAGTCCCTTCTCCGCCGCGCGGTGAGGGATGTTGATGGGAAGATAACCGGCCTTCTTGAGGTCGGTTATGTCCTGGTTGTTGACCGTGGAGATTTCCCACTGTCGTTGGAGCCCGCCATTGTTGAGCTCGGAAGCGGGGGTGGAGAAACCTAGATCTGTGCTCTAGAAGCGCAGGGGAATAGGAGGCGGAGAAGTCGAATGGAGAGCGTGAGGGCCTTCGGGATTTTCTTTCCCCTTTTATGAAGTTTGTTGATTTGGGCTCCCCTTGCCACGCCGTGAATCCCTCCACTTGCAAAGACGTGCGAGCCGTTGCGGGCACATGATTAAGTATATCCCTTAGAAAATGGGACACGATCGACACGTTGATAGATCATGTAGATGGAACAGCCTCGAACCGCGCACCGAGTGCATGTAACTGGACTATCGATCATGGTGGGTTGTGACCTTTCGTTAGAGAGGTCGTTAGGAAACATTATCATTTTTCCCTGATGCTTGGCACTCAAAACTAACTTATCTCACAGGATTCAGACGTGCCACTGTGCGGAAAGCTACTTAGCATGGGAGGCCGAACTATAGTTCGGCAGAAAGGAACTCACCTCGCAAGCCGAAGACTCTGTTCGCGAAGTAGTTCGAGCTGAAGACCCTTGGCGTTGGAGGCAAGTTCGGGGGCTACTGAGGGAGTCCTAGATTAGGGGGTCCTTGGATATCCGACCTATTGTCTACGGGCTGGACTATATGGTCTACTCATGAACACTTGATGGTTTGAAGGCCTAGTTTCTAGGATGGAAGCTTCGAGGAACACGGCTTGCGCTCCACGTTTGATGTAGTAATAGGCATGTTTATCTCTTCGGCATGTTACCGACCATGTGTAAACCCTAGGCCTCCTCGGCATCTATATAAACCAGAGGGTTTTAGGGAATAGAAGCAAGATAACTCATCTAGCGTTAGACATACGATCTCGAGGTAGATCAACTCTGTATTCCCATACACCATCAATACAATCAAGCAGGACATAGGGTATTACCTTCATTGGAGGGCCCGAACCTGGGTAAACTTGTGTCCCCTTCGTCTCCTGTTACCATCGATCCTAGTCTCACAGTTTGAGACCCCCTACCCAAGATCCACCGGTTTTGACACCGACACCCGCCCTTGCGGCGGCCAAACGGCGCCCGCCATGTCCTCGCCAGCACCGCCAATTACCCCGGCCATGGTCTTGTTGACGCCGTCAGTCGTCGAATGTCCGACACAACCCTCACTCCTGGCCCTTGCAGATGAGAACCTGGAGGACATATTCCTCCACCTACCGACACCGGCAGCGCTTGCCCGCACGTCCCTCGCCTGCGCCGTGTGAGGCCCTGGTGGAACTCACGAACAATAGCTAGGGTTTGTTAGGGGATTTGGGGGGAGAAAGGAGAACCAGAGGAAAGAAGAGGAGCATGGGATGAGAGTTCCAGATATTTATTTTCATTAAACAATATGCCTCTCTCAAGATCTGTAGCTACAATATAACACCCACGCAGAACACACTACCAGACCGACCCACGGTCAGGCACACCACCACATGTTACACCCTTGTACACTGCACAGTCAGACCCGGAGCCACCTGTCTATTGTCCATCGACACCAACACTAGTGGGGATGTGACACTCCCCCCTTGAGATGCAGGCTTCTCCTAGATTGAAGCCACCGGAAAATGAGCCCGGAGGACATAATAATCTTCCCAGTGCATGAATCTGTAGTGATGCCATGCCATTGAACCTTGAGCCGAGGGATTGCTGAGTTACCTTTCTTTATCATGCGTCGTTCGAGAATCGCTTAGGGCTGCAATGTTACAACAGACAAATCTGGTGGCTCGAGCAAGTCTGCAAACACTTGAGAGTAGTTTGCAGTAAATGGCTTCAGTTGGGAAACATGAAAAACATGATGGATGAGGCTGTTAGCCGGAAGATCCAAACGATAAGCAGCGGCACTAATTCTTTCGGTGACACAAAATGGACCAAAGAACTTCAATGCAAGCTTGTGGCAGGGGCGGTTAACCAGCGAAGATTGTGCATATGGTTGGAGTTTGAGAAGAACGTCCTCGCCAACAGCAAGTTCCCTATCTTCATGATGCTTATGTGCCTGTGACTTGATTCTCTGTTGAGCACATAAGAGATGGTCACTTAAAAGAGCCAAAAAATCTTCAAAATCTGCTGCCAGCTCTCCTAGGGAAGTAGATATTTCTCCAGTGTCAATCGGCATAGTACCAAAATTAGGATCAATTCCATATAATGCCTTAAAAGGAGTGTTGCCAAGCGACGTGTGGTAAGAGGAATTATACCAAAAATCTACCATTGGTAACCAGCGTTTCCACCTTGTCAGGTTGTCATGAATGGCACAACATAGATACTGTTCTAAGCACTGGTCAACACGCTCTGATTGCCAACTGTTTGGGGATGATAGATCGTGGAGTAGCATAACTTGGTGCCTATCTCCTTGAAGTGCTTCCTCCAAAAAAACGAGTAAACACCTTATCTTGGTCGGAAACAATAGATGCCAGAACTCCATGAAGGCGAACCACATTATCAATGAAAACTTTGGCTACGGACTAAGCTGTATTAGGGTGTTTCAGAGGAAAGAAGTGAGCGTATTTAGTGAGTAGATCAACCACCACTAGGATTACCTCAAATCCTTCTGATTTCGGAAGCCCATCTATGAAATCCATGGTAATGTCCTTCCAGGAGCGCGTAGGCACTGGCAACGGCTGCAGCAAACCACCCGGATATGTGCGTTGTGTTTTGCTTGCTGACAAACTTTACATTGCTTCACCCAGTCCTCGACTTGTTGTTTCATGATAGACCATTTGAATAATTTGGAAGATGGTAATAAGTGGCCCTAATGCCTGAATGACCCCCGCCAGCGCTTGAATGCAGAGCACTGATTAGTTTTGTTTGCAGCACAGAATTATTACCAATCCACATATGTCCTTGATATTTAATTAGTCCTTGATCAAGTGAATAACAATGTTCATCTGGACTATGCACTGCTAGACGAGCCAATCGGTTCAGAGCGGATTGATTAGTTTAAACCTCCTGCATCCACATTGGTTGGCAAGTGGAGGCCACTGTGATTGTGTACAAGTGACCCACACGAGATAATGCATCTACGACATTGTTCTCCGAGCCTTTGTGGTATTTAAACTGAAATTGAAGGCCCACCATCTTAGCCATGGCCTTGCGCTGAAGATCAGTAATGAGTTGTTGATCTTGTAAATGACAAAGGTTTCAATGGTCTGTAATGATAGTGAAGGAACCCCTCTGTAGGCATGGGCGCCACTTATCAATGGCCATAATGTCATCCAAGAATTCTTTCTCATAAACAAACAACTTTTGATTGGCCACACCCAAAGCCCTACTCAGATAAGCAATAGGATAGTTATTCTTTGAGAGTATAGCTCCAATTCCTATGGCGGAAGCATCAGTTTCGACTGCAAAAGATTGGCTGAAATCTGGTAGAGATAATACCGGAGTACTAGTCATAGATGTCTTCAATTTCTGAAAAGCTACAGTGGCTTCCTCTGTCCAAACAAAACCCTTCTTGATCAGCAATTGAGTCAAAGGCTTGACCAGACGACCATAATTCCGGACAAACTTGCGGTAGTACCCGTGTTGGAAATATGCCCTAGAGGCAATAATAAAATGGTTATTATTGTATTTCCTTGTTCATGATAATTGTCTATTGTTCATGCTATAATTGTATTAACTGAAAACCGTAATGCATGTATGAATACATAGACCACAACATGTCCCTAGTGAGCCTCTAGTTGACTAGCTCGTTCATCAATAGATGGTCACGGTTTCTTGACCATGGACATTGGATGTCGTTGATAACGGGATCACATCATTAGGAGAATGATGTGATGGACAAGACCCAATCCTAAGCACATCACAAGATCGTGTGGTTCGTCTGCTAAAGCTTTTCCAATGTCAAGTATTATTTCCTTAGACCATGAGATTGTGCAACTCCCGGATACCGTAGGAATACTTTGGGTGTGCCAAACGTCACAACGTAACTGGGTGGCTATAAAAGTGCACTACGGGTATCTCCGAAAGTGTCTGTTGGGTTGGCATGAATCGAGACTGGGATTTGTCACTCCGTGTGACGGAGAGGTATCTCTGGGCCCACTCGGTAAGACATCATCATAATGAGCTCAATGTGACTAAGGAGTTAGCCACGGGATGATGTGTTATGGAACGAGTAAAGAGATTTATCGGTAACGAGATTGAACAAGGTATAGGGATACCAATGATCGAATCTCGGGCAAGTATCATACCGGTAGACAAAGGGAATTGTATATGGGATTGATTGAATCCACGACATCGTGGTTCATCCGATGATATCATCGTGGAGCCTATGGGAACCAACATGGGTATCCAGTTCCCGCTGTTGTTTATTGACCGGAGAGGTGTCTCGGTCATGTCTACGTGTCTCCCGAACCCATAGGGTCTACACACTTAAGGTTCGGTGACGCTAGGGTTATAGGGAAATGGTATACATGATTACTGAAGGTTGTTCGGAGTCCCGGATGAGATCTCGGATGTCACGAGGAGATCCGGAATGGTCTGGAGGTAAAGATTGATATATAGGAAGTCCTGTTTTGGTCACCGGAAAGTTTTCGGTCTCATCGTTAGTGTACCGGGAGTGCCGGGAGGGTGCCGGAGGACCCTCGGGAGGGGTGTGATGACCAAAGGACCTTATGGGCTGTTATATAAAGTGTGCCAGCCCTTATTGGGCTAGGCAAGACCTTTGCTAAAGGCCCTTGCACATAGGGATAAAGAGATAAGGCAAAAAGGAGTCTGAAAGGAGGAGATCCACCTCCCTTGTGGGAGGTGGACTCCTCCCCTAGCTCGGCCGAACCTCTCCTCCTTGGAGGAGGGGCCAAGTCAGCCCTCCCTCTCCCTCCTCCTATATATACTTGAGGTTTTGGCTGTTTTGAGACAAGATTTCATCTCTCTCTCCCACGGCGCAGCCGTACCTCTCTTCTTCCTCCTCCGCAGTGCTTAAGCGAAGCCCTGCCGGAATACCTTGCTGCTCCACCACCACCACGCCGTCGTGATGCTGTTGGAGCTCTTCCCCAACCTCTCCCTCCTCCTTGCTGGATCAAGGCGTGGGAGACGTCACCGGGCTGTACGTGTGTTGAACGCGGAGGCGCCGTTGTTCACCGCTTAGATCGGAATCCACCGCGATCTGAATCGCTGCGAGTACGACTCCACCAACCGCATTCTTGTAACGCCTCCGCTTAGCAATCTTCAAAGGTATGAAGATGCAATCTCTCCCCACTCGTTGCTTGTTTCTCCATAGATAGATCTTGGTGATCGTAGGAATTTTTTTGATTTACTACTACATCTCCCAACAGTGGTACCAGAGCCAGGTCTATGCGTAGAATCTATGCACGAGTAGAACACAAAGTTGTTGTGGGCGTCGATCTTGTTAATTTGCTTACCACTACTAGTCTTATCTTTATTCGGCGGTATTGTGGGATGAAGCGGCCCGGACCAACTTTACACGTACGCATACGTGAGACCGGTTCCACCGCCTAACATGCACTTGTTGCATAAGGTGGCTAGCGGGTGTCTGTCTCTCCCACCTTAGTCAGATTGGATTCGATGAAAAGGGTCCTTATGAAGGGTAAATAGAAATTGGCAGATCACGTTGTGGTTTTTGTGTAGGTAAGAAACGTTCTTGCTAGAAACCTATAGCAGCCATGTAAAAACTTGCAACTACAAATTAGAGGACGTCTAACTTGTTTTTGCAGCATATGCCTTGTGATGTGATATGGCCAGAGGATGTGATGTGATGCATTGTGATGTATGAGATTGACCATGTTCTTGTAATAGGATTAACGACTTGCATGTCGATGAGTATGAAAACCGGCAGGAGCCATAGGAGTTGTCTTAATTTATTGTATGACCTACATGTCAATCAAGATCGCCATGTAATCACTTTACTTTATTGCTAAACGTTAGACATAGTAGTAGAAGTAATATTTGGTGAGACAACTTCATGAAGGCATGATGATGGAGATCATGATGATGGAGATCATGGTGATGACAACCGGTAAGAGCCATAGGAGTTGTCTTATTTTATTGTATGACCTGCGTGCCAATCAGGATTGCCATGTAATTACTGTTCTTTATTGCTAAATGTTAGCCATATTAGTAAAAGTAATAGTTGGCGAAACAACTTCATGAAGACATGATGATGGAGATCATGGTGTCGTGCCGGTGAAAGTGATGATCATGGTGCCCCGAAGATGGAGATCAAAGGAGCAAGATGATATTGGCCATATCATGTCACTATATTGATTGCATGTGATGTTTATCATGTTTACATCTTATTTGCTTAGAACGAAGGTAGTAAATAAGATGATCTCTCAATAAAATTTCAAGAAAGGTGTTCACCCGAACTGTGCGCCGTTGCAAAGGATCGTTGTTCCGAAGCACCTCGTGATGATCGGGTGTGATAGGTTCTAACGTTCGCATACAACGGGTGTAAGCCAGATTTACACACACGATACACTTAGGTTGACTTGACGAGCCTAGCATGTGCAAACATGGCCTCGGAACACGGAAGACCAAAAGGTCGAACATGAGTCGTATAGAAGATGCAATGAACATGGAGATGTTCACCACGAATGACTAGTCTGTCTCGCGTGATGATCGGACACGGGCTAGTTGACGTGGATCATGTGTCACTTGGATGACTAGAGAGATGTCTGTCTAAGTGGGAGTTCATTAATAATATGATTAGATGAACTTAATTATCATGAACTTAGTCTAAAAGTATCTTTGCAAATTATGTCGTAGATAGCTCACGCTGTAGCTCCCCTGTTTTATTGATACGGTCCTAGAGAAAAGTAAGTTGAAAGTTGATGGTAGCAATAATGCGGACTGGGTCCGTAATCTGAGGATTGTCCTCATTGCTGCACAGAAGGCTTATGTCCTTGATGCACCACTAAGTGCACCACTCCCTCAAGCGATATCTATAGATGTTGTGAACATATTGACATGCACTTTCTGATGACTACTTGATAGTTCAGTGCGTCATGCATTACGACTTAGAATTAAGGCTCAAAAACATTTTGAACATCACAAAACATATGAGATGTTTTAAGAGCTGAGATTGGGATCTCAGGTTCATGCCTGTGTTGAGAGGTATGAGACCTCCAACAAGATTCTTTACTGCAGGACAAAAAAATAGATCAATCGGTGAGCATGTGCTCATATTGTTTGGGTGCTACAATCACTTGAATCAAGTGGGAGTTAATATTCTAGATAAGATAGTGATTAATACAGTTCTCCAAGTCACTGCCACCAAGCTACTAGAGCTTCGTGATGAACTATAAAATGTCAGGGATGGAGATAATGATCCCTGAGCTATTCGCGTTGTTTGACACCGCGAAGGTAGAAATCAAGAAGGAGCATCAAGTGTTGATGGTTAAGTGAAAACCACTAGTTTCAAGAAGGGCAAGGGAAAGAAGGGAAAAACTTCAGGAATGACAAGCCAGTTGCCGCTCTAGTGAAGAAACCCAAGGTTGAGCCCACACCCGAGACTATGTGCTTCTATTATTAGGAGAACGGTCGCTGAAGCGGAACAACCCTAGATACTTGGTAGATAAGAAGGCTGGCAATGTCGACAGAAGTATATTTAATATACATGTTATTGATGTGTACCTTGCTAGTACTCCTAGTAGCACTTGGGTATAAGATACCGGTTTAGTTGCTAAATGTTAGCAACTCGAAATAAAAGCTACAGATTGAATGGAGGCTAGCTAAGTGAAAGGTGACAATGTGTGTTGGAAGTGTTTTCAAGGTTGATGTGATCACCATCGCACGCTTTCTCTACCTTCGGGATTAGTAATGAACCTAAATAAATGTTATTTGGTGTTTGTGTTGAGCATGAACCTGATTGGATCGTGTTTAGTGCAATATAGTTATTCATTTAAGTTAGAGAATAATGGTTATTCTGCTTACATGAATAATGCCTTCGATGGTCATGCACCCAATGGGAATGGTTTATTGAATCTTGATCGTAGTAACACATATGCTCATAACGTTGGTACCAAAGATACAAAGTTAATATTGATAGTACCACATTCTTGTGGCACTGCCACAAACATCATATTGGTGTAAAGCGCATGAAGAAACTCCATGCTGATGGATCTTTGGACTCAGTCGATTTCGAATCGGTTGAGACATGCGGACCATGCCTCTTGGGCAAGATGACTATGACCCCGTCTTCCGGTATGATGGAGCGGGCTAGTGGCTTATTGGAATTGATACATGTTGATGTATGTGGTCCAATGAGTGTTGAAACACGCAGTGGATATCATTATTTTCTTTACCTTCACTGATGATTTGAGTGAATATGGGGATATTTAGTTAATGAAACACGACTCTGAAATGTTTGAAAGGTTCAAGGAGTTTCAGAGTGAAGTTAAAGATCATCATGACAAGAAGATAAAATGTCTATGATATGATCGTGGAGGTGAATATCTGAGTTACGAGTTTGGTATGCAATTTTAGACAATGTGGAATTTTTTCACAGCTCACGCCTCCTCGAACACCATAGTTTGATGGAATGTCCGAACGTGGTAGTCGTGCTCTATTGGATATAGTGAGTACTATGATGTCTCTTATCGTTTTGCCACTATCATTGTGGGGTTATGCATTAAAGACAAATCCATTCACTTTAATAGGGCACCATCTAAGTCTGTTGAGATGACACCGTGTGAATTATGGTTTGACCAAAGCCTAAGCTGTCATTTCTTAATTTTTGGGGCTGCGACGCTTATGTGAAAAGGGTTTTCACCTAGTGAGCTCGAACCCAAAGCAGACGAATGCATCTTCATAGAATACCCTAAGGAGACATTGGGTATATCTTCTATCTCATATCCAAGCGCAAAAGTGTTTGTGGCTAAAAATGGGTCCTTTCTTGAGAAAGAGTTTCTCTCGAAAGAAATGAGTGGGAGGAACTTGATGAGGTTGTTGAACGTTTGTTTCAACCAGAGAGTAGCACATCATAGAAAGATGTTTCTGTGGAGCCTACGTCAGTTGAAGAGGAAGTTAATGATGATGATCATGAAGCTTCAGATCAAGTTACTATCGAACCTCGTAGGTCGACAAGGACGTGTACTGCTCCTGAGTAGTACGTCAACCCTGTCTTGGAGGTCATGTTGTTGGACAACGATGAACCTACGAACTATGGAGAAGCGATGGTGGGCCCGGATTCCAACAAATGGCTGGGAGCCATGAAATCCGAGAAAGGATCCATGTATGAAAACCAAGTATGGACTTTGGTAGACTTGCCCGTTGAACGACAGGTCGTTGAGTACAAATGGACCTTTGAGATGAACACAGACGCTACTAGTGAAATGTCACCGTTTATAAAGCTCGACTTGTCGCAAAGGAGTTTCCGCCAAGTTCAAGGAGTTGACTGTGATGAGATTCTCTCATCTGTAGTGATGCTAAAAGTCTATTAAAATTACGATAGCAGTTCCTGTATTTTCGATTATGAAATCTGGCAGATGGATGTCAAAACAAGGCTTCCTTAACGGTTTCCGTGAGGAAGAGTTGTATGTGATACAACCAGAAGGTTTTGTCAATCCTTAGGATGCTAAAAGGTATGAAAACTCCAGCGATCCTTCTATGGACTGGAGCAAGCATCTCGGAGTTGGAATATGAGCTTTGACGAAGTGATCAAAGTTTTTGAGTTTATACAAAGTTTATGAGAAACTTGTATTTACAGGAAAGTGAGTGGGAGCACTATAGAATTTCTGATAATAATATGTAGTTGACATATTATTGATCGAAAATGATGTAGAATTTCTGGAAAGCATAAATGGTTGTTTGGAAAAAGTTTTTCGAAGGTAGACCTGGATAAAGCTACCTAATTGTTGGGCATCAAGATTTATAGAGATAGATCAAGATGCTTGATAATAATTTCAATAAGCACATACCTTGACAAGATATTGAAGATCTTCAATCTGGATCAGTCCAAGAAGGGGTTCTTGCCTGTATTACAGGGTGTGAGATTGAGTACGACTCAATGCCCGACCACGGCAAAGGATAGAGAAGAGATGAGTGTCATCCCCTATGCTTCAGCCATAGGCTCTATATAGTATGCCATGCTGTGTACCGCACCTGTGTGTGCCTTGCATGAGTTTGTAAAGGGGTACAAGAGAGATCCAGGAGTGGATCAATGGACAACGGTCAAAATTATCCTTAGCAACTAGAGGACTAAGGAAATATTTCTCGATTATGGAGGTGATAAAGAGTTCGTCGTAAAGGGTTACATCGATGCAAGCTTTCACACCAATCCGGATGACTCTTAGTAGAAATCCGGATACGTATAGTGGAGTAGCCATTTGGAATAGCTCCAAGTGGAGTGAGGGAGCAGTATCTACAGTAGGACATAGAAGTTTGCAAGGTAGACATGGATCTAAGTGTCGCAGACCCGTTGACTAAAACCTCTTTCATGAGCAAAGCATGATCAAACCCCAGAACTAATTAGGTGTTAATGACATGATGATATGATCACATGGTGATGTAAGTGTTAATCACATGGTGATGTGAACTAGATTACTGACTCTAGTGCAAGTGGGAGACTGTTGGAAATATGCCCTAGAGGCAATAATAAAATGGTTATTATTGTATTTCCTTGTTCATGATAATCGTCTATTGTTCATTCTATAATTGTATTTACCGGAAATCGTAATGCATGTGTGAATACATAGACCACAACATGTCCCTTGTGAGCATCTAGTTGACTAGCTCATTGATCAATAGATGGTCACGGTTTCATGACCATGGACATTGGATGTCGTTGATAACGGGATCACATCATTAGGAGAATGATGTGATGGACAAGACCCAATCCTAAGCATAGCACAAGATCGTGTGGTTCGTCTGCTAAAGCTTTCCCAATGTCAAGTATCATTTCCTTAGGCCATGAGACTGTGCAACTCCCAGATACCATAGGAATACTTTGGGTGTGCCAAATGTCAAAACGTAACTGGGTGGCTATAAAGGTGCACTACGGGTATCTCCGAAAGTGTCTGTTGGGTTGGCATGAATCGAGACTGGGATTTGTCACTCCGTGTGAAGGAGAGGTATCTCCGGGCCCACTCGGTAAGACATCATCATAATGAGCTCAATGTGACTAAGGAGTTAGCCACGGGATGATGTGTTACGGAACGAGTAAAGAGACTTGTCAGTAACGACATTGAACAAGGTATAGGGATACCGACGATCAAATCTCGGGCAAGTATCATACCAGTAGACAAAGGGAATTGTATACGGGATTGATTGAATCCCCGACATCGTGGTTCATCCGATGAGATCATCGTGGATCATGTGGGAACTAACATGGGTATCCAGATCCCACTGTTGGTTATTGACCGGAGAGGTGTCTCGGTTATGTCTACGTGTCTCTCGAACCCATAGGGTCTACACACTTAAGGTTCGATGACGCTAGGGTTATTGGGAAATGGTATACGTTATTACCGTAGGTTGTTCGGAGTCCCAGATGAGATCCTGGACGTCACGAGGAGCTCCAGAATGGTGTGGAGGTAAAGATTGATATATAGGAAGTCCTGTTTTGGTCACCGGAAAGTTTTTGGGCTCATCGATAGTGTACCGGGAGTGCCGGGAGGGTGCTAGAGGACCCCTGGGAGGGGTGTGACTACCAAAGGACCTTATGGGCTGTTAGATAAAGTGCGCCAGCCCTTATTGGTCTGGGAAAGACCTTTGCTAAAGGCACATGCACATAGGGATAAAGAGATAAGGCAAAAAGGAGTTTGAAAGGAGGAGATCCACCTCCCTTGTGGGAGGTGGATTCCTCCCCTAGCTCGGCCGAACCTCTCCTCCTTGGAGGAGGGGCCAAGGCAGCCCTCCCTCTCCCTCCTCCTATATATACTTGAGGTTTTGGCTGTTTTGAGATAAGATTTCATCTCTCTCTCCCACGGCGCAGCCATACCTCTCTTCTTCCTCCTCCGTAGTGCTTAAGCGAAGCCCTACCGGAATACCTTGCTGCTCCACCACCACCACGCCATCGTGCTGCTGTTGGAGCTCTTACCCAACCTCTCCCTCGTCCTTGCTGGATCAAGGCGCGGGAGACGTCACCGGGATGTACGTGTGTTGAACGCGGA